>JAWZYV010011952.1:0-2535536 GCA_038373885.1 Cheiracanthium punctorium
GCTCTCTTTAAAAATGTGCGTCAAAAATATGCTTTGAAGCAGTGGACTAATCCTTTATGTAAATGACTTAATACAAAGGGGCGTAATTCTCGAAAATAAGGCAAAAATACACGATATAACAATGCTCTTTAAAAATGTTTGTCAATAATATTTTTTGAAACAGAGGAATAAACCATTATTTAAAAGAACTTTCAACAAAGGGACGTAATTGTTGGAAAGGCAAAAATAAACGATATAACAATGCTTAATACAAATGTGTGTCAATAATATGCTTTGAAACAGTGCATTAAACATTTATTAAAAATGAAATTCAATAAAGAGACGTAATTGTTTGAAAGGGAAAGTACGATATAGCAATGCTCTTTAAAAATGTGTGTCAATAATATAATTCTAAACATTGTTTGAAATAATGCAGAAATACATGGTATTACATTGCTCTTTAAGAAAGTTTTTCAGTTATAGGCTTTGAAACAGTGGACTAAACCTTTATTTAAAATGACTTTCAATAAAGAGACGTAATTGTTGGAAATAAGGAAAAAATACACAGCATAACAATGTTCCTTAAAAATGTCTGTCAATTAAATTCTTTGAAACAGAGGACTAAACCATTATTTAAAAGAACTTTCAAAAAAGGGACGTAATTGTTGGAAATGCAAAAATACACGATATAACGATGGTCTTTACAAATGTGTGTCAATAATATACTTTGAAACAGTGAACTAAACATTTATAAAAAATGACCTTATAAAGGGACATAATTGTTGGAAATAAGGCAAAAATACACGCTATAACATTGCTCTTTAAAAATGTGTGTCAATAATATACTTTGAAACAGTAGACTAAACCATTATTTAAAAGAACTTTCAATAAAGGGACGTAATTGTTGGAAATAACGAAAAAATACTCGCTATAAGAATGCTCTTTAAAAATGTATGTCAAAAATATACTTTGAAGCAGTGGACTAAACCTTTATTTAATATGACTTTGAACAAAGGGACGTAATAGTTGGAAAGGCAGAAATACACGATATAACAATGCTCTTTACAAATGTGTGCCAATAATATACTTTGAAACAGTGCACTAAACATTTCTTAAAAATGACTTTAAATAAAGGGACGTAATTGTTGGAAATAAGGCAAAAATACACTGTATAACAATGCTCTTTAAGAATGTGTGTGAATAATGTACTTGGAAAACGTGGACTAAACTTTTATTTAAAATGACTTTCAATAAAGGCAAATGGACGTAACTGTTGGAAATAATGCAAAAATTCATGGTATAACAACACCCTTTAAAAAGGTGCGTCAGTAATATGCTTTGAAACAGGGGACTAAACCTATATTTAAAATGACTTTCAACAAAGGGGCGTAATTATTGAAAATAAGGCAAAAATACACGGTATAACAATGCTCTTTAAGAATGTGTGTGAATAATGTACTTGGAAAACGTGGACTAAACTTTTATTTAAAATGACTTTCAATAAAGGCAAATGGACGTAACTGTTGAAATAATGCAAAAATTCATGGTATAAGAACTCTCTTTAAAAATCTACGTCAGTAATATTCTGTGAAACAAAGGACTAAACCATTATTTAAAAGAACTTTCAACGAAGGGACGTTAATTGTTGGAAATAATGCAAAAATACACAGTATTACAATGCTGTCCTTAAAAGAGTGCGTCAAAAATATGCTTTGAAACAGTGGAGTAATCCTTTATTTAAATGACTTACAACAAAGGCTCGCAATTCTTGGAAATAAGGCAAGAATAAACGATATAACAATGCTCTTTATAAATGTGTGTCAATAATATACTTTGAAACAGTGGACTAAACCATTATTTAAAAGAAGTTTCAAAAAAGGGACGTAATTGTTGGAAATAAGGCAAAAATACATGCGATAAGAATGCTGCTTAAAAATGTATTTCAATAATATACTTTGAAACAGTGGACTAAACAATATGGACTAAACCAGTGGACTAAACAATATGGACAAAACCTTTATTTAATATGACTTTCAATAAAGGGACGTAATAGTTGGAAATAAGGAAAAAATACTCGGTATAACAATGCTCTTTAAAAATGTGTGTCAATAATATACTTTGAAACAGTAGTCTGAACCTTTATTTAAAATGTTTTTTAACAAAGGGGCGAAAGCTTTGAAAATAAGGTAAAGATACACGGTATAACAATGCTCTTTAAAAATGTGTGTCAATAATATACTTTGAAACAGAGTGGAGTAAACCTTTATTTAAAATGACTTTCAACAAAGGGACGTAATTGTGGGAAAGGCAGAAATACACGATATAACAATGCTCCTTAAAAATGTATGTCAATAATATACTTTGAAACAGTGGACTAAACCTTTATTTAATATGACTTTCAACAAAGGGACGTATTAGTTGGAAAGGCAGAAATACACGATATAGCAGTGCTCTTTAAGAAAGTATGTCAATAATATACTTTGAAACAGTGGACAAACCTTTATTTAAAGTGACTTTCAATATAGGGACGAAATTGATGGAAAATCGGACATACATGGTAAAACAATGCTCTTTAAAAATGTGTTAATAATATACTTTGAAACAGTGGACAAACCTTTATTTAAAGCGACTTTCAATATAGGGACGAAATTGATGGAAAATCGGACATACACGGTAAAACAATGCTCTTTAAAAATGTGTTAATAATATACTTTGAAACAGTGGATTAACGTTTATTTAAAAATAACTTAGAACAAAGGGACGTATTTGTTGGAAAGGCAGAAATACACGATACAACAATGCTCTTTATAATTGTCAATAATGTATTTTGAAACAGTGTACTAAATATTTATTAAAAATGACTTTCAACAAAGGGGCGTGGTTGTTGGAAACAATGCAAAAATACACGTTATAACAATGTGCTTTAAGAATGTGTGTCAATAGTATACTTTAAAACAGTGTACTAAACCTTTATTTAAATGAATTTCAACAAAAGGACGTAAGTGTTCGAAAGGTAGAAAGACACGATATAATAATGCTCTTTAAAAATGTGCGTCAATAATATGCTTGGAAACAGTGGACTAAACCATTATTTAAAAGAACTTTCAATAAAGGGACGTAATTGTTGGAAATAAGGCAAAAATACTCGGTATAACAATGCTATTTAAAAATGTCAATAATATTCTTTGAAACAGAGGACTAAACCATTATTTAAAAGAACTTTCAACAAAGGGACGTTAATTGTTGGAAACCCAAAAAAACACGAAATAACAATGCTCTTTACAAATGTGTGTCAATAATATACTTTTTAACAGTGCATTAAACATACATTAAAAATAACTTTCAATAAAGGGACGTAATTGTTGGAAATAAGGCAAAAATACACGGTATAACAGCTCTCTTTAAAAATTTGCGTCAATAATATGCTTTAAACAGGGAACTCAACCTATATTTAAAATGACTTTCAACAAAGGGGCGTAATTATTGAAAATAAGGCAAAAATACACGGTATAACAATGCTCTTTATAAATGTGTGTCAATAATATACTTTGAAACAGTGGACTAAACCATTATTTAAAAGAAGTTTCAAAAAAGGGACGTAATTGTTGGAAATAAGGCAAAAATACATGCGATAAGAATGCTGCTTAAAAATGTATTTCAATAATATACTTTGAAACAGTGGACTAAACCATTATTGACTAAACAGGACTAAACTATATGGACAAAACCTTATTGAATATGACTTTCATAACAGGGACGTAATCGTTGGAAATAAGGAAAAATACTCGTATAACATGCTCTTAAAAATGTGTCAATATATACTTTGAAACAGTAGTCTGAACCTTTATTTAACATGTTTGTTAACAATGGGCGAGAGCTTTGAAAATAAGGTAAAGATGCACGGTATAGCAATGCTCTGTTAAAAATGTGTGTCAATAATATACTTTGAAACAGAGTGGAGTAACCTTATTAAACAACTTTCAACAAAGGGACGTAATTGTTGGAATAAGGCAGAAATACACGATATAACAATGCTCTTTAACAATGTATGTCAATAATATTCTTTGGAACAGTGGACTAAACCTTTATTTAATATGAACTTTCAACAAAGGGACGTATTAGTTGGAAATAAGGAAAAAATACACGATATAACAATGCTCTTTAAGAAAGTGTGTCAATAATATACTTTGAAACAGTGGACTAAACCTTTATTTAAAAGTGACTTTCAACAAAGGGACGTAATTGTTGGAAAAGCAGAAATACACGGTATAACAATGCTCTTTACAAATGTGTGTCAATAATATACTTTGAAACAGTGCACAAACATTTATTTAAAATGACCTTCAATAAAGGGACGTAATTGTTGGAAGTAACGCAAAAATACACGCTATAACAATGCTCCTTAAAAATGTGTGTCAATAATACACTTTGAAACAGTGGACTAAACCTTTATTTAAAATGACTTTCAACAAAGGGACGTAATTGTTGGAAAGGCAAAATACACGATATAGCAATGCTCTTTAAAAATGTGTGTCAAATATTTTGAAACAGTGAAAATTTATTAAATGACTCAACAAGGGCGTATTGGAAATAAGGCAAAAAACACGCTATAACAATCTCTTTAAGAAATGTGTCAATAATATACTTTGAAACAGTAGACTAAACCTTTATTTAAAATGACTTTCAACAAAGGACGTAATTGTTAGAAAAGCAGAAAGACACTGTATAACAATGCTCTTTAAAAATGTGCGTCAATAATATACTTTGAAACAGTGGACTAAACCATTATTTAAAATGACTTTTCAACAAAGGGACGTTAATTGTTGGAAACAAGCAAAAATACACGAAATAACAATGCTCTTTACAAATGTGTGTCAATAATATACTTTGAAACAGTGGACTAAACCTTTATTTAATAAGACTTTCAACAAAGGGACGTAATTGTTGGAAATAATGCAAAAATACACGTATAACAATGCTCTTTAAAATTGTGTGTGAATAATATACTTTGAAACAGTGCACTAATCCTTTATTTAAATGACTTTCAACAAAGGGACGTAATTCTTGGAAATAAGGCAAAAATACACGATATAACAATGCTCTTTACAAATGTGTGTCAATAATATACTTTGAAACAGTGGACTAAACCTTTATTAAAAATCACTTTCAATAAAGGAACGTAATTGTTGGAAATAAGGCAAGAAATACACGCTATAACAATGCTCTTTAAAATGTGTGTCAGTAATATACTTTGAAACAGAGTGACTAAACCTTTATTTAAATGACTTTCAACAAAGGACGTAATTGTTGGAAAGGCAGAAAGACACGATATAATAATGCTCTTTAAAAATGTGTGTCAATAATATGCTTTGAAACAGTGGACTAAACTTTATTAAAAATGACTTTCAATAAAGGGACGTGAATTGTTGCAAATAAGGCAAAAATACACGCTATAACAATGCTCTTTTAAAATGTGTGTCAATAATATACTTTGAAACAGTGGACTAAACCATTATTTAAAAGAACATTCAACAAAGGGACGATAATTGTTAGAAATAATGCAAAAATACACCGTATTACAATGCTCTCTTTAAAAATGTGCGTCAAAAATATGCTTTGAAGCAGTGGACTAATCCTTTATGTAAATGACTTAATACAAAGGGGCGTAATTCTCGAAAATAAGGCAAAAATACACGATATAACAATGCTCTTTAAAAATGTGCGTCAATGATATGCTTCGAAACAGTGAGTAAAGCTTTATTAAAAATGGCTTTCAACAAAGGGACGTTAATCGTTGAAAAAAAAGCGGAAATATATGGTATAACAATGCTCTTTAAGAAAGTATGTCAATAATATACTTTGAAACAGTGGACAAACATTTATTTAAAATGACATTCAACAAAGGGACGAAATTCTTTGAAAGGCAAAAATACACGGTAAAACAATGCTCTTTAAAAATGTGTGTCAATAATCGACTTTGAAACAGTGGACTAAACCTTTATTTTAAAAAAAACTTACAATCAGGGGACGTAATTGTACGAAAGGCACAAATGCACGATATAACAATACTCTTTACAAATATCAATAATGTATTTTGAAACAGTGCACTAAATATTTATTAAAAATGACTTTCAACAAAGGGGCGTGATTGTTGGAAATAAGGCAAAAATACAGGATATAAAAAAAGCTCTTTAAAAATAAGTATGAATAATGTACTTTGAAAAATTAGACTAAACCTTTATGTAAAATGACTTCAATAAAGGGAAGTAATCGTTGGAAATAAGGCAAAAATACTCGGTATAACAATGCTCTTTAAAAATGTCAATAATATTCTTTGAAACAGAGGACTAAACCATTATTTAAAAGAACTTTCAACAAAGGGACGTTAATTGTTGGAAAGGCAGAAAGACACGATATAATAATGCTCTTTAAAATTGTGCGTCAATAATATACTTTGAAACAGTGGACTAAACCATTATTTAAAAGAATTTTTCACAAAGGGACGTTAATTGTTGAAACCCAAAAAAACACGAAATAACAATGCTCTTTACAAATGTGTGTCAATAATATAGTTTGAAACTGCATTAAACATTTATTAAAAATGATTTTCAATAAAGGGACGTAATTGTTGGAAATAAGGCAAAAATACACGCTATAACAATGCTCTTTAAAAATGTGTGTCAATAATATACTTTGAAAGAGTGGACTAAACCATTATTTAAAAGAACTTTCAATAAAGGGACGTAATTGTTGGAAATAAGGCAAAAACACACGCTATAAAATGCTCCTTAAAAATGTATGTCAATAATATATTTTGAAACAGTGGACTAAACCTTCATTTAATATGACTTTCAATAAAGGGACGTAATAGTTGGAAATAAGGAAAAAATACACGGTATAACAATGCTCTTTAAGAAGAAAGTGTTTGAATAATGTACTTGGAAAACGTGGAGTAAGGTTTTATTTAAAATGACTTTCAATAAAGACAAATGGACGTAACTGTTGGAAATAATGCAAAAATTCACGGTATAACAACTCTCTTTAAAAATGTGCGTCAATAATATGCTTTTAAACAGGGGACTAAACTTCAAAGTTTAATCAAACTAAACTCCAAGTCAAAAATACTTAAAATTACTTTCAACAAAGGGGCATGCAACGACGTAATTGTTCGATATAAGGCAAAAATACACGCCATAACAATGCTCCTTAAAAATGTGTGTCAATAATATACTTTGAAACAGTGGACTAAACCATTATTTAAAAGAACTTTCAACAAAGAGACGTAATTGTTGGAAAGGAAAAAATACACGATATAACAATGCTCTTTACAAATGTGTGTCAATAATATACTTTGAAACAGTGGACTAATCCTTTATTTAAATGACTTACAACAAAGGGGCGTAATTCTCGGAAAAAAGGCAAAAATACACGATATAAAAATGCTCTTAAAAAATGTGCGTCAATAATATGCTTCGAAACAGTGGACTAAACCATTATTTAAAAGAACTTTCAATAAAGGGACGTAATTATTGGAAATAAGGCAAAATTACACACTATAAGAATGCTCCTTAAAAATGTATTTCAATAATATACTTTGAAACAGTGGACTAAACCTTTATTTAATATGACTTTCGATAAAGGGATGTAATAGTTAGAAATAAGGAAAAAATACTCGGTATAACAATGCTCTTGAAAAATGTGTGTCAATAATATACTTTGAAACCGTAGTCTGAACCTTTATTTAAAATGTTTTTTAACAAAGGGGCGAAAGCTTTGAAAATAAGGTAAACATACACGGTATAACAATGCTCTTTAAAAATGTGTGTCAATAATATACTTTGAAACAGAGTGGGGTAAACCTTTATTTAAAATGACTTTCAACAAAGGGACGTAATTGTTGGAAATAACGCAAAAATACACGCTATAACAATGCTCTTTAAAAATGTGTGTCAATAATATGCTTTGAAACAGTGGACTAAACCATTATTTAAAAGAACTTTTAATAAAGGGACGTAATTGTTGGAAATAAGGCAAAAATACACGCTATAACAATGCTCCTTAAAAATGTATGTCAATAATATACTTTGAAACAGTGGACTAAACCTTTTTTTAATATGACTTTCAACAACGGGACGTAATAGTTGGAAAGGCAAAAATACACGATATAGCAATGCTCTTTAAAAATGTGTGTCAATAATATACTTTGAAACAGTGCACTAAATATTTATTAAAAAAGACTTCCAATAAAGGGACGTAATTGTTGGAAATAACGCAAACATATACGGTATAACAATGCTCTTTAAGAAAGTATGTCAATAATATACTTTGAAACAGTGGACAAACCTTTATTTAAAATGACTTTCAATAAAGGGACGAAATTGACGGAAAGGCAAACGTACACGGTAAAACAATGCTCTTTAAAAATGTGTTAATTATATACTTTGAAACAGTGGACTAAACCTTTATTTAAAAATAACTTAGAACAAAGGGACGTATTTGTTGGAAAGGCAGAAATACACGATACAACAATGCTCTTTATAATTGTCAATAATGTATTTTGAAACAGTGCACTAAATATTTATTAAAAATGACTTTCAACAAAGGGGCGTGATTGTTTAGAAATAAGGCAAAAATACAGGATATAAAAAAGCTCTTTAAAAATGAGTGTCAATAATATGCTTTGAAAAAATGGACTAAACCTTTATGTAAAATGACTTCAATAAAGGGAAGTAATCGTTCTAAATAAGGCAAAAATACTCGGTGTAACAATGCTATTTAAAAATGTGTGTCAATTATATACTTTGAAATAGTGGTCGGAACCTTTTTTTAAAATTACTTTACACAAAGGGACGTAATTGTTGGAAACAATGCAAAAATACACGTTATAACAATGTGCTTTAAGAATGTGTGTCAATAGTATACTTCAAAACAGTGCACTAAACCTTTATTTAAATGACTTTCAATAAAGGGACGAAATTCTTGGAAATGAGGCAAAAATACATAGTATAACAATGCTCTTTAAGAATGTGTGTGAATAATGTACTTGGAAACAGTGGACTAAACTTTTATTTAAAATGACTTTCAATAAAGACGTAACTGTTGGAAATGCAAAAATTCACGGTATAACAACTCTCTTTAAAAATGTACGTCAATAATATGCTTTAAACAGGGAACTCAACCTATATTTAAAATGACTTTCAACAAAGGGGCGTAATTATTGAAAATAAGGCAAAAATACACGGTATAACAATGCTCTTTAAAAATGTGTGTCAATAATATTCTTTTAAACAGTGCATTAAACATTTATTATAAATGTCTTTCAATAAAGGGACGTAATTGTTGGAAATAAGGGAAAAATACACGCTATAACAATGCTCCTTAAAAATGTGTGTCAATAATATACTTTGAAACAGTGGACTAAACCTTTATTTAATATGACTTTCAACAAAGGGGCGTAATAGTTATAAAGGCAAAGTACACGATATAGCAATGCTCTTTAAAAATGTGTGTCAATAGTATAATTTGAAACATTGTTGGAAATAATGCAGAAACACACGGTATAACAATGCTCTTTAAGAAAGTGTCAAGAATATGCTTTGAAACAGTAGACTAAACCTTTATTTAAAATGATTTTTAACAAAGGGGCGAAAACTTTTAAAATAAGGCAAAGATACACGGTATAACAATGCTCTTTAAATATGTGCGTCAATAATATACTTTGAAACAGTGCACTAAACATTTATTAAAAATGACTTTCAATAAAGGGACGTAATTGTTGGAAATAAGGCAAAAATACTCGGTATAACAATGCTCTTTATAAATGTGTGTCAATAATATACTTTGAAACAGTAGTCTGAACCGTTATTTAAAATGTTTTCTAACAAAGGGGCGAAAGCTTTGAAAATAAGGTAAAGATACACGGTATAACAATGCTCTTTAAAAATGTGTGTCAATAATATACTTTGAAACAGAGTGGGGTAAACCTTTATTTAAAATGACTTTCAACAAAGGGACGTAATTGTTGGTAATAATGCAGAAATACACGGTATAACAATGCTCTTTAAGAAAGTGTGCCAATAATATACTTTAAAACAGTGGACTAAACCTTTATTTAAAATGACTTTCAACAAAAGGACGTAGTTGTGGAAAATAATACAAAAATACACGGTATAACAATGCTCTTTAAAAAAGTGAAAAAGTGTGTCAATCATATATTGTTACGAATTTTCCGGGCAACCTGCTGTTCTGGGGCTTAAAATAGTTTAAAATTAGTATTCTACGCTTCAAATAGTTAAATTTATGTTTTTGTTGCATCAAAATTGGTCAACACTAACCGGAGATACGGAGGTTTCGGTTTCCCCTTTGTTTTTCTATGGGGTTTCTAGAAATTTCGAGAAATATTGGTCCTCGGCCTTCGGGAACTTCACTTTTGGGGACTTATATTTGGCGATATTTCGCCCAAAGTTGCCAAGATTGGCGAGATTTCTGTTATTTTGTATGATTTTCCCAATGGGGCTTGGAAGTTGGTTTTCCATCATTAAAAACGCATAATAACCTAATATTTCTCTTCTATGACGTAATCAAAATTCCCGCTTCCTGTAGAATCTTCGAGAAATTGACTTTTCTCGATGCTCCTCGCAGCTTCTGCCTCCTCTATAAATACCAGAGAGCGCTGCTCCGAGAGTTCAGTGTGTGAATTAGTTCCCGCAGTGTGTGGAGTGATATCCGGTCGAAAGCTGATAGAGCTGCCGATGTATACAGCTCTTTGATCTGTGTTAGAAGCGGTGTTTCCGCGTGCGTTTTCGAAGCTGTTTTAATTTGCTGTGTGTAAATTATTGATTGCTGAGTCTTGAGGGACTGTTTGTGTTATCTCTCGAATATTTCAACTGAATTTTTACCTTTGGGTGCGATCTTTTTTATGTTAAAATTACAGCATTTGTGAAAGCTTCGGTACTGAGTAGACTGTTTTAAACGAGCTACTGGCCGTTAGTGCCTGTGAATATTGTAAAGCTGATTGTTCTACGAAGTTCTAGATGCAATAAAGTATGTGTTACATCCTGACAAGTGACTTTTTATTAGAACTTTCTACACCAACTGTACTTTAGAACGACGAACCCAGGAAACAAGCAGAGTATTCTGCAACAATACTTTGAAACAGTGGACTAAACCTTTATTTAAAATTACTTTCAACAAAGGGACCTTCCTGTTGGAAATAATGCAGAAATACACGGTATAACAATGCTGTTTATAATGTGTGCCAATAACGGAGAGAGAATTAAAGGTTATATTAAAAATGCCTTTGAACAAAGGGATATTACCGTTAGACTTAAGAGTCCTCTGTAGTCGGCTTGCGGAGATTCAAGTCCCAATGCTTTGCTATGGAAATAAGTGCATTAACGCCTAATCATTTTTCTCAGAAAGTATTAGGTATTTTTAAATGAAATTTTCCTGTGTGAATCTTGAGAACTATTCGCAAGTATTGCGCGAATCAGATTTGAGTTAATTTAGCCGAAAGAGATTTTATTGCAGTCTGAAAAGTAACATAAATTCTAGACCTAGAGACTATTCCTGAGTATTATAGGCTAATTTTCATCCATATAACATAAATATAGCTCTTTTAAAGGGACACTTAAAATAATTCTAACACATCCTGCTCTATCGGTATCTCTGTAACTACTAGACGGGTTCTTAAACATTTTTACTGATTGAAAGCTACACTATTTCTGAGTATTATAGGCTACCTTTTATGCACACATCATAAATAGTTCTTTTACAGGGACACTCATAAGAATTACATTAAGCTCCATTTGTATCTCTCTAATGACAGAACCGATTCTAAAACATTTTCGCTGAGAAAAAGCTACATTATTCTTGAGTAATATAGGCTACCTTTCTAGCACATATCACAATTTTACAGAGACACTCATAAGAATTACATTATTCTTGATTGCCATCTCTGTAACCACTGAACCGAGTCTAAAAATTTTGTCACTATTAGAAATCTACCCTGTCCTGAGCAACATAAGCTACAATTCATGCACAAATAGTTCTTTTACTGGAACACTTAAAATAATTCTAATACATTACGCTCTATGGGCATCTCTGTAACTACTGAATTGTTCCTGATATATATATATATACACATACCCAGCAAACACACTACTGCCCGCAAAATGACTGCCGGGTACCCGTCGTGCTGGCAAAGTGCCGTATACCGGGAGCAAGGTAGATTGCCATCGTCTGGAAGTCAGTGGAATACCAGTGTCTGAAAAGTGCACATGCGTCAGTACATAACTAGTAACGGCGAACTGCCTTGTGTCTATGACATGCACAGAAAAGTTAACGGCGTGATACTGCTTAACATGTACCGGGCCAGCACTATTTGGCAGTAATGGGCCTGTATATATTTCGTACTGTTGGCATAAAATTTCGTTATTTTAATTAAATAATATTGTTTCACTTTCATATTGTGTAGAAATGTTAGGGGATATAAGTTCCGGGTACCCAAAGACAGGGTCAGTGCTAAGTTTTTTTTTTTGAGGGGGGGGATGTAAGGGGAGAAGTTCATATTGTGCCTTCAAATATTTTAGTACTAAAAACTAAAATAATACAAACGAGTTCAGTGTGCTATAAAAATGTTTACTACACCGACAGTGAAACCTCACTCTGTATTTGACAGTATATAACCTCCACTATGTACAGAATTATGAATTTTAATCTTAAAATTTTTATAATTTATATTAATTTTTTACAATTTTGCTAAACTTTCTCTGAAAAACATATTAGGAGACTTTTTCTACGTTAAGACCCTTTTAAAATCTACCGAATCATGGTGCAGAAATATGTTAGAGGGTATTACACGAAGACCAGTCAGGGTTTAATTTCATAAGAGCTTAGCTCCTGTACTCTTTTTTTTTTCAGAGAATTTTAGATTAAATTAAAATTTTTAACGGCCTACATAATTGCTTCTATTGATATTTTTTATTATATTAAATATAGCAGTGATAAAACAAAAGATTACTTAATTTTTAATATGAATTAGGTAATTAATGCTTAAATTTACAATAAAACAAATTAGAGCTCCAGCAGTTATTCTGAAATTATTACGCAATAATGAACAAGTATTTTCATGTAATAGTCAAAAATAGAAATTACGGAATGGGGTTCATTTAGGAATTTAATTTTCTTTATGCGGTTTCGATTGCTTTCGAATCAAATGTTTTATTTCCGCACCCTTTTATGGGGCCTCAAGTATGAAACTATAGAAAGCACGAGTTCCATATGACTACGGAGGAATGTTAGGTCAACTTTTCTCACGGCTGCGAGATAACGCTGCAAGAATCGAACTGTTATCGTGGATTTGGCTATATTAATTCAGATTATTTATACGAAGTACAAATGAATTTTTTTATGCATTTGAAGCAAGAAAATAAAAACTTGCTTGTCTATTTTAATCTGAGATGTGCAAGATAGCCTATATATATATGTGCGTGTGTGTGTATAATGCACATAAAATATTTCTAAAACGTGAAGTTAATATTAGTGTGTGTGGGGGGGGGTGAGGGTCTACAGATAGCTGCTTTGAAAATTGGCGAGTTTCATTAAAACGGAAGGGGTGCGATTTCGTGTCCAATAAGTATATAGTAACCCGCTTTTCTTTTGATGCGTCATTTCGTTTCGCAAATCTTGAAACGTTGAGCGGGAGGCCAGTTACATCTGGAAATACGTATGAAGTACGCTTTTTAGAATACAAAGTTTTTCCGGTCGTTGTTATAGAACTTTCGAGGAGGTTTATTGGTATAGACTAGTGAGATTTCTCTGTTAGGAGCAATAATAATTATTTGCTTCGATATTGAAATCGCTTTGGTTAAGATACAGCATGTGGATTTTACAGTTTTACAGTTGGATTTTACAGTTTTTAAACAGTCGAGAAAATATTACAGGTAAATTTTTACTTTCACTGTTTTTAATGTATATACGTTGTCCACCGGCGACTTATGCAACTAATTTTAGATTAGGCGACTTTTTGAACCAAAAAACGTCATTTTCATACTACTTTCAAGTTTTGGTTACTTGTACCTTACTCCAGGCGACTAATTTGAAACCTGGTGTTGGTTTTTGTCAACTCCCTTTTTTTTTTAAAAGTTGCTATTGAGCTTTCAGCAAACATTCTAATCTGTTTTTTTAATCTTGCTATAAAAATAAATGTATTATATGTTCTGGTTTATATATATGCATCCATGCTGTTTTTTTCTTATAGCTATGGTCGTACCCCCAGGTTACGTAAAGCGACTTCTTTTCTCAGGTAACCTGCAGAAACCTAGCTATTTTTTTTCTTTAAATTGCGTACGGTGGTACTTGATAATGGAGTACTCCATTTCAATTTCCCACTCCATCTCCACTTCATTGCTTGGGATCGAAAAGTTAGGCTTAAGCCCATGTGATCTCACTTGGCTTGTCTTCCAACTACTCTTTATAGTAGGGGAGCCCATGATGCTATTTGGGGAGTTACTCGAGCGTCGTGAGGCCCTATTAGATTTTGTAGTTTAGATAATAAGAAGAGTAAAAAGTTATATAATGTTTCCTTTCAGTGGTGGGAGAAGCGTATACAGACCTTCAAAGATGTAAAAAAAATTTTCAAACCATACAAGTGGCAGATGAAAGATTGTAAAATGTCAAAAGAATCTTCCATATTATGATCCTCTGACCCTACATCTGCAAATGTCTTCTGAAAAACATTTGAACCCATAAAAATTTGCAGAGTTTTTTTTGCCTCGTCTGTAAAGTGCTGGATTGTAATCGCATCCTGTTAACGCGTGAAGAGCTGGTAGCGCTAGCGAAATTATTGGGCCGAGCTTAGCATAAAGAGCAGATACGTCGTCAATATAATGGCCTGCTTTGTGAACTCCAAGATCCATCCATATTTTAACCGATGCTTGGAGATGTCCCATATTGACCAACATGATGACAACAATATATGTGTCTGAAGTTCTGATTGTAACTGTGGAATCTTCTTTTATTTGACTTGCCAAAAATACAATTTTTGTATCTGCTTCTTCGTGATCAGGACATGAGAGTTCATGGTCGATTGTTCAGGTAACTTTATTATCGGTAACTGAATATACATAACACATATAATGATTACGATGAATTGTTTCGTTGCTAATAATAGTAGACATCTCCTGATCAGCTCAATGATGAATTAAAAACTTGACAAAAGCAAACTTGACAAAAGAATTTGATATTTCTTAATTCTTTCTGAAAATTTGCTGGTCTTGTTTATTGAGGACCAGAGATGTAGAAATCCTTGTCATCTACACTAACTCGAAGAGCTAGCTCGTTATCTTTGATCGAGCTATCTTTGGACGCTCTAATCTTCATTGACGATGTTTATTGCTTTGGTTCGTATTTTTATTGCTTTGGCTCGTATTTTTATTACTTCGGCTCGTGGAAATCGGCAGATTATATTTTTTTCGTGATTCTTGCATCATTCCCTTCAAAATAACAAAAATTCAACCGCGCTCGAGAATGTCACGACAACGTTTTTTTTTTTTTTTTTTTTTTTTTTTTTTTTTTTTTTTTTTTTTTTCCCAACTTTGTAACCCTCCCACTCCCTTACGTTACATTCAAATCGTCATATTTTCTGAATGAACACTTTTTAGCTAGTAATTAACCCACCTTATCTTAATCTGACGCGCTTCAGTATTTCTGACGATCAATTGTTTTTACTAATCTGATGAGCTGCCCTAGACGCACGTCCCTACATAGAGGACTTATATATGGTGGAGGTACTCAACATAATGCAAGGTAACCCCCCTCCCCCATGTTCATCTGCCGCGCTCGAGTAAATCCTCCAAAACACCATGGGCTCTCCTACTATTAGCTCTGACAGCTCTGTTTTTTACAATATTTTTCGCCTCTGGATTATCAATTTTTATTTCATGTTTTCAGTTTTTCAGTACTTTTTTGTTATTATGTGCTACTACTTAATGTTTTATTTGAGATTCCATATTACGTAAGTTTAGCTATTTTATATTATATTATATTATATTATATATATATATATATATATATATACAACGCATGAAGTTTTTAAATTTATCATATTATTCGATCCTTCTTAAATGAAGCTAAATTAAGCATGTTTATTTCTTAACTACAAAATCATTAAAAAACGTTACTATTTTGGGAACTAAAATTGAAAAGTGGCTACCAAACTGGTGACTTTTTTTAAGTCGGCGAGGTTACTAATGATACTTATTTTAATGTATAAAAGTCCTCCATAAAATTTGAATCATGTGGTATACAACAGGTATAGATACAGAAAATTTCTTTTCAGAATAGCTAACATTTAAAAAATAATTTCATATAAACAAAATGTACAATAAAGCAAAATGTTACCCTAAAGTTATGTGTGTTACCATAGTACAATTTTATTTATTATTACTTCTGTAAGATTTTGTTTAGTACATACACACATATATACAACCATAAAGTATTATAACTCATTTATAAAATCTCTAACTCTGAAATATTGAAATTAAACTGTTTATAGATGATTTTATGTTGGTTATGAAATGTGTTACAGCCTCTCTCATAAAAAAATCTTTTGCGACTACAAATTTGTAGGAAAGTTTCAGTTTATAAAAACTGCACACAATTCACTAATAATAGGCGCACATAATTTGCAAACGATTGACCAACGGATTTTGCCGTTTTTTATCTTTCATTTATGCTGTTTTTTATCTTTCAAAATGTTACCCTTAAGGAATGTGTTTTTTTTTTTTTGCGGGATGGGGGTGGGGGTTGATGAATAAGCCCCCTACCCCGAATCCGGCACTGACTCGTATTTTAATTATGGCAGATTTACTGTAAATAGGCACTAATCCGGTAACGTGCCATTATATTGTAGTCACTGTTAAGATACCAAGCCAGTGCTTTTATTTTATAATAGCCGGCACCCGGCCGTTTCATTTTGGGCATTTTAAACTTAATGGTCCAGTGCCTTTATTGTGAGTAATGGCCGGCACATGCAGTATACCAGCAGAGTGCCGTTGCCTTCCCGGGCTTCTGGCAAGGTACTTCTCGGGCTACCACTTTTAGTACGATTCAGTTACTTTTTGCAGTGCCAGGCCGGCGCTGGACGTAAAGGCAGAAAGGCACTGGCAAGGTACTCCGCCAGCAGGTGTGTGTTTGCTGGATATATGCGTGTGTTATAAATGTGTAGTATATATGAAAGCCCACCTTGGAAAATTTGGAGTCCCCTCTATAAAAACGGAATAGCTACGGCCCGTTTACATGTCTATTTAATGTCACTTTATAACCATATTATGGATTTTCCCAAAGATATCATTAACCCATTGCGTTCATATGTCTACTCTGAGCGGGGTCATTGTGACTCTTTTACCGGGCCTGTTTGTGCACTAGGTGATGCGCATCCAAAAAGCGCATCGCCAAGTCATCCAAAGAGGCTTACGGACACTCACTTATTGGTTCCAGTACTTAGATACGTCATATAACGGTCGAGTCTAACCAATGAAAAACCTCCGTATGCTTCTTCGAATGACTCATCGAAGTACCCTAGCAGGCCCGATAGAAGATTCACGATGGCCAAGCTCTGAGCCACCAAAACTGTTTTACCGTTCCAGTCGTATGTCTGCTCTCAACCACCACAGGGCATTTCGACGGAACTAGCTCCGTTCTGCGACAGGTCCCCTTTTTGCATGGTTCTTCTAACGTATTTCAATGACAAACATAATCCGATTTTCGACATTCAAAAAAGTATTACCGTATTGTCCCGAATATAACGCGCCCCCGAAATTTTTCATCAAGATAATTAGAAAAATCGTATATTTCGGCCTTGAATTTAGCGCGAATCAAGTTTTTTTACGAGTAATGATCAGTCAAAAACACTGCGTATTCAGGCCAATACGGTAAATTCAAGCTTTTGAATGATTGTAATAGACTGAGTTGGTTAAGTGAACCTCGACTTGCATTACCCAGTTCTTTTGAAATACAATAAGAAAGCTGCTTGCTGTCATGGAGGGGTTAGTCTCTTGAACTTAATTCCGACTAGCACGACACTCATATCCAAATTTAAACAACCGCGAAAGGTTAAAATGATGTCCAGGAGATATTTTGTTATAAATAAGGATGTGTTTTGGAGAAGCTTGTCATGAAATGGACATAAAATAGATAAACCTGCTGTATGGGTCAAACTTCAATGGCTGTATTCACCGTTTACCTCGGCAGCTGGTTTAAAGCAAATACTCGGTCGAACGCTCCACTGGTATACCATCTGAATACCAAACGAATACCATCTGAGCTTTCAAACGAGAATTTGCAGTAAACCGGCGGTCGAGGTAGACGGTGAATATGGGCATAAATCGTGAACACAGTGTAGGTCCGCCGAAATGCTTTCTCAGAATTCGTACAAGTTCTTAAACCCATTTATGCCTAGTGTCCTTTTTTATGGGACGGCATTTTCGCTATCAGTCGAAAACGTTATTTATTTTTCCTAGCTTTTATGAACGAATACTGAACACCCAACTCCACAAAATATTTTAAAATGACCAAGTAAGATGTTGAATTTTCAATTTTTATGCATAATGAATTTAAAAGAAATCATCCCTTGTTCAAGTAGTTGATGTCAGAAATTTAGTTATTATTGCTGGCATTAGCAAAAATCGAAGATTGTCACACAATAATTCAGGCACAAATGAGTTAATTTGCTAAAATTCCGAACTTTCGAAAAATTGTTCGAAAATGTTTTACTGTTTAACAGGAGATCCGAGAGAATTTCTTTTCCGCATTTTATAAAAAACAGGACCTCTTTTAAAATGTCAGATCATTTTAGGGACAATATTTGAAAAGTTCGGAATTTTAGCAAATGCATGACCGTGGGGACGAACCTTATTTATTCGAACACTCATTTTAGTTTGACCGTGTTCAAAACTCCACTGGTATCTTTACAAACTTCTCCTCGGTTCATTCATGCATGGAATTGATCCGGGACAAAGCTTCTTCTATAGGTAAAATGCAGGGGAAAAAAGATAACTCCTTCAGGGATTCGTTTATTGCGATTTATTTGATCATGTGTTCAATCTCCCAGCATTATCGGAACATTTACGGAGACAAAAATCTCAGGTCATTTTCTGAGTTCCACGGCTAAAAAACTTGTCCACCGCTTTCCCCTTGGCCACCCAAATGTATGTCAAAGTTAGCATGGGCCGCATTCGTAAACGCCAAACGAGTTGCACTCATGCAACGAGTTTCTATCTAAGGTGTTCGTAAAGGAAATTGAGTGCATTCAGTTTAAAAACTATAGCGTTCGTATACAAAATTGAGTGCAATTAGTTTCAAACGAAGTAAATGGAAAACGAATCAAGTTTACTGAGTTGTTTAGAAGATACACTTGCTGCACGTTGTTGTTGTTTTCAAATGGCGTCCGTTGTTATGGAAAAGTATGCTGTTGTGAAAAGAATTTTACGTTTCTAAAGCTGCAAATATTATTTTTTCGTGGTGGAAATTCATACGTACGTTAGAAAATGCTACGAAGGTACATAATTTTTCAAAGGTGATCACTTTCTTGTATTTTTCATTTTAGTAAATTCAAAAATGCATGTTTTAGTGTTGAGATTGGAGTTTATTTAAACCGTTATCAGCGAAATTTGAACAGTTCTCTGCTAAATACTTTTGAAAAAATGAAGTTGAAATCTCTAAATTTTGATTTGTGCACTTCAATTATGGTCACTCTTTCTTTTAAAAATCCTGTTGATTTTATATTGAGTATGTACTAAAAACTCTCCTCAGCAAAATTAACGCATTCGCGAATTGTAAACAGACACGTCTCCTAGGCGACGAAACTAAATAAACTGAAGTTGTTCGTAAAGTCAAAGGAAACTGATAACCACTGACAGCACTAAACACACGCATTCCAGTTTTCTTGCAAAAACTCGTGCAACGAGTTTGTCGTTTACGAATGCAGCCATGGACTTTTCCCAGGTCCATGATCACCGAAGCGGGGATTAATGAGCACGGCCAAAGAAATAGAGATATTTCCAACAATGCAATCATCATCCATACATCTCAGCACGTAGAGTAAGTATAAAAAGACTAGTTTGAAGCTGCTTCAAATGCTTTGCTTCCTGACTGAAGGGTGTGGTGGACGCATGGATACCTGTTTAATTGGTACATTACACTATTTCACAATTAATAAATGTATTGTAAGAACGTTGCTTATTGAGAGCTACTTTAGTGTCTGTAATGTATAAATTTAACAAATTAATTATTCTTTGTTGACTGAATACCTTTTGAAGAAATTGGCAAGTGTTGGCGAATCCTGAAAATTTAACACTATAATTCGTGACTTTTTATAGTTTAATGCTTCTGTGCAAGATTTCGAGGAGTATTTTATTTGAATGTGAAAGGTAATGAAATTTACGTAGGGATTCAATACTTTAAACACAGTGTTACCACAAATGAGTGATCAAATTTTAAATAATTTCGGAACATTACACATATCAATAACTGAGTGATACACGAAATTAAATGCAGTGTTATCACCAATCGTTACTTGTGCTGTTATGGTATGGGGAGGGGGACTGAGGTTGATTAGTGAAATGTATTACAGTTTGCAGAGATTCAAAAATGGATATTTTTTGTCACATTATAAAAGTAGTTGTGGAAACAACCAAATTTGCGAAATATTCTGGTAATTGCTACAAGTTCTTTTTTCCAGCAGAAAAATGTCCTTATTTTCTTTATGACACGAGTGCAAAAATTTTCATTAATGTACGTCGAAATACATTTAAACTATTTTTTCAATGTTTTAAAGCAATAGTTTCATGTCCAAAATCTTAAAACATATATTTTAAGCTTCCTTATTGTTTGACTATGTAAATACTTGGAAGGTCCATTTTACTCTATCCCCAGACCAAAGTAACTTAAATTTTCGGAAAAAACTAGTCTGGTGTCTAATTTCGGTCAATGTAATGAGAGGAAATAATTTGGAAGATTTCAGCGTACCATTACTTGTTTTTCCGGTTATTTAATCGCACCGGTAATAATCAGTTTTACGAGGCGTATCAGCGTTATTGTGGAATTAGCTGAATTAAATAACAATGTTGGCTGCCAAGAGACTTAAATTGTCTGTTCCTTTTCAGGTATGAGTAGCAGTTTACAGTTTACCGACTAGCGAGAATCTGATGGTGTTGGAAGCCTGCCTCCGTTACTTGGTACTGATCCTCATTACGTGGCTAGACTCCAGCTGCAGTTAAGTATGCTCTGTTCAGAGCTTGTGTCGGTATTGTAATATCATATTTGATAAATTATAAGTTAATATTTTAGTACAAATGTTTAAGAGAATTTTGTCCTTGACTGACTATAAAAGTCTATTCGTTGAATTTTAAATTAATGGTGCAAGAGTTACGACATAATTGCATCAATTAAAATTTTAAAACTAATGAAATCTGTAGTTTTGCTCGCCTGAACTTTAATTAAAAATAATATCGGTTAGACTCTGATCATATAAGCGCTAAAACAGTAGTATGAATTCTTTTCAAAATGACAAAATTTACTGCGTTTGCAATATTAAACTTCAGTATCGCATTTGATGGCTTTGAGTTAATTGTCAAATTGAAATTGGTTTGAGCTGTCATGTGAGCTTCAAAGCTTGCAGTATAGCTGATGCTGCTGAAAATTGTCAGTCATATTAGAAGGGTGGCTTCGATAACTAGTAATTATAAAAACCGACTGCTTTGGTTTGAAACATTTAATACATCATCGTGCAAAGCTGAAGCGATGTTGAGACGATTTACTAGTTGACAGAATTGAGATTATTGCATGTTCTATTAATCGGGCCTTCGTGGCTTAGCAAATTGACTTCATCTTATTAATGTTACACGATGAGGCATTTGGCCACAAGAATTTCAACGTCGGTGCGGTGACATGGTACCAGTTTGTTTCTCCATTTTGCTTATCTACAAAGCATTCAAATATCTGAATTGGGGCACCTCTGGAGTCAGTGATATTGTATCTGTTTTTGACCTTTCTGGTGCTGAAAATGAGCTGCTTGCAGTTGAATTATTTTAACCTGTCAGGAATACGAGTAATGGCCCCTTCTATATTCGTTGGAATTTAAAAGGGGTGCAGCGTTGGTATCAGCCAAGTGTCCCCTTTTCCAGTGATGTTCCAATTACTTGATTTTTGTTTAGAGAATAAGTTAAATATCTAAAACTTTCGCTGGACCAGATATTTTTTCTCGTGCCAATAAGATGTTGGAGATTTCTTAGTTGTTCCAATACGACTGTTTTATCGGCAATATCTTTCCCCCCGATAAGATGGACGTGAGGTCTTGTGACCATTAACATATAAACCGTAGCGTTTTTGTGTTCATGCAGACTTGTTTTAATTGGCTATAGTTTAGTGGTAGTTCAAATTTGTATAATAGTCAAGTACGAATTATGACTCTGAGAATTCGCAAATTCATTTCATGAAAATGACGGACGAGTAGAATACATAAAGACCTTTTTCATGAAAAGTATATTAAAAGATTTCTTACACGCAGCCTTTATTGGCAGCTCAACTTTCGGAATCGCCAAATTAAATTTCAATCGTTAAATGGATGAGCTCCGAAGTTAAAATCCAGGTATTTTCTTATCAATTGGCGAGATGTCGGTGCAAAATAAATTTTGCAACAAAAATAAACTTGCAGTTTGAGACAAATCTAAAGATTTTGACATTTGGTATCCTTTTTGGACGATGAAATATATTAAAGCTTAGAACCTGTATTGGGCCCTTAAAAATTGATTGATGCAGATTCTAACCTTTGTTCCATATTTCATCGGAGGAAAAAAGCTACTGATAATTTTACGAAGCTGCCTAAAATAGGCTAAGCTTAATTTCTTTTCTAATTTTGAAAGTTAATAGAAACATTCTTTAAAAATAAGTACGAGTTAATTGGAGTTTTATCTGGAATGATTTGTTTCAAAATTTTTAATATTGAAAGCTTTGAAAATTTACTTATTTCCAAATTTTGGGTACTTGGATGTTAAAAAACGGACACTAACATAACTTTTCGACAGATTCATACTAAATGTCATGGTACGAGGAAAAGATTTAGCTTGTCTATATTAAAACTAGTGCCTATTAGTTCTTAAGTCTAAGAAGTTTTAGCCTAAGCATTCACAAGTCTGGAAACTTTAGTAATTGTTTCTTATCCAGTAATGCTTTAATTTTATTCTGGGATTCTTTAGCTATATTTAAAATGTCAGTCTGTTCTTGGTTTATTTTGCTGATGCCCGAAGGTTACTTGTTCTAAAATATAATGGAATCTGAATTAATGATGGAATTTAAACTATAATAGAAAGTTGAGGTTTAACAGAAGGTTGCGAAAAGGTTTGGATATTTCAATTTAATTTTTCGAAGAGTAAAGTGGAATGTTACCACTTCGCATTGATCTAATAGTTTGGATTAGTGTTGAATAATTTGTAATAAAATTAAGGGCGAGGAAACTTTATTTCACTAAGCAGTTATTTAACGTATTTTTGGTATGAATTGATTTTACGTTTGTCTAGCGTTCTGTTATGGAATGTTAAGTGTAACTTTTGAATTTGCCTTGGGAAAGACAAGAAGTAAACTTGTTTCACTAGGCAAATTAACTGTGAAGTGTAAAAGCGAGTTTATATTCAGTCTGCAAATGGACATTTTCAGATAATGTACAAGCCTCAGGACAAAGGAATGCTTTTAAGGGTTTAATGATAGTGCAGCATTATCGTTGAAGCGAAATTAGTTTTCCCCTTTTATTTGCTAACCTAATTTGCTCGTAAGTTTACCTAGCAATTCATTCCTCGCGTTAACCTAATTTTATATGAAGGATTGGTGTTCAAAACAGCTCATCAAAGTTGGCAGTTGCAGCATTCATAAATTGTAATTGGGGATTTTTTCAAACTAGCGCTGTGGGGGAAATATCCTTACCTGCGTAGGGAAGGGTTTAGAATTTGCCTGTCGTCATTCTTGTCGTGGAAGGTGAGGTATAACCCTTCCTGGGAGAGGGGGATATCCTGTTCAACGTTATTGTAAAGTTAAAATTCAGTCTTACTTTCACTTAATGTTTATTGAAGACATTATGCTGGTTATTCTATTAAAGGATATTGGAATCTCAATATATATATAACCAGTCATACAGGTTCCTATTTACATGTTAATGTACAAATGTAAAGTCATGTTAGTCACGAGGAACAAATCCTTTTGACCACTAAAATCGGTAAATGCGAGACTAATATTGTGCTTACTTCACTACTGAGGCATTTGGAGATACGTATTTATGCAGTTGCCGTCTTTTGTGCTCCGTTTTGTCTGGCATTGGCTACTAATGCAACAAATTTGTCTTGGATAAGACCTTTCTGTAAAACTACGACTTGATTACAATTTAGTCCAACCACGCAGTTGATGGAGGTTCAACCTGCTTACTATCGGCTTCGCAAAGAAGCGACGGCGAAGACTCCCTCTCAGTGACTACGCTTCTTCCCCGCTTCGGTCTCTGAATGCTTTGCCGAGCTCGGCGATGCGACTGGGATCCCCGCAACGTTGTGGTTCAGCGGGGCATTCTACGACCGAAACGGAGAAGGGATGCTGTCACTGAAAGGGAATCTTCGGCATCGCATCTCTGCGACTGAAAGTGGGCAGGTTGAGGCTTGGATCAGGGTTTAAAACTGGATTTTGCTTTCTAATTAAACCCCGCCCTCCAGAAAAACTAATTCCTTACGTAAAAAAGCTAATCTGAAGAAATATCCAATGCTAAATTTCATTTTTATTTTAAAGTGGTTATCTGTAGACATATCTGAATTAGCCAGATAGCTATATTTTGGACATCAAACTTTTATCCAGTAAAGACTGGCCTGAAGGGGGAGGAGTGCTCTAAAACACTTTGCATGAATGTTGTCAATTAAGAGAAGCCCATTAAAAATTCGTTCAGATTCGTCCATTGAAAATGGACGTTTAAGCAATATAAAATTCGAACGTTCATTCATAAACAGTCGATATGTTTTTGCAAAACTGGTTTAGTTTCTGAAAGATGCCTGTATCTGAAATAACTATTTCAGTTAACATTCTTTAAACCACTATCTAGGAAAAAGGTAAGGTTTAGAATACTTAATGCAAATTCATTTTATGCGACTTTCTTGAATTCAGATTTTTAATGTATTCGTGGAAGGTTGAAGCATTGGCTCTATTTATCACTTAATTTTGTATCCAAGTGTTTGAACGATTGTTACTATGTGTAAATATATTATTGAATTATCCTGGTAGTGTTGGAGCTGATGGATTACAGTAAATGGCTTGGAGAATTTTTCAGAATATTTTTATCCCAAAGGAAGGAATATTGTTAGTCCATTGTAACTGAAGATTTGCCTTTTAATCGTAACGAGTTTTATCGAAACTAGAATTTACGATTGCCACTCTATGTATAAAATACAGTAAATTAAATGCATTGCATTTAGTTGCAATGCAAAAAGACCGTTTTCACTGAATATTAATTAGCTGTTCAGTTTCCTCTTGAGCAATTGTAGAATTGTGCTGTTTTTGTCCTAATATCTTCTGCCCTAAGTTTTATCTTAAATGTTAAACATTTGAAGCGATTGTTTGAAGTTTATATTCGAAGATTTATTTGGGGTATTCAGCTTAAAGTATTTGTCATTCGGGTTGCACTGTTATCTGAAACGCTGTTAGTAAATTAACTCGAACTTACAAAAAAGGAAAAACAAATAATTAAGCCTGTAAAAGTACTTGATAAATTTTTGTGAGTATCAAACATCGAGTACAAAAGCTTAGGTCTAAATTTTGCTAAAATTACCTTTTTAAAATACCGTAGTACTTAGAATTTGTGCTTTTATGTATGTTGTAAAACCTTCATCTCATTTGTCTTGAGCAGCTGCAGTCAAAGCAGGATGAAAAAATTCAGATTAGCCAGGTCTGAAATCCGCCTTGACTATTGCACTTTGTAACCATGAATGTAATGTTAAAGCTTATTAAATGTTAAATATCTGACTAATGTTGTACGCGCAGTAGTTATCTATTGTAGATTCAAATCAAGAGAAAGTTGTGTAACAGCCATGAAAGCAAGAGCCCATGGGAAAGAAGCTTGGTATACCGAGGCTAAACTCGTTCCTTTGCTGAAGCTGGTTACGACGGAGGCTTAAATACACTAATCACTTGCTGATGTGTATTCCGAGGTAAACGAGCTTTTATTTCTTTTTCCGCAATTTTTATCCAGTGCACGGAATTGAGGAAAAAAAAATTCCATAACATGATCCAGCCAGTTAGCTGGATCATGTTATGGTGCAAACTGGTGTTTGCACCAGTTTACGCCTGAAGGCTTATAACTTTGACATAACAAGGATTTAGATTTTAATTCTAAGAACTGTGGACTCAAAGCAGTGATTTGTTGGGAATTAATTGAATTTGGAAGATCTTCCGAAGCATGGTTGAGGCTTGGATCGGTGTTAATGTCCCATGAGAATACAGCTCATTTTGAACATTTTGTTCGACTACCATTTATAGTCCAGTAATATCAAGATATCTAAAATTATCTCCTTACGAATTTTTAAATTTAATTTCAATCTACTTTTAAATAAATGATAAGTCTTTTTGCAAAATTAGCCCTCAATTTACATAAGATTTCTAGTTGGATATTTTTAAATTAGGGTAAACTAGGAATTGCTGCTGGCTTTCCGGTAGACGATGGAGTGTCCAGGAACCAGATTTGAACTCTTCACTTGTCTCCTGTTGGTGGCTCTGCTGGCTCAGACACGGTCCCGCCTGATGTTGGTCTTAACGGGGTATGCCTCTGGCAACGGTGAAAGTTCAAGCTGGACATGAACCCGAAGATTAGGAAGCTCATATCCTCCTGCATCTTCTGGGCAGTCGCAATTTGAAGGTTCAGGCACAGGCTCGTCGAATGCTGAGGAGGATGAAACTATTTTCCACTTGGTCAGCTTCACATAACTCTTCGAACAACGTCAGGTAATGTTCGTAGAATACTTTTAAAATGCATGGGGTGCGGGTGTAGTTTTTAATATTGAACCTTCTTTTGAGGCCCGGACTGGCTCTTTGGTGGCCCTCGACTAGAGATTGAAAAGGGGCTCAGGAGCAGATTTGTCGAGTTGGGGGGCGGGGGGGGGGCTGGGAAAAAGCTTCATTGGGCTCCCTCTTTCAAAAACTTAAATTTACAAATTTTTAAACATAAAGAATTATTTGGGGCCCTCATTTTGTTACGGTCACGGGCGTTTTCCCCGAATGCCCTCCCGGAAATCAGGCCGTACTTACTAGGGAATTTAGAGGGAATAGAATGTTTAGAATATGTAATATTTGAAAATTGTGTATGCGTGTCTAAAATCACATGTAACTGTTTTAGATTTTGGGGCCCTGACTTTTCGGGGGCTCCCTTGAGTTGAGGTGTTCTGGGATCTTCCGCTGCTACACGGAGTAGGATTACTGGGAAATAATCAAATTACTCTGATTATAAAGTAGTATATCCATTTTCGTAGGCCTCTCCGGGGGCCCTCGGCGATAACCGACCTGGCCAGTCTAGGCCGGCATTTTAAGCTGTTCGCTCCCGTTTTTAGCAATGCATTAGTGAGTCATTTTGTGTTTCGTATTGGTTTTCCGTATGGATATTTAATTCAAATAAATGATGTATGTAAAAAGGAGTCTTTACCTTTTGCATCTTGAAAGTATTGGTGAGGACGTATGAAATAAAACCTTCATGAACTTGTGTATACTTTCACTCTTCTGCCCCATTCTTGAATATTGGACTAAAAAAAATCTTATTTCCCTCTTCAGATGCTCAGTTTCCTTAATTTATTCCAAACGGTTTGTTGTCTCACGTCTTCCAATTCTAATTGCAGGAATGCGAGGTTAAATATTTGTTCAACTGCTAATATGAAACAAGAACTGAAGGCGACTAAGGATGGAATTCCGACTGGACTATGTGAAACTGTTGGTTTTGGAATGTTATTAATCTGCCAAGAAAACTCATCATTTAGTATCTACTGAAAATTTCAAATGAACTGTTTTACGTAGCCATGTAAATTCTTAACTACATTGGTTTTCTGTACAGTGATTACTGCACGTTGTTAACTATACTGAAATATTTACTCATTTTATAGGGAACTAGAATTAAGAACATGCTGAGTTAGAGCAATAGTTTCATCTTGTGATGTGAAAGGGATTACCTTTCCAGAGATGCATATTGGAATTTATTGCAAAGTTTTAGAGAGGGCTTGTTTCTCATAGCTTGATAGAAAGACTCCTAAAAGAGCTGTTAATATTCGAAATGCATACTCAAAACAGTATGTTAGTCCGTGTAAGCACTAGAAAGAATATTTTCTTTGTTCTAAAAATATAAAGTTAATTACTTAATGATCTGAATGTAAATTATGAAAATATAAAACTTGCTTAGTGAAATTGTGCAATAATTATGGTAAGGCAAAATGTTTCAAGCACTGAATGTCTAAAAAAGTTTTGGAAGTTTAATTTGGCGGGAGAGGAGGGATTTCGAAAAAATGATTTTAACGAAACTCAAAATCTGTTAACGCCGATGCCATTTATTGTGTTTAAAATTTTAAGAGGAAGGTGAAAATTCCTGATTTAGTATGAAAGATTTTGAAAATTAAATGAAGTACACCAATCACTATGCGTCAGTCACTGTATTAAACAATTTGTGCATTTTTCTAAACTGTTTAAAGAATTCTAAATTTAACGCTTAAACGAGTCGTTTTTATCTAATGAAGGGGGGAAGGGGTGGGTGATAGCTTTCAAAATGTTGAATTTAATTGCAGCGTATTAAAATGTTGGTGTCAGCGGTTGCTAGGAAGAACTGTTAGCATTGGGAATTCATGTACAGTGTAGTTTTCATTCTAGTTTGTGATAGAACAGCAACTTAATGATTGATATAAAAGTAGAGAAAAGTAATAACTCGTACAGTTTCAATGGGCGAGTATATTCACATGCATTAATTTAATGGAAAATTTAAAATTGATTTGACAAAAAATGATTCATAACATACTGAAATGACCATTTAAAAACATGGTTGATAGTATAGTATCATTTTGTCTTTTCTCAGCTTGTGGCAACATTAATCGATTTTCTTGTACAAAACTTGTATTGAAATGAATGAATGAGAATATTTTCAAAAGTAATTAAGCGGTTTTCTGATTATCAGTTTAGCAGTTAAATTAAGATGTAAACTGCTGCTGCATGTTACTAAATGTAATTAGTTTATAAACAGGCTTAAATTTATTCAAAATCCTCCATTTTTATTTAAATGTAAACAAACCATTACTATTGATTTGTGGGGGATGAGGAAGAGATGGTGAGCTACTACTCATTATGCCTAATTTTAAAGTTTGGTTTAAACCGGAATGTTTCTACGAAGTACATGGTTGTCGAATGATTCTAAGGGCTCGGACATTCAAAAATTGAAAACTTGTGAGGACCTGTATCTTGCACTTTACTTCAGTGAAGTTATCGCAAGTAAATTCTACACTCGAATGAAATTTCAGAAAGGTAGCTGCGGCTTAACTCAAACTTGAATACATTGTCTTTCTTACTGTCATCGTTGTAAAGAAGCGACGGCGAAAACTCCCTCTCTGTGGTAGCGTTTCTTCCCCACTTCGGTCTCTGAATGCTTTGCCGAGCTCTGCGCTGCGACTGGGATCCCCGCAACGTTGAGGTTCAGCGGGGCATTCTATGACTGAAGCGGAGAAGGGATGCTGTCACTGAAAGGGAATCTTCGGCATCGCGTCTCTGCTACGATGACAGTGGGCGGGTTGAGCATACGTCAAGATTCGAAGCGATTTTATTTTAAAAAATACGCGATACCCAAGCTTTGAATCTTTCAAACTGTTTCTGAAAGAAACTACTCTTTTAAATTTCGTGAGTGATTAAACTTGTTTAGAGTGAGGGACCTTGACAAAATCAACGAAAAATTTATCATCACTCAATGTTTCATGTACGATCTCTAAAACATAATTTTACTTCAGAAATCGTAATCATTTTACAGTTCTTGCAACAATTCTAGAAAATAACATACGTATTTAAATTGTTTTGTAGTTTTGCTTTCAGAAATGCATGCAAAAATATATTTCGGATTAGCTTACGTTAAGAAAAATCGATTTAAAATAACTAAAAATAAACTTTTGTTACTAAGACTCTTAAAATTGAAAGTTTATAGATATAAAAAAGGCTGATAGTTAACTTTTGTTTTATGTCAAACTGTAAATTATCGAATTTTAGCTAAGTATCGCAAAAATGAGCGTAAATCAAAATTATCATAAATTTTAAGTTGATAGCTGCAACTGTTTAGCAATAGAGAATGCAATTTCTTTAAAAACTTTGAGCTAATTTTTTCAATAGTTTAGTTTAAAATGTTTCTGTATTCTCATACCCGGGCAATTTCTGAAGTAAGACTTCAGAAGGTATCTGACCCTATAACGGAAAATGTAGCTACGCCACTGTTCCTCCTCCTTCAGGGAGTACTTGAAGTGTGTGTTTAACCATTTGAAGGCACCGGAATGTATAATTTATACCAGTAACGCGTACTTTACTTCAGGAATTGGCTAATTTTCAGTTCTTTTTTAAAAATGGTAATTTCATAAAATGCATATCACCTAATACTTGTATAATTCCTTTGTATTTGTACGTATAAAGAATGATCACTTATCTGTTAAATAAAATTAGTGGTTAAATATTAGCTTTTGATTGCATATAAGAGCTATTAGATTTAGAACTTTGATTTTTTTTGAATAATTAACTTATTTTCTTTCAAAACTTATGTTGAAAGGTTTGCCAATTTTCTTATCGAATGTTAAAGGGATGATAAATGAATTCAGCAAAATAGGCCAGAAGAGAATTCTGGTTCTGAAAGTGAAGTTCATTTTAATGTTTTTTGCAAGACCTTGCATGTATTCTTCCCCTTCAAATGGTTAACGGTGATCTGCCTTTATAAATATGCTGTTAAAATTTATCAATTGCTATACTAGATTCCTGGAAAAATTTCAGTACACATGCCTGTATAGTGCAATAATTCATTGTAGAACTAAACTTTAATTTTCTTTTCTAAATACTTGAAATAAATTTGCACTATTGTAATATTTTCTACAACCAACTTTTTGACTGGTTAAAAAAGGCCTCTGTTTATACAAAGTTTTTTATTGATAACATACGAAAGAACTCTAGCGTTTAGTTTAATTTTACAAATGTCTAAGAAATCCTTATGTATTCAGTGTTAGATTTCACTTCACTATTTAACGAAGAAATGTATGGCAAATGTTGTCCAATTGTCTAAAATCTATTTTGACGTGTTCAGTTTATCTTGCTATAGAAAATGGTTATGCACAATTCAGGACATCGTTAAGAAATCGTGAAATTCGGTTAACCATGGTTTCAAACATCGATGTTTAACAGGATTAAGGAGGGAGTTTACTAAGTTACTAAGTTAACAAGAATTGGCTAATATTTTGGGCAAAAAATAAATTTTGCTGAATAGCTGACAAAAATGGGTTTGTCGGATATCTACTCCAATCCAAAAGCAAAGTTATTGAGAACTGATATTGGGTTGGAGAGGAGAGCCTAAAGTTCTAAAAATTAGTCTCTGAACGACTTACACATTGCTTTTATATTGAGGTTCTTATTAAGGGTGCATATCGGAGAAACAAAATGTGCCTCATGGCCCTGGTCCACTAATTAAACTAATAGCATCATGGATGATTCTTGAAGCTTCACTACTCTGGGGGGGGGCGGTTGCTTTTAATGAACTCTGCGCAGCTTTTAATGAATGCGCAGCAGAATTTTTCAGAGTGGGGTACATTCAGTAAGAATATTTTATACTAATTTTTCAATTTTGGAATGCACAGGTTTATCACTTTATAATTGCATAATCTCAACTAATCTAATTGAAAGTCTCAAAGGTAAATCTTAAAATTTTAAAACCCTTATTATAGTTAACTTATTTTAATGTTCCAAAATCGGACGATTTTTTTCGAAATATTCTCATATTAACAGTGGCATATACATTTAATCATTGTAGTTGTACATAAATTTCCACTCGGATCCCCGTTACGTATTGTATTTTTAGTGAACTCCTTCTCGAATACGATTCCTTAGCTTGCTTACTATCATATTGGCCAAGAAGCGATGGCGAAGACTGCCTCTCTGTAGCGACGTTTCTTCCCCGCTTCGGTCTTCGAATGCTTTGCCGGGCTCAGCGCTGCCACTGGGGGCCCCCGCAACGATGAGCTTTAGCGAAGTGTTCAACGACCAAAGCGGTGAAGGGATGCTGCCACAGAGAGGGAGTCATCAAGCATCGTGACGCTGCGACTATGACAGTAGGCGGGTTTAGCCTGGGTGTCTTTTCTCAAACTCTTTAAAATTTATGGATAAGCTGATGGTTGAACCTAAAAATTCCTTCTAAACTTGAAAACTGGTTAAATTTGTGGTCAAGTACATTTTTGAATGGAGAAACACCAACGAAAAATCGCCATAAAAAAAAAAAAGAAATATCTAAAAGTTAAGATTTTTTTTAAAGCTTGGGTATTTCAGTAGTTTTTTGATAGTCCTGAAAACACTTTCTAATCTATTAATTTTTTTAATAAAGATTTGCAAATTAGCCATCGGATCCACTTGTTTATAAACGTAAGCAAATTTTTTGATTCACGTGGCTAAAAAAAATTCTTTGTCGGTAGAATCTTCAAATAGAAAATGCATAAATTTTCGTAAATCTGAAAAGAGTTCAATAAACTTTAAATATTGTTTATGTATTAATGTTACGCCAGAAGTTATTTCAAACGCAAACGTATTATGCACACAAAAATTCCCTTTGAGAATTATAAATTCAAAGTTTAACTGCATCTGTTTACGAGCTTAATTTCTTTCTGAACATCTTAAATTCTAATAGATTAGTTTTACCATGTTACTGATGAATCATACTTGCACTCAATTACCTAATCTACTTCAGTATTTCGAAAGGTATTTGAAGAGGAAAATCTACCCAGGCCCAGAGAACACAATTTTTCTTAAAATAAGATGTTTTAAGTGATCAGCTTCCTATTATCAGTCGGATCAGAAAATATTTGTTGCAATTACTTTAGATACTGTACAAATATTTCGATTACATACGACCGGTGAAGTGTAGTATTCTTTATTGTATAACGGAGAGGCCTCAAAATTGTTTATACAGGTACTCGCGCTAGCGTATTTTCTTCTAAACTAGTGACGGGACAGTAAAATGAGATTATATAAATGCTTAATAAAATTGGACGTAGGTGTATTTACATCTTCTAGAACTTCCAAAAATATTAATGAAATCTTTTAAATAGTCAATTCTCCATTATATATTAAAGTGAAATCAGTTTAGTTTTATGAAATGCTTGTTAAGTGTTTATTCTTAGTGTAAATTTGTATTAATGCGTTTAGTATGTTTATTCTGTTTGAAATAAGTTGAAGATATGCTTTTTGTAACATTAGTTTATTGACCCAAATGGTATAACGACAGGTCGTAATGTTTCTAAACCTGTGTGTTAAGCAATCGAAACTGTACGAATATACCAAAGTGCAACTAAGAAATTATCCTGAGAGTCCAAGAAACTACCTACTTTGAAGCTTTTGTGAAATTAGAAACACGCATTAGATAAGGGATACCTATACTAACGTTAGTGTGAAAGCAAAATAACTTTCTGAAACGTCTTTAGCAATCATTCACCCCCCCTTTTTTTACATTAATGTTTTGTGGTCAATTTATACATAAGTTTTTAATTTGTGTAATAAAATATTTAAAAATTTTAAAAATAGTACGCAACTTCTAATTAAACTGCATTTAAAAAAGTTTTTCGACTTAAAGATCCTTTGCGTTTTTCATTATCATGCTGTAAATTTTGTACCCTTTCATTGCCACGTGAATAAAAATAAACAGGAAAAACATTCTATAACAGAAGCAGCTACCAAAACTTGTATGCTATAAAATGTATCATCTATTAGTGAAACAGAAATGTGTACCACCCCCCCTTTAAAAAAAAAAACAACTTTACATTATATCCAAATTTTCAGTAAGCTTGTTGCTGTACAAATTGAACTTAAATCATTCATATTTTTTACACTCTAAAAGATTGCGTATTGTTTCAAGAGAGTTACACTTGGCCTTTTTCACGTCTACTCTTCTTGGAGGACGAATTTCATAATATCCTGAAAATGTAGGCTTTCGTGTGTACTATGCTTTACCTCAAGGAATTAATGAAGTTTCTTTTTAGATGCGAAAAGAATATTTTGACAGCTTCCTCCTCCCTCCCTCTCCCTTGAGTTACTAATTATGAAAAAAATGTCTAATGTAGCACTTACTAAACTCGCACATGCCAAATTTTGTATTTGTATCAGTAGTTTGGCTAGGTGAAATATTAACTAGATAGCTATGTTTTCTAGTCTAATATTTTATAAATTCTTGATACGGCACACTTACTGTTTTAGCAGAGTTATAGATAAGTGCTATAATTCTGATCGTTACCGTACTAATTTATTTCAAAAGGTTTATTATAATTGTAGTCGTAAGTTAAAAGTACCAATATTCTAAACAAGTAAAATTTAGCGTTGCAGTAAAGCCTCTTTTCCCCCTTCCTTCGTGATATGAGCAAGATGAAAAGTTGTCAACGTCGAATCTTAAATTTGAATAATGGTGTGTACACAATTGTTTTGTTAGACTGATTTCTCAAACCTTTTTAGTGTTGGATAGTTTTTAGCTTTCTAAGAAGTCTTAAAACGCAACTATTTTATAAAGTCAAATCGGAAGTTTCATGAGAATCACTTAATTGCACTTCCTGTAAAATTGATTAGTGATTCACTGAAAGAATTTCACTGTGGAATATATATGAGTGCATTGTTAGAATTTGTACTTCATGAAGTATTTTGTATGTTATCATAATAAAATGGTTTTTCATATTTTCAGTGTCTTCAATTGAACAAACTCATTCATTCTTTCAGGTCATATTTCGAAACATTGTTAGTATGTTTAGAGTATGGTTGGGTGGAGTAAAATGGAGTCTATACAGAAAAGGGACAACAAATGTCAAATGCATGTTTGTTAACATGCAATTTTTTTTCAGTTTATTTACATCATAAGAAATTTTTAAAAACTAATTTTATTTAATGACATTCTTTTAGTTTGTAATAGTAACACTTGGTTTCAAGCTCGACTCTATTGAACATTAAAATTTAGTTTGCGGTAACATTTTTAAGATTCAAAGTTCTAGAAATTTTGATGATACAAACGCTATCATTATTAAGGAATATATTTCTGTATCAAAGTTATATTCATATTTTATTATGGAGTACTTTAAATAAAGTAGGGTAAGTTGATCATTGTTTCTTATTTTAAGGCTGTGTATTATTTTAGATTTTTTTTCATCTTTGATACATAATATATTAATTAGTAAGGGTGAATAAATAAAAAATTTAGTTTACCTCAAAAAGAGGAAAAGGACCAAAAATTTATATCGAAATCGTACATTTATAAATAGGCGCTAATAGAGGATATGTTTGCTGAATGTTTGAAAGAAAAGTATGAAGACTATATTAAATAAAGTATGCTATTCTTCAAATTTTGTTAAAGTCAAATTCTTCAATTAAAATAATTGGAAGAAGTGTTCAAAATGGTCAAAGAAGCACTTCTTTATGACAAACATCTGCTGGCTGTTAAGTACTGTAAAAATTATATTAAACTTTGAGATTTTATCTAGAGAAAAGGCGTTAAATACAATTATTTGGAAATATAAATTTCTGCAAAAGATGACGTCAATGGAGTTCAACAGAACATGTCAAATACAGGACGAGACAAAGTTCGCTAGTGTAGGGCGTACTTTTAATTTTCGATAGCCAAAGTAAAAATCAATTCAAAACTGTTTTATAAAGTCCATGATACCTATTTTCCAGTTGAATCGTATTCGTGAAACAAATCCTATAACATTGTTTCATTTTTTCATCTATAATCATTTTAACGTACACTATGGCGTAAAATGATTAAGTAAAATAAAGTAATGATTCATCAGTTTTTTTGTTTTTAAAGAAAAACTTTTAGCTACTCTTAAGTAGTACTATGTAAAATATTTGCTAAAAAATTCAAATATGTTGCATCATTATTTGTGCAGCTTAGCAAAGTTGGAAAAATAAATCTAAACTTTTTGTTCACTTAACACCACCTGAACCTTTTGTTTTTATGATAATTTTTGATATTACTTCAAACTATTTTTTTTAATACTCTAGTCGGTTCGATAAAACTATTCTTAATATAAAATTAGATTCAGTTAAATTTTAGGTAAATGTTTAAAATGAACAATATTTGTGTGGAATCGGATTCAAATTTTAGATGAATCTTGCAATTTTGCTTAATTTTTTAATATTTTAAAAATTCTAGCGCTTTGTTTAATTGGTTTTTATTTTCGGACTTATTTTAACGAAATAATCAAGGAAGAGTAGAAAAATAGCAATTGAGGCTATCATATGTATAATGGCCAGCTTTTATGGATAATCCGTAAAACTTACAGATTCTGGTATAGTACAGATGAACGAATGCCTGGAGAATTGCATTAGTTTGTCTAGTTTTCAACGACCTGCAGCTCTCTTTTGGTTACAACAAATTTCACTTAAAATAGTTGCGCTCATCGATTAAAATCTAACTTCGGCTCTTTTCTGCAAAGTCGCATTGCACAAAAATTGAAAGTACAAAAATCCTCAGCACTCTATATTTTTTTTGCAGATGTTGCCCTTTTCTCGTGAAACAAAAATGTGAAAAAAAAAATGTTGAATTAAAAATAATTGCTAGCATATTTTTCTAGCGGTATGATTGGAAATAAAGCTAAATTAATGGGTTCTGTTAAATTTTGAATTTTTTTAAATAAAAATTCAAACAAAAAATCTTGGTAAAAAGTTATGTAGAATTAAATCTTGATTGTGCTTAAGGAGCAATATGAATTTGTTCTAGAGAACGTTTTCATATACATATATTAATACGCCAATGCTTCAATTTAAAGGAATCCATTTTGAATGCCGTAGGCATCAGAAAACTTGTGATATACGATTCAAATATTTTCCTGCATTCAGTAAGCGGTTTAAAACATAAAAAGGCGCAGAAAGACTTATGACCTTTTTAAAACTTTTATAGTTGTTTTTCACTTTTCCCTTTCAACCAAAACGTACTTCTCGTCATCGTGATCATCAGGTGAAGTAAGACGATTAATAGATAACAAAATTTTTTTTTCAAAACTTAGAGAATTACCGATTGAAAATTAAAAACTTGCAATTTCATTTAGAAAAGTAATTTCCAGGGTAGTCTTCATTTCATTACTATCCCAACCAGATCATGGAGCATGTGCCTATGATTTGCACCTGTAGTACTGATACCACAATGTAGGGCATATAAGGAACTCGTAATAATCTAACCCTACAACGCCATTTCCCACTTAACCTTTTGAGTCCGGAACCATGGAACTGAACATTTAGTATACGGAAAGATTCTTCTAAAATCTAGATTTTTTCACCCCAATTTCGTTGAAATGTTCTTCCGTAGAAGTCCTCGAAGAGAAAAGTACACCTGTTGGAATAGAGAAGAAACCGCCAACAGCAGTAGACCCAAATGCCGACTTTTGGTCTAAAGCATTCCTCCTAACAACTGCTGTCCCAGCCGACGTCAGTTACTTGTTTTTCAGTATCTAATCCATCATAAACAATAACGCACATAATTTTTAACGTTACAAGTTGCATTTTGACAAAAAATTTTCAAGAACTCTCATAACTTCGGTCAATTTCTGTTACCATGAAGAGTTTTTTCAGGGCTACTTTCCTTCGAGGACTAATAAATTGATTTTTAGGTATTTGAGAGTTGTATTTTACATCAAGAATTTTATGAATATCTTTTTCCCCCCTTTGTGATAAGACATGCAAAAAGAATGCTCTGGCTCCTTATCATATAGGTTACGAATTTTGGAAAATGCTGTCTAACCTAGCATGTCTACGTTAACTCGCGTGGTACATGCATAATTTGGTATTAGTTTGATTTGCCAGGAAGTATTGACATGGGGGAAAAAACATTACTTTCCATTCTATAATTCTTAATTTTGGAAGTTACGGAAAATAAGTGATTTCATAAATGAAACTAGCTTAGTGCTTTCGTGTGTACTGGTTTCTTTTTAAAATAAAACAATTCCTCTTTTTACAGGTAAAGTCAAAATTATGTAGAAGGTTTAGATTTTGAGGCAAGCAATAGAAGTCGACAAATATGCTAGTACTTCAGAGCTGAAGAGGCTAAGCGATTAAGATATTGAACGAATCGCCAGATTCTGATCAGAACCTGATTTATTAATCACGGAAGAAAAATTTGATTTTTCTTTTACAGAGTCGGGGGGGGGGCACCATTCCTTTTTCTATACCAGTTGTCTTAAATTTTCACAATAGGGCCTTACTTTTGGTGCTTAATAATCGAAATGTTTGCTGAAAAAAGGATATATCCGCAAACCTGAAGAGTTGGAACTAACTAAAAATCGTGTGGGAGATTCAACACAAACTAACGAGGCAGGTAGCTTCATCTCTTGAGTAGCATAACAACTAATGATTGGAACTACATCCTTTTTTTACCAACAAGTTTAAAGAAAAAAAACACAGCAAGATGGGGGTAGTTTGGAGTTAAATCTACTAAGATGGAGCTACCTCTTTTTCTGCTGTAAGCTTTTCAATTTTTGATACGACAATCACCAGCCGACTAGCTTGTAAAATTATGGAATGGGGAAAATTACTTTCCTTTTAGTAAAGAAGCGAGATGAGGGAGATAAGATTCTTCTGACATCATGGGCCCGCGAAATTGAAACATCATGTGATTATATTTTTGTCGTTACCCGACAGCAGATGCAGAAACAAGGTTTAGTGACTATATCCAGTCATCAAATGGTCTTTTCAAAAACTTTTCAACACTTGAAACAGCAAATTGGTAATTTTGTGAAAACTGTTTTAACAAGAATAGAGATCATCCCCAAACCCCAAAGTTAGACTAAGGCACGGTCAGATAGGGCAATTGCCTGGGTGTCCAATGAATGGGATGTTCCAAAAATAATAAACGGCACTATTGACTATAGTAGAAACGGGAAACCTAGAAAAGTTTTGATACTTACATAAAAATTTCGTTAACACAAAATCGCATGATAAAAATTTCAAAATTGTGGCACATATAACCAGTTATTGGATGTATTATTATTATTATTATTTTGTTCAACGTCCCGCCGTTTTCATAGGATCGGTGTTGTGGTGTGTGTGTTAAGTGTACACACACTCTTTCAACACACACACACAAAAAAAGAGATATTCCAGTTTTTCGTGTTCCTGATGTGGTTCGTTTACTTTAAAATTATTCAGAAGTGGCGTAGTTTTTTAGAAAAACCACTTAAAACATGTTTTCTTTCCAATTGAGTTTTAAAATATTATAAAACTAATTTTCAGTAGCAATAAGTAACGTTCGTTTCAAACTAAAATTCTGAAAGAACAGTTTTAATCACTGCATTTGATCTTCTGATCGAAGTTTCAATAAGTGCTGCACTCGAAATGACTTGAGAATCGATTATCATCACACTTTTTCAATGATTTATTCTCAAACTTTTCCTGTCCATTGTACAATGCACACAGAGCAATAGACAAGAAAGGAAGAAAAAGTGTCTTTCAACATGCCAGTTTTCCAGATTTTGAATTTCACTTACCACCTTCTCGGCACACATGTAAACAGTGCTGCGACTAGAATTTACGCCACTTGCTGTAAACTTTAATTTGAGCATCCCTCTACCAATTCATGTGTGTTGTGGGATTGCGGTCAGTTAGCTACACGTGGGCTCTAGGCCGAGGAGTAGGGGTGCCTTCGCGGGGGGTCATTCTAAGATGTCCTAACCCGTAATTACGCTAAAATTCTTCCAATTAATCACAGAAATGAAACTGTTGCTGCACCAAATTGTGCTTAGTTTTTGGGTTTGCCGCTTAAAAGTCCAGTCTATGGGAAAGTTCTAGTAAAAGTCCACTTGTCAGGATGGAATACGAATTTTATTGACTCAAGAGCTTCATGGAACAAACTGCTGTACACTTTTCACTGGAATTAACAGCAGATAACTTGATTTATAGCAGTCAGTCAGCTTATCACAGAAGCATTCTCAGATGCTGTATTTTCACACAATAAAATAATTCCATAGGCTAAAATTTCGTGAAAATTCTCGAGGGAAATCCCACTCAGGATTCAACAACGAAGAATTCCCAAACAGTATTCAAAAACAAGCAAAACATTGCTTCTAAAATCGCCAATACTGTGGCCTTAGGATCTCAGCAGAACAGACATCTGCTCTGGCAGCTGGCTGCAGCAAAACTGCATCTTACCGGTTGACTGCCCCTTTTAAATACGCTGGAAATCGCAAACAATTTCTCGAGAATCCAGATATTGCTTTCGCCACATACAGCGCGTATAAAAACTTTAAGACCAGAAAAAAAATAGTTTCTGAAAAGCAATTCCAGTGCTTAGTATGCATTATCAGAAAGACATTTAAGCAGATAAAATTATTTGCTAATATTTTATTGCAAAATGTCCATATTGTAAATTAACTTATAACTGCCCGTATAAAAACTTTAAGGCCACGAACAAAAATGCATTTTAACGATACAGAAAACAATTATTAATACTTTGTTGAGCTGTTATTATTCCTAATCAGCTGGAATGTCCTCGTTTTCATGGATAGATCGAGGCTCTGGCACAATAATGGATCAGTTTTATGCCATTTATCTTAAATTGCAGATCTTAATTCGATAGACGAAGCATACTGCCTACAATGGCTATATAAGCGTCAAGCAAGATTTTCCCAGAGATTCTCAATGGGGTTGAGATCATGAGGCCTAGATAGTCAAGCTAAAATTTGAATATTTTTGCACCTAAACCAGGTTTTCATAGGCCGACTATTGTACATGGGGGGGGGGGCATTATCCTGTGAGAAAACCCATTTTTCTCCTGCCAAATCAACTACATTTGGTGATAGGTGGTTTCAAGAATTTTTTTTATATGCCTTCAGAGTTCACTTTTGTTGAAATAAAGGCCAGGCATCCGATTCCAGTAAAAGAAAGAGATTTCTGGTCATAATAGTTGCCCCGCCAAATCGGTGTTTGGAAATCGTGTTTCTTTTTGCAAATCGTATCAGTAATATCCCCAAACATCCGGACCATTTAAGTTCTATTTTTTTTCATTGGAGAAAACTACCTGGATCTACTGGTCGACAGTATTTTAGTGACTACCAATCATGTCACCAAAATTCATTTCATTCGCTTCATTCATTTTTACGTAATGCGCGAACAACTAAGGGGGGGGGGAAGAAAGAAAGAAAGGATAACGGACTGTATAGAATGACAGAACGACACAGACAAACTTTTTTTGAAGGTCGTACTAGGTTGCCAGGGGCTTGAAATGGATAGAAATCGTAAAATTTTTGAATTCCAAGTGATGTACAGACAAAAGTCTCCTTTTATTTATATACACTGAAAGGACGGATAACACTATCACCTATAGTAACCACAAAAAGAAAGGAAGCAAAATGTGGAAAATTAGAATAAGTGCGAGATACAATAAGAACAAGTATGCGTATGCAAATTTCCTTTTCCATGACTGTTCATCACGGGATAGCGCTGACAGGCGCGTAACCAGGAAAATTTTTCAAGGGGGGGGATATGAACTTATATGTGTATAAATAGACGGAATTTCATCACTAATCCAAAAACTTCGGGGAGCGCTGATAAGAGCTTTAAAGGATTTGAAGCGTGTGAACAGTTGTTGTTCCAAGTCAAAGTTTTGCGGGAAAGATTTAATTGACGAACTTAAAATTTTCGGCATGTCTTCCCGATATCACTTAGACGATGTTGCGCGCCGAATTATTTTAAAGATCGAAGAAGGGCAAAAGATAACAGATGTTGCCATAGAGTTCGATATCGCCCACAGCGTTGTTTCACGGTTGTGGAAATCATTTAAAACTACTGGAATGTGTAGCAAGCGTCCCGGGAGAGGTCGTGTGAGATGTACAACACGTACATTGCCATATCGGCAAAAAGCAATCGGCGTGCCACAGCTCAGCAGGTGGCAAATCAGTTTCTTGCTGTCACAGGACAGCAGATCTCTCGAAAAACTGTAGCCAAACGTTTGAGAGAAGGAGGACTGTACGCCCGCAGACCTGTTGTGTGGTGTGTCCCATTGTCCAGACTGCACCGTACCGCCTGTTTGCAATAGTGTCATGAGCATCGCAATTGGATTGAACAGGACTGGGCATCTGTACTATTCTCAGATGAGAGGAGATTCAGTCTGTCATCGGATTGCAGTAGCCAATTGATCTGGCTTGAGAGTGGTACTGCTTATCGTCTAGAAAATATCCAGGAAAGGGACGATATCAGAATGCAGTGTGATGGTATGGGCTGGCATCATGATCAATGGCTGCACGCCCCTGCATGTGGTTGCGACTGAGACTATGACGGCGGGCCAACGATACATTAATGAAGTTCTACTTCCTCATGTTCGCCTTTTTCCGTGGTGCTGTCGGTGATAAATTTGTTTCATGGGCGACAACGCACCATGTCATCGATCACTCGCTGTTCAGGATTGTCTAGACAGCGAGGGTATTCAACGCCTGGTATGGCCAACGCGTTCTTCAGATTTAAATCCCATAGAAAATGGGATGCTTTGGGGAGGCGACTTGCTGGTCGAAACTGTCCTCCAACAAACAAGAACACCCTCATCCGTGCACAGACAGAGGAATGGGACAAACTGCCTCAACACTGGATAATGCGCAAAGCATGGTACGACGTGTTGAATGTTGCATCGCACTCCACTGTGGACATGTCCCGTACTGACACCTTTCTCCAAGGTGCCTGCGGACTTCATATGCATTTCTCCGTATACAGCATCAAATGAACATTTTTTCTTTCTTTCAGATGTTTCATAACCTTCTGTATTTTCCAGAATAATAAATGTCCTTTATTCTAATGTACGAACAGTGTTGCAACAATATTTTATCTTACTAATCCTCATTTCCCACTGAATGTTATGCTAGATTGCAATTTGTGATCCGTCTTTAGCAATTGTCCAGCAGTGTAGATGTACAATCAAAGCTATACAGCGATTAAAATTTTTTCGAGTGAATTCTGTTACTTTTTGTTTCTTCTATATTATTGTAACCAGGGATACGTTTTAAATAATGCAACCATACGATTAAAAAAATACATGTTGCTAACTTTGGCACATTAACACTAGTTTTATTTAAATGGAAAAGTACCCATCAGAGGAACCGTGGAGTTCATGAGCGGAACGGCAGCACAGTGAGCAGCAGTAATTTGAGAAAGCCCACAGCTGCTGTGATTAAAAAATCTTTATGTAGGAATTTGTACAACCACGTCTGTAAATGTCGCACTTAGTTGCTATAGCACGAAGAGAGCATGATCAAGTTTAGCATTTGCCTCGGTACAACAAGCTATCACCCTTTTACGAATGGAATGACAACAATTATGTCTTTTCATACATTTTGCAATGCCAGTACTTGGCATGGCCACCATCAGCGTTTATGACGACACCCAAAATTTGTAGAAACCCTAAACCTAAATAATTTTTTTAGACAAATACTGCTGAAACAAAGAAACATGATTTTCTTTGAAATGAGTCTAATAATTTGGCCAACAAGGCGAAGTTGGCCTCCTTGGCGTCTAGTTTTAAGAAATTTTGCTAAGACAGTCAAATAAGTTTATTAGCACTAGGGTGCTATTTCGTTCAGTCCCAGGTTTTTGTTTACGTGACTTTGTAGATATGAACTGTCAAGGTGAAGATGTTTTCAAATATGTTCGCCAGATAGCGCAGAGGGGGGGGGAGGGAGATTAAATCTTGAAAGCCGCACAAGGTTTACCATTTTTAATAATTGATCGCTAAGTTTGCTGCCAAAAAAATAACCTCAACACCGAACCAAGCTTGGCGATATCTTCCGAATTTGCTAGAAATTAGCAAAGTGTAGTTAAAATGTGCCTGGCGATGATTGTAAAATAGTGTTAGTAGGTGATTTTAATACAGATTTCAATTCTAAATATGTGTCTTATGGAACAAGAAAGACAAGCATTACACACTCATGGATTATGATGCCCATTCCAAACATTATTTAAAATGGTTAAGTATAGTTGGAATATGCTTGGCGAAGATTGTAAACAGTTTCAGTAGACTATTTTGAGAGAGATTCGATTCCAAAGATGAGTTTTATTTAAGAAGAAAGAGTTGATTCCTATTTTAACGCTCCCCATTCTCGCCAAACTAGACAACCGCTGCACTTTGGCGAGCTTTGCAGTCATGGGTTTCTAGGAGTTATGCACAAGTTTCAACGCTCCCAAAAGAACTAGATGAAAACTAAAGTGAACTAATTAGCGATAAACGCACCAGTTAAGGAATTTGAAGATACTTAGTTATTAAAACTACTTTAACTGGCAACCTTAAATAAATAAGTAATGGAATGCTGTACTTACATGTTGTTCCAAATAGCCATTTAAATTCTAAATTAAGTTTGCCACATAAATACAAAAAAATCGTCGTGGTAACTGCATATGTTTAATGATCGCCACCTTGGCGGAAGTTGGGGCGTTAAAGTAGTAATCAACCTGAAAAAGCCAAAGACGGCACACTCATGGATTATGATGCACATTCCAAATAGTAAGCAGAGTTGGAAGTTGCTTGGAGGAAATTGTTTTAGTAGGCGATTTTAAGATAATGTCGATTACAAAGATGTGTTTTATGGAACAAGAGTGAAAAATACGGCACATTCATGAATAATGATACACTTTCCAACTTAATGGAATGAGGGAAGATAATTGGGAAGACATATGGATTATGATACACTTTTAATATATATCACTTTAGTACGTATTTAAAATCTGAAAGTGTTTCAGATTTCCTTTTTCTTAAATTTTGTTTACATGTATTAATCATATATCTCAAATATTCTGCTATTTTACCACTTAGATACGACAACAAAGGGGATAGCAATGAAGCCCGAGATCTAGTTCAGCCTTGGTTTAGACAGACGAGACGAGGGCTTGTACTGTGTGACATACATAGGTAAAAGTAACAGGTATGCTTGGTATATTTGAGTTATTAATTTGCATTTTTGCGCATGCGGCATTTTTATTTTGTAATCTAGTTATTCTAATTTGCTTAGGCTTCTAAAGTTCATGACAAAACAAAGAACTACATGATGGTCAGACCCACTGATGGTTTTTTTACTTTAGCAAAGGATCAGCGGTAGCGTATTTTCGAGGAGACCCCAACAGTGCTGACCGACCCACTAATGCTTTTTTTTGAGGGGGGGGGGGAGAAGGGGCCCGAGAGGCACTTTTCAGCGATGGCGGGACCCATTGATGTTTCTTTGGATCTCCTAAAGGACCAGCGGTAGCGTATTTTCGAAAGTGCCCCCCTACCCTACAGCAATGGCTGGACCCACTGGTGTTTTTTTCTGTGTCTCGCAAATGGCCAGCGGTGGCATATTTTTCGAGACGGCTTATTTTTAATAATTTGTTATTTCTTCATTTTAATAATTGTTCCATTTGGTACTTACATATTATCACGGCGGCTCGCCAAGACGAGCGATTTTTTCGCCAGGTTAAATGCCAGACACTTGAAATTATTGTTGGTTCCGAATACGATTGTCAACAGTTCGCCAGCACATTTGACGAAAAAATAATTTGCCGGGATAATATACTTTAGTACCTTCCACATTTTAGTATTTATTTTTCCTAAATTGCTATTTTGTTTACTTTTCTTCGACGCATCTTTGGGGAAGGGGGAAATGAGCTTAAAAATCAAGCGAGCGTGGTAGACGTACGTTGCCAGTCCGAACGGGAAGAAACCAAACAGACAGGGCCCGATTATGACCAACACAGACCCTGGCCATTGATGAATTAGGGAACCTCCATCATCTATGAAATTTGTTTTAATTTTCTTAAAATTTTGATATAAAAAGTAATATTTTAGAACAACATTTAAAGGGGAGGCTCTTTTGAGCATGGGGTCTGGGCAAAGTCCCGATTTTCCCATGCGATAATAAAGCCCTGCAAACAGAATAGGTTGAAATACAAGAGATGCTCCACAGAAACGCGCTAATTTGAGAGTTTGTTGGCAATTGCAAGCAGTGGGCAAGAGCACATTTTCATAAGCTATGTTATACAATAAACGGCACTTAACGTATCATACCGTCGTCATTTTCGCCAATGTTTTCCCCTCCTGCAATCTGTGCGACTTAACGACAGAAACGAAAAACTAAAGCAGTTGTTTATAACTAGTGTTACCCTTCATTACGATAGATAGCCGTTTACTTCTTTAATGCATCATCAATTTTAATCTCGCAAGCTGTAAGAGTTTTGACCGCCAAAATCATTAACTTCAGTTTGGCGCGGTCGACGGTGTAATACGTAAGTACAAAAAAGTATTCGAGCAAGAGAGAAATTTCCTACGTTGGTTTCGTATATTAAAAATTATTTATCAAAGAATATGAATTAGGCTATGTATAAATATGACTTTCTATATTTCTATCAAGTTGTGCATTTTTCAAAAACTCAATTATTATTCGCAAATCTAAAATAGAAAATTTCTCTCTTGCTCGAATACTTTTTTTGGAGGGTGTACCCAATGAACTTATGCCAGTTAAGAAAAGTTCTAAAGCAATGTCTAAATAAAGCTTGTTTTAATATTAAAATAGATATCCTTTCTGTTAAATGACTTGTGCTACTAAGCGTTCAATCGACTAATATCTATCAAGTATCCTCATCAGTTATTCTGCTTTCTTGGAATGAGCTATTAACCACTTCAAGGTCAAGTCGATATTCTCTGTATTTCTACAAGATATCATATAGCAACAAACTTCTCTGTTTTCAATCGACTCGAGACCCATAAAATTTATAAGTTCTCTTTGGCTAACGGCATTCGGCAAATCGGTTTTGTTTCCCAACACTAGTAGTGGTATGTTAGCCAATTGCGGTTTCCCCAAGAGCAGACGCAACTCGTACTTAGATTCTTCCATTTTTCCAATGTCTGCTGCGTCTACAATGTATACAATAGCGTTAATACCCCTACAGTATCTCTCCCACATGCTGCGGAATCTTCTTTCACCACCGAGGTCCCAAACTTTTATCACCACTCTGCCCTTCTTAATACGTCTCATATTGAAGCCCACAGTTGGTATAGTATCTTCATAATATCTGTTGTCATTAGCTATTACGTTTACGAAAGTTGTTTTTCCAGCTTGCTGCAAGCCAAGCACCGTGATTTCCATTTCTCTGCTCCAAAATAAACTTCGAATCCATTCAAAAAGGCTGCACACCATTCGCAACATTTTGATCCCAAATGCATCAGTCGGATGACTTCATTAAAAACAAAACAGGCATTCCTTTTAAATGTAAGATATTTTTTAAATATAAAGCAAAATTTGAAAGCAGTTAATTTGAACTTAACTTTAACGAGCATAAATCTAAACTGTTAATAACGCAGTTATTTTAGTTACTTTTATTTTGCTGCCATCGTCACGAGAAATCCGCTCACACGCACAAGAAGTCCATGGACAAGCTCGTGTATTTAAGGTATGCTTTTTTTTCTTCTTCCCCCATAGTTATGGAATGGCTAAATAATCCTTCATTTTTCCTTTTCTAAATCTACAGAATTTTACGTCATCATAATGTTACGGTTGAAGTTACGGATTGTTTCTAACAAAGTTGTTTATCCCATCCTCAGTTGCACAGATTGATGTTAATATTACGGGTGTTCACACGAAATCTCCCTGATTTTAAATGTTAATGGTACGGAAGAGAAATATACAGAACTAAGATATCATAAATAGCAACAACAATTGTTTATTTTTCCGCATTTTTTTTCCACCAAAAAGAAGAAATCTTTTTATATGCATTATGGATGATGCGTGACAGAATCGTGGAAACATTTTTCTTCATGGGCAAAACCTTAACTGGTCTCATGTACCTTGACATATTTGAATGATTTGTTTTCCGGAGCAATTCTCTTTGCAGCCAAATACAATATTCCAGCAAGATGTTGCTCCGGCTTACGTGAGTTCAGATGTACGCCATTCCTTGGATAACGTTACAGCAGCGATGGATCGGATGAGATGAACCCACTGATTGGCCACCGCGATCTCCATGTTGAGGTTCAAGATCAATAGGCAGCCAACTCATTTGGGTTTTCAACTTTACGAGGTCTCAATCCTCAATACTACCCTTGCACTTAACCATGTCAGAGCGACATACCTAGCTCGTCTTGCTGAGAGAGAAGACCCAACTTTTTTTTAATTGTTACAAGGCCGGTGTTGCCATTCATTTTATACAATTTCATAAAAATTCAAGTAGTTTTTTACATTTCATTGAGAGCTCGGCAGACAGCACAGCCAAATTTTCATCTTTTAGTTTTTCGATTCCTTTTGTTTCTTCTTTTCCTTTGGTTTACATTTTAGAATTAAAGATAATCATCATAATAACAAGAATAATATATTGATTAAATAATTATGTATAACTAGTGGTCACCCAGTGGTCGAAATTCGACGGTAATATATTAAACCTCTAAATAATCATTGCTTATACCTCTCTAATCATTGCTTATAACGTTTTTTTTATTTTGTTCTATTACATCAGCTGCAAGCGTGTGCAAATACGCCATTATGAATTAATTTCTAATTATTTGAAAAATGTGAACGATAGGAGAAATGAGGTAAAATTTTTCTAAGCCATATTTAAAAAGCGGCAATGCGTTTTTGACGTTTGCCTGTTTATTTTATTATTTATTTATTTATTTTATTTCTATGCTGGCCAGGTTTCGTCAAGGCTACATAGTTATTTCGTCTGTCTTTTTCAAAGTATATAAAATTTAAATAAAAAAAATAGCATAAAATCGCAAACCATGGAATGATCGAACACTACTTTTCTGCGACGTACAATTGAAACCTAGGTACGATCTCAATAATATTCAAATTTTTTCGAATGTTTGTCCTTGAGACGTACTTATTGTCATCGCAAATGCAGGTATAATTGGAAATTGGTTTCTTTTGAGAGATAAGTGAAAGATAAAATAGCTCCGGAATATGTTGTACGTGGGAGATATTCAGAATTATCCGCTTATTTGGTATCCAAATTTTCCAACTGCATGCGATTCCAGTTAAAGCATCACAATCGATATCATTACGGTGCATAAACTTGAAGTGCGTTCTTGTTCCACTGATTAATGCTTCCATTGTACGGGAATGGGTTAATTGCATCGAGCGAAAGGAGAAAGGGGCAAGTTGCACCGCTAATGAATTTAATCCACGGCCACGAAATCCATAGAATTATATCCATGTGATATATTTATGGCGCAATCGAAGGGACGGGGACAATCATAGAGGAACCCTGCGGTCTCGCAAGGGGCCAGCGGTAGCGTATTTTCGAAGAGGTCCTACAGCGACGGCCCGACCCAGTGATGTTTTTTGGGGTCTCCCAAAGGACCAGCAGTAGCATATTTCCGAGGGGTCCCTTACAGCGATAGCCTGACCCAGTGATGTTTTTTTTTAGGTTTTGCAAGCGGTAGCATATTTTCGAGAGGGAGAAAGATATGGATTCCCGTGCAACTCGCCCCTAGATTTGATTGATAGCTGTTGGCGCGAGTGTAATTGACCCTCATCCCTTTGTATTACTTAAGTTTCTGATCAGTAAAACTATGGAATAAAACTTACAACACTAACATATGTGGTACTTCTCGGGTCTGATCAGTAAAACTATGCAATTAAATTTCAACATTAGCCTATGTGGTAGCAAAGTATAGTACATTTAGATCAGCCGGGCGTAAATCCCACCAACAAGTTTTTGTTGGCTACATTAAAAGACTTCTGAAACATCGTTCTTCCTCAAAACAAAGCCGAAACAGTTAATCAGTTTACAAAAACACTATTTATATACAAATTACGATGCATAAAAGTATCAATATACTGAAAAGAAGTTTGTATGTTTATTGGATTAATCGTTTGTTAAAAATATGGAAATAGGAAAATCATACGAAATTAAATTAAAATTCCAAAATATAGAAATGCGGGTGAAAGAACTCTACTGGAAGTGATGCTCAGTGATTCTCGTTAGGTCTGTTCGCAATTGGCACAGATTTAAATTATTTGGATATTTATCGGCTGACTGAAAATTATCTAAACTATTAAGAGTCAAAGAACTCAAAAACTCTACTGTGTAATTATCGATTTTACTGCCATTATGGCAAATTATTTTATCGTAGCTATGATATGTTCTCAGTTCACCATGTATTCGATTAAGTAAGTATATCAGTATTAACAAAAATAGAATCATCATTTTTAAGGGCTGAAATAACTGACTTCAAAATGTCATCCGAGAGCAGGTTTTGTCGGAAATATTTCCATTCACCTCATTAACAATGCAATATTATCTTATCTTCTATTTATCGCTGATATACTTCGATAATATTTTCACGAACAGGCGAATAATTTCATTTTTTTTTTTTTTTTTGCAAATTTTGTTGGAATATTATAACCCTATTGGACCGCTGCAACTTAATGCTGTAATTTCAAAATGGACACAACAATGGAACTATCATCCTACTTGGTGCAAAATATTGCACGCCGATTTACTTCTCTGATTTTGTTACGGTGCATAAACATATTACACAAAAATTTTATCATTCGCACAAACACCTCCATACGAACTTTAACTATACCGAATTTCACACTCCTCCGTTCGCGCAACGTGCTGCAAAAGGGGCACAAAGATTTTCCTTAGCCTATTTACATATGTACATAGATATCTAAACTGTTCATGATTAACTTAGATTACTAATTTAAAGCAAAGAAATTTGGGAAGTTCAAAAGACCTTAGAAACCAAAGCTTAAGATTCCAAATCATCTGAGTTCGATCCTGTATTTATTGAAAAAATTAAATTTGGGCAGCGATTTCCAGGCATAACGCACCTAGATTTCTTCCTGTGGGGCTCTGTCACAGGTAGGATCTAGGCTACACCTGTTCGTGATTTCAGCCAAAAAACTGTAGAAGCCACCAGTTCAATTACACTTGACATGTTTCGCAGCACATGGATCAAGACTGAATATTGACTAGATATTTCTGAGAGCTAGAACGGAGCATATGCAGAAGTGTGTAAGTAGACACTTTTTCGGACAAATAAACTTTTGCATAAAAATAAATTTTTGTGTTGCTATTCATGATACTGCAAACCGTAGATCTCTACAAGTCATAGTTTCCATACAATTAACATTTGAAATCAGGGAGGTTTCATGTGGTTACTTGTATTTTGACCCATGCTTCCACGAATCATGCTCCATTGTTTTAACCCTTTCGGTACGGAGAAGCTGGCCGTGGTTATACGAGGTCTGTGAATTAATGGCAAAATAGATACAAATCAATGTATAGTAAACTTATAGGTACAATTGAATTACATTCCTTCTGTCTACAGGGCCCGATTAACCTCCGAAGTCAAGGGAAGCTCAGTCTTGTTTCGTCCTCACCCCTCCCCTTTTTGTTTGGGAAAAGTAGTTTTCATGATTTTCTTCTATAAAAATATTTAAATATTTTATTCGTTAAAATGAAATTCCATTGACTTAATTAGTTCTAATGATTTCCTTTTATATAAATATTTTTATTCGTTTATCTAAAATTTTCCTTAGATAAAAATATTTAATTCAATAATATTCATAATAGTTTAGTTCATTGCAACGAGATTATACAGTATTTTTGAAATTACTTAAAAAAATAAACTAAAAACATTACCTTACTGGAGTTTTAAACTTTATTTATTTACACGTTTTTTTTTTTTTTTTCAGAAATTCTTTGTTTGTTTTCATGACATCATAAAAGTCATAACAACAAAGTTCAGATTTAATTTTGATATTTAGACGTTAAACATTATATACTGAAAGTCTAACCCTTTCTGCCAACGAAATGTTCCCATAATAGAAAAAAATCTCTCAACTAGAGCAGATGTCCCACGCAAAAACATTCCAAACTGAACCAATTTAGAAATGTTACGATATGAAGTATCAGCTTCTGAAAAACCGTAAAAATATCTTTCCACTTCTATTAAACAAAAATCTTTACAATTAAAAGATCATTTATAAACAAAATTTTGAATGTTTATTGCAGTTTTTCAGGCATTTTTGTCCCTCCCCCTCCTCAAATTCAGAGGGGAAGCTCAAGCTTCCCGAGCCTTTTCGGTAATCAGGCCCTGTCTGTGTAATCACCCGCAAAGTTTATAACCTTTTGCCAAATGTCAGGAAGGTGTTAGAGACCACTGGCAAGGTGTTGATTGTTGATGCCAGCAATGGAGCGCCCTACTGCACGGAGTATACAGATGCAGTGTCATGAAATCGGCAGCCTCAGAGGGGTTCCTTCAACTTTGGAAATAATCTGACACCTGATATAAGTCACAAGGACTTATATCAGGTGAGTAGGGAGGGTGTTCTTAGATTTTCCACTGACACCGTTGCAAAAGGAGTGACCTTGACAGTTTGTCCTGCAGGTACAGACTCCCCGTCCTACAGGGTAATGCACTTTCGCCACAAGCTTCCTGTAATACCCGATAACATCCTGTTGCAGTTTTGCCAAGGGCAACCTCTATTTTATGCCTCGACCTCTGATCATCTTTTGAAAACATGCTATAGAGCGATGGAAATAAAACTCGTTTCCTTAATGCCACAGATGAACAACTCTTCTAACTAGATGGATTAATTTTTGCACTCTACAGATCACAAACAGCGTCATCTCACCGCTCCATATCCTATTTGTGCACACACGCTCTTCAGCGAGTTTCTAGGTGAAGTTGCCACTAATTAACTTACAGCCCTATATTCGTAGTGCGAGGAAGTTTTACATGAGAGTGGTAGCACTGTACAGAAGCATAAGCTGCAAAAATGTGTTTTGCAGCATCCACCACAAAATATTTTTTTGCTATATTCTAACACAAAAATGACTGTTTACAGAAAGAGTTAAATATATTCCCAAATTGTTGATAGCTATGGTAATCATACCCACTTAACTTTCCGTGAATGCAGATTTTAGGTGGAGTGGAGGTAGTACATAGAGAACATTTCATGGATGCCGCCAATGGGCGGCAGTAGTGACTAAGTGGTTAAGATTCTGATTAATCTGGATGATTAATCTCAGATTATTGCTAAAGAAAATAAATTAAAATATAGAATTTATTATTTTGTTGCTACCATTTAACAGTTTCATGTAGGGAGGAAAAATGCTCTGAATCCGATAATGGGCTCTACCTTAATATGAAGCTAAATGTTGCTACTTTTTCTTTTACACTATAGTTATGTTCAGTGGCATCTTCGAAAGTTTGAGGACATCTGTACAAGGATATTTCAACCAATATGTTTGAGAATCACACCACTTAGACTAGGCATCAATGCAAATGCAAGTTGTTCTATTTCTACTCTCTCTCTGACATACCCAGAGCTCTTATCACACGGTCAAGGGTGCAATAGCCCACGGACCCTGAAATATTATACTATTACAAAAAATACCAGGAACAATAACGAAAGAGACAAAAGTTAAAACAGTAGAGGCTTCAGACAAAGCATACCCTCCTTCTCTTCTTCCCTCATTTGCATGTGTAGGGAAGGGGTGGGGACTTCCTTCAAGTATCAACTCTAGTTCTATGCTCGGAAGACAGAGTAATTGCACCATGTGATCAATCACCCTAAGTGTAGCGATGATGCGCCAAGAGTAACGTTAAAAGTAGTTTCCACAAAGTGCTACAAACTATTGATTTTCTGTATCGCAGGATATATTACACTACTTTTTAAAAAGGGTACCACATTGCAATACAAACTACGAAAAGAAGTAGTGACTACTGTAGTTTCGCTACTTGTAACGAGTACATTTGCTTACCACCCTTGATCAAGACACTAAATCTAGTAGATGGCTGAAGTGTGAAGATACGGGTTCAAGGCCTATCGATCTAACGTTTGGAATTTTGGACAGTTTTCTCCTGATGTAACGTAAATGCGTGTCAGGACCTCTTAAAACGTCCTCCAACCAAGGCACCCGTCCTTAGGCAGATAGCTCTCGAGCAGCTTTGCCTTAATACACAATACAGTTAGCTAGTATTCCACTTTTTATCACCGTTGTGGATTTTACGTAGAGTCGGCTTAGCTTTGGTGATTAAAATTTTTTTTTTTTTATACAACATGTAGAACTCGCAAAAGCAATTTAGGAATCGTTTTACTTAGCATACTTGGCCTTTTTTAGGAGACTAATGTACGAAACATTATTTATCATGGCTTGCATTGAAGATTGGCCAGGTGATATGGCTTGCTTATGAAGATTTATCTTACATTTTGGAGAGAATTTTTTTTCCTAAATATATTTTTCTGAAATTTATAGAAGAGTTTTGTGCAGAATAAATGCTTATTTTATAATTAGGAAGCAATGCTCACATTGCTTATATGAACTGCACACCACTGCTTCATGATATGTTTTTTAGGGCGATTGGCATCCCTCTTTACTTTCATAAGAAATAAATAAAAATTTTGAAATCATTTACAGGTTTAAAAATAAAATTCTGCCTATTCTTGCTCAAGAGGAGTTTCAGTCCCACAAAGTTTAATATCTGTACAGCATCTCCAGAGGTTAATTATGGAACTGGAAACATTCCAATCTTAATTTCAAAACCAATAACTGATGAGTAGGCAGTATAACTAAAGAAACTAGGTGCAACCTCCTCCCCTTTATTTGTAATGCATATAGAACTTAACTTTTATGACTGCAATTCAAAATTGTTGAACATGCTAATTGGTTGATTCCACAAACAACCTTGAAAAATAATGTTCCTGTCTCCATATAAGATCATTTATCTCCTAGTACTTTATGGAGTATGAACATATGTGCAAATTTTAATAATGATTTTTCAGCACAGATTCATTTAGTAAAACATTAAAAAGGTAAAATATTACACGGAGAAAAAGAAAAAGGATATGAGAAACTTGGCTTGCTTTTAAAAGTTGTGATCATACAGTCAAAATATAATTTGTTTTGCCAAAAAAAAAAAAAAAAAAAAAAAGCAATCATACTACCTATTTAGCAACTCTTAAGATGTCAATTCAATTTTTACTGAACCACCCTGTCACCTGGCCTTTGAAAAAAATTGAATGCAAGTGTTTTTAGTGCATTTTGAAGAATCAAACTTTTTTCTGATAGATATGCATCACAATCTATGAGCATTAGTCACCCCAATATTTTGTCTTATTAATCTTAATTGTTATGAAAGACAATTAAACAACAGCATATTGTGGTCTTGTCTCCCTACCCCACTAATCAGCAGGCAGAAATGCTTGTGCAGCTTAAGATACATTGATGTTAAGTTATCACAGTACTGCTCCTTCACTGCAGGCAGACTGCAAGAGTTCTCCATACACTACTACTACGCTGTCTTGACTTTGTAAATGATATAATGTTTTTAAATGTAAAGCTTAAAGAACTTGGGTTTTGGGAATTTTCCAGTCTTATCCAATCAGCAATTAATGGTTGGAGCTTTTACTTTACCATACCTTATGTAATGTTAGTTACTTTATGTATGTATGGAAAACTTCAGTCTTCTATACTTGTGAACTTTACGTGTGAACTTTCTAAGTGTATTATGGTCCAATTTCTAATGCCAATCAGTTTTGTAAGCTATTAAAGCAGGTATTACCTATGCATACTATTTCATTTCATTATTATTAGTAATCAATCCAAAAATAGCCATAACAACCTTCTTAGTCATTTAATATAAGTGTTATGTATTTGATACTAGCAACTAAACTCTTTTTTTTTAAAAATACTTGGTGTTCATAGAAAATTTTACACAAAAATGTCTATTGTGGGGGCCCTGGGGCTACAGCCCTGGTTAAGCACCTCTAAATCTGGTCCTGTTGCACTGTACCCCCCAAGAAGTCTTTTTAATGCAAACTCAAAAGTTGTATAAAATTTATCAATAGAATAAAGATCATTACATGCATTCAATTAAGAAAGTTTGAGCTTGAATTAAAGCAAAGATATTGATTATTGGATAATAATTTACTGCTCAAATCCAAAAAAGTGAAACGTCTGATTTTTTCAACTGTGATAGTAGAAACAAAATGCCTGCAATTTCCCTACAAAATGAATTGAGACTAGTTTCCAGTGTTGCAATAGTGGTTTTAACTAAACTATGGATTTTTTTCTAATTTTTGAGCTTTTGAATCACAGAAAAATATCTATCTCCCATTGTACACCCCTCTCCCCTATTGAAGATGTCTATAGACATTAATGTATTGAAATTCTCTTGGGTGGTTCAGTAAATAAACTCTCTAGTAGATTGGTAATAAAAATCGAGGTGCTCAACTAGATGCTACAATAATCTTATCTATAAAATTTCAACAATCTACTACTAATAGTTTTTGAGATATGTGAGTTACATACATACATACATACATAGTGCAATTTTTGTAGTCATGTGACTGTAGTCGAACCATTATCTAACTAGTATATAATAGGCTGGCATTGTGCTTGAAATGAATGAATGCCTTTGGCAATAACTGTAAAGTGTTAGAATTTTTTTTGTGTGTTCCTGTAGAAGAACTGTAAGTGATAATGAATATCTCAAACAAGCAAAAATAGTCTCATTTCTAATCCTTAACAACATATATCACTTTTGATTCATTTGAAATAACTTAATATCTCTAAAATACACTTTAATGAATTTCTGCCCACTGAGTGTAATGAATGGAAAATCTTGGATGGCCCTGTAAATAAACTATCCAGTTGATAAGGAACTAAAAAGGGAGGTGCACAACTAGATTTTACGACAATCGTAAATATAAAATTTCAACTTTCTATGACTAGGGTCGTGGTAGCCCAGTGGTTAAGGCGTTGGACTCGTAACCGGAAGGTTGTGGATTTGATACCGCTGTACCACTAAAGACCACCGTGTACATGCACGTTAAATCCGTGGTTCCAAAAGTCCTCTCGGTGGTCGCTAGCAGTTTCCGAGGGGTGCCAATATTCAGAAGTCTGTCACCTTCTGATGAGGTTCCAAATTGTGGCGGGAAAATCTGGGAAGGACATATATGTAGCTTTAAGCGACACATTCAGTGATGCGAGCTGTCCTCTCCTGGCAAACAAACTTTCTACGACTAACATTTTTTGAGATGAGAGTTACATGCACCCTTTTTTCTAATCTCTTCAGAGCTCCCAGAAGTAAAAAATGGAATTGTAGAAATTTTTAAAAACATAACATGGGACAGTAAAAAAAACCTTATATGTACAATATGAACAGTTCATTTAATCTGGACCAAGTATTTCTATGTGTGTAATATGTATTGTATAGAAATTTCATAACGGAAACAATTTCAAAACACACCTCCTAACCTGAGACAATTATATGTAATTAAAAACCATAGTTTTAACAATTTTATTTTGTTAAGTAAATGAATTAACATTAAATGACATTATAAATGTTTAGCTTTTTCTTTCCCTTTGTGTGCTTTTCATTTATGTAATGTTGGAATATTAAAATGTAAATGAATTAATAACGTAATTTATGAAAAAGGAGAACACATAGTTCTCTCAACTCTCAACATTTGGTGGTACCTGCAGAAATGATGGCAAGTAGAAAAAGCCTTGTATAAGTAATATTTAATGTTAATTACAAAAAATTTAAAAGGAAATAGGCTGCTAATAAGAGCTTCGTTTACGAAAGTGCTCAATACTGTGTTACGGAAAAATTAAGCTTAGAAATGACCAATATTGAGACCGAAAAGCAAGAGTTATTCTAGATCATCCTTACAACGAACTTAATACGTGGGATGCATAAATATTGAATACAGAATTCAAATCGAATGATAATTATGATCAATGCAAGTACTGAGGATTATAAAGAAAAGATGAATATAGTGCAAGGCAGATTAGAAACATTTTTCAGTAGCCAAACTGAACAAAGGGATGACAATAGAAAGGAAAATAAGTGATCATATTGAATAACATATGTTAAAACCAGAGCTGTCAACCCGCTAGAGAAAAAAAAAAGAAAAAAAAAAAAGAGTGCAGCGCAAGAGATACAAATCACAGTATTTTGCAGGTATCAGGAATCATACATATTTCAAAAGAATCAAACGATTTTTCAAGACAATGTACTTCAAGTACTTAAATTACAAAGATAAATTCATATAATATGGGAAAAATGCTTTTATGTTTACTGCATTAAAAAAAGTTTTACTTTATTTTTAAAAAAGAAATACTTTAAAAATAAAATGTAAGCAGATTCTTTTCTCATTCAGTCATATAAAATCAATCTAATACCAATCCATTTCCTTTTTAAATCACAATTGGTGTGATGATTTTTTAGTTTTGCATAGAAATTTTTAGATGGATTGTTAAATTTATAAAATAATTCAAAATAAGCATTTATGTGCTTTTTAACTGTAGTAGAGATATGAATAAAGTAGTTAAGGAAAAATACTCATTTATCTGAAGGATGCGAAGAGAGTGAAATTGAATTGGCAGCTATGAAAAATCAAAACAGTATGGCAAAAAATCATATTTCTGTAACAAGGCTTAAAAATTGGAATAAATAGGTTTAAATCAGAATAGTTGGCAGCTATGATTTAACTTACCAAAAATAGAATTTGACCAACCTTTGTCACCTCCAAATTGCTTAACATTTTAGAGTCGGTTCAAGCAAACACAAATTAATAAAAAAGGAAGAAAATTTCACAGCTTTCATAGCAGATAGTAAAACTTCCTCTAAGCCAGTGCTACAATAGAAGTTCAGTATATTTCTTTTTTAAATGTACATATCAGTGGTGGATCCAGAAATATTTTTTGGGAGGGGCTAAATTTTTAAAAAAGCTTATTTCGCCCAATTAAAATGTACTATAAATCAAAATCTTAACCAATGTGCATGCTTTTGGGAGGGGCTAAGTAATAAAATATGATCATTTTAGCTATTTAAGGTTTAAAAAAAGCAGAATGTTACCCTTTAGCAAGCTCTTTGGAGGGGGGGGGGTGAAGCCCCCTAGCCCTTCCCCTGGATCAGCTACTGGCACATATATGGGACTGAATATATGACAATATAGGATTTTTACAAAATATAGCATGCCTGGGAGCTCTGCTCCTTGGAGGGTGAATCGCAAAATTTCCTAAAATTTGAGTTTTAGAAATTTGTGTGTGTTTAATTAACAGCAATAATTTTATGATCTTTTTTGTGAGAGAGAGGAATATGGGATACTGAAAATAACAGTTTGACTTCTTAAATATACACCACAGGTTATGAAAACATGGCATACTGTAACCAAAAATTTGGGGGAGGGGCACAGATTGAATTCAAAAGTACAAAAGGAAAGCTTCTTTTGAAATTTGGAACACATGCTAGAAATCAAAAGATTTTGAGACAAAGTTAGGAGAATGTTCAAACCCGGGTCGCGCTCGCTGGCCTAATTGTTCGGAGTTTTCCATGTTTTTCTCCAAAACTTCTTGTAAATACAGATTGGGACCCTTTAGAAAGAACCCCCCCCCCCCTTCAGCCTAGACCCTTGTGTAGATAATTGTCCGTAATCTCACAAACAAATAAGCAAATCTAAAAATGAGGGAGGGGAAGGATGGAAACTGGAAATGAATGGTGTCTGTCCCAGGCATTCTTGAAGAAATGACTGATTTTTTAAAAATCTTTGTACTAGAAAAAGAATCTTGAAATAAATTATCAGTGAAATTTAAAAAAAAATAATGAAAACTTTTATCTTTGAAAAGCAATTGCAGAACTTTATAAAGTATGGAAATTGATGTATCTGCGTCAAAGACAGGCTTCACTGATCAGACAGATGACATTGATTCTGAAGATGAAGATGAGGTCTTGGTCAAATTGAAAGAAAAATGTAAAACACTGAAAGAGAATGAGAGAGTAACAGATGATGTAAACCTCTCAGACTTTTTAGATGTGAATGCAGAACTCTTATGCATCTGCTTCATATCATATAGATGAAGAGATTTTGAACATGTAATAGACAAAAATGAAAGCCTGGAAAGTGAAGCTGATTTCGGAAATGAAGCTTCGCAGCCAAAACCGCATGCTACATGCTACAATGATTTGAAACCATTAAAAGAGGTTTACAAATGGAAAAAAAAATGTGCCTTACTCTATTTTCAGCGTACTTTTAAATTGGATAATTTTTAATGATTATTTAACATCAAGGAATGCAAAACAATGTAAAATAACAGAATTTTTCAAGTAAAATAAACATACTACATATTTTATTCTCTAAATTCGTGAATTGTCTTCTTTTGAACATTTCATTTATTGAATGAAAAATAGGAACACATAAGCTTAACAAATTTATAATATATACTTTTTTTAATTGAAAGTCAATTAAATACTTTTAAACATCAAATTAACTAAAAAGTTTGTAATATTTACTGAAATAACTAATCTCTGTACAACAAAATTTTCTCTATAGCAAATTTTCTAAATGGAACCAAGCGAGTTCATTATAAGGAGATTCTACTGTATATTTTAATTTTTCAGGGTTTTTTTTTTTTTCTGTAATTGTTAGTTTAAAAAATTGTAATATTTGCTATTGCTATTTCATACAAAACCAGTAAATGAATGCTTTTTAAAAGAGATATTTACTTTCCAGCAAAGATTTAATAGCCCTATTAAGTAGAAAGCTACCATACAGGTATTACGTAACTAAATAACAATACTACACATTATATTTTCTTTAAAAAACAAATTTTTATATAAATTACTAATCAAAATTACAATTTTTATGCTCACAATCAGCTGACAGGAACTGAAATGCCCAAATCATATGATTTTTCAATCCTTTTTTTCCCCTCTCTCTCATTTTATTTTAACTGCTCCCTCTCCTTCCTTGAAGTTTTTATACAGTTAAAGCTCTCTTACACTAAATTGCAAGGGGGACTTAAATAATAATAATAAACAAATAAAAATAAATACATAAATAACCAAGAAAAGATTTGCTTTATAAAGGGTTAATTTAAAGCAAGTTTCTAATTCAGGATAAATGTTTTTTTAAAGTGATAATGCCTTCATATTATTTTCGAGAAGGACCAAAATAACTTCATAGAGACAATATGACTTTTGAATTTTTATTAGGGTCCAATAACACCTTAGGATAAAAAATTCATTCTTTTTACAAGGACTCAACTTCTTCACAAACATTGATTTTCATACCCTGAAAAACAAGAACCAGTATTAAATTTTCAAACTAAAATATTTTATAATTTTAAAAGGACAAGAGAATAACATAACAGGTAGGTACATTATTTAGGTAAACACGCAGGCCACAGCAAATTGGAGTTTCTAATATTGCAATAAAATAAAAAAAAAGTTATTCCAGTTTCAGTTTTAATGACAGTTAAAATAAGTAACAAATTTTTCAAGGTCATTTATTTCCTTTGAAAGTGCAGAATAAGTTCAAATTATTTTTAAAATTTGGCAGGAAAAAATAAAATTGTGGACAAGTAAAAGTTTATTTTTAGAGACTTGTTTTGAATAGTTTATATATATATATATATATATATATATATATAAAGGTATTATCCCGAAAGCAGAAAGTGGGTAAAAGTGCGACGCACGTCGCAGAACAATCACAGTCTTTGCAGAACATTTCATCTTTTCAAAGAAAGAAGATATAAAATGGTATGTTCTGCAGAGTAATTAAAGCGATGTGCCCTTTATACCATGTCTTCTTTCTTCCCTTTTTGCATAACTTTTATACCTATTTTGAATTTTATCGTGGTCTGTTAGACTTTGACAAAATGCCTGCAGAACATTTGGAACTGTTTGAAGTTATGTTGCAGAACACTGGATATAATTCTGCTCCTGGGGGTACTATATAAAAATTCTAATACAGTACTTAGCAATTTTTTTAAGAGCTTTAAGCTTACTAGGTACTCATGTATGTTTAAATTATAAAAGCATTTTTCTAGCTACCCTAAAACAAGAATACTAGAACAAGCAATTATAACAAATCTAAAACTGGGGGTGGGTGGGGATAACATAATTTTCTTCTTCTTTTTAATTTAGGTTAGATATTACAAAGCACTGAAAAATGTAGATATAATTACTATAACAAATTTTTATAACAATTACATATCGATCTTCTGTTTCTAGTACAAGAATTCATATCACATTTTTCAGTTTTTACAGATGCCTGGAGTGGATAACTAAATTTCTGATATCAGTTTAATAAAACATCAATAACTTTTTGGTGAAATATCTGTCACATGAAGAGGGGGGAGATGATGTACTAGAGATGAGATGGGCTCAGCCTGAACTCTGTAATTTAGGATTGTTGTTTGGTTTGGGCGGGCTCGTTAGAATTGTCTCCTTTATTGAACATACTCCTTGTAAACCGATTTTGAAAAGTGAATCATGAGAGAAATAATAAATTTATTTTCTGAATGTTTTAACGATTACATTATTCAATATTATGAGATTTATGACTCACATTTTTCTGTATCTAATATATCAAAGAACATACATATATTTGACACTGATGTGACTACTCAATGGAATTTTTGATAAAAGCATTATTATTATTATTATTATTTGATAAACTTGAATATAAAGAATTAGAAAGTGTATTACAACTTTACTATAACATTTGTTTTTAATTTGCACTAGTAGCAAAATTTATGATATTCTATCAAGGAAGTAATTGACTTTTTTTTATCTATTAGCCGAAATTACGGGCTTGGGAGGGCTGGAATTAAAAGTCCTCAGACTTTAAAAAATGAGCCCAAACTCATGTCTAGAATGTACATGACTATTTGTCACCCTTTATCATTTTGTTCAAACTTCATTATTAATCTGATGAATAGACAGAAAACTGACTAATGATTCCGAATTTTGTCATGTACAGCATAAATGTTACAAATATGCAGCTAGAATGTCAGACACTTTGCATGAAAGGGTTATCAATTACAAGAAAAAGCCAAAACTACATGCACACAGTTAAGGAAGCTTAATTGGTAAACAATGTAATCAGTCTTACTTACTTCTTAACAACTTGTACAACGTCTTCATCATTCAGAATATGATCTTTACCAACTTTTTGTGGATTGTGTTTTACTGAGGAACCCCAGACTAAGGCACTATTCGGAATAAAATAAAAACTTATCAATTTGTGCTAATAAAATACTTAGAAATAGCAGAAATTCAAGCAAATAAATTTAACAATAATATCATGATTATATTTAACACTTTTTTGCAGTGAAATCATTAGAGCTATAATTTTCTCAGTTGAAGAAAGGAAAAAAAAAAAAAAAAAAAAAAAAAAAAAAAACTTTCACATATTAATATAAACATTTTAAGACCAAAATGTAATACAAAATTATGTTTTTCATGGCTTTGCTGATTAAAAAGCAGGCATTTTCTCAACAAGTGACAAATAATGGGGGGGAAATGCTTTGTAAGTTTGGAATTTAAAATTTTCAATATAATTTTTAAGAATAATAAATTTTTGCCTTGAAATAATGCTAAAAATGTTCAAATTTCAGCCCCAAAATCTGAATGACAACTTTCCTTTTTTTGTGAACAAAACACCTGCATGGATAATTCCTGGAAAAAGCACAGTAGACATTTTTCAGTCAGTTGGCCTTTCAGAGATTTTTCCCAGAGGAGCAATCCTAACCTTCAACTGAAAAGTTGAGCCAAGGTTCCCACTCATTTCTGATTTAAAAAATAAGGCCTTTTGAAGGCCTTCGTAAGGGTATTTAAAAAAATTTCAAAGCCAATAATGAAAGATATGTTCCAATGCAAATTATCTTGTACATCTCCTTAATAATACTGCATTTCATGTCTTTTAAAGTATTAACTCCTTCCTTCTCACTCCCTTGATATTTCTGGGCTGGAGAGTTTAAAAGTTATGCACCAGAAAGATTACAGCATTTCAATTCTCATGCACAGGATTTTTTTTTAAAATAAAGTTGATTTGCGATTTAACGACCTTTGCAGAATCTTGGAAAGTAGGACATTAAATCGGGAAGGGTAGCTAAATCAATCACAAAATTGCGAGTTGACTGTACCAAACTGTCTACAACCTTAAAATGAATGAAAATATTGTACATGCACTTATTTTTATACAATTTTCTTGAATAAAAATAGGTACTTTTATAATAATTTTCTTGAAAATAATCAGTTATAATTATGTTATGTATTTATCTCATATCATGCCATTTCCCTTCCCTCTTTTCTTGTCTCTGATCCCTCCTTCCCCAACTACAAGAATAATAAAAGCTAAAAATTAAAAAATAAAAATAGAATAATAAAAGGCTAAAAGAATACGAATCATGTAACGAGGAAGCACAGCCAGAAAGAAATATCCCCCATGCCCCTTTTCTCCCTTTCCAGAGAGAGCAGCATGCAGACAACCTGGCTGGCTTTCTATAAGATTCCTGTCCCCTCCCCCTGCTCCTGAAAAGAAAAAAAACTTCCTCAAAAATCACAGGAAAAGTGTAGATGAAGTGATAATTTAAGGCTTTTACAACTTTTTACAGACACATTATTATTGTGTTTTAATATGGCCTTTTAAAGGCATGCGGGAACCCAATGAACATGAAAATTAACACTGAGAATAGCAATAAACAGTCTTAATTAGAGGTGTTCTTTTATAGAGGTTTCACTGTAATTACAGTATGGATCGATGCAGATGAAATTTGGGTTCATTTTACGGCCTTTTGACATAATTACAATAGATTAAAACGGCCCCTTTACAAAAATACAATTGATTAAAACAAACAACCCTTCATAGGCATGTTACAGTATATTTTAGTTTGTTTTGTAAACTATTTCAAGAAAAAAAGGTGACTTTTACAAAAACTGGTATGAAAATTCACAAAATTAGATACTGAAATCCATAAAAATAGATATTGAAATTCACAAAAATGGAACTCTGGAAAAAATTGCTGGATCGAACTCTGCAGTAAAACTATGAGTAAAAACATAAAAGATTTTGCCAGAGCAATTTTATTTAAAATTTCAGAACTAGTTAAATATCTAGTTAATTAGAAATGTTCAATGAGTTAAAACATGATAGAATACATGATGATACACTAATAAATGTAGTGTAGAGTAATACTAATAACATAAAAAGACTTAAATGCTAGCAATTATTTTTTTACTTTATATCCTAACATTAATACTAGATATTCATTTAAAAAAACTAAACATAAAATGGTTTGTCAAGCATATATCATTAGTAAAATTTTGATACAGTAAAACTTGCACATAACAGATTTTATTAAGTGAAAACCTGACAAACAAGAAATATATCTTTGTCTTGAATTGCTTATCTTTAGAGTGCGATTTTCATTCAATGTACACCTTTAAACCTCTTCAGACAGACGCCGCACATATGCAGCTGTGTGAAATTCACCTCAAAGGGTGCGAATGCATGTACACTGTGTCATCATACAAAAAATCATTGCGGAACATATTATGATTTTAAAGACTTTCATGAAAATAAGTTTAACATTAAAAATCTGCTGTCATCCAGGATAATTTGCGCAGTGGCAGTTTTCATTTTTCATACCTGTGGTTAACTTCTTTAAAATTTGGCAGAGGTCTAGAAAGGGTTCAGTGACAAATATTCTGGTCCTTATGTGATTCAGTTTGACAAGTTTTACTGTGTACATAATTTTAATTTTTAAGTTAAAAAATTAATACATACTATTTGAATTCTTTCATGATGGTTCTATGCAATTTGTTGCAAAAGTCTTCTACAGTACATTTATCATTTGTTAATATAACTGGTGATTCATAATCTGGAAGCTGCCCTTTTGGCTTTGTATAGCTGAAACATTAAAAGATGATTTAGTTTCTTTTTTTTTTTTTCTTTTTGAGCAAAAATCACAATATTAAGTAAAATTAAATTCTAGATTCTCATAATGCAATTATGATGAATGAGCTTTTTGAGGTTATTAACCATGAATATTTAAACATACAAATATCACACATATTACAAGAACATATTCATAACTAATGTTTCCTCCAGGGTAAAGGTTCTCAAGGTTTTTCAGTGACAGAGAATTTTAAAAACTTAAATCCACGTAGAACACAAAAAATAATATAGAAGCTATGAACATGAAATGTGCTTCGCCATATGCATAGTGTTAATGAGGTGCTGAAATAGTTCAGAGGTATTAATATGCCCTGAGTGCTCATAAGCAATTCACTTGCAGATTAATAATCCAACACTAGCGGCACATTTCACATTAAAATTATCAAAGTTTATTGAACAAACAAATGTTGCAGTTTTTTCATTTTTTAAGTATGAAAGTCTGAACATTTACAGCTTTAACATATAATAATAATAAGATAACCTAACAGAAGGCTTTGTCTTTGTCTTTTTTTTTTTTTAAAGGAAAAAAAAAAAAAAAGAGAGAGAGAGAGACTAACAACAAAATCCAAAGTTTGGAACTTTTGGAATGTATAATGAAAATAGACCTTTTACCAAGTCTCTAGGAGCAGTTCAGGGGAAACAACTTGCGTGAACTCTGAAGAGGTGTAATTCTACATTCTACCAAAAACATCACAAGCATAGCATTCTAAAAATTGGATGGTTATGTGGAGAAGAGCTCCAAAATTGATGATGATTCTGTCAGAATGCTATCAATCTTTTTAACACGTATTTTTTTTAGAAATCCATGGGGAATTGGGAAGAGAGCTTACTTTCTTCTATTTGATTTATGAGGTGATAATGAAATATCAGTGTTTTGCCAATAGTCAAGTTCCTTCAATTTCTGTTGTTAGTGTTTAACAAGTTCCATAAAAGTTTTCCAAAAACTGATTAATAGTTAAAACGTGGGATGACAGAAAAATTTGGGAGATTGCTTTGAATTCTGAGAGGTATGGTAGCTATGATGAATATGCATATATAAACAATCCTTCTAATAATGCATATAAGATAATGGTAAGAAGATAAGTATAATTTGCAAAATAAGAGTTAAACAATAATGCAAGATGAAATGTAATACTGTTTTGAAAGAAAATTATTGAGTTTTATACAGGACTCACTAAAAAATAAACAGCAGACAGTATAAATAAGTTTTTGCACAAAAAAGACAGTAAAATAATAATAACTAGAATAAAGCAGCATAAATAATGATCAACCATCCACAAATTTTAAGTTATAAATAGCCTAATTAGAGTAAGATACTTAGGGCGGAGGGAAAGAAAATATTTTTTAAGTGCAAAATGTTACAAATTATCATAAAAGTGGAGAGAGGAGGAAAGATTACAAAATTTAAAAAGCAAATTGAAGTGAATCTAAAAATGAATAGTATGAATAATATTTTTAACTGCTTGACAAAAGCACTCACTATTAAAAAAGACCTTACATTCTTATCAGCTTTAGATATTCCCAAGTCTTTTCTAGTAAATCATCAAAGTTCCACTTATGATGCGCAGACAATGGGACTGTATGAGGAATTTGATAAATAATATCTAGTTCCTAATAAAAGAAAACATAATTGTAAATAATTACTATGTACCAAAAATAAAAAATAAAGTACACACATAAATACGGAAAAAACGCTCAAAATACTGGTATTAAATGTTAAAATAATTAAAAACTTGGTGAAAAAACACACATAAAATGATACTTATAACACGATATGATAGTATCAACTGAAAATTTATTGTCTATATCAGTCAAAGCTCTTCGTCCATTTTACACACATAAATGGAAAAAGAAACATGTGGGAAAAAAAAAATCCCACATCTAGAAAAAGTATAGCAATTTTTACAAAACAAACAGTAATCCTTAAAAAGGAGGGAAGGCAAATTTCAAATAGTGATTTGTCTTATTTGGAGTATAATGCTTTGCTTCTGTCATTTCCCTATAGATGGTTCAAGAATTGTGATTTTCATGTAGCAGAACAGGATAAGAGAGGAAAAGAGACGTAGATTTTCAAAGAGGCAGAATTGGATGTAAGACTTGTGTCAAAGTCAATCACTGGGAGTAGGTGAAAAAGTGATTTCAATTTTGATTAATGCACTACAATTTTTTTTTTTTAAATTAGCAAATGGGGGTGAGTAAACAATGGAAGCAAAGTTGTATTACTTAAAAACTTTGCTACCATATAGCTGATAAAATAGGAGCAGCTATTAACTAATACATTTTAGCATAAAGAAAAAAATTGAATAGATTCATTGTTTGAACCCGTCATATTCACAATTACAGTTCAAAGCATGAGAGAGATCATAGTAAAATAAAAAATAAACTATCTATGCACATAATCCAAAACTATTTGCAAACTCATAACACGTCATGATAATAGAATATGAAATGCGCATATGAATACATTTATATGTACATATACACATACATGTACATGTTGGTATGTATACCCTGGAGTTCTCTGTGAATGTATTTGCAAATGGTGATGTCTACATTATCTAGCTATCACAGTCAAACTTTTGCGAAAATCAAAACATTGCACTTTATTCTAAATTTAAAAAACATATTATAAAAGGAATGAGAAGAGATTCATATACATAAGCACTAACCTCAATAGAAATCTGATCTATTTTATTCAAGACATAAATACATGGTATGTATATACGGTTTCCTTCAATTACATCTATAAGCTCATCTGAAGTGCAATCAGTTTTTAAAATCACATCAGCATTATGAATCCTGTATTCAGAGAGAATAGTTTTCACAGTATCCAAATCTAATTCAGACTGAGGTACCTAAAAAGAAAACAATAAATTCAGAAAAGATACTTTTAACTTTAAAACATGAGTATTTTATGTATGACATTAAAAAATGCTTCTTCAAAAATGAGCATGTTTTTTAGTTAAATATATTTCACGCTTTTTCATTTGGTAATACATGCTGAAACACAGGTATTTCAGATTGGGAACAAAATTCTTTTTTCCCCCAACAGCAATTGTTAGATTTTCTTGAAGAACAAACAAGATGCTATTCTTGAAAAAGAGACTAATTTATGAAGGTTAAAGCATGTTCTAAAAACAGAATATCATATAATCATGCTTACTCGTACCTACATTTTAAGAAATTGTTACTTTTTAAAAGGCATTTTTAAATATATTATAAAGCCTTTTAAAACAAAACTGACTTCAAATTACTTCACCATAGCGAACATTTTCTATTCTAGAAAGGCCTGGATATTTGCCACCAATGGCAATCTTTAATTATTTGATGATTTGCACCTGTACAAAATCAATAATAATTTCCCATTAAGGTTGCCATAAAAACAGTTTTCCATATTTTCTAATGCATAATCCTTGGAAGATCAGTGTATTTAGCCAGGGATCGATGTAGGCAAAATTTGTGTCTGTTTTGGGGCCCCTTCACACACATAAAAAAAGATATTTGAATAAAAGAGCCATTCATTGGCATTTTACCCTACATTTTAATTTGTTTTGTAAATTATTTTAACCTAAGGAGAATTTTACAAAAATTGGTATTAAAATTCCCAAAACAGATGTTGAAATTCACAAAAATAATCAGTTTTTTACAGAAATGGGACCTACAAAAAAAAATTCTAAGATCAACCCCTGATTTAGAACTGTGAAATACTTCATCTTGCCATATGGCAAATGTGGAAGAAGTGCCATTGTTCCCATTATAAAGTAGTAAGCTTTGGCGATTTCTTCCCAAACATAGATGATATTGCCAAGCTGAGTTTAATTTTGGGAACTTATTTTTTGATGCCAAAAGTGGCCAACCTTGGCGACTCGACATATTACGACCGGCCTTGTTACTGCTAATCCTTTAAGTCACATATGGACAAACGCTGGCTCGATGTGGCCGTCCAAGGCTTTTGATCTGGCCTGCAGAACATATCAAAACGCCGTATAAAACCCCTACAAACCATTCAAAATCCCAATTATATGGCCTGCTACTTTGCTAACATCCTGAAGTTTGGCCCGCAACTTTGGAAGGGTTGCCCATACCTGCTTTGAGCAATGATTTATTCAGATTTTCAGAATGATAATATCACCAGAACATGACCAAACTAATATGGGATCACAACTAGCTATTCCCTTTCCAAAAAAGAATTTTGAAAATTGCTCTAACGGGTAAAAAATTATCACAGTACATGCATTATATATATTTTATGTATTGAACATAGCACATCCTCCTTTTCAAGTAAAAAGGGCTAAACAGTAAAACAGCATTACAAGAGAAATTTTTTGGTCATCAATGTTAAAGTAAATGTATTGCACATTTTCATTTTACAGTAACATATTACTTAGAGGAAAATTAATAAAGATATAAAGGAAAAAAAATTACCATAACTTGCATGTTAATGCCACCTTTGTCTTTCTTCCTCAGAGCAATTCCAGGAGGTTCTTTGTTTAACCGGATGCCAAATCCTTCCAATTCATGTTCTATCAACCTTTTATGAACTAAGGGTTTTAGCACATCTAATACTATGAATATTAAACTGCAAGTACGAGCAACTAGAAAAAAGAAACAAGATAAAAAATTATTTTATTAAATAATTATGTCCCTGAGTTAATAAATGTTATTGCAAAAAAGACCCACAAATTTAAAGTTAGCACAGCACAATACTCTAGGACGTATGTCATTAAAATTGCCAGTATTCATACTGTAATTTTGTGTATATCAAATTTATTAATCATAAACAGAGAAAGGAAAATAAACTCATGCATGAGAAATGCTTGTGATTAACAGCAAAAATGCTAAAACTACAGAGGGTTATATAAAAGGCATAAGTAGGTATTAAACTATTTAAATCCTTGTGATGCACTTCACACAAACTCATAATTTGAAACTCACACACAATACTTCAATAATATTGAGGTTTAGCAATTTTTCACACTAAGCAGGGTTCAATTTTAGAAACTTAGTTTTGACGACAAAGCTGGCAATATTCTGTAAAATTCACTAAGCTTGATACAGTTGATTAGATTTTGGGCATGGCTCAAACAATGATTGACCATAGGCTTTTAATGTATCAAAGATGTCCATAAACCTTAATGTACTGAAAGTCTTTTGAATGACCCTGTAAATAAAATTAAGTTGATTTCAATCAAAAAAGGAGGCGCACAACTAGATGCTACAACAGTCCTACATATGAACAGACGCCCCATATATATGAATTCAAGGTCAGTTAAAATACACATACTGACACACCAAACAGAAACCTGTCAAAATAAATTTAGGATTGTCAAAATCAGTCTTTTTCATCAAGATCTTAATAGAATTTTTTCTTTTTTGAAAGTACAATACTTGCTTTACTCTGTACTAAGAGGGGGGGGGGAGGCAGAAATTTGGTATTAAACAGGAAAGTGACACTCCTGTGCTTTAACATTAATAAAAACTAAAGTTGAAAATTGTGTTAGACAGCCTGAAACACAATGAGTGTTTAGCATAAAATTTGTCTAAAAACATCTTTCAGCATTTTGTTGTTGTTATCATATCAGGGTTCGCACTAGACCGCGGGATTGCGCGATTCCGCAATGCCACATTAAATCCCACTCAAAAAAATAACAGTCACGGGAAAAGCCCACATGCTGGGTTGTTCAATTTTGATGTAGCAGCAAAATATTTAATGGGATAAAGAATCAAATATATCATTAAATTGTATTGTTATCAAAATCATTTGTGTATTACATTGTTAATTTTGATATTTATAATCTGTTGAGCAGTGGCGCAGAGAGGGAGGGGGAGCAGGGGAAAAATCCCCAGGGCCTCAGCTTGTGAAGGGGCCCCACTTTTGCTGTTTATATGATACTTAATTGTGTGTTGTCAATTTTGTATTAAAAAAAAAAGTCCGAATTCATATTATGTCCCCGGATATGTCAAATTAATTTTTGATGAAATTACAAAAGGCCAGCTGGGGCATAAACCACCCACTTGACTAAAACGAGGAGTGTTTCTGACTGAGTCTTCTTTTGCAAGAAAAGTAGACATTGCCGGTGCTACTCAACGGTTTGCCATGACTCAAAGTAGAAAAGATTTATCACGGGAAGGAACCATTTTTTTTTCAAGGAAGGACAAGGAATCATTTTTTTTTTCCGAGACACATTTGTTAAACAGTGGAAGAAAGGGTATAGCCAGAGGAGACACTATGGGCCCATCCCACCTCCGAAATTTTGAATTTTCCTTAACAAAATGTTGAAGATCAAGACTTTCTATGAGAAATTTTGAAATTTCCACTTTTTTGACCTTCTGAAAATTTTTTGGCTGCCTGCATGCGTGGAAGTATGAATAAAAATATTAATTTTTTATTCTTGCTGTGGAAACATGCCATGCAAAAATGTTAACTTTTCAAATACAGTTTCTCTATGGAGGTGACAAAACCTTCAAAACAAAATGTTGGTATTTTTTAGAGCATGGATGATTATTGAAGTATAATACTCTTTTAAATTAATACTTTTAATTCTATTAATAATTTTCCCATTACTTTTATTTAAAGTTTATTTAAATGATTAATAATTTAATAATGTATACATGATTGCAGGGGCGTAGCCAGAAATTTTTTATGGGGGGGGGGGTACGACTACTATAACTCACGTATATGTATACGTGTGTGTGATAATAGAGTGAATAATATACATTTTGTATGGCAAAAAATTTCTCATGGAGGGGTTATGACCCCCCTAACCCCCCCCCCCGTGGCTACGCCCCTGCATGATTGATCTAATACCACATCAAAAGGATTTCTGGATAGCAAAGGGACCCCAAAGATTTTATCCCCGGGGCCTCGACTTGGCTCTCTGCGCCTCTGCTGTTGAGCTCATTCTAGGCGGGGTCAGTGGGGTGCCACGCCCCAATGCCCTTAAAAAAAAAAAATAGTTAGCTACCCGATCATGAAAAACTAGACACACTCTTTTGCCGCAAAGTTTTTTTTAATCTCTAAAAGTTTTTGACCCTTTTATTTGTTCAACTGTTTTTTGTTTGCTCATACACATAATGCGCTAATGATACATGATAAATGAAAGGGATGAATTTGCGCAACGTTTATGGTAATAATAGAACTCCCATGCCTTTTTTCCTTCTCTGGGAAGACAGGAAGCGCTCGGGAGGCCCAGTGGGGGTAGTAGAGTAGCCGATCATGATGAGAAGGGGGGATGGAAATCAACTATGTAAAAATTCATTCATCTATAATTTTTTTATTAATGGACCGATTTTTTTGAAATTTTGGGGATCACTTTGAAATGCAAAAATTGATTCAGAGTCTAAATTTTAAAAAGACATCTCAATTTGTTCAAAAGTTAGAAATTTACTGTCAAAACATAATTTTCCCCCCCTTTCCTACTTTGTGGTTTTCTTTCTAATCTAGACGGGGAGGGAAAGATAGAATCGGTGTTCTTATCTCCTTTCGGACTATTTCAATATTGCCAGTTAAATAAGTGACCAGCTGATTGCTAATATCAACAGAATAGTTATTATGGCTGCATGATAATCCTGCAAAAAATTTTAGCTATTGTTGTCCATTTAAAAAAGTAAGAAATAAGTGGAATTTGTAGTGGAATAGACATTGAATAACTGGAATAGGTATTTATACCATTATATAGGGTTCTTTTGAACAGAAGTGTTATTAATATTTTCAAGTATTAACTATAATATTTAAATTGTTTGGACTATTCAATTAATTCTTACAGAGACAAGTGACTGATGAAAAATTAAATGAATTATTATTATAGGTGTGATAACTTAAAAATTGAAAAAAAAATTTTTTTAATGAAAATTTAAGTTTAGAACAACTTTACTTTACGAAGTGTTTCTTAATTGAGTTTAACTTTTAATGATGATTCTTGACAAGGTGATCCAATAAAGCTCTTATTAAAATCTTCTTCTTATGCAAAAGGTTTACTTAATTAAGCATTTTCTTGTCTGTTAGGTAAGTTTGGGGGATTATTTTTGCTATAAAAAGAAGCCTTAAAAATCTTTAAAGAAATATTCTTATTAATTAATTATTTATAATTTATTTTAATAAGTTAATTAACAAAGTTACTTAAAAGTAATTTTACCATTTACATAACTTAGCTTTATCAACTTAATTTTATCTAATTCTTAATAAAGACTAGTAATTAATTTATTAATAAAGATTACTAATGAATTATTATTAATTTATAAATCAATAAAGCATTGTTTTACTGAATTCTTCATAGTTTTTTTCCCGAAGCAGAAGTGCTTATAATCAGGATATGTAATGCTCTTTCAAAATAATGATGCCCTTTTTTAAAACCTTTGCACCCAGCCATTTTTCCTACCTAGAATGAGCTCTAATCTTAGACATTGTATTTTTGTAATGACATTTTTGCTTGTAAAATGTGAAAAAAAATTTTTTTTTGGAAACAAACAAAATTCTCGTTCTCACTCAGATTTTTAAAAATCCCACTTAATTTTGGAGCTAGAGTGGGAGAATCTCACCCAATTTTTTTCCCTAGTGTAAACCCTGCATATGTTCAAAACATTATGAATATTTTCATTGTAAACAGAGGCATATACCAGTGTAATTGATACTAACAATTTCTACTGTCAGTCAGAAATAATGACTGTGAGAAAATGAGCAGTTTGTTTAAAAATCTAGAGGTTACAAAAGTTACACAAAAACAATTTTACTAGCAATATTGTTGTTCAGAAAAGCTTCTAAAAAAGATATAATATTAAATGCAACAAAATACACTGAGAACAAATTACTACTTCATTATAACAGAGAACATCATCACCTCTTTTTCTTCTGTGTGAAATAAATCAGCACAGACTAATTAAAAAATCAGTCAAACAACTTTTTCTATTTTAACTTTTTCTTGTCTTTAACAAAAATCAAATATTGTTTTCTTAGTAAACTATATTTACATAAAATTTTTCAATAAATACTTTGCTTTAATGTATAACAAAATATATTTACCAGCAATGACTTGCCGACCTCTTCCTTTACCATCTTTAGCACCTTCAATAATTCCAGGAAGATCCAAGAGTTGAATTTTCGCTCCTTTATATTTTATGACACCAGGCACTGTAGTCAAAGTGGTAAATTCATAAGCTGCAACTTCAGAAAACACTCCCGCAAGAGTATTCATTAATGTTGATTTACCAACAGATGGAAAGCCTTAAAAATAAATAAATGAATAAATTTATTTATCGGGGAAAGTTTATGGTCCATATTTAAATATCAATTATTCATTAGTGCTATGATTAAAATCTTACTTTTAATGATAAATACTAACTCAAAAATAGAGAAAAATTTAGTAAGCAGGGGCAGGCTTAGTTTGAGAAATTTTTTTTCTCGCCAAGCATAAAAAACATGCAAAGTTATGCAAGAAAAAATAAACCCAAAACTAAAATACACCCATCTAAACACCCTTTTCAAACATTTGTGCACATATTTCAAATGCAATAAACAATAAAATAAATATAAACAAAAAACTAGCTACGGGATATGCGTGTGTAAAAAATTTTCCCCCAAACATTGAAAAATACTAAAATGTATTTCTGCAGGAAAATAAACTTAAATACATCAAACTTCTATCAAATGTTTAAAACATTACTTTAAAATAGTAGTAGAACACTAGAATCTTTTTAATTAGCTTAGTAAATTTCAGTCTTGGGCTTTGAATGAAACATCTTTTAGGCTCGGGTGGACGAAGATTTCAAGTTCTCAGGCTTTGCTTTAAAAAATGAGCCCTAACTCATCCCTAACACATACATTGATTTTGTATAAAAAAAAAAAAAAAAAAGCATGAACTTATACATTTGAGATATTTTACAAACAATTCTTTCTCTGCAGATTTTACCCCTTTCCTCCTTACTGCATCCCTCTAAAAAGCTTTTATCATTTTACCCCAAAAATTAATTGCATTTAATGCACTGCCCTCTACCCCCTCCAATAAAAGCAAATAATTTCACTATATACAAACTAAGTTATCAAGACTTCTGAAAATTGCAACAGACCTAATTACACATCAATTTTAATCAGTTATTTTTATACATGACCAAAATTAAGTACTTAAAGAAATAAGTTTATTATTTTTTATTTTGGTCTAAACTACTCCCCCCCCCCCAAAAAAAAATTCAGAAATTTAAAAACTTCTTCACAATTGTTTGATTTTAATAATTTTTTGAAAACAGAAAAATATTACATTTAGTGTCTTTTTAAATGGCCTGATTAATATCCTTATTTAAATCAGATTAGAAATCATTGACTCATTAAAATAAAAAAATGTAATGTAAAAATTTTACATTTTTAATAACAAATGTACATTCTTATACATATAAATTAAATTACAAGGGATTGCATAATTTAATTTTTGCATAAATTAAAAACAATTTAGTAATAAATTTAATATTTATTTTAAATAATTATTCAATATTTACACGTCTTTTTAAATAATAGTTTTTTTTCTTAAAATTGCATAGTAAAAACAGTTTGAGTTTTTTAAAAAAAGGGAGGGGGTTACAATTCTGGGAACACATACCAACAAATCCTATCCTGGCATCACCAGTTTTAGCAACATCAAAGCCTTCTCCAGGACCACCCCCGCCTCCTTTGGGAGTCATTAATTCACGCCGTAGCTTTGCCAAGCGTGCTTTCAGCAAGCCGAGATGACCCATAGTAGCTTTATTTCTTTGTGTTCTGGCCATCTGTAAACAAAAATTCAATCTTATAAGGACATGCAGAATATTTAGTCAATTTGTTTACACAGGCACTGAATACCTATAGGAGCTGAATGTATCGACATTCTACACTCATGAAGAATTTGAAAGTATGAGAGTAGAACATATTTGTAATTTGCATGTTTGCTAAAAAAATAATGGGTACTTACGTACTATCAAGGCGGTCGGCCAAGACGAGCGATTTTTTGCCAAGATAAATGCCGGACACATGAAATTATTGATGGTTCGGCATACGATTGGCAACAGCTCGCCAGTACATTTGACTAAAAAATAGTTTGGCGAGAAAGACAGCCGGGATAATACGTAAATACTACATAATGTTGCCAAACACTTTAAAAAATTAAATTATTTCCATAATGGTCTTATATTTATTTTAAATAAAACTCTAAATAAAAACTACAAAATTTTCTTTTATTACAGAAAAATGAGAGTGTAGCCAATTGGGCTGCAGTATGCACTGTAGGGTTAAAGATGTAGACGAGATAACTCGACATTGTGTGCAAAATATAGTCTCCCCTCCCCACACCCGGCAAAAAGAAAAAAGGTCCAAATTGGCAGCTATATTATGTTATGAAAAATAACCTGACTTGCATCATGATATCGCACTGATTTCTTGAACACAATTGTAATATTTTTCTGTGTTTATATGATCATACAAGCATTTATACATGAGCAAACAGAGATATTTAGCATATAAAATCTGTGAAACTAAATTGAAACTCATTAAGAAAACAGCATATTTTTCAATAAATATTAATAATATAAATATATCAGCATTTATATATAAATGCTTACTGATTTAAATTAAAAGTTTTAGACCTCTACGCCAGTTTATAAAGTAGTACCCAGCAAAAATATTTGCAACATGAAAAAGGGTGATTGCAATTTTATGTACATACTTTACAGCATTTCAATATTAGAAATCATCAGATCAATACCAATGTTTCATCAAAATCTTAGCTTATTGAGAAACTAAACAGCATTGCAAATTTTATTAATTTCTTGAAGATCCAAGAGTATTGATGACTGAAATTTTGGACAAGGTTAATCAAGTTTTTTGTCTGAAATACTAACTATGGTATATACAAAAGTAAAACGTTAAATTCAATTGAATGTATGTTTTATACTGATAATGTGTGTTGTACAATGTTTAAAAAGAAGCTTTTACTAATTATAATTACATTTTCCTTCCTATTACATTTATATTTTCTTTTTAAAGATTAAGGAATCTCTTACACTTCTGCATCTACATAAGTGTGTATAACTTTCTTTAAATTGAAATATTTAGTATCAAAACTGATATACTGAAAGATGATTGTTTGATGTTTCATAAGAAAAGTTAAGATCATAACATTAAATATAAAATACAGACCTCGGCTTCAATTTGTGCAATTTTCTCAACTACAGAAGCCATGATTTTCAAGTAAAGGTACCTCTAAATAAAAACTGAATACGTGAGGTTTTTCTTTAACAAAATTTCTCACAAAAACACAACACACCAATCGTCAATACGGATTGTCTGTGGTCAATACAATGCAATGCAATGCAGCGCGATGGCATGGCAATTCGATATTCGATTACAATAATTCGATTATTTTTAGTTTTCACAAAAACCAATGAGTTTATATTAAAGCACAAAGCAAACCCAGAGATTTTTGAACATAGAATCGAGGACATGTCCCCGATTTTGAAACGAAACAGGGGACATTTATAATTAATGAAATAATTAACAGTAATTTAATTAAAAAACAATGCAATCATTAAAAATTATCCCGGAAAATGGGGACGTTCTGTCAGCTTCTCTTATCACCTTTCCATAATGTGATCTATTTTTGGTGATAGGTTAATAAAGGTGACCATACGTCCTCGAAATTCGAGGACAGTCTCTAAATTTAGATTTTTTTCATTTTGTCCCCAAAAATACTTTGTCCCCAAATGTCCCCAAATTTAAAGATTTGTACTTTTTTTTCCCTGAAAGTTTCCGTTTAGTTTATTTCTTTCAGAAAAAACTGAAGAAATAAGAAAAATAAACCAACTAAAAACGCCATTTACTCAGAGAAATAATCAAATTCGATCTCTGAAAACGTTTGTTGTCGTGTGTGTAGCGTGTGCAGACATTTAATAAAGTATCCGACTATGAGCCAAATTTCCCCTTTCAGTTTTGTTAATGATTAATCACCTTTCATGAAGAACCATGCTTTAAATATGAAATTGACGTACGAAAATTTTCACGCCCTCGAATACTTTTTTTGGAGGGTGTACATGGTAATATGTTATGTCCTCAAATAAGTCCTCGAAAATATTTTCTAGTGTCCCCAAGTTTTGTTTAGATTCGAGGACAATGCTTGATTTGTCCCCAAATTACCGCTTTGAAATATGGTCGCCTTAGGTTAATAGACTTCTTCAGTTTAAAATATTTTTAACCACATTTTGAGTGACAAAAGGTTAAAAAAAAACGAACTGTTGTCAACCTCGTAATTTTAAAAATAGAGATTTTAAGCTTTTTAAAAAATGTTAAAATTAATTCTCATGTAGATAAGGTTACCGACCATATTTCTTAACATAGAAGGAATTGGGGTCAAGTCAATGTTGTGTCCCCAATTCTGAAACAAAACGTGGGCACATTTTATAAATTCAATCAATGGTCTTCTCTAATAAGGTACTATATATTCAACTAATGCATTAATGCATTATCAACATTCACAAAATGAAAGAATGGAGATCCAATTTTTAAAAATTTGGAAATAAATAATTATTCTAATTAAAATTTTGTTTCCATTTGCTGTTTTACATTTTGGGGACATATTGAAAAGAATTCTGAATACAGAATTCTGTCCCCAAATATTAAGGGCCGTTATGGATATGGTCACTTTAATCGAGGCCGTCATCGCTATTTGTAAAGGGCTTGCACTAGTATTTCGATGAGTCATCCAAAGCAGCCTGCGGATACTCGCATGCTCACGTTTACCGGAAGTTAGCGTAGCACGCCATCTCTCCAATCTTAGCGGAAGCTGATTACGGTAAACGTTATTGTCGTAAACAAGATGGCAGGCGAGTGTGATTTTACATTCCTAATATAATGAGAATAAATATAGATGACTAAGGAATGAGATTTACTATAAAAGTTAACCTATTAGTGCTACAGGAATTTTTAGCCCGAAAATACTATTGGATGCCTTTATTTATTGAATTTTGTACATAGATCTTAAGTTCTTCATTGAACAAATTGTATTCTTGTTTTCTCTTGGTATCCCCATCTAGTGACTGGAAAATAAATTTTTTACGCATTTTTGTCCTCGAATTCTTCGTTCCCGTATTTGCATTGCATTGCTTTTGGAAAATATCGTATAAAATTTTAAACAAAATGAATTTATAGAATAATGAAATTCCCTGAAAATAGTTATGAGCAAATTAAAGCATAATTTTTAATTTTAAGCGAAATAATAATTAATAATTAAAAATTAATAATAAATTATCACTATTATTTGTTTATTTTTATTTTTACATATAATTTTTTTCCTTTTGATTTTTATGTATTTGGTAGTTAAAAAAAATGAAATCCCCAGAAACTAATTATTTTTTATTTCAAATGCAGTAAGAACTACTAGACACAAATTCTTGGGCATACATACAGTAGATAAAAACTTATATCCAGGTTTGTAAACAAACCTTGATTTTTCATAAAATAATTATAGACGAATTAAAAAATCAGGTTTGTTTGCAAGTAGTGGTCGCAGTGGGCTTGATTTATTTATAAATATTTAATGAGGTTCTAATTATTTAGTAATTATCTTTTTGAGGAACTGATAATTCGTCGAATTCATACCTCCTAATACAGCGATTTCAAATAATTCCTCCATGTTAGTGGTTCTTATTGCATTTGAAATAAAAAATAATTAGTTTTGGATATTTTAATTATTTTAAATAAGATTTTCGTTAAAAATTTAACTGTATTTTCCCAAAGCTTTTCGAATACATAAAGAAATCAAAAGGAAAAAAAATAGACATAAAATTAAAAATTATGTTTTAATTTGGAGGTTTTAATTTCTGAGGATTTCGTGAATTCTATAAATTCATTTTGTTTAATATTTTATACGATGATTTCTAAAAGGAATGCAATCGAAATACGGGGGAAAATCCAAGGTGATAAACCGTATAAAAAGCTTGATTTCCTGCCACCAGATAGCAATACCAAGAGAAAACGGACGCTTAAGGAAACATGGGACACTAACGTTATGCAAAAGTCTCCTTCGGAAGTAGTTCAGATACCGTAAACTTTATAAGTGCGCACCAACAGTGTCAGGAAGTCTTAAAAGAACTTTCCCACAAGATATCTTTTCAATGTGTACCTCCACACTTCGATATTTATGGGAACGAAATGGCAGATATGCTTGCCGAAAGGGGGGCTGCGGTTCTCCAAAAGCCAAAAACGAGTGCAAGGCTCCATTCTATTAAACTTCTGACATCACTCACATATCAAAAGACTTTTAGGGATTTTGCCACTCGAGCTTGTGATGGCAAGAATTGGGGTGTTGTTCTCTCCACAAACTCAGCTTTTGTTCCTGACCACCTGCGAACAGTTGCGGTTGCTTCTTTTAGATTTTTGACGGGGCATGACTGTCTACAGAATCGTTTATTTCGCATTGGACTAGCAGATTCGCCGTTGTGTGTTTTATGTGATACTGGACTGACAATGACGGCAGAACATTTGGATGAGTGTGAAGCACTGACAGATTTCTTCTAGATTGCAGCGCTATTGGCGGGCTAGGAGTTTAATGGCTTAATGGCCAATGTAACTGGCATTTGGCAAATAAAATAAATTATACGTGCGCACGCGCTCTACTGTTCAATGGCAATTAAAGTAAGCGTTATCGTGAGCTAAACCGCTGCGCAAAAACTCGCAATTATTAGTTTCTTTACTATGATACATGTGGACATTAAAGTAAAAAGATACATACAGTTTGAAGGTAAAACGATGTAGTGCTTTCTCTCATGACTAATTATTTTAGCTTGATTTTTAACATACACTGCTCAAAAAAATTAGGGGAGCAAGCAAAGAAGTTAAGAAAACCGTGCGAGACAGCCACGAATTGGCATAAAATGGATAGTACACGCGTATCCATGCGCAATACAGAAGTGTGTATTGTGTTGTGTGTGATTATGGCAATGCTACACTAGACCGATCTGCCAAGGGGGGGTTGCCTGGGTAGGAGGACTTTCTAAGGGGTTCTAACGCGTATTCACGTTACATCTCGAGAAAACCTACCAAAACTCCAGACCATTAGATCGACAGCCGCGCGATGGGACCCGAACCCGGGACCTTCACACTTCGGCCATCTACCATTTTCAGTGGCGCAATACAGAAGAAAAGACGTAGAAAAATTTGTATTTAAGCTTTAATTCTTAGAAAGTATGAAAAAAAATATGAAAAGATGATTTAGCGCAACAATTTGGTTACATGTAAACGATAAAAAAAGTATTGTTTTGAAATGATGCAAAATTTTTTATATGGCGTGTGGTCTCCTCCAACAGCTAAGACTGCTGCACACCTGTTTTCCATGGATGCGATGATGTTACCAATAAGACTTTGGGGAATACTGTTCCACTCCCCAAGAAGTGCAATCGCCAAGTCTCGGACAGTAAAAGGAGGCCTTGGTCTAGCAGCAAGGCGTAGTCCGAGCATGTCCCAAACATGCTCGATTGGATTCAGGTCAGGAGAGCACCGAGCACGCTGGCCATTCCATACGCTGTATTGTTCCAGCTTCAAGCATGTTCTCCACAAGGCGAGCTGTATGCGGACTGGCATTATCATAGTGGAAAACAAAGGAATCTCCAATGACTGCAGTGTAAGGTATGACATGAGGTCTTTGTATCTCGTCTGCATACCTTCGGGCAGTCAAAGTACCATTCCGAATGATATACATGTCCGTACGTCCCCCTATGCTGATTTCACCCCATACCATCCAACCAGCTCGTCTGTGTTGTGACCTTTCACGAACGAATGAGGGTTTATTTCGAGTGCCCCTTTCCCTTCATAATAAAAAACGTCGGGTGTCACACTCGACACTGAATCGGGATTCGTCTGTAAACAGCACTTGGCTCCCGTCATGTTGCTCCCAATCTCAATGCTCAGTAGCCCATCTTCTTCGGGCCACATTGTGGCGTGAGGTCAGCGGAATGCAGACCATTGGACTACGCGCATAGATACCTCTCTGGTGAAGCCTACTACGTACTGTTTGGCTGGACACCCTTCGTCCTGTTGCCAAGAGCAACTGTCTTTGCAGCTGAGTAGCATTGTCTGTTCTGTTTCAACGAGCTGTTAACAGTATATACCAGTCATCTGTTGGTGTAGTGGAGCGTGGCTGACTTTGCCCTGGTCGACGTCTAACATTCCCTGTTTCTTGGAATCGATTCCACAGCCTTGCAACGACACTTCTGGCGACTCCAACAGCGTCCGCGACACTACGTTGTGTTTTCCCAGATTCCAGTCTGCCTATAAGACCCCATGCCATTGATTCCGGTAAATCACGTTGTTGAGATATTTTCAAGTCACCTTTTCTCAAAAAAAAAAAAAAAAAAAAATACTGAGTTATCGAATTTCACAGTTAAGGCAGATAAACGGACGTTTCTGCAACATCCCGATTTCTGCCCTTATATTCTTTTTCTGGTTTTTGACGTCATGAACTTTGATTTGCATATGAGGTTTTCTTCTTCTGTTTCCTGCTAGGCTTTAAATTATGGATGATTTATTTTATGTTACTTATCTCTGTAAGTATTTGGGTAATATCGTTAAAACCATGTGCTCAACTAATTGTTTTGAGCAGTATGCATTAAACAAATTAACTTGATTTTTCGCATACATTAAAGTAACCAAGTACAGAGATCATAAACAGTTTATTTATAAAGACATTTTTATGCATTTCTTTATATTGAATGTTTAAATTTCACATTTTCAAAGCAGTTACAACCATTATCACCTTTTAAATGAAATTAACTAATAGCTATTAAATTTGCGTTTATTAAATTTCGTCCAGTAAATTTATTACAAGAATATATGACGAGGTGCTGAAATAGAATTTAAAATATTTGATATTTACAATTCACATGTACAAAATTTAAGGGTGTATATCGAAGAAAAAAACCTCTGTTTTTAGTCTTGGAACACAAATTGAAATAAACTAATAGCACCATGGTCTCCAGGAAATTCCAAACGGTTCTTCACAAGCTGCTTTACAAACTGCAATAAGCGAAAAAGCTGTGACCTTTGTGAAATTTTCAGAAAAATTCTTAAACATGGATCTGAACTGCAAGATTTTTCGAAGAGTGACACGTTTTGCAAAAATTTCCGATTTTTAAGAATAAGTTTTGAAACTGATACAGATTTATCGTTTATTTTAGTATGTAGTACAGCTTGTAAAGAGGCAGTTTCAAAATTTTGAAGTGCCTGGCATAATTAGTTTATTTGTACTTATGTACCAAAATCATACGATTTTTTCGAACAACACCGTTAAGTACTGCTACAATATTTAATATTTAAACTTTTGTAAGATGTGAGTGTCTGACGAACGTTTGCTATAATTAGAAGTTCAACCAGGTGCACTGCATTTCCTTGGCATCTAAATAAAAAATGATTTAAATTAATTTAACGAGAAACATTTAGAATTAATTACACAATAAAGGGTGTCCCATAAATAGTAATACGAACTTTAAGATGTGATAAAGGATATCAAAAGGATTGAAAATCACGTAAAGGGCATGGTCAAACACGTTGTTCTCATAACCCGGTTAATAATCCCAGCATAAAATGTCTCAAGGCCTAATGGTGCCAATCCTGTCTTTTCGAATAGCGTAAACGGGCCAGGTTACCAGACGAGCTGTCTACTGTATTAGAAGCGTATAGTTCCTTTACTCTAGTTAATTTCTTTGGTTTATACACATAAAAAAATTTCCCAAGTATGTCCACATGCACAATTAGACTAGGAGGTGACCAGATTTTAAGAAGTAATGGAGCATTTCCACGTGACGTTTCAATGACGTCATCTGGGTGACACTGTTGCCACCCAGATGACGTCACACATTGTACATCCTTTCTGTGCAGATTCTACTATTTATTTAACCTAGAAAAAAGATATTAGAAACATGCTTTAATTATCCTTACAACTTCAAAACATGAAAATGTCACTGGAAAATCAAAGTTGAAGGTTTGCTTAAACAATTCAATCCATTACACAATCATCTAAAAACTTTACTTTTTTTTAATGTTAAAAACCAGGTTTGTTCTATTGAAATACATTACGAAAGCTGCTTGCAGCCGCGTAGATTTGTCGCAGAGAGGCTAGTCTTGTCAAAATGCTGTATTGTGCAGAAAGCAGCGTTGTGTCTCCAATAGTGTTTCAGTGCTAATTTTTTTTCACCGGAATGCAAATTTTAATGCTCCTTTACTACTTTCTTTAATCTCTCGATTTAATGATTTAGTTTGGTCATACATTTAGGTATTCCTAAATCCATGGCTCCCTCAGATAAGTACAGGCTGCCCGAAAAGCTCCGTTTTTGCGTACGAGCAAAGTTTGGCTCCTTCGCCGATTTGGCGCTACTACCTGACTCTATCACTGCTGCCAACTCTGCCGGAGAAAAGGATCTTGGCATAGGTGTGGTGGCGTTGAAGGGCATGATTTGAGAATTTATTTTAAAAAGATAAAAATCTCAAAAAGAATGGTGTTTTTCTCACGGGAAGACCACACAGGGCGGCAATAAATTAGAATAGTCGCCAGATTGTTGCCGATATAATCATAATAAGTATCCAGAAGAAAAATATTTATGGCACAACGAAATATACAGGGGCAACAGTCCCCGCCTCTGCATGATGATTCGGCTGAGGGCGGCTACGGCACCCAGTAGAAACCACCAGCCTATAAAAATAAGGGGCATACGATTAGGAGCCCCTGCGAATGAGAGAAAAAAAGTAGAAAAGAGAACCCAAGGAAGAGTGAGCCAGAAGCGTCTCCCAAAAAACCTGACGATCAGATGTGAAAAAGTGTGAGCTAGTGCTTCAAGTTACATATAACAAGCGACGTGTTATGTTTATACGATTATATTTTGTGTGAGAGACGCAGACGGTGCTAAGATCATAGCGGAGATCGCGAGAACATCGGCTCTTAATCCACGCATCAGATTTGGTGAATACATTATATTTTTGTATTTCCCGTGAAAAGTCCCTCTATGTACTAACAAACTAAATATCGCCTCATAATACCACATCTCCCCAGACTTCTATATCTTAGACAAGGACATGCTTGTGTTTGTTGATTGTAATTATTAGGAAATAATTTTAAGTATCCTAAATAAATTTTAGTTTTTAGTTTAAATTTGTTAAATTCTTTTCAGTATTTTGTGCACCCTTTTTGTATTTTATTTAGATGAGTTACAGGAGTACTAGCCAGGTAGGTTAATTTGCGGCACATCACTATACGATCACTTTCGACTTTTTTAATGGTAATAAAACATTACTTGTACCACGGACAAACACCACAAGGCATTAATTATTATCTCTGGAGATCACACAAGGCTGCTATTACCCCAGGTTCTGAAGTTTTGCGTCTTGTTTTCAATCTGCAGCAATGGCAAACAAAATATGTCTTGAATGGGAGGCTAATCTCTGTTAACGGTAGCGAAATATTTCCATTAAAATTTGAAGATGTTGCTAAATAGGAGCTCTCATAATTATAATGCCTATAAAAGAGACAGTGCTAGTAACTGCACTTTTGGAACTTCTTATACATACGTTGTAAATTGAGAGATGTAATATAAGTGTGGGCTTTTGGACCTGGGGTATAGTTTTAAGAGTTTTTCAAAAGATACCTGTAAAGTCTTGCGATCTACATGAACAGATTAGTTTATCACATAATAAGCTATTTTTGAAATTCGAGCATAGAATGAAAAATTTTTAGTGGGCTTCCAAATACATGGCAGGAAAACAAAAAAAAAGATATTATTTTCAGTGATGAAAACAGGGAAGAATAATGGATAGAGATGTTAATGACACGATTTACTGCTTTCTGTGTCGTCTAGTCTTGTCTTAAAGGTTGAAAAAATACTAATATGACAGCTGGCGCGTTAAACGACATTAGAGGACAAACAAGTATTGTCTTACAAACTTCAAATTTTTTTACTTTATAACTTACGACCAACAATTATTGTGGATCCCACATTTAAAAAACAAGTAAATAGAAACCCAAAAACTTTCACAAAGCTTACTTAAATTTGCTTTAAAAAATGGCGGAGTCTCAAAAACTGTACTCAGAATTCGGTATACTATTGTAATGGAACGAATTCTTGTCGCCAGATATTGTTGGTTTCCAATGATTACATATTCAACATGAAGTAAAAACTTTCTCCAATCCGAAGATAATTTCTTTTACTTACTGAGAGACAGAAAATCACCCACAAATGCGTTACAAATTTTAACAAAAACACCTTCTTTGTATTTAACATTGGAAAAATAATCTAAATTTACTCTAATATCCAGATAAAGCACGCCAATTAAAATACAAAATATTGAATTATACCCATATGACTATGAGCACGAATCTACAAAATGGCTTTTATATCCGTCAAGGAAATCTCTTCGGCCAAGTAAACAGTTTCAAATACTCTTGTAACTGTTTACTTGATTCAAATATTTACCAATAGCTCCAAATTCCCCACAGGATCTGGTTCCGTCTTTAGTGTTCTCCGCGATGAAAGAATAATTCATACATGATCTGCTCAACTTGCAATAAGAAAAACCATCTTTCAGGCAGAAATGATCGCATTTCAGCATACTCTTAACGGGCTTACACACTCTACATTTGAATCAGCAATCATATACACAGGTAGCAAATCTGCATTCCACATACGGCAAGATACGCAGACTACAAACACTATATAGCTCTAGAAATAATACTCAAAATTTACAACACACTGTATAAAAAACTTAACATTAACTAGGTCCAATCTCATAAATTAGTATTAGGCAGTGAACTTGCGGATTTGCTTTCCAAACAGGACACTCTGTCAGGTAATCCATTAATTATTTTTTGTCCAATTCCACTGTCAAAAATTAGATTTGACCTAATGCAGCAGCTTCTTCGTGATTGGTAAGAGGAAATGAATGTTAGCCATAAAGGGAGGCACGCACACAGATACTTTCCGAAAGTTTCAAGAGATATCTGTTTTCCTCGTCGTCCTTTACGTAATCTTTACATCTTCTTCATTAATTATGGCCCCTTTAATTAATGTTTAAATGTTGTTGTTGTTGTTGCTTATCCTCCTTGTCTAACTCCAGCAGACAAGATCCACGAGTTCGTTGACTGTTAAGAAGTCGAAGAAGAGGATTACTAAAAAGATCCTCCTTAGAGAGTCCGGTGCATTCCAAAAGGTGCTCAGGAGAAGCCTTTGGAAGCCTCAAGGTGCAGGTGGCGAAGGTTTTCCTGCCTTGTTGAAAGTGAGGAACTTGATGTGACCGCTAGCAAGTCTTGAGAGCCCGGTTTGGGTACGTCTGCTACACGGGAGGTCAAGGGACAAACCCGGTTTTGAGCCGATGTACCAAGTGAATGTTTAAATAAATTTGGTAAATCGCCTTCTCATCTCTGCGATTGTTCCAAACCATCCACCTCAGCTCACTCTATTATTGGCTGTCCAATAACTTCAACTTATGTTATAAAAGCTCTATTCAGTCATTAGATAGCTGCGCAAATTATGTAATTCATAACCCAATTCTTTATTTTAAGATAATCAGTTGCCTCACGTATGTAGAAAGTCACCAATTCTACTTTTAAAGTACCCTGTCATTTTCTGTAAATTTTTCCTCTATCTCTGACCCCTCGCCGACCAATGGTATGTGTTAGGTTGACAGCAAGGCATCGTAGGGTCCGCAGCAAGTGGGCATCAGAGCATGTCAACTGGGCGAGAAACGAATGTCGGAATATTTTTTTGACGAGTCCCGCTTTTCTGTTCATCCTGACAACTGACAACAGGCGTACGTTCATCTGGAGGGAACGTGGCACTGTACTGGGGGCAAACTAATTTGATAGCGGAGGAGAAGGCTAGTGGGGCCATTTCACTACTCTCGGCATTATCGCTCCGAGACTCATTTCTCTTTCTAATTATTTGGCTGTCAATATCACAAAGCAGCCCAATCACAAGGTGAATCCGCTGTACTAAATTCTCGCCAGCACAAAAGAGTCCTATCATTGGTTAAGCGTCTGGAAAAGCGTTACATCTGATTTCTGACTTAATTTCTTAATCCTTTTAATTATTACATTCAAGCAATACAAATATGCAACCATTTTATAATATAAACTTTATTTTAGCACTTAATAGATGAAAAATGCATTAGTTTTGTAATAAGCTGGTCAAACGGGAAGAACCATTTGAGAGAGGCAGAATCACACGGTCCACAGCTTTTCCTCCACTATAAGGTTAGGTTTGCCCTGAGGCCTTTTGCAGTCCCTTGCGCTGCAGCAATTGGCGACAATTTCCTGCTAATGGACGACAACTGCAGGCCACATCGTGCGATCTTGGTATATGACTTCCTTTTCGAGGAAGGAATCGTACGAATGGAATGGCCGGCCAGAGTAATTTACGGACATGAACCCAACAGAACATGTTTTGGGAGAATCTAGGGAGACGAGTTGCTGGTCGCTTATCACTTCCACATACTCTCCGAGAACTGGAAGTAGCCCTTCTGGGACAGAATACCCCACCTCCTCATTAATAACCTCATTGACTCCATGCCTCAAAGGTGTTCAACGTAGTTGGTAGTCCGTTGAAATCATACCCCCAATTAAAAACCTTTTCTTTCAAGCAAAACCTTTTTTATTTGTTTTTTCTCACATGCACAAATTGTGTTTTTTATCTTTTGTACCCAAATGATCAATAAAATGCATTATTTTCTGCTAAGCATGTGTAGTTTTTTTCTCATATAGACTACCACCTCTGTCGGTTATATATCAATCATCTAAACAATTGCCCATCAGCAAGATCCACCCATAACTTCAATATCCTTTAATTGTTTTGAGCAGTGTATTAAACTCTATAGGCTAACTTAATTCTCCTAATAGCACAGTTTACACAATACCCATAATCGAAATTTTTTATTTTTTCATTTTTATTACTTTTTTGTGTCATATGTATAGCTCCCTATCTGGTATAATGCATAAAACTTTCACCTCATTGAGACAGTAATTACGTAAGTTGAAAATTTTTAATGCTCTAGCAGTTGTTTTTTTAACCGAAAGGAGCCCAAAATTTAAGGAGCATCGACGAAATTTCAAAGTTATTTTTTTTTCAATTTCTTCTACATGTATAATATTTTTCTTCATATATATGTACTTTTTTCTTTTTTTTTCAGGATATCACAGACTTTTGGACTTATATCTAGAAGTCATTAAGAAGATTTGATATAAATTAAGCTTCAAAGAACATATCTATACTCCGATATGGAAGAAAAGTAGATTAGGCCTAGAAAAAAAAAGAAGGAAAAAAAGAGTTTTCTTAACGAGTAAAGGCATTAGAAGAGTAATTTATCAACAGTCGGTCAAGAAAGTAAAGTATAAAAAACATTCCCCTTAAAAAGAGACAGGAGAGATTTTTTATCAGTATTTATAAATCGTTATAATATTTCTTTCAAAGACATTTGGCACATTTTATCTAGTAATAGAAAGTTTTTGAATCAACATTTTCCTTTAGTAATAAAAAGACTCGAATCAATGGGAATGAGACATTTTCCCCCGGAATGAATTATGAATTCGGGATAAATGAACAGCTGGTAAGAAAAGCTACTCTCTCTCCCCATACACATTTTTTCCCTTTGTTACAGCCAACAATTTAATTAAATAATAGGGATCAGTCTGAGAAGCATGTTTGTCTAAGACAACACTGTCTGAGAGCCTAAATGTTCGTATGATAAATTAAACATTTAATTTTGAAGCGTGTATAATTGATGACATGGTTTGTATAGTTTTGAGCTAACACTGCTAAATTTTATTCTAGACTGAGAAAATTGAATTAGTGTTGATTTAATATCCAGAACGAAGTAATTGCTAACAAACGTGATTTACAAACAGTTTTAGAAGTGTTTTGAAATTCAGCAATTGTTTACCTAGTCAGCGAATGAATTATGCTTTGTATACATTCATGCGTACAAGTGTGTACAGGGTGCAAACTAAAGTCTAGGAGACTGAAAAATATTGAGAACAGGTAAAACTGGAGTAATGAAATAAGTGTTCACTTATAGCAAAAAGGCTAAACAAACATGAGAAAGAATACAACGCCTCCAGTGGCGTAAGTTGGTACTTATTGTCTTTTTAGGAAACTGTGAGATATAAGCTAAAACGATAAAATTAATTTAAAATGTCATAAAAATTAACTAAAGTTATAACATGTAAATAGCTCGATTCATAATCACAAGCTTTAATGCGTCACTAATTTTTTGAGGAAGATTAGTTGTATCTAGAAAATAGCAAGGCATTATTTAATTTAATGAGAAAATAATGGTAAGCATATTTATATTATCTGTTACTGAAAGAAATATACAAATATATACAACTACATACTTACTACATACAACAGTGCCTTTTTTTGGTGTTTTTTAAAAGTATCTGAAGCGAATTTGTTATTGCTATTGATGTAACAAGAAAATCAGGCAACTGTTTTCGTGTGTTATTTTGAAAGAAATTGTGCAATCGGTTTAGTTAGCAACATATTACTTAGAAATGATTCACTTAAAATTGTACATCTGAGTTAAGAATATTTCTTTCAGTAAAAATGCATACGAACAAGTTTCGTACTTTAAAATGAAGAATGTCATTGCAGTATTCGGATTTTTTAAGCTATCGTGATGTAACTGAGTTTAAAAAGTTTCAAGGGCTAAAAAAAGTAAACATAAAATATTTCCACAGTTATTAAAAATGTCGTTTTTATTGGTTAAAATAACTCTTCTGAAGGAAACTTAGCTACATGTATATGACAATAATGTAATGGAATCGGTTGATTTTAAAAGAAGACTTGTACACTTTTGGTACTTTCTGTTTTATGTAATCTTTCGAGTAAAGAAAGATTGACGCATCGTTTGGCATTAAAATGAAATTTCTGATATTCACAGTGACGCTTCAATAAAACAGCAAATTTTCCTTAGTATGTTAGAATGTTTCGTTTCCCGTTTCGTTTTTTCCTTTCCTGCAAAATTTCGAAAATGTTAGTAATGATGCCCTCCTTTAAAGTCAACAGATTCAATTATCAAAGTAATATTGAATACTTTGATATAATAATATATATAAAAGTATTTTTAAAGTAATAATTTAAACGCTTTCTACTGCAATTCAGCACGTATTAATGACTATGTCATTTTATCCCTCTACACCCTTTATTGAAAAATGTGTCCCAAAAATGCGACATAATAAAGCGACATAAAAGTATGCGACATAATTTTACATATATTTAAATACTATTAGTTCACAACAGCTTTAATCTATTGTTGCAATATTTCGTAAGCTGTAGAATAGGCTTCACATGCATTTTTTACATATATTTAAATACTGTTAGTTCACAACAGCTTTAATCTATTGTTATACTATTTCGTAAGCTGTAGAATAGGCATCACATGTATTTTTCTATCAATAGGTTACACTCATAAAAATTTCAACATAGGGTTACCAGGCGAAATACGCGAAAGATGACAAAGCGATAAATTGACAAAGTCAATTAATATCGTTTTAATATGGCAATAATGAAACTAAAAAATTAGCGGGATCCAGGGGGATCTCCCCCTGACGAGGCTCGAACAGCCGAGATTTATTCTTTTATTTTTTTGTATCAATTTATTGACACTACACATGTCTTTTTAGCATATTTTCAGACTTTTTATAATAGCTCGTAAATTTTTTTCTCATTTCCTGCTGTTTATATTTCTCCTAAAATAACTAACAAACGCTGTACAGTTTTATTCAGTGAATTTCAGACTAAAAACTTGTTATGCATCGAATTCTTTTAACACGACTTAAAAAATTGTAATTTTCTACGAAATTATGTTACGAAATTCGTTTTCAGTAATTTTAATACAGGTAAATTTCATCATGATTCCAATCTAGAATTTTCCTGGAGTCAGGGCCCGATTAACCTCTGAAGTGAGGGGAAGCTCAGTCTCATTTCGGCCCCTCCCTCCCCTTTTTGTTTGGGAAAAGTAAAGTTTTAATGATTTTCTTTCATAAAAATATTTTATTCGTAAAAAAGAAATTTCATTTAATTAATTAATTCTGATGATTTCCTTTGATAAAAGCATTTTATTTATTAATTTGGAATTTTCCTTTGATAAAAATATTTTATTCATTAATCTTCATAATAGTTTAGTTTGTTGTAACGAGGTTTTACAGCATTTTTGAAATTACTTTAAACATTAACAAATAACTAAAAATATTACCTTACTGGAACATTAAACTTTATTAATTTAGTCTTATTTTTCATAGTCCTATTTTTCATCATTTTAGTCCTATTTAGACATGGCTTTTTTTAGGAATTCTTTGTTTGTTTTGATGACATCATAAAAATCACAACACAGAAGTTGAGAATTAATTTTGACATTTAGAAGATGTTTTACATTACATGTTAAAAGTCTACCCCTTTCTGCCAGCCAAATATTACCCCATCATATGAAAAAAATCTCAACTGCAGAAGATGTCGCAGGCTAAGATATCGCAAGCAACTAATTTAGAAATGTTGCGACATGAAGTATCAAGACTTCTGAAAAGCACAACTTCTCTTCATTAAAAATGTTTACAATAACTTAAAAGATAATTTAAAAACAAAATTTTGAATTTTTATCGCAGTTTTTCAGTCATTTTCGAGCCACCTCTTAAAATTCTGAGGGGAAGCTCAAGCTTCCAGAGCCTTTTCCGTAATCAGGCCATGCCTGGAGTCCTGGCAATTCTACGTCTACCTTGAAACTGGGTTTTTAATAATCCTTACTCTCAATATATGAACTGTTTCGGCACTCCACCCTTTTATTTATTTACTTGGGGGCTTGTCAGAGACAACACAATTTTGGGATACGTCCAGTTGTCGTCTGCCGCTAATCTACTCCGCTTCATCCGATGAGAGATGAGTTGAGTGATCAAAATTGACGTCTTTTCCTGACGCACAATGATTTGTGTTCGTCGTTGTCAGGGAGTTTTTGCTTCTACAGCAGAGAATGGGTATAGTAAGTACGTAGTGGGTTTGAAGAGAGGCTAACACGTGTTTGATTCGATCGGGCTGCTGATTAATGTGCCTGATAAACATAATTAATCTAGTCGGAAAAGGTGGGAACTGAAAATTTCGTAGATTAAATGTCTTAAGAGTTTTAACAAAATGAAAAATCAGTATTAGAAGAAGATTAATAATCCATGAATTGTTGAAAAGAATCTATTGACAGTCTGCGCATGATTTTTCAAAAATGCTTTCTTGATGACAAATTGCGCGATTAATTGAATTCATTTCTTGTTTTGCAAATTTAAGAATGAAACTAAAATAACAGCAGAAAGATTCAAACTAGTTATTAAAATAATTTGAGTTTTCAATACTGTTACAGGATTAAATTTTCGGATACGTAATATATCCGCTTACATTTTTCTATTCGATAAATACGTTTATTTTAACATAAATTTAGTAATTTGTACTTTTAATTGTTTTGTGAGAATGAATTCTCTAAAAGGAATCATTTTCATAGCATTTTTTAATTTTTGAAAACTTGTGTTGGGGAAAATAAATTTCCATATCAATTTTATGCAGAATGGTGAATTTCCTAAATAAGATTATTTGTCTTACTTTAGTGAGTTCAGAAATAAACACGATTGAACGTGAAACGGAAATAAGAAAATTGACCAATGCTTATGTATTTCTAAAAGTATTTTCATGTCTAAAAATGCAAATTTATTCATTTTGTATATATTTTTAAAAGCTTAGGAATTAGCTTCTGGCTATAGCTAAGAGTGAATATCCTGCGTAGATGAGATTCTTGCAATTTTCCTTAAGTAAGTTTGCTTGTTGAGAAACCACATTTACAGGCAAAGTCAAGCTTCAGTTTTTCGGTACTAGTCAGTTCGCATGTTATATCGAAGATTTTTGAAAAAATTATGTTTTAAAAATTGAATTAGTCATGAGATCATTTTTTCATGATCTTCAGAGCTTATGATACTTTTTTTGGAGAGTTCATATATTTTTTGAAATTAAATATTTAAGATATTATTTTTCTTCCGATTTCTTCATAAGTGTAGTAGACGTTTAAATGATGCTGCCGATATTTGAATAATTTGAATAACTTATATGACTTTATAACGACTAACAGTTTTTGAAAAATTGTACGCAATTTTTGTCTTTCGTTTCCAATCTGCTGTTCCTCTTCTGTTGAAATGGGGTTATACAAACTTTATGTAAAGTTTTGAAAAGTGACTCTTTTATGACAGAAAGCGAATTAAGAATTATTTTAAAATGGTTTGAACACCCTCTCCCACCCCATGATACAAGGTTGAAAATTAATTTCATTCAAAATCAAGGAGGATTAATATTTTCTATGAAATTTTAATTTTAATTTAATATTATTATCACATGTTGATGTTTAAAAGGTATAATCTTATACGTTTAAAAACTTTCTGAAATTTCAGCTATGTATTTATATGATGTCAATAATAAATAATTTTATTTAAAATAATGGATTAATTTGTTTTATTTTTTATGCAAAACACAACATTTCAGCGTATGAAATATTTTTTCTTAGTGTATTATGCTCTGTAAATACAATCTGAAAAATGAACTAAGCACAGTGAGTTATAAAATAAAATATTACCATGTTCATCTAAAATAATATAAAAAAACATTGAAAACATTCTTGGGAAATTATCCTGATTCATCATAATACTTTCTGAATATAGATTTTCATTTTACAAACTTTAACTGATTTTTAGAAAAATAAATCTTGTTAAACTTAAAAAAAATATTAGGGGGGAGCGAAAAGTAATGTCGCTTCCTCGCATGTCAGTTTTTCACCTATCCAAGACTACTGAAGCTAATAATTCGACATTTGGAATATACGTGTGTTTTTTTTTAACATAGGCCTTTTATTAGACATTATTTTCTAAAATTTGAAAACTGTAAGGGATAGGGAATCAAAACGTTCTTAAGATATCTCGCATGATTAAAAAAAAGGGATATCCATAAAATTCTTGCTGTGAAATACAATGCTCACGAATACCTAAAAATAAGTTTCAGGACATTTTGAATATCGACCTTCAAGGAGGGTGGACGTGAAAGAAAGAAAGAGGTGCCCAACTTCGCGAAAAAAAAAAAATACTATCTATAAAATTCTTGTTTAAAATGTAACAAATATGAATCCCAAGATTTAGGCATGCTGTATGTATTAAAAACTCTATGAAAGTTTATTTGTTTGAACTTTGTGTGAAAAATAAAGACATACTTTTCCGTCCCCCCTAATATATAACACCCATTTCTTTTGTATTCAAAACAGCTTTCATGAAAATGCAACATGCAAAGGTACACGAAATACAAAGTTATTTTTGTTAAATTTAACGACTCATATATCAGCAAAACTCCCTCTACTTTATTTCACACCTCTATCTGTTCGCTGATCCCTTTTTAGTGTACCATGCACTCCCAGCATGTTTAATTTGTTGCCATTCAAATTATATTTCAGCGCTTTGCGCTATAATTTTTCTCTTATCGCAATATTCCTCCGCCAAAACTGACAGCGGAGGATGTGTCTCTACTTATCTGTTTCTGAAACTGGTGCCTCCTTGTCACCTATGATGGATCAGTGGAGTAAGGAAAAGAGACGTTATCCAGGAGAGGTGCATGATTCGAGTTCAATGCAATATTGTCGTTGATGTCAAAAAGCTTTATCTTTTATTAGATGAAGTGGATTAGACGGGGGATGTTCTGTCACATGAGATTACGAATTATTAGGCACGTTAGACGATAGGCATGGTAACGTTGTTGGTCTTTGTTGTGGGGATGGGGAATTATTTTGAGATATCATGCGATTTCAATAACCGCTTATTGCAAAGCATTGTCGAAAGAAACAATTAATGTCTTAGTTTGATAGTGGGACACTTTCCTCTTAAAATAGTTTCAGAAACGAAAATCTCTGTTAATTCACTGACGTACGCTGTTCCGAAAACTGTATTTATTAGTATTCTCATGAACACAGAAGTCTGTGTAATTGAAGGGGAACAAAACCAACCTAACAGTCAGAGGATCAGATTTTCGAGTTCCCAATATTTTCGAAATTGATTTTTTTTTTTTTTTGGGGGGGGGGGAAGCCCAGCAGAGTAAAAATGTAAATAAATAAAACTCGGTTGTTCGAGCCTCGTCAGGGAGAGACCCCCTCCTGACCCCCCCCTAATTTTTTAGTTTAATTATTGCCATATTAAAACGATATTAATTGACTATGTCATTTCATCTCTCATCTTTCGTGTATTTCGCCTGGTAAACCTATGTTGAAATTTTTATGATTGTAACCTATTTATAGAAGAATACATGTGATGCATATTCTACAGCTTACGAAATATTGTAACAATAGATTAAAGCAGTTGTGAACTAATAGTATTTAAATATATGTAAAATTATGTCGCATTTTTATGTCGCTTTTTTGGGACACATATTTCGGACAGTTTTCAATAAAGGGGGTGAGAGATAAAATGACATAGTCTCATTAAAAGTAAATAAAGTGCAATTTTCTAGTACTGACCGTAAATAATGTACGTATATACAAGCACAACTACGCATCTACTTCGTTTTTTGCTTTCGTGTTGTTTTTCTGATACTTAGCCCTTGGAAAAGAACACACTTTTAGAATCACGCAGAATACATGCCGAGTTTTGCTTTACTTTCCTATTTTATAAACAATTAATTTAACCAATTAACAGTTTAACTTGTGTTTAAAAAAATATGATGACTCCTTACTTGTTAAAGGGAATTTTAAATATTTCAACTTCTACTTTCAGAAACAGTTAGAATAAAATAATGACACCAATAAAAATTGTACATTAAATCAAAGTAAGTAATTCTTAACTTGGCCAATTACAATTTAACAGGTTTTGAGGAAATGGTTACATTTCCTCAAAATGTTTCCTGAATGGTTACATTTTTTTTCTCCTCCCAAGACTAACAGCATGATTCCTTTTCAGTTATGTAACGCATTAATTAGCATGCATTATGAGGGCAAGTATGAATTTGTGAATCATATTTATGTTTCTGATGAATGATGGTTACGCCTTTTCGGATGACAGCTGAAAATCTCTCAAAATTGCTTACATCGCTTTATAAAAATGGTCGAATTGGCGAAATATTAAATTTTTTTTCCGACAATTAGATTTATTTATTTATTTATCTATTAGGGTAACTCAGTTTACATGAAACGTTTTCTACTGCACATGGCATTCTATGATAAGAATAAATTAGGGAGGTGAAAAAAACTTTAACGTTTTTTTATATTTTAGTTCTATTTTTTTTTTTTTTTAGGCTTCAGGCCAGAATATAAAAGACGTAATGCTTAATTTATTTTTAAAAAGTTTGCTATTTAGCATACATTTTACATTTTTTTTAAATATTAAAAAAATTTAATATTTTAAACATTTAATGTTACTCACAGAGGATCATGCAAATGTAAATTCGTTTTTCTGTTTTTTCACTTCATAATTTCTAGATTGCAAAAATTATTTAGCTTATAAAGGACGTATAAAACACAACAAACATATTTATAATAATTCACTTTTTTGGTGATGATAAATGAATGTTATAAGTAACATATTTATCTCAAAAATCTCCATTTTCCTTGGCAATTATGATATTTATGATTTTAGTCTCAACATAAAGTAAAACTTCATGCAATCTTCACAATTGTTTCGTATTCATTTTGTTTTCTAACAGTTTAAAAATATTTATACTCAAGTTATTTTACTTTAACATCAGATACACACATAAATTAGAAGTGTAATGAATACAGCAGTTTAAACAACAGAAGCAATTATGTATAAAGTTACCCTACTCATTTTTCAACCGCATATAAAAGCTCATGAAAAATACAAACACGGCATAACTGAAAGCCATAAACGGGGAATATCATAAACCATTGTTTCAGGTGGAAAAAGAACTCGCTATGAACCAACATAAAAGAAAATGGAAAAAGCTGAGAATTCTTTTAACTTGTGAAATTATTTTTATTGCGCTGTGAAGCCCTTCAATCATTCGCAGCATCATGAAAAATAAACATTTAATGTCCTGCAAAAGGCATTTCAGATGGACATTTTTTTGGCATCACGCGAAGTTAAAGATCTTTATGCACTTGAAGCTATGCCAAGAGATTAATGAAAAAACATTTCTTCTTATTATATCTAGTCATAAAAGTGTCGGAAATGTACTACAAAAACGGTAATTCAAATTATTCTAAGTAATTTCAAATATGCCAGAAACAACTTGCGAAGTTATCATAAATGAAGTCCAAATTGTGGGTTTATTTTTGTGAAGTGTTTTGTTCTTTTATTCAACATGAATGTGTAATCTCCCTTTTCTTTACGGAATCAAAACAAATGGATAAAAATGGCCCATCAAAATAATTTTAATTTATTCTATCTAGTCATACATTTTTTTTTGTTTGTTTGGAGAAGGAAGAATGTTCTTTCGTGCCATTTTCTTCCATCTTGGAGTTTTTATTTCTTCTCCATTTAGTAAATTTATTATTTCTGCATCTTTTTTTATTGATTTTGTTGTGTTTCTTTTTAGAAAATTGGCTGCAGTATCCACAAGAGGTAGGTGAAGAATTTTTAATCCAATAAGAAAATTTTAAGAAAATTCATGTGTTTTGAAATAAGTTTTGCTTTGTGTTATGGCAAGCCTACACGAGGTTCATCTGCCAAGGGGTATGTGCCTTGGTCTCAGGACTTTTTAAAAAGTTCTAACGCATATTAACGTTACATCTGGAGAAAACCAACTAAAACTCTAGATAGCTAAATCGACACTAGCTCTAGGCAAGAACACACTTCAGCCGTTTTGAAATGAGATTAGCGTTATTTTTTGTTTATTTAAAAAGTGCTTCTGTGTTTTCATTGCTTGTTAGCCTTTATTTAAAAAATGTTAACTTCTTTTTATGATACAATCTTTGAACAAGCGTCTAAAATTTTATTTATATTCAGTTTTGAATTAGAAAAATATAGCTTAAATGGAAAAGTTTCGGGCGAAATTAACATGAAAAAAATATATACGAAATGCCGCTTAAATTAAGAATTCAAACATGAAATCCCCAAACGCTATTTAAACGCGAAGCAGGGAATGGAGGGGATAAATTCTATACACATATCATGTCAGAGACGACGTTAGTTAAGTTATCCACAAAATGAACACGTAAAGGGGCCAAAAAATATTCCTCATACTCATAACTCGTAAATGTGAAACTTTTTTCTCGATTGTTTACTTTTGTTTTACAAACATTTAACTCTCTCTACAACTATAGGGTAAATTTGTTAGAGAAAAAAATGTCTTATGTCAGAGATGGCTTTAGTCGAAATATTATTTTTATACATTTACTAGATGAAACTAGTTAGTTTATTGGTAAACTAACAGGGCAGTTAGTTTGGGCAAATTTAATAAAAAAATAAGTAGAAGTTTTGATTTTACATAGTATTTCTGAAATTGTTTTCTCAAATATCAATCTTATACATTGTAGGCTCATATATCACTCGAAAACACTAGATTTAGTCTTAATTACTTGTGTTTTTGTGAGATAATTTCAAAATTCATATTTATACGTTTATTTTAACGTCAAAAGGGCGGTGGATTTGCTTTTCATCACTTTAATTTTACATATGTCTGTCTCATCTGCTCAAAAAGTAGAGATAACCATATGAAATCAGGCTACGTTAGCCATATTAGTTTTTGTTGTTTTTAATGTAATTAATACCTGATTATTTTTGTTACATAATATCAAACAAATACTTCAGAAATGCGTTACTACTTGTGAGAATTGAACAAAAGATTGTTTAAAACCTGCCATACGTTGTATAAAAAAAGGAAACTTTTAAAATATTTTTCTGTGTAAAGCTATCAAAGCATCAGTCATTTATAGCATACCTCGAGAAAGGCTTGAGAGAAGGTACATTATTGATAATGATAAGAAAGGATCAATGGGAGTCCCGCAGTGGACTGGGCGCTAAACTCCGTTCCCATAAGAACACGGCAAGTGAAGCAGCATCCGGCTTGGCCAGTGCTTGGGAGGGACTTCCCCCTCTCCGGCCGTCCGCTGTGGAACCGTGTACGCTAATGGGAGCTGGTGCACGTAAAATCCGTCGTGGCTCCAAAGTCCTCCAAGTTGTTAAACGATACCTCTGGGGGTGCCGATTTCGGGGGGTTGGTCCCTCCTCTGGAATTGGTTCAAAATTACGGGACCCCGAGCTAAGACGGACTTCCTCCCACTGGGGCTCATTGAAATGGAAGCCGCTCCTTCAGCCCATCGCCTGCCTATATAGGGGGATCTGTCACCGCAACGCGGTTGCCAGAGGGCATTAGCAACAACAACAACAACAAGGATCAATGGTTTCCAACATCAATGCTTGGGAATGAGAATAAAAATACAAAAGAACTTTCCAGTCATTAAAACGATGCAATAAAAGAATACAAAAATGATTGCTGTTAAGTTTATTTTATAGCTAAAGCACAAATTTAATAAAACCAAGGAAAAGGTAAATTATGATTGGTTGGAAAAAGGTTTGCAAAGAATCTCTGATATTTTTTCACGCAAGTCTGAAGGAGTGTTATTAAACTCTTTCCGCAGCGAAACCCGATCTACTGATTCTAGAATTTCCTTCGGTTGTGTTATTCTTTTTCAGTTCAAGTTTGTTTTGTTTGTTTATTTTTGTGGATGTTTATTTTTATGTATATATGTTATAAATAAATGTATTTTTTCTTCTTAAAAGAAATAGTCATACTTATTCAAGCAAGTTAGTCATACATATATTTTTTTCTCAATCAAGATCTAAGATTGCTACTGAGTTTTGCTGAAAAGAGCAAGCTACTTAACTTCCTACTACTTAGCCCCCCCCCCCCTTCATGATTTACTTATTTATATAGTGTACTTTAGAAATTAGTTAAATAATGTATCTGATGAGTTCTTCTGATTTACAAAAAAAAAAAAAAAAAAAAAAAAAAAAAAAAAAAAATAGCCTGTTAACATAGAAACGTGTCGGCAAATAGCATAAATAGTGTCTTTTAAAGTCTGCATTTCATAATTTTTAAAATTGAAAAGTTTGCTACAAAAAGGAAATAGTCCCACACCACGGGTTTTTGGAGTTACATGAACTATCTTGCAGAAAAAAAAACTCGTCTGGTATCAAAAGGATGTAACTGCATTCGTTAGTTCTTGTGTTATATCCAAGAGAAAAGCTGCCTGTCTCGTTAGTTTGTGTTGAACAAACGTTTTTGGCATTTTCAGCAAGCTTGAATAGTTGCAGCTATCTTCTTTTTTCAGCAATTCCTCTATTTTAGATGTGATCCATTTCTGATTCACGTATTGGATTTGTCTGACCATCTCTACCTTAAGTAGATAAGTCTTAATAATTTCCGTTAATACAGTTCTGGGGCTCTATTCTGCCACGTTCGTATAAGCAAACGTTCGGATATTTGACATCAAAATGACGTTTTTCGCATCCTGCTTACGTATGTTGGTATTCTGCAAGGTACGCTGGAGCTTTAGGTGCAGATACTTCATACCGAATGTTTACATTAGCATATATTTCGAAATACGTCACAAATCCGAACGTTCGATTAAACGAATGTGGCAGAATAGACCCCCCTTGGACTTGAATCCCTTCCTACATCAGAGTTAAAAACCGCAGGTACAGATAGTGGACGGTGTACGTATCATTCAGCTATCTGGTTTTCTTGTCATTGTTGGTAGCTCATATATCAAAATCCCAGCGTTCAAATATGACACTTTCTAAACCTTTAGCCTACTCGATCAAGTATGAATATTTATATGTTCGATCCCACTTCTTATCTCCTTAACAAACACCATAAACTGCGACGTAACTCCTCTTCCGGCACGTGGAATACCTCGCTTTAAAAATTCCAAAAACTTTTCCCATTAAGGGGGGGGGGGACGATGCTGATGCTGCTGCTGCTTTGAAAATAACTAACACAAGATTTTTATCTAAATCTATTTCCTTCTAAAACTGATCATCCGCGCCTGATCTCTCGTTTGGAATCCATCCAACTAGTGAACAGAGGAGGGAGGCTGGACTTGTGAGGAAGTGCTCTTTTCTTATCGTGCGAGTATGACTGAATCTACCGAAGAAGAACGAATAATGAAGTGGTTCCGTAGATAAAAAATGCATGGCGCGGCCCTATCACAAAAGACTCTCCTCTCTCTAACTTTTCGCAAACAACAAGTTGAGCGACAATTACTACAGGTGTGGCCGAAATAAGGAAAGAGATTGATATTCTCCCCCCCTCTAATTAAGAACTTTTGCTCTGAAGACAGGACAGAATGCGCGTCACGTGTCTGTATGTGTGTGTGTGTGTAGGTGAGTTGCACTTGATAGGCAGATAAGATACTGATGATGTTTTCTTCGCCATTGTGCTGGAGGAACTATTTAGAATAAAGTGATCGATGGTGCGTAGTTTTAGAAAAAATGTAATTAGTAATTCTTTCTTAACCCTTTGAGGCGCGACCCTTTTCCAATGCTGAAAAAAGGGCAGCCGTTGCCATCACTCGACTTAATTACCAGCAAGTTGGCGGATGATCGAAATGTTCATCGCGTGCCACGGATCTAGAGACCCTTTTTTGACGCAGATGGCTGTGCCTGGTAGTTAAGTCGAGCGATGGCAACGGTTGCCCTATTTTCAGCATTGGGCAATCTATCCAGCTGTTCTCGCATTCTTCCATTTTTCAGCAGATGCCAGTGCTGTTAAAAGTATCGTGACAATTTTTTTTACGGGAAATGACATGCTAAAAAGTAAAGGATTCTCGTGGAGCTATATCACCCGCAACTACTTTTATAGAAATAAAATCTATTCTTCGTGAGTGGCAACAGTCAAAACGTCAGAGTTTGGTGTTCCCAGAGTGGGAACACCAAACTGCGCGTTAAAGGGCTACACTGCGCGTTACACCGGGAACACTGCGCGTTAAAGGACTAGCGATGTGTGGACAGAAAATTACCTTAAATTAAGATGTTTTAATTTTATTTTTAAAGGCGGGCACTTACTCATCGCCACTACTAAGGACAGAAATATTGGCCATTCCCTATTTTGGAGGCACCCAATAAGCGGCCACCGTTACCCCCCTACGAAGGGCCGGGCGATACCCAAGCTCAAACCGGGAATCGAACCCGGACCCAAGGTGTGATAAAATTGTCCTTCAGCCACTACACTACCTTGGTCTTTCATTAAACTTCTAGAGTTAGGCTTTAAGTTTGTGCAGCTTGAATTTTAAGAAAATAACGTTGATTGAGTTGACGTCAATAAATTCAGTTGTGAAATGCATACTGATAATCTGCGATACTTTGATCTGAAAGTACTCAAACAAAAATAACTTTGAAATTCGTGCTTTTAGGTGCTTAATTATTGGCTTTTCCCAAAGCATGAAAGTCAACTTGAGGTCCAAGGCAAACATCGCTCATGGGGGTCCCTTTCATACTGATAAAAGCAAATGCTGTCACACAAACATGAAATGCGTAGCTTTTGTTTACATATGTGTCGTACGTACACATTTCTACCATAGACTAGAGTGTTGCTTATTAATTTTGGGACACGCATTCATTGGGGCGCTCGGGATAGCTGCCTCGTCGATCCTTGCATTAGTCAAGCTGAGGCTCTTTCAGTAAAATCACCAACCTCGCCTGATTAAAAAAAAAAAACACAGCTAACTAAAAAATCCCAGGTTTGTGTTTTTGATGTATTCGTAGCTTGATGCCGTACATGATGTAAAATCAGCAGAAGTTTTGTGCATTAATAAAGTAAAGTGAGTCGCAGAATAGCTTCAGTAAAGTTACCTAGTTAATGCAAGAATTACACTTCACTGAAAGGTGTCTTCGACTTCCTTTATGGTTGTGATGCATGAAATTGGTACTTCGAGTTGTCGTATCATGTATTTCTCATCGCATATATCATAGGTGGTCTTTCGTAATACATTTTCTATTTTTAAAATGAACAATTAAACTACAAAAACACTATTTTTACTGTGATTTCAGTTCTTCATGTTTTTTCCTTTCAAAATATCAGATTCTCTTTTCTTTTTTAGAAAAAAAGTGTTGCAAGAAATATGCATGAAATTCAGTTTATGTTACAGAATCATAAATAATCGATGCGTCTGCAAACGAATTTTTGAAAACTAATCATAAATAGTTTTAAAACTTAATTATGAAACTATTTCAATTTTCATTGACTGTGATTTTTTTATTGTATTTTTTTTTCTTTAAGTAATAGCTTTCTTTCCAATGAAAAATACGAGTATGAATATATGCTGTAATATTTTCGAGATTTGAGAACAGCTCATCTTTATTATTAATATTTAGAAAATTAAAATAAAAAAGCAAAAAATTGAAGTATTTTCGTCAGTTGAAGTAATAAAGTATAATATGAGTTATCCGTCGGATGTACTGGCAGTTATTAATTTGAAGGTAACTGAATATGCGAAAAAACGTAGAAAAAAAGAATTACTTCTACAGAACAGAGAGCATTTCTAGCTAATATCAGACAAATCTATATGAAAAATTAAAGGAAAAGCCTGTCATGTCCGAATGGATAAAATACTCAACATGGTATATGGGTGTTTGTTAGGAGTTTTTTTCCAGATGAGATGTAAATATGCGTTAGAGTCCGTTTAAAAAAGAGATCTTACCCTAGGCAGGTAACCCACGTGAAGCTTTACCTTAAAACAATAGCAAATAAAACATATATGAAAGCACAAAATACATAATTTTTTCTCATTCCTGTGACAAATTTTATAGCAGAAAATATGAATATAACTACAACCAGATTTCAATCTCCAGTGGATTTAGGGACTAATTTTCCATTTTTGATACTTATCTCTTTAAGAATACAGTACTTAGAGATAAGGGATATTTCTATTTTCACTTAAACAAATGAGAAAAATTGTGGATTCAAAATATTCTCTTCTGTAAAAATGTTTAATAAAACACATTACTCACAAAATTCACTTGAATCTACTACTTTTGAAGAAATATGAGCAACTAAAAATAATTAGTGTAAAAAGAAAAACAGCATAAGATTTAAGAGAAGACGAATGTCTTCACTTCCTTTTAGTAGAAGTAGCTGCAACTATATGGATCACTACATGACTTTGATACCATCAGGATTTGCGATCTACATATCAACTACAAACTTATATTTTTAAGGACTAAATTATTTCGAGGGATTGCAACTTTTTGCTGTACTTGTATCTTGAGGGAAAACTGTTGACAAACTTGAAATAAGTAGCAGAATTCGTTAATTTAGAGATTTCGCTCGCACTGAAGCAATTAATAAAATACACGATGAGCGAATGCCGCAGAATTCAACTACATTTGAAATCCGCTGAGCATAAAAAAATTAATTAAAGGAAAAAAAATAACATAATTCTACAGAATATCAAATAAAGCTAATGGGAAAAAACAACAGAAAAATACTTATTTTAACAAAGTACTAGTTTTTTTCTTTCTTTTTTCTTTTTTGTAACAAGTTTGAAAGTAGCAGCAGCAACTATCTGGGTCTCTACATGAATTTGATCCCATGTGTCCGGCAGATACGGAGAAGATTTTATCTGGCAAGGTGCCACTCTACACCACGTATTGTTTGCAGTATAAGAAATTTTTTCGCCGACAACTTTTTCGCCATTTTTTAAAAAGAAGATCACAGTTGGCGTTAGTTCATCTTCAGCTGGGGAAGCAATCACTGTAATGGATTGAGCCAGTGGATTTTTTGTGAAGCTCCCGAGGGCTATATATTATTCACTAAGGATCTGGAACTGGATAGTTTTCTTATTATTCTCTTTTATATCCCATATATTTTATTCCCTCTTTTAGACCGTTCATATTTCTTATACGAATCTATGTATAAATAACGGGGAGGGAGAAACTCTTTCCCCCCGCCCAAGTTAATCACGGGTAGTCTTTAGGTTTTGTAATGAGTTTTTGTGGGTATGGGAAAGCAGATGTTAGTTGAAAAGAAAGTTCACGTTTGCAAGGAATGTTCAACGTTTTTTTAGAAGATATTCTTAAAGTTCCGTAACTGATAAAACAGAAAGTGATTAATTAAAAATAATCAGTGAAAGTAGTTGATTCGCTTCCCCACTTTGTCAACAAAATTATATTGAAACACTGACGAAAACAGTGTTATTAAAGTGAATTTGTAAAGCTTAAATACTGGTGTACATAAAAAAAAATTCTGTGTTTTTACTGTCTTGTTATATTTCGTTAGGATGTTTTTGTTGATTACGAAAGCGCTTATTAATTTCGTTTAATACATGTGTGTATATTTCTTAATAAAAAAGCTACAAGCAAAAGTTCTTTTTCTTAAACTAGGGGCCAAGGCCCCCAGACTCGCTACGCTCGCTTTTCGTATGAGGCATTCGGCCCCTAATAACCCAGACAGCACAGCAAACTTGCATCAAACTTGCAGCAAGCTTGATTTATCAAGTCAATAAGCTTGACTTGAAAATTCCAAGCGTGTAAGCTTGATCCAAGCTTGAATCAAGTGTTCTAGTTTACACTTGCCCAGCTTGCATTAAGCTTGACATTTCAAGCTTGAATCCAGCTCGACATTTCAAGCTTAAAAAATTTTCCAAATACACGGCGCGCCCGCTGGCGAACGCGCCCCACATACTTTATTTTCCCGCGCATTTTCCCCTCTATGCTGAAATTTTAAGTTATTTTAATCTGTTTCCATCGAGTGTCCGTGGCTAGAATAGAACCCAGGACCTTTCGGTTCGTAGCCGAGCGCGTTATCCATTCAGCTACCAAGCTTCGATGGAGTTATGACTAAAGTTTGAAGTGAATTATTAAGCGGCTTTCTGGCCAGATTGATAAGTGGGCGATATGTTATTTGTTTTTTTTTTTATTTTTCCATGGGATGCATCAAAATTAAAATAATGTTATGTGTGATTTAGAGACTCTACTAATAGGGAAATAAACATAATATAAACTTAAGAGCAGCACATGTTTTAAAACTTTCGCAACACTCATGAGCAATACTGCCGCTGGCCAAAATCGAGACAAACGACTGATTTTGAAATCAATTTCGTAGTATAATTGTATTTTATTTTGAAGAATTTCCATATTTGGAAATATAGAATGGGTTTACTTACTTAACACAAATTTTGTGTTAAGTAATCTGAAATCAAAGAAACAGATAGTTAAACGTTACTTCGAAATGCTATATCACAGTTGCTAACATAACATGTATGGAATACAAACACTTTAGTCATTTTTGTAAATATTTCTTATAATAACAAATAATTGAAAGATGTTGCTATTTTTTAACGCTAAAAATTCTCTTTACAAATGTGGTTAGTTATTTTCCTACATATTGGTATGCTATATCGATATAGAGCATTTCGAAGAATTAAAAATAAGTTTAAATTAATTTATACAAATGTAAATTTGAATTATTTTCATTGTTCATACTTTATAATTAAAAAAATTATTTAACTTCTGAATTTTTTTTTATCCTTTGTAATTTTATTTTAAAACTACAAAAGTGTAAGATGTAAGATTTTTGGGCCCTAAAATCTGTAGGCCCTGGGCAGTTGCCCCGTTTGCCTTGCCGGTAATATGGCACTGGTAATAAAATAAACACATCTTTTACGAACTTTCAGCAAATTTGAGGACGCTAGACAATGAATGTCCATTCTCTTTCACAGATGGCGCCATCAACGCTCCTTTAAAAAGGAAAAATCAAGCGAGTAGCAATTGCCAAGCTTAAATCAAGCTGTATTTAAGCTTGACAATTCAACTTGACTCCTGCAAGCTTGCTGCCAGCTTAGAATGAGTTGAACTGTCAAGCTTGCATTAATGCGTCAAATTCAAAGAAATGTCAAGCTTGATTTAAGCTTATGTGCTGTTTGGGAAGGCTTATTCGTAAAAAAGACATAATTTCAACACACAAAAACCGAAGATTGGATCAGATAGAATGTTACTGAGCTACACATTTCATGGTTCTTGCATGTTCATTGATACATAAAAATTTAAACTTCACACTACAGTAGACCCCCTCCCCCTCATAACACGGAAGATATTTTGTTATGGGAATCCGTGTTGTACGGGTCCTGAGCTATACTCCACCTGGAGTGCGGACTCCGCTTATAATCACTGGAAAAATTATTTGCACTCCTCAGAAACACAATGATATTTAGTATTGCCATTCAAAAGTTATATTAATTAGGAGCTAAAGCATAATAAAATCAGAAAATCTGTTTCAGCTGTATTTTTAATAATGTAAAACCTATTGGACACCTTGCAAATTTGCCACCCATGGCGATTTTTCATTATTTGGCGACTTGCGTACATGTAAAGTTAATAAAAGCTACGGAACAGATAGGATAGCTTGCCACCAATGGCGACTTTTCATTATTTGGCGATTTACACATGCTCACAACCTATAATTACTCTTCATTTAAGGTTACCGGAAAACCGTTATTCATATTTTCATTTATATAATCGTTTGCAGATTGGCGTACTTAGCACCACGAATTATACCATCTCGTCGCGCTAGCAAATATCCAAAGTGTACTATAACTGCTATAATGGCATAGTTAACGCCGCCAAATATTTCTACTGGTAGCAAATAATCCAGCTGGACCGAACCGGCTTTAAAATAATCTGCATTTTAATTATTTTTCATTTTCAAGATATTAGTTATTCTGTTTTGGAAAAACGAATAATCGCTAATTCTAAACTCCTGTTGTCTAAGCGAACTTACTATTTGAAAATTGTCAACTTTGTGTAACACATTTTGAGTTACTTATTTCATATTATTGTAACCTATTTATAGAAAAAAACAGGTGATGCCTTTTCTACAGCTTACGAAATATTGTAACAATAGATTAAAGCTGTTGTGAACTAATAGTATTTAAATATATGTAAAAAATACATGTGAAGCATATTCTGTAGCTTACGAAATATTGTAACAATAGATTAAAGCTGTTGTGAACTAATGGTATTTAAATATATGTAAAATTCTGTGGCATACTTTTATGTCGCATTTTTGGGACACGTTTTTCATACAATTTTCAATAAAGGGGGTGAGAGATAAAATGACATAGTCATTAATAGATGGAGAAAATCTGCACAGAAAAATGCACAATTCCAACTGAATGAAAATTTCAAAACCTTATTCTCAGGTGTATTCAGCAGACGATAAATTACGATAAATTGCGCCAAGCATTAGAATCATCTCCTCAAAATCGCACAAAACTGTTTAATTTTTGGCCAAATTAAAAAGTTGCACATTTTAGTCTCAGAAAATTTCTAAATATGTTTCTTTTGAGTATAAAACATTTCATTCCTGCTCTGATTTCCCATGCACACGATATTTTAATTTAAAAACAGCCTTACAAATAATCTAGACAACAAAAAAAAAAAAATCGTTATTCTTTTATTTTTACTTTAAGAGTCTGAATCATTTAATAAACTTGCCGAATGTGGCAACCTAGATAAGCTTAAATGTCGCTTTTTTTTCCACTGTGATGTTACAATTACGAAATGGCGGAAAGCAAAAATTAGCCTTTTGCGATACGTTTTTTATCGATATCTCCTAAAATAATTCGAATTTTGAAAAAATCGCTTCGAGGTGTGTCGGGAACTGTCATGGAAAATTTCCGTACAAAATTTGGTAGGTCTACGATCACCGCGAGACACATTCAAACAAACTAACTAACAGTTTACACATTGTTTCTCTCTATTCTAAAAAAAGTAAAGGCCGCTGTCGCCGCCGCTGTCAAAGCTTGTCAGCCTATCTCCTCCTAAACCGTGCGGATTTGAGTTTCGACTAAGGTGCCCACAGATTCGAAAAATTCCGAGGAACCTGCTAAGCTGAGTTAAATTTCGAAAATCGAATTATTTTAGAAGATATTAATAAAAAACTGAAAAAATAAACCGAATGGTTGCCAGATTTGGCATAAAATCATTCATTCCTTTGCAACAAAGCGTTTCCAAGTATCTAGAATCGCGTGAAATTTACAAACATGAGTTAGAATTACGCCCATTTTACGCCAAAATAAAAACTATATGAAATAAGTAACTCAAAATGTGTTACACAAAGTTGACAATTTTCAAATAGTAAGTTCGTTTAGACAACAGGAGTTTAGAATTAGCGATTATTCGTTTTTCCAAAACAGAATAACTAATATCTTGAAAATGAAAAATAATTAAAATGCAGATTATTTTAAAGCCGGTTCTCGTCCAGCTGGATTATTTGCTACCAGTAGAAATATTTGGCGGCGTTAACTACGCCATTATAGCAGTTATAGTACACTTTGGATATTTGCTAGCGCGACGAGATGGTATAATTCGTGGTGTTAAGTACGCCAATCTGCAAACGATTATGTAAATGAAAATATGGATAACGGTTTTCCGGTAACCTTAAATGAACAGTAAATATAGGTTGTAAGCATGTGTAAATCGCCAAATAATGAAAAGTCGCCATGGGTGGCAGGCTATTCTATCTGTTCCGTAGCTTTTATTAACTTTACATGTACGCAAGTCGCCAAATAATGAAAAATCGCCATGGGTGGCAAATTCGCAAGGTGTCCAATAGGTTTTACATTATTAAAAATACAGCTGAAACATATGTTCTGATTTTATTACGCTTTAGCTCCTAATTAATATAACTTTTGAATGGCAACATTAAATATCATTGTGTTTCTGAGGAGTGCAAATAATTTTTCCAGCGATTATAAGCGGAGTCCGCAATCCAGGTGGAGTATAGCTCAGGACCCGTACAACACGGATTCCCATAACAAAATATCTTCCGTGTTATGAGGGGTAGGGTGTCTACTGTAGTGTGAAGTTTAAATTTTTATGTACCAATGAGATGCAAGAACCAAGCAATGTGTAGCTTAGCTCAGTAACATTCTATCTGATCCAATCTTCGGGTTTTGTCTGTTGAAATTATGTCTTTTTTACGAATAAGCCTGATTAGGGGCCGAATCCCTCATACGAAAAGCGAGCGAAGCGAGTCTGGGGGCCTTGGCCCCTAGTTATTAATATAGAAGAAAGATAGTTTTTATTTTGGCATAAAATGGGCGTAATTCTAACTCATGTTTGTAAACTTCACGCGATTCTAGATACTTGGAAACGCTTTGTTGCAAAGGAATGAATGATTTTATGCCAAATCTGGCAATCATTCTGTTTATTTTTTCAGTTTTTTTTAATATCTTCTAAAATAATTCGATTTTCGAAATTTAACTCAGCTTAGCAGGTTCCTCGGAATTTTTCGACTCTGTGGGCACCTTAGTCGAAACTCAAATCCCCACGGTTTAGGAGGAGATAAGCTGACAAGCTTTGACAGCGCCAGCGGCCTTTACTTTTTTTTAGAATAGAGAGAAACTTTCTATATCTCTCTGTGACTTTATTTCCCTCGTCTTAAACGGTTAGTATGCAGGGCCAGCCTTTAACTACATATTTTAGGTCAATATCCTATATTTCTTAATGTTACTGGAGCATGACAAATCTAACGAGCAACTGCAAATAAAGGTTTGTACTGTAATTCAGAAAAATCTAGACTTGATTTGTAATTTTTTTCGATCATTAGACGCTGTAGTTCAAAGGAGTGCCTGCTTCACAGAATACAAATTAAAATAAACTAATTGTGCCAAGATCTTGAAAAAAAAAATCAGGAAAAATCTCCATAATCTGCACTACCCACTGCAACAAACGAAAAATATGTGCCCATTAAGGAAGTTTCAGAAAAAAAAACTTTTTAACACGGAATTGTACGGCAAAGTTTTTCAGAGCTGCACATTCTATACAATTTTCGACTTTTGAGAATTTTTTCACGACGTTTCGTCACTAATAAAGGTTTATTGTTTATTGCCTTTTATGTCTTTACAAACGACCAATTGAAAGCGCTACTGAAATTTGTCTTCAGGATATTCGTAAAATTCACAAGTTTTTTTTTTTTTTTTTTAAATCTTGGAATCAATGGCATCATAGAAATAGTCTGTGTATTTTGCTTACAGTGAGTGTTCTAAAGGAGAAAGGGAGTGAAAAAAAATGGAAATAACACGCGAAGGTTTCCGTTGAATGAATTTTTATGATTTTAAAAAAAGGCCTCATACGGAACGAATGCTCATTATCGCTTCGTGAAACTTTTGGTAATGAAACACCATCAGAAAAGACTGTTTGCAAAATTTCGTCGTGGTCGTGCGTCCATCAGTGATGAATTTCGTGAAGACGACCAAAATCGGCAGTGATTCCAAAGAACATCGGTGCTGTGCACAAGACGATCTAAGAAGATCGGCATCTCACGTATTGTGAGATAGAAGAATCCCTTGGCATATCACAGACTGCAATACATTCGATTTTGAAGGAACATTTAGCTGTTATAAAGATTTGTTCCAGAAGGATTCCGTACAATTCGACAGAAGCTCAAAAATAGGCTCGTGCAAATTGGTTCAAGAAAATGCTAAAAATATTCAAACGGGGAACTACAAAATCAGTATACAACATCGTTACAGGTGACGAAACTTAGATTCGTATGAGCCGGAAACTGAACAACAATCTACTTTTTGGGTGTTTCCAGATAAACCGAATCCTACAAAAGTTGTTTGTTCATGAAGCCCTTTCAAGAAAATGATTGTTTATTCCTTCAGTCTTACGGGACATATCGCAACCATTTATTTAGAGGATCTGAAAACTGTTAACGTTAAATGGTATACAGAAATTTGTTTGCCAAAAGTCATCAAAAAAATCAGGAAAACAACAAAAATCGATGTATCATGCTTCATCACGACAACATCAGCTCCCACGCAGCACGTAAAACAATTGATTATTTGAAGGATAAAAATATCGAATTAATCTCTCGTTACCCATATTCTCCTGATTTGTCACCTAACGACTTTTTCCTGTTCCTTTATGTCAAACAAAAATGTGCGGGCAGCGATTTTCATCACCTCAAGAAGCTGTTGATGCCTTCAAAAGCCATGTTTCTCAGATATCAACTTCAGAGTGAAAAACTATTTCAAGAGTTAGTTTGAAAGGATGGAAAAGTGTATAAATCTTCAAGGCGATTATTTTAAAAAGCAATAAAACAGTTTGTTCCCAAAAAATCCTTTTTCTTCCTACTTTTTGTAGAAACTTAAAAGGCGACCCTCGTACATGGTATAGTAAAACTTGACTATAGTAAAAAAGTTCTTGACATAATTCGTTTTTTCGTATTTATGTGTCAAAATCACGTGTTTTCGTGCTACAGTCTTAAAATTTGCGTAAAAACTATAGTAAATCTAATAATTCTGCCAGGGACAGTATATTTTAAGATTTTATTAATCCTAGTTAAAATTTTAATTAGAGCAAAATAACAAGTTAATTATGAAAAAAGTGTGTCACTAGCTAAGAGAAATTTTACGAAATTTAAGTGTAATTTAATTTAATAAAACGCATTAAAAAGCTGTAAAGTGCTTTAGAAATTAAGATATATGATACAGATTTGATCTAGTTAATTTCAGCCAGTTTAAAACATAACAACTAAAGCAGAAAGTATAAGCTTTCACAATTAGCCAGGCAATGATTTTTTCTGAGAAACTGGAAAATTTTGAAATAAAATTTGAACACATTAAAATACCTCTAAATAAAAGCGTCTGATGAAAATAAATCATGCTTAGGAATACCTACTAAGAAAGTGATTTTACACTCATTAAAAATTTTTTTTTTTGAATAAAACTATCCATTTTAAATTCTGGGGTTTCTAGGTCAGTAACTTTTAATATCACGCAGTCAGCGGATCTTTTCTGTATTCATTCAAATACGAGAAATTGAAAAAATTTAAATAACAATCCGTTACGCCTTCTTTTAAAAATAGCACTGACTGAACATATTATTGCAACAAAACATTGGTATTAGACTCGTTAAATGTTTTATTTAAACATAAGTAACCTTTCTAAATCCTGGAGCTTCTAGGTCAGTAATTTTCAATATCGTTCAGTCAGCAAATATTATCTGCTTTCTCTCACATGCGGGAAACTGGAAAATTTAAAATAACAATCCAGCCTCCTATTTTAAAAATAGAACTGGTTAAAAGCATCTGATGAAAATAAAATATGTCTAAGAATACGACTTAAGAAACTGTGATTTAACAGACTCATTAAACGTTTTATCTGAACAAGACTAACCATTCTAAATCCCGAGGTTTCTAGGTCAGTAATTTTCAATTTCGCTCAGTCAGCAGATCTTATCTGTATTCACTCAAATGCCTAATCGTATGACTTTCCCCTACAGAGAGAAAGATAAAACTTTCTTCTTTTTTTTTCTTCTTCTTCTATATCAATCCTTTTAGAGTATAACATTGAACCCGAATTATCGTCTCTGGAGGCAGACGTCTCTTTTACCAACTTTACTCATCTGTCATGGAAGAAATAAGCCGGATTAGAAGCAGATGACAGCTGGACAAATCTTGTCCGGCCAGTGGAAGAATAAAAGAAGAAACCGCGAAAATGTATTTAGAGAGGGTGAAATATCCGCCATGGGGAAGTTTAAGAAAAGTGAATTAAATGAGGTGTATTTGAACTCTCTTTATAGATTCGTAAATGATTTTGAATATAGTCGGGTTTATGGGCTCGCGATATTGCATAAATATTGAAAAGTTTTTCTTTTCTTTTTCAGTAAATGACATAGTGCTGAGGCTATTTTGAAGGGATTTTAAATATAACATCATTGTTTTCCTCACACTTTAAGAAGAATCAGAAGCATTTTCAATATATTGGTCTTTGTTTTGTTAATGATATTTTCCTTATACAGGAAATAATTTAGAAGCTTTTCAGTATTTTACTAATGTTTCCGCAATATTGGGAATAACAGGCAAATATTTTTAATGTAGTACTAATACTAAACAAATGTAAAAAAGTAATTTTAATACAAATAGTTAGGAAAAGAATCAAAATATTTCCAAACTAAAATCAGTGAAATTTATATTGAGTGTGTATTAGCCAAATGCTCATAAGTAATATTGCCATAAATAAAATTTTATGGTGAAAATATTTTCAACTTCTGAGCAATATTGGCGTTATATAGCAAAGTTTTCCAAAATACTATCAAATATTGGGTAAACATCTAAAAAGAATACTATTACTGTAATGTTCATCACGGAAAGTTTCATTTAATAATAATTATTATTTGTAAAATGTTAAAAATTATTAAAAGAATTGTTGATTCTAAGGTTTTTACAAAATATAGCGAAACATAATCGAAATTGATTTTTTAAATGGAACCGTTTGAAAATTATGCATTACATTCGTTGTGTTATAGATCAACTGCTTACTGAATTCACTAAGTTCACTAAAGGAATAAACAATAGTTTTTGACATTTATAGAATTCGTTTAGCATTAAAAACAAACAAACAAACAAATCAAAACAAAACAAAACTGAAGAATACTTTGATAGTAAAAGTTATACTTGCATTCATTTTAGATCATTACGAATTTAAAAGCATCTTATTATTATTTAAGTTTACTCTGATCAATACTGTGATCTTATATCATAAAATCTTATACCATGCAAAAAGTAAATACTAAAAACTCTCCTATTCTTGAAAATTAGTTTACAATTAAGTTTACTTTAATGGATACTTCGTCAATGATATATACCAACTTCTGAGTGAATGACACGTTAAATTCTGTTTACTTACATTTACTCTAATAATAAATGTACATTTTAGCATGTTAACTAAGAAACATACATAACGTACACAACATTATACATCTAAGTTTACACTTTAAAATTTGAAAATAGTGTTTACATCCCAATTTATCTAACAGAAGTCCCCTCTTTCTTTTTCTTAATTGTCTTTTTAGAGTTAAAACTGCATGAAATTGTTAGACAGCAGAAATAACATTATGTTCTTTAACTTTGAATTTTTTCCTTAAGAAGCCCAATCAACACTAGTATTTTAGGGCAAACAATTATTTTTTAGTCTATAAATATATTGAGAATGTAAAAAGAAAAAATCTGATGTGTCCAACACATGACCTCCTTGCACGTCTATTAGATCAAAAATATTTTCGACGCACTTCCTCTAAACTTATTTCTTTGAAAGAGATAAAATATCAATAATAGTAAGATTTAGCGATTTCTAGCCAAATATTTCGATATCGCCAAGCTGAGTTCAATTTGAAAGATTTCCTTCTAACACTTTATTTGGCGATATTTCACCAAAAGCCGACAAACTTGAGATAGTCTGCGAGATTTTGGGGATAGCCAAAGTAGTCATTGACCACAGACTTTCAATGAATTGAATGCATTCATACACCTCAATGTATTTAAAGTCATTTGGCAAACCCTGTAAATAAATTCTCAGTCGATTGCTGTCAAAAAAGATATTGAAAACAGTTAGATATTACAATAGTTCTAAATACAAAAGTTCAAAATTCTACGGGTTAAAGTTTTACAGTTATACAAAATACGAAATAATTTTTGGCGCCAAATTTGGCGATATTTCGGCGAAACTCGTCAATTTCGACGACATTTGGCGAGATTTTAAGCATGAACCAAACAATGACAGATTATCGCCAAATTGGCGATATTCGCCAAAACTCGCCAAGAACGATGACAAATGGCGATACTTTGGGCATGGACCAAATAACTTAATATCGCCAAATTTGGCGATATTTCGCCAAAACTCGCCAAGGCCGAGGACAGACGGCGAGATTTTGGGCATGTACCAAACAATGACCGTCTACAGTTGTATTATATTGAAGATGTCCATAGACATTAAAGTACTGAAATTCTTTTCGGTGGTTCTGTAAATAAACTCTCCAGTAGATTGGAACCAAAAATCGAGATGCACAACTAGATGTTACAACAATCTTATATATGAAATTTCATAATATTTTTTGAGATTTGAGAGTTAAATATGCACACACGTACACCAAAAGTCGCCAAGCTTGGCGACTTTTGGATAGTTCTTGAGGGAGTCACGTGACCGTGGTCGGACCATCACCTAACTTATGTGGTAGGACGGCATTGTGCTTGAAATGGATGAATGCCCCTAAAATTGCCATTGACCGTAATGTATTGGAAATCTTTTGAGTGTTCCTGTAGCTGAACTATAAATGATAAAGACACTTTTTTTAATGGAGAAATTCATTTTCTAACTCTTTACAGCATATATCACTTCTGAGTCGTTTGAAATAGCCCAATACCTCTAAAAAACGCTTTGATGAATTTCGGCCCATAGAGCGTAATGTATTTCGAATCTTTTGGGTGGTTCTGTAGATAAACTATCCAGTCGAATGGAACCGAAAGGGGAGTTGCACAACTAGATGTTACAACGTTCCTAAATATAAAGTTTCAACATTCTACGCCTAATAGTTTTTGAGATATGCGAGATGATTTAATGAATTTCGGCCCATTGAGCGTAATGTATTTCGAATGTTTTGGGCAGTCCTGTAGATAAACTATCCAGTCGAATGGAACCAAAAGGGGAGGTGCACAACTAGATGTTACAAATATCCAAAATATGAAGTTTGGACATTCTACGCCTAATAGCTTTTGAGTTAGGCGAGTTTAATGAATATCGGCCCATAGAGCGTAATGTATTTCGAATCTTTTGGGCGGTCCTGTACATAAACTATCCATTCGATTATCACCAAAAGGGGAGGTGCACAACTAGATCATAGAACAATCCTAAATATCAAATCTCAACATTCTACGACCAATAGTTTTTGAGATATGCGAGTTACATACATACGTACGTACGTACAGACGGCATGGAAAAACTGGCCACAATAGACTCGCCGCTGGTCAAAATGAGTTGCAGACGCATTAATATGATCGTGCATGATAGCCTACGATGAGATGCATCGAAAAAATTTTTAAAATTCAATTTAGAGGTAGTCAAAATCGGTTTTTTTTTCGGGATCACATTACTTCCTTATACTACGTACAAGGAAGTAAAAACCTTTTCTCTGTGCAAATCAGTTAATCCAGGTTTTTGTTAGTTAATTTTAAATACTGATATGATTATTGCATTGTCAAGAATATTTTTTCTGTATGCAACTATTTATAATAAATTAATTGTTTTTATTAATGCCACTTAAGGGAATATCAGAACTCAATAAAGTGTTGAAAATCTAGCTCACCGAACAAAATATTTCTTTATACTCTTCCACAAAAAGTTTAAGAATAGTTAACATCACTCATTTATTTTTTTTTATTTTTTTGAAACGTTAGAAGAAAGACAACTTTTCGTACATTCGAAGGGCGTTATAAATATCGGATATGAGTACTTCGTACTTAAATTCATCTATCAATGTCAGTCTGTACTTACAACTGAACATCAGGGTTCTAAGATCACAGCCCTTTCTGATATTTGGCCATGATTAATCCAGTTAAATGAGCATGTTCACACAAGTACTGACAAACTCAAAAACAGATAAATGTGTTCGAAGGAAAATTTTTCTTAAATTCTAGAAATATTTAAAAAATGATGATAGAGGAAAAGTTTTATGAAACAAGAATTTTTTTTCTTGTTGCTAGTAACTATTGGGTCAATACATTATACGTAAACTTTTAAAGAAAGTTCTTGGTACCTTTAAAATGTTATTATAAATAAGCATAGAAATAAAAAAAAATTATAGACTAAATTTGAGGTGTAGAAATTTCATAAGTAATAAAATTTCTGTTAAATATATTTGAATCCTGTAAGAAAATTGCTTCTCTAAATTTGAAACTTGGAAATTCCAGATTTTGTTTTGAACATTTAAGTTTTACAAGCTAAAGTTTAGTTTAATCCGAATGTAGAAATGCTGAATTTCCATATTAATTTATTATGCCATTATTAAAATCATACTGAGTTTTCAATAATTCTTGTATTACGGAAAAATACACCACCAACTATAAACATCAAGGGGAAAAGAAGCTGATAATAGACAATGTTTGTAGTTCACATCCATGTGAAGACAAAAATAAGTATTATTTAATTTTGATAAATGTTCTCTATTATTGTATTTGGTAAAATTTGTATCATAGCTTCTGAAATTTTATGCAACCTAAACTTCTCACTTTCTATTTTAATTCATCTCATCAGTAACAGGGAAAATGCAAAATTTCAACGACCATAAATAAATTACATAGCAATGAAACATTTATTATTTAATTTTAAAAATGAAAGTAAAGCTTTAAACTACTAATAGTACTCTTTGATATCGACATGAAAAATCCAGATAAATTTACAGATTTTGAAGAAAGGAAAATACTGTAGAGTCAATGAAAAAAAAAATTCACACCAAAAAATTCAAATTGGAAAAGCAAACTGGAATAACTTAAATTTATTTGCTAACGGACACCTCGATGAAAAAGTTCTCTGTTTTTTTCAGAGAAAAGAAAAATTGAATTTCAAAAACTGAAAAAAATATCGGCCAATTCTTATTGTACAGACTAATATTTTTTTCTGATTTACATTCTGATGCACTAATATTTACTAAGCATAACGATACGAACCCCATATGTTGGAGTCATATAAAAAAGATAATTCTTAATTTTTACAAAATTTAATATATCTACATTAAATTGACGAATCATGAATATTTATCTTATTAAAATCATATTTCAGCTGAAAACAATTTGTTATCGCAAAAACAAAGTGTGGTTTAAGGATGTAAACGACGTGGCTGCATAAGGACACTTTTAAAAATAACTGCACAAATTTTTAATGTTTCAAAATTGTTTGAATGTTTTATCAAGATTTACAATCAATGCCTGTAAATTTTACGACTTCTACAAATTATATATTCACTGTATTTAGGCTTTTGTAATTTATTTTCATTATTCCAATCACTAACAATTGAGATTTCAAGCACATTCTACTTTCTGATGTATATGCTATGCTTCGCATATTTTTAACGCTTCTCTGTAATAATTATTAAAATTAAACTTACTGACAAAATAACTTTGCATAATTTCTTCACTATAATCAGTGAAATCTTTCTATTTCTTTTCAGCAAGTGTTTTTTTCTGAATAATGATGAATTATTCAGCATGAATAATAATGAATACCTATTCATGTGGAACTAAGAAGTATTGAGGTATTTTGAATCAGCTATATCTTTTATTTTTAGGGAATGTTTTCAGCCAGATGATATATTTTTCTGGAGATAATTCCTGAATACATTTTGTGCCAATAACGCAAGATGTTAGAATTGGATGATCTTCAAAATATGTACCAATCCAATGAAAGTTTATGTAATAAAAAAATATGGTGTGACTCATCTCGACTTTCCGAATACTTGATATTTGACAAGTGTTTAACTAAATTTGATTCAACTCCACTGGATGTAGTGTTGAGACGCTAATGCACTTCTAATAATTTGAGTGTCTAGGTCGCAATATGTTATAATACTTTTTTGTAGTCCTGTAAAAAAACTAATCCCTACACACATCAGAATCTATATAGTACGTAAGACAGTGACGTATAATATGCATAGAGCAGTCGAATGCACCGTTTAGATGCTAGCGCACTTGCAAGAATTTACGTCCATAGGCCCTAATATAAAAGAATTCTTTTCCATAGCCCTGTAAAAAATCTGTAAGATCTATACACAACAAAATAAATACCGGTCGTGTGAGGATGATCTATAATATATATACCAAATTTGAGCTCAATCGAATGCACTGTTTAGTTGTTAGAACCCTTTCAAGAATCTTCGTTCATAGGCCGTAATGCAAATGAATTCTTTTTTGAATCCCTATAAAAAGACTATAGGTTCTATAAACACCAAAAGCAATACCGGTCTTGTGATGGTGATCTATCATATATGTATCAAATTTGAGTTCAATCGAATGCACCGTTTAGGAGTATACACATACATACACATATACATACACACACATACACACATACATCTCGTAAAAATAGCATAATGGAATTCAGAATACCTCGAAACGTATGAATACATCGAAAGTCGAATATTTTCATGATTACAATATTTTCCTTAGATGATACGTGTTAGGAGAGTAATAAGCATTGTCTAACAAACCAAATATGGGGTAAAAAACAGATTAATGCGATTTCGAAGGCATAATTGCTTATCAAATTATTTTAGAGAAAAATAATACGAAACATTGTACAATTCATAAATTCATGCATGACTGTCTAATCGTACGAGAACAGAGCACAATAAAATGCTGTGTTAATTTAGCTGCAGTTCGAAACGGTCTTCCTTCCATTATTTGATTTCAACATTCTCATAATCATTTTATGATCATTAGGTGAATGTGTTTGTAGGTTTCCACAGATTCGGAATAAACCAGATGACAAAGTGAATATGTGTCGCTGCGGCTCTCTATTAGCTCCTGCAACATCAATCTTTTTAATAATTTATGACATACGTGTGTAGGACAACAAAGCTGCGTGGTGTTACGACAGGATATGGCCCCGAGCCAAGATCTCACGATCCGGGGCGAAATTCATAACTAAATAATTACGCTTAAGTACGGCACTCACTATATAGTTGAAGGCTGTTCAGCGTAAAACATGCATGAAATCAGAATTAAGAAAAAGTTTTTTTGATGATCTAATTACATGTTAGAATAATTTGAGTTATTACGGACCTGGCACAAGTTGCGAACGCTGTAACGTGCAATTTGCATATTTTGCCTAAATTAATATGTTGGTAAATTAGTATATTTAGTTCAACTCTTAATGAATACATGCGCTTAGTATCCATTTACTGCGATGATTTATGGAAAGGTATAAGCAAAGATAATTAAAACTAAAAAATGAATTTATTTAAAGTACAGCTATATCATAATAACTACCGCAACTATAGAATAACATTGAAATTGCTTGGATGAACCATAGGCCTTATATCTTACTATTATTATATCTTACTATTACAATTACTATTATATTATATCTTACAATTACTATTATATTATATCTTACTATTAGTATTAAAAACTGCTTTTTAGAGAGGATTAAATTTTCTTGACTTAATAGGAAGCTTTAAGTTCCAGTTTTTAATTATTTATTTATGTTTTTTTAAGATAAACCAGTAAGAATTTATGACTAAAAGTTTCTTACTAACATATTACTTTTGAAAAATCTAAATTTATGTTTACATCTCTCGGGAATTCTTCAAGGCAGATTCCCAAAGATATATCTCTTTATACGAGGGCTACTCTGAAATTTTCTAGATAGTAGCAGACGATAGACGAAAAAAAAAAAAAAATGTTGAAAATGTAAACTTGAACTTTTTATGCTCGCAGATGATTATTTGTGGCAACAATTGCAACTTATCTGTTGTAGAATAAATTTTGAAAGAAAGGGAGTTTACGCGAGAGCATTATCGGGCTGTGATTTTCTGCGATTTTAAAATGAGGTTAAATCAACAAGAATGTCTTTGACGTCTATAATTAGCATTTGGAAACGAAACTCCATCCATTCTACAGTATTCAGATGGCTCACAGAATTTCCTAGAGGTTTAAGCTCTCTCCTGGATGAAGAACATACAGGAAATATCTTGTCAGCTGTAGTCCCAGAAAATGTGTCGGCCATATAAAAAATGTTAATGGATCATAATTGCCGCACTTACCAAATAATACATAAGGAACTTAACAACTGATCCGCATCCGTACATAAAATTATTAACGAAGAGCTGCGTATGAAAAAATTAGTTTGTCGTTGGGTCCCCCATAATTCAACACAGCACCAAAAAGCGTCTCAAAATCTACAAAGAAACCCCAAAACTCATTTAACGGTGGTGGGCACCGCCTTATTTATAAAATTATAACTAGTGATGAAATGTACATAATATTTCTTCACGTTCGACCATGCCAAGAAAGTATAGGTCTTTGAAGATGACCCCGAACCAACATTGGTGGAAAGATAACGAGCAATGAAAAAAGTAATGTATGCCGTTTTCTTCAGAAGTACAGGATTGGTCAAAGCCTTCAAGCTGGAGTGACAGGGCACAGTTAAAGCTACGTGTTGCACTGCTAAGTGCCTTCCAGAATTTCTTCAAGACGTCAACTTCAAGACGTAAGGGAACTCACGCTTTATCATTAAAATACATCTCGTGGCAAGGCTGACTGGGGAATTTCTTGAACAAAAACACACACAAGAGGTAGAACATCCGCCCTATTCCCCTGACTTTTTAACATTGGCCACATTATAAACAAAGTAGGCGACTCAATTAAATTCGCCTATAAAAGTGCCTATAATTCGCCTATAAAATTCGCCTATAAAAGTGCATTGACGTTGGATGATATCACATTAAACACTCCTAAAGATTGATAATTTGAACATTTAGCCATATCTCAAAAATTTCAGAGTGACGATCATATTAGTTTCAGTTCGTGTTTAAAATTACAAGATGATCGTAGTTTATCACCTTGTTCTAGATAATTGGTCCTATAACACAAAACTGACGCCAACTTACCTAATGTCGTATGATAAGGAGTTTCCTTTTTTAGTAAAATGCCCACTTATATGTATACATTTTTAGAATTTTTATTTTTCCTTCAAGATACATTACCTGAAATACACTCTTCTTTTATCAGCTACAATTAGAATCTGAGAAATTATAAATAGCAATATTCCACAGTTTTGGTGTAGATATTTTTTAAAAGTACTTTTTTCAAAAATGCATGATATATGGAAAATATATATGGAAAAACTAAGTATTGTAGATTTTAACAAAACATCAATAAAATGCTGAAAAAATTAAAAGTACGAGGATCGTTCATAAAGTAAGTTTCGTAATATTCTTTTTTCACACGTAAACTTTATTGAAAAAAAAATCGCACCGTGCCATCATGAAATATATATCTTGCATTATTTTTCTACATAGTAGATATTGAAGATATTTGTGATACCGTGCAATCAGTTTAAAGAAAACACTGGTAAAACTCTGTGCCAATCGATTTAATGGATTCTCGAACAGCTTGCTCCCCGAGAATGTGGATTTCAGTGCTTGAAGATCCTAGCAATTGTGGGCTTCATCACTGGACACTACTATTTCAGAAAACACCTGCATATGATGGAACTTTTGTAACAATACCCTATATACAGGAAATATATGCAGCTTCATCTCATTTATGAGTGTGATACCTTTGCCATCATTCGTCTCTCTGCTTCAGGAATCCTCAATACTAAGGAGTTACACCTTACTTCCATAAAAAGGCTTGTTAGACATTATAAACAAAGTAGGCGACTCAATTAAAGGGAACTAAGAAGCACTGGGTTTGGGGCTTTGACACAAAAAGCTACCTCAAGAAGAGGTTCCCAGTAACAGACAAATTCAAAGTAAAAGACTTCAATGCATCCCTCTGGACACGGAGTTTTAACACAGTGATGTCTTCACCCGGATTGCACGCAACGACAAATGTCTCAATCTTGGAGGCGACTATGTGGAAAAACAGTACAAGGCGTATAGTTCGTGATGACATGGTGCACTGTTAAAAAGAAGTACTTAAAAATGAGTACTTTTTTGTACTTTTAAGTACACTCATGTCCATAAATTAAGGATAATGAAGTTCAGGCAAAGAAAGAGAAAGAAGCAAAACAAATTTGACTTATTTGTAAAGTCTATTTATTAAACAAAAAGTAAAGAGCAAAAAAGATGCTATATGTTTGACATAATTAATAAAAATTGCAAGTTTTACTCCCTTGACCAAATTTCAAAAAAGAACCTATTTACAAAAAACAGTATAACATGGTTAGTAGGATGGTTAATACGGAGTATGTCTCCCGGACGATGCAATACAGGCCTGACAACACCTAGGCATGCTGAGTATCAAATGATCAATCTGATCTTGGGGAATATTACACCACTCATCAAGCAATGCACTCCGAAGTTCCGGTAGACAGGTGGGAGGGGGTTGACGGGCTGCAATTCGTCGGCCAAGCATATCCCACACATGCTCTATTGGATTCAAGTCCGGTGAGTATGCTGGCCAATGCATACGGGTGATATCCTCCGATTGAAGGCATTCGTCTACAATGTTTGCACGGTGAGGACGGGAGTTGTCATCCATAAACACAAATTCAGCACCCATGGCGCCCCGAAACAAACGTACATGTTGTTCCAGAATGACATCCCGATAGATGTGGCCTGTCATCGTTACACTCTGAACATGCAGGTCAGTTCTGGAACCAAGAATAATTCCTCCCCAAACGAGCCATCCTGCACCACCGTAACGGTGTCTTTCAATGGTGTTCTCTTGGTGGTAACGGGTACCTGACGCTCTCCAGATGAATGTCCGGCGAGAATCAGACTCCAAACTAAACCTGGACTCGTCGGAAAACATCACACAAGACCACTGTTGCGGTGTCCACAATACATGCTTTCTACTCCAGGTTAATCGCAGGCGACAGTGATTTGCGGTAAGTGGAACACATCTGTCAGGCCTACGAGCATATAGACCAATGTGCCCTGAGCGTCTGTACACGGTCTGTCTTGAAACTGTCGTACCGGTAGCTGAAGAGAGCTGACGAGACAGGTCTGATGCTGTACTCCGTCTGTTTCTTTTGGCAGTAACTGCCAAATAGCGGTCCTCATTCGGCGTTGTAACTCGGGGGCGACCTGTGCTGTAACGTCTACTCACATTACCATCACTCTGGGCGATTCCAAGTTCCTCGGATACTTCCAGCTGGGTACGTCCACATTCCAGTCGTCCGATAATTCTGCCACGTAAAACATCATCCAAATGCCTCCTTTGTGCCATAACTATGCGGTTTTTGCACTGAAAGGCTTTCACAGCGCTTGTGAACAATTTTACTTCTTTGCCACCATTCCTTATATACCCCTCTCTTACACTCTCGTCATTATGACGTACCATACACGCCATCTGGTGGTTTCCTGTAATTTGCATATTCTTCTTCAAGATGTGTGTGATCATTCCACAGGTGAAATTTTTATTTTAGACATCAATTTCTGTGTGATTCTGAATTATCCTTAATTTATGGACATGAGTGTACATCACGTGCTTAATTAGGACGTTCAAAATTAGGATTCTCACTGCTCTAACTTATTCTAAGAATGCACTGGACCGTGACAAAATTAAAATTAGCTATTGACGTTTACGGCAGAAAATTTCCCATTGAGATTTATACTCAAAACATTTAAAATTCTCGTACAACATCGTGGTTCCCCCCCGATGAGTTATAGGCAAACGAAATTCCGCAATTTCGTTAAAAAATTTAAAATACTTTTGGGTTAGATTGAGTTAATCTCTATGTGGCAGCTTATTCACAAGGAAGATAAACGATGAAAAGTGGATTTAAAAGAAATGTAGGCTGATAACTCCAAGTTCGTAAAATTTCATCTTACTGACTGAGAGTTGAGTGCATTGTATTAAAATAAAATATAATTTCTATTTTGGCTAAATAAACTTGGAGTAATAAATCAGCCCAAGGAAAATGCGTCTAACACTATTAACTGATGAAACTAAACTACTCCGGTGTTCCTTATTACCCATGCAAGAGTGGAAGCTTTCTCACAAATATTCTGCATTACATACAGTGTGACTTATCGAAAAATGAAAGTATTCAAGGTCCGAGAGAAAATTCCGCAGTCAAAGTATGGCAAATGTATTCATTTGACAATTTTGATGCATAGAAAATGAGGAATGAAAGTGGATTAATGTGCAAATATGACTTCCTGTTCCAGAAAATGTTTTATGATTGACGTGTGCTTAACATGATTTATCTTTCTTGTTTTTAATGAACGCGGATCCGTTATAGCACAATAACGCTGGCAGGGCATTTTTATTTTGCTTATAAAACTCATGGTTACTTCAAGGTATCTACCTACTTCGAAATGGCCATTTTTGACAAAAAATTATAATTTCTGATTTTTCTCTCATTTTATACAGCGGACTTTAGTGCTTCCAAAGCACCTTTATTTTTGTTTTTACGATAATTAGAAAGAAGGTTGCATCCAATTACGAAAACAAGTAGCGCATAATGTTTCTTTAAAGTTAAATTTTTGAATAAGTTTCTTGAAAATTTAGTTTTCAACCATTTTTCTTCACGATAAAAGTGACCATTCTAACAATTTTGAAGATATTTATGCTCAATTCTTCTACATTATTCCACACATTTCTTTCTATGCTTTGAACTAAAGCTCTATGTATAAATTTGATGACTTTACAGTCTTTTATTTACATAATCAAACGATTTTTTAAAAGAAAAATCTGTGCTTTTCTATGCGAGTTGACATATTTCGATTAATTTAAGGAATATCACAAAAACTTTAGTTCATCGCAGTTAAGTGCTTTAGTAATTTATAGCATAAAGGAAACTGGAATATCTTTGGCCAATTTCTGTATACGACTGCTTGCTTTAATGTAAAATTTTGATTAATTTTTATACAAAACGGCCTATTTTTTAAATTTTCCAAACAAAAAAATTATGAGAATTACGTTCATTTTCATTCTTTTAAGTCACATTTCAATTAAAAAATGCATATGTTTAATCCTTATTCCGCATTTTTTTTACAAAAGTGCTCCGAACGTAGGCAGATAAAGTGATACCATAATGACCGCACCTTGCCCGTTTATTTTAGTCACGTTTCAACAGATCTGTGATTTATCTGATCCAATTAAGCGAGCCCATTTAAACAGCGTGATGATACTTTTCATCCCATCGCCGGTTCATTACCAGCGCCTATCGTTCGACATTCATTAGACAATCCGTGAGCATCTATACCTCCAAAACACAATGAGCACGACGTGATAGTGAGTGCCTTGCATCCATCTCTTATCCTCAATCTGACAGTGATGCACGAGCTGTGTTCACTGTCACTCTTCATACTGCAGAATAATAGTTATAGAATCACGTTTAGAGTTTGGGAACATGCATAATGAACATGTTTCTCTCTATCTAACAGTGTGCATTTGAATACATATATGCATTATCAGATAAACTGGAGTATATACTAGTATATTCCCATACAAAAACCCTTAACGGGTTAAAAGTTTGTGATGCAGCATTTTACTTTACAGCTATGTGACTTTTAATTATGCGCCTTAAAAATAATATGAAATTTGAGTGATGCCCTGGTGTGACTTTATAAGATTTGTTTTTAAATTCCATTACAATTACTCTTGTTTTATTTTCTAAAGAAGATTTACACATTCAAACAATGCTTTAATTATCAAATACACTGTCACACTACACACAAAAATCTTATAAAGTCACACCAGAGTGTCACTCAGAATTTGACATAATTATTTTTAAGACACATTTAACATATAATTTTAAGTCATATAGCTATAAAGTAGAATGTTGTGTCACAAACTTTTAACCTGTTAAGGATTTTTGTATGGAGATACACATTACTTTTTAGGGGTATGATCAGAAGATAATAAAAAATAAATAAAAGTAAAACAAGTCAAATTTTTCCTTTTCAGTTCAATATAGACTGAAAGCAATGAAAATCTGTATAATTTCATGAATTATAATGAAAATTTAAGCTTTGATAGCCTAGAAAATTAAATATTTTTCTTTTTTTTTCTTACCATGACAAAGGGAAAAAGTAATTTTTGCCATGATAAAACACCTTAACATTTTTCAGGGTAAACACCTGAACATTAGGCTGGTAATATGGGTCCCCGGAAGATAGATAAAACATTACAATTTTTAAAGCCCTATAATATATAAAAGTATAAAATGATAGTTTATACTTTAACATGATCATATTTTATTTGAGAGACAGTGTTCTTCGAGATCTATGGCTACATATACCCCCCCCCCTTCAAAAAAAAAGCTTAAAACAATAGTTACTGTTAGTGATATAATTTACTTTTAAAAAAATAGATGACGCCAAAATCATTTCTGCAACGAAGTGACGTATGATGGGAATTCTAAGAATCATAGTTTTTAATCTGTAAATATATGTTTTAAGAATAAAATTGTATACATTTCTTACTGTGCCATTTGATATAACTATTTCTATTTTTTAATCCCACAAGAAACAAGTTTATTAATGCTTATTGTATGTATAAAATATAAACTGGCTGCCTACTAACATTGAGAGAGTATTGTTGGGTTTTGCAGTTGCTGGGATTAAAATCCTACACCGGAAATTCAATAACTGATGGGAAAAACAATGGTTGCTATGTGACGTGAGTAGTGTAAAAATTAAATGAAACTAACCAGGAAAAAAAAAGTGTTGCTTGAATTTCAATGTAAGTTCAAGATTAAAAATAAAAACAAGATACAGTAGGTATCTTTAAAAGAAGAAAGCAAGTAAGTAACCGGGACAGTGTGGCCATTAACAATTGGTTCTCGTCTCCCTTGGAAGGTAGTTAACTCCCTGGGGAGTGATTAACATGGCATGGGTGATGGCAGCCATAGGGGGTGGGGGAGTGCATGAGTAGTTCGGAGGTAAACGGAAAAAGCAAACTTCCGTTTCGCAGAGAGGGATTCTTAGAAAAAAGGGTATTCAGTCTTAGAGGGCTGCTACCAGGAACAGAAACGAATTTTGCACGTATTCTTCCACCCAAAACGATTGGCCATGTCGTGTCTGCTAATCACGACTCAGTTAAGTTGTTTCAGTATTAATACGCGGGAGTTAAATAGTCCCCTCTAAATCTGCTGATCAGAAATTATTTTCATCATAAGATTTTTAACAAGTCGTGAGATGAGATTCATTTAAGTACTATACTCTCACGTTACTTTCATAACATGCATATTTTCTAATAAAAAAATCCATCATTAATTTTTATTACAAATTGCCAATTATTCAAAATTCATTTATATCTGTCAATTAATTATTAATTACTTCAAAAAATTATTGTAATTCTCATTATTCTTGAATTCCGTTTCTGTTATAAACATTTAGTTTCCTACGTCTTTATCTCACTCGTGTGCGCTGTTGTTTGTTTTATTTATTTTTGTTTAATGCCACCCTTCCGTGGTAAGATGTATCATGATGTAAATTCCCTGTTCTCGAACATTCCACTGAATTCTTTGTGACGAACTTTCTCTACCGTTAAAGAAATTTGTCGGTTGCTGGTTTAATAAAAAGTTCGTTGGTAGGATGTGAGGCGAGCCAAGTGTAAGGTGCTCTCAAGAGAGGGTAATCTGCCTGCCTCCGTAAAGGATATGTGGGATTTAAAAATGTGTTCTTTAAAATGATTTCATACCTGTGTAAGAGAAAACGTGTGGTTAATCTTTATGCGTGACAAATAAAACTAAACTTCTGCATCAAAATCCGTGTTCTTTTTTTCGTATGACAAGTATGCTCCAGCGTTGGATGTCGATGTGTCTCTGAGTGCAATTTTTTGACGACGGCCTTTGAAAATTTGCTAGGATTCTGTGCTTCTACATTTTCCGAATAGTTGTGCAATCTTCTCGTATCCACAACTGAGTCACCCTTTTAATTTTCTGCAAACATCAGTGTTCGTAACAGTTCTTGCAATTATTACACCTCATCGTAGTTGTTTTTCATGGCGAATTTCCCGTGTCATCGTCTACAAACCATTGATGTCGTTTCTTGCTGTGTTTATTGTGCTGTGTTGTTTTGCTCTCGTCAAACTAAAAAAACATTTGTTTTTAATTTGGCCAGTTAAGTTTTCACGTTTTGTGTTCATCTATCACTATGCTCCTAAATAATCACGGCTTACGAAAATAATTCGTATTGCATATACGAATCAGTTAATATTCGAATTTGGAAAGCTTTTATTTTCAAAGTATTCAAAGCAAAACGCCTAAAAATTATCTTCTCAGAAAATAAATTTAGCTTTACATTTTTTAAATATTTCGACACCTAGTTATAAAATGAAAGTGAGTGTAAATAATATCTTTATGGATTATTTTTCTATCTCACGCTAACAAACATTTAATAAGTTCAAGTTTGTTAAAAATAAAAAATTATAGGGGATACTCTGTCAATATCTAACTTAGAGCTTCGCGCACGATTTATAGATAGAAGCTAGCATTATAGAAGTCAAATAACTTTGTCCGATGCAAATGCGTCAAAATGATGTTTTTAATAAGTCCACTTTTGCATATCAAACACTCAGAGTGTCTTAAGAAAGTTATGGAATAGCATGTTGTAATACGTTATGTCATACTCCAAAAGATATTCTCCCCCACACAAAAAGATTAACACAACATTTAAAAGCGTTCGTGGTTGGCCAAGATATTCAAAGGATATCAGTGGTTTTCTAGGTCTTATTGGACAAGTAGTACTTAGTAAATCTGCATAAAAAATAACGTATAAGAGGTAAATAAGCACCAATAAGAAAATTAAAATAGTAGACCAGTTTCGGAATGTATTATCCTCAGTGTTAGAATGAGAATGGCGAAAATTTGCTCTGATTAAGTAGAAAAAGTTGGGATAATTTGGAAAGTGTTTACGAGGGCCAATAGGAAAGCAGGGATTCAGCAGAGGGCTTTACGAGGGCCAATAGCAAAGCAGGAAATTAAGGTAACTGCGAACAGAGGCATTTCCAACATTTAAAAATTAGCAAAATTTTTGATATTCTCATTCTAGCACTGACGACGGCTTGTCATACATGCCGAAACTGGTCTACTTTTTAAATTATTTTATTGGTGCTCTTATACGTTGTTTTTTCATGCATATTCACCTTCTGCTCCAATTTACCTTCTAGCGCTTATCATGGACAAGTACTATACACAAAATACATATTTTTAGAAATTACTATTAAAATAATTCTTATATTTACAGTTACTGAGAAATCACAAAAAAGGAAATTCTTTCAGTGATAAACGATGCCAGAACGACAAATTCGGATAGCGGGAATTTTTATGTCTTTCATTCGAAGTCCTACGTGAGTTTTTAGCCTTGTATTGATACCTAATATTAAACACCATCGGCAGATACATTGTGTAGAATTTTCGGTCACGCCGGCATGTCCCATTTGCTGGCTGACGTCCAACGAAGTTTTTGCTTTTAGACGTTAGCCGCAAATACTGCAAACCTCGCAAACGGTGTGTAATGAAAAGGTCGTAAAAAGAGATAAAACGGATAAAAATTATCTCCCCCATTACCAAAGAAACAGAAGGAATAGCCAAAGATTTAGAACAAGGTGAATGACAATTACTTTGCGTAAAAACACAGAAAATGGACGTTTGGAACAGCGTTTTCCGTGTGAATTTAAATTAGATGTTTCAGTATCAACTGCGTCTATTCGTGGATGGAAATTACGCTAAAGAAAGGAAAAAATAAATTATATTTGGCCCATAAACAGATGCACAGAAAATTTCTTTCTTTGGGATGAAATGGAATAAGGTTTACATGGATAAAAAGGGAAAAAAAAATAGTTTTGTCAATATTACTTAAAAAAACTTGCATGAAGAGTTAATAATTTTAATTGTGCTATATTTAAAAGTAAATATATTTTGAAATATTATAAGCGAAATTAAGTTAATTTATCGGTATTAATAAATTATTAGTCTCATGAGTGTATAAAATCTATATAAATAAAACAGAGTAAATAATACCTTCCTCGATACCTTCTAGCGATCGATATAAATAAAACAGTGTAAACTGTCCGTTTGTCTGTCTGTCTGTGTCTCGCGTAGCTCCGAAACGGGTGATCGTAGACCTACCAAATTTTGTACGGAAATTCTCCAAGACGGGTCTCGACACACCTCGAAGTGATTTTTTCGAAATTCGAATTAGAAAATGTTTTATTTTATGTTTTGTCCGATTTTTAGCGATTTTTCTGGCGTAATACATAATAACGCCGGTAATTGCGCTCGCAAGAAAACGATATTTACATCATCGTATAGAGGAGAAAATTTTCTTTTAAAAACTATTTGTTCGGACTGTGTAACATAATTTGCAGATTTTTGGGAATTTTTCAAATAAAATTAAATTTGACGCTGACTTTCGAAAAATATTTTTGAAACTGCTGCATCTTGAATTCTATCTGTCATAACTTTTTTATATTTGGGCAAAAGACGGAGCACACAATTCGCCCACTTTTAAAAGAAGAACGGGGGAAAAATATAAATTAGGAGAATTTTTACGAATTTTTAAGTAAAGAAGGATTTTCATTTCAGTAGTACCTGCTTATGAGTTTCGGTTTGATATCTTGCGGTTTGGTTGTCATGGATACAGTAACAATGATTAAAATTGCCAGTTGAAAAAAATAAATAAAAACGGGTCCCGCGAGCAGACGATTTCTTTGCTTGGCTCGATTTCCTTTTATAAATACTGGATTTATTTGTGAGAAGAAAAATTAAACTGATATAAATAGCGCAGCCTTATCTCTTATCTCTTTTCTTTTTGTAAAGGGTTGCAAGAGAGGGTGACGTATTTTTAAAATTAAAAAAAAAATGTCCATTTCATGTAGTGTCTGAGGTATTTAACGCTAAAACGTGAACCTAAAAGACAGCATGTCTGAGGAAATAAGACATTTTGAAATTAAGAAGTTCACTGCAAACGGTCCATTTTCACTTTTTTGATACCGAATGAAGCTGACATAGTTTTTTTATTTTGTGTGTGTCATTATATTGCAATGATCTCAGGTTATTACATATATGACGCAAATTTTAAGTCAAGAGTGAAATAATTTTGCTTTTTCTAAATTCCACATCACTGGAATTAATTGGAATTACACATGTGAGGAAATTTTTCGTTTCCTACCGTGCGAAGAACGGGCACGCAGCTAGTATTTTAATAGTTAACAAACACATATAACTTTTAGTTTTTAATAATTTTATGAAAATCTTTGAATTTAATATTTTTTATTAAGAAAAAAATGCAAGGTTTTAGTATTAGATACATAGGAAAGGGTGTATTGTTAAATGATTATTGAATCAAACTATAGAAAGCATTTGAAGAAGGATTTTCTTTACTTACTTACATTTCAAGGAATTTTAGCAGATAAAATTTACATCACTTCAATCCAAGCAAAAATCATACATAAAACATTAGAATAAACAGTTATCTATATTAAAAGCGTTAAGAATTAAACACTATTAACGTACGTTTCACTATACTTTCTGGAACTCAAGTTCCCCAAACATTTATTTGAAGAATCCATAGTTAAGAGTCCATCTTTAATTAAGTATCTTAAAATACTCCTATCACGTAATCAAGTTTTACAGTAGCATTCTTCTGACCTAATCGCATGAGTGTTTTAGTTTAGGAGTCATTTGAAATCGAAAGTTCATGTTGGTAGAGTCACAACTTAGAGTTGCTTAAAGGACAATATATCACAGACAGCGTGGAACATTTCTTGTGACATGTTGCATACAGCCATAGACAATGCTGTGGAGATAATAGTCTCTGAATATAGCGGTCATTTTTGTAAAGTCCCGGAAACAAAAAAAAAAAAAAAAATTCCCAGTTAGTAAAATGTGCTCCCGTACATTAATTAGGTGATGTGCAAAAAATGAGTATTTTATTGTAAAACGTGTAGGAGATACGAAAATAAATATATGATGTCTTATATGAACCGTTATTTATAGGTATATGTATATGAACCATTTATCAATGGCTTTCGAAGGGGGAAAATCACGTGGGATGATCGAGTTTCAGGGATCGTACACAAATTACGAAATAAAACAATGATTGCGTAATAAATATTTCTGTTCTTGTTGGTTTTATGTATCCTCCGTCTCACCAACTTTGTTTAAACATATCTCTGAACCTTTTTATGAAGAAAGGCTGAAATTTTGTACACACCTAATTAATCCATGAGGCACATTTTATTAACAGGGAATTTTTTGTACAAGGCCGCATAAAAATTGCATTTGTTTAGATTTAATATTTTGAAAATTTTAATCGATAATGTTATATTCTGTACCACTTTTATTTTATGCAACTTTCTAATTTATTACATATGTCTATGAACAATATTTAAGGCATATTTAAGGCAGGTCTGTGTTTTTGGCACTCTGTACATGTATACATAGTTCGCTAAACATGTAGCCATTTGTTTTTGAGTATTCAAGGTGTCTTTTCATTAGGGACAACATACAATAGAGAAGAGATTATAAAACTAGAGAAGAAAGCAGCACGGTAAATACAGGGTGAAACAAAAATCATTGGTTGAGGTCGAAGTATTTAGTGATTGGTAAGGCGTGATTCTCAGTAGTAATAGATAGATCATTAATAAAGTGTTGCAGTAGAAAAGAATAGGAAAAATAGAAAAGATAAAACCCCATCTTTTATACTCGTGTAGGTGGTTGAACGTTTTTATAACTGAAGAAGTGTGGTACCGGCCGAAAAGATCATCTTATTGATCAGTACCATTTTATGGGCGTTATTTTGCAAATATTTTATTAATTTTATGGTCTACTATATTGCTTGAGGCAGTCTCTAGACTCAACTACAATTACGCCTTATAGTTCTACGACCAAGAATCAGAATATCATTGGGTCGCCATGCTATTTTCTACGCTGGTTCCCTAATAAGATCCCTATGAATTAGATTAACCCTTTAACTCGCAGTGTTCCCGCTCTGGGAACACCAAACTCTGACGTTTTGACTCTTGCCAGTCAGGAAGAATAGATTTGATATCTATAAAAATAGTTGCGGGCGACACAGCTCCAGGAGAATCCTTTACTTTTTAGCACGTCATTTCCGTAAAAAAATTGTCACGATTATTTTTAACAGCACTGACATCTGCTGAAAAATGGAAGAATGCGATAATAGCTGGATAGATTGCCCAATGCTGAAAAAAGGGCAGCCGTTGACATCGCTCGACTTAGCTACCAGCAAGATGGCGGACGATCAAAACGTTCATCGCGTGCCACAGATCTAGAGACCCCTTTTTTGACGGCAGCTGGCTGTGCCTAAGTCGAGCGATGGCAGCAGCTGCCCTTTTTTCAGCATTGGGAAAGGGTTGCGCCTCAAAGGGTTAATTTGTGGAATCCTTGATTAAAACGTCACAATTTCCCCCTTTTCTCATCTCCCTGACGGGTCACAGCCAGTCATTTCATATTTAAACCCATTATCAAGATTGCCTCGAAACTGACCGATAGATCTGTCAGTCTAATAGAAAATGCAATGGGAATTTCTCTTTCTTTCTACAGGAAAAAAGGTACGTTTTCTTTTGTTATAGGGAGTGAGTGCTATCGAGTGGCATTGTGCCAGACAAGACATGTCGATACACAAAGCGGAAAAGAGAATCACGTTTCCGAAAGTTTTTACTGGAACGTTTTACGCCGTAGAACGACGGCGTTTTCTCAAATGCCTTTCCCTCCGGTTTTTTCTTTTTTTGTTCCCCTTCATCTCTCCGAAAATACTGAACTGAAACAGAGCACGATTTTCAGTGCTTCAGACTTTAATGCCGAGATTTTATTCCCTCTTAGTCCCACGTGAATTTACGTTGGTACGAAAATAAAAGGTATGAAGTTTATAGAGAAGGACGGCGATAGCTTTGTTTTTCGGTGAAATGGCTGTTAGGGTTGTGATTTAGAAAGAAGTTTTATTTTACTTTATATAAAGCAGTTTAAAATCAAGCGTAATCTTGGGAGGTAAAACAAACGTTCATGTTCGCTTGTTTGCGTCGAAAACACTGCAAGTGTTGGAAAGAAAAAAAAAATTGAGCTGTAAAAGTCGCTAGCATATGACAATGTTGTTAAGCAGTAAAACGATGTTTTGGAATTATGTAGGTTAAAAATTTGCAATAACTAATGAGTTATTCTTTATTTCAGGAGTGAAATATACATAAAAACAGAGATTTACATTATTTTAAACATCTTCCACAAAAACCATATTTTACGAGTATCTAAATGCAATGCCGTTTACAAAAGTTTCTACTAGAAACTGAGAATAAGTGATATGTATGGTCTTATTATTTAACAGGTACCAAAGGTCTGTGTCTTGACACAAGTAAAAAAATATTTTGGTAGAGCTGTAAAATATTTTTGAAAACTTTTTAGTCCCATGTATTTCTTGGGATTATATAGGACATGAAATGGAATTTCTTTATTTTCTCATTAACTCTGAAAGCTGAAAAATATGTGTAAAATAAAAGATATCAATTTATAAGTGCATGCTAGTATATATATCTGTTCACTTATAGAATTAATATTGCTTTGAATTTTTTATTATTGGATTAATCATTGGGTTAAATATTGTTTAGAAAATATCTTTTATGTAAAATATACAGAACATACTAATATAAAAGGAATAAATACGCAAAACATAAGCATTTATTTTTTTTTTAATCTACGATCCGTTTTCCCATTCATAACTGATGGCAACTATCATTGTATATTACCTACATTTTGCAGGAAAGGGTTTCAATGACTCCTGAATTACATGATAAGGAGCCAGTCTATATCGGGCTGAACCACGGAAAACTCCACGGAAGTGATTTAACAATTCCAAAAGTTTCCATATCATATTATGAGCGCAAAGTAGAAATAGTCCAGAAAGATATCCCTTGCACACCTAATAAATGACAAACTTCCTTCTATTTGCAAGCACCAAGCGAATAATAAATGATCTTGTAAAATAAACAATCCGGAACTGATATTAAGGCGATTTTACAACCGCATAGAAGATTCTAAGCGGCAAAAATGGCTTCCATTTGTCCTATTTGAATATTGTATCAAAATGTGATTTAAGAAAAATGGCCACATGACAAAGACCGGAACAATAAAGCATTCATTGCGATGCATATTTTTCATTTTGTGTCAGTTTGTAAAGCCTGGATATCTTTTGTATAGTATTTGTTGTCTTTTGCGTTTCCTTTAAGATACAGACGTACATAACTTTAATATAATATAAAAATGAATTATGCAACCAAATATTTCAGACAAACTTTTCTTATGAATAGATACATAGTATTTTATTGCAAAAAATTTAAAGATTATTTGTGTGTGTGATAAGTTATTTCATTTATCTTACAATGTGCTTCAAAAGTGAGAGGTTTGTGATGTTTCTTCAGAAATAGGTTTGTACGAAGCGTAAATCAGAGAAAAAGGATGTCATTTTCAATAAATGAGTATAAGAAATAACACTTTATTGGTTATAAGCTTTCTAGTCTTTTCAAAGACGCATTTTACTAAGAATGTTGCAGCTGTCATTTGAGAATTCTATAATATTTACATACCTATTTGTACTTTTACCATTCAAATGACAGCTGCGGCTTTTCAGAAACATTGTGAGAACTTTGAACAGAATGTTCATAGTTCCTAAACAAGGTTTACAGGTTAATAGAAGGTGAGAATCTCAACCAACACCTGAGAGAAGTGACCAAAATTCAAAGGCAGAAGTCAGTAGTGACCGAGGGCATTAATTAAGGGATTGTAAGCTGAAGGATGTCTAAAAAATATTAAGTTTTACATCTTAAAAAAACTGTGTGCAGAAATATTTTTTTGTTTTGTACTTTAAAATTTTATTTCTACAAGTTTATATGTAAACTTGATAACACTTGTTAAAATTTCACAGTAAGCAGCTAGATCTCGTGCTTTTGCGAGACAAAACGGCTAGAAGTCTCGTCTCTCGCGTATCTCATCTCTCGGTCTCGCATTCATCCCTACGAAACGCAGATCAGGTATACAGTATTCTATCAAATCTCTGCACATTTTAAAAACATTTATAATATAGACTGCATGAAATTTCACATTTGCTATTTTGGATTAATACTTAAAAATTGCAAACAAATATGCACTTTTTTGTGTCTAGCTTTTAAACATTAAGTTTATGTAACGATTAGTGTTTGTTTGAACTTTAAATGAAAAATATCTTAAGAATGAAACTTATTTTCAAAGTACAGTATAGTACCTTGTAAAGAACCCTGATATACGCGTTTTTCTTTTCTGTACTGAGCTCGCTGCTTAAAACACTAATATTTCGAATCAGCTTCGCCATTCATCTTAACTAAATCCAAATGAACCATTCTCTCTTTTATATATTTATGTGTGTGTATTTGTAGTAAATGTATATAAAAATATATTTACTATAAATGCACACACATATAATATACATGCATATATACAAACTATAAAAAAAAAAAATCCGAACACACGTTGCCTGAGCCATTTACCATGCGGTATTAAAATTTAGTTCACTTCACTTCACTTTTGCGTAGTAATTTAAATTCACATTTTCACTTTCAGAAATATTATATTCAGAAAATGAAGATTGTAAGATATTTAAAACAGAACATTGAAGACTTAAGCAATTTGCTGAAATTTTCTGATAGGGTATTTTCCAGTGATCACTGTCTAGACATATTTCGAAAGGTTGCAAAATTTTTTAGCTTCTTTATGCATTTAAAAGACACATAAATAATACTGTCAGATTTTATAAGGTTTTTTAAAGAGAAAGGTACTACCCTGGAGGCGTTTATTTTATAAACTTATCACTAAAACTCGAATCGGCTGAAACGAAGAAGTGAAATATGCCGTATGTAAAAGAAAAAAAAGCGATGTATATATATTTATAAAGTCTATTCAGTTTCTACGTCCTTAGTAAATAATATATAGCCCTCGGGAACTTCACAGAACATCTTCCAGTTCAATCCATTACAGTGATTGCTTTGTAGCTGAAGATGAACTAACACTTACTGCGAGCATCTGAAAAGTAATAGATAAAAAGAAACGAGTAAAAAGTTGTCGAGGAAAAAGTTTTCTTATAGTGCACTGTAAACAATACGTTGCTTCAGAGTGGCACCTTGCCAGCCTGGGATCTTGCCACTAGTCTATGGTATTACGTCTTAGCGGCCTGTTTCTTTATCCAGAGGTTAGCTAAAATGGAATCTGACTGATGCTCCCGATTTTCTTCCAGAGTTTCATAGTCTGTACAGGCTCATGTATTTTCGTGGCATTGTTTATGGTTTTATTTGTGTTCGCCTGGCAGGATTACTAACATTTAAGCTGTAGTCACATTAATAATATCTCTCATTTTTTTTAAACAACAAAAAGAGGACAGACAATTCTGTTGCCCTTGGAAAAGTATGATTGAAAGTTTTTACTGTACGCAATATTCTTTTGAAACAGTGAATTAAACAGAAAGAGTGGGTATACGTAATCAAGACTGACTGAAAGACGAAGTGGCTTCCAAAGTATGTTGCGAGGCTTTAAATAATGAGAAATAAAAAATGTAATTTCATCAAAATCGGAAAAGTAACTTGATGTTGTTGAAAAAATGAATTATACACAAATACGAGAAACTTTGATGAACCAATGTTCTCTGACCGTATAGTCTGCATTTACTTAAAGATTGAAGCAAGGAAAGACTGTAAACAATACTTAAAATTCTACATTTCGAAAGTAACAATCTGATTTCAGCAATAATTTGATTTCAGCAGCTTTAAGTTCGTATTCTGCAGTACAGAAATAAGAAAGAAATTAATTCATTAAATGCATATTTATTTACTAGTTATTCGCAAAAGTTATGTATAGTTATATCTAAAATGAAATTATATAATCAAACAATCACCTGAACGAACTCGAGAACATTAATACAATTTCTTGTTTTATTTATTTATTATTATTTTTAGTCAAATAAATTGAGTCAATTTTGGGGAAGACGTGTTCTGACAACATGCTTTTTGCTTAGACGATCTCAATTATTTTCTTGTTAAGACTTTATTGTCTCTATACTATTGACTTTATTGTCTACTATTGACTTTATTGTCTATTTATCAGCTAAATCTTTCAAGCACTTTTAAAATGCGTGTCATTTAATTGTAAGAAATACTTTGCACCTTTCGAAATTCAGCTGAGTTGATGATAAAATTAAGATTAAATAGTCAGTGTTTTGAATTTGAATTTTAATAAATGAATGATAGGGATCTAATTGTTATTAATTTACTCTATTTTTTTTACTGACAATAATGTTAAAAAAATAAAAAGATTAAGTTCAGGGATTTCCTAGAACACTTACCATTGAATTTTGAACTAAAATATTTTCACATCAAATGTTTTAAGAAGTTTAAAACAAATACTATATCATAATTGAGATATAATCAGTTATTTAGTTGATATTCACCTGTTAAAACAGTATCCGCTAAAACCAGTGTTTAGCGACATTTTTATGCAAAGTTTCTAAAGCATACATTCGGCTGGAGTCTTATCTCAGCATTACCATTGTTTAGTAATAAAAAGGCATGAATAGTTAATGCAAATTTATTGTTTATTATATTCAACGACACAAAGACCGCCATCCTAACTCTTCCTAACCAATATTTTAAGAAGAGAATGATCTATGAATTATGTGAATTTGGTTTTATAGGTCCCTAAATTACTCTTAACGTCACGTACACATTGTCTTTTCACATAAACCCCCTTAAAAATGGACGTTATAAAGGCCTCCGATGTATAAATTATCGCTCAGCACTATGGCTTTAAAGGTACCTTTAAAAAGACGTTATGCGTTTGAAGCGGTGCCAAAAGATTAACGGAGAACAATCTCCGTCCCTTTGCATAACAATAAAGCGTCTAAACAGTATGGGCCACACTAAAGTGAGTTTAACCATTATACAAAGTTTAAATTATCTCTGAGCGAAATATAAAGGGGAAAACTCCGATATTTATAATACTGTTGAAGGGATAAAAATAACTCGGACGAGATTAAAAGAAAACACTGAATGTCTGTGAAATGGATACCACATTGCCTCAGTGTTATTCATGTTTCATGTCAACATGGATAAACTCACTATTATGAAGAAAAGGGCATTGTGTAAGTTTTAAGTCCTAGTCACCTCGGATAATTTTATTAATTAAATATTATCATTTAAAAGCTTCAGCCATTTGGAAGTATCAAATATGGCATAAGTCGGTTGATAAATACTTAAAAGTGAACGAAAGAAAAATCATGCAAAACGTACCGAATGCAAAACATTTTTCTCCTCAAACGCCTCATTTGTAAATAAGCCAAAATGAAAATCAGTTGAATTTTTGTTCAGAAGACAGCTGCCTAATTTGCTATGTACAGATTTAAAAGGAGGTATCTACGCATTTATTTGTGACTTAACTTTAAAAATTTAAATACAAATCATTTGCTTTACTCGTGAAGTTATGAGAGAAATATGAAGGTCACGCGATAGGGCCTACTGCGTGGCTGTTGATCTAAAGGTCTGGAGTTTGGGCCACTCTTTTCAGATATAACGTGGATACGCATTGGAATTCCTTAAAAGTACTCTGGAATTCCAATGCGTAGCCCTTTGCCCCATAGGCAGATGCTCCTCGTATAAGCTTGCCATAACACAGAACAAACAAACAAATTATTCAACTTACTGAAGTTTGTTTACTTCAAACGTAAAATTAATTTTTCTACAATGAAGTTTCAACGGGTTATGCTTGGAATAAACACGAAGAAATACTTTCTTTAAAAAATAATGGCTATACTTATCTTTGAAGATAACTATAGATCTAAATATCAAAGATGAGATTTTCCAAACTGTTGAAGTAAACCAAGAGACGTGTACTCAAATGGGAAAAATGTATCACTAATTACACTTAATTGTGATGTTTCTACAGAAAAAACCACGCATTTAGTTCCAGATAGTGATTATTATAATGAAAACAATCAAATGAAGTTTGTCAAAATAATTGTTATGATGAAAGTGAACAATATGAACAGAGTGATGCTTTCTTAAATAGTATAGAGTATAACCAGTGTTATAATGAATCTCCAGAGCATGCTACTTCAGCCACTGAAGAAGGAAATCGACGTCTTCAGTTAGCCAATAAAAGGAAACTTCATGCTCTCCTAGCCAAATATATCAAAATTTTCACAAAAACAAAATATGATGTAGGTAGGATTAAAATGGAACCTCAAAGAATTTATTTAACATCCGAGTTAACAGTTGCCCGAAGAGCGTATAGAGCCTCCCTTAAAGAGGAAAATGAAGTAAGAAAACGAATTCAAAATTTATTACAGGCTGATTTGATTAAAGAAAGTCATTCCCCTTACTCTGCACCCGTCACTTTGGTACTTAAGGGAGAGGAAAGAAAGAAAACACGTCTTTGTGTTGACTTTCGGAAACTTATTGCTATTACTAAGACCTATTGCGGAACCATTACTCAGACTATATACTCTTCTTGATAAATTAGCAAAATCAAAATTCTTTTCCATACTGGATCTCGCGAGTGAATATTGGAATGTGCCCGTGCATACCAGATATACCGAAAAATTGGCTTTTGCAACCATATATAGCCTCTTTGAGTGGACTGCTCTACCCTTTGGATTGCGCAACGTGCCAGCAATATTTAATCGTACCATCAGAAGAATTCTAAATAAATACAAAATTGACTTTGCATGAAACTATTTATGATATTATTGTATTTCTCAGTCTATTGTAGAACACCTACAACATTACCCTAGTAGCAAACGGTCATCGGTTCCTGAAATGCCGATGATCGGACAGGAAGGAAGCGCAGCGAGCGCCATGCAAGGTTCTTCATCGCGTCGGGGGCTCTTATCTCGGGCATGTCCTCTCCCGAATAGTAGGGTTGGATCATCCGCAAGGGGGGAAAATTGGGCGTAGAGCCGTTGTAAAGCCGATGCGATTGGGGTTATATTCATCTCGGAAGAGCAAACACCTTGCAACTTAGGATGTGAAGCCTATGACCTTTGATAAAATTTTAAACTGAACAATCGATAAAAATTGGGGTATATCCCAGCTAGATAAAAAATTTTTAAGAGTAAAAAAAAAAAAAAAAGCAAATTCGAACTTCTTCCTCTTCTCTTTGAATTTTAATGCTGCCATCTGAACTTCATTTTTCAAGCTTCCGAGACTTGGTTTCGAACTGGGGAACTAACGCTTGGTAGCCCGGCATCCTGACCACTAGACGGGTGTCTGACCCGTTATTGGTGAGACTAAAATTTGAAGTGATCGTTGTTTCAAGTTCCGAATTGGAATATTTAAGTGTCTAATTAAACAAAACTAGACTTTTCCTGTGCACTACTCAATATTAAAAAAGATTTAGCGATTTCTATCCGTTTTAAGCATTTGGAACCTGTGTACGGCCGTAAAAAAAAAAGTTTGTCTGTTTTAAAAATATTCATTATAATGAATATTTTAAAAATCTCTCTATAGATTTTGAGGTTTTTCGAAGATTGTTTCAAACTGCGTAAATTTTTGTTCGCACATCAAGTAAAAGTGACTAAAGCGAAAGAAATGAAATTTACTGACATGATAGGCAATCACTCACCTTAAGTTATATAATCGTCGGATTAAAAAAAAAATAGATTTTGAGATTTTTTCTGAAAATCGTTTTAAACTGCGTAAATTTTTGTCGGCGTATCACATACGACTTAAGTGAATAAAGCACAATTTAGTGACACGATAGGTGATCGTACAATTTAAACTATGCCCCTAAAGTTTAAAACTTGGATTAGATTTTGAGATTTTGCGAAAACTGTTCAAACTGCTTAAATCCCAGCTAGAAAATGTTTGCACTTCTTGTGCAAAAAATTTGCATATAAAGTGAATATTTTGAATACTTTGAAAAGTATACACTTTTTGTGCACAATTTTTGACAATATAGAATATTCACTTTTTAGTATGCATAAAAACTGTATATAATTTGCACAAAAAGTGTATGCTTTCAAAATATTAAAAAATATCCACTTTTTATGAAGCCTATGACCTTTGGTGAAACTTTTAAACTGAGCAATCGATAAAAATTGGCACATATATCGTTGATTTGCATATTAGCTTGTTTATTTCTTTTATTGTATCAATTAATTCATGTACTTTCATATGCATATATAATTTTATAACTAAATATCCTTTTCTTCAAGGTTGTTCTAGGGAAGAATGCAAGTTTTTGAATGAAATGTCATTAAAAATTTACACAAAGGAAAATTTCTTATATATATTAATTTCGCACTTTTTCAGGAAACTTCCAGAATTTTTAGTCGCTGACAAATTTTGTTTTAAAATCCTCCGTTGCTCTTTGCACATTAATGAAGGAACGGAGATATCGAGCCGTTCAGCTACTTGGGAGAAAGACCGATATAAACCTGTTTGCTCGCTTTACCCTTCGCAATCTTGAAAGCGCCTATCAGATCTCAGTGTAAAGATTCGATCATCGGGAAAAGATGAACATACGAAAAATTAAGGATGATCAGTAATGATCAGGCGATGAATAGCCGATGCACCGATCATAGGCCTGGTAAAACCCGAGGAAAGATTGCTGCTAGGGTAGCAATTACTATTTGACATTTGTGTTAAAGAAAAGTTACAGCTGAAGTTACCTAAATGCAGTTTTAGAAAAACTAAAATTAATTTTCTTGGCTATGAAATCTCTAATGGTTGCATCACTCCTAATAATCCAAATATAGAAGGCAGTGTAAAGTTGAAACAGCCAACCTATGTGAAAGAATTACAGCTAATTCTTGGGTATATTAATGCTTATGGGATTCCTCAATATGCTAAGACCAGAGAACCATTAAATAATCTACTGAAGAAAAATGTCCCCTATGTCTGGAATCGAAATTGTGAAAATTCTTTTCAAAAATTAAAAAGTGCATTGACTCATAAACCAATTTTAAGGCTTTATGATCCAAGAGTTCCCTGTCATCTTTTTGTTGATGCTTCAAGTCATGAAGTGAGTAGTGTTCTGAAGCAGAAAGATGAAAAGGGAGTTTTACACCCGATGGCATATAATTCATGAAACTTAAGAAATTATGAACAAAACTATGCTATTACTGAATTAGAATGTTTGGCTATCGTGGATGCCTTGGACAAATTTTATCACTGTTTATATGGGCAGAAATTCGTCATACCTACTAATCACGCGGCTTTATCTTGGCTAAAAATGTTAAAAATTTATGGGGGCGTCTTTTCCACTGGTTCCTTAGTATGCTTGACTATGAAATTAAATATCTAAAGGGCTATCTCGGTCATCTGCTGTAGAACATATCTCACACCATGCCCACCTCCTTCATGTAAATGAAATATAAAGAACTCAAAAGAAAGACAATATCGTAGTAAATGGTAAAAAAATAATTGAAGTAAATGATGTTGTTGTAATTAACAAATAAGGTTTGTATAAGATTTATGACTCTATGTCTTCCAGGAATTTATGCGATGATAAATGTAACTACCACCCAATATTATTGGCCTCATATTAATAAAGATATTGAAAATTATGTCAATCATTGCCACACGTGCCAAATCAATAAGAAATGTAAACAAAAAAGGTTTGGATTATTGGAGCAAGCACCGCGCCGACTGATAAACCTTTTCAATGTCTCTCTTTAGACAGAGTTGGTGGGTTTAATTATTGTAATTCTACTAAAAAATGTTTGTATTTGGTTACGGACCATGCAACTTGTAATTTGTGGGGTTTTCCATCTAAAAGTGTCACTACCGAAACTTATACAAACTGTTTAAAACGACTATTTAAAATTCAAGTTCCAGAAAAATTGTTAACTGACAGAAATACAGCCTTTAGATATTCAAGATTTAAAAAATTTCTTCGGAATTATAATTTAAAACACTTAATGACAAGCAGTCACCACCCCGAAACGAATGGGCAAGTGGAGCGTCTAAATCAGAGACGTAAAGAGATTAAAATGCAAAGTTAATGCTTCATCAACTAAAGTACCATAGACTAAATTACTAGAGAACGTTTTAAATCAATATAATACGACTCCTTATTCTGTTACTAAATTTTCACCAAGTTATTTAATATTCGGAAACTTACCTTATGATTCGCTGCTTCCAAACTATAGTTATTATCCTCCTGTTATGAATAACTATTAACGTAACTATTTAACTTCCTTCACAACTATAGAATATCATAAAAAAACACAGTCAGATATGATGCTTGCTTTCTCCCTGCTAAATTTAAAGTTGGTGATGAAGTAATATACGAAGAATTCCTGTACCCTAATATACGTAAATTGAGTCCACCCTATTTAGGTCGCTATTCAGTAAACTTTGAAATTGACAAACCTAATTCCCATTTTAAAAGAAATTCTGATATTGTACATTTATCTAAACTAAGATATTATAATAATCCTCAAAAGTTTAAATTATACAATGAATACTCCCCATCTATGTCTTTAATCTTTATGCTTCTACCCAATCTGTCCCATACCCCGCTTCTACCTAGTTTTGAAGAGATACCACAGTCCCTATTACGTGCGGCATAAGTGAAATTGCACTTTTTTCTTTGAACATGAATTTTAATGCTATACAAACGAAATCCGTTGATGCTAGACTGAGACGAGGCTGGGATCCTCCACCCAAAAGTCCGCCCTCTTCTTTTAACTAACTATTGACTGAGTTATTCCCTTTTTTTTAAATTCTGAGGTAATTGAAGTCCATTTTTTGTTGTCACTCTGAAGAGTTTAAATTAGAATAAACTTCAAATGCTAACAAAATTATACCACTCTGTACGGGATACTGCTACTGTACAGCTGTGGTTTTTCCTCAATTTGTTTTCAATTTTCAGCATTTTACATATTATACTTTACGCCCACATACACTACACGCTTTTTCTTTCCTTTTTTACGTTTGCATTTATCCATTTTGCCAAAAATAACAATGCTATACATATTTTTTACATCTATCCTATTGCCATGTTGTTATATTATTTTATTGCATTTTAATTGCCATAATACTGCATTATCTTATTTAGAAAATTATTCAAAAAATGTTTTCAGATATTATGTGATATTTTATAGCGTTGATAATCAGTACTATTTCAATTCATTCCAATATAGTGAAATTACATTAGTATTTCTTTTTCCTCATTATTAATGAGCAATAATGAGTAATATTCAATATGCGTTTTGTATAGTCTATACTTATTTGATTATGGTGTATTTGACTATTGTATTTATATTAGTAGCTCAAAAGAATAGTAGTATAAAGGTGCACGTGTTATAATATGTTTAAAATGTTTCTGCAAATTTTATTTTATCCTGATATGTTTATTTCACTGATTGGCAAATGTTGCAATTTTCCATGTGAGCTTCAAGAACATTTTTTCCTTCTCATCTCAACAGTTTTGGACTGACAGTTTGAACTATATCAACTGCTCACGATAGGTGAGCTCAGTATCTGTGACATGCTATAACAGACAAAGGTACCTTTGCGAATGTGCACTTTTGCGCGTGTTACGCCTTTGCGCATTTGCGCGTACTGATGGTCTGTGTTTCCTAATTTTTCTGAGAACAAGCGTTATGTTGACATCTATACAGATATTGTTGTTATTCCAAGTATTGCTTTTTATTTCATATTGTCCTATGTAACCAGTTTTATTTTGTGAAGTTGCGTATGCGGAGAAGACTGGCGATCTGATTTCCAGAATTCAGAGTAAAAATTCTTTTCGGTACTTTCATTTAAATTCAACTGAAGGAAGGCAGTAATAATAATAATAATAAGGAAGAAAATACACCTAGGTACTTCGTCCTTTTGTTTACATTCTTCACATTTCAAAATATTTTTAAGATCTCGCTTACTTCGGGTTAAGTGCCGCCAACTTGCAGGAATCTGGTTGCCCTCCGCTTGGAGGGGAGGGGGGATAATATGCAATAATAAAATAGCCTTTGACCATTTAATTTAATTTAATTTAAATTTGTCTTGAAATCTGTCTTTAAATCTCCGTGAAACGGAGTACTTTCACTGTGAAGTTTGCTTCTCTGTTAGACATATCTTATTTTCGAAGGCCGATTTTATGTTCACTTTAGAAAGAAGAATGCAGCGTAAGAGCATCTTGCAATTTTTTTTTTGAGGTCAGTGTCGGAATAAGTCTTGTAAAGATCCACAGCCGGGCTAAATTCCTAAATCTACAAATAAATGACAATATGAAGAAGAACCAATTAACTGTCTTGGCCCTCCTCTTGTGCCTTAGCAACAGGTTTAGGAACTAGGGTTTATGTATGTCAGGAGTGAGAGAAATGTGAGGCCTTTCGCCATAGGAACTGCTTCTGAAATCACGCAGACCGTACCTCGGTAGGTCGCCGGTCCTTCTTCAGCAAAAGTGATGAGAAATAATAAAGATCCAGATTAACCTCAGAACAGCTGTCGACAGCACTTATTTCGGAGAGCGGCGAAATCCATCCCAACAATATATATATATTATATACACACAAGGTGATACGCTACCAGACTGACAAACCTGCAAGTGGTGTAGGGGGTACAGGACGGGTTTAGAATCCCACAGCAATGCGGAGTCGGAAACGTCGTCTTCATGTACCTGTTAATAATCACTTTCGAAGAGGTGTTGAAGTATGCGTCTAATTTCTTAACCAAGCTTCATAAACTATGGGATTTCCTCAGACAAGTTCATAAATGCAATGAATAATTTTATTTTAAATATAAGTTTACATAACTTTTGTGAATAACTAATAAATAAATATGGATTTAATGAATTAATTTTCATCTTATTTCTGTACTGAAGAATCCGAACTTAAAGCTGTTGAAACCAAATTACTGCTAGATATTTACTTTCGAAATGTAAAATTTTAAGTAAGGTTTACAGTCTTTCCTTGCCTGAATCTATTAGAAGATGTAGATTATACGGTCAGGGAACAATTTTTTATAAAGGGCAATTGGTGAAAGAGGGATTACTTTTTGAAAAACCATGATCGGAAAGTTTACTATTACTTGAACAATTCTTCTAAAGTGATTATTAACAGGTACATGAAGGCGACGTTTCCGACCCCGCATTGCTATGTAAGACTTATATATATATATATATATATATATATACAAGGAGCTTGTGGTGTCCACATCAGATTTTCTTCAAAGCTGCATTGGAGGATGCAATCACCTGTTTTTCGCAGAGCAATTGGGTTGGCGGGTCAATGGAACAGTTGTCATGGGCCTATATACACTCTATGATATGATGGGAAGGCGATTGCATCTGGCACGGACTGCTGATGACCTCGTTCGACATTTGGAGCGAATTTGGCAGGAAATACCGCAGGTGACCATCCGAGAGCTTTATCGGTCTATGCCACGCCGTGTGGCAGCTTGTATCCAGGCTAGCGGTGGGTCAACACCTTATTGAACTTGTTACTGTAACTCGGAAATAAATTATTCAATTGTTCTGAAATTTTAATCATTTACTATTCTGTACATTGTCTTCCTATCCACCAATTTTCGTCTCAATCGGACACCTCCTTCTTGGTGCGTCGATTTATTTGTTATAGAGTGTAATTTACTGCGGACAATTGGTGTATTCAAGAGGCGAGGAACAGGGTATTTGCTACCCATGGTGACTTTTCATTCCTTTATGACTTCCGCTTGCGTATAATCGATAATCCCTTTCAGGTTGCCAAAAGAACAGTGATTCATACTGTTCCTTTGCTAAAAAGTGCTATGATCAACACTGCCAAATAGTTTATCTAGCCAAAGGGTGGTAAATAACCAAGCTGAGCCCATGCTAATAACTTGAAAGCAACATGAACATTATGGACCAGACCACTATGCCACTGCACGTAGAAATTGTGACCAGTCGATTGACTATCGATTTGATTCTCTAAAAAATGTAGACTAATGCCACTCAGTGACATTGTAGTTCGAGAGATGGCTATGTATCTGGGTGAGACAACTGACCAGTGCATAGAAAAGTATCTCCAAAGACATGTTTTTACATTGTTGTTAAACCAACGCATCGCAACATAACACAAAAATTTCTATAAACAAATGAACACAACAAAACTTCATTTGGGACATCACTACATTGTTATGAGCTATACCAAGTTACTGTTTCAAAGCTACAATGGGAACGCATTGTTGTCGATGAGAAAAATTTGCAACAATAAACAACATAAATCACTTCTATCTAAGCTCTTGAAAATGATGCTTGGATTCCCTCGTTATCTGATATAACTGCTATATTCCTGTGCTTGAAACTGTATTTTTTATACTTTTTAAGCATTTTGAATTAAGTAGCTTAATTTTTCTCTCTCAAAATGTTTTTGCGTTGCACCAATTCCGAGTCTCACTCTCTCACAAAGTGAGTCGGACTCTGATGTCGATGAGTTTATGGATGGAAACTCCTCTCTTGGTTCCCACGCTACGGCGTCTTCGCGTTCTCTGGCAGTACCCAAATACTCTCCTCAGTATTCACATGATCTGATGGAAAGTTTTTTGGACGACTGCTTTTTCAGTGTTGCGCCGTTAACGCAATTCAGTAATGCACAGCAGGTGAAAAGTAAAAAAAAAAAAAAATAGAAAGCGTTTAGCTTGCCTTTGTTTTGGTTTTAAGTTTTAAGTATACAAGAATAATGCTTTTTATGTGGTTTTTGGCTCACAATTAAAAACCGAAAATATTTCTGCTTTTTATACGGTTTTTGGTTCTGGACAATTAAAAACGGAACAAATACCTGCTTTTTATGCAGTTTTTGGCTCTGGAAAATTAAAAACGGAACAAATACCTGCTTTTTATGCAGTTTTTGACATGTGGACAGTTAAAAACCGATAATTTTTCCTATGCGATGTGGCTCCACCTTGTCGCGGTCGATAGGCTTTGAAACCAAGAGTGCCACAAAAGTAATAGGATTTGAAAGAACCTGTTCTTTATGATTGAATTTTTCAATAAAAGTTGTGTAATAAAATGAGATTACTGTTCTTTCGTCGGCAAAGCTGTTGCACAGAGCCTGCTTGGAGCATTAAACGTTTATAAGTATAACTTTGATGTCTTATAAATTGTTGAATTTGTTCTGCAATAAGTTACGTGTTGCTGATTGTAATAAATGTTGGCTGATTATTTAACTAACTTGTTTATTTAAAAATACCTATCATTAGAGATCTGAGTGCAAGAAAGTTTGGAAATGATTATATTGTTTCTTTAATTTTTTGAATTTTTAAAGATTTTAGTGCAAAATATTTTTACAGTGCACTCTCGATTATCCGTGCTAATCAGCGGGAAAAATCGCACGGATAATAGAAAAACACTCATTATCCGAAAACGTCTTTTTATTAAAGAACAAATCATCATCATACAGAAATATAAAAATTACTTGCATTTGCTTGCTGTATATCACCAAATCCTATCAACATTTACTGCTGAAAAGTAATCTGTAAAGCGTCTTTGCTTCTGTTTGTTCATTTCTTGTTGTACATCTACACATATTTTACGAGCTTATGATGGGATGTAATGAACAGGCAAATGTTATAACTTTACAGAGAGGATTATATTATCTCAAATTTACTAAACAGGTCCTTAACACGTTCATTCACTTAGTTCTTCAGTTGTAAAAGCAGCAAAAGTACGCTTACTGTGCTAGAAATATCAAGGATTTTTCCCCAGAATCATGTTACCAACCACTTGCTAGGCAGCAAAACAACGTTTCCTGAACGTATATTAACACTTAATCAAAATATCGCCTCTTTGTGTTAAAGAAAGGGCGGGAATAAATTTCGTTAAGATCGTGGCGTAATTTTTACTTATCTTAAAGCACTTGACGTCACAGAAGTAGATCCGAGTAGATCCTCACTTGCGATTTGAAAATCTGGTGACCCATTTAAAAACTTATCGATAGGTTGAAAAAATACAGTCTTCCCAATCCTTTCTGGGGCAATCCAACATAAATTCTCGTGTCATGATTTATTAATATAATGGCGTAAAATGTCCGTGTTGATGCTTTAAAATTCTAAACATTATGTTCCATTAAAATTCGCAAAAAAATCACCTAATTTATATAATTTTTTCAGTCTTTAATTTACAAGAGGGTGAAATTAATGTTTTATCATTTGCCAAAACATTAAAAAGTTATGACGGATAGAATTCCAGATGCGATAGTTTTAAAAATATTTTACGGTACTTTTCGTAAAAAGGATATTAAGTTAAAAGATTCCTAAAAATCTGCAAATTATGTTACATATTCAGAAAAAAACTTTTTTAAAAGAAAATTTTTTAGTCTTGTTGGGACACCTTATGCGTGTGTTTGTGGGCGAATTTCATCTGAAAGCTATTTTTGCATTAAAAATCATTAGATTAAAATGAATGAACTTTTTATTTCAGCAAGAAGCATTTTTTATAGTGTAAGGTAGTGCTTTTTTCTGTCAAAAAATGAAAATGAGTTTAGTTTAACTAAGAAAAAAAATCTACAATTTATAATCCAAATAGAAAGAATAACTATCAATGTACAAAAATTCAAGAATTCACTAATGCTGCATTACTACGCACATCATTAAATGTTTGTCAGTTTTCCAAAGACTTTGGGAAAGCGCAGGCTATCTACCAAACATTTCAGAAATAATGTTAAAGATGCTTCATGAATGTTTCCCTTGCCTGTAAAACTCTGCTCTGCATGAAGAGTTATAATACACTTGAAGTAGAATAAAATGGACAAGATGTAACATTCATTGACTGTAAAACTCCTTTCTCTGCATGAAGAGTTATAATGCGGTGAAATAGAATAATATGGAGAAGATGCAACTTTCCTTGACTGTAAAACTCCTTTCTCTGCATGAAGAGTAATAATGCAGTGAAATAGTATTATACCAATTTGTTAATTTTAAGTCGCTTGTTACAAACAGGACACTTCTGTACCGATAGTTTTGTTCTCTGTACTTCCTTTTCAATTGTCATCAGTTAGAGACGATTACATATGCTAACTTTCTGTCTTAGTTAATAACAATATTGCTGTAATTAATCATCATACCTACTCACAGACTTTGAAGATATTCGTGAACTTTCATTGCCTACAAAACTCCAGCATAACAAGACATGGCATGTAATATAAACAGTAACTACTAGATGATGTACCGCTCACTCGTTTAAATTTACTATCTAAAACAAGAATTACATTTATAGACATTTGTTTTTAGTCCCAAAGGAAAATAATAGTTTTATTACGTATAATACAACTTGACTTCTGTTGCCACTCAAATCCTTCGGATGTATTTAATGAAGTGTAGCTTTTGCTTGTTTAAAAAAAATGACATTTTCTGAATTTTAGTTAAATAAATGCAAAAAGTGCCTGTTGTAGTTGGTTTAGGAACACAATATAGTAACACATTTCGTTATTTGTACGGTAGGTTTATACGTTTACAGGCATTGATTTTTAATTCCTGTTATCAATTGCTAATTTATAAGACAGTAATCAGACTTAAATTTTTGATTATCTTTATTGAACATTTATAGAAAATGTTTCATGAAAAATTATTTATCGCTCTCTATATAGAAAGCTGTCCTGACTGACAAACTTACCACATCGATCAACCAAATGTATTCCAAAACATGAAATTTTAGGAGCTTATTTTTTGTTCCAAGGTATTAGTTAAGATGAACCGATTTTTAAAAAATTGACCACAAACGGGGTTTATGTGTTTGTATTGTTTATGAAATTACTTTTTAGGCGCTATATTGTTATTCTAGTAAAATTTGCTTAATGTATCGATTGCAGTTAAGTATTGTGAACACTACTTTCATTTAACGCATTTTTATTTTTATTTACACATTTTTATTTTAATATTTTTATTCTCAAATGTTATTGTGGCAACGACAATATTGTATTCCAATTGTTTAGAAAGTGAATAGTGATGACATTAATGTATTAAAAATACAAGTTGTTCCACAAAAAATACATTCTACTTTTCTTAATAAGTTTCTAAGTTTTATAACCTAATATATATAACCCAATAACCTAATACGTTTTATGTTGTTTCTTAAAAGTTTTAACTTTGAGTATCTTGATATAACAGTAGGTACACGATTGAAGACGCACCTTTTATTGTAGTTTCCAGGTGAAAATGTAAAACAAACTCAAGAAGGTGAGTCTTTATTAGTAAAATGCTGATTGTTCAAATAGTTAGAGAGAACTGGTGATATACAATCACAAGTCTTGTTAAAATCCCTCAATCTTTAAATAAAATAATGAATGGAAAATAAATATCATTAATGATCAATTACTTACATAACATTGCAGAAAAATATTTTGAGCTAAAATTAAAGCAAAAGGGTTTTTATGGATCTTTTATGGATTTAACTAGTCCTATTGCAGCCTTATAAATTGCACAGAAATCGAAGGCACAGCTGCTGGTCCAAAGAAATGCTACCCGCTAAACCCACTATCCACTATAAAATGTCTAAATTATGTTCTATTTTAAAACAAACAAACAAAAAGGTTTTTTGGGGGATTTCATTAAAAATCTCTCTCTCTGTATATATATTATATATATAACAAAAACGAGGGGAGGGGAGGGGATGATACATAACTTTATTGCCTTCGAAATTATTTTCGGCTAGCAGTAAATCCCAACTTCTTTTACATTAAGATGAAAAATAAACTTGTAATGCCCCGCATAAATATTTTTAGAGAAAGCCCAGGCGTTCACATAACGTTGAAAAGGGGACCTTATATAGTTGACAATGTGCCAAGAGATTAACGGGGAACAACTCTAGCCTCATAAACAATCGTAAAAATACCCCATGATGAGTGAAATGTATTGATGCCATTCGAATGGATCTCACTCGTTTTGGACCACGCCATTGTTTGATCTTAATTTTATGACGGGAAAATATCGGGAACATGAAAGTTTTTTTTCGGAAATGCACTGTATTTAATACAGAGTAAGAAAGAATTGAATATGCAACATATTTTCATTCATAAAGTTTAAATTACTTTTTTTTTACGGTGTTATCAATTTGATGTGGCACTTCACCAAAACGTGGCACTAGAAAAGTCGGTTTGATTAGATGTCAAAACCTTGCTCCAATGTTCGGTTCTCAAATTGAATTATGAACTTGTATATGTTGTACCACAAAACCGAAAACATCAAACAGTGTATGGGTAAAATATTGGATTATAAAAATCCCAAATATGTTAAAATTGGCAGTGTCTACGGGAACTGTTTCTCAATAACAGAAATGATACCTTAATTCAATTTTTAAAAGGTACTAAATGTGTGTGTGGCAACCATCGATATAAAAGAACAACTGCATAGATTGCCCCAACGGCCTCCACGCCAGAAAAGTACAATTGCCATCGGTTGATTTAACTACCAGTAATATGGCGGTTGTTAGAGTCGCCAATCGTGTGCTACGCAGCCTGCTGTGTGAAAAAATTTCTTTGGTTCAGTGGCACGCGATTGGCAATTCGTTCGACCTCCATACTAATAGTAGTAAAATCCAGTGATGGCAACGGCTGCAGTTTTTCAGCGTTGAACAATACATTTATTCAGTTTTTCTTGAATATCGATGGTGGTAACAGTGCGAATAAAACTCTGGATACTGCGTGAATTCTATGTACGTTAGCCATTAGACCATTAGAATAGTGCTTAAAAAAAGCTCATGAAAATACTTTTTCAGCTTGGTCATCGTTACATAAAATTGCTATAATATTGCTATATGATGGTGAAAAGGTGTATTATAAATAGAAATTCACCATTGGCAGTAGTTTTCAAAAGCGTTTAGTGACTAGACCACCGAGGTATTGAAATAAATAAATATAAAATTAATCGCAAAATTCTGTTTCGTAGGGAGAATCTGAAATTGATAAAATTTGATTCCATTTGTCAACTTAAAATAAAATAAAATGATGATTTAGATACAAAATTACTTTATGTTCACATAACTCAAAGTTTTATTTCTTGAGAAACATACCAATAGTACTTTGTTTGAATGCAACAATTAAGGAGATGGTGGACACCCAAATCATCAAAATTGGCACAAAGAAATGTGTTTTTTCTTTTTTACATACTAATATTCTACAGTTAAAGCTGAACCATGGAGAAAAAACCGAGTATGTCTGCGACAATTTTTTAAAAAGATATTAGGGTTTGAAAAGATTAAAAGGGACAGTTAAATGTCCACAAAAATGCAAACAAACGCGTAAATAAACACGTCACAATTTTTATTGAACGTTTTACAAGATAAGCTAATATTCGAATGAAATTATTTTAAAAATATGTTTTGTTAAGGTAAAATCATAAATAAAATTATTCAGAAGAGACGGTATTAAAGGTAAATGGAAAATTACACTTTAAACTGTATTTTCTCCAAATCAAGTTTTTTGTGATTTTCTTGCTTTCAAAATGCGCCATGCGACTTAATTTTTGTCGGAATTGTACAAAATTGACTATAAACATTCTTCTCATATATTACAATAAATCTGTGTATCCTTTTTAAATATGGTCAAAATTTCGATTATGAAATCTCACTTTTATTTACGAAAACTGAAAAATTTCGGGAAAGTTTGGTATATATCCATGAAAATATTTCTAAAAACTTAACTACTCGTCGAATCAAAAACCGATACACAGACTTATTAAAATATATTTTTATGCTATTATGAAGCAAAATTACTAAAAAAAAGTTAAAACGCATGGAGCATTTTTTCGAAACTAAAAAATTAATTAATTTTTAATTAATTACTAATATATTTAAAGTTTATTTAAATTTTTTTCAGTTGTTTATAATGCTTTTAGTTTAATATATTAAAATACAAAATTTCATAATCCTATCTTATTAAATAAAAAAAAACTTTTTAATGTCCACCATCCCCTTAAATGTTCAATGTTTCTATGAAGAAACTACTAGAACTTATTTATACTTCGTGACAAGCTCACCTGTCAGCGATCTTAGTGATGTAGAGGAATTAGCGTTCCATGAATGGAAAGACTGTACTATGGAATTTGGTAAAATGCAGTACATAAATCTGATTTTGTGCGTGATTTCAACTATAAACAATTAATATGAGTCAATTACACCGAAGAGCCATTACATTATGACCACTTACTCAATGACGCGTTGCGCCTCCTTTGGCCTTCAAAAAAGCTGAAACTCGACTGGGCATGGATGCCACGAGTTCTTAGTAGATAACTGGAGACAGGCTGTATCAAATATTTAAGCTGCGGCCACGCAAAGTTGAGATATTGAAACATGGTGGTGTTTGAGTTTGAGCTGCCGGAGAGAGTGGAGCAACTGTTCTCCTGGAAGACGGCGAATCGTGACACGACCATCGACGTGATGAAGAAGAAACCGGGATTCTCCTACCAGGCAACTCTCTTCTACATATCCGTGGTCCAGTCTAGATGTTCCGGGGGCCCACTGTAGGCGTAGTTGACAACGACGCTTGGTAAGCAGAGGCCCACGTGTGGGACGTCTGCTCCGCTGTCCCATATCCAACAGTATCCGCTGAGCTGCGTGTACCGTAACACTTCCACTTGGACCTGCGTTGTATTCGGCTGTGAGCTGAGCCACTGTCTGCCGCCGATTTTGCTGTACTAGGCGATACAGTCTCCGGTGTCTTCTTTCTTTGATGATACGTGGACGCCCAGCATTTTGGCGTCTACTGTTGGTTTCACCGTCATTAAGCCACTTTTTATGTATATAACGGCAGATCATGAACAACCGACCAGTCGTGCAGTTTCGGAGATACTCTTTCTAAGTCTTCCAGCCACCCTAGTAGCACAACTAGTTCAAAAAACGTTCAAATTACGTTGGAAACACGTTTTATGACGTTAAAAAACGTGTTTTAAACGTCTTTTGGACTAATTGTGCTACTAGGGATCTGTCTATATCAAATTACCTTAGATCAAAAGCCTTTCCCATCACTCACAAACGCAAGTGCAAGAATGATGCCTTACCATCTCCAGCAACAGTTAAATACCATTCCCACTACGTGCTCTCCGTGTCATTCAAACAAGTTCATTGAAAAATGTATGGGTGGTCATATTGTAATGCCTCTTCGGTGTTAATAGACAATGCAAATTTTATCTATTTTGATCACGGAATATGAATAGAAATGTTTATTTATACTTCATTCATGTGGGAGCTCGTTGATTTATTCGAGGTCTCTTTTAATGGCAAATTTGTACTGTGAAATGCATTATTTTCTGAAAATGTTAAAGTTTCTGAGTAAGTGCTACGAATTCACCTAACAGTGAATAGGACGTTATGCATTTGAAAATGTGCCAAGAGATTAAGAGGCATTGCACGGGCAAATCAGGCAGGGGTTTCCATCACCATCTCAAAATTTCATGAATTATTTTTTTTTGTATTGCCTTACCCAAGCAAAGTACAAATCTGAAATATTTTTGATTTACCTTTTTTAGTTTTGGAGTTATGGAGGGTCAAAGTACCCCAAACGAGTGACGTAGAAATAATTTAGGGCCATTTTTGCCACTTTATTGTCTCGACTGTATCTGGCTCGGATTTGCTTCAGAGAATTTTTTTTTAATCTGATAATATAACTTGAATATTGACAGCTCAAATTGAAAATTCATTCTAAGATAGTCGGAGCCCTCAAATAAGGGCTGTCCAAATACCCCCAATTTCATAAAAATACTGTTTTTCAGATTGTTTTAAATCTTGGCTCTGTCGTGATGCTGAAATTTTTTTCCACAGTGCATCTTCATATAAAGTGAATCTGATGTTAAAAATTTCTGAAGGCCCTTCAGGGCCCCTCGGTACGGGGCACCAAACAAGGTCCTTAACGCTAATTTATGAAAATTCGAGGCATTGGTACAGCTCGCTCTGACTCCCACATGAGAACTATTGGCATGGAGATGTAGTATCAACATAGTAGTTTAATTTTATGAAAAAAACATTTTTTGAAGGTACAGCTGTTTCCAAGAAAAATCCGTGAAAGTACCTCCCTATTTGGGGCATTCCAATGACACGCATGGGGTATTTCGGGGTTACTTTTAGAAGTTTAATCAACTGTAGCAATATTGGAAATTAACTAATCCTGCATATATCACATCCTCCATATATCACAAACAGGGGCAGTCATGAGAGTTACATTACGCCGTATGGGGATCTCTGTAAATACTGAAATTATTCGAAAACTTTTTTCACTGATAGAAAGCTAAGCTATTCCTGAGTATTTTAGGCTACATTTCGTGCATTTAGCATAAATAGTTCTTTTACAAGGACACTCAACTTTCGAAACTGCATAAGTTAGCGTTAAGGACCTTGTTTGTGGCCCCATTCCGAGGGACCTTGGAGGTCTTCAAAAATTTTCAACATTGGATCCACTTTATATGAAGATGTATAACTGTACTGTGCATAATTTTTTTCTGTATCATGTCAGAGCCAAGAATTAAAGCATTTTTAAAAACTGTTTTTTTATGAAATTGGAGGTACTTGAGGGACCCTTGTCTGGGGGCTCTGACTATCTTCGAATGAATTTTCAATTTAAGATGTTGATATTCAAGGTATATAAGCAGATAAAAAGAAAAAATTCTCTGAAGTACCTCAGAGCCAGTCACAGTCAAGATAATAATGCAGCAACAATGGCCCTATTATTATTTCTACTTCACCCTCTGGGGTACTTTGACCCTCCATAACTCCAAAACTAAAAGTGGTAAATGAAAAATATTTCAGATTCGCTTTTCCCTTGGGTAAGTCAACACAAGAAAAAAAGAAATTCATGAAATTCTGAAATGGTGATGGAATCTTTTTTCTTTTTTTCCTGGTTTGTTCTTGAAATGCCTCTTAATAGGTCCTCTAATATTACCTCTTAATGGTAATACAGTAGAACCCCGATTCATCGTTTTTCAAGGGGTACGGAGGAAAAAACGATGAATGCGGGTTCAAGTCAAACTACGAAGAAAGAAGTGTTTATGCAAGTACGCAATGACTGTATAACAAATACACATTTGTTACAAATCAAATAAATCGAAGATGAAAATAAGCGATACTTATTTTCCAAAAATCAGTATCTTATGTTGGGTTTTCATCATTTTTTAAATTAAACAGAAAATTTTCACGATTTACAATACTTTTCTCAATCTTTTCTGTGATTTCATGTTTGTATATAAAAGTTCATACCGTTTCAAATACCATTATTGCTTCAAACTTCATTCTAGTGTATTCTCTTCTTCAGTGGCAAGAATGGCCTCTGCTTCGCCATTATTTTCGTTTTTTGCATTATCACACCTTCCTTTCATGTTTAGGATACCACATGCCTCAACTTCTTGATTAATGGAAAAAATTATTAAATTTCACGCTATACACAACCTCTCCAATACGCAACCATTGTTCATCTGATCGTCATCAGACCAAGAACTCATACCAAGAAACAATTACAGTTTGTATGCCATATTTCCACTTAACCTTCAATTTCGTTTTAGCCAGGAGAAAAATTTTACAACAATGGACGCGGGAAAGTCAATTTATGACGAACGATACATGGGGGTTCCTTTAACGTTATTCAAATACAAGTTGTGCAGGGACCACAGAAATAAAACGATCAATACGGGAAAACGATGGATGCGGGAACAATAGATCGGGGTTTCACTGTAACAACTTTGCTTCGAAAAGAGTCCTAAAAAATGGCCTCAACGAGTATTGTATTTTGACGCGATTCAAATGCGCATCTCTTCCTACAATGGGCCTGAGTGAGCCGTAGACTCTGTATAGTAAATAGTTTAACGTTAATTCTGTTAGGGGCACTATTTGCATTTCAAAAAATGTGAATAAATAAACATTAATGATGAGCATTAAGTGATTTTTCAAGCTCTTAGGAGGAAATTTTTCCATTTGCTTATCCTTTCACATTAATTGAAAAATTTATAAAACTTTATGTAGTCATCTCTAACTATAGCAGGTTTAAATGTACTCCTTCCAGACTGAATACTTGTGTGAGAGAAAATTGGAATCACCTCTCGAACTGATTTCCGTTTGCGGTGAAAATGAACGGATACAAAATTTCCTGTACTTCTCTGCAGTGTAATTGAATTCCATTTGACTACCGTTTTAACGTTGATCTTGGGTTACCAACAAACTACCTCTGATTAGGTTTCACTTGATAGAATTAATTTAAAACAGCTTTTTATGTTTGTTCCTTTTATTTTTCTGATAGAGTATGTAGATCAGATTTTCGAAATCCAAATATTATGAAAATGCTTGAAAATCAAAATTCAGAATCGAATCGAATACGATTGCAATCTAATCGACTAGAGTGTGCATTCTCTGGTATGTCAGGGAATAAAAAGTATTCAGATGACCACTGATATGAATTTGTTTATGTTGAAATCAGTTTGTTGTGCTTGGAGATTTGGTATGTTCCAATTACCCCGTCAAGGGTGACATCATACTGACATTTTCGGAAGAATGGTATCATTTGTAACAAAAGCTTCAATGTAATACCTTTTTTACACAAACTACTAACTTTTTTAAAAATACGATGTACTGATTTTACATCAGTATGGGGAATAAATAAACTACATGAAAGTTAATTTTTTGACAGATGATGATATCACCAGATTATACTATGATAATTTTCCACAAGAGTAGCCAGCTGCTATGATTCACCTTAATTTCAAGGGTTTATTATTTAATTTTGCTTTTGAAAAACAAACGAAGCGTGAAGTTTATTTTTACATGAGTTGTCTGAGTTAAAAATACTTTTCAATCTAGGGGCAAAATATTTAGATTTGAGGTTAATTTACTTGCTAATTCAATTGACGTTGGAATGAAATATTTACAAGTAAAATTCATCCATCTATATAAATCTTAAACCTAATATCTTCATTTATGCAGGAACACAACCATGTAAAGACGAACGAAACATTTCAAGAATGTTACGCGTTATTCGTCAACATCTTCGGTATTCATTTAAATGATTTTTCATTCAATATCTTTTGGAAGGAATATATCAGATACTCTCGACGTTTTGAAATGGAAAATAGAAAACGAAGGGAAAAAAACATCTTTTCGCTGAATTTACGGCCTCTTCATTTTAAGTTAGGGAGCACGCAAAGTTTCTTACATTTTGGCTCTTCTCCAGTATAGTAACTTCTTGATGCTTTATCGACCTACGGGAATACAACAGGGTGTTGTCAATGCGGGCGGAATAACAAATTACCCACGAAAGATGAGGATAAAAAAAAGTAACAATTAATGAAAAGTTATCGCAGCAAATCTTTCAAGCAACACGTTGAACGTGATCACTTACAGGTGTGGCCAAAAAAGAACGCCAAAATGTCAAAGTTTTCTTTCAGCTCCGTAAAAGTTAACAGCAACGTTTTCTGAATTATGCTATTCGGATCAGTTAGCCATCAGCGAAAATTCAGAGCGTAATGTTAATCAGAAAGTGTTTATATCAGTGGTATAAAATTCAGAGCTCCATATTGGGATTTCAATTTCAAAAGTGCTTCGTGTTGAATTTATCATTTCAAAAGTGCTCTACGTCAGAACTGTTTTGAGAACCACCTGCAAGAAAAAGTAAGAGTTAACTTACAGTAAGAGAAACGACAATGAATTCAGATATTTTTAACGGAATTCCGGAAATAGAGGTTTAAAACTTTAATATACAAGTCTAATTAGAGGTTATCGCGTGTTTTACTCGTACATACACAATCGCATACCTCGAGAAACATTTGAGAGAGATACAGGACTAACAATGATAAGAAAAGATAGATGGATCCAACATAATTGTTGAGGATGAAAAAAAATCCAGTCATTAAAGCAATGCAATAAAAAGGTATGAGATGATTGCTTTTAAGTAACAGCAGCTAAAGATAAAACACAAATTCAATAAAATCAAGGAACAAGCAAATCATGATTGGTTGCAGATGTTTTTGCAAAGGAACCCTGATTTTGTTTCAAGTTAGTCTGAAAGGGTGTTATTGGTGACTACAATGAGGCCTACGGAAGCTATCTTATTGGTTCTAGCACTTTGATAAGTTATCTAAAGGTCGAATATAACCAATGAGAAACGCCTGTAGGCCTCTTTGGATGACTCATCGAAGTACACAAGCAGGCTCGGTAGAAGATTCACGATGGCCCCGCATTGTTCAGTGTCAAGGTATGAACCGAGTCTAGATAAACACTTACTTAAAAATTCTTGCTTTCTCCGGAAAATAAAACTTCTATAGAATGATTTAGTATCTAACCCTAATTGAGTATTCATTATGAAATGATATGCATACATAGAAAAATTACTTAAGGCAATTTGGAAAAGACAAATCTAGCACTGGTCATCTGACCCATTCTATTACGGCCAACTTATTCTGATCCTCCGGTGAGATGACCAGACGTTTTTAAAGTATTTTATAGTTTCTTTCTCAAACGAAAGACTTTATCTGAGAAGACTAAATATGAATAAGTATTATGTAACAAGTAATTTTAATTATGTTTTATTTTTAAAAAATCACCCATCTCTAACAAAATATAATAATTCCGAAAGCATGGACGACAATACCTGATATCTGAATACTTTGGAAGCAAAATTTATTTACTTTTCTACTATATTATAAAGAAGTATGAGAAGACTGCCATTGGGAAACTTACCATAACATATCCTGAAAAAAAATAAAACTATAGATTACCATCATCATTGAGCTGTTCTACTGAATCACTTACGATTCCCCTTTTTCTCCCCACAGAAATATTTTCGTGGTTTTTAACCCAGTGCATTTGACATTTATGTTTTTTTTTTTTTTAGAAAACAAAAAAATAATTTCTGGCGAATCAGAGTTTTGAAGATAAATGTATATTCGTTTTCTCTCGAAAAGTTTCTGTAATTTCTAGCAGAGATATATTTCCCTCTCACTTGTTTTTTTCCCTCGGGAGCGCGAAAAGAAATTGCGCCATCATTTATTTTATCGTCATTATTTTATGACGTTTAAAATGTCAGGGTTTTTGATGACTCTTTTGTAATTTTACGATGCTAAGTGTAGGTGTAGGTCCCGAAGTTTTGTGAATTTCAGTATCGTTAACGTTTGGACTTTGTGCTAGAACTTCGATAGGTACTTGCTGCTTTAAATGCTGCTTTTAAGGTAACAGACGATTTTAGAAACTCGTATAGTTTATTTTATATGGATTGTCTTGGAAACTAAATATGCCAAGAAAAGTATAGATGTATAAAAGTAAATGAAACTTTAATATAAAAGTCTGATTATATTTTTACTAAAATAACTTTAATGACTTGACTGATTATCTGAGCTTAAAACACATGAAACAAATTTGATGATATGTCTTTCGAAAACTTTTCTTAATAAGTTGCATTTCAAGTCACGAAACAAAAGTTGTGGGAAAGTGAATATATTTGCAGGAAATAATAACATCAAAATTTTATTTAATTTTCCTTTCTGAATTTGCATTATTAGTCTTTGGAATGTAATTGTGAATCTACGGTAACTACTAATTTTTTTCCTATCGTTTAATGCTAATAAAGTTTCATATGGTTAAGATAAACGGAAATATACCAGAAGAATGAGTGAATTGTTAAATTTATCATCATATAACTTGTAAAAATTATCAGCATTTTAATACATAAAAGCTAAATGTAGAGCTAGTTTGAAGACTCGGAGATGAAAATTCGGCACGTGCAGTTTCTAGATAATTTTTAATAGTTAATTTCTCAAGTATCTGAAATTGCGATACAATCATTTGAAAGTAAACTGTATTTTCTAAAAGTCCATTGAAACCTCTTTTAAAAACATATTAAACTATACACTCAGAATATTGTAAAACAAAGTCCTGTTTGTGAAATTATAGTAAAATTAATTCCAGCGAACAATTTGCCAATAATTATCTTTTGATATCTATGTTCCAAAAACTTTACCATACATATGCATGAGGCATTTGCAATTATATCTGTTCACGAGATGTTCTGTAGAATTAAAATTAAGTGTGAGTATGCAGTATATAAATGAGAAATTCCGTGTCCCGTCTTTAAAGTTTTAGACAGCCATCTTACAACTTCTCATATTTTTTTTTTTTCTACTAATGCTTTAAATACACAAGTTTCATTGAATCCAATTCTTCTTAATCTTGAAAGCCCCCTATGTCAACTACAAGACGTAAAACAGAAAGAAAAATTCACAGTTAGAACATATGACACCATTGTGCTCACTGGTTTTTATGTAAAAATTTCATTCATACACAGTTGAGTTAATTAGGGTGATTCCGAGAGATGGCTTTACGTCATAAACTGAAAGTCGAAATATTTTTTTGAAACATTCAGTTATTGGAGTGTACAGGGGAATTTAAAATTTAAGTTCCAAAACGCTTTAAAAAAGGAGCCACTGTTCAGAATAACAGCAAATTTGAACGAAATATTATTGAAGAAGTGGAAAGTGTATCTCATAATGAAAAAGTTCCAAATTTTAGCCACAGATGGTGCTGTAAGCTTCATATTTTAAAAGGTTTCGACTACAAATGTCAAATGCATTGTAAAAAAACGTCTGAGGTGTAAGTTAGATGCTAAGCCAACTGTACTGTTGTTCAGTGTGCATGACTGTACGCTTTTGATACTGTTAATTGCGAAAGACCATTTACCACGGAAAGGTCATATCACATCAGACGGGAAGAATCGGTTTTTAACTGTCCTGAAGCGAAAAACGGCATAAAAAGCATCCACCAAAACAATTATTAAATTTCGTGAGACTGGCGAAAAACCTGTTGGGTATGCTGTCCAACGTTTTCTGGAACAAGCTGAAATCGAGAAAAATCATATTCCACAACTGATCGAAGTGTCTTTGGAGTCTCGTTCAGAATGCGTGCTTTCAATTCAGCTGAACTTGAAATCAGAGCTATAATCACAAAAACTTTCAGATATTCCCGTAGCCGGAAACGGCTCATAGTTCTCGCTGCTGAAGCGGCATTTCCGAAATGCCGCTTCATCAGCTGCTTCACTGGGTTTGAAACGTGCGGAGGAGTACCATCTCGCATCAAAATAACCCATCCGCACATCCGCGCTGTTGAAAAATTGGAATGATATGGTGCGCAAAATATACCCACAGCGCTCACTAGTGACGGATCAGGTGAAGCACCGGTCTCTTAGGAAAATATGACCCTATGATAAATGACGCCGTAAACCCGCACCACGCATTGACCTTTTCAGAATGAATTGATAGTGGTTGCTTTGCAAGTGGATTTTCTGTTGCCCACATTCGGCAATTCTGTGTATCGATAAATCCTTTCAGATGAAAATGGGCTTTGTCTGTCCACAAAATGCTCCACGGCCATGCACTGTCCACTTCCATGCGAAGAAACTCCACAGCAAAAGTCTCTCCTGCTGGCAGGTCAGCAGGAAATAAGTCCTTCACATGGGTAATTTTATATGGATAGCAATGTAGGATGTTTTCTAGAATTTCATACACAGTGCTCATGGAATGTCCAATATTCCGGCAATTCCCCGTGCACTGCACGGTTACACACCACAGCTTGACGGTTCCTGCACTGTTGTGGCCAATTCTTCAACTGACTTCAGACCAATTCTTTTCCTCCATCTACCAGATAGCTTATAAAAAGTATCCGCCTTTACAAATTTTTGAATCCTTTTCTCCAGACAAACAGTAGTCATCGGGCCAACGCCTTTTTACACACCCCTAAGTGCCCGGAACTTCTGCTGAGCTACTGGGGCACAGTTACTTTTCTTGTGAAAAAGCTTCACTAGTAGAACGTGATCCACATTGAGACATTCATGGCGGACTTCTCAAACGCGAAATGAGAAAGAGCCGTCTACTCTGGGTTTTATAACAGCTGCAGATGGGTCGTGCACATGGCAGGTATTTTCATTTACATGTATGGTGAAGTTATTGGTTGCAGACTTAAATTAAGATTAAATGGCGTTGTGTGATAATACAGGCTCGATACACTTAGTTCCAATAAGGAAAAAGACGTTAAATACTTAAAACTATTTTATTTAAAAGAAACTATTGAAACATTAAGTTATTACAACGGCTAGTGATGGCTAGCGAAATAAAAATACGCCCTATAAGGGCTATGATAATAAGATGGAATGAATTAAAAATCACGCCTGCACAGAATTACATATTGGTGAGAACAAACACTTGGCTGAGATAAATAACGCCAATTCCAGAGCAATACTCAAAGTTAATCCAATAAAATTAAAATGACGGAATTGCGAGCAAATAATTTTAAAGATGAGTCGGGCAACAGAAAAAACTTACGCCAGCAGAATTACAAACAGGGGAAGCAGAAATGTCCGTTACGATTGCAAACGGACGTAATGTAATCTATTTTTAGCACAACCACGCCACCAGGTCTGAAGAGACAAATGAACAGTTAAGAATAATGCATACGGGGAAAACCGAATATACAGATTTAAAAGCCGAAGTCACCGAAAAATGAGAACAGAAATGATTTAGAATATATGATTTTGGATAGATTGCATTAAAGAAAGCCAAATTAAATGATTATTAAAATTAGATATGCGATCTTCATCACAACATGTTCTGACACTTATAGCGCCATCTATTGCTGACATTCGGAACTATTTTTTTTTCTTATGCCACACGCTTTCTCTCTTCTTCAACAGTATTGCGTTCAAATATGACGTCATTCTGATCAGTGGTTTTTTTTTAAATAGCGTTTGGAAACCTAAACATTAATTTCAATTACCCTGTGTTACGGTTTGAACGACACTCGGGAGCAACATATGAACAAAAACCTGAATGAGAATTCAATAAAAAAATAATTAAATAAGCTTATTTTACACAGTTCTGCTAAAATTTTACTGTAGGGTCATTTATCATTCAAAAACACTATATTTAATGCTAATTATTTGTGTGTTTGTGTGCTGATCGCATAATTTAGATACCAATGTATATATTTTTAAATCTAAATGGCAGTCGATTTCCTATGTCTATGTTACCCGTTCAAAAAATAGAGATAGCCACATGAAGTCCGTTTAAGATGCTAATATTAGTTTACGTTGGTTTTCATGCAATTAATGCTTGATTATAATTCTTACAGATATCAGACAGAAACTACAGAAAAGCTGTTACTATGCGTGGCAGTTTGTGAGAAGATTGTTTGAAATCTGCCATAAGGTTTAAAAAAATTATGTGTATTAGCATAATTATGTGTATAAGCACTAGAACAATTTTCTTTTCTTTTCTTTAATTTAATGCCTGGTAACCGCGAGTGGACAACCTTGAACCTTGTATTCAACAGAAAAAGTAAATTTTGTATGACTTTCAAGAAAAAAGTATGAATTTTGATTTATTTTGTTAGAAATAGTTTTATGGATAATAGTCAGCAAATGTTGTAGAAAAAAGAAAATGTTTTGCACTACATTGAACGGGTATATTATTACAATTGTTTTTTGAGAATGATCCGCATCCGTGCATTTTTTTTAAATCATGAAATCCCACAATCTATATTAAAATCGCTAGCAATTTCAAAGATAATGAACCCAGAATAAATTCAACTGCCAAAATATTTTCTTTAAAATTAAAAATAAAATTCAATTCAACTGTGTAAGCTTAAGGTATATGTTTGCATAAAATTAAAAACAAAATCAAATTTGTTTTCTTGTCCAATAGTGTGCTGATTGCCAGTCAGTTGAAAACAAAATTACTTACTTTCCTCCTATTTGATTTGATGATATGTGGGTAAAAATTGCTGAAAAAAATTGTATGTGCTTTTCTTGTAATGCAGTCTCTAAGCAGTACAAAGAATACAAGCAATTTTCATATGTATATATATATATATATATATATATATATATATATATATAATAATAAATCAAAAGCCAGCTAAAATACTAAACTGCATAGTTGATAACAAAGGAAATTCGCTTTCGAAAACCGCAACTATTACACAGTCCCTAGAAATTTCGTTCTAAATTTGTGGTCAGTCCCCGCCGTTTAGTTGCATTTGCATTTTTGAACGAAAACCTCTAGCTGCCCAGATGCCTTGCTGATATGGGTGTGACCAATCATTGCAGGTTTCAAGGTCACGTGACAAGACCTCTACAGAGTGATAAAAGCTTGACGCATCTGGAGAGACAGGATTATTTCGTGGCATCTCTTGCCTAGAACAATCTGTAATTAATTGGGACAGTAAAATAATGTAATCGAGCATCGTTTAAATTATTGTCTGGACAGCCGTGGAAATGCCCAAAGAATAACGGCTACCCCTGCGCCCTGCGGACTCTAGCAACGGTCCTCGGACCGCAAGACCCCAATGCTTAAATACTGCACTGCTCAACCCGACGATGATACTATGCCGCTCCTGCCAAGGAACCACGGTCCGCGAAGTCTCGTTTCACCCCGGCAAGTCACAACAACATCCTTCCCGTACCCGTGATGATATTTCATATATATATTATTTATTGAAAGGAAAAAAAACTTTTAAAAAGTTGTATATTATCACTTTTCACTCCAGAATTTAAATTATTTTATTTTCATTTAGTCTGTAAATTTTTTCAAAATATTTAATTACTTGTCACGGTTGGATCTCTTTTTGAACATTTCTTTTTCCGAAGTCAAAAACAAATCTTTCCATGAAAAATCTGTTAATTTTAAAAGTTGACTAACAGGAGAAAAAACAAACAAAAAGCTATTATTTATATATATATGTAAAGTCATTGCTGGATGCTTTTGTAGCAGAAAGCGATATATCACACAAATGAAAAATAGAAGAAAGAAAGTATAAACACCTAAAAATGTCCATTAGTCATCCAGGTTGTAACTCCAGATCCCAAGCTGTAGCCGAAGTCCAAATTAATCATAATTTCAACCGTTTAAAAAAGGAAAACTTTTGCCCCTTTGAGGGTAAAAATAAAAGATATATATTTATCACTTTTAACTAGAACTGACAATTTTTTTTCATGCTACATGAAATCTAGATAAGGCATCTTGTTGGGCTGCTGTTCTGGAACAGTTAAAAATGATTTATAAAGAGCTGAATTTAGTATTACCATTGTTACATTTTTATGACAATAGTAAAATTGTAAAAAAATACACTATCAGAAATGTACTTCGCTTTTTCTAATGAATGTCTGAAGAAGTATGCTTTTTATGACATTCATAATTGATGTTTTTGATTACAAAGCTTGTAAGTTAACCTTTAGATTTTGAAAAGTTTTCAAAGTTTAGATTAATGGGAAAGTGTTAGTCATTTAAAGTCTTATGAATGAATGGACTGCACCTTTTTTAAAAACATATTTTACCACTTAAGATATCGCTGAGTAATAATCAATCTTACTTAAATGTGTGAAGTTTGCGACAATGAGTATATACATGTTTTTCTCTACATGACAGACATGATGTTTTCTTTTCATATAGCTCAATTTTTGTAACCTTGTAAATTGTATGCATACCTGTAATACAAAATAGTAATGCAATTCTGTCCTTATGAGATTTCTATCTGCTTCCAACATCTACACTTCCCACAAGAAGGAAAACAAAATGATTCCTCGTTAATTTCTATATTGAAAATTCCTAATTTTCTAATCCAGGGAGAAAATATATAACAGGGATGGCCGTTGATCATTAGCTGATCAAGTTGTGCCAGTATTTTCTTTCCTAAATAACTACAGAAATCGGCCGTACCAAGAGAACGTACTTTTTCTCTCATCAAGAATTACTAGTTCATAACAGCTTCGAACTTCGAATAAGGCTGTTGTTTTTCTATTTGTCATTTAGTAAATATATTTTGAATAAATACTATGGCCTTAGTTGCACCACGAACTTGCCAGAGTGAAAACATTCAATCACTGTTTATATATAAAATGAAAAATTGTTACGTAATTTGAAAAAAAAAACACAATAACTCTAGTAATTATGTTATTTTTTACCATAATTTTTTCGTGCCTTTGATGTTACAAAAGAAAACTCATCAAAAGTTTAAAACAGCTTCGTGATTCTTTGTACAAATCACTACGTCGTTCTTTTAACTTCGTAACTCCTTTCATAATCTGCTTCATAGACAATCACAGTTTGCATGGCAATGAGCCTATTGAAGATAATTTTTGGCCCATTATATAAAACGCGTAAAGTGTATAATTAGTATAATTAGAAGACAGCTAATCATTCATTTTTAGTTGACCACGCCTGTTGCGATTGTTATTTTTGGACCCGGAATGAATTCTCGAAACGCGAATCGCATTCATTTGTCCTCCTTTGTTATTCTGCTTCAGTCGCTTTCACTATTTCATTCCATTAAGGTTGTTAAACAGTTCTACAAGTTTAAGAATATCTGTGTCCATTAATTATTTAAGGATTTCTCTGAGTTTCAATATGTTTAATGAATGTTTTAGACAGAAATTAAAACTTTCGGTTTCACCCATACATAAATTGTAAGTCCTTGCTTTGTTAGCCTACAAAACTAGTGTTTTCACTTTGGTGAAAGGTTAAGAATTTGCAAATGAACATGTTCGCGAATTTTCAGACATAAGACTTATATATTCGCAAGAACCGCAAATGTAGACTTCTTGGGAGCTAGTCATGAGAGCCGAGAAAATAAATGCAATCATCTCAGAAGTTCTTCCGACTTTTGAAAATGACGTACATTTTCGTGTGGTATTAATTACGCGTCTCAGAATTTCTTCGTTGTATTTCAAGCATTAGACATGCAAGCAGACACTTTTAGATTTAAGATATATTCATTTTAAATATTATGTATTTTCTTCTGTTCATTAAATTTGGAATTTTCTGCATTACACTTGCTTATTTATAAAAATTACTTTTTTTAACTTAAGAATTTTATTAAATTTTGTGATTAATCAGATCTGCACACACAATTATTTCCACAACGATTTTTTTGAATTAGAGCGAAATTTTCGTGTCATTACAAATTTGGAACCTGAAGACAAACGTGTAGTGCACTCAGTAAATACACTGAATAAGTTATGTGGTTCATGTTTGTACATTTTTTAAAATTGGAGTGTTGACAATGTTGCATCAATTTTTGCAATTACATACGCTGACAAGATGAAATCTGATTAAACGAAAGGGAAATAATAATGTAATACTCCATGACTAGCATAATTCTGACTTCTCAGAAAGCCTCTTAGCATACAAAAAAACGTAACTTACATAAACTACGAAAACCAAACGCTTTCAATATTCTGAAAAAATGCCTAGTACCAATCCCGAAGTTTCCCGCCACTAAAACACCAGGTAAAAGAAGCTCCTCTGACAAAAATTGAGGAAAAAGCTTTCTTTAGATGAAGATTTTTTCTTTATCTGCTTAGAAGCAATGCTTTGTCGATTGAGCTGGAACAACTTTATTGTATGTAACAGAAAAGCAAATTTGAAGAGCCGCAATATTACGTCTTAACTTTATTTTGTTTGCTGGAACTGCCTTTCTGAATAATGCGCCATTCAGTACAATTTTCTAAGGCTTCTTCAGTACAATTTTCTAAGTACAATTTTCTAAGGCAGACTTTTACAAAGACTATTAAAACAGACTACAAATGTGAAACAAGATAGGGTTTTTATTTAAAGTTGAGTTATTTTTTAAAAATAATTTCAGTACATATTTATTTGATTTTCAGCTCTTGGCCTGCCTAAATAGCAAGAGTTGACCTTGATAGGATTGCAAATGAACTGGCCAAGGAGGGAGGGCACCATTAAGAGTTTTAATGATTGTAGCTGTCATTTTATCTCGGAACTTGCTTCTCTGGTCAAAAGAGAAATTAACTGTCAATGGAGAAAAGCTCCCCCCCCCCTCTTCATGAGTCGTTTGATAGTAACCATGTTGGGGATGCTCTGATTAGGGCAAACAGTAAGTGCGAACAGATGGCTCTTGCTAAATTCCGCAGTGGCCATCTTCATGATCTACGGCATGAGCCGGGTCTTTAAGTTTATTTGCTTTGACCGAAATGCAATTTAATTTAAGCCCATCCTGTCCGTATCTTAACGCGTATTCGTTGGAAGTGGAGCCAGCTGTATTCCAGTGTGGGTGCAGTTTTTCATTCAATCACAGGCTCTTCGACTTCATCTGATTGTGGCTGTTAATCTAGTGGTATAAAAAAGCGACAGCACCAACAAGACTCTTTTTGTTGTTACACATGAATAAAACCGTGCTTTGATCAGATTTTTTTAATTTTGTAAATCAATTCGGATTTGTACATAAAGCCGAATTCAGCAGATAGGGGAAGTTGGTGTACAATGAAACACGGGTTACAATCAAACATGTGTCCCACAATGATCTGGGTGCTAAACTCCGTTCCCATAAGAAAGTGGAGCACCATCCGACTTGGCCAGTGCTTGGGAGGGTCAACTCCTTCGCGAATCAACTGCTATGGGACCGTGTACGCTAATGGGAGATGATGCACCTAAAATCTGTCGTGGCTCCAATGTCCTCCAAGTTATTAAGCGATACCTCTCGGGGTGCCGATTCAGGGGTTGGCCCCTCCTCTGTAATTGGTTCAAAATTAAGGGTCTACGGGCTAAGTCAGACTTCCTCCCGCTAGGCCCTATAAATAGAAGGCACCCCCCCCCCTAATCTGCCCACCGCCTCCGTACCTGTGGGATCTGGCATCGCATGCAGTTGTCGGAGATCAACAACAACAAAACATGCTATAAAAAATCAATAGAATTTGTCACAGAAAGTTGAAACTCACACATCTATTATACAAATATATGTTCCAGTTACTGATGTGATTTGGAGAATATCGTATTTTTACTACAGGATATATAGAAAATTATTGGATTTTCACCATTGAAAGTAAATTTCGTTACTAAAAATAATTTTGTTTACCGCCTTGTTTTTATATGTATAATTATTTGTTTTTCAGATATTGTGATCACTATGGTGCGGTCTTCTTACTTACAAAGACAGAATTAAAAAGTAAATATTAGGAATTAGTTAAAACTTATTTAGTTTGTAGCCTCAATTTGGGGTACAATGAAATACTTGTAGATGGGGTACAATGAAACATGTTTCATTGTAAAGTAAATAAAAAACTTTGTAAAAAAACACACATAAGATGTTATAGGCGAGTAGATATGTACGTTCCGACCAAAAATTGTTTTGGTCTTCCTCAATCAAAGCCCTTCGTCACAAGGAGCACAGGGAACTGAAAAAATAAAATAAAAAAATAAAAAAATTGTGTAACTTTTTTTTCAGTTCCCTGTGCTCCTTGTAACGAAGGGCTTTGATTGAGGAAGACAAAAACAATTTTTGGTCGAAAAGTACGTATCTACTTGCCTATAACATCTTATGTGTGTTTTTTACAAAGTTTTTTATTTACTTTATCGTTTAACACCAGTATTTTGAGTGTGTTTTCCGATGTTTCATTGTAATCCGGGTGAGTGCATTCACTTATATTAACAATATTAATATTAAATATATAGATTGAGATCTTCATAGAGCACATTAAGGTAGCAAGGAATTGTTTTAAATGATACTCTATCTTCTTCAGACTCTGAAGAGGGTGACAACCGAGATTGCCTTTCAATTAACAATCTAAACAGTACAGATTATGAGCTACTCTCAGATAACATGTATGACACGAGCAGTATCGCTCTAAATGATTATGTTTTAATCAAGAAAGGTGAACTTAAAGGATAAGAAATGTACTCTGTGGGGGATATAATAAACTTAAATCAAACGGAAAGCTAAGTTCTGTACGTCAAACGACTAAGTCCAAGCTTCAAATTTGTGCGTTCTTCGGAAATATACATTTTTGTAAAACTCAAATTGTAGACCACCTCCTGTTCCTTCAGGTAGCACAGAAAGGAAAGCAGAAATACTAATTTTTGAATTTTGTTTAAGTAAATTTAAGATAAAATGAAAAACTATAGGCTAACTTCTAATAAAAGTATTATACTTTCATCTTAAGCTATAACAGTTTAATTAAATTTATTTTTTCCATTTAAATTTCATATTTATGTTTCACTAATTTTTATTATAAATGTAAATAAAACATATATTCTGAAATTTGAATTTTTACCCATATTATTTGAGTATTTGTGAAGTGTTATTAAGTGTTTCATTGTACTCCGGCATTCGGGGTATATTGAAACACTGACAGACATTTACCTTTTGTAACTTTTTAAACATGAAAAAGCTATTTATAAACTCATAAAAATTCATTTAGATAGGGAAAAGAGTAGGTTAAAAATGTTCATTAATTTTATTTTTGCATTTGCTAATTTGTGAGCAGGAAAAACTATAGTAAATTTCGTTTCATAGTACCCCAACTTACCATATCTCTCATTTTTTTCTGGGTGCATAATTTTGTGTTTGTGAAAAGGAAAAACTGATATTTAAACAAAGCTAAAATATATTTTGACTGTATTAGAAAAAAGTTTTTCCCTAAATGTATATTTTAAAGGGAACATTATCAACAGTAAGATAATAATATAATATTTTCAAAATAAAAGTATAAAACACAAAACAAGCAATTAAATGAAAAAATGTAATTACGTTTTCTTTAGAACTGTAGACAATTTAATGACCAGAAAAGAGCCCCGTTAAGTAGTTCCATCCTTTTTAGTGAAAACAAAATCTGCATTTATATGTTACAAAACTTAAATATATAAACTTTAAGAAACAGTTTCTTTTTTTCCCACAGATTATAAGATTGTTCAAAAGAATAAGCTTTTGACTGAGAACAATGCTTTTTAAAAAAAGGTAAAATCTTCAAGCAGTTTTCTGTTATTATTTAATTTTATGGATCATACATGGGTAGTTTTTGTTGTCAGACAGCCATAACAGTTAGTTCTAACTATTACTTGCATCATGCCTAAAAGCAGTCAAAAACGGCAACCAGTAAAAAAGCTGTCTCTGCTAGTGGCACAATTTTGGATTTTTGTGTCCCATCAAAAAACTGAAGTGAACTAGATTGCCCCAAAGGTGGTTATTCAATTTAAAATATGGGTTTTATATTTAGTCAAAGGATTTCGTTTAAAAGTAAAAATAAAGTGGTATAGACCTCGTCCATCTAAGTTATGCATATAATTATGCTGCAACTAGTAAATTTCAAACTCATGTAGATCTAGATTAAGATAAAAAAGTCTGAAAATACTTTTTTAGTAGTTGAAAATTTAGGTTTCACTGCCATATACTATATTGAAGTTGCTTGTAAACTCCAGCTGCTCAGTATTCAAAAGAACTTAAAAATAATAATTTAAGGTACTGGAATTATAAAGAATATTCTGCCAAAAAAGGAATAATAAACTTTACAAGTGTTGATTCGTGAAGAATAAGTTCAGATTTAAGTAAACTTGTGCAAAAAAAGTATAATAGCTTCTCCGTATGCTACGATTGGAAAAATATGCATGTTAATTAAGTTTAAAATCATATCGAGAGCAAATTGCTTTATACTTCATATATTCAGTTGTCCATTTTCCAAATGTTCTTCCAATAGCTTGGTGTATGCAGTAAAAACACTGAACTGCAGGCACCATGAGTACAATAAATGAATGACCCATTTTAAACGTTAGTAATTAAAATATGATGTTAAAATTAGTGATAAATTTTTCAGGTAGAGAGGGATGAAAACAATCCGCGCTGTAGTAATAGAAAAGAACGTCTGGCTTTTAGTCAATCGTTCTTGAGCGAGTGTTTTCTAGCCTGTTATCACAGCTTAACTTCCTCAAGAACTATTAAGTGAAAATTACACATACTTTTTATATCATTACAGCAGATTGACAGTAGCGCCATCCCTCGGCTAAATTAGCTATTAATTTCCATTTCTGTGTTTCTCAAAACCATGGCTCACTGAGATAAGTACAGGCTGTCCGAAAAGCTCCGTTTTTGCGTGCGACTAAAATTCCGCTTTTCCCCCCGATTTTTCACTGTTACCCCACTGTATCACTGTTGCCAACTCTGCCAGAGAAAATGTGCCTAAAATCAAAGTATCCACAAATGGCTAACAATATTTTCAAGCTGAGAAAAAAAATATTTTTTTTTTTTAGCGTTTACGAACTTGTGCTGGTGAAATATGCTTCACCTCTTGCTAATGCTCTTTGAGACATTTGGACATTCATTTCCGATTTACAAAATACTTCAGTATCGCCAGTTTGCCAAGATCTTTTTCTCCGGCAGAGTTGGCAACAGTGATACAGTGGGGTAACAGCGACAAATCGGCGAAGAAGCGAAACTTTTCTCGTACGCAAAATCCCATAGGAGAAACTGGTTTTCGGACGGCCTGTACTTATCCCAGTGAGACATGTTCAAAACTGACTGTTCTGGCATTAATGCAGCAAACGGTACATTCCTGTATCGATTGGTGTTTTAGTTATACACATTTATAAAGGGTCAGTCTTTTACACAGAATGCATAATTCTTAAAGCATCAATCTGAAAATTTGTCGCACCAAAAGGTAAAGATGTAAAAAAAAAAAAAAAATGGATTTCAATGAATAAGTGGGAAAAAAAGAAGCTGAAACATATTTATATTTCATATTGATAACGTCGTTTTTTAATATCTAATTATCATAGTCTTGAACAAACAGGTTGGAATTAATGATTAACAAAAGGGTGAATTTGTAATTATTCATTGCACCTGACCTATTTATGATTTCTGATGGCGCATTGCATACGTAGTGTTTTAAATACTTAGAAATGATCTTTCTGAATCTCACAAGCCTATTCTTAGCATATTTAATCCCATTCAACATCTTTACGGCCGTTTATTACCCAATAAAACCACGAATAAATTCCCCGGGAGACCAATCTTTTTTAATCGCTATCCCGATATAGGAACACGTGTAAAATTCATAATTAGAGAGCAGCCAATGGTTGAGTAAAATTCGACCACGCCTGTTGTAATCGAGGTACAACTTGTTATTCTTGACCGCTAAATGAATTCTTTTGTTATGAGGTGCCCTCCCCCCTTTTTTTGTTCTTTCTTCCTTGGAAGTTCTCATTGATAATTTCATTATTCTATTCGTGCAGAAGCAACACCCTGTTGTATTCTCCCATAAGGAATAATAAAAGAAGGAAAAGATCAACCGCCATATTGGAGGGGTGCCAGGACTGGGATATCGTGTTATTGGGGATTTTCGAAGAGGAGGGGGGGGGTCGTTCTTTCAGTGACACTAATGTTTATGGATTGGTATAGGAATAAAACGGAACTGAGGTGATGCCATTGTCAGAGAGGTGAGTTTAGGTAATTATTCTGATTTTTAAAAATATTTTGGTCTATGTGAAAAGATATCTATGAATTTTGAATGGTGTCTTCCTAATGAACTGTTTGTAGCACATACACAAAAATGATCATGTACAAGTATAAATGAAATGTACGCAGATTTAATTTTTTATTCCTATACGCAAAGTTTGCTAAAACTTAAAAAACTATGAAAATATAATTGGGTAATTTTATTTTATGGTAAACCCCCTTCCTTCCCCCGTAGATAGGAATCTTTCAATTTGAAAATATCTGAGATTTATTGGGTGTAAGAATAAGCTTCGACCTTTTTTTAAAATCTCAAACGTTTTACGCTGTGGTAAGGGTACAATTTCGATTTCCAGAACGTTAGTACATACTAAATCTTCCATAAGAAATATTCGCCAAATATAAAAAGCTTTGTCAGTGTTCTACCTACATGGATAATTTTCAAACTGTTATGTAATGCAGAGTCAAAATGACTCAAGCTCGTCTTTCTTTAAATTATAAATTTAATTAAAAGAAGAAGATTACTTTTATGCTTTAATGCGATACTAAAATAATGTTTGTTTTCGTTTTCCAGAATAAATTATAGGTGGCAGCACTTTACTTTATATTTTTCTTGTCAAATCTTTGCATAGAGAATTTTTGCGTCCACAATGATGTAATCGTCTAAATTGTTCTTCCGTTTACCGATAGGCTGGAGGATCGAATCCACTTGCAGATGCGAACAATTTTTTTCATAGGCTTCGCACAGTAAATATATATATATATATAACATTTTTTTTTAGTCGTAAATCTTGTAAGCATCTGTTTTAGAGAGTACGTACATTTGTATGCCTTTAAAACGTAGTACTTGACATAAACATTTATTTGATGAATAGGTAACACTTATTTTACCTCGTCAAAAGTGTCAATATACTCATTACTAATTATTCTTGTTCTTCTACATAGCCATGCTAACCATATACTCCAAAGCGGATCCAAAAGTACTTAACAAGAGTGAATTCGTAAACTTCAAATCATCCGCCGTATTAACCGCACGTTATTCGTTCAGAATTCTTCTTATTTTGATTTGTGTTAAAATCTATTCTGGAGAACGGTTTACTTTCCTTGAAGGTATTCGAAAATTCGCTCAATGAATGGTTTACTTCGATACAACCAGAAATTTTCATTTTGGGAATACGTTCATTGAAAGTTGTATGAAGATCGAAGCTACAACCTGATTTTACTTTGAATAAACAGCTTTTTATTTTCTTAACAGTCAAAAGTAAAAATTAACAACAACACCCAATCTTTCTTACCCTTTTTTGGGAATTTATAGGGTAATAAGTTCTTAGTTTTTGCGATAGCTCATTATTTTTGTATGAAATCGAGAAATGCCCCAATATATGACATTATACTTGCCACAATAGGTAACACTTTTACTCACTTGGGAGGTATTTTATGTAATAAAGCTCCAAATTTATTTAGTAGATGGATGAAAAATTGGAAGACACCCATCGAGCAGCCTAAAAATTTTCTAGATGAGTCATTATAGCAAGACTTATTTTTTGAAGTTTCTTGATTTAGGGTTCTTACAATTAAAAAGGCTTTTGGTCTTTGCAGGAAGTCATTCTCAAAGCCGCAGAGCGGCCTTAGCTTATGAGAAACAAGAAAGAACTACTTATTTCGTTATCTGACCAGTGTAAGTGATGCTGCTTACTAAGCCAACAGCTATCAGGTACCACATAATATATTTTGAGGAGTTGGCCGCTGTAAAAGACGAGTAACATATTGATGGTAGGTGATCGCCGCGACTTATTTTGAATCCTGATATATATGCTATCTTCTTAAAAACTTTTTTTCTTCTGTACATAGAGGAATTTAAGACAGTTTCTAATAGCAAAAAGTTGTATTTTTAAACTTTTTCTCTTCTTAGGAATTGCTATTTTCAGCTAATTACTTGGTGAAAGACATCATGTATTACGTGAATTTATTGAAAATGCGAGTACTCTTTAAACCTATCAAAATAGCACAATTCACGCGTATTTTAAAGCTTCCGATTTTCGGGTATCATTGATACAATTTTTTGCTTTAATAATTCTAAAATAAGTATGTGCTACCTAAAATAATACCTAAAATAAGAAAAGTAGAATTTTTCAAATCCGATTTCGTCGGAATTACCGATTTCAAATATTAGAAAATTCCAGATTTTAGAAATTCTGCAGTATGAATTATAAAAAAAAAAACCAAATAAATTTGCCCTCCCCCCCCTATAAAAAGGACTTAATTTTCTTGAATAGGAAAAATGATAGTAAAAATTAAACACATTTACTGAGTAATTATACACAAGAGAAAAATGTTAATTTTTAATACATCTATCTATATAAATAAAATTAGACTTTTGTCTGTACATTTCTTGGAATTCAAAAATTTTGCGATTTCTATCCGTTTCAAGCACCCGGGAATCCGATGCGACCCTCAAAAAAAAGTTTGTCTGTCTGTCATTCTGTCATTCTGTCCTTCTGTCCTTCTGTCATTCTGTCATTCTGTCCGTGACGCTTTTTTGTTTAAGCATCACGTAAAAACGGCTGAAGCGAATGATATGAAATTGGATGTCATGATAGGTGGTCACTCAACTTAAAACATAGGTGTCGAATTTTAAAAAAATATTGATTAGATTTTCAGATTTTGCTAAAATCGTTTCAAACTGCGATAATGTGTGTTCAAGCATCACGTAAAAACGACTGAAGCGAATGATATGTAATTGGGTGTCATGATAGGTAGTCACTCAACTTAAAACATAGGCGTCGAATTTAAAAAAAATCTTGATTGTATTTTGAGATTTTGCGAAAATCCTTTCAAACTGTGTAAATTTGTGTTCAATCATCACGTAAAAACGACTGAAGCGAAGGATATGAAATTTTATTTCATGATAGGTAGTCACTCAACTTAAAACATAGGCGTCGAATTTTTAAAAAATCTTAATTGTATTTTGAAATTTTGCGAAAATCATTTCAAACTGCGTAAATTTGTGTTCGCACATCACGTAATAACTGCAAAGGTGAAAAAATGATATTTGGTGAAATGATAGGTGGTCACTCACCTTAAACTATAAGCATCTAATTAAAAAAAAATCCATCAGATTTCGAGATTTTGTGAAAATCGTTTAAAACTGAGTGAATCTTTGTTCCCGTATTACGTAATAACGACTAAAACGAATGATACGAAATTTGGTCACACGATAGATCGTTGCTCAACATAAACTATAGGAGTCCAATTTTTTAAACCTTTTTATTAGATTTTGAGATTTTGTGAAAATTCTCTCAAAATACGTTTATATTTCTTCAAACATCACGTAATAACGACTAATAAGAATGATACGAAATTGAGTGATGTGATAGGTAGTTGCTAATCTTAATTTATAGGCGTTGAATTTTAAATATATTTTGCTTACATTTTGAGATTTTTCGAAAATCGTTTTAAAATGCTGAAAATTTGTTCCAGCATCACGAAATAAAGACTGCAGGGAATGAAACGAATTTGGGTGACATGATAGGTTGTCACTCAACTTAAATTCTAAGCTTCAAATTTTTCAAAAATGTTGATTAAATTTTGAGATTTTGCGAAAATTATTTCAATATGCGCAAATATTCGTTCGCGCATCACATAATTACGACTAAAGCGAATGAAATGATATTACTTAGTTACTCTCTAACCTGTAATATTTTAACAATACATGAAAATTATAACTTCGCTTTCTTTACTTTGGCAACATACTACATCCATTCTGTGTACTCCTACAATGCTGACGAAAGTTCTTGCTTTTTGGAAATTTTCATTCACTAACCCGTCGAGGACGGGTACTTCAGCTAGTATTTAATAAAATCTTAATAAAGCATTTTTTTGCTGATTACAGATTTATTGTTATAATTGTTATTTTAACGTTTAATTTTGTCCGGATTATTGAAATTCCGTAGTTTGGAAGTGCAAATTTGAGATGTTTTACTGTATTTGAAGGGTTTTAATAAACCCTTTTCTTTGACTCCAGATTCGAAGGTTATTCAGTCTTAAAAGAATACACAGGTTTCGTCGAAATCCAGCTTTATTAAGCAGCAAACTTGATGAACTTGAAACTAACTTAACAAATAACAGAACGAAACAAAACAATAAGTTCTAACGGATAACACGAGTAGTACAGGTGATGCTGTGGGGTATTTTAAGCGGCGAGCAATACCGGATCGATGGCGTGAGGCTGGACGCAGGAAGAAGCGGTCGATCCGAATCCCCAGCGAAGACGATGGCTCCACGGCATCAAGCTGGAAGGCGAGGAAAGCAGACTCGTTACCACAGCGACGTCGAGGGATCCATGACATCTGATAGGACTCCGAAACCGCCACACCAGATCCTGGCAGGGAAGGCTGCTTGTTAACACCACCACCAGAGAGATCGAACTGCTACGAGCTCAGACTTGCCGCGACTTTTATAGCAGCTTGCGCAGGGCGGAAGTTTTGCATAATTGCGTATCTGCAATATCTGCGAGCGCCACCGCTTCGCATTCAGTCGCAAGTTAGTTCTCGCTAGCCCGTTTCCGAAGGCCTAGGCGAATCCGAAGGACCAGGTGGATGAGGAGCACCACATATTTAAAAGTAATAAAGGGGGATATATCAAAAAACAACAACAATAATAAAAAACCCCGAAAAACTCTAAATAGCGCTGAAAATAGTACAAGGTATAAACATGCATGCGCTCATTGGGTAATAACCATTGGAGGAATCATACGACTTCAGAGAAGTGAAACGCAAGTGGAAAAGGGTCTTAAGACGAAACCACTGGAGCACCTTGGAATTAGCGAGCACGCATTAGAGCAAAAACAAGAAAACACCACAAACCAATAAAATATATGGACTCTCAAACTTAAAAATAAATGGTCGAAATTCAGTGTAGTGACTGATTTATTATTTCTAATGATAAAGTAGCGATTTTGGTTCTGTGTTTCTCGTTTCTAATAACAAATTAAATGAAAAATAATTTCGAGGTTAATGGACGATTAATTATAAGCCCAGACACATGATTGGTCAAGTTAGGAACAATTTAGGCTAAGTGGAGAAGTTTTCGAATTTTTACAAACGTGGGTCTTAAATTTTACCGATAAAAAACTGATAATGCTATAGGAATTTTGGAAAATTTCGAATTAAGTAAAATACGTTGTTGATATCAGTGCAAATATGATTTATTCTAAATTAGGACCTACTACTACGGACCTGACTTTTGAGTTTCTATGTAAAATCAAATGTTAAACAAAATTAAAAAACAAAACAAAACAATTCAATCAACCTCACCCGTCATAGTAAGTTTAAAAAGTTAATTATTGATTAAATTAAAATTTTAAACTTCTTATCATGGATAAATATGAATAAAAATCAATTATTCAAAGGCGTATTTGTTTTTCTTAATTACTATCCCATAAATTAAATGCATTGTTATGTTTGAGAGAAACTTTGCTAAAATATTTTTCAGTTAGTAAGACACTTATGAAATTAATGCATGCGTGTGTAAAGAAGGGTTTGAACCTAGACTCAAGGTCGATACTCGATACTTTTTCGTTTCCTCAGATATGTCAATTGATTTTCCTTAATTAAGTTTCGGTGAAATAAATTAATAAAAGGAAAAATGTTTCCTATACTTAAGACTATCGAGCTGTTGCCATAAATATTGAAAGCACCTCAATTTGTGATCCTGGTTGAAATTTCAACCAGCGATGTTGAAGTTAAGTAAATTAGTTTAGAAAATTTATCATGCATTTGCCATATTATAGGTAGTTGATTTTGTAAGGGAAAGAAAAAAAATATTTTTCTGAGATTGTTGAGTAAAAGGTTATATAGATAACTTATCTATATAGTGCCAGATACATAGGACTAAGCTAGAATGAAATAAATCGCTCTATTTTTGAAGTAACTATGCGACTAATAATTTGACATAAATTGAAACAGAAAAAGAACCCTTAAATATGAAAAAATTGTGTTCTTATTTTAATTTTACTGCATTTAAAAATATAAAAAAATTAGAACAGCGATTTTCAGTTTTTCAGTTTAGCTTTTACTTCTAACAAAATGCTGTTTCTGAGTTTTATAAGGAACATTTAAGGTTGCAACTAGAAGAAAAAGAAAACTGCTTCACAGACTTAGTACACAAATTTAAATAAAACGATTGTGTCAGAGATTCAAAAAAATAAAAATAAAAAAATCGAGATCATTCTTTACAATCTACGCTACACACTTTAATAAACAGAAAACTGTACTTTCTTTGAAACTTCCAGAAAACATTTTTAAACATGGAATTGAGCAGCAAAATTTTTCCAAACGTGACACATTTTGCAAAACTTTCGATTTTTGAGAATTCATTGCAAAAGTTTCTTAACATACGAAAATTATCTTTTATTATAGTCTACAACGCAACTTCTAATTTGTTATTTTACTTGCACTTATGCATCAAAGGCATATGATTCTTTTCCAAACTGCAGATTTAATGTATAAAAATTCATTAAGTTTTCACAAATGTAACTTACAAAGGTTTTTATAAGCTTTCTGTACTTTATAAACTTAAAAACTGCAGAATTCAATTTTTTGAGGTTTATTTTACGAGAGTCTCAAGTATTTTATTGTTAAACACTAAAAATTTAAAGTTTAAACACTGCTTTAAGAGCTGTGTATTATCTGTTAAAATTTTAAAAATTCTGTAGAATTTATTGTCACAACTTTTAGAAGATCAGATTTTATAACACTGTGATGTATATGAATCAAAGTATTTATTTAGTCATTTCTATAAGTATTGCATTAATTTATAGGGAAATATATCCATAATCGAAATTTTTCTTTAAGGAACTTAAGTTTAAAGTTACCAAAATTTTCATAGAAATATAATCTACGTAGTAAACTCGTAGTTTTGAAATGTTAAATTTAAAGACTCATGCAATTAAATTCACTTTAAATAATTATTTTCGCATTGGAGTTTATTTGGAATATTCGTTTAAAAAAAATAGAGATTGAATATCACAGACGAATACATGTGGGTATCTTTTCAAAACTTTCTTTATAATTCACGGTATCAAACATGTGGTCAAAATAACATTCCAATACTTAAGTTTTGAAAATGTACTTAGTTTGAAATCAAAGAGATTTTTGCTGCTTTTGGGTTTCGATTTAACCTCTCATCGTTTAAAAAACTCTGTTTAATTTTCTGTAATAATAAGAATAACATGAATGCTTAGATAATGAATAAAAGCCGTTTATTTATAAGTATGACTAAAATTTTATTGCAACTAAAGGAACTTTTACAATACTTGTCATCGAAATAGTCGTTAAAACTGTTAAAATTCGTATTTATAAAGAAATTGACTGATATTTTTACTTTTATTATAAAAGCATAATTATATGGTAAAAAATTAAAAACAAAGTATCTTTATTTATAACCATTTGCCGTAACTAGTTTATTAACTCAATTTAAGTTCTGATAGATTAAAAAAGACTGGTAATTGAATATATAATAAAAAATAATAAAAGTAATAACTATCTGATGCATGCATACCGTTTCTTCAAATATTGAAAATGTTAGCAATACTTTAAATTCTAAGAAAAACTAGTAATAAGGATAATGAATTTTTAACATTAAGTATATTAAACTTTAAAGCTACATTAAATATTAATAGTAACCATTTAAAAATTCCTCAAGAGAACATTGCATAAAATAAATTAAAATTTTGCAAATAACAGTCTTTGATTAAATAATAGCTTAAGTATCGAAAGTTTTCTATATCCAAAAAAGTTTCCAGATCAAATATATTTTAAGATTAATTTTTTAAAAAACAATTTGTTGAAAATTATTAACATACTTATTAAAGCAACACATTTATGAAACAATTACCTGGAAAATAAAGAAGTTTTGAGGCATGCACAGATGCTGCGTTTAGAAGCGAATTAATAATTTAAAATTTATCCAGGCTGAAAAGATTAGAGGAAAATTTTGCTTAGATTGCAAGGGGAGATATACCGATACTTGGTGGGTGTTCTTAGTGCTATATATCGATTGCCATTAATTAACTTTCTAAAAATAACCCTTGAGGAGTTAATAAAGTGAGAACTTCTTATTTTTTTATCGTTGTTTCGATGAAGATGCATAAGGGTGCGACATAAATTGGCACTAGTTTATTGATGAAAGCGTTTTATGTATTCATACACACACTCCCATATACTTCATTGTTTTCAGAAAACTGCAAACGAATAGGAATTTTGAAGAAAAAAAAATCACCATATTCTCATTAGGAATATTCAATTTCTGAAAAAAATATTTTTTAAAAATAAAAAATACTGTTTAAATACTTGAAATTGATCGAGTGCCACAGCTGTAAAAATTTTTTTGTAAATGACAAGATAGTTGAAAAATATTGAAAAACTCTTAAATTTAAAGTCATTGTTTGGAAATTTAGGAGCAAGTGATTTTTGTTTCTTTTCTACCAGCTTTCATTTAACTTGATATGCTTAAAGATGTGTTTCCAGATTTCTTTCTCCCTCTCTCATAATTTCTTTTCATATGTTAATCTGCTTCCTACCAGCCGAGCAAGGCGAAACTTGATAAAGAGGAAGAAAATTTGAAACATTCTCATATTTTAAACAAGCACTAAAGTGCTACATATTAAAAGCGTACTTATGCATCGGCCCTATTTGCCTTTTTTAAAGTTGGAAAAGGTGTCATAATCCATGAGTGAGCAGCATTTGTCTTTATTGTTCCTTAAAACAGTTATTCATGGTTGAATTGAAATCGATATTAAAATTGACTAAAATTGTTTTGAAATCTTCACTTTGCATATTTCAACTACACTTCACCTTTCCTAACTATATCTAACCTTACAGTAATATACCCCCATATGCAAGCTCTTTATAATGATCATTATTCCTAGTGATTATCATTATATTCCATCATGATCATGTGTGGCTAGATCATGAAGCATTGCGCATGTGTGGCTGGATCATGAAGTATGCAAGCTCACAGAACGGCAATCATTTTCTTTAACGTACCCGGAAAAACTGCTGAATTTATAACGACTGGTTCAGACCACTCATTATCCGTAGTGATCGTCAATATTTGATTGTTTACAGTGAAGAAGAAGCTGTGTATTTTGGAGATCGAGGACATTTGCAAACATTTTTACATCTGTAAGGTAAAGTATCATCAAACGTGGTTTTATTTATTCATATGTTGCATCTTTAAAATTTGTTTCAGCTTTTTATTTTTTGTGTTGCATTTTTAGCGCATAAAATATTGTTAATGATGGTGTTTTTTTAGCACATGGCTAATTGTATGCTTTTTTTTTACTACACGTGAACAAAATTTGAACGAATGTTAAGATATTTGTGAAAGTGATAGTATTGTAATGAAATTAAATTTAACATGTTCTATCTTTTTAAATGTTTTAGCCTTTATTTACCTATCCCAGCCACTAATTTTACCACATTTGTGTTGGTTAGACTATTGTGGTACACACTACATAAAAAGAAAATGATATTTCTACTTTAAGGGCCACACTTCTTCACTTCGACCTCCATTGATCGATGCTAGATTAATTATATGCATAATTAATGTAAATTCTGTGCCATGATGTACGCTTGCATAGAACAGTCACATTTGTGAGTTTTAAATATTTAATTTGTATTGAATATGACTATACATTGCTTATTATAATTGCAACTTTTCCTATAATGTGTTTATTTTTTGCTTATTTAGAAAAACTTGTATTGTTTTTTCATCTTATGATTTCTTCCAATCATAAGGTGATTTTCTGTCATCCTACCTCATAAATAAAATTGTAAACAGTCCAACAGTGTTAGAAATTTTCTCCCGCATTTAAAGAAAATTAAAACAATTTTAGTAATTAGTAGTACTATTATTTACTGATTAATAAGATCATAACTTTTCAAATTAAGCATGTTTCTTTGACATTATTAATTAGTAAAGTCAATGCAATCCATTTTTATTTAGTTAAATTTATCTATATATTGCTTTTTTGTAAAAAATATTTGAATTGTTTTGTTTACATGCTCAATTATCAGTTCATAAAATGAGATTCTATTTTATTTTTTTAATTGACGGAAATTTAAAATTCCATTCATAACCCGACTAAGTATGGGCCCTGGGGTTGAAATCGCTAATGAGATGCTAATTAATATTACCATAACATAAAAGGAAGGGTTTGGAAATTTCTCACCAAATATAGAAGATATCGCCAAGTTAGGTTCAGCTTTGGTGGTTTATTTTTTGGTGCCAAACTGAGGGATCAATTGGTAAAAATGGCAAACGTTTGCGACTTTTGATATTTTACTATCCCCACACCGTAATCTGGCTACCAATGTAAAGTAAAAAGCCTTTTTTTGAGTAGACAAAAACCGTTGTCTGAAAGTAATAGCACTCAAGTGCTAATAAACAAGAAAGGTAAATCATGCAAAACGCATCGATTATAAAACATATTACAATGTAACTGTCCTGTCTTTTTACTACGAATTTGACAATGAATGGCCACTAAAACTGGCAAAACTTCGGACATAACCTCAAAAATATTGTTTGACTATTAATGTAATTTTGAGATGCCTTGTAAAATAACATTTAACGACATTTATATAATTTCAAATGAAGAATAAGACGTTACAAACATCTATATACTTATTATATTGTGCTTTAAATGAATGAATGTTTTTAAGTAAGACCATATGTGCATTAGAGGACAGGAAAGTAATGTTTTTAATATTAAATCAAATAAACGTTTAACAAATATTTAGCTATAAATAAGCTGAGCACAAACATAGGATTCATATTCTTTACTTAAAAAAATTATATATATATATATTTTAAATTTCTAGAAAGATATGTAAAATAAGGGGGGGGGTCTACCCTCCTCAGAGGAAGACATTGAAAATGTCCTGAAATTCATAGGTGTTCATGCGTGTGTTCTCTTTCTGGCTATTCTAAAGTTTCTGCATTTAATTTAATAATTTCAGCTAATGTAAAACATAATGAACATTCTTACAAGGGGTTCAATATTTAATTTATAATAAATTAATCCAACCCGTGCAAAAATTTAAGACTTCATAACATGCAACGATGTTTCTGGGATTCCCATTCTCATCTCGAATTCAGAAGACTCGAGAGAGAATCATCTTAGCGTTAGATTTAATCATCATAATCAGAAGCTAATGCATTTGAATAAACTGCGGTCGGACTTTATTTAGTATTCTCTGGACAGGTCATCAGTGGTTAAGGCAAATACATGGGATTTCACTGTCCCGCGCCAGCGCTTAGTATGCGGAACTGGGGGAGTTTCAAACGGCCTAACATTCAAAACGCGGAATGGACAATTTAGACTTCCATTGTATATGTAGGAGTGCGCTTTGAAATAAATAGATCTGCATTGAGCAGTATTCAACAATAGCGTTATGGCTATATTTAGTGCATTGCTGTAGTCGCTATTTTTGATTGGAACAGGCTCGCATAGAAAAGGCAGCTGTATTTAAGACAAATGAAAAGTTGGGACGCATTTCAGGTTTTGTAAGACCAGAGTTTTCTCTAAGTGGTTTTTGCCAGAAGTTACTATACTGGTGTAAGAAATTAAGAGAATTTGCGGACTTGGTCGACTATCTCTAGAACAGGACCGATTTTAATGAAATTTGATATGTACATACATACAAAACAAATAACCATTCAATAATTGTAGTACACACTCATAATCGTGCGTAACACTCGTTGGAGTCGGAAGGTATGAAATAGCGGTTGCAAAATAAACAAAAAAAAATGCGTCAATAGGGGGGTATGGTCTCCTCTAACAGATATACAGGTCTCGCAGCGTGATTTAATACTTGAAATAAGGCAGTTTATCATCTCCTGCTATTGGTCCCACTCGTTCAGCAATGCTGTTTTAATCAGCTGAATGGTTCTCGGAGGGGGGGTTACGAGTTGCAATTGCCCTCCCCAGAGCGTCCCAGACATGCTCTATAGGATTAAGGTCTGGAGATCTGGCTGGTCAACCTATCCGGCGAATATCCTTACTCTCTAGAAATTCGTCGACCAGAAGGGCTCTATGTGGCCTCGCACTTTCGTCCATTAAAATGAACTCAGGGCCTACTGCACACCCGAAAAGGCAAACATAGGGCTCAAAGACCATCCTTATATCCCACACCAGACTCCCCAGTGCAACTTTCAAAGACATGGAGAGGTGTGCGACCATCCAGCATAATACCTGCTCAGACCATTAAACCTCCTCTGCCATTATTGGTCGATTTCGCGGACATTGGAGGGTAAGTAGAGGGCCCCTGGTTCGCTCCATATGAACGTATGGAGAGAATCGGTGTTTAGGCTGAACCGGAATTCATCAGCGAAGAGAACGGTCGCCCATCGATCTATACTCCAATCTCTATGCAAAATGGATTCTCCTGTTCGTAGAAGTGAGCGGGACGCAAACAGCAGGTCTTTTTGCAAACAACCCTCTCCCAAGAAGTCTTTTGAAAACAGTCACCTTTGATACACGGGTTCCCGTGACTGCATACAAGTCACGAGAGAGCTGAGAAGCTACAGCACTCTGGACAAATAGCGATCTTCTCTGGCCGTCTTGGTTCTTGGACGACCTTCCCCGGGTTTTCTCTCGATGGATCCGGTATCCTGGAACCATAAGTTACACACGACGCTGGGCGTTAGAATGAACTCTCTACAAATCTGGACTTGAGATTGACCTGTTTCTAGCTTCCGCACCTCATTCCATCATCTAAACGTTGATGGTTACTCATTTTTACTGTTACAATTTGAAATGAACCGTTTGCTGAAAAATAACACCAATAAATTCGCCGAGATGTGCTGGCAAACAAAATGCGTCTTAATTTTCACGCGATTATAAAGTCTGTTTCTCTACAACCTCCACCTATACACACAAATGCGCTTACTTATTTGACGTACAAGATTTGCATTTTTGTCTAGAAGCAGTGGTTTTACACTCAGTTCAGTTCTTTTCTTGAAATTCAATAAAATATGCAAATTCTCTTAATTTATTTCACGAGTGTATTTTAAAGGGAATACATACCTGTTAAATATCAGAAAAAAACCACTCTCTCCTCTGAAAAAAAAATAATTATATAGTTGTGTTGTATTTTGGCATACATACCAGTGTATTTAGATAATAGAAATACACTGTTAAATATTAGGAAAAAACTGACCTCTCCTCCGAAAAAAATAATACTTATACAGTTGTGTTGTATTATGGTAAACAAAGTTACGTAAGGGTTATCTGTCAAGGATTGGGGTGCCTTGGCCGGAGGACTTTTTAAGGGGGTTTAACGCTTATCCACCTTACATTTGAAGAAAACCGACCAAAAATCGAGACCGTCAGATCGACAGCGGGACTTTAACACTTCAGCGCTCTACCGTTTTAAGTGTCTTATATTTTAAATTCCTTTGTTACACAAAACTAGCAGATTAGAATGTTTCTTTTCGTCACTTAATTTACAGACATTTCTAAAAGTGCACATTTTGTTTAATACAGTACCTATTTTTGCGTATTTGCACCTGTATGAAATATCTACGCAAAGGGCACATACATATTCAAAAGTGCAAGCTGATGAAAATTACGTGTTTCCGAACATGTTTTGCGCATTTGGCTCTCACTAGAATCAAGTAACATTGCGAAGCTCCTCGATACAAATTTTCTTCAAAATTTCATTCGATTCGTTTCAAATCCAGAATCCTTAGATTAATTAGTCCTTCGAAATATACTACATGTATGGTTGAGGTAAAGAGTTTTGTTATACAATTCGTCTATCGCAATATCGCTCTTTGAATTTCTTAGCTTCGTTCTATTGCGGGTTTTTACTGACTTTAGAAAAAGAAATTCTTTATTCGGCGCATTTTTAATTTTTTTTTATTCATTAAAAAAATGTATGTTTACTGACTTCTCGGCTACCAATTTGGATAGTTTAAACAACAGTTTCCCAACATCTACTCCACGAGACGTTACTGCAGGTCCACGCATATCAAATTTATTAAAAATAATCAGCAGCAAAAGTCGTTTCAACTAAAAATTATACTTGCTTTAATAAATAAAATACATATTTATATAATACTTATTCTTTTTGGCTGGCATTGGTCCACGAAATGTTTTTCCTATTTTTTTCTCAGTCCGATGATGTAAAAAGGTTGGGAAAAAATGCTTTAATTGTATTCTATTCAGATGTATTTTGTGACAGTCCCAAATATATTTTTCTACCACATGATATTTTCATAGTTTAGTGATTGTTTTTAACAACTGTATGAGTGTAATTAAATGTGCAATAATAATATGATGGAGCAAATGATGGAGCAAATAAAAGTCCCCCGGAGAACAAAGATTACAAAGAAACACAGTAAAGGAAAGGCAATACTATATAGTTCGCTAACCTGAATACAATAGATGTTTAAAAGGACCAACCATTCATCACTTGGCACTTTTGGGCCTTGGTTTACAAGTTGTTGGAGGCAGAGCGAAGCTGAACTGCTGGAATTGCTCCAATCTTATCAGGAATTCTCTGCTGCATTTCTTGAAGACTATGAGGGTTGTTGACATACATTTTAGATTTGAGGTTATGACACAAAATATAATCGCACGCAGACAGATCAGGTGACTCGGATGGCCAGCTACAGAGCCGAGACCAGACTGACCTTTGCTAACTCTACCTCTACCTAGTTGTAACCAAAGCCCAAAAGGGCCAAGAGATCAATGGTGGCCATCTTCAACATCTCCTGTAGGCTGGCTAGCGGACTATGTAGTATTGTACTTCCTTTGCTGTGCTCCTTTGTAACATGGAACTGCGTTCTCTAGGCCACTTTCATTTGCGCAACCCTGTATATAATCTCTAATATCACATACTTCATGGCTACAGAATGTAATAATGTTGAAAAAAAACTTATTTTGAGTTAAGACAGGCTTTTCATGCCCTAATTACGAAAATATTAGATTTACAAATGAAGAATAATGCATCGCGGATAGTTCTGGAGCGGGATAACCGCAAAAAACGAGGGTCAAATCACACCCATTTTCTAGAGCATAATTTTTCTATCTCTGAATGGCTACCATTGAAATATGGTCATATATTTAGACATGTTCTGTACTAGTTTGACTAACTCCCCTCTCGGCTGGACTGCTGTGGGACCGAGTAAGCTGATGGGAGCTGGTGCAAGTAAAATCCGTCGTGGCTTCAATGTCCTATATGTTCAAACGATACCTCTCGGGGGTGACGATTTCAGGTGGTGGTTGGTACCTCATCTGGAATTGGTTCAAAATTAGGGACCAACAAGTTGAAGTCCAACCCCCTCGGGGCAATGGCGCCAATTTCCATGAATAGTGCGATCGTCTATCCATGGATACAAGAAGAAGAACAACAATAAGTAATTTGACTGTGAATAATGACGTGTTCGGAAACAACTGAACTTTCCATAATACTAGACTGGCTATATTACTGAAATTCCTGTTTTAATTTTTGTTCCTGAGCCCTTTGCCCTCAACATCTCACGTTCGTACAGAGTGCCTCTGAAAAGTATAGTGACAAACTTTTAGGGTAGGCATGGTGCATAAACAGTACTCGTATAGCAATGTGGGGTCCGAAACGTTGTTTTCACACACCGGTTAATAATTAAGCCACAAAAGTTTGAAGTGCTACTGAAATTTATTGCGATGGTTTTCCGAAATTTAACTATTCTTTTGTCAGAAAATGCTGAACTAAAATTGATCATTAGAAATAATATTTCCTTTTGAATTCTGCAATTTTACCAGAATCAACCATTTGTTTTAAATCTCAATAATGTAAGTTAACTAATACTTCAACATCTTTTGTAGAGTCATTATTGACCATTGTGTGAAAACAATACTTTTGATTCCACATTGCCATGCTATCCTGAATCATTTTTATGTGCCCTAAAACATCGTCGCTATATTTTGGGGACACCCTGCATATGCATACTGTGATTTAGATCACATATTTAACATCCATTATCAAATGTTTTGAGTTTTTTTGAATTTAATCTGTTTAAAGTCCAGCATTTTAATTTTTATATCTCTCTCTCCTCGTTTTTCCTTACTTCGGCTTTCAAAATTTGTATTTCACTTTTCTCCGCATACAATTGCCTTTTACTGAGTACTTATTTCAGACATGGTGGCATCTAATGGGCTAAAAATAGTTTTTACTATGTCGGCTTACATAGTTTTTACTATGGTTTTTACTATGTCGGCTTACTATACAACGTTTTCCCCCATTTTTTTCTGCTCCACTCTCTCGCCTACTATTTTAGCATATTTTATTTCAATTATTTTTGATGCCATGCACCGGCTTTCAAAATTATCCAATCGCTGCTTGTTTACATTAATGTCATTCATCTAAATTTATTGTAACTTAGTATTTGGCGTTTGTTATCTCGGACAAGTGTTTGTTTTCTCCAGGGTCATTTACCTTTGGTGTCTGATTTTTCTCACTCACTTCATGGATATTAGAATGACCTCCCCATGAGAGGAGAATGACCTCCCCATCAGACCTCGATGTTTAATTGTTTTTCAAATCGCATTCCATAAAATGTTTTTAAAAGAAGTAAAGATCTTCGTCTTTTATTGCAAAAGTAATTTATCAAACTTGTGTTTTGCGACTTAACGCTAATTAAAAAAATACGAATTTAAAATAGTTTAATTAAGTAAATCCTTCTCAGTACACACACTTCAATGCTTTTATATACTGTATGAATACTGAGTGTATGACAGACATTTAGATAGCAAACTTACTTCACATTTACTTTGTTTTTATTTTAAAGCACTTAAAATATTTAAAGCATCAAAGCTTTGCACAGGCACTAACATTTTCCACAATGTATAGGGCGATACAGAACTAAAACTGTATTAAAATTAAATGAAAATATCTTTCGAAGACAAAAAAAAATTCTTTCCAAATCTTGCATATTATTATATAAAATATGACAAGATATATATTTTGATTTTGTCGGAAAGGAATAAACTGAAAAATTTTCAAAGATATTTTTCAAAACTGAAATTCCCTTTTGATTTTGTTATGATTACTGAAGGACATTACTGCCAACTGGAATGGAACTTCTTACTTATTCGGGACAAGCTGCCAGCTATATAGTAGTCCCTTCCAAGTAATTTTTTCCTCTAACCCGCATAAAAAAATCAGTATCACAAATAAAGAAGAAATAAATAAATGCTAGTTTTACAATCTTTTAAAAAATGTCGACTGACAAACGGAATAAAGAGCCTCTTTCATTTTAAAAAGCTGGTGAAAAAGCCGAAAAAGGAGTTAAATATTTTTGGATTTGTAAGTTTCATAACTTTGGAATCATGAATTATGAGTTACAATATTTTTTTTTTGTTTTGTTTTGTTAGAATTTATTTACGTACTAACGTCTGGTAAAATAAAAAAGAAGGGGTTATTTTTTTAAATTTATATTTGCTAGGTGTGGATATTTTATGGCAATGAATTGAAATCTAAAAAATAGGTGAAATTATGTCACTTGTAACATAATTCTTTAACCTTATTTGAGTAATTTTAATTTTATAATGTTAAAACGAACTGCGACCTCATTTTCGCATTCGTAACTAACTTAAAATTTGGGCCTACACGACCTAACTACAACTATCACAACTAGCGTAATAATATCTAAGATAATATTCTACGGCAATTTTATACTATAATCTTAAATGACATAATTAACTTGCCTTGACTTTTAATGAAATTTCAAATTTGTGACGTAAAAAAGATACCGTTATCTTTGCGCTTTCGCAACAATAAATGTAAGTAGGTCACTGCATAAGGTAACTTTAATTCCCGGCCGAAGACTGGCAGCTTAGCTTTACTAGACAGCTTTAAATCTTTGACAACTCAAGGGTCCTCCAGAGCGTGGAATTTCGTTCTGCCCCACAGTTTAGAGCATCACCGAAACAGAGTTTATTCTTGGATCTCCGTTTAGAGAATCACCGAAACGGAGATCATTTTGGGCTTGGAACCTCTGTTCCATCGACCAACCTACCAATCTACCAACTTATCCAGCAAAAGGACACACGAACCCAAAGATATAGCGTGCAGTTTCGTCGTATGTACACGGTTGTCGTCGATCGGAAGGGACTTGAACCCGAGTACTTCGACCTAGAGTTTGACATCTTGCCGACCGGGCAACAACGACCCTGCATGAGGTAATTGAATTTTAGGTGTTTACAGGTAATTGAATTCTAGGTGTTGGAAAGACTGCAGATGTCGGCCACAGGAGTGCATGAGGTAATTGCGATTTTTTGATCTTGGGGACAGTAATAATTATTCCATGCAGCTCGTTTTCTTAACAAATGTAATCTGAAGTGATACATTTGTTAGTGATACTAATGCCTAGTGATATTCAACACAGAAAATCATTAAAACTTAACGTTCTCACCTATTTAAGTATATCTAGATTTAAAAAAAAAATTGATCTCACTTCGGTATCTCACCAAAGCAACAAATTGAGGTTAAATTTTATTTCAGTCCTCGAAACGATCTTCATGACTAATAACTTTGTGATGTTATTATAATGCCTTGCATTTATAATAAAATCAATGATTTTATGTGTTTAGATTGTAAAAAAAATATGAATGCCTAGAAGACAGCAGTCTTATGAAGAGGCTGACGAAATGACACCCAAGCCCACGCTTGAATCAAAATACCTGTTCTGAGACAACTGCTGAAGCATGTTTACCAAATCGCACGCAGTATCTCCTGTCAGGCTTCCAACTATTTTCCAATGACAGCCTTCTACAAAAGCACTGATCAATATTTCAACCACCAATATTAATTCTTATTATTAACAAATATAACCAGTATTAATTATTATTAACAAATACGGAAGACAAAAACACATTATCGAATTTCCTGAATTCTTGGAATAATAATCAAATCATCAAATAAATGGATTATTTTTACTAGGATAATTTCACGTGAAGGAAAAAAGATCAGTTACAACATCAAAAGACTTATGTTGAGGCCGCTGTTAAAAACAAGTTTACCGAACATCGCACAAATATCTCCCGTCATTGCTTCTGACTACACTCTAACACTTTCATTATAATGATTGCTTTTGACAAAACATCAAAGAACTGACCAATATTTGAACCACCTACATTAGTTGTTAGAACAAATCCGAAAGAGCAAAACTCTTTCCAGAATTCATGGAATAATTAACCTCAATTAATAACAATTGCGATTATTTTTATGAGGATCATTTCCACAAGAGAATAAACGTCATAAAAGACAAACAATTTAGCTAAATCACCAAAAGATAAATTCTGAGGACGCTGCTAAAGCTTGTTTTTCAAACAGCGCACAATATATTTTGCCATACCATTTTCCAACACTTCCATTCCAATGACTCCCTTCCATTAAAGTACAAGCCAGTATTTCAATTCCCAACATTAATTATAAGAACATATCCCAAAGAGCAAAACACATTACCGAATTTCCAGAACTCTTATAATAATTATTCTCTATTAACAATAACCAATCGATTATTTTCGTGAGGATCATATCCAGGAAGAGAATAAACCTCATAAAAGACAAACAGTTCTGATGAAGCACCGAAAGATCTATTCTGAGGCCACTGCTGAAATCATGTTTAGTAAACAGCGTACAATATCGCCTGTCATGCCTATTTTCCAACACCTCCATTACAATGATTGCCTTCGACCGAAAGCACTGACCAATATTTCCAGAGCGTTAGGGGGGGGGGGGAAGAAACAGTTGAAGTTGTCCAAAAATCGAGGAATTCCTTTAGTAAACAATACAAGGCATGTAGAGTGGCAGCTTGCCAGCTGAGAAACCTGTCCCTGCCCACAGTTATAGTCAGAGCGTCACGTTTTTCCGAATGTTTTCGCTGGACCACTTTGCACCGAGAGATCCAAAGATTGGATTTTACTTTAGGAACTTTTTTCAATAGTTCTGGGAATTCCGTTTGAGGCACGAACTGCAAAACGCGCCGCTTTCTCTGCCTGCGTGCAAAACACTATGGTTTCTTTTTTTTCTTATTCGGTTATCTATTTTTTTTAATCGAATGTTTTTGTGTGTCTTAGAGAGAGAAAATTTCGATTATATGAAAGAAGGCTTGTATACTTTCTATGTTTTGTACACCCTCTCAAAAAGGTATTCGAGTATGTACAAAATTTCCTACTTTAATTTTGTGAATAAATAAGAAATTTTTAGAAAACGCACAACTCGGCAGAAATATGATTGTACATAACCTAATTTATATAAGATGATAAATGCTGTTTAATATACGAAACCAACGTAGGAAGTTTAACTTTTATTCGAATATTTTTTTGAGAGGATTTAACAGAAAGTGCAGTTGATTTTCTGGAAACGCAAGTTACCCTGAGAACTAAGAATCAAAATATTCTAGGCATTAAAAACAATATTTAATGAATAATAGGACAAGCAAGAACCAGAAACTAAACATGGAGAAGAAAATAACACAAAAAATATTAAACACTTTTATATTTTAAATACGATCTAAAGCAGTATGTATTAAAAGTGTATAATAATCCATGTGCCCCTCTTTTTGCCTTTCTTGCTTTATTAAAGTAAATTAAAATCCATGCCTCGGCACTGTTTGACTTTCTTACTGCAGTTTGTTGGAAAGTGTATTAAAGTTTGTTGGATAGACACATTATCGACGTTTCTTCCCAGTTTGTCTGTAAAGTTGGAAAGTACATCATAATTCATTCGTGGTCCATATTTGTTTTCCTTGCAAAATTATGTTGGAAAGTGCATCATAATTCATGTAGGGAGCCTACTTTATTCGTCATTCTTGTTTCAGTTTATTGGAAAGTGTATCATAATTTATATGCCGACACTATATCTTTCTTAGAGAACTATTACAAAAAGCACAAAATGAGAGCTATTAAAATATATTCTGGAACTTGAAAACAGAAACTCAGAAAAGTCACGCAAGACGTGAAACTAACAGCATTATACAACTAAAGAGGTTTTAATATATACATATATATATATATATATTTCTTTTTTTTTCGAAAATGAATTTAAAAATAAGAAACTATTGTGCAGCAACGGAAAAAACCCCGCCCACTTGCTCTTTATTTGGCCGTCATGCGACGTAAAACAAAGTTACAGATACCAATCGTTTAAGATTAAAGTACACTTTAATTTGATGTACATAAAAATTGCATAAAGGGCCATCTCCATATTTAAATTCGCTCCAACTTTTTTTCCCCCAATAGCAATCCTTAGATTTCGCTCCATATTTCAAAATTTTAGCTCATTTTAACCCCGTATGCCAATTTTCAATAAATTTGAACCGAAAATCAGTGAGTTATGAGCTTCCGAAATCCTCCTCAGCCTATGTTAAAATATTTTTTCACACTTTAATTCATATCTCATATAATATTCATATTAAGCTGTTTTTTATTCTTACTATTAGAACTAAAAGACCCAAACATAATTTAGTATTATTATAGTTTTTCATAAAGTATTTATATGAATCATGGATCATTGATTATTAAATTAATATTAAAAAAATTATGAAATGTGACCTAGCTAAATTTCAGTGGAAATTCAGTGGACACAGAAAGTAATTTTACACGGCTGTGCAAAATTTCAAATTTTAGCATTCAGTAGTTTAATTTATGTTAATTAAAATGTCTTATTTTGATGAGTTAAGGGACCATATATAAATTTATTAAGTGACAATTTTTTGAAAATTGCGTAAATAAATGTAAATTAGATTTATTTTTGCACAAAAACGTTGAAAGTTAGCGCTATTAAAAAATAGCAAATTTTGAAGCAAATAAATTGGACGCTTGTACAGTTTGATGGTGATTATTTAAAGCGTCTATTGTTGCGTACACTACTATTTTCCCCAAAATAAAATATTTTTCAAGTATAGAATTAGATGCAGTAGATGTATGTCTTCCAATACAACATCCAATTTTTAAAAAACAAATATCAACATTCCAGGCATGAATTTGACCATTCTTAATATCTGAAACTTGAGATCTTTGGACTTCCCATACATTATCAAACATTCAACAAATAATCAAAATCATATTTTTAGTCTAAATTTTCATCAGACTATAAATTAAAATACTGCAAAGTTTAATAAAAATATTGCACACTACAGATTGTGATGAAGATCACATATCTAATTTAAAAATCATTTAATTTGGTTTTCTTTAATGCAATCTATCCAAAATTCAAGAATTCTAAATCACTTCTGTTTTCATTTTCCTGTCATTTCGGCTTTTAAATCTGTATTTCGCTTTTCCCGTATGCACTATTCTTTTTGTTCTGCGTCTCTTCAGACCGGTGTGCTAAAAATAGATTATATTGCGTCCGTTTGCAAAATCAACGGCCTTTTTGAGTTTCTTCTTGGCATCCTGCTGGCGTAAGTTATTTAGTTGTTCCCCTGCGACGACTTTAAAATTATTTGCTCGCGATTACGTCATTGTAATTTTATTGGATTAACTGTTAGGGTTGCTCTGGAATTGGCGCTATTAATCTCAGCCAAGTGTTTGTTCTCGCCAATGTGTAATTCTGTGCTGGCGTAATTTTTAAATCATTCCACCTTAATTTCACTGTCCATATAGAACGTATTTTTATTTTCGCTGAGCCACCACCGCCGTTATAATAATGTTTCAGTAGTATATGTTTAATAAAATAGTTTCAAGCATTTAAAGCCTCTTTTTTTATATTGCAACTAAGTGTATATCGAACCTGGATTATCATGTATCACAACGCAGTCTTTAAATTTAAATCAGCCCAACCAAATAACCTTCTTTACATAAATCATAATATTAAATGAAGAAAGTGAAATAACAAACATAGGGATAATATTGAGCCAGCAAAAAAGAAATTGCGTTTTTCACATTTAAATTCAAACAAATAAATTTTCAATCATGAAACCATCCTTCAAGTGTAACATTCATGCTTGTAGTCAGAAGAGCGGAGAACAGACTCTCAGTCCTGGCAACATTGTACCTAAGAGAACCTTCAAATACTCTATGCAATTTCAAAATTAGAAAGTTTTTCAAAATTGTAAGCAGTTGTTCAGCACTTTTTTTTTCAAATCATGTATACGGTCGAAAGAGATCATGGAGTCACGGGTCATTTGGACCACTGGCTAAAATTTTCTAATTTCTATCCCTGTTCTCAGTACAAAAACCTTTGACTAGAAACTGTATTTTCCTTGAAAATAATTTTTATTCCTTTTAACTCTCGCGAGCGAAATTAATATAAGGCGAAAAGTTCGGAACCTACATATAGCGTTTTTCAATTTGCAGAAACCCCTTAAAATTGCGAAAAAGAATTCCCAATATCTCCGGAAATTATCGTAAGAAAATTTATATTTAGGGTAGTTTGAAGGTTTTCTTTCGTTTAATAAAGTCAAAATAGAGTGTTCCCATTGTAAAAACCGAAGTTGAAGAACAGGGTGTCGACAGATCAGGGAAATCAGGGAAATCATGGAAAAATCAGGGTACTTTATCAATCTGGAAAAATCATGGAAATATCAGGGAATTTTGCAAAAAAATTTATTAATCGGGGAACTTTCGTTTTTGCCTAGTGAACTAGATCATTTTTAATTGTCAATCTGATGCGCGGCTCCGTTCTGGATCACACGATACTCAACTGATGCACAGATACAGAGATTTTACGAATCCGAAATCAGAATACAGATCATAAGAGAACATAGAAATATGAATCCGAGACTCAAGTGATGTAAGCTCTATCACTATACGAATCCGAAAAAGTGCATGTATTCGGACTCGGTCTAAGATGTGGATCATACAAGAAACCGGATGTGCGAATCATATCGGCATGTGAATCAATTTCGCATGTGAATTGCTTCCTGAATAAAGTCATAGGTAAAATGAATGTAAAAGATGATTTAGTCTTCTACTGCGCCATTGTGTTTTTTAAAGTGATGGGACATTTGAGTGATGCCAGCTAAGCTCCCACGCAAGACTATTTTTTTTTTATAGATAGTGCTCATTTTTAAGTCTTTTTACATATTTTTTAAAATTTGAAACGTTACATTGATTGAAATAAAATAAGTTGACTAGGTGGCCATTTTATTTTGATCAGTCATCCTTGCGCTTAAAATTGAATACTATCTTTATAAAACGAGGAAACTTTCTGCTATATATTGTCTTTTAGTGTTCAACTAAATTTTATATTTGGATTTCTGAAACTGAACTACAATTTTATTAATATTAAGCATTTTTGTGGTTTTCTATTATTTATTTCCCTATATGAAGCATTCACCTGTTGGTGCATGATACACAATGGTGATTTCCATGAAAGATTATGGTATGTATGTAATTAGTTCTGGAAATTTGATAAAGATAGTCAGGGAAATCAGGGAAAAATCAGGGAACTTTTTTTCTCAGTTTCTGTAGCCACCCTGAAGAAGAATTAAATATGAAAGGCCCCCCTTATGCAAATTAAACTAATAGTATACGTAAGAAGTAAGTATACGTTAAGTTTACGTTTAAACGTTACGTTAATACGTTTTTAAGTATACGTTATTTTCGAACGAATGGTGTATATAACTTTGCTGTACGACGAACGATGGCCAAATAAAGAGCAAGTGGGCGTTTTTCACCTGCAGCTAGCTGTGCACACAGTGAAACTCCGATTTTTGGTCATTCGTATTGTCTCTTTACAAAGATTTAGGCATTTTAGCTTTTAAATTTTAGGCAGTTCTTATTACGTGTAATATTTGCATTCTCAACTCGTGTGAGTTTCTTTTACTTTCCCTTTTCAAACTCGCGTGATGATTTTTAACGCGCGTTTCAGGATTCGTGTGTTAACGGTTTGGTGAATAAGTTCAAAAGAAGATACAACCAGCCTATGAGTGGGAATAGAACCCACGACCTTACTCTTAGGCGATTAGTCTTGAGAAGGACCTTGAAACTTTTTCTTGCATATAAACATACCCGCTCATCATCATTATCATCGTTACCTGAACAGTGCAATTTTAGGGTATGAACTCATTTATGCCCTATCAAATTTCAGCTATGAAATCTATTTACGTAGATTTAGAGGTTAATTTAAGTCTTTTCTATTAGAGAAAGATCGTCTCTCGTTCATTAAAAATATGCATTTTCTGCTTTTTTTCTTTTATTTTAAAAGTCACACTTTTTGACCTCTTGAGAACATAACCATTTTCACAATGAAAATACTATTTTTTGAACAGTACACATTGCTTTGATTGGCATTTTATTTGCAACTAATAACCAATAAAAATGTACTCCATTATTTCTTCGTAAAAAAGTAAAATTTAAAAGTGTAAATTTGAACATTATAAACGGAATTGTTAGGCAATACAAGGAAATAATTTTGATTGGCTTGATATACGAAAGAAAAGCCAAATATGGGAAATGTTAAATCGGGATTTCATTATACAAATAAAAAAATGAAATCAAATTCTGAAGTACTTCATAAATACCATAAACAAGTACAAGCAAAGAAAATTTTGCTTGTACTCGAATATTTTTAAGAGTGTGTAAATGCCTGGGTAAATACCCATTTATGAATACCTTACGCGCAGGTATTTACCCAACCCACATCTATAAGTGGTTGCAGTAATAACTTCTCGTATATCCGTCAAGTTGCATGGCTTAAAAAAATTAAGACTACATTGAAATACTTTTTTGAACGAATCTATCATAAACTTTTTAAAAAGTTTTTACCACAGGTTCTACCCATACTTCGCTATGCCTTCTTACACTGGATAAATTTATGGTCTGTTGCAATACTTTTCCATAAATATATCATCCCATAATTCACATTTTCGGGTACTTTGCTTTTAGACTTATCTAAAAATACTAACGTTTTATTTCTTTCATCAAGAGATCGATTTCCACTTTCTTATCGGATCAAAGCAGGGTGTAGCCTCGCTAAAAAGAGGCATAGTAAAATAGTTCAAAGGAAGAGCAGAAAAAAAAATCCAAAAGAGCCCATTGGAAAGATCTTGGATACAACAAGTTTAACGGTGATTACCACAGGTGTGGCCTGGAATAAAAAAGATTGATTACCGAACTGCTTAGTAATTAACAGCTCAGTTTAAGGCGCAAATTATTAAAATCACTAGAAATATTTTCTATGTAACACTAATAGGTGAATATCTGAAAACCCAAGATTTAAAATCTCTTAAATCTCGCAATTATTATTTATATTTGCATTTTTTCTTGTATGTTGAAATATTGCTTTTGAAATGAAATAGACATTCAATTTTCACCGGATTATTTTTAAAATGCATATTCTCCTAAACATCCAACTTTCTGAAAATTGAAACTTTAGTCCTGAATGGGACACAGAAATTTCTCAGTTTTGACTAAAAAATACTTCAGCTGTTTCAGGAGCAATATTGTTAAGTACTTAATTTTTAAATATAGACAAATCAATAGAAAATAAAAGAAAACTGCTGTGATGTAAGAAAACAAAACAAACAACAAAAATGGTTATTGATTAGGATGGATATATTAAAAAGTTCCAGCACATATACAAAGAAATATATTTTTGGTAAAATTAGATTTAATTACTTGCATAAAAATGAAAACAAGTAAATTTAAACAAAATAAAAATCAAATAATTTTGAACTAAATATGCGAAGAGTACATTAAAGCTACGCATATTTAAGGAGATACAAGCGGTTTCAATTTTTCAGTAAAATACTCACCAGTTCACAGGCTATAAAACATGCAAATATAAATTCTGCTAATAACAATAAAAGTTAATAATTCACATTCTTCTTTCATTATACAGCTGCTGATTTATAGTTTCAAAAGTAAATAAATAAATAAATTTGAATAATAATTCAATAAATAAATAGATGATCATTAATGTTTTATGAAATATTCTTGTTTTGTTAATATATTTTCCTTCCTTTTGCTGCTTTTTGTCTAGTTAACATTTGTAATTTAGTTATTATTTATGTTTTGCCTTATTCTTTATTGTAAATTTCCTGCTGTTTTTCTTGTAATTGTTTTCTTTTGCAATGATAATATTTTGTTTACATTTTTTATGGTCATGTTTTGTGAATACTTTTGACCATTTTTATTGGTTGCTGAACATTTTGCTTTTAAAAGAGGGTAATACCTTAGTATCTGTTCAAACCTACACTGAGTGAGTTTATTTCACTTTGGGTTTTTCAAAGTTAATTTTTTAAATATAAGATGGCGAAAATTAAATAGATTAATAAAGCTTAAAATATTTTTGCCTACTGATAAAAATAGTATTAAAACGCTTCAAGTTCAGTTCACCAGAAGAAAGTTATAATGCATGTTTACACATGCATATCAGGCAGATCAGATTCTTGAACAATATTGAGAGGAGTAGAACATATTCACACTTTCCGACTCTGGATTTTTATGATTTTGTTAAAAATATTAATTCTTCCATACTATAAATTTTGAAAATATAAACAAACAGAAGATAATTTCAAAGTACTTTGAAAATATACTATAGGAAATAAGTGAAAATAACAAGTTCAACTTTTCTACATAAATATCTTCATTTTTTATCGAGATTGAAAAAAAAGAAAGAGATTTAAATCACGTGAGACCTTAAGAAATGTAGTTTGTTCATTTATTCTTTAATCGGTGTTATTATCATGGATTTTCTATTGGATTTGAATGTTATTCAGTAAAATGTTAACGCAATGATTAAATTGATATAAAGGCAAAATTTGCTTTACATGTTGATGCAATGTATTCACTGAACTGGTCAAAAGCATTCAAAATTGAAGGGGGAAAATGTTAAAACATACTATTAGAATTTTAAAAAAAGTTAAAATTTTTAATCTACATTAGGATTGAAGAGCAGAATAGTTATTTAGAGTTATGAAAGATTTATTTGACATTAATTCATGAAAAGCATTTCCTATCCAGTCCGCATTATCTATCATTTCTGCTTCAAAATAGGTACAGAGCGGATTCAGTAGGATCAGTTTTTAATTATTGATTTTTTAAATTTTTTCTTCAAATTTTCCAACAGAACTGAATGGCAGCTTTAAATCACAGAAATTTGTTTATAAATACCCAGGAGTTCTGACTTTTTAATATAGGTATTTTATGTTTAACTGAAACCTGAAGTAATAGATAAAATATGCACCAACTTGCACTTTTGCAAAGCTAGTTACCTATACCAGTGAGGTTATGTTAGAGCATTTATAGTAATATAATAAAGATACATTGTTTGAACGCACTAATCTCGGAAAATGTCACAGTCCAATTTAAAAAATACTTTTTGCGTTAGATAATCCGTTTAAGGGGGAAGGTTATAGGTTATAAAACACCACTCTAACACCCACCAACAGGCTGTTCCAGAAAGATTGAACCTCGGCATAATTCTTTACTTATTAAGATAAATAATCAATGAGCATTACAAAAAATGTTTTAAAAATGTAGGAAATAAGGCTACATAAATGAAATAGTAAAATAAAAATAATTTTATAATTATTATTTAAGGACTGCTTTATTTGAAAAAATAATTTTAAAAGAAATCCTACTATGTGATTCGCTAATGGTCCGACGACGGTTGTCGTTGGTGGTCACTCAAAACTAATCAGTGTTAATTTTGGCAAGAGATTCCAAAGAATCACTACTGAATCAGCCTTCAGCTGGTAATTTTCTGATAAAACCGGGTGCTCCGCTGTTTCACTCGTGAATAAAGGTTTTAATAAGCGAATTCCGTTCTCTCGCGGATGCAATCACAAGGCTCAGCTATACGTTATAATTTTTATTTTTTTTGATTAGCAAGTTTTTTGGTAGCTGCGTCACATACAGTGTTTGAGGAATTGCACACATACTTTGTAGATTAATGGTTTAAAAATTCATATAACTTTATGCATTAGTAGTTGTGAAAACAAGACACGTTACTAGATTACCGAACTTCAGCTGCATGTTGTGTCCTAAAGCATAATGTCCTCGGGCAATGCCGGGTTAGCGCTTTATAAAACATAAATGAAACTCAAATAAGACACGCACTTAAGAAAAATAATTTGCATTTTTGCTAGGGAGTTTAAACAAGCGAATTACCCATTAACGCATAATGTTAGCTTTAAATTATACAGGTATTAAAATAGTGAATGAAACAAAAACACACAAGGAAAAGAAAATTTGTGTGACTATCAAAATTTAAACATCAGTTTTGATATACACCAGATGAAATAAATAACTTTGTGAAATAACCATAAAAATGTATCTACCGTCAGTATGCGCATTTCAGGTAAAAGGTGTTTACCCTTCATCGCCTACAAAAATGGTTACAAACCACAAGAGAATTTTGTATTTTGTGTTTTTTAAATACAAGAGTATTACCTTACTGCGTTTAAAAAAATACGAAGACATATTCTATAGAATTAAATACAGACTGAATATATTTTCTCTATTGTGTCACATGAAATATATTTTGTATGTCATTCTGAAAATTTGAACAAAATTTAGCTTTTTGCTAGAGACCATAAATATATGGAGCTTCAAAATTAATTTGTTTTAATTAAATGAAAAGACTTGAATCTTTCAAAGTGGAAATTTAGGCAAATTAACTTCCTCACAATGCATTTAAATGCATAGTAATTTTACAATTTCACAAACAACAACAACAACGAAAACCACGGAAGTTTTCTGGTACATGAAAGATATATTTATACACAAATAACACAAAAACGTATTTACTCGACGCAAAGAAGAAAACTCTATTGTTTCTCAAAAGTGTCCATTCTTTTCTGAAAGAATTTTCAAATTCTGTCCATTAAAGTGATTGGGTTCGACCGGACTGTTGACCGACGTCACCAAATTTTATTTGTTTGGCGTTTTTTTTTTTCCTGCCTGTTTTCTTCCACCCATAAAGAAACAGATGAAGCCAAGTTGTCAGAAAATGCGAATATTTCTTTTTCAAACAATGCGTCGAGAGGAGTGGCACATTGCCAAAGTGAAACTTTCTTAGGTAGACATCAGGCCTCACGTTTTCATATCATATCGGACGTTCGACTGAAAAGACGGAAGCGTGAGTTTTTACTTGAGTTATTCTTCAGAATATTCTTTTTTTTTTTGTCCTTTTGAAGGAGAAAGCTGAAGGATTGTTTATGACTTTCATAAAGGGAATTTAAATTTGTTTTATTTTTAAGCATACAAGGTATCAAGAATGTTTTAGAAATTGCTTTTGATGACGCCATTAATTTTTTTTTCTCTTCTTGACGTGATTTATTGGATACGTAACGTTGGCTGTCGTTTTTGGCGATTTGGTTTGAAATCAGAATCTCAAATTTAAAGAATTACGTCGGATTTTGCTTGTCACATTTTTAGTTTTTAAGAGTTTAGTAAAGCTGTGGTGCGACTCAGAATTGTATTAAATAATTTTCACTGTAATTGTATTAAATAAAAATTTATTAAATAATTTTGACTGTTTTATTTGAACGTCACATTTGTGAAGTAAAAGTGTTATATCACGCTTAAACCGAACGAGCGAAATTCGATCAGTCTGAACGATTTTTGGCCCTGTTTTCGAAAGTGCGCTTCTCCTTTAGGAGCGTTTTTCGATCACAAGAGTGGAGCGAAATATAATAATAAGCGAGTAGGAGAATTCTCAGGAAAAAGACGAAGCGAGGAGGGGGGAATTCTCAGAAAAAAGACTACTTAAAGAGCACTTTTGCGGAAATACCGGTAGGTTTCCATGGAAACGGATCGCTCCTCAATGTATCGTTTTTTTCGCTCTTTGAGATTAAGCGTGTGCTGCTTAAAAATTTATAATTCTTTGAACTTAATTTTTTATGACCAGACGGGACATTAAAGACCCACCAGTAAAATGACTCATTAGAACATGGATCTGCAATAAGAGGCCAAAAGAATTTTTAAATCCTTGTAGTTTAATATTTGATTTAATAAGTGATGTTTCTAATACAGAAGAAAATTATTTAATGTCATCATTTCTAATACCTGCAGAATAGAAAAATTTTAAACATTTTTCGTTAAACAAAGAAATTCGCGGCATAAAGGGTTAAAAAATTTGAAATCTTTTATTATGTGACACAAACTTCCGCAAAGATTTTTACATTTCATAATGATATTTTACTCAGTTTAGAACAGTTTAGAATATTTGTCTCATTTTCAATGATTTCAAATTTATGAATGTTACAAAAAAAAAAAAAAAAAAGTTGAAAAGAAGTGCTAAAGATTCAAGTAGTTTCACAAGAAGCTCTTTTATTATTATTATTATTATTATTTTACCCACATGAGAATTTTTTAAATTTTAAAATTTTCTCATTTTGTTTTTGAAAATGTTTTAAGTCTTTCTTTAGTGATTTGAAATTCATAGACTTTGCAAAATAGTAAAATGCTGACATGAAATGATAAAGCTTCAAACAGTTTGTTGGCTAAGGTTTTGAAAAGCTCACTTAATTTATTTTTACCTGGTCGTATGCAGTGTGTACATATACATTTTATTAGTATTTAGATTTGATTTATTATTTTCACTTTTATTTAAGTATTAATTAATGTACCTTGCTAAAGGACTTTTTTAATTAAAAATTACTATTATAGTACGAGTTAATATGATTTTAAACACAATACACACAGATTTAATACTCATGATATTCAGTCCCAGCGAAGCAAATGGCGAATGATTCAATTTCATAGTTTATTTTGGGTAGCCAATTTATCTAGGTAATATATTGGGTTGGCCCAAAATTTTTGCCGTTTTTTAAGTTAAAATTATGAGTAAAAAATTAAATGTTTTTCAGTGTGTTTTATGTTACACTGAAAATTATGGGCTCTATAACATAGTGCGTTAAATATTTTTGTGCCATTTAGAGGTAGTTTTCTTTTCAGTTCATTAAGAGGGAGTGTTAAGTCGAAAGAATGAGCCAAACTGAAACCAATTTTTAGTCATCCTAAGAGGCGTTGCTTCTTCGCCATATACTTCAGAAATCTCTTGAGCATTTTCTGTGGCTTTGTCACCTCACTTAAACGCAAGAAGCAGAAGGTGTTAAAAATACCTATTTTTGTTGAATTGAAACTCAATTTCAGTGACTTAAAAAAAAGTATATCAGCACACATGCACCTAAATACACTGTTTTGTAAATCTAACAGTTTTCTATCATATAAGAAACCACATTACTAAATCATCTCATTTTCTCACAAAATTTTCACATAAGAATAAAACGTTAGAAATTAAAAGTCAACCGAATATGTAAAGGAAAAAAGCATTCTATAAAGTATTTAATTAACAACAATGACAAGGAATCAGTATTTTATGAATGGCAGATCCGATGAAATATAGAATATATTCAGCCATCCATACTCGGGATTAGTAAAAAAGTATGTTATGAAAAACTACTTGATTTCTAAAAATTCAAAACAAAAGTAGTAGTTGCAGATGTAAGCTATATAACAACAAAAATATGAGCCCTTCTAGAAACAAATCAATGTATTTTACAGATTCATAAAGATGAAAAATAGCAAACCAAATGCGATCAATAATCTATATGTTAGTTTGAAAATGCCAATATTTTTTCTAAACAAAAATCTAAAAGTTCTTTTTTAAAACCAGAACATACTGCTCTATCTGTTTGGCATCTATATAAAACGTTAAATGCGAAATAGATTCAAATGGCGCTAAAACATTTAAGCAAACTCTGATAAATGAAGAATGAACAAAGTTTAATGTGCATTAAAATTAGAAGGGATTATATCTTGAGCTGAAGAGCGATTTTTTCCCCTGGTCTATCTGTTTACTGTAAAAGTTTATCCATTTCACGCTAGCTTTAATAGTTCATTTCTTATGAAAACTTATTTTAATATTTTAACTCTCTTGACCATAAATTTTCTTCCTTTTATATCATTCATTATATCTTAATAATCTGATGCTAAAGGAATTACTAATTTTGTTCTCAGTTTTTGAGCAATGCAAAGTGAAATTGGTCTTTAAGCCAGTGATAGCAAAATTTTAGTGGTGAATGTGTGGGTTAAAATTTACAAGAAAAGAATGAATGTTTTATTTATTAACGATTATTGATTTAATCAATTTATAATCATTTTTAAAAATCACTACATAGACATTTTTTGATGAGCTGTTGTATTATACTTAACGCTCATTTTGTGAGCCTCGTATCATTACATAATTTAAAAAGCACATATTTATCGAGGACAAAATGTAACATTCTATAAAATTGAGAAATAAGTTCGAGTATGTATAAACAAGCTAATGTAGTTCAAAGTATTTTGCAGAATACGTTTTTAAAGACTGAAATGTGTTGTTCCCAGTTAGAATTTCTCGCGGCTGTATTTAACTTTAAAAAAATAGCTTTAAGTAAAATTTAACTTCTAAAAAATAAAATAATTCAAATATTTATCTGTTAACCATTTTTAAGAAAGGTGTTTAAACATAAGATGGCAAACTAATTCAGTGGAGAAGCGTTCTAGATTCAAATTCAGCATGCTCAAAAACTTTGTCTTATCTAAAAAAAAGTTTCTAAATTCTTAAGAAAGTGGAAACTGAGTATTGTTAAAAATGTAGAACACTAACTTACTGCAGAGCTCTAAAACTTCAGAAAAATTCTCTTATATTCTTGATTACAGTTTAAGTAATATTTGTTTTTAGTTCTAATGTGCTGATCCTAAAAGCTTTTTCTAGCGAAAACAGATGTTTTTCCATTTATTTTACCATTATAATATTCTTCATGCAGAATAAACGTTTTATGTTTTACTCTTACGGGTTGATAAGGGTAAAGAATTAAGCACTTGGTGGGTAGCCAAGAAACAAGGAAGATTGCTTGATTGGGTGGCTACATGACCAAGACAACACAGGACTGTTATAATTGCGAGATGATTCGACAGAGCGTGTAATTTGTTCGAATAACCGATATTAAAATTTAGGCGGTAAAAATGGTAGAAATGACATTGAGATTGGTGTACGGGCAAAATAATTTAAGACAATGACTTTTGGATGTTATTAAAAGTTATGTTTTGATAATAGAAGTTGAAATTAGAAGATTTAACTTAATTGAGGACGTTAACGGTAATAGAAAATTCTGATATATTTGTTAATTGAAGTTTGAAGTTACCCTCAACTGTCTTGCATTTAGACACTAATTTTGAAAACATTGGGCAATATCTTTATGTGCCATACAGACTTCGTGAAGAGAAATAATATTTTAAAAATTTTATAAAAATGTTATGATAAAATGGCATTATTATCAAATTCTTTTGATATTCGATTGCTTTAACATTAAGATTATTGTTATTTTACTAAATTAACATTCGCTAGTCATAATATTTTTCGAAATTGTTTATAATCGTAATCGTAATCCATAACTTTTCTTGTAATCGATTAGAGATGACAGTGTAATCGCAGGAAGTCTATGTCCCATAGTCTTATTTGTCAAATTCAGCTTTCAAGTAGTGCATCTAAATATTGACATAATTGCCGTTTACTATTGCATTCAATTTTCATTGCAGAGGCATGAAATTCCATAATGGTGGATCAAAGAAACATTTCATCAAATGAAAAATTCTGGTTCGTATTGGAAATTTCAAAGTTAAATAAAAAAAAATCCAAACATACCGGCCGCATAAAAAGACCATCCAATAAATATTTAGATGACCTTTCAGAATCTAAAAACATGTTCATAAAAATATGGAACATTCAACTTTAAGAACATGTCTAAACAGCTTACTTCTTCGACAACTAAATCTCCTTGATATCGTCCCAGGTATATTACAACTACACAGCTCAGACTAGTGTAAACGTCTTCGTCGGTGATTTTAAAACAAAATTTTACTAGGCAAGGTTTTTCATAAATGTGCAGAAATACATAGCTAAACCATACAGAGCAATACTCTTTCGAAAAGTTGAAAAGATGATCACTGATACAGAGAGCAACAGTCTTTTACCGCATCATTTGTAAGTAGTAATATTTATTACTGCATAATAAATCAATAATAATACCCCAGACTGCTCGCAGTGGAAGTTCTGTGAGTAAAAATCATAATAAATGCATTATTGTATTATAAATACTCATATCATCACTGTGAATACGAGTTATACTGTATGATCTAAAAATATAATCTAGGCAATTGCGCTGGAGTGAGGAATAATCGTAAATTTTTTTAATGTCACAAACAGTCGATACCCTTAATTTTGGGATTGAAACTATCTGGAAGAATTTGTCGTAAAAAATCACTTAGGCATATTGGAAATTCCGGTTACGGTTGAAAAAGTAAAAATTCAGAATGTGAGGCTTTGCGTACAATGTTCCCAATGCACCAGCTTTTACCCGACACAATATTGTAATGTGTAATTGTACAATTGTTCTATTTCCTCTATTTGCCCTCCCCCTTCCACCTGTTTCATTTTTGTCAGTTTTACCGCAAGTTTTAATTTTATCGCTTTGGGATTGGATCTACGGTAGTGGTACATAGCCGCTTGCAAATCCACGTAGCAATGGGTTTCTACTACAAACACAACAACTACAAACAATAACACAAGAACAATAAGAAAAAAAATGATGTAAAATAAAGGATTAATCCATATTTTAATTCTTTTTAGAAATTTTAACTTTGTTTTAAGATTTTTGTAGTGGTTGCACCTTTCAGAGCAGTGAAATCTATGTCTCCACGACATAAAACGAATAATTTCGATATTAATGCGATTTGGGGAGAGAGAGTTCATTAATACCTCTATGGCTTTACTTAGGCCTTCATATCACTTATTCATAGGTGCAAGATCATCTTTATTTAAAAACTAGAAGATAAAGCCCATTAAGGTAATTGCAGCGAGAGCTAGATAAAACATTTCACAGAAATATGTCTAGACTCCATATATTTAATATTCGTCTACTTAAAATAAATAACTTCATATTCAATTGTTATTATGTACCAAAACTAAATTTCATGATCTTCTGGAAACTTACGGAAACTTTTCGAATTCGAACGACTTCGTTCCGCTGGGAACATAACATCTTATATGAATGCTTTATTCAAAAGGAATTCATTTTATGTGAGAAAAAAAATTAAACTTATAAATCTGAAAAAAACTGTTTCAAACGAATTCCCCTTCAAAGTCTGATAACCGTGACTTAAATAGGACGTAATTGCCGCTTACGACAATTAATTTTGCCACCCAAATGATTAACTTTTTTATTCTCGGAAATTAATAAGAGCTTCAAATAGCGAAAAAGCGCTTAAAAATTAGGGAACGAGTGGATTTCAAGATTTTTAAAGAAGCGCAGATTGTTTTCTGTCTTTTCGTTCAAAATTTGAAGCAGATCGTACAAACGGTGCATGCTTTATTACGCTTTTTGTGCTCAACTTTTTAAATTTTTTGGAGCAATGGTGGTAAAAGTTTTATCTAGGAGTGGTCACCCGGAATTGTTATAGAATCAGTGAGTCAGGAATCAGAGTAACTATATAGTAGGATACACAATATTTGGAAAAACACATCTATCCATCGGCCAATGAGGTTTGAACTTGAGACCAATCCACTCGCTTTAGCGGCTGGAAGGTAGGTGCGCAGACCCACGCAGCCGTCAGTATTGAATATTGAGTATTATGTATTAATTCAAAGCTACTCAAGGGCAATCTGTCAAAGGAGCGGTGCCTTAGGTTGAGTACATTTTAAGGGGTTATAATACATGTTCACGTTGCATCTGAAGAAAATCGCTCAAAACCCAGACTTTAGATCGACGATCGCGCGATAGGCCCGAACCCAAGACCTAAACACTTCAGCCATCTGTCATGTTCAGTCTCTTTATCCACTTGGTGACAGTCGTGCCACGCAGACGTCAAACCCCTATTAATGCGAATTTAAAGTGCAAAATAAATATTTCAAAGCACAAACAGTAAACACCCATTTAAGAAATCGCATATATTATTTCAATTTCTTTTATTTATGTTTCTAATCATATACTACTTTCAGAAAAGTAAAAAAATTAACTCTTGTTAGCTATTTTTCCATAGTTTTTCTGTAACATGAAATTTAAGAAACAAAGTATGTTTAAATATCACAAAAAGAAAAACCACAAACATGAAAATGGATTTAAAAAATGTAATAAGGGTAATAATTTTTCGAATTAACAGAAAACCGAAAATAAAAAAAAAAGAACTAAAGAATAATACTTTTGACGATTACTTTTCCATACAACCACCAGACTATTAAACATATTTTCCGGAACGCATGATCAACTTGTAAAATTCCCTTTCTGGTAGAAATCATTTTCCTGCCCACTGAGCCAGTTCTCGGCAGCTGTTTTCAAATTACTGTCTAAACGGAAGTTTTTTCCAGATAAGCTTTCTCTCAAATTTGGAAGCAAGGAAGTAACCACTAGCTGTGAACTTTTGTAGAAATTCTTCCGTTTTGACAGAAATATGGGGCCGGGCATTGTCATGCAAGAAAATGACACCCTCACTCAATATGCCAGGACCTCTTCAGACTGCTGCCGACAGTTGGCTCTGTGGGTAGGGACATGATTCCTAAAAGGAGTTACAGAGGTTGGTCAGGATTTCCAATAAATGGCCGAATAGTTTTGGTGATTACGTTGGAAAATGAAAAGTACGCCTCTGTTGTTTCTTATGCCAACCTCGAATCGATGCCAGATCCTCTATATAAGACATACATTAGTTTACATTTTAATGAGCACCAGTGGAAGGAAATCCGACTTTGTACGGGGTTTCCTGATTTTGAACCAATTCTAGATGAGAGACCTAGCACCTGGAATCGGAACTCCCAGAAGTATCGCTTGACCATGGAATGCATTGGATCCACAAACAGATTTTACGTACAGCAACTCCCATTAGCCTACACGAACCACAGCTGCCCTGCCGAGGGAGATTTTCACCCTCCCAAGCACGGGCCAAGACGGCGCTGTTTCACTTTCCGTGTTCTTATGGGAAGGAAGCTTAGTGACTAGGCCACTATGGGAAAAAGTATGCCTCTTAATCCTTTTTTGTATTTTCTAAATAATATTTTATTACCCTTGTGACGTTTCCATCCTCGTAATTATTACAAACGATTGCAGTTTGACAAAAATAGGAATAACATCAACGAAGAATTAAAACACAATGAAAATGCGAATTTAACAGACTTTATAAATGTATTCTGGCATTTTAATATCCATTTTTTTTTTCAACAAAGAACCTCACAGCTTAGCAGTTAAAACTTTAACAAAAATAATGTTTATCACTGAAGCACATCTGCCATCATTTAGCTAACTAATTAAACGCACTCAAATGAAACAAAAACTTTGGAATTAAAATATTTTCCTCAGAAGTCGGCATCGGGGAAAAGTTTTATTAAGCCATCATATCTGCTTTAAACAGATGCCGTTTGAAACCAATATCTCGACGAAACAGCTTTAGAAATGATCTCTTCTGGGAGAAAGAAAGGAAGTGAATTATCTTGTTTACTATGCTGTCTAGGGGGATTATCTTGTCTTGTACTTTCATGGGTACTTTTTTGTACTTCAGAAAACGAAAAAAAAAATCGTCTAATGTTTCAGTTAATATAAAACATTGGGAATTGAATATGAAAGCGATTCTTGTGACCGTTTAGTACAAGTATAATTATTTAGACATCATATGTGGGAGTTACACATAATTTTTAACTAATTCAAGAGTTTTATTAGCCTTAGAGTGAGAAGTTTTTTTTGAATATCCAACAAAGTAGACATGGGGAGGACAGTGACTGCTTTCAGTTTTACTTATCTGGATAAAATAATAAGATGAAGACTGTAGCTCAGACAAATTTTTTTTTTCATTCCAAAAAGAAAAGTCACCGTGAACAATTTTTTGGAGTGTTTTAATACTGAAATGAAAATAATGATGTAAATAAATAAATTAAGATTGGAATTATTTTCCTCCTTGGTTCTATTTTTTCACTTAAATTTTACAAATATATTATTTTGATTAGAAGGAGAAAATTTCATACGTTAAATAACAATAACAACAGAAAAATATTTCAGGGAAAACCCGTTTCTTTCCCTTTAAAAAGAAAAAGGGTTAAGAGAAAAAACAAAATGTCTCCATTAAAATTTATGATTAGGAAATACTTATCATTAAATAATTTTGTGACGCATTGCATCAAAAAATCTCACATTCATAATTAAAAAAGACCATCTTACTGAAGAGAAAGGATTTTATAATCGTTTTAGATTTATATATTTTACTGACAGAGTTTAATTTGGTTTTATAAGTCTTGTTTATTTTGTACTATGCATACCTTTTTTAAAATCAAAAAGTAAGCTTTTACATCAACGAAATAAGCTTCTTATTATAAAAAAGCATAAAAATTAAAATCCGACCTTAAATCAAAATCAAAGAAGATAAGAAAATATAATCATTCGTTGAGAAATATATAATCTCTCTTAGAGTGTAGATTTATAAAATTAAAATTTTTTAAATTTTTGCCTATAAGAAACTGTCATATAAATCTTAAGTTATTTTTGCATTTCTTAAGTTTCTTTTACTTTTCGATAAATGATCACATGTCAGAAAATTAATCTTATGATGCTGACAGAAAATGATGCATTTGTATGAGTGAAAATGATAAATTTGCCTTATGCTATAGATATTCACAATTTCTGGAAAAATTATATAAAAAGGTTTGAAAAGTAATTTCTGTTTTTTAAAATACAAATATAAATTATTTGAAAATATAACAAAAATCAATGATGAAATGGGTATCATTAATAATATATTATGAAAGCTTTGATAGCCAGAACTATTTACTTAAAAATATGAAATTCATTAGGTCTTAGTCTTTTTTTATTTGATCTATAAATCTACCTTTAAAAATAATATTTAAAAATATCCTCAACCAGAAAAAACCCACATAATCAAAGAATAATTCTAAATGCAGAGAGATTTATTAAACAAAATTAAAATGCTAAATTTTAACCAAATGCACATAAAATCTTAATCAAAACTTTAATTTGCTTATTTCTAAATACAAATAATTAAAGGATGGTTATAAAATTATTTCCCTGTTTAAAGCCATAGGAAGCTAACGTAAATTATCAGAATGCCACTTAATTTTATGCACAGGAGCTGGAAAGATATGTGAAGATAATTTCCGAACGCAAGAAAAGGACGAAAAGTTACTGATAGGAGAGATTTTGGTGCTGTTGTCATACACGCACTCTGAAATTCATACAATCGAGGTAGATTATGAAAATTTCTTAATGCTTATGTGACTGCAGCTCAACTCAATCAGCAGTTCTTTCATTGACAGTTGATTTGTGCTTAACATCCACCCTAACTCAATTGACTTTGTTTCTCTGGTAAACGGTCTTACAATTGCAAAGGATTTCTCAAATTGTGGTCGGCGGAGCACCAGTGCTACGTACAGCTCCGCAAAACAATTATCCTGTCTAATTAGTTTGGAATTCATTATAATGAAACTGACACAAAGTTCTCCGTCAAAGTTCAAACACCCTCAAAGTACTCCACCAGAGAACTACACTCGAAATTCCTACACCTGAGAGTGTATTTTGCGGTGCCTCATTTGGAAGGCTTCATAAATTTGGTAGAAGTTCAGTGATGATGCACTGAGAGGTATGATGAAAGGAATTGGAAAAATTGGATTGCTAATAGCTACAGCCGATAAAGGCGAAAATGCCATAATCTACTTTCCGTACATTCTTCTACATTATTATTGACTCTTTTTGCTCTTCGCAAGTTCTAAGATCAACAGGGAAATTTGCATAATCTAGCACCGTCATGCAAATTTTAAAGTGACAGCATAGATAAAATCTCTTCTATTGGACACTTTTTGTACTAATTTATGTTTTACGGTAAACATGTCTTTGACAGTCTGTGAATGAAATTTCGTTTCATTCCGTTCATTAGTTTTGGATGCAAATGACTTGACGCTGGGAAAATATTTCTTAAGTCCATCCTGTATATTTATATGCGCGCATACTCACACACACACACACACACACACATACATATAGGGCATAGAGGATAATAGCAGATTTAAAAAAAATGTCCATCAGCGGAAGAGAATATCGCTTAGTCGAAAATGTTAAGAGTTCAAGATTTCAGGGGAAAAACAGCCGAGAATAGCTTAAAAATACATTTATAAGACAATATAAGCTTGTTCAAAATACTGGATCTCTTCAAATACTTCTAGTAAAAAAATGTAGAGACCAATGCGATTATTTGTAAGACATTTTAGGGGGATCATTTTTAGCTATATGAATGTTGTGAAAGACATATAAGAAGTTAGTATATTGGCATTTGGATTACAAAGCTTGAAATTGAAACCAGAAGAAGAACTATTTAATAAAAACTTTTTTTTTTGTTTTGGCCTTGTGTATACGAGTTTTGAAATTGGTAAATTATTACATAAGTACTTAAAAATTAAATGAATAGATAATTCATTGGAAGCTTCAGTAAAGTAGATGATTCTGTTTTAAAAGAAGCTAATCATTTAATTGCATGTTTTTAGATCTTTAGTTTAGTAAATTTAATCAAAATCTACAAAAACTTAATTACATTGTTTTAACTTGATCGTGTTCGTAGGCTTTTGAAAAATCAGATCTAATTTTTTGTTGTTGAAATAGTTATAATCAACAATTAATCGTCGGTTACATACAACAATATAAAATATTTTGTAATCATATAAAATAAAATACTTTATTTTGTCATATAAATTTTTGTTTTAAAAACTTTATACGTTTGCTCATTTTGTTAGTTACTTTGCAGCATGACTAACAAATGACTTTCATTAACAATATGTTTGAAACGTATTCTCCCTACAAAAGCTAACTTTTTGAAAAGTTCAAGTCCTTTTTAAAATGCATTTTTTATTTATAAATTTTATTTATCCAGGTATTTATTAAAAACAGCCAATGGCAATCTACCTCATTAATCAATCTAGGTTTGGCACTTCAAAAAAGTCGCTCGGACGCACTTAAATATAAAAAAAGGCTTTTCGATGAAAATTACGCACGTTTTATTGATTGAAAAAAAAAGCCGAGGAAAAAAGTTAAGCTGTAATTCATTATTGAGTTGAACAATTGATAAAAAATATCAATTTCGCATAGAATATTTTTTTAATTTTTGGAAGATAATTTATCTTTGTTTATTCAGTAAATTGTAAGCTTTTCCTGTCAAGTTTGGGAATTCTGATTTTATAAAAGAGAGTTTTTCATAAAAATTGAAGAAACTGATGAAATGGGGCTAAAATGTGCTTTAGCCCACTGCTTGGCGGCATATTTTTGGGTGGGAAATAAACACGCCAAGTATTGTAAATTTGATATTTTAAAGCTGTAGAAAGATACAAAAGATTTTGCATTTTCGCCCAAGCGTTATTGTTATTTTAAAATCAAGCTACCTCGTGATATACGTAAGTAAAAGTGACGAATGATGCTTGCTCTATTTGACGTCACTGAGCTATTAATTTGGAATATTTGTCCATGCGTTATGTTACATCATAATCGAGTTATACTAATTTTCTTAGGCTAGTACAGTTACGATAACACCGAGAACTACATGATGGTCGGACCTACTGATATTTTTAAGTGGTAACATCTTTACTGCTGTGTTTTTTCGGAGTAGCATATTTTCGACTGGTCCCCCTACAGCGATTCTCGGTCCCTGAGATGATTTTTTGGATCTCGCAAAGGCCCAGCGGTAGTATAATTTCGAGGGTGCATATAACGTGGCAGTGATCACATAGGGTTTCATAAGGAAAAAAGAAAAAAAAGAACTAGAGACTGTCGACGAAACAGTATGGATGTACATTCATAAATATATTTTTAAAATATCGTAAACCAAAGTATCAAAGTGACCAAAGTAAACGAACTGAATAGAGCAGAAGATATGTCAATCCCAGAGAAGTTCACAGAAATAGAAATTTTGAGCATTTGATTTTTTGTGGACGATATTTTGAACTGCGAGAAAATAACTATTCTTGAGACTTATTCATACTGAAAAATTACTTTGGATTTAAAATAGGGATTTTTGGATTTACTTCACGGCATAATTTTTAAGTCACAGTGAAATCCATGATTCTATTTCTAATGCATTTATGCATTTTTAAACCTGCGACATCAGAATGACATCCATATGATATAGTATCTAACTTTCATTTTCTCAGATTTTGTTCCCATTCATATCATCTAAGTTCACATTCATATATATATATATACACACACACATTCAAAATTCAAGCTTATCTTTTGCATTGTGTAAATTTGAATATGAATGAATCTCTAGCTTGTACATTTGAATGTACAAGCTAGAGATTAGAGCTAGAAGCATTCTATGAATTCAAGCTAGAAGCATTCTATGAATGCACATTTTTGTTGAGAAACCGCTTGCATTTCTTTGATCCAATTTTGACTGAAATATTAGTGTCCTTGTCTTTTACAGCAGTAACTAGAGATAATTATTGATTCTTAGGGAACAAAATATTTTTTTTTCTATTCCAGACTTGATTTATTCCGGTAAATAGCCTTTGAAGTAAATTTAGACATTAGAATTTCCCAGTTCATTCAAATATTGTCTTTCTTTTTAAATTTTGACATTGAATTTCATGAAGATTATTTTGTAAAATGATATTTAGTAGCTCTTCTCGCGTATTTTACGTTTTCCACCAGTTCCTGAGAATATCTATTCGGTTGCCACACGTCTGCCTGAGCAAATGCCTGGTTTGATTAGTTTTGATCAAGGCAAAGTTACGTGAGGGCCATCTGCCTAATGCCGAGAAGGGATTCCTTGGGTGGAGGGCTTTTTAAAGGTTTTCTAAAGCGTATTTACGTTACATACGGAGAAGACTACCCAAAACTTTAAACCGTGTGATCGGCAGTTGCACGAGAGGCCAGAACCCTGGACCAGCGCACTTCATCCATCTCCTAATGTTAATGTCTTATACACTCGGCCATTAGTCAGCCACGGAGCTCTTCACTTTGGGACCCTACTGCGATAGTGAAGGATGCAGGTTTAAAATATTTTAGAGCTTATCAAACTAGCTAATGAAGACTGGTGGTTAGCTTTGATTTTAATGAGAATACAGGTCATTTCTCCTTTGAAAATCTTTTTAGAGACAGCCATTTCTAGGTCTATGTACATCGGGTAGACAGTTGTATTTAAACTGCAACACAACACCAACGCTGAAATTTGTTTTTGGATTTATTTGTACATTTTGTGTAACAGTCTTATACACTCGGCCATTAGTCGGCCGCGGAGATCTTCATTTTGGGACCCTACTGCGATAGTGAATGATGCAGGTTTAAAATATTTTAGAGCTTATCACACTAGCTAATTAAGACTGGTGGTTAGCTTTGATTTTAATGAGAATACAGGTCACATCTCGTTCGAAAATCTTTTTAGAGACAGCCATTTTTAGGTCTATGTACATCGGATAGACAGTTGTCTTTAAACTACAACACCACACCAACGCTGAAATTTGTTTTTGGATTTATTTGTACATTTTGTGTAACAATAAAAAACTATGGAAGTGCAATTTTACAAGTCTTTAAAAATGTAATCCAGACTGAAAACAATTTAATGCCTGCAATCAATTTATTGAAAATTTTACAAAGAAACTAAAACAGTTGGTATCTCGACAAAATTTAAAAATGATATTGCGAAAATATTATACAACATTGCATAATGTTCAGCATGTAATTTATCTACTTTGATCTAAGAAGAATATGATGTCTTTTGAGTGAGTTAAACTTTCAGTATAGTCTGCAGCGGTTATATTTAATAATAAAAAAAGAAATTATGTATTTTTAAAACGAGAAAAAAATAAACTTAGTTATTATTGAACACTGCACAGCTACATTTTATGAAAATTTATAAACACTTTTTTTTTTTTTTTTAAATTGATGTCCGGTGCCTTTTTTTTGTTATTAAAAGATTATAGATACTCCCAATTTTCTGTTTAGCTAAATCTAGTTTTAAATTTACATTGCAATTATATTTTTATAGCTTTACCTAATTTATAACCCACGAACTTAAAAATATTCTTCCATCTTTCTTCAGGAACTTTAATAACTTCGTAGAGCTGGTTGAAGGCAAAGGTAATTTTTTTATTAATAAACCTTATTTATTCCGATATTTATTAAAAACAAACGATGACAACCCACTTCATTAATCAATCCACTTTTGTCACTTCAAAAAATAGAGGGGGACGGACACCAAAGAAAAAGTTTGCCATGAAAACATACAAAAGGGTTATTGATTGTGACATTTACTTATAAGAGGATGCCATTTTTTCCTTCAAGAAGGGTATAAAAAGAAAAAATTCCGAAGCTGTAATTCATTATTGGGAAGAGGAATAAATAAAAATATTATTTATTAATTTAATTGACGTAGACGTAGTTATTGGATAAAAGTTGAATGATTTATATGGTTTTATTCATGCGATAAACCGTGAATTTTTTTAATTTAAAAATATTCCAAATAGTATGAACAAAAATGGTAAAAATAAATTAATCAGTTTTAAAAGAGAAATATCTGGGACTCTCCCTAGAGCAATTGCAAATTATAATATTTTGACCATTAATTTTTGAAAAGGAGATTTCAAATAATTAATAAAATGTTTATAATAAAAAGAAATTGTCATAAATGTTAAATTGAAATAAAATACAACAATACCTCGACTTAGGAGAATCTCGAGCTATGCGAATTTCAAATCTTTCTACTTCCCAAATAACTTTGGTTTAAGATTTTAATAATGTAGTTTATTATGTGTGTTATCAAAGAATTTTTGCTAAATTATTGTATTTTTAGTTTCCGGCCCTAATAAAAAAATAATTTGTATGTAATACACATTTATATGCGAAATTGCACACCGACTTATAAGAATTAGTCGTACGTGGCTATCGCTTGGTCCCATCCATTGAATAACTTCAGGAAATTACTGTAAAACATTTGAATTAATATTAAAATGCTCTAAAGTTAATTCATAGACTTATGAATGATGTTTTTTATCATTCCTTATCAGTGAATAAATGCAAAATTAATTTAAATATTCCGCAGCAAATATAACATACTGAATTTGAATTTATTGACAATATATAACCTTTTTTAGAATTTTAAATACAACATAAATAATCTTTTTATAAAATGATAAAAAATTAGTGCTATTTTTGCTAACTACCCTAACCTCAAAGCAAAATTACAAAATTGCATGGGAAATATCACACCACTATGGTATTTCGGTTTTTAATCACCTATTTATTACTTCTAAGCAATTTAAACTGATAATTTTAAATCTAAACATAAAAATAAAATGAAATAATGAATTATTTACCTTTTAAGCTTGAATAACATTATATTTTAACATTAACTGAAAAATAATAAAAAGGAGCTCCTAAGTAACGTCTTAGATTATATAACTATGACAATTTTTCTTTTCCAGCGGAAAATGAAGCATTCTAATTTCTTTCAGTAAATGTTATTTTAAAAATATTTTATATGCGCATGTATATATGTATATACACATTCAATAATAGTGTAGAAAATTCTTTTCGAACATTAATTAGAAAAACAGGTATTTCAAAAAAAGTATTTAAAGAACTTCGAAAATTATTAATTGTTATATACCTAACAGTTGTCTGACATAATTATATCATGATAATTGCATTGCGTTAGTAATTATCGTGCTTAGAAGAGGAGAGAAGCATGAGTAAATTGCGAGAAATTTCTTTTTGATATGAATACTATCTAACTGATTGATTTTCTTGAACATACCCTTTTAATTTCCGAGAATGCTTAAAATAATAAACATAACATGCTCTTCAATACCATTCAGAAGAAAATAGCTTTTCATTAAAAAATATGCGCATTACTTTATGCTGTTTTTATTATACGAATGTGCTAACGATAAAAGATTTTTTATCACAATACCTCCTATTAAATCACATTAATATACAGTTTTTAGAAAAATTACAACTTTTAAAAAAATTATAATACACAAGTATTTTAAATTTTTAATTTTCTTAAAGTTCTTTGAATGCAGTTTAAAATTTAAATGTTGGCTATGCAAGATTAGTTGTTTTTTATTTTATTTATTTAGTTATTTCATTAAGTTTCTTGAAACTGATTTATATATTGCTTCTATTATTTAATCTTTTTTTTACACTAATATAAGTATGTTTCTCTTACATGTATTACTGAATAAATAAGTATCGAGTAAAGTACGTAGATATATATGTTAAAAGGTAACAAGAGGTTTTTCAACGGGTACTAGAAATATTTTAAATAACATTCCAGAATAAAACTTCAGGTATTATGAATTTAATTTAACAATAATCAAAGATAAAGTAACGAATCATTAATCAAAGTGAATTATCGTAAAAGCTACCATGGATTAATTTTCAATAGGCATAGGATAGCTGAAATATTCCAAATTTATTCACCGTACGAAGCATTTTGATTGGCTTTCGGTAACGCCATCTTCCGACAACGAAGTTAAATTTTTCTCAATAAAATTCATCTTGATATTCTTGATAGAAAACATTTGCATCCTCAAATTTACACTTGTTTAAAAAAGGTGACTAGTTGGTTTTCTGAAAAAATCGAAAAAATTGTATCATTGTGGGAGTTTGTCTATCTTTAACAGGCATTATAACCAAAGTTTTACATTATTTTGTGTTTTTATTTAATAATGCTTGCCTTTTATGGTCTCATGATAAGAATACGTACAAAACAAAACAGATTAAAAAATGCATAACACTTTCAAATTATTTTTGATAAAATAAAGTGAAATTAAGAGTAACTTATGAACACACATCTTTCACTGATACTTATAAATATTAATTTACGAAAGAAATACATTGTAAAATAAGCATGTGGTTGCTGGTATATGAATACGGTTGCTTTTAAAAGATTGGATTTAGTTTGCTAGTGCACATTTTTCCTTTCTGAACTTTATATGCTTACAAGCAGTTCCGCTTTTTTTACAATTCTATCAAGTTAAAAACTAAATCAAGTGTAACAGTATTCGTAATATTAAATGCTTTCTCTAATAGCCTGCCTGCCTTCGAGAAAAATAAGTTTATTTTATAAATTTAAGGTATTTTAAAATCGATAAAAAACAAATTACAACGTGACATGGATAAAAATAAACTAAGAATTATTCATTTCTGACTTTAAAATATACAGAAAAGACGTAATGCGATTTCATTATTTTTTTTTTAGAAAAGGAAAAACGTTTCAGAAATTTGCGTATGAACATAAATTTTTAGGCTAAATAATATCATAATATTTTGCCTTCAAAATATAATTTAGCCTTCTTTTATAGAGGCTGTTTTAAAACATATAATTGAGTTTATATTTTATGAAATTTAGTCGATTTTGCTTAGAAGATGATCATACATTTAAAACTAATAAGAAACATGTAGTTCCTGAAAGTAAAGCGCTTTTGTCTGTTGCATAAAGGGAACTATAATAAAATCACTTTACTGCTTTGTTTTGTTATGTATGAACGAAAAAGTAACATTTTTTTGATTATGATAGTGCACACCAGCAGTAATATCTTACTTTTGAGTGCTTATGACTTTAAGTTATTGGTTTTCTAAAGTATTATATTTTCCAAACATTATTCATCAGTATATACACAATCAAACCGAACTGGTTATAATATTGGAGAAAAAACTTCCAATCCAACTTCCATATCCCGCAATAATATAATGAATATACTAGGAAAAATGTCTGGCATGCAACCAGCATTTCACTAATATTGCCACTTTATCTGAAATTTATTATCAGTATAAAAAATATATATGTTCCTTGGCCAGGTTCGGTTTACCGTAAAACCGCTTTTACGAATATTAATGAGGTTTTCAAATATCCATTGTACCAAAATGCTATTATTTAAAAAAAGTACAATGCAAATAGTATTTGAAACACTTCTTTTTTTAAACAAAATGCAAAAAATAAAAATTTACTCTTTCTTCTTTTTTTCAAAAGAATACTTCTAAAAATTACTTGTTGAAATTCCTATTTTCTCTCTCAGTTTAGTTCCTATCTGATAAATATTCATTTGATTGTTTCATTCTCTAAACGTAAAAAAAAAAAAAAAAAAAAAAAAAAAAAAAAAGCCGACAGTAGTAAAAATACGGTCTCTAGTGTCCCTCGACTGTTTCGAAATAAGTATTCCACCACATATTTTTCTAACGTCGAAAAAAGAAAGAAAGAAAGGGGGAAAAATTGAATTAAAAAAAATGCGAAAGCTCGCTGAGTAAAAAGCCCATCTTTTCCACTATGGGTGCAAAATGTTTTCCCAAAGAATAACGAAACGTGACGCTCTCAGTAAATTGTATAGGTGCGCTATAGGGCTCGCCTGGCATCTTGCCACTCAGCAGTGTATTGTTTGTTGTAGAAAATTTCCACTTTTGCTCCAAAAAATCTTTACTTTTTTTGTACTACAACTTTTCTTTGGTGTCACATACGAGTGACAGCAGGTATTGGTCAACAGCTTTTCGAAGGTCTATAAAGAACATGAACACGTTAATTGTGTAACAAAGAAGGCTTTTCTTTCACACATAAAAATATATCTAAGGCAAAAGAAAAAAAAATAGTCTGAAGAAATTAGAATTCCTTACAGATTTTATTTCTTGTTTTTTTTTTCGATTCTCGTTTTCTTTCATTCAATTTTTTATTTGAATTTCAGAGCTTCTCTGAAAGAGTTTTAGAAGAAATGAAAATTTAAAGCAAACTATTATCATATATAGTTAAAATCATTATCTTAAGTCTTGGATACCGGAACGCACCAACAGGAGACAAAGCAAAAATTCTAATGTAAATAAACTGTATTAGAAATTTTATGAAAATATAATGTAAATTAACTGCATTAGGACGCAAAAAGGTTTTACCTTCTAGCTATTAGCTACGTGCCTGATGTAACCTACATTGGAGACAATTTGTAGACCAGAGCTTTTTACAGTTAATCACAGTCGGTAGATTCATGTGGAGATCGTTACTGTGTCACTTGCATGCCACTACCGATGCGGTAGACGGCTTATGTGATACTGATATGAATTTTTTGAAGGAATCAACCAGCAAATGATTAGTATCAGTAACTGAAACTTGATAATTATCAGTTGTTCAGCACCCATGGGGTTAACAATCGCGTTGCATTTGCCATATTATTTAGTTTATATCAACGTTTACCTATAGGACCACCTGTGCCTACATGGGCAAAAAAAATTAAGAATTACCTACACATATCACATATTTGAGTTGTAATAGTTTTGATATCAGCTTGTGGTAGCATCAAGTTCGTCAAAAATATCATACCAAATGTACATGATAACTCGGTATTAGTTGGAAATGCCAAGAACTTAAGGGAGAATTCACTGTTTTAGATTAAATTAGACTACAGCTTGTTTCTGCACATCAGAAACATTTTAAGTACTATTTTATACCCATAGAAGTTTGTGCACTGGATTTTATTCCGCAATATATCAGATTATATTGTCAAGAAAGGTGATACAGGTAAGAAAACCTGTAATTTTACAACACAGATTGCTGTAAAATAATGCAGAACAAGTGTTGCAGCTTTGGAATACAGCGCTGTGTGCTGTAAATCCACTCACGAAACGACACAATGACGTCGATAAGCCAATCACGAAAAACCTTGCAAAACAAATTGACACAGTCACCTTGCAAAACAAATTGACATCACAACGTGTTGGCGCTACGTTTACCCACATGTTGTGTAGAAATATAGGTAAATATTTTTTGCAGTTAAACATATGAATGCTCTTAAAGGGCTGTTTAATGTGCTTGATAAGTCACTCTAGAGTGGGGGACACATAGGTAAACGTTTTTTTCTCAGAATTGTAGAAATGTGTTAAATTACAATCCTATGTGCAGAATTACAGCCTTTAAAAATTAAATACCTACCTTTGAAACGTAATCGAACGTGAAACGTCACAACAAACAAGAAAACATGATGATTAGATTTCCTGAAAGTACAAACTCCCTAGCTGCAAGGGTAAAGTCGAAAACTATCATAATGAATCTAAATTACACTTAAATGCTACAAAAATTATCCTAAAAGTTAATTTCACAGTATTTCACTCTTAAATGCTCCATTAAAACCTGTAAATTTTCTTAATAACAGTACTATCCTCCGATCCGCCTCCCGCTATTCTCGACCACACCTGTAGTAATCGCCTTTTAACTTGTTGTTTTGGTGCTGCACTAAATGAATTCTTTTCTCATAAGACTACCGCAATTTTTTTTTTTTCATCCACGTCTTAACCATTTTATTATTTTACTTCCACAGACAACACCCTGTTGTATTTCCGATAAGCAGCCAGGAATCGGCCTTCCCTTGGAGCGCGGCCAAGCCAGCTCATGATGGGTGCTCGCGTGACCGCGGATTTAAAACTGCTGGATGGGGGGCCGTGCGCAAGCAGTGAAAATATTAGTTTGGACCCTCCTTCAAGACTGCCTGCGTAAAGAGAGAGAAATTTGTGCAAAATGTACGAGTGGTGGTGCAATATTCTTAATTAGATTCGCCGGGATAATTTTTTAAAAAAGAGCGCGTGGGATAAATTCTCATAATAGCGGAGAATTAATTAAGAAGGTACATTGAAGATGGGGGGGGGATGTAATTTAAGCTGGAAGAGGAGTTTTGGATGAATTTGCTGTAGTTTGTTTTGCTGCTGATTAATTAATATGTAAGACGAAACTTCGAGATAGAGAGTGGAATAATCACGAAAGTATTCGTGGGTTCGAATCTTTTTTCCTCAAATTTTACTTGGATATTGCTAAGGCATAGTGGATAAAAAAAATGTTCACTCATGTAAAATGAAGTAAATGAAAATGTGATGTTAACGCAACAAAATATTTTACTTAGAAACTGACGCAAATTCAACGTCAACTAATAATTCAGGAACTTTAAAATCAACGAAACTAATATTTAAAAACAAACTATTACTAGGACAAACATTGCTAATTGTATGGATAATTTTTAATCACTTGTTTTCAGACACAATATTAGCAGAAAATTGCTAATAATTTCATCTTAACTAATATGTAAGTCGAAATAATGATTGAAATAGTCATCAAAGTTGTCTTCATTTAATTTCAATAAAATTAAAATACAGTTAAAAAATATCCACTCGAATGAAATGAAATAATAGAAAGGGGGATGCTAACACAACGAGAATTGTTTACTCAGAAACTAATCCAAATATTATTTTCATGATGCTACGGTGCTTGAACTTAAAAGTATATTCGTATGTAAAATAAACATCGCTTCTCATTCATATAATGTTTTGATAATTTCTTATGTTATATTAAGTCGTTATGAAAACTTTTATTTTTCAAATATATATAGAGTGAGGTTTAAGTTAATTCTTTGTTTTTATAATGTGAAACTTTAAAATGGAAGATAAATATAAATACAAATTACTGTCGTCTATTTTTCAGAAGTCTCGAGTTCAAAACTCTTAAGATTTATACAAATGCTTACTTGATTGTTTTTTTTTAAATTTAATGTTTTCTAAAAATATTTTTAAAATTTAGCTCTGCCAGATATATTTTTTCAGGATGGGTTTCATGCATCAGCACAGGATTTCGTGATAACCATTTTCAAAAGAAAACACAGATCAATTTTAAAATGAACCAGATGTAACTGTAGGTTTAAGTTAATTCTTTGCTTTTATTGTGTGAAACTTTTAAATGGAAGATAAGTATAAATTCAAATTTACTGTCGTCTATTTTTCAGAAGTCTCGAGTTTAGAAGTTCAGATTTATACAAATCCCTTCTTGATTGTTTTTTAAAAATCTAATGTTTTCTACAAATATTTTTAAAATTTAGCTCTGCCAGATATATCTTTTCAGTATGGGTTTCATGCGCCAGCACAGGATTTCGTGATAACCATTACAAAACCAAACACAGACCAATTTTAAAATGCACCAAATGTAATTGCAACCATAGCATAATATTGTTCAGAGAAAAATGCCCGTCTCATCATAAAGTTCTTACTTTTATTAAGAATAAAGCAGACCCCCCCCCCTTCAACAAACAAACTCCATTCTCAAGTGGATCTACTTCATCAATATCTGTTGTTTTGCTTCAAAGCATAAATTGGTGGGAATCTTGAATACCTGATCCCCCCCCCCCTCCCCCTCTGCCCCCATAGAATGGCTCTGGGGGGACGCACCACATTTTGATTGTATGTTTGTTTCCCCTTCCCCCAACTTCTCCTCCCACCAGGGCCCCCCCGGAGTCCGTTTTGTATGCAGAAGGTGAGGGTACTTTGTTCCTACGAATCCAATCTCGCGTACCTGTGTGTGTGTGTGTGTGAGTGTGGGAGGAGGATTTTCTCTCAGATTTCTCGCCAAAACGTGACGAGGTTAGCGAGTAGTGGAAATATGGATTCGCTCTGGCTTGATGTGTTGACAGGTGAGCGCGAGGGGGTTTCTGGAACGAAGCGAGAGATCGGAAATTATAAAACCGAGAGCGTTATTGGAGATTCGACGAACAGTGTTTTAATAACGTGCACTTTATGCTGAGCGTATTAACATATCCTTCTCTGTTTCTCTCTGCTTTACGCCTGTTTATTAGAACTGTAATTTGGATTAATTTACTGTAGCGGTTTCTGTCATTAGAATGCAGGCGCAGAGGAATAAGCGAATAGTCTGTTTAGAACAAACCTTTAGTAAACGGGGATTCAATTCAAAGTTTGCGATTCTGATTTGCATGTTGATGGAAATTGAATAAAAGAAAGTTTTGTTGCATATTTTGCTGCTAAAAAATATGCAACAAAACTTTTTGTATTGTAATGCTATATTTTGTGAATGAATACATAAACAATTCAAATATAAAATACGAACAATTCCTCAGGCTTTGTGAACGCTCAAAATCTTTCGAATTGGAATGCAGTAATTTATTAAAGCACTTTATGAAATGACATTCTCTTGCTATATATATTCATACATGCTACTTTTTATAGACATTCATTCATGTGCTTTAAGATTGATATTTAATGTTTTTTCAAATGTATCGTAATCAGAACAGAAAATTTATAAAAAATTATTTTGCACATTCATATTCAGTTGCTTTTCTTGATCCGGACGACTTTTCTAAATAAAATGATAATTTATGTAAAAGATTCGCAGAAAAATCAATACGATATTTTCATTTTGAAAAAAAGCCCAACTATTTTATTTTACTTTCCAAGTACAGTGACCTCTCACCTATGCGCCTAGTTATAAGCATCTCTCTTTTATACGCGAATTTCGGAAGGACACAACGGAGGATTCGGAGGAATAGGAAAACAACGATACAGGCCTCTTATTTATAAGCGACAATTTCAATTGTCACTCTTAGTATACGTGAAAATAAACATCGCAACTCACAAATCCTGTCTCACAGATGTACTTTTCTTCGTCGTCCTCGAAGACACGGTGTTTAAATATCTAGAATGAGGATGAAAATATATCAAATAAACCAAGACAATGAAACTGTTTTTGATGAGTTACGAGTGAAGATGGCGATAAGTAAGATGATAATGATGCAACTGATCTTTCTGTCTTCCTTTAGGCTACCGCTTTAGGGGGCCTATAAACTGAGACGTTGCCTGTAAAATAATGACTTAACTTCAAATACATTAACACATTTTAATGAGTTAGAAGAGATTGTATCAAAGTTTTATTACCTGTGTTCTACCAGTTAAAGTATAGTTGAAAAATTTGAGCTTGTACATTTTTGGCCGGCTGAAATCTTGCTTCGCATACGGGGCACATTTTCTAACTTAAGATGAGCAGACTTAACCACTTGCTATCAGAGACATAACCTTACATTTTTGAAAAATAATTGTGCTAATTTCTAGGCAAAGGTATAGAAAATACAACGATATTATGCTTACCTCAAAACAGGTTAAAATAAAAAATATAAAAAATAAATTTAACAAATTGGAAAATGTGCCCCGGTCCTCTCCTATTGAAGATGTTTATTAATACATATATATCAATAGCAGGCAGATATATGTATACTCCATTGCCAAAGGAAACTGCAGTCATTGTCATATGATAGTGGATAGCATATAGTCATTGAACTTTGCCTTCTATTTGGTTTCGGGACGGGGTAAAAAAACATACATATTTTTACTTCCTCTTTCCCCATAATTAGCAGTTAGTAACACCTATCATAAAACTCATAGAATACGCCAGTTTTCCATTCAAGTAATTAGGATGTATCTAGATTTTAGTTTCGATTCAAATGCAGTAAATCAAATGCAGATGAACCTAAATTACACCACTGCACAGTACTTTTTGAACGGAAAACTTAGCCTTAAACTCGTTGAAAATCTTTTCTTAAACACTCTTTTTATATTTGCATGCTTCTAAAACACATTTTGAATATTTCTTATAGATTGAGCATTTTGTTTCATTGCTTTAGAGAGCTGTAAAACTGTACGTATTTGTTTAGGGTTTTAAAATTATACATAAACTTACCAAAAGTGTTAAGTATGCAATTCCATCTGATGAGGAGTTCTTCTTAATATTTTAAGGTGACAGACACTCCACATCGCTTAATGGATAACATCTTATCGTTTCAATCCTACTCATCCCTTAAAATTTTCAACTTTTTAATGCATTTCAGTTTGTACTGCACTAACTTGTGTAATTTTTATGTATTTTAAATATTTAACTAATTTACTGTCTATATTTCTAAGCATAACTTTTATCCTAAACTGATGAAATTTACTGCAGTGAAAATATGGTATTCGGTATTCAAAAAGAAAAATAGCGTCTTTGATTTACTACAAGTGAAAAATATCTCTGAAGCAGTCCCCACGAGAATTGTAGTTTAAAATGCTTTAGAAGGGAAAATTTTCTCAATGCAAATATATGAATTTTTAAAAATGCGCTGTTATTTTTTAGGACTGAATTCTGTTTTCTGTATATTTATTGCATGAAATATGCATTAATTCTTTCAGTTTTTAAAATGGCTCTTGTACGTATGGGAATTGAAGAAAACTGTTTGAATTAGTTGCTTTAGAACGCAAAAATAAATTTCTTTTTAAAAGCATTTAATGTATATTTTAAATTAGGTTCTTTCTATTTGTAACAAACTGGCTTTAAACAAATATTTAAAGAAAATAAATAAATGAAAATCCAACTATTATGATTTTCACATTAGATATTTATTAAAACAAACAAATAAAATGGCTTATCAGATATTTTTGTAATTGAATAAAAAGTTTAGCTAATATTCGAGGAAAGAAGAATTTGGATTTTTTAATCGCGGTTGAATAAAACTTTTTAACAATGATAAAAATATTTATCATTGCTTTTTCCCCTGAAAACTCTAACACTAAGGCAAAGCTATGGCATTATACAGGGTGGCAGTTTTCAGCTAGCATTCTTGCTTAGTTATCTTAAAATGTTCGAAGTCTTCGGACGTCAAATTTATTCATCACCCAGAAATTGTCTCGAAATAATTGTCTTATCCTTGTATGCACATTATAAAAAAATTTTAAACAAATTTATCTTGAAATTTAAAGCAAGGCATCCTTGTAGATTTCAATTTGAAGCATCAAGGAAGTAATAATAATTAAAAATTGTTTCACTTGATGCAAGATTATGTTTGGATTATAAAGGGTGTCTCGGAACTTCGTGTAAAAACTTGGACGGGAGGTAGACAACAACGTTAGAAACAATAATTACACAGGAAAGCATGGGCAGAAATCGACAGGTGGCTCTGTACGCGAACTCTCAAGATCGGCAAGTGTGACTTCCTTGTTGTCATATCTGCCAACTTTTGCGGGTTTTTTTTAGGAAGATTATCTACCACTAATTCTTTTTTTAGCGATTTGATTTTTGAATAAATCCAAGTTCTTAATGTAAAATAAAACTGTTTAAAAATTGTGGTTGATAATCTTTAAAAAAAATTAGTAGATATCTTTGTTTTCTTTTGTTTTTTCTTATGGCAAGCCTACACGAAGGGCCTCTGTCTCGGGAGGGTGCCTTGGGCTGAGGTCTTTTTATAGGTTTCTAACGCGTATTCTCGTTACATCTGGAGAAAAACGCCCAAAACTTCAGACCATTAGGAGTCAGCCGTGCGACAGTCTCGAACCCGGGACCTTCACATTCTGGTCATCTACCATATTCAGAGTGTTATTCAGTCGGCAATGTTGGGGCAGTTATGACCATGAGGAAGCCATGCGTAAAGACCTAGAGAGCTCACGAGCGCCATCTGTCGATTTTCAACTATGCTTTCCTATGTAATTATGGTTCCAAGCGATGATGCCTACCTCCCCTAAAAGTTTTTACATGAAGTTCCGGGACACCCTGTATATTTACGTTTTTAAATCCATGAGCATATTTAAAGGTAAATACCTGATCGTGAAAGATAAAATAAGATATCTCAAGTAAACTAATTGGTTCGGGAAAACAGTGTAGCCAATCAACCAATCCTATACTGAGAAATATCTGTTAAATGTTGCTGTAATATTTATTATTGAAAGCTATGTATATATGGTGAATATATCTTGAAGGATAGTGGGCACGAGGTTGTCGAAGTTAAAAAAAGCCAAGTCAGAGGTCTCTATAAGTTGTTGTATGTGTCATGATGGAATCAAATTTTGACAACAGATGCTTCAAATCATGCTTTCGAGATTCATGAAACTAACAAGAAAGGTATAATAAATGGCACTGATGAAACAGAGCGCCGCGCCTGCGCAACATATGGAAATAATGAGTCCAGTAAAAGTGAACGACAGCTACTGCAAGGACAAGTGTTTCCACTTAGTGTATTCACAATGCTGATCTTGAAAAGAATATTAGTAAACCTTTTCTAGCAGAATGCTGAGAATTTCGATGTTGTGATAACAACGTCCCAAGCATGTACTCCAGAGACCATGATGAAAAAATTCCTAAAAGCTGAAAAGAAAGGAACGCAATTGGGTAGAACACTGTAAGATTGAAACCACATGTTTGGAAGACAAATCTATGGTGATCACAGAAGCAACTAACCAATCACCACACGGTCTTGTTTGTGTACCAACTGTTTTTTGAGGTGTCGGTAGACCCTCTTCGGTTATTAGTAAATGATGTGTGGAATAATTGGTTATTTTCTTTTCAAAAATCATAGCCTTATTTGATGGGGACATTCCACGGGAATCAACTGTTACATGCACAAAGGGGTGTGGACAGCGAAAAATCTATAGAAAGTTTTATTGATGTTCAGAGACGATTCAGAATTGTTGTTGATGTTCAGTCATTTGATCCGACCCAATTTTTATTTATTGGATAAAAACAACAACAACAAGCCATTTGCACTGATTAAAGTTTGCCATGAATACATGGAACTGGATGAAACTTTATTACTCGGGAATTATGTAGTGCCAATAACCGATAGTTGCTTTTACTGTTATATTATTATGTTAGTAAATAGCGAGAGCATGATCAGAAGTGTTTACAATCCAAATTTCCCATCTTTATGACCCGATTGAAATACCTACGCAGGAGTTGAAGTTTAATTTGATGTAATCCTGTTCATTGAAAACTGAAAAGTGTATTATCATGTTTGGTAACAATGCACTTGGGAATGCAATCGCTTTCAACACATATATTAAAAAGAAATGATAAAATATTGAGGTTCTGAACGTTTTGATATGCTGTCTTATGTAATATTTTAAAATGTTACGCAATTGATCTATTTAATAAGATTGTTTTCTATATGCAGTGGTATAGAAACGTTTTGACGCTGACTCTCATTTCATAGATATATCTACGTATTTAGTATTCTAATACTTCGCGCCACGAGACTGTCAAACAAGGAAATCTCGAGAGGTAACCCTTTGCATTTATATTAAAACCAAATTTTTATTTATTGGATGAAAAAAAAATCAAGCCATTTGCACTGATTAAAGTTTGCCACGTACATGGAACTGGGTGAAACTTTTTTACTCGAGAGTTATATAGCGCCGCAGGCGTCATAAAAGTCCTACGGCTCCAGCTCTCAGAATGGGTGCAATTGATTGAGATTTTTACAACCTCACGTAGTTATGAACCCTCAAAAGAAATTATTCATCGCAGGCATTGTTCTGTAATAGGAAACGGCCTTTCACTTATTCACTCTCTGAGATTAAAGATGCATATGTAAAAGGACCGGGAGAAGTTGTAGTGCTTTTTATTTATTTTCCTCTTACGATTTGATGTTTATGGTTTTGAACTTGCACTCATATTTTTTTTTTAACCTGTTTAGAGGATGTCCTTTTATAACTAGATGTGTTTCTATATGTTAAACAACGTAAAGATGCCTACGTAAAAGGAGCGGATGGAGATGTAGTATTTTATTTATTTATATTTTTAGTTACGATTTGATCTTTGTAGTTCCGAACATATGAGTTCTTTTCAACTTGTTTAGAGGCTGTCTTCTTATAACTAGGTTTGCTTCTATATATTAAAATATGTAAAAATTCATATATACCTAAAGGGATCTGGAGAAGTTGTAGTGATTTTTATTTTTCTGTTACAATTTAGTGTTTATGATTTTCAATTTTCACTCATACTTTTTAACCTGTCTAGAGGATGTCTTTTTATAACTAGATTTGTTTCTGTATGTTAATATATCTAAAGATGCCCATAACTGCCAACCTATACGGAATATAAATTAACTGCATTTTGTAAACAGTATTTTTTTGAACATTTTTTTTTCGGAATAATATCCAGTTCACATGTTTATTCAAAAAATGTTCCAAAGCCAAAATCTACTGTTTACAAAAAGTGGTTACTTATATTTCGTACATATGGATAGCTATGAATGTCTATATAAAAGGACCGGACGAAGTTATAGTAATTTTTCTGTTACTTTTCTGTTACTGTTGTTTATTGTTTTGAACTTGTACTTATACTTTTTTAAAACTTGCTTACAGAAAGTATTTTTATAACTAGATGTGCTCTTATATGTTAAAATATATGTACTGAATATGCTTACTTGTGAAAAAATGACCAAACGGATTTTTTGTGTTCGATTGCATATGCGTGGTGCGTCTATAATATAATACGACAAGGAATTTGAAAAAGGCATATTATAGTTGAGAATATGCAATTTTTTTCATAAACAAGAGTTAATTACAGTATCTTGAATAATTTTAATAATTTTTATATCTTTCTACCACGATTTTGAATGTAGTTTCAGTAAAATCATACTGTATGAAAACAATCGAATATGGTGAATATAAATGCAAGTTGTATTGTTTGTATGTTTTCGAATAGAATATCTGTCAATGTATCTTTTCTAAAAACTGCGTATTGGTTAGTTCGTTGGCGCCGTATCCACCTTACACGGACGTTACAGAAGGCATGCATTTGTGATGTTACGAACGTGACAAAATCTAATATTGTCCGCATTCGTAAACGCCAAACGAGTTGCACTCGTGCAACGAGTTTCCATCTAAGGTGTTCGTAAAGGAAACTGAGCGCATTCAGTTTAAAAACTCGAACGTTCGTATACAAAACTGAGTGGGATTAGTTTCAAACGAAGTAAACCGAGAGCGATTTAGGTTGATTAAGTTTGTTGTGAAGATTACTTGCTGCACATTGTTGCTGTTTACAAATGGCGTCTGTTGTTATGGAAAAGTATGTTGTTATGAAAAGTATTTTGCGTTTCCTGAAGCTGCAAATATTACTTTTTCGAGGAGGAAATTCATGCATGCGCTAGTAACGGCTACGAAGGTACATAATTTTTCAAAGGTAATCATTTACTTGTATTTTTCATTTTAGTAAATTCAGAAATGCATGTTTTAGTGTTGAGATTGAAGTTGATGCAAACCGTTATTAGCGAAATTTGAACTTCTTTTGCTTAAAAAAAAAAAAAAAAAAAAAAAAAAAAAAAGAAGTTCAAATTTCTAAATTTTGATCTGTGCACTTCAATTATGGCCACTCTTTCTTTTAAAAATTCTGTTGATTTTATATTGAGCCTGTACTAAAACTCTCCTCAGCAAAATTAACGCATTTGCGAATTGTAAACAAACACGTCTCCTAGGCGACGAAAACCACTGACAGCACTAAACACACGCATTCCACTTTTCTTACGAAGACACGTGCAACGAGTTTGCCGTATACGAATGCACCCATTGACAGAATGTCACTACCAGCATGATTGCTGTAAGGGTATTGAGTTTGTTTTGTTCATTCAATGAATTTTCTCTAATATTAATCTTTGACTACTCGTAAGAGCCCCTTAAAAAGTCCTTGTACCAAGTCATCTCTTCCTTAGACAGATAGCCCTCGTGTAGCTTTCCCTTAACTAAAACAAGGAAACAAATTAATATTAGTCTAAATTTGTATAGAGCAGAGGCTATTCCAACTAAGAATATTGTTGACATAACGCAGATTGTAGTTGGAAACTGAGTAATATTTGCATAAAATCTTGAATAACTTTTGGTATTGCACCCTAGCACCATATTTATAAGCCATATATAAAAGATTAATGTTTACTACTAGAAAGTACATATTCACTTCGCTTAGTATATACAATAATGGAAAAGAGAAGAAAATGTATGATCATAAAATATTATATATGTAATTTTTTGGAGAATGATTTATGCTGCAAACTCTTACAATATGATTTATTAAATGTTCTTCAAGTTATTTTGCAAAAGACTTAGTTATTGCATTTCCAGTGTTCCGGATTGTATATTTCATGTTTATGCAAGATAAATACGCCGTAGACTAATATATCATGAATTTTTGCTGAATGAATGAACAGGTTATTTCTAGTCAAGATCTTTTTTAGTTATTCTAAGCTTGATTCATGAAATAAAATAATGGAGTCATGTTATAGTTAAAAATTACCACCGGTCGTACCACCGGTCGTTTCTCTGTATTTTGGACTGATTGAATTCATGCTTTTCCGCGCTTTGTTTATTGATCATTGACGAGTTATTGGCAGATGATGAAGACCAGTGAGCACCGGACTTGTCGTGGGATATTTGGTGTTGATTCACTGAAAAAGAAACCTTAAATACTTAGTTACCAAAAGAGAAATTATGTACTTGCTGGTCAATACATGCTTTGAACACCGACCAATCTGATAGAAAAGGAACATGTGGAACAGTTAAAATATATTTCTTTTAAAAGAACAGTTTTAAACGTTATTGGTTGCTAGTAATTTGAAGATATGGAATAGTTTATCAAGATAAGTATTATTTATTCGCTAAGAGCTAGACAAATTTTGAACTTGTGATGATGTCTTTCACACAGTTTAAATAAAAGAGGTTATTTTCTGAAAACACAAGGAATATACCATAGATTTTGCATTTTTTTAAATGCAAAAGTTACGTTAGAAATTCACAAAATTCAGAATCTCTTTATCACAGGTTGCATTATGCACTATTACAGAGAATATTTCTGTATGGCTTACGAAGCCCTCAAAAAGAAAATCTTAAATGCAAGGCAGCACTAGGAGGCACGCCAGGTCCCACTCACCTTGAATTTTCGAGACTCTACTGTATACGTATATATATATATATATATATATATATATATATATATATATATATATATATATATATATATTACTTTTCATTATTTTTGCAGATGGATTAGGTGTTTTGTTTGTATATCAATGCAAGTCTTTTCAATCCCAGAGGGTAGCACTAAACATGGCTTTACACACTTTATTATAAACTTAAACATGCACATACATTCAATACGTACTATTTCTGAGCTCTATCTGAAATATGCAATTTTGTTCCCAATCGTAATGTCATTGCTTCTGAAGCATCCGTAATGACAGCTTTGATCTGCATTTTTTAAATTTTCAAATTATTTGTTCTGCCCGCTATTCGTTGGTTCTGTATTCTGTTATTTAAGTGTTATAATTCCTGTTACTCAGTAATTCGCTATACTATCTTAATTTTCAAATTTGCACTTTGTAACTTTTTAATATTTTCTAAAATAATTGAAAAAGTAAGTTTCCGAATTCTCTGTTCACCTATCTGTACGTCCTCGCATCTCTCCGTCCATGCTTTAAGGCGAACATACTCTGCATTTTGAGGTCGTCAGTTAATTTTAAAAGTAAAACAAAAACAGAATTATCGAAATGCATCATGCTATTTTGAAACTATTTCTCGGAGAAACAGTTTACTTTTTCCCTTCAATAAATTTAACAATTACAACTTGCTTAATATTTATTTTTGCTTTTCAATATACAAGACAGAATCCGACAGGGAGAACAATTGGTCTCACTACTGCTATTTAACTACTGTAAATATGTGTAGATCACAAGAAATGTATACAAGGTATACACAAAAACACTGAACTTGGCTTTTAATGCTTAAATAATGGTCATAGCATGCATAATATGCTATAAAATTACTTGAAAAAATGTACAGAATAAAATGAAAAGGATTAAAAGTTTAATCGTATTAATTTTGAGTAAATACAAAATTAAAATAATTATAGTGCATCCATACAAAAATATACCGATTAGTAAAACACGCTCCATACCCTATTGAGATGATGTACAAAGTTTGAACATTTTATGATAAAAAGCGTTAGAGATAGGAAAACAAATATAAGGTTCCTTAAAGTTTTTTTCAATAGCTCTCAAAATGAAAAAAAGTTCCATCCGCCGACTGCATTTCAGGAGTCGTATAAAAATTATGAAAAAAAAAGAAATGACTGCGCAGAGACATAATTGTTTCATGCTTATCTTACGTATAAACCGTCACTATCTTTGTTTAAACTTACCTCTGAGACATTTTAAAGTGAAAGATCGAAACTTTGTACTTAACCTTCTTAATATATGAGACACGTTTTACCAACGGAGAATTTTTTAAAATGGGGACGTTTAAAAATTTAAATTTTGTAATTCGCACATTTTAATGGATTTATGTACCTTTTCTTTTAGGTAATTTTGTAATTTATCATATATATGATCAATATTTAAAGAATAAAAGTCGCGGTCAGTGGTTTTGTGAAATCTTATGTATATTCCAATAATTTGCACTATGCCACGTATCCTAATCAGAATATAGAGTGAATAGATATATTGATTAAGTACAAAAAGGTTTCAATCAAGGTTTCAGTTCTATATCCAATCATTTTGTGAAATGTATTCTAGAGACGCTAATCTATTTTAAACAAAACAATCGTAATGATATATTACTGCAGTTTTTAAGAGAAGGCTTTCTGTCAAATGCAGTGTAAGGAACCGGAGCAATTTTCATAAATTAAACTATATGGGTAACGATTAAAAAATATTTTTGTATACTATTTGCTTCGACCTGCCACTTCTTTGTTCACAAATTTATTTCTTTTCTGTGATCATCGTAGTTTTCGTTATCATTTATATTTCCCGTTCATTTCTTCCAAAATAAGTGAATACATTTAAAGCTGTGTTTAGAGAATTCTGACGATTGCAGTACTCCGCAGTACCAACTAATTTCATTTTCCTCCTTTGGGTTCCAGCATTTTAAATTTAATTCCCAACAATGGGTGATAATTTCGGGATGATTTAATTGTGACATTTGGCACGGGTCCTGTGCCAAAAAATGCGTGCTGCGTATCTGGCCTCTTAACTCTGCTGAAAACTATTGCACTTATTTTTCCTGGCTGGATTTTGTTTGTGAAAGTTCATTCTTGAATTTAACGAAGTTTTCGTTTTTAAAGGGTTTTTATCTGAGATTGCACATGGCAGGACTTCATTTAAACTCGTACTGCAGGTCGTGTTAGAAGAAAACATGCTTTTGTTAATGTCTCTGACACTTCTTATCTATGAAGGCATCAGCTGAGTAATTTTACTTGAAAGTTTTGGGATACCGATACCAAAAGACCTAACTAATCGTGAAGAACACAGACATGAGTAAACCAACGACAGACTCAAGAGATAAAAAATACTCTGATTTTTTTATTAAGTACAAAGCAATTTTTCAAAAATATGTTAAGCGGATAAATACCTTAAAAAGGACAGATATACGAAAAATTTGAATCTTTCTTATGAAGTTTGCTGAAAGGTTAAGTAACTGCTACTGAAGTGTTGCTGTAATTGAAGGTTACTTATTTTCAAAAGCTATATAGACCTAGTTTGTCTTTAGGTCTTTTTCTGGTGTTTACATTGCCTGTTACAGGAGCTCTAGCGTCCAACCACTGAAAGACTGAAGAATTCAAACTTGCGCAAACACCATGTCATAATGGTCTCTTACATTATGTATACTACAAAGCCAAGCAACAGATAATGAAAACTCAAATAGACTAGATTTATGGTATATAAGATTTGCTTTTTATCAGTTCCTCAGCATAATCAATCATTACATTGTATACATTAGTAAAATGATGACATATAGTAGTCAATCCATATTATTAAAACGAATTTCCATATTTCATCAGACGTAGTCTTGTGTTTACGGATTTCCAACCACTCGAAATTTTCTCAACAGTGTGAGAAGCTATGAGCTTGTTAAATTGCGTAACCACAAGCCGCTGCAGAAGCAATTTAACATTCACGAATGAAAATTCCGCCATTTATTAAACTGCCAATTTTGATTGTTCTAAATGACGAGTTTCCTTTGTTATTTAAAACGTTTCTCATGTCATTCTGGATTTCATGACATCAAATAAATGTTGGGCTGTAGAAAAAGCGATAAGCGTTTAGAAATTCTGAAATTAACTCTCGAGAAAGCAAATATTTTATTTTCGATAAAAAAAAATTCGCCCTGTTTCTCCTAAAACAACCGAAAAAACGTATTAAAGCACATTATCGATAAGCTACGACTGCCGTTTCCTTTTATGATAATGAAAAGACATTTTTTTTGTTTCCATCTCAATAAAATATGTTTAATTAAGAAGTCTTTTAAGATGAAAGAGAACATTTATTCACTTCTTAAATTAAATAAAAAGGGTATTTTATTTCAGCAGTTTGTTATGGATTTTTATTTTTTGTCTGCTGCATCTAACAAGGACTCTCTCTCTGCTCAGGACCAAAAAGAATATTTAAAAATCAAAATATTTGAATGTGAAAAAATGAAGTACGCCAGGCGTGTAACATGATAAAAGATAAAAGGAAAGTTTAATAACTAAATGGCACTGCAGACTAAAACGGTTATTATACATGTACTTGGAACGAAAGTAATATTTCATATAGATCTACCCGGAGGGTGTGCTGGAAAAAGAAAATAAAACTGAAGAACATTGCATAATTTGAAAGCTCATTGTTGTGGTTTGCAGCTCGATATCAACTTAAAGATGAAAAGCAGATTTTATTGAGCTATGCCCATTACTATTTTAGTAAGAACGCATAATACGTTCATTGGAGTTTTTAAAAGTTTGAGAGCTACAATGTATTGGCGCAGTTTATTTAAAAAAATGCGACAATGAACTCTCTTATGTTTTCTGTAAGTTTAACTCAATATTATTAAAATGAAAATAAATGGTGTTTGAGGAAGAGTATAAACAAAATTAATGGAGAATTTTAAATGCTTTATTAGGTTTCTGTATCTTATCTGCTAGCAAATGGTAGTAGAAGAGGATTTGGGATAGTTTTTGTAAAGGTAGCATTAAAGGATTTTTGTATTTTTTAGTATAACTGATAAGTAAAACTAAGAACATTGAAATGTTATAAGAAGTAAATAACATTTGTTTGATTATCTCTGCCAGTCAGTGTTCTTGCTTGTTTGTATTGTAACGTTCAAATATATGTTTAGATTTGCATGTAAAGGCGTAATATGCGTATGTTACCGAAATAAGCTGCAACAAGATTTTGAGAATAACATGCGTTACATTTACAATAAGTCTGAAATGAGCAATTTACATTTACTGTGCAATATATTCTGAGACCACTTCAGTTAAAAATTTGAAATGCTTGTAGCAATTTAAAGTAATCTGACGAGATTTACAGTTTGGATAGTTAATGTTAAAACGTGTACTGTTAAATGGCCTTCTGAAGGAATAATAATATTTTTGGTGTTATATGATATCTCAACAATGATACATTTTTATAGAATTGAGAATAAAATCTTTTATATGAATTTCTGTATCTAAGTGCTTCAACTAATATTTCCTAATGCTAGGCAACAATAGCTCTTGGAAATACTTTTGCCTTTTATAAAATGTTGTAAACAACATAAACTGAATTACAGAAACTTTAAATAAAGATACTGTTTCTAATAGATAATAAAACTATATTAAAATGTATTCCAATGAGATACGTTGGCTAAATTTTAAGATGTCATCTATATAAATAAACAGCCTGTAGATAAATTCCTTACTTGTAGTCGTACTTTAATAAGTTTATTTCAAGTATAATAGACTGTTGTATCAATTTATTGATCTAATATTCAAATAAAGAACAATATGATTATCTTAGTTAATTCCAGCATCGATCATTTTGCGTCAATTTAGTTCGAATTTGTTTTAGTTAAAAGTTCGGCTACCATTTTCTTCATCATGCGTGTAATTGTACGTTTGCGTGCAAAAGAAAAGATATAAGTCGATGTATTACTTGGTGGTCTGTAATACTGAGATTTCCAAAAGAAACGTAAAATACTTTAAAGGCAGAAGATATTCTCTTTTAAATACCTCTTAATGCCTGTATTTTTAATTTTTTGCGGTTGCTTTAATATCGTGCTCTATTTATAGATTGCGTTTTGCCGAGTTAATTAAGGATTGAGTATGTAATGTCAATTGCCATAGTAATAATATTTGTAAGTAAGAATAGTTATGAATAATTTTCAAAGTAATCGAACGGCTGTTCTGAGTGTTTACTAATTTTCCATCAATACTTTGCAGCATTTTATTCTTTGGTAAAAATTATGACTATCAAACCTTAATTTACGAAAACATTATTACGTTCTTTAATTAAAATAATGTACTTTATAACGCACATTTTACAATAAAATTACGTTCGATATTAAAATAACATTTTTAAAAATGGTATAGTTCATCAGTTACCTTTAAAGGATTATACCAGTGAAAAGCTTAAAAATGCATCGTTTAACCAAGGTGTTAACACAAGTGATGCTTGGGTAAATGAATTTGATTTTTATAAGAACAAAATCACGCATTTTTGATTATGCTTCAGATTATTTGTGCTGGTGAGCAACTAAGGATATAATTCACCCCAAAGTACACAAAATCCCTTTAACTGAATCGTAACTAACCATTCTTCTCCGGTAGTTTGAGAGGTTTCTCACAGTAAAGTAACAGAGCACCTAATGACTTTAAACATGAAAAGATGGTATTAATTTTAAGTTGTTGTATTATTTAATCTATTAAGTTTGCCAAACAAACATGCGACATTGATTTTCCAGCTGCGTATGATGTTTAGAAGTTATTAAAATAATTAAAATTAATATTTTTAACTTGATTTTGCTGAACCAGTCGCATCTGTCTGCTACTTAGAAGGCATAAGTAGTTGAAATATCACGTCGAAATGCTCTGTATTGTTTGTTCTAAGACAGGTGGTGGTGATTTACTTCGGAAGCTTAATTTGCTTATTCAGGTTGGCACTAAAATCTGATAAGTTTGATTTTCGACAGCTGACGTTTGTTTGAATGAATCTGAGATAGTACTTATTATTGTTCGCATTACATATCTATGAGCTATTATATAAGGGGCATCTAAAAATAAAGGGCAAATAATAAGTATTTTGTAGATAGAAGACTTTTATTGTGCAAAGTAGACAATACAGTCTCCGTTTAATTTAAGGCGCTTGCCACATTGACTGACAAGGTATGATGGAGTATGGTTCTTGAATAATTTTTGCCCCTTAAGATTGAACAATCGCCTTTAGAACAATTCAACATTGATGATAGAGCGGTTTCATTAATAAGTTTCCAGAATTTTTTGTAAAAGAAATATCAAGTCTAAGTGGTTGTTGCAAAAAGTAATTTGTTAACTAGTGCTTCCATCTGAATTGAATTATACTGAAAAGTAAAGTATTTTTGTAGTTTTTAAATATGTATAATGATAGTTCAGTATCCATTATAGTGTCTGTCACTCATCATCAGTAACTTTTTTTGCCTTTATCGTATTACCGTTTCATTAGCAGGAACCTGTCATTTGGCTTTATTACGAAGAACTTACACTTAGAAAACTATATGTTAACATTTTTTTGTCATTTCTTTTATGTATCTAAAAATACATTCGCATAATTAAATTTACTGCAGTATTCTTTGTTGTTAGAATATTATGTTCTTCGGCATGATGTACGTTAATCAGCATCAGCACTTACACATTTCTTTCTCAGTTATAAACCTTTAAAAGCAATACATAAAAATTCTCTCGCTAACTCTTCTTTTCTAAATGAGTGTTAGATTTTGTTAGCTAATCACCTTTATTACTTTAGTGCCAAATATTCTATCAAACAATGCAGTTTAAAAAGTTTAAGAGAAAAATATTTGCATCTTACACGCAGGTAAAGTTAAAAAGTATTCTCAACAATTTGTTGAACTGTCAAGGTAATTTTTGACTTAAGTTAATCCATACCATATTCTCGTATGCTCTCATCAGTGATACTATACTTAAAGACGTCATTTCAAAATTAACATGTCTTGACTTTTTTGAAGCAAAGATTTATACAGCTTTTAGATGCTATTTTCATACAAATGTTGATAAAATATAAATAATACGTATTTGATTATAAATTCGAAATATAAATAATACGTAGTTTTGAAGCCCCATCACTATAATTATCCCAAAGAATCCATTGGAAATCAAAGGATTTTTTGTTCACTTTTTATTGATTTCTGAAAAATTGTGATTTAAAAATATTTTAAATGAACTCTTCACTTGTTTTTCTATTATATTAGTTTTTAGAAGTAGAGAAAGCCCAAGTTTGTTTTTTTTTTCCTTGCGTATTTTTTTTTTTTTTTTTTTTTAACGGGAGGTTTCTTGTAGATATGTAAATGTATGATTTACAAAAGCTAATAGCAAAAGCATGCGATTTAGGATGATATAAAATTTAGGCTTAAATGGAACTTTCGCAACTCAATTTATTTATTAATTTAGTTAATTATGATTGTATTAAACTTTTTTGTACAGTTCATTTCCTTGAAAGTGAAAGTTATGAAATTTTAAAGTGATGACATTTCTTATAATGAGTAAAATGGAGCTAAATAGAAATTGCTACAAAATGCCCCTTTTAAAAATAGAATTAAATAATAATCTATAATTAATTTTGTATAGTTCAAGACTAATTTAATGATTTCTGATAATGTATTTAGCTTAAACGTGTTTCATACGTTTCTGTATAATACTAGTGTTAATACCGAACAATCATGTTACTACGAAATTCTAAAGAAGTTAAAACGGGGAACGAAGAAGGTAATAAAAGTATGGTATAAAAAAGCATGAAACAAGGATAAAATAAATACACTATCAATCACACTACCCATCATACGTTTTCAAGAACGTATGATATGTAAAATCTTCTGCAGCTTATCTACTCGGATTGCTATTTAATTCTATAGGTAAAGAAGCATTTTGTAGCAATTTCCATAGGACGGGCGAGAAAATTTGAATTATGTACATAAAATCAGATGCTATTTATATGCATAATTTGTTTGCGTAACCTAATTAAAGACAATAATCAAGTGATGTGCTAAACATATAATCCCGAATAAAATTCTTGCGGCCTTATTCACCAAGCACTTGACACGGGAATTAGTCCCAATTCGGATGTTAAGCCATTGGCAAGGTATTTTACCCATGACTTTAACACTCGTATTTGGATTAATTCGCGAGGCAACTGTTTGGTGAATAAGGCTGTTAGAGTTTCAAAAGAAACCCAGTAAAAGACATTTAGTTTATCCTATTATGTGTGGTGAAACTAAACTAATCTTGGACAAATTCCATTCTTTCTCAGCTAACTTAATGTCGTTTAGTCGCATCATAGTGTCTACGTTTTATGAATCTGTACTTAATCAACTTGAGACTATAAAATTCAATATTTGATGTATAGGAACAGCCTGAAATTAATTGTTCCTATACATAAAATATATAAAATCATGCAACTTCTATCATGTGTGAAAAATGTTTTCTCCTTTGCTTGATTCAATAGAATTCCCATCAATGGCACAGATGTGAACATTTTTTGGTAAGGCGTTAGAATGAACACATGAATACTTACGACTGATACTGGTAGAAAAGATTTTATCAATACATTCTTCTTAATTAAGACCTTTAAAAATTATTTAAAAAATACTTTATAAGAATACAAATTTAAACTCAATTTTGATCTTTGAGGTTTTAAGCTTTACAAACAGGCAAGCTTAATCGTTAATGGTTTGCAGATACCATTTAATTTTTTCTTTGAGGAACAGATACATATATAGTGACACACCACTCTTGCCCATATAATGACAGTGCAGACTTTTACTAAAGTGCTATGCAGAGATTTTAGATTTAGCTATTTTGCAGATATTTGAAATTAAGGAGGGCAAAGGCTATGACTTAGAAGCTTTTTGAGAGATGGACGAAGAAGTGAACAACGATAATTTATTCAGGCATGCAGATTTAATAACTTTTGATAAAATAATGACTGACGCCTGTAATTTGACTTGCAAAGAGTAGCCTATTTTCTTTCGATGTACAAAAATTAAATTTACGTATTTGTTCTTCAATCAATCAGAATGTTGAAAACTATAATTTAGAATTTAATGCATAGTTAATTATGTATAATACTTATCAAGTGGTTAAATAACTTTTAAAAAAGCCTTTGCTTATTTATAAATAATTTCTAATATTTAAATTTTGTATTTTGTAAGCATACTAATTATAGTATTTAACATTTAGTAAATCGTTATATGCATGTTAATGTCTAAAGAAGTGAAAACAGTTAAAGAGGAAATAAATAGTATCAAATCATCCAATGAAAATGTAAGCAAACGCGTTTTCAGGAATCAGTTAAATATTAGTCTCATGCATTATTCTGAAAATCAAAAGCAACTGTGGCAACACCCAAAATGCTATTAATATTCTTTAGAATACTGTCAAATCCTACACACGTGCTTGTTATTATCCAGTTGTCTTTACAAAAGAGAATCCATTTGTCACTCCAACAATAAACAACCTTTGATTATTGAAGATGTTATTTAGCAAATACATTTTGGCGCTTAGGCATTTTCTGAGGTTTGCTGATAGAACTTTGTTCAGAAAGGAATAATGAGTATTGTAGTATTTTCAAAGTTTATTTTACAAAAGAAAGATGTTCAAAATAGACTTTCCTAATATTTAAAAAAATTGTGGTTTAGTTAAGTAAAAAATTAAATCATTATGTATTTGAAGTGTTAGCGATTTTTAAAATAAACACTGGATAAATTTAGGCTTTATTACATCAGCATAAGTTATTTGCTTATACTGAGTAAATGACTAGTGCTTATACTGAGTAAATTACTAGTCCTTTTAAAATAATTAGTTTTTTCACAGAAATAACTAATTATTTTTTTGACTTCAGGATTTTAGGCTTACAATCTGTGAATAAGTATGAAATAATTGGATAAAAATAATAAAAGAAAATATCCCATAATTACTGGGAAAAGGACTGTAAATAGTTGGTACTAATTGGTACAATTAATAACAAACTTTTTAGTTATAAATTGCATAATCTGTGTAATCTTCTAAGAAGCAGTTCATGTTAACTCAATACTTGTTTTATTGCAATTACCTTTAATTTTTGAAAATTGTGACATATTTATAGCATAAACCAGTTTTTAATTTTATTATTCGAATTCATTGTATTTAAAACAGTCAAAACTTCTTAAACCCTGTAGCATTTGCAGAATTTTTACAAAAGAGAGAGATTTTACTTTTATCAGATTTAACGCGAATACACTTTAGAGCCCCTTAAAAAGTCAGCCGCCCAAGGCACCCCCTATGCAGATGCCCCTCGGGTAGGCTTACCATTGCACAAAATCAGAATCTAGATTTATCTTTTATAATTTTGAATCTCTTTTACACTGTTTCGATCAGAACATTGTAAGCAAATGAAGTAAATTACTAGTGCTTAGTGCCACCTTTAAAAGCTCGAATTTTAGGATTTTCACTGCCAGTAGCAAAATATGCAAGTGTTAATCTATTTTCCTATTTTAAAATCCTGAGTATGAATAATAGTGCTTTCACAAAATGTTTAGGGCTGACAAAGTGATGTATGAAAATATTTTCCTTTTTATTTAAAAAACGGCACACCAGTTCTTCATATGATTGTCAAGATTTTTTTTAAATCCCTGCAGGCATCAGCACAAATTGAATAATTTGATGAAAAGAGCCAAGCGGTAATGGTTTAAAAAGAGGTAAGGGTACACTTGATAACACCCTCTGCCCGTGTACTGCCTGAAATTACTGTGGAGTTAAAATAACTTTAAATTTCTGCCATTTCTCAAAATGCTATACATATTAAAGATGTGATAAACCAGTGTATGGAAAAGTAAATATACAGGAAGTTCAGCTAAGCGTTAATAATTTCAAATAAGTTCAACAGCTATTGTATACATTTTTAAAATGATGGGGGAAATCTAATGGGGTAAGCTGAGACAATTAAAAAAATTCATACATTTTGAAATTTAGTTATCAAAAGGTAATGACTAAACTATGACATTTTAAAGATGACTTTAACGAAACTCGATTGACCTATTGTAAATACTAATAGATATTATTTTTATTGCGTATTGAGATATTATTTTTATTGCGTATTGAGATATTTCTCCATTGCGTATTTAAATTTAGAGCAATTTCTAAAAACCAAAATTATCTTTTGCATTTTCTTTCCTAATTATTCGACTCTGAGAGGAAAGTAAGCATCATCTAGTAATAAAATGCAATAGTCTTTGAAAGAGGTACCATTTTCAATAAACTGTTAGAATGAGCTATTGAATTATAGGCCATTCTAATCTGTGTGCACTTAGGTGTTCAGCATTAACCATATGCACAGACGAATTAGTAATAATCAAGTACTTACTTGGAAATCCCAGGTCTCTTGGTTTGCCGCTAAGTCATACTAGCCAACAGGGTAAAAGGCATTACTATAGGATTACAAACTATACAGTTACAATCTGTACAAGGCATTACTATATGATTGATACAGTTACAATCTGTAAAAGCATGATTCAGCATCTATTAACTGGTCTATTTATTGATCTCAATGGCATTTTTTTATATACTAAAGGAATATTTATTTAATAAAGTATAATTTTTAAGTTCGTTTTTATACTGTTGATGTTTTTTATATGGTAAATTTATGAGAATGCTTTATATTTTGTTTAAAATGGCAGTTGAAAAGTGCAAATAAAGTGCATTACAGAAAGTATTAGAATTTCAGAACTTGGAATCATATAACATCTATAACATATGTGGCGAAAATTTCATTTACGAGTAAGATATATGGTGAATGAAATTATATTGCAAATGTCCACTTGCCAATATTTAAAGTTCATAATTTCTAAATGCAAACTGACAGCATTAGTGAATCGGGACAGTTTTGTATTTTTTTTTTTATATACAAGTGTTGAATTTTTTATTCGTGATTCACAACTATACAAGCAATTTGAAACTACAGCATTTGTATATTAATCAATCCACTATGAAAGAAAAAATTATAATTCATGGAAATGTCATATTAAAATTTTGTTAAAATTAATTACTAAAAATTAATAATATTATTAGGACCAAATAATTGAAATACTAAAAATATGTTTGCCAGAATTTTTAATTTTAAAATAGCACATAAACAACGTCTAAAGAACGCAATAAAAGTTTTAAAATATATAGATCCTGGTAAGTCTGGCAACACATTTAAGCACATATATTTTCTATATATTGAAATAATGTACAATGAACATTTCTGTTATTTATTAATATAATACAAATGCTTTATTTTTTAAAGATTTTTTAAGTATCGGTGTGTGTTTTCTAATTAAAGGTAACGTTTAACGCATGCTAGGTAAGATGTTTATGTAAACATCTACTTGAAAACCGCTATACTTGTAAATACAGTTTCATAAAAATGTAATTTTATATTACTTGTGTACTTTATTAGCAATTTTTTGCGTGGTCAGAAATAAGCATTTTCTTCGAAATTAAGAACATTTTGTAAAATCTATAAGGTTATTAAATAAATTTCACAAAATTTCGTTTTAAACTTAAATTATTTTATTTTAGTCTTCCGTCTTAGAAAATATTAAACCTTAATATATGTTTCTATTATAAACTACTTGAAAGGACAAGAACACTTAATATGTACTAATGTAAAAATTACACAAAAAGTTATAGTGTTTTTTCTCTATAATCGAAATGTATATAGCTTACTTATTCAAAAGTACGTTAACACATTTAAGTAATGCATAGAAAAGAAAATTTGAAGATTATTGAAATTCTCAAGGATAATGTGTGATTTGCTGATAGAGTACCAATTGAATTGTTGTGATTCCTTCATAATATATTATTGTGTATGGAGTATATATTTAGTAAATCCATACAGTACATTGACTGTAATATGGCATAAAATCATTATCTTATGTCGAAAGATTTTCTAAATTCTATTACATTTTCGTTTCCCATATTTATCTGATATTACATACACAATTAAAAAGCAACATTGTTTCGTATGATAACATAATAATACACATTCTTATTTTAAATTTACATTTTGTGTTATCTTCTCAACTTAAATGTGGCTTAAAATTATGCATTAACCTGATGCACTTTATTATTTGAAAGACACGTAATTTTAAAACTGTAAGGGTTATTTAATTTATTCTTTTAATTTGCTGAATTTTAAAATAAATCCAGATGTTTTGGTTTGCTGTAGTATTTTTGTTTCTTAAATAAAAGACCTACGGTTGCAGTTTTTATTCTGTAAATACAGTTTCTTTAGAAATGATAAATAAAAATAGGAAAAAATAGAGAAAATTGAGACGAATGATTACAATAGTAATAAAACGATAGAAGGTATTTAGAATTAAAATAAAAATTAAAATATCATTTTAAACATTAGTTACAGGAAAATAATTTTTAAAAGCTTTATAAAATCAAATGATCATGTTTTATGCCATGTTAAGACGACATTTAACTGGGAAAGTAATCATAATAGCTACAACAGTAGCTTCTGCATGCTCATTGCTATATCTATAGTTTTTTTTTAACGTTTAAAGAAGTGAAAATATTTGTCATATGAAAAGTGCAAGTAAACTTGAAATTAAAATAAAAAGTTTAATTTTATTGCAAATATATATAACAGTGGGCTTTTCTATCTGATTATGGTGCTAGAACAGTTTCAGAAGAACCAAATTAATAGTTACTTTAGTGTCATTAAATCATACAGAGCAGTTCATGCTGCATGATTTAGTTCATGCTGCATGATTTACATTTTTTTTAAAAATTCTCTGCTATATTTTTTAATAGAAAAAAGCTTCTGCGAAACACAAAAAACAAAATCACCTTTATAAGTGGGTGAAACAAATGCTCATTTTTCGAAGTATGGATATTATGATTAAGCGAGGAGTCTTATGTAGGTTTCAGCACATGCAAAAAATATAAAACTGCTTTAATTTAATTTTAATACATAATACTCTATAAAATTTGTTATTTTAGGGAAGTAAAGAAAAAGAGTCTACTTAAATTTAAGAGATGAAAAATAAATAATCTTTAAATGATAAATTGCTACTATTATTGAGTAAGAACAACGACAAGAAAAAGCTATATGTCATGAAATTGATTTTAATTTCTTTTTGTTTAGTTTCCTGTTATATATATACACATCACATATACTACGTGTTCTTTTAACATTGAAATGACTATTTAGCTTAAATGAACAGAAAACATTAATGAGTATGACATCGAAATAAATGTAAATAAAAATAATTTCAAAAGATATTTTATATAATATAAAATGTTTTGTGTATTTGTTAACAACATTACAACATTTTTTGTTAATCTATTTTCAGGTAGAAGATAACCTCAGTTTGGAGATTTCGCAAACTGTTTGATCATGAAAAAATTGAATGACCATCTACTAGTTGCTGATGGGAATGACATATGTTTTTAAGTTTTTATTTGCACTGTTCAGTAAAAAAAATTCTTAATTTTTCTGGAAATGCGTTACACTAAAAACTAAATTTTTTGTTTAAAGTAACTTAAAAATACGTACGTATGGTGGAATCATACTGTAAAAGAGAAATAAACATCTTCTTATTTGTTTCTGAACTCACTTTCTGTAACAAAGTTTGTTAAAAAAATAAAATTTTATCATATGGAAGCGTACATTTTTTTTGTTTGTAAAACATTAAAAATAATCTGTGTTTGAACCACATATCTTAAAATGCAAACTATTATATTATCAAAACATGTTTTTATAACTAGTTTTTTTCAATCTAGTATTTTATTTGATGACAAATGCGATGTAATAAGTTTAGCTTTTCATTTTTAAAATTAAAAAAATATTAATAAGTTTGTATAGGAAGGAATACATTAAAAATGTCATGTTAATCAATTTATCAATAATGAATTTTATATTGAACTGAAATTCATTAGAAATATGAAAAGTACAACATGAAAATTATATAGTGAATATTTTGGTGAATATTTCTTTATATATTTATATATATTGCAAACTTTGAGAATTTATCATAATTTAAAAATTTAATTAGCTGCCTTTTCTGTTGCTCTTTTAAATTTATTGATAAACTGAACATTTGTTGGTGTATCAACACTAATAAACATATTTTGAACAATAAGCTGAGAAACGTTCAAAATAACTGAAATTTTCTCCTATCGCAACACTTTTATCTCACGATTTTCGTAAAAATATATTTTAATATCAAACTTCTCGTCACCAATATCAACATATGATCTGTGACTCACGTTAATCCACACTGATTCCTTTAACAAGTCCACAATCCGTCACAAGAGACTTAAAAAAAAGGACAGGGTTTTAATTTAGCGAAAAAATCTCCGAATTTCATCCGCTCGACATGCATTTTACATGCGCTTACATAAAATAAAACAGCAAAAAAAACCTGATGCTCAAGCCGGCATCAGGAGCCGAGGAGAAGATAGCTCCCATCGTCATGCTGCTCCTCTACGATTCCCACTGCCACAAAACTCCTTTACACCCGGGGGGTGCCCCGTGCCCCCCTCCCACAGATCCCTCTTCTCCTCCCGGGGGCGCATGCTCCCTGACCGGCTTGGGGGCGCCCGCGTCGCGAAATCCGACCGCCCGCCACCCCTCCCCCCGCCGCCCTGCGCCCCGCGGTGGCATCGCGGGCGTGCGAAAGGGCCGAACTAGTAGAAAGCGCGTGTCGTGGGTAGTTCCACCCCAAACAATGGCTACTCTGCAGAACGGAGTGGCGGAGAATCACAGTAAAGTCACGGCGTGCACCAACAACAACAACAGCTCCAGCAACGGGATCGGCGGCAAAGAGCAAGACGCCATCAAGCTTTTCGTGGGCCAGATCCCGCGTAACCTGGACGAAAAAGACTTGAGACCCCTGTTCGAGCAGTTCGGCAGGATCTACGAGCTGACGGTGCTCAAGGACAAATACACGGGCATGCATAAAGGTAAGGGACCGGTGCCCTGTCTTGTTGTGTCACCCGCGGAGCACGTGGTTCTCTTTTTCTCTCGTCGGGAGCCCCCTTTGGTTGCTCTCGCCTATCTCTCTCTCTCTCGCTTACCCAGAGACGCCGGGGGAAGAGTACAGGTTGCGTAATCGCTTCCCTCGAGGTGCATCCTCGTGTTTATACCAAACGGAGATGAGATGTACCGACGCTGATTCGGTCGAGATGCAAGTGTGTCCCGGAAGTAAGTGACCATTTTTGTGAAATAAATAATCGGACACTATCTGAAGGAAACTTGAGTCTTTTTGAGTTAATTCTGTCTTAAGAGTACTAAAAGTGTGTTAGATTTTATTTTGTATGAATAGGATGTTCCAGAGTTTTTATATTGTGTTCTTAAACGAACTATTTTGGAGGATTATCGTGTTTACTTAAAGGAAACTTGAGTCTTTTTGAGTTTATCCTGTCTTAAAAGTACTAAAAGTGTGTTAGATTTTATTTTGTATGAACAGGATGTTCCAGAGTTTATATCGTGTTCTTAAACGAACTATTTTGGAAGATTATCGTGTTTACTTAAAGGTTAGATAAAAGATGTACTATTATTTTTTATAGTTCATGGGAAAACTTTATTAATAGCTTGGAACATGGGTTCCAGCACAATACATTCTAATTTAAAGTTACTATTATTACAAGATGTACCCTGAAGCATTCAAAAATATTTGTCGTTCACACTACTTTATAAGTTCCTTGAATTCAGTCGAAGTAGGAAAACTTTTAGTAGTAAGCCTGAATTTTTTATGAAATCTAACTCAACACTTTTAGTACACTTTAAGCACATTCGTAATAAAATAAACTCAATATTAACTATAACTAATTATAAAAAACTAATTATAAAAAATGTTTTTTAATAATTATTTAATTTCACAAACTTGTTGCTTACATTTGGGATACACTGTAATTAAAGGAGGTTTTTTAACTTCCTTTTAATTTTAGGACTTTTAGGACTTTTATCTCTCTTAACTCGATAACTGGAGTAAGACGATTTTAATTCTTTGTACTAGGTCGTTCATAGCAAAATTCAATTGCGAAAGAACGTTATGTCATCGTGATCATTTATAAGTCATTAGGGTGCATAAATTTGTTACAGTGGGACAGATTTCAAATTGTTTTAAGTACATTTTAAAATTAGGTAAAACTTTCTAGTGGTGAAAAAAATGATTTATCTGAACTGTAATTGATTTTCAAATTTATATATTACTTCAGTCGGAAGATTATTAAACCATAGTTTTTCCATGCTCTAAGAAGAATTTTTTTTTTTCATTAGAAATCATCACGTCTTTTTACAAGTTGAACTTAAAAAAAAATTTTATTATGATTTTGTTTGGTGGACTAAATTTTGCAATGAAAACTAATATTTAGGTGCAACTTTTTAGTACCTGTACAAAGAAGGAAAAAATAACTTTACATTTTACAATTTCAAATGAAAATTGGTACATTTATCGAGACTCAGTGAATAATAAACCTTAAATTTAGTTTTAAACAGAGTTTGAAAACTAAAACGTGCTTAGCATAAGACTGCATTTTCTTTATGCGGTTTCTGTTTTATATGGAATGGTGTGGTTTCTAGCAAAAACAAAATTTTTCTGATGATTTATACACTAGAGTTTTAACGTAAGGAAAGAAAATTATTTAAACTCTAAATAGTTTACTCGGTTAAAAATTAATGAATGATTCAAAACACATACTTTGTTGCTTTTTTATTAAAAAAATGTTTATTGTTATTAAATTACTTTGATAGTGGAAGGAAAAGCTTAATCTAATGAATGTACAGATAAAATTTACTAAAACAATAACTTTAAATTATGAAATACGTAATACAGCTCAATTTAGCTCCTAAGTTATTATGTAATAAAAACTCTATATTGTAAAATATATGCATATTTTTATATGATTATATATATTTTATAAACTGTAATAACTGAAGTAAAGAGCACATATAATTCAGTGTCAGCACTTTCAATCAAATGTTTATTTTTAATATAAATGTCCCGTAGCGTTTTTCTATATACCAGATAATAATCATAGTTCAGATTGTGTGCAAAAATTTATTTATACTTCTTTGTTCATGAAAGCTTTAAACGATCGTAAAATATGAATAAATCATTAGCATAGCTCTTTATATTTAATGGCGAAATTTAAATGGTTTTAGAAGTCATTGAATTCGCATTATCCCTCTAGTACTGTTCTTTAAAATTACAGTTCCGATGCGCCGATTTGCAGCTCTGATCTGCTAGCACCTATCCGTTTGTTTAAATTAGCAATTAATAAGTAATTAGCGCTGTTTTCTAAAAAGTTATGATGCGAGTGGAACATCAAGGTGTCAGAAACTACTAATAAAAGGTTACAGATACAGAGTATGAACAAAATAGTATTAAATTATACAATCAAAGATGAATTGCAGCTTCAAAAGTAGAATCTGTTTACTAATAGCTTTGTAATGCTGGGAAAGTTTAACTGAAAAAGCTTCATAAAGATTTATGAAATTTATTTTAAAACTTATGAGTTTTTGTACTGAGTCTGTCAGCATGAAGACCTTTTATTCACAAATAAGTAAGGTAATAAGTAACTTTGAGTTATAATAAGTAAACAAATTATGGAAACCAATAAATACTGTGCATGAAAAAATAATGCTAATGAAAAAAGAAAGAGGAAAACAAAGATTAAAAAGTAGTATTCTTTATTTTCAAAATATGTGAAAAGTGTTTAACATAGTTTTTAAAACTAGAAAATTAACTTACTAATGAAAAACATCCACTAATTATAGCACATTAACGTTTATCTAAAGTATTTTTGAAACATTTTTTATCGTTTAAAGACAAATGCTACTTTCCTTTAAAGCAAATTCACTAACTAAACACTTTCATTTCGGGAAAATAGGCTTTAAAAACGTATTGCAATAAATATTTCTCCAAAAATGAGAATCATTTATAGTTTTTTTTATAACATACTATAAACATTTTTACTCAGTATATAAAGCAACGAAAAAAATAATGTGTCAATATCATTATTGGCGTATGAAAGTGGCAATAATAATGTTGACAATTCAGTTGTCAGTAAGAAAAGAAACGTTGCATATTTTTATTGAAATGCGAGTGTAGATAAAAATCGTACGATTAATTCAGGGTTCTCGGAGGTTTTCCGGCACATACAAAGTTGCCATTTGCAAAAGAAAACCTGTAAAGCATAGAGTAATCAGGACATTTTATTTTGATAGAAAAAGTAGGAGAAATTTCCAGATTTTGGCTAAAACCCTAGAAAATTTTGTAATGTGATCTGCAAAATAATCTGAATTCTGTATTTATAAATAATTTTTGATTTGCTGTATATCTGGTACGGTTCAGATATGCAATGGCTCAGATTACATAAGTAAGCAACAATAGCGGATATAGAAATATTTTTGAAACGGCCTAGCTGTAAAAAGAAAGAAAGGAAATGTTCCAGGGCAACATTTTGCTTTATTGTATATTTTTAGGTTAAATAAGCTTCTATAAAATTATGCGTTCCTAAAAATACTGTTTGCCTACGTTACTTATGTGCACCCATGCGAAGTCATATTGAAAACATTCGTCAGATGCGGAAAATATTTTTTTTCTATGTTTCAGATAGTTTTCCAGATCACATTTCACGATTTTTTACTAAAAATTGCAATTTTTTCTTTCTTCTCCTGCCATAATAAGATTCTCTGACTATTTAAGGTTTTACAAGTTTTCTTGTTTTGACCAACGGCAATCCTGTAAAATTCCAATAAATACCCGATCATACTAAATTGATCATATAACCATTTTTCAAGAATACATTTCCTTGAAAACATGCAAAAGTTTTTTGATTCGCGTTTAAACTATCAACTATTATTAACTCCACCTTCAACGTCAAAATTTCCTCCGGTACTGTACATTTTTTAAAACTTATGTTCCCTTTGGAACACATTATGTTTTTTAAAATTTTACTAGTTGTTAATGGAACAATTTTTTTGCGAAATGTACAAAATCTTGATTTTAATAATTCTGATTTCTTTTATTGAAGGATAATTTATATTTGTTATAATTTATAAAATGCTAACATTAAATCTATGCTAAAGTGAATACATTTTAACATAAGTAGTTTCAGTTCATAAACAAACTGTTGTTAATTATATATAGTATCGTAAAATAATCCAAATTTATGAAAAGCTTAAACAAAGACGTGTGAAAGAAAACATTCACAGGATAATAAACTTCATATATTATTTTATTACCGTTGAATAATTAATAGCTTAATAATTAATATTAATTTCTAACTAATTTGTAGTTAATTATCAAAAATATGTCTGCTTATCGCGTGCGTTAGGATGAATATTCATTTACCATAACACCTAAGAATTGTCGTTAAAAATTTATGATGTGTAACCATTTATTACATTTTAGTAAAAATATTTTGAGAGAGTGAAATGTAAACCTATAAAATGTTTCATCACGGTACGTATAGGAGCGATAAAAAGTAAGGAAGAACTCCGAATTTTTAGTGCCTTTACTTTACTGTATCCTATATTAGTTTTACTTCACATTTAAAGCACTTGCATAATCACATTGCATAATTAATCACTAAGAGGTATTGTCGATTAAATCGGAAATATGTATTATGCATATTATTTTGCTACCCGAAATTATGCAACAAATGACTAAAACAGAAATGTGTTGGTTTTTACATAGCTTAATATCATAAAAAGCAAATATTGATAAAGTTTACTATTCAAATCACTATGTATATTTAGCATATATTTTAAATTCATGTTTATTTATTATTTAAAGTAGATATTTTGCGATTTCTAAATTAATCTAACTATTTAGATTAATTTAGATGTGTGTGTATTTTCAATATAAATTAATAGACTGAAATTATTTTTTGGACAACTTTGCTAGTCCTAACCACAACTTTTAATTAGTATTAAACGGAGTTAAAAGAAGAAAATGTTTTTCGGTAAAATCTAGAAGTACTATTACAGTAAAATAATTATTAAAAAAATCCTTAGCATTATTATTCTTATGTACCTATCATTGAAACCAGTCATTGTCTAGACAAAAATAAAAACGAGGGAAGTAAGGTATTTCTGAGATTGCGCAATGAATGTTCAAATTAATTTCCTCATGTTCTCCAGAGAACAAGGAAAGAATGTGGAAGAATAGCATTCATTAGTCTCTTTTGGATAGAATCTGATATCCGGCAAAGACCAAAGATGATTCTATTCAACTATTTTATCGAAATTCTACGGAACTGCAAGCTTTGTGATCTACTTTTATTATTACTTATTGGTCTTTGTTTTATCAGCCAATATACACTTCATCAAGTAGTTTGAAACTCCTTTGATGAAATGGCAATAAACAACTATATTTAATTGAAATAGTTTGTTACATTAATTACTTTATAAATGCATAATGTGTTTTAACCGTGAAAAGAAAGAAATGTTTATTATAGTTAATTAGTTCGTAATGTTTATATAAAGCTGAAAAACTTAAATTTTTATCTGCACTTGCAGCCATATACATAAATTATGAAGGTTTTCTTATATTTGAAATTAGTGGAAAAGATACATACAGAGTAAATAATAAGTTAATCTGCTAATGTTAGTTCCTTTTTGATTCGTAGTAGTACTGGTAAAAGCTTTAAAATAGTATTTATCCTTCATCAAAATTATACTTGTATTACAGAATTTGTACTGTTTAGCCAACTTACGGTATCAACTTTTGTACCAAGTTGGTACCAAATGTATCTACTTATGCAGTTCCGTGTAAAATCAATAAATATAAATAAAACTAAATTACATTTTCTCTCGCAATCAAAAACTGTGATTGTTTTAATCCTGAGAATTAAAATGATTAGTTTTACTGATTACTTTCATTTTTCATTAAATAAGTTTCGTCAAATTCCAAATTTAGTAAAGTCTGTTATTGGGAAATACATAATATAAAATTTAAAGAGCAAACAGTAAACAGAGCTTGAAAAAAGGAAGGAATATTGAAAGACACCATTCACTTATTGTACGATTCAATATTGTGCTTAAAATTTTGAATAACAGAAAAGTAAATAGAGACAACAACATTTGCGAAAAATTTACTGTAATCTAATGTACGTTTTAATCTACATTAGAATTTAAAACTCAGTGGGAACAGGTAAAATATGTACAAATCTTTAAAAGTACAGTGCATTTGAAAAATTGTTAAAAATCGTAAAGTTAGAAGTTTAAAACAATGTTATATCGAATGGCAGAACTTTAATGCATCTGACTATACATTTTTCGCTTTGATATTAACACTACAGGATAATTATTTAAGTAATTTAATGTTCTTATGTGGAAACAATCAATGAAAAATTGCTCTAAAATAAACTTTAAAAATAACTTTAGAAACAGAACAGCAACAATGCAGGAATACTGGTTGTATTCTTTTGAGTTTTGAAATGTAGGTTAAAGCAAAATTTCATCTCAGAGAGTTGAGTACGTTTTTAAAGAAAAAATAATATACATACTGAGAGAAAGAGATCTTTTTTCAGACATTAATAGGAAAAAAACTACAAAATCAAAGTCGTAATAAAAACTTTATGTTTAAATGGAATAAAATAACAAAAATAATAGCAAAGATATCAATTCAAAAGATCAGGAATATCAATATTTAGGTTTATTTCATAAAGTTGGTTTAAATTTAATTAACAAAATAAGCTACAAGTATCCAAGTATTTAAAATTTTTAGAATTAACTACGAAATTGTTCCATAACTAAATGTTGTCTTAATTTCTTTTTTCATTTTCAAAAGTAAGATAGTGTTTGTTCGTGTACATTTGATGATTACAAATTTATTTTTGGAAGATTCTTCATTGTGCTATTGGGGGAGGTGGCCCAAAACGATCGCCTTAAGCTTAAAACTTGTGTAAAATAACGTAAATGTTCAAATAAAACTTTTGCTCTGTTGTTATCATATTTTACACTATGTTTTGCATCACTGACATATTTTAATAATATTTTAAAAGCCCAATGAGCAATGAAAAAAAGTAAAATTTTAGAGAGTTTTCTAAAATATATACAAAGTGTACCATAGAAATATGTATAAAGTATTTGTAAATTTTTCAAAAATGCACGTATAATAAATATTTTAGTTTATAAGGTGACATTTTATGATCTATATATTTCAATGTGTCAAACATTTGCTGTTTATTTGTTAAGAATTATTTGCTGAGAAATATAAAATCTAAAGTTTATGTTTAGTCTTTAAATTAAAATGACTTATATTTTAATGCTTCATTTTCCTGCTGTAAACAGAGATTTTGTTTTTCATTTCCTTTCATATTAGAGTTGAAAATATTTTTAGCCGTTCTGCTACGTAGCTTAAATAAATTAAATGGTAATTTTTATTTGCTTAAGTAAATATAAATAAAAGTATTAAAACTATACTTCAAAGAGAATCAAAACTAGATATAGAGAACGAAATTTATTTGAAATAGAAAAGAAAATGCTTTAATCTGTTCAGTGATAAGCTTCAAAATTATTCCCCTGTGAAATTGTTTTGTTCATACATAATAAGATGAATGATATTTCATATAAACAAGAGTTTAACATGTTTGACATATATCCGGGAAAATATAACATATTTATTAATAGAGCGTATATAGAGGTGTGAAACATACATAATGACAGTTAGGCACGCAAATAGAAGTTAGAGAGATTGATATATAAAAAACATAAATAATCACAGGCTGTTGATTTCCTAGCTTTTTTAGTATAAATATTAATTCTGTTCATTTTCAAAGTACCGATTTTTTGACTTCGTATGTGTATATGCATATGCCATCACTTCAGATAAATAAATAAATAAATAAATAAATAAATAAATAAATAGTGATATATAAATACAAAATTCAGTTGTTGATTCGTTTTCTACAGCTATATTTTGGGTATATTTGTGCGATATTTTTTAAAGTAAATATTAAGCATGAAATATAACTTTTTTTTTATATAATCACTATTGAAAAATTGCACTTAATGCAATGAAAAGATACTGTACTTTTAAACAATTACCAATAAACTGAATGCTTCAAATTTATTCTAAGAATAATGAGTAGTGCCTATCAGAATAGACCCACGACAAGTTTCAAATCTCGCTTAAAAATACGCTTCATCATGAATAGAAATAAATTATTCTTATCACTATATCATCATGCGGTATTAAATGGAAAGAATACGTTTTTGCTTCAGACTTTGAGTATTTTTGCTCTGGACCTAATTTTGACCATTTTTGAAAATGGAAGTATGCATGTTGCAATGAAGGTTTTGTAAATAAATGTAGGTCAATTTATCTGTGGACACGCTGTATACGAAAGAGGTATTTTAACTTTATGCAATTAATAATGCGTTTGAGAGCATTTTTTTCTGATAGCAATAAGACTGATATGCTCAAATTTTATATAATTTCGTTTAACTGTGTTTCTAGTAACATATTCATTTCGATGCATTTTTAAGCTGTCGCAAAAAAGTAATACGTTTTGAAAATTAACTTTCCCATTAAAATCGAGCAACTATCTTTGCTACAGTTACTCGTCCACATATAAATAAGCTGAAAAATTTGTAAGTTTAAGGTGAGACCCTTTATAAATTTCATTGATTTTTTTTTGCATTTCGAAAATTAAATGCTTTCTTAGTTCTTTAATTTGGGCACTTCAATAAATTATCGTATTACTTGTTTTTATTCGTTTCATCGTGTTCCTAATACTCTTCATAGATCTTCACAACCTTTAATGTTTGATATGGCTGACAACAGTGCCCCACGAGTCGGAAAAACTTTAATTAGTAAATTTAAGGAGTTGTAGAAGATATGAATAGAAACATTCGGTATGCAGGAAGGAAATACGCCTCGAAGCTGAATGCGTATGAAATATTAGACATTACCTGACACTCATTAACAGAACATGTTATCTTGTTTTCAATTCTTCACAAATCTGTGGAAAAAATGAAAACTGTCAAAAATATATTAATCAATCAATAATTTCTTTAGATTTAAAAGAAGAAAATATAAAATGTCTGCATTGAAGAATGCGTTAAACGTTTTTATATCCTTGTTTTATGTTATTAATTGTGGTTTTCACTTGTTTGCATTTTTTTTTTAATTGCGAAAATGATGAGATTTACCCATTCTAATTCTATTTTAAAAAAGGGCAAAAAATATAATAAAAAATTAAACAGTGCTGGACGTTCTTCGCTCCAGTCCAGCCAATCTTTAAACACTTGTAGGTTTGAAATATTTCACTGAATGAACTGTGGTTCCTGTGTTCAGAATGTTTGACTGGGACTTTACCCATCCTTTAATTTTTCTACATACTGTAGACGAAGATAGATTACAAATATTAATCTTTAAAAATATCATACTTCCATAAACAAGTATTTAAAATTTAAACAATTTTTAAAAATTCAAAGATTCACTAGCTGTTTATAATAAAACTGTAAGTATTTTATGTATCAACAGCACGATTTAAAATTATTTCATGTGTATATTTAGCGATTTATGCATATTTGAATAGCATGCAGATGTATATTGGTAAAAAAATATTTATAATATTAGGATGTTAAAAGGAACTGACTAGGGGTCTTGTGCTTGAGAGGGTTTTCGCACGTGCCTCTGACAACCGCCTGTAACAGTCGGTGTCTGAGGTTCGAGTCCTCTTAACCCATGGAAGTCACTTTCTTATTATCTCTTGTTTGTATTTCTGGTGTGTTATTATGTTATTGTTAATGACTGTTATTTCGGGGGGGGATGCTGAAATACAAGACAGGCTTCAAGATTGCTCAATAAACCTCTCAGTCAAAGAGAATAAACTGAATTGTTATAGTGAACATCAGGTATTTATTGCATCGGTTTAATCATCCCCCTTCCCCTTTCCACAGAGAAAAAAATCACCCGCTCAGTTTTCCAAATGTTCTGTTTTGTTTTTACGATAAGCTAATAAAAAGGAAAAAGTCTTGTAAGAAGAGTAACATTAAAATATTTAGCTACTGATTGCTTGTTTTAACAGAAACAAAAAGCGTAATGAGCTCCGATCAAATCGAGAAACGTGACGTTTTTACAAAGCGGTTGAGCTTCGGAGGCAACTAACAGTCAATCTTGGTGACATCGTCGGTGACGTTTTGAAAATGCCTAGAAATTTCACTCTTAGGTACTTGTTTTATTTAAGATGTTTTAAAAGAGTTTTGCTCTTGTTATTCATTAAGACTTTGTCTGTGTGATTGAAACATGATAATTTAGACGTGTGATTTTAGACATTAAAAAAGGGAGAAGCTCTTAGAGATATTTGGCTTATGTGTCTTTTAAGCGCTGAAATGCTTGAGCTTCTAATGGAATGATAGTCAATACAAATTATCACTGCAGATCAATGTGAATTCCAAAATAAATTTAAGATTGTAATTGAAATTGCATTTTTGTCGGGAAACCTGCTAATGGCTCGTACATTTTTTGATATGCTGTTGATAAAAAATGTACGCAACCAAATCTTTTTGGATTTATTTATGCAATAATCTCTTCTTTTACACGTTTCTCTTTCACAAAATTAGGAATGTGATCTCTGTAAAAGATATATTTTCATTTAGATGCACACACACAACTCATAAATTTACATAATTAACATATCGACGTGGAACTGCAGAATAATTTTTTAAAGTTCTGACCACGTCAATTTTTACGGTGAACGCAATAATATTATAGCTTCAGAAATATCCGTTCCCAACTTCAATTGAATTAAGCAACGATTTTAAGAATATTCTTTATGTCATTAAACGGCAGTTTCAAGGAAAACAAGCAATGACGAAGAAGAAGAAAAAAAAGAGGGCAAATAGCGTCTTTTGTAATATCTTTGAACGTTCAGATGCAATTGTAATGAATAACTAACTCCGGGTTTTTAAAACCATTCAACTGAAATCGCTCCGTTCAAGTCGTAATGTTATTGTGTACTGGGACGAAAAGCGCAAAATGCAATGGACTAATTATGAATAAGAACAAAGCGATAATATTCTGAATTTTTAAATCTATTACAGAGAGACAGTTTTCAGTAGAGCGTGTTGTGCTTTTTATTAGTGCCAGTTAAATGTGAATTACAAAGCGCTTTGATTTATCGAATAAGCTTTATTTTAAAAAATAGCTTGAAGATTTTAAATGACGAAGGGAAGCTTCAATGTGATGAACCGCAGTGTAATTTATGATACATGTGCGGATTATTCAAAATATTCCTTTGAGGTACTTTTGTAATACAAATAGATGCTTTCTAAAAATCTGTTAAATATGATTTAAAGTAAAGTGGTATCAGTTTGATACCACAAATTCTCACATTGAATAAATATTAAAATAGAAAATAAATAATTAATTTCAAATTATAACAAAGAATTTTCTGTCTTTAAGTATTTTCTATTTATTTTAATCTTTGCTCTTTAAAAAAACTCGGTTAATAACATTGCGGGCATATCCAAAACTTTACAACATTTTTTAAAATTTTATATGGTTTATTTTATCTAGTTAATATTAAGCTCAGTATATCTAAATTTGAAGTTGTTAGAAAATAGATATAATAGAAGTTGTTAGAAAAAATCTATTCTGATATTTATATTTGTCGACAAATTAGTCGTTTAACAATAAAAGTCGTTGTGCTCGTAAAATAAATATTTTTTAAAATTCAATAAAATTTTGTTGATTTAACAAAAATTTAGAGTTATTTTAATCAAAAAATTTTGTTAGAGCAGGGAAATATTTCGTTGAGTCACGAAAAAGTTTACTGATTAAGTTATGGTTTCATATAAGAACTGAATACTCCCTATTTATGCATATTACATGCAATGACATCAATATTTTTTGCGAAAAACATCACATTGATGAGGGCGCATGATGTTAAAGTAAAAATTAAAACTCACATAGAAAAGGTAACGATAGAAATTCCAGCAAGTTTTATTTCCAAATAAGGTAATTTGGGAAAATGTTTTTTGTAACAGTATCTTTGGTATGTGTCTTATTCCATGGAATGAATCTTATGCATAAATATAAGATCAAATAACGCGACGTTTTTTATGTATTAATAAAAATACGCACTGAGTATCGACTGGAGTAACCTAAGAAAAAAAAATATGTAAGTAAAATCATGAAATAAAGAGCTGAAGCAATGCATGAAACAAAGCTAAACTACACGATTTAAACTATAGAAATTATACGGATCTCTATATTCTAGCTAGATATGTGTATTTAAAATAATTTTTTATATTAATCGTTATTTGCATTCAGCTGTAAATAATCGAGTGACTATTTTGAAGACTTTTATGGAGCATTAGAACATTATATATATGAATATTGTTTAAATGGCGTGTTAGTAAACAGTTTTATAACGGCTATAATAGCCGTTAAACAGAGATTTAAAAAAAATATTACAGACTCTTAGCATTGGATGGTAGCATGGGAGGATTAAAGAAAAATTTAGTAAAAGATAAAAACAAGTTTCTTGTCATAAAAAATATTTATTAACTTTTAAAATGAATATAGCATGAAATAAATACTTAGAAAATAAATTTGATTTGTTTTCTTTTAATAAACATAAGTAATGAATTTGAAAGTTCTACATTGCTATATTTTTCTTAAATGATATAATGCTTAACTATTTTAGGAGAAATTTTTAATATCAGTTGTTTAATTTTACAACATAAACTATTTTGAGATTAGGTTGATGATCTTATTGTATTTTGTAAAAGAAAATAATTTTAAATTAAGTGACTTATGCAACGTACATTAAATAAATATAATATATTAACTGAGTAACATCAACAAAATTCAACAAAACCTTATCTTTTAGTATAAAGAAGTTAGTTGGTAATGATTAAGTAGCCAAAGTAAAATTGTATGTTTTTAACTTTAAAATATTACATTATGTGAAAAAACTTTTGCTTTCTTGACTGCTGGAAAGTATTAACTTTGATTTGGTTAATTTATTAGAAACACGAGCAAAATTACAACTTATAGTTAGCCAAATTAAAAATAGTCGAACAAACTATCGTAAAATAAACACTTTTGCAGTAACATCCATAAACACTTTGTACTTTAATTTTGCAGGAATGAATGGTATTTACTATGAAGTTTTGAGACGAAAATAGGTAGATTTTAATACAGTAAAACCCATGCATACAAAATTATATAAAAAATATTATTGCATTAATTCAAAAGTTTAGAGAGTTTCTTATTTAGTTCTCTAAAATTAAAAACAATTTATTGTAAAACACATTATGATAACTGATTATGATGTTAATGTAAAATGAAAACTATTTTTTCCATAAAAATATTGTTCTTGACTTTATTAAAACAAACATAAAATGCTATTTTTTGTTCACATTTTCATCTATCTCTAATTAAAAATCGGTAGCAAAGTGAGAACGCTGAAAATATCTTCTGATATTCATTATTATTTTTTCTTTTTGACTACTAAGTTTTAAACATTTTTTTGTTGCGACTTAATTGAATAAGCACACAGTTCCACTGATTGCATATTCAATTAATATTTTAGTCATAGAGTTTTTAATATTAAAATGCAGCTTAATTTCACTAAAGAATTGTTCTTTTAAAGCATACTTTTCCCCCAAAATAATTAATTCTGTTGAAATGAAGAAATTTTCATCTTATTTAGAAATGTAAATCACAAGCATCGATTTAATTTATTTAAACTTTCAAAAAATACAATCAGTTTTTTCATAATTTTTTATTTGTTTTTACATTTCACTCCGAGATGACAATGGTTATCTAAAGTACATTATTCATTCAAAAAATTTTATGCTTGAGGTAAGCGTTAGTAAAGCTTATTTTAAGAAAAAATAAAATAAATTTGTTTTTCAGATCCGAGTTGGGATAAAAATACATTTGTGGTCAGACTTATTGGAATGTTTAACTGCTTTATAAATATGGAAAGTTTTCAATAGTATATTTTAACGAATATATATTAATGAAATTTACACTTAAACGGTCTGTTGATTTCACATTTTTAATGAAAACAGTTATAGAAACCGTAGATATATCAAGACGATTTTCCCCAGCCTGTATCCAAACAATATGCTTCCACATACAGTTTTCTAATTGATATTTAGATATCAGTTAATAATACCTTAAAAGCAATTGATTTGTGGTTAACTTTTTAAAACGACATATGCTTTTCCTAAAAAATTATGAACTAAGATTAAACTTTAGAAATAGTATTTTATTTTCAAACTTCGCAGTTTTCTTTCTTGAAATTATAGTCAATAGAGCCCTATTATGAAAGTTTACTCTTAAATATTTCACAGGCTGCCTACTACAAACCGGTACGAAAAATGCGTCTGGAAAGTTCTATTACTATGGGATTCCAAGCCAAGATTTTGTAGAAATTGGTAACACGAATTTTGGGGGGGGGGTGTCTATGTTTATCTTGGATATAATTGGAAAGAATTTTAGTATTTTTATAAAGTTTCGGGAAATATTAATACATTTTTATCAAAATCTTTATTTTTAAGAAAAATAATTCTCGCTTTTTCTAATAAAATAACTCTTTAAATCATAGGTAAAACCACCACGTCGTAAAACATCCAAAAACTTGGAGAACAGTTCTGCAATATTACATTAAAAGCATATTTTTTCAGAAAAGAAAAATTCTGTATCACTATTTCGTTGTAATGCAATAACAATAAACAGTAAATAAAGAGAAAGCACTAGTCTACATTCTTAAAAAGATTTGGGCATATGTTTTGTTTAAAAGTAAGAGAAGGATATTGTGTAAAATTTTATTGCTTTAAATATTCTTTCCGAAATTTTAAAGATTTTTTGTATGGACTGTTTAGAAGTATTAGAATTTCATAATAAAACCCTGCATAACATCAATAATAAAGAAGTGAATAATAATTAATGAAATATTACGAAGTATTGAAACAAACTATAATAAAAAACTGGTGATTTAATCATTTTATTAATTTTTCTCTCGATATTATAACGTATAATAACGTATATATCCTAACGTCTATATAAAATAAGTATAACTTTTACAGGAAAACTGAGCTACTAAAATTATCTTTGTATTGCAAAAAGTGATAGAGAAGCTTATTTTTACATCGTTTTTATCCTTCTTGATATTACATGTCATAGAGTATGAGACGCATTTGCTTATCTTCTATTTTGAGTCATTTATCTCCATTTCATTTATGTGCCTTATTCACTATGCATACGCTCACATATCTTTATATTATGCTCTTTTGATTAAGTTGTTTACTTCTTTTATCTGCAACTAGTGCACATTAGTACATAAATGTATGAGTATCAACTCATCTTTATTAGTCTTTTACACACAATAATTTAAAAGAAAACAAATTATTTCCTCTCGGAAAAAAGCTTTAGCATTCTCAGAGCCGAACTGTTTTCTATTGTTTTAGTTATATACATATGATCAAGATCATAATTATCATTAGAATTCCAAGATCATATTCTAGATGTCTATGTCAGAAGGAATACCTTGGTCTTACATATAAGTAAAACTTTCAAATTTGTTTTTTGCAATTATTTTTAATAGAGATTTAAATAACAATCTATTGATCTCTGCTTGCTAAAACACTCAGGCGCAAATAATTCAAAGAGAAACAATCTTTTTTGGAGCATGTTTTTGAATGAAGTTTTTTCTGTGTAGAAATGCGAGAAAAATATAAACAGTTAAAATATATTTATAAAGTGAAAAAAACATTTTTTAAACCTGTATTTAATTTGTAAAATATTAAAAGAACACGTTTAACTTTTTCCTCTTATATCCACAGGAAAATGTTTCAGTACAAAGTAAACAAAATTCAAACATTTTTTTGCTTAAAATTTTCATATTATTACTGACTTAAAAATTAAATTAAAATATAATTTTTGAAAAATAAAAAGAATAGCTTTTAGAGCATTGTGAATTCTGTTTAACGAAAGTCTTATAAAAATTCATATTTGATTTACATAAATTTAGTCTATAAATATTTTTTTCAAAACCTCTTTTTTTAAAATGATCAAATTACGTATAACGTTTAAACTTGCATATGATTACGTACATGTCTTGTACCATATCCTCCAAAACCCATTTTTACGTAGACTATTATAAATTTTTAAATGCATTCTGTAGATGATGTAGAGCACTACTTGTTTAAAAACTAACTCGTTCGAATTCTTCTAAATTTATCTTAAATGCTTTACAAGTGCACAGTCCTTTTGATAGCATTTTCGTTTTTTTATATGTTCTAAATACGCAAAAAGTTAAATTATTTCCAGAATTTCATTTGTTATTGTGGAATCTTTGAAAAAATTCTCAATTTTATACTCGTGGAGTAAGGTGCACAGTGGATTCCTGTGAATTTGTAATTATTTATTCCCTGAATTATTTACATCTGTAACAACTTGCTTCTCAGTGCGATAAACAAATATATTTTCAATATGTTATACATTAAACTTTTGGATAGTGAATTATGTTCATGTTCTCCAAGTCAAATATTTTCATCTTGAATATTTTTGAATCGGAAAAAATGCTAAAGAAAGAAGAAGTAGATAAGAATGATTTACTTTAAAAAATGATTTTAGAAACCTATAACAATTTCTAAAAATTAAACCGAGAATACGATGGCAGTGTAAAACTTGTTTACCGGCAAATTAGCCTTTTGTTTGTATACATATTGAGACTTGTGAAATTTAGGCTTAAAATACTCTTAGAGAAATCTATTAAAATTGGATTCAAATCACGTAAACATGACACGATGTACCAAAATTAATTTAAGAATTAAAAAAATTTATATTGTCAGGAAATTAATTTTTCATGTTCTACCGAAAACACCCGAAAGAACAGCGACTGTGCCATAATTGATTACCAAAACAGAAAGTGCTTTTGATGAACAAAATTTGAAATAATATTTGTGTTAGTATAATGTTTACATTTTCCTAGAACCTGCAATTCTAATATCAGTAGAAATACCTTCATGAACTAATTTAAAATTGCTCGATAATTCTTAAAATTGCTGCAATTCATGTACTATAAATATGAGTAAAGCCTAAGTACAAACTTTGATGTTCGCCACCGCATCTTATGGACAAGTTTTTTTTTTTTTTTTTGGCGAAATTAAATTTTGAATAGCTCCGAGTAAGTAATTGCTTTAATCTATTTATAACGCGTAGTATTCAATTTTTATAATAGCGTTCACCTACAGTTGGCAAATGCATCATTGTCTTATTCTATTCATAATTTTTTTTATTTCATACATAACGCAGCGAAATTTATAGGTAAAGAAAAATATATTAAGCTCTGGGGCAAATTTATGAGTCTATAAAAGTGGGATGGGCTATCGTTATTCACTGTTGGGGTGGCTTGGCAATTTTTGGAGAGCTGCTATTAAATATAGTATATAGGCTGTTTCATATGAAATTGTAGCAGTTCATAAAATAGTATGTGCTTAGTGTCTTTAATATCGAAAGGAAAGTTATGTTTTAATTCCTCTGTATAGAGATTGCAGAGTATAAATAAGGCGTTTCTATTATACCGAAGTATATAAAGAGGAGTTTATGTATAGACGAGCTCGAATCTACATGAGTTTTAGTGGATGAAATTTTATTTGCAGCGATAATAAATAACATGCATTTCTATTAATCAAACGCTGAGAATTGAGATACTCGAGCCACATAAAGTCATCGTGAAATCGTTAAAATTAAAATTTTAAATGATTCGTATTCAAAAAAATTATTCTTTATTCTTTTACCTGAGGTAATTTAATTATTACGCATTTTATTCATTTATGTGTGAAAAGAAAAATATCTTTTGAATATAACTCAAGAGTTCATTGGACAATATTCAATTTTGGAGCTCTTAGTAATGCAATTTAAATATTGATTTTAGCAATCCAAATTATAAAAGATCCAAAGAATTAAGAAATTTACTGAATGGTTGTATGATATTGTTTGCAGATAATGGTCTAAATCTCAATTTGGCGGAAAGTTTCGCCAAATCTCGTTTATTACTTATTACTTATTAATTGTTTGGTTAGCATCCACTGTATTTCGAAAATGGATAATATTAGGCTTCTTAATAAATGCCTCTCTAATAAAATGGTCAAAATGTAGCCTGTAAGAATGGCCATTTCCGAAAATATAGGGAGCGAAATTTGAGTCATGAGCATTAATGCCAGTGCACAACGCTAATCAATATGAATTGTGTTGATCAAAAAAATATTGGTGGGATTCAGAGACAAAAATCTTGAACTGGTAAAACCGTATTGGTTTTAAAATAAATAAGTATAATATGCGGAAAATATACTTTTGTATTTTATTACTGCCCATTTTAATACATTTATATAAAAAAAAAATCTGTGAGCATTTAAACTAATATGGCCTTCACAACCTTACGTTTGTATTACTTTGGATTAATGTGTAACTGGAAGAGATAAGTAGCTTTTCAGGAAAAAATACTATTATGTTTCTACAAGTATAAAACTTTATAAGAGCTTTTTTTTAGAATGGTGAGAATATTACTTTATTGAAGAAAAATGTTTTGAATTGATTTGGGGGATTAGCACGCAATATTATAAACAAAATACATATTTTCCTTCTAAAAATATCCCCATATAAATGATGTGATTAGTTATCACTATAATTATTTAATAATCCTTTACCAAATAGGTAATAAAATCTAGTATTCAATCGCAGAGAAATTACTCAAAATATAGTTTGTAATATTCACGTTTTTATCATTTTCTTTCTAAAGCGCTTGGAACTGCTTTTCTTACGGCTAGCTTAAGTATGTTGTATAAACAGCTCAAAGTTCAGAAGTCTGCTGAAACGAAAGAATACCTCCACATAGCTCTCTTAAGAAAGAACATAAACCTTTTGTTAAATGCAAATTTTCTGAATTTTAAAAGAGCGTTCTCGAAGAAAAGGTCTCGTAGTAGTGCTTAGATAAGAGCTATGCGTTCTACTATTAGCATATTAAATGTCTCTCAAGGAATTCACTGTAGCGCATATGTAATGAGATTATACATATGTACATGAATGTATGCGTTCATGCATATGTATATGTATCAGTATACATGTTGCTGCAATAATGATTGATTGGGTATGGGTAAAAGCACAGTAATAATGTTTAGAATATGCATAACCTAGTTTTGCCCAGGTATTTTTGCAACTTTCTTCGATTTTTGCTAATACCAGCAATAATAGATAAATTTCTGATGTCAAATTCTTGAAAAAGGGAAGATTTCTTTTAAAATCATTATGTATAAAAATTGAAATGTCCACATTCTAGTTGTTCATGTTAAAATATTTTGTGGAGTTCAGGTTCAATACTCGTGAATAAAGGCTAGGAAAAATAAATAACATTTTCGACTGATAGCGAAAATGCCGTCCCCAAAAAGGGACACTAAGCATAAATGGGTTAAAACATCTCAACAAACTTATCACTTTTTTACGAGGATCATTGCCCCAATAAATTAATATCCATTATCATTAGCACAAGAATAATATAGATTCTAAATCTCATGTGCAAATTTTGCAAGTTATTCTTGCATTATTACATTGTGCATATAATTGTAGAATGTTATAGAATATTTGTGGAATATTATATCAAGATTTTGCACATCCAAGTATTTCTTATTCCTTAACTCTCCTCCACAATTAACACAGACTTATAAGAGTTATATTAAAGTTTCTGTCATAAGTCTCTTCCAATTGGGAGCAGATGAAACAATTAGGCTTAGTTTGTGTGCATGCTGTGTTGAGACTAGAATAGCTTACTCAATGTTAAAAAGCAAACGTAATGACGTTTTCCTATAAAATGTACAATACAATCTTAAAAGTTAAGATTTTTAAGTGAGTTCCTAAAGAAGAGGAAAGACTTATTTTTTTTCTTCAAAGGTTAGGTAACACCGGCACTACAGAAAAACGTGCACGGCGTATTATCACTAAAAGGTAAGGCACACTGGAACTAAAATAATTGTGGTAAGGACACGGCACACTTGAAAAACGCCAAATATCAACTCTGCTCCTAGCGCAAGACGATTTATAGACTGAATTTTATTTAGTAAAATAAATGCTATTTTTGAGTAATAGTTACTGGATGGCCAAATACATCAAATGGAAACTTGCTAAAGTGAATTATAACGAGCAATAAGATATACATAATGCAAGATGCAAAGAAATATTAATGAAATATATCGAAATAATTCATTATCAAGGTGTAATTTCGTGACCTTTTTTTTTTGCGCATGTTTTACTTTAATGTAGGCCATCGTAATTTCAACAAAAACTGCAAGTAACAATTTAACGATAAGGCATAGATTTAAGCATGACTAACTAACCTTATTTCCGAAAAGCCTCCTTACCGAAACCGTATTATCAGGGATTGCTGACAGTTAATAGTTTCTTAAATTCATTTTTTTTTGTAACAAGAATTGGTAAGATTAAATAAATAAGCAATGAAAATATATAAAAATTGGTTTGAAAATTCTTCTCAAGCAGAAATAATTTCAGAGTAAATATAGATATTTATGTAATTTGTTTTTAAAGGAAAAGCGATCAAACGAATACTAATGTGTAACTTAAACAATAACAAAATAAAAATTAGTCAAGTAGTAAACCATGCTGAAAAATCTAGCAACGCATCCTATAAGCATGAAAATGGAAAGAAATTATTCATGAATAAGAAATATATCAAATAAATTTACTATTACAATAGGGAAAATAACAAAATATTGGGTTGTACGGAAAGTTAGTGTCGATTTTGATGGAGAATTCAAACCTATTGTGAAGGAAAATATATCATAACCATTTCTTATGCATGCCTGAAATACACTCTTTTATGATATGTACACACCTTATTCGCTTTCAATCTGCTATTTCAATTTGCTTCATTTACACTTGCCCTTACGCCACCTACAAAAAATCGGCACGATTTTCTCGGAAAACCCAGTAATATAAGAAGTGAATATTCAATCGGAAGAATATACAATGAGAGAAGAGAAAAACTATGTGTACTGCTAACCGAAACTTAAAGCATATTCTTTGCTAATCATAATAATTGTTATTATTTTAGAGTGTTTATTTCAAAGACAGAAGCTATCCTAATAACCCTAAGTTAGGGTTAAGGTAACCCTAAGTTAGGGTAAGCTCCAATACTTGATTCATATCTGATATGCTTTTGAAAACCGAATGTTTGAAGTTTTCACTTAAAAAGACATTCCTAAAGTAAAAACAGATAAAAGAGATATTATGAGTAGTTAAACATTGCAAAAATCAAATTTTTGATAGAAAACATACGGCAATTATTAAAGTTAGCACTAAATAAATGTTTATATAGTGCCTATATCTTAAATTGAATTAATCCTTTTGTTAAGTTAAAACAAAAAGTATATGAAACATAAATCATGTCTTAAAAGCTTAATTTTTACATTACTTCAAAAATTGAAAAAGAAAAAAATATGTGTACTTTGTCGTTGAATAAATAGTTTTTATATAAGGCTTTCTTCAAAGTTAAAATTATTTGATTATATAACGTATTTAAAAACTCTTTTATAAAGATTAATTTTTAATTACTTTATTTACTATAAGATACGATTTAATTAGGGCACATCTGGGAAAGAAACGAATATTTAATTAGCGATATTAAAATTCCGTTCGGATGTCAGATAAGTATATTTTTATTTATGGTAAAAAAATACGATTCATTACTGTAAAATGCTTTAGTCTTTGAAGTTCTGTGAGTTATTAACATAAATATTTACATAAATCTTCATGCAAGCCATTGTTGGTTTTCTTTTTTAGCTACCAAATTTATGTGAAACAGTTTTTCTGGATTCAGGATTTTTCTGTCATACTTGCAGATGAAAAATTGTTACCTTGATTACAAAAAAATTTAACTGGTGCAAGAAGTATTGTACATACGAAACTCTGCTTAATAACTGAAAATTGTCTTAATTAAACAAAACATTTTTTACGTATACATCACACAAGATATCATTAAATTAACAAAGAGATTACTCTTACAATCTATAATAAACAAACATATTCTGTACAGCCAACCATGTTTAAATGCAACAATAGAAATTACAATTGTATGTATCATATCGCAACACGTCTAACACGTGTGAATAAGCGTTTTGTAATGAGTCCTATAACTTTCAGTGAATTATTGTGCCTGAATATTAAGCATGGTTATTGAAATGTTTACATGTGGTGCATGCTAATTAACTGAGGAGTGTAAGAAATGAAGCTTATACGGGATAGGCTGGTGGTGTTATCACATGTGATGAGAGTTTAAATTTTGCAAAAGTATCAAAATTGACTATTGATTCAGTCAGAAAATATTCCGATTAACATAACGGTGGTAGATACTGGTGTTATTATGTAAGCAAGTAGAATGCGTCGCACAATAAAGAAAGACTATGGAAGTGAAAATACGCAATTCCTTGTATTAAACAAAGCTTTAACTACACATACAGTTACTCTTTATGCACGTTTAAAGCTGTGGAACTTGGAAACATATTAAATTTGGATTGTAAGAAATATTTTGAGCTTTACTATGACATTAGTTATGATAATTACGTCCCAAAATCCCAAAACTAATGGCACATTTTAATAGTTTAAATTTTGTTTGACATTTTGGGAATTTCTTTAACATGGGATGAGTATTCTGACGGATGAAACAATTTTTTAAAAACAAAATGACACGTTAAGAATTGTCTTTACATATGTGTTGAATATAAAGTATTTCACACATATGTGTTAGATATGTGTGAAATACTTTTCTTTGTATGATCTTAGCTTTGCATATATTGTACAGAAAAAAACTACTAGATGAATTAGTATTTTGGGTGTCAGAGGTGACCAAGATATTTCCAGGCTAATATAAGAAAATATGAATTTCAGTGAATCACAAAATGTTTGATTTAAATTCTCTATGCTCTTTAAACTGTTTATTTAATAGCCATTCGGATAATTGGCCAGCCATTTTGGAAACGGAATGATTTTATTTACATACTTCAAAATTCCTAAAAGGAACCAGTAAATTATTTTATTTCACAAATCATTGTTTTGATGGATCTGCACGGCCGAATTATTGATCGTTTTTAGATGTTTGATCCCATTTGAACTGTCCGAAGAATACATTTATGTCACTAGAACTGAAACTGTACTCAGGTAGTATTAAAACAGACTTTTTTTGATATTCCTTTAACAAAAAGCGTTTCAAACAGACAAAACTCTGAAATGATTAACCCATTTGTGCCTGGATATTTTTGCTACTTTCTTCGATTTTTACTGATAACAGAAATAATAGCTAAATTTCTCATGTCAACTTCTTGAACAAAGGATGATTTCTTTAAAAATCTTTATGCATAAAAATCGAAATATCAACATCCTACTTGGTCATGTTAAAATATTTTGTAAAGTTGAGGCTCAATACTCATGAATAAAGTCTAGGAAAAATAAATAACATTTTCGACTAATAGCGAAAATGCCGTCCCAAAAAAGGGAGACTAGGCATAAATGGGTTAATATAATTTAGAAATGTTCTCTTTATAGCTTTATAAGTTAATACAGAACTTAATCAATATTAATTTTTAAAAATTAAGAATAAAAGAAGGTACTTTGATACATAGGTTCTGTTTTTAAAATAAACCTTGTTAAAGAATAACTGTATAAACTTTACTAATAGGACTAACATATGATGTGAATTTGACTTACAAAAGTTTCAAAATTTTAAAGTTTTTTTAAAATTCACAAAATTTAAATTAAGCTGAAAAAATTTCTATTTTTTAAGGCCAAACATGTAAATAGGACTATTAGATCTAATCAGTTCAATTCTTTAAAACAGATTCGTATAAACTATTTATTATTACTTATCTGTTAAGGAGAGACATTCTAGAATAAATCATATATAATGCAATGCTCATAATTTAGAATTAAAAAAATCTATCTTTCAGTATAAGTTTTTAAATTTTACTGACCACTATTCAAACTTTCAAAATTACGTATTAACTCATAATGTTTCATTGAATATTTTAATAGCAATGCGTATCCAGGCAGTACAACGGTATTTTATGAACGTCTACTAATGCTAAGAGAAAGTTCAGAGAACATTGTTGATAGACGGTCAGAAAATTTTGTCAATGTATACATCGGAAATTTCTATAGTACAACATTGATATGCCGTAGATTTTACAGTAAAATACAGTAAACAAGAGCAGAACCCTGTCTTTTAACTATTTAATGATAACTTACATGAAATCAAGGAAGATGTAGCTTATGAGTGTTTTCAATGTTTAGCTTACATATTGTCAATTTAACATTAAACATAATGATTGCATTGCTAAACATTTAAAAAATTCTAAAATATTATACTTATAGTAGGTGCACTATCGAATATGAAATTTTATTAATATAGATAATTCAAAGACTGTTATCATTTATACTGTTGAAGGCTATAATAGTTCCAATTTATTCACACCTACCTTGAACTATGATTATGTATACGGATATTGTAAATTAAATTTGTAGACATTTTAGATACTTTATAAATATTGTATGATTACATATATTCATATTGTGAGTAAAATATTATTTTATTGTTTAATTTTGAGCTAACAATTATTTACTCTAACTAGCAACAACTAAAAATAGACCGGAGGGAAACATTCAGGCCATTTCAAATGGAAACATCTAGAATTAGAACGTAAAAGCTGATATGCTTATCTGTTCAGAACAGTCAGTTTGAAACGGCACCAAAACGAGATAAGTTTCCGATTCGTAATATTTAACGCGTAATACAAAGTCCCTAAAATGGTTGCAATTATATGGCTTATTTGTGTCTTAATTGTGTTGAATAAAGAAATTTGGAAGTGGTATGTATATGTATGTATAACCGCTTTCAAACTATAAACATATATACATATTAGTTTAAATATTATAAAATATATTCTAATATATTTTATAATATTTAATGCACAGTGTATATTCTTGCAGTGATATTTAACTATGCCCAAGCTTCTGTATTTCAAAATGAAAAAAAAAGGTTTTGTGTCTCATAGAACTGAGAAAAAGGCAAGAACATGTGTACCTAATTTTATTAAAAAAGAAAAATTAAATTTGTATGCTCTTTAAACCATCACCAAAGTAATTTAGTAACATCAATGGAAAAAAAAATGTCAAATTTCAATATAATCATATCAGTTTAATCAATCTTTTACATTCAACGAGATCCCAAAATTTAAATCAAATGTTTTGTAATAGTAACTTGAAAAATACGAAGAATGGATTAATTAAAAAAATTTCTTAACAGTCTGCACTATGAAATAGACGATAATTCTATGCCAGTTTTGCAAATTTCAGAAAAAAGCCTTAAAAAGCTACGATTTTCTAAATGTCACACTTTTTGAAAATTTACAGCACCGTTTTATCTTAAGGGATATATTTTAAATGAAATTTTCATAATTTGCTAATGTTTATCGTTTGTAACAGTGCATAGTATAGTGGTAGAACAAATTTTCTGAAATTTTACGAGTGTCTTAACGCAATTAGATAATTTTAGTTTGTGTCTGAGAGCTGGGAAGCAGGTTTTGATTTTTTAAACTGAATCTTTTATATCATTCAATTACATAAAAGTGTGATCGTATAAAATATACTAACATATTGATATCTTGTTTAACAGCAGCAACAAAAAAACCTGTGGACTGGTTTCAAGAATAGGCGAAATTACAATAAAATATTAATAACTTTTCTTAAATAAATAAAAGGGTTGGATAAACTTGACTGTTATTTTCATAAGTACAAAGGTTCACGCTTCAAAGAGAGAGAGAGTAAAAACTCACCAGAAGAAAAAAAAATTATAAAACCTAGTAATATTTTGTTAGTTTCTCCTTTTACTGAGCTAAATAGTGACCAGCAAAAGCTACTCATTTAAGTTTCCTAATGGCAGATAAGTTTGTTTGGTAAATAATAACGAGTTGCTGATTTTAAATAAATTTCAAGTTTCTTAAAGTGATAGTAGACCATTTCTCCGAATCTATATGATGAACTCTTCTTAAAAAGTCGTGTAAAGAGTACCCGAATGAAATTATTACCGCGACTAAAAATAAATAAATAAAAATATAAGATGTTTATTTATATCCTAAAGTCCTATTTATAAAAATTATATTTAAACCAATACGCTCACACGGGATATGGATAGACAGTGTCTATGCACAGTTATCATATGATTCGAAAATTATATTTCCTGTAGCATAAGATCAATGAACCAGTATTGCATGGATCATACATCTGGGATCAAAATATTAAAAAAAAAAGGAATTTCTAAAATAATAATGCTAATAATACTACTATTACTACTAATAAAAAATAATAAAAAATAATAATAAATAAAAAAATAAATAAATACTTATATCAAACTTCTTTGAAAAATAAAATATTTATATAAGTGCATAAATAAAAATATAGACATAAAAATAATTGATATTAGAGCGTTTAAAAATATTTTTTATCGAAAATATAAATGTTATAAGAGAAACCCTTGGAACCTGTTGGCCTCACAAACCATTTATCATACTTCAAAGTTCTTCAACTTTAGTCGACAAAGAGGTACATTTTAAAATTTCAAGTGAGAATTGATACGGAACGTCATCTAGTCAAAATTGAATCGGTCTGAATTCAAGTTGAGAAATGATCATTGCGGCCGATGCATTTTCAATTTCTATTCTTAGGTGATGCCTCATAAAATAACATTTTAGGTATTTTAAGTAAAAATGTTAAAAGTTTTGTAAAATAGCCTTGGAATATCATACATAATAAATCAACAAAATCTGTTGACCGAACTTACGGCAGTAAATTTGATTGGTTTTCTTAAAGCAGGCCTGCAGAACTTTAACCGTGCTGGGGGCTAAATTATGAAAAAATTATATTTAATTTAATCATATAAAATGAAACTAAATAAACTAAAAAAATACTAATACGGTTAGTGTACTGGAAAACCAAATAATAATATCTTTCAAGAATTCAATAAAGAATCACTGCATCCTAAAAAAAAATATAAGTACTCTAGATCTTAATGAGCGACACTGCATTTTTTTCGTTTACAAGTTTAACACATTCAACAGTCATATTTGACGATGCAGCATTCAAATGCCTTCCAAATGATTATCAGTGAAACATGAGCGTTGTTCGTTTTAGTTGAGGTTCATGATACAGAAACGTTTCTTCACATATGTATGCCGTAGCAACATATTTAAAGTTTGTATTTTTCGATTTACGTTAAGATATCGTGGACCACAAACTGAGTGCCGGCGGGCCGCATCCGGTCCGCGGGACGTATCTTATACAGGCTTGATTACTTTCTCATAAAAGTTAATGTAAACAGTTAACTGTTTTTATACCTGTATAACTACTTTACTAACTAGCACTGAAATTGGCACCTCCAGCGGTATCATTTGAACATGGAGTGTGCTGGAGCCACGAACAGATTTTTCGTGCACTAGCTCACATTAGCGTACACTGTTCCACAGCAGCCCAACCGAGAGAGGTTTAAACCCTCCCAAGCACTGGAAAAGCTCGTGCTGCTTCACTTTCCGTGTTCTTATGAGAACGGAGCTTAGCGAATAGGTGTCAGCAGGACATTAAATATTTTATAAACTTATGAACAAATGTTTTCCAGTAAACATAATTTAAAATAATAATCTGAGTATTTAAGGTTTTTCTTTTTTCATTTTTTAAGTTTGTAATTTAACCTATAACTAAGTCATGGGGATGAGATGGCAATGGAGACTTTATTGAAACACAAGGAAGGCTTGTATTTTAATGCGTAAATCTGCATTATTTCTGTGTAAACCTTCGACAGACATACAGCTTTTGCAAAAGCCGGTTTACTTTTATGTATGCATAATATAAGACATATACTGATGATTAAAGTAAATTTCGTGAAGCTTGTAATATTTAAGTAATGAGGTATTTTACCGGAAAAAAATCATTACTCTGAAATTACCGGTCACACCGAAAATGAAAAAAAACCCTTCAATTATGTCTTCATTGAATCAGTATGAATATTTCTACAATAGTTAAATGTAAAAAGAAATAACAGTAGTTTGAGTTTAATTGAATATAATATATGTTTACCGATGGTTAAACTTCATTTTTTATGCTTAAAAACTTCGAATTTGTGCTTGGAAATATTTTTTAATATTCAATAAACTGATATAAAATTTTTATTACTTAAGGGGATTAAATGGAAAAGATTAAACAGGACATAGTGATAATTGAATAAACTTTAGATATTCGTGTAAAATTCTAGAAAAATATTTTAACTGAAAATGCATCTGTTATAATGAATAAGAATATTACATATTATTAACGCAGGCATTTTTAAAATCAAAATGATACATTTTACGAAAAATATGAAATAATTAAACTTTTGATAAAGGACACTTTATTTTTAAAAATGCGAAATAATCAAATTATTTAAAGAGCTCATTGCAATAGTTGTGCGTGAAATAATTAAAGCATGAAGTTATTTTCCAGTTAATGAACTATTTACATGGTTTCATGCCTGTAAAACTACTTTTTTAGCAAGCGTTGTCTATCTGCAGTGTAGATAAGTTTTTTCCCTTCTAAAGAAGATAAATGCGCTTTATTTATTTAGATAGGAATTTAATTTCTAATTTAATTTATATTTAATTTATAATAGAAAGGAATTTGGATGAAATAACACAAGGAAATATTTACTTGAATGTTTGTTTTCTGTTCAAAGTAATAAGTAAAAATAGCCTTTTGATGGATAGAAATTTGAAAATATGTTACACACATCGATAAAGAAATATTTTAAAGGAAAGTGTTGCTATCATTTAAAAAAAACTGTTTTTAAAATTTTCATGTTTTTAAATATTAGGTACTAATTAACTTTATGTATGTCAAATTAAAGGAAAATGATAATGTTCAACTTTGCAACAAGAGACATGTAGGACTATAGTTTTAAAATTTAAACAGATTATATTATTATTCTATATCAAAGAACATGGCACTTGCGACGAATCAGAGTTTTACAGAGTTTACTGAGAATCATAAGATTTCCGAAGTCGGTGCACTTAACTTTCATCATGCTTAGAAGAGATGTAGTTGCTTCCTAGTGAATATAAATTTAAGAAAAGTTGTATTAAAGATTACATCAATGTTAGTGAATAGCTAAGTCTTCCTCAATGCTTAGTTGAAGTATTATTATAAAGCTATACAGACAGTCTTCATAGATCATAGAGGCTACGTACTTGAAATATTTCTACTATCAATTTCTTTTACCTATAGTAACGTATTTTCTCAATTTCAGTCTACTTTCTAAGCACTTATAAATATAATATTATAAGATGGCTTACTATCACATAGGTATTTTTACTGTGTAAAGTTTTCCAAAGGACTTAATCTTAAGTAAGAATCATCAAAATAGTCCTGTTACCCAAAACTATTGGAAATTATGCTGAAATTATATGTTTTATTCCGGTCTTTATATAAAATGCAAACATTAGAATTTTGTTAACAGTTGTGTATTCACTGTGTCAGTCAGGGCCGTAGCCAGGGGGGGATATCGCGATATATCCCCCCCCGAAATGTTTGGATTAGTGATGAAATTCAATCTATTTATACACATATAAGTTCATATCCCCCCCCCCTCCCGAAAAATGTTCCAGGCGCATATCCCCCCCCTGAAAAATTTTCCTGGCTACGCGCCTGGTGTCAGTATACGCATTAGTAACGTCGTAGGCAATTTACATTGCCTGAAAACAATGTTGACACTTTAATTTGCAGTAATATTGATAACCGTTAAATTGTGACTCAAAAAGGCTATTGCATGTTTTAATGGAAGTGCGGGTGTGAATAATGATCATGCAGTTATTTCGGGATCCAAAGAAGTCTTTTGACATGTTCAGGGTTCCCAGCGGTCAAGAAAAACTAACAGACCTGGAATAGTAAGGAAAAAAGTTAGACAAAATTGCAAATTTCGGCTATAAGGGAAATTCTTGAAATTGTGACCTAGAAAAGTATCTGAAGTCTACATTTATAAAAAATAATTTTACATTTGCTGTATGTCTCGAAAAAAATGAAAATGACTTAAAATCGGCGTGCCAAAATAGCAGATGCGGTAGCTTTTGTGGGAAGGGCTTAGTTTAGAAATTGAAGCTTATTAAACCTAAAAAGAATGCACAATACATAAAAGTTTTACCCTAAAACGCTATATTTTTAACTAGCACTTCTAAAAATATTCTATATTCACCCGAACAGTATTGCGCAACTATATCAAGTCATGTTTAGAGCATTTTTTTAACGCTCAATAAGCCAAAAAACCTCAAAGCATTGAAGTTTTAATTAAACAAGCAGTTTTATTTTTACATATTGGTTTTGTATCGGACATTTATATTCAAATACAAAGCATAAAAATGAAGCACAAATATAGTTTTAAAGTTGATGAGAAAGCACCGAAAATCCATTTAAATTTATACCTCATATAATGAAGAAAGAAGAGTATGAGCCAATCTTGCTCCAGTATAAAATCATATTTTGTTGCTTGAAGATGTTTCACTAATACATATAAAAATCATTTTTTTAGTCTAAAATTTTGATTCAGTAAACATTATAAACACGAAATAATTGCTATAACTCTAAATGATTTAATTTTTTAATTTTGTTGATAATTCTAAGAATTTAAAGCATTTTTAGGGGATGCCATTAAAATCTTGTCTATTTATGGAGGCTCTCGAAAGAGAAATCTCCTTTTCTGTCATCCATGTTTCGAAAGTTTTCAAAATAAGCAAGTTCATAATAATGAAATTAGTTTATGAATATGATAATTATTTGTTTCCTTCAGTGTTCAAAATTTAAAAAGTTCACAAAAATCGTATCCTATTCGAATAATGTCACTGATTAGACAATTATTTTTGCAGAGAAATTTTTAACATCTAACTAAATATTGTATACTAATGATGAAGTAATCTTTTTTCTCATAATATTGCGTACTTTAGATTTGTGCAGAAACAAACATACCATTTAATTCAGTTGTATGCATGGAGAAAATAAATTATTATTTAAATAACAGCATGAAATTGTTCATTCATTTAAAAATAAACTCCAATGTGAAATTTCATTTTGAATCCATAAATTTGTAATAATTGTTTTTCATACCGTTTAATCTTTTTATAGTCTGAATTGAGTTAAGGTATATTGGCTTTATCTAGAGTGGGATGAATATTAGTATAAGTAGATTAATTTAGGAAGGAATTCGTACAAAAAGTAATGCTACGTAACTGAGTACAAAAATAGCAGTTTTTTAAATTAAAATATTACTTTAAAAGGAAAAACAATTAGTTCACAGTAGTTTAAAAATTATAGAAAGTCTTACACGCTCAATGTCATTTTTTTCAAAAGCGAATTGGTCAGCATTCAAGATGAAAAACAGTCACAGTTGCTGATGAATTTTTCGGATAACAGAGCACCAACAAAATACCGTCTTCAGGTAAACGCTGAAAAATTACATTTGAAAAATGATTTTCAGTTTTCCATAGTTGTAAAATTGCAAAATCTATTTAAAGAGCTTATTACGATAATTTTGAGGGAAACAATTGAATGTTAGTTAGAATAATTATTCCCTACTTAGTGAATCATTTAACTAATTTTCATTCCTGTAAAACTACTTTTACTGCAAGCTGATTCTGTGTACAGTGCAGATATGTTACGTGTATTGGTACTTTGATAAGTATTGATTGGTACTGAGGTAAAGCTTAGTGTAATTGTTATCTACATTATAAGGATTACTAAAAACAAATACTACAAAGCATGCAATTAAATAAGTACGTAAATTATATTAATTATGTGAATTGTTCCTATCGCAAGTTATCCAAAAAACTAAACTACTTTCTTGCGATATAAACATTCGCAAGTTATTAAAATCCAAGGAGATCTAATTTAGTCTTTCAAAACCAACCAGCATATTTTGTTGTTTGCATGGACTTTACGGAAGTTAAAAAACTGTATTTTATATATCTGAAGATTACAACTTAATAAGTAAATTTCTAGTGATACAAAATAGAAAACGATCTCTAATAACGTAATAGTATACTGGACAATTTAATCCTCTATCGCTTGCTGATTATTTGAAGCATTCGGAAAATTTCCGAGAAATGCTACGCAATTCTTGTTTGTTTAAGGTAAGCACCGGTAAGCAAAAACGTATTTTTCTGACATTCATTATAAAAATCTTAGATAAAAAAATATGCTTCGGGCTGTGTGTGAGGTAATTTCATGCTTGCCCGATATTTGCAATTTAAATTATTCAGAGGATATTGGAGAAGTTTTTGGTTTTAACCTAATTTATTTATGCTTTTTTTTTGTTTGCCAGCAGTAGTAGGATAGAGTAGAGGTATTAATGTAATTTGAATAATCCGAGTTGTTTTTATTGTTAACCGATATTCTAAAAAATATATTTACGGATTGCTCGTGTAATTAATATCATGAATTAGGGATTTTCTGAATATATTATAGAATTTTTGGAAAGTAAAGATTCTTTGAAAAGGTTTTTAGTTAGTGATATTACATTATATAAATGAGAGAAAGTGAATAAGTAGAGAACTTTCGAAAAATAATAGTTCAGGCTTGCAAAAAATAGAATCCTTGAGACTAGAGGAATCTAAATGCATAAATTTACCATGAATGTTCTGAGGGAATAAAAACTTCGCCGATTTCTGAATGAACATAATAGATAGTTAAATTTGATTCGTAAGTAATTCATCTTCGGTCATAGCCGAACATGCTCCCAGATGTTTTATTCTTCATCAGCGACTGGCAACGATAGTTTATTGCAGAATCGTACAGCTCATTTAGTGCAATTGTAGCTAATTGTTACCGGGTCTAAGTGACTTTTCTCCAGATGGAATCTGCGTAATAAATCTGTGATAAATAGCTGAGTAACATATAGCGTGTATCTGCTGATTCTGTACTTATACCAAACAAAAACCCAGTTACAGTGGTTTGGTAGTTCTTAATTACATTAAAGACGACTGAATTTTGCGGACCACTTTTCGTTAATTAAAATGTGATATAATAGCGAAATTTTCTTTTTAGAAAAACATTGCTTCGAAGCAGTACAAAAGACAAATATTAGTTTCATTTATTAATCTGATTGCTTGTCTCAATTTAAGCAAATAAAACACTATCTTGCGAATATATTTAAACAATATTGTTAACACTTTCCAATAAAAATTGAAAAGTGTTTATGATTTCGCCTTATTGTCTGGCGGTCTGTGTTATAACTGCCGTAAATGTGTACTTTTAATACGACATTTACATATGATATTTATATTTACGATATCATGTACCATATTCATGTTGTGTTGTGTTATGACCCAGCTACTCAAGTGATATCTGCCAAGGTTTGGGCGTGCGTTGGTTGGAGGACGGTGTTCTAACGTATATTCACGTTACATCTGGCAAAACTCCAGACCTTTTAGATCAACAGCCGCGAGATATAGGCCAGAACGCTGCACTTTCACACTTTAGCAATCTACCATTTGAGTGTCTTATCCATTCAGCCATGGTGGGAATGTACCACATTGAAACTTTTGTAGGTGACCTTTGTAGTGCTTTTACAGGAGCACGCAAAACAGTTTCATTCCTTTTTATTTACAGCACCATGTACTCTATTGAAATTGATGTACGTGGGATTTATAGCTCTTTTACTTGCACAAAACAATTCAAATTCTTTATGTTCTACGGGTAATGAATGTTTAAAGTGAATTTTAACGACATTCGTCCATTTCAAAGAAAAAAAAAAGTTGACACATATTGTTAAGGATTGAAAGATAATGCTCACTATCGATACAGTGTATGTAGCATTTATAATTATTTTAACGGATCACTAAAAAGAATTCCAATTCAGTACAGCCTATGGCATTTTAGCGGCATTCGTATATTTAATGCGAAAGCAATAAGTATATAGACGTTTCAGACACCCTACTCTTTATGTGTAAAACGGATATCACATTTAAAGTTCTTTTAGCAAGTTAAAAAAATTAGCCCTTTTCAGCTAATGCGCAAAATCTAAGTTAGATGTTAATACATATCCGACAGTGATTGTTACAACATGTAGAATATTTTGAAGTTTTAATAGAAAAAGACAGTTGTGATGGAAAATGTTTTATGACCAATGCGTTTGTCCGGTTCTCTGTTTCTTTTACATTACTATGCAATGAACTCCAAGTACATTTGAGCAGCATTTGACTATTACGTAAAAAATAGATTGAAGAACACCAAACTACAAATTAAAAACTACATATAAATGTATATGTTAACATTTAATAATACAAAAGAAAGAAAAATATTTGATACTTAATTTAGTGATTTTTTTACTTTTCATAAAATTGAAGGTCAACATACTTATTTCAAGCAATAATTCAGATTAAATATTTAGTTTCAGAAATTATAAAGTCAAACACATGTTAATTTACTCTCAGAATCAACCAACAGATTTTGCTGTCTGCCAGTGCAAAGCTTAAAAAAATATCTTTTATAATTCTTCAATTTAAAGCAGAAAAAAAGAAAAAAATCCTCTCAGTTTCACAAAACAAACAGTTCTTAGTTTTTTCCATGTCCCAAATAAAAAAAAACAGACACGAATTCAATCAAAATGTTTTTTAATTTGTTTAAATTCTGAAATTTTTTCATAGTTAAATAGAAACAATTGTGTATTTTAAACATGAAGAAATAAAAATAATTTACAGAGTTATAAAATGAAATTTATGGAAGCGGCAATGATTCAAGTCTATTCCTTATATGTAAGGTTTCTTAAACGTATGAGATTAGCTTATTTTAAGAGTTTAAACATAAAATATATCTTTTTTTTAAAATTTACTTACTTAAAATAAACATACATGGTTATGTCATGGTTAAGTTACTAAAAAATTTAATCATGTTTTGCTGTTGAATGGTTCAGACAGTGTGTAATCATGTCGTGCTATTAATTAATTTTGAAAAATAAACAATTTTAATAAAACGTGACATAAAGCTTTAGAGACTGGAAAAAAATTCTATGCCACCGGTTACATAATATTATAGTATCAAGCATATTACACTGCAAACTTTTTTAATAATTGTTTTACCATTAATTTTCCAGAAAATATCAGTCTTTTTAGATAATAAATATCGAGAAAAATATTTTTAAAGTCTAAACTTTTTATTACTGGAAGGATAATATAAGAGAACTGGAAGGATAATATAAGAGTAGAAAGGCATATATACATACACCGGTGAATACTTTTGCTCAAGCAGAGGAAAGAGAATAATTTACTTGTTACACTGATTGTAACACAATCTAAAATTTATTAAAAAAGCATAATTTCGTTTTCATTCACAGCTGAAATAACATACCACTTCTCTCATTTGGGTAATTAATTTTAAATTAGTCTTAGTATAATGTACAGAAATGGACATATTTTATAGAGCTTAAAAATACTAGTACAAATGCGTTTTACATTGCAATTTCAAAATAACATAGATAATTAAAATATTTTTGAATAATGAAACTTGATAGTTGTTATATTTCTAGATTTTATTTAATATTATTTGTTATTTTTATTATTTTTAATAGTAACTTAAAATTTTTCTATTTAATTGCAGCATCAAAAGTTGTACTTTTGTGGTCAATCGAATGAAATAATTTCATAATAATGCTTTAAAATATTTTTATGGGAAAAAAATCGATTTTTTTCTATAAAGAATTTACGGCTATAGTATTATATTTAATTGTTTTACAACAAAATTGACAACTTCATTTCAATTATTGACTACATATTTTCAAACGAAATTAGATTATTTGCATTTACTCAAACTTGAATTCTCCTTTAAAAAATATATATATAAAATTAAGGAATATTTCAAGAAAATAAATATACACTAGAAGTTAAAGCCCGTTGTGGAGGCAATTACAACGGGCTCTAGAAAAAAACATTTGACGGAAGCATGTATACACGCAATATATTTGATCTTCGTACACCTAAAATAAATAACTTCGCATTCAATTTTTGTCATAGACCCAAATCGAATTTCACGAACTTCTGGAAACGTGCAGAAACTTTTCGCATTCGAACAATTTCGTTTTGTGTAGCCCCTCTTACATCAATCTTCAAGCAAACGATTATTTTAATGAAAAAAAAAAACTATGTTATCTGGAAAAACCTTTAAACGAACTGAATTCCCTTCAAAGCCGGATGATTCTGGACTCCAAATATGACGTCATTCTTACTTGAAATAGCTAATTTTTTCATGCAAACGATTATCATTTTTCATTCTCGGAAATAAAAAAGAGCTGAAAATAGCAAAAAATCGCTTTAAACTGAGGGAACGGGTGGATTTTCAGATTTTAGTATTTCAGACTGTTTTCAGATTAAAGTAATTCAGATTGTTTTCTATATTTGTATACTTATATAATCATGAAAAAATTCAGTGGATCGTACAAACGGTGTAGATGCTATTGTTTTTTTTTTGTTCTTAACTTTTTAATCTTTTTGGAGTAATAGATGAAAAAGCTTTATATCTCGGATGAGTTGCCTGGAATTGTCACAGAGTGAGTCACTGAGTCAGTGAGTCAGGGATCAGTGTAACTATATAGTAGGATGAGTAAATAAAAGGCGAGAAAATACCTTACACTGAGAATTAAATATCATATTTATTAAAATATTACTATGAACTTACATTAATGCCGTCTGATGCGTTGTGTTTATGTTAATTTATTAACAAAATATAGCATAAATATTTTACAAAAAAATTAAATGCTTGAGAATATTTGTTAAAAATATTATGTTCCATCAAAGTATTATATAGCTTCCGGAATCTGGCTCAAAGTATGCTTTATGCTAGTAAATTCATAACATATCTGCTATAATTTACTTACAACAACAAAATTATACACATATGTGGGCGATATACTTTTATTCTCATACATTAAGCAGCAAAAATGTACTTTAGTTTAACGTATTTTGAAGAAAATATTTTCAATAGGGTAGAACGCGGCACAATTTCCATAGGAGCAGGTTTTCCAACTCTCTTTTGTTTTAAAATGGACCACAAGATGACGGTAGAGAGTGAACTAGATAAGATAGCGACACACCACAGATCATATAAGAAGGTTTCAGTTCGTTGGCTGCTGTCAAATTATCGGAACACACTAATTTTTGCATTTTTTTTTTTCATAATCGGTGAATTTTCAGAACTTTACTGAAATTTAAAGTAAATGTTTATAGTGTTAAACGTGTTGTTTTGATATTGCTTCTTCTAAAAAGCGGTTTCTTCCTTCATGTAATTATGCGTTTGTTTTGCAAATCACTTATACCACAATTCGTCTAGGTAGTGCCAAAGTTCCAATACGACGAAGAGTCCGGTTTTTCAAGAGCATATGGGAAACTCATTCCAAAAGGGTACATATTACAACCCGTATCTCATTGGAAAACGTGTCCAGGCCAGAAAGCTGTTTGGACCTTCATTTTCACATGTTAATCACTAAAACATCAAATCCTAAAAGAGGAAACTGGCATGGTATGTTCTCTAAAACAAAAGGAATGAGGGTTAGTAGCACGAAATGCATGGAATAGATGAGTGGAGATTGCAGTAAAGGACATGTTGCACCTTCTGTTTGTGTTTACTGTGATTCACACAATGCTTTAAGAAATCTTTAGTTAAAAAAATCCGTCATTGTTAAATCATTAAGTGGCATTCGTTTTCCATATACAGTTATTTTCTCTATTACTCTGTTATTAAAAAGTATGTTATTATTATTATTTTGCTTTTTGAAGTAAAACTTCTTTAGGCACAACTAGGGAGTAACTCAGATTTTTTTTCTGACGGAAGTAACGCTCAGTAAAGGAAGTGACGTATCTTTTTCTCCCTTGATTCCTTCATTTGCCGAACAGCGCTCGGGCGTTCGTTCCTGCGAACGTCGACTGTGCTCCCTACGCGTCGACATTACTCCGTACCTGTTTTGAAGCAAGATCTTGTCTGATGACCAGGAAGGTAAATTTATAGGAAGAGACACTTCTCTTAGGAAGTTGGATAACACCGTTGTTGCAAACAGATGGCGCTACGCACACTGGGTAACTGTGCATCTTCTGCTTCTGCGCATCTCAGGTTGTTTATATTTCCATGGAGGCGAAGTAAATGGCGATCGTTGAATTATCAGAACTTCAAAAAATTAAATACTTAGACTTATGAACGTGATATATAGTAATTACTGGCTTCAGATGTATTTTAATTACATAATTGTCTTATAATACTATTTCGTAATTAATATAGGCAATAGTTTCGAAACTAAGTGATATTATGGATGTAACGTCTGTTATTATTTTGCCCAAAAGCTGTATTTTAAGAAATGTTAGTAAATTTAGAAGAATGTAGTTTTTGGGAATGCAATATTTAAAGTGTATATTTATAATGACGATCACAGTCAAACAAGCAGAATTTCAAGTTGCGACAAATTTCAATCATCAACATCATATTAAAATATTCATGTTACATGAAGAACTCAGTAATGAATTCTTAGCCATTTTCTAATGTAAATATATACCGTGGCAGACGAAAACGTCTTTTCTGTCAGCCACGATATACGCACTCGTTAACAGATATAAACTCAATATTTTGATAATCTTAAGATAGAACTTCTTTTTTCTTTTTTTACTCATTTGTTACTAAGAAAACCAGGTAAGCAAAAGTGAAAAAAAAATTAAAATTTAGTGCTCGCGTTCATAATCTCGTTCACATGCTAGGTTCGAAAATTAAAAACAAGTAAAATTAGTTATCAGTCAGCACGGAAAATGCTTTATTCTTTTATCGATAGGATTGCTGCATGTCACTAGATTTCCAATGTTTACATAATTGAAACTTATTTGGGGTACCAAAAATCCAGTGTGGCAGTTATGGAGAGTGTCCAATCCTATAATATATCACCGTGATGATGATTCTGTTCAGTGGTTAAGTGGACCGGCTCTTGTCAGAGTAAGAGCCACTGTGGGAAGCCTTTCGCTGAACAGGCGGCGATCCTGCTGACTGTCTCTCACTGTTGTTACAGGCGGCGATCCAACCCGTCACCTCCGATAAATAAGGCATACGCACCGAATACAGAAAGTGGCACAACGGTGCATTCCGTGGTCCAAGTTCCGTTGCTGTACTCACATGTTTTCAATGGCATTATTACAATATTTAACAGAATTATGAGTTAAAACTTGACATGATTGGTTGCCATGATACATAAATATTGTTTGTCTGTACTTAAATAGTATGTAATCTTTTAATATTGCTATGTGTTTTTGAGTTATTTATAATAATGAGCCAAATGTAAATTTTTAAACAGAACAATACTTCGAGAAAAACCAGCAGAGGAAAACAAAGGTTTAAGAACACTCACTGCCATAGAAAAACGCAATAATAGACCTTACGTGCATTCGATACCAACCGACAGAAGAGAACATCAGTTTAGGAGCACAGTTAAAGGAAAATACCACAACATTCTGTCGATTCCATCCCTATTACCGATATATTCTCTCGATTCCAAACGGGAAACGTTTTAAGAAAACAGTGAAAAAATAACAGTTCAACACGGACACTCCTTGGATGCTAACCCGATATTCAGACGGAACAACGGTTTAAGAACACGGGTATGTAACACCACAAAGAAACAAACACTGGCAGCAAAGGGTTTAAGAACAAAATAAATGAATAACAAATGGACACTCCGTGGATTCTAACCCAACCTGAAGACGGAGCAACGGTTAAACACGGAGAGGGAACACCACAAAGAAACGGACCCTGGCTGCAATCAATCCCAAACAATAGACAGAACCTGCACTTTAAAAACACGGATACAGAATAATAATTCGAAACCTACCAGCAGACGAAATCAACGCTTAAGAACACTGTGATAGAAAAACACACACAAAAAAATTTACACTTCCTGCATTCGAACCCAACAAACAGAGGAAAACATCAGTTAAAGAACACAGTAAAAGTATAATACCAGACTATGAATATTCCCCCCATTCAAACCCAACCTCCAGACGGAACAATGGTTTAAGAAAACAGTTAAAGAATAATGCTACAACATGGACACTTCCTGGATTCTAAGTAATTATCATGAATTACCAATGATTCTTACTGGTGATTTTAATGTTAATTTTCGCTATCAAGAATCTCAGGCGTTGGTTGATTTTTTAAAAGAAAAATTTGATCTCACTATGAATACTTCTCGACTTCAATCTACAACGCGTTTCGGTACAACTATAGATACTGTAGTTTCAAGAAAATTAGCAAATTTAGAGAGTAAAATTTATGTTTCACATTATAGTTACCACAAACCTATAATTTCATACATAAAAAATTACGATGACATCCAAGTACCTATTTCCAATGAATAATATGAATATAACTTTTATATAATCTTTGTAAAGTACATGAGTAATAAATATAATTAAATCATAATATGATATTTATTTTAAGTTAAAGTTTAATCATTTCAGTGATATGTGTCGTAAACGTCAAAGAAGTTTTACTTCAATCGCGCGTACAGATTACACGCACACCCTTTTTTTTAATATACAATAAAAAATACATATTAAGTGACAACCAAGGTTTTTTTGTCCGCGTTTTATTGTTTAAAGTATAGTTGGAAATTTTGCCTCTACGTTTTTTATAATCCGGAAAACTTGCCCCCATTCGGGCTAATTTTCAAATTTAAGATGACTGAACCGTTTGCTGTGAAAAAGCAAATACACTTTTTGCAAAAAATTATTGTGCTAGTTTGTAGAAAGAGGTATAAGTAGTACAAAGCTATCCTGTTTTCATCAAATCAGATAAAAATAAAATATAAAAAATTGAATTTAAAAATGTTTGCGAATATGCCCCTGTCTTCCCTACATTGTTTTTGAAATATGTTTTGCGTTTTAGCATTTATTATGCAAACAGGCAGACAAAGAACAAAAGCAGAATACAATAAATTTGAAACAGAATATTTTAACGATTCTGGGAAATATGGGAAGTATATTTTAAAACTGTAATGCATATGGAGTTATATACACGCGCAAAGAATAAATACACGAATATATATATATATAAATGAATTATACCGAAACTCTATAAGGGGTTTATTGTAATAGTTTAACCTATAGGGTATCCATTATGCAAAGTCCATATTTAAAAGCTGACTGTACCTGAGCCATCGGAAAATTACGATATTTTCTGAATCACTTAATTAAGACATTCATATTTGTTCCAAAGAAAAATAAACTTAATTCACACAAAATTTAAGTACTAAATGGCGCGAGGTTACTAATGCTACCTTCAGAAGAAAGTACAATGAAAATAACATCGATAATTTTTCCAGGTCTTAAACAGTCTCTGTGACCAAAAAAAAAAAAAAAAAAGCTTTTATAATTACTACTGATTTTCAAATTCATATGCCATCTGGTGGTGATATTTGCAACTTCCCCCCCCCCCAAAAAAAAAAAAACCAATTTCACAACTTTTTGGCGATTGACTTCGACACTAAGCAATAGGGTCTGTTAACTAAAGCACAGATCATAAATAAATTTCGAAGCAGCGGACGAATATTATGCAATTAGTAGCAGACATACAAAAACCATAAACATTTCTCAATTTTGCCTCAAATGTAAACATAAATACTCTCAAACTCGCATCGTTTCTCGCTGTCAGCGAAGAAATAAATAGGTCGGCTTACATTTCAATCCATCCCGGATAACTAACCCTTAAAATTTTGACGACCTCGTTCTTCTCCCCTGCCAGAATTTCATTAAATTCTGCCTCGGCAGAATTTGCGTTTCCCCCGTCAAATTGAATATTTCGCAGGTAATTTGAGTATTATTGCGATGCGGCAGCAGGGATTTCAAAGTTAGGAGTCGGAGAATGTTAAATCTAGGTTTTTGGTATAAATTCGTACGGAGTTAGATATCGGGTTAGCAGTATATTATGGGGTTTGAGTATCGAATTACCTGGAGGGTTTGATGAAGGTATAGAAGCAAATAATTATATTCCAGAGCGTGTAATTTATAGTATGCATGTCGAAGAATATATAGATATATTATGGATTAATGAAATTTTGTCAGGGGTGCGGGTGCGGGGAGGGCAGTTTGTTTGTCGAATCTTTAACATCACAAAACAAGACAGGATTATAGTGGGGGGGGACGGGCGCCCCAATTTAGAAAAAAGAAATTAATGTAAAATATCCCATTTTACTTCCATAAAATGGATGTATATGTCAACCTTCTAACTAACCGCCTCCCACCGAGAAAATATATACACTCCCCCCACCCTCATCCCCGACAGAATTGTATTCATCCGTCGCTGTCAGGAAAGGTTAACATATTGGACTTTGGACTGTAAAATAAAACTCGTAACATTTCGTAAGTAACTTACAATATATATATATATATATATATATATATATATATATATATATATATATATATATGTACAGTATGAATCTAAACTCTTGGCCAAAACTTTAAGGAGTGATAGGTCACATAATAAGGAATCAAAATCACATAGCATTGCGGAGTCAAAAAAACAGTTTTCACTTACCCGGTAATAATCACTTTGGGAAAAGTACTGAAGTGTTCGTATAATTTCTTAACCAAGTTTCATAAACAATAGGATCGTCTCCAAAAATTTCATCCATGAAATAAAATAGAATTTTTAAAGTGTGAATTTTAGTCTCCTGTTTTTGGAGAAAAATACATTAGTTTCTGACGAAGAATGGTGGAAAGTGCATTGTTGTTTCAGCACTTTTTCCAAAGTGATTATTAACAGCTACACGAAGACGACGCTGCCGACCCGACATAGCTGTGTGATTCTCATTCATTTCTTATGTGCCCAATCACCCCTTAAAGTTTTGCCCAAGAGTTTAGATTCACCCTGCATACATACATACATACATATATATGTATATATATATATGATTGAATTTTTACTTAGAACATCCACACATTCACAAATCAGGTGACTGATTGTACTGTATATTAGAAAAACATACTAATCATTTCAAAAGAATCGTATTTACAGTTTGACATACAGTATCAGAATTACACATTGCATAAAGAATATTTCTCTCAATTTTTATGCATACACACGCATATGTGTTGATTTTATTTTCTAATCTATACTCTTCATTGTTGATTCTTGAAAATTTATTGGGCTGAAAAATTGCTACTTTTTATTAATGTAAATTTTTCGGATTTGCATTATCTAAAATTTGCAGTAAAATGTTATTCCAGGATAATTAATGTAATTTATTGACAATGTATCAAAATAATTTAAGCCCAATATTTATTCAAAAGAATTAATTTTATTACAAGGAAAATTATATAAAATAGTTCAAAGTATGAAAAATATAGGAAAAAAATAATTTTCACTTTCAGTTTCTAATATAAACAAGTATAAAACAATCTTGAACACAGAACTGTATTATCGAATCCCGTATTGGGCTATTTTAATGTATAATTAAATCAAATAATTACATACCACAATTAAATAATCGAAAATGCTTATAGAATCCCGCTGCACAAAACCCATACTTTTCCCAAAGTATCCCTATTACTTAAGAGACATGAGAGCAATAAAATTTTATTTCGCAAAACCGTTTAGTATGCAATTTAGCATGTAATGCAGAAAACTGCCTATGCAAAACTATGGTGGTTGTCAGGAAAAGCAAATTTTTATAGTCTCGGAACAGTCTGCCGGGACAACACGTTCAGACAATATTTCGTATTGTCTAGAAGAGGAATATATTAGCTATTGCAAAATAATTGTGTCTACGAGTTTCTCTTACAGATTGAATAGACGATATTTAGAGCCATTTTCTATAATCGTAGATCATCGGCGCAGACGTAAGTAAAAAGAATGAGCTATTTCATTAAATAATTATGGCATAACATATAATGGTTATTTACAATATTTAAGTAGCATTTAAAAGATTCTGAAAATCAGGAGAGGAATAATTATTGCGTGTACAGTATTTTACATGTATGTTAAGATTGACTTTAGACTTGCACCAAAAATATTTGAAATTTTTTTTAGTTTGAAGAATTCCTGTTAGATATCATTTCTTTAATGGTTATGATTTTTGATTTAATACAGCGTAAAGAGCTTTCAATTGCAATGCTTGTAATACAAGAAAAAACTATTAAAAAAGATAAAAAAAAATGTAAAATATAAATCAAGTACCTCCAAATCCTGAATGATCAACAAAATGCCAAATCCACAACCTTATAACCGTATCTTGTTAGAAAGTGGAGAATCCTCTGAAAAGATTAACAGATTTGTAGTTTGCGAAGGGGAGTAAAAAGCACAAGTATGAAGTTTGTGGGGTTTTGTTTTATTAATATAAACTTGTTAAACATTGAGCATTTATGAGCCTTTCATAATTTATACATGCACAATTCAATAAGGTTTTGAACATACATTAATATTTGAACAGAGTTTTATTAGAAATTACTATCAGAAAGGGAAGCTTGGGATATTAAATAGCATTTTTTATAAGACAGCCTTATTGATTCTCTTTACGGAAGATACATGAAAATTCACTTTTAAAATCATGAATTTTACTTAGGGTTATTCCGGGAGAGATGGACCACATTTTTTTCTTCGTTCTCTAAAAGTCATATATTTATATATATTTTACTTTTCACAGTAGATACATATAATGTATGATATTTCTTACAAACATCCTAATACACAAGATCATATATGTAAAGGAATTGTTCTTAAAGGAGTTTTAAAAATATTTATCATGTGTTCCCTCTCACCCGGGCTACTCCAGGTGAGATGGACCATATGAATGGGAAAGATGGATCACCATAAAATAATGAAAAAGTTGTGCATGTATTAAATTTATGAATGTTTATTTTCATTACATGAAAATTAAAATTAACCTACTCGAAATTAAATTAATTTTAATTAATTTATTAGGTTTACGTGTCCATCTCTCTCGCCTAGGCTTGGTCCACCTCTCCCGATCGTCCGGATGATAAGTACAACCCACCCTGACTCTACATTGTGGATTTCAGGTTGCCATTTTAGGTTATTTAGAAGCCTAAATGTTCCCCGAGATCGCATCATCAAAACTAGATAGATCACATATAAAATAAAACTTTTAATTGTAGAATTACAACCATGTGAAAAAACTATTTGACTCACTAACAGCAACAATGATAATTAGCTGCAAAATTATTATGTTTTTTGAGTAGTAAATAGTAGTACGCCTTACAAAATCTCTTTAAGTGTCTCACTGAGATAGTTACGCCATATATGGAGTGGAGCATTAACTAAATATTTGGCTGGTCCATCTCACCCTCTGGTCCATCTATCCCGGAATTGCCCTATACTTGGCATTTCTTTCTTTTTTTTCAGGGGATGATGTTACATTTTAGTGACTTTAATCATACTTAAATCTAAAATACAGTGATAAAGTATGTTAAATGATTACTACATGTAATTTTAAAATGAGAAAAAAAAGATCAGCAGTTTCTTTTATTATTTTTGCGCATGCTTGTTCATTCACATTCAATTCGAAATAAAACAAATTTTATTAAATTAAGAATTTGTATTTCCACAAGTAATTTTATTAGATTTTTGTATTAGTTTATATTTAAATAACAGTGCTTGTAATTTTTTATTTCAATATTTTAATGACTTGATACTGTTAAATTCCACACATGATTAAAATTTGGCGTTCGACGACTCAAGAAAAAAGAAAGGATGTTGAAAATTTTTTTCACTTCGTAGAAATATGCTTATCTAATCTTTAATTGGCCTTAATTTACTACTAGCAAATATTTTTAATGCATTTTTATACTTTTATCATACCATAACTTTTAAATCTTTCGCACAGTGACACGCAAAGGAATTGAAATTAATTTACTTTAAAAATTTATTTGAGGTTTTGATTATGTATGACATTCTTTTTTACCTTTTATTAACATTTTAATTTACTACTTTTATACAAATTGTAGTGCTTTTAAATACTGGTTTAAGAGACTTCACTACTTCATAATACATTAAATAAAAAAAGCATCGTTATCTGTGTGTTACTGACTTCTGCAATTATAAACAAACATTCCGTATTGATTTGCTCGTTGTAAATAACATTTAGTATTATTGTCTTCAAAATACTTGCCCTGAAAACTTTCAAACAAATGCTTGAATGTAAACAACTAAAAGTTTGTTAATCATAACTGCGCTAATATTGGTGTAATATACTTGAAAGCTTTTCTTGTAAAACCTATCGCGTGCACCGGAGTAAGCAGTTTGTGTTTGATTAGTTGCATGAATATTTTTGTGTAGTCTGAAGTTTCAGCTAAAGCATGCAATTATACGGTAAATACAGTGGCGTGAACCACAGTATTGCTTGAATTAGAACAACTGAACGGACAGGGAACAGCTTGCAATGAATTTGGTAATAAGAAAAAATGGTTATTCATTACGGTTTATAGAATTTTCAATATTAGATTAAAAAAAAAGAATTAGATCCACACGCATTGTTTTGATTATATATAAATATATATAGCTTATTTCGACGTTTTGCATATTTAAAGCCTCCAATTTTGCAGAATTTCGTGTTTTTTGTTTCAACTGAAAATTTGATTTTTCAAATGCGTAACACGAAGCAAATTACAAGAAAAACGATGAAGTCTTAAAAAGGTTATTCTATACAATTATGGAAAAAAACTTATTTCTTTAAATTCACTCAACCCACGCATATTTTTTAGCACAGTATTTTTTTAAATTTTGTAATATATTTTTTTTCAGATAATCCAATATCTCAAAGAAGAAAATAATACATTAATATATAAAAAATTCTATCGTTCAACTTCAATAACCTTTATTAAGGAGGAATGGAGGCATTTTTTGAAATGACCGATGTCTTACCACAGATGATAAAAATTTTGCTTTGGATAGGGCTTACAATTATTTTTAAGTGAATGACATTTTAATTAAAAAGACTTTCAGTGGTGCTTCATTATCTTTGAGGTAATTTCAGTTATCTCTGTTGAATTGAAACAAAATAAGAGAAAAACTAACCAATATTAAGATTTTTTTCAACGATGTCAACAAATCACGATGGTGGCTAGGTACTTTTGAATCCTAAAGACAACCATTGAGCATCTACTTATATTCTCAGAAACATTTGAATTCTTTTAAAGAACTAGGGGCCAAGGCCCCCAGACTCGCTACGTTCGCTTTTCGTATGAGGCATTCGGCCCCTAATAAGGCTTATTCGTAAAAAAAGACATAATTTCAACAGACAAAGCCCGAAGATTGGATCAGATAGAATGTTACTGAGCTACACATTGCTTGGTTCTTGCATGTTCATTGGTACATAAAAAATTAAACTTCACACTACAGTAGACCCCCTCCCCCTCATAACACGGAAGATATTTTGTTATGGAATCCGTGTTGTACGGGTCCTGAGCTGAACTCCACCTGGAGTGCGGACTCCGCTTATAATCGCTGGAAAAATTATTTGCACTCCTCAGAAACACAATGATATTTAATGTTGACATTGAAAAGTTATATTAATTAGGAGCTAAAGCGTAATAAAATGAGAACATCTGTTTCAGCTGTATTTTTAATAATGTAAAACCTATTGGACACCTTGCGAATTTGCCACCCATGGCGATTTTTCATTATTTGGCGACTTGCGTACATGTAAAGTTAATAAAAGCTACGGAACAGATAGGATAGCTTGCCACCAATGGTGACTTTTCATTATTTGGCGATTTACATATGCTCAAAACCTATAATTACTGTTCATTTAAAGTTACCGGAAAACCGTTATCCATATTTTCATTTACATAATCGTTTGCAGATTGGCGTACTTAGAACCACGAATTATACCATCTCATCACGCTAGCAAATATCCAAAGTGTACTATAACTGCTATAATGGCATAGTGAACGCCGCCAAATATTTCTACTGGTAGCAAATAATCCAGCTGGACCGAACCGGCTTTAAAATAATCTGCATTTTAACTATTTTTAATTTTCAAGATATTAGTTTTTCTGTTTTGGAAAAACGAATAATCGCTAATTCTAAACTCCTCTTGTCTAAGCGAACTTACTATTTGAAAAATGCCAACTTTGTGTAACACATTTTGAGTTACTTATTTCATATAGTTTTTATTTTGGCGTAAAATGGGCGTAATTCTAAGTCATGTTTGTAAATTTCACGCAATTCTAGATACTTGGAGACGCTTTGTTGCAAAGGAATGAATGATTTTATGCCAAATCTGGCAACCATTATATTTATTTTTTCAGTTTTTTATTAATATCTTCTAAAATAATTCGATTTTCGAAATTTAAGTCAGCTTAGCAGGTTCCTTGGAATTTTTCGAATCTGTGGGCACCTTAGTCGAAACTCAAATCCCCACGGTTTAGGAGGAGATAGGTCAACAAGCTTTGAGAGCGCCAACGGCGACAGCGACCTTTACTTTTTTTTAGAATAGAGAGAAACCTGCAGACATCTCATTTTTTTTACTGAATATTTATAAAGTTCAATATATGCACGAAAGATAGGGAAAGGGGGCCCAAAATGATGCTAGGGGGCAAAACGATCCACATATATTTTCTTCCATAGAGGTAGCACTATCAACAGGATAACACATAAAAAAGTTGTGCCGAGTCAAGAAGAAGCAATGGCGATATTTAAGCGATCGGTGTATTACGTGTCTGAGTAGAATTCTTCAAAAAACTGGGTTTTATCATATGTCTTGTAAAATAAGTACTAACTTTCCTATTTATTTAGAAAAACAGTCCTTATTGCGTGGAATTGTGACTTGCTTTACTGAATAGAATATGATTTTAGATGTGAATTACACTTGCTAAGTTTGTTATGTTCCTCGGCATGTTCGAGTTACATGACCTAAAGTTGAAAGCTATATTGGCGGATAAAAATGATCCCTCGACTACATAAATTCCAGTACCTGGTCCTAGGCGTCATGTTACCCCTTCAACCGTTCTCGAAAAGCGTGAAACCCATTACATTATTTAGTTTATTTCTGCGCTTATTGTACGCCGTAATTTTTTAATTATAATTTTAAATATTCCATTTTATTGTTTGTGACACTTTTTTATTTTAAAATATGCATATTATGTGATTGTAAAATTCATTTTATATCATTATCTGCAGCCATAATTACTTTTTACCAATATCTTTTATCTTACCGATAAAAAAATTATAATTATTTTCAAATGAAAGATCATTTTCCCTTGGGTTGATGGTAAAATGATCCGTTGCACACTTTCTTAAAATACTATTTTTTTCATTACTCAATGTGCTTTTAAAATATTATTAAAATATGTTCATGAAGCAAAATATAGTGTAAAGTATGAAAGAAAGACGCAAAGATGTATGTAAACATTTGTGTTATTTTATACAAGTTTTAACCTTAAAGGGATCACTTTGTGTCGGACACCTTTTCCTAACTATCATTATTAATGGTACGGTCAATATTATGTGAATACTTATTGCAGCAGTTTCGCGTCCTTCATTTATTAATTCTTCACATCCAATCCAATTCAAGCAAATTTGAACTTAAATTTGAAATTTAACACTCTCTCAATTTTGAGAACGGACATAAATTCTGAATTAATCCACAAATTACTGACGGAATATTCAATTTGACTGGGAACATAAATTTTATTAAACAGAAGTTAATGAAATTCCGTTATCGTAGGTGAAAAGAGTTCGTCAGAAGTTTGCAACATTCATTTGAGACACGTTAAAAGAGCTCGCATGTTTATTCCCGGGGCTGTGTGTATTGGATAAAGTTGTGCGCTCAAAATTGTGGAATTATTAGGAATTGTTCAGGAAGCGTAATGGGATTGGATAAGTCAACACGAGAATCTGCAACGAAGTATGTCAGAGGAATTTAAGTTTTTCTTGTCGCCACGTGTAATTAATTGGAAACGTATTAGCATCGTACATTTACATAACACGAAGTAATTTTGGTGCACCTGGTGTTCAGAGTGTTCCAAAACTTTATGCTTGCATTTGATAATAATTAAATTATTATTTTTGATTTTAAAATTAATAAGAAACAATTTGATTTGGCTTTTTGTAATTAACAATTATTTTCAAACATATTTTCAGAGGCATCTTTGATAGTTCAAAATTTCCCGTAGCTTCTATTTCTAAACATAAATATTGTTATCGAATATTCTGCTTGTTTCCGGAGTTCGTCGTTCTAAAGTCTAGTTGGTGTAGAAAGTTCTAGTAAAAAGCCCACTTGTTAGGATGGAACACAAACTTTATTGCTTCTACGTCGAACAATCAGCTTTACAAGATTCACAAGCACAATCCAACAGCAATGTGCTTCTAACAGTCCTGTTAGATCTGAAGCTCTCACAAATGCTGTAATTCTCACACGAAATAAAACACTCCCACAGGTAAAATTCAGTGGAAATATACGAGGGATAACACTAACACTCTCTCAAGACACAACAGTGAAGAATTTAAACACAGCACGTAGGAACAAAGCTCCCAAAACGCTTGCGGAAACACCGCTTCTACCATGGAGCAAAACGCCGTACACATCGCCATCCGTTCTCGACGAGAGCTCGCTCTCACACTGAACTGGGGCCTCTGAAACGCTTATATTTATAGGTAGGGCAGAAGGTACAAGAAACTTCTTGAAGACGCTGTTTCTCGATAATTCCACATAAGGCGGGAATTTTGATTACGTCATAGAAGAGAAGTATTAGGCTATTATGCGATTTTAATGCAGCAAAACCAACTTTACAGCCTCCATTGGGAAAATCGCGCCAAATGACCAAAATATCGCCAAGGAGACATCTACAATTGAATGGGAATCCAAAACTTCCGTATCTCCGGTTCTAGTTGACCGATTTTGATGCAAAAAAGCGAATTTTATCTGTTTGGAACGTAGAACATAAATTTTGAACTATTTTAAGCCCCAGAACAGCAGGTTTCCCCAAAAATTCGTAACTATATCTTATAATACGTGCACATTTGTCTACACTATTAATAAAAGTAGTTAGCGTTTCACTGGAAAATGGTGCTGAATTCGCTGCAGCCTTTTTATGAAGAAAAGTTGAACCATGAATTGGCGCTTAAACAGGATAGTGGAACTAAATAATGGTGAAACGTTTCTCTATAGAAAGGATGGAGCTCCACTGTATAGTGAAACCTTGAACTATCTCTATTGACGGTGTAGTATCTTAATTGAAGTGTTTTGTAGAAAACTTTTTTAAAATTTTTATAAAAAATCTATCGGTATGTGTTTGAATTCAATGTAATCCAGTATTCCAATATATTTGTTGGATTAACAAAATTGTTGACTCCTGCATTGCAATACCAATGGGAGAAAGTTCCGGATGATATTGGTAAGAAAAGTTTTTGTTTCCGTCTGACCTCAATTGTGTTGTTGAAAGATGGTCTTCTTTCGTTAATTTACCATTGCATTGAAATGCCATTAAAAGGTCAAAGACAGTGAATATTAAACGTAATGTTAATGAAAATGTTAAACGTAAATGTTAATGCAAACGTTAATAACTATTGATTTGCATTTGAACATCTTTTAACTCTTTATTGCAATGAGTCTACTGGATCAATGATTCTTTCAAAGCTACCGTATTCAAAATTGCTATAATTGCAACGGATTGCAATAATATTAAAGAATTAAAAGCCTTAAAAAGATAATGGAAAAGTATTCTGTATTTATCTCATGTTCGCTTGAATATTCAGATTCCTGAACTTAAAAAAAAATATTCATGTGCTATTTTGTAACCCCTCATGTTTTTTGTGAACTAAACAAAAAATGTCTGAAAAATGAGATTACTTCAGGCAAAATAGGACATAAGGAAAAGTTTTTGCTTTGAAGAAGAAAATAAGAGCATTTAAAGAAAATTTCTATTGAATATAAGAACGCAGTTCTGAAGCGTGTGTAGTGGTATTGGCGAGAGAAAATGCTACCTCGCATAGTCCACGCAAGTGTTAAAAGAACGTTATGAGCATCTAAAAATATATGGTTGCATCGAAAGGCCACAGATTGAGCAAGAATTTCAGGTCATAAAGACATCGTGAAATTTTATAGGTAGTACAGCCGCTGTGCTGGATACGGCGCGAGCTTGTGTTTTAATACCAAATCAAAATGAAACTTTTCAGTATTTATCAGTTTCCATGATTTGATTGACATTTTCCCTTTCAGTTATGCGTCTTTAAAATATTAAGCTGAATTTTTGTCATATTTTTCAATAAATAAATAATTTTATCAGTGAAGAATTTTTTTTACATGTTCAAGCTTTTAAATGGTAGTCATATGATTTAAATGCAAAATATCGGAATAGAAAATTGTTTACTGATTGAGAAGTTCGAATTTTTATACCTACATTGCTTATTGGCATCTTTTACATACATCTTTTTAAATTAACAAGCTTGAATTCTGTCATTTGTTGACATAACAAATCTGTAAGTAATTTGTATACTTTTTCCTATGAAAAAACTTCTGAGTGCCTACATTGTTTTTTAACACAAAATCTAAGGATTTAAAAATGCCTTATATCATCATCGACTGAGAGGATTAAATGAATGCATTAATACTCCATGCATTAATCCTAATCCTACGAATATATTGAAAAAAAATTTTTTTGTTACAGTTTTATACTTTTAGAATTAAAAAATTCATTTATCAAAGTAGTTTTTTATGTTGAAACATACAAAATCTTATTTTTTAAAAGAATCTTAACACACTGACATTAAAGCTTGAAATATTTACTGACTTCCTTTCTTAACTGGTGTAAGTGCAATGTTTAAAATGTTTCCCAAACAAACTTTAGGAAAGGAATTTTAAAGATAAACCTTATGGTTATTATTTCAGTATTTTCCAGGACTAAAATAATATTTTTAAAAATTCTATTTAAAGTTATTTTTTCAGAGTTCATGAACTTATCAGCAGATAAAGCAACCTTAAGGATTTTATGCTCTTCATCTGTTAGTCTAGATAAAACAACGCCACCTATAAAAAGTGTATTAATATATTTGGTTAAACGAATAGTCCTTACGAATAAGTAAATTACTTTCAAAATAAGTTATGCAACCTAAGTATATATTCAGGTGATTGATATTTTCCCCATTACAATAAATACAGAAAATTATTCCGATTGAAACATTTTTGTTTTCGTAACAGTTCCTGTGAATTATTACTAGAATATAAAAACTGCGCGCTGTAAGTATTATAGCTTTATTCAAGTAACAGGCAAGGAATGAAAAGCCAATATTCTACACAATGTTTAGTTGTTTTACATAATGCCCACGTTTTTAATAAAGTATGAAATACAGGAATTGCCATATTATCATATACCTTTATATCACAGGCATTGTAGGGGAAAGAGGCCTAAAATGATTCTAACGGGTAAAACGATCCACATACGTTTTTTAAATACAGGTAGCGCTATCTACCGGTTAACACATAAACTAGTTATGGCAGGTGAAGATGAAGCGATGGGTGTATTAAAATGATCACAGGTTTAGTAGAATTCTTTGAAAAATTGGATTTTATAACATTTGACATAAGGTAAGCACCAACTTTCCTATTTATTTAAATAAAGTCTTTTATGTACAGAAATATGGCTTGGTTTACTGAATGGAGTATATATTCTAGATTATTATTTAGGTTAGATCCAGTGTCAAAAATGCCAAGGTGGGTGAATGATGCATTAATACTTGAGAATGGTGATAACGAGTATTTTTGTTATGTATGCTCAAATATTTCGAGTTTTCGAAATGGCGGAAAAATACTATTTAAATTATTTCTGCGTTTATTGTAGGCCATAATTTTTGAATTATATTTTAAAAAGATTTTTTAAAATTGTTAATAACATTTTTTTATTTTAAAATTTTCTTAAAATAAATTATGTGCGCTATCTGATTGTAAAACTTGCTTTATTTCATTACGTATATTCATAATTATTTTTAGAGCTTTTTATTTGGCGATAAAAACAATTTATAACTATTTTTAAACGAAGGATGATTTTGCCCTTCGGTTGAGGGTAAAACTATCCTTTGGACACTTTTTCAAAATTCTATTTTTTTAATAATTCAATGTGGGTTGAAAATATTATTGAAATATGTTAATAATGCAAAATATAGTGTCAAACATACTAGCAAAATGCCAAAGTATGTAATATATAGGAATTCTATAGAATACCAAAAGACAAAGTAGCAAGTATGTGAAATATATATCAATGTGTTTCGAAAATCATGTTGTAAGCACAGTTTGTTAGTTTATGTAGCGGTGTCTTTTGATAAATTAAAGAAAAACCTTGGGTGAGTCCGATTGTCGCTGGAAAGGACCTACTTGAAGATATGCTACCGCTGGTCATGTGCAATTTTTAGTTTTGAGTACGACCAGTGGTAGCATATTTTCGAGGATACTCCAACAATGATAGACGGACCAATTGATGTCTTTTTTCAGTTTAACAAAGCACCAGCATTAGCATATAAAGTAACAAACTGTGCTTTTCACATCACATTGGAAACGAAACGAGGTGTATTTCATACTTTGCTGTTTTGCCATTAGCCGTTTTATAGAATTCCCAGGCAATGTGCGAAATGTTTAATCTTAGGTGTTTTGCTGGCCATTTTTCGATATTTTATAAAATAATCAGGCATTGTAAAGAATACCGGATTTCATACATTGCCGGTAACATATACTTGTAATAGCAATGTCACTAATGTCAATTTTTATCGTCATGTTATAATAAAAGTGTATACCACTACTGACTCAGGTCTTTCAATAAATAAAAAAAATGAGACTCGATCAAATGTAACGATTAATTTACCAAATATCCGGTTTTGTCAATAAAGGAAATTTTGTCAAAGTCAAATTTAACGTTTTAACCCTTAAATGCCTAATGTGCTATAATTTTCATTTATAAAACAGGCAACATAGAGTTTTAAGAAGAGAAAATTTTCTTGGTAAAATCATGTAAAATTAAACACGCACGGATTTTAAAGACTTTGCAACTAAAGCTTCAATTTTAGTTGCTTTGTATTTATGAAATTAAATTGGGTTTATTGACATAAGGCAACACAAGTCAATTAAGGATTAATGCAAGAATTTAGATTTTGGAAATTTCATTCACTTTAAAAATGGGAAAGAGAGAGGCTTTTAATATTTTCTTGATATCAGTTATTTATAATATTTGAGAGGAAAAATATTAATAATAAATAAAATTGCTATGAAATTATAAACTATCTAAATTTACCAGGAGAAATGAGCAGTTTTTTTGCAGAAGCAACTGTAAAATGTAGGTTACAGTTGTTGGTTTTTATTAATAAAAAACTCTTGTTTTCTATAAAAAAATCTTTGAAAATAAAAACTACTGTTTTTTTATGTACAATTTTTTAAATTAATGACCATTCAAAAAACATCACCTATCAAACGAAGGTGGTCTTAAAATTTTGCATTACCGGGGAAAAGCTTAATTAGACAGAAATTAAATCGGATAAGTCTTACACAGTCACAACAAGAACTTATGTCTTTAAAATCAAGATATTTTCTTTTTAAACCAGTCTTCGCTTAAAAAATACCTCAATATCAGAGGGCGTTGTTGACCTAGGCATCAGTACAATACCAATCAATAAAAAAATTACGGTTAAAAATGTTTTCAAACCAAGGGTGTAAATTTCATTTTATTAAACAGAATTTATTTTGCTAAAGTTTTACGCATAAATTGCTGTCTTAAATCACTGAAAAATCACTGAATCTTAGGTTTTTTTCTTTTAAAATATCATTTAAACTAACTGATTTATTAAAAAAAGTTTTATATAAACCAAATATTAAAGTATTTTTTATAAAATAAGATTATATGGAATGCACATATTGTTATTGTTGTTGTTGTATAGCACTGATCTATTATTATGCCGTCTCATTCATAAACATCACTCGGAATAAATTAATCCGCTTTACTTAAACCGCCCAAGCTGCGCGTTAAATGAAATTTTTTTATTATCGCACCGTAAAAAATCGCCTCTTTTCCAACAGAGCATCTTTCTTGTCAGCTGATTTATGCCGAGTAAACAGAAGAAATATTTTGTCACCTCTTCACGGGAACTCACCATGGCGGAATTTACACAATTCTTTCTGGCATTCGTCAGTGTCAGCTGTAGCCCGAAGCTGACTCAGGAAGCTCGCGACGGCATCGGCTGAATGAAGCGCGCTGAATTCATTTCTATAAGAATACTTCTTTTGGAGCTGACGAATGCTCCGGGGGCCTTCTTTCCCACAGCTTTTTGCTTGTTTAAGGGATTTTTGAAGCTGCATTCTTCGCTTCCTTGGATACAGATAATTATATTTGGGGCTTTAGTGTTGCAAGAAGTGGAGGTGAGCTGTTTTAATAAGAGGAAGCTCGTGCAAGAACATCTAGCATTAAGGAATGACGTTTAATTTTGTAAATTCACGTAAATATACGCCACATCATACAAAGGAAGCATAGTGGAAGTTTTGCAATAAGTTAATACTAGGAAAGAAGATGAACAAGAGATAGTTTATAAATACATCTGCACTTTGATAGTAATGAAACATGCAACAAATCACGTATAATAAAATGATAAATGTTTTGTATCAGGAGATGAACATCTTCGTTTCTGTCTTCGGAAACTTAAAGAAAAACATTTAACATGTTTACCTGCATATTTTTACATCCTTGTTTTTACCTATCTTTCTATTTTATTGCAAATAGCCAAATTCTTTTGTATTTGTTTGAAAACGTGCATCCGAAGCATCTGATTTTCTATCTGAAGGCTGCAGTATAGTTGGAGGTACATGCAGTAGAAGTCATGACTGTTTTTTTTTTTTTTTTTTAAGTATTGAGTGTCTGTTTGTTTCTACTTGCATAAGGGCTAAAGCAGCTATCTATCTCTGAACTCTTTAATATTTTTATCATCTCTAGATAGTAATGGAATAGCTCGAATGTATTCTTTGATTTAATAACTTACTGTACATTTTTTTTTACAGTTATGCATACGAGAAAGACTGTTTTGCCGTATCTGCATACATAAATTGCTTGTAATTTCCTTAATAAGATTTTTATTTAATACTGGACCTTACTCTTATCGGAAGTTAATTTGGCATATAATTTCTAAATTATTTTAGACTGACAGGATAACTCTCTTTTTTCAGTTTAATTTAGGTCATACTAAACTGAAAGCGTTTACAATGGGTCAAAACAGGTGCGTGGCTTACTACACAAAGCAAAGAACTAGGGAAATGGAAGAAACTTCCGATTTTCTGATACAAAACCGTAAAAATGATCAATTTCTTTTAGAAATTTACACTTTTTTTATTAAGCGTGATTTAAATTTTCTTTTAAGTAAAAAGAAATACATCCAGGTAAAACTGTTTATTTCAAAAGTAATATATCCCATTTTTACTGAATTGAATCCATTTCTCTCAAACAGTATTAGTGATAAAAACAAGTAAAATATGGGCACGTTGAATTTAAGGGACTTTAAAAAATTTGAAAATCGTCATTTTTTTCTAAAATTTTTAAGTTTTTACACCTTGTATTTATTTTTCTTTTTGGCTTAGTATCTCACCGTTATACAGGGTCTCTGCTTTTTTAATCATGAGGCACCATTTATTCACGCTCTTGAAAATTACCAAAGAAATTTGATGTCCTACAGGGTATTTGTTATCCAGATTAATTCATTGTAATATTGAACAACAGAAAACTTAGTACTCTTTTTGAAGGGCTTTCTAGTATTTTGATGTGGAACCTCTCGGACAGGTTGTCAGGCCTTCTAGCATATACTTGGACATTGTTACACATGTCTACTGCGAATATCATAGATCGTTATGGGACTTATTCAGATCTTAGTTTTCGTTATACTGTTTCTACACGATCTAAGACTTTTAAGAAGATATGAAAGCCATCTATTCTTAAAGATGAAAGCTTTTAAGAATAATGAACTAAATTTTTAAGAACTTTTGCTTGTTTTCTGGAACTTTTTGAATAACCAGCTAGATTGCGAGGATGACGTCTATCGACCTTTTCTCGGGAGTAAAACAAAACAGAGTTTCAGCGAAATTACTAAATTTTCAGGATACTCGCTTTGGGTAGGATGTCTATTTGATTTTTACGATCGTCTGCCTTTTGAACTCTCTTCATATTTATGGAGGACTTGAGCATCAATGCTAATTAGTATAGGTTCGACTTACACAATTGCTAGTGCACAATTGCTAGGCAGATCTCAACTATTACAGCTTGGGACTTCTTCCCAGTTGCGTTTGTTTGTTATAGAGCCCGACTGTGATCTCGATGATTTGGTTCCCATAATTCGCCTTTGTACCTTATGTTGACAGATGATTGTGATCTTCTAAATCCAAATCTACACCAATTACATTCATGAAATGAAGCAGTATTTCACAACTAGAACTGTTCCGTTGAAGATTGATATTAGAAAGTATATTTTCGATCGTTTTAGTTCTAATAAATAACTTAAAAAAATCTCTTAAGCTGTGTAAAACTGATAACCACATCATCAGCCATACATCAGAGGTATGATGAAACCGAAGAACGCAGTATAATAATTATACATCGGGTGTGAGTTATTAAAAGACTTTTTTTTTCTCGTGAATTCAGGTCGTTAGTCTCAATAGGCTCCCCTAAATTAGTTTCCTGGACAGATGTATTTTAAACTCCAGTGATGTATCCAACTTTAATGGTTGTAAAACTTCAGACATCATTTAGATGGCTGGATATATGGAGATACGACCGTAATCCCTGCCTGAGGTATAGAAGGGATATGCTGATCGAAAATCGATGGGCATATCATTGATGACTGTATAATGATTTATTTGAATTGAAATTCATTAGATGGTGATACTCTATTTCTACTTTAGAGAGATATATATCGTAGATGTAATTGTAGTTTAGGAGTATTAAGCACTTGTAATTTCTATACTTAATCATTTCTTTAGTTTTTTTGACATAAAAGTATATTTCTTTTGTACAGTTATGAGACCATCTTGCGTATTCATTTGCAGCCTTGCGTTTATATGAACTGACAAATTATTCTGACAGAAAAAAGTGATATTGTAAAAATATGAGAATGCTTTCCAAATTTTATATATTATGTTAAGAACTTTTCAATGATTTAAAATTAAAATGTAAATTTACTCATTTAAAATTATGTAATACAATAAAACCTAGGTACAACGATACTTAAAGAACCAGACAAATCTATCGCTGTAGAGGGGATATATTTTTCCAGGGGAGATTATAATGTCTGGAAATTACACGGGACCACAAAAAGTTATCGTTATAGAGAGATTTATCTGTATAGCGGGGTTTTACTGTATTACTTAGACAGTTCGAAAAATACTTTATTAAAATGAATGCTTTGAGAAGTATCTTTTTTTGATAAAATAGAATGACTTCTTTGTCATACTCCAATCACTACTGCAATTTTTTATTTTTAGGATTTATAATTTTCAAGAATAAAATAATCTTAAAAAAAAACAGTTTTCATCATCTTCAACCATAATAAGCTTATTTTTGGATTAAACCGATGTTACATTAAAAAGTATTAAAATTAATAGGACTTTTCAATTATTTTTTAGTATTTCCTCAACATGCAGATGTAGTAGCTGCACTAGTGGTTTAGGCTTATGCATTGATGAATGCTTACTACAGGTAATTACAATACTACTAACTAATAAAAAAAAGGTCTCTTACAATTATGGACCATTTTCAGTTGCACAAACTGGCAGTGTCCTTAGCTAGGTAAAAGATGAATGATTGTTTCAGGAATGGTTTGAACAAACTAGAGTCAAAACTAAAGTAAAAAAGCATGAGAAAATTTTTTAGGTATTGTGGAATTAAAAAAAGACTTATGGCGATCGGTGGTGTTTGCCTTATAAATTCTTAAATTAAGTAACATCTCCCTGCGTTAAAGTGTTTACATAAACAGTAAACAGAAAAAAACGAATGAAAGTTGATAGAAGCAAAAACTGTAGGTCAATTATTTTCAGCATAAATTACAGATGTAATTAGCAATTCCGATATTATCGCAGAAACAAGGTATTCCTACAACATTATACTTGTTGTTTAGTTAGCAATGACTATATAAGTTCCTATCTTAAATGTCATTTGAGTTTTAATGAAAAATGATGTCATTTATGCCCAGAAGAATGAATTCAGATATTTCATTTTTCAGGTTTCTTGTTTAGTGCTGGCTGCAAGAGATTTTTACTTAAAAAATACTGAAGTGAATATAAGAAAGCTTGAATAGCTAAAAGTTTGTGGATAGAAAATGAATAATTTTATCATCAAAGCCTTGCATAATGATCTGCCTAAAGGCAGAAGAAATGTTGATGACGCGGTTTGCTGCTTAATTTTGGTGAATGTTATTTTTTTAGGCTGTTTTTCATTTTAACGTGGTTTGTTTGAGAAAATGCTCTGCCGATGAAGCTCAAGAGTTGTTAAATTATTTCATGTAACAGAATATGAAAAAAAATATTTTTGAAATTTTGAACAAAAGATCGAATTCAATTTCTTAAAATATTTCTAAATCATGCTTGCAGAGTAGTATATTGTTGTATTACTTTCTAAAATATTACTTGGAGAGTAGACAAAGCATAAATATGCCTAATGAAATTAAATTTAACAAAAAATCTACTAATATTAAAACTTTATTTATGTGGCCGTATACCAGAACAACAGTCTTGTACTGCAGTTTCAAAAATACCTTTACGTAATAAAATAAAAAGCAAAGCATTTTAACTGTCGATATGGTTATGCTTATCAATTATTTTTGAGCAAAATTTACAAAATTTTAAGCAAAGCACGCTTAGACATTTTGTTTATGAATATTTTGATCTGATTATGGCTTCCTATTTACTTTGTTACTCTCTTATTAGTTTTAATAACGAAGGAATTCTTTTATATTTTACTTTAACATCCAACCGCTCGCCTGAAATTCAATTACCATCAAGCCTTACCATCATATCTGACATTTTCCGCCCTTCAAGTATTGAAACCTGAGCCACATTCCACGGTAACAACATTAAGGGGTACCACTAACAACGGGGAATAAGGAGTCGTTGGGAATGACATAAAAGTGGTAGGAGTTTGGAATGTTTAGGGGGTGCTAAAAAATCGATAGCGTTCGATACCTCGTCATAGCTTGTACACGTTAAAGGTCATAGTCCCCCTCATTTATTTTATTTAATTCTTTTTCCCTCCTGTGCCCCTTAGATCCCCAGGGCTACGGCTTCCAGTTGTATTAGAAGTCTTCTCTTTTCCTTTCACTTTCTTTCTTTCTTTTTCTTTTTCAGTGTGGATCTCATGTGAATTCGTTTTATCGTTTTCCATGTTAGAGTTATTTCTTTCTTGAGTTATCGTAACAATTTTTTTCTCAGATTTATGTTTCTCTTATGTTGTATAAGTAAAGCGCGTTTGAATCGTGAATGCTTCATGATATCCAGTTTTGCCACGTGTGAGAGTCACGTATGCATTGTACTGTGAATGGATAGAAGTACAAATTGCATTTTATGAATGTACGTACTTTTATGTTTTCTATGGAAAGTAAAATGCACTGATTTGAAAAAGAGAAAACCATGTTAATTATGTAAAACCTGGAAGTTTTAAAAGGATATAAAATCTTCTCAGATTATGTACTGGCTCATTCTTTTACACCACAAGTCCATGTTTGATTCCCGGCATGTGTCATTTTGCCCATCCCTTCACAGCAGGTCAACTTGATCCACCTATTAGGTGCCTGCACAATATAAGGACAAATACTTTCGACCTTAGTAAGTGGCCAAGTTCTGATGTTGCTAATCACCACACTATTAGAAGAAAACAATAAAGACATCACATGTCACACATGCATAACAAACAAAAAAAAAAGATAAACTCCCGTTTATTACAGATTGTTATTTGAAAAGACAAAAACGGAACGTTTCAAAGTACCACAATGCCACTTCTCAATTTTCTTTTGATTTTCAAGACTAAAGTAATACCGAAAAGTAAATTAAAATAGTTTACTAGAGTTGTAATTATATAGTTAGAGATAGTAAATACAAGATGAGACTGACAAGATGAAGTTTTTGAATGGAGGTTTGGAAAATATTCAAAATCGCAAAAATGCGCGAATCAGAAAGCTTTGTTTTGCTTGGATTCGGATTTTCTAAACTTTTTCTTTATGAAAGAACTACGAGTACGCGATTTCATTAAAAATAATTCAGTATCAGAACTAAATAGACTTACTGAATGAATGCAAATATATATGTATGAAATATTTTAAGGGATGCTTTAAAAAATTTTTTTTTCTAATACTTCGCATTTCAAATGTTTGTTCTTAAAAAATCGTTTCTTTGACTGTAAGCTGGCTTTCTCACAGCACACGGGCACTTATTTTCAGCGCACTTTATTTGCTCCTCCCAAGACTCTTCTTCGGTGAAAATATGGTGTCTCAATTTATTTTTCATGTGTAATCAGCTAATGGAATTGCCATGTTTCTTCTCAGGTGATCACACCGTCCTGACGCAAGCTGTCAATCAGCGAGTATGTTTGTCACTTGACAAAAGGACTCGGGCATTCAAATTTTTGCATGACTGATGTTAAAATGTTAATTAGCCCGGTTAGTGTCCGTTCCGATTGTACTTTCGTCTGTCTTGCATGCTTACTTTGTCGAACAGTAAATAAAATTAGTTTATGTCCAATGAGCCTCGTATACATTAAAATTACAGGACAGACGAAACATACAGGACAGACGAAAATGCAATCGGAACGGACGCTACCTGGGGCTAATTAACATCTTAATTAGCCCGCTGATTGACAGATTGCGTCAGGACCACGTGATTACCTGAGAAGAAACGTGGCAATTCCATTGGCTGATTACAAAGCAAAAATTAATTTAGACTCCACCTTTTCAGCGAATATGAGGATTAGGTAGAGCCAAGAAAGGCACGGAAAATCCCGTGTGCTGTGAGAAAACAAACTTACAGTCAAAGTAACGATTTGAGAACAGAAATTTGAAGCGCGAAGTGTAGAAAAGAAATTTTTATACAAACATCCGTTAAAATATTGCAATATGTATGAATAATATGGTATTGTGAATTAAGGCAATACTCGAGGGATATCTGCCTAAGGAGGAGCGCCTTGGGTGGAGGACTTTTCTGAGGGGTTCTAACGTGTATTCACGTTGTATCTGGAAAAAACCGCTCAAAACTCCAGACCGTTAGATGGATGACCTCAAGATATGCCCCGAACTCGGGACATTAACACTTCGGCCATCTACCATGCTGAGGGTCTTTATCTACTTGGCCATGATGGGCTATGTATATATATATATATATATATATATATATATGTAGCTGAATACTTTATATTTGTTAAAAATCACAAACTTTAGAAGCTTTAACTTGAAGAATTTCTTCTTGATTCATAAAATTTAGTAAGGAACATGTAATTCAAGTACTAATTGACTTTGTCGGAAGGAACTAACTAAAACTGGAAAATTAACTAAACTTTAACAATTATTTTAGACTGGGTGAACTTGTATCAGAAGGATAAATTTTATTACATATCATTTTAATAACATAGTTGAATGTCTTCCCAGTCTTCTGAAATTGGACTTTGCGTTGATATACATTTAGGAATTCTATGAAAAGAGACTTTGTTACAAATCGGAAAGGATACAAAATTGTTTACTATAAGATTGCGCAAATTGGATTTCAGAAAATGTAAACTCTTTATGGATAAAGCGAAGTTATCCTACAGAATTCAACGTGTTAATATTTTATAGTTAAATCCTTGGAATCGCGCTATTTTAAAGTAAACAGTATGGAGCTCTAAATATGTTTTATATGTTAATTTCGGGGGAAAAGTACATAAATGGAAACATATTAACTGACATTAATTTTTTAATTGAATTTTCTGGGAATTTTAATTAAAATTTGACTGTTATGAAGTACAAGCTTTTAAAATAATTATCAAAATTTAATATGATTAGAAGTCATGATAGTCTTGAAGTAAATTCAAAGGGCTGTAGTTTGTGCAAATAAATAAAAACTGAATATTACTTATCAAAATCTTTAGTTTATTTTACTATATTTAGGAAAATATATTCACATAACTAATGGGTCATCATCTTCGCGGAGTTTCTTGAAGTTCTCCATCACAGTTTGGATGACAAATGCAGCAGTAGAGCCCCCCCCCCCCCCATAACACTGGTTTATGTAAAACAGATTCATATAACACGGCCTAAATGTTGTGATCATTTGCCTATAGTACGTTAATAAAGACTCTTATAACACACTGAGATATTGAGACAAATGTTTTTGGATTGCCTGCTAACATTTCTGATGCTGATCATGTGCTTGTGACACATACAACTCGGATTCATATCTCACAGAACGTATCTACCGTTCTATCTACTGTACACTACTACTACTGTATCTGGTACGACTAACAGGTACTACTGTACCTGGGGGCCTACTGTATGTAAATGTTTTTCAACTTTCGAGTATACAAATTGCAGCTCAGATTTTGATTCTCATTCACTGTCGTCAACCAACTGAGGGAAAACAATCCAAACAATTTTCAAATGGATGTCCCTGTGGCACATTTAGGGGTCATATTTTAGCACGAAATACACTTTTTTTTCAGCAAGCCATTTCAACGTTTGTTTGGAATAATGACTACTGCCGCAGTCTGAGCATTACATTATTCTATCGTTTTGCTGGTAAAGTATCAATGAACTGTTTCACTTTAGATAGAAATTGCTTGATGTTACACATCGGAAGTGATCGTCAATTGATTGAATGAATGGCACAGACAGATCTTTCGATGAAATGGCCATACAAGCCTTTGTGCTTATATTTCACATGACCCTAATATCTTACATTGATTGGTGTACTTTTGATGTTGTACTTGTAAAAATTCCCTTCAGTTCACGGCAAACAAAAGAGAAATGTTTTTCGTCACCCAAAATGATTAATGTGCTATTTGCAAAATTGTTCAAATGGACTGAATGGCAACATTTTGGAATTTTTTCAAGGTTATTGGATATTATTTTTGAATCCACTGAGGTTCGAAAGTTGTCTTCTTTTAATATTCCATGTACTGTCATAGAAGAATCACCAGTACTTACCAACAACCACCGTGTCGATTGATCAAATTTATTTATGGTGTCTGAGTTGTTTAGTTGTTTTGTAATCAAAAGAACCAGGGCGACCACTTTTTTTTTAATTTCAAAATCCTTACATTCGTTACAACGATCATTAACCCATTTATGCCTAGCGTCCCTTTTTTGGGACGGCATTTTCGCTATCAGTTGAAAACGTTTTTTATTTTTCCTAGCCTTTATTCACGAGTATTGAGCCTCAACTCCACAAATTATTCTAACATGACCCAGTAGTATGTTGACATTTCAATTTTTATGCATAAAGATTTTAAAAGAAATTATCCCTTGTTCAAGAAGTTGACATCAGAAATTTATCTAGTATTGCTGGTATTACCAAAAATCAAAGAAAGTCGCAAAAATCTATGGGCACAAGTGGGTTAAGATAAATCGTTGCTTGGGGGACTGATTGGTCTTTAAAAGTATCTTTTTTTTTCAATAAGTGGAAAAATATTCTTGCGCATTTCGTCTTTGTATGACATTGCTAATGCGAATATTAAAAAAACTGTTTTGGAAAGTAAAGCTTAAATGTTTTTGCACCTCTAATGAAAATCCGTTGCAGCGCCATCAATTCTTAGTCTCTATGGCGCACAGTTTAAATCTGTAACCAGACTTTTGAGACATCCTTTATATGTAATTATCGAAATTTTATTAATGTAATAGACTGAAGAACAACGTACATTTTAAAGCTTTTAGAATCTATTAATCTAGTAGAGTTCTTGGGAATGTTTCTTAAAATGAGTTCTATATTTCTTAGGAAAATTCTTGATACATTTTTTATTGAAGTAAATTTGTTGACCATTACACATTTAGTAGGTTATTGAAAACCATTTGAAAAATTAAAACAGAAAGCCTTTTAAGTTCTGCATTGTTATATTTATATTTTAATTATAATAAATTAAAAATGTTTAAAAAATTAGGAGAACAGTACCCTAATAGAAAAATATTTAGTATCGATTTAAAATGTGTAAACGCAAATTATTAGGATGATTCAGTGTCGTTTGCGCATTTATACATTTTTGCCGTTTTGAAAGATTACCCGCACGATGAGAGCATGCAAAAATTGCTTGTTTATTTACATATATTTCTGATTAACGAACTTATGAACCAGTGATTATGTGTGTAGAAAACCAATGCCTGAATTCGCATTCATCTTCCGGAATAAAACAAGGCAACACGATTGTTAGACTGTTGAATTACTTTTTTGGAAGTTTATTTTAACCATTATTCTTTTAAGAGAACCTTTATGTAAAGTTGTTAGTTTTTTTTAATGAGACACTATTGCTGTTTCTTTTAGAGGCAATAAATATATATATTATTAACTGAATTATATTAAATACATGAAGAATAGAAACATCAAAAATTGTTTACCTAGAACAAATTTTTTTTCGGAGTGAGGGGCGGTAGTAGATGCAAATGCTTGCCAGACTTTTCAGAAATAGAATATCGGGCATAATTTGCTGAAAGTTTTTTTGTTTTGTTTTGTAAAAATAGAGAAACGTTGTTGCCAAATTGAAAACTAGTCAACTTTAATTTTGGTACAGAATTCAGCGACTACATTATGAAGATATTTGTCAGAATAGACTTTATTTACAAAGAAAATACGAAACTTTTAATAGACTAATAAAAGAAATGAAAAGAAGCTTTTTATGTATCGCACATAAACTTTTAAAACAATTACAGATGAGTTTTCTCCACGGTGCATTATTAGCTAAACAGTTGAAGATTATTCTGACATTTAATCGTACATAAATTTAGTACAGCTAAATATGTCTCATTTTGAATCTGCTTCAATTCGGATCATTTTTGTAAGACTTGTAGATCATATCATCAATAAAAACAGTATTATTTGCAATTTTTAATCCCAATCCTTTATTTTCAGTATCTACTTAAAATTTGTAAAGTTCAAAATTAACTCAAACTACAGAAACAAACACATATTTCAAGTAATAGTAGATTTCAGTAAAAAACAAAAATGTACGTCAAATCCAAGACGAGCTTCTACAGATAATTTAGTGCGGATTTTTTATCTGCTGACTTATCATTACTAGTTACTGAAGAATTTCGTAAACAATTTTGTAAATAATTTTACATGTTTGAAAACCAGTTCTGGACAAGTACATACATAATATCAGCACATTTTTATTAAATAATTCAAAAATATATATGTATTGTAAAATATCCAATCAGACATGGGCTTATGTCTATTGAAACTATAAAATCTCACGGTACAGACGTAGAATAGAAAAGATTGAATGGCTATAAAAGCTCCTGTTTGATTTGCATAGGTGACGAAAATATAACAGCATACTTCGTTTTTATGACCATGTTTTATATCTATAAACAGCTGGAAGCGTGATAAATAACTTTAGCGCTAGAAGTTCTTGTAAAAAGTCTCGTTTTGAGAAAAATGTTTTAGAAGAAAAATGAAAGTTTACATTTTTTTAAATTTCATGTTATATAAGTTTAAGAGAAAATTTTGAATTTTTAAACCACTGCGAGAAATTTTTTAAGGCTTACTTCAACCTTATTATACCTTCATGTATGAAAAAATGTTCGGAAGTAATATTAAAATACCAGACGCTTGTTCAGACACTATAGATCGTTTTTATAGTTACGTAATCTCCCAATTTTTTCTCCTAAGCGCAGGTTTTTGAATTTGCTGAACTGGGAAGTAAAGTGCATAAGCGAAATAAGATTTAGGTGAAAAATATAGCTGACTTTCATTCCGGATATATATTGCTTAGACACGCGTGTTAATTTGGGCTTATTTATTTGAAAGAAAGTCAGAGTACAGCCTAAACGTAGCAGCGACAAATTTTATAATTAACGGTAATTGAAAGATAGCGATAAAATTGAGAAACAATTAAAATTTTGCATAGTAACACACATCAAAATCCGATAAGTACATTTTTATGTGTGTTAGTTCACAAAATTTTAATTTTTTCCACCAGTTTTCTATTGAGCTTCTTTTATTAATAAAATCGAGTTTCTTAAGAATGTAGATTCCACAATTACGAGATAAAAAATAACTTTGGTGGTAAAGCTTAGTAAAGAACTTCATAAACAGAGCACATACATAAAAAGTAGTACAATATGAAAGTTGTGGATGGTACAAAGAATACACTCTTCTTCATATACAAAAGTTTCTACTTCTACACTGCCTTCGTGTAAGCAGGAATAATCACAAAGCAATTTCTTAGGTTTAAGGGAAATGAACAAATTTAAAAGAAAATCCTGTGTAATTATGTAAATATGAAGTTCTTCCGATGAATTGCATTTAAGAAGGTCATATACCTCAAATTTTCCCAGATTTTCAAAATTACAATGAAAGTAATTGTAGGTTTTCACAATATTTTACATCGATATTCAGAAAAAAAGGTAACTGGTAATATTGACCATTCTGTCAAAATTATCAGTTTTATCGGTATTCAATGCATCTTCCATTTAATAGCGACAAAGCTATATAACATTTTACCATAGCGGCAATTAAGGAAGAAAAGAAACCATTACACAATCAATTAAATTTATCTCACTGGAAAAAAAAATGCCCTGATCCAGTCAGAGTCCCAAAAAATCCAGATCAAGTTAACATCTCAGGAAAAATTACACGGCAATCTCTAGGGTTTAAAGAAAAGAAACAACGTTAAGAGAAAACCCTGTCTAATAATCTAAATATGCTTTTCTTTTGTCTGAATTATCTTCAAGAAAGTCAGACAGTTCTTATTTTCTTTAATCTATTATTTGTTTTCTAAGTTGGATGTTTTGTTGGATATCTGGTAACTGAAATATTATTTTCGCTTTTCTTTGCTTGCCAATTCATTTGAGAGTGAACTCCACCTAGAAATCTAATTCTGCCCCACCTCGCAGGCTCTCCGCTATTAAAGAAAAATTGGATGTTACCGTCTTTTTTTTTTTTTCCTTTTTCTCCATCTTCCACGTATTTTTGTTTTACTCAGTTTTTGTGGAGTCATGATTGACGTTTCAATCCTTACAAGTTCGTTTCATATTTTTTTTCTGGAGGGAAGTGTTTGTATTTTATTTACCAGTTTTGAGTTCTTTTCGTGTTTTTTACGTTTTTTTTTCTTCCTCGTTTTGTTTGTTTGTTTATTTTTTTTGCCTTTTATATATACAGTGTTTTCCCTGCAGTGCTGTGTTATTGTTTTCTTTCCTTTCCTTTTTTTTTTTTTTTAGCGGACGAGGGTTTTCGTTCTGTTTAAAGATGCCGCGATGGGTAAAAAAGTTCGTTCGGGTATGAAGATTTCTTTCTTTTTTTTCTCGTGCTATTTGTCGACAAAAGTGCTCCTACATGAACCGTTGTTAAGTAATGATTTCTGAAGTAAGGAAGTGCAGCCATGTGTGTGTACTTCTTAAGAGCTGCAGGAATAACAAATAAGCGCACATTCTGTTCTGTAGTAGGAAAAAAATTCACCCTGGTAAACGGGTCTGGCATACGTACAAGCCAGTTACTTTTTAGAGTTCAGCGTTTTAGATTATTGATTTTGAAATTATTTTCAATATTTCATTTTTAATGTATTGAAATTCTATGAAAATCAATTCACTTGTAGGTCAAACCAAAAAGCGCAAATATTCTATTTGAAATTACGGAATACTACAGAAATTTTCCAAACGCTTAGTTTAGGCTTTTTCCAAAGCGAGATAATAACAAAAATATTCTAAGAACAGAGGTGAAATTAGATATTTAGTATTCAAAGAGTGGAATCTAAAGACGAAGAATCCCCCGAAAATTTCTTTTCTCTCACACTATCCACCGCATTTATCAAAAATTAAACCCGTAAGCTAACTCTGCAAAGGGAATTACTTCAGGGGTTAGCGAGGTAAATGGTATTCAGCATGTCAAACACAAGCGTTTCATGAAATATATCCAATACAATTTCTACATTGAGAATGAAACCGGCTACTCAGGTTACCTGACTCACCAAATCAAGGTGCTTGGTGAATGGTAATGTAGATGTTACCGTGAAAATCCGAAAGTTGGAGAAATCCGAAATCTGGGAACTTTCACCTATTAGTGTTCATAGAGTAGCTTGGCACATGTCCAAATTTTTGCTTAGTATCCTTATTTCTTTCTCAAACCGGCAAATGTCGACAGACACCATGCACTAAGGGTGAATGTTGAATATGTCGGAGATTTGCATTTTCTTCTCCGTATTTCAGGAGCGATAAAACATCGCAAGGGTGACGTAAGGTTTCCGCCTCTGTTGCTGAGAGGGGTGACCAATCACTCTGAGGGGATGGGTTCGTCACTCTGTAGCTTGGTTTTCACTACGGGACTAATTGCAAAGAATTTAAATGCCGATGTAGATTTTAAGGGAAGATAAGAATTTTTTTTTTGACATGTAGATTTAAATTCTAACGCAAGAAGAAGAAAAAATGGTCTATATTACTTGCCTTTTTAATAATGATAGAAGTTGTACTTTGATAAATGTTGAACATTAAGATTTTAGTTTTACATCTAGTAAATAATGAACTTGGCATTTAGTACAGTGGACATTTCTCCTATAACGATGGGGAACCATGGATTCTTAGATAAATAACCTCCCCCCCTCGCCCCGCAACAGAATAAAGATATTTTTTCCCTTAACTTTTTTTAAATAAAGATTATTCACTGCGGTAAATCAACATTTAACATGGTAATATTTCTGAAACTAGCGTGTAGTTGTAGGAAAGAAAATGTTTCTTTACTACACACGAGGATTAAAAAAAAATATTTTCAAAAAATTTAAAACGTTTTATGCAGTGGATTTGCATACTGATTTAAACTTCCACCTGTACTTAAGCTGGATAAAAGTATGATTATAAACTCTTCACGGTGTCTTGAAGTGTCGTTAACAACATGATGAAATAGATTCCACTATCATAACTCAGAATCCATAGCAAAGTAGGATCGCAAACGTTGATTTTAATCACCCATTGATATTCATTTTTCAGAACCTTTAACCCTTTGAGGCGCAACCCTTTCCCAAAGCTGAAAAAGAGCAGCCGTTGCCATCGCTCGACTTAACTACCAGCAAGATGGCGGACGATCGAAACGTTCATCGCGTGCCAGATCTAGAGACCCCTTTTTTGACGTAGCTGGCTGTGCGCGCACAGCTACGTCAAAAAAGGGGTCTCTAGATCTGGCACGCGATGAACGTTTCGATCGTCCGCCATCTTGCTGGTAGTTAAGTGGAGGGATGGCAACGGCTGCCCTTTTTTCAGCATAGGGCAATCTATCCAGCTGTTCTCGCATTCTTCCATTTTTCAGCAAATGTCAGTGCTGTTAAAAATAACCTTGACAATTTTTTTACGAGAAATGACGTGCTAAAAAGTAAAGGATTCTCGTGGAGCTATGTCACCCGCAACTATTTTTATAGAAATCAAATCTATTCTTCGTGACTGGCAACAGTCAAAATGTCAGAGTTTGGTGTTCCCAGAGCGGGAACACTGCGCTTTAAAGGGTTAAATGTTGTTAAAGCTACTTTCATAAACCATGGACTCGATTGACTCCCAGGGGCAAACTGCACTTTATTTATAATAATGTATTTTATTATAATGGTTACTTGTATTTACTTATAACAATTTTCATAACTTGAATTTTTCTGACTAAAAGTTTTTTTAAGACTGTAAATTTTGTTGAAATGAAACTGATGTTTTATTTTTCTCTAACTAAAATAAATTTCGAAATCTCTTGCAGAGTTTGGTAATGATGTCACTTTTAAGCTTCTTAGCCAAGGGGGAACTACAATGTTGCAATCACTTTTCTTTTTACGCATGAAAAGTTTTATTTATAACAAGATTATTGAAAAAAGTAAGCGCTGTTTTCAATCAATATCCTTCTTTAAGGTTATTGGATTGGATGAACTACTTTTCCCTTCGGCATTTGCAAAACTTTACTGAGTATATATACAGCGAAAAGCTGAGAGAAAATATATACATGCATATATAGAGAGTAGATGTATATTTGAGGCTGTGGAAAATGCACAGAGGATTGTTGCTAGTTTAAGAATGCTTATTTCATCAGCAGCGTAATCAAACAATTACAGCACCATCGGAAAGTCAAGAAAGCGAGAAAGAATGGAGATATTTACTAAATCTTTATACTCTGTCCGACATTGAAAATGCAACACCAGAGTGGCCAGAAAGTGTTGAAACTCCGCAAGCAGAGAGAGACAGTAGTGAACAATAAGTGATCTTTATTTCAAAATGATAGGCATAATAGCGAGGGAGAGCAGCTTCGTCTTAGTAGGTTGTCGGACCACCGTTGACGGCGATACACGAGCAATACGTCTAAGTACTGAGTCCATGAGAGTACGGATGGCGTCCCGAGGAATGTTTCTCCATTCACTGTCAACCATTTCCCACAGTTTGTCTTCTGAACGGGCAAGTGGCAGGGTCTGAAAATAGCGTCCAATCACATCCCAAATGTGTTCGATTGGCTACAGATCAGGAGAGTACTGTGGCCAGGAAAGCGTCTCTGCATCTTGCAGAACACGTTGGCTGATGCTAGCAGTGTGTGGTCGAGCGTTACCCTGCTGATACAGGGCGTTGGGAACCGTTTGAAGGTAGGGGAGTGTCACCGGCCGCAGCACATCATCCACATATCGTTGAGCCGTCATAGTTCCCCGAATACGAACTAGAGGTGACCTGGGGCCATACGCAGTAGCTCCCCAATCCATCATGTCACGTTGTCGCGGGGTAGGGGGTTCTACAGTTGCTGCCGGATTGGACCTGTTTCCACGTCGACGCGGTGACTATCACTGGAGACTCGTACTCGGCGACTCGTACGCGGCGACTATCACTGGAGAAACAGAAACGTGACTCATCTGAGAAAACGACCCTGTGCCATTCTATCTTTCACGTCGCTCTAGCCGGACATCATTGCAGTCGTTGACGTCTATGTTTTGGAGCCAATGGCAGACTTCTTAACGGACGCCTTGAGTGCAGGCCACTAGCAACCAATCGACATCCAAGGTGTCTTGAACATGTCGCAGAATGAAGGTTGAAGTAGCTTGCGGGGCCGCCACCGCTTGTCGGTGGATACGTCGATCCATGCCTTCTGACGTCACTCTGGCTGCACCGGCACCCCCTAATCGTGCCATATTTCCTTGTTCGAACCATCTTCGGCACAAATTGCGTACAGTGGACACATACAGGTGTGTGTCTGCCGAAATTTGTCGAATGGACCAACCTGCCCTTCTCAGTCCGATCACCATGCCCCTCGTAAAATCGTCGGTCTGCTGGAACTGCCCCCGTTGGCAGCGGCCTGGTTACACTTCTCTGGTTATACGTGTCCTCTGAGATAAGAATAAAATTTCCATGACAATTTCTCTAGCAGCAATACTTTCACAAAAATTGTTCGTTCTACCAGTTCTTTCCCGTATATCTTTTTCCACGTGCACTGGCGAGCTGCCAATTTTACATCATTAGCATAACTCGGAAAGGTGCATTTACCCTGAAATTTGCATAATTTTCTGACCACTTCTTCTTGGTGTTGCATTTTCAATGTCGCGCAGTGTACAAGTGAAAATAATGGAAAATAAATTCCGCCTTTCTCTCTCTCTGTAACGGTATACATATTCAGAGATCATGTGACACACTGGATGGTTACAAAGAGCGGGATTGGATGTCTCACTGACGTTAGCGACGCTGACTGGTCATGAAATTTGCACCGAAGATGAACTTTAGACGGGGAGATGATAGCTTCGGTTCCTCATAGGAACTCAGCGGAGATGGGAAATAATTGGAGAATGTTTTAATAAAGCAGTCAGGGTATCGACTATATGGTGGAAAGAATGCGTTTTGAGACGATTTAAGACAAAAAAAAAACCGCTAACTACGAACTATATAGTACACATGCATTTCTTGGACAGTATTGTTTTGGTAATTTTAGTTGCTTTAAGCAGCGCTTGCAGATTTTACACAGGAAGAAGATGTTAATTTTACTGTATTTTTAAATGTTAACTACACTGAATTTTAAAACATAAATGACATAATTGATAAAATAATACTTGATTTATATATAATTTTGAAGAATAGAAATACGTTTTTTATGAACAATTGCACACATCTACATACATGATATATTTAAAAATCTCTTGTGCTATAACATACATAAGCTGAATATATTACACTCACATGCATACTTAATTTATATTAAGTATTTTTTTGCCAAGAAATTGTTATCTATCAATTTGTATATTTTCATACCATGATGGAAATTGATTTATGAAATGTCAGTATTTATAGAAAAATTATAGGACTGTGGATTCAAATTGGTTAAAATTTCATACGTTGCATATTTTCTTATTAACAAAATATTTCTTCAAAGAAATTTTCAAGAAAATAAGTCTTTTGTTTGTTTTTCCATCTGAAAAATATAGAAATTGATTTATGAAACTGTAGCTGTATAGTTATTGATGCCGCGTTTGACCAAAAGATGAAGCCTTTGTACAATGCACAGAAGTTTTGCAAAATGTAGTTCAGTCGAAAGAATGCAGTTTAAGCTCAATTTGTCACGTTGGGTAAACGAGTGTTGTCTGAGATTGAAAGAGGCAGAATCGATGCTTATCTAAAATGGGGCAAATATGTTCCTGAAATAAACAAATTTCTTAAAAGATCGATGTAATATACAATCGGTGTAATATAGATCGGTGTAATATACAATTATAAGAGAGACTCTGTGAATTACAGCAAAACTTTTAATAAAAAGGGCAATCCACATTTAATCCAAAGGAATAGAAGAAGGATTCTTTAAAGCTGCGTAGTTAAATGGCTACAGTTCAAAGCATATTCGTACTGATTTATGCCTTTCTATCACTTCTAGAAGAGTTAGACAAATTTTGTGCTCTGAACAGCACCTGAAATGGTCAAGGCTTAAAGCCGCTTCAAAGATGACATATCGTCAGAAGTTTGCAATATTGGGATAAATATATGGTAATATGTTAGAAACGAAAGAGCGTAATATATTCTGACGAATTTTTAAAAAAAAAATTAGATCGTCCCGACGGTTTAAAGTACTATTGGAGGAGTCTCAGGAAAGTACCATAATCTATCTTCAGTAGGAATTTTGGTGTAGGAAATATAATGGTTTGGACTGCAATCGCATATAGTGTAAGGGGTTAAACGTCTTTTCAGGAGGTCTTCAGAACTCATTTGAGTACAGCTTAACCTTAGAAAATTACCTTTTACCATTTGCATGGCAAAAGGATGGCTTCAGTTTCATCTTTATGCAGGATAATGCTCGTATTCATCCTTCAAATGATATGAACAACTGGCTTGAAGAGCAAAATATTGCTCTATCAGATAATCCTCCTAATAGTCCAGATCTTATCCCTATGGAAAATGTATGGGCAGAACTGGCTCGAATAGTTTATGGAAATGGACAAAATACATACTCTGATTACAGAACTGAGAGTTTCAAGAAGTCGGAAGTGGACATTAATTGATGAGAAATGTATTCAAAATCTTATTTCATCCATCAAGGATATAATTAAAGAAACTCTAATGAAGAAAGGTGCCTTTAGAAAATATTAGTTACATTTTATTTATAGATTTCATAAAAAAATTTCTATATATAAAATTCAAAATGTTCAATATTTGTTTTTATTTATCTTGTTTAAATTATTGGTTATGCATAATACATTTTCAACGGATAGAAATAAAGTTAGTTAAAAAAAACTATGATTTAATAATTCAATTTCCACGACTGTACTTGCATTCTTATAAAAATTAAAATAGTTATAAGTAAAACACCAATTATTTTTATATTTAAGTGAAGCAACTTTATGCAGTGTTTATTTAAAATAGATCTTAATAATTGTTCTATTTTCGTTATTTAGAAAATACAGGCTTAATTGAAATTCAATACTTTGATAGTTACGTTTTCAAATGAGTTTTAACATGCATTAAACATAGTAACATCGTAACATATAATTAAAAGTTATAATTACTATTCAAGATGGAATTCAAAATCAACATTTTGTTTGCGGATATTTAAAAATAATTACAGTATATTTTGTCTTTTGTTTGGAAACATTTAACATTTAAAATCATGTATTTTAAAAATTGAATTGTTCTAAAACTTAAAAACCTTGAATTCCTTTTAGCGATAATTAAAAAAATTAACTCTGGGAATTATGATAGTTAAAGACTACAATTTTTAAAGAATAGTTAATTAAAATAGTTAAACTGGGTACACTTATCACTTGAAAAGCAGAAATTTTTATCTGATCATACTTTATTTATATTTTATGCTAAAGATTGTCCACAGAAACAATTAAAATTTTGCGTGCATTACTTAAGAGAGAATCATTTTGAGAAAGAAATAAAAAGTTGAGCTATGATAATTAACCACAACATTTCTTTACTGCTACTAATTTTTTCCCTCTCGTAAACTACGCACATCTGATTTAGTTATGAAAAATTCTAGAGATGCCTGAATTAAATACCTTCTTGACGCATCTTTTTGTGTTTTGGAAGAAAAAAAGATATTCATGATAAAATAATTTTTGCGAGTGCGTTTTTTAAATTAAATCTTGATATCTTCTGTTGAATTTCTTTGGAATACTTAGCATTCGTTCTTAATTTTTATTTTAAATATTTTCTGATTTTTTTTTCTTCAAGCTATGTAACTAATTAAAACAAGTTTCATGTTTTAATTAGCAGTGGACAACGAACATGAAATTTTGAGAAAATTTTATTTCATTTTTTCTTTATCTCTCGTAAAGTTTTACTTGAAAGTTTTTTAAAAATGCAAGATGAAATGCATGTATAGAATTTGTTTGTATGAAGCCTCTTAAGCATGTGCTTCATTTCTCACGGCTATTTTAAGTTCAAAGGAAGTGCAAATGTTTTAAATACTTTTATAGGTGAAACTTTGAGTATCTCAATTGCTCTAATTTCTATGAATTATAATAGAGAATTAGGTGCATTTCTATGTTTAACAGCACACACAAGCAATCAGTTAATTTTTTTAATTAAAATATATGCATTAAGATGAAGAAGCTATATTGAAAAGTTACTGTAACTTATAAACTGATAAATAATAAATAGATTTATTAGCATTTTTATTTTTATTTTTGAGTATTATCAGTTTTTAACTTAAAGTTGCAATCATAGCTATAAGAATCATTTATGATAGTTCAGTAAATAATAATAATAATAATGAAATAATAAAATTGAGGAAGTGAAGTTTCATGTGAGCTCAGTATTTTAAGTAATATAATATTTGCTGTAGCTTTACACAAAAATAAGACTTGTTAATAACGATAACTATGCTTAAGCAAATAATAAATGTGTTTTAAATGAAAAGTCGGAAATCTCTGTACTGTATAAACAATAGCATGTTCCAATGTGCTCATAAAATGGCACAAAAAGGGTTTTATGTTTAAATTCATCCGTAACTTCGAACGAATGTTTAACCTGTTATCGTTGGACATTTAAACTAGTGAGAAAAAATTAATATGAATCCAGATGTGATTCTTTGTAGTTGTATCTTTTGAACGGATGAATATATCACGTAAGTTTATGTAAATTTAATATAACTTAATAATTTGTTGGTGGTTGATGGGGTGAAATGAGCTGAAAACAGCCTTTTTTGTCAACCCTTTACAGGCCAAGGTTTACGATTGGGAACAACAAATTAAAAATTTATTCAAAAATGAAATTTTATCAATACTGACTTGAAATGAATTAGCAGATAAAGTTAAAAGATTACTTGATTTTTTGAAATAGAATTTGCATTTCTATCATTATTGGGAAACTTTACACAAAATCATGAAAATAGCCATTTTCATTTTTTACAGAGCTATCTTGATACCCCCCTTCAAATTTCATTCCTACGCTTACTTGAATTTAAAAGTAAACCTTTTATTAATTCTTAATATTTCACTTAATATTTAAGCGACCCACCATGCAATTCCATTTTTGAAACCAATGCAAAAGTATAGTCAGAAATGATGCATGCTCCCAATTGGGAACACCGTGAAAATTGTATAAAATATTTTTTACCCATTTAAATGACTAATATCTTTTAATTGACGCATTAGAAGACAAAATATGCAAAATAAATAATTAAATAAAATAAAAACAAATATGCCTGGATCTCAATTCGGTACGTAAAAGTTTAATTGGTTGCTTCGTTTTTATTAATAATGTTAAACATGCAAAATTTTGTGTTACTCTATACAATAAATTCGTCCCTTTAACACTTAAACGAAATTGTTATAACTATACTAGTTTTAAATTAAAAAATATTAAACTTTATTGAGAGCTCTTTACACAAAGGGAATTAAAATAGGTAATATATTTTTAAAAAATCCATGAAATTGATACAATTAATATTTTTTTAAAAATTTATTATCACGATTTAGAAATATTGAAATTCCAATATTTTATGTCCAGGGATGTTAGATTTAAATTCTAAATAAACACTGTATTCCAACACCTCAATGTTGTTGGGTTCGGTGGGGTTGAAAGGAGTAGACATTAGTACTTTTTAAATAATTTTTCAGCCTATAATTTGTGACATTAGTAAACAACACAGTATAAAGTTTATTAGAAGGATTGGAAACATAACATTAAGTAAATATAACTCACTCATTCAACACTGAAAAATAAGTAGAATTTTTTTAAAGTTCTCTAACATTTCTTTTCTGATTATAAACTATTTAGAACATTCTCTGAAATGAAAATAATAGCAGAACTGAAATTTTCAAGAATTTATTAGTTTCTCGAAATATGTTTTCAGACATAAGAAAAAACATGGATTGAATGAGCCGATAAAAGCTATTTTTATTACCAAATGCAATTAAAAAACTTTTTAGTGAGTATAAATCTTGCCATCTAATGCCTCAAAATATAGGCTAAAAATAAAACATCACATTGAAAGAATTTATTTGCATTAATGTAAAAAGAATGCCTACCAGTTTTACCCCACGACACATATTACCTTACATTTTAATGAAAGTAAATTTGAAAAAGCTTTTGAATTACTACACTGTAATTTATTTTAATTTAGTTGTAAAATGTAAATACCACACTTTTTTATTATCAGTTGACAAATAGACGTTTACCAGATCATCATTATTATAAAATGCTTTTTGACTAATAATAATAACCAAAAAATGTATTTTTCTAATTACTTTCAATTCAAAACTTTCTTGACATTTTGATACACTAGTTCGAAACTAATGTGAATTTTCAAATGAAATAAATGCATTTTTTAAAATATCGTTACGTAAGCCATTTTTTGACACTGTTTAGTAGGGGAACCTGGGGAGCCTTGATCATAAGGGAGGCTTGACCCACCCTTGAATTTCAGTATTTAAAAATATTTTAGCTTTCCCTCACTAGATGGCAGTCAAAGCTACTGATGTAATCGGACACCCATCATAGTTTCATCCAGTCAGTTCATAGTGGAGTGGAAATAAACAAGAAAGAAAGTTTTTCTACCTAAAATGTAAGTATTTTAAACACACTTTGTAAGAGTTTTTCAAAGAAAGTAATTGAATTAACTTTGAGCTAGTGGGATTTTATAAATACTGTCATATTAAGCTATTATTAAAGTAAAAAAGTTTATAGAAAGAATCAGGTTTCAAATCACCATGCACCATTCTTTACAAAATGGCGTGATGGGGAGGCTTGACCCACTGTATGTAAGGGAGGGTTGACCACTGGGTCACGGCTCCCTTAGTTAAATAGTTTTGAAAATATAGCAATACTGCTTTTCAAACATTGTCATAATTAAAATAATACCTAGATATGAATATAAATAATTTTATATGTTTACAATAGGATAGGTGGTGGACAAAAAGTTACCTACCAATTATTGTCCAATAAAAATTGTTTCAAAATTTAATACTAAAAACTAAATTATGAAGACGAGCAAAGTCAAGAATTTTAAATGACACACCAATAAAAAGAGCAATTGAACTTGAACATGAAGAAAGAAAAAGACGGAAGGTGATCAAAATGCAGAAAACTAAGCATCCAAGGATCCAAAAAAATGAAAAAAAAAAGATGTTCTTAGTAGTACAGAGGAATCTGATATTGATATCCCTTCTATCTGCAGTGACGAGGACACAGAAGAATTTGAAAGGGAGAATAACCATTATATAGTTGGCGACTTTGCTGTAGTGAAGTTTACAACAAAGAAAGATTTTTGTTATTTTGTTGGACGAGTGACACGGGAGTTAGAAAACGATGAGTATGAAGTCACCTTTTTACGACGATGTGAACAATCATACACTTTTGTATATCCTGATAATGAAGACCCATCTGTAGTGTATTTAACAGACATGACTAAATTGCCATGTCCTATGTCATCTGGTGGTACTGAAAGATTGATTATGAAAGTTCAGTTTGATTTTGATTTTTCCCAATTTATTCCATTAAGATAAATGTAAAATTTAAACCAATATTGTTACATTGTGTGCATTTTAATGTGTGTTCAATTTAAATAAAATATATCTTAACATAAATAAGATACAGGACTACTTACTTGGTTGTATGAACAGTGTTTTTTATTATTTTTAAAATGTAGTTCAATATAATTATGCTCTAAATGTTCATAATGGTAGAAAATATTATCTTAAAATGTTTTTCAATTATCATACTGAAGATTTTAGACTTAATGCTTATATAACTAATAAAAAAGATTTACTTTTATCTTATTTTAAAATTATACATTATTGCCTGGGCCAAGCCTCCCATACCAGGGGTCAGATCTCCCTTATAAAGGGAGCCTGCCAATAAAATTTCCTTTAAATTGCACTATAATAGGATTATTTTGCTGCCAAAATAAAATTTATAAAAATGTTTTTTCCGAAAATGTGGTCAAGGCTCCCCAGGTTCCCCTACATAGGACATATATAATGTTTAAAAAATATCTGGATAAAAATGGGTTGAGATACATTCTTTATAACTGAGTTGAAAACATGAAAGCAAGGGAAAATAACCGACTAAATTTCAGAGGAAATAGAAAAGGAAAAATGCTCCCTAATGCACAGTACAAATAACACCTTTTCTTCCTGGAAGCCCAATAGTGATAATAATGTACCGATAGCGTAAGCAAGTGTACACGAATTACCATTTGAAGTAACATATGAGATCTAGAAGCTTTCTTAGTAGCTCGGAAAGTTTTCGTCTTTCTCCTAATATACATATAAACCAGGAAAGAAAATTTATCCGTTGTTTTATGATGAGTATTTTTATAAAAAATGCTTCTTTAGAATTAAGAAAAAAATTGTCAGATCTATATTGAAATTATTTCCTTGAAACAGGGATTAAAATTGTCAAATGTTGTGATATAGATAGAAAAACCTTTGTTTGAAAACATCAAAATGTTGCATTATCGTTTATACAAAATTAGTCATGAGATAACTACTAATTCCACACATTTTCAAAATTGTTAAAATTCATTATATGCTATTGAGTTTCTTCTGTAATATTCCAAGCAAAGTCTGAAAAAAGAAACTCAACAATGACGAAAATGACTTCTGTACATACAAACTCTACTCACCGCGGCACCAAATAAAAGTTTAATTTTAAGATTCCGAAATTAATAAGAATACATCTATTAATATTTAAAATGACCAGATTAAAATAATTTTGCTTAATAGTGAAGTACTGAATTTAGGAAATTCATAAATTTTACATTCTCAGAGTGAACTAAAATAATGAAATCTGCAACATGACTATTTTTTATTGAAATTTAATGTGATCTTTAAACTGTCTTAAAATGACACTCGTAAAGATCACTCATAACTATGTCCATAAGTTGCATAAAAATATGACGCGTTTTGGAAAGTGTTGGAGTTTAAAATGATACTGTCAGTGCTGCAAGTTTAATCTTGCATTCAATTTCTTCGGCGCAGTTTTATTTTTCGATTGTTTCCACACTTTAAATCTTTAATTTTGGAAATAAAAAATGTGTCAGGATGTTTAAATTAGGTATTTTAAGATTATTTTTTTGTGAACAGCTTTACTTATTCTATGAGAATAAATTTTGTTAGATTGTTTTCTTTAATTAAATTGTGTGATACATTACAACTTTCATGACTGCTGAGAATTTTCCACGATATTTGTTCATAGGGAACCAGTCTAGGATTTTCTCATTTTAATAAGGCTGGTCGGCTAATTAGCGTGAATGCTGTATTTTAATTAATGCTGTACAAGTGAATTTCTGTGTATAATTTCCTTTGGAAACAAATTGAATTTCTTTTATGCATATATAAGTTTTTTGGGGAAAAAATCTTAATATTCGAGAAAAAATACGCAATTTAAATTGGCTACCGTCTTTTTTAGATTTGATGTTTGTAGTTTTACTGAAATATACAGGTTGAAGAATACATTGAGTTACCAGTCAAAAGGATTACTAAAGTTTTGAATATGGATAGTAAAATACGGACAAAAAATGTATGAGAAAACTTATACAGGTATCAATTCATCCTAGATTCTAAGCGTAGCTGAAGGCGAATTGAAGCTTAATGATTAAATTTTGCGATATCCTTGTGCCACATTGTATCCATATGTATCCATTCTGTTCGAAAACTCCTCCAAGGCCGCTTATGCTATTTTGTCCAAAAATGACACAGTGATAGTGGTTCTGGATTAGGCGGTTATAAAGCAGTATGGCAGTGATCGGTCAGGCCGTTTACGAATAATTGCTGTAGACAATTTTGTATTTTGCGAATCTGTTCATTGACTCAACCGTTTATAAGATCTCCATTAAATTTGGCACAGTGATAGTGGTCATGTCGTAGACGGTACTGAAGTGAGAAGGTAGTAATTGGACCCGTCGTTGCAAAATAATAACGAAAAGTATTCTGTTACTCTTTTGCTATGTGTAAGATTCAAGTGTGATTTTCTTCTGTGATTATGCAATTGATAGGGAATAATCAAGTATTGTAGATACGTTCATCAACATCTGACTTCAGCCCACCTCGAAGTCTTCACCCCTTGTTATTATTATTGTGTTTAACCATATTATTATGTTGTTTTAATTATGAATATAGAAGAGATAGATAGAAAAAAATAATATCTGAGTTAAATATCTGTCATTTAATTCTGTTTTTCCTCCTTTTTTTCACTATCTGAATGCAGTTATTCGCCAGTGACCTTTTTTTTCAAATATACTTAACTTAAAATGAAAAGAAGTTTGATTAGAATGAGATTCTTTGTTAAAAAAGACTTGATAGTGCCTAGAAATTGAAACTCTTTCAATCTCATACGATTGGTAATTACAATTTCAAAATAGAGAAAAATAGTTTCTATTCCGTTTTTATCCCATTTCAAGCCAGAACGGACATATTTTTAGTTCTTTAAGAGGCAATAAATTAAATTATTGACTTTCAGTGCAACAGAAAAATGAAGTTAAAATTTATATCGTAAATAATTTAAATTATTTGCTTAAAAATAATCACATTTTGATAGTTGTTGTATGCATAAAAGACTTCTTCAGAATTGAAATCTGTATTAAAATCGCCTACTAAAACTTTTTACCTCATCAGGAATGCTCTAAATGTATTTCAAGTTTACCTTCGCTTGCATAGGCACCATTATAGACACTAAATAACACTCCAGTATTCCAATTAATGAAACAATAGGGCTTGGCAATTTCTCCCAGAATAGGAAAGATATAGCAACGTTGGGTTCAGTTTTGGGGAATTTTTGGCACCATTGATGACGAGCCTTGGCAAGACTACTTTTGACATTTTATATGGCAATCCTTGAAAAGTGATACGGCGTTTAGCTGTGTAGGAAAATTTTTTTGTCTGAAATAAACAGCACTGAAGCGCTAACAAAATAGATTTGTATGATTACAGTTTTAGCCTTTTTATTCAGGTGAATTTATTAACGACAATATTACTATTACGTGGTTATTATCTCACATTTTAGTATCACACAATGTGTCGTTATTTAATTTATGAAAAGATTTTAAATTAAATAAAAGAAATAAATAAACATTTAAATGCATAAATAATTGCACGAAATTCCTTCTGCTGCTTTTTTTGGTATAATTAGAATAACGTGTATTTTAAACACAGTGCATAATGCACCCATTTAAATATTTCATTAACATTTCAAATCTAAGAAAATACAATGTTTGAAATAAAATGCTGAATATTTCTACAGAATATTTTTAAACAAAAGTATGAAATACAGTCTTTGATGTAAGAACTGTTGAAGCTCAGCCTGAATATTAAACGGAACTTCAATGCTTTAAAAGTTGAAAAGAGAATTTCCTGGCGCTATACATAAATTTCAAGAGCTTTGAGAAATATTTGATTAGGTAAATTATTAATTCTTTTGCCTGGAAGCTATGAAATCACCGAATTTAGCATTAATATTTTAAAAATGGGGTAGAACAGAAGAATTTTTAGATTGCTTAAGACATTACAATTTTAAATAAAAAGTGAAAAACTGTGAAAATATTACGCTAAAATCATTGCAAGAATTACAATTTTACAAACTGGAAATAATCTCTTTCCAAAACTATTACATTATGTGTATCTTGTATCTTGAAAGTTCAACGAAACTATCTCAATTAAATTCCTGTTCCGTTACGTGTGCACTTTGAATTATATTTATAAAAGTGACATTTACAAGTTAAAAGTGAAAGTTCAATCAGATTTTGGAAAAACTCATTTTACATGAGACATGTGTTCTAGTCTTATATTAAAAGTAAAGAACTAAAAGAAATTCTCTTAAACTGAGCTGTTTTTAAAATAATCGTTTTTTGAATGAAAAGATTGCATTCAAGTTCAACATCACCTTAGATATTATCTTTTGGAAGAAAGAAAAACTGTAATTGTTTAAAAAATGTAAATAATAAATAAACCTAGTTATAATAAAAATAAAAATAAAAGTTGAAGTTTCAATTGTACTCTGTTCGATATATTTAAATATACATAAGGAGCGTAAACACAGAGAAATTCGCGATTTAAAAATAACAAAATCTTAAAGTGCTGCGTAAGTATTTAAGTACATGAATAAATATGATTAAATATATCTCAATTACCGTGGAAATATTAAAATAAAATGTACAAAAATTCCATCACAAATACATAAATGAAATCTATAAGAGTAATATGAATAAATCTAAAGCGAAGTACATGATTAAAATACAATCTTATAAATAAAAATGAAATTCTGTTTGTTTGTTTGTTTGTTTGTTTGTGGATTTGAGTTGTATAAAAATCCACAAAAATGGACCTATCAGCCTGAAATTTTGCACAGATATGTAAAATAATATAGAATAAATCATAGTCCACTTTAAAACTTTGAAAGTCCACCCGTTCCCGGAATTTAAGAGATTTTTTATGTTCTCCACGCAAAAAGCTTTCCGTAATTGTAACCCCTGTAGTGAAAAAAGTGTGAAATAAGGATCGTGGTTGCCATGTGTGGCGATTTTGCCGAATAAGATGTTTTAAATTCTCAAAGTAAAAATAAAAGAATAATAATGATTTTTTTTGTTAGTTTATATTCGTAAGGTTATATTTTTTTTAATTATAATATCGTGTGCATGGGAAATCGGAGCAGGAATGAAATGTTTTATACGCAAAACAATAAGAATTGAAGATTTCCGAGGCTAATATTTTAAATTTTTAGTTTGGCGAAAAAATAAAATGGCTCAATTGCCGAGAAAGTGAGTTCTAGCGGTTTGCACAGTTTCCGGCTTGGCGCAATTTACAGAGAGCTTAAGGAAACGGATTTTTGAAAACAAGTGCAAAGGTTTTATTAGAATACAGCGTTAAATTTTAATGATCCGTGCGAAAATAATGCAGTTATTAAGGGATTTCAAGCGATCTATCTTCAGCATTCTCGCGATTTTGAGGAGGATTCTAACGCTTGGCGCTATTTATCGTAATTTAATCGTCTGCTATTTGGGTTATGAATACACCTGCGTATAAGTTTTTGAAATTTTCATTCAGTTGGAATTGTGCATTTTTCTGAGCAGCTTTTCTGCATCTAATGTATTACATCCAGAAAAAAGGATGTTAGAAATATCAATTTAAATTTTGTTTAATCACACTCATGAATAATGATACACTTTCCAACTTAATGAAAGAAGAAACGAAAATAGGGAAGACCCATGGATTATAACTCTTTTTATATATAGCACTTTAGTGCGTATATAAAAATCTGAAAGTGAGTCAGATTTTCTCTGATTCTAGCGCTTGGCGCAATTTAATGAGAGGGTATTTTTAAAAACAAGCGTAGGTTATCTTATAAATAAAAATGAAATTCTCTTTGTCAATTTGTTGATTTGGGTAGTATACAATTCCACAAAAATGGACCTGTCTGCCTGAAATTTTACACAGATATGTAAAATAATATAGAATAAATGATAGTCCACTTTAAAACTTTGAAACTCCACTTAAAAACGTTTTCCTCCTGAATGGTTCTCTTAATTTCCGTTTCCGGAATTCAAGAGATTTTTTATGTTCTCCACGCAGAAAGCTTTACGTAATATTAACCCCTGTAGTGAAAAAAGTGTGTGAAATAAGCATCTTGGTTGCCATGTGTTGCGATTTTGCCGAATAAAATGTTTTAAATTCTTAAAGTAAAAATAAAAGAACAATAATGTTTTTTTAATTTATTTTTTTAGGTTATTTTTTTAATTATAATATCGTGTGCGCATAAGAAATGAGAGCAGGAATGAAATGTTTTATACGCAAAACAATGGGGATCGAAGATATCCGAGACTAATATGTAATTTTTTTTAGTTTGGCGAAAAAAAAAATGGCTGATATGCCGATTTTTAGAGAGTGAGTTCTAGCGGTTTGCACAGTTTTAGGCTTTTTGGCGCAATTTACTGACAGCTTAAGGGAATAGCATTTTTGAAAACAAGTGTATAGGTTTTCTTAGAATACAGCATTAAATTTTAACTATCCGTGCAGAAATAATGCAGTTATTAGGGCATTTCAAGCGATGTAGCTTCAGAATTCTCGCCAATTGAGTACATTGATTTAACTTGGGGGAAATCCGCCAAATTTCAGAAAATTGAAATCTTCGCATTTAGTACATCGAGGTAACGATGAATAAAACATGTTATAGTTGATAATTTAAAAAATGCGGCTGTATTAAGGGATTCCACTTTTCAAATAAATGCCTGGCGGTCGAACCATTTCCCATTTTGATTGCTGCTAAGTCAATGCTTCGAATGATTCCCTGAAAAAACTCTTGCAAAATGGCGTATGCTGGCACTTTGGCGAGGCTTAGATTTGAAACTGGATTTTACTTGAGACTGGTATATACGTATAATAAGACTGGTTATAGATAAAAATGAATGTTGGTATGTGTGCAGGAGGTTGAAAAACTCCAGCACCGTTTCACCGATCACCATGAAATTTGGTTCACCTAAGTCTTTTATCATGGAGAAGGTTTTTATGCTATCCGTTTTCCTCTAACTTTTCACTAGGTGGCGCAGCAGAACGTCGAATTCTATTCCGTTTAGCCGTTTGCTATGCGAATATGGTCCAACCAATTTCGATGAAATTTGGTACACGCGAATATTAGAACACGGAGAATATTTTTCACTATCCATTTTCTGTAACTTACCGCTAAATAGCGCTGCAACGCATCAACTTCTATACCGTTCGACCGATCGGCATAAAATTTTTTATACTTACACATTTGAGAACGAAGAATATATTCTAACTGCGTTACTTTTGATGTTACTCACCACTAGATGGCACTGCAATGCATTATTATTTTAACTCGCCACTAGATGACGCTGTAGCAGGCCAAATTTTTGACCATTCAAACGGTGGCTATAAAAATCAGTATACATAGCTATTTGAACAATGAGAATATTTTGGCGTTATCCATTTTGCAATAACTCGCCACATGACGGCGCTGTAGCAAATCATTACTTTAATTAACCACTAGATGGCCCTGCAGTGTATCACTTCTTGACTGTGCGAATGATCGCTATGAAAATAGGTATACATAGATATTTGAACACGGGGAAGAGTTTGGCACGATCCATTTTACTATAACTTGACACTAGATGTCGCGTCAATACATGAACTTCAAGACTATTCAGCCGATCGTCATGAAAATTCGTATACATCGATATCTGAATGCGGAGAATATTTTTGCCGTATCCGTTTTGCTAAAACTCGCCACTAGATTGTGCTACGCCGCATCGCCTTCTGCACCGTAAAAACGATTGCCTTGAAATTCAGTATGCATGATTATTGAACACAATATAACGCGATATCCATTTTGCTATATCTCTTTATTACAATAAATAGTAATCACAACAAATATTATTATCAAAAAGTCCATTCATTCCCGTGCGAAGAACGGGTACTTCAGCTAGTAAATTTATAAAAGACAAATAAAAATAAATATTTTTGCATGAAACATATAGCAATAATAAAAACTATCTATAATTTTTAAGGGGCACAAAAGTATCCTTTTTTTTCTGTTTTGTGTCCCTTCGTAGGTAGGTAACTATAATTTTCTCAACTATAATACTTATAACTAACATTCTCTATTAGGAGAAAAATTACAGATTATTTCAAAAATAATATGTTAGAAGACTAATTAGTAATTAATTGGAGATGCTGCTAACAAGTTGCAGTATGAATGTTCTTTTAAGTGGTAATATTCAATATGTAGAATGCTAATAATACTGTTATTTATAAAGTTGGTAGAAAAGTATAACCCCAATTAAGTGCATTCAAGAGGGTTACTTATCTATATAAACTGTTAAAAAAAAGAAAGAAAAAGAAAAAACTACAAGATAATTACTCAAGTCGTTGGTTTTAAAGTACATGCACATTTAAAATTGTAGTTTAATTCTATGCAAATTGTAAAACGTAAGAGGAATAGAAAATAATTAAACGAGACAAACAATTTTAACCTACATGGACATTTAAATTTAAGCTTAAATTTCCGATGCAATACTTTCATTAAGCAAAATATATTGAGAAAACTCTGACATACGTTTCAAACTACAAAAGTCACTTTAACTAAATCTTAGGTCCAGTGTTTTGGTGTGTCGATCGGCTGTTGATCTAATGTTCTGGAGTTTTGGGCAGTTTTCTATAGATGTAACATGAATACGTGTTAGGGCCCCTTAAAAGTCCTGCGCCTAAGATATTTCCCACCTAAGTAGGTACTCCTCGTACAGGTTTGATTTCATACATATACTCTCAAATAATTTTTTTTTTTTTTTTGCAGCTTACTTTAAGTATCACCCCCAGTGAGTAACTTTCATTTTTAAAAAAACTCTACGGCGAGTGTTCATTTACTATAGATAGACACTTGAGCCAGAAATAATTCTCGCTCACAACAGGAAAATGAAGAGGATTTGTTACCTTTTCTCTTCTGCTACAACTTACAAGAAAGAGCAATTTTCAGCTTCAGTAAACCAGGCAATTACGAAATGCCTTACGTAATAGCTAGGTATTTCAAAACAAGTCATTGCTTTTTTCTGTTTTTTTAATGCACTTTCCTAAATAATGTTCCACTAGTCAATCTGCTGGAAAATGCTGATCTAGAATAATGCATTAACTTTTGATAGTTGAACTAGGCTAGAAATTGTCTGTTTACTCAGTGTGCTATTTGGAAAGATCGTTCTTGTAATGTGTATGATAAATGACTTTATAATTGAGGTTCAGGAAAGAAGATACTAACAGAAAATAACAAATTAGAGGTTAAGGTTGATAAAATGGAAAAAAAGAACGTGGCGAATTTCTGAATATCTGTAATGTAACAACACATCAGAAAAAAAGGATCCAGTAAAAATTAAGTATTGGTTAAGGAATGATTCATACACACAGATAACATTTAAAAGATATTGCCACTAATTAGAATGGTTTAAAACCAGAAAAGCTTAATAGAGAAATGTATTAATTGTGCTAAATATTTCATAATTAAAGTTCTAACATATGTTCCAGTCTTTTCAAACTTTTAAGAACACATACATTTTTAAGTAATAGGTGTTGCATGCTTAAATGCGAGTATTTAAAGCAACTGTAATCACCTTAGTTAAAATATTTAAAGAAAAAATATAAACTACGAATTTCTGTTCTGGGAATTGATAGATCTTTTTTACTGCATCTATGAATACTAATAAAAATGTCTTTTTTGTTAAAGTTTTACATATACAAAGATATCGATATTGTATGTTGGAAAAAGTAATTAGATAGCACTAGTTTCATGAAATGTATTTTAGCATCAATTTAAATACTACTAAAGAGAAAAATTGTAGAACACGCTGTAATGTAAAATACGTCTTCATTAATCCACGAAAAGCTTATAGAAACGTGTAGGTGCAGGGAAACAGATGGCTCAAGGATTGTATATTTTCATATAACAATGGTCAGCAGCAGGTGTCAGAAATAATTTGCGTTTTGCAATAATCGTATAGCAATTGTTTGAAATCAATGAAGTTTTGTTAACAATGTGATGCTGAGCTTTTTTAGTTAAATTTTCGTAATCTCATTTACTTTTAGCAGAGTCTGAGAACGAAAATAACTTACGCATCTTGCTTAGTAAGTCTGCATTACACACGGCTAATCAAATAACCCAGGATAAAAACCAAGCTTACTTGAGCCATCTCTTCTGAATTTCGGATCAACCCAAAAGTGTAGGAGATTACTACAAAACATCTCAAATATTATGTTAAGTTGAATGATATTTTTTAGTTTTTAAATAGGTGAGAGCAACGAAATGTCATCACTTTCCAAAAATCAGATTTTTAAATTTACCTACCACGGTAACTCCACTTTAAAAAAGATTGCAGAAGTTTTTACCGCTCCCAGAATTGTTTATTTACAAGTAGACTAAGTAAATATGTTCTTTCATATGTTTTGTTCACTACGTCCGTGTCATCTTCGAACATGCTTGATTAAAGGTTATTGTATCCTTAAAAATACCACACAATTGAAAACCATATTATTTAAGTATAAGAGCTACTGACACTGGCATGTAAAAAGAACTGACGAATAAATATTTATAATTCAAGATAGTATTGCGATATATTTTGGTACGTTTATCAAAACCATAGTAATCAATGAATGCACATAAATAGCTATGTATCCAATGATCCAGATATTATACTGTTTCTTTTTTCTTGTCTTTTAATAATCTAATGTATGAATAGCTAAGAATGAGTACAGATTTCCAGGAGGAATGAAGTGAAAAATTTTAACATAAGACGGAACGAGGTGTCTTTTATAAACTTTTAAATCAACATTTAGATAAAAATACTATTGTTTTTTCATTTGATTTTTAATTTAGAGTTTCTCAAATCCGAACAAAGCAGCTACTGAAAAAAGAATAAAACATCAAAATTCGGAGATAAGATACAGGTTGGAAAATATATAGTATCGTTAATTTTTTATAAAATTCTAACTGTATCATTGGATTCATTGTTTTTTTTCAGTTGTTGTAATTAGTTACATAGTCACCACAATTCATGTTGTTGTTAGATAATAATCAAATAACTTTGAATATAAACAAAGCTCACTACTTACTCTTAAAGTAAGACAATTCATTTAAAAAATTGTATTTTGCTATTAGCGAAGTTAACCAAATTTCTTAATGTTATCTTTATGATACGCATTAGTCCAATAAATCGTTTTAATCCCTTTTCCTTTCTCTAATATTTCACATTTCATTTGTTTTGAATATCTAACATTAACTAGTTTTTAAAACAAAGTAATTTACTTATAAAGGAATAATTCTTAAATTTTAACCAATCGAAATTTGAATGACAGAAATACACACTTACGCATGTAACCAAAATGCACAAGAAATATAGAGATAGACCAAACCACCTGGCTGATGAATTGCGTAAAGAAAAAGCATAATTATAATTTAAATAATATTTTTGAAAGTTTTAGCGATAGAAATGTATTTGAAATCATCCTTTCATCTAACTGCAACATATGTCGCACGTACTTGAAATATAATCTTCCATACTTTCTGATTCATATGAGAGATTTTCAGAACTCTGACGGTATATTTCTACTGGCACAGTCTTTTGACCGTAAGGTCAGCAGTTCCGATAGCAAATCTGAACGACTAAGTGCAAAGCTATGTTCACGAAATGGCAAAATCTCCTAACTTACCGAATATACCTCATAAAATTCACTATCCCGAGAACATTCTCAGAAAGTATGTGCGAATCTGCACAGTCAGTGCAACTCACTTTCTTTCTCTCCTGCACGTAGAAATGAAACTAAAGAAAAATTTATTGGATATAAAGTGCGCATTATCTTGAATAAATGCTGCATTTATCTTCCTAAAATTGAAAAAAAAAAGAAGGAAGAGAAATATTTTATTTATCTTTGTGCATTTGTTGCTATTTAGGCATTATTTTAAGTATCTTTTACAGTTTTTATTTATATGAATTTGAGACAAGTAGTATAAAAACCGTTACTTACAAGAAAAATATTTAAAGCTTGTTGGCGAAAAATTCAGCAACCATTTAATGAATGTTTTTCACGTAATAGGTTTGCAAGCAGGAACCTTTTGAATATACAAAAATATTTCGTTTCTTAAATCAATTGACGGTTTGAGAAAAAAACGTAATAGTGTTGCATCAAAACATTTTATATTAGATATGAAGTAAGTCGAAGTAAATATGTATTTGATGTAGCATTGTATTGCACGTATTAAGGCAAACCTGCTCGTGGGTATCTGCCTAAGATGGGGTGTACCTTGGTCGGAGGGCTTTCTAAGGGGTTCTATCGCCTATTCAAATTATATCTGGAGAAAACCCACCAAAACTCCACACCGCTATATCGACAGCTGCATGGCGGACCCGAACCCGGGAACCTTCACACTTCAGCCGTCTACCATTTTGAGTGCCTTATCCACTCGGCCTCGGTGGGGCATATTTGGTATAACAAAAACTGATTTGATGCATCAACTCATCACATATATTAAGACATTGTTCTGTTTTTCGAGAGAATTTAGGCTCAATGTGTCTGGACAAAGCGTAATAATTTAATTGAGTTTTAATGTTTTAATGTTAAAAGCCTGTAAATTTTAACTGGTTTAAACAAAAGAGAGACAGACATCTAGGTTTTTCCCCAAAATATCTTTATAAATATATGTTTCTTTATTTAGTATATTTTGGGGGGATAAGAACAAATAATAATCTAAAACATTAGTGTCTCGCATTATCTAATTTGTATGATGGGAACTGAAACAGATCATACCGTTCCACCCCACCCCATTAAAACAAAGTCTTTAGAGGGTAGTTTTTAAACATTACCATTTTTTCTAGTAGCTACCTTTTCTTGTATATGATAAATTTACGCTGCCTTAATTTCTCAAATATTAAACTACATACAAGTATTGAGGGAACGTCTAATTAAGGAATTAAAGATATTTTATAAGTTAAATATGACCACTCTATATGTTTATATCACAAAATTTAATATGAAAAGTAACTTTTCTAGAAATAATTAAGTGCGATATTGTTCGAAGATTTTAACCCATAGTCTTACCTTTTGATACTACTCTAATGATGCAGGAGATTTCAAACAATCGAAGTTAACTATTGATCAAAAGAAAGCTCATTATTAATGACTCTTAAATGGTAAATTTATTACAACTATAACGTTCTTTTAATGTGTTTTCTCAACATTCAATGATAGTATACTCAAATTTCAAGTTAGGCTATTTAGAAACCATCTTATTACATCCAATACTATTTATTTCCAAGTATGCGCTAGTTTTAATACAATTTTTAATGAATTTCGATTTGTATGTATATGCATAGAATTTTTATTTCGAAAGACTATTATGTACCTAAAGATAACATCGGCAAAATAATTCCTCAGATGTTGATGCTGTGTGCATTGAGGAATTATATGTTTTATGGTGAGGAATTGCATTTGTTTTATGGCCTAGATTATATTTTGAACCCAAACTTTTCCTGTTTTGAATTTTACAAAGCACTCTTAAGTAGCTCGTTGGTCTCTTAAAGCATTTTGTTAGAATTCACAAAGACTTCTAGAAGCTAAAAAAGAAGAAATCAAGATGGCTCAAGTGCATTTTTTATTATCCACGTGAAAAAAGATGTTAGTTAAAATATATTCAACTAAATAAAATTTAACAAACTTTTTAATGAGAATAAAAGTTCGAATTAATTTCTGATCGACTTTTCTATAACGATGAGAAAAGATGCATTCATGTCAAAGCTTGCCCAAGGAAATATTCTCAAGTTTAAATCATCGACAGTGACGGCACTATAATGTTGATAGATAATTTTTATATGTACTAAACTTTTTGGCTTTTACTTAAAAAAATAAGCTGTTGAAGTAAATGCTGTTGAAAGATTCACTTTGCTTCTATAAAGGAGTTTAGAAAAAGAACAATAAATCTTTTATCTGAAAATTTATCCATCGCTGTTAAATTAACGCTGTAACAAGGCACATTCAACTGAAAGAATTTTAAAAAGTACTTTTTCCATAAAGTTTTCTGGGACGTTTTATCTTACATATCAGAAAAGTTTTTAAAAGGGGATAAAATTTGAAACTTTAAAAAAGGTTCAAAAATTTCTAGACAAACCATTATATCGCTTGCAAGAAAAGTAGAACTAGCTAAAGCTAAAACATTTCGTATTTGTATAAATTCATATCTATATCACCTAATAACACGAAAATCTTCACTCTTCTCGATAAATATTTCATGCATTATCCAATGCAAAACATGGAAGCTTGGCTTCGAATTCAGAATAATAAGAATTCAGAAGACGCATTACCCATCTTCAGCTTGTAGCGGAAATATAATTATCATTATCATATATCTTGCAAGCACATAAAAACCTTAATGTCTTGAAGAACTATTTGCCATCATAAATCTGTGCGCTTGTGTCAGCCAAAACTCGAAATGTTTGTTTTGTTCATAAGTAATATGTTCTTTGATAAGCAACTTTTATGTTACCCTGAAAGCATCTATCATTGGAAGTCCTTATTTCTTTCAGCAATTCTGGGAAAGAGAAACGATTGTTTTGCAATTAAATATGAGTTCTCAAAATGTATTGACGTATATTTGTGCCAAGGCTCTATTTAACAATGCCCTGAAAAACATCGTTTTTTAAATTTATTTTCTCATCTTATTTCTGTAATTCACTTAGAATCATGGTGCGTTTAAATATTTGTATTCACTCCATGGTTTATGTTAACTGGACATTCGGAATATTTAAATATCATTAAAATGTAACAATCCATAAGAAATTCCCAAGAACTTTCTAATAATGAATTCGGACTGTCGAAAACTTACTGACTTCTTTGAAAGTTTAAATTATGCCCGAAATAGGTATATTCTGGTAATAAGTACATCTATTTTTAAAACTTGTTACTTTTAATTTTTTATCTATAGTTTAGCCTCTTATACTTATAATTTTAGTAATTTCAGTAATTTTAGGTATATATTGTATTTTTCGTGAATATAAATATTAGTAATAGTTTTAGGAAAACACAGTAATCTTTTTTTGTATATAGAATGTACTATATATATATATATTTGACCAAAAATGAGCAAATACTAAAAGATATTCACATAGCTACATAATTGTTGTCTGGAATATATACTATTTTTAATAATACAATTTCTTTTCTCAGTTCTAAGTCGCAAATACGACGAAAGCATTAAAATTTTTCAAATTCGCTACTACATTAATTTTCACTAAATATTTTACCTTAAAACTGCTTTTAATCTATTAATATTATAATACGCGTTTTTTATAATACCCTTAATATATCACAAATATAATAGTACACGCCTAGATCATGCTTTTGTCAACGCCCATAGAACAAATTGAAAAACACGTTTTGAAGGCATAAAAGCATTTTAATGTCGTGCACAAACTGAGCTATCGTCGGCGACGTGTAAAACTGAACGTGCGTAAGCGATGACAGAGAACTCGGAAGAGATGTCATTATGCTAATTGGGATTAGACATTGAAAAGCATGTCATAAAGAGTTTGATAGCAAAATTCAACAAGGCGATAATTTTCATTACGCCATCTGGATGAGCTGCGCGTTTTGAAGAAGCTCCCGAACAACTTGTGTAGACAACTTGTCGAGTGCATCGCAGCTAGGGAGAAATGACATGGAAAATTTCTGATGCCGTCGACATACTCTCATGACACTGGAAGATGAACGCAACAAAGTGCTTAATATGTGAATTGCTCAAAGGGAAATAAAGCTGTGCTGAATAGTGTTGCTGAAAAAACTCTACCGTGAAGATTGAATTTAAAAAATGGTATTCTGAAATGAAATATTTTTTGTTTAAATGTGATTGTCTGGATTAAGTGTATGCAAAGGTAGTAAAAACACCAATTAACTTGCACCGTAAAAAAAAAAAGTGTGAAATTTACGAAAAAAAAAATCTGTCAGCCAGGACGCTAGTTTATTTCCGTATGTTTTACAGAAGTTTTCCGTAACTTTTTGACAGACCTTTTTTTACAGTGTACAAGCATTTATTATAAAATGCTTTACTCAGCTTTCACAGTTGCTGATGTACTACTGCATAGATAGAATGAAAATTAACCTGGTTACTTGAAGTTTGTAACGGCGCAATGACAGAACATGCAAACACCAATTTAGAGAAGCAACGCTTATCACGGAATGGGAATCCCTTACGTTTCTTCTCATATACACTCATGTCCATAAATTAAGGATAATGAAGTTCAGGCAAAGAAAGAGAAAGATGCAAAACAAATTTCATTTATTTGTAAAGTCTATTTATTAAACAAAAAGTAAAGAGCGAAAAAGATGCTATATGTTTGACATAATTAATAAAAATTGCAAGTTTTACTCCCTTGACCAAATTTCAAAAAAGAACCTATTTACAAAAAACAGTATAACATGGTTAGTAGGATGGTTAATACGGAGTATGTCTCCCGGACAATGCAATACAGGCCTGACAACGCCTAGGCATGCTGAGTATCAAATGATCAATCTGATCTTGGGGAATATTACACCACTCATCAAGCAATGCACTCCGAAGTTCCAGTAGACAGGTGGGAGGGGGTTGGCGGGCTGCAATTCGTCGGCCAAGCATGTCCACACATGCTCTATTGGATTCAAGTCCGGTGAGTATGCTGGCCAATGCATACGGGTGATATCCTCCGATTGAATGCATTCGTCTACAATGTTTGCACGGTGAGGACGGGCGTTGTCATCCATAAACACAAATTCAGCACCCATGGCGCCCCGAAACAAACGTACATGTTATTCCAGAATGACATCCCGATAGATGTGGCCTGTCATCGTTACACTCTGAACATGCAGGTCAGTTCTGGAACCAAGAATAATTCCTCCCCAAACGAGCCATCCTGCACCACCGTAACGGTGTCTTTCAATGGTGTTCTCTTGGTGGTAACGGGTCCTGGCGCTCTCCAGATGAATGTCCGGCGAGAATCAGACTCCAAACTAAACCTGAACTCGTCGGAAAACATCACACAAGACCACTGTTGTGGTGTCCACAATGCATGCTCTCTACTCCAGGTTAATCGCAGGCGACAGTGAGTTGCGGTAAGTGGAACACATCTGACAGGCCTACGAGCATATAGACCAATGTGCCCTAAGCGTCTGTACACGGTCTGCCTTGAAACTGTCGTACCGGTAGCTGAAGAGAGCTGACGAGACAGGTCTGATGCTGTACTCCGTCTGTTTCTTTTGGCAGTAACTGCGAAATAGCGGTCCTCATTCGGCGTTGTAACTCGGGGGCGACCTGTGCTGTAACGTCTACTCACATTACCATCATCTTAGAATCGTTGCCAAAGCCTGGAGATGACACTCTGGGCGATTCCAAGTTCCTCGGATACTTCCAGTTGGGTACGTCCGCATTCCAGTCGTCCGATAATTCTGCCACGTAAAACATCATCCAAATGCCTCCTTTGTGCCATAACTATGCGGTTTTTGCACTGAAAGGCTTTCACAGCGCTTGTGAACAATTTTACTTCTTTGCCACCATTCCTTATATACCCCTCTCTTACACTCTTGTCATTGTGACGTACCATCCACGCCATCAGGTGGTTTCCTGTAATTTGCATATTCTTCTTCAAGATGTGTGTGATCATTCCACAGGTGAAATTTTTATTTTAGAGATCCATTTCTGTGTGATTCTGAATTATCCTTAATTTATGAACATGAGTGTATAATAGGAGCAACCATATTCAATAAAACAAAACAGCACTACAAAAACATTTCTTTCAGTCGTTGCCCTTAGAGTGGAATTTAAAAGAATTATCTTTGTAAAAGCCTTACAAATGCAACAACATCTATTTTCGATGAAAATTATTCTGTCATAAGCATACATAACACAGACTTATTTTATTTTGTTTGAAATATATTAATTTCTTTAAAGTGGCCTTAGGGAATTATTGTGTTCATCACGTAATATTTTTTAATGATTTTGCCAGCTCCTGTAATATAACAATGCTACTTGGGTAGCTTTTGTGTAAACATAGCAACTTTTTCTACCAGGAAATTTGTAACAGTTCTTGGAATATAATACATTCTGCGGAAATCAATGAATACTTATGGTAGATAAAATACATACGAACGAGGTGACAAACTAAATCTAAAAAAATATATAAACCAATGGGAAAAGAAAGTTTCCCTGTAGGGTACTTTAAAATAGCTTTTAAACTATGCATTTCCATGCTAAAGAATTTCAAACTTTTAGAACTATATTATTGCAAAGTTCGCTCCACAAATACGTAAAAATTTCAAAATCTTTTAAATAGTTGAAGCATATTTATATTTGAAAGAAGTTTACGAAAATATTTTTTGTAATTCACTGATAGAAAGTGACAACCTATTTCATATATTTTCAGCCATGTTTTAGTAGAAATGGAGACTAAAAATTAGTAATCTGTCTCTGAAATCCATTTAAGTCGAATTCTGCTCAATTTAGCAGAATCGATCATTGGGTGTATAAAGAATTGTGAAACTTGCAAATTGATTTTTGTGTGGTTTAATATTTCTAAGCAAATGTTTAGATTCGTATAAATTATTGTACTTATATAGTTGGACTTATTGTTAAATGTGTAGATGTAAAGGTAACAAAGTGATTACACATTTTAAAATGAACATAGATTATGCACTAATATTTGTGGCGACTCTGCTTATTAGCCAATGCGATGTTATAAACAGGGAATAATAAATTGTTATACGAGTTCCTTCATCTGAGTCTTAATTATCTGATTATATCTTTAAGGTTTTTGCACCTAGGAAATGAAAGTTTCAAGAGTTTTTTTTCGACTGCCCTCATACGTATCACGCCTGGAAAACTAACAGTTTGGAGTAGTTTATATTAGTTTGTTTTACTACTTTTTAGAAACACAGTGAATAAATACAGTTTAAGTTGACTTTGGTAGCTTAAAAGTTTTAAAAGAAGTGGCAAAGAAAAGCTATTATTGGGCTTCTCACGGGCTAATTCTTAAAGATATTTAGAAAACCCTTTTATCGAATTGATTCTCGTTAGTTAATATATTCCAAATGAAATACGAAGTCATTCAAAATGATTTGCATTTCGAAACATTAAAAGAACTAAATTCACCATTCTCCTTTTAATTTTATTGCAGCTATACTAAAAAGAATCGAGTTTTTTTTTTAATTTGCATGCAGCTCAGTTGTTACTTGTAACTACATCGCAGCTTGTAGGTAAAATTAGCACAACTTTTTCAGCACAGGTTTAATAGCAAAAAAAAGTTTTTTACAACATAAACTTAATGTAGAAAAGAATGTTTTTCAGCATCACTTATAACCTAACGATACTTTTCTAGATAAAATATCATCGAATTGTTTGAGGGAAATTTGTCTAGTCTTTCGAAAATAAGTTGAATGCTTCTCGTTAGGTCCTTTTATTGAGTTCAAAGGACGCAACGTAATCTAAAGATTTCTAAACACAGCAAGTATAATACGTACTTCTACATTTTTCAGTTGCTTTAAAAAAATGAAAATTTAGAAATATTGAGTGAAAATGATGAAAAAAAAGAAACTAAAATTTCATGCAGCAAAAACTTTATTTATTGAATTTTATAAATGAATGAGACATAATTTCATTATGAACGATACTGACATATTACACAACCAATAACGAATTTCGACTTGGATAGCTGCTTGCTTCTTTTCTGAAAGAAATTCTAATTACCGCTATTAATAGTCGCAAAATACATAGTCATAGTTTCTATTCAATATTCATGCAAGTGACATAACTTTCTAAAGTGTAGAAATCAAATTAAAAATATTACATAACAAATTTTTTTTTAATATTTCAAAATTAATTTCTATGCGAACTATTTCCTGAAATGAGGTACTTTTATGCAGTACCCTTAAGATGTCCATTTCTTTCATTTGTTAACATGTGAAAAGTTTCATCCAAAAAAATATGAATAAACTTGAATAACGATCTAAACATAACTATTACTTACGACAGACGGTTCACCTGACTCTAATATTAGCCTCGGATAACAGATTTGTCTCTGATTACAGGTGGTTCTTCTGACTCTGATATTTGTCTGGTATTTCGAAAATAAATTGAACATGGTATTGTTCCTTCCTTTTATGAAATACGAAACTTATCAATGACTTTCATAAAGGAGACGACTGGCATCAAATTTATATCCGGAAACAACGAACAGGAATCCCATAAATTTTTTGTTGGAAAAAAAAGCCTCTAATTATACCTGTGAGATGGTAGCCATCAAGCGTGCTTGGGATATTTTTCACTTTAAAGCAGTTCAGAATTTCAGCAGAGAATTCTCTGATTCAAAATCTGCGATCCAAGCGATCAAGAAGGGGGAATCTTAATTTATACAGGCCGTTTTTGTTTTAATATCGAAATAGTAGCTGTCCAGAAATCCCGTGCTTGACAGTGGGTTCCAGCGCATGTCGATATTTTTATCCAAGAAAAAGCCGATAACTTCGCCAAAGAAGCCCACAAGAGTTCTATACTTTTCAACAGTACTGCTGAATGTAATGCGACAACCTTCAAAGTTAAGAAAATTCATATTCCTGAGCTAAATTGCAACGGAATTATTTCATCTACAATTTCCACATTGAGAACAAAACATTGAAAGATAATGAAAATATCCCCTTATGTGGTTAACGAAGTTACAGTAGCTGCTCTCACTATCGTGATATCCAACTTTCTCCAGTTTTCAGTGCTGTCCTATTGTACTAGCCAAAAACTTTTCAAAATTGATTTAGGTCTCCCAGAATACCGGTTTCTTTAAAGATTATTGATGTCACAAGGACTGTTATAGATACTTTTAGAACTATTTAACTTTTCTGAACAGTTTTTGGACAATAAAGCAAAAGCATATTTTTTTAAAGATTAAAAAAATTAAAATTTAAACACGAAGTACTAACCATCTAACAAAGCCTAATATGTATCTACCATACAAAGCTAACATTCATGCATTTAAAAGTACAAATAATCAAATGCATCATTTATTAAAATCTGACCAATCGACTAATTTTCTTATAAATAAATTTTCTAGTAAGTAAAATGAAACATCCCCTCTCATACTATCAAATTATTTTTTCATTAATGTATCCAGCAATTAAATTACGCATAGTGACTAAACTTAGATCTTTATTTCTTTTTTTACTAGGTATATTTTGGCAATGATTCATATCTTTCAACAAGTAAAATATGATCGCTATCACACGATTCGTGTAATGTACAAGTTATGTTCACGTGTTCTACCTTTTTTTTTCTGCATCACAAATTAGCCTTTATCTTTCCTTACTCAGTCTGAATTAAATTATCGTAGACTCAAGCGGTTTCATGTATAAATTTCTCTTCGTCTGATATGCCTGTCATCTTACTTTTTTACATCAGCGTTGTAGTTTACATTATAGATATAAATTGTGGAAATGTTCATTTTAATACTTTTTCCTGTTGAATGTGGGAGGTTTTCTGTCTACAGATTGCGTTATGTCTTAATTGCGTGCTGCGATATGCTACGAAGCATTAAATATGAAAGACAGTTTTGATTATTTTGATATTCAGATTTGAAGATTTGTAGGTTGGTCTTGTTTGCAAAGATTGATTTTAACGACACATATAACAGGTGAAAGTGATGTTGTTCGGTATTTATCTTTACCAAATGAGCTTTATCAAGAGTAGCTGCTTTTTTTCAAGATATCAAAACATATTGTAAGATTTTGTACAAGAAATTTACAGTAATCAGATATCGATTTATCTCATGGTTCTCGAAGTAGTACAATAACGGTAAATGTTAGATTATAATCATGAACTTAACCAAAAGCCTTTATATCTATCTCATAATATTAGTCTCAATAGCAAATTAAAATATTGGAAAACATAACTGTTCAAACTGCATGTACTTTCCATATAGAGTTAAGCACTCGCTTTAGCCATAGCACATGAGATACTAACAAGTGATATTACTTTTTGTTGATAAATATCTAAAAATGGAGTATCGTGCGTGCTAGCTGTCTATAAGTTATTTCTTTCTTTTAATGGTGGGCACTGTCCGATTACATGCGTTGGCCGCTACTAGGCCGGAAGTACTGGTCACTTTATAATAGAGGCACCTAATAGGTGAACTAGCGTTGCCTCCTATGAAGGGACTGACAAACTAACACTCAAGCAAATGTTTCTAATCAAACGTGTACCCGAGGTTTAGTAAAATGGTACTCTAGTCACTACACAAGCGAGGCGGAAGATATCTATTGGTAAAGATGAGAAATGTATAATTATAGAAGTAAACTTTTTTCGAGTTTAATAGATACATCTATTGCTTATAGTAATATACGTACTATTCATTATTGGCTCAAAACTAATTTAAAATGTTTTAGTCTCATTTAAAAATGTCGTTTTGTCAAGACTTCTGAAAATCATACAAAGCAAGGGTAATAGTGCAAATACTATACAAAAGTACTGAAACGATAAAATGGATTTTCAATGAATAATCAATATGCTTTAGAAACAAAACACTCCATTAATTAAACGTAGATATCCCATACAAAGGTCACCATTTATAAATCCATTAATTAAAATGTGTAAAATGAATATTAGAAACGTTTCTTTAATAATAACCATTCGACTAGTATATGGACATGAGCCAGGAGCAGAATATTTGGAAATGTTTCCGTGAATACACCTAGTATGGCATATCAGTAAAACCTATTTAATGCTTGATAAAACCATACACAGCAGTTAAGGGCATAATTTGATAATGATCTATTCGTCTCAACAGGTAAAATATGATCCCCGTCACCTTATTCGTGTTAAGTTCTTCAATCCGCCATTTTTCTATGCAGCGCCAAGTGAAAATTCTGCAATTAAACGTCAGATTTATCCCCCCATAGCAAGAGCGAAATTTCTCTCTCCGTCTGATATGTCTGTCATATCTCTGTTGGGAACCATATTTTAGTTTACATAATGGTCGTGAATTATGGAACTGTTCGTGTGAAACACGCCTTTTAACAAATAGAGCGAGTGCTCGCCGGGGACCATGTTTAATTTTAATTGCGTGCAAGAGTGTATTATGAGAGATTAAACATACGTGGAAATTTTTGATTAATTTCAGATTGTTGTGGACGATGCTCGGGTTTAGGGAAAGGCTAGAATACTGCGGTGTTTATTGAGATGTATAGTTTTACGTTTCAGTTAAAAGTTTTAATGGAGATGCGAGAGAGTGAATGTATTTTACGCAGATGAATGTTGCTGTAGAGTGGCTATGAATGCAGGATGTGTTTTTAGCGAACTTTGTTCATAAGCGAATGCTTAAAGTTAGATAAGATTCATAAATATATTTCAAAACTGGCTTAAAATCGCTTTTTTAAATGCACGAACTAAAGAATAAACTTAAAAATCCATAAAATAGGAAAACAATGAAATTTGTTTGAAGGTGTTTTTTAAATTGGGGAAAGGAATTTTTAATGTAATTTGTTTGTAATCATTGTTATTACATGAAAAATTTGTTTAAAATTCCTTTTTTTGTTTGAAATTAAATTTCAGTGGTGAAAGAGATAAGAAAGATATTCAGACTTGTATTCGATCTGAAAGTAAGACAAAGAGACCGAGAGAGATAACTGGTTTGAATCTAAAAAGAATGAATATTTTAACAATTTTATTAAAAATCAAAAATGCTGTATTACAAAACAAGGGTTTTTGCCTAAACACGAATTTATTTCTGCTGCTTTTAAAAGTCTCATTTAGCTGTGAAAACGTTTCTGCTGTTGAGGAAGAAAAAACGTTTGGGCTCAAACTAAAACAGGTATTTCTGTCACTAGTATTTATTGACTATAAATACTAGAAGCACTAATTTGTAATTAAGTATTCGATAAGAAGAATCGTTTTAATGCATTTTTAAGAAATCGCAGTTTTAAATTTCATAAAATAAATTTCGGGCTCTAATATAAGTTACTTGTTTACAATACAAATGTAAAGAATTATGGAAAATAAAATACTTTTATGTTTTTTTTAAAATTCATTTTTCTGATGGCTATAGTGTATTTGAATGATTAATAACAAACTTTAAAACGCATGCTCCAGTTGTACAACTATAATTAGATATTCTGTCCTATGCATTTTCTCTAAGAAAACAATAATCGGATTTAAAATACTTTAAAATACTGCATTGGCTTACTTATACTCGTTTCTAAATTTATGAATTCGCTTATAGCTTCTAAATGAATTTTAATGTTGAAACTTTCCCGCAGTAAACATGTACGTAAACTTTAGAGTCAATCTGGAGTTCCGGTATTTATTAAAAGTAATTATTTTCGTTTATATAATTCGTGAGTGCAATGGATTTCAAATAACCGTGAGCAAATACACGCAGATGATTGGTTAACATTGCGTCTTGATAACTATTGAATCTTTGTCTAATGAAAGCAATTGAGTGTTTCTATGGTTTTATGTCTGTTAGAACACATGACTGTTCTATAGGATTTAGAAGCACTGTGAGCCGAATTCTTTCAAGATACATAATAAGTGAAGTGATTTTAATATTGTGGACTTTAAGTTTTCCTAATCAAAAATTTAATATGATCTTGAACCCATGAAGCGGTCGATCCAGGAATTTTTCCAGGGTCTCATTTTTGTGAGTTTCAACACTTATTTTTATGAATTTTCATAATCATTTTTTAATAAAACTCAATCTTTAAAATAAAATAATTGATAAAACAGATTCAAGTGTAGGGTAAAATGCCGATGAAAGGTCATTTTAATCAACTGAATTTTTGTTAATGGGCTGTTCTAATCGATTGCAATTTTGTGAAGGGACCGTTTTAATCGATCGTAATTTTTTGAAAAGTTGTTTTAATTGAATATACCTTTGTGAAGATGCTGTTATAATCCATTGTAATATTGTGAAGGCGTCGCGAAAAGGGCTAAATCTTCTTCTGCGTTGAACCGTGCCATTTTATACGATCTTTCCCAACTAATCTGTGAAAATTCAAGATAGTTTCACAAAATTTTACTTCTTATAAAAAAAAGTGAAAAGCGATTTGCACAAAAAATATTAAGGGCAAAAAATATATATTTTTGTCCTTAATTGCATAGATTCCTATGTCTGATATTTATTTTCATTAATGCATTAAAAATTTTTGAACATTATTTTTAATGTGGCATTATGACATTGCCTTTACATAAGAAGCTGAAAGCGAATTACTTGACATATGTGAAACGTATACGAGTTACTTGACATATATGAAACGTATATGGTACGATTTTATAACATTGTCGCATGGAACTTTTGCATATCGATCGTTTGAATTAGGCGCGTAAATAAAAAAAAAGAAAACAGTCAGATGACATGCCGATGGATTTCGATCTTGATATTAATTTATGAATTTTCTAATGCGTCAGCGTTTCATGTGCAATATAAATATGTTTTCATGAGAACAAAACAATGGATTTAATACACTGTGGACATCGCAAATGAAAGGGGCTCTGCAATTCAGTATAGTGTTCGAGCTCGGCTTGATTTGGGCTCATGAAAAATATCCTATTAATTGAAAAATATATTAAAAAAATGATTCACCATTTTTAGGAGAAACAAGCACACTTACATGTAAATATATACAAAGGGTGTACGAAAAACTCTGTGTGTGTAATTTAGTCTTTTATTTCTTAAATATTGATAAGAGATGTATGCAATAAATTACGAAGTTGCGTAAAAACAGTACCGAATTTTACGGCATCAGTTAAAACTTCCAGCCGATTAAATCTAAATAATTACTAGATAAAAATTTTCATATGGCCACGTACTGATGTGATGTACAAAATTTAAGAATGCTATTATATAAAATTTTACGAAATTTGCAAATAAATGTCTGATGAATTAAACCAAATTTTTTGGCTCTGGTAGGGAAAAAAATCACTGTCGTGTGATCATATATCAGGGTCGTACTGACAATTGGGAAATACAACTGTGATTGCATAAATGCATAATACTTTTGATGTTATTATATACTATTATAGCCACTCACGTACCTTTGTTTAAGCATATCTTTTCACTTTCCTTTTTTTCTTTCCTTCTTTTTCTGTATTTTTTTTTCTTTTTTTGATAAAAGACTGAAACTTTGTGCATCATCTAACTAATGTATGGGATTCGTTAAAATAATAGGGAAATGTTTTAAAAAAGGGGTCGTATGAAAATTGAAATTTAGTAGTTATTATAGATTTAATCGCAAGTGTTAATCTTTCTGTGCCTTTCTGTACCTTTTTTATGTATCTTTGTAATTTATTGAGCAATTTATTGTATATACCTATGATTAATATTAACGAATAAAAACCTACAATGTTTAGAGGAAAATGTTTAGTATTTTAATCAGAAACTTCTCTGACTTTATATTCTCTATTGCTGGAAATCTACATCAAGGCAACCGTATGTCTTGTTCCGCATAAAATTTACCTATCCGATCTCGCACGGTAATCTGCATACCTCCCTAAGTGTGAAATACATTTTAGTGATTCTTTTCTCTTCATCGACGTATTCATGGGTTAAACGATGTTTACAACAGTAATAAGACATATCAGTAGGGTGGAGCGAAAAACACTTTTTCTCGAAATTCACATTGCCTGAGTCATTAAAGGGTGCGAAACTGATAAGAAAAAATTGTCTCCAAATTTCAGCTCATAATATTGCTATCTTCAGGTTCCACATCTCAAGCGAATGTATTCCCAGTGTCTTTTATAGTCTTTTATAAATTTCTATTCAAATAATTACGTTTAATTAATTAATTGAATAATTAATACTCCGATACCCCTGCTCTATCAATAACAATGGCTATTTCGGGTATTGGGTCTGTCTTGGAGATTTAGAGAATCTCACCGTCAGTCATTTTCCGACATTTGGCTTCCTGACTAACGAAATAGTCATTATTTTCTGAGGTATATTCCATTTCTGAATCACATCTTAAGTCGACGTTTGCTTCTAAATATACGATTTCCAGCACTGACATGTGATAATAACATATTAATAAAGCAATTTAATTATGAAAACATCAATAATTATTCAATTAATTAATTAAACATTATTAGTTTAATAAATATAAGCTAGAAATATTTTCACTTGAGTTGTGGAACCTGAAGATGACACTATTTTGAGCTGAAATTTGGTAACAATTTGTTCTTATCAGTTTCGCACCATTTAATGACTCAGGCAGTGTGAAATTTCAAATAATTTTTTTTTCGCTCCACCCTAACATATCAGTCTCAAAATTATTTCCGATGAATGCCGTAATGAAATGAAGAAATTAAAATTTAATCTTCTGTCACGCGCAATTTTCAAAACCCGCGAAAATACGTTACGTAGGATTTGGTCGCGTTTTGAAATTTTAATCAAACGGATCAGCTTCCTTCGTTTAAAAACAATGCGTAAATATCCGTTTCTAAATTACCCGTCTACACCCAATAGCGAGACACTACGGCTCTCAAAATGATGCAATCGGAAGAGGCAAATTTTCGCGCATCGAGTCTGTTAAAATTTTCCATAGCCTTCTGGAACACTATGCCAACTTACAGTTGACGTAATAAACTACGAACTGGGGCCTCCCTTCATTTCCTATAGAACCAACAAACTTTTATCTTTACGAGTGGGAAAGGGAGTGTCACTCACGAATTGTCAGTCGAGTCATGAAAAGTTTAATTATCGAGTTTGCGATGCCAACTTTTGCTGGAGGCTGGATTCTGCTTGATTATGTTTTGATGTTATGACCGAATGGATGCAGCGAAGTAGATGTATAAGTGATTTAATGTCACGTGTGCTATTTTTAATGATTTATAAGGGTATTTGTCACTACTAATTACTAGGCTAATAATGCAATATCAGTATATAATTCATAAGAAATGTACTAAAAATTTTTAATAAGAAGTTTTGATCCAACAAAAAATAGGTTGAAGTTACTTTAACAAAATAATTTAGTCGAGTCAATAAAAGACTTTGTTTATGCACAAAAAATTTTCCTTAAACAATGAAAATTTTAACAAAGGTATTTGGTTGAAAAACGCCAATAAGATTTTGTTGAGTTATTTTTCAGTATAAGATTTATATATAAGCAATTTTGTATGCATTAATAATACGATAATTTAATTGAAGAATGAGAAAAAAGTGAAAATAATACATATTTAAATTATAAATCAGCTTTTAGCTGTAGTTTGTATTAAATGTTTTTTCAAACTTAATGTGTTCGATCTATATAAATAAAACAGTGTGTAAAATGTCCGTTAGTTGGTTTGTTAGTTAGTTAGTTTGTCTGCACCTCACGTAGCTCCGAAATGGGTGATCGTAGACCTACCAAATTTTGTATAGAAATTCTCCAGGACGGGTCCCGACATACCTCGAAGTGATATTTTCGAAATTCGAAAAATTTTAGGAGATATCGATAAAAAAGTGTCGCAAAAGGCTAATTTTTGCTCCGCCATTTCGCAATTGTAACCCCGCTGTGGAAAAAGAGAGAATATAGCATATCTAGGTTGCCATATTTGGCAAGTTTATTAAATGATTCAGACTCTTGAAGTAAAAATAAAAAAATAACTATTTTTTTTGGTTTAGATTATTTGCAAGGTTGTTTTTTAATTAAAATATCGTGTGCATGTGAAATCAGAGCAGGGATGAAATCTTTTATACTCAAAAGAAAATAGGATTTGGAAATTTTCCGAGACTAAAATATGCACATTTTTAATTTGGCGAAAAATAAAATGGTTGATGTGCGATTTTGAGATGATCATCTGCTACTAGGGTTATGAATACACCAGAATGAAGTTTTGGAAATTTTCATTCAGTGGAATTGCGCATTCTGTCCTATCTATTTCTAATGTATTACATCCAGAAAAATGATGTTATAAATATCAATTTTAATTTTGTCTAATCACACTCATGAATAATGATATACTTTCCAACTTAATGAAATAAAGAACGAAAATAGGAGAGACCCATGGATTATAATACGCTTTTAGTAACTTTTGTGCGTATTTAAAATTTGAAATTGTTTCAGATTTCCTTTCTTTTTTTTTTTTTCTTTTTTTTCCCTTTCCGTTTTTTTGACAAAGACCAATATATCCAGAAGCTCTTCAGAATTAATATAGGACGAAAATAATCTGTTCCTTTTTGTAGGTTTTTATCATTTAACCATCTTATTTTTGTAACCAGGGGCGGCCCGACACAGTAAGCATCACATGTGGCCGCCGGCTTCGAAGGGGCTTCATTTCGAACTCAAAAACTAAGTAGAGCATAAAAGGAGCATCTTTTTTATATTAACAGGGGGCGACACTTCCCGCATGGCCGCTCCTGTTTGCAACCATCTTAATTTTAAGTTCCATTCAGAATCTGAGAGATATCAGTGCCAAGGAAGCTGGTGAGGAACAGGATTCTCTCGGAACAAGATTTATTAAGATGGCGAACCAACTGGTCACCGGAGGCGGCTAGTATTTAATAAAGCTAAAATATTTTATATAAAATTCATTTTAGTGTAAATTAAACTGTTGGGAAACAAAATTGTCAAAAATAATTTACAAAAATCTTTACCAACGAAATACTTTACCATAAAAATTAACTGCTATGCTTCTCTTGATTGTAAGATAAATATCTTTTTTTTCCTATAAAAAATAATACACAATTATTTGCTTCTAAATCATCCGTCAACAACCAATAACATCGACACAATGTCTCTGGAAAACGACTCCCTGAGAAAATGCAAAACCTTGGCGCACCGTGCGCTCGAAATCTATGTAGCCTCCTGGAAAGCCATGTCAACTTCCAATTAACATAATAACTACGGACGGGACCGCGCCTCCATCTCCTGCAGAGCGAACAAAGTTTTATCTCTGCGAGAGGGAAGGAGTTTTGGCTCACGAATTGTCAGTCGCGTCATGAAAAGTTTAATTATCGAGTTTTGCCCTGCCAGCTTTTGAGGGGGAGATCTTGTGGATTATGTTGTTGTCCCAGTGTCGTGCTAATGTAGGTGCTGTGCGCAAAGGATTTGGTAACGGTTGTGCTGTAATTTTTTTGTGTAAATTGCTAAAAGCATTACTTGTTTGCTATTTCTGTTGATTGTATAAATATACATAACTTTAAGAGAGTTTCAATAGTTTATGGGATTGTTCAATCCATCCAGCATGGACCATTTTTGGTGCATTTTAGAGATTACTAAGACGCACTTCTAAGTAAAAGCATACAAAACGCTTACATCCTAACCTAAAACAATTATACTTATTAATTTACTTCGTTTCCTATTTTGGATCAATTGGATATCAATTAAGCTTGTTTTTAGCTTTTTTTAAAAAATAGAGCACTAATTAAGAAAGGCATTTGGAGTCCATTCGGAGTTAACGATATGTTTTTCCGTTTAAAAAATTTTATTAAAATTTTAAAGAATCCATAAATGTCAGTTAAACACATATATTTTCTTAAAAATACTTTTCAAGAGGATTTAAAAAATTGAAAGATCGGGTAACAATCCTTAGTAAGATGATCAACAATAACGAAGAATGTATGTTACGTGATTTTTCATATGTTTTCTGACGTGAATAAATGTTATGTGCCGGATAAAAACCCCAAAATAACATTTGTGCTTAAAAAACACTATAATGTTTGAAAATTTTGACTTTAACTTTGGAAGTAATAAGAAAATTTCCAGAAAATAGTTTGCATTAAATTTAAGCATTAAATTTAAATTTTCCAAAATGCTTTATTTTTCACATTTTATTGATTGCGATTTTAAATATGAAAGTTTTAAGAAACATAAGAAAGTTTAAAGAAACATAATTCAAACAGTCCACTTTCTTCAATAAATGCTGATTCTGTACAAAAATGCTAAAAAATTTTATTTATCAAAGCTTCCTATATTTAAATTCGGTAGTGCTGTTAACTTTGGCCGCTTGAATTCGATCTAGTTTCCACCATTTTTACTCCCTATCTTGAGACTATCTGAAACTTTGGTCCCTTGACTTTGATGGAGTTTCCACCATTTTTATTCCATCTTTTGAAATTATCTGAATGTGACAATTTAACAATTTTATTATCACACCATTTTAACAACTTCATTATCACACCATGTCAGTTACATAAGTCACTCATAAGTTTGATGGAATCTGTATTGTCCTTGTAAGATTTTTCGCTAAATCTTCGAATTCAACTTTAAAATCTTTTGAGCCTTCAAACAATGCCTTCAGCATTGATAATTTCTTTCTTTCCTTCTTTTTTAACAGAAAGAACAAAGAGAGAGAAGTAACTTTCAAAAACAAATATTACATGCATAAAATGTTTTCCAAAATAAGTTAATCATGTGAGGTGACAAAAAACTTATAAAGAGAATCTACACATTAACAAAACATTAACTATCTTGAATAAGCAAGCTATCATAATTTTAGGAAAAAATTCCCCCAAAAGTTGTGAAATGTATGTTTTGTGAAATTTAGCTGAAGGTGATCCAAAATGATCTTCGCCGGCAAAACTATCCTCATATATTTTCTTAGATACGCTATCTAACGGGTAACACATAAACTAATTGTGGCAAGTGAAGAAGAAGCAATACCGTTTCAGCTTATTTAGATATAAGTCTTTCATGTACAGGAATATGACTTGGTTTACTGAGTAGAGTATGTTTTTCGATAGGAATTAAACTTGCAAAGTTTGTTATGTTTCTCGGCGTCATCCAGTAATATGACCTAAACTGGGCACTCATCTAGCCGGGCAAAATGATCCATCGGCTGAAGAAACTCCAGTAGCGGGTCCTGGCCACTATGGCAGCCCTTCAACAATTCTCAAAATGCATGAATCCACATTATGTTGCTTAATTTATTTCTCCGTTTAATGTAGGCGTTAATTTTTTAATTCTAATTTTGAAATATTCCATTTTATAGCTTGTGAAACTTTTTTTTTATTTTAAATTTTCATAAAATAAATTATGCATTCTATATGATTGTAAAACTTATTGTATTTCTTTATGTACAGTCATAATTACTTTTACATCTTTTATTTTACCGATAAAAAAACAATTTAATTTCTTTTCAAATGAAGGATCATTTTGCCCTTTGGTCAAGGTAAAATGATCCATAGCACGCTATCTCAAAATGATATATATTTCATTACTCAATGTGCTTTTAAAATATTATTAAAATATGTTTATGATGCAAAATATAGTGTAAAATATGCTAGCAAAGGGCCAAAGTTTTATTTAAATAGTTATTTTTTATACCAGTTTTACCCTTAAGGGGATCATTTTAGGACACCTCCCCCTACTTATTTAAGAGCCTGTGTCCTATTATTAAATCACATGCTCAAATAACAATAAATCATAAATTGGAATTATTTTAAAGACCAAAACTAAATCACATATTAGTTTAAGTAACCTTTCTAAAATAAATAAATTCGATGGCATTTACAACAGATTATGATATTATTAATAAGAATAATCAAAAATGAGTTACTAGAACACGTGATTTCCTTGAGGTATGCGTTCTGAATGAATATTTATTGTTGAGTATTGCTATTTTTTGCTTCAAAAATGAAATATATCTTTCATACAGAACAATTGAAATAATTTTAACGGGATTGATTTCAGAGGGAACATTTGATAAATATCAACCAATACAACCAGTTCAAGGAGTTGTACTATTAGTAGACGCCATAACTGAAAGGGTTAACGAATAAGCCTTTCACGATTTATGATGAAATGCACTTAAAAAAAAACATTGGGCATTATATTGTTTGCATGCTACAAATCCATCATTTAAGAAAATGAAACAAACAAACAAAAAATTAAAAAAATAAAAAAATGCTAAATACAGAAAAAAGTTCTGTTACGGACAACATGAATCCTTTTCTTTGTGAAACAATATTGCCCCTACGTAGCATAATCCTGACATCAATGAACCTAGTTGTATCAGTAAGACTATTAATCAACTACGGAAGAATATCGAATAACTAGATGCGACGGCTCTGTTTTTAGAAATCCTGTTGGCTGTGTATCTAACATCTTTGTTTGCGACGAAATAATGAGGCCCTGCTTATTTTGAGCGACTGCTCGTTTTTTGTGTCCTAATTTCCTGGACTTGTAGGTAATTACCCGATGAAGAAGAATGGGGAGCGGTTACGCAGTCAGACTTGGCGCCTTCCAGAATATATTTATTCAACTACTTTTTGCAAAGACCGCTCTGCCTTATAAAGCTATCTGGTAGGCTAAGATTGTGTACTGTCGGAATTTCATTTACATTATGCTTTTTACCTCAGTACCAATGGAAAGAATCTAAAACAGTTTGCCGTGTTTCAAGAAAGGTGAATTATTTTAATTTAAAAAAAAAACTTTTTTTTAAAGCTGAGTGATAACGTTTATTCATGTATTTTTTAACAAAGGAAAGTATTTTGTTATTCTATTTTATTTGATTTTATCCCGTCACGCTATATTTTTTTATATGAAATAAATGACTTACGTAAAAAGTGTTATAATTTGTTTTTTTTTTAACGAAATAAAATGTATCTTTTATTAAAATGTTTTTTGATGCATTTTAAGATCATTCTTTGAGATATGTACAATTTTAACACTTTTACGTACAAGTACTAAGCGACATAACGATAATTAAAGAACTGTGTACATTGAAAATATTATATTTCAGAAAAATTTTCATATGACAGAGTGAACATAGTTCTACTTTTACAAAAATAAAATTAACATTTTAAACTTTAAAATATAAATTTTCATCAAAATTATTTAAATAGGGTACTTTGGACAGATCGAAAAATCTTAATTACTTTATTTAATGAAAGGATGACATTACTTACTGAAACACGCACATATAAATAAACGAATTCATTCATTAATGTATGTTATTTTTGTATACACCAGTATATAAAAGTAACATACATTAAAATGCATGTATCAGCATTATTCAACTCCCAAATTAAAAAAAATTCAGCATATTTATTTAAGAAAAATCTTCTATTTATTCATACGGCCATAAATGTTTGGAATGTCAAGTATAAATTTTACAAACTAAGAGTAAATAAACGGTGATAAAAGAACAGTTACAGACTTAATTTTATTGGGTATGCTTAAATATTTGCGTTGAAGTATCAGAGAATAACAATTGTTCAGAATCACTTGTAATTTATTTTAATATTTTTTTCAGGAGTTTTTAAGAAGTAAGCAGCGACAGTAACTTAATACTTTACTAGCTTTATTGACGAGAGATTTATTGAGCGAAACAGCTTACGAAAAATTCTGTTAAATAAAACATTAAATGACATTCGCAGACGAGAAATCTTTTATCAGTTTTAAAGTTTTCATCTATCTTTGACATACTCTTAGCTGATTACCGGCCCCCAGAGACATTAAGGTAATTAATTACTCTCTAATCAATTATAACCCTGAAGTTCAATAAAATGAAAAATGATTAATATTTAACTAAAGATAATTATTTAAAATTAATGAAATAAGCCATCGGAAAGAATCATTTAAGACATGTATTGAGTTCTTTGCAATAAATGAATTGTTACGACGCTTTTAGATATGCTATATTTTTGAAATCCCTTAAAGATAAAAAAGTTATTTCTATTTATTTCGAATTTCCATATGGTTTCTATTAAATCATATTTTTTACATATGGATTACTATCAAATATTTGAATGAAAAAGCATACTTTTTTGCATCTTCATTAGTTGAACTCTGTCAATTAAAATAATCCAATGTCAGTTTGAAAACATAAATTAAAATTATCAGTATTAGAATTGAAATATATATGACAAAGTCCTTCGGTAGAATAACTTGGGCATTTCACCTTTATCAACCAAAATTGCACAGTAGCTTACAGTACAATTTTATCTTCTGTGCAAAATTTTATCACACTTGTAAATTATACTTTAATGATTAACAAATTTCAGATTAAACAAAAAATATTTAAAATTCCCTCAAGTTCGACAAAAAGTTACCATGACCTTAACTCAAAAATATTTTATAATTATTTGAAAAAGTATTAGTTTTTGAAAATGCCTTTTAATTTAAAATGCCATATGCATTCAATATGCCGTTTCTAAGAAAGTGATTCCTATTAATAATATTTAGCATAGAAAATATAGGAATGAATTTAGAAAATCAGAAAAAAATACGTTTATTCTAAACTATAACATGCAATGTAGAAGGAAATATTAGAAATAAAACTTTTCAAGGCATTGTATGCTTCTATCGATGATATTTTTTGACATTTTATGTTGTGACGCTTTTCAATCCATTTTACACGAAATATTTTAAACACAATGATTTCAGGTACTCTCGACGGTCTACGATATTCCAAAGTAACCATTCGAACGTGTATTGTTCACAGGCTCACTACAAAATGGTTCTTTCCTGATTTATTTTCAGGAAGAACAAACACACTTACCCTTGAACATTTTAGCATTTGAGGAAGTTGTCTCAAAGCGCAATACCTATAACCCGAGAATAACATTTCCATTAAAATTTCGAAAACCACATTAGATGTTACTTCCCTTGTACCATATAACGGCTTAAGAATTCCAAGACTTATGTACTGCTATCTCTTAGAGGGAAAATTAACGCTGGCCAACGGTCTACCTTTCTGATTCATTCAATTGTAAATTAGGTAATGACTTTCTATCTAAATGGACTATGGACTTTGAGGCATTATTTCATTCTTATCTGTTGTTCAATTTCCCTAAGTAAGTATTAACATTTATGAACTGAACAGTACATTCATGATCAGTACTTTTCACAGAGTTACAAGGCATTACGCAGCTTACAAATTAGATAGAGTTCGGTAAGATTAAGTAAACATTTTCTAAAAAGTTTATGTAAAAAATAAAAAGAAATAAAGTTTTCGTAAAATAAAAACCTTAGATAATTAATTAGACCTCGTGTTTTACAACTCCGATGTCTACATTTTCATTTGAGGCACCTGCCGTAGTAGTTTTTGTGTTTCAATCATATATGGAGAACCTTTCGTCTGTTAAATCGGCTTTACACTTTCAGGAATAGTCTAACAAATACGGAATTTCATAAAAATTGATACTGTCCAGAAATTACAAAAAAGTATTACTATTTGTTTTATTACAATAAACTTACGTGAAGCAAAGTTCTTATTTTAAAAGTTCTTTTAAAGAGTAATCATAACTCTGTCACTTCAAAATTTTAAATAATAAAATAATTTAATCATTTTCTGACAAATAGTTTAAATCTATATTCTTGTAATTTTATTTAAAACTGGTGTAATATATTCATTTAAAATACAGTATGTAGTTATATGAATTATAATACTTTTGTAAAATTGATTATAAAAAATTCAAATGTCTAAACATTGTTTTTCTTTTACAGGTATACTTGATATTCCTTTAAAAGTTTTTTCTACTTGAATTTCTTTTACTACTCATTTTCTGGATTATTCTTTCATTTCTCAAGGTAACGTATATTTAAATTTATTCTTTCTTCATGTGGGCTACTGTTGTGCATTTTCAATCATAATTAATGCAAGTAACTCCTTTTATTTAGTTTTCAATTGAAATACATTAATGTTTATAAAAAATATCGTGTATTTTGTAACTGTTTCTGTGCTCTATAATATTAGATGCAATAAGTTCAGAAGTAAAAGGCGTTTGTTTGAATTTATAAGGCTACATTACTAAAAAAAAAGAAATAGTAAGTGATGCATTTTGAAATATATATAATTTTTTCTGAGGGTAAGAATTTCACAGTCCGCCATCCGCCACTACTGAACCTGAGGTATTAGCACCCAGTAGGTGACTTTCGTTATCTCCAATAAAAGGACGGACAAGTTAACACCCAAGCACAACCCGGGAAACGAACCCTGACCCACTGTGGGACAGAATAATCTTTAGCCCCTTCACTGCGGGCGGCCCATTTCTAGATATAAAAATAGACTTAAAAATACATAGACAGATCTAGTACAGCGAACAGCTTTAATATTTGATGCATTCAGTTCTTTTTCCTCTGAAATTTTTCTTTTTAGTTATACTGCAGTTCTATAAAGTTATATCTCTACTTTCAAATAGATGTTCATATCTAGCCAGTTAGGTAAAGTTCAGAATTTAAACTTAAATTTAAAAAAAGTTTACCTAAAAATAAAAAAAAATCTTTAGTTATTTCAAAGAATATATTTTCAGTTACTTCAATTAATTTATATGAACGAAAATTAATTTATTTCAGTAGATGGAAGAAAATGTAAGGATGAAAAAAAAATACTATTTAGTAAACTATCGATCGAAACAAGCAGAAACAATGCCCTGCTGTATTTCGTACTACACTAATTACGTTATTCACCAAATATTAAAACAATAAGCCAGTGCATTATCTCAGCAGAGCAAGTTACTTCGAAACTTTTCTGAGAAACTGGTATTCAATATGCCAAATACAATCGTCATAATAAAATATGATCAACACAATTTTTGGTCTGTCTCTGACATTCAAACTGGCTATTTATGTTATCTGCATCGCAAGTTATGGCATTTGATGAATATTGTTGTGAGGAAGCCATTTTTTTGTGTCTACTTAGTAGATCATGAAAATAAAAAAAAAGTAAGCGGGAAACTTAGGAAATAAATTAATCTTCAAAATAGATTCATTCTTATCAAGAGTTCTAGACGTTTAATCATCTCAAAATGAAACACTCAAAATATCTATAAAACTTTTGACTACTATTTATTTATTTAGATGCTAAAAGTACAAAAAATTTACATGTTCTTGTACTGAAATGTTAATATTACTAAAATATTAGATTGCAATTAATTAACCCAAACTACATTAGTTACATACTTACAGATTAAATCATTTGATGCGTTAACATTTTTATTTGGAAAATGTGTTTTATTAAACATAATAAACAGCAAAGTGAGCATGCATAGGACAACAAAAATTCTGTATAACTTACAAATTAGCATGAAAACTGATCTTTTGCTGCTTTCAAACCCTGTAAATTTGAATATCCAAATCGCCAATATCCAAATATATAATTGGCTTTATTCAAAGTAATTATGCTTTAATTCATGAAGCGAAAACAAGTAAGGCTGAATTATTGAACTTTCAAATAATTGTTGAAATGAAGTACTTTTGTTTCAAATTTATCCATGTATGTCATTGGCTGCTCCATCCCCTCATTCTCACTGAGAAGAACAAAGCATCATTAAACGCTTGCAATAAAATCAATAGGTAAATTCCTGAGAAGAATTGCATAAATGCGTGTGCATTTTTACAACTCCCCAATTAACATTATAAATTTGCTAAAAGGAAAAGGAGGCTCCTTCAGTGGTTCACTCTAGCGTAACTACTTTTATCTAATCAGGCATAAAACTTCACGGATATCTAATTCGCTTTCTAAGAAGCCCCAGAGTGGAGTTGAAAAGTTTCAACCATGGATCTCCAGTAATGCTTGAGTAAACAATTCGTGCTCTCAGCCAGAGATGCAATTTGAAATTCTGTTATGTCAAAAATGAGAACAAGGAAAAAAAAAAACCCTGGTCATGAATTTTGAAAATAGGGCAGTGATCTTATGAACAAGTGGCATTGTTTTGTATGATAACAAGTCGTGCAGTAAAAATATTAAATGTTAATTTAGTGTAAATACCTTTAATAAAAAACTAATGTAAAACTATGTTACTGTAACGGTATTAAGGGTGACGTACAAGAAACAAAACGATCTTGACTCACAAATTAAAATAAACTAATTAAAATGGAAAAAGTTCAGGATGATTTTTTTATAAGCTGCACTACACACTGAAATAAATAAAAAAACTTTTATAAACCTTCAGGGAAAAAATCTTAAATGTGAATTGCACAGCAAGATTTTTGAAACAGTGACGTATTCTGCAAAATTTTCTCTATTTAAGAATTTTTCCTAAAAGTTTCGTAACATGTAGAGGCTTATCGTTTATGTCAGTGTACAGTACAGTTTATAAAGATCCATTCTAAAAATTTTGATGTACTTGTCATAGTTAGTGTTTTTGCATGTATGCACCAAAATCTCATCTTTTTCCAAAAAAATACACCGTTAATGAAATTTTTATGTTAATAATAAATCCAAGAAAAATTACTTGAACTTTCATTTCAGATATTAATCCAGCGCACACATAAGGAATATTTTAGGACTTTTACATAGTGCAGAATAATGATAATGCTAATAATCTAATAATAAAAGTGTCGCAGTGGTATGTAGTAAAAAAGTGTCAAGTACCGTATTATTTCTACCCAATAAAAAAACACCATGCCAATTTTCAGTCAGATTTGTTTGAACTAGACTAAAATTTAAATACACTGCTGGCCACCCAAATTGCAACACCAAGAAAAACAAGAGATATCACAACAAAATTTATTGTGTAGATAACATGTTGACCAAGTAACAAATGATTAAATTTACAGCATTCTATGAAGCGTGGTTCCTGCCAAAATCAGTACCCAGAGTAGCCGCCGTTGTTGGAGATCACAGCTGCCACACGCCTCGGCATTGATTCAAAGAGACTTTGAATGTGTTCTTGGGGTACAGCAGACCAAGCAGCTTCCACACGTTGCCAAAGTTGATCTGGTGTGACAGCTGGGGATGAACTCTGGGTCAGTCGTTGAGCAACCATGGACCACATGTTTTCTATCGGCGAAAGATCCGGAGAGCGCGCCGGCCAGGGAAGCAATTCAATCTGGTGATTGACGAAGAACCCTTGGACAATGCGTGCCACGTGTGGCCGTGCATTATCCTGCTGAAATATGGCTGTTGGCAAGCCCTGAAGGTAAGAAAGGACAACTGGCTCCAACACCTCGGAGATGTAGCGCTGGCTGGTTAAAGTACCGGCAATGCGTACTAGAGGAGTGCGAGAGAGATATCCGATACCGCCCCATACCATAATACCCGGTGCAGGACCAGTGTGACGGTGCATAATGCAGCTGTTCAGCATCCTCTCTCCACGGTGTCTCCAGACTCGAATCCGACCGTCGTGGTGTTGCATACAGAAGCGTGACTCGTCAGTAAAGAGAATTTCATTCCATTCTGTCGTCCACATCCTTCTTTCATCGCACCATTGGCGGCGGAGACGTCTGTGGTTCCGCGTCAGAGGTAGACAAAGCAACGGACGTCTTGCGGACAGACCATTCTGCTGTAAACGACGTCGAATGGTACGCGCAGACACTGGATGATGCGTTACAGACTGAATCTGCTGTGATATGGTTCGTGATGTGACTGAGCGGTCCGTCACTGCCATGCGTACAATCTGCCTGTCATCACGTGACGTGGTGCACTGAGGTCGATGCGGTCGATCACGTCTGTCCGTCGTACCCTCCTGCACCCAACGATCACATATCCGCATCACAGTTGTTTGGTTTCGTCCAATACGACGACCGATTTCCCTGAAAGATAACCCACAATCTCGGTATGCCACTATCCTTCCTCTGTCAAACTCGGATACTTGATCAAAAGATGATCGTTGTTTCCTACGAGGCATAATTTATCGTTTTTTTGAAAAAAAAGCAAGAAAAACACAATTGCTGTACTTGTAACCGTCGAAATCTCCAAGCCTTAAATAGCACTTTGAGGTGGCGCCACAGGCGCGCTTGATGTGCGTCTGCGCTGAAATTCTAATCATTTGCATATCTCACCTCAGCTAATGCATGTTGTAAATTTCATATTATTTGCATGCTTCCTTCAGGGTGTTGCATTTACGATGGCCAGCAGTGTATTTTCTGAAGTTATTTTCCATGTGTATTAATTTAATTGATAGATATTTCGAATTGAGTACCCGTTCATTGCAATGAAGGTAGGAGATGTATTCCTACACATATGATAGTAAGCAATTTAATCGAAGCGCAATGCTTTCGTTTTAGGGAATTCTTTTTTCTTTTTTCTTGAAGCACAATTTGCGTCAAGGCATCTAGTTTCTAGTAGTACCTAATGTAGTTATTTCACATGGGTATCAAGAGAATATGACGGAAATAACATCCAATAATGGTTTTTCAGATAAAATTTTCGGTTAAATATTTTTTTAACTATTCAGGAATAATCTTAGTAAAAGATCAGACACAGTAAAATTTTTTACATTCATAAACATACAAGAGCATAATTTAAAGATTTTCACCAAAAACATGTACTCCGTAATAGCTTTCGTGATAAGAAAAGCAATGTATAAAGTAAACAACAATTTAATTTTATTAACTATTTTTCATAGCATAAATAGTAAATAATTTTCTCTCGGAAAAATTCATTTAGCTATAAAATTTATTCTTATGTGTGAAGAAAATGTTAATTTTGCTAACAAAAAAATATGCTGAATTAGTAATGTGCAGTCTGACTATACGAAATAACACTTGCATATTTCGAAACAAGTAACAGAATTTAAAAAAAAATCCATTTGCTTATTTATAAAATAACAGTTATCTCTTTGAGCACATAGATTTGTCGTTCATGCGGTTTTCAACTTAAGCTGAAATGGCAGTTTATTTCCTCTGAAAAGAGAAAACGTGACGAGAAGACGGTTTCCCAGTACATTTATTATGAATGGTAAGGCGTTATTATAGCGCAATTTTCTCGATATTTTACTTTCAAAAACATATTGTGCTTTAGAATTGCTTAAGTTCTAAAATGCCAATGAATTCTGTTTTCTTTTCTAATATTTTTATAGATATAGTGCTCAAAACTTTTAAGACACTTGTGGAGAATGAGAAATGAACTAGACATAAAATAACGTCTAATAATGCAAAATAACACTTAAAAAAGTAGAATTATTTATTGGACTATATGTGTTCTTAGTCCTTAAGTATTTTTTTATACATCCAAAAACTAGTTTTATTACTTTTTTTTATTATTATGGTATAAGCTTTCCAGCGAGCAAGCAAAATATAGTTAATTTTGGTGACGAATATATGGCATTATATGTGTGATGTGTTTCTAATTAAATCAACTGTCGTAAGATTAGTACACAAATAAAAGAATTTAAATTGGCATGTATTGTTTGGATTTAATTTCTTACACTTTTAACGTATTGCTTAATTTCAGAGCAGTTTTAGGGAAAACCAGTAAATGTTTGAATTTATATTGGCTGTAAAGTAAATGAGTTTTTGGATTATGATTTTCGAATGTGACAAAACTAAAAATTCTCCCTATACCTTTTTTTGATGAGGTAGTACAAAAATTGTTAAACTTTCCGTTTCAGATATATTTAGGAGTTGATTGATATCATGGAATTGCTAGTATGTTGTTCTCTTAAAAATTAAGCAACGCATCAAATAGTTCATTAATGAGAATAACTTGCGATCCCTTATCGTTGCATCTAACTTATCGCTTTTGACTTATTCAGCAGAAAGTTGGCATTTTAATGGTATAAAACTGTTTATAGAGATATGGGCATCTGTCACTTGAGTATAGAAAATAGTTTTGAAAATCTTAATAATTATTGTAGAAGATTGTGTCATATTTATCTTAAAGGCGTTATTTTATTTGAAACTGAACAAAATCAAGCTAGAAGCAATCTATAAGTTTTTAAAACTAGCTTTGTAGACTTTTTTATATTACTTTTAAGTCGTTTATTCGCAGTTACACGAAAAAAACGTGAAAACTTAAATTTCTGTTGTAATTGCTTAAAAAAAATTTACAAAAAATTCTTTTAATTGATTATTTTAAAACAAGTGAGCATACACACTTCCCTATAGTGAACTTACACACAAGTCATTCTTTTTCAAATATAGTTCACAGTGATACATTTAGCATTAATATTTCTTTTTCACATGATATAGTTACAAGAGAAAAAAACCGTTCAGATAGAGATTCTTGTTGAAATTACCAAAGAATTTACTAACGTAGAATTATTTGCCGTTGCTTACCTTTCATTTTATTGAAAAATTTTACAATCTACCCACTCAAAATCGCTAAACTTGGCTAACCAGTCACTTTATTCTTTCGTGTAATGGATCCTTATTATTTTATCTAAAATAATTAATTTCCTCCTTGTTTTCGCATGCAAACAATATTGCGATTAAAAACTACGATTCAAGATTATGCAGTTATTTTTAGAAATGACATGTCTATCCATTGCTTATTTTCTAGAACATGAATCGTTTAAAACTGCTGTAAATCCCTAAGCAAGGAAACTATGATGGTGTTTCCAGGTTTTTATGAATAATTTCAGCATAAAATAATTTAAATTTCAAAATTCAAATAAACTGATTGATATCCATGAGTTTTTTCCGATTTTTGTTAAATATCAAGTGGTTTCATGTGGTTAGGATCCTGAGTAATCTGGTTCCAGAGTCCGCTAAAGTAAGTTTTGAAGTAACCCTATAACTAACGAAGATATTCAAATTTTTTTTTCTTTATGTGGGACCATTTTACAGGAACGCAATCCCATGTTAAAATATTTCTCAGCAATTAATAAATAAACCGTAAAATAAAACATAGATTAAAAAATATATATTAAATATTTTTATCACTCGTAAATCTTTAATATTTGGATCTCATCAGAAACAATATCCCTTAAGAGCGAAGGAGAACTCAACAACAAAGGAAAAACTTTTGGTTTTTATTAAATTTTTCAAAGATGAAATTCCAGAGCCTTGTTGAAATTCGGTTAGCCTCGAGTATAAAGAATAGTTAAGTTTGAGCTAGAAATCTTTTCTCATTTTAATGCGCTTGGGAATAAAAATCTTATATCCAATTAGATAGTCGGCAAAAACAAAATTTCTCATCCTATTAGACAAAAACTTCATTATCACTTTTATTGCATTATCCAAAACTAATTTAAAGGACTAAACTGGTATTTAACTTTTGTAAAAAAGTATGTAAAGTTGAGGTAAAGTGCTTAAGAAGTATTTTTGTGATAAATCTTTTATTATTTTTTATTTAGTTATTATTTTTGTGTTCTTAGTTCCATTGTTAACTAATTGTTAATAATTCTTTTGGAATTATATAATTTTTTTTTTAGTTGTGGGAGGTACAACAAATATTTAAAAAGAATTTACGGAATTACGTTATTGTTTGAGAATTTTTTATTTCTAATTTTAAAGCAATAAAAAATATGTTGCATATTTTCAAACAATATGAACGGTGAAGTTTCCTTGTACGTGATGTTTTCTTGACTAAAGGAAATAAAAACACATTTATATATTTTAATATTTAAAATTAATTTTACCCAGAATCCAATATTGGTGCAATTTAATGGTTTTAAAGGAAAACCATGAATGCATTTTTCCCTAGTGAAATGTATTCAGGTGTCATTAGTGAAATGTACTGCCCTTTAATGTCCTGCCTCTTTCCCAACCTTAACTCTTAGCTAATGCATTGAGTGTGGTGTCTAGGTAAAGTAACCATACGCTACGCGATTAGACTGAGCTTTCAGCACCATCTGGTGGCAAAAAAAATATTAGCGTTGCACAGCTAACAAAGCACTAGGTGGTTTTCGCTGCCAAACAATTAAGTTTTAAGGAACTAATCTATTCCTTGCAAAACATCAAAATAATTCCCCTGTGTGTATGCATTTTGCCAATTCCACAAAAATGACAACGGACTGAACACAGGTAAAGACCAAATATGTTTTACTTAAAAACTTTTTTTTTTTAAATTAGCTCGAATAATATAGTTACCACAACTGATTTTTCTACTGCTGTGTATTTCAAAATTTATGCAAACCTTGAAAAAAAGCTCAATAGATTTTTAAGATTTAATAGTCACTAAGGATGCTTTAGTCTGTAAAAGTTTTAGAAACCCATATTGAACAAATCCTTGAAGTATGCTTTGCTTAAAAACTATCAGTTTTTGCCTCTTTTATTTATTAAGAAAGTAAATAATAGTTTTACAGAGTTTATTTTAGCCTCACTATGTTTCATATAAACAGCTCACTTAAAGACCTGTCAAGATTAATGAGGTTAAGGGTACAGTTTTCAGAACGGGAGAAACGTGATTTTATCTTTTATGGATGAAAACCTTTTTTTTTGCGCCCTTTTTGTATCTTCTATGAGTCCTATCACAGCTTGAATATATCCTAGAAATAAATCCTAAGTTCTTTTTATTATTTAAAAAAATTAATCTTAGTTTTAAAGCTTTTGGGATAAAGTAAATTTTTTGAGAGTGTTTCGTTAAATTTAGTGTCAGATAAATGTTCGTGAACAGGCTTTTCACCATGAAATAGGAACTTGCTTTTAAACATTGATTTTTGAGATTTTGAGTAGAAGTGTGGATTATATCAAACTCAATAAAAGTGAAACTAAAGTGTGCTCTAATACATTTTGAAATAAAGAAGTACAAAGCAAAATTGCTTTAACAGAATTTTAGGGTATAATTTTAAGATATAATGTTATATTGAAATGATCATGCAGGCTTATTTAAATCCTGCTTATTATTGTAAGAAATATAAGAATATGTTTTAATAAATAAATAATTAAATAATAAAGTAAAATAATTATTAATTAAAATAATTATTTAAGACTTTTAACATAAGCATGGAGTTTTTTAGTTTGAAATATTAGTATAATGGAAAAAAAATAAATGAATATCAGCCATAATTTAGTGATCATAAATCTCGAATATCTCACTGTATTTTAAATATTTATATTTTTTCTAAAAATGAACATTTTGGAGTGCCTAAGTAGAATTTGCCTCTTACATAAAAAATTCAAAAAATTCCTAATGTACGTATAAACATCTTTAATTTGTACAGTTTTAATTCTAGAATTGTAAACCAAAAAGACTAATTATTGAATCAGAAATAATAGGACGTAAGTTTCAAATATGTCTTCAATCAGAGAAATAATTATGGAATTATTAGAGATTAACATGGTACTATTGAGTTTTGAGGATTTATTAGAACATCGTTCTAATGCTTTGTAACATGTAAGTTCATCATTATTTTGATCTATAACCCCTTACAACACATATTTTGAAGATAAAAATCAGGGTCGTATCAATTAAAGAATGGTGCTCCTTAAATGATAAGATCGCCTTAGAAAATAGAAAGTCTTGAATGATAGAAAGTCTTGAATTTTAGTACTGTCTTATGAAAATCGAGTTAATGTACAACTTGGAGTTTGTACAGGAGTTCATGTCCCACTTATTAATTTACTGTGGCAGTCTTTAAAGCATATATATGGTCTTTTACATGCGAAAGTACATGAATGCTAAATTTATATGTAAACAAAGCTTGTCACTTTAGGTCACAATTGACAGTGTACGTGAGATACAGTCGAAAATGTCTTCTCATTTAGTAAAACTAAATAGTCAAGATTTTTTTCTGTAACTAAACTTCGCAGAAAATAGTTAACAGTTGGAAAACTTGGCAACCATTTGGCGGAATTTTGAATATAACTTTCAAAACCCTCTATTACTATTCATGCATTTTTGTGAGACCCTGTAAAAGAGCTATAAATATTATATCAATCTTTTTAATGGGAAGTATTTTGTCATAAATGGCTCTTGTATGTAATAATTTTGTATTTGAATTGGATTAACGTCTTAATTGCGTTAAATCGTATTGAATTGGACTTCTGTGTAATCCCATAAAGGCACAAAAGAAGTTACATATACTCTTTTCGAAGGAAAAGAGCATTACTTTGTAAACTTTAATAACATACATTAATTTTGTTTTGTTTGAAATATATTCACATATCTCAAATCTACTTTAAATACTGACCTTAAAGCTGTTCTTAAAGTCCTGTCAACTAGTCTGCCACGTTAGATGTGACAGTTCTAAATTTATGTACTACTGATAAAACTGCCATGTGACGATGCTGATGGGAACTGTTAAATACCATGTCTCATTCGAGATGTAACGAACCCATAGCTTGACGAATTCTGTTGGTTTTTCCATTCTATAAGTTTGCTGTTTACTGTACATGTAATCAGTTTTTAAGGAAGCACAAAGTCTTTTCTATGTAATAATTAAAAGAAAATAATATAATTGCTATAATAAATAATTATTACAATTATTTTAACAGAAAATGAATAAAAGTTGGCGCAAGATGTTCCGAAATAGAAGTAATAACTCTCCAATTCAAAGCACTAAACAAAGTAGAGCCAGGTGTTGTCTGGCGGGACTAAGCAATTCTTAGAATATCTATTTGAAATTGTATTTTGAACTATCAAATGTAAAATTGAAAGCGAGCTAAAGTTTTTTTAGAGGATATTTTCAGAAAATCCTGTCTCCAATCTGTCACCTGAAATTCCTAGAAAAGAAAAAGAAAAAGTGAAATATCTCAAACTAATAAAAGAGATTTGATTTGCTGGTAAAAATAGACACTAGCTTGAGATCGACTGATACATTTGGAAATTTAATATAGTACATATGCGATGGTTTAGTGAAAAGTATTATGAGTGTTTCAAATAGGGAGAGGATAGAATGCCATTTAATGTAATGGACATTTTTTGAAAATTTCTGTTTTCAGAAATGGAAGATGGGGTTTTATGTTTATTTTCATTAAACAAACACAAATTGAATGTTAATGTTATGTTAAATGTTTCGCTATTTAAAAAAAAAAGAAAAAAAACATTATATGCACTCTCAAAAATTATTTCTTCAATCCACGGAAATTTTATTGTCAGAAGTGCTGCCAGTATATCTCGGTTGTTTGGTGAATATCCGTTTCTTTCTCTCCTGACAATTAAAGAAACTTCTTCAGAGTCAACGAAATTTTTTCTTCTTCCAATTTTTGGGAAGAATTCAAGGAAATATAACGTTTCCAAGGAGTACGGAAATTATTTTTGAAAAATGGGGTCTAAATTAGTATATAATGACGTACTGTCAAAATTATTTTTTGAATTCGTGGAAATTTTTCTGGAAGCAGTGCTGCTGGAATACTTCCGTTATTTGACCAATATCCGTTTCTTTTTTCTCCTGTCAATTGAAGAAACTTCTTCAGATGTAACGAATGTTTTTTTCCTTCTCTTCAGTTTTCGGAAAGAAAAATACAAAGAAATAATACGTTTCCATAGAGTACGGAAATTTTTCGTTGAAAAATTTGAGATGAATTAACGTATAAAGAAGAGTTTTTCCAAGAGTGTGTTATGCGATGTGATTGTACGTTTACATTTAAAGTCTGTTCAACCGAAAGTAAGATACTTGAATGAACCCTAAACCTCAAAATATGTGAATAAAGTACAAGAAAAAGTTGTTTTTAGAGTATAGCAAGTTGAGATTGTGGCATAAGCTAAGAGAGAAGGACAATGGGACGTGATTCTAGTCAAAAATCTATCTTTAGTTGGCCTCTTTCTATTAACTGAGATCGGGAGGTACTAAAAAACCGACGAGGTGAATGTACACTGGTACAGACGGGATATTTGCTGTTGTGTATGTGGCCCCACCTATGGCATAGCTCATTTGCGATCTCAACTGGGAGACGGAAGGTGCCTGGTTCGAAACCAGGTCACGCCCGCCGTCCGAACCGTTCGGAGTTTTCAGTGGTTTTCTCCGAAACTTCGGATAAATACGGGATAGGACACCTTTTAAAGCTTCCCACGGGGAGCAATCCACCCCGGTCAAGATCCCTAGAGTAAATAATTGGCCGTAACCCACATTTCCATTTTTGCGTCTATGTGACTATGAGAGACAATTTCACTGTTAATTTTAAATGCAATAAAATAAAAGTTATATCTTATGCTACATGCTTTGTGGAAAGTTTGTTTAATGAAAGTTAAAACGTATTTGTATAGACTTTCAACTTTCAAATGTCTTAGGAAAAGGGAAAAAATATTGTTTTCCCATTGTATAATAAGTTAAGATAATGGAATATGGTATACAGTTAATCACATATTTTTAATTAGTTCTAATTCAAATTTTCCTATTCTAAATTTAATACTGTTTGCTATTTTTAAGTTCCAATCTTTCTTCGTTATACTATCTTAATTCTGTTTTTTAAATTACCTTGAATTTTGCCGTTAAAGTATTATTTTTCTTTGCATGGCAAAGTTAGTTAATATTTTAGATAATAACCCTCAAATAACAGACATCTGAGTGTAAACAAAATAGCTCATCCTGGTTGATAGGACTTCACCTTCTATGGTAGTTCAGAACCTGAATCACTTTAACGTTGAGATAGATTTTTTAAGTCCTCAACATATTAAAGAAAAATATGAAAACATTACATCTGCTCAAATGTTTGTCGGAGATTTTTTTTAACAATAAGAATGTGGCTTAGTTAGTTGCTAAAAGCTTACCGATTACTGCTACGCACTGAGAAACATTTCTCAAATTTTTCACAGTCGTAAAGAATCAGGGATCTGAAGTTTTAACCGCTTTCTTCGTTAATGGTGGCACTAGGTGGTTATGTTTCGGAAGACCTCTATTAAAATGTGAAATGACTAAGAATACGAATACATCCCACTTACAGAATACTGGCTGATTCAAATTTTCATATCTCTACGGGGAAGGGGCGTAGCCAAGGGGGGGAGTTAGGGGGGTCATAACCCCCCCCCCATGAGAAATTTTTTGCCATACAAAATGCATATTCTTCACTAAATTATCACACACACGTATACATATATATGAGTTGTAGTAGTCGTAACTCCCCCCCATGAAAAATTTCTGGCTACACCCCTGCTACGGGGAATACGTGTACACCCTATCTCTATTTTGTGCAACTTCTTAAGCCATTTCCTTTTTTACATGCTTCATTTGCTTCCGTTTAAACCACATGCCTTTTAACGTGACATTTTGAATTATAAAATTTTAGTTTTCGGTACATTAAAAAAAAGATAAACATTCATCTTGTTCTATTAAATATGCAGTTACACGCCTTACAAGTCCTTGGATAAGCAAAGATCGTTCTTTGTGGTTGAAATATTCAACATAAATGCCTCCTTCCTAGATGAACTCTGAGTTAATGTCTGGGGAAAAATCTGATTAAAAATATTGGATACTCACAAAAATATACATTAGAAAATGCAGCATACGCTGTTTGAGCTACTGAATTCTTAAAATGTAATTAAACATTCGAAGTAAGATATATACTTTAAATGTTAAAACATCAAAAGATCCTTTAAATTATAAACTTTTTTTTACGAATACTGAAAGGTTTTACATCCTATTCTGCAGGGAGAACATTTGACTAAATGCAGTGGAATGAAAAGCAGAATTTTTAAATAATTCATTGAACTTAAATTTTTAAATTCAAATATCTTGCGTAATATATTAGTATGATTTTCGCTTTTTAAAAATTAAAGTGCAATTTATCGGAGGTTAATTAAAAGCACTAGAGGAGTTTTATCTTAGAACCGCTTTGATTTTAAATTTGCTTTTCATGTTATTCCAAAAGGAATGTATTAGATTTCTATAACATATTAATTTGAAAAGACTCGTTTTCTGCCAAAGGCAAAACGATTGAGTGATAAAAATAATTTTGTTACATGTAGCCAACAATGATGATTTCTTTGCATCATCCTTATCTGAAATAAAAATGGAAAGGAATCAATTATATTTCATTTAGAAGTTAAGTATAATACGAACATATTAATTGTAGATTAACATAAAATTCATAATTACACAATAACATACACAATTGCATATGAAAAAGCAACACATGCTTTGAAATTAATGATTGCATTTTAAATATACATGTTTTTTTCACTAAATATATATATATACGAGACTATAAAATCACAGATGATTTTACAAAATTTGTACTTATAAATAACTAATACTGACTCTTCCAGAATAGAATAATGTTCATGGAAAACAATTATCCAAAGTTTAAAATAAAATAATTACTATACGGTATCGCATTAAGGTATACGATTTGAAATACAATATTGTATTTCAAATCGAAGAAATAAAATGCGATACGATATATTAGATGCATGTGGAAACATTTTGTTTTTGATAGAAAATATGAGGCATATCAGTGTTAATCAAAAATTTTGTCACACTTTCAGACTGATTTTTTTTTTTTTAATTTTAGGTGCGGGTTCTGGTCTTTTGATATTAATGCATATCCTGAAGAGATATATAAAAACGATTGCTGTCAAATATATTGATTAGATAGATCTTCATTAAGGATATCATCTTTTAAAAGTATTTTTAAACATTCTGCTTTGTATACATATCCTTAAACTGTATTTTTAAGACCTTTACCAATGTAATATAATGGCATAAATTTTATGTTCTTTATCTTTACTGAATGAGTTCTAGAAAATTATACACATAAAACATAAAACATGAGATATGTAATTTAAGATGCAAACAATATATAACAAACAGCAAAATAACATTTGTATTCTTGAAGACAGTTTAAAACATACTGAACTGGTATCCATAGACTGTGAAATGTCTCTTTAAAATGTACTTCATTAGAGTCCTTCATCTATTTCAAATATTAGTACTTGTATAAGTAGTAGAAAAATACTAACTTTCAATTTAATGATAATACTGGTATGGTGGTTTTCAAAAGATGCTATCAAAATATCTATGCCAAATTAGAAATACAAATTCAAGGAAAAAAAACAAAGTTTAGCTTTTATTACACCAGCTTGTATTACACCATAAAAACAATTTAGTTTGTGAAATGCTTTATAGTTACACTAGATTTTCTCAAATACTTTTAATAGATCTTAAACAATGAATTGTCGTGAAATATTTTGCCGATAATGCTTTTTAGACTATATTTTGTGGGATTGAGAATTGGTAAATATTTAAAAAATATATTAATGCTAAATATAGGTGTAGTAATAGGATTAAATACTGTTGTGTAATTAAATATTTAAAAGAATTGTTTACTTTGAAATCACCAGAAATCAAACAAAATATCAAAAATTCTATTTGTATATAATAATGTTCTGCGATTTCGACAGAATCTGATACAAAAAGAACCGCATACATCTAATTAGTAAAAAGTATTATATAAGCTAAGAATTTAAAAAAAAGTTTATAATTTTTGTGAAATGAGTATTTTTGGAGTTAAAAATGTTCCTTGCATTTGAAGGGATCTTATAGTATAGAGTCTTCGTAGTAATTAAAAGGTATTTGGGTATGCATTTCAGTTTTTGTGGTCATTAAGATAAGAAAATTCAATTTATGTTGAGAAAAACACGAAGTTCTGGTGAAAGTTCAGTGCCTAAGCATAAAAGTATTTCATAAAAGTTAACGATGAATTGATTTTTCGATAAATTTCTAAAATAAACCCAAAATATGTTATTTTTAAATAATTAAAAAGTAAAATTTAAGGAAATAAATTAAAATTGCAATGGAAGAAAAATAATTTCGAATAGAAATAATTTAATTTTTGAGTATAATAGTTTGCTATTTTAATAATAAAAAAATCACACCAAACATAACAACAAGACTTTTATAAGTACCTTTCAGTTAAAGAGCAATTTGATGAAACTAATTTTGTATAGGCTCGCAGACTCGAATGCTTTCGATATTTTCATGCTTTTCTCCAACGCAGAAGTACTGTTGTTTTATAATCAAGTTGTCTGAAATTAAAGAGATGATAATGCAGAATATTTAAATTTAAAGCTCTTTCTATGAAAATAATGCATTTAGGCAAGGGAAAATAGCTTATGAAAATTAAATTTGTAAATGTCTACTTTTGTATCGTAACATAAAGTACTTATTTGAGATACATCACATGATATGATAGCATTGCTGATTAAAACAGATATATATGGATATTTTTTTAAATATGCACAAAAATATGATCTTATCTGTTTATGCACAATGCATCAAAATACCACTTGTGTGTGTACAAAAGCTTCCAACTAATAATTTAACGACTATCACAACCTATCACTGAATTACCGTAACATAGTCTTTATTTTTACTTATGATAATTATCTCTGATGAACAGACATCATAGTACACTTGTCCGTTATAATCATTTGGTAATTTACGTTACGTGATGTCGTGAACTGAAGTGGTGCGCAACTAAAGAGAGCAGATGTCGTTTCTGATGAGTTTTGTACTCACCATAAACGATATTTATGTTTCATTCCGACTGAGATCATGTGCTTTAAAAGTGATTACTTTTAGACTATTCGGATACTTACGTTATGGATTAATATTAAAAGGAGAAATTATCATGTAAAATTTTGCAGTTAAGTATGAGCAAGAAAATAAATTACATAAATAGAATACCGTGGAAATGCACACATTTAATTTGCAATAATTAAACAAGAAAAACGTATATTTAGTTTCATGATATATATTTATTACTGTGAGAAAAAAATGCTATAGTTAAATGCTTTGTACTTTTTAAACTAAAACGTGCAATATGTGGCCAATTCTTTTGGAAACTTTAATTTAACCATTTTGTAGAAAAACTCTGCATTTTGCACTTAAGCATTTTTGTTGAAATGCATTAAACTAAAATAAGAAAATTCATTTTTGAATTAAAGAAGAGAAATAAAAAATTTTCATTCACACGTTCATTTAAACTTTCACGTAGTAATAATTTTGTTTTCTTATGCTAATCTATATAAGTGTTTCCCAATCTTTATACATATGCGGACCGTCAGAAATAGAAAAATTATTTAGCAGACCAGCGTCAGCCAAAAATAATAAATATTATATAACGATGTTTTTTTATTATTTATCAAATCAAGTGTTATATAAATTATAACTTATAGTTTGAACGATATTTTTTTGCTGATTCATTTTTAATAAACTTGATAAACGTGGACTGTGACCGGTCCGCGGACTATAGGCTGGGAAATACTGATCTATACCACTAAATTATTTCAATATAAAAATCTTACTAATTTTACTGAAAAATGAAATATTTGTGTTCCTCTTAGTTGACTTTTAATGTTTGGTTTAGTATTTCATTTCGAAGTCTTTCGGCGTGTCTCCTTTACAATTTCAAAGATTTTCTGCATGATTTCTTTTAAATATTTTAAGATATGTGAAATAGGAACAAGCGCTTTGTCACGGAATTAGTTCGTTAGCACTATCTGAAGAGTGTGTACTACTTTAAAAATCATTTGTGGAAGAATTTAAGGATGTTTATTTCTTTTTAATTAAAAAAACGTGTGTCATCAAAACTTAAATTTAAAACACCACTAGAAATTTAAAGTTTATATATTCTCATTATAATATCTATAGTAATATGAATTCTTACTTTTGCCGAGCTTTGCTATAGTGAAGGCGTCGTAGGTATTCTATTTATTTAATTACATACATCAAAGATACTAAGATTTATATAAATAGGTTTAACAAACTTTGGTGAGTTTTCACTAATGAATTTTCAGCTCATGTATCAATAAAAACTTTTGAAATAGTGTTTTTCAAAGCATCTGCATATTTTAAGAATTAATATAGCTATTTTTGCCTTCATGATGGGTGTTTTGATTTCATTTGATTTGGCGTAAAAATTGCTGATAGACAATTTTTAGTTTCAACGTTGCAAATATTATTGACATTAAAACGAGATTTCATCACAATTAAGTATAGTTTGTTAGTCACTTATTTTGTGCGTGACCGAGTACTGTATAAAAGCTCTTAAAAATTGTAAAAGATTAGCTTTTGAAAGAATGTAGGTTGATTTTGTATTTCTTTCTAAGTATCTCTTAGGATGATTATTTTATAAGCCTGACAATATATACATGAACAAAATGTGTTTTTAATTAAATATTATTATCATCTAAGTAAGATTTGATTTCACAAAATTATTAATGCCCTTTCGTAAAATAAATGTGCGAGAATAAATTAATATTTTTCTCATGTCATTTATGTGATTAAATAATTTAATGCGAACTCTTCTCAGTATTTAACCCTTTGAGGCGCAGTCCTTTCTCCATGCTGAAAAAAGGGCAGCCTTTGCCATCGCTCGACTTAACTACCAGCAAAATGGCGGACGATCGAAACGTTCATCGCGTGCCAAAGATCTAGAGACCCTTTTCTGACGCAGATGGCTGTGCTGCACAGCCAGCATTGGGCAATCTATCCAGCTGTTCTCGCATTCTTCCATTTTTCAGCTGATGTCAGTGCTGTTAAAAATAATCGTGACAATTTTTTTACGGGAAATGACGTGCTAAAAAGTAAACGATTCTGGTAGAGCTCTGTCAGACGCAACTATTTTTAATAGAAATCAAATCTATTTTTCGTAACAGGCAACAGTCAAAACGTCAGAGTTTGGTGTTCCCAGAGCGGGAACACTGCGCGTTAAAGGGTGAACAACCAACGAAATATAAATACTACATCATGTGATCCGAAGTAAAGTACATGTATTCAGGCTACATTTCCGAACACCCCTTCTTAAAAATATCTCAAAGAAGACGTCTAACAGCAGAAAGACATCGTCTTTTTTCACAGGAGTTGACTGGAATGTCAGTGAAGTATGTGCAGAACAAGTATTTCTTTGTATACTCAAGCAGTTATTCTTTACAATAACTGCTAATAATTCTTCACACAATTCTTAACTATAAAAAAAATACCTTTACCAGTAGTTTACTAAATACTGCAGCATTTTATTAACGATTTTCGCATTGTATCGACTGGAGACCTATTGCGTATCCTGTATATACAGGGTGTCCCGAAAAGGTTTAATTATTTATCTATTAGAAATAAGTGGGCAATGTAAGGGAAGATGTTCAAAATAAGGTTGGGAAAAGGACTATGTTAAGAAAAACTTCCTCCCGTTAAATTTTAAAAAGTTACACTTTCTAAAATTGTGTGTGAACCAATAAAAAAATACCTATTAGTAAAAGGTACCCCACACACTAATAAGTGCAAAATATAAGAATTATGAAGGGCAGTCAATAAATAACGAGTCGGTGAATATTACGCAAAAACTATCGTATGTTAAAAAATAGAGATGGGCCTTAAATGGAAAGCCGGGTGTGGCCTAGCGATTAATGCACGGTATGACGGCGAAATTTCCCTTGTTCATAGCAAGGCCGTGGTAAATGAACAAGATTCCAATAGTGGCACACTTTCACATTTTATTTTAACATATCAGTGCATATGAAACTTCAAAGATATTAAGTCCTGCGGTGGCTGGGCAGACCCCCCAAAGAGACGCGGCTTCTATAGGCAACAGGTAAGGCGAGAATGATGAGGAGAAACGCAAGCCAAGAAAGTAGTTCAGAAGAAAAACACGCCAAAGAGACACGCCAAACAAAGCGCGAAAGCAACTTGACGCCAGTAGACGTTAAGTACATTTCTATATAATTATTTTTGAATCCCCGACGCGCCAACAGTATAAAACAAAAAAATCTATCATCTAAATTGTAACCCAAAAGAAAGCCAAAGTTATAAGATTTGATGCCATATATGGTCATAAACAAACCATCGAAACTGAAACGCTAGGCTTTACCAATGCAAAAGTGAAATAAAAAGGAGAAATAAATGAAAACGGAAGATTGCTTTTAAATACGGCAGGTGCAGAAATAAAACTTTACAGGCGAAGCGAAGAAAATCCGAATCGAAAGTGCAAGAAATTAATTTTGAACACAGATTAAATTTAGAAATAATTAACAATTAAGTAATTGATAATTAAAATAAGATATGTGATGATCTGCATCACACATGACCGTTACTTGTCTGGCAGGAAGTGAGAAAGGCCGCGTCCAGTTATTTCGTTTTTGAAAGCCATGCGGAATGGAGGCATCCAAAGCTGTGCCTCCGGTATTGCGAAACGTTATTGAAGCTGTGGATTGCAATAAAATCGAAAAATCCGGGCGAACTTTCTCGTGGTATCACCCTGTTACACGGCAATGCTAAATCACACAGCCAACGCAACAAAGGAACGTCTGCAGAATTTCAAGTAGGAAGTGCTGAGCCACCTACCCTCTATAGTCCAGATCGTCCCCCATGTGACTTCCACGTCTTCGGTGAACTCAAAAAAGCATTGCGGGGATAAAAATTTCAAACGGACGATGAAGTCAAGGAGTGCGTGTGCAATTGGTTCAAGCAGCAACCAAAGGATTTCTACGAGCGCTGCTGTATGCGACTAGTGTCACAATGGGATAAATGCCTCAACACCTACGGGCAATACTTTAGAGTTATATTAAATAATTACTGTGAAATTGCATCTGACACGTTATTTATTGACTGCTCCTAATATATCAAAGAGAGTGTCAGATCTATGAAGGTAAACATATGCTGACTTAAACCACTTTTAAATGACTCTCGAAGGAAAAATATCAGGTCGTGTGATTGCGTTTCGTACAGAAAATACGAAAGAAAATAATTTTTTGCATTCTATCAGTAACCGTTTGCAAGATCATGACAGCCTTTATTTAATGATATCTCCAAGAGGTTTTACGATGTAAAGCTGGAATTTCGTATCTCATTAGTGCACGGGGTAAATTTTACAAATTGGGGATTTTTTTTGGGTGTGCGTCGTTTACAAATTTAAAAACTGCAACTTTTTGAAAATTAACCAGAGTAATTTTTTATTAACGAAGTCTTTTGCATACCCTATTTTGAGCCTTATTTTGAAAACTTGCATTGTCCACGTCTCACAGATAAATAATTAAAGCTTGTTACACATTTTTGGGACACCCTGTATAATGACTGTTACAAAACTATCACAACTTTCCGACTAACGTCCTTTTATTTAACACGCATTTAATTCATGCCTCTTTGTACGCAGTGAGGCGTTTATGAGCGATTTTATTTCAAATAAAGAATCCTGTCTAGGATTTCACATTTGGCGCTTTAATCTGAGACTTACTGCTGCACTATCACCGAAAACAAATGGAGTCATCCATTCTTCCTTTGTTTTATTTCGGTTTTAGAATAGGAGTGCGTAATTCCCAAAAGCAGAATTAGAAAATTTTCGGAACTGCTTTTTAAAATAGAATTGAGAGAATAAGTAAATGCCCGCCTAATATATTACGAGATTGTTACAACGCGTTTTGAAATATAAATTATGGCGTGTTACACGTCTAATTACAACTAAATACTAGATCAGATTCAGTCGTTAATACTTTTTTTGGCGAGAGCGTGCTTGCCTTTTAAACGATTAAACAAGCCTTTTGTTGCGGAAAAGTTGTTAAAATATATGGTTTACATTCATTTTTAAGGTTTACTGTGTATTTTGATGTATCGTTAAAACTTAGTTTCGTTTGGATTCCATTGTGTTGTTATCTAAAGCAGTTATTTCCACAAAGATGAACTCTTTGTGGAAATGTTTAAAATAAGTTGCATACTATAATCATAAATATTGCATAGTTGAATGCAACCAAATACCAGATGTAATGAACAGCATGTTTTATTGTTTTATTAAATTTGACGGTATTCCATTACAACTGATTGAGGTATAAAAAATTAAAATTATTTCTTATGATTTATTGCGATTTGAAATAATAATAAAGAAATGCCGTGATAAAAATATCATGAGCGAAAAATCTATTTTTTTAAAAATTCTAATTTATTACATTGATTGTGATTTTCGTTGGCTAACAATAAATGCTAAGACTAAATTCATATTAATTCTTAATTCCTTGCCTATATACACTGCTCAAAACAATTAAAGGATATTGTAAGTTTTATATAAAGTAAAGATATAAGCGAAATTTTTTTTGCCGAAAATGGAAGAAGAGAATCACAAATGCAATTTTTTCTGATTTTCAAACTGTGGAGTAGGCTAATTTTGATTTCGACGTCAAAAACGTCGCTTCAGCGGCAGCGAAAGAAATTGGACTTTCACCTGAATAAAAGACAATGAAGACAAGGATGATCGGCATTCAGTGACTGCTTTGTTTCGATGAGTACGATGTCTCAGAGAAGTCATTAAACCGATTCAGAAGCTTGGAGAGTTGTCGGTAGGTTAGAAGGGGGCCAAACTCAAGCCGAAGTAGCGCAAGCCATTGGAGTGTCACAAAGTGTGATTTCCAGGATCTGGAACCGGTTTTTGGCGACTGGATGTGCAGGCGAGAAGACCAGGGCAAGGTCGTAGACGGGCAACAACGCCTAATGAAGATCGTTATTTAGTGTTAACGGCTCGGAGACACTGGAATATGAACGCTACTCTTCTCCAACAACACCTTTGCTCGGCTACTGGCACCACGGTTTCAACTCAGACTGTCCGAAACCGGCTCCATGGTGTAGGTCTGTATGCTCGCCGACCGATGGTATGTGTTAGACTAACATCAAGGCATCGTCGCGACCGCAGGGTGTGGGCAACAGAGCATGTGAACTGGAGGAGAAATGAATGGAGCAATGTTCTTTTTTCTGACGAGTCCCGTTTTTCAGTTCATCCTGATAATAGACGTATTTTCATCTGGAGGGACCGTGGCAGTAGGAATAATCCTGCGTTCGTGCACGAAAGTTTCAGCTTTGGCGGTGGGGGAGTGTTGGTGTATGGTGGCATCTCCATTGACGGGCGCACAGACCTCTACATCATTCAAGATGGACCTCTGACTGGTCGCCGATATAGGGATGAGATCCTCAGACCTGTTGTAGTCCCGTACGCTGCAGCAATCGGAGATGACTTCATTTTAATGGACCATAACTGTAGGCCACATAGTGCTAACCTGGTGGAGGATTGCCTTTTCGAGGACGGAATCGCACGAATGGAATGGCCAGCGTGTTCTCCAGACATGAATCCAATAGAGCACGTTTGGGACGCTCTAGGAAGACGAGTTGCTGGCCGCCAACCACCCCCACAAACTCTCCAAGAACTGGAAAGAGCTCTTCAGGAAGAGTAGACAGAATACCCCAACTCGTGATTAATAGCCTCATTGACTCCATGCCTCAAAGGTGTTCAACGTTGCTGGCCGTCCGTGGAAACCATACCCCCTACTGAAAATGAGTTCCTTTGAAGAAAACACCTTTTCTTATTCTTTTTTTCTCATATGCACAAATTGTGTTTTTTTCCTTTTCTACACAAATGCGCAATAAAATGCATTTTTTTCTGCCAAACATGTGTAATTTATTCTCATATAACCTACTGTCGACCATGTATCAATCAGCTAAAAAGTTTCCCAGCCACAAGATCCACCTAAAACCGCAATCTCCTTTAATTGTTTTGAGCAGTGTATTTACTATACTTTTCTTTCTTCTTTAGTTTCTGTATGTGTATACTAAAACTATTAATCTCAGAAATATAAATCCAGTGTCATTATTTAGCTTTTGTAGAAAGCTCGCAGATATGACCTTGGGTTTGCGTCGGTGCCGAACTGGGTGGCGGGGGAGAGTCCTTTTCAGACCGAAACTGCTATTTTCTCTCCTTTCTATTCAGTGTAACGCACGACCTCAGACAAGATTATTACGGTGATTCTTTCGTGATTTTATAGAATTTGTGTGAAACGAGATCGATTCAAATGAAAGTAAGCGAAATTTGGACAATATTTATATCCAAAAATAACCAGGAGATTTATAAAAAGTGATAAAAATTGTATATGTCGAAACCAGCCCGTTGTAGAGCTATCCAGATATACACAGTCCAGTCTCATTAATGTGACCACCACCACCTTTTGACGTCAACTTGAAATAACCAATCTCAGAAGGCAGATGGCAGCATATTTCAGTGAGTGCATATGAAAGGTGTCCGAGGGAATCGCCAAACATTGCAACCGTTGGCATAATGCAGATATGGAGCGATTTATCCGACGTGCAAAAGACCATCGTTATTGGCTTTCGGACGAAAGGTGAGAGCATTTCCGAAACGGCTAATTTTGTAAACCATTCACGTGCCGCCGTGGTAATGCCACCGTGCATGGCAAAATGGTACTATCCAAATGTCAGCAATGTGAGAAATGTGGTACACGAAGGGCCATAAATGACAAAGGTAAATGACGGCTGCAGAAATGCTTTCGGGCGAATAGACGTGCAAACGTTGAGTAACTGACCGCCCAGATGACCCAAGGGGCTACCAATGGTGTTTCCTCAACGACGGTTCAGCAAACATTGTTGCGTATGGGCTACTGCAGCTGACGCCTGGTTAATGCACCTATACTGACTGCTGTTCATCAGCTACGAAGGCTGGAATTTGGACTCCAGTACTGTAATTGAACGTCCACTGAATGGCGAAAGGTTGCTTTTTTCGAAAATCGCGCTTTATGCTCCATCGGACAAACGGACGTTGGCGTATACGGCGTGAAACTTCTAAAAGCAAAAACACTGCAACAATTGCCGGAAGGGTCCAAAGTGGAGGAGGCAGCATTATGGTCTAGGGAATTTTTTCGTGACATTCTCTGGGTGTACTCATCACTGTGGAAGGAACAATGGATCAACACAAATGTGAATCTATCCTTGCGGACCATGTCCACCCCTACATGCGAATTGTTTTTTCTCAGTGCGATGGCATCTACCAGTAGGACAATGCGAGGTGTCATGCAGCTCGCAGTGTATGTGCGTGGATAGAAGAGCACCAGGATGAATTTACCCTCCTTCTTCGGCCAGCAAACTCCCCTGACTTAAGCCGAACCAAGAATCGATGGGATCAACTTGATACGGTTGTTCGCTTCATGGATCCTCAATCGCTTAATCCAGGGCAGCTGGCCACGACAATAGAGTCGGCATGGCTCAGCATCTGATGAATATTAAGATCTTAATTCACTCTCTTCCTGCATGTCTATCTGCGGCCCACTTTGCGAACTGTGGTTATTCTGGCTTTTACCAGATTGTCACATTTATTTGATTGGGCTGCATATAAATCACTACTATCGTTGGAAAGAGGGTGTTATGGGCCACGCACACGTACCGCAATGCCCAGCGCCGAAGCGTTTTTTGGAGTGTCTGAAAGCTGCTAAGGCAATCTTAGTAAACAACGCCGACAACGCGAGAACCTCGTTATCGCGTCCTCAATATATCGGGTTGACTTCATGAAGAATAAATTTGGCCTCAACTACGTACACACAGCACAGACAACATTGCGGAATACCACAATAGATTGTATTTTCACCAGAAATGTTAATGTTGGCATTATGGCTCATGTTTCTTATCTGTCAGGTCACGGACTAATGTTAAACAGAATCGTCGTCGATTGTTAATCGAGATAAAATTTTTATGTACTACTTAATGAGTATCAATATTGTATTAAATTATTTAGAACGAAGTCTCGCATCGTTACGTGTAAGTCAATATCAGTCAATCCTTCAATCTTAGTAGCCAATCACTACTAATCGGGTGGGATTGTATCGGGACACACAGTCGTTAGTTTAACGTGAAACGTCTAAGTGAGTCACTTTTTTGTAAAGATTGAAATAAAAACAAGTCAATCTTGTTTTTCTTTCAATCTTTACAAAAAGCGACCCACTCACGTAGACGTTTCACGTTAACCCATTTATGCCTAGTGTTCCTTTTTTGGGACGGTATTTTCGCTATCAGTCGAAAAAGTTATTTATTTTTCCTAGTCTTTATTCACGAGTATTAAACCTCAACTCCACAAAATATTTTAACATGGCCAAGTAGGTTCTTGACACTTCAATTTTTATACATAATGATTTTAAAATAAATCATCCCAAGTGCAAGAATTTGATATCAGAAATTTATCTATTATTGCTGCAATTATCTATTACTGCTGCTATTAGCAAAATTTGAAGATAGTCGCAAAAATATCTCGACACTTATGGGTTAAACGAAAGGCAGTATGTCTCAATACAGCCCCACCCGATTGTATGTTATAAGCAGCCAGTTTAAGGGCATTTAAATGTGATTTACAATGTGAGCATAATGAATTATAATGACTTAAGATATGTATGGCGATATGTGTTAAGAATGATTAAATTAATTTTTAAAAATTTTGTTCTCCAATCCTTAAAGTAAACAAAAAATATAAATGTGAATGAATGGGAATCCTTACAAAGCCGTCAGAAATTTTAAAATCACATTTTTTCCAAAATACTATCATAAAAACCTTTAATATGATAACCTGATCTTTTTCTTTAATGTTGATTAGTTGCAAATGGATATAAATTTTGAAAAAATATAGTGAATTTTCATAATTTTTTTAATTTTCCGAACAAGAAAAGGAAGATTTATTTTTATAAAAAATTTTTGATCTATTGATAACTAACATTGAGTATGTTTACATAATGAAGATTTGAATAACCCATGAAATAATTTTCTGTGTAATAATGTGTATCTTTTTTATCCTGAATTTTCGCTTTTGCACAGTGCATAATCACTTATTCTTAGTTTAAATGTTTTCAAAGGTGCCTTATAAAGTACTATTATAGTAATTTTTTTCTGAACTGAGTTTAATGTAGTACTAAATGGCAGTATAAGGAAATAAAATAGCTGCTGCGCATAATGTAAAATAATTGTCAAGTGATATTGTGTATTAAAAAAATCAATTAAAATTAGATAAAAAATATTTGAAATAAATAAATAAAAAGTAAAACTAAATATATATATATATATATATATATATATGTATGTGTGTGTGTGTGTGTGTGTGTGTGTGTGTGTGTGTGTGAAGATAAAAATAAAGATAAAAATTAGATCAATATTTATGTTTTTCAATTAACAGTGTTGAATAAATTGCGTTGTTTTAAAAAGAAACTTTTCATCTTTCTTTTTAAACAATTATTTTTAAGCTTTTAAAAAATTATAAGCATTTCAGGGTTATTTTTTTAATTTATTACGTTTTAATTTTTTTACATGTTTAAATCTATATTCAAACGGCAGTAGTCGAAAAAGAAACTATACTCAATAACAATGTCTAATAAATCTTAATACTTTTCACCAATTTCATACATTAATTAACAATTGTTTGTATTTCAGTTATATATCATTAAATAAAAGTCATCAATAATATAAATCCTTAATCATAATACTGAGTAATTAATACAAAGTATAGTTAATTTCGCTAACAACAAACTAATACAATATTCAATAGTAATCAGCATTAAGTACCATATTCGTTTCGAGGATTTTCAAATTAATTATTTATTAGGGCTATGATTATGCAAACATGCATTTACCAATTACGCTAGTGCACTCGTGTTTTCTTTGTGCTTAAAGTCCTCCTTTTAACACGTTAGTTGAAATAGCTCAAAAAGGGCAATTATGTTTTCTGAATGCTAATCCCTCTTTACTAATTATGCTCTTAATATTTTTAGCACAAATATTTCATAATAACTAAGTGCGGTTTTAGCTGCATTTTTAGTTTTCATTTCTAGCTCTTACGTTGATTTGATATAACTATAATTTTTTCGTAGAATAACATGCAATACGAATTTCTAATTTTATTTTAGGCTATTTTAAACAAGAGGAATGCTTTACTATTTAGTATGAGTACTTTACTTTACGTAAGAGCTTAAAGTAGTGTATAATAAGTTTTATAAAAGCAAAACACAAAAATCCATTAAAAATACACCTAAGAATTTCAAAGGCGATCTGCTTCTCTACGCTTTTATTTAGGCTAAAGTAGACAGTCTTCACATTTAGTGAAAATCGACTATTTAGTTGCATATGTATGGTTCTATTGGGCTACTTATTTGACTTTTAAATTTCTATTGGCTAAAATAGCAAACGATTGTTTTTCAACAGATTAGTATGATCACCCCAAACCTAAACAAGTTTTTTTAGAATTGTTTTTGGCTCCAAATTTAGAGAGATATTTTGAAAAAAATTACCAAATTTACTTTATTTAGGGCACAGAATCAGTAATTGGGCGTTTTCAGAGGTGAATTTTACAGCTTTTGAATGCTCTGAATGCTGCTGGTGACGTGCTGTCATTAGCGGTCAATACTATGTGTGACGTGTTCATAAACACTTTAAAGATTATTTTGGACGAAACAAAGAATGGTATCTGCTAACGTCCGCGTGACTCCTGAAGAATAATATGATAAATTTTCACTCGCCCGAACCCGTAGAAAAGGTCTTAACAATAGCTATGGATCAGGGGTGAACATTCTTTTGCGCACTGTGCGCCAATTTCTATCTCACTCAAGTTCAAATGCGACATACAAGTCAAGGACTACTACCTCATTACATTAACGGTTAAAGTTAAAAGATATGGATATAACTGGGCTTTAGCTTAAGGTAGAAAAGCAATGACATGTGAACATAAGGTTGACTTTTGACGTGGCATTATAAAATATGAGAACATAAAAATATTTACGAGTACGAAAATATTTTCAAAATCTACAGTCTGTTTCGAAACAATAAATAAACACAAGAATTGAATTCTCCACTTGAAAACATACAATTCGCCAAGTTTGCTGCGCGTGCCACAATTTGGTAACCCCTGCTATAAAGCATTAAGCTTATATTGTTACATACTTATTTTCATATCATGCAGGGTTTCAACATAATTTTCGTTACTTTAGATCTTTATAACTTAGATGATAGCAATAAGTGGAAAATTCCGCATTTACATATAAAAAATGATTATAATTAATATATGTATATATATATATATATAATTAATATATGTATATATATATATATATATATATAGATTAATATATATATATATATATATATATACTAGCTGACCCGGCAAACGTTGTTTTGACATATAAATTATTCCTAGGATTATTTTAGTAGAAAGAAATGACTAACTTATTGTAAGTATGTGAGGATGTGGTATATGAGTGGAAGAGGCATGGAGCGCTGTGAACCATGCTGGAATATAAAAATAACACAATACCAAACATTTATATTTTTAATTCATTGTAATTTATTCTTTACATTTATATATATAGCTAATTACAATAATTTTACTAAAAAATAATATCAATCCCTTAACGGAATAGAGTGAATAATATTTTTAGCTAACACAAACAAACTGCATGGTTTGTCCACTCGAGATCATGCCACGTGTAATTGTCCGTGTGAAAAGCATGGCGTGCTCAAATCTAAGCCACAAACAAACATAGTTTGGCCTTGAGACTTATTCATAGTCATTCCATAAAAAATTTTGTCCAAAAAAAAAAATAATAAAAGGATGAAAATCTGAAACATTTTCAGATTTTAAATACGCACTATAGCGCTATATATTAAAATCGTATCATAATTTATGCGTCGTCCCTATTTTTCTCTCATATTCCATTAAGTTGGAAAGTGTATATTATTCATGACTGTGCTGTATTTTTTTTTTCTTGTTTCGTAAAACCCATCTTTGGAATCGAAATCTATCTTAAAATCGTCTACTAAAACTATTTTACAATATTCGCCAAGTATATTACAACTACACTTCATCGTTCTATATATTGTTTCGAATGCGTATCATAATACATGCGTATACCATGTATGTCTTTCTTGGGTTGATTCCTACTTTAACGACTCGACTCTCGCCAAGGTGGCGATCATTAAACATATGCAGTTACCATGACAATTTTTTGCATTCATGTGGCAATCATAATTTAGAATTAAAATGGCGATTTGGAACAACATGTAAGCACAGCATGCCGTTACATTTTTATTTATTTTGGATTGCCAATTAATGTAGTTGTAATAATAAAGTGTCTTCAAATTCCTTAACTAGTGCATATCGCTAATTTGTTTACTTTAGTTTTCATCTAGTTCTTTTGGGAGCGCCGAAACGGTACGTACGTATTATGCCGGCGGTCACTTTCGCCAAACTACTTTTTCGTCAAATTTGCTGGCAAACTATTGCCAATCGTATTCCAAACCATCAACAATTTCATGTGCCCGGCATCTATCTTGGTGAAAATTGCTAGTCTTGGAGGACCACCGGGATAATACGTAAGTACCGTTGAAACTTGTGCATAACTCCCAGAGACCCATGACTGCAAAGCTCGCCAAATTACGGGGATTTTTTAGGTTGGCGAGAGTGGGGTGCGTTAAAATAGGAATCAACTCTTTCTTGTACCATAAAACACATCTTTGGAATCGAAATCTATCTTAAAATCGCCTACTGAAACTGTTTTACAATCTTCGCCAGGCATATTCGTCCTATAGGCATATTCCAACTATGCCGCAAAGACATGAAATGGGAATCATAATCCATGAGTGTACCGTGTTTTCCTTTCTTGTTCCACAAAGCACTTCTTCAGAATAGAAATCAATATTAAAATCGCCTAATAAAACTGTGTTACAATATACGCCAGGCGTTTTCTAACTATACTCGAAATATATTTATAATAAATTGTCACGTTTTGGCTCCCCATTTAGCGATCCATTATCAAAAATTGCAAATCCTTGTGCGACTTTCAACATTTTATTAACGCCCCCCCCCCTCTCCACACATTTGAAAAGGGACTCGATGCGCTAATGCCTAGGCAAAAATCCTGATTTAACTTATTAGCACTCAGGTGCTAAAAATTTTGAGGTGGACCGCCCTTGTGACTTAGAGGTATGAGACAAAATCATATTCGCAGACTTAACGAATATACATATAAAATTTCTTTAAAATCGGTAGAGCCGTTTTGGAGGAGAATATGATAACTAACACTGTGACATGAGAATTTTATTTATTAGATATACCCAATATGAGTTCAATCGAATGTATCGTTTAAACGCTAGAGCACTTTCAAGAATTTCTCCCCCATAAGCCATAATGTAAAAGAAATCTTTGTAGTAGCCCAGTAGAAAAACTATAAGTTCTATACACATCAAAATCAATGTCGGTCTTACGATGGTGGTTTATAACATATATACCCAATTTGAGCTCAATCGAATGCCCCGTTTAGGAGCTATCGTGTTCACTCACACACACACACACACACACACACACACACACACACACACACACACACACACACACACACACACACACACACACACACACACACACACACACACACACACACACATACACACACACAAACATACATCTCGTAAAAATAGCATAAATGAATTCAGAAGACCTCAAAACGTGTTAATACATCAAAATCTCGAAGTCGAATTTTTTCATGATTACAATACTTTCCTTACAGGGTACATGTTCGGAAAGAAAAAAGGATGAAAATCTGAAACACTTTCAGGTTTTAAATACACACTATAGTGCTATATATTAAAATCGTATCATTAGTTATACGTTGTCCCTATTTTTCTTACTTATTCCATTAAGTTTCAAAAGTGTATCATTATTCATGACTGTGCTGTATTTTTCTTGCTTGTTTCGTAAAACCCATCTTTGGAATCGAAATCTATCTTAAAATCACCTACTAAAACTATTTTACAATCTTCGCCAAGTATATTACAAATATACTTCATCGTTTTTTATATTGTTTGGAATGTGCATCATAATCCATGAATGTACCGGTTTGTCTTTCTTGGGTTGATTCCTACTTTAACGCCTCGACTCTCGCCAAGGTGGCGATCATTAAACATATGCAGTTACCATGACGATTTTTTGCATTAATGTGGCAATCGTAATTTAGAAATAAAATGGCAATTTGGAACAACATGTAAGTAAAGCATGCCGTTACATTTTTATTTATTTTGAATTGCCAATTAATGTAGTTTTAATAATTAAGTGTCTTCAGATTCCTTAACTGGTGCGTTTATCGCTAGTTTGTTTACTTTAGTTTTCATCTGGTTCTTTTGGGAGCGTTGAAACGGTACTTACCGTATCGTACAATCGTATTCCAAACCATCAACAATTTCATGTGCCCGGCATTTATCTTGGTGAAAAATTGCTTGTCTTGCCGGACCGCCGGGATAATACGTAAGTACCGTTAAAACTTGTGCATAACTCCCAGAGACCCATGACTGCAAAGCTCGCCAAAGTACGGGGATTTTTTAGGTTGGCGAGAGTGGAGATGTTAAAATAGGAATCGACTCTTTCTTGTACCATAAAACGCATCTTTGGAATCGAAATCTATCTTAAAATCGCCTACTGAAATTGTTTTACAATCTTCCCCAGGCATATTCTTCCTGTAGGCATATTCCAACTATACCGCAAAGACATTTTAAATGCTGTTTGGAATGGGCATCATAATCCACGAGTGTACCGTGTTTTCCTTTCTTGTTCCACAGAGAACTTCTTCGGAAAAGAAATCTATATTACAATCGCCTAATAAAACTCTTTTACAATATACGCCAGGCGTTTTCTAACTATACGCGAAATATATTTATAATAAATTGTCGCGTTTTGGCACCACATTTAGCGATCAATTATCAAAAATTGCAAACCTTGTGCGACTTTCAACATTTTATTAACTCCCCCCCCCTCTCCACATTATCTGGCAAACACATTTGAAAAGTGATTCGACACGCTAATGTCTACACAGAAATCCTGATTGAAATGAATAGCACTCGGAGGCTAAACATTTTGGGGTGGACCGCCCTTATGACTTAGGGGAATGAGACATAGTTAAAAACCTATTCTATGACCTAACGAATATACATAGAAAATTTCATTAAAATTGGTTGAGTGGTTTCGGAGGAGTTAGGTGACTAACACTGGGACAGGAGAATTTTATATATTATATATATATATATATATATATATATATATATATATATATATATATATATGTTAATCATAAATAACGCTTTAATACAAATAATAGATATTGTTATTTAACACAATCATGCGTACTTTCTTTGATTAACATCACTTGTATAAAAAGCTTAGTTGAGTTGAATTTTAAATTCGATATTACGCAAAAGAAACGGTACTGTCCTGAAAAATCACACTCTGCATTCGAGTGTTAATTGATTATCGGAAAATAAATAAAATAAAAATAAAATAAAAACGAAAATGAAAAACAAAATAAATACACTCGATCAAAAAAGACACTTTTCCCATTTCGAATTTCCGTTATTCGATTCTCATCAAATATATTTATTTTTCATTACCTTACACGGCGTTATTGATCTCCTATTTTATTCATAATTATCGTGTTCTGGGATGCGAAATAGATGATTTAGACAGCATGAGTGTACCAGTACCCGATAATTACGACGTCGAGCAGCGATTATTTCTTTTCGTCTATGCCGTGCAGGTAATTAAAACATCTTATTTAAATAAATGCACGCCTCGTAGCTCCAAGTTAAGGAATCTGGGATAATACAAAACTGGGAACTCCAGGTGGACGGGAAAGCATTAGATTAACTTGATTCACAGGAGGAATGAGTAATTATTACCCTCTGAAACTGAGTGAATACGAGGTAAATTCTGAGGTTACAAAAAAAAGATAGGTTTTGCTTTTAGAATATAAAACTGTGCCGTTTCGTGGGAAATAAAATTCATAACACGTGATTTTTTAAACGTGATGCACCTGAACGGATTTGAATTTTAATAAAGTGAAATATATTTTTTAAGCGTATGATTTAAGTTGTAATAGTTTGTCGTTTGTGATCATTGAAATTATTATAGGGGATAGGTCAGGTAATGTCGGATACCTAAGCTTTTTCCAATATTCTAAAATATTCTTTTAGGTCAGCTGGACTAGATTAGCTCCCATAAGAAACATCATTGTTCCATACAATTGATTGTTGAAACATCATAAACCCCTTCCTTAAAACTCATTTTTTAAATCTGTAAAATTATCAATTTTTTTTTATTATTCTTGCAGTCCTTGCAATTTTATTAATTTTACTTGTGGGGTATCACATCAGACATGAAAAACATGTGCAAGCAGATAATTAATTTTTGTAACGCAAAGAACTTTTTACTATCAGGTGAGTTAATTTTCAGAAAATTATGGAAATGCAAATGCTAGACGTAATAAAAACTAATATGATAGATAGGAAGTGTTGAGAATTAAAAACAAACATCAACCTTTTATACTTTAACAATTTGATTTAAAGACAAATGCATTATGTGTAACGTTTGCTTTTGGTAAGAACGCTAATTTTGTACCTAGTTTATCCATAATGTCCACCAAAACAAAATATTTCCATAAGAATGTAATTCTTTAACACATTATTCTGTGTCCAATACAACCCTGAAGACTTCTGTCTGTTACAACCCGTATATCATAGTAAAAAAATCATTGATTGCCATGTACGCATAAGTATGCTTTTATGTATGCATTTGAATTACAGTAAAATAAAACATTTTTGCAACAATAAACAGCTAAAACATATTTTCAGGCAAATTATCACAACCTGAAGTTATCTTAGTTCGCACAAAACAATAGTAAAAAAAATTGGCACTATACAACAGCAACATACTAATTTTATCACAATATTTCAATCTCGGCTTTCCCTAAAACGCGTGTCTAGGTCCTGTTACGTGTTCTAATCATATAACAGCGGAACAATGACATTTTTATTGCCACGCTTGTTAAAAAGTTCAGGTTGAGTTTTGTTGGTGAAGGCAAAAAGGTTGGTGAAGCTATACGAGGGCTGTCTGCCGAAGGAGGGATTCTTTGAGCGATGCACTTTCCAAGGGATTCTAACGCGTATTAACGTTAACTATTAGTTTGAATGCAATCCCATTCGAAGTTTAACCATGGTTTTCTGTCAGCTCACAAATTTGATAGTTTTAATGTCAGCTCATGAATGTATTAGTTTTTGGTTGGCTTAAAATTGTGATAGTTTTAATGATAATTCAGGATTTAAAAAAGGTTTCTGTTTTCAGAAGATTGATTTACGGTTTAAAAAACCTAAAACCTAACATTTTAAAAATCTTATTTCGCGTTCTACCATATTTTCAGTAAAAATTATTAGTATTTATCCTTTTTATGAGTAGTAATATAGCTATTCTCTATGTTAAGAAAGAAATATAATTGAAATTTTAAATGTTGTGGCTTGATTTTGTTTAGAGTAAAAAATTAAGAAATTATAAAGTGGAAACTACTTATTGAGAACACAATACATAGAATTTATACACATAAGGAGAGCAACGTGAATTGAGATGCTTACTTGGAGTACTTTAGTTACATCTGACGAACTTTTTAAATATCCCATAAAGGAGTTCTAACTCTGAAAAATTGTAACTACGTGCAAGGAATTAAAGTTAAATGCAATTGAAATACGAACGTGGCAGTTCTACAACCATTTACATGAATTGAAAAACAGATCAAATGAATGTTATACATAACTGTTAATTTGAATTTTCTTTTGTGAATTAATCTGTGAGAGTGATGTGGTGAAGAAATGATTCATAATCTCCCAATGCTTGAAAATTTTATTTCGTGAAAGGAAGAATATTTGTATTTCAATTTCTATTATTGTAATAAGTATTTAGTAAAAATATCCTTACACATGTATTTAAAAAATATTTAAATTAGAATATACGTGGCTTGGTCATATGGTTTTCGTAAAAAATAACGCAAGTTTTATGAATCCGAAATAAAATATTTTGTTAATCATTGTTGACCAAATACAAAAGTCATCTGACTTTTTAAGCTTTGGAATGTTATACACCTGATAACTAGTTAACACGAAAACTAAAGTTCTTACTTGAGACCAAATGATCTGATTAGACGTCTATTCATCAAAAACGGCCCACCAGTGCTTAGGCGCACTTGCGATCTCGACTGGTTCAAATCCAGCTCGCGTCCGTCGGCCTAGTCGTTCGGAGTTTTTCGTGGTTTTCTCGGAAACTTCTCGTTAATACGGGTTAGGGCTCCTTAGAAAGACCCCTAATCAGGGCAATCTCACACCCGGCCCAGATCCCTCGCTCAGATAATTGGCCGTAAACTTACATTTCATTTCATTTCATTAAAAATAACCCAAAGTATAAAGTTTAAAAGCTTAACAATAACCAATGTTATGAAATGCTTAGACGTAATCAGAACTCTGAAACAATAATTTTTTCTTAAAGTGACCACGAAAAAAACATACTTTAATGAACACTTCTGCAGTATCAATTTTTAAAGTCTTTAATTTCTTAACACTAATTATCTGTGTAGAACATTTATTCCACACTTTCATATCTCACTTTAAATACAAAATATCTGAAGTTTTAGATTGACAAGTATAATTCTAAAATTTTTATAATGAAGTGAAAATGAGTTATTAATTGCATTGTAGTAATTGATACATGTACACACTGAGCTGTTTTATCTCTTAAAAATGAAAATATTTTACTTATTCAGTCAAATTCTCTAATAGTTTAAACGAAAAAATATCTTAAAATGGAAAAAAATATATCGATTAAAAAATACTCATACAACTATTTTCGAAATCGTAAAATATCACCAGTAAAAAAATCTAAATAAAAATGTCACATAACTTTCTTATGCTGAAAAAAATTAATTATAATAAATTTGCTTTAAAAAATTAATGAAATTTTTAATATCACTTATAAATCTAGAACTCTTTTCAAAAGCACAATTCTCACAGCGCGCCGTAAAACTCATCTGAATCATAAAAAACAAGATGTAGTAGTACCCTACAAAGGGAATTCGTACAGTTCTCCGTTTGGAATATATAAAACCTTTCTTAATAAAACATTAATCTTTTATACGGAAGCAAGGTGAAAATCCTGCTATAAAATAGAAAGAAACTTAAGTAAGCTAGTTAGTACATTCTTTTCCTACATCAGGAAAAACAATTTAATTATGAAGCAGAGTTATGTTTAAGCCGCGTTTAAAATGAGCCACCGAAGCACTTTTTTAAAGCATTCCATAAAATTATACCTCTTTTCGGAAACATAACCTTACACCTAGCACTAAAACTGAACTCAAATTAAAATCTGAACGTGACAATCCTCCTAGCATTTACTAGGGGCTTTGTTTCAAACGAGCCGCTGTGCTCAGAACGAAATAAAAAAGTATTCCATTCTTGGCTTTTAATTAGAATCTTTTGTGAGCGCCATGTCTCTTTTCCAAAGAGATGTAATGAATGACCTCTTTCCATTCTTCTTTTGCCTTTGTGTTGGACTGGGGAACATTTTATTCATTTGTTAATGGTTCAATTTTTGTAATTAGTTTAAAATGGAATACATTTTTCTGATCGTCCGTTATGTCTGTCCAACAAATTTTAATTGGGTGTCAAAACTATTTTCCACGTGCAAGAAATTGATCGATTTTTGCTCTGCACACAGCTGGTGAAAATGTTTTGGATCATGTAAATTGGACATTTCCTCAAGAGTTAATTTTGAGCATGTATTTTTATTTTACTTCGTTTTAGATCATATATATATATATATTACTTAACCATTTTTATGAACGTTTCTAAAGTTGACAGACAGCAAAGTGCTTTAATTCATAGAGATATGAATACAAGGAGATGACATTAGCTATCTTCAGCATTGGATGAAATGAAGTAACTGTGTTGGCTTAAGTATAACGTAACATTTTTGTTGGTTCATTTTTTAATAACTGTGAAAGACACACGATTTTACGGATTAAAACGTAAAGAGGCACAATTATATGTTACAATAGTTCTAAATACAATATCTCAGTATTCTACAGGTAAAAGTTTTACAGCTATGTCAAATACGTAATTATTCTTGCTGCCACCTTTGGCGACATTATTTCTTTAAAATTGGAACTGTCATCATACACTAACACAATCATATTACAATGTGGTCTAGGCAAAATGACGAATCGCTTACAGTTTCGGTTTCACTATCAGATAGCTAATGGCGTCTCCTTGTATTCATATCTCTATGCGTTTATGCAATAAGTAAGTTCTCAAAAATACATTTTCCCTCAACAATCAGGAGCAAAATTGCCACACGTGAACTTTTACAAACTTTTCATATTCACCTATACTTTCTCAATTATGAAGATTTTCATTATTTAAGCCTGTACTGATTTGTTGGATTTTGTTTATCATTTATAAATGTGAGGAATACCATTAATTTGCATTTTTAAATCATAATGTTATTTTTTTCTAAGCATCTTGTACTTTGGACAAGTTTGGATTATTCCTTAAAATTGTACTCCTTTGATTTCACATCGGCCGACCAGATTGTATGATGGTTAAAACACCGTACTACGGTTTCGTGTTCAACTCCCGGTGGTCGGGGTTCGATCCTCGACTGGGCGTGTATTGTCATTGTCCGTCCCTTCATAGGGGGCGACGATGGTCCACCTACTAGGTGCCCCCATAATAAAGAGGACAACAATTCCGGCCTCTTGTGGACAAAGCCTTCGAGGCAGCGGTTGGCCCTTGGAAAAAAATAATTTCATATCGAAATATGATTCACTAATACTAACATGTCATTATTCATTGGAGTTTTTCTTTCATACGCGAATTTATTACTCATCATGACTAAGGTTTTCATTACTATTACTTTTAATTTATTCTCAGTTTTCAGCAGATAAGAAAGTGTTAATTTAAATATTTATATTTTATTTACAAAGTGAATCTGTCATATTCAATATTCTCAGTCATATTCTCAGTTTTCAGCAGATAAGAAAGTGTTTATTTAAATATTTATATTTTATTTACAAAGTGAGTCTGTCATATTCAATACTAAATGTAATTTTCGCTAATTAAGTATACATCTATCAGTCCCTCACTTGTAAACATTGAAATGAGCACAGATACCTTTGCAGAATAAACTATCTTAAACTATAGAAATTACTATAAAATTTTCAAAAATCTCTAATTATTTGTATAAGACTAAAATCTTTCATCTAACATTACAACGCGTTAACACTTCTTGCAGAAGAATTTCGCAAATATAGAGAAGTACTGCGTAAGAGAATTGAAAAGTCTACTCACAGTAGATATAGACACTCTTGTATTTTAAGATACAACTTCGCACATGCGACTTGCGTTTTGGGTGCAATTGAAATCTACTTTTACAATACGTTAACGTATGCAGTACTAAACTCGACGATATTTCCACGCTGCGAACATTAACAGCTAGATGTGAACATTAGTGATAACAATAACGCATGTGCAAAAAATCCAAATTAACAGTTCAATGACGTCAAATGGAGCAATCGTATGTCATGCAGTAGCGATATTGCAAAATAGCAATAATGGATACACAAAAAATGAAAGATTTTTCGGACTTTTTCACAGCTTTAAATTAGTGAATTAACAATACTTGTTGCATTTATTGCCTGTCTAAAAAATGTCACCATGCATTGGGCTAAAACGCATTTTAGCCATTTGCTGTTTCAACATCGGTTTTTATGATGTCACCCAAAATGTGTCGCAACCCTAACCTAAATGAATTCAATGACTAATTTTGTTAAAACAAGGAAACATGATTTTCGTAGAATTGAGACCAGAAATTTAGTCAACACTGCACTGAGTATAAAGAACAGTGAGGTATGGGGCGGCTAGTTATAAGAAATGGCGTGAAAACTGTTTTTTTTCGCGGAATGGAATTTATTGTCTCTTAATAATTTGGTTTTAAATGAGTTTACTTAAAATATAGTTTGAATGAAACTATTGATAAAGTAAAAATTCAAAAATTGCGGTATATATATATATATATATATATATATATATATATATATATAACCTACTCTTTCATAAAAAAAAATAAATAAATAAAATCTGAAAGCATTATACTTTGCTAATTCCGTCCCACAAGATCTTACCATCATAAAATATTGAAAGTTTTACACACAGTTTGAATTTGTGTCTGTGACAGATATAGCAAGTGCTTTTTGGTACTTATTTTTAAGAAAATCTTGCGGAGTCAAATCTTAAGAAACGAGCCCGGGTGGGGGGGTCGAATCCCACCGTTCTCCTCCCCTAGATCCAGCAATAATTTGTTCAAAACTTATCCCGTCACTATTCATAAAAGAATGGTAGATCATCTCAGGGGATATTCAAAATCAGTGTAATTAGAACAATTCAAGAGGGAATGTTTTTATTTTTTTATTTTAACTATCTTTTTTGATAGTTACGGTTCTTCCCTTTTCTAGATTGTATCGCGTTTAATCCTTGGACACAAATTTCCTTTTTCGTGTGTGTGTCGCTAGGATTTTTTTTTTTTTTTTTTTTTGTCGAAAACAAAGATCAAAACATCCGAAGAAATATACCATCACAGTTTTCACGAAGTGGGTGAGGGGGGGGGGGGTCTTCAAGCCATGACTTCATCTCCTCTCAAAGCGCGGCGCGTCGTTCTAGCATCGAAAATCGTTGCCAGAAATTTCTTCTTCATTGTTCGTATAGAAAAGCTTCCGCCGTAATACGCACGGATCGAAGATTTGGGGGTTGCTGGGTTGGGGGGTCTGTGTGTGGGTGGATAACCCTGTTCGGCTCTCCCACGAACCTTTTCGCTTCGGCTCCCCCCCCCATCTTAAATGTCTGTCAATAAAGTTCTGCCTGATAGCGCTTTCTCCATACAAATTACAAACGTGCGGAACTCGCCTTGAGATAAAAAGGTGTCAAAATGGAGATCAATTTTTGAGTTGCTTTCAATAGTTGTCTTGTTATTTTGGGGTTTTAATATAATCGAATGGAAAGGGTGTTGTGAGAAGTTTTGATTAATATACGCGCGAAAATTCTAAAGGATTTTGAGTTTAAAGGCGGTTTTGATAGCTTTTAGAAAATTTGTTTTGATAAAAGTAAAGACTTTGTTTCTGGTGTGTTAACTTCTCGAGAATATTAAATGTCATTCTTAGTTTCAAAGTGTTTCGAGACACGGTACATGTATTTTATTCAGGAGTGCGATAATTTATAAATTTTGGCTCAAGAGATAAGGTTTTGTAGTAAGATGAGAAAATTTCATTATTTCTTAGTAATATATATTTTATTTACGATTCCGTTGATTCAAGTACCTGAACATGATTTAAAATGCTAACAAATTATTTTAAGCACCGTGATATTTTTTTCCGCAAAAATTTCCATCAAGAAAGATAAATTATATGAAACGCATCGATTAAAAAAATTTCGGATCTTTAAACTTTTGCGCCAAATTTGGAGATACATGTCGTCAAAGTTGGCAAAATTTTACGGATAACCTCAAAAAGCTGTACATCACTATTAACGTAATTTTGAGCAAACGTAGAGGGAAATTTTAGTGTTATTTCCATCTTTAATAGAAGAGAAACCTGATATAAACGTTTATATACTTACTGTATTGTGCTAGGAACTGACAAATATCTCGAAAGTGATGCAGACTAATGTATTAAAGTACTTTCGAGGGGTCCTGTAGAAGATCTATAAATTATACACGCTCTAATAAAGATGTGAGCATTATTTTTAAATCTATAACAACATGAGCCAATATTGTTTTGTTTGAAATAGGTGAATGTATCTGAAATACGTTTTAAACAATGAGTAACCATAAGTATAGGAATTATTTTGGGTGCTTCTGTAAAAGAGCTCAAAATGCGAGACGCACCATTTGCAGTGGGATGCATATCACAGTAAATAATAATAACTTTTCTGAGTTCTTCACACTTTGTTAGAAAGTGTTAAAAAGAGGAAGAGATTCAGATTTCATGAATTTACATCACCTAGGTTTAAAAGCGATTTTAGAAAATCATAAAAAGTAATTAAAAAAAATCTAGAGATTCATATTTTAAATACTCACTAAAGTGCTATATATTAAAATCCCATCACAAGCCATACGTCGTGCCTATTTTTCTTTCTCATTCCATTAAGTGTATTATCAGGTTGTAACGAAAGTTCTCCGCCAAATCTGCTTGAGTCAGCTCCTGCGGCGCCCAGCAATTGAACTCGTACATGAAGTTTATGTGATGCATAGCATGGCATTAATGTCTCTTTAGCTAGCTCTCAAGTCGTTAAATACTGATCTTCTTCCACAAGTTCTCGCAGGTGGCTCTCATCAACATCAGTAGGCCGGCCAGAGAGCTCTGCTCTTTGAATGTCATAGACCCTGTTTTTTAACTTTCAGTACCAAACTATGATACAACAGTAGAATCTAAATTACACACATAATTCTTTGACATTCTGTAGCACTTTTTGCAACAGAACTGTAAGCAAATGATGGTTCTAATTCAGTAACGTGATAGTTCCATTTCAGACACCTTGTACTTAATGATAACGATATTTCTTAACAACACAGTGTTCTAAAGCAAGTACCTTTCTTTCAAATGACAAATATTGTTTGACAAAATATGAGCAAACATACCAACGTGAACTGTTTGCAGACGATATTTGTGGTGGCGGGAAACTTTCGTTACAACCTAATATTATTGTGAGAGTACCGTCTTAATAGAATAAGGAAGAAGACGCATTCCTTGTTATTTAAAACACTTCTTTTTAACTGAAATCTATATGAAAATCACCTATTAAAAATGCTTTACAAACAATCTTCGTCAAACATATACTAACTATGTTTCTCCTAGTTTCCCTTTTGGGGATTTCTTTTTTTGGCACCAATTTTATCGATAAATCATAAAAAATTGCAAACTTTGGTGACTTCCTACAGTTAATTCTTCCCAACTCCCGGCACTATCTACCAACCCTATTGAAAAATTTAACCAAAACGTGTCGACGCAAATTGGTCCACAAAAGTATGTCTCCGTAAAAATCCGGTTTAAATGAAATAACACTCTAGTAGTGCTAAACATGCCTTTTAGAGATGAAAGGAGATTAATCTTTAACCTAGATAGAAACTAAAGTAACCTAGACAGAAACTAAAAGATATGTTTTAAAAAACTGAAGACCATATTTGACTCCGTTCATAAATGTCATTCCGATAGATTTGAACGGTGAGTCTTGATTCCTTTATTAAAACTCAACTTTTCAATCTTGTTTTATAAAACTTCATTTATTAATTTGTTTAACTGACTCTAGATATTATATTTTATTTCATAACCGAAAGCGTGGAATATCTTTCGATAATGCATTGTCTGTCAGATATGTTTTACTTATATGTAGTTGTATTTTGATGTAAAATATTTGTTTGAAATATAAATAACAATCGAAAGTCCTCCGAAATATGAAATAGAACTAATTGTTTTTCATATCACAAGCAAATAATTAGAAAAATTAATTTATGTCGAACATAAACATTTTTCTAATCAATTCTTTATACACAACGTTAAACTATTTGAGTCAATGAAAAAGAATGAAAACTTATAGTATTGGTTTTGAAAAATATTTAGGACCAGAGAGGCTCTTTGAATAAACTACATCAGAACATTTTAATGAAACTTATGTTTATTACTCAGATTTTAGTTTTGCATTTAATTTTTATAAATGAGCGTTGTAAATTGCATGTGCAAGTTATGAAAATAAAATGACAGTTTGCTTTACCAGTTTACACAGAGATTATTTTACGCAAAAATGTTCATGGAAGACTTACATCTTGTAGTTTATTTTGAACCAGATATAAAACTTTAAAGTAAAGCTTCTTTAATTATGCAGCAGTTTCAAAGTATTTTTATTTTTACACATTTTTCAAAGATAAGAACTCCATTAAAATACAAAATGTAAGAAAAGCTGCACGAACTAGAATTACTCGAATAATTATTTTGAATCCTTACCAATAATAATAGAAATAAAAATCATAAAGAACCAAGAAAAAATAACTTCCTCCTCTTCAGATCCAAATAATGAGTACTTGAAAAGAGTTCCTCCAGGTTCTTTTCCGCTGCGATTTTACTTTTTCGAAAATTAAACTTGCAAATCTCAAACTAAATTATAATATATCTTGAACTTTCCCCCATAAGTTGCTTATTAACCGCGTAATTTTGAAATTTCCAATTCTTTATTTCACTTATTGAACGTTTCTATTTAATCGCTCCGTGGATATTAAAAAAATAACCATTGATTTTATGCGCATTTTTATCTTTGAAATCCACGAGAGGAAAAAAAAAAGAAATTAAAAGCTCGATGTATTATAGGGAAGGAAGAAAAGTCGTTTATTCAGCTACGCGCTATACAAGAAAGTTAATCCAAGGCTTTGTTCGAGGTACGGGTATTGTCAAGTTTCTAATTAACTAGTAGAGAATGTTCTATTTGCATATTTATTTTCTATTTTCTTACACTTTTCTACGAATTTATTAACTTCGCCCGCAGATCAAGTTGGTACAGCTAGGAATTACCATAAAGGAACTTGATAGAAAAAGCTATTTATAGGCATGTATAAGATTTTCATTGATTAGGAGTCAGCATCCTTGCTTTAAAGTAAATAAATCTAAAAGATCTTTCATTTTTTTCTTCATGTGCGAATTTCATTCGAAGTTTTAATTGTGAGACTTTGACGAAGAAATTTTCTGCCACGATTAAAGAATCTGAGGAAGTAAATGTTGGAGAATAAGTCTGCTAATGAGCTCGGATCTTTTCAAATGGGACAGAGATAAAAAAAAACTTTGTAGAAGTCTATTTTATTTCTTTTTAGAAGGATAATAGTTGTTTAAAATTAAATTCAAAATGTTAGAAGCGTCTTTACAACTATACTATGGCGATATGTTTAGGAGAACTAGGATTCCTACATTATGTGGGAGGAGTAGGATTCCTACATTATGTGTATGATGGTGCTGAAATACTTTAATTTGGCTGAATTATAACTTTCTTTTATACGACGGCATACTTCTTTCCAAATAAAGCGTGCTTTGTAGAAACTTGACTATAGTGCAATTACAATAATTTATTTCAGAACTTATTCTGAAGTAGATGCATTACGTTTCTAATCAGACAATTTAAACATTCCTATAGTACTGTAAATTTACTAACTGTATAGTAAAAAAAATTACAGTCAGTATAATATTTAAGTATACAGTATAATAAAAATATTAAACATGTAAAAACACTTCAAATTGTCCGTAGTAGTAGATTTATCCGTAGAAAATTTTGTTTTCAGGGCGAAGTACTTTTTGTGTATAAGTCATTTCTTCTAATTTGCAATTATTTCTTATTCCTGCTCATAAAATTATGTAATGAATTTTTTTTAATTTTGAACAAAACCGTTTTTGAGCTTTTTTTTCTTCTTTTTTAGATATACTTAGAAGACTAATTTAAAAGAGTTTTCTTCACTCTTAGTGTTTGAAGGAAAATGTTACTTTAGCTAATATAAAGCAAATGGAATAATATTTCACAAAAAAAACTTCGTAAACACAATTTTATTTGTTTTTCTTGTCTAATTTTCCATTAAAATCAAATAAAGTATCAAAAATTGAGAGTATACGTGCTTCTTGTTTGTGTATAAATAAAAAAACGAAAACCTTGCACTAAAGTATGCTTACGTTAATTTAATTTTTACCCATACATTTCTTATATTTAATTTACCACGTTTGATAGACATCGCAATATTTGTCTTGTGTTATTAATGTAATAAAATGTATTAAAGCAAAGTATTCCCTTTGAAAAATAATTTTTACTTCCCTTTCCCCGAAATTAAATTGATTGTCAATGAGTACATACTTTCATAAAAGCAAAATACGATATAACATCATTTAATATTTAAGATACTTCTTTCTGTAATATAAAATTTTCACTGGAAGAATTTTTCAGAATCTCGCATGCTTAATGAATTGAATTATTTTAGCTTTGTAATAAGTGATTCTTATAACGTATAAAAATTATAAATGCCTCAGTACTTCAAAATATCAGATGCATTTGCGCTTGTATTCTATAATAAAGTTATTAAAATTTAAACAATAACGGAGTTAGTCCAACTCATTGACAAAAATAACGAAAAGAATGTATGATGCATCTTACAATGCTATCTATTCTTCGAACATAGAAAGAACCAACTACCAAAAGATAAAGATGCACTCGAACCTGTTAACGGAGTTGCAAACATTTAGTTTTTCCTAAGCAAGCTGTCGTGCATCTCAACTCCACGTCAGACAATATCTAGCGCCATGTTTTCATCTAACGGCAAAGTGATGAAGTGAAAAACTGGAGTAACTTTTCTTGACCGTCTGTGGACATCATTTCCGCTAAGAAAGCATTTATCAGTGTCAGATTTTGTTTCCTTTAGAGGCGGTGTTATAGGGTGGAAGGGAAGGAAGTATAGTCCCCGTTATCTTGTCCTCTCTGTGGAAGGGGGCTGTGAGGAGCTTTTTCTTCCACTCATCCCCACCCCACCCCAAACTCAGAGTGTTGTGGAGAGAAAAGTATGTTCTTCCATTCGCATGAAAAACAATTTTTCTTTTGGAGGATTCCGGTTATCACTTTCTCGAAGAAATTTTGCCCAGCATCTGTCTTAAAAGGTTCAAACCCAGTGGAAGGGTTAAAATCCCAAACATGACACCAGTCTCATAGCATTAAAATTGATGCGTGAAGGCTAGAAAAGGGGAAGAGACGCTAGTAGCTTGTATTTGAAATAAATATGTCTATATTTGCTTTTGTTTTATTGCTCCAGTGGCTTTTGTTTGATCTAATGATGAATCTATCAAAATCTAAGAATGCGAGAAAAATATAACGCTTATTTATTGATTGCCAGTTGAGTTTATCAACTGTGCAACTGTGAAAGATAGTTTGGGTATATGTCAATTTGGAAGATTAACACAAATTTTCCATAAAATTTAACGATTCTGCAATATTTTTTTCTTGAAAGGTAAATTTCTTGATTAGAATAAACAAGACAGTGTATTTTGTGCTATGGCAAGCCTATACGAGTAACATTTGGCTAGGGTGTGTGTGGTGGGGAGAGGGGGGCTTGGGCGGAGGAATTTTTAAGTGATTCTAGCGCGTATTCACGTAAATATGGAAAAAAACCGCCCAAAACTCAATGTCGATATTGTAAAGAAGTTATTTAGTTAGGCTGTTTTAAATTATTAAGTTGCGTTGTGACATGAATAAACCAGGTACGATATACACTTAGTTGCAATATAAAAAAGAGACGTTAAATACTTGAAACTATTTTATTAAACATATACTATTGAAACATTATTATAACGGGCGGTGGTGGCTCAGAGAAAATAAAATGACGTCCTATATGGACAGTGCAATTAAGATGGAATGACTTAAAAATTACGCCAGCACAGAATTACACATTGGCAAGAACAAACACTTGGCTGAAATCAATAACGCCAATTCCAGAGCAACCCTAACAGTTAATCCAATAAAATTAAAATGACGTAATCGCGAGCAAATAATTTTAAAGATGAGGCAGAGCAACAAACAATAAAAACGCCAACACCAAGCCAAAGTAGGAGAAGCCAAAAGTACGTTGATTTTGCAAACGGACGCAAATATAATCTATTTTTAGCACACCGGTCTGAAGAGACGAATAAACAAAAAGAATAGTGCATACGGGTAAAAGCAAATATACAGATTTAAAAACCGAAATGGCAGAAAAATGAAAAACAGAAGTGATTTAGAATTCTTAATTTTGGATAGATTACATTGAAGAAAGCCAAAGTAAATGATTATTAAATTAGATATGTGATCTCCATCACAGATATATCGACAGCTGCGAGAGAAACCCAAACCAGGGACCTCATACGACTATGCCATCTACTACGTTCAGAGAAGAAACAAGACAAAAGTAATCGATAAAATTCAGTATCCATAAACAAATTTTTCATTCATATGAGTTTAATATTTCGAATTTTTTTAAAGTTCTACAGTTTGTCAAAGAAGTTCAAAATAGTGGCTCAATATTTAATAGATAATTAAATGCTAGAATTTAAATATATGTAAATATATGTATAGATATATGTGTGCGTGTAAATCATAACGTACAGTTCAGTATATTTAATTTCGCTCTAAACCTAGAGTATTCGTGAAAAACGTACTAAGTCTAAAATAACTAGTTTTCAGTTTCAGTTCATTAATTTAATAATGTTGATCTGAAAAATATATGACGCCAGAACCATTGTTTATATAAATAAATAAAAAGTACTTCCGTCCAAAAATGTAATAATTTAAAATTTTTAGTAGTGCTAATGTTTACAATTAAGCGGAATGCAGAAAAATCATTATTTAACTTAAATTATTAAATTAGACAGTGAACATAACGCTAGAAAATCAATGTAGCACTTTCAGTACTTTGGAAGTACTGTAGATGTATTTTATCTATTAAACTTTGTTGTTGTGGGATTACGGCCAAGTTGTTGCCTTCAGTGTCGGTCTATCTAAGGGATCCTCACCCGTATTTAAGCAACGCTATTAAAATTTCAGTGCTTAGTTTTATCTATCAGATGAAGTTACTTCATCGATATGGAATTGAGAAAAGGGTTGAATACTTTATGCCATTTGCCGTCATGTTTTCCTAAATGACAAAGTTCATTTTTCTAAGATTTTTTTAATATTATCGGACACACATTAAGAATCTTGAAATTCGATAATCTCATAAAAGTTGCAAACCTTAATTTTTTAAATTGAAGTATAATAAATAACATTTAAAAATAATGGAAAATGAACTATTGAAGCTCTCTGTGCCACACATGAAGGGCCGAATCTTTCAAAAGTGAATCAATAAATCACAACTGCATTCAAAATTTCAAGAAGTGCGGTCATGTTTCTAAAAATCTCGCGTATCGAAATAATAAAGTGTGGACATTAGAATTAAAAATACGGCTGTCTCATCAAGCAAAATCCTTTACAGTGATGAGAAGTAGGCCTTGTCCTTTCTCAAAAATAGTTCTTCCTGGTTTTCCAAAAAACAGTTGTGTTTAACAATACATGCTATTTTGAATCTCCATCTATTAACTTTTTAAATACGACACGAGAATTAACTGTCTTAGAATTTATGGATCTTTGTTTAAGATTGTAGTTTAGGTATTTAAACTAATTCAGGTTGCGAATATTTAGTGATCTGAGTGGCTATTAACTTGAAATTAAGTTCACCAAAAGAGAGTTTTTCACTGCAACTCAGTTACATTATTTGTTAACAAACTTTTTCGCACACATCATAATCTATTTTTCGACTTATTTTTTTCAATAGCGATGCATTTTGTAAACAAATTTTATTTTTTTAAGCAGTTAAAATGTATGAACTTAGTAGCGTAAACAAAGACAAGGTGGCAATTACTTATCTCACAATCGCAATATAAAGAGAACGAAATTTCTATCTGCACCGAACTTGCAGATCTTTGAAGACTTTGACTATCACGGTGGTAAATACGCAGAACAGTCATAAATTAACACGAAGATTTAACGCTGGGAAAAAATAGGAATTTGTTGCACATGTGTTTTTGCAACGTTGGCAAAGAATAAGTTAAAGATAATTCGGAGAATGTGATACGCTGGAACACTACCACATATACTGAACGTTGCTTTTACCATTCCGTATTTTAAAGTTGTGTGAAAACGCCTACCTGTAATTTTTTCTTCGTTTGCAGATTTTTTTTGCCCTTTCTCCACATAAATGTATTTATAAAGTTACTATAATACACATAATTATGATAAATAATATTAACATCTCTGTGAAAGAGCCTCACAATATATAAAACTAAAATAAACATTAAGAATTTATAATTTACTTTCTTAAATGAACACAAATCTAAAAATGAGTTTCTCCCATATTCAACTCATAAAAAATAAATCTACTTATCATTCGACAAAAAATTTAATAATAAGAAAAAAAAGATTCAATTCCAGTGAAGTAAAAAATACATTAGAAAATATTAAATTGAAAATTCATAAAGAGCAGAAAACTCGAAGAACAAGCTATAAGTCTTTATTTTATTTCTTCTTACTTTTTTGACACATATGTATAAAACAAATAATGCGCGTTGATTAAATAAATATTCATTATTTTTATAATTAAAAGAAAGTACTGATTCGAATTTTCTCATTCGTAAATATGAAAGAAAAATATCCAAAGAAATAAAAAGAAAAAGAAAACTTATTTGCGTATCAGTTCAACTTAATTACACTCATTTTTACATTCACGCACAAAAAATAATTTCAAAGATTTCATTAATTATTATTTTTTAGGTATATACAATAGAAAATTAACTAGAAAGAACGAAACAGGGGAGCTTTCAATTTAATTGATGATTATGAAAACTTCAAAGTACTGACAAAAAAAAAAGTTTGTTTTTATTTTAATAAACTATTATTCTTTGAGGATCAATAAATTAAGTCATTAATCAACCGGAATTTGAATAACACAGCCTTCCTTATTACCCAGAATCTGAAATCTAATAAAAATATTCATTAAAAACAGAAGAGGCCGAACTTATTCTTTTATCGACGAACGTTTTAATTAATTGTTTGTCATTTAGCGTACAACATATTTAATTTGCTTCAAAGGAACTTTCAGCACTTGACAGATTTAAAAACAGGGTTAGTTAATTTTTCTGTTAACTTTGAGTAAAGTTTCAAACGTTAAAAAATGTATGCGAGTGTGTTATAAAATACTTTCCAAGATTTTTTTACGAATATAATTCATTTGAAGTATTATTTGATAATTATTAAGACATTGATTTTTCTGTGTTATTTTGGCATGGAGTTAGTTCAAACTTTTAATTTTAATTCTGAATTAATTAAATTTATTAGCTCTTGTCAAAACATCCAAAAATCTATTTTTTAATTAGAAGTTGTCTGCCACATTGATAAATTAAATTGAACAGAATTGTTTTAATGTTTGAGTTATTTTTAAATGGTCCCTTTTAACTCAGGTTATTTCAATTGAAACAGAATAATTATATATATATATATATATATACTCATTCAATGCTCTATATTAATCCAGAAAATTAATTTTTTTAGAAACACAAATTCACTGAAGTTAGCAAAATTAAAATAACTTATTAGTAGAATATGATCTAAATACAGAAAGTACTCTCAGTATAGCCGTATACTTCAAACGTGAAAATGATTTTAATTTATTCGCACATTTAAGTTTTTGTGTTCTTTTAACCAATAATTATTAATGTTATTATAGAAATCAATGAAATAGAAAATGGAAATAATATAATTAATAAAAAAGAAAATGTTTGCCGGGTAACAAGGTTAAATTTTTTTTAAGACGCCCTCAATATAGTAGAATCAATAAAGTTTATTAAACATCTAAATTATCATATTTTTTATTAAATTTTTACCTTTCGTGGAAGGAAATTCAACCCAAATTTACAGAACACTTCTTGAATAAAGTATTTCTTTCAAATTCTATAAAAAATAAAGTATATTTTTAGTTACATTTATGCGATTAATATAGAGAATAATTTGATGGTTGGAATATCTTCTTGAAAATATGAAGGAAAAAAAATCTTTTCCATGATCAAAAGCTGGAAAGCAAGCATTTAAGACACTTGATTAGAAAGAAATAAACTCTTACTTCAGATAGTACTAGAATGCGTTCTATTGGTTTGGATGAAATAAAATATGAACAAAAAATGATGCGCTTCACACTTATTAAATAAAAGTACCCAAATCCGGCTGTAGTTGAGACTGTAGTACACATGAAACATGTAATTTGCTACACGGGAAACAATCGGCACACTCACGCTACTATACGGCAAATGACTGCTGGCATCAACGACCACGGTAGTCACGTTTTCGAGGCTAGAAGACTGGATTTGCTTTAGTTATTTGCCTAATAAAATGCTAAGTTTCCAAGTTCTTTCAAATTTAGGAAGCTTCTTACGTGGGGTAATTGAAGAAATTGGACATCTTCGCTTCATACGACGGAATTATGTTGCAGCTACAATGGAGTTCTCCTGGTTCTTGTAAAACAATTTTACCAGTGTAACGAAGTTCACATATTTTTCGTGTCTAAAATAATATTCCTTTGTTTCGTCTTTCAAAATCAAATATTACGTATTAATCTCTCTTTCCACTTTGTTCTTCGGCTTGATAAAATATTCTTCCTTGTACGGCTCGGTATGTCTGGGTTTTCGGGGTTCCCCTTCTAAATTAATTTCGCTTTAGTATTTGCTATGTAAAAAAACGAAAAAAAAACACTAAAAAATACTGGTGTTAAACAATAAAGTAAATAAAAAACTTTGTAAAAAACACACATAAGATGTTATAGGTAAGAGGATACGCACGTTTCAGCCAAAAATTGTTTTGGCCTTCTTCAGTCCAAGCCCTTCCTCGCAAGCAGCACAGGGACGGAACGTCGCAAGCAACACAGGGAGTTCCCTGTGTTGCTTGCGACGAAGGGCTTGGACTGAAGAAGGCCAAAACAATTTTTGGCTGAAAAGTGCGTATCCTCTCACCTATAACATCTTATGTGTGTTCTTTACAAAGTTTTTTATTTACTTTATTTGCTATGTAAGTTCTTGGTGCCCCTCAGTGGTCCGTCTTTGTTTTCTCACGGGGGTTGTAGGCTTTTGTTTTGGCGATCACCAAATTCTGGCACTTCTGTCTTGGCGATATGCTGTTGTTCCGTTAATTTCAAAATTTTTATATTTATTACGCCTACCGGACAGTTGTTGTCACGTGGGGCTGTGGCTTATGAGTGCTCATATTTTACTCACCAACCTGTAAAGAGCTGGCAGTTTTGTAAGAAGTTTTTAGTACACTTCTCGATAGCTGTCCGTTAGAAGAGGTTGCTTTCGCTTCATTAGGGGACTCCGGCACGCCGTGTGGCCGGAACGATTAGATATGTTCCTGGTGTTATTTTCTACTAAAGCAATGTACTGAAAGAGATTGAACTTGTTTCCTTTAAAACTGTTTTGCTGAATACCTCCAAAAAACGTAGCTTTTCAGAATTCAAGTCGTCGGTTTCTTCTCAGACTTCTGTGTGACTCATGATTTTTCCACTATACGTTATGTAAAATGGCCGAGGGAAAGTTTTTTGATTGACCACCGACAACTCCTTCACAACCAGTAGCACATTTTCTTGCAAAACAGGTATGATGTGAAGAAAACTAACTCATGCTCGAGCTGAATTCGCCTTCTTTTTTTCCAAAGAAAAATGTTAACTAGCATGTGCTGCAAAGTAAATGATGTTTCAGATTTTCGAATAATACAGTATTTGTTACAGTACAGATGCGAATAATACAGTATTTGCTAAAGCGCCACTTACTGATGAATTTCGGTATTATTTTTTACTTAATAAATGTCAAACGCATCATCTGAGTTATCTGTAGTTTAAATTTTATTGCATTTGGACCAACAGAATGCATTTTAGAAGCCTCTGATGTATTTTTAAATCGTCATGAAATTCATATCTTACATGAAAACAATTCACGCGAATTCTGAGTTAAATGTTTATAATACAAAACCTTGCAAATGAGAAAGCTTTTTAAACGAAGTTTTGTAATTTTATCATTCTGAGATTAAATGCAGATACACATAATCTGTGCAAGTACAAATCAATATGGCAGGATTATATCATAATGAAAATATGACTATCTTAAACTAGAAACCTGATGAGGATCTATACTGAAAATATAAAAATGATTTGTTTGTTTGAGTTCCTTTTCCCACTGTTTAATGAATATGCTTAATGTTTAGTGCAAACATAGTACCCTTATAAATTACCGTATTTATGACTAAATTACATAGAAGTATACAGAAAACGGTCACATAAGGTTTGGAAATAGTTCTAATAGAATTTTGGTTGCAATTATCATAAAAAACTATTATAGTATTTAGGGTTCAGATTTTTGTTAACTCTTAAAAACACATGCAATTTGAAAGAAATTTTTATTGCTAGTTTCAGAGATAATGAATTATTTTGTGAAAGTATGAATTTTTTAAATTTTTCTAAACTATTATATGCTTTTGAAAAGGAGCTTTTAATTTTTTTTCAAACTTGTACAAAAAAAATTATCTAATACTGGAGTATTTTCAAAAGCCAACCTAATATATATATTTGTGTACTTAACATTGCATGTAATGTTAAGTATACAAATATATATGTTAGGTTGGCTTTTGAATGGACTGGACATCTTGAAGAATATTTTTGAATTTGTATCTAAATGTCCGTTATGTTTTTGTAAATAGCTTGCTAAACTTTTCAAAGTGCAATACTTGAAAGAAATTTGAGGAATCGTATCCTATACTGAAAAATGAAAATTTTAAAACATATTACTTTGTTTATAAATCTAACATGTGAAATTCGATCTATACTTAGACATGTTTTTATAACACTTTTCTTTCTCCAGTGTACTGTTTCTCACAAAACGGTTAATTTATATGGAGTATGAAAATATTCCTTCATTTTGAAAAAATATTCAGAATGTCTTTTTTATTAGTCTCTTTATTCTTACAAATTATTCTGATTATTAAATAATTTTAACCGTTTAGTGAGATAATGATTTAAAAACTTACTTTTACAGAGACAACTATTCTTTGTACGCATTAATAAATCTATACAAACTGAATCAGGTATTTCCGTACTGAATAAAATCCTGATTTTGTGAAAGAGATTTTGTTTGTGTTCTGAAAAAAGCTATATCATATGATATATGTTTGAATAATATGTTACGCGAAATTGATTTTTGAAGACACACGGACAAAAATGCGGGGTTTTGACTTAAGATTTAAATGTATAATGGACTTTTGCAAGTCAAAGAATATAAATTTTCGCTTATACGATTTCAAATGAATTTTTTATAAAGAGAAATGATTATGTATTTTGATTATTAAACAAGGAGTTGTGAAAGTGAAATCAGTGCTAACCAGAATTCTGTAAGAATAATAGTTTTGTAAATAACATTGTAAAAACATGAAACTGTAAGCACCTTTCGAAAAGTACACAAGTAGGCCAGATAATTACACTCTGTCTGCTTTGGTGTAAATTACTGATTTGCTATTGGAGGAGAAAAACTTTTACATATCTCAAATGCACGAAGCCTTTATGTGCCTGCCTTATAAAGTTTTTATTCAGTTAGTTTAGGTGCGAAATATTAGTGTTTTAAATATTTTACTTTGTTTTTGTTAAGCTTCTAGTATGTGAAAAATTAAAGAAAACGTGCACTTTAATTAGAAACAATTAATTGAAACAAATCCAAGTATGTTTTTCAAAGCTGCTATACTAGTAGTCATTTATTCGAGGTTAAAATTTCATATTCAAGCTTGAAGCAATAGTTTTAGTGTTGCGATTTATTCAGTTATGTTTTTTTTGTTTGTTAGTGATAGAGTTGTGAAATGAGCTGCTACTTTTATTTTAATTTCTACTGAAATTCCAGTAAGTAAATGTACTAGTAAGTGAATGTTAATGTACAAAGGGCATTCCATAAAACTGAGAGTTATATTTTTACGTAGTGGCAACACCGCGAAACTAAATAATAAAAATACAGGCGATTTTTTCAAACTGTTAACTGTACGTTTATACAAAATTCTAAACGAAGCAGACGATTTTATTTTCCTACTTCCGTGCTTATTTAAAGAACAGTTTTATTTCCTCTACAGAAATGGAGATGAACTGGTAGGAAATTGGACATTATATCACGATAATGCTCGCCCGCATGTCGCTACTTCTGTTCAGAAATATCTTAGTAAATGCAATATTAAAATCATGCCACATCCCCCTTACAGTCCAGATCTCGCACCACAATAATACAGGCGAGGGTCCCGTGTTCGGGTCCCATCGCGCGTCAGTCGACCTAACCGTTCGGAGTTTTCCTTGGCTTTCTCCGAAACTTACCGTAAATACGGGTTAGTACCGCTTAGAAAGACCCCCACGGAGGGCACCCCACCCTTCGGCCTAGAGCCCACGCGTAGCTAATAGGCCGTAACCCCACAAACAAGCAAACCAGATCTCGCACCATGTGATTTCTGTCTGTTTTCGACTTTGAAGGAGAAGCTCCGTGGCAGAAAATTTAACACAGATTCTGAAGTTATTTCAGCAGTGGAGGGTTCTTTGAAGCAGCTTCCTGAAAAGGGCTTCTCTACTTGTTTTGAAAAGTGGTTTGAACGATGGGACCGTTGCATATCATCTGACGGAAGGTATTTTGAAAAAAGAATGATGTATTTTTTGCTGTAAATATATTTCTTGATTTTTATGATTTTACTCTCAGTTTTTATGGAATGCCCTTTGCATTAGGGCACTTAAAGTAGAGGGCAAGTTTTGTTCAACAACATTGCTGTATTTTAACCTTTCCAAGCAAATCTTTCTGCATATTTCCCTGCAAGCTGGGTGGCAATTTTTAATAATTGCGTACATCCTATTAAGGGTTAATGAACAAATTAGTTAAGAAAATTGCTTTATATATTAATTAGGATATTTATTGAATTAAGAGTTTGTAGTTATCTGAAGATTTCAATACAACTCAATTCTTACTACAACGTGACTATGAAATATTTACATTTATCAAACTGTACAACACTTTATTTTTCTTAGAATGATGTTAAATTGTTTAAACTGATACAAAGAAAAATGAAGTATTCATATTAATAACTCTGGTAATTATTAATATTCTTTGGAGATCAAAATTTGCGACTCGTTCCAAATGAACATTGCTTGAAAGATGCAACACATCCAGCACTTGTTATATCACCCATTCCCTGTACGTAACATTTTAAACTGTTCCAAATCTCTTCCGAAGCGAAAAATATCTCCAAGAGAGAGAGAGAGAGACAGAGAGAAAGGGAGAGACAGTTCAAACATTCTCCAGGAGAAAAATCTCGCCCAATCCCCACATTCACGTCACGGACCGCTCGATATCAGGGTGCGAAAAACGGAATATTTCCTTCTTCCTCCGCATACATCGGGGGGAGGTAATAAATAACGGCTCTCCCTAAGATTTCCAAATGCCTCGGCTTTGATTAACGAGGGAAGCAGGTTCGAGTCTCTCTAAGAAAACCCCCCGGCTGATTAAAGCGGCGCTTGGCCTTGGGCCAATCATTGGCCCATTTGCAAGTTCATGCATGTGGTGGCCAATCAATTAGAGGGGGGTAAAAGCGCCTGTAAATGTTCACTAATGCTGCTTCCTAAGACCACTAATTCGTCCTTTCTGTCCAAGTAATTGATAATAGGCACTGTTCCTTGGGAAGGGACGGGGTTATTAAAAGTAGGCCTCGTGCGCTCGTGCGACGTCTGCCGTTCTGCAAGCCGCGAGAATGACAGGCAGGCAGAGACTGATTTCGATAACTTGACTGAGGTAGGCTCCAGCCAAAATCCTTCTTCTACGAGGGAAAACAATTTGCATTAGATTGAAAGAGACAAAGGAGGCCGGAAATTACCATAATCGACCGTAGATTCGGAGGGAAACGTTTCTTCTCCAACGTTGGTACATGGTTCAGTTGCATAAGTCTGCCTTTGAAAAGCCTAATGATTAAGTATGCTTTCTTGAGTCTGTATTGCAGTTTCTCTATTTAATAAAAATTAAAAGCGATTTTACAAATTTATATTATTTCCGTGCCTCTCAGAGTTGACGGATATAAGTATTTTATTTTTCCCCCTCAACTTTGAATTATTTAGAATTAAATTTTAAATCTATTTAAAATACTAACGAAAATATTCTACTGTTCTTTTTCCCTGTTGAACAGAATTTATTGTGTACGGTATTTTCAGAATTAGTAATCTAAATGTAAACTCTTGTAACAAAATATAGTGAAAATGCACCTTTTATGATATTGCATTAGCATATATAGACTGGAAAAAGAAACTGCAAATGTTACTGTAAAGTGTATAAAGTATGTCGCTCATAAATAATTTTGAATGAACATTATGGGCTTACAGGGTAAAATTCTTTAAAATTATAGTTTTAATTCAAATAACATAGTCTAACTTATTGTGGAGATATTTTATCATTATTTTCCAACAATTATCGCGTGCAAATAAAAAAGCAATAAAGTTAATTTGAAAGTAAAATAGAAGAATAACTTATTTCTTGACGTTCATTATTATCTAATCAGCAGTCAATACTTTGAGTCTCCAGATCTTCCAGGTAAGTGGCAATAACTGCCAGCATTTTTCCTTAAACACACACAATCTAAGTAATTATGTATATTCTGTACTATATCTTCTTCAGATAAAACTACAATTACTACTACATCTATGATTTTCTCTGAAATAACATAGACCTTAATCATTGATAGTGACACATAAAATTTAAAATAGAAATATTTCTTTAATAACTGAACAACTAAAGCAAGTAAAGCACGATTTATGATAATTAAAAATTTTATTTTAGAGTGGCATTTTTTATAATCTGTAGAGGATCACAAAATAAATGGGAGAAACAGCCAGAATGACATTCTTTTAAAAAATATGATACGAGTTTTCAGAAATTTTTAAAAAGCACCTTTTGAAACTCTTTTTGTCTAAGTATAAAAACGATTTTCTATTATATTTTATGTATTAGAACATATACAAAAAGTAAATATTTGCAAATGCAATTCTTGTACTTCCTTATTCAAATAACTAAAATCTTTTTTTAATATATATTTATATTGAATAATATATCTCTACAAAAATTGCTTGAAGGTACTTCAAAGAAAATGCAAATATTCTTATGCTGTTATCCGTATTGAAGAATATTGCGAAGAAATATTTATTTATTCTAAAATGTTAGAGCAACATATGTTTCCATTTGGTTGATATATTAGCTTGAAAGACGATTTTGAATCACAATAATAAGTAAAATATTAACATATATATATATATATATATATATATATATTTCTGATATATGCATGTGTGTAATACTATGATGACATGCACTGTTTTTCAAAATAAATTAAAATAAAATGCTTCTTAGTTAAATTTCAGAATTTATTTTTGGATTATGAGGAAATCATTCGACTAATCAACATTCTCTGTTAGTTTGTCGGTTTTTTCGCTCGAAATGTGCGGATTATTACGAACAATGCCTACATAAAACAGAAATTGGGTGACTTGAAGTGCGTGTGAGTCCAGGAAATACCTGGATGTAAAAATAAACACAATACGTAGAAAATGGCATTCTCTCCGGAAATCAGACCTGGGCGTGGCTAGACAACAAGACACCAGACTCCAGACAGTGAAGGTGTGGAAGCGATATTTTTCTCAATAATTAAACGTACTTCAAAATACAAAAAAATACCTTTACCCTTAAACTTCTAATTTTTAAGTAAATGCGAAAATTTCCTTCCAGTGTCTTACACACACACACAAACATACACAGAAATACGACATGCATAGAAGAGCTAACATCGATTTACATTATTTCATGTTTTTATGATAGCTCAAAAGGAACAATGAGTATTAAAATTACAACCAAACTGATGTTAACCATTTCTTGCTGGAATCTTACTTTTCCAGCAAGTTTAAGAAATAGTTTAGAATTTAATGCTGCTTAATACCTGAATCTTCGAAACTTTAATTTTCATATTGTATTGTAGGTAAATGACTTGTTAGAAATGATGCATTAATTTGAATTGCCATTTAATTACCGGAAATACATGAATTATCCCCAGTAGCATAACTAGTTCAAAAGACGTTCAGACAAACATTATCACGGAAACTGTTGACATTTCATAGTATTTACTTAAAAAAAAAAACACTGTCGTAATTCAATAGTCACATATTTACCAATTAATTCATTTTCTTAATCATCAAGTAATCCACTATAATACAGGTGGGCTGCATTATCAGGAAGCGGCATGAACGCCAACTTGACTCCCTATACTTCAAAATCAATTATCAAGTTGAAAGGATCATTTATATGAATTATACACATCCAGTTTAATTGGAACGAATCCAATTAATATATAACGTACTATGATTAAAGAGATTAAACGTATTATGTATACCATAGCATATTCGGAAGATTGGTTTATAAAGCTATGGAGTGGATGCGTTCGGTTAAATTAGATTGCACTTCCATATTAAAACTGTATCTTGACCTGCAAAGTAAAGTACTGACTTTTGAATTTGGTACCATTATTAGAGTCCTATTGCTCAGCTTTTATTTAATGCACTCGAAAATATATAAATGGCTATTTTTTTTAATTTTCAAAATTGTATTTTTGATCTAGTGCCGACTTAAAAAAAGATTTTTTTAATATCTTATCTTTTCTGATATAAATATATAATTACACATGCAAAGTAAAATACGGAACGAAAACAAACCTTGAAAAATGTAAAATAAATAAATAAATAAATAAATAAAATCATAGAATAGACTATGCTATTGTAAACAAATCTTATGAATAATGAGCCATGAGTTATTTTTTTAAAATATGAACATTTAACACGAAAAAACTTTAAAACTCTTTATTTATACAAATTGTAATTTACTGCTTACTCTTATTTGAAAAATTTCTAAGTTTGAGCATCCTGTTCTTTCATTTCCTTCAATAATTTGAAAGATTTCTTAAAATTAGAAGAATTTATAGATTATGTTTTGCACAGTATATCACAAAAAATGTTTATCTGTTTGTTAGTAGGGGAGAGCTCACTTCACTGAATGTGTCGTTTACAGTTTTTTGCATTCTTCCTGGAATTTCTTAACACATTTTGAATTCTCACCAGAAGGAGACTTTTAATACACCCTACCCCTGGGAAACTGCTGCTACCCTCCAAGGGGACTTTAAGAACCACGGATTAACATGCACAGGATGCTCTTCAGTGATAAGTCGGTATCAACTTCAAGTTACTAGTCCAACACCGTAAACACTGTGCTAAGACGGAACTATCTCAATACTTAGAAACAGCCTTTCTTATCTAGTTTAATAAGTGTTATAATTTTGAAAATAATGTATTTTAAACCATGATGGTAAACTATTTAAGGCAAAGTAAAAACGCAATTAGAAATATTATGTCAGATGAAGATTTTGTTTAAAATTTAAGAAATTATACTCAGAAATTCTTGTAAGTACTATAGTGCAGATTTAGTTGCTACTTTGTACGTTCTACGTGAATATTTTATTCGAATTATTGACGATATATTATGGGCATAACTTACGCAGTTTATGTTTATCATAATACAACAGATCTATAATTTTATGAATAATATATTATACTCATATGAATGAAAGACAGATTTAAAAGGTATCTACTTCAAACCTTGTTTACTTTCTCATATATACTATATGCACTCTCATAATATAAATACTCATGCAGTTTCTATGCAGATTTTTTGTGTAAATTGAACCAAAGGTCTCTCTCTATATATATATACATAATATAAAATAGTTAAACTTCCGTAATATGGAATCCCAAGTAAAACATTAAGTAGTAGCACATAATAACAAAAAAGTACTGAGAAACTGAAAACATGAAATAAAACTTGATAATCCAGAGGCAAGAAATATTGTTAAAAACAGAGCTAAAAATATCGCCAATATTTGGTAATATATTTTCATACTATATATATATATATAAGTCGACTCATTCTTCTTTCAGCTCTGTACTTCTGATTCCTGAGATATTTTTAATACTGTTTTAAATTTACTAGATTACTAGTTTTAATTTGATGTTCGCTGATATTCTAGTTGTTTATATGACTTCTTGAATGATTTGTTCCAAATTTTTTAATGAGAAATTAGTAAAAGAAAGCTATTATAATATAACTATCTAAATACTACTATCAAAAATATTCCATCTAAATATCATTAGTAATTGCTTTTAAATGATTTTAAAATAAAATACGCTCGATAAGACAATTATAAATTCCATGCTTTTGCACAGAAAACCTATTGCTTAACTGATTAGAGTATTAATTTGAGAAATAAATGTATTATAACTTTATATATGTGAACTCACAAAGACTTCTTTAATTTAATTTAGAAAACCGTAAAATAGTCACAACGAAGACTAATATTGAAAAATGCCATTTTCATTGCATTGTTTTTGAGATATATTTTGTATAAAGTACAAAAAAGTGATTTAACAAACTTTACTAAACATATAAATGATTTCTATTACTGTGATTCTATTAAATTAACTAAAACAATTAGTAAAAGTAACATGTAAAATATTAATAATCAAGGAAAAAATTGAACATAGTATTCATCTGGAATATTAATAACGAATATGCCAGGCGAATAATCACAATTTCTTCCTGTCAACTTCAGTGACATATTAAACTCAGCAGGTGTTTCCTTGATAAAAATATATTTGATATTAAATATTGCTTTATATTTATGACAATAAAAAAAAATAATTCTCTTTATTTTTCTTAAGTATTTCAGGTGCGTGTACGAGCAATACGTAATTAAAATAAAAGCAATAAGATGCACAGCGAACAGAAAAATCATATTTATTAGAATAAGAACATGAGAAATATTTCATCATCAGTCATAATTCATCTCTGACAAGGTTTCTTTATTGGGCCTTTCATAACAAAACACAAATATGATATGAGAATAAGGGTGCTGCTTAAGAAATAGCATACATTCATCCTCATTATTGCTTTTTTTGTTGTTTGATTGTTTTTCTTGCGTTGTTTGCCTTACTGTAGCTATGAAAAAAAGGAAGTTTTTTTTTGGGGGGGGTATGAATTGCGTTTGATTACTTAGCAAAACTAATATTCAAATAATTTGCATATACATATGCTATAATTTCTAATTTTTTTTTTCATTTTTTGTATTTAAAAAAATATATTAAGAATGAAATAACTGTTTCAATAATTCAGAAGCCTTTTCAAGTTCGTGCAGTTTAATTGACATAATTTCGTTATATGCTTTGAAAATGATAATTAAAAAAAATTGTAATTTGCTATTTAAAGGAATAAAATATTACTGAAGTATGAAAATATGAACATGCGAGCGCGTTTAAAAATTTTATCAGCGTTCAAGATTTTTTTTGTTGTAATGTTGTAAGACGTTTTGCAGACAACTAGTTGTGAAAAAGAAATGACATAGTAAGTGTAAAATTGTTTCCATAATTTTTTTTTGTACTGCAGTTTTTTCCTATGTAGTTAGGTTCTTTTCTGAAAAAGAATGTAAGTAAAATAGAAATTAACAGAAAAAAAAACCGAGAGCAACATTATAACGTGTTATTTACATTTCATTTTCATAAATTACAGCTTAAAAATTCTCCCGAACAAAGAAAAAGTCTTTCGAACTGAATTTTCGAAAAGAATATATAAAACATCCAAGACAGAAATGAAAAATGTTTTAATGTACATATTGTTATTATTAATTGTAAAACACTAAACAAAGTTTCAAAAAATTCTCAAATTAGATTGTGCATAAGTGTTAATTTAAACAAAAGCAGTACTGTTCAAAACAGCTGTAGAGAAATTCAGTTTATATTTTGATCAATTACTTTTAAAAAGCTTGGCTAACATATAAAATCAAGATTTTAAGGGCAAAATTTTAGATTTGAAAGAAGTATGATAAGTCATCTTTCTAATAATATATTTTAACAATTGTGCGACTTCCATTTGCAAACGCACTTAATTTCCGCCGTAGAGTATTAGAATTTTATATGTGAGTAAAATAAAGTTGAAAATGGATAAGGGCTTCGATTCTAAAATTTTAGAATCAAAATACAATAAATATACAGACAGATTCTCAAGACGGAAATATTTATAGGTATTTTACAATATTCTTCTAAAAACCTACATGCGTAACGACTTGGTTTATAAAAACAGTTACAATGCGTCACTGGAACTTCGGTTTTTATTGTTTATGCTATCGTATTCTTCTAGAAATAGGATAAAGTGGATAATATTCCGACGTTTTGCTGAGCTTTTTTATCATAGCACTGAAGAATTTTGTTTCCTTACCTAATCGTTGTGATGCAAATCCTCGTAATTACAGTACAAATGTGGAAAGGGTGTAAATATAACACCTTTTTTTCCAGAGTACTTTTATTAAAGATTTATTTTCGCATGCAGGCTTTTGAGGAAGTTTCGTCTCCTGAACTTCTGCTTGTTTGAGCCAATTGAGAAAATTGCCGATATTGTGTTGAAATTGAAAAATATGTTAAGTCAAAGAGGTATAACTAAAATTATGAAAATTTGTTATTTTCTAATTTACTTTTTTCATTTATTACTAAATATTACTTCCTAAAAAATTATTCCTTCATCTTCAGTTTTTTTCAATGCTGATATCGTATGACGAAGAGTAATTCTAGGACTTTCGTAGCATCATTTTTTTCTTCATTTGTTGACAATATTCTCTTACAGATGCATTACTGGTGATATTTAAACAGTTTTTTCAGTTGGTAAATCTGTCTATTTTAATATAAATTCTTGCGTAAGTGCTCAACTATTCATTGATCTTCTAGTTAATAAATCTATCGACTGTACTATAAAGTTACGTATAATCATACAAATATTCAAAGTGATTTTAAAGAAGCACTTGCTGTACTAAAGATTTGAATACTTTTCAAATTACAGGTAATGCACACGAGAAAAAAGAATTGCGATTGTTTGAAATTCATTAACATATTTTTATCTATAATTTACATCTAAGTTTTCCCAGAAATTGTTTTCAGAGTGTCTGATAAAAATTGTTTTAGCATGCTAACACGAAAATTTTTGAAAACCTAATATAATAATATTTAAACGCTACTTTACTATGAATATACTATAGACCCTCTAATTCAAAGATTTGAATTTATTTTTTAAAATATTGTTTGGCTATCCCTCATTAAAATTTTTTTAATCAAATTTTGTCGAATCTAATTAATTTTACTGATTTATAAAAGTTTTATATAATTCCACTGCAGCACACAGACGTAAAATCAAAATAAATACATATATCCAATTTCCACCAAGAATTATTGTACAGACAAACGTGTCCATGAAGAAAAAAAATCAGTAGCCGTTTTTCGAGGATAAATTGAGATTAATTATCACTTACTGTAGTCGGCTGAAGTTGCGGTGTTTAATTGTTATAAACGAGCTTTCGGATAAAAACTTATATTTGAGGTATGCGGTAAGGAGCACTTAATTTGGGGGTACGGATTGATTATCCTTTTAACAGCAATTATCTCTGATACTACTGAATGAGATATGTCAAAAGCGCATCTGGAATCAATTTGGAAATAATTTTATTGTTTTTAGCTTAACTTTACTTAGCTCTTGAGGAAAGACAAATTACACGTGTAATTATTGTTTCGTATGTTATTGGGAATATTTGTTTTGTTACTTTTGACAGATAGGTTTAGCTACTGTGAATTATAATGTGAAAAACATTCTATTACGTATGCAATAATTGTATGCATGAGATTGTCTTAGCATGTGTATTACTGATTTTTCAAAGTGGGAAAATTAATAAAGTGCTGAAAAATAAAGGGACATTTCAAGCTATCAGTAATAAGTCTGATTCTAGGCTTTTTAATCATAAATTAATATATCAGTAAAATAGTATAACTGTAAATTTGTAAATAACGAAAATGCTAGTTGTTTATAAATCAACATTACACAACAACTTTCGATGCATTTATTATCCTGGAGAAAGATAATTTTGTATCGACTTTATTGTATAATGTAGAACATCTCTGAATCGGTATGGTTATAGTAGACTAAAATTCATGCTCAAATTTAGAAAACCGTTATCCTTTGCAAATTTTACCACATAGTTGTAGAAGTGCTCATTGATTCACGTTAAGTACAGTTGGTGAAAGTATCTCTTTTTTAACACGCTTTTATTAGTTTCACCTGTATGTTTGTTTGTTTGTTTGTTTGTAATCGACACCTTTGAACTCTATGTTGACCCACTTTAAACGGTCAGATTTAATTTAAACTTTGTAGACTTGTCAAGGACAGATGGCAATACAATAATTTGATAAGTTTATCCCATTATCCTGATTCGGATCGTCAGGATTAGTAATTTTCTTAGAGATCCTTTAAGTGAGAGCGAGCGAAATGGAACAAGCACGTGGTCTACGCATGCGTACCATTTCGGCACTTGGCTCAGCAGAATGGAGTAGAACCTCTCTCGCTATTGGTAACTGTATTCAATGGTATGTTTGGGTAGTTACGTTTTTGAAATCCAGATGGCAAATGTAAAAATTTTACCTCAATATTGTTACATAGATGTTTGTGTTTGTTGTAGTCGTTATGAAACTTGTTTGTTGATTAGAGACCTATTTTTACTTTTTAGCGAGGAAGGTAGCATTTAACTGCAGATTAATTAATACTTTGGTGCACAGCAGGGGCGTAGCCAGAGGCGAGGGCTGAGGGGGCTTCTGCCCCCCCAAAATGGGACCCTTTACTTAGCTTACAATTTGATATTTAGCTTACAATTGAATTTTAGCTTTAAATTTGATACCCAGCCCATCCCGAAATAAAATCCTGGCTACGCCACTGATACACAGTGAAAATAAATTATCACATAGTTTGTACTTTCATACTTTAGTGTTACTTAGTGTCTTATGAGAGATATCAAAATAAAAAGAAATTTTTAAAAAATACAGTTTAAAAAAACTAAAAAACACGTTTTTATAGCAAATCGAACTAAAAAGTGAAAAATAAAAATATAGTTTAAAAAAACTAAAAAACACGCTTTAGTGATAAATTGAACAAACTGAAACGTGAAAAATAATTCTTATAGAAATAAATTAATGAACGAATAATAGTATTAGTATGAAAATAGCGTGGGGTGCTCCATATATCATTTCTTCAGAATATTCGATCGGTACGATAAGTGCAAAAATGATAAAAAACATGTAGTACAAAGCGCCCCACACTTTTTTCACAATATTCCTATTTTTCGTTCATTAATTTATTTATATATTAAGAATTATTTTTCACTTTTTAGTTTGTTCAATTTATCACTAAAACGTGTTTTTTAGTTTTTAAACTATATTTTTATTTGTTGTGATGTCCATTTATGTTTTTTTTTTCATTTGATGCACATTAAAATCTTTCCAACTATAGGTGTTAAATAAACGATTTTATTGATTTATCTAAGACTATTTCAGTAAAATTTGAAAGAAAGGATTAAATATTTACATTAGATGTTATAAATTTTATATCAAATTAAACATCGGCTTTCGTAAGATTTGAAGCTTTCTAAAAAGATTTAAAATAAGTTCAATAAGGTTAAAATAAGGAGTGATTTTGGAGCAATTAATTTTTACTAATCCTTTCGGATCTTAATTTCTTTTTAGTTAACATTCCTTTTTCCTCATCTAACGTATATTTACCTTATTTCAAAATGCTTACATAAAGTTTCATTGATTTTACACCAACAGTTAAATAATTACATTGCGTATATATTAAGAGTAATAACGGTCTTCTGAAGAACATTTTGATTTCTTCGTATGTTCTATTATTAGTACAAGTGGCACATATGAATAAAACTTTAACTTAAAAATTGAATACATCATTCACATAAATCTGAAATGTTTTTATCAAATATAGTACATGAATTTTTTTTTACATATGCATACACTTAGTATGAAATGATTAAAGTTAATTAATTTCTTCTTGGAACACACAAAAAATTCCCAAAAGATTTAATTTTAAGGTAACATCATTTGTTACACTTCATTTCTTCCAATCATCATAGCTTTTGCAATCGACATTGTAAAATGTAATAAATGCATCTGCTTTTTTATAAATGCCAAGCTTATTTGAACCTTGTTTCTATTATAACCTTGAATGACACCCAATTTCATATCATACGCTTCAGTCGTTTTTTACGTGATGCTTTAACACAAATTTACGCAGTTTGAAACGGGTTTCGCAAAATCTGAAAATCTAATCAAGATTTTTTAAAAATTCGACGCTTATGTTTTAAGTTGAGTGACCACCTATCATGACACCCAATTTCATATCATTCGCTTCAGTCGTTTTTACGTGATGCTTAAATAAAAAAAGCGTCACGGACAGAACGACAGAATGACAGAATGACAGAACGACAGAATGACAGGCAGACAAACTTTTTTTTGAGGGTCGCATCGGAATCCCGGGTGCTTGAAACGGATAGAAATCGCAAAATTTTTGAATTCCAAGAAATGTACAGACAAAAGTCTAATTTTATTTAAATAGATTAAGAATTATTTTTCACTTTTTAGTTTGTTCAATTTATCACTAAAGCGTGTTTTTTAGTTTTTAAACTATATTTTTATTTGTTGTGTTGTCCATTTATGTTTTTTTTTTTCATTTGATGCACATTAAAATCTTTCCAACTATAGGTGTTAAAAAAACGATTTTATTGATTTATCTAAGACTATTTCAGTAAAATTTGAAAGAAAGGATTAAATATTTACATTAAGATGTTATAAATTTTATATCAAATTAAACATCGGCTTTCGTAAGATTTGAAGCTTTCTAAAAAGAATTTAAAATAAGTTCAATAAGGTTAAAATAAGGAGTGATTTTTGGAGCAATTAATTTTTACTAATCCTTTCGGATCTTAATTTCTTTTTAGTTAACATTCCTTTTTCCTCATCTAACGTATATTTACCTTATTTCAAAATGCTTACATAAAGTTTCATTGATTTTACACCAACAGTTAAATAATTACATTGCGTATTATTAAGAGAATAACGGTCTTCTGAAGAACATTTTGATTTCTTCGTATGTTCTATTATTAGTACAAGTGGCACATATGAATAAAACTTTAACTTAAAAATTGAATACATCATACACATAAATCTGAAATGTTTTTATTCAAATATAGTACATGAATTTTTTTTTTACATATGCATACACTTAGTATGAAATGATTTAAAGTTAATTAATTTCTTCTTGGAAACACACAAAAAATTCCCAAAAAGATTTAATTTTAAGGTAACATCATTTGTTACACTTCATTTCTTCCAATCATCATAGCTTTTGCAATCGACATTGTAAAATGTAATAAATGCATCTGCTTTTTTATAAATGCCAAGCTTATTTGAACCTTGTTTCTATTATAACCTTGAATTTATAATTGAAAATATGGAAGATAATCCCTTTTCCGTCTGCGAAGAATTCTCTTCAAAGATGCTAAAATATCATGTCTATCAAATCCCCACATATATTAGATAGTGCGAGTCCTTCGGTTGCTTGACTTCGATTATTTTCATCCTTTTTACTATGCATTTTGATACTATCCTCCTCTTTTCTGTGAGACAAAATTTTATGCATTTTAAACCAAATTATGATCATACTATGTATGAATTTGATGAAATGCGTGTTGCCATAGCATGTTTGAAATCTTAAAATCCAACTTTTTAAAATCTTTTAAGCCTACAAAACAGCCAATGTGGCCTACACTGATAACTGTTCTTTCCGGTGTGTCAAGAAAAAAACAAAACACACACACACACACACAGAGAGAGAGAGAGAGAGAGAGAGAAGTAACTTCCAAAGGAAATATTTACACGACAAAAAGCAAAGCCTTAACTATCTTAAATAAGGAACTTGCTGCAATTTTAGGAAGTAATTCCCCCCCCCCCAAAAAAAAAATGTGGAATGTATGCATTGTTAAATGTACCTTTTTTAAGAACCAGTGTCCTTCAATTAGAACAAATTTTCAAATATCCGCAAATCCTAAATTACAATCATTTTAGAACGTAAGTTACAGCAAACATTAAGGAAAGTAATCCTCTTAAAATTGATAAACTCAAATAATATTTGAATTCGATTAAATTACAAGCGTAAACTAAAGTGGCTTACTAGAATAAATGAATTCCTATAGGAATTCATTTTAAACAAATATTTATTGTTATATACATGTTTACAATATACATACAAAAGCTTTATTTTGCTTAAAATTAAAATACATGTTTGATACAAAAGTTATTTTGATAGAACAAATAGAACGTTTTATATGTATGATTCAATAGGGCAGTTTAAAGATATGTACTATATAAGAACGCCAGACCCGTAAGGGTTTGACTTAAAAAACAAGAAAATACACAAAAAACACATTTTAGCTTTATGTTTGGTTATAATAACTAGAAGTTATATTTCGTTATTGTAAAGTTTTCCTTTAGAAAACAAATACTGAGTTTTACGTTTTTGACATTGCATGAATAGAATACTTTATGCTGAAGTTTTGAAAGTGAGGAGGTATCTTTCTACTTTTTTAATAACCTGTATGTGCAGTATGTTTGACAAATAACTCATTATATATCTGAAGCCCACTATAAAAACATAAATTTGATGAAGCGAAAGAAGGTGTAAAAAGGGAATCTTCAATATTGTATCACTGCAATGGTGAATGTGAAAAAATTAAAGCCTAAATAAACTTCATTAAATAGCATATGAGTACACTACCTAATTTTATTGTGGTTTGAAAACAACTTTAAATTTTTGCCCTTAAACCGATCCTTTAAGAGGCTAATGTATATTTTTCAAGAGCAATACTAAAATTATTAACGCCCGAGGAACTAAATTTTCGGAGACAAATCAATTGGATGAAACACGGAATAATGAATATGGGTTAATAGTCACTTATGCGCCAATAGCTTGCAATAAACAAAATAGAGTCACTCCTTAAGATTTATTGCTTAATTTTCTGTAATAACGCTTGAGCACCTAAGCAACAGCTGCTGCATAAAAACATAATAAAAAACTTGGGGCTCAAAAACAAAAAAGAACGTGCTTTTTAGAATCTTTTTTCTTCTCTTAGTGCTCGTGTGATGCATTTGCACCCATTAGAGTTTCTAATTAGAAAGTTTTCAAGAAGGGGGAAGATCATCAGACCACAAATTATGAGCTTGCTTTTTATAGAGCGAAAGTTTTATGTTTTATTATGTTGTAACAGAAAAATAATTATGTAAAAAATATTAACGGTTAAATAAGAATATGAAATACTTTATGCTGAAATGTTTATGATAAAAAATTAAGAAGGTGCATGCAGTAAGTGCAAATGACTAACTTCATGCTTGGGTAACATACGGTATAATCTTTTAAAAGGACATTGAACGTTTAGTGTAATTTGGTAAATAGCAAAGATATAGCTACTGCATACATTGATTTATTTATTGCCATATTTTGAAAGTTTATAATAACATTGCGGGTGTTTCTTTATTAATAGAAGAAAGATATAACAATTTTAGAAACTTTCCTATATGAAGACTTACTAAGATATACCTAAAAGTTAGACAAAATTACTTGGATAGAGCTATAAGTACAGGGTTAGGAAAGAAAACAACTTTCCCCCCCTTCAGAGGACTCTAAAATGACTTCTAGTTATCAAATGAGATGAAAGTTTAAAAGAGATAAATTCGATATTTATCAAACAAAATAATAGTAATAATAACTAATGCAAAATCCGTCTATAAGTGGCAGTGTAATACACATAAAAACATTTAATATGCTACAAGGGAAAAACTGAAACACACACACTACCACGCAACGACTACTAAAAGCTTTCAATGACATTGTTAACATATAAAACTAACTTTGTATGCTATGCAATTTGTGTTATTATATGTTTGGTTTTATAAATCTATTTGCATTATCATATTTCATCTATTAATCTTAGAATGTATTAAAAAGTCGGTAATATAATGAAGGTTTTTTTATTTTTGCTATTCAAATATATGAAAATGTAAATGACAATTTAAAAAAAATTGTATGCGAGTAATCTTTACGCGCAATTGAAGTAAAACTTCTTTGAAGTTTACGACACATATCACTGAAATGATTAAACTTTAACTTAAAATAAATATAATTGAATTATATTTATTATTCATGTACTTTACAAAGGTTATATAACTGTTATATTCATAGTATACATTGGAAATAGGCACTTGAATGTTATCGTAATTTTTTATGTACGATGTTATAGGTTTGTGGTAACTTTAATGTGAAACATAAATTTTACTCTCTAAATTTGCTAATTTTCTTCAAAATACAGCATCTATCGTTGTACCGAAACGCATTGTTGATTGAAGACGAGAAGTACTCATAGTTAGATCAAATTTTTCTTTTAAAAATTCAACTAACGGCTGAGATTCTTGAGAACGAAAATTCACACTAAAATCTCCAGTAAGAATCATCGGTAATTCATGATAATTATATAGAATCCAGGAAGTGTCCATGTTGCAGTCTTATTCTTTAACTGTTTTCTTATACCATTGTACCGTCTGGAGGTTGGGTTTGAATGGGGGAATGTCCATAGTCTAGTATTATACTTTCACTGATGTTTTCCTCTGTTTGTTGGGTTCGATTGCAGATAGTGTAATTTTTTTTTGTGTTTTTCTATCACAGTGTTCTTAAGCGTTGATTTCGTCTGCTGGTAGGTTTCGAATTATTATTCTGTATCCGTGTTTTTAAACTGCCGATTCTGTCTATTATTTGAGATTGATTGCAGCCAGGGTCCGTTTCTTTGTGCTTTTCTAAAACCATGTATATTATTCATCCAAAAATAAGGATTATCGAGAACCTCCTGTGAGGTTGGGATTACATGTAAAATATTGTGTTGGATGTACCTTCACAACGCTTATTGGTATATAAAATAAAGATTGATGTCTCACAGATACGGCACTTGACTGTTTTTCTCGCCGTTTCTTTCCCTAACAGTTTTAGCGTACTTTTACAGGATGAAGTCAGCAAAAGCAGCAGAGCGGTCGAAAAGGTAGGTTTTTTTGTGGTTCTTCTTTTTCAGGGTCAACGTGGAGTATACGACATATACGTCACTTCGTTTAGTGAGCGTTACTTCCGTCAGAAAAAAAAAATTGAGTTACTCCCTAGATGCGCCTAAAGAAGTTCTTCTTCAACAATCGTCCTTAAAAAAGTACAGATATCGTAAATATTAAAGTTATAACATGCTCAGGCAAACTTTTCAATAGTTATTTTGTATAATTTGACGTAGAGAATACTAATTTTATAGATCTGTTTTGATGTTTATACTTGTATTGTAATCTACTATGCATACATATATTTTCATAGTTGTTTTATAACAAGCTATATTTATTGCAAAATCAATGTAATATGTTTTATGTACTTTTGACCTGAATTAAATGTGTGTACCAATATAATGTTGTTATACAATGTATATCTCATTCTGTCTTAACAAATTTGAGAAACTAATATTTATTATATCTTAAGTCATTTAAGACGATAGTAAATAGACAGACATTAGACTAGCTTTTGTGTTTTAGTGCTTTAAAAAAAGCAACTTCAAAAATGGCTATTTTTTGTCCATTTTTATATTTTGAAATATCATGTATCTTAAAATTTGGTTTAATTCATAGTGCTGGAAAATACTTTTTGGAGGCTAATTAATTCAAGAAAACTATTTAAACTAAATAAAATATACAACCTAGAAACCTTTTTATTATATTTGAATAGTAAAACTTATTTTAATATGCTTTAGTAAATTGTTGAATCCAAGTTTGCAAGGCATAATAAATCTCATAAATATTTATATAGTGAAAGGGATTTCATGTTTTATGTATGAAAATACAGTTTTAATTAAAATTAACAGCTCTGTAATCAACATTCAGAGAGCATAACCTTCAATCATCAAAATAACCTCGGGGATAAAACGAACCAGAACTTATAATTATTTTAAAACAGTCTCGAAAGCAAAAGGGAACAACAGTTAGAAGATTAATATAAATATTAAAATTATCTTTAATATTTAAAATGTATAAAACTAAAATTTTCATACATTTTAAAATTTACCATTAGAGCAGCATATAATAAATTATATGTAGCATTTCAGAGAGTATGAAATAGACAGAAGAGGATAAATAGAAAAATAAAATTGCATAATAATGTATAAAGTATTATAAGTAATTTATACAGTAAAGGTAAAACTGTATTGATACTTTAAAAAAACATTCTAGACTGATAAGAAAAATGCTATATAAACGTTTTCTCAAAAGTAAATGTCCTTATGATATTTTAAATAGAGGGAATTTTTCAGTATTTCTTTGCATGGGAAAAATTCATAAAACAAAATTTTCTAAATTATCATTTTATGGCATCTGTCACTTGTAGAATAAAGATTTCAAATGCGCATTTCTAATTCTATAATTAAAACTCACGTGAAATTGAAATTATTTAATAGCGGAAAATTTGATGCCAATGAAGGATTAATTTAAAACTTCAAAAATCGCACGTACTTAAAATATTTGACTTTTTAAACTGAGCATTTTGGAGAATTATATAATACGTAAGAAATGAAAACAAATACCTGACATTACACTAGAATATACATTAAAAAATCCTTAAGTGTTCCTGCAAGTATGACAAAAGCATTACAGTTTAAAAGCAACCACTTCATGGCGCTTGTTATTTCCAACTTTAAAACATACACAAATGAAACTTAACCATATTAATCTTTGGAAAACTTCTCTTAAAGTCGAACATGCTCAAGATTCCCAATACTGAAGACTGCCTTATAACTTGTGTTTTGAAGACCGTATGCATATTTAAAATTCTCGGCTCTTTTAGGCCTCGACGGGGAAAACTGTAAATAAAATATGTTAGAGGAACTTGGGTTAAAAGTTTATCGATAACCTCTCAGTATGATGGATGTGTTCTTTTTATTTTTCCAATGACTAATACTTGGCATCTCTTTTCTGTTGTTCAGGGTGTGCCTTTCTCACCTACTGTGCCAGAGACAGCGCCCTGAAGGCTCAGTCCGCCCTACACGAGCAGAAGACTCTTCCAGGGGTGAGTGAATACATTCAGTTTGAAATACGGTCACTGATCGTATTTTTACGCTCCCAGATCATGGACTCAAAGACTGTTTACTTTTTGGATATGAGTTTATAATATTTTGATATATTTTCTTACATTCTTGCGATTACTAAAAGAAGTATCATAATCAAGAAAAATTTCAGTATTCAGATTTTTGGCGAAAATAACCATTTCCTATTACTTATCTACTGTTAAATCACTTATTCTTGCGATTTTCGAGAGCCCGTTGTAATCGCAAAAATTAAAGCCTCGAAAAATAATTCTTTTTTTTCAAATAATAATAAAAAATCAGAAATATTTTACTTACCAAAATGTAATTATTTATTGCACAGTTAAAAACCTCTTTCTTGACAACTTTCCTTCATAGAACTTGATTTACTTTCTTACAACTCTTTCTAGAATTCAAAACAATAATACAACTATTAGAATGCAGCTCCATTCACTTACAGTATTTATACTAGTTTCTTTCAAGTCATTCAAAATGGGAAGTGGACGAGCTTTTCGGACAAAAGGAGTTTCATAAAATGCCTTATGCAAAAAGGGGGTTCTGTATTTAGGTATCGGAATTTTTAAAATTTCGGTTCCATTCGTCTAACATTCGCAAAATTTTCAGCTCGCGAAATCACCGATTTCTTTATTTTCGCGAAAATTATGGCTCGCGAAAATGAGTGCTTTTACAGTATTGCATTCAGCTTAAAATACAGTTACTGGTCGTATTTTCAACCCTCCCACATCGTGGACCCTGAAATTTTTTTTTATATGTATTTATGTTTATTTATTTGCATAAATTTGTGAAAATATAGTAATTTTTCAATATTGCTAAAAATATCACTTTATATTTTTAAAACGTCTAAAACATTTATGATTGAAAATGTAATATTGAAAACTGAAGCTTTTACAGAATAATATAATAATAGTGAAATACCAAACTGATATCGGAGAAAATAACCATTAATCTTAGACAAAGATCTAAAAGAAAACCACGAATACTTAGAGATAAGAACTATATATGATTTGTTGCTTTAGGATATAGCATCTGCATACGGAAATAAAAGAATACATTTGAATATCTAATCTTTTGATAAAAGTATTGAAAATAAAAGTTAAAAAGTACATAAGTATGATTTTAATATTTTATTTTACTTGCAAAAAAGTAATACATCCGAATCAAATAAATAATGTTTTGCACAAATATATGTTTCATTTTTTACTAAAACTTTTTTTTAGAAATAGATGATTTATTTAATAAATCTTACGGTGTATAAGTATAATATGTTCTATCTGTGTGCTTATATTAATCTTATAACTCAATATGCTAGCTACAACGTTTCAACCAATGTAAACAAGCTTTATGAAAACCAGACATAGGAAGTTAATATCGCCAAATATAGCTAAGAACCATCACAACTAAGTTAAACACTAGCTTTAAGAAAATCGCCTAAAATCGGCTCATCTGTTTTTGAACTATAATGCCACCGACAGAGGCTTGAAAATTTATGAGTTGGGGGTTTGAATCTTGTATTAAATGACTGAACACAGAATTTACCATACATTTAAAACCATTCCATTTGAACCAACTTTCAAGCAAATCAATCTGAATCAAACTGGAAAGGAATCACGCCGGGCCTCTCAAGCCCTAGCGATACTGTAAAATATAAATCGCTCGGTAAGTTTTTTTTTTTTTTTTAAGATTTTGTGTTGCTGCATTTGGTGTAATCTACTTAAACACAAGAATTTCCTAAATTAGTTTCCCCATTCTTGTTTAAAACAATATATCGGGCTTTTGAGACCCGGTGCGGGCTTAAGTTAGCATGTATCTTGACAGAAGTATATTTTGCTAAAAATTTAAGTGAAATGTACGTTTTATTTAATCGTTTAGAATAATAATTATTAATGTCATTCAGTAATAATGCTGTATTTTTATAATAAATATGTTTTTTTCCGTTTGATAAACCAGCATGGAAGTTAAAAATTTACTTTTTCTATGATTTAATTTTTTGGGAGCTACGATGACACAAGCAGGCGCATTCAAATAGACAAAGGTTTTAACCGTATAAAACCTCTTTGATTTTTAGGAAAAGTGAAGTTTAGTTAAGGATAAAAAGCAAGAATAGTATTTTAGAACATTTTTTTAATAAATGCTTTTTTTAGGAATGCCGGTATAAAAAGAAACGCTTTACAAAACTAAGTGCTTGACTTTTGAAAGGCCGTACAAAATTCAGGGTTTACCACAAAAGGAATACATGTTTTTTAAAACGGAGCTCATTACTTTTGCCAAATTAACAGAATAAATATTAAAAGAAGAAGACGAACAGATTTTAAGATACGTTATTTCGATATACTTTATTAGAGAGGAAATTAAACAGAAATATAAATATTATTATACTTTTAGTCACCTTTTACGCCAATAAAGTTTGTTTATAAGCCATGCGATAGCATTTAAAATATCTGGCTTAACTTTAATTAAAAATAAGAATAATTAGAAATTAAGCAAATTAAATAGTTTTGCATTATCCAATTAAAGAAACTCTTCTAACTCAAAATCTATGTACTTTAAAAATGTACTTTGAAAGTAGAACAAAAACAAAAGTAAATAAATTCGAGAAAGAACAAGTTTGATAAAGAATTGCATTTTTATTTCGTCGACTTATAAACGAGGTGAAATTGCAATTAGATATATTGCTAAAACAAATTAAAAATCAATACAGAAACGACACATCTTAACCGTTGATCTTTTATCTTTAACAAATAGAATTTCTCGTCACATAATTAAGCTTACACATACTTAAATAAAAATATTTGTATGAATAAAACATAAACCTTTGATCACTGGCGGAGCCCAAGCAATCGATAATTACTCATGAGTTATCGCGCTTGCTTGGATATTAAAGATGCCGTGTATTTTGGAAAAGCTTGTTATTTTATTTATGGGTATAAATAATTAGGTTCACTTAATACGCACTTGTAAAAACCAAGAGCCGTTAAAGTATGCATAATAGGACAAAATTATATTTAACACGAAAAAAAAAATAGAATAGAGAATTTTTCTAATTAATGCAACGGCTGAATATTTTAGTCGAGAGTTCTTGTATTAAGACTGAAATGAATGAACGTTGTTGGAAATAATGAATGAGTAAATGACATTAATCTTGTTTTCTAAATATTTAATTAAAATAAATGCATTAAAATTAATTCTTGTATTTGATAATAACAAGATAGAAATGTTTTGTGTTAATTGTATTTTTAACTTGCACTAAAAACAGTTGTAGAATGCTGCTGTATTATAAAGTTCATTCTATTACTTTTATAGAGAAAAAATGAATTAATGCAATAGAAAAATGACTGAAAATATTTTTTAAACCTTTATAAGTAAAGAAATATTAATGAAATTTAAAAAACAACAACTAGAAATGCTTTTTTAAATGAAGAAATAAATAACTAAACAATATTCGTCAACATTTTACTTATGTGACGTCAAGCAGTTAACAACCAAAATACTACAGCACATTATTTTTACTTCGGTTTTTGTTCTGAATACATTATTATTCAAACTGTTGCAGGTAGATATAAGTTGCTAGACACACATCATTGTCAATTTATTTATCTGAACATATGTTTATAGTTTAATGTTTATCAAATTTCGATAGTAAATTTTACTTTAAAAGAGCCACCTAAAGACTCCTTTTGCCTCTTTAGAAATTCAAAGGAGAAAATAATATTTTCAGTCTGTTAGATTGATTTCTCTCAGAATGAAAAACTCAAGAGGTTTCTTTAATTGCGAATTTCCATGTATTTTTAACGGGAGTTTGTGCTAGCAATATAAATTAAACTCTACAACTTTTTTTTTAGCATCTAATAGCTTACAATTTTCATTTTAACAGTAAATTATAATTGCCACTTGAAAGCAAATAATAATTCAATTTTTGATTCCATAGCGAAATAATTTGATATTCACTCAATAAACTTTAAAAAAAACTGAATTTTAGGATACCTTTTTTATAATTTAAAGAGATGTATTAAAACTTTCGTATGCAAAAAGTGTGATTTATTCTGTATTACGAAAAATAAAATTATAATTTTCTCTATGCTTCCTCGTTAGTTTTAAAGGAATGGGCTCTGTTTCATCGCTCCCTAATAAATCATTTTGAAACTTCAAAGGAACATATTTAATTGGAATTTCAAAAAGATCATGTGACAACATTTTTGCAAACGTTCTCAGCTCTTTTATTCTAAAAAGAATTAAACCAAATCCTTCAACGGGGAAATTCATTTATGATAAAATAAAAAAAGAGGATTAATGAACGCATTTCAAATAATAAGTCTCTTCAATTGAATTTATTTGGAGCATTTGTCTTAATAAGGGACGGAATTTTAAAAAGGCAATAATTGACTCACTTCAAGATTAAGAAATTCAAAAATTATTTTAAGAGTATGGGAGTATTGCGAATTGGCATATGGTCTGAATGTTTAACATTGGGAAAGTGCTCAACATTACGAAAAAGTAACTGATTTTATTTTTCATTAAGCTTTAATTTATAAAGAACGTTTATGTTAGAGGGTAGAGCTAATTATTGAAAGCGCAATTGTAAAAGTTGGGATATTTAATTATTATCATTTTAAATTTTAGCTTTAAGCATACTGCTTCATTTACCAAGTTTTAAATACTATGCTACGTTATTATAAAACTTCCACAATTCAGCTAACGCTTTAAAACAATTAATACCCAATAAATTATTTCTTAAAGGCATAAGATTTTAGAAATAGCAAATTTTAAATCATATAAAAATTACATGATATGTATGGAGGTAAAACTTCTGTTGTTTGAGCAAACCAACTACAATCTTGTTTGACTTATATTGGGATTTATTATAGAGAAATTCAAGAAACACAAGCTATTTTAATGCATATTTGATTGGCAATCTTAGAATGAAATTTATTTATTAAAATGGCATTTTAAATATGAAGAAAAAATCCGGTGATAACAAATGTTGCCTGGTAGGATAAAAATGTACTACATTTGCTTTAATGTATAATCCCCTTTATAATCGTCTGTAACAAATTTATCAATACAAGACTCGGTGCATCTGAGTTGTATGCCACATATTACATAACTGTCAAAAATGCAACTATGTGTCGTTAAATGAAATTTTGTGGATTCATGGTCGTGTTTCTACTGCTGATTTTCATCCATATTTTAATTTTTGGAATAAAATGTTATCTGTTAAAAATTATGCTTTCAGGCTCAGCATGCAAAATAACAAACAAGTAAATGAATAAATAAATAAAAAACAAACACGACTTCATTTGATCTAACGGACAAGAAGACACAAAGTGCAGTGGTTATTTTCGAAATACATCAGGAATTATTATATCTGTACATCGTAAATTTTCTAATGAACGATCATCTACATGTTGAAACAAAACCAAAGTTTCATAGCTTAAATGGTGAGCTTATTTTTTTCGTTCATATTTCAATTCGACTTTCATCTGAAAAGTAGAAATCGTTTTGATGGTGTATATATCTCAAAACGACAGCATGCATCGTATTTCGCGGATGTTTACATCGAGAACGGATGTACGTGATCAGCTCCACATGCAGTTTCAGCAAGGGTCTACGTACACCATGGCAACCATCAAAGAAGTCGGTCGAAAAAAATGCTGTGACAACAAACAAACTTGTCGTCCGTGACTGATATGTTGAGTTCTTACTTTTTTGGTCAGTTTGCTCATAATTTTCAAAATCTGCCCGAGCGCTGTCACGCTAAAACCCTATCCGTCAGCATTATTCAACCTTGAAGTTTGCTCATACGATCTAGCACCACAGTTTAAAAAAAATTTAGTTGTCGAGCGAATTGGTTGTAAACATCAGCAAGCTTTCCACGTGAAATGGGAATAACCAACAACTCCCTCTACATCTTCATATGCTTAGATGCGTCCATGGTTTCTCATGCAAAATTCGTATCCTATTCTCTTCTCCAGCAAACATTGATGAGGAATTCTGAAACACTCTGTACTCAATTAAACTTCGATCACTGTTACTTTAATTTTTATATTAAATATTAATAATGAAAAAATACTTGAAAAAGTGTTTTTGTGGAAATTTCCATTAAAAGAAATGGTATAAGTCACATGTAGGGAGCTTGAGACATATGTGGCTGGCAGCGGCTTTTGATCCGGCACGCAGAACATATCAAAATCCCATATGAAATCCATATAAACCATTCAAAATTCCATATGAATTCCAATTATGCGGCCGACTGCGCTAACATCCTAAAGTTTGGCCCGCAACTTTCAAAGCTTAATATAAACGTGATATAAACTGTCTGAGACTCTCTCGTGCTAAGCTATTTGCCTCTTACAAATTTACATTAAAAATAAATTAATTCAACAAAATTTCTACGTCTGGAATTTGCGTAAATATTTATGAGAAACAGTGCTGTTTGATAAATTTATAAAGTAGACTTTCTTGTGCCTTTTTAAAGAGTTATTGCTATATCTTCAATTTGATTTTTGATATGTAAATACTACCGTACATAAAAAACGCTTTGAAATGCTGATTTTTTTAATGTACATTTAAAGCATATACTTTCGTTAACAATTTCATGGAATACTTGGAAAAATGTTCATAGGTATGCATAATACATAAAGTGAGTTAATTTTTCTCATCAACGTTCCGAACTAAACTGCATTGATTTAACATTATACTCACACAGAACACTAACTTATCTGCACTGCATACAGGCTCTATTTGCTGAAAAAGTAGTTTTAAAGGCTAAAGTAGGCAAGGGGCTAATCAGGCGGCACCTAAGTTTGAAACAGTTATGGCTATGAGATTCTTTCAATCAAAATTATCTAAATAAATTACAATTTATGAAATTTAAAATTTTTTAAACATAAGTAAATAGCTTTGCAATGTATTGCGAAATATTTCGAAGCGTTAATAGCTGAGTTACAATGTCAAAATAATTATAATATTCACATAAAATTCAAATATATTTTTATCTTAAATTAAAAAAAAGAACATAATAACCAGTTTATTTAAAGTACAAATTTACCAAGCTATTTATTATATTTTGCTATTTTTGGCATTCTTATAATCTGCTTTCCTATTGCTATCCGAAATATTGCTGTATATTTTTTCAAGGATAGAAATGAAATATTACTTTTGGAAAAGCGAGGTTCAAGGAATTCAATCAGCAAACAAATAATGATATTTCGTATCAAAAATCTGAAAAGGTGAGTGGTACTTCAAAATGCAAATGGTCTCTAAAATTATATTGAAAGATGGAAAATTGTCATAGAAACAAAGATTAAAAAAATAAGCAAACAGCCTTTTTTTCAGAAATAATTGACACTGTAAATACACTGTAATATTTCTATTTTTTATTTTGAGCTCTTTACGTGAAATTGAAAACATACACATAGATTTGAAACATATTTGTAAAGATATTGTGTTCACAAACTTCCATACTTGTTACAGTTTCCCATTTAATTAGTAAATCAGCGTTCTGAGAGCAACAGCAACAACAAAAAAAAAACATTGCGTCATTTACGAAAAATAGAAATTAGTAATGTGTTTACTTTTGATATCTTAATGAAGAACAAGTAATCCGACTTCTTGCCAATGACTACGACAGCTGCTGACTGAAGGCTTGACAATCATGAGGACGGGTAATGTTAGTCGTTTCAATGCGCGGAAGACTAGTAGGTATGTCAACGTTTCTGAAAATGAGTGGTCTCCAAATTTTGAATATGTTTCAGTTGAGAGACTTAGTATACAGGCTGGCTATTCCAAAAGTATCGATTGAACATCGAGGATATTGGAGCCGCGACAGATTTTACGTGCATCATTTCCCTTTAGCATGCACAGTCCCACAGCAGTCGAAAGAGGTTGTCACCCTATCCAAATGCTGTAAAAGGTGGGCGTTGCTTACTTTCGGTGTTCTTATTGGAACCGAATTTAACTAACTGTGCCACTGCTGGAATGATCTCACCTAACTAGATTTGTTATTTCGGAATATTACCAGTATATTAGCATGCTTAATTCTGGGTTCAAATGTCCTTGACCACTGCACGAAATCTATGCAATGTATTTTTTATTTTAATTTTCCTCGATTTCTCAACCCATCATTTTCTATAATTTTCAGCAGTCATTAAGTTAAAACAAGTTACAATTCAACAAGTTAAAATGAACATGGTTCAATTTTTATCATTTATTAATCGTTTGAATCCTTTTCCGCGAATCGTAACTTTTCCTGACTATTGAAAAAAATAACTGCGGGAAAGTTGTCATATCATTACTTCATTTCATATAATGGTTTAATTAAACCCCACAATTTAATACTTATAAAGTATAACTCTGTGTGACGATATTTTAATTAAAATGCTGAAAATATTCACTCACCGTGGCAGCATAAATCATCCTTCCTGAAGATAAAAACAGGAGCATAAAAAAAATTATCATTATATGACTGAAATTGTAGAGAATCGGGACGAGGAGTGAGAGAGGGGGGGGGGGGATTAATTTTCGACTTATTTTATTCTTTTCTTTGGATCTCCCACGTTGTCTTGGGAAAAGAGAAACACCGTAAGAATTTGCGGAATTTCATTACTCTAATGAATCAAAGCTCTGTGCTCTGGAGTTATCCGCATAGTTATCCGCTTTAAATTATAGACTGGGTTTTTCTTGATTGCTTTCCCTTGATAGGATAGGGGCAGGGAGAAAAAGTCCACTTTTAGGGAGGCAACTGTGTATTAACAAAGAGGTGTTCGGTGGCCTGAAAAAAGTGGTTCTGTCCCAGTGTTTTTTTTTTTTGTTTTTGTTATTATGAGTCAGAGTTTTGAAAAGCCAAGAATTTTTTTTTAAAGTTTGATTGAAGGTGGTGCTTTTTAATTTTATTAGAAGAAGTTCATATTGTAGAATTGCATCGTAAATGGGCTCAGAAAAAGTAATGCTTTAATTTAAAAGTTAAACGAAATGCACTCGACAGCAGCAGATCCGCAATAACATTGAAAATCATGATTTAGGTGATTGTTTACAAAATAAATATCGTTGGGTTTTCTTTTAACATTAGAATTGTCGGCTTTGTTTGTTGAGATAGAAAGAAAGTTCTCGCATAAGTTATAGAATTGTCAGCTTCGTTTGTTGAGACAGAAGGAAAGTTCTAGTATAAATTATAGAATTGTCGGCTTCGTTTGCTGAGACTAAAGGAAAGTTTTCGTATAAGTTATAGACGTGATTGTATTCTTCCCCCTAATTGGATCTTAATAAAGAAAAAATGGAGAGTTTTCTTTAGAAAGTGAAATATATTAAAAAGGAAGTTTTGCACTTATTTTTGCAAATGAGTAGAAGTGCGTTTAGAAAATGTTAGATTTTATCTGAATTATAATTTGCAATGCGCAGACAAATAGCAATGAACAGAAATACCTGAGGGTACTGAAAATTAATATTTAAGTGACTGTTTATGTCTAAGAACTATTGATATTTATCGATTATTTCTTAACTTCATTTAATTAATACGAATAATGTCACTGAAAAAAATAAAATATGAAACACTTTCATATTTAAATTCATACATAAGTGCTACTTTTAAAAGCTTGTCGTAATCCATATGTTGGTGCTATTTGTATTTCTTGCTTCATTATGTTGGAAAGTGTGTCATAATCCGTGAGTATATAGTATTTGTTTTCATTGTTCCATAAATACTTCTTCGGAATTGAAATCTATATTAAACTCGCCTACTAAAACTGTTTTACAATCTTCATCCGGCATATTCTAAATTTACTTTACTTTTATTTACACTTACATATATAGTTCGATAAAAAAATTGAATAAATAGTAGGGTTTGCCAATTTTTCGCCGAATATAAAAGGTAGTGCCAAGCGGGGTTTAGTTTGGAGGACTTAGTTTTTGGCTCCAAACTTGACGATAAATCGCAGGAATTGCCCAAACTTATACAGTTTCGATATTTTAGTACCCCGCCGGCTGGCAACCCTTAAAAAGTGATTCACCGTTTCACCGGGTAGACAAAAAATCTTTGTCTGAAATTAATAGCTCCCAAGTGTTGGAAAAAGGCACAATTTTTAATTAACAAAGGTATGTGTTTGGTGCTCTTAAAAGAATAATTTTGTCTCTATATCCTTTTTTTACTGTGAGTAAAAAAAAAAAGAATAGCAGGCCCTTTCTTACACATTTTCTCTCGTTGTGATATCTGCACTGAAATGATTGGAAAGTTTGAATTAGGCCTTGTTTTCTTTAAATACAGAAAACAATCTCATTTGGCGATATATATATATATATCATTCCTAATTTTGAAAATGTGCAGAAATTTATTAAGTAAATAAAGCATTTTATAGGAAATATACGTGGGAAAGCACGTGGTTATCAAAAATAACTAAAATTGTCCTTCAAAATAATGATTTAGGTGCTTCTTGTACTGTGTAAACATATTAGCTTGAATTAAGGAATGTTTTAAATAACCCTCCTCTCAATGAAATATAAATTTAAAAGATACTTAAATTATTATTCAAATATTAGCCCAAATGAAAAATAATTTTTACTTAAGGATACACTAATGATCACTTCAACATGAGTAATATTTAAGTGAGATATTTAACAGCATAAGGACACATAAAATATTTGAAACATTTTATATTTCTGAAACAATAGTCTGACATAATTACGACATTACATTTGTGAGAGTCTGTCCTATAATAATTTTTTTAAGCATACATTCAAAATGAAATTCAGTGATTTGATGAAAGCAATTAACTGTTCATAAACGCAATAATCGTTAATTCTTTGTAGTGGTTTTGTCATTTTTATTATTAATATTGCTAGTTTCTACTAGTATTTATCATTTTGGGAGTCAGAGTTTCTTGATAAATTTTAAGTTTTCAATATTTTTAATACAAACAAAATTAAAATGCTTGTTTGGAGTACAAAATAGTCTGATCTTTTGCAAATTTGCCTTGTCTGTCCGTTTAGACACTGCATGTAAAATAAACTCCATCACAAAAAATTATAGAAATTCTCCATTAGGGATCATTTCTATAACTGAAACAAAAAAGTTCTCCCCACAAAAAGGTTATTTATTCTTTTAATTAGCGAAAGCACATCAATTTATTTTCTTCATTCGGACCATTTCAAATGCTACTGAATTAATCAAGTCAACGCTCGGACTCATTAACTTTCCCCATAATGAACCACCAATTTGAAGCATTAAAATTTCGCTCAAAACCTGCAATTTCCTGCATTAGAAGTAATGACATACCAGCCTCCCTCGGTAGACATTATTTTCCCTTTCGTCCATTTAGCAAGTAATTTATCTTTCAAATTTTTGTAGTGTTCGCAGATCCCTTTTAATGCGTAATATTAAAGGCTAAATATGTTTAATAAAGTAACTGCCAAGGGGCTTTATAGTTCTCTTGATAATTCAATGCTTTTTTTGTGTGTGCGCCGAAGCTTATGCTGGGTTTTATTTCACGCATCAAATTTTCAAAGCATTTAAGGATAAGTCTTCAGCGCAAATATTTTTCAACGCATAATTCCCAATAAGTCTGTTCTGAAAAGGGTGTATTTGTTGGCTTTTTGTCCCTGCACCCATTAGATGGAAAGCTAGAAAGCGAGCAATTAAGGCTACATTAATGTTATTACAAATTTAGGGAAATAGTTTTCGTTAATTGCACGTGGTTATCAAAAATAACTAAAATTGTCCTTCAAAATAATGGTTTAGGTGCTTCTTGTACTGTGTAAACATATTAGCTTGAATTAAGGAATGTTTTAAATAACCCTCCCCTCAATGAAATATATATTTAAAAGATACTTAAATTATTATTCAAATATTAGCCTAAATGAAAAATAATTTTTACTTAAGGATACACTAATGATCACTTCAACATGAGTAATATTTAAGTGAGATATTTAACAGCATAAGGACACATAAAATATTTGAAACATTTTATATTTCCGAAACAATAGTCTGACATAATTACGACATTACATTTGTGAGAGTCTGTCCTATAATAATTTTTTTTAAGCATACATTCAAAATGAAATTCAGTGATTTGATGAAAGCAATTAACTGTTCATAAACGCAATAATCGTTAATGCTTTGTAGTGGTTTTGTCATTTTTTATTATTAATATTGCTAGTTTCTACTAGTATTTATCATTTTGGGAGTCAGAGTTTCTTGATAAATTTTAAGTTTTCAATATTTTTAATACAAACAAAATTAAAATGTTTGTTTGGAGTACAAAATAGTCTGATCTTTTGCAAATTTGTCTTGTCTGTCCGTTTAGACACTGCATGTAAAATAAACTCCATCACAAAGAATTATAGAAATTCTCCATTAGGGATCATTTCTATAACTGAAACAAAAAAGTTCTCCCCACAAAAAGGTTATTTATTCTTTTAATTAGCGAAAGCACATCAATTTATTTTCTTCATTCGGACCATTTCAAACGCTACTGAATTAATCAAGTCAGCGCTCGGACTCATTAACTTTCCCCATAATGAACCACCAATTTGAAGCATTAAAATTTCGCTCAAAACCTGCAATTTCCTGCATTAGAAGTAATGACATACCAGCCTCCCTCGGTAGACATTATTTTCCCTTTCGTCCATTTAGCAAGTAATTTATCTTTCAAATTTTTGTAGTGTTCGCAGATCCCTTTTAATGCGTAATATTAAAGGCTAAATATGTTTAATAAAGTAACTGCCAAGGGGCTTTATAGTTCTCTTGATAATTCAAGGCTTTTTTTGTCTGTGTGCGCCGAAGCTTATGCTGGGTTTTATTTCACGCATCAAATTTTCAAAGCATTTAAGGATAAGTCTTCAGCGCAAATATTTTTCAACGCATAATTCCCAATAAGTCTGCTCTGAAAAGGGTGTATTTGTTGGCTTTTTGTCCCTGCACCCATTAGATTGAAAGCTAGAAAGCGAGCAATTAAGGCTACATTAATGTTATTACAAATTTAGGGAAACAGTTTTCGTTAATTGCGGCCTCATTTATAAAAGATGCAGCGCAGTTATAAATACTTTATAAAACATTTTTTGCTGTTTTAACTTTGTTACTTTTATCTGAAAGTCCATTCTGAGTTAGTTTGTAACAATTCGTTTTTAGAATAAATATCATTTGAAACATTCACGTTTAAGATGAACACTTTAGTTGAAAACTGTATTACTGTGTAATAAAAAAAATTATAGATTCCAATACATAATGATTGTTAAGGCTTAATTTTAATTATTTGTGATATTCGAAAAACTAGAACTCATATATAATTCAGTATATAATTCAATACGGGATTCTGCAGAATAATACACATTGAATTAAAAATAACAACACACGCAATTCCTATTTATCGCTTTTGATTAATTAGTTTTTATAGATACATAAAAAATATTGTCATCAGCTGTTTTCATTGTTATTCGTAGATAAAACGCAAGAAGAATTTAATAACGTCGTAGATTCTATTAATCTTATGCTGTATAATTGTTTACTTTTACCATTGTTTTAAAATGCATTTTAGACTGGGTACCTACGTCAGTGATATTGATTTTATTGGGAGCGACCCCATTTGGGATAGCAAAAAATACATTGAGTTAGGAGCTGTAGGAAGCATTGTATGCAAATTTAGTTGAATACAAGTATGATGTATTAAATAAACGATTGACCAAATTTAAACGTGAATATAAGTAGCATACATTTGGAGAGAAGAATGTACCGTTTGATACATTGGTGCTAAGAAAAGAGTAGTAAGATTTAAAATATACAGAGTCTGATATTAGTAACGGATTTCAACGGAAGAGAGCTCTGAGCAAAATCTATTGTACTGATTGTGAAATAAAGTCTAGTTGAACGTTCTTCAGTGAGTTTTTTACTGGAACCAACCTGTTACTACAGCATTAACTCACTCAAGGGAGTTTAAATGAAAACTAAACTTTCATCGCGGCTAATATAAAACATAATCCAGCACTCTCTCTTCAAGAAATTGGTAACTAATTTTAATCTTTGTATTTTTCAAGCTTTGCTGTTTTATTATGCCAGTGCAGCAAACAGTACATTCCTATCTCAAATCCTTTTTCAATTATTCATGTCTTTAAATGGTAGGCTATTTATTGAATATGTAGTACATCAGTTTAAAAAAGAAACATTGTTTTTTTTAAATGTAAAACTATATAAAATTTCGAAATTTATTACATCAAACACTAGAGAAATAAAAACTGATAGATTTATTATTATTTACATAGCGTTGAATATTTCCGTTTTTCGAGGACATGTGAACTTGTCAACTTGCAAAAAGTTAAGTCAAAATAACAAATATAATTTGCATAGTAAATACGTTTATACAGACATTAGGTATTTATATAGGAAAGTGTTCCATGACTCGTTCTTCAAAAGTATTTGGTAGTGGTAGATTTTTCTTTAAAAATAATGCTCTGAGAAAGAAGCAGAAATATTTTATGGAAAATCTTTTTGCCAGAAATTTAGTAATACTTGTTCTACATCATACCTGAATAACATTTTGAATTATTTTCTTGATAATTTAGATGTATATCAAAATTATCAAGCAAACCAACATACATTATTGATTCATTTATGGGTAAAGATTTGTGACAAAGAGCTGCCACTCATGAATCCTTTAATGTTTCATGCCCTTTGAAAGGCTTTGATGACCTCCATTAAGTTAAAAGCAGAATCGGAATTACGCTTACTTAAATATTATGAAATTAAGAGCTTTGCAAGATTTCTATTGATTCGTAAAGATTCAGAGCACATGTTTCTCAGAAATCATTATGATTCGTTTCAATCATGTTGACTTTAATGCATCTAATTTACTAGAAGATCTATTTTTGTTTGTTTAGTACTGAATGATTAAAGCAAGGGAAAATATTGTCATAATACAAAGATATATATTTTAAGCAATGATAATTCCTTAACTGTAGTGAATGAGTAATATGTAAATTTGCAAAGAATTTAAGGTGGTAATATTCATACACATTTAAATTATAGTACATATCAATATTTTTTAAACACATACTACGGATAAAAGGTAAAAGCCTTAAAAATGCCCCGAAAAGAATTATTAGTATTAAATACCATGGAAACGTGAATGTTATGTAAACAAAGTTCGACGACTAGAGTAAGCTTTGAGTAATTACTTGAATACTTAAAAAATGTACCAATAAGCATGGACTGGGAACATGTGTAGCGAATTTAATCACACTTATTTAGACAATTGCAACTAAGATGCAACAGAAAAGCAATAATCTAAATTCAGAAGTTCTTGAAAGTTTATTGTTTAGAACATAATAGTCATTTTCTCAGAATTCCTCGGGAAGGAGATTTCTACATAATACAAATTTTATATCGGACACATATACTACAAAATTCTGAGCACACCTGAATAGGAGCGGGGACATCGGGATTCTACAAGGCCTACTTGTGCATCTCGAAAGAGGCCTACGGACGTTTTCTCATTGGTTAGATTCGGCCGTTAGATGACGTATGTAAGTGCTAGAACTAATAAGTGAGCACCCGTAGACCTCTTTAGATGACTCATTGGAGTATACACTGTCTACCAATGAGTATTTGGACATCTGTGATAGAAAAGAAAAACGAACTTTATTCAAAATCAATAGTTGGTAGAGTCTCCACGAGAGTCAATTACAGCGTGAACCCTCCTGGGCATACTTTCCACAAATCTTTGTATTGCAGCTAGTGGTATTGTCTTCCACTCGGTTTGGGGTAGACATAGAAGTTCCTTCACAGATTTTGGACGGGTAATGCACCCCTTAATTCGGCGATCCAACTCGTCCCAGAGGTTCTCGATACGGTTCAGGTCAGGGCTCTGGGCAGGCCAGTCCATTCGCTGAACTCCATTGCCACCATACCAAGCCTTGGTTAACCTCGAAACATGACAACTGGCATTGTTGTCCTGAAAGTAACAGGGGTACAACTCGTAAAACTGCCACAACGTAGGAAGCACAGTGTCATCCAAAATAGTATAGTAGTCACCGGCATTGAGCTTACCATGAATGGGGACCAAGGGTCCCAGTCCATACCAGGAGAAACACCCCCTGACCATAATTCCACCTCCGGTGAACTTGACTGTTGGCACAATGCATTCTGTCAGGAGACGTTCTCCAGGCAGACGCCAGACCCAGACCCTGCCATCCGAACGGTAAAGGGTGAACCTTGATTCGTCGCTCCAAAGGACTCGTTTCCACTGATCTACGGTCCAATTTCGATGTGCTTTGCACCACATTAACCGAACAGCGCGGTTGGACTTTGTGATCAAAGGCTTATGGGCAGCAGCACGACCATGAAAACCAAGCAGATGTGCTTCCTTACGGATGGTATTCATTGCAACAATACTCCCGGATGCCTGTTGAAACTCCTCACGGATAAGGGCCATCGGTTGGGTGCGGTTCTTCCGAATTTCTCTGGACAGCACTCGTCTGTATCTATCTACCAGTTTCATTGGTCTGCCGACTCGGGGCAGATTCCGACAATCACCACTCACCTTCCACTTCTTAATCACATAGGCCACTGTCGATTTTGGGTACTTCAGATCGCTAGATATGTCCCTTAAGGATCGGCCATATTTGTGATACCCGATAATTATATCTTTCTCGAAATCAGAGAGTTCCGAACTGCGCGGCATCTTGCATGCGACTAATGCCGATGCTGTTTCCTACACGATATATACCGGCGGTGGCCGTGACGTACCTCAGGACCGCAGATATCACCATTTGCATAGGTGTCCAAATACTTATTGGTAAACAGTATACAAGCAGGCCCGGTAGAATCAAGATGGCCTCGACACGAGCTTATTATATCAGCTTAAATTAGGAAATTAAATAGCAGGAAAATGAAATTCGATATTAATGAATTTATAATGAAGCACAACTCAATTATTTCATATTACTTGTTGTGTAAAAACAGCGTGATTTAAGCAAGCATCAGCCAATATAAAAAATCATATATAGAGTAAACTTATTATAATTTAAATTTTTAAGACTTATAATTAAGATTGGACTTGATAGTACATCAAAATTTGTAGTTAATTTAATAAACTATAAAATATTGATACTTCTGCTTTCATATAAACTACTACGGAATTAGTTGATAAATTTGAAAAAAGTAAGTTCTGATTTAGCTTCAGTAGGACAATTTAGTCTAAAATAGTGAATTAATCCAGGAGTGAAAATTCAGAGGAAACATTTACTAATGCAAAGCGAAGTAATTTTCAGGTAAATTACCACTCATCGCTATGATAACAAGTAATCACGTATCACCACATATAATGATAGATTATTGTAAGCCAAGTATTTCAATTTTCTTCCTTCAAGAGATATCAAAGTTAATGCACACGCACACACAAAATAAATAAAATAAAATAAATAATCAACGACTGGTCTTTAAATAATTATTAACAATCCTTTGCCTACTGATAACATATTTAAAAAATGAAAAAGACAAGCTCTCTGTACAAAATGTTTAAAAATTATGATAAAAAGCTTACAGTTTACAGCGAAATATTTTCCTCAATCTCCATCTTATTAGCGTAGCATAAAGTTGTCCTTCATCTTATTAGTACAAAAAATTCTATGAATATAAACGGTTTAAACTGAGTAGTGCAAGTCTGTAATGTTAAGTAATGTCATATAGTCAAGCGTGCTCAAAATATTAGAGCATGTTCAAAAATGCTGCATAATATCTTTAAAGAATCGCCACCCACTGTCTTTGTAGGAAGAAAAAATAAAGAACATGTATATAACAAAACAATATATAAAAACAACCAATAAATAAAAAGTTTTGAAAAATTCCTAGTTTACCATGAAACATTTTCCTACAATCTTCATCTTATTAGTACATGCCTGTAATCTAAAAATATAAAAAAATAGAATAACAATAAGTTACGTTAACAGAACCAGCATAAAAATTTCCAAAATAAGATTCTTTTATAAGACTTATTATTACCGTCTCATTAATTAATCCTCCTTTCTTAAACTTAATATGAATGGAAATGAATTTTTTTCCCTTATTCTAAAATATAATTCATCGTTTCTGTCTCTTGCAGAAGCAATAGATTATTTTTTCCCCGGAAATAATAACCAATACACTGTGTATCTCTTATCTGAAAGCGCTGAAAATAAAAACTTCCTGTAAAATATATACGGATAATTTGAAAGGGATAGCGTTTTTTCCCCTTCCATTCAATTACATTTTTCATGTTTAAAACAAAATTACTTTTCGGATATTTAATAAAGATTTTATGATCACAAATTTAGGTGTAGTGTACTGAATATTTTGCATTTAAATGTGTATTATAATTGTAGAATTTATGAAATTTTTTATATTTTTGAGGGTAAATGATAAAAATATACCGGATATTAATCTTTATATTAGTGTTGAATATTGTCTTCTCAAAGAGAAAGTTTTCTTAGTAAAATAACCTCACTTTACTTAATGATAGAAAATAAGAGAGTACAAATCCTTATCTTTAAAACTATTTCAGAAAAACTGAAAGTCTGAGTATAAATAGTGGCAACATTTTTTTCAACATAATATTAATTTTTAAGTTAACGTTGTATATTTTCTACACAAAACGAAATTTTTCTTTGTAACTTAACTACTCTGCATTTAATGATTAGAAAATGAAAATTTGAGTAGCAATCCCTATATAAGTCTATTTCAGAAAAATTGAAAAATTTCGTACTTTTATAATGATTAATACCATAATTTTTATTTTCAATATTGATATTAATATCTATATTAGTACTGAATATTTTTTCGCAACTTAGCTACACTGCGCTTTATAATAGAAAATGATAATTTCAGTAAAAATGCCGTATCTCTATTCCTAAAATTGAAATTCTTCATGTCGTTGCTTGCTATAATGAAATTTATGGCACAAATAATTTATGTTGCGAGAATTAGTACAGTTGCATTATACAGAGAGTTCATAATAATAATAAAAATAAAAAATACCCTTGAGTTCTGGTTGTAAAAACTAGGTCGTATTACTCTGGTATCCCGTGTTCAGCATAATTAATTAATTTTTCCGTATTACCTTTAAAGGGCTTGCTAAAATGAGATTATGAGAAGATTAATCTCCGGAATACTAGCAGCTTATTAAATTTAGTTTGGTAGTCTTACTGGTAATCTGCCGACCACATGAAAAGTTTGAAATAAAATATGAAACTTATCTAATGTTCCATGTCGTAATCAACCACTCCATTAATGAACCTGAGGGATTTACTGTGTCTACACTATATAAAAAAGCATCACTCTTAAAGGAAATGCATTGTTACTTAATTTTTACAAGTGAGAACTCGCTGTTGTTGTAATCTTTTAACATCGCGTGAAAGTTATTCAATTTTTTTTAATACTGAAGGAACACAAAGAGTAAATTTTGCACTACAAGACACATCTACTTTCCTTAACTTGTTTTTTGAAATAAATGAATTAAAATACATATGTATCTACCTGAGTACATACATATGCATACACTACATAAATCTATGACATAAATGTTTCAGCTCAGTCAGGACATAGTACAAAATATGTATTGGTTCCCTTATCACCAATAATTATTAATTATTGTGAAGGACGTACTGTAATTCATCAAACAATTTCAAATAACAGGGTTTCATTACGATTTCAACGGCTAAAAGAGATTTTTTGTCAGAGCCAATGTGGCCAGAAAGCAAAAAACAAAAGTATTGAATAAGGGATGAAGATTTCTCATTGCATCGTTGATCTAATTCTCTATGGAAACCAAATTATGGATTAATAATATTTAATGAATGTTATCTTACTATAGTTTGTTAACCGTTTGTTAACCAAAGACTAATTAATTGTTATTTAATTTTAGTAAGAACACATTTTTAAATGCGGTCTATTTCCGAATTCACATCAAGTTCAAATAGTAACAAAAGAATAATTGTTTGCAACTGGAATTCATCACTTCCTGCTGCATGAATTGAACAAAAAACACTTCACCTCATACCGTCCAGAAATATTTAAAGCTTCAAGAATATATATATATTGTTGCGTCTGGAATCTGTCTCAAGAAAGCAAAAGCAATCCACGGAGCAATGAAATAGGTTTTATCGCATGTTGATACAAACATATAAAAATGCTTAGAAAAATCTGGGAGATTTAATATATTTTCAAAAAAACATTGCGTTGTTCAATAGGTTTATTTGGAACAATAAAAGAAAAAATATTATCTTGTAATTGGATTTCAAATAAAAGCCTGACATCAGACGCAAGACATACTTGAAAGCGTCCTAAAACCACATGCATTGATAGATCGCATGTACATTGTTTTAAAACATATTGATTATCTGGCAAGTAAAAGTATCATTTGTATTTTTTTAAACAACATATAAAAGTACTTGAATGGAAGTTTGCACAGTTTTAACTATGCGTAAAAAAGTTTTCATTTAGACTGTAATAATCCGAACACTTGAAAAATTATTGGGAGAGCAAAATGTTAAAAGCTTACATTCTATGTTCCTTAAAACAATTATTACTATTTAAATGTCAAGGGATTACTCATCAGAGTAAACAACGAACCTCTTTCTAAATTTGAGCTACTCTCTGTTTTTTTCTACGTTTTTCTGTGACTTACAGAACTTGATCAACATATCGATTCTCCTTTTTTTTGTTTTAAATTTTAGTATCATTTTAGGAGGTAAAATTAAAAATTCATGAGAGTCATATATTGTGAATGAATGGCATTGAAAAAATCACAATGTTGTCATCTCAAATAATACAATTTGATATACAATAGATCTTGACAAACATAGATCTTGACAAAAATACTTATTGTCATTTGGAATTTACGACTAAATAACAGGATGTGCGTTATATCTTGGTTTATGAACCCACTTTCATAGTTTAAAATTATAATTTAAAAAAAGTGAGAGATGATTAATTGCTTACGTACTGTTAGAAGAAAAACATAACTTAAAAATTTGATTACACATTGATTTAAATGCAAGTAGTGTACAGATGGTTATAAATTCTTTGAGATTACATGCTATGTTCTATTCAAATGACATAACTGACTGCACAAATCTCACGGCGAAGAGTGGGTTTGTCCGTCGAAGAATAGTGCAATACTGAAGCGATGGTAAAGCTTGATTCAGACTGAGCGCACCGTTCTGTTGTATCTTACCGCTGGGAAATGATGTCCTTAATTAATGTTAGAAGACGATAATCTATACCTCTCCATTTAATAGTTGGAATAATGAGATTCAGAGTAAAAAAAGCAACTCGTTGTGTGATTGGCTACTCTTTGCGTTTGGCCGCGGAATATCTGTTCTTGCCAGATATTCCGCAATCCACGCTCTCACATTGTCACGTGATATCCACTGCGAGGGGTTCTGTGACGTCATCGCGGAACAAAGTACCTACTATTAATCCAGCTTGTTATAAAGGTGTAGCTGAGCACCGATGGCGAGTGTTAAAATTATTTCATCAAACTTCAGATGTTGTCCATGTAATCAGAATAGCTTACAGATGAAATTAACTGGAAAGAAGAAGATTGGAAAGAACTGGAAATATGAAATCAACTGTGTGTTGCAGTGCACTTTATTATTTTCTGTTAATTTCCAGCAATGTACGAGCCACAATTAGGTACAAATATTTAACACAACAATATTTCGTTCCACCGAGGGGCTTTTGCACGATATGCAAAAAAAAGTAATCTTACTTCAAAACAAATTTAAAATTATGGGGTAAAACTTAAATCTATAAATTTAGTAAAGCAGTTACCTGCATTCTTTTTTATTCGACTAAGTACTTTTGCATAATTTAAGAGCATTTTGAAGTCCAACTAAAATTTTCATTAAATTATTTCCTTGAATATTAATGAATATCTATTGGAAATTCATTCAACAATTCTTAATGAAAGGAAACGCGCTATTATCTTAAAATTATATTGATATAATAATATGGTATTCAGACGAATATTATTATTATCATCATCATCGAGTCTTCGGTATTAGAGGAACAACAGGTAAACAAGATAAAACATAAATTTATGTGACAGACTTTTAATCATCGATCAAGATAATGCTCATAATTAACATAATAATTCTGGATGATATCAGTGACATACGAGAGAAATTTATGATTAAATTTAGTAGTACATGTAAAATTCAAGTAAAAGGTCATTTAATGCTTTAAACTACACACATGTAAGTAGCATGTGACGTAAAACTATTTTTCATCACCATTTCATTCATTTCAGACGAGGACTTCACAGAATTTGTGCATTTCGAACCATACAAACTTATTAAGCGGTTGTAGGTAAAAATTTAACATTAAATTACTGTTTTTGAAGCTTCAAAAAGCAAAAATGTGATGAAATTGTGAATCAAGACCCTGCAAGCCAAAGCTGAGTGAATACAGCACTAAAACGAAACTACACGAATTATTAGAGAATTGGTAATGTTTCGATTTGAAATAAAGAGAAACGTTTACTTAATAATAATAATAATAATAATAATAATAATAATAATAATAATAATAATAATAACGTATCACTGAACTAGCGAAAGAATTCCAATTCGTAACTTAAAAGACTTCAACTTCGACGTAAATAGAGACATAATTCTTTTTGGCTTCACGAAAAATTCGACTTTTCCCCTCTTTTAGTTAGTGCAGAGAAAGTCTGCTTGTTATACGTAAAACATAAGCTTTATAATATAAATATGTTTGCGCAATTTTTATTCTCTAGTTGTCTGAGTCAGTGGAGAAAGTCTCCACTGACTCAGGGGACTCCACTACTCTCGGAATTAAATCTAAATATGAATTTCGTACATGATATTTCAAAATTAAAAATACGGGATTTCAAGCAAAGCCATAGAATTCCATTTCCGACATTTTTAATCCTCATTGCAAAACATAGCATCTTTATGAGAATTTTTTTTCTGCCCTTTGTGAATAAAAATTTTAAATAGTATGTGCATGTCTCTGAATATTGAAGTACAGCAAATGTATATCCACGATGTAGTTGAATGTAATGTAATTTGCAGTTTAATATTTTAAGGTTTTGTGTCAGTTATTAAGTGAACTTTCTGTTTTAAGTAAATTATTGCATATGTTAGTGTGTTTATATTTTTAGGATTTATGTAATAAAAGTATGCAGAATGTAAGCGGTGATAAGCTGCTAATTTGAAAAGAAAGTGTATTATTAATATTAAAACTTATGTATTTTTAAGTTTTAACAAAAAACTGAAAAAACTGTTTGAAAAAAAATTGTCTCAAAAAAGCCATTTTGTTCAATAGGCTATTTATTAAATAAATGTCAAATTTTTAAAGTACTTCATTTTTTTTAAACACATAATCACAATATATAGTATATTAAGTAGAAATAACTCCCAATTCTTACTTATCTTTGCTCCCAATATTAAAAAAAATGTTAATAACATTTAATAACTGTTAAAATAAAATATGATAGCATGATAAATTAACATACTTAAATTAATTACTTTACGTAGATTACTTTAAAGATTGTAAACAATGTAGCTACAATATAAGTAATAGTAAACGAAAGTTATTTTTTTATTTGTATTTCAGTTCTTTAAAAACTATTATTCCATGCAAATAAAGTGCAGATTGGTATTTATTTGCATTGCCATATTATACAGAACAAAGTAAGTTGAAAAGAACCTGTTACATAAAATTAGTTTCAAAATTTTAAACATTACAAAATTATAAAAATAGAAAAACGCTATTGAAAACTTAATATGGTATATATTAATATTTATAATTATCCATGAATAGAAAAGTTATAGGTTTTTGATTTAAATTAAAATCTTACAAATAAATTCATGATAAAATTAATTTTAAATATAAAAATAGTGATATGGAAAAGAAGAAAAAATTACCTTTTTTTAAAATTAGGATTTAAAACTCTTTAGTCGAATTTATTTGACTTCACTATACTTAAAACAATATGTGTAGCAATGTACAAAAAAAATCTCTTAAAAGTTATTATTTATGCAGAAATGAAATATTTATTTATCCTATTTTAGATACTTTTCCTTTGATGCCAAGGTTTTTGAACATTTTTTAGATTATGCATTGAAAACCTAGCACACAGATGCACAGCTGAGGTACAATTAAAAATTAAAAATGATAATATTCCAAACACCCCGAAAATGCCCCAAATGTTTTTTTTCGCCCGGATCATATTGAAAAACTTTTTCTGCAAGCCTTTTTGCATCATTTATTTATTACTTAGACGAAAAGTATTGATCCCCGTCAAAAGTAAGCATTCTCCAGGTAACATTTTTAAGCCTGCCATAAACGTGAAGAGTTATTATAGGCTGTATCGTTTAAAGAATTTCGATGCCCGGCATTTACAGACTTGGCCCAGAGCCCGAACTTTTTAAGATTGTTGCTTCTTCCCTCTCCAAAAAAGAAACATAATCAGTGCGGGGAATTTTACAGTTCTGCTATAATTTCGCTTTGCGCGTACATGTAATGCTTTTATGCTCCTCGCTGTGAACCTTAGCATAAAAAATTTAGGAACAGAAGTGTGTTCTGAAATGATCGATTGGGAACGCTTACACAGTGGAAGATGGAGAGATATGTCTGCTTTTCCTCCTGTAGATTGTGAACTTAGGATCCACGTGCAAAGTGCGAAATGGTACTGTTTACCTATTATTTTGAACAGCTTGCTCGATATCAGCCGTTATTTTGATGACGAGAATTTAGAATGTAGTCAGATGCCACTGCATAAAAATGCATCTTAAGATCAAATTTTTCTTGTTACAGTTTTGGAACATTCTAATTTAAAATTTTAAATTCGGCTTTTAAGTACTAAAAAATAAAACTTTTACTCATTTTCTCAATCCTTAAAGCGATAAGTACTACAATTAACATTAATATTTAACATGTTCTGTAACTGTAGCACATTATAAAATTTTGAAAACGGATAAATTTGTTTATAACTTTAGAAAGTTTTGATTTTACGCTTGTGCACGAATTATTATTTATTGTTATTTATTATGTCTACATATAATTCTTTTAGAAAGCATCTTTGTTCTTTTACTTGGCACTTAAAATGGTAAATGTGTCGTACTGAGAGTTACAAAATCATAGTCAAGAATCATTTATTTGTGACTTTTTTTTTTTTTTTTTTTTTTTTTAGTTTGTTTGCAAATTTGGAAACTGTGGAAAAAATTAATACAATCTCTACTTAATGTGTAAGAAACATTATGAAGGATTTTTTAAAAATTTCTATAAACTGGGATTTACTCCATGTTTTTCATTGAAAAGTAATATCAAATTCCTTAAAATATAAATGAGTTAAGTGCATAGATAGCACAATTTTACTGACATTTCAAAAGATGGGGTAAGAAACTAGTTCTAAATTTATGAACTTCAGTACATTGATTGTCACAAAATGCTGTGTAGAAAAAAATATGTAATAAAAATTATTTTCAGCCCTAGATTAGATTTAAATCATTATAGTGTAACAGAAAGAAACAGTAATACGTGTAATAGTCAAAGGTTTATCCATTTGATCACGGTAATTTGGTATCTGAGATCGATTAATTAATATTTATGATAGTCATATTTTGGTAGTAGAAAGTAATTTTCGTAAAAAGACATATGTAACAAAATCTACATACAAAGATTTGTGTTAAGAATAATATTTTCATGTCGATATCACTCTTTTAAACTCAAAATATGAAATTAAGAGTATGGTGCATTTTTATACTTTTTCGAATTATATGCTTTCGTTAAAAGAATTCGCAACGTAATTACGATTTGTTGTAACACATCAAAATATTCAAAAAATTGGTAAATTTTGTTTTCGTAATTTACTGCTCATTTATTCAATTAAATACACTCCGTAGGAATTACCGTAGAGCAATTTTCTGAAATATAGACACTTTTCCCGATCGCCTTGAATGCTTTTCAATTTTTATCTACTTTCGCAACCCAAAATTGAAAATTCGAAACATAATTCTCTGCGCCGAGCGTGTGCCCATAAATAGAAAATTATATTGTAAATACATGTTAAACATCGCCCGCATTATAGATATTAGTAATCTGTCAAAAAATCCTTTAAGCTAGCATGATTTATTTACCGTATCGACGAAATGTATCGATCTTGCGGGTAAAAGTAAGCATTTCCCAGGTAGAGTTTTAAAGCCCGGGCCATAAATGTAAAGAGTTATTACGACAGTCTCACTTAAAGAAATTCGATTCGTGCCGTTTTGGAGTTGGCCCGGCGCCCGAACGCGTTTAAGTTTGTTGGTTCCCCTTAAGAAACGTAATTATTGTAAAGAATTCTTACGGACCTGCCGTATTTAAGCTTTTTCGTACGTTTATTGCTTTTATGCTCCGTTACGTAAGATATCGTAAAATATTTAAAAGGATAGTTTCTTGAGTGATCGATACCACGAGTGCATCTGGTGTGGAGGGGAGGGAAAATTGCGGTGTATTGCTGGACATATTTTTGAGAGGGAAATTGTCTTATTAAAAAAAAAAAAGTTTAATTAATGCGTAATGTTTTACTACCGAAATACGCGACTTTTTTAAACAGAAATTTAAAATGTCAAGAATTAGAGTTATTATAAAGATGTTTAGGTGCTTTCAACTTTCTAAGAATGATTTACAAAGTATTTTGTCTTATAGCCAAAACAGTTCAATGTTACGCTAAACGAAATAGTGTTATCGCTATTATTTAATCAGCCTTGCATATTTTAAACTATTTCTTTTTGCGACTTTTACATCGAAGAAGAGTACCATTTAAAACGGCGTATTATCGAATGCAGGAGTATTAAATTTACATACTTTGAATTTAATGAGATGTTGAAAAGTTAAAATTCTTATGATATCTTAATAAAACACTCATGTATGCGTCATAAGCAATTTAAGAATATCTGAAATTGAATGGTTGCATTTATGGCTTAATTTTCTCTTTACCATGATAATATTTATCAAAATGCATTAATAATGCAATAGTTAAAAGTGTTAAACTCAGTAAATACTTAGAATTTTTCTAAGTGTGCGGATGGCATCGTTCTCTTATTTTATATTTTAATCTTTCAAAAAGGTTGTAACTTTTAACTTTGTCCAGACGTCAAAAGAGTTTAATTGAACTACGTAGTATACAATTATTGTATCTGATCGCAATACAAACAAATATTCGAAGTAAAACTCAATCAATTAAATCTGACACACGTCTGCCTGAATACATGCAAATATTTTCGCATGCTACAGAATTTGATAGAGAACTTGTGTTTAGTTGTACAGGAAAGCAACATGTAACAACACAACTCGGGCGTTTGGCCAAATGCTGAAAGATGTGGTGAATGTATCAACTTAAGTACGGTCATTCTTTAAGAGCTAACTTCGTATGCAGCATTGAGTCCATAAAAAAGCAAAAGTAAGAGGTCAGCACTTTATATGTAGAAAATATTACACTGTGTAGGGCAGTGATTTTTTTTCCTCTTTTCGATTTAGTTTCTTGTCAAAATGCCTAGAAGAGCAACCATAAATTTCTAGATATTTATATTCACGTTACAGGAAGTTTTTTATGCATGATGTTTCTAAAATTATAAAAAATGGGAATTGGTTTAAAGGAAAGAGTGTTTTAAAAGCTTTTTCTAGATTTGTATGAAGTTGATATTGTTTTAAAAAATTCTTATTACTTATTAAATATACCAAATATAAACAAATGTTTCCCACGCATATATACATCAACAAAATTAGTTACTATTATTGTCTTAATATATTTGCATGCCTTTTTGAATGTAAGTGTTCAGATTTGCAGCTATGCATATATGTGTTGGTATTCAACAACTAATTTCATTTATATGAATTTACGTCATACTACTCTTTCTAAAAAAGTGCGTCTATACTCTTTCTAAAAAAATAGCACGGAATATCGTGATATTTTTTTAGTTAACCTCAAAGACACGTTTCACCAACTTTATGGAAATAGTCCTGTTGAGCTACAAAAGTATTTCTAAAAAGTATTGAAAGGGGTAATGATTATAAAACACTGAGAAGTAGAAGAATAGCTTTATTAGAATACTATATTCTAATTTTTGTACGTGCCTATCGGATTGTATGGTGGGTAAAGCACCGTACTACGGTTTCGGGTTCAACTGCCAGCGGTCGGGGTTCAATTCCCGACTGAGCGTGGTTGTTGTTTGTCCGTCCCTTTATAGGGGGCGACGTTGGTCCACCTGCTAGTGCCCCCCATAAGAAAGTAGTCAACAATTCAGGCCCGTTGTGGAGAAAGCCTTCCAAGGCAGCGGCCGAGCATTGGGAAAAAAATTTGTACGCAACATAATAATTAAAATAAATAGTTGGAAGACGTAGAAAATAATAATAAATAGAGGTGTAATGATACACACTTAAAAAGCTGGAGCGACACTTCAACAAAATATGGTACTAGAAATCGGCTCCATAAGATTCGCGAAATCTCGTTATCGTTCATTAACCGACATTTGATGCTTCACTAAATTATGGTTAAATCTGAGCACCAAATGTTGGAACAAGGTTTCAAAATCTTGTGGAGTCAGCCTTTCTAGTACCATGTTTTGGGTAAATGTTGTATCAAATTTTTAAGGGTGTAGAAAATGATAGAATTAGACGATAAAAATGCATCATTGTGTTAAGAAGCGTTTGTAATGCAGCAATCGTTGAAATTTGAGTGTCAATGTCGTTAATGTTCGTTAATCTGCAGATACATCATTATTTCTTTTTAAAACTTTTGCGTTTCAGGAATGAATTAAATTTTACTCAAGCATCTATATACATATATTAAAGTTTGAGTATAATGAAGCATTTTTCTCGTTTTCAAAAGTACTGAGCTATGCAATTTTACGACTTAAAAACCTCATTCAAGATGCCATAATGGATTGGCTCAGAAACATCCATGGGACGTTAATAGAATTCTGAATAAAATTGCTTACAGCACTCTTTACGTCAAAACCGACGCAAATCTCAATGATTTCAAACTGATATTGGAGAAGTATACTCAACGTCTTCAAAAATGGTGAGAGTGTACTCTTCCAAAGATCCTTCCGCTCTTCCCCTAGAAAACAGACTGGAAAAAAATGTGTAAAGCTCTCCTTTTTTCCTCCTCTTCTTTGCTCTTCTCTTGATATTTATTTAAATCCTGAATGTTTTCTTTGCTTTATGCTGTCGCAGAAGAGGGGGAAAACATGCTAACGAGTTGGGTCCTTGAATTACATTTCCAATTTCTCGTTCAGCTGATTTCCGAAGAGCTTCAAAGGGTAGCGTTTCTTTCATGTTTCTCTTTTGAAGTACGGATGGAATTTGTGAAGTGACCTTTTTTTATTTTAATAAAAGCGTGAAATTATTTTTTGAATCAATTCATGGGCGGAGCATTTCACGTTTAGCCCTCAGAGCGACTGTGACGCTAAATTCCATTCACTGATTCTTCTCGTATTCACCGTAATATACCGGTAGATACACCAAACTTTACAGAAATAGTCCTGTTGAGTTAAAAAAAGTATTTCTAAAAAAGTATTGAAAGGGGTAATGATGATCAGGGCCGGCCTGAGGTGCATGCGGGTCCTAGGCGGAACTCATGAACGGGACCTCTTTTTTATATGTCTTATGTAAGTTACAACTAGCACTGCTAGTACATAGCTTTATTTCTCGGCTTTTTACGGGATATAACGCAACAATCTATCAAGCTCTGTCTAATGTGATAGCAAAAAAAAATGGCCCAGCAGCGGGGCCTCTTAAAGCGCGGGGCTTTAGGCGATCGCCTACATTCGCACCCCCCTTGGGCCGGCCCTGTGATGATAAAGCACTAGGAAGTAGAGAGATAACTTTATTACAATACAATATTCTAATTTTTGTACGCAACATAAAAATTAAGATAAATCGACGGAAAACGTAGATAATAATAATAAATAGAGGCGTAATAATAATTTGATGCAACACTTCACCAAAATATGGTACTAGAAGTTGGCTCTATGAAACCTTGTATCACTAATATTGTTAGAGCACGACCGAAAGATAATGATATGATGAAGAAATTATTTATTGGGGGTGATTTAAAACACTTTGTAGGCTACTTTTCGAAGTCATTTATGTACAGTGATAGAGAGTTGTAAAGTTGCACAATAACCAAGTAAGAGTCACTTCGCGATGCAGACATGCCGACACTAAGAAGGAATGAATTCACTTTATTTTTAGCCTTAAATGATTCGTAATTACAGAATGGTGGATCCTGGGCCATCTATAGCTAGGAAGGTAAGAAGAGAATCTCATTAATCAGAAGTTAAATTCAATCGGACAATGATCAGGAGGTTGGCGAAAAGTTAAACTTGGCATATTAAAGGAACGCCCAAGCGAGAGCCAATAATACATTCATTATTAAAGACACCAAAAAACCGCAGGATATTCTTATTCAACAGAGAGATAGCAAAACATAATAAAGAACATGGCACCCAATTATGGAAGATAAAACTAGCCAAATTACAGTAAACCCATGTGATAGAAAATTAGTTCAGTAGAATTTTAACAAATGTGCGTCCATATTAGGTAATGAGAGAAACAAAGTAGTGTGGGAAGACCGTTATGAATAGAGTATATTAATTCAGTGTAAATACATTGCATGAAAAACAAATATTTGTTACCAGCTAGGAAATTGAAAGAAATGCAAATGACTTCGAGTTATTAATGAGATAGAGAAAAGAATGAAAGAATAATTTAAACATACAATTAGAATAGGTAAAGAGTTAACTGAAATTGAATATATTGAAAAAGCTCAATACAAAATTTTGAAATCCGGTGTGGTTAAAAATGAAAAGAGTCTTTAAAGTTAAAATGCTTGATTTAAAACATTTAGTGTAAATGCATTGCATGAGAAACAGATGTTTCTTAACAGCTAGGGAAGCGAAAGAAATGCAACTGACTTCGAGTTATTATTGAGATAGAGAAACGGATGAAATAATAATTTAAGCATAGAATTAGGATAAGTAAACAGTTAACTGAAATTGAACATGCGGGAAAAAAGCGTAATGCAAAATTTTGAAAGCCAGTGTAGTTAAAAATTAACAGAGAATTTAAAAGTAAAATGGTTGATTTAAAATATATTATATTTAAGAAAGTGGAAACAAATAACAATTACTGTTAAATATGCAATCTTCATCACAAATGCCGTTTTTTCTTGCGCTCATATTTTTTTGTAGACGAAACTACAGAAGCTCATTATAGGAAATTTTGCCACTCATGCGAGGTTTGTAACTTAGTTACTCGATAATATATATATATAGTTTTCAAATTGTAACCCTTATAGGGAGCAGGATGCAAAAACATTATTTTCCCATATCCCTCTCTGTTCCAAAAAAATTGAGATATCCATAAAATTCTTCCTGTAAAATGTAATATACGCAAATACCTAATAATCGATTTTAGAACTTTATGAAATTCACTCTCCAAGGTGAGTGCCCCCCTTTTCATATATTTTTCTTGAAAGAAGAAAAGAAAAAAAAAGGACAGATATTTATTAAAAACTGTTACTTTAAAATGTAACAAATATGAATTCATTGTTTAGGCACAACTTCGTTGTCATTAAAAGCTTTTTGAAATTTTAATTGGCTGAGCGAAGGCTTTCATAATCTCCGAATCAAATTATATATCAGTTATTACATTAAAATTTCCGATATCACGATCGACGAAATCCGTTATATTTCGTAATTATGTATACTAGCAGTAGATGGTGATGAGGGTGAAAATAACCACAGACTTGCAATCTTTGTGGGAGCAATTACGAAAGAAACATTCGTGGTTATGGATGCAATTCTGGAAGATTTCCTTACTGCTGATGATAATATCATATATAGGGGAAGGTGGCACAAAATGATCCTAGCGGGCAAAACGATCCACAGAGGTTTTCTTCCATTCGGGCAGCGTTATCTACCATGGTATATCTATAATATATAAACTTATCGCGATAAGTCAAGAAGAAGCAATGGCGACATTTAGGCGATCGGTGTATTACATGTCGGAGTAGAAATCTTAAAAAAACTGGGTTTTGTCATATCTCTTATAAGGTAAGCACTAACTTTCCTATTGATTTAGAAATATAGTTCTTTAATGTGCAGAAATATTACTTGGTTTACTGAATAGAGTACATTTTTACATGCGAATTACACTTGCTGAGTTTATTATGTTTCTCGGCGTGTTCCAGTAATATGACCTAAAGTCAGAAGCCATATTCCCGGGTTAAATGAGATCTCGAGTGAAGAAACTCCAGTACTGGGTTCTAGTCATCATGACAGCTCTTCAACTGTTTTCGAAATGCGTGACTCCCCATGACATTATCTGCATTTATTGTAGTTCACAATTTTTCATTATTATTTTAAAATTTCATTTTATTGTTTGTGACACTTATTCATTTTAAAAATTTCATAAAATAAATCATACATACTAAAGGATTACTATTTTATTTCATTATGTATATTCATAATTCCTTTTATGTCTTTTATTTTGCCTATAAAAAAAATTAAAATTATTTTCAAATGAAGGATCATTTTGCTCTTCGATTGAGGGTAAAATTATTCTTTAGACAATTTCTAAAAATTATATATTTTTTTCATTATTCATTGTGCTTTTAAAATATTATTATAATATGTTTATGGTGCAAAATACAGTGCAAAATATGATAGCAAAGGACCAAAGTTTTATTTAAACATTTATGTTATTTTATACAAGTTTTAACCTTAAGGGGATCATTTTGGGCCACCTTTCCCTACATTGCAATTTATAATAAAATATCTGAAAAGAATCCTTCACAAATAGTTTACTGAAGGAAAGATTGTGCAATCACAGTTCCGTTGACCTTAGAGAAGTCAGCTTTGAGAAACACAAGTATAGTCAAGTAAGAAAACTCAGTTGTTAAAGTGCGTTCTTCTGCAATTAGCTCATAAATATTTCGTTGGGCTATGGAGATGAATATGCGATTGCATTATACTCACAAAGTACGTAGACAAAACTTTATTTATGAATTAATTCAATTTTTCAATTTTTATTATACTTTGAAAATAAATAATTTAGATAATCTTTTTCATTGATGATACAATCTATTGATAAAACATTTGTACAATTTCGGTATTAATAATTGCGTACTTAAACTTTCAGGAGATAACTTGGTAAATGAATTGCTAAACTATAAAGATATTTTTAAACTACACATCCAGTGATTACTATTAACTTTGTGATCATGATTAGGATCTTGATATGACAAATCAAGACAATCAGGACTAGTTTTATGCAGTTCTTCTTTTTATTGAAAATACTTCTTTGTTGAGATAATATCAGTTGATTTCAAAAACAAATTTTTGAATTCTTTAGAGCAAGCACTAATAAAAGAAGTATTTAAATTGAACATGAAACAATGTTGGTGAAGCATAATTAATCGCACACTGTGCAAAATAAATAAATAAATATACTTAATATAAGATATGTTTTTCTATTTTGTGCATCATAAAAAAAAAATGATGCACTTAAGAAATACATTTTGATGCCAAAAAAATTCATTATTAATTTTATTCCATTAAATTAGATGTCACTTTCATCATTCTTAGTTTAAAAGCAGATATCATACTTCAAAATTGCATCTTAATCCACGTCTGAGTTACTCCAAACATCCGAATTTTATTTAATTTAATCCGATTATATTGAAACGTAATTCTACGTGCATTCCCATGGAGATTTTTAGAATGCGGAAAAGATTGTCCCCAATCTCCACAGGAGGAAAAAAAAAGAAAGAAAAAAAGATATCTTTTGCAGCATTCTGTGGCGCAAGATCTTGCCCTTAAAAGAACGCAGAACAAAGCTGGGATGGAAAAGAAACAAAAAAGGAAGAAAACGAGAAATGAAATCCCACATACACACGAAATTGAACGGAAAATATTCCCCAAAGATTTGATATCTTTCTCTTTAAGTATAAAGACAGCTACCTAGAAAGCAACGTCTTTCCAAAGCTACATATTTCGATAGTGGACTAAGTCAGGGTTTCAGGGATTGGGAAATGGTATATGTACAAAAAACCGCTAAGTATAAGGATATTGGTTACATTAAGATTTTATTTATTCTGATATCTTTAAATTATTCTTTTTTTCTAAAAAAAGATCCGTTTATGAATAGGAAAGATTCAGTTTACAAATGTAGAAATTTAAGGTAGAAATTTAAACTGATGGTGCATTTCACTTTTTCGTACTTGTCTCTGTTTGATGTTATTTTTTTTCTGTAATGCAAACTTCTTTACACAAATAACATTGCCATGTAAGTGTAGAAAGCTTTTGAAAGTTCTCATGTTGACGGAATATGGATTTATTTATGCTAGAAACTTCAAAACAGCTATTTATTGCATGTTAATGCTGAAAATCATTTTTTTAATACACTGGAGAAAAAACTTGAGACATTAAATTTGCAGTAAATGTTGAATAATCTGCAATTTTCTGGTAGACAAAGCTGACGTTGTTTGCGCTTATTTTTAGACAAGCATTTGAATTTCCCAGGAGTGACTGCTTATATAATTTGAGTATGGCGGAATTCTCGTCATATACTGTTTGGGAATTACCTTAGATAGGATGATTTCAAAGTTAGAAACTCTATTAGTTTAGAATTTACAGGAGTTTAGGAAATCGAAATTGTATTCTAAGCGCAGTGAATAACCTTTCCTGTAAAAGGACTTTGTTGCAAAAAACAGACCAAAGGAAACTTCCAAAATTTGATATTGATTATAATCGAGTATAAGATGCCTGTAAATTATTAAAACATGAATAGTTAAAATCACGACTTCTGTCTAAAACCCTTCTACGATTTTCATTTCTATCTCTCTCTATCTACGTATTTATACAGACACACAAGCGCTCATACGACTTAAATTGTATTAATTTGTCACAAAAAAGCTAAAGTTATCTCTTTAGGTTTTTGGTGAAGAGGGTGTGATATTTGGAGCAGGATACAAAGCAATTTGACATAGCTTGGCATTTTTTTTATCATGTTATCCTCTCCAAATATCCAAATATACCCATAAAAGTGTAATTCTACCCATGGAAAAATTACATTCTTATGGGTGCATTTGGAAATGGGTGCATTCTACCCATTACCTCTTTCTCCTTCAACTCTTACTGAATACTTATTCTTTTGTATATAAAATATTACGTGTTATTATACGTTTTCTTATATGAGCTTAAAATCTTCTAGTAAACCCAAAATTCTAAATAAAGAGTCTGTATTGAGAATGTTTATATGCATTTTGTAAAGTCTTTAATAATGTGAATAAAATGTGGTTTCCCCTCTAAAGTTTACTGAAAATTTTGGCCTTTAGAAATTTTTAGATTTAAATACGATTTACTTTTCTTTATATAGGGGCAATTTTATTCAACGTGGAGGGTTTTCCAAAGTTTTCAAATTTAAGTGATCCAGCATAAGCAATTTTTAACTTTTTTTGGAAACGATTTTTATATGAATAAATCATTTTTTTTATCCCAAAATATGACTTTAAAATTTTATTAGCCAAAATAGATTTCATAATCACCAAAATATTCATAATATAATAAATGATGTTAAGAAAATACATTTGATAAATAAGAAACAAAAAATTTTATGATGGTGTACAAAACCAAAATTAGAAAGAAAATTTATAGAACTTTTACATAATATCATGCTTGTATTTTCCAATTTCGTTTTTCCAATCAGCGTACTTTTAGACACATAAAATCCTTTTACAGGTGAGTAATTTTAATAACGTGTACACACCTAGAGAATTTTTCATATTAATAGTTGCAGTTAGAAAGACAGCCACAAAAGATGTTGAAGTACAGTTTATTAGTGTAAAAATATGAGTACAAAAGTTAATAAAAACAAAATATATTAAATGCATTAAAGGGAAAATACCGAATGCATACTGCTGAAATGAAGAGAGATCAAAAGCATGCACCCAAAGAATTACAAGCATTCACAGAAAAGTGCTTCAGTGCCTTTACTACCAGAACATTTCTCATGCATGTATAATATCTCCTCTATGGCTAATCATTTGTATAAAACTGGTAGAAGACTGCGCATTTTGTCTCTTAATTGTCAAATTTATTGAGTGAACTGGGTGTTAGATAGATTGCCACTTCTTTGTATGATATGCTTCTACTTTACATTTATAAGAGCTTGTTCGGTTTTAACTTCTCAACTTCAGCCTTTATGTTAGTGTGGCTTTTTGTTGCAAAATGGTGTCTTTTCAAAATGCTAACTGTAATCTTCTTGAATTTATAACAAATAGTCCGCGGGAGAAAACCACAGTTAAAACCATAAAGGTAAATATTCCTGATGGGGTAAAACTGTCTCTATGAATTGCTCCCAAACAGGAGCGTATATATACTATATACGATATACGGCTACGATAGATCGATAGCCGTGAGGTAGGACAGAACCCTAGCCCTTAAAACTTCAGTCATCCACCATGTTCAATGTTCTATCCACTCTGCCCATTGTATCATTTAACTGAGGAAGCTATAATTAGTTCTTTATTTAAAAAGTAGATGTATAAGTAAGTAAACGGAGATTTTTTTCATAAGAAAATTACACGGTGTGATGTAGATCATTCATTTCAATATTCATTTTGCATTGTAGTTCTGTTAAGTTTAATCCGATAAAAATTAATTATATGCACATTTTTTTATTTGACTTTAAAAAAAAAATCCTCAGATTTATATCACATCAACATTTCTTATTGAAAGTTCGAAAAACATATTTAGCGGCAGAAATAAAAAGGGAGTTGTATACTCCAGCGGTTAAGATAGATAAATAGATAAAAATCAAATAAATTATAGAATAGATAGTAACAGTTCGAAATATAAAACTTGACAGGTAATTTTGCAACCGATCTTGGATAAAAAAAAATGATTAATAAAGGTAGGATACATAAATTTTTCAGCATCGATTGTCCCTTTTGATGCATACAAATTGCATCGTTTGCCCATTTTTATTTTGCACTTCCTGTCTAGGACGCATTTAGATTATCACTAAATTCCAGACTAAATCTGTTGAATTATTTAATACTAGGGGTATGCTAAGCAAAGTTTATTCGTGTTAGCTTCACTTTCCGTGAATCACTTTGTTCCAGCATTTATTAGGAAAACTTTTTTATTGAGGATTAAGAACGTTGAATGAATCTTTTAGCCATTTTTTAGCCTAAGCTCCCCAATTCTTCGTATTTAAATAGAGTTTCTTGTAACGCAAGATGTGCGAATTAGTATGTGAGTTTCACCCCTTGGGTACAGATTTACTTGGAGAAATTTTTGTGTTTGGAACGTATGTCGTGTCAAGATCTAGCTATAAAATGGCTATGTTGGAAGAATCGTCTTGCTACAACTATTACAAATCACTCTTGCCATGAACAAGAGCCCACGTTTAATTTTGTCCTAGTTTGAATGATGAAACATACTCGTCATCCGTTACTTAGGCAAAACAAGTGCATGACACATCGCATTCATTAAATGTATCCAAGGGGTTACATATATGAAAATATGTTGTTTCATGCAATGAAATATCACTAAACTTTCCTAATATTGCAAAAACAAAAATTACAGGCAGTTTTCTTGAAATTTAGTAAGTGTTAATATTTTTATTTCGTATACAAGCATATATTGTCTACATTAAAATTCTTAATATACTATTACTGTTTAATTTTTGACCTTTTTAATGAAAAAAAAACACTAACCTTAAGTAGGAAAAAAAAAGTTATTCAATTTGATGTACAATTCCTAGTTGTTCTAAAAGTTGTACTTGCTTTGGATATTGGTTTTCATTCAACATTGCTTGTAAGTCGGTATCTTCAAACTTCATCTTGGACGCTGTACCTTTTTCAGATAAAATAATGATTTGTGACGTGTTGAAATCATTCGAGTTATATTCGACGAAACGTATTTCTCCTCAGCTTCATAAAGAATAGAATATGTTTTACCAGCAGGTTTCTACACAGTAAAGTAATTAATTAACACTTCCAGTAAACGCTCTCGTTTTTCACACCAGTTTCTGCATGTTAAGTGTAACTAAAACATTCTGTTGTTGTTTGAGACGCATTCTACATTTGTGAGTAAAGCCATCGTTACATGAAAGTCAGATATTGACCGATACAGAAGATAAATGCGACTCTGTGTTCTCAGTACTTAAAGTGTACCATACCGCATGCATATGATCAAAGATAATTTTCATGGATTTTGCTTTTAAATGCAGTCAATTGTACAGGTGTAACAGACTCCATAAAAGGCTTACCCCTTCTCTATCATGACTGCAAACTGAAAAAGGAGATAAATTTTCTGGAATTTGAATTTGCTTACAACTTAAGTCTTCTCTTTTTTAAACAATACTCAGGAAGTGCGTGTCGGAAGCATATGCCCCGGCCAGGCGGTCAACTTAAAACGTTGTCTTCAGTGCTTAGTCCCTAAGCAAGCTTGGCCGTCATTTTATTGATGATGAAAGACTGAGTCAACCTTGTGCAGCAAGGAATAGAGCCCCCGATCTGTGGCATGGCTGCACAATGTTCTAAAGAATACTACACTGGGTTTACAAAAGAAAATTAGGAAGTTTAAATACTTATTAATTGCAATCCACGTGTATCAAGAGAATGACGCTTGTCCATAGAGATATGAATGCAAGGAGATGACAGCTATCTTCATTGGTGATTATCTATCTTCAGCATTGGACAGAATGAAGTAACTGTGTTGGTCTAAGTATGGTGGAACATTTCGTTCGTTTCTTTTTAAATAACCGAGAAAGATGCACGATTTTATGGATTAAAAGTAAGGATGCACAATTATACACTACAATAGTTCTAAATACAAAATCTCAGGAATCGGTAGTTAAAAGTCTTACTGTTATGCCAAATACTTAATTATTCTTGGCGCCAACTTTAACGACATTACTTTTTTAAAATTGCAACTGCTTTTGGAACTTACTTTTTGAACTTACTTTTTGAACTTACTTTTGGAACATACTTTTTAAAAATTGGAATTTAGAATAACACAGTCATATTGCAATGTGGTTTAGGCAATATGGCGGATCGGTTATAGTTTTGGTTTCACTATCAGATAGCTAATGCCGTCTCCTTGTATTCATATCTCTTTGGGCTTGTCAGTGAATTACTGGATCACTCGCTAATTAGCAATTATGAAGAAGGAACTCTCTACACAGCAGTAGCCAATCTCGATGACGGAAACGGGCGAATCAAAACTTGATGTGGACAGTCCGATTCGAAAGCGTTGGAAATAGGCACGCAATCCTAGTTTGTGGAGGACTCTATTGTGAACAGTATAGGATAAATGACGGTACATCGAAGCGCATATACTCACGTAGGTAGACTTTGATGCCAGACGCTAACCATCTCCTGGAACAACTGCCGAAGAATAGAAGGCACTGTGCACAGTAGGTACGATGAAATCCGGTTGGACTGAGCAGCGATCACCGCTTTTGTGCAGCACTGAAATAGATAGTGATAAAATTAAACCACTTATTCCAATATAGAAAGTTTCCGCTGTGGAATCATCAATTTTCATAATATTGCCGACGTGAAAAAAATTTTTGCATTATGAATAAAAATTGAACAAAAATCGTTTCAAAAATGACCTAGGGCTAAAATTGCAAAATATTTTTATTAGGTTAATAGTGATACAATTTCATAGAGAGTTATTTTGATTCGATATATGTTCTTCACAGGCTTTTGAAAAAACACCAAATCCGCCTTTTTATTCATGCACCTGAGTGCCATGCGTGGATTTTCACACAGAGAATAATCTGCAAAGAAAGTGAAAAATACTGCGCCATTCAAATCCCAGATATTCTAATACATATTTTAAACACACTTTTTATCATCCCAGCATAAAATAACATTCCCGGTTTCTAGATGGAGGGGGGAAAAAAAGGAATGGGAGCGGCTCAAAATTCTTCATACCTCCATCCGAAATCCGGTTGTCAAATCCCCTGTAAAATGTTTTCTCCGGTAAGCAGAGATTCTTTTTTTTCCCCCTTGGTCTTCCGGAACAGCCTGGAATACTTGTCGCAATCGTTTTTAAATCTCTTTCATTTCTCCCTGAGCCAAAAACCGTGCCGGCCGCCAGAGGTCAGTGTAAAAACGGGACTTATCTCACTTTTACCCACCACCACCGCACCTCGATCCTTTTGATGATGGATTGCTCTTCTTTATGAGAAATATGTGCAACCGGATTCGATCGTCCAAAGGGAAAAGAAGACTGTTATTTGGCCTCGCGCCACGCAAAATGACCCAATACATGTTGCTCGTCCTCCACACCGTTTTCGTTCGATTCGTGTCGTTGGGAGATAGAAAAAAAATATAAAGAAATACTCACGTGACATAGGTGGTCTTCGCTCTGTTTTACGTCATTCTGCTGCGATGTAACGATGCTGCGTTGAATCAGATGTGATTGGGAATTTCTAATCTTTCCGGGATTAACCCTTTCAGGCACAACCCTTTCCCAATGCTGTTAAAAGGGTAGCTGTTGCCATCGCTCGATTTAACTACCAGCAAGATGGCGGACGATCGAAACGTTCATCGCGCGCCACAGATCTAGAGACCTTTTTTTGACGTCAGAACGGTCTCTAGATCTGTGGCACGCGATGAACGTTTCGATCGTCCGCCATCTTGCTGGTAGTTAAGTCGAGTGATGGCAATGGCTTCCCTTTTTTCAGCATTGGGCAATCTATCCAGCTGTTCTCGCATTCTTCCATTTTTTAGCTGTTAAAAATAATCGTGAGAATTTTTTTACGGGAAATGATGCGCTAAAAAACTAAAGGATTCTCGTGGAGCTATGTCACCCGCAACTTTTTTTATAGAAATCAAATCTATTCTTCGTGACTGGCAACAGTCAAAACGTCAGAGTTTGGTGTTCCCAGAGCGGGAACACTGCTCGTTAAAGGGTTAATTGAAATAGAGTTGCGCTGTGCAGTACTAAACTGGCGAGTTCAAAAGGCGAAACAGATCGGCTTTTAGTAGTACTAGTAAAATTATCACTGACTTGTGATGAAAAACTTAAAAAATCTGGAATTTGAAGGCTAAAATTATAAAAGAACTTTTTTAATAAAATATAACTATAAAAATAGTACCTTAAAAGTCTCGAATTGTACAAAGAGATCACCCTTCTTTATCGATAAGAATTTCCTGTCTCCACACCGGCAGTTTTCCTCTCACAACACTCACTTCTTTCACTTTCCTGTCTGTGTTGAAATAGGAATTATTTAAAACTGCAGACCTGTGAACCCTTTGTATCACCCAAAACGTGAATACTGCTTTTCATAAATGTGTGTTATTCACAAACTGCATTAAGTTGTTTTAAAATAGAGCTCGTTTAGTTTAAATTATTTAGGTGCAGATTTCCCCTTTATTTTTTATACTTTAAAAAACCTGCGTAGGTACTACGTTGGTATTTACACGAAAACGATTTTCTGTATCCTTTTTATTACTCTGTGTATGCGTGATCTCCTAAATCGTAATTCAAGAGTAAATCAACTCTTGCAGCACCTTTTGCAAAACATAAATAGTACTAATAAAACAAATATTTTAAGCTTACTGTATATTGAATTAGCTTACTAAATTGTGTAAAATTTTCCCAGGCCGTACAGTTTGAATATTGCTTAATTTTTGGAGTACTGAAGAAGAAAGAAGAACTGAATTTATTTCTAGCGAATGGCGTCAGTATCTGGAATTTTGCTCCTTTTCTTATGAAACAATTAATGCTGTTAAATATACAATTACTTTTATTCCTATAAAAATATTATAGATGCTTTTTTTTATCATTTGCTGTAAATTTTGGTCGCTCGCGAATTACGTTTGTCTATTTATATTAATACAGAAATAACCGACAGACTCATGAAATTATTTATAAGTTTCTGTAAGCATGACACATTTTTAAAATTCAGAGTTAAAAAGAAATACAAGTATTCTAATGTGAAAAAAATATTTGAATTTATATTATTTTAATTTAAACTGACAGTTGTTAAATTAGTTTAATTTAAACCGGCAAATACTTCAAAAATTAAACTTTTAAAATATTCTCAAAACTATTTCTATTTAATAAAATATAGATTCTCTGAATAGTTTGTTTGTGTGTCTAATATCCAACTGGTCGACCATTTTCTTAAAAACTTAAATAATTTATTAAATAACGAAATCTACTATTGTATTTAAACAATAAATATACCTGAATGCCAAGAAATATCACGCGGTATTAAAAGAAGTTGAGGAACTTACACTATTATATTTAGAACTACACTGTCTTAGATGCATTAATAAAACTGAATAAACGTCCTGTGCTTCCATTCTTGTTGTTGATAACTGTACAGACTCTAGCAAACATCTTTTAACATGGTTTCCGATGTTTGCATTCATTTGTCTTCATTCTCTCCGTTCTAATCTTTGTGTTTCTATTTTGTTTTTCTCACATATACGTTATCGTTTAGAGTATTATGTTAGCTTTTGTGGAACAGACACTGCATAAAGGAGTTTATAGAAATTTATAAGGGATTTGATTTGGGACGAGGTTAAAACAAGAATCTGTGTTTTAACTATGAATTCCAAGATTATTTTTTGAGATTTCTTACTTTAAATAGTGTTACCTGCTTCCAAGGTGCAGAAAATCCATTGTGATGAAATAAAATATACTTCTTTAATAACAGTATTCAATAAAACAGATTTTTGAATTCGGGACACACACACACATTACACATTATACACATTACAATTATTAATTTAATTGATGGGTAGTTATGATATACCCTAATTAATAACTGAATCGGTGAGTGCAGATACCACCTGAGTCACAAAAAGGAAATTTTTAAGGAGAGAGAAAAAACTTCATAACTCCTCCAAATTTTCAAATATTTAAACTTTTTTTTCCCTCTGTCATAACACGCATTTATGTTTCTTTAATGAAAATATTACCTAATTCCGACATCAATTAGGCTCAGGAAAATTTAAAATTTGATTCGGACTTATGCTGTTTCTGGACTCAACTGGTTTTTAGTCAGCTGAAAACTTGGAAAAAGGTAATCATTCAAATCAAAGCAAAGCAAATCAAATCACCATTTATTGTCTAACCATATTTATGGTATACAAAAGTCAAGAACATGAATTTAGGAGAAAAAAGTGCTTTGCTTGCAGAAAATTATGGAGATGAAAATCTAACATTGAAGCTGGAATAACTATTTTTTAGAAAACCACCCCTAGGACAGGGCAGGTGGTCAATAATAGTGTTAAAATACATCATTCTCGACCATTGATCATTGTCGCCCATCGTTCGAAAAAGAAGCCCCGTATCTACAAAACTACTCAACAGACTAACGTCGTTCTTGCCCTAAACAGGCATCTTGCCTTTCTAAGCTTACTTTCATCGAAAACGATTTTTCGCATTTTTGTGACTGAAGTGGTTTTTCCACTCAGCGATTCAACTGTGTTCATGACTTAATTTGCTATTTTCCGTACGAGGATTTGGAATATAACAATGACACATTATGATTGCAAAGAGGGCAGACAGCTGCATCTGCTAGTACAATTTAATGCAGGTGATTCTGTAAGTAGTCATGTTGACGCTTGGCAAGGCTGGCTGCTCTGGGGAAATAACTTCAATTTCTTGTAGATTTATTCAAGAGATGATTCCACTTTTTTTCCTGTATCTTTCTCTCTGTACAAGCTGAGATGATCAGATTTGACAAAGGAGGATAAGTATCGCATTATGTACCGCACAAGCTAAGGAGGATCTGGATGTTTCATTTGAGATCCATTTTTTGCCAACAGACCAGCCCCCTATTTTTTTATATACCCCGAAATGGCTTGGAATCCACTGCAGAGCAAGTGGTTCTTGAAGTTCAACAGCTTATCTATTCTGTTTCCATGCGGTTCAAGAGACTAAGCAGTTAAGATCACAGTTGCTGGCTTGGAATAAAAAAGAAAGAAAAAAGTCGATGTCCTTATCATGACTGAAAAACGAACTACGGAATAATTTGCTCGGAGCACCTCAACCTTTGAAGATTCCAGGAATATTATATGAAAAAGTCATTGACGAATTGAAAAGTCAGGCTGTGATAAATATTTCAATATCAGAACGCCTTTAAAATAAATTGTGCTTTTCAGTTAAGTACAATGTTGATTATTAATTATGTACTAATTATTATTATGTTATATATTATCTATATATTAATTAGATTACTCATTTATGTAGCTAGTATATTGGCTTTTTAATAAGCCTCAGAAATATATAACTATAAAAATTTAGTAAAAGACGCTCACTTGATTAAAATATTGCATGGTTTTTCAATGATCGTGCATGTCTTAAATTATGCAGATATCTGAATTTTATTAATAAAAACTTCAATTAATTCAACTCTCATATATAATTAATCAAGCAAATTTAGCATCAGTTGGTGTTCTGTGATATATACGGCTAAACAAAGCACTAACCAGGCCTATTTCATTACTAATAGCCGACAGTTTGTTTCGAAAGTAAATGCAGAATATCATGTTTCGAACAACTTTGGTTAGACGAGATTCATTGTAAGGCATTCAGATTTTTTTCTTCTCGTTAGTTTTCTTTGTGTAGCGTTGGAAGTATAAGCAAAATCTTTATAATAAGCTCTATGCCAATAGCGAGTTCCGATAATTAGACTCTGTGATTCAGTTCATCATAAGTTTTTAATTAGAATGTATTTTAGTATTCGTGATTTTAGAATAATGATTAACAAATAATTTGACTGTTGTGAAAAAGCTCTTTACTTTCGTTTTGAAATATATTACTCCAGCTTTCCGCTAATGATGCAATATGTGTTCGACATTTGCGTCTTTTGAATCTGCTATAAAAAATTCTCTTCCACAAAGTTTCTCAAGTTTTATTGCTAAGTCAACCGAGTTGTCAATATTGATTATCCTTTCCCTAGTTGGGTGTCTGATTCAAAAAAATGTTTGTACATTTTTCCAGTATATTCCAGTGTTCCAGTAATTAGCGTTTTATTTGGCTGGCGCTGCACGTTCTTGCCTGTGTACTTGCAAACTTGATTTCATCAGTGTTTCCCATTCTTTCAAAACTTTCCTTCTAATGCCCCTTTCCTTCTAAATACCAAATTTTTTACCAGCTATCAGACACCGATATATGTTATACTTCGATTTTTTAAAAATAAAGCTGTATATATTTAATGCAACTGTTTTCTGAGTGTCGCATTAGAGAATTATACTTTCAGGCAGTCGGAATACGCTAGGTAATTTTTAACATGGTTAATTAAATTTTAAGTTTATCGTCAACAACCTTAGATTGTATATCAACAACTTTATCATATAAGTTGCATTATCATAGGTTTTTAGAATTAAATCAACATATAACGATGTTTGATATCTTTTTATGAGCCTTAAATTAATGAATGCTATGTAGTATTTCTATTTAGGCGTCAAAAATATTAATTTTGTATTGCTTTCTGATATTGAGAAAGATCACTTGTAATTTGGGTGCTCTGTGTCAAAATATTTAGAAAGCCTGAAGAATAATAAAAATAAATTTTTATCTAATTTAAAGTGGGATTCTCATCCCCCCTCCTACGCATTAGATAAAAACTTGTTTACGAGGAACAATATTTGAACGAAATCTAATTTGACACTTGTAAACAAAATATTTTTTTACTTTGGCTTAGGCGTTTAAAGGAAAATTTTCCTTCTGCAAAAATATTTGTTTGGCATGTCTGTTTACATTACAAACATGTAACATGATAAATATATTGCATTACATTTACTTTAATAGGTAATTGCATTTTCAAAATATAGCAGCATTTTGAAAATTTAAAGTCTTATGGTAGACATATTAAAATGTATAAACAGCACAAAGTAGAAAAATGCATATTGAGGTATGATTATACAGAACAACAAATAACTAATATGCGAAGAGTATTTGCTGTTTTCCTGTTTACGGTGTAATAATCTAATATGACAATGCAAAAGCCATAAAAAATGCCTTATTTATTTCAAATGGTAATTAGATTTTCAATACATGGAATATTTAAAAAAATCAAAATATGTACAGTACAAATGTTTAAAGAATATAAATGAAAAACATAACAAAGAATGTTCATTAAAAAAAGTTAATTGGCGATTTTACAGATAAAATCGAAAACAAAGCAATTAATAAAGAATAACGTCCGTATAAAATAAATTTCTGTAGGTATTATTTACTATTTATAACTGTAGGTATTTTTCTTATAATTTTATCTCGCGTCATAAAATCATAAGTTCTCGACAAACAATTTTTTAAAATTAATTTAAACCGCACAAGTACATGTTTATAGACTCTGAAGCAAAAAACAATCAGATAAATTTACGCATAAGAACTCTAAATTACCATATATCGAATGTAAAATATTTAAAAATAAGCAGAAAGTCCTCCAAAAGACTCTAAAAAAAGAGAATTCATAGATTAATTGAACTTTTTAATAATAGGGTCCAGCTTATCAATAGCAACACGAACTTTTTATGTTTATATTTTAAAGAAATATATTAAATGAAAGGCAAATCATGTGGTATTTATATGAATGATGATAAAAGATCATATTTTAGGAAATGTTTACAGTGCCGGTCCAAGATGTTTTTCTAAATGATGCGAAGTACAAAAGTGCGTCCCTTATATATATATGCTCGGTTACATTACTTTACTGTAGACATTTCTTAAGAGATTATCCAGGCCCCGCAAGGAGAGGACCTGCAATAATCCTGTCTCCCCAGATGCGTCAAGCTCTTTATGACTCTTTAGAGGTTTTGTCACGTGACCTTGCAACCTGCAATGATTGGGCGAACCTATTTGGGCAGCAAGAGGTTTTGGTTCGAAAGAGCCTGTCAGACGAAACAACGGGGACTGACCACAAATTTAGACCGAAGCTACTAGGGTGCTGTGTAGTACTTGCGGTTTTCTAAAGTGAATTTCCTTTTTTCTCAACCACGCAGTTTAGCAGTTTAGGATTTTAGCGGGCTTTTGTTTTAGTATGTTACATATATATAAAGAGATATTATATTTTAAGACATTTTAAGGTAGTATTACTGTGCGGTCGCACCGTTCGCACCACCCTAGGACGGGCTCTTAAGCATTACGGCATTATACAGGGTGATCAATTTATAATAGTACCCGTTGGTTTTTCTTATTGCCATTAAATCTGAAGTATTTGGCGAATAGTCTGAAATCAAAACATAATGTTTGAAACTTGTTTCAGTTTGTGAGACAATTTAATACACTGTTGGGGACTGTTACAACTTTATTTATGGGGTAAAACAGAAATGGAGCTGCATAATGTTACTTAATTTTACTTCTTAAAAACGTAATTGGATTAAACTTTTTTACGTTACCATTGCTTTCAGCAAATGTTGAATGTGTTCGGACGCAGTTAGGATTTTCCAGAGAATTCCTGCAAACATCGCTGAATTAAAAAAAATCATAACTGAAGAAGTCACGTCAATAACATCAACAACGTTGGGAAGTATGAAAAAAAAACTTGGTTCAACTTGCGCATGTTTGCGTTCAAAATGGCGGCGAATACTTTCAAAATTTGCTGTAAGGAATGATAATGTAAACAAATTGATTTAAATTATGTTTTTATAAAATAAAATTATCACAGGACTAAGTAACATTGTGCGTCTCCATTTCCGTTTTACCTCATAAATACAGTTCTAACAGCCCAAAATTGTAGAAAATTCTCTCCCACATTTAAACAAGGTTCAAATAATTATATTTCAAGTTTATAATACAAGTTGCCATATCCGTCAGATTTAAGGATAATCTTTTAAATTGATGATCCTGTAGATCGAAATATCTTATGTTTAAGTAAATATTATTTCTATATAAAATGTAAAGAATCTGTAAAAACTTTGCTACGTTACTTATATTTGCTAGCTTTATTTTTCCGGAAATTTGCTGGTCTTTCTAATTTATAATAAAAAGACTTTGAATTGTTAGCCGAATATTTAATCACATAAAGAACATTCCACTCTTAAAAAATACGCAAATTCTCGCATCACTTTCACCGTAAAATATTTTGGGATCCCGAAAAGGGGCAAGTCGTCCATTCTATTACCTTTAACTATAAAGTTAGTAAATTACTCAACAGTTGTCTTAAAACTACCCAGAAACTATCAATAATTATTTCTAAATAATATTTCATGACCATTTGCCATAAATGACCGAACCTAATTTTCTTTAAAACCTGCATCTTTTGAACTAAGAAATCTCGCGGCATTAGGATGCACTGTGATAAGAAATTAATTATGTTAAAATTTTATCAAGCCATTTATCTGTTCTAAGTCTTAGAAGCAAACTTTCGATATAGTACATTCTCACTCCTCATTCCTCTCCTTGCCATTGCTCAAACATTATTGGATTTTTTTAGAAGAATTTGCATTTGCGATGTTTTTAACAGTACATACTGTAGAGTCTTCATGGAATAGAAATTTCAGTTTACAATGCATTTAGTATTAGCGCAAGTGGATAACGTGTGCTCTTCCAACGAATGTTTTGCGCAGTAATGAAATTAAGATATGAGATTTTTCAACTACAGTATTTTATCATTTTAAATGTATATAGTCCGAAACATTTTTTACGTAAAATTGTTTTAAAAGTGCTTTACATAAGAGATTTTAAAATTATTAAAAGGACTAGGATATTTTAAAGCATTGTTTTATGGTCATTTTATTTTAACTACTTTTAATAGTAATAAAATACTACATTTTTAACAATAGATATGAATATATAAGTGTTTTTATATAGGATTAATAAATATAGAAATCCTTGTAATGTCAAACAGCAATATATGATATCATTTTTAACTTAAATCATGACCATAAAAAATATTATTTATAAAATGTCATAGTTAAAATATGCTATATCTTACATATTTTTACTGACATAATTATAATTTAATGCAGTGAAAAGAAGATAAATAGGGATTATTAACTTAAAACTTTTAAAATTATACTTTTACAACAAACTTTTATAGTTAATTAATGAATTCTAAAAACTTCGCTACTAAACAACAAACATAAGAGGAAAAAAATGAATATTGATTCCAACTAAAATATATTTCAAAAATACCCTAGAATTCGGTTCATTAAACTTACTTAATGAGAACTGCAAATGAGTTTAACGGTAATACATTCATTAACTTCCTCTAACGTCGGTATATGCGTTTTCCATTTACCCCAAGTTATCTTCTAGCTCAGATTTCTCAATCAAAACTTCTTTTTTTGACCCCCCCCCCACTTTTCGAGAATCGTTCGATACATTTAACAATTTTCTGATCATTATCGAAGTTAGCTTTCCTTTTAAGGACTGAAAGCGGAAATGCTTTGCACTCGGACCCCCTTATCTATATATTTCTGTAATGAGTTTCTTTTCCCCAAATGTGTTTGTCTCTAAAAGTTTGGTAAACGTTGCGCAAATGTATAAGAGTCAAATTTTTGAAATACACACTTCATTACTTTCCTCAAAAAAATTCCCAGTGGAGAAATGCATGTAAGTAGCAAAATCATCTATGGAAAATTATTTGTAAAAGTTAACAATTATGGAACAACGCTAGTTTGAAGTTCTGAAGTAAAAGTGAGACTTTTACTGAAGTAAAAGTCTGACGTGCCTAGTATGATTAGGGAAAGTAAAGATGGAGAATAAGGCTTCAAATTTCTTAAGAATAGGCTGTCGCAAAAAAAGGTGGTAACATGTTTTAAATATTTATCTATTAGAGATGAGTGGGCAATGTAAATTGAAAAAATTTTCAATATAAGGTCTTAAATAAGGCTCGTTAAGAAAAAAATTCGCTCTTTCATTTACAATAAGTTACACTTTTTAAATTTGTATACGACCCCCTATACAAAAAATTCCCAAACAATAAAATGTGTCCCATACCTAATGAGGTGATTTGCAAATTTTGATAATTATAGCTCAAAAAGTGATGATAATCTCTCACTCTTAAGATATGAAGATAAATATGTGCTCATTTAAAGAATTTTCAATAGCTGTCGAAGTGAAACAGCAAGTCAGATTATTACATTTCAGGAGCCGTACAGAAAATAGGAAGGAATGTATTTTTCCCACTACAGCAATAAACGTTTACAGTTGAATTAATGTAAAGTCCCGATCATCTTTGTTCATAGATATTTCTTGTACATTTCATAATGTTAGGCTGAAGTTTTTTTTCATCACCATATTAGTGTATGCGGCATATTTTAGTAATCGGGAATCTTTTTGTACGGTGGTTGTATAAAAATTTTAAAAGAGTAACTTTTAAAAAATTAACGAGGGGAACCTTTTCTTAGTATTTTTTCCTATATTATTTTGGAATTTTTTTCTATTTACATTGCCCACTAATATCTTATAAAGAATTAAAGATTGCTACCCTCTCTGCTTGTTTGAGACCCTGTATACAAAACAGAAGGATTGTATTATAGTACATAATCTATCATTTTCAATGTAAATAAGTTCCTTTAGAACTTTTTTGAGGTGGTTCCGCTTCTGTTTTACTTGTCTAATGTTCGATTTTTGAAAATTACAAGGGGTTTGTCAGAATAACAAAAACTTTATGACAGTGGTGGCCAATTTTTATTGCCACCGCATGTTGTTTTAGGAGGGGAAAACCCATAGTAATCTTGGATCACAATTACACCCAATCTGAGGTAACTTTCTAATAAATCATAACGAAGACTTACTTCACGGAAATCCTTTAAACTTAATAATAGTATTTATAAATTTACAGCAACAACTATATTTATTCTAGAGTATTTTCGAAAAATTCTAAATTGTTTCCATGTTCAGATGTAAGCTCATTTTCAATATACCAGAAAAACTACTGAATATTTTGAAAAATGTTCAGGCTTGTACTTTATAGATAAGTGTTATGTATAATGATGGGCAACTGTTTAATGGTATTAACTTTCATTAGAAATAACCGTCTTTGCCTGATACGTATAAAGAAAACTGTCATGAACAGAAATTATGCAACTTTCGTTTTCTTTATAGGATTTAGTAGAAGGTGAAACGACGAAATATTTACAAAAACTGAAATCTAAGGACAAGACGCAGTTTCATTTTACATTTATAAAAACAAATTATTAAAATATTTTCTCTTTTTTAAAAGCACAGTACTGCAAAAATAAAATCCCTCTTAAAACATAGAGAGCTTTACTATCAATAGTATACCAACATTTTAGAATGCAGTAAATCACTGTTTTAAATCCCATTTAAATCCCAAGATTTTTTCAGCTAAAATTTATTGTTTTATAACGATATGCAAGAAATTCAATTTCTTGCAAAACTACAGCAATTGTTTACATTCAAAATATCCCATAGTGCTGATCCAATGAGAAGTTCTTATTTATTTATCTTTGAAAATCATGCTGATATCACCGTTTCGAGTCATGTTACAATAATATTCGAAAACACAGCTAGCTATCATATCACTTAATTCATTCCCTGTCTCGACAGTGTGTTGGTTAGCCAGAGGATATTCCATACAACAATAATTAATACAAGAATTATGATTTAGTAAATATAAAAAATAAAAATTGAGATTAAATGCTAATAATGTTTAAACTGTAAGAAGACAAAAAGCACAAATAAACCCACTAAGATCATTTACATGGCGTTGCGGCCAACAATGTATTCCAATACTATACTTGAAGTTAGCAATATTTTTTCGAAAGTTAGGAGAAGGCATTTAAATGAAAGGTTAAAAAAATGTTTTAAAATAAACGTTACAGGTTACACTGCCTTCAAAAATATAATTTTAATAAAACAACGCAAGTTAGTGTCGACGTTTATGCAACTAAAATGGCCATAATATGGAAATAGGTTTTTATTTGTATTAATATTATTTTTAATCTTAAAAACAACTCTTGAGATATAATTTATAAAAAAAATAACGCAGTAATTCAGGGCGATACTTTATTACAAATATTCCACTAATAAGCAGATTCCAATTTCAGTACGTATGTTTATTCTTTTCTGAAAGATAAATTGTATTTTTCATATGTGTCAGAATACGTTTGGTTTTATTTCTGTGCAAAATATATTCCGATCCTCTGAGGTTATTTGTTTACCTTCTGCAACGAAAGTATTTTCCTGTGGATACGAATTTGTATGTCAAAGTAGAAAAGTAATTTGATACTGACACAAAGAAATAAAAAAATGTCACATCGTTTTATTTGAAACAATGAAAAGTTGTATCTTTTTCTATTTAGAATACAAAAATAAAAGAATTTCAATTTTTTTCAAACATTAAAAGAGACATTTCATGTAAATATTATATCTGTTTCTCATAGAAATCCTTGAAAATTATTGTCACATAGTGAGAAAACTTAATGCAAAACGCGATATATTTTCCGATATGAAAATGTCTATTTAAAAAACATCTTCGAAAGTGTAAATTTTGCATTTTTCTAAACTTGTTAATCCCTGTTAAATTCTTGAAAATTTAATTTGGGACTTTTAAATTTAAAAAATCGATCGTTAAAATATATAAAACACAAAAGGTAATGAATTTCATTATTCTTATGTGTTTATTCGTTATAGAATGAATGAAACTTGTTCTATGATATACGTTCATCATCATGTCATAGAGCAAGTTTCATTCCTAAAATTTATAATGTTTTACATGTATTCTAAATTATTTCTGCTCGAATTACTAAAAAATTTCTACTCGAATTTAGTCCGCTGTCTAACTAAGTTAACTAAGTTAATTCGTATGTTATTGCATAGGACAATATCATTTACCATATGGAAAAGTGTATAGTAGAAGTGTTTACTAATTTTTTACTTGTATATCCAAAAGTATTCAGTTTTATAATGTTGTTGTTGTTTCTGATGATCCCTGACAACCGCTACGGAGGTGCCAGATCCCCTCCCCCGAAGGGAGGCAATGGGCAGAAGGGGTGCGCCTTTCATTTTTTAGGGTCCTAGTGGGAGGAACTACGAGTTAGCCTGTGGTCCCCTAACTTTCAACCAATTCCAGAGGACCAGCCCCCTGAAATCGGCACCCACAAAAGTATCGTTTAACAACTTGGAGAACATTGTAGCCACGACTGATTTTAAGTGCACCAGCTACCATTAGCTGGTGCACTTACTGTCAGCTACACGGTCGGCTTTACGGCTCGGCTACAAGGTCTCACAGTAGTCGAGCCGAGAAGAAGTTGACCCTCCCAAGCACTGGCCAAGCCGGATGCTGCTTCACTGCATAATGGGAACGGAGTTTAGTGCCCAGACAACTGCGGTACAGTATTATAATTTATATTAGCAGTCCTTGTTCAAAAATTATTTCGGAGACGTTCAGTTGTTCCAAATATGTATTTATAATATACACACATACATATGGGTAAAAAGTATTTAAGAGGGAATATTTCGAACGAATATTGAACAAATAGTTCTTATAGAAACACATACAAAAAAGAAAAGATTGTCATAAATTTAATACCTATGAGCGTTGATTAAAACGAAGGCACCTGTCCATTTGTTCAATAGTATGTTTATATCGTTTAAAAGACGAGAAAGTAGCACTTCTCTTTATGGGCACATATTTGCTTTGTGGCATATCTTTCTTTCTAGAAATCACATTTTCGTTATTTTATTGAACAGAAAAAAAATTCCTCATTTGCAAAACGTACAAGCCATTTCTTTAAAAATGACGTAGTCGTGCTTGGCTTTAAATGTATCTTAATTTATATCAAAAATCAGATAGAAGGAAAACTTCATGCACACATAATTGTGCTTCGACTTAAAGTTGACGGAAGCTTTAAAACTTTAAGAAATACTTCTGAAATTCAGTGGATTGAAAACTGCGTAAAATCTTTTTTGAATGAGTCCTCAAACATTGTTTGAAAGTTGAAGCTCACGAATTACTGGGGCAATGGAGTTTAGATTGTGCTAATTACCTACGTGAAGCTGTGTAATTAAGAACGAAGTCAATCTTGCAGAACACCGTGGAATTTTAGGGGAAGGAGAAAGTACACACGTAGAATGCAAATTGATCTAAAAGACTAAACTTAGTTTAACCATTGTTAATGGACGATGCTAAAGCTGAGGGGTTTGTTAGTAATATTACACTCCTATGGGTCGTAACTCTTTTAAGGATGGAAAAGATAAAAAAATGGCATTCTATATTTTTACTCGTAATATACCGTGTGTTATTAACAATTTATCTAGAGTAATTTCAAAATTTACAAGTTACACCGTTAATAATTTCTGCGAATATTTCCCCCCTAATAAAGCACTAGTACTGTTAAATAATTGCGTAATTCTCTGTTAAGTGTATTTCATTTTATTACATTGCTGTTTATTTATTTCATACACAATTTTTTAATCACTCCAACTGTTCGTGTTTTGACCGCCAAAATGATTAAAGACAATGTGTTGCTGTCGGACGGCATAGTACGTCAGTACCGAAGCTTCCAAATAAATTTTGAAAATAATGCAGATGAGAAGCAAACCTTTCGCTAAAACTTAATAAAGAAAATTATATCACATATAAAATTCGATTTCTAATTCAATAGAAAAATATGTTGTCTTTGAAATATTAAAGTAATTTTAACAGATTTCTTTTTTTGAAATTATAAGACCGACAGAAAGCGTCTGTGATATTGTGATCACAGATCGCTTCATAAGATTTACACTGAAGTAAATTAGATAAGAAGTCCGTTAAAAATCTGTCCAAGGCTAAACTAAATATATTGAGTACATTTCAGATTTTCAGGGAAATTCGAAACGAGCAACATTTAGGGATCGCAATGAAAATTATTTTGAGATATATATCTTGTGCAACATAAATTCACGTAATCCACTTTAAATAATCAGTAAAAAAAATCTGGAACACTTTAACATTTTAAATACGCACTCAAGTGCTATATATTAAAAGCGTATCACATTCCAAGCGTTTTCCCTAAATAGGGACGACGCTATTTCGTCATCTTTCTTATACTATTAAGTTGAAAAGTGTGAGGTTAATGTTAAGTGTGCCGTACTTTTCTTCCGTGTTCCATGAAACACTTGTTTGAAATCGAAATCTTTACTAAACTCGTCTACTAAAACTCTTTTTACAATCTTCGCCAAGCATAATCTAATTATACTTCGACATTTAAAATACTGTTTGGAATGTGCATCATTTTACATGAGTGTGCCGTGATTGTCTTTCTTGTTCCATAAAATAATTCTTAAAAAATGAAATCTATATTAAAATGGCCTACCAGAACTGTTTAATAACTCTCGCCAGGCACATTCTAACTATACTTCACCTTCATAAATACTGTTCGGAAAGAATATCATAATCCATGAATATAACGTATCTGTCTACCCTGTTCCGTAAAACACTTATTTGGAACTGAAATCTATATTCAAATCGCCTACTAACACAATTTTTTCAATTTTCACCAGGCATATTCTAACTATACTTCTCCTTTGTAATTAATTGTCGCGTTTGCCAGTTTCTAGCCAATTTGGGAAGATATCGCCACGCTTAGCTCAGTTTTGAAGATTTATTTTTTGGTGCCAAACTTGGTGATAAAACATAAAAAATTGCAAACCTTGGCGACTTTCAACATTTGATTGAAAACGTTCGTATACATACCTATAAGAAAATCCAGTATTTTGGGAGCGTAAAGGGGCTAGCTTCAATAACGCAGAATAATGACTTTTCCAGTGTTTTAAATTCCTTTGTTGTAAATGATGTGATAAGTCAAAGCAGCATATTTGCGTGGCCGCCCACGAATCTGTACCACTGTCTTTTTCACAAATTAGTACCATCTATCAAAAACTTTTTGAATACTTTAAATGCGAAAAAGAAATTTAAAATTAAGTGGGCAATGTTGGTAAATGCATATCCTTTAATAATATTTTTTACTGACAATTTTTTAACGCATTTTATGCATGTACATTTCAATAATAACCATTCTATGCATATTTGAATTTATACCTGACGCTGAATATATAAAGTATGGTGATTTTCATGAAAAGAGAATTTACTATTAGATATTAAAAAGCCATGACGGTAGAAAAAAATGACTCTTTCCCATAGACAGATTATTTCTGTAGTTAATTTAATTTATTCGTCTATTAGCTAATAAAACTGCGGAAACCCGTAAAATAACAAAGTTTTCTGTCAGTATATATTAATCGTATGCAAAAGTCAAACAAAGCCCCGGCTCATGGAGTGTAATGAAATTTAAAATATTACCACATTATTATTTTTCGTTTGTTAGAAAATTATACTTTATCGCAGGAATAAAAAAAAATATAGGAAAGAGTGAAAAGACTTGGTAAAAATATCATTCGTTATTTTGATAAGAAAACCTGTATGTTGAAATATTTTTTTTTTCAAAAAAATCTCATTTTTTCATTTCTTACTGTTCAACAAAGTGAAAAATAAGAGATACACGTTACAAAATTTAGGCATACTGCCAGCTGTCATATCGGATTGGACGAGATGGAAAGAAAAAAAAAAGATGAAGCAAAAAGAGAAAAAATCTCCGATAGAAAAACATTGTGAGCAAATTTTAAAATTCCCCCAAATGAAAAATCATTTTTCAAAAAGATTCCATTCTTCTATTCATAAAAAACCTGTTGGTGTGCTGTGAAAGAAGAAAAAAAGATATTACGGAAGCAATATGAATATAATGGTAATTACTTTAATTCATTAATTGGATTAAAATATGCCTGCATCTCCTGATAATTAGAGAGTACGGTTGAAGAAAATTATTAATATTTCTCTTACGTGTGTTTTTTGAATTAATGAAATCTTTAGCAGAGAAGGGAGAAAGAGCTCTAAAACAAATGCTTTTCTAACTAAAATACCAAAAATTAATCTAGAATTAATTAAAAAATTAATTAACACTGGAGTTTTATATATATGTAGTTGTTTTTTCCCCTCGTTTGACTAATATAATTATTTCTAGTCTCCTAGAGAAATGCATGAGCATGCATAAAATGCACATGTTGTCTAATCTGCTATTTAGTCATTTATAAAACTAAAAAGAATGCTAATAATATACTAAAAGATTTTCAAAAGAATTCATCTACATCTTATAAAAAATATAATCCTCTTTTCTAAAACTTTGAAAGACTTCTTTTTTCGAAGTAATTCTGATTATGCTCGGTTGATTCGATAAAGTTCTACTAAGTTTAATCTAATGAACTTCAAGTCAATAAAAAAAATTCAAAAGTGCAATTAAGGCAGTTTACTTTCGAATGTTACATATGATCATATGAGATGTCATATGAGATTATAATATGTTTGCATTCATTTAATACAACCATAAGTAATGGAAAATGACATTGCAAGAAAGCAATGATTCTATAAAGGTCTTTCAAGAGGTGCCTTCATGTTTTATTGATATTGCGTTATTATCACGGAAAATCAAGAGCTGACAGTTGCAGTATGTTTGCAGAAAACACGATTTCTACCCGACTGAGTATTTGAGAAGCATTGTCAAACTTGTCATCGGACTTAAATCGGACTTATAATGAATTAAGCCTTGAAAAACTACAGGGTGCTCCAAAATTAGAGGAACAAACTTCTAGGAGCGGTAGATTATAGCAAGACGTTTCCGAAACACATGGCAATGTGGGGTCGGAAATGTCGTTACACGTACCTGTTAATAATCACTTTAGTATAAGTGCACAAGTAATAGTGAGATTTCCGACCAGGGTTTGTCAATTTCACAGATTGCACTCAATAAATTGTTAATTCATGTGTTTTTACACGTTATATTGATGAAATTGTCGGAAGAAAGCCTATTGCTTATGAAACTTTGTTAAGAAATTAGACGCCCACTTCAACGCTTCTTCCAAAGTGATTATTAATATGTACATGCAGACATTGTTTTCGGCCCACACTCCAATGTGATTCTGAACATTGTTGGTTCATCCTACCCTCCTAAAAGTTTTGTCCTCTAATTTTGAAACACCCTGTATATTTATCGGATGAACATTATCAATCATTTTCATATCATTTGTGTGCTGATGGTTATATTTGCAAATAATGGTACCTGCTTTTGATTTACCTATTGAAATATGATGCACAGATGATCAGACATGGAATAACTAAGTAATGAGAGGATTGAGACATGAAATACCTAACTAACATATAACTTAATAAGAATCTAGATCTAGAATCTTATTGAGAGACTAATGTTTCACGTCCATTAAATTACATTGCAAGTTAACGGCATTTTCGCTATCAGTCAAAAACGTTGTTTATTTTTCCTAACCTTTATTCACGAGTTATGAACCTCAACTCCACAAAATGTTTTAATATGACCAAGTAGGATGTTGGCATTTCAAAGTTCATGCATAGTGATTTTAAAAGAAATCATCCCTTTTTCAAGAAGTTGGCATCAGAAATTTATCTATTATTCCTGGTATTGGCAAAAATCTGTCGCACCACGAGATCCACGCACACATCATCCGGCAATTGAAGGCCGATCAAATATGCATGTTTTGGCTCGGCTGTATTGAGCCTCATTCTACCACGAGGAATTTTAGCGATCTAAACCGGCTTTACTCCTAAGCTTGAATGTAAAATATGCTAATATACACATAATAATTATATTGCGACTTATGTTTCTTTATATATATGTATTTAAATTATTCTTTACAACCCCAAAGTTTTGCTTTTGTCAATATTTGGGGTCTATACCTACAAAAGGACTGATTTAGAATGTATACACTCCAAGAAAATTTATATCAAGGTTAAAAAATTAAGGTTTAAATCAACACCATTTAGTAAAAAATAAAAACGATATTCATCCAACAAAGAGAAAAGAATTACTGATGCCCTTTATTTAAAACTGAAACAACTGCTAAATGTATGTAGTCGATTTCAAAAATAAATAAATGAAAAAATAAAGCAATATGTAAATGAATAGGCAATTTATAAACGATGATTATACAATAAATATTCATAACCAATAATTATAGAAGTATTTTACGCTTACAACACTTTAACTTTGTGTTTATGTAATCGTAAAATAATTTTGATAATAAAGCGCAAGTTAAGCAAACATTTCGTGATTCGAGAACGCATTCAATGACTTGGAGAACCAGTGACTAATTAAAATTGGTTCCGTATGTACATAATTAATTCCTTTTATGTAGGTTAGTCCTGTGAGTGAGTAAACATTGATAACGGTTTCGAGGGCATTTGATGACTAATGAAACTTCTTGTGTATATATAATAAGCCGAGAGAATAAATGTATTTCTCAGTATGCAAACAATGATAGGAGGATTATAAGGGAAGATTATATACTCCATTCCAATGTTATCTTTTAAAGTTAGTGCCTGGTAGTGGCCGTTATATTTCAGAAGAGGTTAATTTTGAATATTGTTTATTATTGATGAACATTATTTTCCTTTTCTATTCTTTAAAATTTGAAAATACGGTACTCTGAATATTGTTCTATTGAGAATAAAGCGGATTAAGCAACTTTAAAGATTTAGTGTATTCTTTAAAAACTAAAATGCAGCATGCTCAATAATTTTAAAGGTAAGATTTTTATTAAAATATTGGAAAAGTTTATGTAATTTACAAGAGAGGAAACGATGCATACTAAGCAACTGGATGCTTATTAAGTACATAAATATTTTACCTCTGCATATACCTCTGAAAATCGGAAAATGAAAGCAAGATAAGCAATAGTAGTAATTACTTTAATCGATTCACCACACAATTATAAACGATATATAATGCACAATGTTCACAAAAAGAACTTTTTTGTTGTAAACGTCAGTAACATACTTAAAACATAAAATAATCGCTGTATAGATTTGGAAATTAGTCGGCAGGTAGTCAGACCTATAAAAGTAAACGCAGGTCACCATTTTCTCTTAAATCTCTCTGTGCAAGTGTGATATACAATTTAGGGGATTTCTACTGTATCAACCATTTTGTTTTTTGATAAAGACGTTGAGGTAAAAATATGCTTCTTTGGAAAACACACTGGATTCCACACCAATCTTGTGGCAGTCATCTTTTGAGGGAAATCGTTGGCGAAGATCTCTGGTTCACTTTGCAAACATTGAGAGGTTGACGAACGGAAATCTTGTATAAATACAAATGTAAACTCTTTACAGATGTAAACTGTCATATGCTTATGTGTTGAGGATATTTGTAGACCACAATCAGTTATAATTTTTGTGACAGATGACAAAGCCCACGTTTGGATCACCTTTTGGACTGCGTGGATACTATAGTCAGTGATTGATACGTGCGGTGGTTTTACATTTCCTGCCTGATTGTCATCCACGCTTCTAGTACATTCACAGTTTTCAAACAAACTTTTCGTTGCATTCTTCGTCTGTCCTTTGGTCAAACGAAATTTCCGTTAAAAAAATCGCCTGTTTTTCACAAAACTGTGGATCAATCGTGAAATTTTAACGCGAAAACAAATTCTTTCTTTACAGAGACTAAACTAAAATCACAAATATCGCCAATTTCGAAAAGAGCTTAACAAAAAAAAAAAAAAAAACGCCCGTAAGATGGCACTGTAAACAGCAAACACATTGTTTTTACTGTCGTACGAATGCGTCGACACCGAGCGAGAGCTCTTCACGCTATGTGCATCAAACTTAGCATGTACTCACTCTGTAACCAGTGCCTGAAAACGAAATCCTGACGTTTTATCTGCATTTCCTCCTCAGGATGACGCCAGCTCCTTTTTAGAAACAAATTTGGCACTACTTGAACGTAATGTATGTTTTTCAAAATTTAATGCAGTGGACATTCTATAGCTGTATAATGTCAATACATTATACAGCTATAGAATGTATTGACAACTGTATCACTGAATCTTTATTTTTGTTCGGGTACTACTAAGCCCTCACTCGACAAATAAGACTTAGTAAACTTACGACATGTACTGCATTTCCTCCTCAGGATGACGCCAGCTCCTTTTTAGAAACAAATTTGGCACTACTTGAACGTAATGTATGTTTTTCAAAATTTAATGCAGTGGACATTCTATAGCTGTATAATGTCAATACATTATACAGCTATAGAATGTATTGACAACTGTATCACTGAATCTTTATTTTTGTTCGGGTACTACTAAGCCCTCACTCGACAAATAAGACTTAGTAAACTTACGACATGTACTGCATTTAATTTCTTTGAAGTAGAGCGACGCCATTCAAACCATAGAGATATGAATACCAGGAGATGGCACTACTTATCTGATAGTGAAGCCGAAACTGTAACCGAACCGCCATATTGCCTCGACCAAAACATTGTTATTCCACGGTGATAGTTCCAATTTCTAACTTCAATTGTACCAACAATTTTAATATTTCTTGAAATTGTGTTAATTTTAACAAATTTTACTGCCTCGTACAGAGTAAATGGAAGTATAGTCTCGTGTTGGGTAAAGTCGGTCCTTTTGAGGATCCGGTCCTCTGAAGGACTGACTCCTTCAGACCCGTTCCTTTTGGATCCGCTCCAATCAAAACAAAATGTTCCGCCATACTTAGAACAACTCAGTTACTTCATTTCGTCCAATGCTGAAGATAGCTAATTCCACCTCCTGGTATTCATATCTCTATGATTAAAACGCACTTTAAGCATTGCGAGCACACTGCAATGTATTAATCACAAAAAGAAAATATTTGCCTTTGAGAAAAGCTATAATCTTTGCACACACTACTTTAAATTACAATGTTACACAAAATAAAGCAAAACACAACATCATACACAGAATAAAACAAAACTCAACTACATGTTACAGCAAATACTATAATTTTGATGGGAATCTAAGCATTTTTACTACAGTTAGAACCTATAAAAACAAAAAAAATTAAATAATAGAAACATTTAAATTTTGCTGAAGGTTGTGAAGGATCATTTCAAATATGTTTCTTTACTAAACTGTAGATCAGTTGCATGGGATACACTGAAATTACGTTATTACAAAGAAGCAAATTAAAAAATAACTTGGTACGTGCTCTTATTGGAAAAAAATAGTACAGGCTTTAAATTCAGAATTGATATAATAATGACTGGGAATAATGAAAAAGTACTGAGTATTCACATTTTCCAAACAAGTTAACCACTTACTTATGAAAGCCGGCCAATTTTTAAAGGTACAAAAATTATTTACTTTATAAAACTAATGAGAAAAAAGGAAAATCGGTCACAAGATATTGCTATTTCTATCAAAAGCAAGAAATGGCTCGACAACGACAAAATTATGTAAATAGTTTTAAAAAAGTTAATAAAAAGGCGATTGTACTGACATCCTACGACAACTTATACTTCATCATTAGATGTTAAAATACTGCCTGAAAGTAAACTTAGTACATGTTAAATGGAAAAATTGAACTATTCAAACTGCAAACTTGAAACGCTATTTTGTTCTTATTGCAAGAAATAGAGTTGTTAAAACTAAAACTTCAGAATTTTTAAGATTTTGTGCATTTTTCACTTAGAATAACAAAAAAAAAACTATTAAAGTTTTGTGCAGTTCGGGATAAACGTTTGTGCACTTCAGAACATTTGCAAACTTTTTAAAATGTAGGAAGCACTTATAATGTTGACACACTTTCTACGCTGATAGCGCAGTCTTACATATTTAATGTTTTGAATCTTTCTTTAAAATCATAAACGCTTTATGAAATTTGTTCGGTATTAATTTTACTTATTAGAAGCAAACTTATATTTAGAGTTGTCATTTTAAAAATCCTATTTAAAAATCCTATTTAAAATAATTAATCAAATATATTATTGGCTAATATAGAATTCGAAACATGAAAGTCAGAAAGCAATTATTCGTTTAAGCCAGGATCATAATACATTTTCGAAGTTTTTGCAAAAACATAATATGGAAAATTCATTTTTTTTTTTTTTTACAGTTAATCAAATACAAAGGGCATTCTATAAAAACTGAGAGTTATTTTTTTACGTAGTGGCAACACCGCGAAACTAAAAAATAGAAGTACAGGCGATTTTTTCAAACTGTTAACTGTACGTTTATACAAAATTCTAAACGAAGCAGACCATTTTATTTTCCTAGTTCCGTGCTTGTTTAAAGAACTGTTTTATTTGCCCTACAGAAATGGAGATGAACTGGTAGGGAATTGGACATTACATCACGATAATGCTAGCCCGCATGTCGCTACTTCTGTTCAGTAATATCTTAGTAAAAGCAATATTAAAATCATGCTACGTCCCCCTTACAGTCCAGATCTCGCACCATGCGATTTCTGGCTGTTTCCGACGTTGAAGGAGAAGCTCCGTGGCAGATAGTTTAACACAGATTCTGGAGTTATTTCAGCAGTGGAGGGTTTTTTGAAGCAGTTTCCAGAAAAGGGCTTCTCTACTTGAACGATGGGGTCGTTGCATATCATCTGACGGAAGGTATTTTGAAAAAGAATGATGGTTTTTTTGCTGTAAATATATTTCTTGATTTTTTATGATTTTACTCTAAGTTTTTATGGAATGCCCTTTGTATATCTGAAAAGTATGACTTGAATAAAAAAAAAATATATTATGCATTCCTTTACTAAAGTAGTTAAAACACTTAATTTTTTTTCAATTTAATTTGATTGATAAACTTATTTAATAAAGTTGACAAGGGAGGTTAAAATTTCAAAATCTTCAATTTTGAAATTTTACTTTTAAATCATTCGTAAAATTGCTTATTATAAAAGTCTGAAAATATATCAAAGTTAAAAATTAAGAAGATAAACGATTTTTTGAAGAAAAAAATCAAATTTTTAGGAAAAAATAATAGGCGTGAATTAATTTTCTTTAAACATGCCATGCGCATTATAAATTCATATTAAGTTGTAAATTTTTCGATGCACACTTGTAATATACGTACGAGCATTACTGTCCCTTAATTCTTAAGTATGGCAATGGCGAGATTCATAAAACCATGTAAATGCATATGACGAGCAGCTTTTTTTAAAATTCCCATCTCCCTATTACATTTAAATCCATCTATCTCTATGAAATAACTTGTGTTTGAAAATTTAATGCACAGTATTGTTCATACATATATTACAAGTGTATATTAAAACATTACAGAATTATAATAATTTAAAATGCTTGTGCAATATAATGAAAATAAATGTTAACTATGTGTTCTATTCAAAAATATATCAATCTTTTATTAATTTAATTTTGAGTTGTTAGTATTAACAAAACACAAAAGTTAGTGTAAAACAGCCTTTCATATGATATATAGTTCTTTTCCATTAAGTTTAAAAATTTTAGATTTTTGAACGGAGACATCCCTTTTCCTCCTTAATAAAAATTATATACGGCGTGTTATATGGCATAATACGGAATAATATACGGCATAATATACGGCATGTTATATACGGCATAAAATTTAAAAATAAAAATGTCAACTTTATTTTTTTATCAGTGGCAATAATACTTAGAATTAAGATGAATATGTGGAATTAGGATAAATAAGAATGAGCTAAGTATTGTTTCTTGCTTTATGTCCAATTTTCAGATTTCATTTTCCCAATTTAAGTTTTGAAAAGCTTGGTGCAAAGTAAAATTGATTTTTTTAAAAATTTCATAAATTTAAAATAGGTTATCAAATTCTCAATAGTCTAAGATAACCTAACAAATCTGCATTTTTCTAAAGATAAAAATATTGAGTAGATTTTTCTTAGTTATACACTTTTCTGAATCTCCTTTACAAACTTCCAGCCACAAAGAAAGTTTCATTAAAAACTACAATTTCCATACTCTAAAGCAATTTTTAATATCCTTTAGACGTGGTTTTTGTATCAAACTAATGAATAATACCGAGACCTGGGTTCATTAGAATAAAAATACCGCAGGAAATGAGTATGGGATAAAGACTTTTATAATTAAAACTTACAAAACCGCTTGTCATTCCTGGTAATACTTAGCACCCAGAAGAGTATCTTAAATAATGAAATGTTAAAACATTAAAACTGTTATATTTTCAGGAGTTTATTGAAAATTTAATGAATTTTTGTTGTAAAAAGATATTTAACTTTAATTAAATTTCAAAGTACAAATAATGGTCTTTAAGAGTACATGCAACTTTAAACATAAATATCTCAGTCTAATTTTATATTACTTTTAGGATATTGAAGTTACTGGGAGAAGAAAATTGCAGTTTTGCATTAATGAAAATTTTATATTAAGTGCAAGGTTTAATGATTTATTTGAAAGATCTTATTTTAAGGAGGTAGAGTTAAAAAAAGAAATTACAGTGGAACCCCGATCTATCGTTCCCGCATTCATCGTTTTCCCGTATTGATCGTTTTATTTCTATGGTCCCTGCACAAACTGTATTCAAATAACGTTAACAAAACCCGCATGTACCGTTCGTCAAAAATTCGGTTTCTCGCGTTCATAGTTGTGAAATGTGACTTCTGACCGAAAGGAAATTGAAGGTCAAGTGGATCAATATGGCCTACAAATTTATTTACGTACTGGTATGATATCTTGAGTTGATGATAGTATAAATGAAGAGTTCTTACATCCAGCAGGGATGTGTACGGTGTGAAATGTAGCGATTATATTCCCATTGATTTAGAAGTAGCAACGTGTGGTATCCTAAGAATAGAATAAATGTGATGCAAAAAAGGAAAATAATGGAAGAAGCCGTGAATTATATTCATGTCGATGAGACTGATTCAACACTAGTGCCTAATTTGTCCTACGCAATAACGGTTTTTGAAATTGTATGTCTTTTATAAACACATAAAAAGACAATAACATGAATACACATAAAAAGACAAAAAAATGCTCTAAATCTTAAAAATTTATTTGTTTAAAATATTAATGAAAAACCCAGTGTAAAATTACGGAATTTGTAAAAATAAGTATCACTTAATTTCTACACAACTTCAATTTGTTTCGTTTACAGTTTGGTAACAAATTTAGTATTTTTGGCATACTGTATTCATAAATACTGTTTTCTTCATATTTTGACTTTAACCTGCATTCGTCGTTTTCCCGCATGCATCGTTTTTTACTAAGCGCCCCTTGAAAAACGATGAATCGAGGTTCTACTATATCTAAATTTAAGGTAAAAGAGATATATTTATTTGCATACGAATCTTTAGTTTTTAGAAGGATACCAAATTCACAAACTAAATGGTTTTATAAGACACAATACTAGATATAAATGTAAATTGCGTGGTGTTTGAATATGAACTTACTATTATAAAAATGGACATTTAAAAAATTAATATTCATTTAAACTTTTAAAAAAAATTCCAACATTTATTGTTTTAGTCGTTGCTGATCATGTTGCTAAACTACACTCGATTCTTTTTAGACATTTCCGAGAAATGCGAGAACAAACATTTATAGGATTTTCACAAATTCTCAAAATCTTAAAAATATATGAAACAATTTTGTCATCTATAGTTTAAATTAACATGCAATCTAATATAATTTCAAATTTCATTCTATTTCATTGCCATTTTTTAGGGATAGAACAAATGTGTACTCAGTTTTCCCAAAATCTAAACATATTTAAAAAAAAAAATATGAAGAACTTTGACGCCCATAGTTTAAGTAACCACCTGTGACGATACGCACTTTTATTTAATTTACTTCAGCGGTTTATACGTGGTAAAGAAATATTTCAAAATGTTGAATAATTTTCCTCAAAATCTCAAAATTTAATCAATTTTTTTTAAATCGACACGTATAGCTTAAGTTGAAGGAGTACCTATCATGTCACAAAATTTCATTTCATTCGCTTTGGTCGTTAATACGTGATGCGAACAAATATTTACACATTTTGAAACGATTCCCATAAAATCTCACAATCTAAACAAACATATTTTTGAATTTCGACACCTATAATTTAAGTTGAGTGACCACCTATCATGTTACCAAATTCCATTCCATTCGCTTTCGTCGTTATTCCGTAATGCGCGAACAAAATTTTACATAGTTTGAAACGATTGTCGCTAAATCTCTAAATCCAATCGAAATTAAAAAAAAAAAATCGGCGTTCATAGTTTCAGTTGAGTGACGACCTATCATGCCCCAAAATTTCATTCTATTGCTTCTGGTCATTATTAAGTGATGCACGAGCAAAAAAAGCGTAACGGACAGAATGGCAAAATCACAGAACGCCTTTTTTTTAGAGAGACAAACTGTTTTTTATCGGTCGTATTGTGTTCCCAGGTGCTTGAAACGTATGGGAATAGCAAAATATTTGAATTCCAAGTAATGAACCGACAAAAGTCTAATATTACTTCTATGGATATATGATAGCACAGGTATCACAAACTTGTTCAAAGGCCGTAATTTCCACATTCAGATAACACGTTACCATTCCGTACAGATTTACAGTGTTGCTTACGTCAGAATGTCCGGACAAAATACGTGCAATGCTCGTCAAAATCGGAGTCCAGTTCAGTTTTATCCACACGTACTTAAAACGATGTATGGCTAATTATGCAGGATGTACTGTAAAATTAAGTAAATAACAGATACTTTTAAATCAGTTTCGCCCCATATATTTTATTTTTCCACGCATGTTCCCCTCTATGCTGAAACCTCAATTTATTTTGACCTGTTTCCGTCTAGCGACTGGGATCGATCTCGGTACCTACGGTGTGGGAAGCCAGCGTCCTAACCACAATGCCAATCTAACTCGAGGTAATATGACTAAAGTTTGATGTGACTGTTATGGTTGTCTCGCCGTTGTTTGGCGAGATTAATCAGCATTGCCCGATCATCTTTTATTTTTCCATGGGATGAATCAAAATTAAAATAATGTTATGTGTGATTTATTGACTCTACTAATAGGGAAATAAGCATAATATAAACTTAAAAGCAGCACACGTTTTAAAATTTTCAATATTGCAACACTCAAGTTGGGCAATATTGGCCAAAATCGAGACATACGACTGATTTTGAAAGTATTTTTTTGTATATTTGTATTTTATTTTGAAGAATTTCAATATTTGGAAATATAGAATCTTTTTTTTTTTTTAATTCTATGGTCAAGTACATTTATGGCTGATGATAAATTATTTGTTATGTGGATGTGGCTTTCCAAATCAAGCAGTAATTAAGTTGTATTCAAGCTTGACAGTTCAAAGGACTTAAATTCGCATGGAAAATATTTGCTGACTCATTTATTTTGTAATCTCCAAGCTTGCTGCAAGCTTAAAATGAATTGAACTGTCAAGCTTGTATCAATAAGTCAAATTCAAAGGAATGTGAAGCTTCACTTAAGCTTACATTTTGGTTGAGGTGAGGTATTATTGGAACTTCTTCTGACCCTCTAACGGGTGTTATTTTTGTCGTCACTTTGAACCGTACTACATGGAACGTCTGTACTATGTGGTGGCGTATGTGGATTATAGAACGGTCTACAGAATCTGTTATTTGTACATTAAGCAGTCCCAATAAGAAAATTCTTTCATAGTAGATACTTCTGAGTACTAGAGTAAAACGTGAAGCTGAATTAGCAGAAGCACACATTTTGAACCAGAACGCTTTTTGAACAGTGTAAGACGTGATGATCACGTTCTGACAACCTGTGTGTGCTACCTGGGATGTTTCTTCTAACTTTTGAGGATAAAAGATCACGTATAAGGCTGGAAAAATATAGAAGTTTGTGGAAAATTAAAGTTTAATCTATTTGTAAACTTTTACGCTCTCTGTATTATTAGTCCAAAGTCTGCTTTTGTAAATCGGTTGCTCCAATTGGTTTAGATATGCAATTTTCTTTTAATTCTCAATAAATGATAGTAAATAAATATGTGGTAAGTACACGACAGTTGTTATTAATTTTTGTTAAAATAGCTTTTACATATTTTTAACTGAAATTCTCTAATTCCAATTATTCTGGGAGAATATCTACTCTTCAAAATTGAAGAAAGAAGAAAGAAGACACCTAAGAGCTAAACAAGCTGTGTCTGGTTTTTATACAAAAAATCATTTCTTGGAGAAAAAAAATGAACTTGTTTAAGCAACATTAGAAAGAAATCACTCACCAAGAATTCATAGAGTAATTCCGGGAGAGAAGGACCAATTTTTTCACTTCGTTCTCTAAAAGCCATACATTTATATACATTTTTCTTCTGACAGTATATACATATAGGTATGATATTTCTTACAAAAATCCTAATGCAGAAGATAATATATGTAAATGAATTTTTTTAATGATTTTTAAAGATATTTACTATGTGGTCTCTCTCACCAGGGCTATTCCGGGTGAGATGGACCATATGAATGAGAAGGATGGGCCACCATAAACTAATGAAAAAGTTGTACTTGTATTAAATTTATAGATATTTATTTTTAATACATGAAAATTAAACTTACTTGCAATTAAATTAATTTTAATTAATTTACTAAGTTTACATAAATTACTATGAGACATTTAATAGATATGAAATTCTTTTTATGTGCTATTACTTAAGACTAACACAAAACCTGGTCCATCTCTCCCACCTAGACGTGGTCCATCTCTCTCGAATAGGCGTGGTCCATCTCTCGCGATGGTCCAGATGACAAGTGCAATCCACCCTGACTCAACATTGTGGATTTCACGTCACCGTTTTAGGTTATTTGGAAGCCTACATTTTCCCCGAGATTACATGATCAAAACTAGATAGATCACATATAAAATAAAACTTTTAATTGGATAATTATAACCATATGAAAAAAAATATTTGACTCACCAACAGCGACAATGATAATTAGCTGAAAAGTTATTTTGTTTTTTGAGTAGCAAATAGTGGCACGCCTTACAAAATCTCTTTAAGTGTCTCACTGAGATAGTTGCGCCATATATTGAGAGGCGCATTAAATAAATATTTGACTGGTCCATCTCACCCGGCGGGCCATGTATCCCAGAAATACCCTACTATTTAAAATAAACTTTAAAAAAGAGGTTGTATGAAAAATTAGAAGAAAATGCTTTTTACTAAAGGTATTTTTATTTACCGGGTGTCCAGAAAAGGACTCCCTGATTTCAAAATTAAATATCTCGAAAACAAAGATCGATAGAGGAATGCAGTAAACGGTATGTTTATTGTGAAAGCTGTAAGAATTTTATACAGCAGTTTGAAATAATAGTTACAAAATATGCTAACAGATGGCGCTGTACGCTGTACAGCTCATTATTAGCATACATAAATGAAATAATCGTATGAAAACATTCTTTGTAAAAAATTACTTCAAAATGTTCACCATTGGCACTACAGAGGTGACGCAAACGAAGAATGAAATTTGCCATCACATTTCGTAGTGTCTCAACTGAAATGGATTCACATGGCACACAGATCGCTGATTCAAGCTCGTCCAGCGTGGCGGGATGCTTCGGGTAGACAATGTCTTTCAATGTGCCCTCACAAAAAAATAGTCACAGGGAGTCAAATCCGGCGAATATGGAGGTCAATCCATGCCTGCACTAGTAAATTTGGGATATTCTAAAGCAATGGCTCGATTCCCGAAGTATTCATCAAGAAAGCGAAACACTTGTTCGGTACGATGTGGTCGGGCTCCATCTTGCATAAACCATTCAGTACGTGGTCGATCCTCTAACACTTGCTGTGTGGTGACAAATTGTTCCAAAATTGCAACGTAACGTTCACTAGTGACCGTTTCTCTAATGAAAAAAGGGCCAATATTGCCTCTGCTGCATACTGCAGCCCACACAGTAACTTTAGGAGAATACAGGGGTTTTGCTTCACACCAATATGGATTTTCGGAACCTCAAAATCGCCAGTTCCGTTTATTCACGAATCCATTCAGGTGGAAGTGTGCTTCGTTTGTAAACCAGATGCAGCCAACATCAACTCCTTCACTATCAATCATTGTGAGCATCTGATTAGCAAAGTCAACCCTTTGTTGCACAGCTCGTACGGGTATGGACTGGTGAGTTTGAATTTTGAATGGAAACATGTGTAGGCTCTTTCTCAGTATTTTATGCGTGCTGGAACGCTTCAAACGAGTCTCAGATGCAATTCTATGGACGGATGGCATTGGATTTTGCTGAATAATTCCAGAAACTGTGGCGACATTTGCAGGCGTAACTGCAGTTTACTTGCGGCTAACATTCCCCACTAGATCATCAGTTACGCTGCCTGTTCGTTGAAATTTGGCGAAGAGCGTAAGAATGGTTTTAGCATCGGGTCCTTTTGGAACATTAAATCGTGCTTGAAAACTGCGCCTTGTTGCCGTAGGACTCTCTTTTAACCTGTGGTACTCTAGCACCAGAAAAACGCGTTGTTCAATGGAGTACATGGTTTTAATCTCTTCCTTCGGTACGCTAACGTCCTTTCACGCTCACTTAGTGGAACTGATCGCTCTGGGCTACGGATCACTATTTATACTAGGCATTACGTATGGCGATTACAGCGCCATCTGTTAGCAGCTTTTGTAACTATTATTTCAAACTGCTGTATAAAATTTTCACAGCTTTCACAATAAACATACCGTTTACTGCATTCCTCTATCGATCTTTGTTTTCGAGATATTTAATTGTGAAATCAGGGATTCCTTTTCTGGACACCCGGTATAAATTAACGTACAGTGTGCCTTTAAAACAGACTAAAAAATAAATGGGGAATTTTAGACATCTAATAAACAAGGTCCGATTTGACATTAATTAATAAAACATAATCTGTAAATTAAATTACAGATTTTACATGTTTATGGTATAAAATATATAATGTACAGACTATTATAGAAACAAACAAATAGGGTAAACCGACCAGTGTGTAAACGCATATAGGAAAGAAACATTTTTTGTATAGTTAAAAAAGTGTAAGGTTAGAAAGCTTTTCAGTCTGACGATTGGCAACAATAATTTCCATCCATGCAATAGGAAGCTATTTTGCGCTTAATTGGTTTTCATACTAACATGTCCTTCCTTAAGAAATATTCATTTGTTTGTGTGTACCGTACCGTGCTTAGAATATTATGTAATTCCAGTAAATGAACATGCATAATCAATGTCTGTTAATTTAATGGGCTATTGTACCTTTCTTCACTTGAACTCTCCGCCCCCACCCCCACCCAAACATGAATCCAGTATATTATAACTTCCCCCCTCTTTTCTTTACATAAATTACATGTATCAGAAATCTTGCGTGCGCAAACAAAGGTACATTAATAGAAGTATTATGATTAAAAAAAGGATTCTGATTAAATATGTTCGTTTACTGGTCGGTTTATCCTATACACATTTTAAAAAAGTGAGTAACTTTGCATTTATATATATTTAAAGAGCTTCATATTTTAAAAATACTTTGAATATCGCATAGCTGTAAATTAACACTGTATTTAAAATGTCCCAAACTACTTTATTTAAAAAAAATAATGTATATACATATATAATTCATTTTAAAAAATTCGTAATTCGTCCGGAATAATTTAAAATTCCCATTTTTTAATTTATATCTATTATTATGCTAGTTAAAAAAATTCTTGTATAATGTGACTTGTATAGTGTTTTCTTAAAATATTTTAGAAATGTCTTTTCAGGAAAATAAAATGAGGATATTTCCATTATGCAACAGAAAAGTTTTGTCTAATTATATTCCTGTCTCATTAAATAAAGAATGGACAGATAAAACTTTTCTTTGTTATCTTAAAATGACAAAACGCGAGTTTGAAAAAATAATAGACGCTAGCTTTTAATATTTTATTACAGTTTTACTTAATTCATAAACTGTTTGCATTATTTTTATTTTAGTACTTGAAGATATTTCTCAAAAAAATATTATTCTTTCTAAATGAGTTAAAAATTAATTTTTTTAATTTAAGCATGTGACTTTTTGCAGGATGAACAGTGCATCAATAGAGATGTCTTTATAAGTATTTATTATTCATATTTTCTGATATTTTTCATGATTTATTTGAGAATTCATAAGATTTTCGCACAAATTTAAAGAAATAAATGAACTTCTTTATAATACGTAAAATGTATCACAGCCATAATCAATTTATTAATTTCCAAGTGAGTCTCATTGCGATAAAATGCTGGTCTGTAATACAAAAATAATGAATCACTTAATTTATATGAACCTTGTATAATGTGCCCTCCCTACTTTCATTAACGAATGTAAAGAATAAATTAAGATAAAAATATAATTTTCATTTATAGGTGGCAAAAAAGCCTGGTTCTTTGCCAAAGAGTGCAAAGAACGTCAGCAAGCAAGAACTGACAAGGTTTGAGAACGGATGTTAGATGTATATTTCACATAACTCATTCCCCTTCATCAAGATAAATTTATTCTCTAAGCGCTAAAAGCTTTAATGAATAGCTAATTAATATTCCAGCAGGTTGTCAGCTCATTCTTTTGGTTTTGCTTCTTCGTGTATTCAAAAACGTAATGACCAGAAATACTGTACTCTTTTATTATGTTGTTCCGAATCATGAGCTTTGCAAAAAGGCCCTTATTATGTTGAAAGCTATAATTGCGCCATATTTATTTTTTTCGGATAAACTAACATATCGCAGTCGTAATGTTCCAAATTTTTGATCAAAAATATGTTTTTAGTTTTATGTACTTAAAAAAAATACATGGAATGAATTACTGTAAACATAAAATACAAGTTTGAATGTTGACGATAATAGTTGATGACACATATTCAATAATACCAAAATGGTTCAGAATTAGCAAGAAACGACGAAGTTGGTATATGGATTTGCAAAGGACATAAGGAAATTAGAAATCCTGATGCTGAAATTCAATAGGCACTTAAAATTTGCAGCACCTTAAGGTGGTAACGAAAGACCGTGAAATCAAAATGAAGAGGCTGAAGACCCGCTTACTGAAAGAATGATTGGACATTCGGGAATGTGCTACTGCCCGCCAGCCAGGTTATTGAGGCAACCCACCTGTAAATGAATACCGTTTACTATTAATCAGGGGACCTCTTTGTAAGGAATGAGGGAAGGAAGTATGGAAGAGCTTGAAGTTGATGATGATAAGAGATCGACATCGGAGATGAAGTAAAGATGAACAAAGAATGAAGTTTTCCTGAATCGACATTCGCAAGAAGTGCTGACCTGTGCGATTCATGACGTTACGCAGGACGCAGATACGAGATTGCGTGTTCACAGTCGACTTTGTGCTCGTCCAGAAAGGTGTTCAAATACCCTAAATGCTGCAAACTACTTCAAGATGGGTGAGCTATTTTCTCTTCTGTATCTTTTAATGAGCTGGTGGTGCAATACAATGAACATTGAATTCTACTCTTAGAACTGGAATGATTACGTTCAATAGAATAGCATTATTGGAGTTGTAAGAGTCTGAAATCAAGTAAACGTCAGAAAAGAAGAGAATTGGTGTTAAGACGTATGAGTGATGCACACTAAGTTATTTTTTATGTAAATTTTTACGAATAAAGATTTTAATTTTTATTTTGACCATGTATTACCATGTATTTTGACCATGTATTATGTATGTTTTGAATGTTTAGTACATTTATGCTATTAAATAAGCGAGGAGGTAAAAGAGGTATCACTTACCTCCTTCAAAGGCGTAAGTCCGTTGAACTCCTCAGTCATCCCGCTAGATTAGCTGGAACGAAAACTGGAATACACGACATTATTAATTGTATATATTTTAGTTTCGTGCTCTTGAATGAGTACAATATATTTATTTTCCGTCTAGGTTATACAATATACATTTAAGAGGAATATCATGTTTACAAAGATTGAATTTTGGCTGGTCGGGATGTCGACCGCTTAGCAGCAGCGCATGGAAGAGAGTGAATTGAAAGTACAGCATGCATGCGTTCTTGCCCCGACGGTTGCCAGGGGCCCCATAGCACGTGTTAAGTAAGGGGCCCTCGTTTGGGTAATTATCACATGCAGATCCATACATCTACATATGCGGACATCGACGCGTGCAGGAGAAACTGGGTCAGGGAAAGAGTTCAAAGTTTCATAGTTTTATATTTCCCAACACTCCTGCCTAAAACTTGAAACGTTCAATAATCGTTCAAAATGACAGTTCTATGTCCTATAAAGCTCCTTCGTGGAAGAGCTTTGGTCAGGATGTCTGCAGTCATTGAGTCAGTGGGGACGTATTGAAAAGTTATCACCTTGTCTTCTACCAAATGCTTGAGAAGATGGTATCTCAGGTCTATATGTTTTGTTTTGTGATGATGTCTGTCTGATTTGGCCAATTTAATGCACGATTGGTTGTCTTCAAACACGGTCACTGGATAGTCTTGCGGCATGTCCAGTTCCTTTAGTAGATTTATTAGCCACGCAATTTCTTGTGCAGCACTGGCAGCAGAGACGTATTCCGCCTCAGCTGATGACAATGTCACGCACAGCTGTTTCTTGGAAACCCAGTAAATAGGATTATTTCCTAGCATAAATAGATTTCCAGAGATGGATTTTCGATCTGTTGGATCGTTGGCCCAATCTGCATCTGCGTAAACTTTTAGGACAGGTTCCTCAAAATTTGTAAAAGTCAGTTTAAGGTCAATTGTTGTCTTGAGGTATCTGATGGTTCTTTTGACGGCTTCCCAATCTTTCGCTCTGGGATTTTGATTTCTTCGGCTTAAGATGTTCACAGCGGCACTTATATCTGGTCTAGATATGGTGGAAATATATAGTAGTGCACCTACAGCCTGTCTGTATTTAGTGTTGTTTGGCAAGAGATTTTCGTCATCTAGTGTTTTAATGTAGCCTGGCTCCATGGGTGTTTCTGTTGGTTTTGAGTTTTCTAAACTGAATTTAGTTATTAGTTCTTGGATTTTGTTAGTTTGATCAAGTGTCATTGTGTTTTTATTTGGTCGATTTATGTTTATGCCTAAGTAGTATTTGGCTTCGCCTAAATCAGTTACAGGGTATTCGCTCTTTAATTTATTAATGAGTTTGTCAATGTTTTGATCTTCTCCTGCGATTAGTAGATCATCTACATAAACAATAACATATGTCGTTTTGTTATTTACTGTTTGTTTATACATGCATTTGTCAACCGAGCTCTGCTGAAAGCCGAATTTGGTTAGAGATTGGTGGATTTTTAAGTTCCAAGCTCTAGCAGCTTGTTTCAGCCCATATATTGCCTTTTTAAGTTTACAAACTTTGTGTTCCTCTCCGGGGATTACATGCCCTTCGGGCTGATGCATATACACTTCTTCCTCTAATTCTCCGTGTAAAAATGCAGTTTTTATATCGATATGTCTAAGACTTAAATTTTTATATACAGCCATTGCCAAAAAACTCCTTATCGTTGTATGAGACGCAACAGGTGCAAAGGTCTCGTCATAGTCTACTCCGTATTTTTGGGAGAAACCTTTGGCAACAAGCCTTGCTTTGTATTTTTCTACTGAGCCTTGACTATTATATTTTAATTTAAAAGCCCATTTGCATCCAATAACTTTTGTTCCAGGGGGGGCTACAACTAAATCCCATGTGTTATTATCATGAAGTGAATTTATTTCGTCTAGTGTTGCGTTTACCCATTTTTCCTTCTCCACGGGGTTTTCCATTTTTTGAATTTCATCCCAACTTTTAGGTTCTACTATCCTGGTATTATTTATTACATATGCAAATCTATCAGGAGGAACGCCTTTATTACTCCTCTCTGATCTGCGAGGATAATTTTGTGTACCATTTGAGTTAGCAGGAATATTATTTGGATTTTGTACATTGTCGCCGGCGCTATCTAATTCAACACTGATCAATTGCTGTATAGGTTGAGGATTACCGCTGTTTGATTTTCCTTCCCCGTTATGTGATTCATCATTTTTAATTATTTCCTGATTTCTGTCTTCTAGGAATTTGACTGTTCTACTTATAATTACATTTCTACCGTTGGTACAAATTCTATATCCCTTACTCCTATTATCATAACCTACGAATATCCCTTCTGTAGCGGTGTTGTCAAGTTTTCCTCTATGTAATTTTTGAATATATGCAAATGCGCGACAACCGAACGTTTTAATATTTGATAGATCTGGTTTACGACCAGTCCATTTCTCATAGGGAGTGGAATCACAGGATTGTGTAGGGAGCCTATTTTGCAAATACGTGGCAGTGTTAATGGCTTCCCCCCAAAAGGAGTTAGGTAAATCACCCTCCTTAAGGAGACACCGACACATCTCCATCAAGGTGCGATTTTTGCGTTCCGCAACCCCGTTCTGAGGTGCAGAGTACGGAACTGTCAGTTGGTGATCTATTCCCTCTCTCTTCATATATTCATCAAATTCTTTCCCTATGTACTCCCCTCCGTTATCGGAACGGATTGCCTGCACTTTTCTTCCAAACTTATTTGCGGTCATTGCCACATACTCCTTAAATTTAGAGAAAACTTCATGTTTATTTTTTAATAGATATATTACAGTAAACCGGCTAAAGTCATCTATGAAGGTCAAAAAATAGTATTTCCCACCAATTGTTGGGGTTTGCATTGGTCCACAGAGGTCAGTGTGTACCAACTCTATCGCCTTTGTGGCTCTGAAACTCGCAATTTTTGGATATGGACTATCAGAAAGTTTCGACATAATACAGGTTTCACATACATTATCATGTTTACATTCATCTATTTCAATCCCTATAGCCAAATCTTTATTCACTAATTCTTTTATATGATTGACATTTCTATGACCCAATCTTTTATGCCATTTATATATACAATTTTTATTTTCACATACGTTAACTAAGTTTGCGGTGTGGTATGCGGCATTGTTTATATTACACTCATACAAATTATTATTTACATAACCTTCAATATAAGTTTTATCCCCATGTATAATTTCACACTTGTTTTTGTCAAATACCACCGTACAACCGTTCTCAGTTGCCCTTTTTACAGACAGTAGATTTGCTTCGATTTCGGGTACAAATAGAACATTACGCAGTGTAATTTTATTAATCTCTCCTCCCGATGTTTTTGCCTTGAATTCTATGTCTCCCGACCCGTAGGAGGTCAACGATTTTCCGTTAGCAATTACAACATCGCTTATATTGGTGTCATTTATTCTAGTGAATAAATTTTTATTATTTGAAATGTGTGATGAACTGCCAGAGTCTATTATCCACTTTTTACCTGGACTTCCAGCTAATAGTGCTAAATTTTTAAATTTAGATGCGGTGTCACTAGCTCTATCTGTATAATTTCGGTTCGACTCTTCCTCAAATCTGTGTCTATCGTTTGATTCAAAGCATAGTGATGAATTAGCTTGTTTGGATGTGAAATTTTGATTTTTGTATCTTGTGTTTTTGTTCTGTAATTTCTTAAGGTGCCAGCATTCTAATTTTGGGTGATTTTTCATTTTACAGTGTGAACAATATTTAGTTTCTCGTCTATAATTGTTGTTGTGTTTTTTGTTTGTTTGAAAAGCTTTAGTAAAATTTTCAGACGGTCGGCTATTCTCAATACGTCTGTTGTATTCATCTATTAGCTTGCTTCTAATAAACTCCGTATTTAATTCCTCTTCAGGTCTCGCTTCTAGTGCCGTTATCAGCGTGTCATAGCTCTCCGGCAGGGAGCATAAAAACAACGCCGATATGTGAGAGTCACTGATCTTTTCCCCTATGGCCTTTAACCTCTCAACCAGTTCGAGTATTTTAGTCGTATGCTCTAGCATATTTCCTCTCTCGTCAAGTTTTGTGCTATATAATTTTCTCAATAGATACAGCTTGCTAGAGAGGTTACACCTTTCGTGTATGGTCCTCAGAGCTTCCCATGTAGCCTTTGCGGTTGTGAGATTTTTCACATGTACTATTTGGGAATCTTCAATGAATAAATTGATTAAGGCTCTAGCCTTGTTATCTTTCTTTCGCCAAGTATCGGTTATTGGCGATGGCGGATCATCTGTTAAGAGATCATTAAGATCTTCTTTTATCAACAGCATCTCCAATTTGAATTTCCAGTTTGAATAATTATGTTGGTTTAATTTCTCAAACACTTGGCTTTCTTTAAATGAAGCCATATTAATTTTTTTTTTTTGTTTCACAATGTCCTCAGAAATTTTAATATTCTTTCAAGGCACAGAGACTATTCAGTCTCATAATCTATTAAATAAGCGAGGAGGTAAAAGAGGTATCACTTACCTCCTTCAAAGGCGTAAGTCCGTTGAACTCCTCAGTCATCCCGCTAGATTAGCTGGAACGAAAACTGGAATACACGACATTATTAATTGTATATATTTTAGTTTCGTGCTCTTGAATGAGTACAATATATTTATTTTCCGTCTAGGTTATACAATATACATTTAAGAGGAATATCATGTTTACAAAGATTGAATTTTGGCTGGTCGGGATGTCGACCGCTTAGCAGCAGCGCATGGAAGAGAGTGAATTGAAAGTACAGCATGCATGCGTTCTTGCCCCGACGGTTGCCAGGGGCCCCATAGCACGTGTTAAGTAAGGGGCCCTCGTTTGGGTAATTATCACATGCAGATCCATACATCTACATATGCGGACATCGACGCGTGCAGGAGAAACTGGGTCAGGGAAAGAGTTCAAAGTTTCATAGTTTTATATTTCCCAACATGCTTCACTTCCTCACTAGATAAATAACGTCAATTATAATAGTTGAATTGAATCTGTAATTTTCAGAATACTTTTGTTTTTTAAATGCATTTGTAATTGTATTTTTCTTATACCGATTCTCCCAAAATTACCGACGATTGGAAAAATCAATTAAAGAAAAACGGAAGACAGTACAAATGTGCTGTTTGTTGCATTCTGCTTACTGAACCAGGGAATTTATCTCACCAATTTTCAAAATTAGTCAATAGATGGCGCTGCTATTCTGTACGCATTCCGTCTTTTCAGATTGGTATTAGTTCTGTATCCTAGCGAATGCTTCTAAAATGGTTTATTTTAAGTAACAACGTATTTGTATCGTTTTGGAGTTTCATCACCTGACCACAGTTTCGTTGAAACCAGGCGCAGTTTTCAAAGGAAATTCACTATCAGAAACGGTCCGGCAAACAGAACATTGCCCTTGACTACGAAAACATACGCAAAGTGACATGGATTGAACTTCCTATTCGCTAGATTTGACAGCATGCGATTTGTTTTTCTTTTGTAGAGAGGGTACTTGAAAGACCAGATGTACTGTCACAATCCACAAACTGTTAATGAACAGGAACAACACATCTCTGCTGCTTGTCAGAGCTTTCCAACTGAAGTGTTTGCGAATTTGTCCTCAGATTGCTTCACGTTGTTGCTGCAAACGGTGCTTATTTTGAAAACATTGTTTTATAGTTTTTCCTAGTCAACAGCGCCATCTGTTGATGAACTTTCAAATAATTTAAAAAATTGGTAAAGATAAATTTCCTAGTTATCCAAGCAGAATACAGCAAACCGTGCATTTCTATCACTTTCTGTTTTTCTGTGATTGGTTTTCCAAATCGTTGGTCATTTTTGGGACACCTGGTATAATACAATACTTAGCATTATATTAAAATGCACAAATACAAATACATTCCAAATGCAAAAGAAATCTGAAAAGCCATATGAAGGATATCATTCAAACTGCCATCACTTCGGACTGTAACAGTGAACGATAAAAAAAATGCGTCATATTCTTGCATTGCACATAATGGAACAAATGTTCCATTCATTAACGTTCATATTCGATAAACCCAAGCTTTCAAAGCAATAAATCAATTGACAAAGTGTTGGATGTTTACCTCTTTCTTTTTCGGTACTTTTCAGAATAGCTTTCACGATGGTGAAATGCAGGACCACTCATGTCAGTAACTTTCAAAGGACATAAATGTTATTAATTATTGCGTACATTGACAAAGGACATCTGTTTGCTTTTAGCGGTGTCCCCTCAGAAAATGTCTACGAAACTTGCAACACAGCATAATGGAGAGCCAATCAGATCAATACCTTTTCAGGGAACTTCCACAAAGAATATTGCATTGAGAATCATTCTTCCATGCGTCTTCCATTTCGTGTGATGTGTTATATACGCGTAATGTTTCTCATAAATATTTAATCTCGCAATTGCGAAACTGAAATTACATTTACAGGCGATGCGTTTGTTTTAACGAAATAAAAGAATTAGACAAGCGTAAAATAAGAAATCCGCCATAAATAGGAAAAATATGAGTTATTCACTGTTTCATTCATTCACTGGCATTGTGTATTGCAAATCCCACAATATTTATTTCGATACGAAAGTGCAATTATTATACGTCAATAACATTATCAAATGATTTGTTTAACGTATGCGCAAAGCAGAAGAAATCAATAATAATAGAAGGGGGAGGGTCAATTGTGTGTTAAATGTTTAACAGCATAGAAAAATAGCTGAATTCTCTATTGAATATAAGGGATTTATGGTTACATAATTCTTCGAAATTATAATTCACAGAAATAAAAGTTATCTTGTTGTTAGTATGAACGTTTATAACGCGCTCTAAACTTGATCTTATTGTAGTCATTGAATTACATTCAACAAAGGGTAATATTAATGGATAATGGTTGAAAACGAAAACACTTTATAATTGTGGTGTTTTTTACGTAATGTTGTGCTGTGGGATTACGGCTAATTATCTACACATGGGATCTAGACCGATGGGTGGCGTGCACTCCATGAGGGTCTTTCTGAGGTGTTATTCTCTGTTTTATTCGTTTCCTTAAGTTTCGGAGGAGATCACGGATAACTCTGTTAGGTCGGCGGACGTGGCCTGATTTTGAACTAGGCACCTTCCGCCTCCCAGTTCAGAGCGCTATGCGGACGGCCACTGGCTGGACTTTTGACATCCTGTAAACTTGCTGAGAAAGTAAACCTTTTATTAAGTAAAAACAGAGGCCAGATCAGATACCTATACCAACAAAATAACGAAAACTGCTTAAATGACAGATTACTACATAATATTGGTAACATACGTCATTGGTTATTGTTTACAATAAAGGACGAGCGTCAGTTGCACCAGCGTCAACAGCTATCAATCAAATCGAGGAACCAACCGGAATCCTTATCTTTCTCCTCCCTCGAAAATATGGTACCACTCGAAATGTCCTTTGCGAGACCCAAAAAACATCACTGGGTCCGGCCATCGCTGTAGGGGGCCCCTCGAAAATACGTTACCGCTGGCCCTGTGCGACACCGCAGGGTTCCCTATGATTGTCCCTTCCCCTATTTCGCGGGTGCAACTCGTCCTTTTCTCCCGTCGACCGGTGCAACTAATCCATTCCCACAATAAATGCTCTAAAGTATGAAAACGTAATGGAAAAAAAAAGAAATTTTCTCTTTCATTAACTCTCCAAGCTGCTGCGACGTAAAATCCCGGCCACTTCTATCTATTTTCACTGCAATGTATCTATAATTTATATTATTCACAATAGTCAGGTATCATGGAATATTTTATGATTCTAAAGCTTGTAATTAATGCAGGAGCTTACTTTTTAATAATTACAAATTTTCCTATCAAAATTTTGTTTTTTATAATTTTAAACCTGCATGAAAATTTGACTGTATAAACAAATTTACATTATTTGCCTATTTCCAAGACGTTTAGAGGGTTAAACTCACGTGGACAAATCACGTAACAAACAAATATAATGACTCTGAGAGACTTACTTTGTATCTCAAAATGAGCAAAGAATTAAATTTTACTTTTTTTATGGCATTAAGTGTAACTTAAATATAATGAGGTTTACTTATATATTTCCTTATTTCCTTTTCTTCATCATTAATAGCGTAACAAACGAGTTTACACGCATCACTTCATAATTCCAGCGAATTAAAATCTACCAAATTAATCCATCCATCAAAGAACAAAACACAATTCCAAAACTTATTTTCTCAAAGTATCGCATTTTTGTTTCTTCCTAAGCTTATCCTTTCCAGAATACCTGGAACTCTGAAAGAGTAAAATTAAATTTATGGAGCTTCACCTTTTTTATACACTTCTTTCAAAACTTCAGCGATTCCGTTGATGCTTAGTAATTTATCAGTATAAAGATATTATACCTCTACCCAGTGAAATCCTGTCCAAATCAATACCTTTTAAGAGGACGTGTTGTTTGTGATTGTGACGAAAACAATGGAATACTTCCATTTGTCTATGGAAAGGGAGAAAAATAAAAGAGGTTTATTTTGAGACGTGTGTCTTCATCTTAATACATGAAAAAACAAGTTATTTCTTTTGATTTCGGTGAAATGTTTTTTTGAATGTTAGACAATTCCAAAGAAACTGCGACGATACTGCTTTTTCTCTGTTTGATATGAATTTATTTAAAAGTGTGATCCAGTGAAATGAATATTTTTAATATGACTTGCCATTATATTAATAAATTATGTCAACGTAAGTCTATTAATCGCAAGTAATTTTTTTTCTATTTATTTCAGTTTTATTTTGTAATCGTTTTTCTTCAAAGATCATTTGGTGTATATGAATTACAGCCTGAATTCATATTTTAATGATTTATGTTTTCAGTTGCCATAATCGAATTAAAAACTCTTTCATTTAATTATACTTTTTACTTAGTTTCGACAGGAAAAACTATTAAAGAAAAATAAAAGCAAATTCCAATCATAAAATGGTTAGATTTAAAGAAAGTCATTAAAACGGCATTTTCAAAAGGAAGAGGACTGGCATTTTCATTTAAGTCTTCATAATTTCGGTGTGCGTATAAATAAAACGTCAAGTACACCATTCAATATTACAGTATGAAAGAAATGATAATAAAAGCGTTAATGTTTATTTTATTTTTTGAATTTCGATATACATAGGTTATTTACAAAGACTGACAAGGCAAAAACAGTATTGCGCGTTTTTACATTATATTTCAAACGGAGTTGTCGTTTGCTTTTAAAAATTTCGATGATTCTGATGATGCAAATTTTTGGCTTACTTGCGACAAATCCTGTCCAGAAAATTCATAGAGATATTTTAGTTTAATCTTTACTTACATACCAGCATCAGCAGGGTCTACTCGTACATGCGACATGTTTTCAATTACCACCAACCCCCAAATACAGGCACTAGAACGCTTGTAATATTTTATATTACTTCCCGTGCGTTACCTAAGTGGTATACACAAATAGATCTCGAAAAACAGAAGAATACTGTATCTGATTTAGAGCTCTGTCCAGGCCATAGGGATTCTACCAGGCCTGCTTGTGCACTCCGATGAGTCATCCAAAGAGGCCTACGGCTGCTCACTTATTGGTTCCAGCACTTAGATACGTCATCTAACGGCCAAATCTAGCCAATGAGGAAACGTCCGTCGGCATCTATCGGAGTCCACAAGCAGGCCCAGTAGAATCACGCCCCGGCTGTGCTTCACTAATATGCTTTTTTCATAAGTAAAAATAATAAATACATACGCTGTCATAAATTATTGGCTCATTACTGAATAAAACTTCTAGGGATTTCGTTAATTTCATGTCAAAACTGAATTACCATCTCAGTGGTATTTTAATGATAATCAAAATTATAGAATTATTGCAAGGAAAAACAGTGGGAATTTGATATTGTCACTGAAAAATTAAGTGCAAGTTTGCACAATTGGAAATAAAGTACTTAGTGTTTGTTACAAATGGTACAGATAGGCTAACTAAAAAGAATACTATGCTATCTTTCATTGTGAAATGTTGGAGAGAAATTAATTAGAAGTTTTGAACGCATGCATTGATTTAAATCAGTATTCATTTAACCAATTCCCTTTGGATAGCCACAAGTTATCCCTTACTAACGTAATTTTATTCGAGTACTGTAAAAGTAGTTTATACCGGACTAAAAACTACCAAATGTGACACCTTTATTAACTTTAATTCGAAGGTGTCATCGCTTCAAATTTCTCCCTGAAATAACGGAACAATGCTCCCTCCACCTATTTCCTGTCTGTGGGTCCGACTGTATAAGATTATGTATAATAAATACTGTAGAATTAAGTAATTTATATAAACATAAATTTGTTTCAAGTTATAAAACGCAGATAAGCTTAAAAATATGCTGAAACACTATTTCTTATAACAAACAAGTTTCTAATTTCACTTTGTAAATAGGAGAGATGGACCACACTTTCCACAAAAGCAGGTTACCAACTCGCTTTAGTTCTGAAACAAGCCTCTAGATGACGCCAGAATTGCAACTGGCTGAAGTAGCACCACAAAACACGTCATCCACGAAAGTTTTAGCGCAGTAGTTGCTGAGTCGTCGGAAGAGCTATTTTTTTTCATATTTTCAACTATGAGTAAACTTGCATGTCTCTATTGAAACTTAAAATGAAGGAACTAGTACTAAACCTACAGTTTTGACATTGTATGTACTAAAATGAAGTGCCTTTCTTCACGTAACTATGCGTTTATTACACAAATATCTTATCCTGCTACTCATTTAAATAGTGTCACGGTTCCAATATGGCGACGAAACATGTTTTCCAACAGCACACGGAACACGTATTCCAACACGTGTCTCGTCGGGAAACGTCTCCAGATCCGAATCAGTCAGTCTTATTGTATCTAAAATGTATTTATTGTGTAATAAAATAGACGAAATAACCCTATATGGAACGGTTCATTTTAAAATGTTTTGTTATAAATTTAAATTTTAGTTAACTTATAAAAAGATTTCCGACAGAGGCTCGTACTCTTTTGAGGGATTGCATCATGGACTTCGAAATTTCCCTTCGCATTCTGAAAAATTATTCGTCGAAATGTCGTTAATTAAACAACTCTTCATAACCAGTGCCAGGATCAGATGTAATTCCCCGCTTACTATGTCTCAACCGGAAACGCCTCTGCTTGTCGAACGGGAATCGCCTGTCCCAGACATGCCTCAAGGAAATACCATCTGCTAGAGGTACCACAGTTTGAAATATTTCCTTAAACATGCTGCCATTAGAATTACCAAAAACGTAACTAGTTTATGAAAAAATAGTAAACAAGTTTCATCATTTGTGTTTTAAACATTGAAAACATATTTTTTAAATTTGTCTCTGTACATGTTTAGCTGGCTGGAAAACTTGTCCCGCATACAGGGTACGTTTTCCGACTCAAAATGATCATACTTAACCATTTGATGCCAAAAAGTATGTATATATCTATATTTGAAATCAAAGTTGCGCTAGTTTGTAAAGAAAGGTATAGGAAATACAATGACATGTTTACATCAGAATAGACAAAAATGAAAATACAAAAATTAAAAAAAAAACTTGCAAAACTTGACACAGTCTCTTATACAGTTCAACTGTACATATGCCAACCATCGAAGAATATTCGATAAGAAACTTCCATTTTCGTGCAACGATATAAATGGACCTTTATTATTAAAAGTATTTAGTTTAAAAAATACAATACAAGCAGTTCGTAATAACACAAATTATACATATTTCCATCTTTCTTTAATCATTGGTGCTTTATTTCTGTTCTCTTACCAACTAAGTACGGTAAAGGGTAATTTCAAACAATTATTCTTGAAAGAAATTTTCGAAAACGTACCTCTCGTTCTATCGTGGTTGTTTTTAACTAAAGCGCACGTTTAAAGTCCCAAAAAGATTTCTTCATTCTATCTCGGTTGGTCTACCCGTATTATTTTATTTTTCGTAATTGCCGAAAGAAACTTTAACACTACTGGAAATGTTTCCAGGATAATATTTTTAAAGTAAGGAAAATGAAAAAAAAGATACGAGTTTCTTTACCTGTACTTAGAGACTACATAGACTTTCTAACTCCTTGTTAATCGTGAAAGAAAATTAAGTCTTTTCTCCTTTAAAGATTTATAATATCCATTAAGGGTGATTGATGAGAACTTTCTAGAATGCTCACGTGTTCTTAAAAAAATAACTAAAATAAATAAACGAACAAAAGCAAAACAATTCGCTTGTCTGCGCCACAAAACTTTACTTAAGAATATCGGCGTATTGTTCATTAGTGTTTTCTTTAAGTATTGATTAGAATAATTAAGTATGGCACAGGTTTTCATTATGAAATGAAAGAGGCTTGGGAATCCGAAGTTTACATAGAAAATATGACTGATGCATTCATTTTTAATTCTGTAACGGATAGTTAGTCTTGAAAGTGAATAAATTAACTTAAGCTGATGTTGCATTTTTAATTAGGAAAGAACAGATAGTGAAATTCGGTTTAATTAAATGAAATGCATTAATTGTTTCTTGCTCTTCGAAAGAGATTTTGCAGTACATAATTAATAGACTTCATGTAACATCCAGTCCGTAATTACACAGAATTTAATTTATATGATAAATACTGAGTTTCTGGAAACAATTGTTATTATGGTAGTAAGTACTTTTCTATCGTACTTTTAACTTTTTAATTTCTGTTTCAAAGTCTTTTAAAAATGTTTATTGGTTGAGATTGAATTAATGCTCCATCTGTTTCACGCGCGTGTAGATTAAATGTTTAAATTTTATTCTAAATGACTTAGATTTGTACAAAATTAGACTACAGGACTCAGTATAGGCAGTTCAATGACAGTTGCCTAATCACATTGTAAACAGGTTAGTTAAACGTAATTTCATAATATGCTCCTGCTTGTAAAAAATGCAGCAGCAGAAAAGAATGACGCGATTGAGCTGAAGTTTTCAGAAAATGCAAATTATACTGTGTAAAGCAAATGATTAACATTTCAAAGCCACTACGCATGCGTAGGTTGATCAGCGCCCTCTGTACTGCTACTGAAACTGTATAAATAAAGGGCTGTAGTGGCATGTTTGTCCGTTTGTGGTAGGCGTGAAGTGAAACGTAACTGTGCCTCATCAGAGGACGAATTTCGAACAACTTGCGTACTTTGAACGGAGAAGAATCGTCGGCCTTCGTGAAGGACGATTTTCCCATCGCACAATAGCAGCCCGTGTACAGCACCAGTGTTTGGAAGCAGTGGACAGGCAAGAACTGGACAACTCAAAATCCGAGAGTGGACACCAAAAAATGACGTCAATGCGCTATGATAGACACTTGGTCCGCATGGCGCTCATGGAGCGAACACCTTCATCTAGCTAGACAGTTGGCAGCATATCTGTCCACTGGTGTCTACAGGTGTATCAATGTCTGCCTCATCCATTTGTCGATGTCTGCTGCGACGTGGACCGCGTATACGAACTCAGATATACCACAGGATCCCCCGCACGCGAAACCATCGACGCTTGAGGCTGCATTGGGCTCATGGAAATAGAGACTGGCGTGCACATTGGCAACAAGTGAAGGTTTCTGTAGAATCCCGTTTTAATTTGGGGCACCATTATGGCTGCCTTCATGTTAGACGTTATGTTGGTGAACGCTACCTTCCGGAGTGCATTATCGAACGTCATAGTGGATGAACACCAAGAATTATGGTCTTGGGTGGGATTGCGTATCATGAACGATCTCAGCTGCTATGAATTATGGGTAATCTGAATAGCGACAGGCACATGAGAGAAGTTCTAAATTCCAGGATCGTTCCTTTCCTTCAAGGCATTCCTGGAGTTATCTTTCAGGTCCTCCCACATGTGGTAAGGAATGTGCAATACTTCTTTTCAGAAGAAAACGTACAGCTTCTTTCGTGGCCTGATTACCTCCGGCTATGTCCCCTATTGGGCATGTGTGGGATTTCATTGGTCGGTATCTTGTTCGTGCTCCTCGTCCTACAGCTTCGACAGGTGAACTTTGGGTACGCCTACAAGAAATATGGAATGCTCTTCCCCAAAGCATACATTCAAAATCTGTTTGACTCTGTGCCATATTTCCTAGTATTTATTAGGTGTATGGGAAAGTAATGTCGTTTTTTAGATAAAATTCAAACAAATGAATTTTCAACAAGAATTGAATTACAAACAAACTGTGCCCAGGAATTACACTCATATTTGTTAAATTTCAATGCGAGAATTTTATAGATATTCTTTTTCCTTTTGTGAAAAATGACCACACTCCCCTTTTTTTACGTCTACCCTCCTTGGAGGGTTGCATTAGAAATGTTTTGAAATCGAATCTAGGTATTCGTGACTGTTGTTCTTCACAACAAGAATTTTATGGATATCTCTTTTCTTGTTTGAGATCACGCATGTGAAAAAAACGTTTTGCCCCGCTTTAATCGCCATAATTTACGAATTTTGAAAATGCTCTCCAATCCAGCACCTACACTAAAAAAACTGACACACGTGCCCAATTTCCTGTTATTATCTTCAATAGTTTTTGGCTAAATATTGACATATAGAAAACGCACAGAACATTTGCATAGACCTAATAATACCTGCAGATAAGATTACTTGTTTCCAATCCTTCTAATCTTCAATGATATAAACCGAACTAGCATATTTGCATTATCGCTGTACAGTTGAAAATGAGAAACACGTGGGACTGATGTGACCTAAACATCGCAGATTGATGTTCTCTCTGTAATGAATCATCCATTTCCTCTAATTCAAACGAGTTTTGGAAAATTTCCCTACGAACGTTCTAGAAAATATACCATAATGGACATTCTCCCCGAAAACGAAGATAATCTAACTCTGCATGAATTTCTTTCCTCTGGCAGAATTCAGACTGCACTTGAATGCTTCCATTTTCGGAATGCATTGCATTTCCGATCACCGATGGCAGTTCTTTGAGCCCTTCAAATCTCCCGGTATATCTTGCTGCGCTGGAAGAGTTATGTATTTGCAATGGCATAATTTCATTACTTATTCAAAATAGAATTTTCAAGCATAAAAGTCAAAAGAAAAGTTTCGAATCAAATAATCTATATGGATCCGATACCGTTCGGTTTTTTCCCCGACTAGAAAGAAAGTAAATACGAAAATTCCAGAAACTTTTTGGGAGATAGTCTCCCATGGTGTATTTACCAGGGAGAAAATATTTTTTTTTGTCTCGGAGCAGGAAAATATTTTAAATTTGCTTCTAAACTTTATGTTTTTGTTAAGGAGAAAAACAGATCGTTTACATGCAAGTTTACAATAGCAGAGTATAACTAGGATTTACGAAAAGCTGTTTGTTTCCGTACATGAAACATGAACCATGTGTACATGAAACATGAACCAAAATTGTCAGAATTTTAATAATTGTTTTAAAAAATAATGCGTTAATAAAAGTTTGATTTTGATTTAACAAAATAAGTGGATTATAATAATTTTTTGATTTAAATAACATAAAAAAAATCACTATTAAAACATCAACTATCAACTATATGATATATTAACCATCAACTTTGAATTCAACGGCATACTCATTGCGTTTTCATATGGAGGAATCTTCTTAATAATCTTAAATTAGTCTTTGTTGCGTTTTTTCTGAGAAGGCGCAATATTTCAGATTCTTGCATGTTTCCATCAACGCTGTTTTGTTTAAGCTATAAATTGTCTCATGGCTCCCTGCATGCTGGTATACATCTTGGTTCCGCATTGAAAGACAATTGACAATAATTGAAATCCATCTTAGAAACACTAAACAAAGAAGGTTTGTCGCCTTTCTGCCTTTACAATGATGAGCATTAACAGACTAATCCTGTGAACAAGAATATTCCTCCTTCTGCTTTCACCACTGTGAAGGGAAATTGCTTAGGCTATATTAAAATTATTAAACTAAGCTGTAACGAATGAATCCAGGTTCGATACACTTAGTTGGAATATAATAAAAATACATTAGAATACTTAAATGGTTTTATTTAAAAGAAACGATTGAAGCATAAACTTATTACGACGGCTGGTGGTGGCTCAGCGAAATTAAAATGCGTCCTATAAGGGAGGTGCAAAATGGAATGACTTAAACATTACTCTAACACAAAATTACACATTGGAGAGAACAAAAACTGTACCAAGATAAATAACGCCAATCATAGAGCAACCCTAAAACCTAATCCAATAAAATTAAAATAAATAGAATCGCGAGCAAATAATTTTAAAGATGTCGCAGGCCAGCAAAAAGTAACTTACGCCAGCAGGATGCCAAGAGGGGAAAGGAAAAAGTCGTTGCTCTTGCAAACGGACGTAATGCAATGTATTTTTAGTTCAGATGGTGACATGATAATGTTGAGAAGAAATAACCATTAAAAATAATGCGTATGTAAAAAAGCGAACATACAGATTTAAAAGCCAAAGTGACAAAAAAAATGAGAACAGAAAAATAATTTAGAATGCATGATTTTGGATAGATTAAATCTAAGAAACACAAAGAAAATGATATTTAAAATTAATATGTGATCTACAACACAACCATTGCTCGACCTTACTTTGGCGCTGACATATACTCGAATACTTTTCTTTTCGGTGACTTAGAGGGTCAGAAAATACCTGACTCTTTACAGTTTTCATCCATCGTTTCACAGTATGGATTAATCGGTTTTTCATAATCGCCAACATACTGCACTAAAATTAAGTAATCCATAATTCTCTCCAGTTACGTTTATCTCTTCAATTTTAATAACTTGCCAAGCAACGCAAGGATCGCAGTGATTAAATAATTTTCAATCCCATAGTCTTCTAATTACATACACAGTTGGCCGTTCAACCGAGGAGACACCAAGCTATACCCCATCCTTAAATATTAAACATGACCCGCAACAAAATGAAAGAGCAGCGTAACAAAACCCCCCTCGACACTCACCTCTGTCTACTCCCCCTTCCCCTTTCTCCCTGCCCCCTTCGAACCCTTGGCGCAGGTCCAACTTGTGGTCAGTTTCTGACGACCATCGATACTCAAATAGCGCTATTTATCTGGCTCATTGACAGTCCGAGGTGTCAGAGAACTATTTTCCCAATATCAGGCAGCTTCTTTTGTCAAACTGTTCTTGGCAACAAAAGCGAATGCGCCATGTTTTAAAGGTAGAATAATGGAAGAATTTCCAATACGGGCGCGTCGGTCGGGGGCAATTTGTTTGAAGCTTATCTGGAAATTATCTTTATATTTTATACCATTCATTTTATTAGAAATGATAAATTGAGGAGAGGGAGAGAGATCTTTTATTTAATTCTGGCACGTTTTGGAATAAGCGTAAATCTACTTCCAGCTGGGATAAAATAGTTTAATAATTACTTTCAAATATGGTTGCGGCTTAACGTATTGCGAGGACAGCTTTAATTACAGAAATTGTGTGCTGATCATTCATGTTTCGAGTGCAAGAAACAGGAACTAAAAAACAGCTTTATCATTCAGAAGTAATTTGAAACTCTAACATTCAGTTTTTTCGAGGACATAACATTGCATTTTATATACGGAATACTGGTATAATGGTGTAAAATTACCAATTTGTCAGTATTAGCAATTTTTATATCATTATTTTCTGCGTTATATGTAATATCTGGGTGTATCTTATAAGTACACGTTGTAAATGGTGCAAGTAAATTTCCAAAGTAAGTAGTGTCAATGAATTTTGAACTTAATTGTAAATGCTTATTTGTGCTGAGGTAATAAATGCGAATTAGAATTTTCACAAGCTTAGCATATTAATTTTTCCGACACATATAGGCTTTTTTATAATGTTTAATGCCAAGCAAATTTAATTCCCAAAATTTGCGAAGATAAACTTTTTGCATAATTCATACATACCTCTTTTATTTTAACTCAGTATTTAAGATTAAAATTTTACAAAAAAAGTTAAAAATGGAGTACTAAAGCTTTAGTAATTTTATTATCAGAAAACTCTGAGTTGAATTAATTTCATAAATTAAACAATGACTGTAATTTCACAAAATCTATTGAACCTTGGTTAAACTTTCTATGTCCCCAGGTCGAGATTATTGAACAGAAAATTCAGCTCAAATATACATTTTAAGAAATGTGGATTCAGGACATAAGAGATAAAAATGCTTGATTAAACCAATAATATAAATCATATTATCACCGTACAAAGAGACAGAATAGTAAAGTCATTTTAAAATTATTTTTCAGGGAGTGCAGCTTCCATTTTTGAATTTAATGTAAAATTATAATCTGAAAGAACAAGTAGAAAAACCGACACCATAAAAATTACATATATAGTACACATTTGATAATCCGAACTATAATTTTGCATACGGAAAGCTGAAAACCGCATGTTTTTTCCAGGGTGAATAATTTTAATGACGGGGGGAAAACGTATCACATGCTGCAAATAAAAAGAAGTCGTTTAAAACACACAGTCTCTTATATTAACTTTTGAAAGTTCGCTAGTAAATTTTGCTTACTTAAAGAGAAACGACGGAATCGTAATTCACTCTTCTGAAAAATAAAATTAATCGTAACGAGAAAAAATTACAAAGACAATTTGCCAGTTATATTAGCAATAAATATTCTTGCGAAATCTATTTGTAGAAACTGTTATCCAAACTCTTAAAGTTTTCTCTGAAACTTGTACTAATTTTCTCTATTAGAAATAACAAATTGTTAGATTTCCCCAATGCAAGAACAGATAAAATTTTTCACAAAGAAACTCGATCGTCCACCATCTTGCTGGTAGTTAAGTCGAGCGATGGCAACGTCTGCCCTTTTTTTCAGCATTGGGAAAGGGTTGCGCCTCAAAGGGTTAAACACTTCAAGGATATCACCTTCAAGCAATTACAAACAAATTCCGCTATAAGTAACATTCAAGCCAAATACGCCTAATGCTCTGGTAAAAATGTGCATTGAAACAATGAATAGCACGAACAAGCCAACTCGGCACGGAAGCCCCACTTAATTGAATGCCCCATCAGCAATTCGGCCACGTGAGCGGAGTACACGGAAAGTAATACGTGGCCACAAATCCGTTCTCAAATATTAAACTCGAAGAAAGTGAAATAAAATAACCCCCTCCGCGGATCGTGGGCTGGGCAAGGGTCCAAATCGTGGTCAGTTTAGCCGACTGCCGAAGGGGAAATAGCTCCAATTCATCTCTCTCATTTACAGTCCGCTGAATGCTTGTTCAGGTAGCTAGGTTACTGGAAGGGCCGGAAAATCTGACCAGCTTTTGCGATTTTTTTTCTCCGATAACTGTCGTTAAAAAAATAAAAAAAAGAGAGAGAAAAAAAATAAAGCGCGTATGTTCAACTTTTAGATAAGTTGCAATGTAATGCGATGTTATTGTGGATATTTCGAATGTTGCAGAGGCTGTTGTTTTTCTTTATATATTTTCAGTTTGTTGTGCTTGAGAAAATCGTTATTTTTACTGGATATCGGCGTTGTGTGTAATTTTGAAGATTTTGTTTCAAATATTTTTTCAAAAAAAATGAAGTGATTGAGTATTACATTCTAAAGTGTTTAGATAAATATTTTTTTTATTAATGTCTCTCATGCTATTTATCGAATTGTAGTGCTAAAATAATTTAATATAACATATTTAGATAATTCGTTATTCGAAAAGTATTGTTTTCCGAAAAAAAAAAAACGTTAATTCAGAAACTTTTTTTTGAGATGTTTGGTGATATTTTCAATAAGCTGTAGTATGCTATAAAAATGTTAAAAAAAAAAGATTAAACTGAAGTTTTAGTTGCTATTTAATATAACATATTTTGATAATTCGTTATTCGAAAAGTATTGTTTTTCGAAAAAAAAAACCTTAATCCAGAAACTTTTTTTATCTCGCTCACTCTTATATTAACTATTTAACTGAAGTTTTAGTTGCTATTTAATGTAACATATTTTGATAATTCGTTATTCGAAAAGTATTGTTTTTCGAAAAAAAAAAACCCTTAATCCAGAAACTTTTTTTTTGAGAAGTTTGGTGATATTTTCAATAAGCTGTAGTATGCTATAAAAATGTTTAAAAAAAAGATTTAACTGAAGTTTTAGTTGCTATGATACATATTGTCTAATTTCATATGGATCGAAACAAAAATGAGGTTCTTTTTAATAGTAAACTTCCGAAGTTTAACGTCTGAGTATTTGAATTTAATTTGCTGTTATTTACACAATGAATAAACATTACTTTTGTGACAGTTAAAATATAAATATAATAATATTTTTGCAGTAACTATAATTATATTATTTTTTAATACCCGTTTCACAGTAAAATTCTATGGAACCATGCCAGAGAATATATTATAACCACCGGTATATGAAACACATAAGCGAAAAATAATGTAACATATTTTGTTAACAGAATGTTACTTCTCAATTGAATTAAAATTAACATTTTTGAGAATATGATAAAGTCCCGAAATGGGAAACTGGAGCTTAGTAAAAATTTCTTTCCTCCTTCTTTAGCCGATTTAGAGCATTTAAACATTAAAACATTTTGATGAATTAAATCAAACAAAATATTAAAAAAATGACTTTTTCATTATTTCAACAGGATTAAATTTACAATTTTAGATATTTTATACATTTTTAGTACTGCTTAAATTAAATGGAAAATCCAAAAGAAAATTGTTGTGCTTATTTACGTGTTACAAACATTACTTGAGAAGTCATTATTACATCTTATTATGAAACGGTGAGAAATTCTTATGGCACATCGGATTACACTTTTCACGCCTTAGTTGAGTGATTTCTTTTAATAAATTTTGCAGTTTGATTGCTTTGCAGATCCAAAGATGAAATGATTTACATGTATTAAACGTTTTTCCCATATGTATAAAAGAAAAGTAAAGTCTTTTAAATGTAAACTTATATGTTTTACATTTGAGTATTTATCTTGCTTTTACATATTATCTAAAAAAAATTGTTACAATTATTACCAAATAAATAAAATTTAAAACTATCTTAAGTTTAAACTTATATTTACTTTATTTACAAATTAAATAGATAACCAAAGTCAGAGCATCATAACTAACACAGTATTCAAAGCTTAAGGCCCAAATGCCTTTCATTTCAAAATATTTCTAGTAAATTAAACATTTTTAATGCTGTTCCATATTTAGTTTTCGGTGATTCTTTTATTTCTCTTGTTTATGTATTGTGCCATTTATTGCGAAAGAAATTTATTTACCATACTAGAAATAACAGCATACTGCATCTACATAGCGGTTTTATTTTTGATTTTACATTCACTGCAAATAAATAAATATGTACAGTGCTAAAGTCCTTTGTCCCCCTAAAATAACCTCAGAATGGCGGGATCTACAGCACTTAACACATCACCTAGAGGCTAAATTTAGCGTTATTATCTCAGAAACCATCCGAAACGACAGGAAGAAAGTAAGTTGTGAAATTATTCAGCATCACGGATTTAGTAAGAAAAGACACCTTAATTTACATATTAATTCGCACAATAACGATACTGACGAGAAATATAAAATGCACTTTGTTTAGTCAAATTTTCCAAAAATGCACTACCTGAGATTAAGTTGAATTATCCTTCATGCTACATTCTCGTAAATCATATTTGCTTTTGATATAAGAACGTCAAATTTGAATTTAGACGTTAGGTGGCGCTGTAGGCGGTTTGATTGTGTACCGCATAGCTGTTCTGCAATCCCTAGACCCTAATTTTATGACTATCTATCTAGGCGTTCTGAAGTTAATGAGATGACAAAGGACTTTAGAGGGAAATGTATGAAATTATTTTTTTTTCAAATGGCGGGCCTTAACCATGCCTTTTTGGCATTGACCTCCACTAAGGCCGGAGTTGTTGGTCACTTTATTATGAGGTCGCCTAGTAGATTGACCAACGTTGCTCCCTATGAAGGGACGAACACAATGACAACCACGCCCGTCGGGGATCGAACCTCGACCGCCGGGAGTTGAACCCGAAACCGTAGTACGGTGCTCTATCCACCATACCAACTGATCGGCTGAAATTAAATTTTTTGTGTGATGAATTTGAAACATACAAGCATAGGAGGAAATTTAAATATTAATAGACATTCCAAGCACAACTGCGTTCTCTGAAGATCTAATGACTTTTAAAGAACGTAGAAAACTTCAAAATTATTCTCTGAACGTCCACTAACGTTCAGAGAATGTTTTTGCGCCTAGGTAATTATATGAATTATTTGGATGTCTCTATTTTAGAAAAGGAAAAATTAGCATTCCTGATCAACTTTATTTATAGTTGTTTTTTCATCTTGTCAATGTTAGTTAATCCCTATGAGAGAAGAATAGATCTTTCGTACAGCTCTGGAGTCAGTTTAAAATTTAAATTCATGTAACATTTGATATAAAGCTGTGTTTATTTACTTGCTGGTGCACTGGAAGATATTAAGTGTTTATTTTTGTTTTCATTTTCATGCTCCTTTTAAGTGTTCTCACTACTAAGGAGAAATATTAATCCCCCCCCCCCCCCAAAAAAAAAAATGGACTAAAATAGCTATGTTTTTGAAGATCACCCTTCCCCGTACATAGGATTTTAATTTAAAGTTGTATTTGAGCCGTAAAATTTGAATAAAATTGATGTGGTTGTAAGAATTCTGGTTGTATTATTGCTGTTTTTCAGTTTCCGTCTTGTTTTGGGCAAGTTCCGAAGTATGGATGCATTGATGCAAAATATGCATAGAAATTAGAGTGATTCAGCCTAAAGAAAACAGTAAGATTTTGGGGGATTCGTAAAAGTATTGAATAGTTTCTACTAAAGACAAATTTTGATATGGTCATAAGTATGGGAATACTCACATATTAAATATTGGCTGTTTTTAATCAAGCTATTTTGTAAAAAAAATTAAATAAATAAATAAAAAATATTGAATTTCTTTCACTATCATGACGATCATCAACATGGGAACAAGATTGTAATTACCAGGAAGTTGAATAATTTTCCTTTCTTTCCAATCATACAACTAAAACTGAAAGAAACTTTTGTGAAAATTCGCTTTTGAATGAGCTTGAAAAAACCCGGCAACACATTACAAAAATTGTTGAAGTCCTAGTAGGAAATTTTTAAGGTGGTCATCCTACCCGTCCCACCGTATTCACCAGGCATTGCGCCTCTTGGTTATGATTTTGAATTCGATAGCATATGACTGAGCAACTATTCTTTTTTTTATGAAGATGCAAAAGGATGTCGACTCTTGCAAAGCACCCAAAAGCCTGTAAATTCAAACGCTTACAGAAGGATGGAAAACAGTAATGACTAGCAATAATTTTAAGAAAATATCAAAAACTTGCTTATTATCTCAATACACACTGTTTTAACGCTTTAGATCCCGTAATGGCTCTAGGCACCCGGAATAAAGGGGATCCCGTATCGTCAAGAGACGCCTGAGAAAAAATGCCAGCCCCCCCCTTTTGACACGTGATAAGTGGTTTATCTTTTCAGGGTTGGGGGAAGGGTTGCTTCTATTCATACGATCAAAAGCAATCCGTCAGTGTCGGCAGTAATCCCCCTCCCTCTCTGCTGTCTTCTCAATTACCGAGGGGGGGTATAGTCCTAACAATGAACTATTCTTTGCATTTCACGTGTACATGGAAAAGGCGAGAACAGCTTGATTACTGATCGTCCTTAAAAGAAGCCGAAATTTCTTCAGGGGGGGGGGGAGAGGATCAAATTTCGGGCGCATGTTCGGGACTGAGGTTTTGAAAATATCTGTAACCTGGGAATGCAAGGGTTAAAATTCACGCTAAGTTACTTTGTTAAAATGTATCAAAAAATATTATATTATCATCAATAAAAATTGTTTTAAAGTTTACGATAAGTTACTTTGTTAAAATCTATGAAAATGTTGTATAATCATCCGTAAAAAAGATTGATTCACATCCAATGCGAATGCTATTTAAATTTCTTCTATTTTTCTAGAATCATGTTTTATTCAGTGGCCTTATTACAGTAATTGCATGTCTTGTAGTCTATCAGCTCTTCTAATGCCGTTGTTATATTCGTATGAGGAAAAAAATCTAAAAATCTCCCACATTGAAAAATTTTCACTTAAAAGCTTCTCGTACGATTATATTTATATATATGTTTATATTTTTACTTGTAATCAATATAAATTTCAATGCATGTATTACATACCGAATACTATTCTTTTATTATTCTATTCTATTTTGATTAAAGCTTGTTCAAAAAATACAGTATCGCTAATACATACCTTTTAGGCATGTTTTTGGAAAAGCGTGTTTCTTTGAAATGCAACAGCAAACCTACGTTAAAATATTTTAATGTGTGGTACGTATGGAAAGTCTCATTAAATATTACTTAAAGGAACATAGTGGAAATCCTTTATGCAGTCGACAACTGGGCCAACGATAATCTTTCGTGCAATTTTTTTGCATTCCAACACGGCATTTTCTACTTACTTTTATAACGCACAGCTTTGTTTTTACTTCGTCTACCTCCCTTTTTTTTATGTTATATTTTCCTATAAATAAGAACTTACAAGTTTTGCTTTAAATATTCCAAAATTATTTTGCGCATGACCATCTGGGAAGGTAATTTTTAATAATCTTTCTTTTTTCCGGAAATTTTGTAAAGAATCAACAAAACAACTCAGCACGGAAATTGAAATTAACGCTGGCTCGAAGCTGTGGAGTGGCGCAGAAATCTACGTGATCACAATGCTGTTCTCAAATATCAAACACGACTGGAAGCAAGCAAAAGAAGCGTCGAAATTAAAGTCTCCCACCCCACATGCTCTGGGCATGGGTCCAACTTACGGTCAGGGCTGGCGACCGCAAGGACTAAGTGGTCTTATCCATCTTCCTCATTTACAGTCCGCTGAGTCTGGTAGGTAGAGTGGGTCCCATTTCATGAAATGGAACGTTGAGTCTCATTAAACTTAGCTTTCCAGATATGGGTGTAGGGTTTATTTTCGTACACACTGCGAAGTTGGCGCAGCCCCGCATATAGGTATAGGTGTGTGCTGGAAGCGAATATGGGAAATTGTATATCACGCAGAATGAACGATTATGGGTGCTTAAGTGTTAAGCAATTTTTATGCATGGATTATGCGTATAATGAAATGCAATGAATTATGCAAATTATTAAAATGGATAGAGTAATTAGATTTTAATAGTAATCGAGTACGTTTAGATAATATTGATTAACTGCTGACTACCGAAAATATTTGTTTAATTACAAATATTTAACGAGAGGCTGCACATGAATGAATATTTAGTTAAAAATAAATATGTTTGCAATTTATTTAGTAAAATTTTATATATGTATTGTTAAGATTTGGGTTATAACTGAACTTTTCGAAATGTTAGAGCTGATAAAGTATTTCATCACAGTTCCTTGGAATATTTATATGCATATCTTAGTGATAATAAAGACCAGCTTTGAGATATTTGTAAATGCTCTACTAATGTCATACAAAACAATATTTTTAAAACTATTATGTATGTTTCAGTTATCATGAAAGCATGTAGTATGGTATCCGTGGAATGTATGATAATATTAAAACTGTAGCTATGTGTATATTCATAACTTTTCTGTGGTGATTTTTAGTACCTTTGAGAATACCAATGTTTAAGAGACTCTTTTCTTTTCTAAAGAACACATAAATTATGACAGGGCATGAATCATAAAAGTGCAAGCAAGTGCAAACATCACCATGCAAAATACTGTTACATACAGAAATTTGATCTTCAACAAGAAGATCAATTGTGATCACAAGTGATTGTGATTATCTGTATTCATATAATTCCAATTAAAGACATGTAAAATGAACATGATAAGATAAAGAATATGAGTATTTACTCATATTTATTGTTTAGCAGTATTTGTCATAATCTGAGTTTTTTATTTTTTATTTTTTAATTTTTGAAACATTTTCAGAGGTTCAAAAAGTTGTTTAGACTGTTTATTTATGACACAATTTTTTTCCTACATCAGAAATACCCATAAACTGATAAATCTATAGAAAGTCGGCGATATTATTAATTAGCGTGCTATTTATACACATACTTTTTTACGTTCTTTCTAATTTAAACTCTTATTTAAAGTAAGCATGCTATATATATATTGGTTCTCGATTTAATTACTGAAAATAACATTGTGATTCTCAAAAAATTAACATAAAATTAATGTTTCTAAAACTTCATAACATAAAAATAATGTTTCTAAATGTAATCGCATACGAAATCTTTTAAACAGAAACAAATATTAAAAACAGTTTTAAAAAAGTGTTATGCTGAATTTCATAATTTAATTACTATAAAATGTTTACTCATGTAACCATTATTGTATAAATGTTTACTTACAGAAGCTCTACCTTTTCTATTTGAAACTACCTAATTTAATTTAAATAATTATAGGTTGAAAGACAAAACACTGGAATTAAAAAAATAAAAGAAATATGATTAAACTCGTAATACTGATAACGTCTTTAGTCTAAACATTTAATTTAAAACTTATCAAAAATAAAGCATATTTCAAATGGCACAATCTAATTAATCCTTTGCAATTGTAAACCATTGTAAACTAACTGCCTTTATATTGCATAACACTGATGCATTTTACCAATTGTAATACAAAAATTGTGCTGTAAAAAAATAAAATAAAAATGAGGGAAACCGCTGCTTGCTGGACCTGAGCCTAAAGCTAGGGTTCAGCAGGACAGTAGGACACTTCAGGAACTAAAACAGGCTTTAAACCAAATAGGTAGGCCGTTCCTGAAGGTAGTATCCTATAGTATCCCTGATTAATAAAAGAAAGATAATGTTATAGCATGAAGGGTAGAGATTACTCTAGGAATACATTTGTAAGAGTGGAAGTATTGCATTTCGAAAGCAGTAAATTTGTTTATTCTAATAAAAATTTACTTCAGACATTTAGTGTATTTATCGTAAATCCTAATGTATCAATGTAAAATTATTTTATTTCATTGAAATAAGTATGCGAGACTTGGATTAAAGAAAAATAATATTCCACAAGGAACATTTTTTGACTTTTTTCAATTTCTCAGATTAAAACTATTTCGCAAAATTCCTTCATAAATCAATTACTGAAAGAGTCAAAATAGCTGTATGATTAAATTAATAATTTTTCTCATATTAAATTAAAAGTTTAATAAAAGTGTTTATTTAACCCTTTCAAGGCCCTCATAATTCAAAAGTTGGTCAGGAAAGGCCTGCTGGTACAGAATTCTAGTTGGTACACGTCGATTTGATTCATGCCCACTGTCCCTGTGCCTCTTAATGTGTCCACTAGCAAGCTTGCTAATGGTGGAATTGACGACTTGATCAGCTTTTACGGTAAAGACACTCTCCGGAGCTTTGTTGTTATACCAGGGGTCTGTGAGAGGGATTTTCCATAATCGTCAACTTGATATTTTTATTTTTGAGTAGATATCAAGGAAAGTTAGAGAGTCCCTTGCTGTTGGACCAGAAGATCAGACACTTTTGTTATTAGACCGGATCCAATGATAGTAGATTTCATGTTCATTTTTAGAATTTTAAGAATTGAAACATCAGTTCTATAGGCAACCCTAGTCCAGTTACCATATTGCTGAAGGGCACAGGGCCTGTCTGCTACGATCCAGATATCCGCGGATGAGGCTACAGTTTTGAGAGCTTCAAGTGCCTGGGCAATGGCAAAAACCCCATATGTAAAATTGGAGCAGAAATTTGATTCCTAATTTTGATTTTTTTGTGAGATGGCAGGGGGTCTTACTAAAGATACCGCTTCCACGGGAGTCAAGTTGTTTCTTGGTTACATCAGTATATATTTGAATAGCTATAGCTATTATTTATGATTTCAAGGGCCAGTTGACGAAGATAATATTGCAAATCATGGGTACTATTCGTTCGGATTCCTAAGTTAAGATTTAATTTAAAATTTTATTCCGTAAAAACAAAGACTATTGAAAGTCATTTGATTCGTCTATGAATCAAATGACTAATACATTCATTATTAGTCATTAATTATTAGTAAAGTATCTGTAAACAGATACTGAACATTGCTATAATTTTAGATCTTGGTTGAAACCGGCATAATTATTATGTCATAATTCTATGATTTCATTTTACTGCATTTTATACTAGTCTGGGTTGTCAGCGTTAAAAAAAAGGGTTTATGTAACAAAAGAAATATTTTCGCACTTTATAAAATGTGTAAATTATAAATATTTTAAAATGTGTGCTTGAGAAATATTTACCTGCGTCCGTTTAAAAACTACTGAGCAAGCTAGTTACATTATATTTGAATCGAAGAAAAAACCCTCATGTAAAATTTCACATTCTAAAACAGCAGATAGTTCATTCTTTTCCAAAAATTGACACAAAAGATCATTCAAACATGAAGACATAGCTATACATAATATACATGCGCATAAACTCAGACACATACACAAACATGTATGCAAAATGGAAACTTACATTAAATCCCCAATCATAAGAATAATAACTTATAACTTATTTCTTCTATAAATCTATTAGAAGTCCAAATTGCTCTAATTGCTTGAAATTTGCCATTTTTAAATTTAAATTATTTTTGGTTATTTAATTAAATCAACTTTCAAAATTCCAGTTATGTTATTCATAAAAAAGGTACTAGTAAAAAAGTTAATTCACAGAAAAAATTTACAGTCTTCTCTAAAAGTAGTGAAAGTATTACATCCAATTATGTTAAAGATTGTGATTCAGTATCAAGTAAAAAACTATCCTAGTAAAACAGTTTTTATCTAATTAATTAAATGTATTATTCATGAAAACTGTTGATAAACGTGTCCTTAACTAATGATATATGAATAATGCATGATATAAATCTATTACAAAATAGAAAACATTGTTTAATTAAAAGATTTCATCAAACAGTAATTATAACGTCTACGGTATAATAAGGCTTTTTTTCTGTTTACAAACTTCCAAAAAGTAGCACAGGATATGTCATTAAAATATAAAAAAGTATGCATTAGTTAATAAATGAGATTTATCAATTTAAAAAATACTTTTAAAATCAGTTTTATAAGTTCTTGCATTTTGCATTTTCCTCAAAAACAAAATACTTCGTTTAGTTTATAAGATTAAGGCTAAGATAATACCACTATACGGGATACATTTTTCGAGTTTCTTAAGATTAACAGATTTAACACTTGCTGTCAAAAAGTATACTTACTTTTCTAAAAAATTGTATTATTCTACTTTGTAGATAAAGGTATATGAAATAGTGATATTCTATTCACCCCAAGACAGATAAAAATGAAAAGTACAAAAGTACATTTTAAAAAGTTGAAAAATGAGTCCCAGTCACCACTATTATGTATGTAGCATATATCTTCATTTGAAATTTTGAGTAAACAAAATTACCTCGCCTCACTTCTTTTTTGTATAGTTACATGTACATTGAATTAATTTAATTGTATATATTTCAAGAATGAGAACTGTTAAAAGTAAACATCTTATTAGGTGCTACTTAAACAAAATACTAATTCAAAATCTTTTCAAATACATACATTGATTAATTGTTTACCGACTTCTAAACTGTCAATTAAATTCAAAGAATCAAAAACGGAATATTTACGGAATTATGTAATAATTAATTAGCGGAATTATTTTTATACATATCTAATTAAATCCATAAACATTTAATAATAAATATTGCGTTTCTTACACAAAACAGTTTAATAACTGTTATTTAATAAACATTAAATGGACTTGGAAAAAAACGATAAATATGACTGTAAGCTTTTAATCGGATTAGTGTAACATTACACTACACTCTTAAAAGTGTGGCTGCGATTAAGAGGCACATTTTGAAAACAGTGGTCTCTAAAATTGTATTGCATTTTTAATATTGTATGACAGGTGCATTGGCTGTGAACATCTCATGTTAAAATAATAGAAGGGACAGTCCTCTTGTGCCTTACATTAAGAGGCATAGTTTTAAGAGTGTATGTAATCAAATGCCTTAAATTTAACGGTTGAAACACTCTCAATAATTTATAATTTATATTAATCAAAAAACAGGATTTCTATAGTTCTTCAAATTTTGAAGAGCGCTCTATAGAAACATAAAATATTAATTTTTTTACCTAGCTACAAAATTATGTATTAGCTACGATATCGATATTAACAGTTCAAAAATTCTTTCTAAGATTCTACAATATTTTGTTTTATTCGCTAAAAATAAAGGTAGAACTATAAGTTGACAAATTTTTCATAGAACGGAAGTAATAAACGTATTTTATCGGAAAATGACAAATCACTTCTCCATGTCAACATTTGCTCTAAAATATGAGAACACAAGCAAGGTTCGTTAAGTTCGTGTTAAACGATCAAAGGAAAACCCAGATTCTAGGGAAAAAACAGAAGCAGAATATGAAAAATGTGTATTATTTGTCATGAGTCTTGAAAGGTGATACAAATGCTGTTTACCGAAATACTCTTTAGATAACTTTACAAATTATTTTAAGAAACACTTCTTTATGCGATGTATCTGTTTGATTATACTATTCTTCCGCAAAAAAAGAGAATTATTTGTGATTGATAATTTATTTAACAAAGTTAGCGAAACTATCTTCATAGTATGCATATCCTTTACGTAACTTTTAATCTCCCAAGGCCCTGTCGTTAAAAACTATTTGTATCAACTTGATGATTTTATATGAGGAGCTCTGACCAAGAAAAACGAATTCAACAAGGACATGATTTGAAAAATCATTTATTTTCAAAATCACTTCTTTATTTTTCTGGCAAACAAGTCTTGTAACAGGTACTACGGTTCGAAGAGATGTATTTGCGAAATTCAATGATCATGTCCTCATATACTCATCTGAAGTTTTTAGTATATCTCTGGAGGTAAAATTCTTATGTTTGAATGCTATATTTTTACAGCAGACTTTTTTTTCCACTCTTAGGCACTTTCCATTTATAGGAATTGGCCACTATACTAAGGCCGGCATTACTGGTCACTATATTATGAAGGCACCTAGTAGATGGATGAGCGTTCCTTCCTATGAATGGACGGACGAAATGATTCCAAAACAGATAGCTGTTGTCTTAAAATTTATCTTTCGCCAGTCGTGTAGAAAATTTTAGACTAATGCTTAAGTTGTGTCTTATGCAAAACTGATGGTAATCTAAAAAGGTAAAAAATGTGTCATTCAAAAAATGTGTCACGAATTTCTTTACCTCTTAATAAATATTGTTTTAAGAGTTAAACATTTCTGTTATGAAAAAAAAATAATTATATAGATACATACGTTATATATTTCTACTGAAACTAATGATTAAAATTATTCACATTTTTGATTACTCTAAAAACTTTATCCTAATCGCGCACGAGCAAACCTAGTAACCTTTATCTGCTGTTTTATTGCGAGCAATATTTTGAAAGTACACAATATTTATTATTTTACATGTTTTTTGTAAAATAAAATGTTGATTTTCCATCTTTTTTCTTTGTTATTGCTTTTGTCCAGAAAGTGTAAATTTTAATTTATGATTTACAGTTTTTTTTTAAATGTAATTTGACATTAAAAGTTTTCTAATATTGTAAATAATAATATTTGCTTATATTATTTATATAATATATTATTTATATAATGCAGGTTGATAAAAAAAAAAAAAACTTTACAAAATGACCTGGCAAATTAGGCATACATGAAGATCAGAACTCACATAGGAATATGGGTTTCGCAAACGACACTAGACGGCTTTGCTTACAAATACGAGGTGAAGAGTGTCTTTCTTCAAGCCGCGAATGCGTTGGGAGCAAGATGATTAGTAATACTATGCGCCACGAAATGGCTGATATACATTCGATTTACGGCGTGGCCAGCTGCAATGGACGAGAACCCGAGCGTTTGTTCGAGAGAAATATCCCGATAGAAAGGTGCCTTGTTACTCTGCAACGAAGATTGCGGGAAACCGGTTGGCTTCCAAATGCATGGCAGTCATGATCACCAGATCTATCTCCAATTGTTTTCCTTCTGGAGTTTTTTGAAAGAACATGTTTATGATACACTTCTGTAAACACCGGAAGACTTAATGGGAAGAATTGTTTCGGCAGCAGGATGTGTCTAAGAAGATACATCTGGTATCTTTGGGAGGGTGTGCCGTTCGGTCATGTCACCTGGAAAAATCTTTGAACATCTGCTGTAAAGACAGCACATTTGTGACATGTAACTAATATTTTTTAAAAATCTGGAATGGATTCATTTCAGGTGTTTGTATTATAAAACGCCCTCTAGGGGCACCGGATAGCATTTGTGACCCTACGTTCCAGCGTGATTATTTATCTCGGTTGTATACCTGATTTGCCTTGTCATTTTGTATTTTTTTAAATCATCTTGCACGTTATTTAAATATTGTTTTTTATTCACTGGTTAATGTATAGTATTTTAACAACAAATAAAGAACTGAATAAAAAAAAACAAAAAATAAAGTCTTATTTCATAAAGTGTAGGCTCTAAAAACATTTTAGTGTTTTAGGAAAGGTCTTATAAATAAGAAGTAATACATTTACAATATTACTATATTTGTGTAAGATTGGTTAAAACTAGAATTAATACTTTGATTTTTCTTTTTATGGCTTGATAAGACATTATAATTTTTAACGTATGGGTTGTTGTATTGGTAAGAATACAACGCATAGCAGTCAGTGTATTAAAATGAAACGCGACAATTTTCACCTAGAATTTAGTCTATTTTACATAATAAACACGAATATAAGATGATGGATAAATGTCAAATTTTAAAAGCTCGACACACTTTATTAAATAATAGATGAGAATGTTTAATCTCTAGAAGAGTTCCATTTACTTAGAAAATATTTATGAAATCATATTAATTTGTCTTTAATTATTAATGAACGTGTCTTAATTCATCATTTTTTGTTAAAAGATAATAAGAGATTAGCCAAAATAAATACATGATTTTATTAATTACAGGTTTTATTCTTGTTAGAAAAATTACATAGAAGCTTAAATGATGTCTCTACCTCAACTTTTTATCGTTGAATACACTAGACAATGTTGAAGGAGGTCACAGGGAATAATTAAACACTTTACATCAAATAATACTATGAAACAAAAGGGCAAAATCCAATAGTTATGTTTTTTCCTTATAAGAGAACAAGGAATCCGAATGATTCATTGCTGGAAACTACGTGCTCTGTAACTAATTAGCTGAATGACTAAGAATGTAATTAGTTTAATTAAATCTGCGGAATTTTGAAAAGAAGCATCGAATGAGTCTCGGAAATAGCCAAATTATGATATTGATAGTGGCTTTAGCGGTTTAGCGAAAAATAAAGGAATTGTGGTTTTATCTTTCCTTGCGTGGCAATAGCATTGTGGAGTTCCATACCTTTTTCTATATTGACACTCTACTAGAATAAAAATGATTGCTCCCAATTCTACTCAGTAAAGGGGTGTGTTTGCATTCCCGTTGAAGGTATGAAGAATTGTGTACGAGCGGAAGATGGTTCTACAAAAGTGATTGAAAGTTTTCAGATGTGCAAGGCACACAGAATTATAGGTAACAGAGGAGTGAGGCATAGCTATTTTGCTTTTCTCTGTAACAATGGAAATAGATGGAAATGATTCTTAAGACTTGGTTTTCAAATACCGTTGTGCATTTTGGATTAAAAATAACTTTTTCTTCTGGAAAGGATGCAGGAAGGTGTGTATTCTTTTCCCGAATGTCTTAGGAAATGAAGTGTTGTTTTAAAAGTAAATATAGCATTGACACTGGATTATTGAGACTAAAAATGTAAACATAATTGAAGAATTTGTCAATAATTATGATTTATTTAATTCTTCAGAAAACCGCTCAGTACATTGTACAAAGTGCGTTAAGTAGAACGTATTGAAAAATGTTATGTTGTATTAAGTATTGAATAAACAATAATTAAGAAATAGTATTTTAATAATTTAAAAACTTACCGAGAACAACACTGAAAATAATGGTTTCAGTTGTAAAAATACCTGTCATAGAGTCCTGAACATTGGATTAATGGACTTTAGATGCACTACCACATTCGAATGTTGATTATGTAGACAATTACCTTACTTGTCTTATCTATTTACATTCTAGAACGCAGAGTTCCATGTTATTGTAATGCTCCATTCACCTGTTCGTGAATCATGACGCAGAATATTCCTGAAAAATATATTGGAATGTTATTTATGGACTTGTAAATTCACCTCGTTAATATTTAGTTAATTAAAATAAAAAATAAAAAATATTAAAATTTGTTAAATACTTTATTCAAACATACGTTTATGCTTATATAAATATCAAGCTAATTTTAAAAGACAATTGCATGCAATTTGCTACTTTAAGGAAACTGGGGAGTTTAAAGAGAATATTATTAAAATTAGCCCCTGAAAATCACCTTTTTCTTATTTGTTACATCCCCAATTATATTTTGGGCAGTGTTTTTAAAAAGAAACACTGAACAATGTAATTTATAACGCTAGAGGAGCTATTCATCATGTGCAATTGACATCATTTGATTGAGAGGAATAATCAGTTTTCGTGATCGATTGTCTTGAATAAAATCTCAATGTACAATAGCTAAATAAACGGTTATATTAAATCTCCAGTGTCTTTATTTTTACATGAAAAAACATTCTGGACGCAAAGTTTGGTACTGTTTTCACGTTGATAAAAAAAGAGAATTATCACTAAAAACAAATGTTTGCCTTTAATATACTATTATTTTCTAATGACTTATTGTTTTTAAACTCTCCTGACTCAATTTTCTTATAACCAAATGCTAGAGAATGTAAGTAAGTCCTTAAATGATATAATGTAGTTTAATATTAATGAATATATAATCTTTTTGAAAAGGATTATAGATGGTACTAAATTTTTTTTAGGTTTAAACGTTAAAAACATGTGTAATACTTAGTAACCCATCATCCATACATATCTGCGGTAGTTAGACAATTGACAGAGAAATGGATAAAATTATTACGCTAGAACCATAAAAAGTTTTGAAGTTTGTTGGATGCGTGAAAACATACATTTTTATAATTTGTGTCCAGATTTCACGACTAATAATTAAATTGCAGTTTTTATTTCCAAACATGAATATATTTCTCTTATAAATGCTCATGTCAATTATGAAAATTAATCTTCAAATGTATTTCCTTTAAGTGTACATTGATGCATAACTTGTAACGTCACTTAAAGCCAATGCTATAGAGAAAATCCAAGTTTTAAAACTTTAATTTTTTTTAATGCGATTAAGAATTTAATTTTATTAAATGTGTTTAGGAGAAGCGTTAACCAAAATAAAACGATTTTGTTGACCTTTAAAAAGTTGTAAACATTGTTAACTTTTATTTCCTAAACTCTAATGTATGTAACAAACTTTTACATTGTTTTTCGGCTTTGAATACACTAGCAGTGACTAGATCTCAAAATACCTTTCGACTGAATTGCTCGACAAAGTTCTTATAATGTTGAGATTACCTTTATACAGAGGTGATCACTTGCAAGCCCTACATTATAACAGATCCCAGTAACATTAGCTGTTGCAAAGCTCTTTGATGGGCCTGTAAAACCGGGATATTAGGAATCTGAATTCTAAGTAAGGAGCTAGAAATGAAATTGCTTGTTAAAGCCGAAAACCTGCAGGAGAGTTATACAGCCGAAGGATTGATTGGAAGTTATACGTCATATTGATTGATCGGAGGAAAAGCTGGTTTGTAGTTTGAATCATTCTGAAGCAATTGTCCAATTAATAATCGATATTTTGCAGTAATTTTAATGTTTGTTTGATAAAGTTAAATGTCAGTCCCAAAATTATACCTCAGAGGGATTGACTGGAAATTTGACTTCTGATTTATTAATTAGATGATATAATCGTATTCCAGTTATCTGCTCAAGAGAACGCCTGACTAACATTGCGAAATTTAAAACAAATTTATAACATTGCCTATAGTTCTAATGTTTATTTTTTATCTCATTGACACTAAATAAATATGCTACTTAAAATAAACATTACATATGGAAATAAAATTCTATTACCACTTCATTAAGGTGGATATCAAAGAATAAAGTAGACTAAATTTGTCATACAACGGGTCCAAAGGAGATTTTATTCATACATGGGTGTTACTTTTTTTTAAATTTACGAAAAATTTCATATATATATCTTACGTTCATTAAGAACACAACAGTTTCTACGGGATCTCTTTTTTTTAGAAACATAAGCAGTAAACACCAATGAAAATAAATAAATAAATGCATTGTTTCAATATAGCATTAAATATCTGATATGGAGTAAAATATACAGTTTGCTTATGTCACAAGTTAATTTGAAAGTATTTTATGCATTAAAAGTTGAATTTTATAATTAAGAAGCACATATTCTAAAGATTTGAAGTATTCTATCACAAACAATATCCGATCTCAAATTCCAAAAGACTAAACGTAATCTAAATAAATTTTAAGGTAATCTTTTTTTTGGAAGTAAAAGAAAAAGAAAAAAGAAATTTGGATAAAACACGAATAACTATATTTTGTATGGAGCACAATTAAATTATCTACACTATCAAAGTGCCGTAAATTGAAAGGATCATTCAGGTAACATTAATATATGTTGCAGAGCCAATACATAAATCTATCGGGTACATATAACCAGTTAGACACCAATAAATATTAAAAATGAATGGTCGACGACAAAGAGAAATCTTTAGTCACAGAACATTAAGCATTACTAACAGAAACATACGGTGCAAGTTTGAAATACGTACACACACACACACATACACATGAAGAGAGAAGTAAAAAAAGGAAAGAAAATGAACATTCGACAACGCCATTACACTGCGTTGCAAAGTATTGTTTGATTGGGAGCGATGTCAATACTTGAAACCGGAATTACGTAAGTGAATTGGAAAGGGTTATGCCATTTTTTTTTCTCTTCCTACTTCCGCTGCTGTATGAGCAGGCGATTCTGGAGATATCGTCATTCGAAATTTAATATTTTGGCAAAATGAATGTATGGTGTAGCCGCAGTATTTTATGCGGTAATGAATTCCGATCACGTCATTCTATTTTCGCTTAATTTGTCTGAATGCAAGTGATAAATAAGAAATTTACATTTTAGAATAATAAGTTGCTTTCTAATAAGTACTCAAATTTATTTTTTTTCTTTTATAAATATTTCTAATTGCAAAAGCAAACAAACATAAACAGCTAAAGTTAATTGTGAAAGAACTCAGTGATTTAATTAGCTACTAAGGGGATGTGAAGCCAGTTAAAAAAGTTTTTTACAAACGAGAGCTCGACCAAATTTAAGAAGTTGATGATTTTCTTTTTATAGATTTTCTTTTTGAGACTTTTAGTAAGCACAACTAAAAAGGCTCAGTATAATTTATTTTTTTGTTCAAAATCCCCAGCTTAAGATATCAATTAATTAGGATGTTAAATTATTAATATTGCTGCAAAACGCGTTAGAAGAGTGGGTAGATATTACTTAAATAATAATAAGTAAAGTTAGTAGTTTTAGAGGACTTTTCCCGTGAGGAGGACAGATCCCATTCATAATGGATGTAAATACAACTTAAAACACAAGTAAATATTACTTTACATAGTTACTGGAGTCACGTGACATATTACGTCATGTACGGTGCGAGTTATTAGTCACATTGGCTCACGACCTAATTACGTCTGCGAAGAAGACGTGGCTTGAACAGAGAGTTTGGCAGGTTGCTAAGTCACATGGTGGAAATAATATCCTTTTAGAATAGTTCGTGGAAAACATGGCATTCAGGAAAGAATTTCGAATAAAATCGAATTTTAGAAACATTTACAGACGAGAAATACCAAACACTATGCTAATTATAAGGAATTTAATGAATTTATTTACAGCGCACATAGTATATAATTAATTAACTTGAACCAGTAAGTTACTTACATACGTACATGTACACACAAAAAAGCATACATATACACATGTACACATGCACCCTCTCAAAAATGTACTTCAGTTTAAGAGAAATGTTCTCTATTGGTATCAGATAAAATCCCCATATTTTATAAAAGGAGGATAATGCAGAAAATAATGTTAATTACTCACACTTTTTCCGGTTGTACATGTTTCTAAAGATTAGTTTCTTAGTTACAAATCTAAATTAAGAAGGTTGGCGGGGACTCAATTACGTTTTAGAGTGGAAGTATGTACGTAAGTTTCACATCACACGAGTACTTTTTTGAGTGACCTGGTGCATTCTTTCAGTGTTTTCATAAGCGAAAAATTCTTTCCCTTTCAAATAGAGGTAGCTTTGATACTCGCATCCTCACTAATTTCGTTAGATTTAGACTCCATTCATTGTGTATTTTTTGAACAGTTATTTACTTTTACAACACCTAAACAAATTGAACCGAATTAACCCTTTGAGGCGCAACCCTTGCCCAATGCTGAAAAAAGGGCAGCCGTTGCCATCGCTCGACTTAACTACCAGCAAGATGGCGGAAGACCGAAACTTTGTGCCGGGCACAGCCAGCTGTCGTCAAAAAGGGTCTCTAGATCTGTGGCACGCGGTGAACGTTTCGGTCTTCCGCCATCTTGCTGGTAGTTAAGTCGAGCGATGGCAACGGCTGCCCTTTTTTCAGAATTGGGCAATCGATCCAGCTGTTCTCGCATTCTTCCATTTTTCAGGAGATGTCAGTGCTGTTAAAAATAATCGTGACAATTTTTTTACGGGAAATGACGTGCTAAAATGTAAAGGATTCTCGTGGAGCTATGTCACCCGCAACTATTTCTATAGAAATCAAATCTATTCTTCGTGACTGGAAATAGTCAAAACGTCAGAGTTTGGTGTTCCCAGAGCGGGAACACTGCGCGTTAAAGGGTTAAGAGTTACCATAACTGAAAAGATACAATAGACTATTTCTAAAGAATCTTGGCGAAATGTTAATACTAGAATAAAACATCTTACAGTAGCTTTCAACATTGAAATAAATATTTCCTTTATTTCCTACATCCTCTAATTCAAATTTCCTCTCCGTGCGAAAATATAAATGCACAAAATCAGGAGGAAGCGTTTCGAAGCGTTCCCCAAAGGGATGAGCCAGTTGAGTGGTTGAAAAGAAAACACTGGCGTATAATAGATACTAATAAAAGGATGCCTTAATTAATTCGCAAGATGCTAAAGCTTGTAAACTGGGTACGCTCTTTGAAATTTTATTACGAGTTTCTTTCGTCTCCAGTGTATTAATTTCAGAGCCGGAAATTAGATAAAGGACTAAGATATTTTAATTTTATATCGAATTATGATTATTTTGGTAAGACGTAATTTAAAAAGTTTGAAAGTTTCTCTGTTAATTATCTGTTTAGAGTCAAAATATCTTAAATATTAACACCTGGGTGTTTTAAGTACATGGTGTGGTAGAATTTTAAACAGTCGAGAATTTAATCGTTTAAAAATTGTCAGAAAATCAATATTACGTAATATGCATGGTAAAAAGTGCTAAGATGAGTTACTAACTTTTTTGAACGATTGACGAAAACGAAACATTTTTTTGAACCAACGAAAGAATGTTTGAATTTTTAGACAGCAAAATGTTCGTTTTTCAACAAGAAAAGTATTTTATCTTTTGTTTTAGAGAAGAAAAAAATGAATAAAAATCATTATGTTAAAGCAGCAACAACAACAGTTTGTCCAGTTCAATAAATCACAGATAATATTATGCAAATATTTTTAACTAATTTAATAAATAAATAAAAATATATAGTATATTTAAGTTATATTTTTAAAGTAAGAAATTTAACAGAATGAAAAATGCATCGAATGAGAAATATCGTTTTGGACGAAGCAAAAATTAAACAGTGAATCAACGATGAAAATTCTAAAACAGCAGCACTAGCAAGGTAGTGAGATATTTAGGATTTTACAGATAAACTGTAATATTCTATGAATTAAGTGTAAACTCTAAAGAACCAATAATAGAAATGAGAAAATAACTGATAACTTTTAAAATGAAAATAATTAATATGACGAAGTTATTGCTTGTAGTTTTAAATTAATTTGAAATTAATTTGCATTTTGTTGAGTAGGACAAAACCAGAGGTTCAAAAACGCACCTAGTTGTAAAAACATATTAAATAAGATGAACTTCATATTCTTTAACATTATAAATTAAACAATTTAATATTATGGTCTGGCTGTGGCCCAGCGTCATAAAAGTACGTGTACACTATACAATCGAAAATCCGGGGGGTAACCTAAAAAATTATGCCAACACAGAACTGTACATTAGAAAGAACATAAACTTTGCCGTGTTAACCAACGCCAATTACAATGCTGCAATAAATTCAGAGCAATAAAATTAATCAAACCGCGAGTGATAATTTTTGGACGATGGTGCATTGCATCAAAATAAAATATGCCAAAAGAATCGCCAACAGAAGGGAAGCAGAAATCCGTGTTGATTGTAAATTTGACGAAACGTATTCTATTTTTAGCCAGAATGTTTCAGGTAGTCTTAGAAAAATAAACAAGAAGACTACTGCATGCGGGAAAAGCGAAGAAATGGAAAATGAGAACATAAATAATAGTTAAACTGCTTGATTTTGAATAGCTTAGAATCAGAAAGAAAACGGCAGTTAAAATTAAATATGTCATCTACATCACACTTATTTTTGTATTAAAAATTTGTGGATTTTAAAACCCCATGGACAGTAAGAAGTTTTGAACCCGAAACTAAAGATGGATGCGAGGCGAGACGAGACGAGACAGATATTCACAAATTTTAGGCGAGAATAGACAGGCATTTTTTATCATCATTAACTTGGGATTTTGCGAAAAACCGATAAAGTTTTACAGCTGTTTTGCAAGACGATTTAACTTATTTTTCATCTCGCGTCCATCCCCACCCAAAATATCATTATTTTGTTGTTGTTTTTTGTTTGTGTAAGTAGATATTATTTTGTTTGAATTTTTTACTTCGAATTGATACAATGCATGTTGATTTAGGTATTGCACAGATAAAATTACACCAGTCAGATATGGTCATCATAGTTTGTTACTTAAAATAGTGCTCACAAACAATATTGATGAAAGTTTGTAAAACATTTTTATTCTCGCGTTATACTAAGTATACTGAGTACCAAACATACTTTTAAAGATGGTAAATATTTTCTATTATTGTTCTTTATTTTCCATTCCTTGGTTGGTCTGCACCCTACTGTATTCTAATTCTGTGTTTTATCTCAATGTTTATATTATTTTATTTAATATGCTTTCTGATTGCGTTTGCGTGATGCTGTGTTAAAATTTCACTTCTTGTGAAAGGGATATCTACACTGTTAAAAATAATCTGAAAATTCAGGATTTTCTAGCCTTAATTTTCGGGAAAACATCCGTTTTCGCCAAGAATCGGTAATTTTCCGTTAAAAGAAGAAGAATGATTAAACTTTCAGGAATGTTAAAAGCGGTAAATTTCCGTGTTTGGTTTGTTTTGTAAGTAGTTTTGAAAAATGGATTTTCAGTAGATATTTTAGATGGAAAAACTACCGATTCTAAACGCGCTCTTATGAGTAATTAGATATTAAACTATAATTATTTTTTTTATAAATAATTATCTTTCATAGCCAATAGTGTTTGAAATTACATTCATAAATGTGGGAGTGGCGAGGAAGTAATTTCTGTTTTTTTATTTTAAATAGGGAACTGAAAATGAGAAAAAAGTGTAATTTTTTAGATATTTTAATCAGCCAATGTATTTCATTTGCGATTTTCTGTGTTTGTCAGAATTTTTCTAAAGAAATTTAAACCGGTATGTCAAGTAGCTAAAGAGTGATTGTTATTACTACTTACATACATTGATTGATTGAAAATTGAAATTAATTTCTTACCAATCCATAAATTTGACTATTTTAATAATAACTGGACATAGTGCCGTTTAGTCACTTTGCTACGAATTTCAAAATCTCCCCACCGCCATCACCCAAGTCCCATTCTGAGACTAAAATAACCGGTACTTCAACTTTTAGCCAGTCTGGAACAAGTGGAGTACGGTCTAGTGGTTAAGGGCACCACTCTGTCACTCCGTAGGTTGAGGTTTCGGGACTAGGAATAGCAGAGCAAATTGTTTTGTTTAGCAGCCGTTTAGCAAAACCAAAGTTACCGTCTACAAAACGGAAAAATAATAAACAGAACAGACATCTTCTGGCAACTTTCCTGCCAGTCGTTTTTTTCGTTATATTTTAAACAGTGTAAGTATTGTTCCTCTCTTAATTCGCAATATACGTATATCATTCGTATGCCTGATCCTTATATATTAAGATTTTAATAATTGCTTGTACAGGTTTCATTTATTTTTAAGCTAAATGTATTGAAATGTTCTTTGTGGTAATCTACGAACTTTTGAGTATAAAATAAAATGTAATACTTTATACTTTGCGCTATGTTATATGATGACATAAAACTAGACGCACGCACTATTTTTATTCGACATCTTTAATATATACTATCTAGTAGGTCACTTGGGTAAGAATGTCCATAACAGTGAGTAAATAGTCTCCACCCACGATATTTAATTCCACTAATCCCTTTAAACACTGCGGCAAAAGAATACATTGTAGCAACGGAGCTAGGTAGTGACGTCAGCTTTTTTTTTCCCATTTGCGTTAAGTAAAACACTGAGCCCTGGCCTAAAATAACTCGCAGTTAAACCCAGGCGTAAGCACCAACAAGGGAATAATTTTCAGGGCTATTTGCGATAGGAACTTTACACCCATTTAAACTTTTTGTATTATATGGATATAAATGACATCACATTCGATTGTCACAGAACAATAAAAATCAAACCTCTTTAGAACTAAACTTTCATGTGCGGTTCCTAGAAACATATGACACAGGAGAAAAATAAAACGTTTTTCTTCGGCGTTCTCCCAAGAGAGTGCTCAAATGGACCCAGCTCCATTTTGTTGCTTTGAGTTTTTAAAATGCTTTGAATTTACTTTAAAATTTATAAAAAGCCCGATTCAGTATATCTCCTGCTTCGTGCAACAGTTCCAAGGTACTCTGGACAGTTATTTTTCATAACGAATTTAGAAGAGTTTTATGTGTATGTGCAGTTTCCTGCTATTCCTTTTTTATACTGGGATGCTGATTAACTTCTCGTTGTTTTTCATTAAAACGATCGATAAAAAGCATGCCACTGAATGTATTGTTCATCGGCAGACTCTAATTTCCCGCATCTTTCTAAGGAATTTGAATTCCAAATCACGAAAACAACATGTCTTTTGAGGAGACGTGAGAATCAATTCTCAAAGCCAGACCATGCACAATCGATTGGAGCAAGTGATAACCGAAAGGGGAAATGCGAAGCCGTTAACTGAATTCTGTTAATTGTTTTCATTATTAGTCTGTTTTAATTTTTACATTTTTAATCAGTTAAAGGCCCATTTCCTTTGGTTAAGGTCTTAATTTCGGTTAAAAGAACAAACGCTTTCTTTTGCTTTATAATTTCTAGTTTCTAATCAACATGACGACTTCAATTTCTCTGTCTCTCTTTTATCCCCTACTGATATTGCTCAAGTGTTATTCATCAATTATCCTGGTTTTACGGGCAGTGGACATGGAATTTTTATTTTTTAATCTTTGTTATAAGGCCATTTTTGGGCATTTTAATGTGTTTCGCTGCTATTGATTCTTTAGGAGTGGTTGCCATTATTTATCTTATTAATTTGGTTGCCTTGCTCTCTTTGTCTGTCTGTTTATCAAAATTTCTCCTATTGGTTACATCTAACTCAAAGTTAGGTTCGCTTGTTTTATGAACAGTGTTGGCTTTTACCTTTATCTTCTTGACATCTCTTTTATGCATCTTCATCTTTATGCTAGTTCTGTTTGTCTGTATCGTGCGGTTGAGGGTAGGTTGAGCAAATCTGTGCATTTTGGAAATTTTTGTACATTTTTTTTTACATCCAAGAGAAATATCGTATACGAATCTTCGAAGATCCTTGGAAAGCGGATAAAGTCGTGGCACGGTATAGCAGGGCCATCATTCAGACTTTGCAATGACTGGGCGAACTGCTCTTTTATTTTTCAAGCCAGCAGTCTCAGTAATTGATAAAGTTTTCATAGAAAAAATTTGTAAGCTAATTTTACTGCTTTTAAGTGCTCAGTTTCAGGCTTGTTTTGCGAAAAAAAAATGCATTAACCTTTCAAAACGATCCATAACCTGTTTCTAACTAATTAGTATTAAGTTTACCAGACTTCACAAGCAATGTCTGTAAACCACTGACTGTTGGGGGGGGGTTAAGCTTTTCCATCCAGATTTTACTAGTTTGGCAACATATGACTAACTGTAATCACACTGCAAAATCAATCAGTCTAGTCTCTGCTCGTATCTGTCTAGTCTCAGCCTTTTTCCTTTAAATTTACTACGAATTTCAAGTTTACTTACAGTACCTCTATCTAAAAACGCTATCTATTTGGAAAAAGTGAATATTTATTCAAAATCTTGATAATATATGTGAAAAAATGATCAAACATAATTGTCATTCGATCTTAGTTCCAATGCAGAAGAAGCGTATACTTAGCTTTTCTGAGCCTCTTATAGTAATTTTCTTTTTCTTTTAGGTGAGTAACTTATGTTTCCAGGAAATATTTTATAGAAACCTGATCTTTGGTCAATAAAATGAAAATAAACAAATAAATATAGACTCAAAATGACCTGCAAGTACTTTGCTAAAACTCGAAAGGTAAGAGTGCTTTACATATTTTCTGTTGAATGAGCAGAACTATTTCAACACAATTTCAGAGGTAAATAATAATACCGAGTTTTATGTATATATATATATACTAGCTGCTACCCGCGACTTCGTCCACGTCAGCTTTAGAATTAGGTCCCGACAGAAATGTAGTATGTGTGAATAACAAATATTGTTGCGACAAAAGGAACTGCATTTAAATATTATTTGCTTTTTACTTGTTTCAAATGAAGTATAATGCATGTTAGTATACTTCATTTAAAATAAGAGAATATGCACAGAGTTACTAAATTTAGATTTTTTTCAGGCATTTAGCGAATAGAGACAGTTATGACAGTATTTGCGAACTGTTTTGTAAAAGAAATATTTAAGCTATATGCATGAATTTTAGTCTATGTTAATCAGGAATAGAGCAGCTTTCTATTAGTGAAAAAGTTTGAGAATCGGTTCTGTAGTTACAGAGATACCCAGAGAGCATAATGTATTAGAATTATTTTGAGTGTTCCTGTAAAGGAACTATTTATGCTACATGCATGAATTTTAGCCTATAAAACTCAAGAATAGTGTAGCTTACTATCAGTAAAAAAAGTTTAGGAATCGGTTCAGTACTTACAGAGATGCACATAGAGCGTAATGTAATTCTTATTAGCATCCCTGTAAAAGAACTATCTGTGATATATGCATTAAAGGTAGCCTATAACACTTAGGATGCCACCAATGTCTAAAAAGTTCTGCTCTCAAAACTGCAAGGGGGGAGGTGCCAGATTCAAACCCTGGTCGCGCCTGTCGACCTAGCCGCTCCCAGTTTTCCGTGGTTTTCTAAAAAGCTCGAATAAATACGGGCTAGGATCCCTTAGAAAATCCCCCACAGAGGAATTTTCCATATAGGCCTAGGACCCTAGTGCAGTCAATCGGTCTTAATCCAAAAACAAACAATGATACTCAGGAATAATGTAACTTTTAATCAGTGAAAAAAGTTTTAGGATCGGTTTAGTAGCTACAAAATGTCCAGAGCGCAATGCATTAGAATTATTTTGAGTGTCTTTGTAAAAGAATTATTTATGCTATATGCCTGTATGTTAATCCAGGGCATAAGCTATTTTCATTACAAATTTTTTCAAATCCGTTCAACTATCTTTGTGTGATTCAGTCAAAAACATCCAAACACACAAGCGTACACATTTATATTATTGGTAGGATTTGGAAATTTATGAACTTTAAGAAACACAGCTGGATTTTTCTTGGTACTTACGTATTATCCCAGCGGTCATTCCCGCCAAACTGTTTTATCGTCAAATGGGTTGCCAAACTGTTGCCAATCGTGTGCAAAACCATTAATAATTTCATGTGGCCGGCATTTATTTCGGCAAAAAATCGCTTGTCTTGGCGGACCGCCGGGATAATACGCAAGTACCCCTTTCGTTACTTATGTTTTTTAATTTGGCGTAAAATCAACATAATTTCCATGTTTTTTAAATGCTTGTGATTTTGCAAATAGAAGTTCTGCTTTATTTCAAAAGCATAAATCATTTTGTGCGGGCGATAAAACGGCTTTTAATTAATAGTTTGAAAAGTAGTTAAAATTTCAAAATTTTGAGCCTCAGGTGCATTTTACCGAAGTTATGGACTCAACCATGCTCAAATTTTCAAAGCTCTGCTTTCTGTAGATTTGTCTGGAGAACATTCATTTTTATTATTACAGATAGATAGATTTGACATAAAACTGGCTTAATTTCCGTGGTACTTAATGTTTTTCAGATGCACGCGCGCTTTTTTATTGAAGTAATAGCATTCTTGTTAGCTCAAAACATGAATCATTTGATACGGGCGAAACTCGCCAACCATGGCAATGTAAAAACGGTTTTTAATTAATAATTAAAAAAGTAATTAAAAATCTAAAATTATAATTAGCCGATAACCAACTCCAGGGTCCCCTCTATATCTAAACCAAAATGCATCCTAATCGATCCAGCGGTTTAGGCGTGAAAGCGTCATAAACAAACAAACAAACAAACTCACTTTCGCATTTATAATATTAGTTAGGATATATACACTCTATAACAAAAAAATCGACGCACCAAGAAACAATCATCCGATTGCTTTGAAATTTCGTATGCATGAATGTTTTTAACAGATATGCAAATGATTCAAATTTGGTGTCCAATGAATGAATAGTTTGATCTCTAGCGCATCGGAACCGCGCATCCGGCAGACGTATATAAGGAGCAGTTCTTCAACGGTTGTTAAAACTTTCGATTTGATTGCGATTCAGATGACCTTTCAACAACTTAAAAAATGCCTCGCTGCAGGATTCGTGCTCATTACGAGCAACTGTCAGAGTTTGACAGAGGTCGTATCATTGGATTGAAAGAGGCCGGTTGGACTAATCGGAGAATCGCTCGTCATTTGAGTCGAAGCGATGCGACGACTCGAAGATGCTGGCAAGGATGGGTGGAAAATGGCAGAGTGCAGCGTCAGGATGGTAGCGGTCGACCTAGAGCTACAACAGATCGTGAGGACGGAGTGATGGTCCGATCAACTGTCACAGTGCCTTCTTCATCTCTATCAACCATCAGACGTTCAACCCAAACACCAGTGTCCATCATGACCATTCTCAGACGGTTGAGAGAGCGAAATCTACGCTCGCGCCGACCGTTACGCCACCTGCCACTCACGCCTGCACACTGCCGAGCCAGATTACAGTGGTGCAGGGGGTCGATCAGGTTGGAATGATGCCGACTGGGGACGTATAGTCTTTAGCGACGAATCCCGCTTCCAACTGTGTCCTGACGATCATCGAAGACGTGTTTGGAGACGCACAGTGCAGAGGGGGGATCCTGCTTTCACTATTGCACGCCACACCGGCCTTCAACAAGGCATTATTGTCTGGGGTGCCATTTCCTTTGACAGCAGGACCCCTTTGGTCGTCATTAGAGGTACACTTTCTGCACAGCGGTACGTGGACGACATCCTAAGACCTGTTTTGCTACCGTTCCTTTTGCAGCGCCCTGGGCTAGTTTTTCAGCAGGACAATGCCAGACCACATACGGCTCGTGTTGCTCTAAACTGTCTGCAAGCTTGTCAAACTCTTCCTTGCCCTGCCAGATCGCGAGATCTCTCTCCCATCGAGCATGTCTGGGATATGATGGGAAGGCGATTGCATCTGGCACGGACTGTTGATGACCTCGTTCGACAATTGGAGCGAATTTGGCAGAAATACCGCAGGAGACCATCCGGGAGCTTTATCAGTCTATGCCACGCCGTGTGGCAGCTTGTATCCAGGCTAGAGGCGGGTCAACACCTTATTGAACCTGTTACTGTAACTCTGAAATAAATTATTCAATTGTTCTGTAATTTTAATCATTTACTATTCTGTACATTGTCTTCCTATCCACCAATTTTCGTCTGAATCGGACACCTCCTTCTTGGTGCGTCAATTTATTTGTTATAGAGTGTATATATATATATATATATATATATATATATATATATATATATATATATATATATATATATATATATATATATATATATATATATATATAATATATATATATATTTATATATATATATATATACACATATATTATCGCTAATAAACTAAACAAAAAATAGAGAATTATTGTCTCTTATTATATTATCCTTAAGATATCTATTTCAAGAAATTTTAAGAGTAAAAATTAAAATTATCTTAGAAAAATGGTCTCTTAATTACAGCAAAGTTTTGATGAAGTTAGTTTAATTGAATAATTTTTTTAAATTGACATTTTGTTTAATATTTTGTTAATTCAATGAAAAAAATGGTTTTTTGAACGGAATTATTTTTAAAGCCAACAAAATTCAATAGTTCCAACGAAAGTTTTCGTCAAATGAAGAAGATTTGTTCAATTACATAACACATTTTCCCGTATATGTAACTTATTGTAATACACATGTATAAATAGTAAGAACAACAACATATGTTACAAAGTGTACAAAAGATCTCCCTTTGTCAGCTGCAAAATATTCGCCAACTCACATGTATGAAAGAAAGTCTAAAAGTAAATAAAAACCGATTGTAATAAAATAATCTTAACACTATTTATCATTCTTTTAAATGTGTTTTATCCAAAGATTTTAATTTTTACTTTAACAATAGCGTTTTTCATAATTTTGTTTTGCAAATTTAGTTTAAAACTATTAGCATTATGATATACACTGTTAGTTTTTGATAACAATACTTTTATTCTTCAAACAAACCATATAATATCCCAATAAATTAAGTGGGATAAACTGTATTTTATATAAATTATATTTGAAAGTATTAATATTTCAATTATTTGGTTAACTTTCCTGATTTGAAGTTCAAGAATTAGTATTCATAAGGATTTTTGTTTAATTAAACCTCAATACTTTATTTAAAATATAATTTGCAGGATTCAAACTTTTTATGGAGATGAAAGTAAAGTTAAAAATTATCATAGCTTAAACATTTTTAGAAAATGTATGAATTGTCACATTTAAACAATCTAAAATCACCAGAATCTTGTAGTAAATGCATCTTTATATTCATGTAAAGAAATCGAATTTTTATATCCTATTCATTTTCACGTAAAAACGGTTTTAACTTCCAGTCCCATTAATATAATTCATACATTTTGAAAGGATATACATGAGCAGTTGCCAAATAAATTTCTAACATCCATTTGGCTTCTTATTAAATTGCTCCACTTTTGTATTTATCCGAATGAACCACTTCTATACAGAGAATGCACTTATACTCACTTTACTAGATTATGTAATTTTGAATACAATTACTTACAAACATATTGATTTATGAATAACTCATTCATAAGATCATTAAAATTTAATTATGATAATTTGTTTTACACTGCACATATATTTGCTGATTATATTTGTAATTAGGATTAATTATTTTTTTTAAGTAATCAACTAAAGAATAAAAATATAACAAGGAGAATGGCATCCTTTTTAATCATAACTAAGGCAATTAATTAATTGTTATTTTTCTTTTTATATATTTTGTCTAGACATAGTTTCGCAAATTACCAATAATCTTTATTTTATCCATCACATTTTATCCATCGAGTAAAAATTAATAATTCATTTTCGCAATATATATTGCGTATAAAAGTTATATTTCTGGAGCAACTTAAATTATATTTATGTTTTTTGTGCAAAAACTGGACTACTAAAAAGTCTGAAACTATTTATTATATTGTATTTTTAAATTATTTATTATTTTTGTTTAAACAATTAATTACACCAATAGAAGGTCATTGTATACTTTTTTCTAAATTTAAACATTCAGGGTGTGTTGTTACCAATGTACAGAACTTTTTTCTAAGAATCTTACTATTAGATTTTTTGACTAATTACACTTAAACAAATTGATTTTCAGTCAGGTATTATTTTAAATTTTATATATTTCTCAAGTTTTCAGAGAGAATGATTTAGAAACACTTACAGAATTCTTTTCAGCTTTAACTACAATTTCAACATTAAATAAATTTTAAATATCTTTGTCTAATTGTATTGGCTGTAATAATCAGATATAGCGTTTAAAAGTGCATAGATGGTTGGTGTTGTATTATTTAAATTATAAATAATGGTGCGTTATCTTATTTGAAATTTATTTTATTTGCAAATTCCTTTTCAAGTTTATTTGTATTTATCTCTACAAAAAGAAATTATTCATGCAAAGGTTAATTCTTGAAGAGAAATGAGCGTAGTGGGTTAGCAAATGGCACATTTTGAAATAACTCTCTCGGGAGATGCACTCTTAAACTTTAGGAGAGCCTCAGGAGGAAGGATTAAAGTTTTAATACCATACTAAAGCTAAATGTATCAATTTAAATGTCAAATGTTAAGTTCTTGTTACAGAATACTTCCAATTACACAGAAATGCAACGGCAAGTATCGTATACATTCTAAGTTTATATGGAGTTATTGAATAATGCCTTCGTGGTGACAGTTGCTATGCGAATTTTTTACTTGTTATAAATATATTCATATTCATAATATAAAATAAATGTTTGAAATAATGTTTATTAGTACAGAATACTAACAGAACTCAGTGCGAGGTATCATCATAATCATAATTGTTTTAAGGGCTGACAGGTATATGAGCTGATACCGCTTGTTGATGTTAGATTTTTGAAGTGTATTCTTGATGAAACAAATATTGTGTTTACAATGGTTTAAGCAATTATGACATTAATACGTTTTATATGTGTTTACAGGGAAATAAGCTTTATTAAAAATGCTTTAAGAAGCGCTTTTTTCTGTATGTTTCACAACAGTAAAATTTCTTTTATGGCTTTTAATAGCAGAATTAAAAGCCATATTTGTCGTGGTAGCATCTTCATTGCTTTTACTAAACCATTAAAAATTATTTCTTGTCTATTCAATTCATAATTCTATTATGGGAAGCAATATTGCATTACCTAGATCATACTTAGATTTGAACTAATTGGATGACATTTATTTCGGAAACTGGGCATACAATGGATTCATAAAACGTTTTCATGAACACTTAAAAAGAAATTAATTGATACCTTCTGTTATATCTCAATTTTAAATGTAGTCCCTTGCTAAGATGAAAACAGCATTTTTGTATGGTATACATAGCAAAATGAAATTTTAAATTTATTTAAGAAATTGTCCATGAATGAATTTTTTAGATAGCTCTATTAAAAATCATACTTTTGCTGCTATTGATTTATTTCAACATAAAATTATTAAAAAAGATTTGAATCTTAAAAACTGTCACACACAGTTACACAGTCCAGTCACATTAATGTGACCACCACCTACTTTCGGAGTCAACGTGAAATAACCAATCACAAAAGGCAGGTGTCAGCGCATTGCAGTGGAGTGTATATAAAGGCTGTCCTAGGGCATCGGAAAGCATTTCAATCGTTGGCGTAATGCAGAAAGGTAGCGATTTATCCGACGTCCAGAAGGGCATGATTATTGGCTTTCGGGACAAGGGTGGAAGCATTTTGGAAACGGCTAATTTTGTGAACTGTTAGCGTGACGCCGTGGTAAAAGTATACCGTGCATGGCAAAATGGCACTATTCAAAATCAGCCGCGTGGCACATGTGGTGCGCCACGGGCTATAGATGACAGAGGTGAACGAAGGCTACGGAGATGAGTTCGGGCAAATAGGCGTGTAACTGTTGAGAAACTGACCGTCCAGATGAACCAAGGGGCTACCAAGAGTGTATCCTCAACAACGGTTCAGCAAACGTTGCTGCGCATGGGCCTCCGCAGTAGACGCCTGGTTAATGCACCTATGCTGACTGCTGTTCATCGGCGACGAAGGCTGGAATTTGCATGCCAGTAACGCAACTGGACGTCCACAGAGTGACAAAAGGTGGCTTTTTCCGATGAATCACGTTTTGTGCTCCATCGGACAGATGGACATTGGCATATACAGCGTGAAACGTCTGAAAGCAAACACCCTGCAACAATTGCCGGAAGGATCCAGGCTGGAGGAGATAGCATTATGGTTGGCACGATGGATCAGCACAAGTACGCACCTGTCCTTGCGGACCATGCCCACCCCTACATGCGCATTATTCCCCCCCCCCCAGAATGATGGCATCTACCAGCAGGACAATGCTAGGGGTCATACAGCTCGCAGTGTATGTGAGTATTTCGAAGAGCACCAGGATGAGTTTACCGTGCTTCCCTGGCCAGCAAACTCACCGGATTTAAACCCAATCGAAAATCTGTGGGACCACCTCAATCGGGTTGTTCGCGCCATGGATCCTCAATCGCGTAATCTAGCGCAGCTGGCCACGGCACTGGAGTCGGCATGGCTCAACATCCAGTGAACACCTTCAGAAACCTAATTGACTCTCTTTCTGCACGTCTCGCAGCGGTCCGTTGTGCCAAAGGTGGTTGTACATACTGACTTTTGGCAGGTGGTCACATTAATGTGATTGGACTGTGTATTTTAGAAAAAAAAAATATTTAGCCGTAGCTGTATTAAAAACGTACAACTATTTCGCATGTTAAATTAGAATTGAAATTTGTCTACAGTAAACACAATTCATTGAAAATATATTTGAATTACATAATATATCAACTATCAAAAACATCTAAACCTTAAACCAGAAGAATGTCTAAATTGTTTAGTTCTTGTTTGAGCCAAGTTGACTCTGAACGAGTTTTTGATCCTCGAAACTACATGAATATTTAACAAAAAGCCAGACGACAAAGATTTATTGCACTAATATTCATCAATGTCATTTCCAAATGTGTTTTGAAAATCGAAACTACGAATGATTCAAAATCCTTCTATAATTCTGCATTTGTCATTTAAAGGAAATTAGAAATATTAGAATAATAGTTCTGCTCGAACACACATTCTGAGAAAGATTTACGATCATTTTTATTGTCTGAAGTGGAATATATAAGAGAACATTTTTGGTATAATTTATTCAGGATATAAGTTTATGTAAAGTAAGTAGAACATAGTAAGTGTGAAATAAACTGAGAAAATGTTACAAAACAATGTGAAATTTGAGATATAAAAAAGATATTAATGTAATATGAGAAAAAAAAAGCCCTACATCTTAGGCATATTAAGAATAGCCATACAAATTGTACATATCAGTGTTTGTTCACAATCGCGTTTTATGTAAAAATATGATAACTTGGTATGTTATAACTGACTTGTTCTTAAAATAGTTAAAAAATAATCTTTAAATGATTTTAAAAATAATATATTTTATACATATGAAGTAGTGTTGTATTCATAGTAGTGTATCCTAACTTGGCAAAATATTAAGCAAATACTGGACGTATAAGTTTGATAATTTTGCCATGTAAAATGAAAAAAAAAAAAAAAACATATAAATTTAGTAATACGTCAATTTAATCTAGGCATTAAGGGATATTAAGGATGAGCATTTTTTACGCTAATTTCAATATTGCATCGTAGCAGTGTTAAAGTGTTACTAATTTGCTTAGTTACTTAACTTACAGTCCTTCCTTTCTGCTTTCTTTATCTCTTCTGGCTGACATATTTCAATGTTAGATCACTTGGATTCAACGGCAGTTATCCAACATGACGCCATTAAAGTATTCAAAACTAAGGAAAGAACGTAAAACTATTTCTAAAACAAGTTCAATTTTCATGCACCGTGCATTCTAGTGTGCAAGGCATGTTCTGGATTAAAATTTCTTCACGGAATTTTCTATTTAAATGAACTTAGGCGTAAGAACTTTCATTGTTGTTTATTTTGGAATAATGCCAGGTAGCGAAACGGGAATTATTTAGATGAATGACAGTCTTGCCTCGCTTGCGTTACTTATTAATTCGAATTTGCATTAAAGTACTATTTTAATATTTGTACCGTGATTCTAATAAAATTTTTTACACTTCATTTATTGCGAAAAATTTGTTCTTTGATGATGAATAATTGTAAACTGATTTTATGGTTCATTATATTAAAGTATCTGTAAAATGTTACAAAAATGATACTCGATGAAGTAAACATAGTTTACTCAATGGGATTTGAAGCGTTAGTTATGATTAGTTTCCCAATGATATTATTTATCATTGTATATGTTTTTAATTTACTAACTTATGCTAATTTACAAACTGAAGTGACCGTTATTCGCACGAAATGCGGCTTGGTAAACCAACAATTACAAATGGAAAATAAATAAATTAATGTTAAATGTATTTTGATTGTATATTTACAGCCTTGTCTCATCAAGATCTTCGTCCCGTAAATGATTTATATCGTGCAATCTTGAGCTTATGCGATGTGAAAAGACGTCAAATAGTAATCAATTTCACTTTCTATATTTTAATATTACCATTTATTTACGATAGTTACAGTGTCCCCTTTGTTATTTAAGTTGCTAAATGATAAAATCTTGAGTTCTTAAATCTTGTAAAATAAAAATACTTGAATGTGAAAAGAAATAAACATTGAAATAAACAGCTCTGAAATTGATTCTGTTGTATCTTTTATGCATTTAATTTTCTACATGTATGTGTCAACAAAGTTTCCGATTACTCAGAGCTGTATATTCGAACAATATATTTTACCTTCAACAAATGCAGCGACATCTGACATTGTTGACAGAATCCGTGACTTTTAAAAGATTTTCGACTCAAAAACTGAGTTGTATAGTCTTACATCTATGTAATAACTGTTATTTTTAATTTCAACATTATATATAGCATAGTAGTAAAATTTTTCTTGGTAATTAATGCTAAATTAGATACATCTTACATGGCTGCTCCTTGTGAGTGACAGCTTTTAAGGCATTTGTTTTAATTACATTTTAAAGAAAGGATTTTGTAGCTATATCTGTTTTCCTTTGTGATATGAAGGGTAATATGAAAATAACATTAAAGAATGTTTCCGAATCCCATCCCTGTTTGAGTGAAAAGTTTAAAAAATCTTGAAAGTGATTTTTAGGTATTTGAGTTAATTACATTTCAAAGAAAGAATTTTACGGCTATCTCTCTTTTTTGCTTTGAGATATGAAGGGAAATGCGAATAGAACGATTTGGCCGGCTACCCCGGTTTGGATTCAAAATTTTAAAAGCCCCATTTAAAATGACGAACTGATCACAAAAGGATTAAACTACTAAAATTTCAAATTTGCATCTATAATAGATTTGGCTGGGTGCTGATGAGGGAGTCAGTCATGACGACAGGGCAGACATGTATGTTTTTTCAGTTCCACAACAATGCATCTTACCTTTTAGATGAAGTGAAAAAACAGAAGTACGTTAGACCAAATCTTATGAATACGGAAGCCAATCATACTCCTTTTTGAAATAATTATAACTTTGTAAAATTACGCACATAAAAATGTACTTGTCAGAATACACGTTTTTCTTTTCTTCTGCCATACAAAATCTCAAAGAACTCAGTTCACAGAAAGCCTACAGCATACCTTGACCGAGTATTGTAAAAATTTATGAAATTATAACTGATTGATATAAATTGTCTTTATATCAATGCAAGTCAATTGCTTCGTATTTTCGTTTTATGCACTTTTGAAACACACTCACTGTTTGGCTTCACTGTACACACATTAATTTTCTTTGGGAACTGGAATGCATTTAGTATCACAAATTCCACACGATTATAAATTTGAAAAACTCCTTTCTGTGTTATTTAAAACATAATATTTGTTAATAGGCATAATAAATGTAAAACAAAACCTCAAAACTGTTGTCTTGGCACATATTAAAGTATTTATATACCCATATATACAATTTAATTCAGCTGGAAATTGGTTTATTCAATTCTATCTACCATCCATCATACTTATTCGATAAATACATCTCTAACAGCTTTGAGACTTATTATAATGATGATAATTTGTTATGGAATACGTAACACGATAAAACATTAGCTAATATGTGTGATATGTAATAAGTATAATTTTATCGGAGATATTTTCACTCACTTAGTTTATGGTATAGTGGGATAGGTCATCGTGTTTAGACTTCAAAGGATAAGTCAGAAACATTTCAAGATGTTAAGGGTTTGCCGTTTATTGAAATGTACTTGGACTTTAAATTTATTATTATAATTTACTTAAAATTTTAAAATAAAATGTATTAGATCATATTCAAAGTGTTCTGTAAGAGTTTTTATGAATTATTTTGTTACTTGTTATTTGAATGAAATTTGCTGAAAAATGAATATAGAGCAGGACCTTTGAATATTATTATTTAATGTACTACGTAGATTTTGGCTTCATTATTTAATGTATTTATAAGTTAGGCTCAAAATTTCAAAAATATTGTCAAAGTTATGCTGCATTATTATTGCAGTAATGTGCATAGTAAATAAAGAGTACTTTTTTAAGTTAAAAAAGAAAAAGATTTTTTTTTTATTTTAGTTTTTGCAATAGACTTATCTTAAAATTAAAATTCATCAACAATATACTGTATAATCATATTTGGGAATTGCTGATTACAGTAATTGCATGTTTGAAAACTGTAATTTACCAGTAAGATCAAACTAAAAATGCTTTATCCACTCCTACTTCCGAAAAATATCCGTTATTTTATTTACGCATGTGATCAATATTGATGAACAATATAAAGCATTAACTGTATCACAACTTCTTATAACGTGCAATTTTAATATAAATGGTGATGCGCTAAATATATTTAAACTGCATGCATTTTCTTGAGTCTAAAACTAATACTATTATTTTAGTTTATGTAAAGCATGTTTCTTAAATACTTTAAAAGCATTTATTTTTAATTTTGAGTCTTAAAATGAATGAAATAATTTCAGAACGAAATAATCCCTTTAAGTTTCAGTAATTTTTTGATCAGTGAAATTTTTATATAGTTTACATTGAGCTTTTCATATTGAATTTGATATTTTAAATTAATTGCTAGTAGATTGATTTAATTTGTGATATTAAAATAAATCCATTTCACGATACGAGTAAAACATACAATTTACAACATGTGAAATAGTATTTCTGAAACAACGATTGATTTTTAAATTTATAAACAGAAATATGCTAAGGTAGGACTTAATTAAATGAGCAAATCATTCATTAATATTTTAATATACAATATAAAAGTTAGCTTATTAAGTATAAAGTACAAGAAGGCAAACACCAGATAAAACCATTTTATATGAATAAACATGAAAATTATTTAAAAATGAATGCCAAAGAAAAACTAATAATAATATTTTTTTGTTTTTTATAAACACTTCTAAATAGAATACATTGTAGAACGTTCTGATTACATTTTTTTCTCTGTCAAATGCAATCCAATTTTCAGGAGTTTTTACAAACTATAATTTTAAAATGTTTTTGAAATAGAAATGCAAAAATCCAACATATAAGCATAAATACAAATCTACTGCATTAAGAATCCCACTCGGATTGCTGAGAGACTTAAGGTTTGGTTTGCTTTTTATTTTAATTTCAGTTCTTTAAAAAATTACTTCAATACTTAATCCAAATAAGAAATAAAAATTTTCCATTTGTATTTGAAAATGAAAGTATTGCACTTTATTTTCTTTCCACTTATATATGTGAAAGGGGAACGAAAAGAAGTGAATTACTTGCAAACAAATGCGAAAACTCAAGGAAACAAATATACACTGTAGCTGTCAATATCAGAAATGTTACAGGTTCCTTCTTTTCAAATTTAAATTCAGAGCACTTCTCGGTCTATATTCGATCCACTTGTAGAATAAATTTCATTTTCTCTGTTAAAGGAAAATATTCTACTTTCCTTTTCCCTATTCTTCTTGTTTTCGATTTTTAAAAAATTGATGATCAAAGCAATATTACATTTAGATAAAAATTCTTATTGAAGAATTTTCTCCTATCGCATGATTTTTTGGGGGTGGGAGGGGGGGGTAAGATTGCGATGAGTTTGTCACGGCAAAGCATGCTAGTTGAAGATTTTCATCAGTGTTTTGTTTGTGATAAGGGATATTTTACGTGCGTACTGGGAGTGTATTAGAGTTTGCTTCAATATTCCTTTGCATTCATGTCTTACAAGTCCGTGGTGTGAATGCTGGAAAGCATATAGACCAATGTGCCCTAAGCGTCTGTACACGGTCTGCCTTGAAACTGTCGTACCGGTAGCTGAAGAGAGCTGACGAGACAGGTCTGATGCTGTACTCCGTCTCTTTCTTTTGGCAGTAACTGCCAAATAGCGGTTCTCATTCGGCGTTGTAACTCGGGGGCGACCTGTGCTGTAACGTCTACTCACATTACCATCATCTTGGAATCGTTGCCAAAGCCTGGAGATGACACTCTGGGCAATTCCAAGTTCCTCGGATACTTCCAGCTGGGTACGTCCACATTCCAGTCGTACGATAATTCTGCCTCGTATAACATCATCCAAATGCCTCCTTTGTGCCATAACTATGCGGTTTTTGCACTGAAAGGCTTTTACAGAGCGTGTGAACAATTTTACTTCTTTGCCACCATTCCTTATATACCCCTCTATTACACTCTCGTCATTGTGACGTACCATCCACGCCATCTGGTGGTTTCCTGTAATTTGCATATTCTTCTTCAAATAAATGAGTAGAAGTGAAATTTCTATCAGATATGTCTATCTACATTTAAAGGATTATGGTCTATTTTACGCGAAGGACTTCAGAAATATAAAGGCAAAGTATGGAATTTTTTGCAAGCTTTAATTCGAACACTCTTGCTGGCTGGAGGTGCCAACGTTCCGAAACAGCTGTATGCCGCACGTCTAAATGGTTATTTAAAACGGATTTACGAAATTTTTTCCGCCATCTAAGCGTGTAAGGCGAAAAACAGTAGTTTTTCAAATTCAAATACAGCATCCCTAATAGCACCGTGACCTAAATGTGAAGTCACTGTGACGTGCAAAGACATCACGGGACGTCGCGAATGAGTTACAAATGTCTCCTTGACTGTCTTGTCTAATGCCCTTCTGCGGTAACGTCACAACGGACGTCACCGTGAAGTCACACTGTGACTTGTGCACGACATCGGGACTTCAATGCGACGTTACAGCACGGTCACATTCACAGCACTGTGACTTAAATGTTCCACTGATTTAAAACTGAAAAAAAAATGATAAATTGGCAAAATTACTTAAAATTCACAAACTCAAAAAAAGTAGCAAGAAAGTAGCAATATCACAAAGTCATAAAATTTAGTCGCGTGGTGCTTTCAAAAGTAGCAAAAAATTGCGAAGAGTCGCAAGATCTGGCAAGAAGTCAGAAACGATCCATCACGTTGACGTCACAAAGAAGTCACAAGCTATTGTCACTGGCAAATCACACTGTGATTCCAGTTGACGTCACTTATGGTCACCAGTGTGACTGCGACATATGTGACTCACAGAGACGTCATGGCGACCTCACTGTGACGTTCCGTGCTATTAGGGAACCAATACTTTGGGAGTAATGTCTATGATCACGAAGGCCATGCGCACATGAATCATGAACAAATGACGCCATATTTACAAAGCAGAATACCCATGGCACAGCTCTGTTACTTAGTCTTTACCACATAAGGAGTACATGATCTCAGTCATTGATTTTTCTTTGACTGAAAATATCTAGGTATCGTGAGTAATTTATAGCTTCCTTCTTGCACTTTTTGAACGATTGTGCAGTATAGCAACACCCTCTGAAGGTGTTATTTGAATGCTTCTATAATTCAAAAACAAACCAACACAAAAATTACGGGAAACTTTCAGGGAAACATAATTTTTATTTATTAAAATTTCCCGATTTTTTAAATTTATTATTTTACTAGCTGAAGTACCCGTTCTTCGCACGGGAATGAATGGACTTTTTGATATTACGATTTGTGGTGATTACTATTCATTGTAATAAACATATATAGCAAAGTGGATATCGCGTTATATTGTGTCCAATAATCATGCATACCGAATTGCAAGGCAATCGTTTGTACGGTGCAGAAGGCCATGCGGCGTAGCGCAATCTAGTGGCGAGTTTTAGCAAAACGGATACGGCGAAAATATTTTTCGCATTCAGATATAGATGTATACGAATTTTCATGACTATCGGCTGGACAGTCCTGAAGTTCATGTGTTGACGCGACATCTAGTGGCAAGTTATAGGAAAAGGGATAGCGCCAAACTCTTCCCCGTGTTCAAATATCTATGTATACCTATTTTCATAGCGATCATTTGCACAGTCAAGAAGTGATACACTGCAGGGCCATCTAGTGGTTCAATAAAGTAATGATTTGCTACAGCGCCGTCAAGTGGCGAGTTATAGCAAAATGGATAACGCCAAAATATTCTCATTGTTCAAATGGCTATGTATACTGATTTTCATAGCGACCGTTTGAATGGTGAAGAATTTGGCCTGCTGCAGCGTCATCTAGTGGCGAGTTAAAATAATAATGCATTGCAGTGTCATCTAGTGGTGAGTAACATCAAAAGGAACGCAGTTAGAATATATTCTTCGTGCTCAAATGTGTAAGTATAAAAAATTTTATGCCGATCAGTCGAACGGTATAGAAGTTGATGCTTTTCAGCGCCATTTAGCGGCAAGTTACAGCAAAATGGATAGTGAAAAATATTCTCCGTGTTCTAATATTCGCGTGTACCAAATTTCATCGAAATCGGTTGGACGATATTCGCATAGCAAACGGCTAAACGGAATAGAATTCGACGTTCTGCTGCGCCACTTGGTGGCAAGTTAGAGGAAAACGGATAGCATAAAAAGCTTCTCCATGATAAAAGACTTAGGTGAACCAAATTTCATGGTGCAACGGTGCTCAACGGTGCTGGAGTTTTTCAACCTCATACACTCATACCAACATTCATTTTTATCTATAACCAGTGTCATTATATATCCCAGTCTCAAATAAAATCCAGTTTCAAATCTAAGCCTCGCCAAAGTGCCAACATACGCCATTTTGCAAGCGTTTTTTCAGGAAATCATTCGAAGCATTGACTTAGCAGCAATAATATATGGGAAATGGTTCGACCGCGAAAAAGTAAAGCAAGCCTTTATTTGAAAAGTTGAATCCCTTAATACAGCCGAATTTTTTAAAATTATCAACTATAACGTGTTTTATTCATCATTACTCCGATGTACTAAATGAGAAGATTTCAATTTTCTGAAATTTGGCGGAATTCCCCCAACTTAAATCAATGTACTCATTTGGCGAGAATTCTGGAGATAGATCAATTGAAATCCCTTAATAACTGCTTTATTTCTTCACGGATCATTAAAATTTAACGCTGTATTCTAATAAAACCTTTGCACTTGTTTTCAAAAATCTATTTCCTTAAGCTCTCAATAAATTGCGCCAAGCCGAAATCTGTGCAAACCGCTAGAACTCACTTTCCCAAATTTGGCATTTGAGCCATTTTATTTTTTCGCCAAACTAAAATAATTTACCTATTAGCCTCGGAAATCTTCAATTCTTATTGTTTTGCGTGTAAAGCATTACATTCCTGCTCTGATTTCCCATGCACACGATATTATAATTTAAAAAAAAATAACCTTACGAATATAAACTAACAAAAAAAAACCTTATTATTCTTTTATTTTTACTTTGAAAATTTAAAACATTTTATTCGGCAAAATCGCCACACATGGCAACCACGATCCTTATTTCACACTTTTTTCACTACAGGGGTTACAATTACGGAAAGCTTTTTGCGTGAATAGCATAAAAAATCTCTTAAATTCCGGGAACGGGTGGACTTTCAAAGTTTTAAAGTGGACTACGATTTATTCTATATTATTTTACATATCTGTGCTAAATTTCAGGCCGATAGGTTCATTTTTGTGGATTTGTATACGAACGACATTTTATTCGGCAAAATCGCCACACATGGCAACCACGATCCTTATTTCACACTTTTTTCACTACAGGGGTTACAATTACGGAAAGATTTTTGCGTGAATAGCATAAAAAATCTCTTAAATTCCGGGAACGGTTGGACTTTCAAAGTTTTAAAGTGGACTATGAGTTATTCTATATTATTTTACATATCTGTACTAAATTTCAGGCCGATAGGTCCATTTTTGTGGATTTGTATACGAATCAAATCCACAAACAAACAAACAAACAAACAAACAAACAAACAGAATTTCATTTTTATTTATAAGATTGTTTGTTTGTACAAGTTATAAAAACTTGTACAAACAAAGAATATGTGACTCACGCATTTGGTATCTTTAAAACTATGGGAAAAGTGAAAAACAATGAAGCAGCATAAAATGTTTTGTTTAAGGTGGAGAAAATCTATAAACCTATCCTATCGAGATGTACGGTGGAAGTCGGTGATCGTAAATACAAGCGTTGGTTGGTATTTGTTGTCGCATATTGTGGAGAAACTTGAAGCGTTGTGTAGAATCAAAAGTAGGCATCAAGCTCTGTAGAGAGGATCAAGATTTACCTGTGAATGCAGCGGAGTTAAAAAGATTTTTGTTAAATCGGCATCGTAGTTATTTCACTCCGATTACGAGCAAACAAATCCGCGAAACACAAAAAAATGACGATTCACTCACTTGAAGGAGTGGGCCAACAAAGTTTTGACCCATAGTATTGTTGTGGTGAGAGTCGATTCTCCACTGTAGTCCATTCTCCTACAGTGATGGAAGGAACACTGAACCACACAACAAAAAAATATGAGATCACATATCACTCTTTCTTTTTGGCTTAAATATTTATTTGCTCAGAACAACAGATTCACTTGACTATTGAAAACTTGAGAAAAATACACATATAAAAACATGATGACTTGGGGAAGCATCTTCATAAGAAAATTACAGCGTGCTAAAGCGGCCTGGCATCTCGGTGGGTGAACGCTTCCGTCACCATAAAGTGATCGGAGGGCAAAAGCCTCCTCACATGAAGTGAGTGGCTTGCCCTCTCCGAAAACGACTCCCTAACTGCTAAAAAAAAAAAAAAAAACGTTAAAACATATGTCTATAGAAAGAGCCCGAACTTTTTCTCGAACAATTTTAGCAGGTGTTTTTCGAGCAATATGCTTCTTGCGCAGCAGAGAAAAACCGCAAACACATCTGCTTCACCTAGAGCAAAGATATATGCGAGGAAGAGGTGTTGTTATAATTATTCTTTTAGAAGGAGAGAAAACTGGCGTCAACTGTTATTTTATTTCAAAGCAGCTGATAAGAGGGAAATGCTTTAGAAGTACTTTAATGCGCTGTAATTGAGAAGGCTAAGAGGAAAAAGTGACAGCTTTAAAAAACAGTTATTGTTAAAAACTTTTAAATTAAATTTAGAATAGATTATTAGTTTAAATTTAGACAATATTAATTAGGATTTGTATTAATAATTTTTCATTTAAAAATATGCACGTTGTGTCAACGTGACAAAACCCTGAAATTAATTTGTTTAATGTAAAACCTCTTACGTAAACAATCAATGCAGCAATGCAATCGCTCCGGGTGGTGCAAAAAGTCCACCCTTCCCAAGTTGCAGAAGATCTCCCCTTTACACGCAGGTAGGAATGTTCGAACTCCTGGGTTTGGGATTTAACCTCCCATAACGTTAGTAAACTTTTTTATACCCACCACCAAGCTTTGTGTTAGTTAGCAGTAAATATTTCTCATCGCCATCGGTTTCACAATATTGAAGATTTATAAAATAGAGAAGCAATTTACTTTATGAAATGTATGTAACGGTGAAAGCTAGATTCCTTAGTAGTAGACGGTAGGGGCCAGTTTGAATACCACTGAAGGTTTTCTTGTTGGGTATTTTTACTTAATTGTAAGAAGAATAATGAAGTACAGTGATCGCGATATTCAGATTTTGACAGAAAAATCGATTTTTACCATCTTGAATTACATGAGTTTTTGCATGACGTCTCAAGGTGCATGTACGTGCGTATCTATACATGCGACATCTATTTTCAACAACCGCGAGTTGATTGTGACAATCTTTTTCGTGACATCTGTGTATTTGCAACTCGCTTTACTTAAAATCTATAAGGCATAGGATGCTGAAATTTTATATTTAGAACTGTTGTAACATTTAATCGGGCATTTCCTTTTTTCATTGCAATGAAGTGAGTTGTTTTTTTACAGGGTCACCGAAAAAACTTTGAATACATTAAAGTCTATGTGCAGCTTCAATAAATTATGGCCAAAATCTGCGTACAGTTATTACACTGCTGGCCATCGTAAATGCAACACCCTGAAGGAAGCATGCAAATAATATGAAATTTACAACATGCATTAGCTGAGGTGAGATATGCAAATGATTAGAATTTCAACGCAGACGCACATCAAGCGCGCCTGTGGCGCCACCTCAAAGCGCTATTTAAGGCTTGGAGATTTCGACGGTTTCAAGTACAGCAATTGTGTTTTTCTTGCTTTTTTTTCAAAAAAACGATAAATTATGCCTCGTAGGAAACAACGATCATCTTTTGATCAAGTATCCGAGTTTGACAGAGGAAGGATAGTGGCATACCGAGATTGTGGGTTATCTTTCAGGGAAATCGGTCGTCGTATTGGACGAAACCAAACAACTGTGATGCGGATATGTGATCGTTGGGTGCAGGAGGGTACGACGGACAGACGTGATCGACCGCATCGACCTCAGTGCACCACGTCACGTGATGACAGGCAGATTGTACGCATGGCAGTGACGGACCGCTCAGTCACATCACGAACCATATCACAGCAGATTCAGTCTGTAACGCATCATCCAGTGTCTGCGCGTACCATTCGACGTCGTTTACAGCAGAATGGTCTGTCCGCAAGACGTCCGTTGCTTTGTCTACCTCTGACGCGGAACCACAGACGTCTCCGCCGCCAATGGTGCGATGAAAGAAGGATGTGGACGACAGAATGGAATGAAATTCTCTTTACTGACGAGTCACGCTTCTGTATGCAACACCACGACGGTCGGATTCGAGTCTGGAGACACCGTGGAGAGAGGATGCTGAACAGCTGCATTATGCACCGTCACACTGGTCCTGCACCGGGTATTATGGTATGGGGCGGTATCGGATATCTCTCTCGCACTCCTCTAGTACGCATTGCCGGTACTTTAACCAGCCAGCGCTACATCTCCGAGGTGTTGGAGCCAGTTGTCCTTTCTTACCTTCAGGGCTTGCCAACAGCCATATTTCAGCAGGATAATGCACGGCCACACGTGGCACGCATTGTCCAAGGGTTCTTCGTCAATCACCAGATTGAATTGCTTCCCTGGCCGGCGCGCTCTCCGGATCTTTCGCCGATAGAAAACATGTGGTCCATGGTTGCTCAACGACTGACCCAGAGTTCATCCCCAGCTGTCACACCAGATCAACTTTGGCAACGTGTGGAAGCTGCTTGGTCTGCTGTACCCCAAGAACACATTCAAAGTCTCTTTGAATCAATGCCGAGGCGTGTGGCAGCTGTGATCTCCAACAACGGCGGCTACTCTGGGTACTGATTTTGGCAGGAACCACGCTTCATAGAATGCTGTAAATTTAATCATTTGTTACTTGGTCAACATGTTATCTACACAATAAATTTTGTTGTGATATCTCTTGTTTTTCTTGGTGTTGCAATTTGGGTGGCCAGCAGTGTATTTAAGTCATGCGCAAAATATCGTCAACCGTTGCCAGTCTTGGCAAGATTGCGCCAAATTTAACTCCAAAAAGCATGTTTTTAAAACTGATCCCAGTTGGGTGAGAGCATTTAAGTTTCCGTGAAAGATCCCCAAACTACTGTTGAAGTTCCGTATGTCAGATTCAAGTATAACAAGTTTGAATGAAATGTACCAAAAATTCATTTCAGGGCTCCTAAAAAGACTTTCAATACATTAAGGTCTATAGCCAACTTAGATACTTTAAAAGTCTATGGGCAGTCATTGTTTGGCCCATTTTCGAGAACTCGCCGACTTTCGCCAGGTTTGGACTGATTGGACGAAATATCGCCGAGCAAGTTTTGTGCACCAAAAATAGGTTTTTCAAAAAATATACCTAGCATGGTGATATCTCTTTTATTTGGAGAGATATCGCTAAACTTTTATAATATTGAATTATTCTATCTCAATTTCAGATTAATATAAATTTGAATAAAGAGAATCAAAAATTTTTTACAATTTTAACGACGTACAAGGAAGTCATGTGGTGCCCACATCGGACTTTTTTCTTCTACATCTTCGGTGGTAGCTTCTGATTCATCTGAAAGTTTATAAGGAACAGAGGTTATTCATTCTTTTAGAGAGATTCTCCTTTCAAATGTATGTGAAAGTAATTCACATGTTTGTGCTTTCATTCAAATTAATCATTATTTTTTTAACAACCTGTACAGAAATAAATTCATTCTTCTTCATCTTAAACTCTTTATATTATGTACTATATTAAGAAAATGTTTACAGCTTATATATTTTTTGTTTTCTACAATACAATGTGGAACATTTATTCAAGTTATATTTATCAAAATCTTAAAAAATATTCTTTTTTCCACCATAAAATTTAAATTTTATGGAAACTAACTGGTGAACTTTGCTTACATTCTCTTCTTATGGTGATTAAACATGAATCTACTTATATAATACGCTAACGTATGCGGTACCAAAATCAACGATATTTCCACGTTGCGAACGGCAACAGCTGGTTGTAGATATTAGTTTAATAACAACTAGCTGGAACCCGTGGAATTCGACGGTCACTTTATTGAGAGTAATATTCAAAAATAAATGGGAACGATCAAGAATGTCACCAAGGTCTTGAACAAAACTAACAGGAAAAATCAAATAGCGACGCGGACGGAACATGACTTGTGATAGAAAGTAAACAAAAGGTTTCAAGCCAGTTCTTAGCAACTGTATAATGACGATGAAATGTTTGAAATCTTTAAAATTTGTTTTTAACTATCTTTATTAAGTAAAAAAAAAGAAGAGTAGATATTAAATGACGAATGAGCAAATACAGTTACAAATTCTAATTGAGCATTTCGTTGAAGACGATATTTTGGGTAAAGTCATCGACCACGAAACGTCCAGGTGAATTCTCTTAAATGATCTTGACTGCCACAGCATTCTTTGATCTAACCATTGAAAGAGTGACATACAATATTCCATGAGAAAATACGGGCACAGAAAGGTAAACGCCAAAAGTATGAAGCGAAAATAGTGAAAAATTTCGGAATTCTGCAAGAGACAAAAAAATGTAATCTGCCAAATGGCGTTCGCGCGCTCCCTGCTTTATTTGCTTTTTCTCAAGCTACCCTCGATGGTAAAGATCCAGTATCAGACAGAAAACTGAAAAATTAAAGAAATAAAAGATAAATCGCTAACTAAATAAGGAGTTTATAACTGCCGTCAATGTCGTTAACAAACCACAATGTATTTGTATGGAGAAAAGTTTGAAAAAAATCTGAAACATTTTCATATTTTAAATACTCACTAAAATGCTGTGTATATGTAAAAGCGTATCATAATCCTTGCGCCGTCCCTATTTTTCTTCCTTGTTTCATTAAATTGAAAAGCGTATCATTATTTATAGCCGTGCCGTATTTTTCTTCCTTGTTGCACAAAACATTTCTTTGGAATCGAAATCTATAGCTGCTAAAACTTGTTTTACAATCTACGCCAAACATATTCCAACTATATTTCACCATTTTAAATACTGTTCGGAATGAGCATCATAATCCACGAGTGTGCTATATTTGTCTTTCTCGTTGCATAAAACAGATCTTTGGAATTAATATCTATATTAAATTTGCCTACTAAAGCTATTTTACAACCATCGCCAGGCATGGTTCGGTTTTTAAGTTTTTTTGCCGCAAACGTGGCGATCAATTATCAAAAATCGCAAACCTTGTCAGACTTATTCTCCCCCCCCCCCTTTCCGTGTTATGTGGCAAACACATTTAAAAAGATTTCCACCGTGACAGTTCATCTCTACAAAACCTGTCTACAAATCATATCGACAGAATCGAGTAGACAAAGTCTGGGCGTGAACGAAATAGCACCCTAGTGCTAAAATGCGATAAATCGCTAAAATGAAGAAGGCTTTTTATGACAGCAAAATCTATTTAATAAACCACAATGTTATTTCTATGGCGAAAAATTGCACATTTGAAGTTCCGCTACGGAGCTTACGTATATCAATCGTTTACGTAAGATCGTTTTTTAGAACAACACATTTATTATCACTCGCACTGTTGCCACACAACATTTACAAACGGATGCAATTTTTAACAAATATTTTTCCAAATAAATCAAACCTTGCGGAGCTTATGCATAAAAATATCGTCTGCCAACAATGGGGCTAATAAACCACAATGTTATTTCTATGGCGAAAATTTGCACCTTTGTCGTTCCGCCACGCCTAAACCGTTCGACCTTTTCTGATTTTCTCTTTTGATGGCACATCTAGGGGCCCAGACCTTTCTTCAGACACCTCAACCGAGTTTTTACACCCAGCCGTTCTCTGGATTCTGTTGTCGAAAGAAATACATGTTTCAAAATAATATATAGATAACGCATGTGCAGTGCACATAAATCCAAATTAACATTTTAGTGACATCAAATGGAACAAGCATATGCCACGCAGTAGCTAGATTACAATATAACAACAAGCAAGTAATAATGGATACACAAAAATTCAAGATATTTCGGACTTCTTTTCAAATATCTAATTCACAATATTTGGGGCATTAATCGCCAAAAAATGTCACCATGCATTGGGCTAAAGCACATTTTAGCTATTTGCTGTTTCAACACTATTTTTGATGATGGCACCCAAAATGTGTAGCAACCCTAACCTAAATAAAATGAATGATAGATATTGTTAAAACCAACGAGATATAATAGGAAAATCAGTAATTGTTCTGCATATTTATAAGGAAAATATTCAGCCTTCAGCTGAAATTAGTTTCCCCTCCGCTAAAGAGGTTTTTTGACAGAACCTTTTAATTTGTATTGGCAGCCATGTACAGGATGTATTTGCATGTAAATCAAACGGGGAGAAACCAACCGTTCTTCCAGTGGTGTCAAGTATTTTAAACAATCCGGTATTTCGGGGAATTCGAAGCCATTGCTTATAGCTAATTGTGGTATTGTCAATTTAATCAAACAATCGTAACATGTTTTGCAAAATTTGCCAATATCATCGATATCTTTGTAAAAGACTAGTTTTATAAAGTCCGTTGTCGCTCCTTTGGACAGTAAAGTTGTTTTGGAATGGGTTCTTATTGACTTTTTGAACCACAGTCGATCACAACAATAGCATTGGTGGATTGGACCATCAGCAACAGCTTCGAAAAATTTCTCAGCTAATTTACGAAATTCTAGTTCTTCACACCTTACATTTAGATCAGTATCTGTTCTTGGTCTTTTCGATGGTATATCTAGACAGAGTCGTAAACGTTTTCTGTCTTGTCTTCTGGATTTGGATTCCGCTTCTTGAGCACGAAAATCTGGATCTTCCCTTTTTCTTTGCATAAATAGACGGTTAGTTTCACGATGACTTTCTTCCGGATCAGACAACTGGCGAGGACGGCCAGCGCGGCCTTGAACAACAGTCCCGGGTATATTCTTCTGATATTTAACGATGCAATACTGAACAGTAGAGCGTGAAATACCAAGCCTACGAGCTATTTCACACTGATCCCGCAAAAATGAAAATTTTAGAAATGCCACGACAGAACACCACCACTTGCTCCGAGGAGGGACAAAAGTTTGAACGCGACTCTGGAAACAAATCCGAGTTCTGAAAAATGAAATCGGAACCTCGGGAACTTGACAGCCAGTCGCAGACGCTCTGATAAAATCTTACAGTTTCCCCTTTTGTTTCATCTGACGTTACTTTGAAATTTTTCAAGTATCCATTATTCCAATCATGTGTCGGATCTTGGTGTGTTTCAAATTTCCGTGAGATCTGTAAGATTTTATTTACTATCAATTATCATCCACGACTTTTTTCGTCTGCCAAAAACTATTACCCTCTTTAGCGGAGGGTAATAAGAAGTCGTTGGTTAAAACGAAAAAACAAGATTTTCCTTGAAATGAGCCCAGGAATATAGTGAATACTGCACTGAAAAAACAACAGTAAGGTGTGGGGTGGCTAGCATAAAACAAAACACTTGATGTTCAATGCTAAAGTACAATAATTTTCCGTGCATCAAAACACTTGCTAAAAAACGAAATATCTTATATATAACATCTGCTATTACCTTTTCGTCAATATTAGAAAGTACGACGACAGTGTATGAGCAAGTTACTGAATCTTCGTCACGTTCGAACGAAATGTCAGAAGTTCAAAGAAACTGAAACTGAAATTTCACAGAGAAAACGCAACTTAAATTTTTTGATGGCACTTTCTCAACTCTTTGAGCAGAGTTAAGAATTCATAGATTATGTTTCATAACACACTATCATACCAAAAACTCTCGAGTTCTTGCATGCAGAAATTAATGACAATGGGAGACTTAAGAAATTTGAATGGAATGCAGAGTTTAGTACAGCGTTCAACAACATGAGTTCGTTTTTAAATATTTTTCTTTCTTTAAAATATTATAACAACAAATTGCATTTAATAGGATTTTGTAAACAAAATCCAGTGCTGAACGAGCTTTTAATCGAAAAATGAAGTAAATAAAAAGATATTTACTCTACCATGCATGCAATTTATAGTTACAATACCAAAATACAAATAAATGGATTTCTAATTAAACGGATAAACATGTTCTTTTGTGAAATACACTTTGGAATATTTCTTATCTAAATAGTAGATCAGCTCTTATACCAAATTAAATGCAAATATTTGGACAAAACCGTATTCCGTACAAACAAATTAAAATGAAAGGTAAGAGCTTTGAGACATTGAAAAAACGGGGATATTTACATTTACAATCATAAATTTCACCCAGACAGAGCTTATATTTTACTATTTTAGAAAAAATTATTACATTATAAAATAGACAAAGAAAACTAACGACGAACAGTGCAACTCTAAATAATGTTTCGAATTGCGTGCTGAAAAAATTACTTTTCGTATTTCATTAAAATTCTGGATATTAATAACATTCACTTCGTAGTGAAAAATAAGCACAGTCAAATGCAAAAATCGAAAATTATCGCAGAGAAAAAGCAAAACAATCTATAAAAAAAGTAATTCAAAGTAGTTTATAACGAAGTTAAACAAACAAAGAAAAAATCATTACATATTTCTCTAATGTTTTAAAAGTGAAACAATCCTGTGAACAGAAAAAAAAAGAGGATTATTTGTTTTTGAGAAAAATGCAGAAAGTTTTGAAAACGTTCCAAAACGGAACTTGTATTGATAATTTAGAATTACCCGACTATTCTAATTTTTTCTCAGGAATTTATTGCTAGAATTATACAATATGAAACAAACGATTAATAAGAGTATTTTACAGCATGTAGGATTATCGGGCTGAGCATGATAATGAGTTTGGGGTCATTAATAAAACATATTCTGTTCTTTTTATCAGTTGAAGAATTAAAATTGAATCAAGACCATTCTTCTGTGAAAAATTAAAGTTTGTACATTTTGTTTTGTATTACACATTAATTTTTCAAAACATCACATTTAATTCAAGCAGTCACAAAAGTATATTAGAACTCTCTTGTGATAAGGTATAGCCAATTGCCATTAGCTGTTTTTTAGAAAGGAAAAAAAAGAACCTCAAAACTTCACGATCTTACGAATTATTACTTTTGTAGAAGTTACCTGAGAATAATCACTTACGTAATAAGTTTGGAAAAACACAAAAAGTTTCAGCGTACAGAAATACGTAGAAGCTCTAAATTCATACGACAGTTGGAATTTTAACTGTCAAAAAGGAAGTCCGAATACATTTTTATAATTTAATATATTCTTTCCATTAAAAACCTTACAATTTATAGGAAATGCATATGTTTATAAATTATCTTATAAAATCCATTGTATTTTTTAGTTTGCTCAACGTATTTGTTGAGATTTAAAAATTTAGTGTTGTACGCGATAGCGATTTGCAACTTTCAAGATCCCTAGTAGAACAACTAGTTCAAAAGGAGTTCAGAAAATGTCATTTGAATGACATTTGCACTAGTTGCTAGTAGGGACTTAGCTAATCTATTAACGCTTTGTAAATAAGTAAAACTATAATTCTGTACTAAACAAACAATAGTCGTATTTAATACCTAAGTATAATCCGAAGAATACTTGGAAGCTGATGCAGAGAGTAAGTAAACGCTGTTCATCCCGAAGCGATCGTTCTATAATAACTATTGTCACGTGTATTACAAAGAATTTAAGAATTTCATTTTTCATTATTTTCCTTGAACACCATAACTTTTCAGCGCTTTTAAGAGCAATTCACTGCTTCATAGAATAGACAGAAACCGAAAACCCAAGCGGAAAATTCGCTTCTTAAGTAATTATTCACCCAGTTTATTTCCGAACAGGTAACTATCGAACCAAACTGAAAGCCTAAATTCAAAAGCACTTACGGAATATTTTTTTTTATCCTTTCCTGGCAGAATCAATAACAGGCGATAGAGCTGTCCACTGCCTGATGTACGAAAGAAAAACCGTAATGCCTTTTTGTATCTTGGGGAGCCAGAGAAAAGTAAATCGATAAAAAAAAGTGTCTTTCATCTGGTCTTTCCCAGGAGCAGTTTAAGACGGGAAGAAGAAAGGGAAAAAAAAAGACTGTGAGCGTTCAAAAAGCGTTTTAAAGTATACAAGTTTCCTGACTTTGATAAAAGTGCAGGTGGAACAAAAAGGAAAAGAGATTTCTTCGGGGTTAATTGCTTTAAAATTTTACCGATTGTTTTTATGATAATTTTCAACGGCTTGACGGGCATGTTTACGTAATGTTGTTCCGCGGATGTTAGCCGATAGTTCAGACTGTGTGAGGATATTGTTAGTTATCGGAATTATTGTTGTCAACTACCATTAGGTATGTCGTATTGTACGACTGGGTAGGAAAATTAAGGAATACTACTTTTATTTTGTTATGAATTTAATATATTGCGAAAACTGAAGAATATGATTGAAAATCAATAATGTATAATGTGAAGGATACCTAAAAATGATTGTAATGTATAAGAATTTACATCATAGGAAGACGTATATTGCATTATCTAACCCCAATATCACTACAATTCATTCAAATTTTATTTGAATTAAATCGCACTTGCATATAATAATATACTATATACATCTATCTCATTTTAAAGCTTAGAAGAGATATTCACGCATTACTATCTAAAATAGTTGATTTCATTAATTGTTTTTGTTTTACTTTTGCTAGCATTTCTTGAGCTGTGGGCATTCACAAAACATTTTAAATGAAGAGGAGTCATGAATCTTTTTTTTTTCTTTTAAATATTCATATCTCATTTAATCTCTTCATTTTAATCATTTCAAAAACTCAATGCCGGCGGTTCCTGTTATGTATAAAGTATAACATCCAAGCACTGGTATTTGAGTAGCAAATGTGTTTTTTAATTAATAACGTTCGGATAGGGAAACAATTACAAGAGATGCATGCAAGACGAGGTACCTGAAGCTAAAACGAGAGCATAAATAAAAATGTTGCACTTACGTATCCTTTTTTATTTTTGTAATTTTCTTTGGAAATCAGTCCTTCGAATTTCTATCATTTTAGCAACAAGTAGGGTATAAAATTATTTCTTGAAATATAAAAGTAAAAGAGTATAACCGCCCTATCTTCCCCCCTATGTAGAGCAAGATGGAGTATAGCAATTTTCATATTGCTGTATAGGATATTCGCTGATGAATGATGCCCCTCTGGATCCGCACATGAGAAAGAAAGCACGTTTTCACGATCTGCCTTGACGTTTCTTTCTAAAGTTATCTGGGTCACTGAAAATGTCTTCGCTACTAAAACGTACTACATTTTCCCTTCTATAACAGTATGCATAGTAGGGTGCAGTGGAAAAAACTTTTTTTTTTTAATTTCAAAATCCAATTGCGACCAAAAGTTGTGTTTCGTATTGAAAAGAAAAATGCAGAATTTCAAATTTTTTGAAATATATCTTGAGGGTCCACTATTGCACCAAAGTATGACAAAAATTCGAAAAATTTAGTGTTTTAGCATTATTTATAAAATAAAAATAAATATGTATTTTAAAATCCGATTTCAATAAAAATTTGGTTTAAATGCTATTTAATGACCGTGCAAAATTTTAGAATTGTCAGAAAATATCTTGAGGGTCCACTGTAGGGAACAGTGAAGTACAAACAGAGGTAAAATATCTCTTTACATTAGAAATAATTGCTTACCTGAAAATGGTTTTAATTGTTTGACAAAGGACATATAAAAAGGAGAAGAAAATGTGAACGTTTAACAGTTATTTATAACGGCACATTTTTTTACGGCATGACATTTTCTTTTTAACGGCATGGTATTTTCAAAATGTCGAAAATCGCGATTGTAATTCCATCATTTTGATTACCTTCAATTTATCATTCCCAATTTTTGAGATAGGCGGTGGTGAAGTAACTTGGATATCAGGGCATTTTAAATCAATCAGATCAATATAATTATGCGTCTTGAAATTCAGCATTGAAACATTGAAATCTCTTACATTTTGGATTTCTGATTGTTCTCGGGCTTTCAAAATTCTACGAGCTTCCAACTCTTGGATGTGTGTTCTATTGTCTGACATCATAGACAAAAGAATGTTTTCAGCGTGCGCGAAGAGCCCATTTCGCTGAATAACAGGATCTATCACTGACATAAGTTCTTCGCTAAGGTATCGAGACAACTTGATCATACGCTATATGGGGAGAGCTCCATTCTTGAATGATGGAGATGGCTTTATCATAAACCAAACTGGGTAATATACTTTGGCAATGTAGGATGTTAGTGCTATGAGATCAGGTGAAGGATTTGGCTCTGCAACGTATAAGTGCAAAATTCGGTAAGTCGTGGTTAACCTCTTCGAGTGGGACAATTTTCAGAACATTGACCTGTAGTAACAGCTTGACTTATTTCCAAGAGATACTTCCGATCAGTGCTTAAATTTTTAGAAGAAATCTTTGACGGGATAGGAAAAAACTCTTAACAACAATCAGTTGTTCACAATTTTTCAGTTTTTTCCGATCGTACTAGAATAATCTCGTAATCCAACAGTAGGCCCATCTAAATATTCTATTAAGTACCTGAGCGGCAGCTTATTTGCGTGGAACAGACAAATTAGCCATTGCAGTGGCTTTTGAACTCTCTTTCCATCAGTTTGATGACACCACCTTTACGTCTGGTGTTGACTACAGTGCCATCACAGCCAACAGCAAGTAACGTTTCGGTGTTAATGTTTTTCTTTAAAAAAAAATGATTCATAATGGTGTAATAGCTGCTGCTGTACCACTTGCAAGAGAAACCTGACCCAAGTATATCTCATGAGGCTGATTTACTAGAGACACATGCTCTTCTATAATTGTTTCTCGGGGCTAGACTTTTCTCTTTTCTCCATGGAAAGTGTAGAATCTTTTCTGGCATCGAAAAAAATACCCTAGAAATTATACTTTTAGCTTTTAATGTCTAGAAATAGAATTCAAAACAAGTTGCGAGCCGATCTCACATTTACTTTCTAAAGTAAATACATTGCGCGGTGAAAAATACCATCAGCGTCACATGGTTCTCATTAAAAAGGAAATTTTCCCCCTGTTTGTTCTTTGCAGGGGATCCTTAATATACAGGGTGTCCCATAATTATTGGTACAAAATTTAAGGGGAGACGGGGCACATAATAAGGATTCAAATTCACGTAGCAGTGTGGGGTCAAAAACACCTTTTTCACTTACCTGTTAATAATCACTTTGGGAAAATTGTTGAAGGGCTCGTCTAATTTCTTAACAACGTTTCATAAACCAATAGGCTCCGTCTTCAAAATTTTCATTCATGAAATAAATTTTTTTTTTAAATTATCAGTTTTAGTCACGTGTTTTCTAAGAAAAATATATTATTGTTTGATGAACAATGGTCGGAAAGTTCACTATTCAGCACATACTTATTTCAGCACTTGTTCCAAAATGATTATTAACAGCTACATGTAGATGGGGTTTGCGACCGCACATTGCTGTGTGATGGTTATTCTTATTATATGCACTACCTTTCCTCATATTTTGTTCCAATATTTATGGAACGCCCTGTCTATTTTAATACTTTATTTAAGTATAGTTGTTTGTAAATGAACAATTGAAACGTTTTTCCTTCAAGCAATTTTTTGTTTAAAAAAATGATTGCTTTCTTTTTTGTACTTTTTTGTTCGCTTTTGTGGACCCTCAAGATATTTTCCGACAATTCTAAAATTTTGTACAGTCATTGAATAGCACGTAATCTAACTATTTTTTTCCTATTGTATATTATAAATCATATTTTTTGTATTTTATGAATAATATTAAAATACTCAATATTTCGAATTTTTATGACACTTTGGTGCAATACTGGACCCTCAAGATATATTTAAAAAATTTTGAAATTCCGCATTTTTCTTATTCAATACAAAACACAACTTGCGTTTTCTCTCTCTCGAACGATAGTATTTGGCCAATTAGAAGGCATCATAAGGTTGGCTACCTCGTCTTACCTGCGTCTATCCTAAATGACAGCTAAAATGTAAAGAATAATAACGTTGAGAGTAAATTTTTCTCTCTCTCATTTAAAAGTATCATTTTAATCCAATAAATTACAAAAAATGCCAAGCTACTCATAGATTCATTTACATCATTTCCATCGCGAATTCTATATAACTTTTAAATATCTGAAGTAAAAATGTGCGAACCGTATATTTCGTAGAGAAGCAGTGTTGTGCGATATTTAAAAAAAATCATATCAATAAATAGCCAGAGCCTGCTTTAATGTTTTACACATATTATCCAGTACGGCTAAAACAGATAATCGCACAGGGGAAAACAGTTGAATTAGGCCATTAGAATTTTTAAAAATGTTCCTATAAGTAATATTTAAACTTATGATAATACCATGCAATCATTTTTCTAACCTTAAGGCAACTGAAATAGCAATCGCTCTTCCTTAGGCGACGAGAGTGTATTTGGTTGATAACGTGCATTTCAGCCGATAAAGACGAGCTTACTCAGCTTCTCGGGGATTAAAGGAAGTTTTTTTTTTCTGTATTTTTAGAGTTCCATTTCTTTAGACTTTTATGAAGCTTTCGATCAACAGGAAGTGTAACACCTTCTTAGATGGAAAAGCTCTTACTATATCTTTATAAAAACATTCCTACATTTCTAGATAGAGTTTGTAAAATTGGAATGAAGAAAACTAAACATTCTTTTCTGCATTACAAAATACTACATTTAATGGCTTTTTTTGTAAAAGAAATATTTGAGTAGTCCTATTTAATACTTATTTTTGTGCTATCGAATGACGAAATGCATGTTATAATAAAAGTTTCTGATAACAAGATAAAATACTTTAAAAGAGGTGATAAAATATACCAAAGGAAAGTGTTACAAATCAGAAAACAGTGTATAGAAGCAAAACATTCATAAGCTTACATACAGGTTGTAAAGGAAATAATTACATTAAATATTTCGATATTGTCGACAGGATAATTATGTTTCTTAAAGCTTGAATTAAAATTTCTTTTAAATTTTTAAAAATCTTTCACGGTATTTTACAGCGTATTATTTAAGCGCTTCCCAGCAAAGCAGTTAAAACTATTTAAAACTATAACAATAAGTGATATTATAGGGCTGCTATGTATAATATTATGCTATAAACGTTGTCCCAAAGAGGTGCCAACGGGCTTTAATTGTTTATATTTTAGAGATAAGTGGACAATGTAAATTTCAAAAGAAGCTCAAAATAAGGAAGTACAGGGTAGGGACTCAATTTCTGAAGAAAAAAAATTCCCCGACTTTTCCAGGTTTTCCAGACCATCATGTGATAAAAATCCTGACATTTTTTTATGTTTATGACGTCAACTTTGCATTTGTTCTTTAAATTTTTAGCTTCCCAAAGTAAGATTAACGTTGTTTGTTTACCGACAATCTCCTTCCAGACCAAATTATATGATTTTCCAGGCTTTGGACCAACATTTGCAATTTTCCCTGACTCCCCCCTGACTTTTTTGCCAAAATGAAATTCCCCGAATTTTCCAGGTTTTCCCTGTTCTACCTGACCAGTGGCAACCCTGAAGAAAAAACAGACAACGTTAAGGCAAATTTCCTCTCGTTTATTTGCAAACACTTGCATTTTTTACATTTTATATGACACCGTACAAAATAATCCCCAATTAGTGTAATGTGACCGATACACTAAAGATGTAATGTACAAAATTCCAGCCTTTCATCATAAAAAATTCTCAGTGATATCTTTACACAAAGATGGTCCTTGGCTATACATGAATTTGAATCTTAACGTTTATTGCTGGAGAGTAAAAAAGATATTTTCTTCCGTAATTTCTGTACGGCCCCTAAAATGCGATCATTCGGTGTTCCCTTCGTTCTTTTTTTTTTTCCTTTCGAGAGCTATTGAAAAGTGGTTTACGTCAATATACACTTGTTTTCATACCTCTGGCAGTTTTCCGGATATAATTCTCAAATTTTCTGCATCACCTAATTCGTATATGGGGCACATTTTACTAACTGAGATTTGGTTTTGTACTGTTGTCGTATATAAATAAAAAAACAACTTTTTGGTAAGTAAATGAGAGGAATTTTTTCTTAACGGAGTCCTATTTGTGATCTTATTTTGAACATATTTTCAGCTAACATTGCCCATTTACCTATAACTGATAAAAAAATTAAAAACCGTTTACACATTTTTGGAGCGCCCTGTATATTTATTGCAAAACATGCAAGTATTAATCATGGAAGTTTTTTTGGTTTAAAAAATTATATACGATATGTGAAATCTCTCAATAAGTATTTTAATAACAAACTATTTATCATTTTTTTAAATTGTAAAATACATATACGTTACAAGAATGCGTCATACGCAGATAAAATAACTGACAGCTAAAAATGTAATTTTTTGGTCAATTATTACAGCATATGTTTACTATAATTAAAGAACAACTTGCGTGGCTTCATTTTTTATTGTTTTGAATTATGAAAACATTTTTTGATCTCTTACATAAGTTTTATACATCAATAAAAAATCAGCAGACAAACTTCAGCAGAAAAAAATAACCTCTCTCTTCCTTTTTTTGTATGTTTTATCAATAAACTCTTGCACACGTCAATAATTCGTGACATATTTGAAATCAGAAAAAAAGTCCTCTTGATCTTTTGTTCCAAGACTTTTTCATCTGTTAATTTTTTTCCTTGGTAAACAACACTTTTTTTGTTCTCACTAAACTGTATAACAATGAAATATTTTGAAAAAGAAAGAAAAAAAATGTTATATCCATCTTAGGAACGTTGTTTTACCGTACTTGAAATCTCTTGAAATATTAATACTAGTCCATCATTACATATATTAACGTTTACTTAATTCCATAAGAACTTGAAATAAAGTACTAACGTTTTTTACTGGTGGGCGTTTAAAACGTTAGTTACACTCACGCAATGTAGTTAAAACAACACGTTATTGATGAGTGTGCAACAATATAAAATGACAGACATATATTACACTGTTTTTTCTACACAAACTTGCAATCGTTACTGAATGCAAATTTCCGAAAAGCAAGAACTTTCGTCAGCATTGTAGGAGTACACAGAATGGGTGTAGTATACTGCCAAAAGTAAAGAAAACGAAGTTATAATTTTTATGTATTGTTAAAATATTACATGTTAGAGAGTAACTAAGTAATATCATTTCATTCGCTTTGGTCGCAATTGTGATGCGCGAACGAATATTTCCGCATATTGAAATAATTTTCGCAAAATCTCAAAATCGAATCAACATTTTTGAAAAACTGAAAGCCTAGAATTTAAGTTGCGTGGCAAACTATCATGTCACCAAATTTCGTTTCATTCCCGGCAGTCTTTATTTCGTGATGGTGGAACAAAAATTTCAGCATTTTAAAACGATTTTCACAAAATCTCAAAATGTAATCAAAATATTTTTAAAATTCTCTCTCTCTCAACACCTATAAATTAAGATTAGCAACTACCTATCATATCAAAAAGTTTCGTATTAGTCGTTATTACGCGATGCTTGAAGAAATATAACCGCATTTTGAGAGAATTTTCACAAAATCTCAAAATCTAATAAAAATGTTTAAAAAATTGGACACCTATAGTTTATGTTGAGCAACAACCTATCATGTGAATTTCGTATCAAAATTTCATATCATTCGCTTTAATCGTTATTACGTAATGAATGAAAAAAAAATCACTCAAGAAAAAATCAATCTTTGAAAAGATTTTCGCAAAATCCCAAAATCTGATCATTTTTTTTTTTAGATGCTTTTAGTTTAAGATGAGTGATCACCTATCATTTCACCAAATACCATTTTTTCACCTTTGCAGTTATTACGTGATGTGCGAACACAAATTTATGCAGTTTGAAACAATTTTCGCAAAATCTCAAAATCTAATCAAGATTTTTTTTTTAAATTCGACGACAATGTTTGAAGTTGAGTGACCACCTATCACACACACACACACATGATACCAAATTTCATTTCATTCACTTCAATCTTTTTACGTGATGCTCGAAGACAATGTTAAGGAGTTTGGAACGATTTTCACAAAATCTGAAAATCTAATCAAGATTTTTTTAAAATTCGATGCCTATGTTTTAAGTTGAGTGACCACCTATCATGACACCAAAATTCACATCATTTGCTTCAGTCGTTTTTACGTGATGCTCGAACACGAATTTACGCAGTTTGAAACGATTTTCGCAAAATCTGAAAATCTAATCAAGATTTTTTAAAAATTCGACGCCTATGTTCTAAGTTGAGTGACCATTTATTATGACACCAAATATCATATCATTCGCTTCAGTCGTTTTTACGTGATGCTTAAAGAAAAAAAGCGTCACGGACAGAACGACAGAATGGCAGAACGACAGAACGACAGACAGAAAAACCTTTTTTTTGAGGGTCGCATCGGATTTCCGTGTGCTTGAAACAAATAGAAATCGCAAAATTTTTGAATTCCAAGAAATGTACAGACAAAAGTCTAATTTTATTTATATAGATAAACAGAAGCCATATCGTTACTAACTGATGAGGGCAACTTTTTTCCCACAAAATGTATATTGTTTAGTGTACTTAGGTGTAAGATTGTCGCTGTCATTGTATATTTTTTCTAGTACTATGCGGCAACAACTGCCACTTCCCAATTGAAAGTAAAGCTGTTGGATTTAACTAATAAATTATTGTCTGTGCGAGCTTCGCTCTTGTTTTTTTTTTTAAGTTGTGTTCTGTAATCGCTAATTAAAACATAAATAAAATATATAAGAATTATAACATACGTTTATAAGGAAATCAAAAGTGGCGCAATCTCTTAGAAAAAAGTTACAGGCATAATCAAATGCCAGTGGAGGCTAATTTTTTAAGGGAATTATTTTGTAAACCATGATTCCATTCTTTTTAGTATCTTGTCACTTCATTGGTATTTCATTAGCTGAAAAATGTATCTATTATTTACTAGTTTGTTTTTGACACTTTTTAATAGATACGATATAGTATTCATTTAATACATGTTTTTCATATTAAACTAAGTTGAATTTTCCATTTTCAAGTAGTATTTTAGATAGAGAAAACAAAATTTGCTATTCATAATATACATATGTATACATATAGTTGCTATTCATAATATATATAGACAGTTGTACTTAGGTTCACCTTTTACATACACAGACAGTTCACCTTTTACATATGTATAATTGATTTCTAGTATTGGGTACATCACTGAGCTTCGACCTCCATGTTTGGTTCGCTTCCAGGTTGGTTTTTTCCTTATAGCTATGGTCGTACCCTCAGGTTACGAAAAACGACTCCTTTTGTCTGGTAACCTGCAGAAACCTAGTTATTTTTGTTTTTCTTTTAAATTGAAATGTGAGTATGGTGGTACTTGATAATAGAGGACTCAATTTGAATTTTCCATTTCATCTCCACATCTTTATGGATTCATGAAGTTAGGCTTAAGCCCACATGTTCTCACCTGGTTTTTTTTCCCATTTTTCTTTAGATTTGATAGCTCTGTATTTTACAATATTTATGGCCACTGGATTTCCAGTTTTTATTCATGGTTCCAGTTTTTTAATTGTTATTATGTGCTATCACTTGCATATATGTGCGTGTGTGTGTGTATGTGTGTATGTGTAAAAGGTGCGCAACTAAGTTCTCGCTGTTTTTTGTATAAAAATGCAAATTTATTGTGCAGTAAAGGCTACAAATGAAGCATTCAAAAAATAGCCCATGGCTAGACACAACCTTTTCCTATCATTCGGGAAAGCTCGAATACCCTGATGGTAGAAGTGTTCGTCGTGGAAGGCTGTCCATGAATGAAACCATTTTTCTATGTCTTCATATTCGGTGAACTGCTGATCAGCCAGACCATGTGCCTTCGAACGAAAGAGGTAATAATCGGACGGCGCCTGTCTGGGGAATATGGCGGTTGGGGTAGGACATCCCATTTAGCGTTACCAAGTAGGTTTTCACAGGTTTGGCAACGTGCAGCCGTGCGTTGTCATGCAAGAGAATAACTCCGTCGTGCCTCTGTTCGTATTGTGGCCGTTTTTCGCGTAGTGCTCCGCTCAATCGCATCAATTAAGTTCGATACCGTGCCCCAGTGATGATTTCATTCAGTTGCATTTCTTCCATTTCAGTTCATTAGGATTTTGGCCGTCCGTCACGAGGACGGTCATCAACATCAAAATCACCGTCTTTAAAGCGACGAAACCAATCAGGGCACGTTATTTCACTTAGAGCAGCATCGCCGTAAACGTTTTGGAGCTCTCGATGCGCTACAGCCGCCGTTTTCTTCGGATGAAACAGGAAAATCAACACTTCGACACACAAATGACGATTATTTGGCACGAATTCAGACATTTTCACACACCCAAAAATATTTGACGCAAACACACAATCACGACTACGGCACAGAGGTTTGTTTACTATATGTCTCAGGTTCGTTCCTACCGTTTTCGACCGGTCGCAATCGACCAGTGGTCACTACTGGAGTCAACTATTGACGAACAGCGGAAACTTAGTTGCGCACCTTATACTATTTTTAAAACAGTATTTGCTGAACTATTTAGTTACATAAAAAATAATTAAAATTAAAGTACATCAAACTTTTTCTTTTGCAATTTATTGCTAATTATACTTGTCTTTTATTTAAAATGTATTCGGTTAGCGTTGATGTTGATTGAAGTTTTTTAAATTAAGGTTTTATAAGTAGGTCAGTAAGCAGTTGCAAATTAATATACTTTTGTGGTATAAATTAATGATTTTTCACTATAGAGCCATCAAGTTGTCTTTCTAAAGTAAACAATACTCCGAAATTCACTAAAGAAATAAAATATATTTGCTTGTATAGTGAATTATTGTTATATCGCAAAATCTATATCAAATTGTAAGTAACAAAATGGCCGATACACGTATATTAGTAATACGTTGGCACATAATAAACACCTGCTAAATTAACTTTAAAAATAAAAGTCTTACTTTATCAATACGCAAAAGCGTATCTAGTTATCGAACATAAATTAACTTCTTCAATTAAACTACTGCCACTAATTCGAATACTATAAAAGAAATAGATTTTCTATGCACAAAAATGTTCTTCCAAGCATTTCTTAGAAACTTGAAATTACAGATATCGAAAAAAAAGGCACCTACTGCATTTAATACATTTATTTTAAAGTTACACTATCTTTACCCAACTGGAAGTTGTTCGGATAACCTATGAGAAACGTACATTTATGCAACTTCTTGTGTTCAATGTACAGAAAAAAAAGAAAAAGAACAAAATAGAGAGAAAATTCCGTAAAACGTACAAATGTCTTTCATTTAGCCTATCGCATAAGTAAAGTGCGTAGAGAGGGGCACAGAAAATAGGTTTTAGGAAGCAGAGGCATTTTTGCTGCGTTGGAAATCATTTGATGGCACTTTTGTTAGACATAGAGAATAACTTTTCTTTCGCTTGATATTACGGTATAGAACTTATCAGCCGCTCAACGTAGATATCGGCTACAGTTCCATATATTTGGAAAATTCGTATACTTATTTAAAGAAAACTGTACTTTTGCATTTTAGAATTGAAGTCACATAACATCAGCTTTCAAATTCATAAAAATTAAGATTACTATCAAGTTTGCAAGAAGAATATTTTATTTCTCTTGTAAGTATTCAGTTAAAATAGAAATTCCGTGATATTTGGTATGTTCACCACTTTTTGAAATGTGTTCGTTATACTTATAATGACTTATCAAAGCATCAATGACTTGCAAGATATTTCCGTAACAAGAGCTTAATTAATTTGATTAATATATTACCTTAAATAAATAATTTGTTTACTCTATGAGATTTTAACACTGTTTTATTTCATTCATGTTGTAATTATTTTGTATAAACAACTATAAACACCTTAAAATATAATTTTTGAAGTAAAACTTCTTTAGTCGCGACTAGGGAGTAACTCAGATTTTTTTTTCTGGCGGAAGTAATGCTCAGTAAAGGAAATGACGTATATGTCATATACTCTACGCTGACCCTGGAAAAGAAGAACCACAGAAAAACCTAACCTTTTCGATCGCTGCGCTACTTTACTCTTTTATGCGTAATTACTGGCTTCAGATGTGTTTTAATTACATAATTGTCTTATAATACTACTTCGTAATGAATACAGGCAATAGTTTCGAAGCGAAGTGATATTGTTATTTGTCAAATGTCAGTTACATTGATCGTTAGGCCATTCAACTCCTTAATATTATGTATGTCATGTCTGTTATTATTTTGACCAAAAGCTGTATTTTAAGAAATGTTAGTAAATTTAGAAGAATGTAGTTTGTGTGAATGCAATATTTATAATGATATGTATAGTGTAATGATATATATATATATATATTTGTAATGATATATATATTTATAATGATATATATACAACGGTTTAAGAACACGGGTATATAACACCACAAAGAAACAAACACTGGCTTGCAAACGGTTTAAGAACAAAATAAAAGACTAACAAATGGACACTCCGTGGATTCTAACCCAACCTCAAGACGGAGCAACGGTTTAACATGGGGATGGAACACTACAAAAAAAAAACGGACCCTGGCTGCAATCAATCCCAAACAATATACAGAACCTGCAGTTTAAAAATACGGATACAGAATAATAATTCGAAACCTACCAGCAGACGAAATCAACGCTTAAGAACACTTTGATAGAAAAACAGAAAAAAAATTACACTACCTGCATTCGAACCCAGAAAACAGAAGAAAACATCAATTAAAGAACACAGTTAAAGTATAATACTAGATTATGGACATTACCCCCATTCAAACCCAACCTCCAGACGGAAGAATGGTATAAGAAAACAGTTAAAGAATAATACTATAACATGGACACTTCCTGGATTCTAAGTAATTATCATTAATTACCGATGATTCTTTTTGGAGATTTTAATGTTAATTTTAGCTTTCAGAACTATCTTCAATGGATAATATTATTTTATGAGCCTTAATAATATATATGTCAACTTTGCTTTCTTTGATAAAACCAAATACCTCTAAAATACGCTTTCAAGAATGACTGACCATAGAGCATGATTTATTGGATTTTTTCTTTTGACTCCTGTAAAAGAACTATAAATACTACACACATAATTTTCAATAGCGTACATGGCAATGTACATAAAAAACATATACAATTTTTGCACTAATAGGTGTACATTCACGGCAGTTAGAAAACGTACCGGTGGACAGAAGAATGAACAGAAAAATTGAAATTATAAACACCTCTCAATCTTGTCAGAAAGATGAAAATATAAATAGGTATTCCTCTTATATAACATAACGGTATCTCAAAAACACGGAGAGCGAGAAATTTATTCATTTAAGGGTTAGCAGTCTAAAATTAACGTTCTACGGGCTAAAAAATCAATGTTTGCAATTTTGTTGCATGTAAGTCGGTTAATGCGTTAGAAACCCTTAAAAATTCCTCCGACCAATATGCAACCCATCCCCTAGGCAGATAGCCCTTGCGTAGCTTTGTCTTACCGCAACTCAACACTAAATCGGTTGACTGGAGCGCTAATAACGAATTTTCAAAATTCCCATTAAAATCGTCAGAGCTTCATATTATCACATTAGGTAAATTTTTGTTTCCAGCCAAAAAATGATGATATCGCACAGCTAGGGTTCATTTTTCGGGGAAAAAAAATGTCGCACCCTATTCGACTATTTATAAAGTCGCCAATATTGACGACTTTTGGCGCAACTTTAGAGGGAGCACGCAATCGTCGTTAGATCATTAACTAATTCTATATAGTAGGATACTATTGTGATATAAATAGATGCCTGTCTCTAAACTGCCACTGAACGTAATGCATCGGAAATATTTTGAGTGCTCCTGTAGAAGAACTATTAATGTTACAGACACTATTTTTGATGAAGAGCTTTACCTTGTAATTCTTGATAACATGCATCTGTTTTGCTTCATTTGAAATAGCCGAATATATCTAAAATACGCTTCAAAAAAACGACTGCCCATAGAGCATAATGTATTGGAAATCTTGAGCTGTCCTGTAGAAGCGCTATGCTGCATACACCATTTTCAATAAGGTACATGGTACATTACCTAGCAACAACAATTATCAATATCGGGGAAATCGATGCACATTTACGAGAGTTTTAGCATGGACGCACGGCGATTTTGCAGGGAATAAAACATTGGGAACCACTGCTATAAACTATACAAAAATTAATAACTGTAAAAAATGCAGCAAATCAATTTCTGTTTAATTGAAAGAAATTAACAATTTTAATAACACATTACTATATATAAATTACTATTTTTGACTTTCTTATAATAGTCTATAAATGCATATTCATATTCCCCTTTCTAAGTGAGTAATTTTTAATTTACTACTTGACTCATTAAACTCTAACCTCTTAGAGCGAAAAAAAAATAACTTTGCCTCTGGAAATATTAGCTTAATCAATATAGCGTTTCCAGCTTCTCTAAGCTGTTTTTAATTGGCCGGTCTTGAACTTCCCCCTAATGCGAAGCCCTAGCCTTTTTCCATACATTGTTTATCACATTTATCATTATTCATAAATTCTCTAACGCCATATTTCTACGCAGAGTAACAGCAGAAAGCCAGATGATGAAAGGGAAAATAAATTGTTTGAAAATGGAGCAAAATGTAGAATAAAGATATCTTTTTAAAAAAATCTTTTCATTCTATTTTGAATAGAATAAAATAACCTAGAATTTGGAAGCTTTTGTAAATGCACTACTATTTGGATTGTATAATTTTGTGTATTTTTGGGTAACGATTAATTGTATATTTTCAAGTTCAAATTTTAGAAAAGATTATAGTCGGAATTGTATTTTGAGAGTTTAAATTTTTGAAAAGGTAATCGTTTCATGAGTAAAAAGAATTAATTCAACAAGTTCTATACATTGCTTCTTATGCTTGTTTTGTATTGACGGAAATTATTTCATTAAAATGTGGTAATTTAAAAATTGATTATAGCTTAAGAATAGCAATGATAAATATAAATATTGAATGTTTGGCGAAGAAATAAATATTCCAACTGAAACAATACGAAGAAAATATTGGCGTACACTAAAAAGTACTTATATAACTGTGTATTACAAAGGAACAGCTGTTGAATGAATATAGTCGAAATTTAATGAAACATTATATATTTTTCATATTTATTGTCAAGTTAACATTTATCAGAATATTGCAAGCATTTCAAAGTTTTAAGACACTGTTTTTTATTTATATCTATAAAAAGGAATGTTTTATTAAATAACTGTAGACATTTGGCACTAACACATTATTTATAAAGTAAAAATCATTTAAATTGCTAAACTTCCTGTTTTTTATGCTAGAAAACTATTGTTTTTATTTGTAACCGCATTTTTTATAAATATTACTATCTTTAATACATGTACTTGCGAGACAAATCACATGTGACGCTAATTAGCATTGTCACGTAAGTATGAACTTTGTGTTGTGATTTAGCGTGATATTTAATAAGTTGTTAATCAAAAAGTGAGTTTTTAATAATTTAACAAACTTTGCTGATTTTGTTTAAAACTTTTAGTAAAATTACTAATCTAGTCTTCTTTCAATTATGAAAAACATATCAATGCGTAATATATTGTACTTAGAAATAGTTAAAACAATTTAATCTTTATTTTAGTCTAGAAACAAATGTTTCGTGATTGATTTTCCTGAAATTTTGCGCATGCCATCTATTAGTAAGAAGTGTGAAACAGTATAAATGATATGATATTAAAAATGCTTTTAAAATTGGTGAAAATAAGTAATGAAATGTATTACTCGGGAAAAATAATATTTTGTTATGGTAAACAAATAAAGCAATACCCACCAAGGCAATAAAAAATAAATAAATAAAACTAGCAAGAAACACTGCTTTGTTGGTATATATAATTCAGATCTGAAAAAAATATTATTGTTTTTTATTTACTCCACTTGAAATACTATATTTTGGCAACGATGCTTGATAGAGCTTATAAAAAGATACTGTATTTTTCATAAGATTCTAGACTGAGTAAATAAGTAGGCATTCTTAATATAGTAATTTGCGTTGAGTCAGATTGCTGACACAAATCAAATCATGTGATATTACGCATCTGCAAAATAACTCAAGAGTGAAAAGAATATCATTCATTTTATGTTCCAGCTGAAATTTTTTTCATTCCTTTATTAAAAAAAAAACAACATGTAATAAGTTTATAAAAATGAATGTGTTTAAAAGAAGTTTTCGCGGACTTTTGCAGAATACATATCTTTTTCTTTTAAAACATGTTTGAAGTTTTAATTTAAAGTGTACGGAAATTATAGATTTTTTAATGTGTACTGTTTTAAGAACTTTCCAATATATTATGTTGAATTTATAGCTGTACCCAAAACGTTGCATATGATAATATTTTTGAAATGGGTTGTCTTGCTGCAGTCTTTAGTTAGCAGAAAATAATGACTCGTAGTGCTCTAATTCGTGGGCTTTAATTTCAGGAGACTGCAGCTCATAGTGCAACACAGTTGGCGCAGTATTGTTGTTCTTTTAAATTTATATTTCAGCTATTTGAAGCTTACATACTAATACAGCCATCGCCATTGTAGTTTTTGACAAGATATTCTATTTTGTTGATGACATTTCAATAATTTTCAGCTTTGAGGTCTTATAACTAAAACTGCAATACCACAAAAACCTAGCTGCGAAAGTAAATCCGTTGGATGGTTTGATATTTTTACTAGCTCTATCGAAATTATAAGTAATGTGAGCTACAATAACAATGTCCGTAACGGTCTAACGAAGCTAAATTTACTCTAGGTGCCTAATAAAAAAAAGTACGAGATAACGAGGTAACTGCAGCTGTCAGTTACACGTACGGAAGTGCGTTCGTGGATATAGAACCTCTTTATCAGGCACGAAACCTCTCAACTTCCTTCAAGATCTCCAGGAAACTTTTCTCTGTAGTGTCAGCTATTGCCACTTTATTGGATTATAGTGTCAATTACGCGTAACAGGAATGCGTTTACTTCATCACCTGCAGAATTTTGCCGGTGGTGGAAGGAGGGAGGTTTGGGGTGTTATAAGGAAAAGAATGTTGTTGATCTTAGTTCGGAGTTACTCATAATGGCATTTTTCTCATACTACAGGTGTTGTTATTGAAGACTTTCAGAAAGTAATCAAGGAAGCAATATGGATATTATGTGTTGTGGGTGGTGAATACTGTAGGGAACGACGCGATGAATTTTGAAATTGCGTTTATAATAGATTAGCAACGTGTGATCTGTGTTAAATTCTTAAAAGAAGGAGAGTGGGAGATTAAAGAAAAGTATGAAAGTATTAAATTATAAAGTTAGTTTTGCTGGATTATTCTTACAATTTGAAAATTCCTCTAAATCTAAATAAATTGTATATAACTTTAAAATAAAAAAAAAATTAAATTAATTAATATTATTCATTGCTTACTTACTTAATTAAATAATATATATTAATAAAGTTAATAAACTAGTTACTTTTATTACATTTTATTTTATTTTTATTTTTATAATTTTTAAATTTCGAGAAAATATCTTGACATTATCAATCACTAATAGTTTTACATACGTTATTATTATTATTATTATTATTATTATTATTATTATTATCATCATCATCATCATCGTCATTTTTGTACTTTGAGCTACAGTATGTAGTAGAAGTATTCAATGATTAAATTGCGGTCGATTTCCGTTTTGCCTTGCATTCGTATTAAATTCAAACTTAGAATGCAAGATTTTACTGTGTATATTCTAATGCTTTCTTGTGTGAAAATATTTAACTGTATGGAAGACTTATGACACTTATTTTATTTATACAGGGTGCTTCGAAACTCATGGGCAAAAATTTAAGGGCTGGTACTTTGAGCCAAGATGGTTATTCAGAATCACATAGTAATGCGGGGTCGAAAATGTCGTCCTCATATACCTGTTAATAATCATTTTGGAACAATAGTGAACTTCCTGACTATGGTTCATCAAAAACTAATGGATCTTTTACAAAAAGCACTTGACTGAAATTGATTAGTAAGCGGATTGATTATTAAATTAGGGACTATACAATGATTACATGATTGATTATTAAAGTAATTATTAACAGATAAATGGAAACAATGTTTCCGACACCATACCTATGTGATTCTAAACCGTCTTGGTTTCCTCTACCACCCTTTAAATTTTTGCCCATGATTTTCGAAACACCCTGTACATGACAGTTAGGATTTTTCTGCAGCTTCTAAAACGTTTACTATTGAAAAGTCTTTGATAAACTATATTTTCATATAGAACTTCGAGTCAGAGCATCTTTGCAATTGACTGAACACAGTCATGGCTTTTAAGTGCTATCAGTCAATACTTAAAGCACTATGGATCATGCTTAAATACCAGTGGATAAGCCACTGAACATTGTAGACGGTTGAAGTGTGAAGGACCTGTGTTCGGTCCTATTGCCCGGTAGTCGATCGAATAGTTTAGAGGTTTGGTCGGTTTTCTCCATACGTAACGGTAATACCCGGTAGAATTCTTTAAAAAGTCCTCCGACCAAGGCAATTACCAGTAGGCAGATTCCTCTCATGTGGGCTTGTCATAACGGAAAACAAATAAGCAAAGCTCTTTCGATGCTTCATTGAATGTTCGCTTGCAAAATGTTTTTCCTTGGAAAAATTTTCGGTTTTACTCGTTGCTCTGTTTGACGAGATTGTGTCTGAGACACCATGAAACATGTAAACTGTTCAGAAAACTTTTGGATTAAATAATTTTAATTTTTCGAGATTTTCCTGTTCCCGACTTTGAATGATTTATTTGACTCTTGTTTTTAACTCATCGTCTACAAACTCCACAGGAAAATGTGTTAGGAAATTTTTCGAGCTATTGGTACACATTTATTAAATTGAGTTGATTTCACAGAACTTCATAAATATCAATAACCTCGAACAGCATTTAATAGTAACACGCCTTAAAGTAAATGACGATTATATGAAAAAAATTACTTTTCTACTTAAAATAAAATACTAAAATATAAAATAATAATATAAAATTTTCTACTACAAATAAAAAAATCGAACTTACTCGCTGCGTCTCCAAAATTATTCGAGAACTAGTCAAATACCCTATCTACACTTCCGAAGAATAATTTACAATTATTCTGCAATACGCAATGGTCATTTAAAGAAATAATAGAAATCATATTTTATCTTGAGTAGTTCTTTAAATAATTATTATTTTTAATCACATTCGAGTATCTGCTTAAGTAATTGAGTATTTTTTCCATATACATTATCAATATTAAATATGTCGCATTCTTTCTATTGGAATCAATATTTTCTTTTTGTAGCTGACTTACATAATCAATTTTAAAAAGTAAGTACAATCAATTTCTATCAAATAAAATGTGATTGTCATAAGACATGTTATTTAATGATCACAAATTATTATTAGAATTCATCATATAAATACTAAGACAACCACCAGCGATTAAGAATTGAGATTACACGATCAAGTCCGTTTTTTCTCAATATTATGCAAGATCAGTTAATGATTATTAGCCACGGAAAGTACCAATTACACTATTTTAATATCTTCTGCCTATTTCCCATATTCCATTTCAAATGTCTAACATTTTTTATGGCAATTAATTAATATCCCGCACACACAAAAATAAATGTAGAAAGTCTTATATTTACTATTTGTCGTTAGTAAATGTTCACAGCCAGTTTGCTCTTTGATGTTATATTTAATAAAAATAAGTACTAAAAAACATGAAAGCAGTCTCCAACGTCAATTCTGATTTCCCTATTCAGACATCTGTTATTATCACCCTCCGCATTTCTTTTGCAGTGTTACTTTTATTTTTTTATGTTAATGCATTTGCTTTTCATTGCTATTTATTTGTTTTGAAAATCAAAAATACAAGATTTTATATATATATATATATACATTGGTTCAGCAAAATCGAAATCGAAATGATAAGATTATGAAAAAATTCACCATTTCTTCAATCTCTAATTTGTTATATTTTGAAAATAAAAATGCGAGTTGTTTCGGGAAAGTTGATACATTTGAGGATTTTTTTTTTCAGGAAAATCAAAATCAAAATGATAAGATAGTGAAAAAAAATTGTCATGTTCTTCTATCTCTAATATTTACATTTAGTTATTAATTTCTTTGCCAGTATGTATGTGATTAAATTAATTAACGAAATTCATAGGAATTGTAACTTCTTTATGCCTACATCAGGGATGATTTCATCAGTTATAGTGTAAAACAAATAAGACAAAAATTGGAAATTACCTATGAATTAGCCACAACTGTAAACAAAGAAACAAATTTGTAAACTGAATAAATTATTTTCAAAATTATTTGACTAAAACTAATAAGAATGCATGTTGGTAGCCTGCACAGCATTTACTTTAGCACCAATTTTTATTATTGAAATCTTCGTACAACAAATTCTTGCATGAGACCTTTTCCATCTAATCATGTTTGAGACCTTATCCAGCGTAAAAGTATAATTTACATGTAGTACAAATTTAATTCTGTTTAAATTTGGTTCTGAGGAAGAAACTCAATCCGTTTTCCATTTGTAATTTCGTAGCACTGTGTGTATGATAATAAAATGTGCATTTTATTTATTTAAATGTCTGAATATTAAAAAAAAAGATATTAAAAACTATAATGCACATTTATTATAGACAATGTCAGATGGTATGTTGAAATATTAAATATTTCGTTTGATAAAATATTATAAAATGAGAATTACTATAATATTATAGTTATAATCATTAATTCCATTTATATTTTTCACTATAATACAATATATAAAATGTAAGATAAAAAGTTCTTTATTTCTGAGCCACATTGACCTTTCCACAAGTATAGATTAAAAATACCGCACACACACTTATTTTTGTATTGCTGGATGTTTATGCTTGCTTCTGCCCATCTTGTGTGTATAAGAGAATGAGGAACTCACTTTGCTAATACCCTTTTTTTCAATAATGCATTCGTTTAATAATTTCAAATATGATTTACGGAATATTACAAGGGAGTTAATAATATTACGGAATATTATTAACTCTCGTGAGCATTTATCTCACGAGGTTAAATGCTCACGAGATCCAAAATAACAATCCAAGATTAATGGCACCAAATGCAAAATTAAAGGCGATAAATCAAGATAATTTTATACTCCTTAGGTGCAATGGTGCAGGACCCCTCACATAGCAAAATTAGTATTGCTATCTGTTTACACATAAAAATATTTGCAGCGAACTTTTATCTTACCCCAACTGACATCTTTCCCCGAACCCACGAAACACACACAGGTTCTCTGAACGTCTATTAACATTCAGAAAACGTCTTCTGAACGTTAATAGACGTTCAGAGAACCTGTGTGTGTTTGCTGGAACTACCTTATAACTAAAGTAAAATATAATATACTATCCGGTGACACTTATTATAATTTTACTAGACCTGCTATTTGATTTTTTAATACATTAAATATCTGATATTTGATATTACATATACAGGGTGGCCATAATTAAGCTGCAGGTGTTCAGGGGGTGCTGGAGAGAAAACTACCAGGAATATTCCAGTGAAACTTGGTATCTACACGTTTCAGAACATGCTCAAGTCAAATATGAAATAAAAAAATCGGCATTTTCACCCGATAGATGGCGCTGTATCGTGTTTCAATGCTTATGGACGTCATATATGCATATTTTAAGCCCATCGAAATGTGTAAAAACAAGACTCCATTGAGTAATGGTCAATCATGACTCTAAATAAGAAGGAACGTGTATTGTTAGTGAAGATATTCGTTCAGAATGGTAGCAATTATTCAGCTACTCTGAAAGAATACCGGCGTATGAAACGATTAAGAAGAGGTCCAATGAGTGTCAATGAGAACAAATAATGTTTTTTTTTCCAGAGCGTTTTTATGAATTGTTTAATTTGTGATCTTAATTTAAGTTAATTTTTATTACATGTTACTGTAAAAATTTAATTACTGAAGCCAATTGAATGGAATTTTGATAAACTGTAAATGATGTTTTACATTGTTTATATGCCTCTTAGAATGTCACTATGCTCTGTCTATCGGTTTTCGAAGTTGTATATGCCACAGGTGAGCCTTGAAATACGGCACAGCACCATCTATCGTGTGAAAATGACGATTTTTTTTCATATTTGACTTGCGCATGTTCTGAAACGGGTAGATACCAAATTTCACTGGAATATTCTCGATAGTTTTCTCTCCAGCACCCTTTGAACAGTTGCAGTTTAATTATGGCCACCCTATATGTAACTAATTAATTAAATATTCTAATTCTATTAACAACTCCGAAATTTTGATTAATAAATTGTTTCCTAGAAATGTGCCCCTTTTAAATAATTCATAATAAGTTACTCTATTTGTGAATTTAGTTTATAATATTCTAAATATTCTTGAAACATTGTATATAAAATTAATTTAGGTCTCTCATAAATTTAAAATTAGTAGAATGAACTCTCCTACCAATATACTAACAACTCTGTAGACCTAGGAGGCTCATTATAAATGCTTCTAAGAAATATAAACAAATTATTTACTTAAAACATTGAGAAATATATTTTTACTCCATTTTTAACTAAAAATTCCACACTGATTCATGCACAAAAATAATTATCGTGCATTTTTTATTCTTTAAAGATGAACACTATGTATTTTTAAGAATTTAAACATTTTCTGTTTCAGACACCAATGAATTTATGAAATTTCATATTGAAAAACTTTCAGTATAACTAATAAATATGCAAATGAAGGCTTTGTATAAATATTTTGCAAAAGGAATTTATTATTTTTCAACGTATAAGGAAAAAAAAGGAAGTTTTTATTCAACATTATCGTGCTAGTTTTTTTCGCATTTAAACTAGAGTATAGCAAGCAAACTTTATGCTGATGTGTAAGATATACATACATGTAGTGCCTCCAGTTTTCACAATGGCAGCGAGCCAAACTAGAACAGACTGATAAAAAAAACTACTATGAAAAAAGAAGCAAGAATTTAGTGCTTCCCGTGAACTAAAGTTTACTCTTCAGCCCTTGTAGTCACAAGTGTTCTTTGACGCTGGAAATATCGTACAGAGTGATGATACTTCACAAAGTTTCATGTTAACATGTCCTTGTGGACTTACGAAATCGTTAGAGGCATGTCAAATGCAAGGACGCAAAGTGTCAAGTGACCCCCGAGTAGTTGAAAGTTGTGGCTACACATAAGTAAGACAGGGGACATAAAAAATAACTAAAAAATAACTATTCTTTAGTTTTCATTGTACTTTTGTTATTCTTTGTCAAAAAAGTACGTTTTGGTAGGCTACTTTAAGAGTTTTATAATTTTTTATACAAAATTATTATTTTATAAAGAATTTATTTAAACATTGAAGTTTCTGAGAATGATTTTCAAGAATTCAAAATTCAGCTCAGGGTGTCCTCTTTATAAATAATCGTTTCTATAGCTATATGTATTTTTATAAAATGCTTGGATTGTGTAATTATTGGGGTAAAATATTCTACACATTATAATTTAACAAGAGTAACAATTAATACTTTATCAGTACTTAATCTCTTTTTGTAAACTGAAACAACCCTACTAGCAATTTTGTGCGGGCCATCATCGGCTGGCTACGTTGCCGGTGGTAGCCCGAGCAAAATTGCTCGTAGGGAATATCATAAGTTTTTATGAAATCTAAATTTTGTATAATTTTGCATGTTCCATCTTTCTCTCAAATTGATCTTCAATTTGCTGCTTTTGTTTTATTTAGGTTGAAATAGGGGAATAGCTATTGACGGCGAATGCATACTGACGAAATTTTGTAGGGGAACTATTTCGAATTGCACACTCAGAAAGCAATGAAATGTCGGCAAAAGTGCCTCAGCCCATGTTCACAAGTTCAAATAAACGTTTTCACAATTTTACTGAACTTTTAGATAAAACGAACAAAAATTGTTTAGTGCATTCTTTTTTCTTGAAATTAATAAATAATGAAACAAGTTTATAAAAAACTTTACAAAAATGCAAAACATGCACTAAAGTATACTACAGTTATATTAATGTAACTAATATTTAAAAATGTATTTCTGAGCAAATATTTATCGAATATTTTTAATTAGAAAAGTAAAAAAAATGATAACTTATTATGAAATTAAAATTCTAATAGTGGAATGAAAAAGTTAATGTCTTTTTTTGTAACATTTATGAATTTTTTTCAGTAGAAAAATTCTTAATACTTTTTGTAGAATAAATATTGAATGTTTTTCTCTGAAATAGAATTTTTTTATATTTCCAGTTTAATTATCAATGTTTTCCATTTAATTTATTAAAAATAATAACATACACAAAACTTTTTAGAACACATTCAATTAAAATTTGAAAGAAAACTAACACAGTGATTATAATTTGACGTAAATATTGCTGCATTTTATATGTTGTCATAATGTTTGCAGTGTGATTTTTTTTATACACTTTAATAGGAAAAGTAAAAAAATACATGTTAAAATTTAGTTACTTATTTATTTGATTCCGAATTCTAAAAAAAGGAGTTCTTTTGTAGTTTTTTAAGGCCCAAATGCTAAACATTTTTGTATGATAAAATAAAAACTTGCTCTTTTTTATGTATTTTAATTTTTTTTCAAGAATGAGATCTTTTACAAACAATGTTACTCTCATGATTGTTTTTGCCTTTAATTAGGATTTTAAATAATCAATTCTGAAAAAAAATTAACCGCAAAATATTTTGTTTTGATATGACAGTCTAATGAGAGATTTTTTATTAATAATTAAATCTAAAATGAACATTATTAAAAATGTTTCTTTTTAAGAATTCACGCTTGAAAAAAAGAAGACTTTATTACTGCATTTAAATCTCATTTATTAAAATACGTTTACAAAAGTTGGATCAAGATAGCTATTCATAGTTTAGATTATAATAGACTAGCTGCGTGCCCGTTCTTCTCACGGTAGGAAACGAAAAATTTCCTCACATGTGTAATTCGAATTAATTCCTGTGATGTGGAATCTAGAAAAAGCAAAATTATTTTACTCTTGACTTAAAATTTGCGTCATATGTGCAATAACCTGAGATCATTGCAATATAATGACACACACACACACACAAAAACTATGTCAGCGTCATTCGGTATCAAAAAGTGAAAATGGACCATTTACAGTGAACTTCTCACTTTCAAAATGTCTTATTTCCTCAGACATGCTGTCTTTTAGGTTCACGTTTTAGCGTTAAATACCTCAGACACTACATGAAATGGACATTTTCTTTTTTAAATACGTCACCCTCTCTTGCAACTCTTTACAAAAAGAAGAGAGATAAGAGATAAAACTGCGCGTTTGTTTAATTGTAAAATTGTTTTTCTAGATTATGCAGTTTAATTTTTCTTCTCACAAATAAATCCAGTATTTACAACAGGAAATCGAGCCAAGCAAAGATATCGTCTGCTCGCGGGACCCGTTTATATATATTTTTTTCAACTGGCAATTTTAATCATTATTACTATATCCATGACAACCAAACCGCAAGATATCAAACCGAAATTTATAAGAGGTGCTATTGAAATGAAAATCCTTCTTTACTTAAAAATTCGTAAAAATTCTTCTAATTTATATTTTCCCTCCGTTCTTCTTTTAAAAGTGAGCAAATTGTGTGCTCCGTCTTTTGCCGAAATATAAAAAAGCTATGACAGATAGAATTCAAGATGCAGCAGTTTTAAAAATATTTTTACAAAAGTCAGCGACAAATTTAATTTTATTTGAAAAATTCCCAAAAATCTGCAAATTATGTTACACAGTCCGAACAAACGGTTTTTAAAAGAAAATTTTCTCCTCTATACGATGATGTAAGTATCGTTTTCTTGCGAGTGCAATTACCGGCGTTATTATGTATTACGCAAGGAAAATCGCTAAAAATCGGACAAAACATAAAATAAAACATTTTCTAATTCGAATTTCGAAAAAATCGCTTCGAGGTGTGTCGAGACCCGTCTTGGAGAATTTCCGTCCAAAATTTGGTAGGTCTACGATCACCCGTTTCGGAGCTGCGCGAGACGCAGACAGACAGACAGACAAACTAACGGACAGTTTACACATTGTTTTATTTATATAGATTTCATCTTAAATTTTCAAAACTGTTCGCTACTTTAGGTAATTCATTTGTAAAATGCTACTTAATATGGAAGTCTGAAAAAATGCGAAGTATTCCTGTAAACAATACAAATATTTTTTAAACTATCGTGTGTTATTTGGAATACTTTCGATTTATATGATTAAATTTTTAAATAGAAAAGATCATTAAATGATATTTTAGTGTGTTACGTATAGTGTTATCATAAAAAAATGCCCGAGCACCATTTTGCAACTTACGACACATAGTATAAAAATATTTCATTTCACAACTCTCCTGCGAGAAAATTCCTTGTTTTCGTAAAAGTTACCATTAAAAGCAATTTGTAATTTCATATAAAAATTGAGTATGGTTAATAAAAATAAATTTACATGCAGTTGTCATAAACAATTGGCGGACGTCACTTCATGAGCTCTACTTCACACTGTTGCATCGTACAATATTGGTACAATATTGGCGATACATCAAAAATGTCACATATCTACAAAATGTAATGGAAGATGCATCACTAAATTGTAAATTAGTAGTACATGAAAGAAATATTGCGTTTTAGAGAAATTTGATTAAAATCGTGGATACACTTTAAGTATGAAGCTTTTTATGTCTAAAATAAGTTCAAGATATAACATGATGCGCATTACATATTTTAAAATTTTTGGTATTTTAACTTCCTATTTTACATTTAATACATTTAACCATTTTTAATAATTTTCACTTTTCTTGTTCAGGCTCTTTGAATAGGTATAAAACAAGTTACTTTGGTTTTTCGCGTTTTTTGCAAGTTAATTTAATCTTCCTAAGTGACAGACCTTCGGGAGCGTGAACTAAAGGTACATCCTCTTAACGCTTTATTGGTGAGATAACCTAGATGTCAATAATTTTATACATCTTCCTAATTTTTTAATTAAAACACAAAAAGTATTTCCCATGTTTTGTTTCTACCTGCTAACGGATACACATTCAATGATGCAGATTATCGAGATTTTATTTGGTGGCCGTTTAAGGCCCCTGATTCTGTATATACATGTCTTCAGGAATTACTACATTCTTTTTCACATTGACTGTGTGTTCTAGCTACCAAGTATATAACTCTTTCTAGATATCAACGACTGTAGTATGGTATATTTTAGTATTTAAAATAAATACGTTTACTGTTCACTTGACTGCTTTTAGGAGCTCCATTTTTCAGATTGTTTTGTTTTTCTGGACAATCTTTGTCGTGATTAATTCTGAGCTTCCGTCAACTACTCCATACTATCATTCATCGGCTTTAATTTTTAATCTAAAATTATAGACATAAAAATTCCTTAAATGATACAGGGTGCACAGCAAATAACGCTTCGATTTTAATATAAAAATCCCACAAAGATCAATGGGAGAATGCAGCAAATGGTATGTTTATTATGTAAGGTGCACAGATTTTATACAGGAAATTTGAAATAGGTTCAGTAGCAGCTAACAGATGGCGCTGCACATTGTAGTCCATTGATGATCATCAAACACAAGTATAAACTTATTGTTTGCAAGAAGTCATCACAACGGTAGTTTCCAAATGTCCACCTTCCACATACAGAGATGGAGCAAACGAATAACAAAATTTTTCACCACAGCCTGTAATGTCTCCACGGAAATAGATTCACATGCCTCACATATTGATGCTTCAAACTCGTCTAGCGTGTTCGGAGGATTCATGTATACGGTGTCTTTCATTTTGCCCCATAAAAATTGTAAAAAGGAGTGAAATCGGGAGAATATGGAGATCAATTCCTTATGGAAGCTTGCGATTACAGCAGCGTCTGTTAGTGGCTCTAACATTTCGAAATTTGCGCGCAAAATTCTTACAGCTTAGATAACAAACACACTGTTTGCTGCACACTTCCATTGATCTGTTGAAATTTGACACACGTTTTATTGAGTCAATTTGGGCAAAAAATAGCGCTAAGGGCAAGGGAATTTGGGGAAAAAAATCGTTTTTCGATACACCCTAGTCCACGCAAAACGAAATCGTTCGAATCCGAAGTTTCCGTGTGATTCCAGAAAAGCATGAGATTCGATTTGGGTATATAATAAAAATTGAATATGAAGTTATGTATTTTAGGAGGACGAAGTTTTAATATACTGAGCGTAGACATGCTTCCGTCAAATGTTCTGTTTAGTGCCCGTTGTAATTGCCTCCATCGCAGGCTTTGACTTCTAGTTCCTATATAACAATTGAGTGTGATTAAACTAATAATAATAAACGCATTAGACATACACATAATCAATTTTTGGATGTCTTTTCATAAGCTCTACTATACACACACACATGGGTACTGTGCTATGCTATATACTATGGATTTCTTTATTTAAATTAAATATATATTTGTATTTAACTGAAGAATTAAGCTGGATTTCCTGATTGACACAAATATTCAGATAATCCAAAACTGGCACGGATTAATATTTTTCATATGCTTATGAAAGCAATTAAAAATTTCAGAGAGGAATAAAACCTTATGCTTACTATTAGAACTATCGTTACATTATTGTATCAACCTTTCTTTCTTCATAATACGAGAAGTTTTGTTTGTAATTCTGTCGTAGGACGATAGGAACCGTGGATGTTTAAAAGCTGTTTATTTGTATTTCGGCGCTAATATAAGCACCGTGAATGTTTATAAGCATTTTATTTGAATTTCTGCGCTAGTATAGGCACCGAGAATGTTTATAATCGTTTTATTTGTATCCTTTGCCAGTACAGGCAAGTGAACGTTTATAATCACTGTTAATTTAATAAAAATTATCCTGTATTTAAATATAATGCACTTAGAAATGTGAGCAGAAATATTTCTTTCGCTGTCTCTCCTCCCTTTCCAGATAAATATGTGTTCAAGTGAAAGAATCACCGCAATGCATCTTAGATTAAAGAATCCCAAAATTTCTCCTCCTTAAAAATATGTTGAAAATTCTGAAAAAAGTATTTAAATGCGCGTAACTTTTGCTGTGTGGCGTGTGTAGCTAAAATCGGGTTTTTGAAACAGTCGCCTACGTGACGGGCTTATCAAATTGAAGAAATATTCATGAAGTCACATCTATGAAGGAAAAAATATATATATAAATGAATTTAAATTTCGAAGAGAGCTAAACTTCATCGCCATTTTATGTCAGCTGGTTTACGAATTTGAATACGCGAATTCACTTTCTGTTTTGTTAATGAGTTGCCGTTCTAAATGAAAGAAATGAAAGATAATTACTTTCTAGAATAATTTTATTGAATTTTGTTGACATAAAGTTATTTGGGAAATGTTCAGATAAAAATCAAATTACGAATTTTCACGGTAATGCAAAATAAGCATAATTAAATGTATTAAATTTTTAATATTATTTTCTTTACAAAAATTGTATAGTTTTTAATTATGATTGTAAACTTTGTAAATCTGGTTTTTATCGAAATGTTTAATTTCTCTTTATTATTCTTCTGGAAATTTGTTGATTTTTGAGCTAATTAAAGAATTTAAATTTAAGAAGTCGAATTTGAGAATGAATTTAAGGGAAAAAATTCAGTAGGAGTGAAATATAAACAAAAATGGGCTCCATAATGGCTGAGTGGATAAAACACTGAACTTCGTAGACTGCTGAAGTGTGGAAGTCTGATGCTCTGGCCCACCGCGCGGCTGTTGATCTAATGGTCTGGAGTTTTGGTCGATTTTCTGCAGATGTAACGTGAATAGTGTTAAAATCCTTAAGAAAATCGACCGACCAATTCCATAGTAGGCAGATAGCCCATGCGTAGCTTTACCATAAAAACACAAACAAAGTAAAAATATATATATATATCTTTTAGGCGCAGTGATTAATCATTTAAAATTTAAGAAATTAATTTTAGATTTACATTTACGAGTTAGTGCCATTAACAACATTTTTAATTAATATTGAAAGATCATTACAGTTTACATCAAAGAATTAAAGGTTTCTTCTACTGCGAATTAATTAATGTAGAGCAAATATTTATACAAAAAAAATCTCTATCCAGTAATTTGTATTAAAATAATAACTAAATTTTAATCCGTTTGTTTCATTATTAGTTTTTAAATACATTATACAGTTATAGATAGAAAGCTTTTTAATAATAGTTTTTGTTAGGATTTTTCTTTTTAATTTTGATTAGACTCTAGTATTCTATTACCTGGCTGAACAAAGTCCCCTATTGTGACTACAGTTTAACCAGAGCTTATGGCATGTAAATTAAACATGTACAAACACCACTAAAAGATTGGCCTTATTCTGGATATCTATTATTCACTTGCTTGTATTTGTATTTTCCTTATTGGTTATTAATTTAATATCCTTGAATTCTGAATAAGCCCATCTGTAAGATAAAATCACTTAAGTTAGTTTTAAAATGAAGTTAAATCATAGTTGGTATGTGTGATTGAAGTTATTGTCGAGGGCTTACAGAGGAATACAGAGTTAAACTAGGGCAATAATTTACAGTAACTGGGTTGCATTTTTTTTTTCTTCAAGAATAACTTTTTTAACATGTGGCGGCACGAGATCACCTTCGCGCACACAACACCCGGCAACTGAAGGCTGGTCGAATGGGTACCTTTTGGCCGAGCCAGATTGCGCCTCATTCTACCACCCACAAGTCGCTGGGTTCAAAACCAGCTCTCGCCACGCGCTCTCCCTACATTGATGACCCGGACAAAGAACACGCATTCTGCTTCTACACCGACAGATGGCGCCAGCACCGACCTCTTCCATCTCTCTCTCGGTTCTTTAAAAATCTGCAACGAGCGGCAGCGACCTCACCAAAGTCCACAACGAGTGGCAGCGTTTCATAACGCTTGGAACATAGTTCGTCAGCCTCCGACTGTCTCTCTAGGGGGTGAGTAGTGTGGCGGCACGAGATCACCTTCGCGCACACAACACTCGGCAATTGAAGGCCGGTCAAATGGGTACCTTTTGGCCAAGCCGGATTGCGCCTCATTCTACCACCCGTAAGTCCCTGGGTTCAAACCCAGCTGTCGCCACACGCTCTCCCTACATTATTCATAAAGTTCTTGAAGTTTCTTTAAATTCGACAGTTATATATTGGATATTTCAAATTACGATTCCTAGCATTGCTTGTAAGCAAATTCAATTTAAAATGCTGTGAAAATGCATAAAGTTTCTGAAAAATAAAATACTCTTAACTATCTCGCGAGGCCTGTCTTTTTCCAGAAGCCGCGTGTTCTGTGATAGTCACTTCTTCTGTCGCACATGCAATAGGAAATATCAGTTCACCGAAGAGTTAACAGTTTTTTATTACCGAAAATGCACCAAGAGAGTCGCAAAGTAGAGAAAGAATTTATTTCACTCTCCTAATCCGAGCCATCGTAAGTCTTTTATTACTTTGTTCGGGGTGCCAAGGGAAAGTGCAGGTAGAGATAGCCCCAGACTCTTTTCTTGGAAAAGGGGCTGTTCGATTCTTTCAATGCGGTTATAAAGCGAAGCCCCTTTTATCGGCTGATAACGATTCTTAAGGAACAATGGAAGAGGACGAACGAACAGGCTTTTGCCAGTTTTATAGCTTTAATTTATTTCGGAACACATGGGATCTGAGAGAAGTTTGAAGTGTCTGGATTAACTGTGACACCTTAAAAAAAAGAGAGAGAGGACAGCGTGAACTAGTTTAATACGCCAAAGTGGGGGGAGGGCGAAAAGGAAAGAGTTGTCAATAAAAATGCATTCACTTCTGGAATTGTTTTTGATAAGTATTCGGCTGTTAACATCTAGGGAGACATGCACATGTGTTCTAAACAACAGCATGTAGTGAAAATGTCGCGATGCAGTTTAGACAATAATTTTATGGATTACGACTTAGCTATATGAATTTATCGGTATCTTGAAAAGAATAGGAGAATCATTCATAGATACATCAAAACATAGCATTAAAATTATGTTGACAAAGCTTAATGATATCGTTTTGGGGATATTACTCATGATAAAATGCAGCTTTCCAACACTTGCTTTGAGATTTTTCTACTAATAAAACTCATAATTTAAAAATCATTGTAAAAGAATTCAAACGAATTGATTGAGATACATTTTCTTTTTAAATACTAGGGGCCAAGTCCCCTAGACTAGCTACGCTCGCTTTTCGTATGAGGCATTCGGCCACTAATAATTCTTATTCGTAAATAATGCATAATTTCAACAAGCTAAACCCAGAGGTTGGATCAGATTGAATGTTACCGAGCTACACATTGCTTGATTCTTGCATGTTGCTTGGAACATAAAAATTTAAGCTTCGCACTATTTTTAATTATGTGAAACCCATGGAACACCTTGCGTATTAGCCAATTATTGGCGAATTTTCATAATTTGGCAACTTGCGTATATGTATAGTTAATAATTAGCTTTAAGAAAACAATACTTAGTATGCTTTCTTTGATAAAAACTACGGAACAGCTAGGATAGCTTGCCACTAATGACGTCTTTTCATTATTTGGCGATTAACACATGCTCACAACCTATAATGACTGCTCATTTAAGGTTCCCGGAAAACCGTTATCCATGTATTACATAATCCTTTGCAGATTGGCGTATTGAGCTCCACGAATTATATCATCTCGCCGCGCTGGCAAATATCCAAAGTGTACTATAACTGCTATAATGTCACAGTTAACGCCACCCAATATTTCTAGTTGTAGCAAATACTCCAGCTGGACCGAACCGGTTTTAAAATAATCTGCATTTTAATTATTTTTCATTTTCAAGATATTGGATTCTAACATTTTTGAATTCGCGGTTTAGATTCATCCTGCTTGGAAAGATACCATTTTGTCAGATCGTACCTAATGCCAAGATGGCGCTTTTAAAATCAGTTACAATTAGTTATTCTGTTTTGGAAAAACGAATCATGGCTAATTCTAAACCCCCGTTGTCTAAACGAACTTACTATTTGAAAATTGTCAACTTGTGTAACACACTTTGAGTTCTTTATTTCATATACTTTTTAATTTGGCGTAAAAAGGGTGTCATTCTACTTCATATTTGTCAATTTCGTGCGATACTTGGAATTGCTTTGTTGCAAAAGAATGAATGGATCTTATGCCAAATCTGGAACCATTATGTTTTATTTTTTCAGTTTTTTTATTAATATCTTCTAAAATATTAATATCTTCGATTTTCGAAATTTAAGTCAGCTTATCAGGTTCCTCGGAATTTTCCAAATCCGTGGACATGTTTCTCGAAATTTAAATCCTCACGGTTTAAAAGAAGATAGGCCAACAAGCTATTGACAGCGCCAGCAGCGGCGACAGCGGCCTTTACTTTTTTTTAGAATAGAGAGATATAATGCTCTAGTTGATAAACTTTAAGAATATGTAAAATATTCATGTAGTAGATCATTTTAAATATACATATTTAAATTATTAATTTATTTCATATTTATTTTATAATCATGCTTTTACAAGAAAAACAGCTATACTGCACGATATTTATATGAATATATTTTCAATAGTTGTTAAGTTTATTCATCGAATTGCGAAATTTTTAACTTATTATGAATGATACCGTTCTAAAACATTTAGAGATTAGAATAGCCCCAGTAAATCAGGTAATTAGGGGAAAGTGGACCAAATTCATCCTGGTGGATCAAACGATCTACATACGTTTAGATACAGGCCGCGCCATCTACCGGGTAACACATAAACTCGTTGTGCCAAGTGAAGAAGAAACAATGGCAGTATTCAGGCGGTTACAGTATTAGGCATCTAAACAGAATTCTTCGAAATATTGGGTTTTATAACATCTGATATAAGACCAGCACTACTTTTCCTGTTTATTTACACATACGGTTGTTCATGTTCAGAAATATGACTTGGTTTACTGAATAAATTATTTTTTAGATAAAAATTACAATTGCTTAGTTGGTTAGGCTTTTTGGTGTCATCCAGTAATCGGACCTAAAGTGGGCAGTTATATTGCCAGGTAAGATTATCCATCGACTGAAGACACTACATTACCGGTTCCTAGCCATCGTTGTAGGCCTTCAACCGTTCTCGCCATGCATGACTCCCCATTACATTATTTAATCTATTTCGGCGTTTATAGTAAGCTGTAAATATTGAATTATAATTTTTAAATTCTATTCGATTTTATTTCTTGTGACGCTTTTTTATTTTAATTTTTTTAAATACTTATGCATATTATATGATCGTAAAACTTATTTTCACTATCTATGACTATCACTATTTTTGTATCGTTTATTTTGCCGAAAATACGATTTACACTTATTTTTAAATAAAGGATCCTTTTGCCCTTTGGTTGAGGGCAAAAGGAAATTTAAATGATCCTTTGGAAACTTTCTGGAAAGTCTATTTTTTTTCATTACTCAATATGCTTTTAAAGTATTTTTAAAATATGGTTATTTATAAAATACAGTGTAAAATATGATACCAAAGAGCCAAAGTTTTGTTTAAAAATTGTTGTTATTTTATACAAGCTTAAACCTTAAGGGGATCATTTTAGGCCACTTTCTCCTAGATAAATAGGAATTGAATAATAGATATTTTAAAAAATATTGAAGTTGGTAATCTCATACAATAATTACAGTCAGATAAATTTCAATAGAGTATACGGGTTTTAATACAGACTAAGCAGCACTGCGTTTATGTTTTGCTGCTTGATGATACTTTTATAAATAATTTTATTGCAGATCATCGAAATACTGTAAAAGCACGCATTTTCGTGAGCCGTAATATTCCCGAAAATGAAGATGTCGGTGATTTCGCGAGCTGAAAATTTAGCAAAGTTTGTATGAATAGAACCGAAAATTGAAAAATCCCGAAAGTATGGAAATATAGAACCACTTTTGCATAAGGCATTTTAAGAAACCTCCTTTGTCCGAAAAGTTCGTCCCCTCTCCCCAACTTATCACTCTAGAAATAATCCGCGGTGCTTATCCATCATCTTTGACCTTGGGTCAACGAGCATTCCACCCCAAACATTGTTAAATGAATGAACTGCATACTATTAGTTGATTTATTGTTTTACATCCAAGAAATAAAATTGTATAGTATTCAAGAAAGAAACTTGCCATGAAAGAGTTTGTAACTGTGCAATAAATCATTAAATTTTGGTAAGTGAAAAATTTCTGATTTTTTTTGTTATCTGAAGCGAAAAAAAAGTATTTCGCGAGGCTTTAATTTTCACGATTACGGCGGGTTCGAGAAAATCGAGGAAATTAGATTCACGAAATTGAGTGCTTTACAGTAAATAATTTGTAAAAGTTAGCCGCATATTAAAAAGCACTTCTTGAAACGAATAAATCGTATTTTTTTAATCTGGTGTTTTTTATGTTTAATTTTAATTATTTTTATAAACTTAGTTCTCAAAATAAACAAAAGTTCATATAAATTAAATTAGTTTACGAAACAGCATTGAATAGAATTTTCTTCAGATAATACACCCATTATTCGTAGTTTATAGAATAGTATAAGACGGGAAAACCTAATTTACTCTTTGATTGTGATATTAATGCACTGTAATTTTACAATTTTCTTCTATTTTTAAAGAATAAACATACATGTTTCATAATATAGCATAAGTTAAACAGATTCGTTTTATTTTGTTGGCTAAATTGTAATGTAGTATATTCAATTCTATAAATAACTCGTCGATTTTTATAAGTATTATGAGATATTTTTAAAAAAATACTTTTTTGATATTGGCCAGTTCAGGTGGCAATTCATTCATTGCTTCTAAAATGAAATAATGCGGGCATTTTCATTTGCGAATTTTCATGTGTATAATAAATTCAGACAACGTTTGAAAAATGTTCAACAGAAAAAATGACCCATCTGTTTTGTTTATGAAGATGAAATTATTATAAATATATGCTGAAATTCAGGGTATAATTAATGGTTACGCATTTTATTGATTGAAGTAAGAATAATAAAAGATAAATGTTTAGATGTTTGAACGTAATTACCAAGTTTTAGCACATATATTACTATTAATTACTGTTAAAAAGGATGTAGATTTATATTTCATTTACTTTTGAAAATGTTACAGCGTAATAAATTACAAGGCAGTACCAACTGTTTGTTATTTTTAAAATCAGAATATTAATTTAAAGATAGTTATTTTTAAAATTGTTATTTAACTGTCGCTCATAACTTAGCAGCATTTAAATAAACATAGTTTTCTAGGATTAATTTTTCTTTAATTAGCTTTTAAATTACAACTTTTCATTAGCTATCCACATTGGATGGTCTTTGAATGTTCTGCTAGTCTTTAACTGTTAGAAAAGAACCTATGAGAATACTTCTGTGTGTTCTTATAAAATTCTACGTTCACAGTTTTCAATACGGAAGACCGTTTAATCTTCTCTAATAACATATACTAATGTCTTCTAATGGAGTGTACTCCAAAATTTACGCAAGATTTGAATTAAATAGAAAAACAGGGTTTTTTTTTTCATTTTCAATTTTTAAATATTGAAACATAAAATACATAGGATAAGGGTTATGAATGGCATAGCACATGAGGCAAATAACCTCCATGGCTTTGTTGGCATATACGAATTTTTTTGTCGAAATTTTCCATGACTATTCAGTATAAATATGGCTAAAGTTTCGTAGGTGCAGTGTTGAATCTTTCAATGCACGGGTGGATGTGGGCTTGTTGACTTAGACCTTTGACTTCAAATAACCTGATAGAAAGAAATGGAATGCTGTTAAATCACAAACTTTCTCATCCGTTCATCGTCAAAATCATCATGAACAGAATTTTCATTATTTTTGAAATAGTGTTCAACAGTGAAAACGCGATGTGCTTCATTTTTACTAAACTTAAACTGCCAGCTGTCAAACTTTTTTTGTTGCTATAACACTAAATTAATTAATTTTCTATTTAATTCAAACCTTACGTAAATTTTGGGACAGCTTTTATATCAATCGAATTAGTTAAAGAATAAAGAATATCGAACAGCCGTTACCAGAAGAGCAAAATAAAACCAAAAACGCGAGAAAAAGGATATTTTGAAAGGATATTCTTGATTATTATAATTCTGAGGTCAGTTTTACTGCTTTTTTTACGCTAAAATCGTTCTTTAATGTTAGTGATAAGGAAACACGACTATTATACGATCGCATGCAATAAATACGATTGACAGAAGACAGATAGTGAGTTCGGTTGTTGACATATACCGTGACTAGGAAAACGTGGAAATTCGCTTCTGTTTTATTACTTCGGCCGATTCTCAACTCAGTACATCCAAATTTTTACTGGTAAACGTTTGTAATAAATTAAGTTTATATTATGGTTTCCTTTTAAAAATGTATGAATGCTAGAAAAACTTTTCATAGCCCATGGTATTGTAAATAACGCATATAAATTTCGTATGAATAGATGCACAGTGTTTGAAAAGCATTGTCCCAAACCGAAAAAAAGAGACGTGAACGCGAGGTATATGTGTTGCTCGCATTGCCAAGAAATTTGATTAAGAACTAGTTCAATTCACAGATAACACAAAAAATTAGTTCTAAAAACTCGTTGAACACTTTCCACGTACAATTCATAGCAACTTGATAGTATTAATTGACTAGATAAAGGTGAAACAGAACAGATTTAACAAAAAAAAAATAACGATCGCATGGTAAAAACAGTTCAGAAAAAATACACTAAGTGGATTACGGAGCAGAATTCAACACTGTTCTACAATTTATAGGATACCACAATCCACTTTCATAACTGGAAAAACGGCTCAAATGCACAGTGTTCCTTCTGCAAGGGCAACGCAAACCACTTGCTGAAGTTGAGAAACTGTCTTTCCGACTGACCCCTGCTCTTATTTTTGTACTTTCCCAAGTCCTAAACTTCTCAGTAATTTCAACCTGGAATGTTTCAACCTTTTGCTGCAACTCATTTGCGTAATGACACTGCTCTACAGAATGTCCTCCCATACAGCTGCGTACCAAAAGTCACCTAACCTGAGGACTTCCGAACCACCACCAAATTTGGTTCCCTAAATCGAACCAAGATTATACATTCATCAAGCATACTTAGTGATATATCGGGATATTGTATTGTTATCAAAAGAATGTCGCGCTGTAATTAAAAAAATTAAATACAACAAAATGCAAACTTTGTTTAATTACCATGAGAACATTTATTTTTCATTAAATTAAACCTTAGAAAAGAAAATTAGCCCCAAAATTGCTAACACTATCGCTGACAGTTAAATTACGGTTAGAAACACTTAGAAAGTCCTCCTTCAAAGGACCCCCCACCATCCTTGGAAATCGCCCTAGCGTAGCGTTGTCATAATCACACAAACAATATACAAACAGACAAAATGAAATAATGGCGATTTCTAACTTTGTTAAGATTAAAAATATAAGTTTAATGAAATTCACTTTTATAAAAAAAAAAAAATATTTTTTAATCACTGCAACTCTCAATTTCCATTACATCTAACCTACAGCTAATGCCCGAAATTTCTCCCCAATCTTTATCACATTCCCGTCAAAGTTAGTTTCACTTCTACAAATTCGTTAAACCTCCGGAGTTTTGTAATAAAATTAACCACCCCCCCTTTACCGTCCCCTTTCAAACTGCGAGTTTCGATCCCCACGTTCACCTACTGAGCGACCTCGATGCAATTTCTGCAGACCCTTGACTCACGTTAATCAGCTTTGATTTAATTTCGTCCTTGTCCGGCCCGTAACAACGCTCAAGTACATGCCTTGGAATGCATTAGTGATGGATTTGCAGAAGATATCCGCTAAAGGCAGTAATTAAATTCCGGGCTGTATGCTTAGTTTTATTAAGCGATAAAAGAGTGCATGTCTTATCCACAAATGGATAGTGATGGAACTGTAGCTTGTTAAATTAGGAACAAAATATAAAAGAAAAAATTTGGTTTCTATCTACCACTTCATTTAGTATAGTTATTTTTTTTTCATGCACTGTAGAGAAAAATTTGCCTAAGTACTTTTGAATGTAACAGGTTTATATCTGTAATCTTACTATGCACAGGTAAACTTCAATGTTTATGGCATATTTATTTTACAATCCAGTTTTCACGTAATGCTTTATACTTTAACAGGGACATAAAATCACGAATAATTTGTTCCATATGAAAGATGTAGATGCATTCTACATTTTTAAATTTAAATTTTAGCTTTACCAGAATTGTTACAATGTTAGTACTTTGTGCAAGTAGTTGTTATAGCAACAAGTATACAAAAATGTGCCAATAAATCATGTTTGTACATAATATTTTTGCATTTTCCGGAGAACTAAGAACTAAATTTCTATGAAAATGTGAGATTCGCACCTACATACTTTCATGTAATGTTCCTAATAATTTCTGCGACGCTTATACAACTGTATTAGTTTGGCATTTTGTTTATATATGTACAAAATTTAATTTAAAAGATGAGTTGAATAGCATTATTATTGTGTCTTATCAAAATAAAAATACATTAAAATTATGCAATTGTTCTGATTGAATGCTTACTAATAAATCATGCAAATTTATTTTTCCCAGTGTTCATACAAAGACTAATATGACTGCAATTATATTTAACCAGAAAACATACATCACATCATCATGTTCTCATTGTCAAAAAGCTAGCTACCTCTTAACTTAGAATGCAATGCAAAGTTGGATCAGATGCTTACAGGCTTTTGAAACGAAAACTACGCTACCTGAGGCTGAATCACATTTCTCCCCGTCAAAATACAAAAAGAAAACCCAACAAGCAGCTCGATTTCAACTTTCCAAAAATTAATATTTAATATTTATTTAGGAAAGGTAAAATACGGTCCACAAAGAAAACATGCACCCTATAAGTCCTTGTCAGGGGAATATTTATGCCCTCTTTAGATGAAAAAAAAATATGTACCCTTTACTTCTCTATCAACAATGGCGACGGATGCATTTTTTATCCCAGCCCCAAGAGTTTTTCTCCAGCTTTTTATCAGCCTTTAAATCACGTGAATCATTTACTCAAAAGGATATCATTGACATGAATTACGGCGCAAGTCATAAATTTATTGAAAGGGAAATGTACCTCGGAGAATGTGATAATTCTGCAAATAACTGAAAAATTGCGTTACGGATATCGAATAAATCTATATTTTCTCTAAAAATGTCTTCGTCGTATTTCTTTTTTATTTTATTTTTTAATTACATCGATGAAAGCGATGTGAATAAGTGATGGATAATAGAAATTGTGTTTTGGCAGTCTTTTGAGTGATTTCTGTGATCCGGTGATTGATTGTTCATATTTATAACATCCATTCTTTGGGCTATGGCAGGTAGATTACTAGCAATAATATTGATAGTAATACTTTACTCCAATACTACTAAGATAAGTACTACTTTACTCCATAGTACCATAGTTAAATCACTCCATAGTTAGTTTCATTTGGTTCTTTAGAATCCTTGATAGAGCATGCGGATGAGAAAGCAATTTCTACTACCTTCAGGACGAAGATGAGAAAGTGAATTTTTCTGTTGCTGTTGTTGTTACTGATCCTAGATTGTCCAGCATAGCTAAACATTATCCATAAATCCCAAAATAACCAAAAAATCTAAAAACAATAGAAGATCCCGAAGGACTTTGTTCTTTTTAAAATCCAAGAAAGCTAAAATATGGGCCGGAATGACTATGCCAGTCTTACACCAATGGCACTGGGACCATAAATTTTTCACAAATTGATAAAATTTTTCTTTCTACGTCAGCCACTACTAGGTTTTAAGAAGCTTCTGTGCCATCATAAGTGACCAGAATCCTAGTAGATAATTTATATAGCTCTTAATTATTTAAAAAGATGGTAGCTGTTTTTTATTATTTTTTATTTTTTTATTTTTTTTATTATGACTATAGAATGATTCCGACGATGAATCAGGGGTTCAGTTGGAAAGCAACATTAGCTTATTAAATGGATATGTACGTTTTATTGTTCTTTATGCTGGAATGATGGCAGCTTACAAATGGAAAAATATTTTAAATGTATTTCTGTACTTCCGCATTGAATACGCATGAAGACAGTAGACACTGTTTTAAAGCTTTCATGACAAACTGATCGTTACATTCTCTGTCATCAAATTCGAAAGAAAATCTTAAAAGCTTCTATTAGGAATTGTAACTCTGATCACATCTTACAATGGCGCCAGCAGTGACCCAATCTGTCGAAGTTCTGTTCCCATCAGGACACAGAAGGTTAGCCAGCACCTACCTTGGTCACCACTTGGAGCAGGGTCGGGAACTCTTCTCTCAAGTGGATTGCTGTGTGATCGCATATTCGCGAATGGGAGATGGCGCACATAAAATCTGTTCTGCTCTAATGTCTGTATGTTAAAACGATAACTTTAAGGGGATTCCAATCTAGGTGAGGGTCTGTCATCTTAAATTGGTCCAAAATTGAGCGACTCGTCTTCGTAGGGGGCACCAATACGACCAAGAATTCCCGCCTTTCTAGACATTAGTGCTTACAGGGCACGCACCTTCATTGGAAAAAAATCATGCTGTGGGCTACTGTGTCCTATTTGTTCTAACGAGCTCCTAATCATTCTGTTCACATATTTTGACTTAAAGTCTTAAAATATTACATCTGTTTTCATTTTAAAGCAAATATTTTTATATCTGTAGTCTGAAGAAATATTGTAAGTCTAGCATGCAGTTCAAATGTATCCTCAGAGGGAACGTTGATTTTTATAAATAATTCATATAATGAATGCTCTAAGAAACACAAGTTACCTTAAAGTTTTCGCTTATAATGGAAAAGAAAAGAATGCTAACATATGGAGCAATTATGAAATTTTTGATGCATTCTGTTGAATTTAAATCTGTGAGAGCTCTTTCCGTTTATAGTGTGACAGATTGGTACATGTTCCTTACGATAATTTAGATGCCGTACATTTTTTTCAAACTTCACAAATAAGTAATATTTTTGTTATATTTTGAAATGAATTATCCTTTTTTAAATGCAGTTTGAACAGCGACTGACCGCACAATTTATTATGTTGAAAGTCCTTTTAGTGACCTTTTAATGAAACTACCGAGTCAAATACAATAAAAAATGGAAGGTGTGCATCCGCAGGTTACAACATGCCTAAATAAAAAGTTTTAACACTCTCAGAAAAATAGTATTTAATATATGAGAGATACATGGGTACATACAGACGCCATGCAGAAACTAATCAAAATTTATTCAGGAACGGACATATGATGTGCACACACACACACACACATTCATTACTTCTTACAAGGAACTAAAATAAATCTTAGTCAATTAATTATATATATTTTGATTTCAATACACTACGACTGCAAGGATGTATCTGTTAATTATGTATATTTTTATTCTTGCATTGTAAAATTTACTTTCTGTCACTCAAAATGTAATTTTCAAAGTAGTTCTACTAAAATTTGTTTTATTTGTAGCAATTTTAATGAGTTATTTAAAAAAAGTTGATCTTTTTAAAAAACGTAGATCCCAAATTATCCCGAAAATATTTTTATGCTTCGAAAGGAAAATATTTCATGAACTAATGAGCCGTCTTACCTTCTACCTCAGATCTCTTCCTAATATGAAACGAAAGGTAATATGAAAAGTATTTAATGAGCCATGATTCAAAAACAAACGAGTAAAAATATAATGGACATGTTGGTTGAAAAATAAATGGAACAAATTGAAAACATTTAAATTTATCGATAGCACTAATTAGTTGTTTTTAAATATAATGCTTACTTCTGACATATCCTTGTAACTTACTTTGACGGTTGATTTCCAGTGCTTAAAGTTTATAAAAAAATTGAAAAATAACTTGCATATGGCTTTCTGAAATAAGACAAAATATATTTGAGTAACGACATGAAATAAATAGTGAAACAAAAGAAAATGTACATATACATTCGAAAACCATTTTTAATGGAAATTCAAAACTCTATCTGAAAATAAAATGTAATGGAACCAATTTTTTTTTCTCGTACCAAGTGTTGCCAGGCTATTTAGTTGGCAATAATGATAATGAACAAGTTAATGTGGCAGAATTAAAACTATTTATTAAATACTTTTAAGAAATGAAATGTTGATTCCTCGTTTATCCAGTTGGTAATAGAAGAATTAGTTTTTATGGAGGTAGCTATATAGCCAGGAACGTTGCTAGTGACATCAGATGTGAATTCTTGTGATTTTGTTTTCTCAAATAAATCCTTCTACTGGTTAGTCCTTGAAATTTAATATTGCTAATTACAATAGCTAACATTCTACATGAAGAAAACCGTTTGTATTTCTTGGAAATTACCTAATAGTCATTTTTGTTGCATTAAATGTTATTCTTTTAGTGTTTTACTCTGTTAAAATTTTATTCACTTATTACCATTTTCTTGGACGTATACGCTGTTTAATAAATTGACTATACAGTGTAAAATGTATGTAATAGGATCTAATAAAAATAGTATTTAATCTAATGTGTTAATTTCGAAATGTTCATTAAATGCATGGCAGCTAGCACTGATACATTATAGTTCTCTTATAAAATACTTTTTTAAATAGTTTACATGTGCTTTTGTGATTTATCATTCATACATATTTATAAATTTAAATGAAAATTCTGTCCGTTTTCAGTAACAAATAAATAGTAAAAATACAGAGTTTAATACGACTGTATTACTTGTTTCAATATTAAAGAAATCTTTACACACACACAAAAATTTCTGCACGCCATACACATTTATAAAGAGAAAAATGCATACATATATGTGTGATAACTCTTCAGCATGTTAAGGATAAGACTTATTTCAAAATATTACTTTTTATTAATAATTTAAACTAATACTGTATACACATATAACAATAGACCAAATGCAATACGTTGTCGAAAAATATTAAATCTTTTCACATGACTTCCGCTGCTTTCTAACTGCATAACCAGAGAAGAAAGACAGTCGAAGAAACTGCTGAAAACATAGTAACAGTACCCGGAAAGCAATCTTTCTTTCGATAATGAAATATCAAGTCAGGAATTTAATTTCTATCTTTCGCTGACATCGGGACTATCTCATCAGATTCTGATAGATGGCATCCGAGCGTGTTTCACCGTAACAACCTGAAATTCTTGTTCTGCTGCTTGTTCAATAACATCGAAAGGAAGTAAATAGGAAGGAATTAACATGAGTTCAGAGAGACGATGCCGGTTTAATGAAAATTTAATGCGGATGAGATTTCATGAGAAACATTATGAAATCGTTGTAAATTTCAGAATTCCGTGTAGATTTCTAATGATGTTTGTTTTTGCATGTATTATGCATTTTGGAGTGATTTTCCAAACCCTGTGCTGTTTGTTAGTGTTTGTGTTAAGCTTTAAAACTTGTTTAAAGCAAGTAAAGTTCTACTGACAAAGAACATGTTGTAGATAACTTTTAAAATGGAATTGAACAGGATACATACATTTTAGTGTCTTTGCAGCTGAATGCAAATTTTTACCTGTTTCTTTTAAAACTTCTCAAGTTTATGCTACTAAGTATGTTCATTTAGATAAAATATGTAAAATGAGATATAATTAATATGTTTTATAGATTAAAATGGCTCAAATTTATTAGAATTATATGGCTTTACCAATACAAGTACAATCAGTGAAAGAACGATTACTGTAGCATTTAAAGTAATGCTAATGTAAATTTGTATAATAAGCATAAAAAATTACATTAGATACACGTATTTATCGACACTCTTACTATTTTTATAGTATAATATATTTCATATCTGCAAGAAACCCACAACTTCGACTTTTTTTACAGTTTCTCATTACAATCATTGTGTTAACATTTACATTTTGTACTAGCTCTCACTTAATTTTAAAGAGTTTTAGGAAGATAAAACAAATTCTTATACAGAAATATTCAAATAAAGCTAAACGAATAAACAATATATATATGTATATATATATATATATATATTACGATACCCTACAAAAACATTTCCAGTTTGTAAAATGTACCCCTACAGCAATTAAGTGATGTACAAAAATTTCAACCAGGCATCATAAAATGACTCAGAGATACTTTGCAATACAAATGGTCAGGGTATATACATGAATTTTTGCCCTCATTAACACTATGACGGCTCGTTGTAAACCTTGTTTAGCAGTGCACAGTGGCTGCATTCCATACAAAGTGGACTTTTCCCGATATATGATGTAGCATAATTTGTTCGTTCTTCTCAAAACTTGTGTATTAACTAACAATTCACTTCTTTTTGGTATTGTTATTCTGCTGTTAGCACTCTCCGAACAATAATATATCTCAGGTCCAAAATTTGCTGCAATAGACAGAATATTTCTTCAGTTATAAACTATTTTGTGATTTTAACCTTTGTACAACAGTATATATACATATATACTCACTAAAGTGTGTGAGTTGTCAGATTTATGTGTAGATGAAGTCATTATATTAGAATAACCTTAAACAGTGCAATTCAGTAAGAGTTCTTAAACATGTTTTTATTTTAAATACATATACAAAAACCCTTAGTTCTTCTGAAGACATAGTTCTTTAAGACACTTTCACTTACATAATTCATGAAAAAGTCATTCGTGTTAACCAACCTTGTCGGTCCCTAATAGCACGGAAGGTCGCAATGAGGTCACCGTGACGTTCCTGTGAGTCACATTGGTGACTCACAGGTGAACATAACTGACGTCATTTATATTCACACTGGTGAACATAAATGACGTCAACTGGAAGTCACAGTGTGACTTGCCAGTGACAATAGCTTGTGACTTCTTTGCGACGTCAACGTGACGGATCGTTTGTGACATCTTGCCAGATCTTGCGACTTTTCGTAATTTTTCCTACTTTTGAAAGCACCATGCGACTAAATTTTATGACTTTGCGATATTGCTACTTTCTTGCGACGTTTTGATTTTGTAAATTTTAAGTAATTTTGGGAATTTCTCTAAAAAAAAAGGTTTTTTTCAGTTTTAAATAAGTGGAACATTTGAGTCACAGTGCTGTGAATGTTACAGCTCTGCAACGTCGCATTGAAGTCACAATGTCGTGCACCATGAAGTGACGTGACGTCACTTCATGGTGACGTCACGTTGTGACGCTGCCGCAGAAGGACATTAGATAGTCAAGGCGACTTATTTGTGACTCATTCGCGACAACCCGTGACGGTCTTTCACGTCGCATTTAGATCACGGTTCTATGAATGTTCTTTACGGAAAAAAAGGAAAAATAATTTTATGGCTATTCCTTTGAAATAACAGAGGTAGCATGGGCGTAGCCAGCGAGGGACAGGGTGGGGCAGCTGCCCCCTAAAATGAGCTAGTCATAGGGTCTGATCATGACAAACATGACCGGGCATTCTCCGGTTAGACTCCATGTCCTGCCCCCCCCTCTAATGAAAATCCTGGCTACGCCCTTGAGAGGTAGTATTATCTTTTTTTTTATGATAAAAAGAAAACAGATTGAATCTTTTTTCTGTAAGAGTCTACATTACAAAAATATCCGCTGAATATGTCTTTGCTTAAAATAATTCTAATAAAATTAATAAAAAACTCTCATGTTATTAGAGGATTTTTAATTCAAATGGAAAACAGAATGGTTAACATTACATTCATCGTAAAAGAAACTCCACTTATTTCTAGAATAAATTTGTTCATAAAAATAATACAAACGCTATGTATTATCCGAAGATGATAATACTTCGTCAAAAAACTGTCTTCTGAGTTTTCTTTTTTTATAGATAAATTATTTTGAATCCCCGTCAACAATAACAAGCAATTTCTTTCATTATCAAACCCGCTGCAAGATTTTCCAGAACCCACCACCCTCCACCCCCGCCCCTTGTGCCCAGACAATCTTCCCAGACACGTGGTTTTAGTGTCACTTTTCCCTTGAAAAATGTCATTAGGACGGCCATGAATTATCACACAAGCCATAAATAAGTAGAACAAGAAAAAAATGTATTTGATAAAGTACAGAAACCCCATTTATCTATATAAAAAATTAAAAAATGTGTAAAAAATGTCTGTAAAATTCTTTTTCTAAATACGAAATTAATTGAGCTGTAGTTTGAAGATATAATTCTCTTAATGATGTCGGGTAGATGCTTGTTTAATAACTATAGTCTATTAAATCTAGAAAAATAAGTATTTTTTATGTCAAAAGATATGCATGAGCAAGGATACATAAAATATATTTTTCATGATGCGTTTATGTCACTTTATAAATTCCCATTAAAGCTGGTGTTTGCTTAAAATTGTTTCTGTTATAAAAATGATATTTATACAATCCTTACATTATATTGAAAACTTATTTTTTGTCAGTTTATAGCCATTAACTATCAAGATTTACTTTTAAAGCTTTGCTAAAAAATAATAAATTGTTATATAAAAATAAATAATATGAATGACAAGAGAATTAAATTATTCTTGCCCATAAGGAAAATATTTAATAAAAAATTTTATACATAAGAAGTTATTCACGTACCTACTAATTTAATAAATATTCCAGTCTTCAACTAAAACTTCCAGTCAGTAATGCTGACGCTTTTGCTAATTTGTCTTTCAGCGGTGTAACTTGCAAAGTTAAGAGAGTAAATATTGTTATAGTTCTTGATCGTTAAGTGCATAAAAAAATCATTCTTGTCAAAAACTCTCAAGTTATAAATACTTCTTTACATTTTTGAGACTCGCGTGGCAAATGGGGCGTAGATCGATCATTTGCTGTTTTATTCATAATTGTTTTGGAGCAGTAAAAATTTTTAAACTTAATGGGGCGTAAAACTTTTGAATAAAAAGTCTTTGCTCAGCATTTTGTGTCGGATGGTCTTATAAAAGATCTTGTGATGTGAGAGTGTGATGTATTTATAAGATCCTATATTTGGAAAGAAATGAATCTTGAGCTATTTTTGCGAGGTGGTAATTTGTCTTCCAATGTATGTGATTATAAGACAGTCTTTTCAAAGATTGTTTGACTTATTTTATGTTACATTTATTTAGGATACTACATAAGAAGTATTTTATTTTACTTTTATGTTACTTTTGATGACACGAATCTGTACCAAATATTAAATTACAGCTGAATGGATGAGTACCAATTCATATTTGTCTAATTCAACTAATGATTTTAACTTTAAAAGTACAAGAGTTTGACTTTAAAAGTACTTAGGTCCCTTTTTTATACTAATATGATATATTTTTATCGGTAGCCATCGCCGTCAGATATAACATTTGCTTTATCGTGCTGATGACGGCATCAAGCCGACTGATTGCAGCTTGCCTGACTAGTGCAAATAATGTGCTTGCTAGGTAGTTAAAAATGTACAGAGGAGTTTTAGTAATTTTTTAAATAACATTTTTGTCTATCATTGAAATAACTAATGCAAAAAATATATTGCTGAATGTTATTGTTACCGTGAGTAATAGCTTTAGTGCATTTATTTTATGTAACAGAGGAATTCTGATTCCTTTTTTTTTAAATTACACGATTATGAAATCCTACTTGCACTAAATCCATAAAAAGCAATTTCTGAAATATTGAACAAATCGTTTCTTTGTTGTCTTAAGTATCCAGGAGATGAAAACATTTTCAAATGCAACCCATGAACTATTAAATAAATAGAAGTATTGCCAACAAAACGTTCGAATATATAGGCAAAAAAGAGACACATAATTTAAAACAAATTATTTATATTTTCGATAAAAATCGATTACCTAATCATTTTACTCCACCTTACCCGACAGAATAAGATACGTAATTAGTTGACATTTTTTTAAATTATTCGAGCTTCAATTGAACAAAGTACTTTTATTTCTTAAGAAAGTTCAAGAATTCTAAGTATGTAATTTAATCTTGAAAAAAACTGCATTGTCTTAATTAAACAAAGTCTCGAATGGGTTGTTCCCTACATTTATCTTCATGTTAAGAAATATATGAGAGAAAGCAAGAAATATGTCTGAAATCTCTTACATTAATTTTATGAAAATATTCCCTTAAGTAATTACAATCTTAATGTAAGCATTTGGGTCTTTTTCATGAAAATTTTGAATAGACGGAATACATATTCTCAATATAATAAATTCAAATAAACTTCGCTATAATGTAATTTTTTTAAACATTTGTGATAAGTTTGAAAGAAAAATTGACGGAAATTCCATTTTGATATGATGTTAAGAAAAAATAACAAATTTTTATTACTCAATAGTTGAACATTCTTTAACCCATTAAGCGCCAAAGCTCCCGTTACGGGAACATCTATTATATATATTTTTCTTAAAATATTTTAACGCAATATACGAAATACACATTTTATATAATCATTTACGCTATAGGGTGTGTTATATATTTTTATCGGAACAACATATTTTAATTTAATGTTTTTTTCTAATTTTTAAAAAAGTGAAATTTTGTCTTTATGGCTGTGTTATATAAAACTAAAAAAATAAAAAATAAAAAAAAAAATAAATGGTCACTTAAATGTTTCAAGTAGAATGCATATTTAAAACCAACATCTTGAAGAACAACATTCTTAAAAGCCTGCATGTATAGATTCCTATAAAGGAATGTTATGAACGCTTATATTTCTTGTTCCCACAGCGGGAGCTTTGGCGCCCTCCCACTAGTTAGCATTTCCAGCTACTCTGTACTGGGTTCCTGGTCATTCTGGCATTCCTGGTAATGAGATGGCGGATTCTCTTGCCAGGTTGGGCTTTGGCTCTTTTTTTGTTGGACCTGAGCCTGTTCTCGGTATCTCGAGTAAATGTTACAGGGATACTGTGTTTAGCCACTTTAGGAAGCTTCAGTATTCCAGCTGGCTTAAGTGTAATGGCCAGAGACAGGCCAAAGTTCTTGGCTTTCCTGGTGTTAGATGCAATGTTTTAAGATTCATGCTGTTAGATGCAATGTTAAGATCCATGCCGTGAAATGTTTTAAGATTCATGCTGTCAAGTAGACACGCTCAATCTTACAAGAGATTCATTCCGAGTTTTTAAGTATTTCCTTAGTTAAACCTTTCTAAAAATGTCAGCAAACACCTACTACCATCGATAAAAATCTTTCTTTGAAAAAGTTTAGTGAAGCTCTTTTAATGTTCTAATATTTCTGCTTTAAACTTTTTATGGGAAAACCATGAACATAAATCTATCTTAAAATGTGTGTACGATATTTAGGCACTTAGTATGAGAGGATTTAACTTTAATGTTTAAGAACAGATACATGCATGTTTGAAATAATCACCATTCTGAAAATGACGGTCTCTCATCATTAGTTACATTGTATATACAAAATGCACTCTTATTAAACAGGCTATTGGGATTTTCTTTTACTCTGCTAACGAGAAATTGCTTCATACATTGATATATATAATTTCAATAGGAACTTACTCTAGAAAACATTTTTTGGTTAAGCTCTTCTAATGTAGCAAAATAGTTTCGATTTCCGCTTTGAATTGGAAAAAGCATACATTACTGCGTTTATTTTCTTCTGTTGTTTTCTTTCTATTCCCGGCGATTTTTTTTTTATTTCCCCCAGGGACATGTTATTTCACGATTGAATGATATAAAAGCCGGATTGTGAGTTTGAAAATTTTTATTTTGTTCGCTGTTCCTGGAAGCAAGTCCTGAGATCTTTATAGTAGAGATACGCTGCGCCCTGAATACAAAAATACTATTTTCGGGGAGTTTTATGTTTTGGTATGGAGTATTATTTGCTTTCAATAATCAAAAATGTTTCTAGATAAATTCATCGAAAGAATTTCTCTTTTATTAAAATGGCAAATTGTAAACTCAAGGTGGCTGCATACAACCGATTTCCCGTGTAGCAGAAATTGGGAATTATTTCAAGAAATTTATTCATGTTCAGAATTATACAAAAATGAGCTTCGATTCCTTATGTAACTATATTAGGTGAAAATATATTTAAAATAAATAAATCATTAAATTATAAAATGAAATCAATATATAAAGGATATTACATGAAGGATATTTAATTAATTTGATAGAAATGATATTTCATTAATTTATCATTTATCATTTTTTTAATTTTTAAAATTATAATTTTTCATAGCTAACAGTAGTTTTCTGTTATAATGGTTAACGACTATTACTGAATCTTTTTCGTATTCTTACTCAGTTACACACTGCAAAAAATATTTTCCCAGATCACAGTACAATGCATACAGCGGTGAACTGTAACGCCAACACATTGTGGTTTCAAAGACTGTGTCCGCTTGTTGTACAATGTTCTTCGTGATGGGCTTATCAACGTCATTAGGTCATTTCATGAGTGGCTTTAAAACACACAGTACTGCATTCTAAAGCCAACAGCACTTGTGCTGTATTATTTCACCGCAATCTGTGTGGTAAAATTACTGGTATTTCTTACAGTGCACCTGTTTTCTATTTAAGGCATAATATTAAATAAGTTTGGTACAATTTTTAATCGGTGAAATACACTATTATATTTATTACGTGTATGTGCAAAATGTTTACGTGTATGTGCAAAATTTCAAGCCGATCGGTTCAACGGAGTGGTAGGAGTTCCTGGACGAACAAACAGACAAACTTTCACATTTATATAATAGATAATAAGGAACAAGGCAAATATCACAATCAATGCCACAAAAATATTTTCAAAATATACATATTTTTTAATTTAATCTAATTTATTTATTTTGCTAGTAAATATTTAGCATTTTTATTAACATTAGAAAAAAATATTCATCCATTTTTTTCAATTTTATAACACAAAATCAAATAATAAAATTCAGAATTTTGTGTGTGCTTCGATTTAGAAAAACCTAGAAATTCAAAACAAACAGAAGAAGAAGGAAAAAAAATCGCCACTACCTTCCTATTTTTCTATTTGTTAGCAGTTCCCCCTCTTTGCTTATTCTGGCAACAAAAGAAAATTCTGTTCACTTTCAGTAATATTTTTCCCACCTTTTCATTACCCACTTGAAGCACATGCAGTAAATGTCAATTTATTCCCGGAAGATGGGTATTAGGATACTTATGAAGAAAGACGTAGACTGTAAATAAGTGAAAGGGAGAAAAAAGGTCTGAGAAGAAAAAAATAATACTGTTGGATACTCCATTAAAAATAAATCAGTTAAAGTCAAAATAAATCGAGAGTTAATTTTCTGGTTAAAAATACTTCTTTTATTTCGGAGAGAGAGGGGGGGGGCGGGAGGGTTTGCAGTAGGTTTTTTTAAAGAAATGTTATCTACAGTCTCTCGATTTTTATTGCAAAGATAAAAAGATAGATTACATGTATTGATACGCCTGTATGTGTGACAATTATCACGTGCTCTTTGACATTTTCTCTTTCTTTGTATAGTGTATGAATGTTACGATTTTTGTGCTTTCTTTTGTCATATTCTACTTCCTTAACCCTTTTCTACCCAGACCATGCAGCTGGCTGCATGGCACAGCCAGATGCGTCAAAAAAGGGTCTCCAGATCTGTGGCACGCGATGAACGTTTCGACCGTCCGCCATCTTGCTGGTAGTTAGTCGAGCGATGGCAACGGCTGCCCTTTTTCCAGCATTGGGCAATCTATCTAGCTGTTCTCGCATTCTTCCATTTTTCAGCAGATGTCAGTGCTGGTAAAAATAATCGTGAAAATTTTTTTACGGAAAAAGACGTGCTGAAAAGTAAAGGATTCTCGTGCAGCTATGTCACCAGCAACTATTTTTATAGAAATCAAATCTATTCTTCGTGACTGGCAACAGTCAAAACGTCAGAGTTTGGTGTTCCCAGATCGGGAACAATGCGCGTTAAAGGGTTAAACCTTTTGCCCAGACCATTACAATCATACTTTCCAAAGTTGCTGATGCTTGCATGAATAGGAATAAATTAACGACATTACAATCATTACGACATTCATTATCATAAACAATAGGTATTGCTATTTTTAAAAATATTTTAAAAGTTAAAATTTCATACATGAAAATTCATAACATTAAAATATCTTTGCGGAAGTAAAATTTAATACCCGTGAATTGAAGATAATAAAACTGGACAACGTTTACGAATTTTGAGAGCAAAAGCGACAGTATTGAGATTTTGGTGTGCTATTTGTAAAGCGCAAGGCGGATATGGTTCACTATAGTTTTATTTGCAAGGTGCTTTTTTTCATTTTTAACCATTTACAATTAAAAAAATATATGAAATGTATGCATTACTCTAAAAATAAAGTACAGTTCACTGGGCTAGATAATATAACCAGATAGAATGCGAAGTCATTCGTCGACTACTCTGATTTTGACAACACCACACAATAACTAGGAAATATTTCTAAAAAATTCCTGAAGAGGGTAAAATAACAATGATTACTTTTTTTTCAAGAAACAGAATTAAATCATATATAAAATTGATAAATGATAATAAAGAAATAAGTTCAGAAAAAATATGTTCAATATAATGAATGCTTCAAAAATGAAAAATAAATCATTTGTGAAACGAAATTTTTTTTATCCATTGACCAGCAAGAAGTGCAGTTGAATGCAAATCAACTAATGAAAGTTATCTTTAAATTTATATATTCTCTATTCTAAAATATTTTAATAAATTATATCTCTAACTGTTTGTACTATGGTTAATTTCAACTTTTTACCAATTTCGTTTCGAAACTAAAGACAATTGCAACCGTCTTCCAGGTCCAGAAAGACATCATACAAAACAGTATCTCGTAAATTCTTTTTCTATCAAATAGCTCAATAGAACAATCCTATTGAACAATTGTATTTCGGTAAAAAAGTTTATCAGCCATGGCGCATAATTGAACTTGTAATTAAACTACAGGAAATGTGATTCAAGCGTGGTTATACATTATGTAAATTTCAGAAAAATTCGAAAAAAATATTTTAGTTATTCAAGAAATGTCGAAAAGTAAAAGTGTTCGGATACTATTTATCATATAGTGCGCAGAGTGTTTCATAAAAGTTAAATAAAACTTTAAGAGTCGATAGTGCATATCCAAATAAACAATTTTCATCGGAGAATGCATACGCGGAATTGAAATGCAAACTAGCTAGGGGGCGCCAAATTTTTACGGATGAATGACCTTATCTTCTGAATGTTCAATCAACGCCTAAAATCAAAATATATGGACAGTTGTAAATGTACATGCTCATCAGCAACGACTCTCCATCAATGTGTGAAAACAGATAATCTGTGACTACCTATTTGCACCTTACTTTCTGCCATTACTTCTGTAGAGGAAGACAATATGAAGCTTCTTCAATCGATGTGACATATTGAGTGACATCCCTCACCCTTCTGGCAGTTAATATGGTTCCGGCAGGCGAAAGTTGCGATACTACTTGGAAGTAATCTTTCCGAATCCGTTACTTGGATTGTTAGAGGTGGCCATGTGGCTTAGCCACCGCGTTCACCAGATCTTTTATGTTCCGATTTCTTCTGTGTGAAGACAGCTGAAGGTTCTTATGTATGAGACACGCCTTGAATCTTGAGAACAGTGTGTTTTTCAAACTTTCGGCCAGTGTAGCGTAAATGTGTGATATGCCAGGTGTGCTTATGAATGTTTTCCAATACTTTCTTTGCCAGTTTATCCGAACCGCATCGCATATCATAAATTTGCTTTTGTAACTTAATTGTTCTTTGTGCGCTTTTGTCTAGTATAACAATATCATCGTTGAAGCCTTCTTGTAAATATGTATTTTTCATTCGACCATGCATTGTTTCATGATAATTATGTGTTTGAATGTGTACTATCACCTCATAACAATTGTATATATTTTATTAATTTTCTTGTATATTATTTTACGCTAATGATATTGGTTAAAAAAATGAAATCACGACTTTTTTAACAAGGAAGACGAATTATTTAAATTCAGAACATGTTTATATTTTGCAAATCACCCGAATAATAATTTTTAAAGCATGAGGCATTTCAAACTCTTTTTGTACTAAAATTCTGTTACTCAAAACACCGGATTACAAGAAAAACAATTTACACTTTTCATGATTATGTTTAATAAAACTTTTATTGCTTAAGGGGAAAGCATACTCAGTTTAAAATCTTAACTTTTTTCTTTCTCTTCATACTCATTTTTCTATTTTCATTGCTTTTTTTCTTCTAAGAAAGTTCGTTTTATAAGCTTTTCATAAATTTAGATGTCTAATTTATGAAATTTTTTTCTTACAGCTTCATTTTCACCTCCTTTCTCAAAATAATTTTAAGATCGTTTTCTGTAAATTTCATCACAGGTCTTTGAGTTAGCAAAAATATTTTATTTTTGTTACATAATAAATTCTCTAAATGCAGCGCGACACTAACAAATGTTATATGAGGATTTTTCTGCCTTATTTCTTCATTTCAGTGTTACATTTTAAAGTAATATTACAAATTCCATAATCATTAGTTTGACCCGTAATTCTAGGTTTAATTTTTTTTTCTTTTATGATAATATGTACTTTCTTATCGCCTCAGATAGGAAAAATAAAAAGATTTTAAAGTGTACATTGATATAAAACTTACATCAATATACAAATCGATATTTATCAAAAACGTGTAGTTTTCTATTTTTTTATAATCTTGTGAAAATTAACACACATTTTAGTTTTCAATGCAATAATCTTTAATGAAATAAAAATTTGCAGTAAGCCTAAATACATAGAGACAGCTGTTATACTGTAGTAGTAGGTCTACGTAGTCAGTAGTTTTGGATTTTTGGATATAACAAGAACAAATTTCATATTAGTGTTATAACACTTGTGTAAATAATAATCAGTCAAAAACTTGCTTACAATATGTCACCGTAATAATTACCAAAATATAGAGATTAAGGAGTGTAGGATTAAACTTGATGATTAGAAATATCACCCATTTAATTGACATAAGCTGAAAACTAGTTTACTTTCATATTAATAGCTTTATTTATCACTGGAATTGAAACAGCGACGTTTCTAAAACAAATTTCCAGGATTACGAGTGTTTCCTGTATTAGGCATTATTCTGCTAGAAATAGATGGCAAAATTTCTTTATTTACTCCTAAACTACTCGGCGTTTGAAATTTCGTACAGATATGTACACAAATATATGTATACATATAAGCATAGATTACTTTAATTAACTAATAATTCACTCGTTCCGTGATTTTTTATTTCCCATTCGAACTAAAAACCCATAAGAAGGATTTGGTTTCTTCTTTTTTTCATTTGAACTAGAAAAATCTTTGTTGAAATCATAATAAAATATTTTTCAAGAAGTGCATATTATTTAAAAGTTTGCTTTGTTTCTCGTAATTGGTCAAAATGAATTATGTGCAAATTAATTGCTGAGTGATTAATTTAAAGTTATCATGAGTTGTCATTACCGATCCCCTAGTTGGCATGACAATATCAAACCAACTCCATAAGCGCAAAAACTTACAGAAAGTCTAAAAACAGAAGAGGTTTGGAAAACACCTCGTCCAAATTAAAATTTATATAATTTAAATATGATCAGGTGAAGCCGGGGCAGTTTTACACTTTGTGCAAGTCTTAAAAACCTTCTGACCCTGCTCAAGACCTGAGACCTCAAGGGTCCACTAGCAAATTGCGAGAGAAAAGTCTGCTGTCTCGAAAAACACAGCACCACCAGTGCTTTTCCTAGAATATCAATGGTGCTTCAGAGGAAGTTTCCACATTTCCCTATTCAGACTCTTACTCTCCGAAAAAACCTCGACGACGATGTTACACAAGTCTGGCTGAAGGACAACAAGAGTAGCTGCTTTTGCCAGAGTGTCTGCCTTCTCATTGCCAGAGATACCAACATGAGATGGTACCCATTGTATATGGACTTTAAAATTTTTAGAGAGTCTGTATACAAGATTTAAAATGGATATTCCAGCTCTATCACCAACCTCCCTCCAAGTACTAAGATGCTGAATTGGCGATCTATTGTCAGTAGGTATCCAAATAGTTGAAAAGCGCGGCTCAGTAATACCTTCGGCGAAAATAAGGCCATTTCAATTGCAGTGAGCTCTGACCTAAATACTACAGTAGTCCGAATTTCTTATTTAAAACAATAATAATTAGGAGTTCTGATGAAAACACCACTATCAGAGTGGCCTTCATCACTCCTGCTACCATCAGAGTACATTTGAAGAGCGTCTGTTGGAATCTGGCTGATCCTTTCAAGGGCCATTTGTTTAATAAAATCGGGGTTATCAGGATATTTTTGAATACGATACATTTATTCAGTGTGAAAATACACGCCTTCGAACTCATAGATAAGGCTAAAACACGACCTCAGAGAATGATGTTCTATCCTGCAGGGAGGTAGCAAATTATGCTTTGCAAAACAGCCAGAGAGAAGGGACTATGTCTTTTAAGTCTTTGCATTTCCATTTGCTGATATGGGAAACAGTTCTATTCTTTATAATATATATTATAAAAAATAGAACACATATTTTATCATGCTTTCAGCAGTTATCATTAAAAATGGCCTTAAAAATAAATAATTGAAAAAATTAATTGATACATTTACATCACTATTTCTGATTTAGTACATTTTACTTTGTTTAATACATTTTATTTTATTTAATGGAACTTAAATGTTTTAACCGCGAAAGCATATTAATTTTTGTAGATGGATCTAATAAATGCACAAGCTAAAACTTCTCTCTATGTATATATTTTTTATGATGTATATATAAACAATTCCCTCTTGCTCGTTTCATAACTTCATTATGCTGTGCGAGCTCTTTGAAGTATGATTAAATAGCTGAATACTTTAATGTTTACCTCATTTTTGTGCTAACATTCTGTTTCACAGGGGAAAGAAGGAGAATTCCTTTGATCTGTTTAAATGAAATGTAAATATGCAATTGAATAATTTAATTGTGCAATAAAGAGAAAAATAATAAAATCCTGAATATTCCCGATGTTCTAGAAGGGTTTTGCCTCATATTGTAAGTTTTAGGCACTATCAGCAGGCATGTAACTGTTTCGTGATCTTGGTTTTAGTTTAGGTTCGTTGATTTTGAATACCTATTAAATTCTATAATAATAATAATAATGGATTGCTCAGTAAATCAATATGACATATTATGCGCATTCATATATAATAATATAACTTGGATTTGACTTAAAGTAGGAAATTAATATTAAGTGTACTCATACTGCTCAACGAAGGACATAATATTTTATAATATGTAATGTACAACAATTCTGCAAGCGGTATGGTCATGTAAAGTATTACTGATGTACCAAATCCTAGAGGCATTTTGTGCAACTAATGGACGAGAAAATTTAAATTTATTTAATTTAAATTATACACACGGATTGTTGTGAACAGTAATTATAGAACCTGAATGCCCAAGTCTACGGCTTCCATGTTAATGAGTCCCTGTGGAAGAACTACTTAGCTCGGGGTCTCGTAATCTTGAATCTAATCCAGATGAGAGACCTTAGCACCTGGAATTGGATATCCCAGAGGTATCGCTTGAACATGGACGATATTGGAGCCATGACGGATTTTAAGTGCAGCTGCTCCAGCGTACACGGTCCCACAGCAGTCCAACCGAGAGAGGAGTTCATCCTCCCAAGCACTGGCCAAGCCGGTGCTAGGACACCGAGGGACACTTTCTAAAAATGTTCGTTCTTTTCCAACATAATAAGAAAATTAATGCTGATTAAGTAAGCTTTTTTACTAACGTCCGGCGTCTAAGGCTAGTGGAAGATATTTGCTTCAAGACCTACTCGAACCCGCAGTTTGCAGCTGTACATTTGTAACAACGAAAACGAGAGAGAAGTTTGGATCAACGAGAGAGGAAATAAAAAAACTCACTGGAACATTGCCTTAACATCTTGCCTAGTAAAATCCTTGCAGTATATTTGGTATCTTCAAAGACAATCAGAGTTAAAATACCGTGGAAATAATAGATACGGAAGATACAACGAAACATAGGAGCAATTATTTCGACATAAAATGTCAAAAATGTTATCCAAAACAAACATTAAACTATTTCAAGCAGTTATTTAATATAACCCTTAATCATTTATTTCCACCGTTTTATTTCACTGGAGGCACAAGTGAGTGACAGGGCAGATCTTCTCAAAACAAATGATTATGTACTCCAGCGATAATTTAATAACTTTCTAGCGCGCTGGGGCTGTAATCCATAAAATCCTGACTCCCACAAAAGGGATAAGTTGAAAATCTTTCCCAAGGAGTCTTCATAAATTTATCAAAGGAAAACCGGCGTCGAAATTACCGAGATTTGAACGCACTTTAAAATGATAACGCAGCTTTAATACTTTTACAAGGGTACACGTTAAAAGCACTCGCTGAAGCAAGTTTTAGCAGAAAGCGGAGAATGTTTCCGTACATTCAGAAGACCGTACAATTAAAATTTTGTGCACGGATATTTCTGGAGTGCTTTGGATTAATGATGTGTAGTTGGCGTGGAAGTTGAGAATTTTGTGTATTAAGGTTAATTGAAGAAGACGTGACTGATGATTGAAAAGAGGTAGTGAATGACTCCACGTAAAAACTATCTGGCTTTGCACTGTGATTTTAGCTTTTTTGTAGTTTAGAAACAATATGTTTCTTGGGTGTATGTTTTTGTTTAATTGTGTGCGCATGAGTAAGATGGTATAGTTTTATGCATACATTTTATCTTTCTGTTGTGATTAGTTTGTGATACCTATCTTTCTAAAGTGATGAAGATTCATGTGTTGCGATCCATTATAATCTTTGCAAATTCTTTTAAGTTAAATTTCAATCATATTTGCACTCTCTATATATATTTAATACTATACGTAGCAGTAATAATATATTATTAAGTGCCTTAATAAATGCGAGAGCCCTAATAAAATCGATCAGAAAAAAAATCTTTGTGTTTTCGATTTGAAAATTACGACAAGACGAAAATACAAGACATTTGTATTTTCGATCTGAAAATTACGAAATTCCTCTTGATTTAAAAAAGCATTCTATTTCTTTGAATCTGAAGGAAATATGACGCAATCTTTACTCGTGTAAGTTTTATGCAAAAATGATTATTAAATTTATCTTCCACCGCAACTTTTGTTAAATTATCCAACGGGAAACTACAAATTCTAGAATGTGTCGAATTTCATTACAGAGTCAGTTCTTGTAGAGAATATACAAGTAAAAGAAAATAAAAATAAGGAAATAAACAAATATGTTTTTTGAGTGACAGTTTTTGGAAAGCATTTAATCCATTTTCTAAATTCAAATGCAATACGTTTTTATGAAACTGATTTTAAAAATGTATTACTGATCATCCTTTATTATACATTTTTCCAACGCTTTCTTCAGAACAGTGGAAAGGCTGGATATTGTATAAAATTATACAGAATTGTTCAATAGCAACTCTTTTTTTAAGAGTCAAATGCAAAATTTAAATACAGCATCTGTAGCAAAACCTTTTCCAAAGCATATACTTCTAAGAAATGAGTTATGCTGTTTAATGTCTGTAAAATAACTAGGAGAATCACTCTTTTGTAACTTTCTGTGCGATGCTAAATACATTTTATTTTATTTGCTTAATGTGGACAGTTACAGAAAAATAATAAATAAATTTAATGAATATATACATATATTGATATATTTTATATTTATCCTTCATAGTTATCATTTCTTTTGATTGTTGTAGCTAAAACGTCTGAAATATTGCTACTTTATTTCTTACATACTTTGATTTTATAAAAGTAATGTATTCTACAAAAATTTTTCATTCAATTAATGAAAAAGCTGACTGCGAGTAGGTGGTTTGACTTCTTTTGTTTTTTAAACGAATTTTTCATCAAGTCACTAATTATGCACGTAATTACGAAAATAGTCAATACCATTTTATACAAAAAACCTTAAAATTTTATTAGTGTTAAAAAAAATCAGTAAAGACATGATATCATTATTTAATAGATTTTTAAAAAAATATATGAGTTGTGGACTTCCTTAATTTGCAGCTCGGAGCATTTCACCAATACTATTATTTAATAATATTTTTGTGATTGTTTAGATATAAATTGATAAAATTAACCTACATATAAAACACAAATTGTTTGTGCTCTTAATATAGTCTCCTTTTCAATTTTTTTTTCAAATTTTTGACGGACGTGTATTGGTATAGCGCCATTTATGGTTTTTCATTGCATTGATCAGTTTGTGTTGGGAGTAAAATGAATAATGATATTCAAAGTTTTGAATATTTTTTTACTTACATCGTAACCGTAAGAATTTCATTGTTTCAAATAATTACATTTTTCATCGCATAACTTCAAATACCAATGTATGAAATTTCTTTCTCTTGGCTGAGCTGATAGTGTTCATGTATAAAAGAGGTTTTTGTATGATCAAATAAATGCGTTTTAAAAAACACATTAGACCAAACAAACATCTTTATTTTGACAGATTTTATGCAAAACTATGAAAGAAATTCAAATCAAAAGGAATAATCGAAAATTTAAAGTGCAAGCTTAGAATTTTGAAAAAAAGAATGTAAGGATTAAAAATATTAAGTCATTTATTTTAGTGCAGGGAAATCTTAAACAAATAAAAGTAACCAGAAAATCAAAATATATATATTCCTTAAATGAAAAAGTTCAAGCAGCACGCTGTCCCTGACAAAAATGAATTTAATAATTTAATTAATTTTGTACTTTTACCATACCATGAATTTCACGAAATGGCAGAAAATGAAAAAGCGTCAAAAAATGTCAACACACTATGCGAAAAGCCAATTTATTCTTCCATATGCCGGGCATTGACCACATTCTACAAATATTTACCCAAAACTCTATGATTTCCCAGTACTCTTGCCCCAATGTTTGTTAACAAGACAAAGTGGTGGGGAAGAATAAGTAAGACCACATACACATTTATATTCATGGTCAATCAGCAAACAAAGTTCACCCAGAAAGAGTGTTTTAATATTCTGGACGTGTTTTTCGGCGCTGCTTGCCTAAAATATTAAATGCAATGCGGTATTGACAGTTGAAATCGAAAATTAAATTACAGAAAGCCCTTTAGAAGACGTCCCCGGGACATAGAGATTTCGACCGAGTTTGTAGATGTTTATAAATTAGAAAAGCCGTAAAGGCATCAGCAAATGTGTGTTTTATTTGATTTTGAACTATGGATTAAATTTGCTGTTTTAAGGTGTGGTTCACCAATTGTACGCGATAATAATTTTAAGGTGTTAAAAATAGTATAGATTACAGTCCCAGCGCGCATATATATAAATATATATAATACTAAGGTGTTTAAATTTCTTTCATTGTTTCACATAAAATCTGTTAAAATAAAGATGTTTGTTTGGCCTACTGTGTGTTTTAAAATGCATTTATGTGATCATACAAAAATACATGAACATTTAGCGGCCTATCAGCTCAGTCAACCAAAAGGAAATTTCATGTATTGTTATTTGAATTTATGCGATGAAAATTGTAATTATTTGATAATTTTTTTTTGTTTTAATGTGTGGTTCACCATTTGTACGCAATAATAATTTTTCGATACGCATGTGAATAAAGTATGCAAACTTAAAAAAAAAATCTTTGAGATATTTTAAATGTAGAAACATGGATAATTTCAAGGTGTCCTGGATAATTACAAGGTGTGTTCATTGGATATGTGATAATAGGGATTCAGTCATTTATTTTGCTTTGAGTATGTTGATGAATGAGCATACTATGCATTGCGATGATTGGGTTTTTACATTATTGTGTCATGACAATTGTTAAGAAACTAATTATGTGTATAGTCTGTATAAGCACGATTAAACTATATAAATATAATACACAAAAGATACAACACTTTTTGGAACCCTTTATTTAACTTGCCAACCAGCTTATTAGTTTATAAGCATGCATCACTTTGAATGCAAGTAACTTGAATTTGCTAACCAATAATTGAGAGTTTGCAGGATGTTTACTTATACTGAGTGTTTCGAATAGATTGACCACAGCGACATTTTTTTAATACTGAATTTAGCAAAAAATGATCAATTTGAAAATTTATCTATTGATCATGCAATTACTTCTTATGCTGTAAATTGTATAAGGGTGCTGTAAGTTTTTAAACTTAGAAAAATAACTTTTCAGTATGATCCTGAATACAAAACTAAAAAATAAAGTTTAAACTTTGAAAGTGAAAAATTATTTATTTATATTTGCATATTTTAGGTTATCTTTAATTATGTATTTATTAACTTATTTCTCTGTTTATTAAATTTCGACATTCAAATTTCATCCAAACATTTTTGCTTATTCCTGAAGAGTACTATTACTCATACTAGTAACTGAATCTGAAGTTTAAAAATTAAAATTTCAACATGATGGTTATTCTGTTTTAAATTACTGAAGAGTAGCTCAAACATTTTTTACTACAACCCCTTAAATACTTCTATTTATGCGATAATATTGAGAGGAATTTGAATGCAATGAAGTTCCTCTGAAGTTCCATATTTTTATTTTTCTCTAAAATAAAAAACATTCCGAAAAAGGTATAATTTAAAATATTGACTTAAATAAACTACTACAATACTTCAAAAAGCATTGTAGTTCTGAGTATTTCTTGTAGTCCAGATACAATTTTATTAACAAGTAGTACATTCATTATTCTATTATAGTAAATTAATTAAACTGTTTTAATATTAATCTTATGCTTAATTTCAGATGAAGTATTTGATCAACGAATGCCTTTGGATTTTTTATACACTGCTCAAAACAATTAAAGGATATTGTAAGTTTTATATAAAATAAAGATATAAGCGAAATTTTTTTTGCCGAAAATGGAAGAAGAGAATCACAAATGCAAATTTTTCTGATTTTCAAACTGTGGAGTATGCTAATTTTGAGTTTGACGTCAAAAACGTAGCTTCAGCGGCAGCGAATGAAATTGGACTTTCAACTGAATAAAAGACAATGAAGACAAGGATGATAGGCATTCAGTGACTGCTTTGTTTCGATCGTTGTCTCAGCGAAGTCATTTAACCGATTCAGAAGCTTGGAAAGTTGTCGGTAGGTTAGAAGGGGGCCAAAGTCAAGCCGAAGTAGCGCAAGCCATTGGGGTGTCACAAAGTGTGATTTCCAGGATCTGGAACCGGTTTTTGGAGACTGGAAGTGCAGGCCAAAGACCAGGGCAAGGTCGTAGATGGGCAACAACGCCCAATGAAGATCGTTATTTAGTGTTAACGGTTCGGAGACACCGGAATATGAATGCTACTCTTCTCCAACAACACCTTCGCTCGGCTACTGGCACCACGGTTTCAACTCAGACTGTCCGAAACCGGCTCCACGGTGTAGGTCTCTATGCTCGCCGACCGATGGTATGTGTTAGACTAACATCAAGGCATCGTCGCGACTGCAGGGAGTGGGCAGCAGAGCATGTGAACTGGAGAAGAAATGAATGGAGCAATGTTATTTTTTCTGACGAGTCTCGTTTTTCTGTTCATCCTGATAATAGGCGTATTTTCATCTGGAGGGACCGTGGCAGTAGGAATAATCCTGCGTTCGTGAACGAAAGTGTCAGCTTTGGCGGTGGGGGAGTGTTGGTGTATGGTGGCATCTCCATTGGCGGGCGCACAGACCTCTACATCATTCGAGATGGACCTCTGGCTGGTCACCAATATAGGGATGAGATCCTCAGACCGATTGTAGTCCCTTACGCTGCAGCAATCGGATATGACTTCATTTTAAGGGACGATAATATAAGGCCACATCGTGCTAACCTGGTGGAGGATTTCCTTTTCGAGGAAGGAATCGTACGAATGGAATGGGCCGCGTGTTCTCCAGACATGAATCCAATAGAGAACATTTGGAACTCTCTCGGAAGACGAGTTGCTGGCCGCCAACCACCCCCACAAATTCTCCAAGAACTGGAAAGAGCTCTTCTGGAAGAGTGGAACAGAACACCCCAACTCGTGATTAATAGCCTCATTGACTCCATGCCTCAAAGGTGTTCAACCTTGCTGGCCGTCCGTGGAAACCATACCCCTACTGAAAATGATTTCCTTTGAAGAAAACACATTTTCTTATTCTATTTTTCTCATATGCACAAATTCTGTTTTTTTTCTTTTCTACACAAATGCGCAATAAAATACATTTTTTTCTGCCAAACATGTGTAATTTATTCTCATATAACCTACTACGTCTGTCGGCCATGTATCAATCAGCTAAAAAGTTTCCCAGCCGCAATATCCTTTAATTGTTTTGAGCAGTGTAGTTATGATAATTTATTTACTAGCAGTTTAATTCTTGCAATGCAACTCTAAAACGCATTACTTATTCAACTCTATAAATGTTTAAAATATGTGGTTGAAATATGTAAATAACACTAATTATTATGTGATAAGAATGTAAAGCGTTTATTAAAAATAGTATAAAATAAAGATATTAATTACCATGAAAACTTGTTATTAAATCCTGTCAATAAATCCTGGCAATTCTGAAAATATTTCCTATATCTCACACTATGTCTGAGAGTCTGTAGAAAATTCGTGAATAAAAGTATTTATTTTGTAAAATTTTAGCAATTGCTCTTTAATAATACCTGCGAACTGTAAAATTGTAAAACTAATTAATGATTTCTGCTTGAAAATATAAACAGCAGGTCGCGATGAAAGTGATTATCTATAAAGAAATTATGAGATTGAAAGAGAGGAATATTTTATTTTTAGGAAAACTACAACTTTCAGTTTGAACTATATACACTTTATTTGCATAACATCTTCACTCAGTATTAATTAATAGCTAATTAAATTATCTTAATATTTGACATCAACAAATTTTCTCTATCGAAATTTTGTTCATTTCCTATTGTTTAATCAATCACTGAACACATTAGCTGAATGCATTATCATATATTAAATTTAAAAAAAAGACCTTCTTTAAAAAATACTTTGTTCCAACATACTTTTAAAATTATGCGTTTTTAAACTCAATCTTCTAAAATAGCTCTATTTGTTTAGCAAATTTTTTAAATTCACATTTTACCCTCCTTACGAGTCAATATTTTAACTGTATATATTGGCATTCGAAATAAATGTTCTTTTCAAGTTTTTACATGTGGAAACTAAATGTATTTTGACGTTTTATTTTAAACGTGAGTCTGCTGTTTCTAAAATGTATGTTTTTCTTCGGATTTTCTTGTTTGAAGTATGTCAATCAATTATACTAAAAGCTCTATTCCTTTCAAATTTATTTCCTGCTTTTCAGCGGAGCCTGTACGCCGCTGGCATTATTCCCAGCCAATACTTCCTTCATTTTATGATCTGTTGCAATAGGCAAGGTTTCGATTTTCAGTTTCGATTTCTCTTTGAAAAAACATCCATTACTTCTTTCTTTGCCTTTCTCTCTATTTCCTCCGTAAGGAAATCTCTTCTCTTCTCCTTTTTTCTTCCTCTTAGACTTTTTTTTTTCTCTTGAAAGTACATTGCTCAGTCGTATAATGTTATAAGATGTTTTTGTTTAGTGCAAAATATTTTGCTTTCCTCAGTGTGTTCTGGATGTTTGAAATTGAACTAGGAGGGGAGGGGGATTGATGGGGGTAAAGGTGTATTGGCTCTTTAGCAAGTCTCTTGTTAAGTTACGTGCTTCTTCATTTGTAGTACAAGAGATGTACTTATTTATGTGTGCTTTATGATTGTACAGGGTTGTCCAAATTAAACTTCCCCCACTCAGAGGCCTGTGCAGGATGTTGTATGAGTCATAATGTAATGAAATGTTGAAAACCTATACTTCAGATAACGTGCTCGGGATTTATTAAATATATATATATATATATATATATGTATATATATATATATCAGTACAAGAAGTTGCCGATAGGTGGCGCTGTAACACTAGTAATTCGCATATTGCAATAACGTGATTTGCAGAAATAAAGCTTATGAGCAACGTATCCAAAAGGGAGCCCTACAAAAGTGGGAGACAAGCGCTGCACAGGCAGTTGTTTCCAGCTCGCTGATGCACAATGGCGGCTTTGAAAGACAAAGCTCTGTTAGTGAAACTTTTCTACCAGAATGACGAGAACTGTGCAGCGATAAGAGCATTCCGTTGGCTAAAGAACTTACGCCGAGGACCAATGACACCACGCGCTTTACGAGACATTATGAAGAAGTTCGAAAGAACCGGACAGCTGGGAATTTTACCAGATAGAGGACGACATGTTGTGGATTCTTCACGCGTTCAAGACGTTGCTTTGGCGGTCGTGGACGCAGCTAGCCAATCGCCACATGGTGTTGTCAGTGTGCCAACTGTTTCTCGTGCTGTTGAACATCTGTAGAACGTCTTGTTGATCTGCAGCGCCACCTATCGGCAACTTCTTGTACTAATAATTTCTTTTTAATAAATCACGAGCACGTGATCTGAAGTGTCTGTTTCCAGAATTTCATCACATTATGACCCATACAACATCCTGCACAGGCCTTTGAGTTGGGGAAGTTTAATTTGGACAACCCTGTACTTCAAACACATCCATTTGAATGCAAATAAAACTGAGAGCTAAACAATAGCATCTCCCACCATATTTCATACGCTAAAGATTCAAATAATTATAATAAATATAATTTGAATCAACAGTACTTTTCAAAAGTATTATCGGAAAGTATTTCACACACTGTATCATTATTTCATGTAAATGTGACATTAAATCACTTGACTCTCGTTATAAAATTTCATTAAACGCCAAAACGCAGAGTTTTTGCCAAAATTTCAATATATTTTCTGATGTGAATCTTAAGCTCTACCCATCACAAAATAAAAGAGAATGAGTTTAAAAAAAAATAATAAGCCCATATGCACAAACCTATATTTTATGATGGATAGAAATTTGACCTTGTTGAGGTTGTAATTATTGAAGTAAAAAAATTCTACATTTTGGGAATATATTTTTTTAAACGAAAAGGAAGATTCAAATTTATATATGCTCAACCAGATTTCACAATTAGGTGTTTTAATGTATGTATTTCTTCGACCTTTCTTGTTGGAAGTACGTGAATTAATTATACTAAGAGCTGTATAACTTACAAATTAATTTCCTGCTTTTCAGTGGATTCATCTTATGCATATACATATGCAAGTTTTTATTATACACTTGTAAAAAAATACGTTTCATGTATAAATATAAAAACTTAGTACATTTCACTGAGAAATTAAATAACTACTCATATATTTCGTGCACTTTAAACTAACTTTGGCCTGCGTTGTCATTGCCTAATAAAAATAGGGAAAAAATTGCAATTAAAATAACTTATAAGGGATAGAAGGCGTTAGAAGTGTTGAATTGCTGAGATAATAACTCGAATTAGAAAAGAAAAAAAAGATTCTTCTTGAAAGATAAATCAAGGTAATTCTCTGTACTCCCTTTTTCTTAATTTGTTGTCTGTAGCCAATATTATTCTCTATTTTATAGAATTTCTTAGCATATAAAATGCGCTTATTTCAGATAAGAGTAATTTTTAATTGGGTTTGCGCGGAATTGGAGTTAATATTAATAGAAATACCATACCTTCCGCATGAATAATGTAATATAAGAAAAACAATTTACTTGTAAAACCTTAACGGAGTGTAATAATGCTTACTGCATTTTGCTTCGTATTATAAGTAGTTCTTACAACGAAAATGTATGGATTTTTAACTATGCTTACTAATTTTTCAAAAGCTATTTTTCTTAAGTTAATAATTTCCACAGATTTCAAGTGGAATTCATCAAGCATAGCTTTTAAAGATTAGGATGTTTAGATGTTTGTTCTTTCTTTCTAGTATCGCACAAGCTTAAAAGTATAAAGATGGACGGTACCTAATATCCTTTTGATCCTTTTTCATGTCCTGAAATACTGAGAACCAAAAAAGATTCAAAAACCATTTCATACATGAATACCAAACATAATCCACTATACAAAGATGTTGAAGGTAATAGTCAACTTATATCGAGCATTTCGCATAACAAACATCAGCAGAAAAAAAAAAATAAAATAAAATAAAACGAAATATGAATGAAACTTTCTTAATAGATTTATCTTCACACTATGTCCCCGAAGGCCTCATTCAGTGTATGTTACAACCATGCCCAATAACTTTACACCTAAAATCTCTGGAGATGTTTTAGCCTTCCTCAAGGGAGCCATGAACGCATATGTCCTTTTGTTCATTTCCTTTCTTCACGTAATGCAATATAGGGTGAGTACAATTACACATTTTGACAAACAGTAAAGGAGGTAGAAATGCACCTCAAATAGAATTAAGTCGGAAAAATTTCTTGTAGACACATATTTTTGATATCATACATGCACAACGATTGAGTAATGGATGTAAAAATACATACGCATGTCAGAGATAATATTATTTTTGCTTATCAACAAAAATGAAATTTTATTTTATTTTTAAATTTAACCTTTAATTTTACCAATCCACAACCTGAACTTTTTCCGCAGTGGTCTGGGCGCTAAACTCCGTTCCCATAAGACCACGGCAAGTGAAGCCGCATCCGGCTTGGCCAGTGCTTGGGAGGGTCAACTTCTTCACGGGTCGACGGCTGTGGGACTGTGTACGCTAATGGGAGCTGGTGCACGTAAAATCCGTCGTGGCGTCAATGTCCCCCCAAGTTTTTAAACGATACCTCTGGGGGTGCCGATTTCAGGGGCTTGGTCCCTCCTCTGGAATTCGCTCAAATTTAGGGGACGCCGAGCTGAGTAGGACTTCCTACCACTGAGGCTCATTAAAATGGAAGCCGCTCCTTCCGCCCATCGCCTGCCTATATGGGGGATCTGGCACCGCTCCGTGGTTGACAGAGGGCACTAGCAACAACAACAAAACCTGAACTTTGAATCAAAAGTAATATCGAACATTTGAATATTAAATATTAAAATTATAACTCATGGATGGTATTAATTATGATGCTTGAGATTTCTTATCGATATATTGATAAAAAAGGGGGGTGTTATCCCTTGTTACGAGAAACCGTTTCTCATATTTCAAGAGTTACAAGAATAAATGTCATTAAGACAAAGCTGCCCAGTTTCGACAGAAAAATCGGAATCACCCATGGTAACTGATTAAGCTAATTCATTAATTAGTCGCACAAACTCTCCAATATTGATCGTAGACTTAGCGTGGCATGTGGGTGGAGAAGCCTCATATGTCACTGAAAACGACACGGTGTAAAAATGCGTGGCACAAAGCCAGGTCCATAATTGACACGACCATTTGCGGTGATTCAGCACAAAGTTTTTGAAATCTCTTTACAGGAGAGGGGAAAAAAAAAGAATGCGGTAACTTTTTTGAATATTCATGTTAAGATTTAGTTTAATGGGAAGTTGTTGCTAAAACTGTAGTTTTTTTGTTCTTGTTTTGTTTTAACTGGCGTGACCGAGAGAAAAAAAATGTAATTAATATGTTAGAGTTGGAAAACAAGAGGAGTTAAAGTTCTGGTTAAATTACATCATGGTTAAAGGAGAGCAAGCATTTTTTGAAAGAAAGTTCGGTAATTTTTTATATTTGTTGCCAATTTTTTCTACTTAGATAATCTCAGTGGATGTTTAAGTAACGGTTAACATTTGAATATATTTTTTGAAAGTACAGGCATCGCGTGTACTTTCTTGTTTTTTAAACTTTGTGCTCAAAGGGAAAAGAAAAACTCTTTGTATAATCTCAGAAAGATTCCTTGTCCATAGCTATTAGAGTTCAGTATTTTTTTCAAATTCTGAAACTAGGCACTTTTATTTAAAGTATCAGTGCAAATATAAACTGCAAAATGTACAGAAAAGGATGGATTAAACAGAACACGGAGTTTATTAATGCTTCCCGTATTAGCGGCTTATTTTCTGTAAATGGGATATTCGATGGAAAGATTTTTAGAAATATATATTGTTTGTTAGTAAATGCCCGCAGGAACTAACAAAACTATAAATTCCGAATACAGAGACTATTAATGGATTTCTTCTAATATCCTCAACATTTCTAAGTTTTACACAGATGAAACAATTGATATGTGGTGCGACTCACGTTTACAAATATTGATAAAAACCTATATAGATGACTATTCCCTAAAATATCCTTCAGTTCTAAATATTATCTATATAGTTGTACCTTCTTCATGGAATTTTATTCAATGATTTTTAAAAGTATTAACCCCTCAATATTTTCACATCCCCGCACACATATAGATAGATTTACAGTCCAATAAAGATACTCAGTCTTTTAGTACACTGTTTCAACCAACAGTGGATGATTAGATATGACACTGAACATTGGGAATGCAGGATCCAGTTCTGGCCATACACGTTGCTATCGATCTAACGGTCTGAAGTTTTGGCCAGTTTTCTCCAGATATAATGTGAATACACATTAGAACCCTTTAAAATTCCTCTGCCAAAGACATCCCTTCCTTAGGCAGATAGCCCTAGTGTAGCTTTGCTTCAACCAAAAACAAGCCAACCACAATGTTTCTGAATACCCCTCTAAATCGCCACTTTGCCCAATGGCACTAAATTTTGCTTTAATAAGAGCATTATAAAACAATGGAATATTGTTCTGATGCAAAATGAATGTAAGCTTTTCAAGGAATGTCACTACATCTATTACAAAAATACATCACCACTGAAGAACGACTAATTCATTTGTTTGAAAAGCACAAGCTTATTTCTAAAACCTTTTACTTATTTGTCACCATTATTTCATTAATTCTTTCCTCTACTGCATCGATTAGACAAATACATCATCGTTATCGATTATATGCATTACGTGCATGGTGGGTGGAGTACAGAGATCGCGTCATTTAAATATATCTAAAAACACGAAGCGGAAGAGACTTCAACGATTCAAGCTGATGTGTCAATTATGTTGATAGTGCTAATGATTACCTTTCTCCAGGGAGAGGGAACATGTATGCAGATAATAAAGCACACGTTATACTACAAGGCATATAAGTGCTAAGCTTTTAGCTGTCGATTTGCAGCTATATTTTGGGAACAAAATGACTGGATATGCATTAAATATTAACACGTATATCGGTTTATCAACTAGTCATATGAGAGTATAAGAGTTTTTTAATTTTACTTAAGTAAAAATTTGGCTTCCTTTTCTTATAATGTAATTAATATTTCTAATTCTAGAAAATTTTAATTCTCTAACCTATGGGTAACTTTCTTCCTTGTTGGTAAACATAATTTTTAGTACTTTTTAATTATATGCAAAATATACCCGGATGGACCTAACGGTCAAATATATTGACATCTTGAAGAATATAGAAATAGTTACATATACTTTAACCTCTACTCCTGATAAATATGTAAAAGTGACTGAAACACGATTGGAATTTTAAGTTATGTTACGACATTGATAGTGGAATTATGCTAAAGTGTTTTAGGACTGGAGCAGCAAGTTTAAAACGATAACTGAAAATTACCATTGATGCAGGTATAGGACCAGAGAGCAAAGATGCATGATTATTGGAGCTTGCCACGCTGAAGCATCCCTGTCTATAACAGCCGACCTTATGGGTTTTTCGAGTGTTCCACATTTCAATCCGTCAAGGGCTGTGACACAGTAGACTGGAATGATGTCCTCTACGAAGAACAGTGGGCGAAAAGTTAAACGGATCGAGATAGACGAGTGCTGAAGAGGAAATTTACCGGTGAACCTAAGACCGCTCTGACTAGACAATATCAGAGATGAATATCTTCAGAACTCTGTATCTACCAAAATTATTCAACAGGAACTGCATGTTGTGAGCATTCATGGCAGAGTAGCTATCCCAAAAACTGTGATGCTGCCGCAGAATGCTAAGAATCAACGACAGTGGTGCCTGGTGCCGAGACTAGCAGAACTGTACACAACAGCAATGGAAAAAAGTAATCTGATCTGACGAATCATTCATTCACATCATTTCAGACAACCGGATGTGGTTTTCGTCTGGCGAACATAATCAGAAGCATGTTTATTGCCTCATTCCTACTGTAAAGCATGCATGAGGCTTTGTGCTATGCGAGAAGCGATATCTTCATGTGGTCATTCGTAGTCCTGTTGGAGAAGGTCAAAAGCGAGCATTATCCCAGATCATTTGCACCCTATGCTTCAGCTGGTTTGGTTTGTATAATTAAGGCAACAAAATACTTGTGGGCGATCTGCTAGGATGGGGGGGTGCCTTCGTGGCAGGACTTTTTAAAGTCTTCTTACGCGTATTCACATTACATCTTGAGAAAACCGACCAAAACTCCAGACCGTTAGATCGACAGCCGTGCGATGGGACCCGAACCCCGGGCCTTCACATTTCATCCGTCTCCCATTTTGAGTGACTTATGCATTCGTCCATTAGCCCTATGCTTCTGTTTTCTAAAGAATGGCCATGCATTCCAAATCTGAAACTCCCTTGTATACACGGAGCCCAAACATCGTTAGATCGGCATAATGTCCCGTGAAGTCCCCAGTTCCCTAATTTCAAGATCTTTGAGAGCTTTCATCGGGGTTTTAAGCGAACTGTGCTCGGTTTCCTCCTCCACGCACGATGTCTGTACTTGAGACCGCTCTGCAGAAGAAATGGCCGAGAATTACCATATATTTTGTGCACGGCCTTGATTTGCCAGTTCCACTTCGAACACAAGCTGAAATTTGGCCAATGGCACAGGTGTTTCTATTATCTTTTCGTATATCTATATATAATACACTACAGCAGCTGTCACTTAAATACCTACGTGTGTCTCATTTAAATTTTTTAAATTGTTTTATGAACTGAATATTTTTAAACCTTGTTCAAATATTTTTTTTCTCACTTTTAATTAAAAAATGCTTTATTAGAATGGCAAAAAAAGCTTAAAAGTTTCACAATTTTTATGTTGATTTAAGCATTACAGCATTTCTAATGAAAACAAAATATTAGAGTTTCTAAAAATTATATTTATGAACTCGTGCATTTAATAAATAGACGTACCTCAATTTCTTAACATGTACTTCGTGAAGTAATTGAGGTACTTTTTCACTCAAATATTTAGTCATTTTACAGGAAACAGCAAAATGAACCACCCTAATTCTTTTTTTATACTTTTATTAATCATTATCGAAGAAATGTGGTACGCAAATATGAAAAAGAGAATGCTTGGAAACTTTTCGTAATATTATTATTGTATTAATTTTACAAATGCGCAAAAAGTTTTGATACTCAAAACTAATTTAACATTAGTAAATTATTGTAGTCATTTTTCTTGATGCACATCAGACATTTGAACTTGAAATAAATTGTATAAATTTAAAGGGCATGAATATGACATCGATATAATTAGTTTATGCATATATTTGTAAAATAGGTAATTGTGAAATATCATATGAAATATCGAAATATTTGGTATGTTGTACTACAGACTAATTTTTAAAATGATATTGAGAAAAGATTTTAAAGATTTCACTTAATTAAAATGACAAATTTTTTCATCGTTTCAATTTTCATTGTATTTAAGTATATATTGCAAATTAAGCGACGTGTTAAAAAAATGCATCATAAAATCGTATATATTTAAATACAAATACAAACCACAAAAGACATAAAAAACATTAGATGCTTGCATTTATTTATTTATAGGTCTAGCATGACACGCATTTTATCTTGTTTACAACGTTACTCTACTTTTTCCCCATAATAGCATAAAAAGATTTTCCTAATCATTAATTTTTATCAAAGCAATGTGATGAGGCAACATAAAAAAGGAGTTTTTCTTCGTACAACAAAGAGAAAAACTCCCCTTTGTCTCCAAAAAGGGTTTGATGTATCCATTACTATATCATTAATACACGCTGCGTAATTGGCCCCGTCAATTCTAATTCTGACTGCCCTCCATTTGCTCTTGACTGTCATCGCAGATGATATGTTTTATTGACTCCACCCACAGACAACGTAAAAAAAGAGCAATTAATACGGAAATCAGACGTTTAGTAAAGAACATTTTGAAATGAATATTTAAAGAAATCTTTCATGCTAACATTAAAATGTGTTTTTTAAAAACTGAAAAAAACAATTGTTGAGGGATATATGTAACATCCATTTATTTAGACATTTTTTCTGAAACTACACTGGTGTCCAAACTTTAGGTTACAAACATAATATATATAATTTTCAAGAAAAAATGGGTTTAATGTATAGGATTTTGATATGGTGACATGCTACTACATGCTGATATGGTGACATGCTACTACATGCGACAGGTTTGACATGCTACTACATGCTGATACTACATGCTGATACTACATGCTGTAGACAGGAAATAGTAACAAAAATATTTGCACAGGAGTTTAATGTAGTCTGATTTTCAAATAGGAGCATTGATATACCATATCTCGCTATTCCTTTGTGGGATAATTGAAAATTATTGTAGCTACATCGTGCAGCTGTTCAAGCGTCACGATAAGCTAGGTCTGACATTGTTAATGAGGCTACAGATCAACAATAGTGGAAGTATTCTTCCAAAAGCGGTAATTTGAGTGAATGATGGATCTTTGTAAGTGATTGTTGACATGCAATAACTCTCTAGCATTCCACAAGTTAATTATGGGATTAAAGGCTGAGACCTCGCTTGCCACACCATACAGTGCATACTCTTTTCTGCTAGATAATCGTCCACTTTTTAACTTTAATTTTTGGATACCATAGTATAGACAGGGTCGAAAAACAAAATATTAGCAAAAGAAGACTGACTGACCAGAAAGATGCCGATAAAATCAATTTTGAACGATACCCTTAAAATTATACTGGGAGTGCATTTTGTGCAATGCCTATCTTTATAAGTGTCTATCTTTATAAAAAAAAAAATGTTTTTAATTGCACTATTTTAGCAATAGATGTGTATTTCACACACGAAACCAAGCTCCAGTATCATGAAATATTTTTTAAGCAGTACTATATTTTTTTAGGAAAACTTATTCCTAAATGCATATTTCCATCAATGTTTCCAGCTTTAGCATAAACTCCCACTACTGTTACGGTACCACGATTGATTTGTCATACTCATACAAGGTAAACGTCTGGAATCTATTTTGCGTAAATGCTTTGAGTCTTTCTGTTCATGAAAGATATTACTAATTTTGCACAATTTCTGTTAATGAGATTATTTTTCTGTTTTTAGAAAATAATTACATTTAAATTTCAATGTAAGGTTTTGTCTAAGGGTTACTATCTTATTAGCTTAAAAAAATATGAAAAAAATTAGGTATGTACACGGTTGAGATAAAAATATAAAATGTAAAACTAAGAAAATGAAATTTAAATTTTGTTTTTCTACCATTTATTAAACATTTAAATATTTTTAATCAAGTGGATATGTTATATTATTTTTTTAACTACGCCAAGTAAGCGAACCCTCTAGGAAGCGATAGAAAAGAATTCTAGTTACCAAGATCTTTTGTTATTCCATCATTGTTGATAAGTAACCTCCCCCAATACATTTGTAAGCGTACCCATTGTTCCCATCTTGGGTTAAACTTTTAATAACAGAAACTTAGAATTGCTTGCTTTATGAAACTTAAAATATTCTATTACATTTTCTGCACATTTTTTTCTCGTAAATCTAAAGCAGGCTCTATCACTTTCATTAAATGATTTTGAATAAAACATGTATAAGATTAAAATCGACCTCACATACGTTTAGGGAGACAATATCATTTTTTGTCAAATTAATTATGAACCCACATGGAATCACAAAAGGAAATGCGAAGTATCCAAGAAAATGGAGAGAAAAGATAGAATGTTGCATTTCTAAAGTAAAAATAGTAGCAACTAAACACGAAAATAGCAGGATGAATAGAAAAAAAGGGGAACTAATAAGAGTTTGGACATAATTTTATAAAATGTGTTTTCATTTTCAAAATCTAAAGTTAATAGATTATCGAATTTAAACTCAGTTTTTCTGCAGAATATCTTTACTACTTCTGTTTAAAACATATTGCGTTGGTTTTGAAAGGAAATAATCAAATAATAAAGTGATTTGCAATAAAAAATAAGAAGAAAAACACTAATATAAGAAAGAAAGTGAACAGCAAAGTATAAGTGAATTTAAAAAAAGTACCACTACTTTTAAAATTCGGTAGAACCTGCTTACTGTGAAATTTGAAAAACGAAACTGGTCACCCATTTAAGATGGTCACCATTCAACAAAGGTGATAGAGTGAGGTGCTTTAAACTGTAATAGTTCAAAAGTGGTCACTATACATTGGTTGTCTCTTTACAATGATGGTCTTTTTAGCAGGCTCCACTGTGCAAACAAATGAAACAGAAAGGGACACGTGAAATAGATAAAAGAAGGCTAACGTTTACAGGAACTCTTTGTTTATATAAATTTTCAATGCTTATTACTATTGTTTGTGAAATCATGATGTTGTACGTGAAGTTAGGAAGCGTACGTCGATCCGTACGAAAGACAATCTGAAAACTAAAATAAGAGTAAATATTTTGAGGTACATTTTAAAACCAGAATGCAAATATGCTTTCATGCCATTACTGATTTATTTTAAAGAGAGTTGTTCGATTCAAGTACTGAATTTGTCTTATCAAGTCAATAATATGCAACTGCACTTGTTTAATATTTGCACCTATGTCAATACTTTTACAAGTGATTTAAAGTTAGTTAGTATTGATAGTCACATAAAAATAATTGGGCAGAGGTATTAAAAATGGATAATAAATTATATTTGAATAAAAAAGATGTAAGCGATTTAAATAATGCTTCTTAGCGTAATTTTTATAGGTAAGTAATTTTTTAAATGTCTTCAAAAGGAAACTTTAACAGCTTTTTAATTATTATGAGAAAATGCTCTTAGGTTATCCATTGCGTTGAATTATAAGAAAACATTCCTAATATTTAACACCAACTGAGAGTATATTTTTTGTTGGACACTCTCGATTAAATTTAATTATTTCCACAGAAACATTAAATTAGAAATATTTATTAATACATTTGCATCCTTAGCGTGTTTATATGCTCTATTTTCCTGGTCACTATCGCCGGAGCGTATATATAAGGTGAAATTTCCTTGTCACTGTCACTAGAGCCGTTTGTAAATACCCAACTTTATTAGTAGCTGTTATTTGGCTATCACCAAACGAAATTTTGTGATAACAGCCTTCATCATCTTCCATTTACCTGGTCACTGTCACCGGAGCGTATATATGCGCTCAGATTTCCTGGTCACTTTCACCAGAGCCGTATGAATATACCGAACTTTGTTGGTCGTTATCATTTGGCTATCACCAAACAAACTTTAGTGATAAAAACCTTCATTATCTTCCTTTTTCCTGGTCACTGTCATCTGAGCGTATATATGTGCTAAAATTTCTCACCAAACAAAACTTGGGGATGAAAACCTTCATCTTTTCATATTCCCATACAAATGGGTTGATCCACATTAAACGTTATTATTAACTGTATATCTAATTCTGTCTCCAATCTGCTCTACATATGTGCTTTTTAGAAATAATAAACTTACCGATTAAAAAAAAAATGTAGTGAATCATTTCTTGTGTTCTTAGATCAATTACTTTTATGAAGTACTTTTGTAAATTCACGGATAATAGTTCCATTTTCTAAAATTAAAGCTTATTTATAATGGATTGTCCTTTGTCCAATAGCTTGCTAAACAGCTTTATTGATAATGGCTATTCACATATTTTTTTTCTAAATTCGTCCTTTACTATTTCTTTCAAAAGATAATACCTTCCAAGTACATCCAGAGATGTTTCCTGTAAGGTACGCTATGCACAGAGAAAATAATTTAATACAGGACAGTGAAGGGAGGGTATAAAAATAGCTTTATTTTGTCTTGTTTTTAAATATCCCTCCCGCGCTATCGATTATAACAGATGCCAAAAAATAGGAAGTAATACAACAGGGACGTCGTCTTTCTTTTTTACTGTTTTTTTCCCCTCTTCAATCTCTTTTTCAGTGCTTTTCTGTCCTCTTTTCCAGAGTCTCGTACAGATATGTGGAAAAAGGTTTCTACCGGAAATAACATTTTGTTATAGTGGTAAAGGATTTTGGCTGTACGATGTTATTTTGTGCTGCAACTGGGCCAAGATTCAGACGTTTGAACTTGAAGATTTTTTTTCACCCTTTTTATTTTATTATATACTTTTTTTTATTTCGTTATTATTTTCTCTGACAGAAACGTCGGAAGGTATTTTACTTTTTTTTGGCTTTTTTCCATAACGCGGGAGAAAAGTGAGGGAGGGGGACAAGTATTTCTTTTGTTTTGTTGTTATTGGAAAGGGGAAAAAAATAAAGAAAAATAAATAAGGAGAGGAAAGCACGATATTCTTTTGTGTACCGGAAATTTTCGCAACGTAAGCCAAAAAGTGTTTCTTTCCAGCGTTATTTTATTATTGCATTTATATTTTGATAGTTTTTTTTTTGGTCGGAAAAATGAAAATTGCTGAGTGTAGCACTGGCTCGAAACTGTCTCAATCCGAAAGCTATAATGTGGAAATTATTTTTAAATAAAAATTTCATTTTTCAGTTATTTATTTCTTTTGCTCATGAGATTTTTCCTTCGTTCTTTCATTTTTCTTTTTCTTTGTTCTTTACATGTACAAAATCTTCAGCTGCTAGTGATTGTGCCAATAAATAAATTTGACAGCGAATGTGTTCCAATTCAGATATATGTTAAATGACTTCACAAGCCATGTTAGAAATTAATATGTTTGTAACATATATATATTGATTACTTTTTAATTTCTGCTGTAAACTTATTTTCTTTAAGTCTGTTTGAGCACAGCAGCAAAAAACATGCTATTTTACAATTTGGAAAATTAATTAAAATAAAACAACTCTATCATTGGCTCGAGAAAATCATTGGTATCCCATTACATGCTGCACCACGAACTCTAATGAAAGAAAAATTTGTACCTTTGATAACACTTATGTAATAGTCTAACTTCGAATTGTATTGAATGGTTTTCCTCGGCTTGACACTTTTCGCAAAGTACTGAATATTAAAGATTTTGTTTGAGAAAGTCTCATAACTAATATAGATTTTATGACTTTTTTTTACAGTGTATGCAACGATTTCTAAAGATGCACCGTAAAATATTAATTTTAGGGTGCTGCCCTAACATATTGCGCCCTTCTGAGCATCCTGGAGATGGGTAAATAATGTAAAGTTATATTCCGGCAAAATTTTGATTCAACTTTAGAATTATAAAAATTTGATAGGAGGATTTTTAGTTATTAAGAAAAAAAGCTCCTAAATTACTTACAAGTTTTACTATCAAAATTATCTTTAGGTACCTGAATATTATGAATAATTTATATCAAAGATGTATTGCAGTTAATGAAGTGGAGGAAATTTTACGTCACAACCGCTTCGAATGTTAAATACCTGAAAGGATTAATTTATTTCATTTGTTGTCGAAATAACATTATTTCTTGCCATACAATTACCAGGTAAATCACATGAAGAATATAATTAAGCGTAAGCTGTCTTAAAAGCATCATGTGTAAGCTTCTGAATAAATTGCAAATCTTACCTGATGCGCAAATTAATATTTTATAAGAAATCTATCGTTTTAATATTCAAATATTTTACACCAGTGAGTAGATAACAAACATAATTCTTAGACAATTTATAATATATCATAAATGCAAATTTTCTATTCTTCATTTAGATTAAATATAATTCATTTTTTAGTTAAGAAATTAAATTAAAGGACATATGTTGGTTATGAAATAATGCTATCTATAATGACATAACATATTGCGTGCATGAATTGTTCTCATAATAAAAACGACGACAAACAAAAGACTTTCAAATTTGTTTGAAATACAAAAAAAGAAAAAGTCATTTGGAAACAAAAAATGATAAAAATAAATCATAAAAAATTCTAAGGATGTTTCAGTGCGGTGAAAATTAAACTTTATAATAATTAATGGATTGCTATAGGTTGATTCATAGATTTTATTCATTATCATACTTCTTTTTATATCAAGAGAGATAATATCTGTGTCACTCGAAAAAGTAGCTGAGTTTATATATACATATACATTTTTACACTTTATAAAAGTATGTATTTTAGTATGAACAAACAAGCACGTGGAAGTGTTTTCATACGGAGGGTTTTAAGAAAACTTAGGGGACATTGACCGTTTGCCATCAAAAGGAGGCTTGAATGGATTGACAGGTCTCCAATGTTCGATATTCGAGGCTTGATATAAAATTTAGAATGATTTTCAAGCCCATTTAGAGTCAAGATACTCCTAGCTTGATGACCGTCGAGTATTAATGCTATTAATGCAATATTCTAAATTTGCTCTCTAGTGAAACCAAAATTTATTTTCATACAAAAAAAAATCTACAGTTTTTCAATTAAGGATAGAAAAAATGTTGCAAGATAAAACATAAATATTGAAAATTTTTCTTATTATATTAGATTTTTAAAGACTTAAGTTTTGTTTTTTAAAGATTTTTTAAAGAATTGGAAAAAAGAAAAATATTAATATAATAATTGTATATTATAACAACAGCAGCAAAATAACAGCATAACATATATATCGTAACAGCTGATAAAGTACTAAGTTATGTTATAATTATCTTGTAATTAAAATCAAATTACTATCGCTTGTTTTACTTTGAAATAAATTCGGTAAAAATGCATCACGTTTACGATATAATTTATTTTAACAAAATATTTTGCAAACTTTTTGGCGTTCCCAAATAAAAAATATAGATCTTTTAACATCATTTTGTTTTTAACATATTATTTTAATTTTTGCATTTCTTTTTAACATCTTATTCCGTGTAACACAATTTGTTTATTACTACTTACGGGCGCTAATCTAAATATTCCTTTTTAATTCATTCCCAGTAACATCAAAAAGATATCGGGCACGTCTAAATTTATAACACATGCAAAATCAACAAGTAAAAGAAAAATTCTATACATTAACAAACGTAATCAAAGTCACTGTTAAGACTTTTTTTTTGTACCATCACGCAGCATTAGAATATTTCAAAACAATGCTGCTTCACTTAAGAATAAAATGACTTAATTGTTGGAAAGTGTTATTAAGATAAATGACAGATGATCACGCTGGAGACTCACGTGGTGATTAATGAAAACACCATTGTTCAGAGAGATGAGAAAAATGATCCAGGCTTAATCGCTCGAATTCAGATAATTATCAAAACTTTTTTGTTTCTTTTATCTCGAGAAAAATTTATTATTCAGCACTTTAAAGCGATTTCAGTTTAGAATAGGGAAGTCATGTTGATCTTCAGAAATACTTTATGTGAAATATATCATTTTTATACTTTTACGCGACTTTATGTATGCTGTTTGTTTTTGAGTGTATTATATGGACCAATTTCAGAGAAATCTCATAATTTATTGGAGAAAAATTTTAAGTTACACACTACACTGATATTTTATTACACTACTACTTACTACGGACGTAGCTGTAGGTTTTACATGGGAGGGGTAAGCTAAGGTGTGGGACCCATTCTTGCTATAAAATTTGATTGACAGCTAATTTTACTATAAATATTGGGTAAATTTTTTAAGTTCTTTATTGTAAATTTTTGTTGTTACGCACTGAATTGTAAAATTTACAAAATTAGTTTTTGTTCTTTTTTTAATTTTAATATAGAGTTTACAAAATTTACATAAACTTTTTCTACCGAATAATATTGTGAGCGATAGATTTCAAAGGTAATTATTAGGGTAAAATTAGCGTTTGTGAGTAAACTAGTGTTGGATTTTCACCCCCTAAGCAACCCTCTATGTGTACGTCTGTGCTACTTAGTACTGATATTTATAAAATTGATTACACATATCAAGAACATGTAAAAAAAAAATTTTTAACATGATTCATGGGTATGTAGGAAAGTCCCCCGTCCCGCTGTGGCCTATAGTCACTAAACACCGTTCCCGTAATAACACGGAAAGTGCGGCAGCATCCGGTTTGACGAACGCTTGGGAGGGTGGACTCCTCTCTCGGCTGGTCTGCTATGGGTGTACGCTAATGGGAGTTGATGCACGTAAAATCTGACTAGCTTAACCGGCGACGTCACTCATCGAATTTGGCACCGATTCAAATCATATATAAATTGTAAAAAATTCGTTAGAGCGGATTCCGAGATCCAGAAGAGACACTTTTAAAAATTGAAAAGCTACCTGTAAATAAATGCCGCGAAATTTTACGGTTGGTTGGTTGGGGCTGGCTGCGTCACTAGTAGAACTGTCGTTCTACAGGATAAGGGTCCAATGTCCTCCATGTTTAATGATACCTCTCGGGGTGCCGATTTCAGATAGTTGGTCCCTCATCTGGAAAAGCTCAAAATTAAGGAACCCCGAGAAAAGTTGGACTTCCTACCACTGGCGTCTCATTGAAAAGGAAGCCATACTCTTCCGCCCATTGCCATCCTATATGGGGGGATCTGGCACCGCTCAGCGGTTGCCAGAGGGCATTGGAAACAACAACAACAAGAGGAAAGTCTCCTTCCTATCAGGTACACGTGCTCTAATCACCAACTCAGACTCTAAAAGTTGTCGAAACTTTGATTATCCTTATTTGCGTACCTCAACCCTAATAGCACCGTGACCGAAATGTGACGTGCAAGACCTCACGAGGTGTCACGAATGAGTCACAAATAAGTCGTCTTGACTGTATAATGTCCTTCTGTGGCAACGTCACAACGTCACGTCACCATGAAGTCACATTGTGACTTGTGCACGACATTGTGACTTCAATGCGACGTTACAGCGCCGTCACATTCACAGCACTGTGACTTAAATGTTCCACTGATTTAAAACTGAAAAAAACTTTTTTTTGAGAAATTCGCAAAATTACTTAAAATTCACAAAATCAAAAAAGTAGCAAGAAAGTAGCAATATCGCAAAGTCATAAAATTTAGTCGCATGGTGCTTTCAAAAGTAGCAAAAATTGTGAAAAGTCCCAAGATCTGGCAAGACGTCACAAACGATCTGTCACGTTGACGTCACAAAGAAGTGACAAACTATTGTCACTGGCAAGTCACACTGTGACTTCCAGTTGACGTCACTTAAGGTCACAAGTGTGACTGCGACCAATGTGACTCACAGGGACGTCACTGCGACCTCATTGTGACGTTCCGTGCTATTAGGAAGTACTTGATTTCTTTGAGTTATTAGAATCAATTAATTTTATCTGATCGACATTTTACGAAAATATTCTAGTATTTAAGTTTACATTATCTTCTTTTCACTTTAAGATGTAAAAGAAAGGGAAAAAAAATATTAGTGTTTTTAGGATTTCCAATTATTGATGGAAAAAATAGAAAAGTAAAAATATTCTGGAGTAAGTAATATGTGAGAAAATTTCCATTTCTTGCAAAGGTCTTTTTCAGATTATTTTACTTTGTAAGAATGAGACTATATGCTTGTATGTTACGCAATGAACTGCGATAGAGAAGTTAACTTTTATAAGGCTTTTCTTCTAAACTGAGTTAAAATTGTGTGAAAAAAATTTTTTTTTTAATTATGGCTAATTCTGGAATAATATATTATTTTAATGCTGACCTTTTAATTTTAGAACTTTGCTAAGTCTAAGCATTTAAAAATTTATATTTAAATAGTTTATTCTGTAGATTATTTTAATGTAAATATCTCTTTTCTTTGTATGGCCAACAAATTTAATCTCTCAAGAAAGACAATGTATCGTCCTACCTCTTCAGAATTAGTCCAACAAATTAGTCCAATTAATTTCCAACAATTACTGTAATTAAGAGTAACATGACAGCGTAGCTTAGTTAGTATCAAATCTGTTATAAGATTCATAATTCAAAAACACATTTCACGAACGGGCGATTCACTAGAAGGAAGAAATAGGTGTGAAGTGGCAGTCTTAAACTAACTTATGATCCTTTTAAGAGTGCAAACCTTTTTTATGGTAAAATTTGATTAATATTGAGACTAAATTTAAAACATTTATTAGATAGGCGACGTTAACTCCTAGGGAGTTAAAGGACAGTCAAACGTCCTCCGGGAAATGAATCTAAGGCTTGCAAGTGAAATAAAAGGACCAATCTTCGAATCTTCTGCAAATTATAATCATAACAGTATTTGATGTAACGTTTGTCTATAGTATTTCCTCATTTACTACTTTTTTATTAAAATGTCAGGAGTAATTGCCAATTCCCTAATAATGTATTTGATGTAACGTTTATCTAAAGTTGGTCTTTATTTACTACGAAATAAAATGTTAAGAGTAATTGCAAATTCTCTAAGACTGTATCCAAGAATGTTAACGAGCCCAAGATTTCAGATATATAGCCAGGATTATAATATTACAAGCAAAAAAATGTTGAATTTCATGTGATAATCGAAGTACGATGACAATGATTTCATTTTACAAAACGAGAAAATTTAGAGTGATTGTATGGCGGAAGCTGATTGGTTTCTATAAACAATTAGAATGATACAATACTTTTATTGACAGGTACAATTTTAATATAAAATTCACTTTTCTTGCTATACATCTCTCAAACAATTTGCATGCAAGTTTTGGTTCTGTGTGAGAGCTAGATACACAAATAATCACTCTTACAGATAGTGAACATATTCCAGAAGACACTATCTTTTTTAATTGGAGTGGTGAGATGGAACTTTTGCGGTTAATATGAGAATGGTATAGTTCCATTATAAGAGATAGAGCGATGAAAGTATACCTATAAAGAGTAATATTGCAGCATAATGTTATCAAGAACCTCATCAGAATTAAACATATTTATTTCATGGAAAAAATAATTATTACATAATATATGAAGGGTGTAGATGCACAACTCACACGATTAAAATATTAGTTCGTTTTTTTTCCTAACGGGTACTTTGCCGATTAGGCATTATCCCGTACAATGGACCGAAGGTGTTGGCCACTTTATTATGGGCTCACCTAGTAGGTGGACCAACGTCGCGCCCTATGAAGGGACGGACATGACAACCACGCCCAGTAGGGGATCGAACCCCGGCCGCCGGGAGTTGAACCCGAAACCGGAGTACGGTGCTTTACCCACCATGCAACTCGGTCGGCAAATGTTAGTTCGCGGTTCTTGGAAAAATGAAAAAAACTTATAAAAAACATGACATCTTGGCACAATTTTTTGTGATAATTTGTTGCCATAATAACTATTTGCACATAGTCTTAAATCTGTATTAATTCTGGTACAGCTAGCATTTAAATTTAAATATTATTGAAAATGTGAGTTTTGTAAAAGCTTAGAATGTGAGCGTTGCATCTACATCCTTCATATATATGTACTATACTTTGACATTTTATTGCGTTATGTTTTCACACAGAAAAGTCTTTATTCCACGTACTCAGAAGTGAAGCATGCCATTTGGCAAATTGGATGTAAAATGTACAATGACATGTTGCACTGAGCCTTACCTTGTGTTTTGTCCTACTGTGGCGTGCGTTGGGGGACATGTTGAGTATTTTTAATATTTATCTGCGTATCGTAAAACTTGTAGTACTTTTTTCTCCATATGATGATTTATCTATTTAATAATCCACCAACACTTGCCCTACAGATTTTTCGAACCAGAATCCTTTAAAATATGAAATACACTCATGTCCATAAATTAAGGATAATGAAGTTCAGGCAAAGAAAGAGAAAGAAGCAAAACAAATTTGGCTTATTTGTAAAGTCTATTTATTAAACAAAAAGTAAAGATCAAAAAAGATGTTATATGTTTGACATAATTAATTAAAATTGCAAGTTTTACTCCCTTGACCAAATTTCAAAAAAAGAACCTATTTACAAAAAACAGTATAACATGGTTAGTAGGATGGTTAATACGGAGTATGTCTCCCGGACGATGCAATACAGGCCTGACAACGCCTAGGCATGCTGAGTATCAAATGATCAATCTGATCTTGGGGAATATTACACCACTCATCAAGCAATGCACTCCGAAGTTCCGGTAGACAGGTGGGATGGGGGTTGACGGGCTGCAATTCGTCGGCCAAGCATATCCCACACATGCTCTATTGGATTCAAGTCCGGTGAGTATGCTGGCCAATGCATACGGATGATATCCTCCGATTGAAGGCATTCGTCTACAATGTTTGCACGGTGAGGACGGGCATTGTTATCCATAAACACAAATTCAGCACCCATGGCGCTCCGAAACAAACGTACATGTTGTTCCAGAATGACATCCCGATAGATGTGGCCTGTCATCGTTACACTCTGAACATGCAGGTCAGTTCTGGAACCAAGAATAATTCCTCCCCAAACGAGCCATCCTGCACCACCGTAACGGTGTCTTTCAATGGTGTTCTCTTGGTGGTAACGGGTACCTGGCGCTCTCCAGATGAATGTCCGGCGATAATCAGACTCCAAACTAAACCTGGACTCGTCGGAAAACATCACACAAGACCACTGTTGGGGTGTCCACAATGCATGCTCTCTACTCCAGGTTTATCGCAGGCGACAGTGAGTTGCGGTAAGTGGAACACATCTGACAGGCCTACAAGCATATAGACCAATGTGCCCTAAGCGTCTGTACACGGTCTGCCTTGAAACTGTCGTACCGGTAGCTGAAGAGAGCTGACGAGACAGGTCTGATGCTGTACTCCGTCTGTTTCTTTTGGCAGTAACTACCAAATAGCGGTCCTCATTTGGCGTTGTAACTCGGGGGCGACCTGTGCTGTAACGTCTACTCACATTACCATAATCTTGGAATCGTTGCCAAAGCCTGGAGATGACACTCTGGGCGATTCCAAGTTCCTCGGATACTTCCAGCTAGGTACGTCCACATTCCAGTCGTCCAACAATTCTGCCACGTAAAACATCATCCAAATGCCTCCTTTGTGCCATAACTATGCGGTTTTTGCACTGAAAGGCTTTCACAGCGCTTGTGAACAATTTTACTTCTTTGCCACCATTCCTTATATACCCCTCTCTTACACTGTCGTCATTATGACGTACCATCCACTCCATCTGGTGGTGTCCTGTAATTTGCATATTCTTCTTCAAGATGTGTGTGATCATTCCACAGGTGAAATTTTTATTTTAGAGATCAATTTCTGTGTGATTCTGAATTATCCTTAATTTATGGACATGAGTGTAAATAATGCATTTAAACAATCTTTTTATTCTGACTTACTATCACTCAAGCACAACGCAATTCTTTCCGAATTTGGCATGGGGATAAATACCTCTCAAATACTGTACTTCGGTGTGATCTCGAAGCACCTTCATTTGGAACAATTGTTCGTCAGATTAGTGAGAATTTCTTCACTAACTCTGATCATGTCCCAAACGAACTCATGGCCGAACTGCCGGACTACGACTTCCCGAATGAAATAAACTGTAAATGTTCCAAGGCAGTTTTTCTTTAGATAACTCCTAGGGACTTTGCATCCATTATTTTTATTTACTGTTCTTGTGCAATTTGTTTCCAATCTTTGTTCATGTTATTTGTATATTTTGTAAGTCTATTTTTATTGTTTTACATACAGGGTTGTCCAAATTAAACTTCCCCCACTCAGAGGACTGTGCAGGATGTTGTACGAGTCAAAATGTAATGAAATTTTGAAAACAGACACTTCAGATCACGCGCTCGTGATTTATTAAAAACAAATTTATTAGTACAAGAAGTTGCCGATAGGTGGCGCTGTAACACTAGTAATTTGCATATTGCAATAACGTGATTTTCAGAAATAAAGCTTATGAGCAACGTATCCAAAAGGGAGCCATACAAAAGTGGAAGACAGGCGAAGCACAGGCAGTTGTTTCCAGCTCGCTGATGCACAATGGCGGCTTTGAAAAACAACGCTCTGTTAGTGAAACTTTTCTACCAGAATGACGAGAACTATGCTGCGATAAGAGCATTCCGTTGGCTAAAGAACTTACGCCGTGGACCAACGACACCACGCGCTTTACGAGACATGATGAAGAAGTTCGAAAGAACCGGACACTTGGGAATTTTACCAGGTAGAGGACGACATGTTGTGGATTCTGCACGCGTTCAAGACGTTGCTTTGGCGGTCGTGGACGCCGCTAGCCAATCGCCACATGGTGTTGTCAGTGTGCCAACTGTTTCTCGTGCTGTTGAACATCTGTAGAACGTCTCGTTGGTCTGCAGCGCCACCTATCGGCAACTTCTTGTACTAATAATTTCTCTTTAATAAATCACGAGCGCGTGATCTGAAGTGTCTGTTTCCAAAATTTCATCACATTATGACCCATACAACATCCTTCACAGGCCTCTGAGTTGGGGAAGTTTAATTTGGACAGCCCTGTATATTATTCATTTCTTATTCATACTGTATATAAGATTGTTTACACGTAATTAAAGATTTAAAAAAAAGAGATTGGAAATTATGAAATTGGAAATGCAATCTTATAAGACCTAGGTGTTCCTTGTGATAAAATATTGTCATGTCATGTCATGTCTTTCTGATTTCATTTTTAGATGATAATTTTTCTTTTAAAAAATAACTATTTGAAGTTTTACAAACTTTTAGTATACGCGATGTATGTTTTCGTATCTTTCATTTTATTACACTCAAAAATTGATTTTGAGAAAATCTCTATTACTAATCGTTCTTTAAAACACAGTTTTAGAATTCAGAAATACTTTACCTACATAATCTACGAATCAAGATACACAATGGAATAATTCTTTACATATTCTGGAGTTGCAACAAAGTACGGTTAATGTTGAAAAGGACTTTTCAAATACATTCTAAATGTGACAGTAAACAAAAGAGACATAAAATGGGCGATCATAAATGATATAGCCTTTTGTGTCATTTGCGGCAAGACATTGTGGCATAGCACGTCATCTCGGAAGGTCAGCTCCTATTGATATAATCGACGAGACATAAAGACAGAATAGATAAGAGTTTGTACAGGGATAGAAAGAGCATGCCCGTTACACAAGGTGAAAGCAGGAAGCTTATATTGCGAAAATGCTTTGAAGTATTTTGTTGAGGATAAAGAAAAACATAAATTATTTGTTCACAAGTGGTACAATATTTTATGACATTGATTAGTGTTTCACGAGATATTGATTATCGGTAAACTGATTAGTTCAATCAATAATTATACAAGTACATATACAAAATCCGATTTCAAAATCATAGATCATAGAAAAGTAAAGTATGGCAATTTAAAATTCATATACAAGGAGAAAAGTACAAATTATTTCATTATAGCAACTATATATAGGACCAAAATGCGTCGGTTCTTTATTTAATAACGTGATCAATACAATCACAATAACAAATGTATAAAACAATTATTACTGAAATTTAAAGCATATTTGTTTCTGATGTGTTTTTAATTGATAATTTTTATGCTTCTGATAAATTGTTTCACATTAATGATGCATTTTTTCCTTATAGTTTGAATTTCTTATAATTTTACTTTTCATTCATATTATTTTAAAGATTTTGGCTAGAGAACTATTATTCTGTACCATGGGCCTGGGTTCGATTCCCGGCATGAGCTTGGCGTAATTTTGAGCGCCGTTTCATAGGAGGCAGTATTGTTCACCTATTTATCGCCTGCATAATAAAGTGACCAGCATTGCTAATCGAGTAGTGAGCAATGCCTTTGAACGGCAAGGTTCTGCCATTAGGAAAACAATTTTGATAATTTGTGGAAGATAAAAAGGGACGACAAAGTTTTTGGAGGATTCTAAATTCGCTCTGTATCGACTTGTACATTTAAAAGTTTACATATTATGTATTTCGTATAATATGTGTAAATTCAGCACAATAATAAAAAGCCTCACTTGTGCATTTGATAGAAGTGTTTTAAATTTATTGAGTGCAATTACATTAACTTGAGAATACTACTTTTGAAATACTCTTTTTGATTATGTTGGAACTGATCTTACAGATTGCATCAGTAATCTTAAGACTTTTAATGACTAAAGTATTTTAATGAATTTCGGACATGGCACGCCATGGACTTATTTAGCCAAATATATATGAAAACTGACTGTAGTAATCGAGGTACATACCAGTGATTACTTTGAAATAGACATGTATTATCTAGCAAGAAATGCTTTATTTTCATTCATATTATTTTAAATATCTTCGGTTATCTACATCCTCATCGCAGTTATAGAAATACACTGCAGTGAGGTAACTTATAGGCACGAAAGTCAAACGTGACTGCATAGTGTCAGGGATACGTTTGTACGTCCATCAGTAATTTTAGCATGGTCTACAGAACAATGTTTGCTATTTATGATATTCGTTTGTGCTGGATTTGAGTATGACGGATGGATTCGTAATAACGTCACAGTTTCCTTGATATCATTAATATTTTTCTTGTCCGCTTGCAATACATTTTGACTGTTTTTATTGAGGAAACTTCTATATCATATAGTCATCATGAACCATTTTAGGATTCATAGAGAATTAAGAGTGCCCTGCGTGCTTCTCAGATACATTAATGCTAGAGCCTGGTTTGTGGGATACTTTCGGACGACCGCCATTTCGAAATTCTATTGAAGAATTTTAATGTGTTATACAAAAAATGTGTATATTACTGTCTCCCTAACTGACAAAGCACTTAGGCATTAACTTAAATCGTAGCGGCCAAGTATAGAGTATAACGGCCAAAAATCGTACCGGACCAAAAAAACATAATTTTTTTTATCTACCAAAAGTTCAAATAAATCCAAAACCCTGCCTTGCTCTTTACTCAATTTTTTATTATGGGTCAATGAGATACAAAAATTTAAATAAATACTGGCATATTAATTCAGGTTCTTGTAAATTATGAGCTTCATGATTTTTTTAAACAAATTAAACATAATATTTAAATATAAAAGAAGAAAATACTCCAGTATAATTTCATTTCCGCTGACATATTTTATTCTTTACAAAGATGCGGTTAAAAAAATCGCCTGCAATAAGTGTGAGCTTCCTTATATTTCTTCTCATATTGACTCATTTGTTCTGACACAAACTCTTTTCTACTTTTATCTAACATATGTATTTGCTCGCATGAGTATGCGAAAGTAAATGCTTAGAATGCCGAAGTCAGAATGAGAGATTGTGGACATTCCTACCTTGGAAAACAAATACCCGTATAAAACATGTAGAATGAATGTTCCTGCAAGCATGAAAGTATCTGTCTTGTTCTTCTTGGAAAATACTTTAACTCCGAAATAAATTTAGATAATATTTTCATCTTGAAAAGTGTTACTATTTTAGATGTGCCTTTTTACAAACAGATATTTAATTGCAAAATTTGCTGATTTTAAATGTAAACTTATCAGAGATATCTGAAGTAGTACTTTGTACTTTGTGACTTTTGTTTTTGCGAATCTGTCATTTATAGAAATGTGAGATATACAGGGTGTTTCGAAACTCATCGGTACTGTGAGCCAAGGGGTTTATAATCACATAGCAATGTGGGGTCGAAAATGTCATCCTCATTTACCTGTTAACCCTTTGAGGTGCAACCCTTTCCCAATGCTGAAAAAAGGGCAGCCCGTGCTGGTAGTTAAGTCGAGCGATGGCAACGGCTGCCCTTTTTTCAGCATTGGGCAATCTATCCAGCTGTTCTCGCATTCTTCCATTTTTCAGCAGATGCCAGTGCTGTTAAAAATAATCGTGACAATTGTTTTACGGGAAATGACGTTCTACCACAACTATTTTTATAGAAACCAAATCTATTATTCGTGAATGGCAACAGTCAAAACGTCAGAGTTTGGTGTTCCCAGAGCGGGAACACTGCGCGTTAAAGGGTTAATAATCATTTTAGAATAATAGTGAATTTTCTGACTATGGTTCATCAAAGACTAATGGATCTTTAAACAAAAAGCATTTGATTAAAATTGATTAGAAACAGGATTGATACAGTGATTACAATATTGATCATACAATGATTACAAGATCGATTATCAAAGTGTTTATTAACAGGTAAATGAAAATACGTTTATTACCTCACACCTATGTGATTCAAAACCGTTTGGTTTATGCCAGCTGAATAGGGAGGGTGTTCCTAGATTTCCCACTGTCGGCGTTACAATAGGAGAGTGACGTTGTTTGTGACAGGACGACGAGCGATGTAACACGATGGGAAGATTGTCTAGCAAAAAAATTGGACGTTTGCTTCTCATAGCCGGATGCAGATGGTGCTGCAGAAATCGGCATTAGTATTTTGCGTTGACAGTTTGTCCTGCAGCCATAGCATGCGCAAGAATCACATCCCCCCACCCCGACTCTTAAACCGATCGTGCAGCCGTCGTATACCGTAATGCACTTTCGATAGGCTTCCAATAATCCTCGATAACATTATCTTGCAGTTTTGCCTCGGCCAACATCTGTTTTAAGCCCCAACCGCTGATCACCTTTTGAAAATATGCTTTAGAACGATGGAAACGAAACCCTACACTTTAACGTCACAGAACAAATGCCCTTCTAACGAGATCAACAGTTTTTTGCACTCTGTACATCGACAACAGCACCACCTCACAGGTGCCATTACCTATTTGCCCATGCCCGCTCTTCGTCTAGTTTGTAGGTTAAGTTGCCCCAATTTAATTTACAGACCGTTTAATTTACAGCCCAATTATTTACAGGGTGTCCATAATTGAAATTGAAATGTGCGAGAAGTCTGTAGCAAAAACTATACAGCGGAATTGCATGAAAATGGTGTAATGGCATACTGAAATGATGGGAGTTTTATCGAGGAAAAAAAAACACAATGAGTTTCAAAAACCGCCCCTAGGTGGCGTATCACAGCTTTATTGAGAAGATGTAAGTAATCAACAAAAGTTTACAAAACATACTCGATACGATGTTCACCATTGTCTGTTACCATCTGGAAGCGTAAAATCGCACGTTCGACTGTTAAAATCAGTACTCTGCGGAATGTTGCGCACATGGCGTTCTTTAAGGTCGGAGAGAGATGTGATGGAGGCCTTCAGGTATCCCCACTGCCAAAAGTCGCAAGGATTCACGTCGGGGATCTTGGTGGCCAAGCTGTAGAAAATTGCCTACTGATGATTCTGTCGTCAACGAAATGGCGGCGGAGCACTAGTTTCACACAACGGGTGATGTGTGGAAGAGCACAGTTGAACATGCGATTTTACTCTTCCAGATGGTAGCAGATATTGGTGGACATCATATCGAGAATGTTTAGTAAACTTTATAGATTATTTACATCTTCTCAAAACTATATATATATGTGTGTGTGTGTGTGTGCAATATAAAACAGCAAAACGTACGTAATAAGGATATACTATTAATCCTTCGAGCAAGTGATAAATAGGATATAAATCGGATACGATTACATAAACGTAAAGGACATTTTATGTAAGAAAACTATGACAAAAGGCACTGATATTCATAAAAAGGAAGATGTTAAATCACATAATCGTAAACGCGCAGAAGCAGCTAGATTTGACATTCAAGGATTAGTATGAAATTTTATTACCAAATATTGGCGATATTTTTATTGTTTATGCATATAACAGTTTAAAAATAAGAAATATTTTGAAGGATTAGCCCATTTCGCAGCATAATAAAACAGAATACTATGTAATATAAAACAGCAAAAATTACGTAGTATGAATATCTTTTATATACATTTGCAAAAGTTTCGAAAGTTTAACTGAGTTCTGATATATGCGTGTGATATTCTGTTCACAGACAGTTTGTCATTCTTTACGAATCGTGAATTTATTTTATTATTGAAGTGTTCGGTTGAGATGAAACATTATGAACTGTCCTTAACTTAAAATAACTTCTACATTGTACTTATACACTCTGTATGAACACCGCGGCTGACGTTCAGAGCTAGATGTTAAAGAAGTACAGTGCAGTTAAGCTATTAGAGCAGTGTTTCTCAACCTATGTGCCGCGGCACACAGGCGTGCCGCTAGAGATTGTCTAATGTGCGCGAAGGTTTTCGAGAAATTATTAAAACAATGTATTGTGGTATCAGCGATGACATTTTCTATTTATCATGTGCTGTCTTGTTCAATTTCACTGAGCTATACACTATGAAGTGCAAAACTTTTATTTCGTAGCATGGCAAACCGTTCTGCCGATATTTGAAAGAGCTGTTTGAAAGAAGACCCAGGCAAAAACAGGGCCTCCTCCCCTTCATTAACTTTCTCTTTTTTTTTTGTAAATGAATAATTTTAAAGTAGTTATTTTTATATATCAATTCTTTTTGTTTCTTACAACTTTTGCAATTTTTGTATTCAGGTATGCCGCGAATAATTTTATATATTTTTCAGTGTGCCATCAACTAAAAAAGGTTGAGAAACACTATTAGAGTATGAAATAAAACAAAGTGGTTTTTGCAAATTAATGTACATAGATGGGGTTTGCGGATTTTAGCGATTGAAAATATTTTATTTCTGAGAAAGAGTAAACCATAATAGTGCAAGTTTCGTTAGCTGAGAAACTGCGTATTTATAATTGTTCATGTCTAGGTATAGAGTGTTATAAATGTCTGAACTTTTGCACAGAACATATAATGCACTCTAACAAAAAAAAAATCATATATAATGCACACTAACAAAAAATCTAAGAAATCAAAATAAATAACATCATTACGAAGAAAAAAGCAACCGAGTAAAAAAATTTTTTTCACTAATAACCACACTTTTTTGAAACAATCAGTGTTTCTGGAAAGATATACTTAAACCAGAGAAGCACTATCGTGTAAGAGCAGAAAAAGAGACATGTTCATTTCTTACTAGATGTTTGCTCATTTTAGTCTGACAGAAAGAACATTTGTAGATGCCTTGAAAAGAATATATACTTGTAAAAGGTAGTTACTTCCTGCAAAATGTAACTTGAAATAGCAGAGAAATATAAGGTCATTAAAACCTTTACAAATTTACTGGGAATATATTGAAAAACGACTAAACCCTTTTTTTGTACAACAGAACAATTTTGTTCTAATTAGGAGTCCACTTTATATTAAATACAGGTGAAATGGTCTGAAAGGTAGAATTATAATTTTTATTTATTTTTGGTGAACAAATAATATTTGCGCAAAATTAAAATGGAACTAAATAAATATATTTTTTTCTTAGAAATGCCTCCTTCAGAAAAGTAATGCTTTTATTCCAAAAACAAAACACAGACGGGATATACTTCTCTTAAAATGTCAAAAATTTAATCGATGAATTATGCTAAAAAGGATTTTTATCCATTATAAGCAAAATTTTCAGGTATTGATTTCGCAATTGCTTCAAATCACTTTAAGAACTTCGCCAAAATAATTATTTAAAATGAAATCTCTTTAAATGTAAGTAAATAAATGTATTCTTTCTAACATAATCGTCCGTGAATTTTACTACTATTACTTTTACATAGGTTAACGAAGATTAAGTCAACAAAATGTATTTTCTAACTGAACTATCAACATACAAACAGTACAGACATGTTTTGTGACATTTTTACTTAATACGTGATGTTTAATTTGAAAAATACGAGACTCTTTTAAACTAGCTGACTTTTACAGTTAAAAAAAACAATTCATAACATGGAAAAAATGATGGGATATTAAAAAAATATAAATTATAATACTATGCTATTTTTTAACCTTGATTTATTTTAATCATTTGTATTAACAATTTAAGCTTACTTAATCAGAGTGTTACATACAGTTAATATTTGTTTACATATACACAGGCTTTTTGGAACAGATCAAGTTATATTATGCATATCATTCGTATATATAACAGTTTTTTAAAAGAACTTTAAGAAAGATGAACGAAGAAAAATAAGGAAAAAAGTACTTTAAAAAAAGATTTTAAATTTCCAAATAAAACCAGCAATATATGCAGATAAGAAAAGCGACAAAAATATGATAAAAACACGGTCGGGAGTTTAGATATGAATATATATTAAAAAACGATATCAGAATATTAATTCTGGAGAAAAAAAACAAAAAACCAAAATATGCAGCACAAATTCAAAAACTCTTTCGGGACTCATTTTCATCAGAAAACAATTCTGTAATACCCGAGCGCGAATTTTTTTTTTTCCACCAGATATTGCAGCTAGGAGGAAGGGGAAAAATAATAAATTCTTTTTTTAAAGACTACAGCTGATTTTTTATTCAAAATAGTTCCTTCATTCAAATTTTATTTGTCTCCACATATTTTTCACCAGTAGCTGAATCTCGGTTTTTTAAGTAAACAAAAATATCCCAACTTAGAAATAGAAGATCTTGATATTGATCGTGAGAAGAGGCTTTTTTTTCGTGTGTGTGTGTGTGTGTATTTTATCCCCCTTCTCCAGTCCCGGAGCCCATATATAAAGTTCTATAAATTATGCATGAAAGTTTACGAAGATCGGTATCGGTGGTCATGCATTTTATACGTTCTTGCTTAAATTTGGGGCATGGAAAAGAGATTTTGATATGTTGCCAAATTTTCGATGCTCTTTATTTATTTTTTTTTCTCGCATCTTTCGGTATTGGTTTCGGCTCCTGATTTGGCCTTGATCTTTTGATTCACTGTTATTACACTCTGCTAGAATTTTGCATGATTTCTATTTTAAAGTCAAATTGGCACCAAGGCTAGTCTGTACATAACGTATGGGCAGTTTATTGGATACAGGAAGGTTCTGGTTAAACATAAATTCAGTTCTTTACCTACACCTACCGTTATCTAGTCATGCTGCTAACATTTATTACATACTCTCCGTATCATTCAGTAGTACCATATTCACACTATAATTTACTGTTAACTTGCTCTATCGTTTTTATTAGTGACTCTATGAAACGTTAAAAAGTATTACAAACTTGTCATTATTGCCATTTTAGATCTATATTATTACCTATAATAACATTCAGATATAGACCTGAAATAAGAACTTGACTCATGGAACTAATCTCAGTAATACTGTACTTAAAATTTAGTTTATTAAATTTTAGTTATATTTAAAATTTTTATTTCTCAAAAATCAGTCACCGGTAGTAATGACTTATAGAAATTACATTGCTTTTGCAAGAAAAATTAGACGATTTTAAACAAAGGGTTATGTAATATATCATTATCTAAATTCTAAAGTATATAGATGTAAAAATAAATAAATAGAAACTTCCGCCATGCTATTTCAGCTTGGTAATTTGGCAGTCAACATGTTTAATTCTTATTTTCGGTATAAACGTCAGTAGATATATGAATTAATCAGCATAATCTGTTCACATCCTGTATAGACGATATGATTTCTTCGTTATGCATGCTACTTTAGTTTATGAAAGTTTCTTTCTATAGATTTTTCGTAGAATCTTTGCTCGCATCACAACTGGTCTAAAGTCATAATAATTTTGTTCTGTTAAATTTTCCCGGTTTTCTGCATTCTATTCTCGTTTTTAATAAATATCATTATTAACTGAGTTCTTGAAATTTTATTTTTTGTATTTTTTTTCATGCGAATAATCCTACCGTTCTTATATATATATAAAATAATTAACAATGCAAAAATGGCATATAAATTCAAATCAAGCATCCATAATTAAGTATTTAGAAGATATCCTATTTGTAACGCGCAAATGCAGCTATGACAAACAGAATAGAATATAACTAATAAGTAAAACACAAAACATACTGCAAATAAGACATAACTCGCATTAAAAATATAACAGCTAGAATCAAGAAATAGAAAAATAGAAGGGAGATAGTCTAAATAGAGAGCTGTATTTTACAAAGTATTCAAAATGAATATAGATAAATCATAGATGTTGTTTGAAAAGGAGTTACTGAAGGTAGTAACTAGTAAAATACAGCTATCTATTTAGACTATCTCCATTCTATTTATTTCTTGCTTCTAGCTGTTATATTTTTAATGCAAGGTATGTCTTATTTGCAGTATGTTTTGTGTTTTACTTATTAGTTATAGTCTATTCTGTTTGTCATAGACGCATTTGCGCGTTACAAATAGGATATTTTCTAAATAGTTAATTATGGATGCTTGATTTGAATTTATATGCCATTTTTGCATTGTTATTTATTTTATAAATCTTCTTACAAGCCATATTTTGCTGCAAGTGCGCATTTATAGTTTTGTAATTTTCCTAGTTACTAGTTACTACCTTCAGTTACTCCTTTTCAATCAGCATCTATGATTTATCTATATTCATTTTGAATACTTTGTAAAATACAGCTGTCTATTTAGACTATCTCCATTCTATTTTTATATTTCTTGATTCTCTAGATGTTATATTTTTAATTCGAGGTATGTCTTATTTGCGGTATGTTTTGTGTTTTAATTATTAGTTATATATATATATATATATATGAAATAGGATAAAAATGTTTTACGTTAAGTTAAATTCTTTACTTCATGTTTAAATACAGAACTGAATTTTTAAAAAGTATTTCTTTTGTTATTTAAATTTGAAACACACGTTCCGTATTTCAGACTAAGAAAGTAACTGAAAAAATAGTTTTGATTTATTACCATAGCATTTAGTGGAATGTATGTTACCAAATTCAAGGAAATATCTTCTTCTATAAACAAATCACACTGAAATACAAAAGTCTATTACGTCTATGAACATTAAAACGCATTATAAAACATTTTTGAAATTTCGCTTGTAAAAAATATCTATGATTTAAATTTATGTCTGAAGTCTGCATAGTATGATGTAAAGGGAAAATTGTTGCTTGTATAAAAATAAAATCGTATAACCAACTGAAATATGTTTTTTTAGTACAAGAATTAAAAAAAACAAAATTTTCTCTTGCTGAACATTTCAACGAGGGGAAATACACAACGTAGTTATCGATACAGTTATCAGTTAGTGTTTTCTTTTCCATATAAAGTGTTTTTGATTAATCAATATACTTTGTTTGCAAGTATATTTATTTAATAAGATATTCTATAAATATTTTCAGAAAATGTGTTTATGCTTTAATGATATTAATAAATAAATGTCAGAAAAGGTGTTTGAGTAAAGTAGGATATAAAATAACTTGAACATCATATGAATTAAGATAAGAATATAAAAAATAATATATCAAGCATATTTTAAGTACAAATTTGTAGTATGAATGTATATTTAATTTTTTTTTTGGTTTACACAAAAACATACTCTGGTATTAAAGTCATCATTTTGCAATTTAAATATGGCTTGTTGTCTCAAATCTCTTCAAGCCTTGACATGTAGGCTATTCCATGTAGAAGATTGAGGATAGTCTACCAATACGAATATTCGTAAAATATATAAATTACTTAAAATAGAAGTTTGTCTTCCATTATGAAAAAGACCGTTTCTTAAGCAGTATGGACTATTTTTACATAATTTGACCTATGATGAATATATTTATCTAGAAATTTATGAAACTGAAAAAATATTTTATTGCGTGTGTTTATTTAAAGAATAATAATATTTATCATTAACTGAAGCGTTAATTTAGAGACAGTGCACTATATACGATACCACCGATGTCGTACTTCACGTGTATTTTAATCCTATAAGTTATCACGCACACTAGTCTGTCTATACCATTTGATATATATGCTAAGCTGGATTTCTGCCTGAACCGGTTTTTACGAGCCGTCCGAGTGACTCTTGAAATGCACAGCGGATACAAAAAAGTGGCAGAAAGATCTTTCAGTGGATAGTAATGATACACGTTTGTAAGTTTGTAAGTTATTATTTCCGTTATCTTTATGTATAATAAACTATTATTTCAGAATATGATATAACTCATTTATACATTTTGTAGTATTATCGCAAATATATTTTTAAAAGTATATAGATTGCATTTTGAATTATCTGAAACGGAAACTAACACATATGCAATTTCGTAATTAAAACAAAACAAAACATGTTTACGTATATGATTAATCTTTAAATCTACTTTTACGAAGCTTAATAAAAGGATCTGTTGTTTACTTTATGTAGGTTTTAACCATAGAAAAAAATTAAATATGTAAATGAACTACGTTCTACTATTCGAGAGAGTTTTAATATATTCAATAGCATCTTGTAATAGCCAGTTTTCATGAAAACGTTTGCCTGGTAGATAGAAGCACATACGCCTACATAATCATAAAATAGTTTTTACAGAACAATAGTCTGAAATTATATATGTTGCATTGTACTATTTGAAATCGATTTTCTACTATAACAGTTCTATAAAGTTGTGTACTGAATCTGCCCAATAAACAGGGTGATAATTAATATTCGGTATCGATAATTATGTAATATCAACCAATGAGAGGTATATTTAATAAGTTCTAAGTACAAATATTTTATAGACAGAATTAGAGTATACAGGTATCGGTTTTAGGGGTGGGGATGTGGGGAGGTCTGGTGTTTTAAACATTGTCACTAGAGTTATTATGTTTTAATATAGCTGTTTTTTTAATAATTGCCGTTTTGGTTAAAATACTTTAAATCAAAACGACTACTAAAACCAAACCTGTCTACCAGACCCTCCCCCCCAAAAAGTTACTTTTTCATTTGTTCATTTTCATCAATCAGCTTTTCCGAATTTTCTAGAATGCCCCCCCCCCACGCTTAATAACAATTATATGGGTATTCATGTTTTTCACACTATATTCACCCATTTCTCCAATTTCTTTTCTAAATATACTCTAAAATAGCTGATTTAGTGTAGCAGAATCAGCAGTTATATTTAAAATGACTGTTCATTCAAAAGATTAATTTGGTTTACTCCTATTAATAGAGTTCTTTCTACTTTCGTTAGCGGTTCTAAATTTTACAAATTACAAAGCATCCTCCAATAACAGGAATAAGTCTAATTTTACTAGAACTGTTCTTACACAACAAGAAATTTTGATTATGAAATTTCACCTTTTGTATAACTGCATGAAATAAAAGTACTTATTTGTGAAATTTTACTTTATTTTCCGGGTGCATCAGTTTCTGCTAAGTTATTGCAGCAATTATAGGCACAAGGCTTTTACCATTGTTATCAAAGTGTTTCTCAAAAGGTCACAGATTTAAAATTAATAGCAACTCTTACACACAGGAGTATATTTTGTCACTTTTTTCCAATTCCCTCTGAAATCGCGGAAGGGAAAAACCGGTCCAGACAGCATTCCAGCTTAGCATATATATAAATGGTCTATACATATTTTGTTAGGTTCTCAGGCTTCAAATTAATAGCACACCAGTTTTAAATGCTAAGAATTAATGAATATTAAAAAATATGAATTTTCTAGACGTTTATTGGATTTTATCGCATAATACAATGATAAGCAGATTTTTATGAAACGCAGATAACATTTATTAAATATCTGTGCCTTATAAATCTCAATATCTCACACAACATCTGAACATATACGATTATTCAACTCTTATTAAAACTTATTTTACGCTTTTCATAACTTAACGAACACGTTTTAGGGTAAAATCTTATTTTGTAAAAGTAGAGTGGAAAGAGACAAAAAATTTTATGTAATTTTTTTACCTAAAGAAAACAAATATTGGCATTAATATATATATATATATATATTAATACAAAAAAACATATACAATTATGAATAATAAAAAATGGGTATTTTCTTGTTTCAATCCATTTTTAACTTTTCCATAATATTTTCTATTGAGAAATGATATACTTCTTTTTTTCATTAATGGCATACTCAGTGAGAATTTCCGAAAATATAATAGATATTTCTAATAGTCAACAAAAGATGGCGCTTTTCAGCATAACATTTTTGTCTGATTGAGGGATGATATCGTGTCTTCTTTCGCTGTTAGTATAACTATTTCCCAAAAATTCCATTGGATAAACAGTCTTAAATTAAAAAAAAATAATAAAAAAAAATCTTTAAATGCTGATTTTGTATGTTACAAAATTTCATCGTTATTTATCAATGTGATATTTAATACGAGATAAATAAGTGCATGTTTTAAATCAAGAGCATAAAATTGCCTCTTTTCAGCAGAAAATGAATTACTATGGTTATTCGCCATCTGTCCATCCACTATGATCTTGTGATTTCAGTGAAAAACAAAATACAAACGATAGTTGCATGAAAAAGGTTTTATATAGATTTTTTTCGTGTCTATTCTGATATATGATTATAAACAGAAAATATTTTATGTAGATAATTTTTTTTTTCAATTTCATTCCTAGTTAAATTATATGAACATTCAGTTTTTCTTTTATTTAAAACAAAGCCACATCAGGGTTATGTGCCTAAGGGGAGTATTTTGAACGGAGGACTTTTTAGGGGTTTCTAACTCGTTATATCTGGAGAAAGCCGCCCAAAACTCCAAGGCCGTAAAATGAACAGCAGCTCCAGTGGACAGAATCCGGACCTACACAACTGAGCCATTTTCCAGTGCTCAATGTTGTAGCCTCACCTCGATTGGTGGACCTGATTAGCATTTAGATGAAAGGAGTTAAATTTAATAAAAGTGCGTTCTCTGAAAATAATCACCGAAGAAAACGTCATGTCAATTATTTACTGTCATTTTCTACAATCCCAGAAAGAATTTTTGAATTAAAAAATAATAATTTTTAATAAGATATTTACCTAAAAGAAGAATATTTAAACGTAAGTTTATAGAGTTTAGAAATTTTGCCGTAAGCGGCTATTTTTTACTTCAGTTTTATAATTAATGTTTAAAAAATGAAAACGCCAACATTTTTTAAGGTTATGTTGTCAGAGCACACAATATAGAACTGAATTTTAAGTTATGTATTTTTGAACTTTTAAATGTTTAAACTGTCTTTGTCTTACCCGACAGATTGTCTAGGTAAAAACAGTATAAGAGTGAGAGTTGTCAAATGATGGAAGGTCAATATTTTTGATTATTTATTTTGTTTGTTTTTGTGAATAAAAATATTAGCATGATCTAAGGCAATGACCTAGAAACTTTCTCGAGGTAAACAGTGTATCATGAAAACAATAAAAAATATATTAAAACTTTTTTTAAGAAATAGAGTTTTTTATTTACATTTAGAAAAGGTATTGTTAAAGAAATAAACTTTCTTTAAAAAATACGCTCTACTTTTCTGTAAGCAATTAATTACATAGAAAAAATAAACTTTAAAATGATACTTCTAGCCTTCGTCATTAAAAAATAACTAGAGATTTTTTTTAGGTAAAAATGCACAGCAATGTAAATTGCAAATTATTCGTTTTTTAAAATTCGTAATTAAAACGCAACATTAAAAAAATGTAAACCCTAAACATTTAAAGAGATAACATTTTGAAAACAATTTTTGTGTAAATATAAGAAAGAAAATGCTTAAAAGACCGCTTAGCTTAAAAGCACTATAGAACGAAAATTCAAATATATTCATAACGTAGTATAGTCGCTTTTGTACTAGCTTAAAAAAAACGTTTTCACGCAAATATTTTCTAAGCACGATATTCAACATGTCGGAGTTAAGTTTCATGTAGCAAAACAATATAGAAAAATGGTAAAAGTTTTTTCCTTCTATTTCTTTTTTCAAACAGGAAACGGATGTGTGCTTTCATATATCATGCAAGACAATAAGTTCTGAACTAAAACTATTGTGGCACTTGTATGGTAATCTTTATCCGTCTAGACGTTTGACCCTACGACCTTTTAAATTGGGAGTGTATACGAGATAACCAATCTGTCTGGACGCGCGCAGTTTAATTGTTGGTAATGCTTACAGGGGAAATTTCCATTAAATCTCCATTAATCTCTATTAACAGTGGATTTCAAACGAAATGCATTCATTGAAAAGCTAGAATTTTCTAGATTTAGCATATAAAAACCATCAGAAGTCTTGGAAGAGATGCCTAGAAAGTTGATGTTTAAAATTCATCATTTTTTTTTTTTTACAGTTTACCCTCTTAGTTTTTAAATAAATAAATCCGACATTTTGTTAAATCCCATTATCAGAAAATGTTTGCTGACAAAAATGTGACTCTCTATAAATATTCAACTAGTTTTTGAAAAATTCGAAATAGTGTCCATTCTAAAGACTGAACTTGCACTGAAAATGTACTGAAAATGCACTTGACATCTTAAACATTTGAAATTTACTATAGCGGCGGATTATTCACTACATATTTTTTATGTTATAAAATTTAGATTTGCATATCATACTAATCCTTGTTTTACTTTGTAAATATCATCAGTGCACCCCTGACATTGGATACATGTTAGCATCATATTGAAAAATATAATAATTCAGGGAAGGAAACCACGGTGAAAAAAGAAAATTAAGTTTTTAACAAACATTTCTAAAAATTATTTTATCATGAACATGGATTGAACTTTTGCCTCAATAACTCCGATACTCATGTGAAATCGAACATGTTGTTGTTGGCGCTTCATTTGGCTCTTTGCTTGAATTAAAATTTTATCACTTTGCTTATTAAAGTCATTTTATTGGGAGATAATTCCTCTCATGCCAATTTTTTTCGAAACTGAAAATATCAGTTTAGTTAGCTTTTGCAAGCTTAGAGTGAATACAGCGGAGGGCTTAGTATTAAACTAAATCAGTAAAGATAATAGAATTGAAAGGAAATGTACTGATTATTTAGGGCCTACATTTTACACATATAACACTGCATGTAATTAAATGTCTAACGTGCGCTGCTTATACTAATACGATGCTGTGATAAATGGAGATTAAAATTTTCATCAACATATCAATGAAACTTTCTGTTCAAAATTCGGAATTCACTCATTTTCTTGGGATTTAAATACTAAGTAAAAACCCACAGAAATCGTTTGGATTTTCCGGATTTAACATTGATACATATTTCTTACAAATTAAAAAAGAAAAAAAATTCAACCAAATCATTCATTCTTAAGGATTTGTTCCTCTAACAAACAATAGGCTAAGAACACAAACATTTGAAGGCGAGTGATCTTAGTTCTGTGATTCTGGCTTATCGTCTTTAAACCAAGGACATCGTGAAGATGCCGCCTATCTTATTTAAATATATAGCGTGTATGAATTACTCAAGTCTAAAATTTTCCCTAAAATTATCTATTACGCCAAAGATTATATTTAAAATGTAATTTGTTGCAGTGATGAAATGTACTTTTTATGTTATTTTACTTTAAACTAAATATTAAAGTAGAGGAGAATACGAATGGATTAGCAAAATTTGTAGTTGAATGCGCACTGCACTAACCATGATTAATGATTTTACTGGTAATCTTTACTGTAGCACACTTACTGAACTTAACGTGCCTGTAAAACTCCTTTTGCGGCACAAAGGGCAATGAGCGGTTTTCTTTGCCGTATGATACGAACTGATGCTTTTCAAAGGTTTCTGCTGCAAGTGAGATTAAGTTTATTATAACTTATAACAATATGGTTTTAGTCAAGCAATTTTTTTAGAAAGATTAAAAAATGTATGTTTATTATTTACTTATTTATTTATTTATTTTAAGTACCTATCAAAAACAAGATTTTTGTCTTTCCTTCTGCCTTTTGATCAGATCTGATTGCTACAGACATGAAATTCAATTAGAAGTAATAACAATTATAACAATAGTGCCTTAATGAAACATTGAGGTTAAAGCGATTAGGCTATTATACTTCAAAGATTCTTCATTATTTTTTCATGCTTTCGAAGCAACTTTTACAAAATAAATATTTATAATGCAGTGAACTCTTTTGTTTTAATCATATTACTGTATTTTGTAATTAACGTCTCAAACAAGAATTTTAAAATTACTTTTTTAATCATTGAGTTATATTCAGTTATTCGGATTTACTCGTTTCGGTACAAATCTACTTCTAGACATACTGAATATGAGTATTTTTGTAGTATAAAGTCAAGTCAAATTATAGATCTTGTCCATAATAGAATCTTGTCTATAATATAATCTTGTCTATATGTAAAGACTTGTTCATTTTGTTCGTGAATATGTTAGATTAATTGGATCTTTACCTTGTTTGCAAAATTATATTTCATGCAAAAATATTTTTATGGGCTGAGATATTAATATCTAATTAGTAATTATACAACTTACTTTATTTATTTCGATTTTACTAGACAACGTACATAAGTATATGTTTTAGTGGTGTAATCTAGAGACCTAAAATTTAAAAGCCTCTTCCCCATGAATTTCTCAAAAATTTTATCAATAGATAAAAGACAACCACAGTGCCATCTATTTATAAAATTTCAATCACCTTTTTTAACGTTTGCTAATCGAATTCCCATTGCATTACGTATGCGTAACCTAAATTTCAAGTCACTATTCTTATCAACATTTAATACTTTTTGGAAACATTTCAAAGTGGAACTTTTTTTGCGTACTGATATATATATATAATTTGCATACAGATTATACTGATAAACTATGTATAATAGTCTAGTATACGCATGTGTTTATGAATTTGCGTGTAGCACCTCTCTGTGCGTGTTCTATTCTTGGAAAATTTAAAAACGCCTTTCATGCACACAGGATTATTAAATCAATATTTTCCTTTTAAAATTCACAATCTACAATAAGGCGAAATGATCTGCCTCTCAAACATGAAAATTGACATGTTTATGAGAATTATTAAACTTTGTCGATGTTACGAAAGTAATTAAATAGTGAATTGCGATGTCTTTGTATCGTTTTAAAGGGTTCAAAAACCCTTTTACGGGAGAAAGTGCGAGTGATAACATGTAAATGTGCTCTGTCTAGACGCTATGACCTGATGAAAGCCGTTAAAACTGGCGGAAGCAATTAAACTTTCGGCAGAACTGAGTTTCAGTCAAGGTCACGGTCGATATTTTAAATTCACTTTTCTTTTTTCTTTGGTAGTTTTTTTTAATGTGTATTACGTTACATAAAATAGAAAAAAATCATTGTATTAGGAGTGAAACATATTTAGCACAAGATCTTTTTTAAAAAATAGTACTGAATAAGGGCAGCCATAAATAGAAATGCGCTACTGAATGAAACCGAAGACTGCTCCACCTGGTGGAAAACTTCAGAATTTGCATTCCTATATCGAAAACGGAGCGAAACAGGAAAAAAAAAGTGATTTACAAAGGTGTGGAGCAAACTGAATTTAGTACGAAAAGATACCTTGCGGACATTAATGCGAAGAAGAGAGTGCGGAAATCACGAAAATAGCACAGTGTGGGAAATCACGAAAATAATACAGTGTAGGAAATCACGAAAAAACAAAACGCGTATTTACTTTTTCGTTTCAGTTACTCAGTTACTTTTTAGTTTCATTTAGTAGTACATGGTTACTTTACTGTATCTAGACATCACTTTATGAATATAGCAGCAGCCTTTCCGAAGTTGAGGGTGGATAAGGACTTCAGTGGATTTACTGTAGTTCTTTTCCCGCTTATCGTCGACTATACACATAAACATATTGATAACAAATAGTAGTAAAAAATTTAATTTTTAAGTCCTAAAAGTTTCATGTACAAATTCAAAAATTTTCTTTCTTGTTGCTGATGAACAGAGGATTGAAAAAAAGGTTATCAATGAAAGAGGACGGAAGAAAAGAAATGAAAAAGGCGTAGACTTAAAAAAAAACTTTTTATTTAAATTAGAACCTGTGTTATTGAATAGTAATAAACTAATTAAGCTACAAAGTAAAGCAACAGAAGCCATTATCTTTTTGTCGTAAATAACCATTACAGTACCTCATCATTAGCAAAGAACCAACAATGTCAATGATAACAATATCAACAATAGTCTGAGACTTTGTTTTTTAAAATTATCTCGCTAGAATGAGACATATTATATATCATATTTTGACATACACTTATAAAAATAAACTTCGAAAAATCATTTCCGTTACAATTTCTCTTCCTTGTAAAAATCAAGCTCCGATTTCGCCTCTCTGTGTATCACATCTTCCAGGGCAAAAAACTTTCCATGGAAACTGCGCCTGGAAAAGAAATAAATAAATAAAAGAAAGCAAATTGCGTTCCGTCTAGACGCTGTGACCTGATAAACACCAGATATGGGGAGATGGGAATTAAATTTTGGGCAGGGGAACGCTAAACGGAACGCCGGGGGAAGGTCATGGTCGCCGGTTTTTCCTGAAAATCACCCGGAATTTCGTTATTTTACTTTTAGGAAGTTTCCAGTTAGATTTTGGAAATATTAAAGCGGGAAAGAATTTTGGAGCTGTATCGAAGTGAAATATGAGCTTTACCCAAGCGGAAGGAAAAGTTTATATTTAAAATTACAGTTAGTAGTGTGTAATGACCTCAACAGATATTATTTATTTGTAATGCTTCTACCATTAGTTTATTTACTGGATGTTATGTGTCCTTTTTACTTTCCGAACATTTACCACGTAAGGAAAGTACTGTAATCGTGAAAAAGTTCGACTTCGAGATTTTGGTGTATTTACACGTTTTGAGGTCTTCTGAATTCATATATGATATTTTTACGAGATGTATGTATGTATGTGTGTATGTGTGTGTGTATGTGTATGTGTGTATATGTGTATGTGTGTATATGTGAACGTGTGTACGTGAGTGAACACGATAGCTCCTAAACGGGGCATTCGATTGAGCTCTAATTCGGTATATATAATATAAACCACCGTCACAAGACCGGTACTGATTTTGGTGTGTATAGGACATATAGTTTTTCTACAGGGCTACGACAAAGATTTCTTTTACATTATGTTATATGGGGAGAAATTACTGAAAGTGCGTTAGCGTTTAAATGGCGCATTCAATTGAGCTTCAGTTTGGTATATATGCTTGAATTATTCATTGATTAAAATTTATTTAAATGATTGTTAATGATCTTAATCGTAAGTGTTCGTAAAGTCGAGTGGAGTCACTCCAGATTTTTTATATTTTGTTCAAATTGAATTTCTTATAAAATAATTTCTACCTAACAGTTTTAGCCGAGAAGTAACTAGGGAAATATCATTCAAAGCATATACTTATAAATAAGCGTTATTTCTGTGGCAGTACAGGAAAATATTTTGGTATTGTGCGTAATAACATTGTATGGATGGATATTTTTCTTCTTTCTAATGGCCTAATTAGTGGCCTACTGCAGGTTTGACCCCTACGAAGGGAGGAGATGTTAGTCATTTCATTATGGGGCGCTTAGCTGGCAGGACACCTCTGAGTAGTCTCTAATTTTGAACGAATTCCACATGAAAGACCTAACATCTGCATAAGCACATCCTGAGGTATTGTTTGAACATGGATTACATTGAAGTCATGGCAGATTTTATGTGCACCATCTCCCTTTATTAGCGAGCACGATCCACAGTAGACACAGTGGAGACAAATAGTAGACTGAGTGGAGACAATATAAAAACTGTGATTGTATATTAACAAAGATTGTTCTCTTGGGAGTTTTATTTGAATACAATGTCCTAGAGGCTATATATATATTCAACAATTAATTTAAAATAAACAAAGATTTTCAGAAAGGTTTTTATTTCATTTTATAAAGAAATATCAAAGTTTAAGTTAATGAAATGTAAAGAAGATACAAAAACTAGGTCAAATTCTATGGCCATCTAGTTTTCCAGACAGAGCAAGTTTGGATTTCTTATGGGAACACGTAAAAAACATAATTTATCAATATCCAATTCGTGATTCTGATGAACTGAAAAGTTAAATCACAGAGACCATTTAGAGTGTTGATCCTGCAATGCTTCACAGAACGTGCCTAAAAATCTCTTACATACTCCATGTGTTGCGCATGACAAATGGTGAGCACATTGAAATCGTACAGAAAAACATTAAAAAAAACCTTCGTTATTTGTGATACCCGGTATATTTCGTAGATCAACCTTGTTAGTCGAACTAAAAATTCTGCAACCTAAAATAAACTTTATGTTTTAATAATTCACTTGCGACACTATAATTCTACCTAAATGTCTCAATAATGTGGCATTATGTGTATTATCTCAATAATTGTACTCTATAGTAATATATACAAGAGAAGCAAGTCTCAAAATCTTTTTGAAGAAATTAAAGTTTTTACTAAAGTTTTCTCGCTTACATACAAACCACATTTGCTACATTGTATGTATGATTGTTGTCGCATTCACATTAATTTTACAGTAGAACCAGAAGTGGCGTGCATTTTCTTAGATGTGTCTTCATTTTTGTCCTTCACCTTGTCGTGCTGGAACTGCAAATTTATACAAAGTATGGTGGACGATATCACATCGCCAAGAGTTTAGCATTTCAATAATTTATTCAATTTGACCCAAGAGTATTTAAAAAATCTAAAAATTTGAGGCTGAAACGTTCATTGAAAAATCAAATAATCAAGATTATAACGATGCAAGATTATCAACAAAAAATATATATTAGAACGTAACTTTGTTAAATTACATTTTAAAACATTCCTTTCTTGGACAGATGTATGCTTATAAGATTGTATGTTGCTGTCTAGTTTGCATCTTTGAACCAGTAGAGCTGCGCTGCCATCATTAAAAATAGCATTTACTTTCCGAAGGAAATAATGTTTAGAGTTCAATGTCCCTCCATTTTAAGCGCGGCCTTTATGACGATGTTGCAGACTTAAGATTAAAAGGCGTTGTGCGATAATACACGTTCGATACACTTAGTTGCATAACAATAAAAAAGACATTAAAATACTTAAAACTATAAAAGAAACTATTGAAACATAAACTTATTACAACGGTTGGTTCTGGCTCAGCGAAATAATAATGCGTCCTATAAGGACGTGCAAAAAAAATATGGAATGATTTAAAAATTACGCCAGCAGAGAATTACACATTGGCAAGAACAATGACTGAGATAAATAACGCCAATCCCAGAGCAACCTTAAAACTTAATCCAATAAAATTGAAATGACAGAATCGCGAGTAAATAATTTTAAAGATGAGGCAGGGCAACAAAAAAATAGCAAACGCCAACACTATTCGAAGAGGGGGGTAAGCAAAAAGTTAATGAACGTAACGTAATCTATTTTTAGCGCAATGGCAAAATCAGGTCTGATGAGACAAAAAACAATCAAGTATTATGCATACGGCAAAAGCTAATATACATATTAAAAGCCGAAGTGACAGAAAAAAATATGAGAACAGAAATTATTTAGAATACATGATTTTGCATAGATTACATTAAAGAAACACAAATTAAATTATATTAAATTAGATATGTGATCTTCATCACCGCCTTCTGTAAATATTTTTGTGTACAGTGGAAAATTTTCCTGTATATTTCCTTATAATTGTTTAACGTCGTTGCAGTGGTATAAAACGAAAGTTTTCTCTGCTTGTTTTTGATTTGTATAACTTACTAGGGGCCAAGACCCCCAGACTCGCTACGCTCGCTTTTCGTATGAGGCATTCGGCCCCTCATAAGGCTTATTCGTAAAAAAGACATAATTTCAACAGACAAAAACAGAAGATTGGATCAGATAGAATGTTACTGAGCTAAACAATGCTTGGTTCTTGCAGGTTCATTGGTACATAAAAATTTAAGGTACAGTATTGGTACAGTAGACCCCCCTCCCCCTCATAACACGGAAAGATATTTTGTTATGGGAATCCGTGTTGTATGGGTCCTGAGCTATACTCCACCTAGAGTGCGGACTACGCTTATAATCGCTGGAAAAATTATTTGCACTCCTCAGAAACACAATGATATTTAATGTTGCCATTCAAAAGTTATATTAATTAGGAGCTAAAGCATAATAAAATCAGAAGATCTGTTTCAGCTGTATTTTTAATAATGTAAAACCTATTGGACACCTTGCGAATTTGCCACCCATGGCGATTTTTCATTATTTGGCGACTTGCGTACATGTAAAGTTAGCAAAAGCTACGGAACAGATAAGATAGCTTGCCACCAATGGCGACTTTTCATTATCTGGCGATTTACACATGCTCACAACCTATAATTACTGTTCATTTAAGGTTACCGGAAAACCGTTATCCATATTTTCATTTACATAATCGTTTGCAGATTGGCGTACTTAACACCACGATTTATACCATCCCGTCGCGCTCGCAAATATCCAAAGTGTACTATAACTGCTATAATGGCATATTTAACGCCGCCAAATATTTCTACTGGTAGCAAATAATCCAGCTGGACCGAACCGGCTTTAAAATAAACTGCATTTTAATTATTTTTCATTTTCAAGATATTAGTTATTCTGTTTTGGTAAAACGAATAAACTCTAATTCTAAAATCCTGTTGTCTAAGCAAACTTACTATTTGAAAATTGTCAACTTTGTGCAACGCATTTTGAGTTACTTATTTCATATAGTTTTTATTTTGGCGTAAAATGGGCGTAATTCTAACTCATGTTTGTAAATTTCACGCGATTCTAGATACTTGGAAACGCTTTGTTGCAAAGGAATGAATGATTTTATGCCACATCTGGCAACCATTATGTTTATTTTTTCAGTTTTTTTATTAATATCTTCTAAAATAATTCGATTTTCGAAATTTAAGTCAGCTTAGCAGGTTCCTCGGAATTTTTCGAATGTGTGGGCACCTTAGTCGAAACTCAAATCCCCACGGTAGAGGAGGAGATAGGAAAACAAGCTTTGACAGCGCCAGAGCCCTTTACTTTTTTTTTAGAATAGAGAGATACCCAAATTAAATTTCATGCTGTTCTGGAAACTCGCGGAATCTTTTCGCAATCGAAAGATTTCGTTTTGTGTACAATTAAGCCGACCATATTTCTAAACGGTAATTTGGGGACAAATCAAGCATTGTCCTCGAATGTAAACAAAATTTGGGGACACTAGAAAATATTTTCGAGGACTTATTCGAGGACATAACATATTACCATGTACACCCTTCAAAAAAAGTATTCGAGGGCAAGAAAATTTTCGTACGTCAATTTCATATTTAAAGCATGGTTCTTCATGAAAGGTGATTAATCATTAACAAAACTGAAAGGGGAAATTTGGCTCATAGTCGGATACTTTATTGAATGTCTGTACACGCTACACACACAATGACAACAAACGTTTTCAGAGATCGAATTTCATTGTTTCTCTGAGTAAATGGCGTTTTTAGTTGGTTTATTTTTCTTATTTCTTCAGTTTTTTCTGAAAGAAATAAACTAAACGGAAACTTTCAGGGAAAAAAAGTACAAATCTTTAAATTTGGGGACATTTGGGACAAAGTATTTTTGGGGACAAAATGAAAAAAAATCTAAATTTGGGGACTGTCCTCGAATTTCGAGGACGTATGGTCACCTTATGTACACAGCTATTCTCGTGTCCATGCAAACGATTTATTTGTGGGAAAAAAAAATGATAATAAACTGTGTAATCTGGAAAAGCTTTTTTAAACGAATTTGAATCCCAATTGTATGACGTCATATTCACTTGAAAAGGGTAATTTTGTTACGCAAATGATTTACTTTTTTGACTCCGGAAATAAAATGGTGCTGAAAATAGCGAAAAATCGCTTAAAAAGGAGGGAACGGGTGGATTTTCAGATTTTTAAAGAAGCGCAGATTGTTTTCTATATTTTTATACATGTTCATGAAAATTTTCAAGCGGATCGTGCAAACGGTGAAGAAGTTATTAGGCTTTTTGTGTTAACTTTGCATATTTCACGCGATTCTAGATACTTGGAAACGCTTTGTTGCAATGGAATGAATGATTTTATGCCAAATCTGGCAACCATTCTGTTTATTTTTTCAGTTTTTTATTAATATCTTCTAAAATAATTCGATTTTTGAAATTTAAGTCAGCTTAGCAGGTTCCTCGGAATTTTTCGAATCTGTGGGCACCTTAGTCGGAACTCAAATCCCCACGGTTTAGGAGGAGATACGTCCACAAGCTTTGACAGCGCCAGCGGCGGCGACAGCGGGCTTTACTTTTTTTTAGAATAGAGAGAAGCATGATTTTAATTATCAAATGGCATTAAAAACTAGTATGTAGAAATGATATTTAGTAAATGATCGAATAGATACTATATTGTTAAATATTTTCCAGCTTGGAAAAGCAAAACAATAGAGCCATCTGGTATAATCTCTTTAAAATAGGCAACTTTCAACACTTTTTGACTTATAATGTGACAGGAACTTTTCATTTTGAGTTTAAATTATAAAAACATTCTAATCTGGAAAGTTATTTGTGTATTTTATCACATAACTTAATTAAAAATCTAGCAAATCACCGTTTCTGAATGATGCAGTTCAAAGTGTTGCCAAATGAAAATGGCAATGGTTCAACTCCATTTTGTACTGGTACTTTAAAAAAAATATTAAAGACAGAGTTGCATTATTTCTTGTTTACGTATTCGTTTTTAAGTGCATTTCAAGCCAAAAAATAAGTGAGAAAACTAAGTCGAATATAATAACTCTTTATATTCCTATCATAATTGTGATTTATATAAGGAAGTATATTATTAGAGAAACATAAGTTCATGAAGTTTCTCTGAAACTGTGTGTTATTATGGGGAAAAAGAAAGTTATCTATAAAATTTAGATAGAACGTGAAACTTACATTCGTTTATTTTTCTCAAGATTACTATACAGGGTTGTCCAAATTAAACTTCCCCAACTCAGAGGCCTGTGCAGGATGTTGTATGGGTTATAATGTGATGAAATTTTGGAAACAGACACTTCAGATCACGCGCTCGTGATTTATTAAAGAGAAATTATTAGTACAAGAAGTTGCCGATAGGTGGCGCTGCATACCAACGAGACGTTCTACAGATGTTCAACGGCACGAGAAACAGTTCGCACACTGACAACACCATGTGGCGATTCGCTAGCGGCGTCCACGACCACCAAAGCAACGTCTTGAACGCGCGCAGAATCCACAACATGTCGTCCTCTACTTGGTAAAATTCCCAACTGTCCGGTTCTTTCGAACTGCTTCATCATGTCTCGTAAAGCGCGTGGTGTTATTGGTCCTCGGCGTAAGTTCGGAATCCTCTTATCGCAGCACAGTTCTCGTCATTCTGGTAGAAAAGTTTCATTAACAGAGCTTTGTCTTTCAAAGCCGCCATTGTGCATCAGCGAGCTGGAAACAACTGCCTGTGCAGCGCCTGTCTTCCACTTTTGTAGGGCTACCTTTTGGATACGTTGCTCATAAGCTTTATTTCTGCAAATCACGTTATTGCAATATGCAAATTACTAGTGTTACAGCGCCACCTATCGGCAACTTCTTGTACTAATAAATTTGTTTTTAATAAATCAAGAGCGCGTGATCTGAAGTGTCTGTTTTCAAAATTTCATTACATTATGACTCGTACAACATCCTGCACAGGCCTCTGAGTGGGGGAAGTTTAATTTGGACAACCCTGTAGATTAAGTTAAAATATTTTCATACATTTTAATACATACAACAATCTTATGCAATTAAAAACTAGCCTTTCTTTTTAAATCTTCAACACGATGAGAAATGTTATAATATATATTTCTCTTATTTTTACAGGTAAGTCTTGATTCACTTACCCTTTTATTCACGAAACTTGGAAGTAAAATCAATATTGTGGTGTCGTGTTTACTGGATTACAATTAAAGACACGGATATAACGCACAAGGAGTTAAGGAATACCAAAAGTCAGGGTAAGTTTAAAATTTTTCCATATCTTTCAGAATAAGTAAATGAAAAATGAGCGGGTTTAATGTCAATTGGTGCAAATAGCAAAAATATAAATGGAGGCTGATACTTTCATAACTAATTAGATGCATAGGCTTGCAACTCAGCAAGTAATCTGCTTGCTCAAAAATAGTACTTAACGTTTAACTTAACAATCGAAGCGATCGACTGATATACTATAAACCAGAGCTGCCAAGTCTCCGGCTTTTTTCGGGAGATTTCCCACCACAATTTTTAGACAGTTTCATTTGGAATTAAATATTTGCACTTATTTTAATCATAAATTTGTAAGTAAAAATTAGTGAAAAAAGCCGGAGACTTGACAGCTCTGTATAAACTGAAAAAAAAAGATTTGTTGATTCCACAAAATTTACATGGCGCTATTTCAACCGGATAATTTTATTGACTCAACAAAACTTTTATTATTTCAATGAAATATGTCGTTAATTTAACAAAACTTTCTTGAACCAACAAAATTATTTCGTTGAAATAGTACCAGCCAAAGTTTTGTTGAATCAACAAATTTTCTCCTAGACGTCCGACAATTGACTCAAGGAAACCTCAATGCAAAGGAAGCATTGAAATTTCCTTTAGCTTCTTTGCATTGGAAGAATGCTCCTGCTACAAGTGAGTACACGCAGAGTGGAACAATTTTCTGTGTTCCTGAAAATTTGAGGCATTTCAGATGACCAGTTTGGAGTCTGGATAAAGCAGTCTGCGCGAGTCTAGGCCCTTTGCAAGAAAAAGAAAGACAAGGCAATAAGCTGAATACCAAGGATAGGCATGTGAGATTCGCCAGACATAATTGGAATTAACTTTATGGACAGTAGAACAATCTCATGGCTGCAAAGTAATAGATGAAGGAATCGGAAGATCACAAGAAATTTTAGCTAGCTGGTCAGTAGTCTCATTTCCAGGCACACCAACATGCGAAGGAATCTACTGAAAACAGACAGTTTTGTCAGGTCCCAGATCGGTAAGCTTTGCTAATCGGCCAAAAGTATCAACTACATTTGGCCGATTTTTATGTACTGAATTGAGCTTCTGCTGTCAGTTACAATCCATAGACAGTCTTAACCCGATTAAAGAGCAAAATCTGGGGCTTTGACAATTGCAATGACCTCGGACCGAAAGACAGTACAATGATCTGGGTTCCCGATGGTACATTTTAGCTCCTCTTCAGGAGTTTTACAGGAGATACCACTTTTACCTGAATCTAACTTGCTTCCATCGGTAAAAATTTTTAAGACATGTGGAGAAATGTTGGAGATAATTTCTTGTGACAGCTGTTTTAGGAGCTCTGGGAATTGGTCCTGTTTGGTGATCCCAGTTGATATTTTCTCCTTGGAGCTAACATATTCCAGCGAGGTGATCGGACTTTTGCAGCAAAAAGGAACTGTAGGTTCAATGTTAAGATTCAATCGACAATATATATTTGAGTGGGCCATCTCTCTTTAAACGTTGGTTGCTTGTCCAAGTTAAGTGAAAGCCAGAGTTCCTGTTAAATCTACCGAAACTCTTTAGGTGCAGTAGATTGACTGCCTAAAGTGAAGAAGCAACTCAGGGACTTCGTGGCATTAAAATCAAGTTTATGAGTCTCGGCAAAACCTTGGACGCCCAACAAGGCTCTATTCAAAAGAGTTTCCATTTTTCCAAAACTAAAGTACTTAAAATAATTATTATTAAGTATGATAGCCAGGGGTTGGAAGTCTGCTTCGTAAAGAGTCACATTGTTAGAACAGCTGTTTCTTAGACCTGTTATGATTCTAGCAGTACTCATCTGCATTCTCTCCAATTTGATTAAGTTATTTGCTGTGGCTGTTTGAAAAACTTGATAAACATACTCAAGCATGGGCCGGACAAGCGAAATATATGTCATTCGAGACTTTGCGTCTAAGTTCACAATACGCATACTGCAGTTTAATTCAGCATCAAGAGTGAATCCGAGGTAAGTAGGATTTTTAGTTGAGCTCAGTATATGGTTGTTAAGATAAAGATTTGGTGAGTAGTTAAAGTGGTGTCTGTCTGAAGTGAAGTAACAACTCAGGGACTTCGTGGCATTAAAATCAAGTTTATAAGTCTTGATAATGTCCTGGACGGCCAACAAGACTCTATTCAAAAGAGTTTCTCTTTTTCCAATATTGGAATCGCTGTTCTAGATGACTACTTCATCAGCGACTTGGCCGATATTGCATGGGAGAATGCTTTTTTCAATCCCAGAGATAAATATTGAAAACAGCATAGGTCTCAAGACTGATCCCAGACGCATGCCTTGGTATATCTTCCGAAAATTTGATAAGCTGTTGTTAAATCTGACGTTAAAGGACCTGTGGTTCAGAAAATTGTAAAGCTATTGGAGAGCTCTGCCTCTTATATCATATTCTTAGTAACATTTATTTAAAGTTTATACTTCCGAACCATTCCAAAGGCTTTAGTAAAGTCGACGAAAATTGCAATAGTGTGCTTTGTTGGTTTGTTGCTCTGGGCATCTTTTACACTTTGGGAAAAAATAGGATTTGGACGATAGTACCGTGGCCTTGTCGAAAGACAAATTGCTTCCGAGGTAATAAGTTGTTGGTCATTAGGTGATGAGAAGTTCTTCTCAAAATCATGCTTTCAATAAGCTTCCAATTAGTACATGTAAGGGCAATTCCGGTCATAACTGTCAGTAGAACTAGCACTCTTATTAGGTTTAAGGATAAGAATGATGATTGCAGATTTCCATTGCTTTGACAGTATACCAGTCCTCCAAGACAAGTTGAGTGGGTGCGGAAGTCTATCCTTACAAACATATGCCCATGTGTTTCAGAAAATGACCATGAATATCACTGGGTCCGGAATTAAGAGGGATACAGATTTTTGATTGAAAATAAAAGCTCAGACGGCTTTAAGCATTGTTCAAATACAGGGTCTGATGAAGGCTCATCCCGACAAGATGTTCTTGGTAAGATCCACAAACCGTTTGTCAGAATTATTAATGTTTAGTCTTCCAATATTAGAGTAGTGTTCAGCTAGGGCCTCTGCACTTTCAGAATCAGTTGAGGTGTTTCGCAGTACCAGAATCGCTTATAATGGTGTTTGTAATTTGATCATGCGGAGACTGAAGTTTGTGTAACCTTTTCGAAATTTTTCATAGTTTGGAATCCGGTTGCGGACTAGTCCATAGATTGGAGTTTGGAGTCCGGAAATCCAAACTCTCGCAGAGTTGTTGCCATTTGGCTCTCTTAACAAGGGTAATTATCTGAAACTCCCACTAAATACATTATCCGACTGTAGGAAGAAATTTTTTATTTCAGTTTTTTGAATAACTAATTAATTTTAAAAACGGAAAAACGCCAGTGTTTTTAAGAAATATCAGATGTAATTATGAAAGACTACACGATTCAATTTTAATGAACAAGAATACATGTAATCCACATAAGAAATTTGTTTTGCATTCAAATTATTTTTAAGACATTTTAATTCTTTTAATATTTCGTCTGTTCAACAAATGGAAAAGGATGTAAGAAAGCAGCAACGAGAAGTAATGGAATCGCACACAATTTTCTGAAAATTTAATTTACAGCTTTCATTTCGAAAAGGTCATTCCGGACAGTCACTTTGAAACTGGTCTGTAGTCGCATGATTCCTCATTCATGCGACCTGTTTATTAATATTGTACTCCAAGTTGCGTTATTTATGGTTATTTTTGTCAATATTTCAATTTCTTAAAATAATGACCAATGTCAGATTTTATAATCCTATTAATCATACTTGATAAATTTCTATAAGGATTTGAGATCTATTTATCATGATCAAGTATACATTCTTCACGTGACAGTAACAACCAAATCAAGAAGCGGGATCTTTTCTTAAAATAGCTTTACTTGACTTATATTGTCCTTGATCATGCAATTAGTTTCACCAACTAAATGAAAACTATATTACTTTGCTCATTAAAATATCGCACAAATGAACCAATGATATTTCTGAAATGTTTAATTTCTTTCATTCTTTATAAATTATGTTATATATGCACACATCTTTCACGTAGCTCTGCTTTCAGTTTTACACAAGCAAATTGCAAAGTTATGTTCTAAATCTACAAATTTTCACCGATTAACTTTAATCAGCATTAGATTAATGAAACGACAAGATGCCACTGACATGGGGATAAATCCCAGTGCAGCGGAATCTTCAAGGTTTCTTAATTATTTTACATTTGACGTAATGTTTTCATCAAACTTTCTTAATGAGAATTGACATGATTTTAAAATGATAATTTTCATCTATTTCATAGTTTGGTTAAGGAAAGAACCAGAAGAGAGAGCAAATACCACAATTCAAGGAACAAAATACGTACAATATAATTTGAAATACGTTAGACTTGTGAATAGCTTTTCAATTACGGTATAGAACAGGAATCACAGGATAATTTTACCTGTTCCTCGAATGATTTATGAAAAAAAATAATGTTTTGTAAAATTCGTTTGTCTTATTTGTGTGTCATTTTCTTATTTCTATTACTGACATCTTCGAAATCGCGTAATCAGCACACAAGCAATTGTTCTAAAAGCATGTGGTTACTTAATAATAAAATAATTATAATTATTTTAATTGAAATGTTCGTTGGTTAAAACATATACAGCCATTATAAGATAAACCAATTTCTGACTTTCCATATAGTCAGATTTTATTAATAGGGAACTTTTAGTTTTATCTTTAAAAGAAGAAAATGTCACCTTTCAGTGACTATTGTTTCTTTAATTTTATTTAAAGAAATGCAAACACATCGTCGCTTTGAAAGATTTTTCTTTAACAAAGACTCAACAACAATTGAAATGACTAAAATGATAATAACATTTGAATATCTTACTTACAGTTTTATTTTTTAACTTATATCTAAGATAATAATATTCACTAAAAGGTAAGATAACAAAACTTTTCTATTTCTCATGCAGTTACACTGCAGTATTAATATTTCAGTCTTTCACTTCAACTATCTGGAATTATACTATTCTTATCTAAATGAGGATGAGAGGTCGTAACATTATCTTCAATAAATCAAAACTCACCTTGATTTGTTTATTCAGTTATTTCCTCAGGTAAATACAGCTACATTAACAAACTCTTTTTCAGGTACTCCAGACACTCCATCTTTTTTATCTACTAAATTTATCATCTAACGTTCGCACATTACATTAGAAGTTGGTACATTTAAAATAATACTCAAAATAAATCAGACCATTTACGCTAGAGCTGGATTTTTCTCTCTTTTTTAGTTCGTTATTCCTTCTCTTCTTAGACACATCCAACTCTAATTTCCCGCGGAGACCTCAGCATATATGCAAATCTGTCGGTAAATTACCACGGTGTTCTATTTTTGCTTAATTTCCTATCATTTCTGCCTCACCCATGCAAATCGCACGAGAGGATGGTATCTTGCTAATTTGAATAAAATGACTTCTGGTGATAGAACGATTTCTCCCCAGTCGGGACGGCTATTTTTAGGGCTATATATCGCAAGAGCGCAGAGATTCTACTTGATATCACGTTACAAAAAAAAAAGAAAAAGTATCAATTTTCTTTACGGTCATTATGCATTTTTGAAATTGACGAATGAATGTTACGTTGAAATTTTTTGGAATAAATAAAAAATAAAACAAAAATATGTTTTCTATAAACATTTTTATTTATTTATTTTAAACTAGCTGAAGTACCCGTTCTTCGCACGGGAATGAATGGACTTTTTGATATTACGATTTGTGGTGATTACTATTCATTGTAATAAACAGATATAGCAAAGTGGATATCGCGTTATATTGTGTCCAATAATCATGCATACCGAATTGCAAGGCAATCGTTTGTACGGTGCAGAAGTCCATGCGGCGTAGCGCAATCTAGTGGCGAGTTTTAGCAAAACGGATACGGCGAAAATATTTTTCGCATTCAGATATCGATGTATATGAATTTTCATGACTATCGGCTGGACAGTCCTGAAGTTCATGTGTTGACGCGACATCTAGTGGCAAGTTATAGGAAAATGGATAGCGCCAAACTCTTCCCCGTGTTCAAATATCTAAGTATACCTATTTTCATAGCGATCATTTACACAGTCAAGAAGTGATACACTGCAGGGCCATCCAGTGGTTCAATAAAGTAATGATTTGCTACAGCGCCGTCAAGTGGCAAGTTATAGCAAAATGGATAACGCCAAAATATTCTCATTGTTCAAATAGCTACGTATACTGATTTTCATAGCGACCGTGTTCAACTATCTATGTATACCAATTTTCATAACGATCATTTGCACAGTCAAGAAGTGATACACTGCAGGGCCATCTAGTAGTTAATTAAAGTAATGATTTGCTACAGCGCCGTCAAGTAGCGAGTTATAGCAAAATGGATAACGCCAAAATATTCTCATTGTTCAAATAGCTATGTATACTGATTTTCATAGCGACCGTTTGAATGGTCAAGAATTTGGCCTGCTGCAGCGTCATCTAGTGGCGACTTAAAATAATAATGCATTGCAGTGTCATCTAGTGGTGAGTAACTTCAAAAGGAACGCAGTTAGAATATATTCTTCGTGCTCAAATGTGTAAGTATAAAAAATTTTATGCCGATCGGTCGAACGGTATAGAAGTTGATGCTTTTCAGCGCCATTTAGCGGCAAGTTACAGCAAAATGAATAGTGAAAAATATTCTCCGTGTTCTAATATTCGCGTGTACCAAATTTCATCGAAATCGGTTGGACGATATTCGCATAGCAAACGGCTAAACGGAATAGAATTCGACGTTCTGCTGCTCCACCTGGTGGCAAGTTAGAGGAAAACGGATAGCATAAAAAGCTTCTCCATGATAAAAGACTTAGGTGAACCAAATTTCATGGTGCAACGGTGCTCAACGGTGCTGGAGTTTTTCAACCTCATACACTCATACCAACATTCATTTTTATCTATAACCAGTGTCATTATATATCCCAGTCTCAAATAAAATCCAGTTTCAAATCTAAGCCTCGCCAAAGTGCCAACATACGCCATTTTGCAAGCGTTTTTTCAGGAAATCATTCGAAGCATTGACTTAGCAGCAATAATATATGGGAAATGGTTCGACCGCGAAAAAGTAAAGCAAGCCTTTATTTGAAAAGTTGAATCCCTTAATACAGCCGAATTTTTTAAAATTATCAACTATAACGTGTTTTATTCATCATTACTCCGATGCACTAAATGAGAAGATTTCAATTTTCTGAAATTTGGCGGAATTCCCCCAACTTAAATCAATGTACTCATTTGGCGAGAATTCTGGAGATAGATCAATTGAAATCCCTTAATAACTGCATTATTTCTTCACGGATCAATAAAATTTAACGCTGTATTCTAATAAAACCTTTGCACTTGTTTTCAAAAATCTATTTCCTTAAGCTCTCAATAAATTGCGCCAAGCCGAAATCTGTGCAAACCGCTAGAACTCACTTTCACAAAATCGGCATTTGAGCCATTTTATTTTTTCGCCAAACTAAAATAATTTACCTATTAGCCTCGGAAATCTTCAATTCTTATTGTTTTGCGTGTAAAGCATTACATTCCTGCTCAGATTTCCCATGCACACGATATTATAATTAAAAAAAAATAACCTTACGAATATAAACTAACAAAAAAAAATCATTTATTCTTTTATTTTTACTTTGAGAATTTAAAACATTTTATTCGGCAAAATCGCCACACATGGCAACCACGATCCTTATTTCACACTTTTTTCACTACAGGGGTTACAATTACGGAAAGCTTTTTGCGTGAATAGCATAAAAAATCTCTTAAATTCCGGGAACGGGTGGACTTTCAAAGTTTTAAAGTGGACTACGATTTATTCTATATTATTTTACATATCTGTGCTAAATTTCAGGCCGATAGGTCCATTTTTGTGGATTTGTATACGAACGACATTTTATTCAGCAAAATCGCCACACATGGCAACCACAATCTTTATTTCACACTTTTTTTACTACAGGGGTTACAATTACGGAAAGATTTTTGCGTGAAGAGCATAAAAAATCTCTTAAATTCCGGGAACGGGTGGACTTTCAAAGTTTTAAAGTGGACTATGAGTTATTCTATATTATTTTACATATCTGTACTAAATTTCAGGCCGATAGGTCCATTTTTGTGGATTTGTATACGAATCAAATCCACAAACAAACAAACAAACAAACAAACAGAATTTCATTTTTATTTATAAGATTTCCAATGACTAGCCGTGTACAAAGAAGAAGCAAACAAAAATACATAAAAAATATTCAATTTAAATGTATTCAAGGACAAAATCAAATTTACAGCGATTAATCCAGACAGCAACCCGTTGAACCAACTGACTGAGACTGAACTATCTCAATATTACTCAAATGGTTATCTCAGGTGAGGGAGTCCCGCCATCTGTGTTTGTTAATTTGAACTAATGCGTAACACTCCCCGCCGTGAACTATAATAACATCACGAAAATGTATTCATAACAGAAGAAAATTTTCATAAGAAATTAAGTTAATGTCGAAATTCTACAAATATAATCTTTTAAAAAGAATTTATAAATCCTCCCCCCAAACAGCTCAATATTAAATCGTACTATCGATACTTAAGGCGTTTACTATAAAAGATGTTTAAAGTAAAATGTAATTAAAATAAAACTTGCGTTAAAATTGATCCAATTAAACTGAATAATTTTCATGTTTCTTTCTGACGAAAGGATGTTTAGCCCATTAGGGTCCCAGCCTATCAGATCCGAGCAAGCACGCTTTTTTAAAAATAAACTTGCTTAAATTGATCATTTTAAGAATCTAATTCAATTTTCTGTGGTCGAAAGGTTGTTAAATCTTACTTATGTAATTGATATCGAAAACATGGCTACTCACAAAAAAGATATTGTTACTTGTTTTTACATCATTTTGCATCATTCGGTATGCATCTACAATCATGCGATTAATAAAGATACATTTGTTGAAAGAAAATATGTCAAAATTATTATACAAAATGTCACAAATAACACACATAAATAAAAAAAGGTATAGTACGATCATTTCCAGTTGTACAAAAGGTAAACGCTTCTTCAACTCTTGTATCGCCTGTAATCTTTATGTACTAATTTCTATTTATGCGTGTTACTTATAAAGTTCTTTATTAATTTTAACCTTTAAATACTAGAGTCTATGAGTTTTCTTAATAAAATTCTAAATTTGCCTAGTAATTATTTTTTTTTGACAAAATGTTATTTATTGATTTAATATATATTTGATTTAGAATCATCTATGATTCATTTCGAAAACGATCGTAAACATTTAGGAGAAATGTTTTAGCTAGGCTTAATATGATATCAATCAGTTACTTTAATCAAAGTTTCTTTGGCCAACCTATTACTCTAGCTACAGGGAATGTGAACATGCTTCACTTCTACTGCATCCGGACGAAGTAGCAGGTTACTACGCAAATCTGTAGCACTCAACTTGTAGTACGCAAAACATGGCTTTTTTACCGTTTTGGGAAAAATTAATATTCCAATTATCCAGCATTTCCGATTTTGTACGATGATATCTTATACGATTTTGAATAGGAAATTTAAGTCCTGCCAAACATTTTCGGAGCGAAGTGCTTCATTTGTACAATTACTGCAGAGCGCAATTAATACCGTGCATTAATTAAATTCTCTCCCTAGTGAAACAGTTTTATTTGAAGCTGACCTTTTACCACTAAATATGAGACGAGAATTTTTCTTGTAAAATATTTTAGTAAACTAATTGGTTATGGAGTTCAACATAGAACTGCTAATTATCTCTTGCATTGGACTAATAATCAGAGACTAAAAAGAGATAGCCCCTTTTCACGCCGAATCTTTCTAAATGCAATCTGTAATAAAATCGAGCCACATTTTCTTAAGACTTGGTTTACCCCTATTTGGATCTTAACAGATAGCAGGAGCTCTATCCAGTATCTGAGTGCATGGCCCAGAGTTTACGATAGAGCTGATACAGCAATTCTGCAGCATCTTTGTAGGCTGAGTAGCATGACATCCACTTGCAATGGATTCCGTCCTATATGGGCTTACAACCTTCGCGTGGGATTCTGAGAGTACGCTTTCAACAGGATTTTTAATAGAGCACAAGTAAATCTTCGGACAGTCCTGAATTGTTGCGTCGGCGGGCACTTGAGATAATAAACATCATACCGGATGGTGATTTCCAAATATATATGGATGGTAGCAAGGACGATCAGGATCGAGCTAAAAGTGGAGTTTTCTTCAAAAGAGTCCAAATAACACTACCCACTTAAAGTTGAGAAATCCGGATTCTTGTTCTATTTTCCGGTCGGAACTTCTACCTATTGAGGCAGGACTGAAAGCAATTGAAGAGGACGCTAGGCTCTCGAGGTTTACCCCAATTTGGATCTTAACAGATAGCAGGAGCTCTACCCAGTATCTGAGTGCATGGCCCAGAGTTTACGATAGAGCTGGTACAGCAATCCTGCAGCATCTTTGTAGACTGAGTAGCATGACATCATTTTGCAATGGATTCCGTCCCATATGGGCCGGCAAGCGAATGAGATCGCTGACTCCCTTGCAAAACTTGGTACAACTGAGCCCCTACCAGAGAATCTGAACCTTACCTATTCGGAACTTTATTCATCAGAAAGTGTACAGCATGCCTGTAAATGCCCCCCAGTTCATAACTGGTACTCTGGCAATAGGCCTGGTCGCGCTCTGACCTTTAGGGGAGAAAGAGACTGCGTTTGCCAAATTTATCAGTGCCCACATAAAGTTCATGAAATACGAGCAGCATAGGAAGGCCTTCCCTACTTGCAGTAGATGTCTCTCCAGTGCAGCTAGTCATGACCATCTACTCGTATGTGTGAATTTTATAGAGGACTTCCTGCGAGATCCTGTCCTATTTTTTGATTTTCTAAAGGTGAATGGACTCATGGACCTGGTCTAGCTCCGTTAGACCAATGAGGATCAGAAACAACAACAACAATTAAATACTCTAATTACCGCACGGTTCTAACTACAGTGGCGGAACAGTTGCTTGATGCATTCACTGTGAATATCGGCTGAAACAAAGGAAGGACTAAACCAAATAAAGCATCTCTACATCTCAATCTTTAAAGAAATTAATACTATAAACTATACTACAGGAAAACTCAATATGGAACTATTTCAAGCGTACGTCGAAACAGAAAGTTCCGGAAATTTCAGGAATATTTGCGGGCGTTTGGGTCAGAGCTGTCAAAGAAAGCAATGACGTAATCTCATTTAAACTCTCTTGTAAATTTTTAACGAAACCTATGTTCCTTTTTCTGTAATAGAAAAATATAGAACTACCTCGCACTGTTAATGAAACAGTTATTTAATTATTCTTCAATGTTAAGTAAAGCTGTATGTGCCGTCTGTTTACCATACATAATGTCATTCATAATAAATGGTTCTCTAAGCGGATATTTTTATGGTAAACTGATATTTGCGAACGTTTCAGTTATTGTGACATTATCCATTTCTGAAGTACTTTTCCAGTGTGAATGATCTTACATCACTGAAACAGTATTTGCAGTTAAATAAATAGTATTTGAATCAAGGGACATCTTAAGTAGATATAAAAAAGGTCACACAGAACTACAAGAATCATTGATCAACTGACATTTTATAAAACACGGAATAAACTTTAATATACCACTTTGTATATAATTTTTTTATTTTTATAAATAATTTTTTGACAAAGCGTATGCATTGAGGGTCACAAAAAATAAATTAAAAAAGCTAAATCAATAACTAAATTAAAACTAAGTTTCATAATTTCAGGTTTATTTAATTAAAAGAAGTATTTTCTACCTCAAACAAAATTATTTTTTGTGTTAAAATAGTGCTGGCTTTCACATAAATTTTTAAAAACCTATTAGCGAGAGTTTTAACTGAAATTACAGAATGAATAATTTATATATAACAAAAATAACTCAAAAAATTGAAATTATATAGCAGAGAAATTACTGGATGCATGGATCCAGAAACCTCCATAGAAATAAAAATTAAGTTTACTTATTTATATTTGTCAAAAGATGCCTAAGATACACAATACACGTTTGTAACAGTAATGTCATAATTTACGTTCTGAAGAATAAATTTTACGCTTCTGAAAACTTTGTTTAAATTTTGCATTTAATTTGGATCGAAAAAAAAAGATGTTGATTTTAGTAAAAATGAATTTGATGCATTTTTAAAAATGAAATGGTGCAGTATGCAAATTTTATCTCCCCTCCCCATAAAAAATGTGTCTATTATTTGTAAGCATGTTATACTTCTATTTACCTAGCAATAAATGATAACGAAAATTCGTATCAGAGAGCACTTTTTCATAGTTTTTCAGACTGATAAAGCATATCCAGTATTTATCCTCTGAGTGTGGTATGTTTGATTTTTTTTTCATTTTCATGTGCATTCAGAACTATTACGTTAGACAGTGTTTTCCAAGGAAACCATCCTATTAAAATTTTTTCTAATCTTTACGTTTTTTTCTTTTTTTCATGAAGCAACATATAATTTTTTTAATCGCATAAAGGCTACTGTCGTCTAGAAATAAAATAGAAGTTAAATTTGAAAGTTTAGCATTTTTTTAATCGCTGAATATCTGTTTTTTGAAAAAGTCTCCACGAATTCATTTTGTGATAAGTAACATTAAAAATTCATGTTTATATATTTATCAAATGTTTACACGTAAATAAATCCAATAATAGGCGAACGGACTAGCAATATCCTCATAATTAAAAACTTTAAACTTTTTTTAAACTGGTTAAAACTCAATAACACCAAGAATTAAAAACGAACGCATTTAAATACATTCATACTTTTTTTTATCGCTGGAAGTTTTATAATCACATTTGGACGTATCCATTAAAAATGAATCATAACACTACTTTAGCTATAACGGAAACATCCATTTTCGAAATTCCTTTTTGAAACACAATGATTTTCTCATTTCCTTTTCCGAAATTTAAATAATGTGATATTTGCAAACGATAAAGCCATTTTTAACATTGAAGTTTTGGGGTTAGTAGAAAAAAAAGAAGAAAAGAATAAACTGTTCTATTTTTAAATAAATCTCTCAACTATGCATCCAAAAACTCGAAAAGAAAAAAAAACAAGTTCTGCTGCATTTTATTTTAAAAATGTTCTACGGAGAACACGTTTTCTTTATGAAATGCAAATAAAAACCCCAATTTCGGTCACAATCGCTTTTCGAAGTGTTTGCAGCAAAAACACTCGATTAAACCACAAAAACGGTGCGATCATTTCGGCTCTTTTAGTAGCAGACGATAGTAGGAAAAAAAATGTTTTTAAGTTTCATTTCGAATTCGGCGATGGCGGTTCGTTGAAATATTCCAATCGTTATGATACTTCTCTTCCCCCCTCCACGATCCGACTTTTACGTTCGTTCGTTTCAGCTCTTATTCATGTAGAGGTAGACCGGGTGAAGATTTGGACTTGGAAAATGCTTCTGGGGATAAGCATAAAAAAGGGGGCATATCCAGTCTGCGGCGAGTGTTTTAAAGAGTTTGATTTATTTAATATTTTGTTTGAAGTACAAGTAAAATATATTTATGCGAATTTAGTTTATTTGATCAAAGGCGTATTTCTTTACACGTTTCATAGCAGCAGAATACATTTATGCATTTGCATCAAATATCTTTTATCTCGAGACTGTTATATGTGAAAGTAAAAAAAAAAAATGTTATTAATTCAATTAAAAAAAGTAACACAATTGTATTAAAAATTTAAAAAAATATATTTCTTGATGTACATTTGCAAATATTCACTTCAAAATATAATGAATTGTAAAAATGTAGTAAAATATTTAGTAGTTCTGTTTACAAATATTGATTGGAAAATTTATGTAAATAAATGTTATTTAAATCTGATCACCATTGAAAAAATATTTCGTTCAAATCATTTTTAAATATCTTAAATTAAGATTTTAGAGAATTTTATATCAGTGTAATATTCTATAAAAAATAATATTATATAAAAACTACATTCAGTATTTGTGTGATCAACTTTCAACAATGGGGTCTCGAGCTTTATTCTTTTCACTGATATATTATTTTATATGGGCGATCCTTAAAATGCTTTAATCATCAAAAGTTCCTTTTAATTTATGTATAAGTATATTATCAAAAATTGAATTGGTACTGTCTTGATTAACATTATTTAAAGGCATTGCGATATCTGATATGCTCTATAAAACAAAATGCAAAAAATAAGCCATAAGTCTGGGAATTAACAGGAAGTTATGTAATATATTTAACTGACATGTTAAATTTTATGGATTATTGCTTTCAAAACTAATCTAAATACCTAAAATATTTTACAAAGTTTCGATAAGATTCAGCTAAACTTTGTTAAATTGATTTACCGGTGTTTTTGAATCAGAACACACGGATGATTATGTGCATGAACAAAAATCATAGTAATACATCAAATGTAAATTTACAGGTATAGATATATTTTCATTCCGAATTCAAATATAACTGCACAACATTTATCATTAGTAGCTAATGTATCAAATGAACTCGCCATAAACTTAGGGTAATTAAAAATTACCAAAAGCATTTCTAGACGAAAAAGAATATTTCTTAACAATAAAAGTAAATAAAAGGGATAATACATATATATAGTCGCGAGGAGGTAGCAATAACTAGATGAAACGAGAACTCATCACTATCTCTTTCACATATATATATATATATATATATATATATATATATATTGAAATATACACTGTAAAACTTTTGCCAAAGCAAAGCACACATAGAACAAATCAAAGAGATAATAAGATAATAACTCTTATCAAAATACACCATAAAATGCTTTGTACACCGATAAGATCAAAATGAACGAATGTCGCTGTCCAATTTTTATTCTTTTTCTCTTCCGTACATAAATAAATAAGTAAATAAATTAATAATAAATCTGAAAAAGTGAATAAAGAGAAGGGGAGTGAGAGAGAGGGACTTTACGGAAAAAAACAAAGCTATTTGGAAAAATAAACTAAAAAAACTGTAAAAACGCATTTTGACCTTATTTAAAGAATACGTCTAACACTTGAAATAAAAAAGAATGTTTGTATAAAATTTAATAATTCAATAATTATAAAAAAAATATTTCAGCCTCTCTGAACGTTTTAAGAAATGTTCATTTCGTTCACAGCAGGACACGATCCAAGTTAAAAATAGAACAGGTTACGCACCTTGGCATTTCCAATAAATCATACTAAAGTTTAATTACTTTATGATTTTCCGATGGCACTCCCATCATTTTTGCTTTTATTTAAAACATGCCGCACCCTGATATCCAGCATCGTGTAACTTCCTGAATAATAAATATTATTAGAGGTCGAAATCTGAGAATTTCGATCGTCCTGACGCTGTGTGATGCGGCAAATTTTAACGATGTCTAACTGGTGTTTTCTTGTAATGAACTTATTTAGGAAAATATAAATCCTAAAATTTATTAATGGATCTTATGTTGAAATAGATTTTCGAGATAAATGTTTGAAATAAAGATTTTCGACATGAATCAGCTTCGGATTTCTGACCTTTCACTATCTTATTAATTATAACAATATAAACGTATCATTGGTATATATATATATATATATATGCTCTTTTCAGTTAACGAAGAGCAACGTAAGGCGATTAAGTCTAGGTTTTTGACATTTCAGTATAAGCTATTCAATTTTTTCAACTTCTGACAATTTGATACCCCTCTCAAATTTGCTGGCTTCTTGAAATTTTATATGTTACGAAAATACGTTTTCTAAAAACTGAAAATATTGTTACAAAACATGATAAGCATGGGTAAGAAAGTTGTTTATCTTTGTAAACTCTGAAGATTGACACGTTGCTTAAGAGCAGTGTACTGATCTTAATCCTCTATTGTTTCTATAAGCACAAAACTGTAAAGTTCATACAACATACATGTATTCCTAAAAAGTCATCTGACGTACTCGTATCTCTAGTAAGACATTAATTTTATTTCCCATGCACGTTAAAGTTCCGATGCGTAAAATACATTATCAAACCTAACGTCCAATATCGACCTTTGGATAGATTTGCATTAAACATTCAGATCTTCATTAAATATTTACTCTCCAATAGATATATCTGTATGTACATTTTTATAATAGCAGATATTAAATCTGTAATAAACTAAATAAAATAAAAAGTTCTGGTCATTAAATGCCCATTAAAATGTGCACAGCCGTTTTCAACTTAAAATTATTAGTACTTTTTGAAATACTATTTTAAAATTTGTTTCCTCAGTTGTGGACGCCTGGTCTGAAAGGGTTAAAAAGTTTCCCAAATCATAAAACGTATAATAAATAATCAAACAAAAATGGGAAAGTGTGGCCTAAATTTATACATCTGACCATTCTTCAATATATTGTGATATAATAATACAAAGGATATATTCAGGTAGAAATTTAGTGTAAATGTTTTAATTCTATTAAATGCGCACTTTAGAGTACTTAGTGAATATAGTTTCCACTTTAACTAACTGCCTTCGAATAGAAATAATTATTACACAATTAAAAAATCATTTATATATTTTGATATTACAAATACTTTAAAAATTTTTATTCCTCGATAGAAGACTGGTTCCTAGAATTATCATTGAATTCTAAAAATACTTGGGTAATCCAAACCAAACTTTATATTATTGGCTTGTGTTACTAGCTATAACCATGTAAAAGGGTTTTTCTTCTCCTCAATTTATAGATAACCCCCCTTTTTTGTTGTTACTTCCTATATCTCATCCAACTATGCAAACTCTGCAAAATGTGATACTTATTTCTCTTTCAACCTTCAAGGCAACTGAATGCCGCATGTAAAAAAAAAGTTTTGTTCGATAGAGATATGTGCTTCAATTAATGCCTGACATTTGTATCAGGGTTTTTCTGACAAAAGATGTAGTATTAAATAGTTTTTAGCGTATAATTAACTTACTAAAACGTATACAGCTATCAAAAAATGAGTTGTAGGGAAATAGAAACCTAATATGAGAGTAAAAATAATTATATTTTACTTATTTTTCGTAGACATTTCTGTGAAATTAACGTCTATAATTAAGTGGATGTATGGAATGGGAGACTATAAATTCTTCTTTAAGCGTTGTTATTTGGGAATTTAGAAAATGCTTGCATAATTTTGATTACATTTTTTATAGGTTTTGAGCGTACAGAAAAAAATGGATGCATTTTAAATTTTTCAAAATTGTAATTTTTTGGAAATTGAAAAGTTATTTTTGAAAGAATATTCTGTCATTGAAAAAAAAATGCTTTTCAATTATTTTAATTTAGCTTATACATTTACCTTAATAAGATATTATGTTTTTTAAATTCAAATTAAATTTAGCACTTATGACTGAATATGTATAAACTATTACCTACAAGGAAATGGGTAATGACATTCCAAATACAATAATAATCAAATTAATTGTATCCGTTTAAATATTTTAAAAATTAAGATTTCTCAGCATACTGTATATTTACTACACGTTTTTCAATATTTCTGTGTTACCATATGATTACAGTTAAACAATATAAATTTCAACTTATTTTACGTTTAAAAAAACGAAAATTTATACTAAAATTTTAATTTTTTTTCAACCGCTAGCTTAGAAACTACAGATTGCGCAAAGCATCAAAAACCGTAATTTCTTTGCACGGAAGGGAAGGGCAGTTCTACCAATTTAAGTTTGTTGTAAATTTCGATTCGTTAATAACGGAAAGACAGTTTTCTGAAACTTAAGATTCCATATTCATTTATTTTATATTTGTGACGTACTTAAACCTGTCTATTTACAAAATAAAAAAGAAAATCCTAAACGCTATCTGAACCTTTATGGGGGATTTTATTTTAGAATTTTTCCAGTTGTTCATGCCAGGAATATTAGTAGCTCAATACTTACTCTAAAGATAAATATAATTTTCCTCTTTATAGTATTATAACTATATGCACTAGGGTGGATCGAAAAGTATAGGGAAAAAAAAATAGAATTGAATTTTGGCCTAGGGTGGAAAAGTTTCGTATTGAGTATATTAGTGTACATGTAATTTTTTTTTAAATCCATCTTGAGGTGCCCCAAGTGTCTGAAATATAGTTTAAAATTGAAATATTACAAAATAATAATAATAATAATAATCGAAATTGTTTTTGGCGCATGATCATCAAGTCGTGACTCGGGTACATTAGTTTATACATACATTTTTATTTATTTACATTCATATCTTCCTGTGCGCCAAGCACTCGAAAAATAGTTAAAATTGTCAATTTAAAAAAATGCATTAAAAATTGTAATTATTTTTTAAATAAATTTGGAAGAGTACTCAAGTAATAAAGTGTAATCGTTTCTGGAACGTTTTGAAAGTATCTATATGAAAACTACAGGTGGTAGGAGTATTTTTGTAGCTGCTTCAAATAATAGAACTGTTTAGATTTTTGAATATTTGATTAAGTTGATATGCTAAGGGGGAAAAAAACTAAAAATCAAGTGTTTAACTGATAAAAATAAACCTTAAAGTATGAATATATAATAAATATATGCTATAATTAGCGCTTAAAAAAACTGTTTCATAAATTATAATTTTGAATGAAAATCTTTGATTATATAGATTCGAGCGTGGATCATATACATCCATCCCTCCTTTTTTCTCCACAAGAAAGAGATGCAGCCTTTATTATCAGTTTCACACAGCGTTCAGTTCCATGTATGTGGCATGAGAAGCTAGACAAATTAGTAAATTTCATTGAAGCAATATTCTTTGACAGGAATATTTTTTAAATCTTCATCGGAGATGTCTTTCAAAACCAGAGGCTCTAACCGCTTGTTATTATTATTCCAAAATATTAAATCCGTATAATCAGTTGCTTGCATTTTTATTACTCGTACACGGAAATTTCTCACAGATGAAGAATTCTGATTTTCTTTTTTGGCAGAAATAACCCTATGGTAAGCTATTTTTCGAGAATAGTATCTCTATCATCATATAACACTGCTAGAAGCAGATTCTCTGTATGTGCAAAAAATCCGTTTCTTTGGATGACAGCTCCAACAGTTTCTTTGGTGATCCGGCATATATCTTGAGTACATAATTGGCTTCCACAGGTGTCTAGAACCTTCAATGCACAATGACTTTCCTTTTATGTGAAACCACACTGGACAGCATACTTTAACTAACTGTATATAACTAAATGCAACCAGTTTTTGGAAGGCTCTTCAATTGGCAAATAAAGACGAAGGACTCAGTTAGCGTTTGTCAATCACCTGGAAAGCACCACCAGTATTGGTCGAATAGCAGCTAACTCTTGACGCATTCTCCTGAAGGCACCGCTTTCAACATATCCAACAAATATCTCTGATCTGTACTCAAAATACTCCTATCGATATATGGAAACGGATTGCCCTCAGTTTTTCAGAATTTAGTTACAGAAAGTGTACGGCAAGTTTGTAGTAATTTGCTAATTGCACTAGAAAATTCTTTGGGGTCATCAAGCTAAACCAAAAGATGTCGTAAAAAGAAGTTCGGTAAGATGCAGCATACAAATGAACTGTTGAAGTGCACGATTGAACTCAGCTTCTAGACGACGTTACTTCTGCCTTTGTACCAGTATTGACGATTGTCCCATCGCATCCGATTGCTAAAAGTGAACCAGTTGATATACCTTTGTCATTAAAAAGGTTAATATTCTATTCTTAATGTTAGTAGCAGATCCCGATGAAACAGTTAGATGCTCAAGATAAATGCAACTTGGTTCTTGTATTAAATAAATATGCTCTTTTATGACACAGATGGTTGTGCGGTCGCGCAGCCAGCCGCGTCGTGAAACCTCTGTATCTCTGTTGTGCCAGATAGGCTATTCGATCGACCGCCATGGTATTGGTAGTTAAATGGAACGATTGAAACGGCTGCACTTTTTCAGCTTTGGGCAGTCAATCCAATTGGTCTTCTATATTGATACGAAAATGCTTGCGCTTCAAAGGGTTAAGCGAGACGTCCTATTCATTTGTCGGGGAAAATATAGTGACGTCAGAACAGATGCGCGGACAAAAGCTAGTTCGCTCTTGTTTCGTGACGAAGCTGATGAGGGAAATAGCCTAATTTTTTTAATTTTGTATTCGAATTTTCGGAGCATCTATAGGAAATACTATAAAAAAAAACTTTTTTTATGGAAAAATACTTCTGGTCATTTCGCAAATCATGTCATCAGTAACTTCTAACAATTTTCACTTGGCCAGTACATCACCTTTAAAGAAAACATGATTGACTCGAAACACTACACTTGCTTTAATGTGTTAATAATAGTTATTCAATAAGTGAATATACCTCTGAAATATAATTAATCCTTATGCAATGTCACGAATACAAAAAAATAAAATATTCCTAAAATAAAATCAATCCTGACATGAAATCGCAAAATATTTACCTTAAAATGTGTAATAGGAAATGCTTCTACCATCTATATTGAATGTATAAAATAAAACTTAATACACAGGCACTCGACTAGTGCTGCATAATGATATGTGAATAAAGATCTCAAATCTCATGAATATGTGATTGATGAAGGTAATTAAACCTGAAGAGAGACCTCTAAATCTCTGTATTTGAGCAGTTAACCACTCATCTCTTTCGTACATTACAGTGAATGCATGCTTTGTAAAAGGCCATTCAGGTATCCGTAAATGTATCTGGTAATGGATACATGATGTTTATAAGCTGGATATTACAAAAAAGGTCACGCTGCGATTCACTTTATTAGGTAAAACTGCCGTAAGCGTTAAAATATTGCGGCAGGGTATAAGAATTGGTAGATTGATTACTTTCATTGTACGGCTCAAGAGGTTTGAGAGCAGAAATAAAGTACGTGTGATTAGTTCAAGATAATTATGAGAGAAATTTTCAAATTGAGATGCCATTCTCTCAATGAATGCTACCAAAGTATAAATCTGGTTTTATAGGGCACATTTTAAGATTATTACGGCCACACATGATGAATACTTTATGTTAACTAAGGGTTTGTTTTCTTACATTTTAAAGTAAAATATTTTACAATTGCGTTTTTAAATAGATTAATATTTTTAGAGCTGTTTTAATGTTAATTATCTTTTTCAAATGTGTTACAATTAACACTTTGCGGGAACTAGGGAAAATTGGAGAAGTAGCTGATAAACATCGTAATGTAATTTTATGTACGCTTGTTAATTGAAGTATTAAAAAAAAGAAATGTCTTCTTAATTGAAACAATAATAGGATTTAATTTTATATAAGTACAACAGTTTTCAGAACAAGAGTATTTTAAGGTAGATAGTTTCATTCAATAATTAAGGCATTCAAATTTCTTAAGTTTTTGCTAAAACTTTCAATAAAAGGCTGCATTCACTTGACTTCGAAATAGAGTTTTGGTACCTTTAAAAGTTAAATACAGCATTGGAATTTATTTTAAAACAATACACACAAAATACACAATTTATACATAATGCTGATTAACTTTAATATTTTTTTTCCTGAAAACAGTAGTTTTTAACTTTTTCCTCTCTTAGCTGATAATGAAAAACGGAATTCCCCTAATAACCACCGGAGACACCATTCCAGACTTCTTTCCATCGTGTAGTCTCTGAAGCAGCAAATTCAGTTATCTTTTCTAAATCTCCCTCATTCTTTAACATTCCCCTATCAGAGAAAAGTTCTTACATTCCGTCCTACGATTTTACTTTATCGAGGAGCATTACCTTAGTTAAGTCAAATAAACAGTACACCCTGGAGGTACAGAGCACTGGAAACTAAAGCATCCTTGCCAATTACTAAAGTGGAAAAAAAAGGGAGACAGCAGAAAGAGAACTTGTAGTGGGGAGCAGAAAAGTAATTGACCATGTTGTATTAAACCAATAAAGGCGTAGCATGGGTCGCCGAACAGATTTGTTTCAAAAGTTTAATTGACAGAAAATGGTTGGGTTGTAAATATTGGGGCATTTGAGATAGGAAGATCGTAAGATACAATCTGTGTTGAGTAAAGCAAATATATTTTATATAAATTAAGGCTCTTTTTGTAATTTACTTTATATTTAAAAATGAAGCAATGTGTTATACAAAGTTCAAACAATATTATCTCGGATGTACATTATATAAAGTGCATACTTACAGGGTGATCGGCGAATAAGCCCTGATTTCAAAATTACATATCTCTATAACAACGATCGATAGAATTATGCCGTAAACTGTACGTTTATTAAAAAACCTGTAAAAATGGTGTCCAAAAGTTTAAAAAATTTAGTTGCGAAAATCGTCAACAGATGGCGCTCTAATCGCAATCACCTATCAATAGCCTTTAAAATGTGCTTCGATGGCTAAAGGAATCAGTATGACTGTTGGATAGTGAAAAGAGGCTTGCGTAGAAAGTGAAATAATGTATTCCATTAAAGAACGTATGTTTTTGGTACTGGAATTTCACCTATTACAACACAGTCCTACGGCAACACGTCTCAGTTTTCAAAACCGATTCAATCTTCCAATTGGGCCCGATGCGAACGGTGGTGTTTCGAAAGGTGAACACTTTGAAAAAAATTGTATTCTGATTGCAAAGACTGCTTCACTTTCAGAGAAAGAGTTTGCAGCGCAGAGCGCCATCTGTTGAGGATTTTCGTAACTAAATTTTCTAAACTTTTGTGCACCATTTTTACAGTTTTGCTAATAAACGTACAGTTTACTGCATAATTCTATCGATCTTTATTGTACAGATATTCAATTTTGAAATCAGGGCTTATTCGCTGATCACCCTGTATAACCCCAGTTTTAATAATTTAACTCTGGTGTTAATCTTATCCACCAACGGAGGTTATCCTCCTACGGCCTAGATTCCTAGTGTTGATAATTGGTAATAATCCCACAAACAAACTATCCACCAATCTACTGAAGTTAAGAACTTTAAAGGGAGAAAGGATGCATGCCACATCTCAAAGTTAACTCAAGTGGTCCAAGATGTAATCAGTTGAAGTCAGTTGTTGGTGGCATTGGGGACAGAGAGGGTGGGTTTTTTTCTCAGCTTCATAAAATAAAAGACATTGTAGTTGACCACCGACGAGCCTAGAGAGGCTGGTGGAGGTCTTTTTGTCACATGTTAAAAGAAAGCCGCTTAATTTCAACTCTAATTAACATCAACTGATCGATTTGGAAAATTTAGGCAGCTGTCAGTGATTGGTTTTCAGTATACCAAAGTATAATGTTGTAGAATTGTTTATTGGCTTGTTGTATTTATTTGTATGTGATATGAACTTGAGACATTTTATCCTCAAAAGACCTTCAAGAGAGCCTTTAATATGGATATATATTATTCTTGTACTTAATACACCGGAGAACCAAGTTTTTGTTGGCTTATATGTATGGGTTATTCGTTAGTTCATTTCGGATTTTTCTAATATGTCCTGTTTTATCTGTACAAATCGCATACATGTAATATGAAATTAAGGTAAAACAGTAATATTATGTGAACTATTTTGCTAATTTTTCAATGCACAGGTTATATTGCTACTGTCTATCAAACAGCGCATTGGTCATAACAGTTAAGAGGTAATAAGACTATAAAGACCACTAAATTAATTTGTTAGAAATGAAACTTTCTGAGCATTTTTGAATTGTGAGACAGCCTATTGTAAAAAATTGCACCCATATCTTTTTCCGCAACGTTCACTCTCTGAGTATATTCTGCCGAATGCTCCATCAATACTTAGCGAGCATCTGCTAAAATTTCATCATTGCCAGAATCAAAATTTTCGGGGAACTTATCAGGATGTATATTCCTTGATATCCATGTTACAATCAAGCATTTTGTTGGGATGGGAGAGATTTTGGGCAATTTTTGTCCAGTACTTTGCTCGTGAATTTCCAAGAGCGTTCTTACCACCTTACCGATTGTATATTCTTTGCTCGCGCATATCCAAGAATGTTCTTTTTCACACCGATAGTTTGTTCTTTGCTCGCACATCGTCAAGAATGTTCTTAGCGATATTCTACGTTTGCTTGTGCATTTCCAAAGCAGTATTTACCGATAGTCGTGAAATATAATGAAACATTTCTTTCCAGTTCAAACATTGTCCCAAAGAAATGGTGATCTTCGCTGAGCTTCCGAATCTTTGGAGTATAAAATTCACTAGTATTTTTATTTTTCAAGAGACAAACCTGCACATTAGATGCAAGTAACATTATAATGATACAAAAGAAGATAAAAACAAAAAATAAATATGAAAATATGTAGAATATATAAAAATTTACTATTTCCAGAAAAACTTTACCTGTCTGTATGATTTTTGTAAGGGAAATAAAGTAATGCATTGCAACTTTAACTGACAAGAAAATACAATGCACCTTTTCTATAGTACTAGAACCAGAAAAATCTTTGTAAATAGTGTTTCTGCAGATAAGATTTTTGCATTTTTTAAGGTGACGTAGTGTTTGCTAGTACGTAAGTCATATTTTTACATATTCCAGGAGAGAATATACCTATCTTGAAGTAAACTGTAACTAGATTAAGAATTTTGTTTTTTCTTCTCACGATTGTTAAACTGTAGAAAAGACACAGAACATTCACCTAATACTAAAAATAACGCAAATTCACTTATTCGAAGGAATGGGAAATTTTATGTATGTCTTTTACACTTATATTCAATATATAGTAGAGTTTTTAAGCAGTTTTTCTGTGTGAGGAGTTGGTTACAATTAGTTTTTGAAGATAGCTACCGGTTAATTGGTTCTTTTTTTTAAATAGGAAAAAATAATTATTTCATAAAATAATGCAATAAGAATATTAATATATAATATTAATATTAATATTAATAAATAATATTATAAGAAATATAAAATCATACATTACTTATAATATTATTTCATTATTATTATATAATTATTCTTCATTATTTTATAATTATTATATATTATTTTATAATTATTTTTTCTGATGAAAGGATACAGTTTGGTTGATGTAACAAATCGAAAATGAACCATTAATATGCATTAATTGATTTTTAAAGATATAACAGAAATACTGTAAAATACTGTTTATTTTTATATTTGGATTATTACTTTCTATCATAAATTAGCATAAAGTTATTTCTTTAATTTATAAAGCAAATTTTGAAACGAAGTTGCATTTTCATTTTTTATAGCTTTAATATTCCTAACGATTAAGATTATTCAATCTTGTAAATACATATTAGAGAAGAATATTTTTTTTCTTTCATTCAAATTCCTAAAATACCTCAAACTAATATTTTTCATGAATTGTTTTGCAAACAAACTTAAAACCGCAAGTATAGTTAAGATTACTTCAAATACTTTCAATGCAAATAATCTTTCTTTTACAACTTGAAAATATCTTTATAAAAGTACTTAAGTGTTAATATTTACACTTAGTTAACTTTGAAATATATTTTAACCAAAGAGAATTCCAAAGTAAGTGAAGTTGGGGAATTCTATCTCTCGAGCACATTCACACATTTTCTTACTTTCTTCTATTTTGTTCGTACTATTTTAATCTCTTTGAAAATGAAATTTGAATCACAATTTTTTTAACTTGCAGATATTTTTTCCATTTGTAGTTTTGCAAAAGTTTGTGCAAAAAACGTAAAGCATTTTAAATTACGTAAAAAAATGTATTGTTATTTCAATCAAAAACAAATCCTGTGGGAAAGGAAAAGTTATTTCATATCTAACACTTCAATGAATGTATGTGCTTTTGCGTTTCATGCAGTAACCTTAAAATGAAGTTTGAATTAATATTTGTATCTCTTCGTTTTGCTTTTTATTTTGGTAAGTTTCCAAAATTTAGGAAAAAAAGTATGTTTTAGAGCGAAAAAAATATATTGTGAGAGATTTTGCAGAGAAAAACAGAATTAGGAAATTATATCAGGAGTTCTATCCAAAGAGCCTTATTATTTTGGGTCCAGAATTAAACATAATTATTTCTGTCACGTTCGGATTGGATTAAAAGTTGAGTGGATGAACCTAGATTGATTGAAATTTTTCCATTTATAATTATACGTGAATTTCAGATTGAACATCCAAGACAGGCTTTGGTTTGATGCAAAATATAAATGCATGAACGTTTTAGCATTTTGTAGCTTGAATATTTAATTTACATGGGGTCTTGTGCGCTTTCGACAAATTTACAGGTTCCATAAGTTCATAGAATACTCACTATGTGAAGTTAGAGGGGGAAAGTCGCAAGCTAGAGGAAAAGGTGTAAATATGGGCACTTTTTCTTTTTCTAATTTAAAGCTACTTTAATTCTGCAAAATTCTAGATTTTCGACCTGAATTAGCGACGGAAACAGGTTTAATAAACGAAAGGAGGCAAAAAGTGATTACTATGAATTTTTCAAATTTGAAATTGTAGACCTATACAAAGCTTTAAAAAAACACCAGCGAAAATGGGATGCAAATTTGGGCACAGTAAAGTTTTCCCACGCTAATCTTCAATTTTTATTGGAACATAATACAAACACTATAACTATCTTCAAAATGGTAACCGACAGTTTAATTTACACAATGCACATACAGACTTAGACTCTAGCCATTTACAAGGCGGCTAGCTTTAGTCAGGTCCTTTATATAAAAATTCAAAATTCAATCTTTAGAATCCACGCCAGTAAAGTTTTCCGACGCTAATCTTCAATTTTTATTGGAACATAATACAAACACTATAACTATCTTCAAAATGGTAACCGACAATTTAATTTACACAATACAGATTCAGATTTAGACTCTAGCCATTTACAAGGCGGCTAGCATCAGTCAGGTCCTTTATATAAAAATTCAAAATTCAATCTTTAGAATCCGCGCACACTTATTTTATTTCCTAGCCCGTGTTCTTTTAACAGCTCGCTCATTTATTAAAGCATCGGGTGCGTTTATAATCTTTACTGGCACTCTCAAAAAAAGTCACAAAAATAGTTTAAAATGTCGGTAAAAGAAACAAAACTAGTAAAAAATCTATTAATTGCAGAGAAAATCTGCAAATAACTTTAATTAGAATAATAAGTCAAAAGCACAAGCAGCTCTCATTGAGTGTCTTCAAAGAATGTTTCATCTTAAAAAATGCAGGCTGCGTCGCTTGTGCTTGGTTTATCCACATCATTCAAAACCAAGTTGATATCGTCCTCACACCACACTAAGATATCTATGATGAGTTTTCATACACCATTATCATCAAAGAACGATTGGCACAATCATATGTAACCTAAAGGTATGGTTAATTAAGAGCGTGCTTCTAAAGGTAGTGCTTCTAAAGGTATCTCCCCATTCCGGATATCCCCAAAAAAACTATTTTACGTACTCGTCAAAAGTTTGCAGTTCAGAACAAACACCAGTTCACGTACTAATTCACGCTCAGCGCAGCATGGAAAATCGTGGAGGCGGCGTAACGACCTCAGGAACGCCGGAACGTGGGAAAGCTTTTGAAAAAGAGCAAAATGTGAAAATGGGTGTATGCGTACAAACACACACACACACACACACACACACACACACACGTATCCTAATACGAGCGGTGTCTAAAAAGCTCGGTGAATCGTGTTAGAAAAGAAACAAAACAGAAGATACAAATAAATTGCTTTTCTTGGCCTTCAAAGTAATCGCCATTGTACACAACACAACTTTGACAACTTTCATAAAACTTCTGAAAACTGTCAGAAAATGCTACCAGGGGCGGCCCTAGGGCCGGACAAACTGGACCCCTGTCCGGGGCGGCATTTTGGCTCGAATTTGAAAAATACATTTTGTATTAGTAAAAGAATTGTTAAAAAATATTCCGAAGAATATCATTCTATATAACTTTACTAGCTGATGTACCCATCCGTCATTGATGGGTTTTTACTAACCGCACGAAATTTCGCTAGCATTGTAGTAGTACAAAAAAAAATGGAATTAACATACTGGCAGAAATATAGAAAGCAAAGTTATAACTCCTGTGTATTGTTCAAAGATTACAAGTTAGAGAGTAACAAATTACTGAGACAAACTGTCAATAGAGAAAATATTTTAGATTAAAAATTAACGCTTTTAGTGGATGAGCTTCCTACATCAAGAAGTCATTTAAAGTTGCAAAGGAAGATGCTGGTAATGAATATTAAACTGAAAAGAGAATATCTGGAAAATTCTTTGTAATAGCAAGTAGCCGATATTTAACACTGCAACGTCCTATTGAATTATATTTTGATGATTTTACTTGATACGCGAAAAACTTTATCAAAGTTTACGTCAAATCTCAAAAATAATTCAAATTTGTAGAAAATTAAAAACCTGAAATTTTAATTTACTAACCACCTACTATTCAACAAAATTTCATTTCATTCCCTTTTGTCTGACGACTAGTTGTTTTCACGAAGTGGTTACACAAAATTTTCTCAGAATAATATAGTATATATATATATATATATATATATATATATATATATATAATCATCATCAATAGTAACTGAATTTTGTTCTATTAACTTTAGAAATTTTAATATTGTGCCTGTAAAATTTTTGAAAAATTTTCTCAAAATTAAAAAAAAATAATAATTTAAAAAAAGAAGTCCAGGTAATTTGTTTAAGTCGAACAGCCACCTATTATATTACCTCCAGACGCATTAAAGTGACGCCCTCCCAACTCTCCCCGCCCCCTAAAAAAGAAAAGAAAAAATACAATGAAGCTTTTGCAAACACTTTCAATTTATTCAAATCTTTTAAAAATTCCGATGATATTTTGTTACCCATCATATGACTTAATTTCATTCTGTTCTCTTAATCCGTTTTTGATGGACGCCAGAACAAACTTTTAAAGCGATTTTTACAAAATCTCAGTCTATGAATTATTTAAAACAATTTTAGTATCTATTGTTCCCATTAACTTACCATTCAATATAACTCCAAATTTCATTCAATTCATTTTTTAACAATGGGCGAACATACATTTATACACAGTTTTCAAACAACAGTTTGAAATCTCAAAACTTTTAAACGAATCAGAAATATTTTAGCAACTGCAGTTTAAATTAAGTTGCCACTTTTGGTGTTGCTATAAATTTCATTTTATTCGCTTCAGTTGCATGGGCGTGGCCAGCGGGGGCATCTGCCCCCCTAAAATGAGCTAGTCATAGGGTCTTGATTATGACAAACCGGGGGAGGAGCAGTTGGACTCCATGGTCTCCTTTTCTTTCCCCTCCCCAATGAAAATCCGGGCTACGACCTTGTTCGGTTGTTTATATGTGATGTGCAAAGAACTATTTACACATTTTGCATACATTTTTCACAAGATTTCCAGTTGGATTTAAGTTACAGTTTGTTAATGAAATACAACAAGCCATACATTATCCCATATTTCTAAATTGCATTCCTGATGCCAAAAAAATTGAACAGATCACATTCTTGGTAAGGTATAAAGGTATTGACAAATCTAATTCCAATGAGGCTAGGATTATTTAACTCTCTCAAACAGTTCATGTTCCTATGCTCTATTATTATTTGGTACAAAATCTTCAATTGCGTGAATCCATTAAGAAAGGTATTGCAGTCAAAAGACAACGATTTACCACCTACTCTAGATCTCTTAAGAAACTGTAAAGATTTTTTGAAAGGATCTTCTATTGGATGTGATTTTAAATGAAATGTTCTGTTATGCAAGAGAACTAACCGACGAGATAGTATTCTGGCTAACACTGAGTTTAAGCAGCCACGTAACCTATTAATTTTGATTGCGAATCACGAGATGATCTGGTGAAAGATCCTAAATTAAAATTTAAGATAGTTTTATTTTTTTACAGTAAACAAAGCGATTAATTCCTTAGAGTGCAGATTTAATTTAATAACTACCCAATGTAATTATTTTAAATTTTTGCATGGCATAAATGAGTTAAAAGACAGTCCTAAAAAGTGCTAATTAAACATTGTAACACAGTGTAACAGTGTTTAAAGTGTAAACAATTGGAGATAATACTGACCGATGGGGTATCGGGGAATATAAACGCGCTTGATCTAGTAAATGGAATAGTGCCAGTTAGGGCCATATTAGGCAAAAAGGAAAGCCCAATTGAAATTTTAAAGCTAATTTCAACTATAGATTTTACAACACATCTTGCTGTTGCTTCGAGAATTTCGCTTTCTTTGCCGATAATTGTGGCAAGTGCAGAGAAGACTTTCTCAAAATTAAAGTTAACTAAAAATTTCTTCAGAAGTTAAATAATTACACAACTCTTCCAGATAGGTTAAATAATTTAACTACATTGGCTATCGAACATGAATTAGTTGAAAAATTGATTTAAGAGAAAAAGTCAAAAATTTTGCGGAATTAACAGTCAGGAAAAACTCTTTGTTTTTCTCTCTTTCTTTTGGTTTTTAGCTTAATATGTGGTTTTTAACAAATATGGTTTTTCTTATGCTGTGTTATGTTTAAAGAGCTATTCCAGTTTTACAGGCATGAAAACAGTATCTGTGAACAAATTATTTCTTTTAATAGTAATTTTACTGTGGGGGGGCGGCATTTTATATTTTTGTCCGGGGCGGCAAAACTGTTAGGGCCGGCCCTGATGCTACTTTCGCAATCGATTGCAGAACGGATGTCACACGTCCTTGGATGGCCGACACGTCCACAAAACGTGGCCCTTTTAGGACCTCTTTCATGAGGGGAAACAGAAAGAAGTCTGCAGGCGCCAGATCAGGGGACTACGGTGCATTATCGAGAACAGTTACGCCACGCGCCTACGTCGAGAAACCGTTTGAACCTGTCGTAAACACATTTTGTGCTTACGGCTTCCGTCCCGTACATTTGCACCAAGATTCCATGTGTCTCCGTAGCCGTTTTTCCTCAATTTGTAACAGAACTTGATGTTCACTCCTTGCTCCATTGCACGGTACCTCTCACGCTCACTGCGTTCGACTGAGCGTAGCGGGTTTTCCCATGACAGCCACGAGCTTCCTCCTACACAGTAAAAAAATTCAGAAACGTTACACACTTACAGCGGAAAGGTTTCCGAAAGTATAACGTAACCTACCGATGCTCTACTCGAACTCACGATTTCGGAAACATAACCCATATTTCGGGGTAAAGTATTTACGGGCGAATGAAAATCTTTATTTGGGACTTCGCACGCATGCGCCAAGTGCCAAGAGACAGAGGGATAACAGTGAACGCGTCTTCCCTAATAGCACAGATGGTCACAAAAGAGACGCTGTGACGTGACAGAGGGTCACAATTGTCACAGGACTGTCACATTGTAACTTCTTGCACAGCCCGATTATGACCAATGGGGTCCCGGGAATTGATGAATTTGGGGGTCCCAATCTATAAAATTTGTTTTCTTTTTCATAATATTTTGACATATAAAAGAATATTTCAGAACAACATTTGAAACTGGGGGCCCTAGGCAAAGTCCTGATTTGCCCATGCGATAATAAGGGTCTGGTAACTTGTGAGTGATGTAACTTCACTGTGTGGTCACTGTGAAGTTTATTTGTGACCAGTCACCAGGTGACGTCGCCGGATGAATACTTAAATAAAACTGATGAATACTTAAATAAAACAGCACATTATCTCCTGAAAATAATTTATGTGGAAGAAAAAAAGATTTAAGATTTTTAATTTATATTTATTAATTTTGGTATTTTCTCTCCATTTACAAAATACTTCAAAAAAATTTTAAGTTTCCAAAACAAGCCGCACCACAAATAACTTTTGCAGCAGTCAGTTTACTTATAAAGTACAATTCGGCAAGAAAACCGCAGCGCCGCGGTACCGTGCTTTCTTCCGAATGCGTAGGTCCAGCGTTCGATTCTGGTCGTCCTCACCGCTCCTTCCGACAGAGTTTGGTGCTGCCATCTAGGTTAAGATACTCGAAACGCTTCATCTAGTGCATGTTACTTTTTTCTGAAAAACTCGGAAAGGTTACTCGTGAATTCGGAAACCTTTGCGATTTACACGGAGAGGTTACTCAATATTTTACCAAAATATACAGAAACGTTACCCATCTTTTCCAGAAACCTTACCTAAAATGCAGGAAAATAGGTAAATATGTTTCCGACATATGCAGAAACGTTTCTAAATACTTTACCCGCATGGTTCGGAAACGTTTCCGCAATTTTAAACTACAAGAGCTGCCCCATTTTTTGGGGTAACGTTTCCGAAATTTTTTTACCGTGTAGGTGGCGCTCTTTGAGATGTCTCTGAATCGCCATGTGCAAGCGCGTGCGCGTAGTACATGTTGCCGTTGAGATATCGGACCATTCACTGGACCTTTTAGACACACCTTGTATATAGTTACGCTTATCGCTGAGTCGCTGACCCTTAACAATTCCGAGCAAACAGTCGAAGATAAAACTTTTACAGCCATTACTCCTAGAAGATTAAAAATTTCAAAAAGATTAAAAAGCACAAAAAACGTAGTAACATCTGCACCGTTTGTGCGATCCGCTCAAAGTTCTTCATAATTATGCATAAAAATATATACACGGTAAAAAAAAATTCGGAAACGTTACCCCAAAAAATGGGGCAGCTCTTAGTTTAAAATTGCGGAAACGTTTCCGAACCATGCGGGTAAAGTATTTAGAAACGTTTCTGCATATGTCGGAAACATTTACCTATTTTCCTGCATTTTAGGTAAGGTTTCTGGAAAAGATGGGTAACGTTTTTGTATATTTTGGTAAAATATTGAGTAACCTCTCCGTGTAAATCGCAAAGGTTTCCGAATTCACGAGTAACCTTTCCGAGTTTTTCAGAAAAAAGTAACATGCACTAGATGAAGCGTTTCGAGTATCTTAACCTAGATGGCAGCACCAAACTCTGTTGGAAGGAGCGGTGAGGACGACCAGAATCGAACGCTGGACCTACGCATTCGGAAGAAAGCACGGTACCGCGGCGCTGCGGTTTTCCTGCCGAATTGTGCTTTATAAGTAAACTGACTGCTGCAAAAGTTATTTGTGGTGCGGCTTGTTTTGGAAACTTAAAATTTTTTTGAAGTATTTTGTAAATGGAGAGAAAATACCAAAATTAATAAATATAAATTAAAAATCTTAAATCTTTTTTTCTTCCACATAAATTATTTTCAGGAGATAATGTGCTGTTTTATTTAAGTATTCATCAGTTTTATTTAAGTATTCATCCGGCGACGTCACCTGGTGACTGGTCACAAATAAACTTCACAGTGACCACACAGTGAAGTTACATCACTCACAAGTTACCAGAACCTTATTATCGCATGGGCAAATCAGGACTTTGCCCAGCGCCCCCAGTTTCAAATGTTGTTCTGAAATATTCTTTTATATGTCAAAATATTATGAAAAAGAAAACAAATTTTATAGATTGGGACCCCCAAATTCATCAATGCCCGGGGCCCCGTTGGTCATAATCGGGCTGTGCAAGAATTTACAATGTGACAGTCCTGTGACAATTGTGTCCCTCTGTGACGTCACAGCGACTCTTTTGTGACCATCTGTGCTATTAGGGAAGACGCGTTCACTGTTATCCCTCTGTCTCTTGGCACTTGGCGCATGCGCGCGAAGTCCCAAATAAAGATTTCCTTTCGCCCGTAAATACTTACCCCGAAATATGGGTTATGTTTTCGAAATCGTGAGTTTGAGTAGAGCATCGGTAGATTACGCTATACTTTCGGAAACCTTTCCGCTGTAAGTGTGTAACGTTTCTGAATTTTTTTACTGTGTAAAGCAATGTGAGCTACTATAAAAATTTCAGCTCCATTTTATTTCCGAGAGTAAAAAAGTGAACCATTTGCGTGACAAAATTAGCTGTTTCAAGTGACAATGACGCTATACTTAAATCACTGTTATCAGGCTTTGAAGGTGAAATTGCAATTCCGGTTCGTTTAAATTTGTTTTTCCAAATAACATAGTTTAGCATTTTTTCATTAAAATGATCGTCTGCTTGAAGCATCGATATAAAAGGGGTGGTATACAAAATGAAGTCGGTCGAATGCGAAAAGTTTCCGCGCGTTTCCAGAAGGGTATAAAATTCAATTTGTGTAGATAATAAAATTTGAGTATGAAGTTATTTTTTTTAGGTGGACAAAGCTTTCTAGTGCTCGTTGTAATTGCCTCAACAACGGGCTGTGATTTATAGTATATACATACATACATACATACATACATACATACATATATATATAAATATATATATATATATATATATATGTGTGTGTGTGTGTGTGTGTGTGTGTGTGAATGTATAAATTGACGTTAAATAAGATTTTCTTAAAACTATGAAAACTACTCTTAAGAATGATGCTGTTGTATTGTGTTGTGAGATTACGACCAATTAGCTACACGGGAGGCAAGACCGAGGGGTGGGGTTCCCCCCATGGATGTCTTTCTAAGGGGTACAAACCCACATCTACGTTAAGTTTCGGAGGAAACCATGGAAAACTCCGATCAGTTAGATCGGTGGACGCGACCCGGTTTTGAACCAGGCACACTCCGAGCAATTGGCGGGGCTGGTGGGGCTCCTGAAAATGAACTTGCCATTATGGTATACTTTTAAAATATTTCTACTGCAAAACTGAAACGATAGATTTTCTCAAAATCGGATAGGTTTGTGTTGTTTCTATGGCACATTCACGATACATTTAGGTATCAGCATACGATTGATACATTGTTTGCTTTTTAGCGTTTTTTTTTCCTCTTTATAATCTTCTCATGAACCATTCCAGACCTATTATGTTCTTTTGAGGCATAATGCTATGTTTAAACAGCTTTAAAAGCAATCAAATTGCGACATTGACCCAAAAATTTAAATTGTATCTTTACAAGCTACTAGCGTTAAAATTTTAGAGACCGAGTTCAGATCCAGGCAAATTTTAAATTAGTATTTTGCATATTTTGTTTTCTAATCCGTTAATTAAAGCATATTAGTTGTTTAAACGGAAGTGAAATTGTACAATATTTTCACTATGTTCTTAATTGGGAACATTGGTCATTTCTGACTAATGACTCCTGACAAACTTTTACATTGGTTGAAAAACGGAGTTTAGTAATGCGTCATTTAAATAAGTGAAATATTAAGAATTAATCAAATACTTATTTTTAAATTTAAATAAAGATATGAGGATTAAGTTTGATGAGGTGGGGGCCTTTATCAAGATAGCTCTGTAAAAATTTATGAAAATGACTATTTTATGACTTTTTATCCAGTTTCTCACTAATGATAGAAATGCAACTTGTGTTCAAAAAAATCAAGTAATATTTTAACTATAGATGCTATTTTTTTTATTTGATGTTTCCATTGGAGGACATTGGCCTGTAAAAGGTTAAAAAGTATCCAGATAGAAATAAGCAGTTGACAGTTTGGGTGTAAGTTTTTGAAAAGTTCTGAAGCCGATCGTACGTCGCGATGTACAATCGGCGTTCTTTAACGGCGCGCCGGCCTAGACCTCGGCGGCGGCGGCGTGGTACAAATGCCCAGCGGCGACGACGTAGCAAGGTGGGGCAGACTTCTTCCCGCCACATTCACACTATTTAAAAAAAATGGTACCAATTGCTCTTTGCTATCTTATAATAACAATTACTGCCTGCTATAGTCCTGGCAGCTACCCAGCAAAAACACACGGGTTCTTTGAACGTCTATTAACGTTCAGAAGACGTCTTCTGAACGTTAATAGACGTTCAGAGAACCCGTGTGTGTTTGCTGAGTAGTCTTTAGAACCTACTTTGACTACTTGGAAATGGATACCCATATTAACACCTTTCCTTCAAAGTGATTTTCAAAGATAGCAAGAAAACTAGCCATTGTTCATCATCACTTATTATTGGTCATTTTATGTTTTAAGTTAAAAAGAGCATTTTTCAAAAAAATAATGGACTGCGTGCAAACATGTATTGATGCAGTAAATTTAACTGTATCTTGGAGTACGTCGTTAAATGATAATGACGTAACCAAAAGGAATATTCAATATGTTCTCTTTTCCTCCCGTCAAATTTTCGATTATTGTCAACAAAATGATACTAATGAATCATCTTTTCAAACATTCTGCTTTTCAGAAGATGTTACCTTAACCTTCTTAACTTAAAATTTAGTGAATCAAAAAGCAGCATCTATAGCTAATTCTAGATGGTAGGAAAAACGGTTTGTAAGTTGCTTTCAGATGAATTATTAAAATATCACACACAACACATGTTCATTTTCAAAATAAACTATATAATAGATCAATATATAAAGTAGATCTATAAAACAAAGACTTATGTCAGTTCACAAAACTTCCATAAAAATGTGTGTAAGAATGTGAATTTCTCTGTATCTTGTAGCTTTTAATACTTATACAATATATGCAGAGTAGTTCAATATATTATTGAGCTTATTTTTGATTTGTCTTTGTGTGAATTAATAACGTATATTTTTAAGATTAGATAGTGATTTTAATTTCCTGTCTATAGATAAAATATTTCAAATAGTTAACAATGACGATTACCTTATATATATATTTTACACAGAAGACTATTAAGTTTTCATTTGCATCTGCATGAATCTACTCAATTTGTTTTCAAAAAGTAAGCAATATTTAAAAAAAAGAATCAGTCCATAAATCAACATATTTCTACTATATATTTCAGTCTTTGCTTCATACTGTTTATGCATATTTCACATAGAATTTGCAATGGACGAAAAACAAATATATTAGAAATGTTGGCAACGTATCCCGTCTCTGGAAACCCATCGCAAAAAACTTAAAACACTGCAAACCGTCCGTTGTTTCGTATATCCATTGCAGTATTTTATGCCATAAATTTAAAATTTTTATTTAACTCCGTATTCGAGCATTAGAAACAAGCATTTTTATTTGAAAACACTATCCTTAGTGCATATATTGCGAAATATCTAGTCACTTGAAAGTAAAGAAAAACAAACTCTTTTAACTTATCAACTACAGACAGCGACTTTGCTTGAATACATTTGTTATTCAAGTGATAAATTCAATGCATTTTATATTCATGGTAATGCAAAGAAGATTCAAACTTTAGGGATCAGAAAAAAGCAATACGAAAGTCTTCGCTGTTCTTGTGTAATGAGAAATGTTCCAAGTCTCTTATCGTATCAGTATGGAGCGGAAGCTTTTAAATTGACACGGAGTTAGAAACGGAAATAATATTCTACGGTCTAAAATTCTGCGAGTTCTGGACACTACGGGCAAGCAGCCAAAGGGGGATTTACAAACATTTGTTTCAGAAATTATGTCTAACACATGAAACACAAAAGTTGCATTTGCAAAAACTGGAGAATTCCTATGGCACTGAATACAGTTGTGATTTCTAGAATCGTGAAACACGTGTAAGAGCTTTCCGTTGGCAGTTTTAACAAATTTTTAGTTACATAAAGTAGTTTTTTAGGTTTATATATAATATTCACTATGTTGTGAAAGTACATTTTTAGTTAAGTAGTAATTGAAGAAAAAGAAACACTCGATATGTGCTGCAGATTCCGATTGGAAATATTTCACACTCGAGAAAGTCGAATTTCTGTTTTATTCTGTCGTATAGTGTGGAAAAATGCAATACCCAGGAGCTCCATGCCGATACATAGTTGTGCGACAACATTTTATCGACATTATCAATAATGAAAAATTATATTCAGTTAGTGCGGTGGCTGGCAAAATAGCGACTTGAAACGTAACCCTATTGGGCAGAGACCGAAATGTGGTGTGTAAAAAAGTCTGAGAACCGAAAGCCAACCCGGCGATAGAGCTGAGCGTAAAAAGTGACTGTCGCCAAATAAATCGCCAGATTGTAAAAATGAAAAGAAGCGTTGGCCCTTATATGTGTATTTAAATTTGAAAAGTCACAGGGAGGATGAATTTAGATAAAATGTAACCTAGGCAAAATTATTAAAACCCCCTGGGGGTGAAGAAAACTAAATGAATTCTCAGACTAAAGGCACCAACTAAAAGTATTCCAAAGGGTAAAACCAAAGTAATTTAAGAAGCAGCTACATAGCAGTATGTATAGATGGGAGATTTAAAAATGGCAAAGAGTATTAAATTTAGAATAAGTAAATGGAAATCAGAAATAATTACAAATGTGTGATAAAGTGTATGAAAATTAATTATAAATATGTGATTAACTGCATCACAGGGTATTTTGAGCATTCAGTTGCAATGTGCATGCCTGTTTCGTGATGAATCTTTAAAAACTTTTAAAATGTTCCATGCTCTTTTTCTTTCCTAATCTGTGATTGTAGGACTTTTTCATTGTTTTCAGTTAACATTTACAGTGAAGAACTTTAATAATTGGCTTTTCTTTGAGAGAACTAAAAGTCTTTTTCACCTCCCAGAAATCCCACTGTACGGTTAACCCTTTGAGGCGCAACCCTTTCCCATTGCTGAAAAAAGGACAGCCGTTGCCATCGCTTGACGACTTTTTTTCAGCATTGGGCAATCTATCCAGCTGTTCTCGCATTCTTCCATTTTTCAGAAGATGTCGGTGCTGTTAAAAATAATCGTGACAATTTTTTGACAGGAAATGGCGTGCTAAAAAGTAAAGGATTCTCGTGGAGCTATGTCACCCGCAACTATTTTTATAGAAATCAAATCTATTCTCCATGACTGGCAACAGTCAAAACGTCAGAATTTGGTGTTCCCAGAGCGGGAACACTGCGCGTTAAAGGGTTAAGCAATTACTACAAGATTTCTTGCCTTCATTGTGGCGTATAGTCTCCAAACTCCGTAGTTTTAGGCGATATAACACCAAATTTATATCCGGAAACAGTTTTAAATGCAACTTGTTAGGCTCTATATCGTCACTTTGTCTAGAGATACAAATTCCATATGCAAGATTCAGCGGGAGTGTAAGATATTGAAGTGGAACATATTGAACAGATTTGCATCCAAATTTTATCTGCTTGATATTTAGAGCAAGGTTTATGGCTGAATTTAAAAACTAGGAAAACAAAAAATTCCAAAAACACTCACTTGTTCATGCGCCGTTTATGTACTATGGCATTTAAACGTCTTTCTTCAGAAAATTAAAAAAAAATTTTAACTTTTTTTTTCAGAAAATCAATTAAATATAAATTCGAGCAGTTGAAAATCCAATATTGTACGAGCGATTAATTTCGTTAAAACTTTTGCTGGTAACAAATGAAGAAGTCAAAATACTCTTTATAATGTATGAAATTCATATTTTCCACGAAAAAGAATTATTTTTAAAGAAAGAAGATCATAAACTTGAATGAAAATTGAAGCAAAATATCTTTCTTCAATTTTCAAAGAATAAGGATATTGGTAATAAGGGAATTTTATGAAATATGGAAAAACGTTTAAACTAAATGTACTTCTGACAAAAAAGAATGAATGCAATATCGTAGATATTTTGGAGCTAATCTGAAGTATTTCAGATTTTAAAGTCAGCAAACGGAGAAAGGTATTTTTCTCTGATAGATGACTAAATAAATCATCCATCATAGCCTGCTGTAATGAAATTCAATTTCATTCTTCAATAAGAAACATATTGATATGAAATGAAGTTTTTGATTCTGCTTTTCTATTCTGTAATAGTTACATTTATTTAACAATGTATTATATTTGTTATTTTTGAACTCTGCTTTATTTTACTTTACTTCTGTTTTAAAGAACTTCGGTGTTAATTTTGATTGCAAATAAAACTATCCAAAATAATTGTTTTTTAACCCTTTCTGATCCGAAATTTAATTGCGTTAGTAAAAACTGAATAATTACCATACTAAAATGTCATAATAAGATGCTAATTAACATATTAAAGTAAAAAATTGGGGAAATGTAATTATCTAAGAAAATAGCCAAGTGTTCATTGGAATGGACAACCGGTCTATGATTTTGCAAGTCAAAAATTCAGCGACTGAGCTTCGCTTGCGTTTTTTGTTCTGAGTATCGATTTCTTTACGTACAAAAGCCAGATAACGTAGCTATATTACTAAATAAGTCTTGAAAAGTTATTATTTTGGTAATATCTAATAAATGGCATATATGTAATTTTATTGTATATTACGAGGTACGTAGCAATAATATACAGTTTTTTTATAAAGAGTTTTGTTCACATATTTTTGTTTTTATATACCAAAATAAGAGAGTTTTAAATTATTTCGCATGTAAATAGCAATAATTAAAATAAATTATAACCCTGATGGATCATAAATTCACTGTTCATTTAGTACAGCAGATAAGGCTTTCATCATTGCAACCGTAATTGGTCAAATCTTTCTCAATTTATTTTTACACAGATGTTGGTGAACGTCAAAATTTGTTAAATGTTTATCAACAAATTTTGACAGATGATCTGCTAAGGCATTGACAATCGCAGGATGCAAACGAAATTCAACCAAACTTTGATATGTATTTGTATTTTGCACAATAGGCTATAGTGATATCAGTAAAATAATAATCATCAAGATCTAATTCTTCAATGTATAATACATCAGCTCTAGTGATGTTATCTAGAACTGACTTTAATTTTTTTTTCAAATTAAATTTCTCATAGTAAAAAATTAATAGTTAATCTTCCTAATAACTTTTGTTTTATTTTTAAACCAAATACCTAAAAAAAATTCGAGAACAAAATCATTAATTCAATTACTTAAACAATATCAGTCACTTGTACCAATTTTCATTGTAATGAACATGTGATTTTACTTCCATTTTGTCTAAACATTAACAAAATAAAACTCCTTTTAATGCTAAGAGTAACTTACAAAGATTGCATAAAAAAATCACTGCTACATTAAAAGGAATTATTCATACAAATCAAAGTAAAACGATCGCTCATATTTCTGCAGAGAAATGCATGATGCCATTTAAAAAAAAAATCAAGCTGTAAAAATCTATTGACTGCTTTCAAACGTAAAACCGCAAAAAATGACAAAAGACTTATCTATTCATAGATCGAGTTTTATCTCTCTGAAATCAATGCGTTAAAAGAAATAACTCTTTAAAATGTATGTCCAGGTATGGGACAACGGGTCTGAAAGGGTTAAAATGTTATTTTTTTTCTTTTGAAAAATTCATTCAGAAAATTTTTACTAGTAATATGTTTCATCTTCTCACTCAGTGTATAATAATTATGCTATTTAAAGCTGCTTTAATGTTGCTTGCCAAAAGCAAAATGTGCACAGTGATACCTATTATATTATAAGAATGTTTTTAAAGTTTAATTCCGATATTTATTTCAGTGGTTTGGGATTACTAAAGAAAGCATGATTGATAAGTTTTGATTGTTCAATATCTTTTGTCCTAAAAACGTGCAAATGTAATAAATAATTTTAAAATACAAACTATATTGAATAGTACGTTCACACTTTCAACAGTAAACTTGATTCATAAGATATTTACTGTTATTTCTGCCCAGATGTTGAGAGCTGAAAAAACTCGTTTATTACTCAATAGCTGCAATTATTTCTTGCTCGTCCTAATGCATGGCGCTCCCAAAAACTAAATTTTAAATTCTCTCATATTTCTAACTTTTTTTTCCATAATATTGCTGATTGATCATATAATTATTTCTGAATAAACACATCACTTTAAAACACATTAGTTACTTTAAAACAAGGTACAGTATTACTTTTAATTGTTATGACAGCAAATTTATGCTGAAAATTTAATATACGACAGATTTGTAGCTAGTCAATACCTCTGCATGTCATGTATTCTTAGGAGGTATACCTTAATTTAGGGGGGGGGAGGGTTAATGAATAGTTTACACTAATTATTTAACTCAATTTTGAATTATCATATTCATAGTACAAATGTTTTTTTAACACTAGGCGTTTAACAACAAATATCTTGACTAATTCTCGGAAATGAATGTTTTCCACAAGCTTTTATTTATAAATTTAGGTTTTCCCTAACTTTTCATCGAGTGTAATAACTTTCTTTGATTTTTACTTAAAAAATCCTCAAATTTATGACTTTTATTAATGTGTTAACAATTTAAAGGAGCTCGTTGTGTACAATTTTTTTACAACTTTAAAGTAACTTATTTTAATACTCTCTAATAACCGTTTAAAAATGCAATTATTGAATCTGTATTTGATATTTGTTGGTTGACGCATTCTCATTCATCCAAACATCAACACTTTATCCATAATAACGCTTTAGAATAGTTCAACATCAAAGTTTACAGCCGAATTTTTTGACAACTCTTCTATTTCACTTTTTCATGCAAAAAGAAAAAAAAAGAATGGACTTCGTGCTTTATCTCAAAGTTTGAACTGGTGAACAATGCATTTTCACGAAAATTTCGACAAGATGAATTTTTTCACTAACTCTGTTAGATAATCTAAACGTTTGTAAAATAGAAAAAAAAAAGCTTTTTCTTTGATGGGATAAATCCATTTTAGAAAAATAGAAGAGTAAAACGTTTTCTTGAGGCTTTTCGTAAAAATATTTTTTTTCTTTATAGCTTGCGCCAGTTTCGTGACACCGAATGTTTAACTTAAAAAGTGGTAAGAAATAAGTTGCAAATATATATATATATATATATATATATATATATATATATATATTTTAATCTTACTTGTGGGAATACCCCTAATTTATAATATGATTTCGTTCATGAAGATTAATTATGCAAAATGGTCAAACTACTTTCTTATTTCAAGATACTTAGATCATAATTATTAATTCGCTCCATAATTATTAATCAGCTCCAGAATACAAAGCTCTTCCGTTCTAATACCACATGCTGGATAATTATATAAGTGATATTTATAGTTCATCTGAATTATTGCTTCTTTAATGTACATCTTTTATTATTTATTTCAAAATCGTCCCCATGCTATGAGTGTAAAATACAGAACAAACGAAACAGAAAACACGATGTTTTCCATAATGACTTCAATTTTCTTGGACATTAGAACGATCATTAAAAAAATGCATCATTATATTAAATGTGAAAACAAAATAAAACATTTTGAAATAGACTATGTATAGCTAAAATATTAATTCAACATCATTAAGTTTTCTTTTTGTACAATCTACATTTTTATACGAAACAATAAACCCCGCTACATTTCATTAAATCTTCTTTCAAAACTTGTACTTGTATAAATTGCCTCTTCATTTCCATCTGCTTTTAAAGACATCAGAAATAATGATTAACTCGATTTCCGAAAGTTTGTTTGATGAAGGCTCAGCCATAATTTGCATGGCATGACGGGATGTTATTATCGTAGGAGATATCTCCGGTTGAAATTAATTTCTCAGGAACAGAAATAAAATAACATTACTCTGATATGAAATCGTTTCTTATATGAAGCAGTTACGCTCGCTTAAAAAATAGAAAAGTTTCGGTTAATTGCTGTCATAAGGAGATATGTTCTGTTTTGAAAATATTAGGAAAAGAAAAATCATTATGTTCCTTTAATTTGTTTATTTATGCACTTAAGTTTAAATTATAAGTCTTTATACTCATGTTTTAAACTTCTTATTAAACTGAGAGAATGATTTTCAGTATACTCTTGACTTTCACAAATGATGCATTCCAAGAACACTCGCGTAAGTGAAAAGTTTTCGTTGTGGGATAGGGTATTGATACGACTTTTTAAAGCACATGCACAGTTATTCTAGGCCCCTATAAACACCCTTCAAACAGTTTAAACCATGCCCTGACTATACATTACCATTTTCGACATAAAGTAATGAATAAAAGCACTTTGGGGCTTCTTTATGTAGTCGAATAAATATAGTTAAAAAAAAAACTATAAAAACACGCTTTACTGATAAATTGAACTAACTAGAAAGTGAAAAAAAATTCTTAATATAGAAATAGATTAATGAACGAAAAATAATATTATTATGAAAAAAGTGTGGGGCGCTTTGTGCTATATTTTTTGTATCATTTTTGTACTAATCGTACCGATCGAATATTCTCAAGAACTGTATATGAACCACACTTTTTTCACAATAATACTATTTTTCGTTCATTAATTTATTTCTATATTAAGAATTATTTTTCACTTTTTAGTTAGTTCAATTTATCATGAAAGCGTGTTTTCTAGTTTTTCAAACTACATTTATTTTTCACTTTTTAGTTCAATTTGCAATAAAAGCGTGTTTTTTATTTAAACTGAATTTATTGAAAATTTATATTTTTTTTAAATTTTCGATACCTTTAATAAGACACTAAGGAACACTAAGTTGGAAAGTACAAACTGTGAGATAATTTATTTTCACTCTGCACCAGTGGCGTAGCCAGAATTTTATTTCGGGATGGGCTGGGTATCAAATTTAAATCTATTGTTCAATTGTAAGCTAAGTGAACGGTCCCCATTTCGGGGAGGTGGGCGGTCAGCAGCCCCTCAGCCTCCCTCTGGCTATGCCCCTGCTGTGCACCAAAGTATTAATTAACCTGCACTTAAATGCTACCATCCTCACTAAAAAGGAAAAGTCGGTCTCTAATCAACAAACAAGTTTCATAACGACTACAACAAACACAAACATCCATGTAACAATATTGAGATAAAATTTTTAGATTTGCCATCTGGATTTCAAAAACGTAATTACCCAAACATACCATTGAATACAGTTACCAATAGCGAGAGAGGTTCTACTCCATTGTGCTGAGCCGAGTGCCGAAATGGTACGCATGCGTAGACCGCGCGCTTTCTCCATCGCTCTCGCTCTCAAGCAAAGGATCTCTAAGAAAATGACTAATCCTGACGATCCTAATCAGGATAATGGATACACTTATCAAATTATTGTATTGTCATAGGTCCTTGATAAGTCTACAAAGTTTTAATTAAATCTGACCGTTTAAAGTGGGTCAAAATGGAGTTCAAAGGAGCCTGTTAGAAACAAACAAGCAGGTGAAACTTATAAAAGCGTGTTAAAAATCTGGTGTTGAGGGCGGGCAGTTTGCTTCAGCTTTAAGATACGCACTCGTGAAAAACTGGAGTGAATCTTTTCGTAAGTCAAATAGCGTTGTATAGCGAGTCCATTGTATTTTGAACAAATATTGGTATTCAATTGAATGCAGGGTTACAGAGTTTTATACATGACTCTCGTAGTATAAAACAACAAATACCAAAAATTAGAACATATTTTTGTTATTTGAAAATTTCTTTAACCCTTTGTTTTCCAACATAAAAATACTTTTTTCTTAGTAAGAGGAAATCGATTTTGGTATAGTGTTAATTAAAATAAATAAATTATTCAAATTAGTTGTTCTTCAGACTGCTGTTCCAACAACACATTTGTTATGCAAACAAGAAAAGTTTAACTACATGTATTTTATATGCCTTTAACATATCGGGGGGAAATGTCTTTCCATGTTGCTTGAGCATTACGGGAAATCATACCATTTTCAGTTGAGAGTTTTGCGACATCTTTGAGACGAAGTTTCGATCTGTTCTCTAGCAACCTTTAATTCCCATTTCCAGAGAAGACGTATTTTTGAATGTGCACTTGTCGTAGAGACATAATTTGACGCAGAAAAATATATTTGACTCTAAGTTGTCACGCGTACACTGCTGACATCGAAATAAATAAATTGAATCTTATATATCTGCTGTTCCTTATCCTGAAAACCCAATGTTTTTAATACATAATTTGGGGGCCGTGGTAGCCCAGTGGTTAAGGCGTTGAACTCGTAACCGGAAGGTTGTGGGTTCGATACCGGCGTCCCACTAAAGACCACCGTGTATATGCGGTGTACGTGCACGTTAAATCCGTGGTTCCGAAAGTCCTCTCGGCGGTCGCTAGCAGTTTCCGAGGGGTGCCAATATTCAGAAGTCCCCCACCTTCTGATAAGTTTCCAAATTGTTGCGGGAAATTCCGGGAAGGACGTATATGTAGCTCTAAGCGACACATTCAGTGACGCGAGCTGTCCTCTCCTGGCAAATAAATACATAAATTGGTAATTTTTTATATCTGGAGCTTTTAAAACTTTAATAAGTATTATAATGGATTAAAATTGATTAACTTTGGCGAGTAAGGTTCCTATTGCAGCCAACGCTTTCTTTCGACGTTACCGAGAATTACGGCTGTGACATCGTACGTGGCAAACTTTTCTAATTGCTCAAGCCGCAGCCTTCTTTAAATGTCAGCCTCCTACAGTCAACAGTAAAATCATGCTAACTTGTGTACTTAAAACGCTGAATTTTTTTGAGCAGAAACAATAAAATGATAAGATACTTTACGTTTATTTTTAATAAAGATGGGAATTACATTTAACGGGAGGAAATGGGAAGTTCTATAGTACTTTGTTACTTCTTAAACGAACGTAACTGTTTTTATTCCTTTCTTTACTTCATAAACTATATGTGTATGTGTGCATTCGCGATCACGTCTGCACTGAAAGTTAGGCTGAGGCGTGGCCCGTTAAAATAAAGACAACTACGCGCCAAAACTGCACGAAAAGTGTTTTGCAAAATCGAAAGCATCTAAAAAGCGAAAGTTATACATTCAACTGTAAAAGCTCAATTGTAATAAAACGTGAGAAAGTTATGTCCAAAGTTTTAAACATACGTCTACCAATTCGCAAACATGTTGACAAATTAGGAAATTCCGTTTTGATTTTGAATTTCTCTGAATATTTGAGAAACTAGAAATGAGTTATGTATTGGAATGTTGATTTTATCTTCAAGAAAATTGTGTTCTATATTTCTATTTATTAAGTGCTGCTTTTTCCTTTTCATCAATATAAAATTTTTATAATAGGAGTAATATAGGATTCGATACAAAACAACTAGAGTTTGTGTGATTATGACAACGCTAATCTAGGGTAATCTGCCAAGGATGGGAGTGCCTTGTCAGGGGCACTTTCTAAGATCTTCTAACGCGTATCCACGTTGCGTCTGGAGAAAATCTACCAAAACTCTAAAACAACACAGCTTCAGATATCTTAAGAAAATCAACATTTAGTCCTTAACGGGTATTTGCTTGAATTAAGGGTGCGAGAGGCGTCTGTCTTTCGGTCGAGAAAGTGACAATTTTGATAACACTATTCAGCAAACTTTTTTGCCTAGTGATATATAGATATATACAGGGTATCCTAAAAAGGTGGTAGCACGCTTTGATTCCTTATCTGTTACAGATAAGTGGGTAATGCAACAGAAAGGATTACGTTACTTGTTAATTTTCAAAAAGTGACAACTTTTCAAATTTGTATACGATCCCCGTACAAAAAAGTTCACTAATTAGTAAAATGTACCTTATACTCTAATGAGGTCATTTACAAAATTTGAGAATTATATCCTAAAAATCTTCAAAGATAAATATATTTTGACATAAACCACTTTACAATGGCTCTCGAAGGAGAAAAAATATTACGTCGAATGATCGCGTTTCAGAGGTTGTACAAAAAATACAATAGTATTTTTTTTAGCAATAAACGTTTCCTTTCAAGTTCGCATATAGTCCCTGACCATCTTTGTTTAAAAATATTCTCTTTTCATGATGAAATGTTGAAATTTTGTACATCACCAGATAAGTGTATGAGACACATTTTACTAACTGGGGACTCTTTTGAACGGCAGTCGTATACAAATATAAAAATGCAATTTTTAAAAAAATTAAGGAGATGATTTGTTTTCTGAACCTACTTTCATTTTTTTTCGTTCCGCATTTTGAACAATTTTTCAATTTACATCGCCTACTTATATCTCCAGTAGATAAAGAATTAAAGTGTGTAAGCACATTTTATGGGACACTCTGTATATACACATCGTAATAGTGGATTTTCTCGATACTTAATAACAAAATGATATTTTTTTTTTCCCTCTGAGAACGAGTATTATTTTCAACGACGGGACAATCAGACTTGAATCATTTTGTTTTGTCTTACAACTTACTCAGCCGCTCATTGAAATATCTTAGATACGCGTATATTCAAAATCACGTATGTACCAAAAATGAGGCTTAGCGAAGGCTTAACAAGCTGAAGACGACTACAAGTCAAAACGGTATTTTCAAAATCTAAATAGCTTCCCACAATTGAAAGTGATATGGGTACCTGCAAAACCTCAGCTTTTTTACCACGTTATTAAATGTTTCTGTCACTTGGGTCTAGAAGAGTAACTACCGTGAAATGATTTGTCTTGGAATAGTACAATCGTGATGCGTAAATGATGACTATCTATGACTATTTCTTATTAATTAAATTATTTTTATTGTATATATATATATATATATATAAGGAGTACACTACCAACATTTCAGGTTGTAGAAAGGGACCACAGTTCTTAAGTTGTAAAAAGATCTTACTTCCACACAGGTGAGAAAGCTGTTTCCCACACGGAAAATTTTACAGCTGAAGAAGTGTGGACTTTTATCATGGTCCGAAATGTTTTTCTTCTGTAATATTTGTAATATATGTGTTTTTTGAGCTGCTATAGAGACCCATCTCTAGTTAGATGTCTATCAGCAAACGTACAACTAACACGGCAAATATTAAATTTGCTTGTCACATAGAAACTTCGTTTTATGTCCACTAGATTATTGTAACTACTATAATATAATAATAAATAAATAAAAGAAGAATTTTCGTTATGAAAGCTTCACTGTGAGTTTGATTTTCCCGCCACTGCTAGCAAATTGAACCAGCTAGTAACAACAATAACGATTAATTTATCAAATGAATGTACATAAAATTGAGTGGCACATGCACAGAAATTCAGCCACTAGATTATTGTAAAGAACCTTTATAAATATTTGTGAATTGTCCAACTCATTGTTACAAATCAGTCCCAAATAGCAGGTTCTAAAGCATTCCAGTAGTTAAAAAGTACGGTAATAATGCACAAGAATCTCATTGAAAACTAGTTAACAATTCTTTTATAAACTTTAAAAGATTCGTGTATAACTTGCTATTTTTGAAAACTATTTATAAAGTTTCGCAACAAATTATTTGAACCAATCACTTTCATTAAACTATTAAACAATGTCTATAGTACAACAAGAAAACGTCCTGATAATAACTTCTATGAACGTGATATAGTTTCTATGTAACTCCAAGATAATTATCATGGCAAAAGTATATTTAAATTTATATGCTAGTTGGAAGACTAAATTAATATTCTAAATCTTTTCAATTAACCGGAAAATTCTATCATCAGCAAACATTTTTCTAAACTCTCTTTCTTTAATCCAGCAATCTTTTAAAGCTAGTGATTAAGTCCCAGGATGTACTCTCTAATTGAAAAATGCATTTACTTTGACTCTCCAAAATATTTATGGTAATGAGATTAAGTTCAAATACGCCTTTGAAAGGCGCAGATTAGTGGATGAATGATTGAGAAGCGTGTAAAGTTGTAGAAATTTCTTAAAGCATGCTCGATTTGATATGAGACTGGCAGATTTTTAAACAAATGCATCAGAGCTCGAAAGAAGTCATTTACATCAGAATAAGTTGTGAAGTAGTACGAAATAAATTTGTATAATAAATATAGCAGAGGATATTTATAAATCCATTGCATTATGTGTAAACGAGAATTGGTAAAAGAAATCGTTTAGGAAAGTGAAGATTAAGTTAATAATGGGATATATTTTGACTATAATATTTTTTATTCAAACAAATAATTAAAGTACAGATATTTCATTTTGTTGCGAATAACAGAAAAATGAGCATTTGTATAGTGTATCTTTAAATTAATTTACATACACACATTGCTTGATAACTTTTAAAGGGTTTTATACGAAGACCGGAGGCCCCCATACACACACAAAATTGCATTAATCCGCCGCTGACTGGTTTTATACAAAAAATAGAAGAAGGAATACAAAGTCTTATTTCATAGAATATAATGGATATCAATAACTGAGAACATCTCTATCTGTACACGAGATATATAGTAATTACAGTAAAGACTGTGGACTTCTCTACTTATTATAAAAGAAGGTGTCTGTGTGTGTGTGTGTGTGTGTGTGTGTGTGTGTGTGTGTGTGTGTGTCTGTCTGCAGCGTTACGGACAAACGGCTACACCTAGAAACACCAAATTTGGTATTCGGGAATATGTAAATATGTAGTTGTGCACCTCGAAGCGATTTTTTCAAAATTCGACCTAGATTTTTTTTTATTTTATGTTTTATGCGATTTTTGGCATTTTTTCTCACCTAATTCGTAATAACGGCGGAAATTACGCTCGCAGCAAAACGGCATTTGTATCATCGGATAGAGGAGAAAATTTTCTTTTAAAAACAGTTTGTTCTGAATACTTAACCTGATTTACCGATTTTTAGGAATTTTTTTACTAAACATCTGCTTCGCGATTTTTTTTCGTAACATAATTTTAAAACTGTCGCATCTTGAATTCTATCCGTCATAACTTTTAGATATTTTGACAAATCGTGAAACATTCTTTTCTCCCTCTTTTAAAATAAAAACGAAAAAATTATGTAAATTAGATGATTTTTTACGAATTTTAATGCAACCTAATGTTTAGAATTTAATAGCATCAACGCGATCTTACGCCATTCATTACATTGCGATCACGGCACGAGAATTTATGTTCGGCTGTTGCCACAGAAAGGATTAGAAAAAACGGTTTTTTCAACCAATCGAGTTTTTAAATGGGATATCAGAATTTCAATTCGCAAGTGAGGATCTATGACGTCAAATGCTTTAAGATACCTAAAAATTAAGCCATAATTTTAACTCATTTATTCCAGCTCTATTTTCAACACAGGGAGAGGATATTTTGATTAAAATTTACTGTAGAAATAAACTAAGAAATTCACGATTATTATTATTAGAAGTGGTATTTTAATCCGGTGCTTATTTAAAAATTGAAATGTTTTCACGGCGCTGAAAATGTTCATTTTAAAAGTTACAAAGTTCGTTTCAAAGCGCGATATATTAAAATTTTTCTATTTATTATTTTTATTTTTGGCATTTAATTTAGCGCAGGCGTTGCCTAACATACGCATGCAGGTTGCGAGTATAGTTTTATTTTAACGTTGAATTACGTTCCTTCATAAAGCTCATGCAAAGTTTTAATGATACCGTTTGAAAACAATTATGCGAAATATCGAAAGTAACTCCGAAATTAATCTACCGGGGTATCCTTTACGGCAGTCAAACAGTGACGTCATAAATTTAAAAAAATGTGTGAAATTTGTAAACTCTGCAACTCTAACGCCCTGTCACAATTAAAATGGGAATAAGTAGCTCCTCGAGATTACACAGTTTGATGTTTTTCAGGAGACAGGACTATGGAGGATATAAAAGATATCGCTATTGGATATTTAAAATGGCACCCCTTGGATATTTTCTCCCCACAGTAAGATGAAATGGTTTACGGCGCTAAATACGCCAATCTTATAAAACTATGTATAAATTAAATATATATGGAGAGTTTCCTTAATGGCAACCATTATGTGAAATGATTATTATTTATGCTAATGCGTAAATTGCAAAGAATCGCCACAGAATCAAAAGATCCCATTGAGGCCAAATAATCTAAGCTGTTTCTTTTAAGGGAGCCTTGAAGAGGGAGAAGCGAGTATAGATAGTATTAATGTACGTAATAGGTAGTATTATTAGATTTGTAAAGATAGTATGAATAAATCGCAATGTACCACGTTAATAAATATTTCATGAAATTAAAAGTGTTTATCCGTTTTCAACGGTTGTTTTACAACCAACTAAACGAAAAGTAATTCTAATTTGCGTTAATATATCCCGCAGTCATTTCAACAGAGGGGATTACTTGAACTTTTTTAAAAATGAAATTCTGTTTTGTCACATGCAGATATGATTTTAGTAGTAAAATATTCCTTTCTTCCCGTATGAAGAGCCGGTGCGCAGCTATTTTAAAAACATCTCTTGAAAATAGCATAAATGAATTCAGAAGACCTCAAAACGTGTAAATACACCAAAATCTCGAAGTCGAATTTTTTTCATGATTGCAATACTTTCCTTATATGGTACATTTTCGGAAAGAAATAAATGGTGCTCCATTTCATGTAGTGTCTTAGGTATTTAATGCTACAACTTGAGCCTAAAAAACAGTATGATGTAGAAATAAGACATTTTGAAAGCCAGGAGTTCTCTGCAAACTATTAAGCTTTCCACTTTTTTAATAGTGAATGACACTGACGTAGTTTTTTGAGTCATTATACTGCAATGATCAGGTTAGTACTCATGACACAAACTTTACATTAAGAGTCAAATAATTTTGCTCTTTTTTTTTTAAATTCCACATCACGAATAATTACGAATTACACATGTAAGGAAAATTTTCGTTTCCTACTGTGCGAAGAACGGGCACGCAGCTAGTTTACAATATGTTTGATGGTTTGATAACATTCTCAGTATGAAAACATCACTACTCGGAATATGCAATTCATACTTTTTACTACAATTTTTGATTTTTTCAAGTTTAATGCTGTTAATTTCAAAATATTTACTACTAAACAAGAAACTACTGAGGGCACATGCACAGATTGGCTGAGTACTCACAATATTACTTAACAAAATAAGTTTAAAATAACAATGCTTTAAATACATTCACCTTTTGCAGTAGCAATAAGGCGTAGTTGTGTGTTTTGTGTGATCGCAAGCATACACGAGAGGCATCTGTCAAGAAAGGGATGCCTTGAGCGTGGGATTTTTTTAAAGGTTTCTAACGCGTATTCACATTACACCTGGAGAAAACCTTCCGAAACTACAGACCGTTTGATCGATAGCCGGCGATATGTCTCAACCCGGGACCTTTACACTCGGACATGGTGGTAGTGGCATATCTCTAAAATGGTTTCCTTTTGCGGAGTCACCTGAAAGAGAAGGGACATAATCAAAAGCCAGAACTCTTTCCAGCACTAAACGTTACGTTTGTAATGCACGTCAGTGCATTCCGACGAAGACATCTTCAAGAGAGATTTTTTGTGAATACGTTATAGCATTGCCTACAAATTATGAGCTACATTGGAGGGATTGTTACTAGGTTTTCCCGCAGCCAGAGTCGCCCAGTATCGAGATTTGAAACTAAATGAACTTAATGTATTTTTCAAAATTTATTTCTTTTCTATCTACAATGCTAGAAGCGGAACATTTTTTTCTGAAGCCGTATGTTAATTATTTATGCTCAAAATGGATCAGTCATTTAGTGGACACCCTGTACATATAAAACCACGTTCAAAATGGATCAGTCACTTAGTGAACACCCTCTACATGCTTACAGGATTAATTAATAAAACCGCGTTAAAATATATTAGCTTTTTCACGTTTTTTAAGTTTTAAAGGAAAAAAAACATCGGTACAGTGAAACTTCAATGAACGACCACCTCTATTAAGCAAAACCCCCTCCTGCAACGACCAAATTTTTAAGGCACCGATTTTTTACCCAATTCTGACCTTTTTCGTGTAACACGCGTATAACACAAACAAAAACAATGTATATAGATGTAACATAAAAGAATGCGATAAATGTTCCGATTTCATTACGTTTTTGAACTGATGATGTTGATGAGGTGACTTATATATTTGGATTTTTATGCCTTTGAGGCACTAATTTGGAGCCTGACGAGGAATGTCCACCTGATGATGTGATTGAACAGGCCAAATCTATAGTGACAGCCCTGGAGATTTCCACGCAAATAGATTTTATTATAACGAATTCGGAAATTATGCAGAATATCGGAATAAATGCTCTTTTGTCAGATGTAAAAAATAAAATGGAGAATAAAGTACTCTAAAAAAAATCTGAAATTTAAAAATATTTATAAAATTAATTTAAAAATATTTATGCGTAATTACTTATATGCATTAGTAGGCTATTTCATGAATATAAACACAAACAATACTTTTTAGTGTTTTTTTGGCTATCAAATATTTATACTTTTCTGAGCGACCACCTCTCTTAACGACCTACTTTTTGCGGAACAGAGGGTGGCCGCACTTGAGAGGTTTACTGTGTATATAAAAGCATAATATCAAGATTTTAATGCGCTCAACGACAAATGAAGGAGCTTTACTTTAGAAATCGTAATTCTATGTAATGTATCTTACTCTCAGAGATCAGAAAATATGTGCAAGATGTTCAGAGGGTTAAAAACAGAAATATCCACTATCTACGTGTAACGTCCTAGTATTGAAAAAGTCTTTTTATATATTTATTCATTTATTTTTTAATGTTAAATTACTCGTCTAATTATTTAAATTTTAAATAATTATGATTTCAAAAATTAGCACAATACTTCTGCTTATTAATTAATCTTCTAATCTACCGCTTTTGAAGTTCTCTTACAGCTCCAATAATCTAATTAGCATAAATATCTCCAAAAGTGATATGTAGATGGATTTCCCAATTAGAAAACGCTTCGAAGTATTTAATGAGAACTTTGTGGAGAATTCATAAATTTTCACTTTGAAAAGTAGCATAATTATGTTTACTAGAATATTTTTGAATGCACAATTCAAAATTGATGAAAATTAGTCCAATCATTTCAATTAAGGTAATTTGCAGTTTTTAATATTCTATTATTAACTAAATTAAGATACTGCAACATCATTTTCCCTGTGTTTTTGTTCATATTTAAGGAATTAAACTTGCTGCATTTTATAAATTGCGGAAAGCGTAAAATTTTAGTACTATTGTTATTTCAAATTTCGACATTATTGAGTGCAAATTCTACGAGGGATTTCTACTAGAATTGTTATATATGTATATATATACTATATAGTATATTATACATATATAGCAATTCTAGTGGAAAAGTCTAGTATATATATATATATATATATAAATATTTTTACAAATATACATATATATATATGTGTGTGTGTGTGCGTATATATGTATATATATATATATATATATATATTTGTAAAAAGATTTAAAGAAAAAAACTTATCACAAAAATACTTACTATACTTACTTCTTTTGAAAGGTGATATATTGAAAGTTAAATATGAATGTAAAAATGACGCACATAAAACTACTTGTAATCATTTTTTATGGTAGAGGATATTTTCCTATTACATAATTACTTATCATTTTTGCATGCACAATGTTAAAAATTCTTTTAAAAACTAGCCTGTCAGCGGCATGTTCCTAGACACAGCTAAATGTATTGTTTAAAGACACTCTTCGAACAAATAAGTATTTTACTAACCAACTTAACATAAAAAACTCAGTTATAATAAAATGATAATCAAATTAACAAAAAGTTAATATAACTTAAAAACTGTGAGAGCGCCATGTCGGTGTTATCACTTTTGCATTTGACGGTTGCCTAAAAACTGTTGAAACCACGGAATTTCGACAAGTGGAAGTGCCAGCTTCAAGAACGTCCGTAAAGTATTCTTGAAAACATTACGATACAGAGAGTCAGACGCTTCAAATTTATGTATATCTAAATAGATTACGACGTACGGGATGTTTCAGCTATCTTTGAAAATGAAACACATGGTATGTTAATAACAAAAGAAATAAGAATTTGATACTGAAGCCACAAAAGTTTAGTTATAAATTGCATTCATAGATGGCGCCATAAGTGGCAATACGGATGCCAGGAAGAGAGGTCAAACAGCGTGATTAATCCAAAGAGGTTCAACATATGCAGGCGCCCATGTTCCCGGTTTTTGAAGCCAACGACCACGCCTCCTCACTATCTCAGAACATCCGATATCGTCATTGGCATGCATGTAAATACTAAATATTTAAGAACAAAACTGCTGTATTTCTCATTTTTTACTGATTGTATGCAAGTTTATCTTAAAGCCACATCTTTAGGCATAATTTTAATCTTAATTCTGTAATACTTTTACCGTTTATTTTTAAATAATAAATTATTATTAAACACGTATTAGACATATGTTTTGGAGAAAAACATGCAAAGTTTTCATTACAAAGTTCACTTAGTGAATAAAAGTCCTTGAAAATCAAAAATATATAGTTCTTGGAAATCGATAATAGTCCTTAAAATTTTAAATTTAATTTGATTAGCTACTACATTTTGTTTGAAACCTTATCCTTTTACCCCCCCCTCTACTAAATGAAGTAAACAGTATTGATGGAAATTATTCAACTTTCATATTACTTTCATTACCTTAAACTGTTTGTCAATGCAAAATATTATTATGATCAATGACCTAAGAAGGTTAGGGATGGGCGTGAGTCATCTCGCATCGTCTCCCGAGACGAGACAGAGCCTTGTCTCACGCGAGATTTCTCGACTCGCATCAAAATGGATGAATACGTATGTAATTAAATCTTATGGATATTTCATATTTTTCTCTGAAAAAAATTAATATTTCTAAATAAAATATTTCATCTGTTATTAAAAAATGCCTCTTTCACCATAAGCCGAGCTATGCGAAGCCAAATGAAGGATCTACAGGAGCGATTACGCAAATACAACGCTGGGTATCAGCGGGGCATTCAAAGATTCACGTTGAGAAGCAAGCGTGGTCACAAGTCTTCTCTGTTGTCTCTTCTTTTTGATGGTGTGAATGAGCAGGTTAAACCCGGGTTCCCGATTAAATGTGAAACCCATACCTTGCACTCTAAAACGAGAGGTGTGTGTGTGTGGGGGGGGAGGGGTAAGTAGGCTTTATTTTAATTATCCTGTCCCCATTGAAACTTTTTATGAATTTACTATTCTGTACATTGGGGCCGCTTAATTAGCTTAAAATTTTATTTGCGCACGACGTCCTGAGTTCTGCATCATTTCTAACAAAATTCAAAGCTTTATATAATTTCAAAAGCAAATAAAACTTCCATCAACCCTGCATATTACATTTACACAATTTCGGAAATAAATAAATAAAAATAAATTTTTTTCGGCGTCTTGTCCCATTATATATACATGGATTAAATCTGAATTTATTATCACTTAGAATGCACATATTACTTAATATGGTAATTAATATATGCACTAATATTCTAATATCTAACTAATTGTTATTATTAATATTATTTTCCCATAAAATAGTAATAAGTTACTAAAAAAATGGTAGCAAAATTTCAGCTCATAATTTTGCGAGACTCGCGAGACGCCTCGCGACAGAAAATTTCTCTGCGGGACGCGAGACGAGACGAGACAGCCCTGTTTCTCGTCTCGCACGTCTCTAAAGAAGGTTGAAGTGTATAATTGTTTCCTCATGTCTAAAGAAGATAATGGTCTCTCACTGTCTGTAAATACCTCATATATCTTATTTAACATAGTTGAAATTGCATTCTTACTTCTAATACCTGTAATATGACTTAAAACTATTGTTAATATAATGTGAGCAATTTAATAATCTAGGCTGATGTAATAAAACTTATTTTTACCCATGTAACAACAAAAATATCTTCCTAGAAATATAAAAAGCAATTTTTTATTCTAATAAAACAATTATCACGAAAAAATATAACCAGTTTTGCAAAGTATAGTATAATCATAAGAATAACTGTTTTTTTTTTTTGTTTTTTTTTGGTTTGTTTCACTTGATGTTTAAAACGCAATGCACGAAAATAAATTTGAAATTATGCAATAAAAATCAAGTTAATACATGTAAACAATCTTCCATAAACGTAAAATGGATAAAAAAAATTGGTTAGTAACTTTTAAATTATTTTTATTAACACTTTCCGGAACTCGTTTTTCAATGCATTGCTATGCGTTCAACTTTCAATGGATTGCTATGCGGAGCGCAGCATGGGCGCCTCCATATGTTAAACCTCCTTGGAATAATCACATCAAATTCGATTTCATATGCGTATGTGTCACACTGTACACCAAGGCCGTAGCGAGGAAAAATCTTTGGAGGCTGGGGAAGGGAATGATGTCGAGAGAATACCAAAGTCAAATCATGGTTTTTCCATAACTGTCGAAAAGTTTAACGCAATAACTCCATTAACGAATTATTCTCCAATAAAGTCAAAAACGTTGTGTGTATGTTGTGTGCGAGCGCCATCTCGCATAAAACACGCCATTCCCAGTCGTTCATTCAGTGGTTGTTCTTAAAATCCTTTAAGAGCGCAATCAATGTACCGTCAGTTATCATCGTTTCTCGAAAGAAAAAAAGGTCCAGTGATGCCACTACAAGACATTTCAGTCGAAACGCTAAGTTTTGGTCAAACGGTCATGTGTGTGACAAACGGGATTAACCACTTGTATCATCATCTATCTGCGCAGTTTGTAACTAAAATTTTTTGGCCTCTGTATCAAAATCTGGAGGTTTTTTGATAAACATTAAACTAGTTACATGTTTTTTCAATCACGGTTTTTGAGTTATGTTGTTAGGGTTCCTTCATGAAACATCCTGAGCAATAAGCGGTTGACTTTTGAAAAAAAAACATCAATCAAATGCAGGCGTGGCCCATCAGTGGCCGAGCGTACTTGCGCTCTACACTGGGAGATGGAAGGTGCCTGGTTCAAAACCAGATCGCGTCCGCCGATCTACCGGTTCGGAGCTTTCAGTGGTTTTCATTGAAACTTCCCGTAAATAAGGGTTAAGATACCATTGAAAGTTCATATTAACACCCTATCGGTCTAGATTCCTCGCGCAAATAATCGGCCGCAATACCACATTTCATTTTCAACGCAGGTGTGCAAGCAGAAATAATTTATTGTAGGAGGTAGGAATAAAAAATGAAAAAGGCAAAATGTTGTACAAAAAATGTTTAATTGTTATCAATTTATTAGTAAGATGATAATTATTTCAATGCAGAATGCGTGACACCTCTCTTTGATCAATCTCTATCTATGTTCCTGCTACTAATCGTCTATATTTTCAGAAATGTTGAACTTCCTGAACCCAAATGTATTTTCTTTGCGTTAAAACAACTTAAAAATTTTCCAGAATTAAATGGAATAAAATATTAGTTTATTTTATGATAGAGAAGAACTTCCACATAATTAGGCGTTTTAAATAATAGAAAGAGACTATTATTATGTGTAAGCCTTAATAGATTTTTCCTGCTTTTCGTTTTAGTAGTAACTCTTAGTTAATATTCACAGCCGCTTGAAAATGATAATTTTAGGATTTTCAATTTATGACTAATAAACTTCAGCGAAAGAAAATTACCAAACAATGTTTTTGTCATAGGTTGGTTGTAAAACTTAAAAGCACTGGTGTTCGTTGAACAAAACTGTTAAAGGTATTTAGTTCATGGAGTTGAGCTCTGATGAATTGTTTGAAACAGCTGTTAATTTTATTCAACTGAATATATAAAATGCCATTTCAATTTATTTTACTGATGTGCTAACCACTATTCAGAAAATCTGACTCCTTGTTATATTCCGCATACAAAAATAATTACTTGGTAAACCAAACAAAGAAAATGCAAACACGCGAGAAACGTTTTAACACTAAAACGAAAAAGCGCACTGTTCCGAACAGAACATCTAACAAAAGGCGAGATTCTTCAATATTTTAGAATGCAGTTAATAAAAAAGCTCTGCTAAAAAGGAGACACTGCATTTTTGTTGTTATTTTTTATTCAACTGTCACAAAGGTTCAGAATAAAACTCGTAAACTGTGTTAACTTTATTCTTTCGAGTCGTAAAATATCTGAATATATGTCTGTGGTAATAAATTTTCGTTTACCCTTCCGTACGTAGAAGAATTTATGGTTGCTGATACGTTGCTATTGTAGGTTTATTAATACGGAAAAGAACTTTAAAAATACTTTTACGTCTTCACAATCAATCTTGCATTTAAATAGCCGGTTAAACTGTTGTTTTTGTTTCATCTAATATGTTCCAATTTGAGAATTGTGAGGTACATGGTGGATTTCTTCAAAAATAAGAAAGTATTTCTGTAGAAAAATTAAGGGTTTTATGAAGTTGAGCTTTTTATACGAAGATTAACCTGAATGTTTTCATTCAATTTTGAAATCATTTAGGCTATTTTTCGAGATACTTAAATACTAGGCTCTTTTACTTTACATCAGGATGTTACGCTTTCAGAAAAAATACTTTAGAATCGATCCAGTTTACTTCCACCACGTAATTAATTAGACATTTATGTAAAGTGACTGTTCACTTTTGCAGTAAAATAATGAAATGTAGATTCCACGTACATGGCTGTTACGTTAATTTGAATCTTTGATACCTAACATTTTAATTAAGATATCGAGGTTACTGACAGAAAGAATATTTCTTTAGTTAATAGAAATATTTCATCTCCTGTTCTGACTGAGTGAGAAGCTCACATATTTTTATTTTTGCGGAAATATGTCTTTTTATTGGATTATTTGAAATTATGATCCTATATGCTAGACTTCAATATTGCGTACACTTTTAGCAAGACTGTTACAGCATCATAGTTTGCCTCAGTATTAGGAATGAAGTTACATCTTGTATTTAAATATGCAGAAAAAAATGATATACTATTTACAGTTTCTAAAATTCGCAAGTTTATTAGCCATATCTTTAAGTAAAATGTCATTCGAGGAAATTAAAACAGCAGGCGAAATAACTGTAGAGAATTTATTTAAACTCATTATAAAAATGAAAAAGTCTTCAAAGTTCTATGCAATTTATTTACAGATTATGAAGTTCCTACTATTTTTCCAAGAAGTTTCGTGTAACGATAAATAACAATTGACAGTATCGAAATTTTTGACCAAAAGTATGCATGACTTGTTGTATTATCCATAAAACATAATAATTTTTTGAACTTATTGTGCTGTGACGAGATTAACTGTGGTGTATGAAAATGGGAAATACGTTCTTTTATTTTTTAAATCCCGTTTTTCAATTTTATTGACACGAGGAATTCAAACTTGGCTATTGTATACTTTTACGATAACAAAAAACATAGTACTCCTTATAGCATTGTGACCTATTTTGACCGTAAAATAAAGTCACAAAATGGTTACATGCAACTCCCACATAGTCACTGTGACGTCACCATATCATCGCCCTAGGGTTTAGTAATCTGAGTGACGTTAGAACCTCTGCTGTGCAATGTCAAAAGTAATGATAATTGTCATTGTGACTCTTTTTTTACTGCAATGAGTGCTCGTAGTCACCATTGCAACCACAATGAACAGACATATTACAATTAAACAGAAGTTTTTACTGCAACTTTACTGAAAATTTCTGCTTCAGCCATCTGTCACTGAGGGAACGAGCGAATAAGCCACCATAAAACACAAAACATACTGCAAAGATCTTAAATGAGTTTTGAAAATTGAAATTTTACTAACAGATGTGCCTCATAAATTGATTAAAAAACACTAAATTAAAAGTTAAGTTAAATGTTCAAAGATTTTTCTTTTTTTTCAAAAATACTTTTTTAGGAATCAGAGCATTTCTTTTTATTATTTATTTATTCATAAAAAATCTCATAATAACTTGAATTTCTTTTAATAACTTCTCATAATAACTTGAATAATAATTTGAACTTCTGTTTTGTTGTTAAGAAACATGCGATGGGTTTATGTGGTTCGATACATTTTGTAGAGGTAACACTTTGAAATTCATAAACTTTAACAATATTTTTTCATTAAAATTAATTGAAACAACCAAATTTTTCTCACACAGAGTTTTCATTGTATTTGCTTGTGATCATCACTAAATGCTTCGTCAAAATGTGTAACAATCGAAGCAAGTTCAGAAGTCACATACGTAAACGGTCAGTGGAAGTCTCTTTTCAGCCACACTTTGATTTGATACCGATATCACAATGTGATTGATCGCAAATAAAATGTCACAGTGCAGTCATTTCACTTACAAGTCACATTTTTCTTACTCTTTTGTGAGCATATGTAGTAGAAGGGAGGTGATTTTTGAAAATCTTTAATGCAGTTTTTCACATTTTTTTTGTTACAAACAACCGAGGAAAGCTTCTCTGCTAGGTGTCAAAAAGCAGATATTAACTAAGTATAATAATCCACCTCTTTTAAAAGGAATTGATTAGTAATGAAATGACAATTTTTCACTCGATTATAAAATTAATGCTTTTCGTTGTAATTCATTGATTTTTTCATAATGTAAAGAGCGTGAATTATCATTCTGATAACATTGTGAGCATAAAATTAGTATTATCGGATCCCAAAGAAATTAATCTTGTACAACGAATTCCACTGATGAATGAAGACGAAGGTATATTTTAAATCTTTGCTGGAATCAAAAGGTTAGGCTTCTTAATTGTAATAAGCTATTCATAATATTTATAAATAGAAATGTGAAGGAAAATTATCATAATTAATTTTTGAATTACCTATATTTTAACAAATAAACATTTTTATATATTGTAATTAAAAAAAAATAAGTAATGCTTAAAATTCCTTTCATATGCAAAAATATTCCATGTACTGGAAATATGATGCATTTTAGTGTATTTATGAAAAATGAAACTGCCTTCATGTTTAATTTTTAATGACATAAATTATTTCATGTTTCAAAATAATAGATGAAATTTTCGGAATATTTCCACCGTTTCATGAATAATTTAGAAGACATGAAAGCAGCCAAAGAGGAAAAAAGAATAACGAATAAACATTCCCAATCTACACGAAGTTAAAGAAAATATGAAGGTACTTTAAATACTGGATTTATTTTGAATTGAGATATGAGAACAGATTTTACGAGGCTTATTCATCATTTTTTTATAGAAAAAAATGTAAATGGATATAAAACTTTCCATAAAAATACATACGCCAGCTGATTTCTTTATTCATCAATCACTGACAAATTTTTGGCTTCGAACTCTGGAAATTTTAAAATTTTAGTGCCAGCTTTAAACTTGTTGTGCTCTTTTTAAAAGAAATGTGTTTGCTCTGGAAAAGAAAAGGATTATGTTGCTTTCTGGAACGTAAGGGTTTATAGTGTCACTGCATTTTTCATGCGATTTCTAGATATTCTGTTTGGAGGTGAATAGATATAAATTTGATTATAAAGATATTGTGAAATGGGTTATTTCATGTCTTTTTCATGGAATGCAGTGCATGTGTTTAAGCATTAATTTATTGGAGAAGTGTTTATCTTAGTTGTATTCCTTTAGCCACGAAATTTAATTAGTTAAAATGATTGGGGAAAAAATTGGAAAACTTTAAAAATTTCGATAAAAAAGGAATTTATGGACCGGAAAAGAAGCTCCTTTCTAATTTGCCATAGTACGTTGAATTTTTAAAATCAGATAGTTGCAGCGTTTTTTTGTTTGTATTTTTAGAAACGACATGTAAGGGATTTGTATTGAAGGTATTGCATTTGAATGATGAACCGATGCTCGAATGTGGCCCTATATGCATTAAAAATGTGCTTTATTATTTATGCTAATAATATATTTTTGATTCTTTATAATTTCATTGTTAAATTATTTCACAGAAAAAATGACTTGAATTATTTTGCATCAGTCTGTAATACAATATTTGTAAGCACGGTGAATCGTTTTATTTGCGGTACCATATGTTCTACTTTCGGTTTGTTAGTAGGTAGGGCTAGGGTTATGGAGACAGGTTATTCATTCTCTACTGATGTATGTTCAAATTCAAGGGAACTATGAATCTGTAAAAAAACCTCGTGGCTGAACTTTATACTTTTAAAAAAGTCCATTAAAGTCGTTGTTAGTCTTCTACGGGAAATTAAAAAAAATAAAGATTTGTTTTTAATGGACAGTTAAAAATTTAGTCTTAAATTTATATTATTCATCATTAATTCCTACGCACAGGAATTCAAATCCAACTGTGTGTCTCTTAGTGAATGTCAATAAATTTATTTTATACATTTTCTTCAAATTTCAAATGCATTAAATTTCTATTATAAAGATAATACGCACTATATTAGTTTTATTAATGTGCGGTATTTTGTGCGGTAAAAGATTAAAAGTGTAGCATTTACTTGTTCAAAATTTTTAATGGTAATTATACTAAGGGATATTCAAAAGTGTGGGTGTATATATTTTGTAATAAATTTTCTATAATACTTAGTGTAAATGAATTATCTTACATATTTATCCTACCAAGCAAAATAATACAATAAAGCATTCTTTATGCTGAACTCGTTATTTTATTACATGGAAAAATATTACAGGACACACGTTAAAACAAATAATTTAATTAAATGTATAATCCGTTAGAGTAAAATAGTTTGAATCTCTTCTTCAAATATACTTAATGGACATTAGTTTTAGTTATTTTGTTAAATTTTACACCATAAATTTCTATGACAAATAGTAATATATAATATTATTCGATTAATATTTTTATAACTATAATAGTATTAATGAAAAGTGTTATTCCTTACCAAATAGATTTTTTACTGTCCAACTTGCCGTTGATAAAGTAATATTGTTGATATATTTATTATGATAAATATCTCTGCATTGCGTTAATCATTAATGCTCATGCTCCAAAACAAATTTAAGAAATGTAATATTTCACAAATGCTGTAGGGTTAGCATATTCTAATTGAAAATTTCCATCACAATCATGAAATGCTTTCAATGTACGACCAATACTTACCAAGCCAAATAGAAGTGATGATTTAGAAAACTCTCATGCAAAATCATTTAAATATATTAGTATGAGTAATGAAATATATACAGTTATAGGACGAAATAATACGAAAACTCATTTCGAAATGTGTCTTACTTCGATCATCCAGTACAGCTTCTCCAACAGTTTTTGTTGTTGCAATAGTCTGCAATTTATTGGTGGCAAAAAGGGAAGGTATCAGTCGAGCATTTCGCGGTGTGAGATTTATATGATAAAATCCTGTACCCAGCAAAGCGACAGTAAGTCCAACTTGTCCAGCGAGAAAACAGACATGATTATTGAAGGTCGCCTCGCTAGAGAAGCGTGTTTAGAACATCCAGCCTTATGAGTGATTCAAGAACGACTGTGTCAAACGTTATGGCAGCCTCTGCAAAGAATAGCGGTGAGCGAAAGTGGAAGTTGACCGACCGGGATAGAGGAGATTTGAAGAGGATAGTTGGTCGAAAACGAAAGACAGCAGTGACGAAGATAATAACCTCACATATGAGCACCCATCTCCAGAAGACATTATCCACCAAAACCTTTCAACGGAAGTTGAATGCTGCGCGCATTTGTGAGAGTGTAGCGATCCCAAACCCATAAGTGTCCCCGGAGAGTGGTATGAATCTATGGCAGTAAAAACCGAGACCACCAACATTGGACACACCCACAGTTGGAACAGGTAATCTGGCTGGACAAATCATTATTTGCATAATTTCAGGCTTCAAGATGCGTATTCGCCTGCCGAACAAGAGCAGAAGTATTTCATTTTTTCAGCCTGATCCCTACCGTTGAGAATAGAGAGGGCTCTGTGCTAGTGTGGGGGATTGAAAACTTGGTGCGGCTTGGCGCCACTTGTAGTCCTGGGGGGAAAGGACTAATTATAGCGTTATCGCAGTATTCTCGCAGATCACTTACACTCCATGCTTCAAACTCTGTTTCCTAGAGAACGTCTTCTATTGCAAGATGACAAAACTCCTGTATTCATGGATCGGCATGTTAAAACTTGGTTGGATATCATAATGATGAAGTCGGACGTCTCACGTGGTGTGGTCCGTCTCCTGATGTGATGTCAACATCATTGAGCCTCTGCAGGGATTTTTAGAGAACAAACGCACACTTACCTTTCCCTCGTACACTGCCTGAACTCAAGTCCGTTCTTCAAGAGGAATGTCAGCGAAATGTCTTAAATTTTATGAAAGATTAAATTTGTCAATCCCATATCGGATACAAACTCTAATTTAGGCTAACGGTGCACCAAATCAAAGCTAATTTAAATTTTGTAAAATTTTGCATTTTTTTATCGGTGTTTTTAGTATTTTGTCTTACACATGCATATTGGCTAAATGTTTTATGTCAAAGCTATCTCATGCTCTTTCATCAATATTTGTTTAACATTATAAATACACTGGTGTCTGAAATTATTGTTATAAACATAAAAAGTGGGTTTGATGCCTGGGAATGTGAGCTCCAATACAAAACGCTGTAAGGCAGGAAACGACAACTTATACATTTGCACAGGAGTTTACTGTAGGCTCGTAAGCAAACGAGAGGAAAATTGATCAAAATATAATATTTCAAAATTTTTAATTGTTTCTTGTATTAAGAGATGTGACAACATCGTACAATTATGCAAGCGTCACATCGAGCTCTCATACTTTTAATTAAGATACTGATCAAAGACTGCGGCAGTAAATCACATTCTTTCAAAAGCACCAGCTGCAACACCGAAAGTGTCCTTATAAGGGGTTTTCGAATTGTATTGGCTCTCTTTTTAGAGCATTTCACAAGTTCCCTATGGAACTGAGGTCTGCAGAAGTCGTTGGTTGTAACACACGGTGAATACAATCTTCTTCCAGATATCCGTCGATTTTACAACTTCAATTTTGAACACCATTGTATTTCTGATAAATAACAGCGTCATGCTTGAAGTATTTTCAAACTATACCTTGAATTAAAAGAAAATTCTCTCAGTTACTGTAAAAAAGTACATAAGCACTACGTTATAACAGTTCTATAGACTAGATATATTTTACTACTGTTGAACTAAATATTTTCAATGCGAAATCATTATTTATTCATTTATGTACAGTGATGGTAAAATATATATTTATTAAAATAAATTTATACAAAATAAAAATCAAAAATGATGTTGTAGCGTTTTTTATAATCTGGAATATTTTAATGCTGTCTTGTTACTTCAATGTACAACACAACTCTTTCAAGACGAAACTGTACTCTAATTGAATATGAATTCCTATGAAAGATGAGGAATAAAGTATAACGCTTTATTTTTCATTTTTTAAATTGATCTATGAGATAAACGCAAAGAAAAAATAAATGAAATTTATAAGTGAGCTTGAATTTCGAAAATCCAAAGAGACATCATTCATTTGTTAAGCATCAAAACTACTTTTTCAACTTGAACAATTGAATGCCTGAACCATGAATGCATACAGACAGGGAAATAGCTTTTGAAAATCCAAATTATTCTTTTTCTAGATCCGTATGAAAAAGTGCAGTTGCGAGTGCTTGGACTCACGCCAAATCCCTGACAGATATTTAAAAATTTAAACTGATGATATTATCCAAATTTTACACTTCATCTCTGCTGAATTTTTTTTCTTTTTAATACCTTATTTTATTTTTTATATAAAATAAATCTCCTTTAAAGTTGACAAATGAGGTGGTTTGATAATTTATAGCTATATATATTTATTACTTAGTAGAGTTTCTGAGAAACGTTGCTGTACAGGCCGTGTTAGAAAATAATTTCGTTAAAAAAAGTTTAAAAGAATATATTTTACTAAATATTGGGAACAAAAAAACGTAAATATGTTTAAAAATTACTGTAATTTACTTTTAACTTAATTTACATGCCTAAATAACATCACAAAATAATATTTTTAGTTTCCTGAATGCTTTCTCACATTACAAAATGCGAAAGCTGTAGAAAAGACTAAATAAGGAAATAAGTGTATATAGCATTTGCAAAGAAAGTGTGTATGTTGTGGGAGACGATGTCATTCAACATTTCACAATACACAGAAATTTACTTTCCACATTACTGTTTGATTAGAAAATTACTTATTTTGCATTTAGCAATTTGCTTGAAAATTGAAATATTTGTGAATATATTGAATAGGGTAAAGTGAGGTAAGATGGATAGGTATTTCTTTTCGATTGAAATATATACAAACTGTTTTTAAATGATATTTAATATTTAGCGTTTATTTTCAGGAATAACTTGGCAAGGATTATACTCATGCAAAAGTTTATTAATTGCATTTGGAAAACAAAATATGTGCTTTTATCTGCTCTGTATTTCCTTTTGTATCTAAATTTTTTTCAAGAAGTTAATACATTACTGAACCTTTGAGAAGTTCTGTAATTTCTTTTAGTTTAAAAAAAGTCTAAGCATCAGGCAGTGCATAAAAGGCTGTCATCAGGCTGTCATAAGTGTCTAACACTTATTATCAGGAGAAGGAACTTTAAAAAATATTTTTCTTTATGCTTTAGTGAGGTGGGATAAAATGGGTATACAGTTATTCTTAGTTAAAATTATGTTTTTAGACCCTGTTAACAAATTTTTGTGAGTATAAGTTTTGCTTACAAATCTGAAAATATAGGCTAAAAAAACAATTTAAAAACAAACTTTTTATATTTTTACTATAAAAATACCTGTTTATATTAACCCCATCTTACTCAGCAAAAATAAGATGTCAGAATGCAATGTTTATTTAGAACCCCCTGAGAGCAATATATTTTTTTAACGTTGAGTAGTTTCCAAGCAGTGATATACGAATTCGGATAAACTGTATGAACATTTTTGGCTTTTCGTTAAATCTATTAGCCATTTTACCACCATCTGCTTTCTATTTTTCTCCACCTTCATGGAAAAAAACAGCTCTATGAAGTTTGATACTTTTTCATTTCAACTGATAAAATTTAAAAAGAAATTGCAGTTGTGAAGGGGACGAATTCATTGTATAAAATAACACAAAAGAGTTGAATGTTTAACATTATAAATAACAGAAAACAGATCATGATTACGAAAATGCCTGTTTTACCTTTCCATATCTCTTCACACTCTACTGCATAAAGCACATACACGGCTCAAATTCTCAATACGCCTTAAAAATTTGACTTGATGTAAATTTATCTCCAAGTAATTCACTAAGGCACACATTATCAATGGCTCATAATGAATACTGTAATTTCTAGCGGATTAGTTAAAAGTTTATTCGAATTGTTAAACGTTACAAGATATGAAAGAGAACTGTTGCTATTTTGTGCTAAAAGTTTAAGAAGTTTTTGAAAATGAGCTCGTTTTAAAATCGGCATGAATTGGATATCTTCTAGTTTGTAACTAGTAAAATATTCTCTCTCTCACCTTGGAAGTGTAGATATTATAGCTAACACACGAAAGCTGCTAATGTGCACATTACCTAGCTATCTGTAGATTAACTGACTTGCTCAGTTAATGTGCTGATGTGAACATGATGTTATGTGGACATGGAATGTGAACATGAAATTTTAAATGTTTAAGAACGGTTAAAGAAAGCAAAAATATGACAGAAGCTTTTAAATGCATTTCAAATATACATGAATTAGCTTGCTTGGAAAATTTTCTCTTTTCACAAAATATCTTCGTAGTAAGAACCGTCAAATCCGTTTCTAAAATATTTCGATATGCCGTTTGTTTTACATTTTTCCTGCTTCAAAATATTTGAAATAAATGACGAAAGAGTCTTGCCATGAACCCTTCCTTACAGCAAACTTTTATGATTTCCATAAAATCCCGGTGGTCACAATTACCCCGAACTATCCTGCAAAGCAGATTTTCCATGTGTCATAATATAACGTCTTTTTTTAGCAATGTTAAAAAATAAACTTGTAGTGCTATCATTACATGTTTCGTGGAATTCTTTTTGAGAAGATAATACATTATGATCTAATCTCTTATAATCTTTTTTTTTTTTGGCTATTTATACATTTTAAAAAAATTGTTTAATACAAGTGTTGCATTAAATTACAGCTGTGTGCTTTTTGTATACGATTTTCCAAAGGTCTTTCTTTATGAATTTACAATACTTTTAAATAAGACAAAGCATTACTTAATTTTATTGGTAAATAATTCATTTAATGAAGGGTGCATTCATAAACGACAAACCAGTTACACTCGTGCAACGAGTTTCCATCTAAGGTTCTCGGAAACGAAACTGAGTGCATTCAGATTGTAATAAACTATAGCGTTCGTATAAAAAACTAAGTGCGTTTAGTTTCAAACTAAGTAAACTGAGCACGGAGCAGGTTCATCTAGTTGTTGAGAACATACAATGGCTGCACATTGTTGCTGTATGGATTGGCATCCGTTGTTATGAAAAGTATCTCATGTTTTCTGAAGCTACAAATATTATTTTTTCGAGGAGGAAATTCATGCACACGTTAGAAACTACAAAGAATGCTCAGAATTTTTCAACTGTAATCATTTTCTTGTATTTTTTATTTTAGTAAATCCAAAAAAGCATATTTTTAGTGTTGAGATCGAAGTTGATTCCAAGGTGAAATTTGAAAGAAGAAAGAAGTGAAATTGAACTTCTCTTGCAAAAACTTTTGAAAAAATAACAGTTTAATCTGAAAATTTTCAATTTTATATATGCAGTTAAATTATTGCCATTCGTTTTTCTAAAATCCTGCTGATTTTATATTGAGTATGTACTAAAAACTCTCTTCGACAAAAAATAACAACAGACGCGAATTGTAAACAAACACATCTCCTAGGCGACGAAATCAAATAAACTTAAGTTTTTCGTGAAGGCAAAAGAAAATCATAGCACTGTACAAATACATTCCAGAATACATACAAAACCATTTTAATATTTTTTAATTTGAAAAATAGAGCTTCGTTGAATAAAATACGGTTCTAGTAAAAATATGTATAGATTAGTTCTTTATCAAAGATTTCAAAACTGGAGAATTAAAAAAATTTCAAACTTTTTCCAAATTTTCATTCTAATTAAAATTTATAAGAAATGTTTTAGTATCGTCATATTTATTTTTCCTTTTAGATAATAAAAATGCATCAAATACTCAAAATATTTCCCGTTAACAGTGTTATACTTCGAGAACGTTGTCACGCTGTAAATGCATAAAAACTTTTATGCTTTCGCCTGACAACAAAAATTGCAAATCCGAATTTAGTATTTACAGGAAGTTCTTATCTTCCATTATGAGATCTTATCACATCTCTTCCGAATGGAAGTTTTAAAAACGGGATGATGTGTGAATAGGGGTTAATATTCTTGCATCCAATTTTGCGAAAAAGGCAGTGAAATCGGGCATGATGCCAAATGTGAAACTTTAGTTACAATATTTGTCGTTCGGATCGAATGATAATTTTTCTTTCGGTACAGTTCACACATTTCCTGAAACATAATCAGAGCGCTTCGGAGGTTCTCAAACTGAGGTAATTTTGTAATTCTTTTACTAAAATTAACATTCCATGGAAGAAATTTCAGCATTTGATTGATTGTGCTAGATGTATTTAAATGTGTGTTATTTTACAAAACATATATATATATATATATATATATATTTATAGAAAGAAGTGAAATAGTAAAGATTATCACGAAAATTATGAGCGCAGCAACTGCAGCTCTAATATAACTTCTCGCGCCTATAGTGACATTGTATTATAAAACCCGAAAAACCCCAGTCTTTGTCAAAAAAACATACAAAAACAAGACAATAAACATAAAAATGCTATAACCAGCTAATTCATCAGAGGGAGACTGGTGTGCTTGTTAGTTACAGGTTTCTGGACTGGTGTCAGGAGATTGTGAACTATTGTATTAACAGAATTAATAGACTATTGTATTAACAGAATTATTGAAGCTTAAATATCTTGAAATATTGCCTGTTTAATATAATTTTAGTTTAATCAACGGACACCAGTTCTCCCTGACCTGTAAAAAAGATTTTCAAACATTGTTAAAATAGAAAATGAAAAAAACATACTTAAAATGTGGCTGCACCTAACTTCCAGCCGTAACTCAAAAAAATTGAAGAAAATTAATCCGTTATCTTGCAGTCTTGGCCATATTCCATTCCAGTCAGCGCCCAACAGTCTCGTTGCCACATCCATCTGTGCGCGTCCAAAAACTAGGCTTTAGCGTGCAGATATCATTCGCAAACCGCTGCGGACGCAAAAATATATAGGCAAGTCCCACCTGTAACTTTTGGACTATTTCCAGGGGTTTAAGTTATTTTTAAGGTGTCTAGTGTAATAATCAATAAAACCCAAGGGAAATGAGTTATTGTAAAACAATTTTGCAGAAAGTAGATATATTTGTGAATTCAAACTATAGCTATTGTTGCATATTCGAAAAAATCTTAACATTTGTCCAATTAAAATATTAACAAAGATTTACTCAGAACATCTTTGTTAACACACAGAATTGATCTACACAGAAAAATCTTTGTTAATATTTTAATTGGACAAATGTTAAGATTTTTTCGAATATGCAACAATAGCTATAGTTTGAATTCACAAATATATCTACTTTCTGCAAAATTGTTTTACAATAACTCATTTCCCTTGGGTTTTATTGATTATTACACTAGACACCTTAAAAATAACTTAAACCCCTGGAAATAGTCCAAAAGTTACAGGTGGGGCTTGCCTATATATTTTTGCGTCCGCAGCGGTTTGCGAATGATATCTGCACGCTAAAGCCTAGTTTTTGGACGCGCACAGATGGATGTGGCAACGAGACTGTTGGGCGCTGACTGGAATGGAATATGGCCAAGACTGCAAGATAACGGATTAATTTTCTTCAATTTTTTTGAGTTACGGCTGGAAGTTAGGTGCAGCCACATTTTAAGTATGTTTTTTTCATTTTCTATTTTAACAATGTTTGAAAATCTTTTTTACAGGTGTCAGGGAGAACTGGTGTCCGTTGATTAAACTAAAATTATATTAAACAGGCAATATTTCAAGATATTTAAGCTTCAATAATTCTGTTAATACAATAGTCTATAATTCTGTTAATACAATAGTTCACAATCTCCTGACACCAGTCCAGAAACCTGTAACTAACAAGCACACCAGTCTCCCTCTGATGAATTAGCTGGTTATAGCATTTTTATGTTTATTGTCTTGTTTTTGTATGTTTTTTTGACAAAGACTGGGGTTTTTCGGGTTTTATAATACAATGTCACTATATATATATATATATATATATATATATATATATATATACATTGGGTCTCAAAAAGGTGGTAAAGGAAATTTAAGTGGAAAATATAAATGGAAATGTGACTTTATGAAAATTAACGAGAGGTATTTTTTTCATAGCAGACTCTTATTTCGGCCTTATTTGCAACATTTTTTCGAATTTACATTGTCTACCCCAGACAGCACAGCAAACTTGCATCAAACTTGCAGCAAGCTTGATTTATCAAGTCAGTAAACTTGAATTAAGCTTGAAAATTTCAAGCGTGTAAGCTTAATGCAAGCTTGAATCAAGTGTTCTAGTTTACACTTGCCCAGCTTGCATTAAGCTTGCTATGTCAAGCTTGAATCAAGCTTGACATAGCAAGCTTAATTTCAAGCTTAAAAAATTTTCCTTAAAAAAATTTCCTAAATACACGGGGCGCCGGTCGGCGAACTAGCCCCACATATTTTATTTTGCCACGCATTTTCCCCTCTACGCTGAAATTTCAATTTAATTTTATCTGTTTCCAGTAAGTGTTCTCGGCTAGAATAGAATCCGAGACCTGTGGGTTGGGAGGCGAGCGTCATAACCACTTAGCCAACCTGAGTTGAGCTGATATGATTAAAGTTTGAAGGGACTGTTCAAGCCGTTTTCTAAGATCTATTTTCCAATATGTTGATCTGTTTCTTTTATTTTTCCATCGGATGCATCAGAATTAAAATAATGTTATGTGTAATTTAGAGACTCTACTAACAGGGAAATAAACATAATATAAACTTAGCAGCAGCACACGTTTTAAAACTTTCAAAATCCAGACAAATGGCTGATTTTGAAATCAATTTCGTAGTATAATTGTATTTTATTTTGAAGAATTTCCATATTTGGAAATATAGAATCTTTTTTTTTAATTCTATGGTCAAGTACATTTATGACTGATGATAAATTATTTTGTAGCGGCCGGAAACTACCTCATTCTACCACCCATAAAGTGAAGTATATTAACTAACTAAATTGTGTTAATTATATTAAAATTTATTTTTAGGGCTAAATAATTAGTTAATGGAATTACTAAAGTTAATTAGATGTAAATAAAACTAAAACTACCCTCGTGTTACACTTCAGAGGGGCTTATCCCATTCATTCCTTCCGCTTAGACTTTTCAATGTCCATTCTCCTTCTCTCGTACAGCGACAGATGGCGCCATCAGCACAATAATCAAGCTAATGGATTGAAATGTCAAGCTTGTATTAATGCGTCAAATTCAAGTCAATGTCAAGCTTGATTTAAGCATGTGCTGTCTGGGACTTATATCTTATAGATAAAGAATAAAAGCCCGTCACAACCTTTTTGGGACATCCCGTATATACAAAATATAAAACTAGATACCCTCTCAAAATTCAAATGATTTATAACTTACCTTCAAGTTTTATATGGTGTGTCAGGGTTTCATATTGAAACAAAGGATTTGTCTCAGGCTCAAAGTCTTTACATACGCATACATGCATATACATACATACAGATATATATATATATATATATATATATATAGATCGTCGTTAAATTATATATTAGGTCGTTAGTTTTTTAACACGGGTGCTGGATTAGACAGCAGTTTCAAAAATTCGTAATTATGGGGGATTAAGAAGCCGAAATGTTCTTTTGACAAATCCAGCGTGCTCGCAAGGTTAAGAAGATATATCCATGAAATTCTTCCTCTAAAATACAGCACTCACGAATACCTAAAATTCAGTTTAAGCACATTTAAAATATCGTTGTCCAAGGAGGGCGGATGCGAACAGGGGTTAGGGTTTCCATCTTTTACGAAAGATCATAATACATATATGAATTTTATGATTAGGTGCAGCTTGCTTTAAAAAAAAAAAATTTGTTAAAATTTTGTTTTTGAGTTCTATGCAAAAAGAAGACATTACTTTTCCTTTTCCTGTTAAATAAATTAAAAATTATAAAATGTTTCATAATTTATCTGGTCAAAGTAATTATAAATATGGTTTTTGAATATGGATACAGCTTCTTTTTCTTACTAAAGCACTGAACACTTGATTTTTAGTCCCATTTGACTATATTAATTAGCTTTTGAAAATGACTCATAGTTTATCTAATATCGTTTAAGCGTCGATACAAAAGATGCCAATTAAGTTTTACTAATTTTCATTTCTCAAGAATTTTTTAATAATCGACGAGCGATAGTTAATACATTTATAAAAATAATATGTAGATTTATTCTTGGGATACTTTCCTCAAAGGAATTTTCTAGTTACACAATTTCTTCAAATAAATTAAATCATTCATATTTTTTCAAGGAATTAACTTTTTTCAAAAACGAATTAAACTTTTCTCTTCTTTTTGAAGGAGAAATATAGTATGTGTTCATTTAGTAATCAAGACTTCACAATGGAGCATTCGTATATGGAAAGGATACAGTCAAACAGTAAAAAAATTCACTAAAAATTTAATATTCCATTCCTGATAGTTCTGTTTTGTATATTAAAAATAAATAAATACATTCACAAGGCACACACATACACAAAAAAATGTTAATAGTATATCTAAGTACTTATTTCAACATTTTAACTATGCCTAGTGTAGAAAACGATAAACGTACTTATATTCATGTAATTTTAGTTCTGAAAGATGAAAAAGAGAACAAATAATAATATTTATAATGCTGCAATATTACAAAGTTTTTACACTGTTATCTTACTTAAAAATTTGTTTTTAGATGTTTTATTTCACAAGTTAAATATTTAACATGTAATTATAACAACTAATTTTAAAAATGCATTTGAATAAACATTTTATCAACAAAATCTAACTTTTTTTTCGCGTCCAAACTTACATTTAATGATTATTTAAAATAAATGAAACTAATTTAGCTTTGTATTTACTGCATTCCAAAGAGAACAATTCTACGTCAAACAGAGAAAGTTTAGAGAGTTATAATTTCAGGCTAATTATAGGCGGTTTATTTAACCGTTTTATTCAAGCCAGGAATTCGGGACTGTGAAAGTTTAGAACAGTTTTTTTTTCGTAACCAATTAAATTTCCCCTAATAACTAAACTTCCAATCGCTTCTATCACAATAAGATGGCTTGCTTATTTTTTAATGGAATATGAATCACGTTGAATCTCTAGCGCTGGAAATACTTTTGGAAAGAAATATTAAAAACTAAACTCTTTTGTTCACATGCATTACTTTCAGTGTTTGTTTTAGTTTGTGATCAGTCTATTATCTGTGTCTTAGTGTACTAATTTTACTGTTGTTCAGTTTGAAATGGCAGAAACCAAAAAAGCGATATTTTCCAGTTCGACCATACAATGTAGAGAATGCAGTCGGGCAGGTTGCCAAACGTGAAATTTTCATTAAGGAAAAGTTTCTACTTGTCACTAAAATTTAAATTATTTTTGTTTTCGGTGTGACATTCTGATCTGAATTAAAGTATTTGTAAGTATTTAGATAATAACTATTATTTTACAATTTATGTATGAAATTCCATATTTTAAAGATCTTCGTTTAGCAGATAATTTTCAACTCTAACGAGATATATATATATACATTTTTAAAAAATTTTTATTTACTTAAAACACATTTATAAAAAATGCATCACTAGAAAACAATTGATCATTTTTCTTCTTTTCTCAAGTAACAAAATGTATTTTTTTATAACGAAATGCAGGAAATTTTCTGAAGAAAGTTTTAAAGTTTGTGTATCATATTTTTTGTAGCGTTTGAAATCTCAATCGATACAAGAAATGGAAATAGCCAAAGATTAAGATTTGTAGATATGTATATATAGTATACATACATATGTATATATACATATACATATTCAATCCATGAGACATTAAAAAGTTGTTTTATCTTTGACCATTAAATGTGCGCATTTTTCTAGAAATATTTAGTACACCGACTCAAAAAATATCTGAGTATGATTGAAATTTTTTACATTAATTTTATGAGTAACTGATTAATTTTTTGAAAAACATGCACTCAAAATAAGTATTAGAAGTTATTATATACAAAATAATCTGCTGTATATAAAGAACATTTTATAATGAAACCTATAAAGAAAAGTTGACCTGCACTCAAATATTATATGAGAGGGTGTATAGATATGTAGCTTTGCATTACTGCAAATCTGCACACTAAAGGGTTAAATTAATTTAAAAATAAACTTTTCAATGCATAAATTTCCCAAATTTTACAGAGATGTAAATATTTACTACCCTTTGGTGACTTGCTGATTTTTTATAATTCTGGATTCTCATGATTCAACACATATCATCTAAATTGCCCATCTGGTTGATTTGTACTATAAAAAAAAATTATCAGACATTTTAAAATATGCACCAGTATGAAGTATCTCTTCACATTTAAAAATAATTACTCTAGTTTTCAACTTTTTTCTTTAAATAACATATCAATTCAGTGTTCACTCTAAACGTTTTTTATTTAACGTCGAACTATTTAACGGGACCATAAAACGCCCCAACAACTACTTCATTTATTTTTTCGAACGGCAATAAATGGTGAAACTTAATTCGTGCCTCTACTTTTCATCATCATAAGTCAGTATATCTAATAACTGGTTATTCAAAGGAGTAAAGCGATTTCACTGGTAGAGAGTCTAAAATGTTTTTCCATATGCTCTTGTGCACAAAAACTTTTCGGTCTAGTGGCTGGTGTTGAGTAACCTCTGGGTTCTATTTCCATTGTTGACTAGCTCGTATTTTGCAGCCTACAAACAAAGCAATTTGCATGAGTTGTAAGTGGCTTTCAAAGGCTTTTCCATTGAAAATATCTGATTTTTACCAATATAGTGTTAAATGTTTACGATTTGATGATTTTTTATTTCATTTTATAGTTCGACATGCATAAGTTTATGGTTCAACGTGAGCTTCAAATTTTGAACTAGGTACTGAAATCTGATGAAGCGAACATCGTGATATGTTACACGAAATTTATAACAGTGATCGCTTGACTAACACTTTTGAAAATTATGAAAAAGCATTTGTAATAACTCTAAGAACACATATAAGTTATATGTATGTTATAACTCGCATGAAAATTCTCAAATAATTTTTAATGTATAGTACAGTTTGGTGAGGGTTGAAAATTGTAAGTTATTTTAAATTTATTATTATTTAGATTAACTAAAATGTGAAAATAGATCTCGGAACGAGAAGAAAATATTAGAAGTGATAAAGTCATATTTGTACTTGAATAACATTTTTGCGCAATGATTTTTCATATTTTTCTGCTTATAGTTTACAGTATTATTATACACTAAAACGGGTGATTTTTTATAGTTTTATTTATACATATAGTTCTGAAATTTCCCATGAATACATCACAATTCCCAGTTTGTGATAACGAACATGGGTTAGAAATTATGATATCTTAATACAGATTACTAGTTAACGACACAAGATTTTCATAGTAGTTAAAATAATGCTTTATTAAGTATTCTATAATAGGTAATCAGATACTATTTAAACAAAAAATGTTAGTTCATCTCTCGCCAATGATTTTTATTCATTTACTTACAATAACTATCATAAAAGAAATTTTCAACCGAACTATGTAGCCTTATGCAATTAATTTATTTTATATCCGTAAAGAACAAATATTTTTAATATATTCCTTCTACAGAACATAAAAACTGTATTAGTTGAACACGACGACCCTCTATTCTAGTATATTCCACATAAAGAGATCTCAGCTTCAGTGCCTGACTTTAGCTGACTACTTTTCCATTAAGGCATCCCATCGCATCTGTTTTGAATAGGCGGCTTTAAAAAAGTTGAGGTGCAAAGAGCCGGTTAATATTCTCACATGCATTTCTTAGAAATGAACTGTAAGATAGGCATGATGCCAAATGGGAAGATTTGAGATAAGGCAATGTTTGTGTTTGGGAGAAAATGGTGCATTTTTTCCTCTCAATCACACTGAAGCTCTGTTTGTAAGGGACATTAAGGTGTCCTAGAAATCTCGCTATAAATGTGATAATCTCACCCAGTAATAAAAGTCACAGTAAATTAAATGCTGCAAATTTTTTGCATAACATAAATCGAATGCAGTATATAATATATATATATATATATATATATTTCTAACGGGCGGGTACTTTCCCGATTAGGCATTGTCCCTTACAACGGCCAGAAGGTGTTGACCACTTTATTAAGGGGGCACCTAGTAGGTGGACCAACGTCACCCCCTTTCAGGGACGGACATGACAACCACACCCAGTCGGGGATCGAACCCCGGCCGCCGGGAGTTGAACCTGTAACCGGAGTGCGGTGCTTTATCCACCATACAACTCGGTAGGCGGTAATATAGTGCCTTAATTATTTAGAAATGTATTCATCTTATAATAAACGTATATGCCTCGTGGAATATCTTTACCCATAACAAATACGCGAAATTAGGAAAAAATACTACAAATTTTCTTGAAGTATAAGCTAAAATCTAATACTTTTAATATCCTTTCATATATTAAACAGGTTTACATTGATTTTAGCGAAGAAAAATATCCGAGGCGTACTCGGAAAGTAAGTTCACCTTTGAAAAAAATTAGAAAAAGAAATTCAAGCCAATTTTATTTTTACATGAAATAGCATGCCTTAAACTATTTTTCGACATAGTTTTCGCCAATGTTCAAACGCTTGTCTTTTCGGCTTAGCAGATTTTCTCTACCTTCTTCATAGAAACTTCCCACCAACTGCGATAACCACGACTGCGGCGAAGAAAACTGCGACATGAAATTCAAAGCAAACGTAGAGGGATGCTCAGTAAAGGAATTGTGTTGGTCCATGACAATGCTCAGCCTCATACTGCTGGTCATACTTAAAAGATGATTAGACAATTTCTTTGGAAGCAGTTCAATCAACCGCGTATAGCCTAGACTTGGTGCTGTCCGACTACCACTAGCTACTGGATATGAAGCGGGAGCTAGGCGGCAAGCTCTTTGAATCCGGCGATGAAATGAAAATTGCCACGAAGTCTTGGTTATCGTTATTGGCGGGAAGTTTCTATGAAGAAGTTATAGAAAAGACGACAAGTGTTTGTCCCGCTACGACAGGTGTTTGAACATCGGCGGGAATTATGTAGGAAAATAATTTAAGGCATGCTCTTTCATGTAAAAATAAATTTGGCTCGAAAAATATTTTTCACTAATTTTATTTTTCAAAACGGAACTTACTTTCCGATTACGCCTCGTATGTTGCTTGCTTATACAAATTACGACAAAAATTCAGTAACAGTGAAGAGTTAATAGTTTTATTAAATTGTTTCGGGGTTATATTTAAATATAGTAAAATATTTTAAAATGTTCAATATTTTAACTTTGTGTTGTGTTATTGGATCATGGCCAATTACCTACACGCGTGATTTATGCTGAGAAGAGGTGCCCTCAGTGGAAGTCTTTCTAAGGGTCCTAACCCGTATTCACGCTAAGTTTTGGAGAAAACCACGGAAAACTTCGAACGGCTAGGTCGACGGACGCGACTTAGGATTGAACCAGGCACTTTCCGTTTTCCAGTTCAGAGCGCTATACGCTCAGTCAATGGTGGGAAAGTTTAACTTAGATAAACATCAGTTTAAATGATATAAATATTAAGAGAAAATACAATTAAAAAGAATACTTTTGAATAGTACTTGTGAATTTTGAATTTGAAAAACTCTATAAGATTCATAAGTAGTTACTCAGTAGACCAAAGGCCATTTTGCCACACTTTATTCTACGATATTTAATTAACTGTTTACTGTACCTATGATTAAAAAAATCCACTGACGATTGTATGTCCGTAGTATTATTTTACGTTTACATTTATGAAGAATAAATATATTTTAATACTTTCTTTGTACAGAGCATAAATATTGTTTTCCTTGAAAAGAATGACCTCTAATCCAATAAATTCCACATCAAGAGACACCAGTTCCATATCCTGACTGGAACTGACTACTTTTCCATTAAGGAATTCCATCGCATCTGTTTTGAATACTGGGCTTTTAAAAAAGTTGAGGTGCAAAGAGGCGGTTAATATTCTCACATGCATTTCTTAGAAATGAACTGTATGATAGGCATGGTGCCAAATGGGAAGATTTCAGATAAGGCAATGTTTGTGTTTGGGAGAAAATGGTGGGTTTTTTCCCCCTCAGTCACTGAAGCTCTGTTTTATAAGGGACATTAAGGTGTCCTAGAAATCCGGCATTAAATGTGATAATCTCATCCACTAGTAAAGTCACAGTGAATTAAATGCTGCCTTTTTTTATGACCTCTTCATATGCGTAGCAAAGTTGTATGCCACCAAAACGCCCTTAATTATAGCAGATATCGTAGCTTGAAAAAATAAAGACTATCAATTTTGTTGAAGTGCAAGCTAAAGTATAATAACTTTAATGTCTTTCAAGATTAAATAAGCTTATGTCGATGTTAGCGATGAAAGTAATATGTTGATTGTTTATTTAATTTATGGTAAAAATTCTTATACTCTGAATGCTTAGCAAATTTAACAAAGCATATGATGAATCGACATTTATACTGTATAGACTTAAGTGTTAGCAATAAAAATATTAACTGAAAGTCTAATAAAAGAGACCAACAACTTCTTAATAATACTTTTGACTTTTAAGTTGGAAAAGGAATTTAAGGCTCAAAGGTCACTAATTAAAGTAAAATGTAGATGTTTTGAAATAAAAATGAATTGAATTTTACAGCACATATGATATGAGTTTAAATATCCTCCTACTGACACTAATTGTTTCAAATTTATTTAAAATTATCCCAGATACACAGGATAATTTCCTAATTGGGAGTAAAATTTCGTCCTTAATTTCACTTTTCCACATCTGTCATACAACCCTAAGTTAAAACTTTACATTCAAATTAAATATCTTTTAAAGCTGGTTTTCGAAATCACTCCCACAAGTTTAAAATAAATATGTAATAGAAATGATTCTGAGATATTTTGTACGTTTGTGTGTACAAAAAAAACCCGTAATTTCGTTTTAAATAAAAACCAAAACATGCGAGCAATTAAAATTGAAAAAATCAAGAACGTTTGAGTATCCAATTAATACTGACCTTCGAAAGTTTCGTTGATCTTAATCCTACTTATGATTTACAGATGTAGGTATCCAGGGGTTGTAGTCTGCCAAAAAGGAATACTTTTTAGCTAATTGTATCATATATAGATGTATCAAAACCAGATGCAAGATAGGATGATGCACAAAATTAGTGACCTCTCTTACCCAAAACGATCTCACCATAAATGAGATCCTTTCTAACTGCTGTAATGGTAAAAGGGATGCAATTGTTTTCTTACATAATAATTTTTTGTTATTGTCCCGAGTGCATTCCCTTTTAGAAGATAATCCGAATATTAGAACTTAATCCAACTTTCAAAAGTTCAATAAGATAAAATATTTTCACGTGATTATTGAATTATATCGCCCCTCTAGAAAAAATTCAAGCAAAATACATTTTCGCCATAATTTTAGTAAACAGTGTAATGCAATATAAAATGGCCAATTTTGTGCAATAATATAAAAATAAATAAGGAAGATTCCGTATAGACACAAACAAATACAGGCATTAAAGTAAAATGTATCTGCTTAGAGTTTAAATTGGAAGACTCATAATGAATTCACATGTCTATGAACGAACGCTTTGACGTTCGATGTTAATAAGGCCAACGTCGTTACTTTTATTATAACTTAAATTTACTATTTTTATAGATATATTACGTTTTAGATATAGAGCTTCAGATATAGTTATGAATTTTGAGACTTCTAGAATACAAGTCGGAATAAAGGTGTTTTTTTTTTCTTTTTTCGTTACCGTAGATGATCTAAAATGACGATTATTTCAATTTTAAAATACTGCACGGAAATTGTTTTATTATGCAGCTTGCATAAACTGCATTCAAGCGTTATTTTTATTCATTCATTGTGGCTTAGATTTAGAGTTCTAGCTGCATAATAATAGATTTTGGAACTTCTGGAAAATACTAAAATAGTTTATTTGATTTTACGATGTACAACATAATGATTATTTTGATATAAAACTGCTTCATGACTTATTATTTTAAAAAAATAAAGTGAGACTTACTCAAAACTATAAAATTGCACAAACTTTTATCACTCATTTTAAATTTAGTGAATGTTGTAATTTTTCCAGAATCCAGAGAGAGCACAGATGATTTACTACAATTTGGCAACATCATACTCTCTTTATGCGAGAAGGTATCGATAAAAGTTTCTTCTAGACAAATGGAAACATATAAAATTCTTTTTCTTCCCAATTAATTAGAACCTTTCTTTTGCGCAATAAAGTTAATGTGAAGCTGCAATGGAAGCTTTTGTCATGAAAGAGTCGTCAAATGAATATTTGAAAGAAATCTATTGGTCTTCATTTCTAAGGAACATTGAAGCTTTTAGCGATTTTTCTTAATTAGAAATTGGAATTTCTAACAGTTTACCCATCCAGCTTCACTTCATAATGGTGAAGCACTAAGCATTTTTAGTAATTCGTTACTGTGGAATAAAATAAATGCTTGATAGTTATTTGTGTAAAATACATGGATATTGAATCAATGTTTGCTATAATTTAATAAATTATAAAAAAGTACTATATGCATTTGCAATAACAAAACTAGAGAAAAAACTGTGGAAAACTTCTGTTTTTAATCATATATCAGGGATATTACGATTAAATTCACGTACTGTGTTCTATAGTTAAAAGTTAAAAAGTATTACTGTGTTCTAAAAAATATTTGAAATTTTACGCATCATTTTATCAACAGCAAAGCTATCTTAATACAGCAAAGCAGTTTTTTTTTCACGACAAGCACTTGCCATGTTACCATTTGGAATTCCTTAGCTAGATATTTCTTTACATTTATATTGATAAAATCTTGTACATGCACTAAAACTACCTCCTTTGAAGCTACAAACAATCATTCCATTCCAATTCCGATGTTTCCATTGTCGGCTTCAAAGGCATCCCTTCGATTACAAGCGAGCGCAATGTTAGGTAACATTCAAAAGTAAGAAACCAAATCCCAAGGCTTACAGATAAAATATTCCAATGAAAGCGTAAATATCATTAAAACTTTCTGCATTATTCAAACTTGCTCTTTTAACGATACATCTTCTGTTTCATCTAATTATCTAAGAACTATTTAAGAAGCCAGTATAATAGCAGGTTTTAAATCTGGATTCCATTCTATTCATCTTCTAATCCAGAAATTCTTGAAAACTATGTACCGGGGAATAATTGTTTGATAAATCCTACTCAGTACTTGCATTGAGCCGACTCATGTATACGAAGAGTTTACATTACTGCATAATTAATTAATTGCAATTACAAGCTTTAGCATACTACTTATCCATATTTTCAGAACTGTTTATCTAGTTATAAAATCGGGCCAACGTATGTTGTTAAGAAATGAAAAGAAAGTAAAAACTGTTAAGTTTAGTTAACGATTTCGTAACGTATGTTGCGAAATCGTTGACCTGTGTTTGTTTTGTTTAAAGACAAATAAGTGCATTTAAATGCAATTTTTGATTGAAGAATGAAATATTTAAACTGCTTATATATTTGCTGGTAAAATTTCAACCATACAAGGTTTTAAAATATATTCTATCTGTATTACGGCAGTTAGATAATAAAAAATTACCGGTGTCCTGTATCTAAAATATTGATACCAATCTAATCCAAACTATGCTTTTGCTTGGAATCGAAATATTTTGCAGTATGTAAATGTAAAATTTCAAATGCACGCAAAACAACTTGCAGTAAATTTAAGTGTGTGAGTGCTTCTGCTGACTTTGTTTTATTGCGTGTCTCAAATGCAGAAGATTCAAGTGAATTAAATTACATTTAGTATCAGTATGGATAGCTATTATGTTTATATAAAAATCACATATTTCATCTTTCTTTTCATTTCTTAACAGTCTGTGTTCTTGTAATTTTTTTAAATGTAAAAACAACGTTTATTTCTTCGGAGTGGACAAAAGCCTTTTTTATTTTGATTTGTGGTTTTCTTTAGTCCAGTAATAAAGCAAATAATTGTTCAGAAATGGATAAAAGGCATATTTCTACGGCCATAGCACCTTGTTACTGGCGTAGAAGGGCATCGCGGAGCCTTGAAATAATTTTGCTCTTATTTTATGATTTTTTATGACATATTTTAAAAACATAACAAGTTTTTCCACCCTGCCTCATTTTTAAGTGTTTTTCATATTTAGAGCATTACATGATTTTATTCTCATTCCTTTTTTTTTTAAAGATTATATATTTAATTTTTTATTGCTTTTTATAAAACTTTGATTTCCCTCTTTAAGTTTAAAAGCTAAAGGAAATTCGTAGATTGCTAATTTATTTACGTAGTATAGAACGCCCAATCCATTATTAATTACCATGTGACGTGGAATTAAAGCCCATTAGCATTAGAATAATTTCAATATACTGCAAATTTAATTGTTTAAAAGTAAGCTGGGAAGATACGGTACGACAGAATCATGCTTTGAATAATGTGGAGATCGGTGCGGGGAATTAAACAATAGCACAAAAAGATTTTCTGTCGCCACTATTAAATAAGCCTTTTTATTCGCAAATGCAATATAGTGAAAAGTACCACGATGCCATTTGATGAAGCACACCAGTAATATAAGTATAGATAGTAAAATGGGACTTGTCATGTAAAGAATGTCGCTGCGTTTATTATTCTTTGTATAAACGTGGTATTGTATTCATTGTCAGTGGGAATTTCCGAGACACGTAGTACAAAACCAGTGCTAAATTATACGAGTAATGGTGTAAAGAAAGATACAGACAAGACAGCTTGAGTCAAGTCTTGTGGGAGTTGGCAAGTGGAGGTATTGTTGGATTCGTATTTCGACGTTTTTGAGTAAACAGTGTTAAATATGAGCTATTTTTAGCTTTGTACGACGTTTACTAACTTATTCTTATCATCGACCTGATCTTCAAAAAAATATTTTAGATTATGAAATGTCTTAGTGTTACACGCCTGTATGTGTAAACAAATTCAAATTGATTTTGATCTCGATACATTTGACTAATTACTCTAAAAGCTTTTCATTCGATTAAATAATATATGACTATTGTATTACTGATAAAAAAAACTACCTTCAGTTATACTATATCTTTTCAGATTTTTCTTTAACGGCGGTATTCACCAAACATTTGACACGCGGATTAATCCTGAAACGCGTGTTATAATCATCGGTAAGATATCTTACCGATGACTCTAACACGCGAGTTTGGTTTAATGCGCGTGCCAAGTGTTTGGTGAATACGGCCGTAAGTAAGTTGAAAGACAAAAATCATTAGTCATATATATATATAGGGTATTTTGGTGTGGCATACCAAATTCAAGTCATCCAAAGTTTTAAATTAAATTAAGCATTATAATATTTCTTTTATTTTTTCTGAGGAAAATTTTATATTTTCTCTATGTTTATGATATTTTTTTCAAACTATAAATATAACGCTAAAACTCTACAAAAAGTGAATTTATATGTTTAAAAATTAAATTATTGTTTGAAGATTTGTATGATAGTGCAAATTAGACCATTTCTTTACTGACGGCAATACAAATATTTAATGCAAGTAACATGGGTTTAACTATCAAAAAATGTACTCAATTTTTTGTGTAAAATATTTTTTGTGGCTGTAAAATTTTTACACAGCTGTTCTCAGGACACAAAATATATTAAAAGAAATATAAAGCACGCAATAATATCCCTCTTCAGCATTAACTCATAAATTTTAAGAAAAATAATGTAGATTTTGTCTTAAAAATTCACAACTAAACTAAAATCTAAAATATTTAAAATGCTTTCTAGCAAAGTTTTATTATTCTTTAAAGATAGAGAACTCTTTAATAGGGAGCGTGTCAAGCATAAAATCTTTTGGCGTGTAAAACTTTCAATTTAAGCGTTTGCCAACTCTTGTTACTCAACAAAACAAAATAAAGTATTTTTTTAATCTTTAATTAAACTGAAATATTTCATTCAGTGAAAAACAAATTTTATGAATGTAATAAGATCTATGTTAAAGAAAAAATATTTATATATTTTTCTTTTTAACAGCATGCATTTATTTATAGTTATATTTAAAAATGTTATTTTGTTTTATTTTCTGCCGTAGAAAGAGGCAGTCACATGTAAAAAGGAATTATATTTATAAAACACATTTTCTGTGTTACATAAACATAATTGAATTAAATAATGAATATTATTATGAATATTTCTATTAAATATTCGTGACTATTTAAATTAAATATTCATAGTAATGCGAAGGTGTAGAATTTTAATAACTTTGAGCAGTGCCATGTTCAATTAATGATATGAGCAATAGAATTTTGTATGAACCTAGCTGAATTACCTATCGTTGATGGGCTAATATGCAATACAAAATATTTTTGTTGTTATAATACGGAAACAGTGTCTTGTTGCAATGGTGTGTCTACGAATAGATTGAAAAATTTAGTGATAGTCCGGCTACATCCTCATGCATAACGATTGTGCAACCATTTTTTATTTTTAAATCCATTCGTGGACACTCTGTTGTTTTAAGACGTGATTCCTGTATTGTGGGGGAAGGTTTTCAAGGATTGCGACCCTCGAAACACCCTTCAGCTGCAAAAACCAAATCACTGGCCGTTGTTTCTCTTCGTTGAAAATTTCTGAAGGAGCGACCATGATCTATCTGCAACAGAAAGAAAACAAATGGAAAAATTAAGATTAAACTTCCATAGTAGGACCAGTATAGCATAACAATAAAATATATGAGAGCAGGGAAATGTATGAAAGATATCAGAATGAAATGAAATTTATATGTATGAAATATATTAGAACAGTTAAGCAAGTATTGAGGATAATTTTTGATTTCCCTTCGAATTAATGGCCATATACAAAAATAGGACATGAATAGTGGATTTAAGACTTAAATGTTCTACTTACTCCAAATCACACTTATAATATGATTAAGCTATGCATGATTTTTACCACTTAAGATATAATGGTATATATTTAATACTTTTTGTAAAATAAACATATTTTCATGAAATTATTTTAGAAATATTATTTTAATTGCTAGCTTATTAAAGTTAAATTTTTTTAAATAAAATATTTCTTTCTTAAAATGAATTTATCTTCTTGGTATGTCTTTCTGTTTATCCACATTTGAATGAAGTTCAAACAATTCTCATGAATAATAAATAGCCATTTCTCCAAAACTTTGAAATGAGAGTGACTTTGAATTTTCGGCGAACATATACTTTATATGTCTTTCGAAATTAAAAATTACAATCTCTCAATATGATTCTCTCAAATAAATTTCTTCTCTTTAATCATTTGCGAAAAGTTCTTATGACCTAAACGATATTATAATATCAGTCGCCTTCCGGTACAATGTTCTATTTGTAGTTTATAAGTTTCTAAATTTGATGAGTAATATTCTATATTTGAATTCTGCAGTTGCAAAATATTTTATGTTAAGATGAAGTTTCGTGCGTTAAAGCCATCAACAGTAGTTGCTTCATGCTACAAAGTGTTTAGTTGTTTCTATGAGGCATTGCCTATGATATTCCGTGTTTTCAGATCGTTTGGAATAATTCACTATTGTCATAAGTTGTAATCCTACGAACTATAAAACATGCAGTTACTGAGATTGCACTCATCTCTGCATCTTACATGAGTTAATGACATTTCACTTTTCGCAAACTTCACGTAAAAACGTGCACCGTTTAAAAATATTCATAAGCAAATGACTTATGATAATCACTGCTACTTGTAAGATTTATTGTTTTAAAGTAGTATATAGATTAAAAATGTTGTTATCAGTGAAAAATACTAATAAATTCGTAAATGAATCTTTATAAAAAATTGGAATTTTGTAAAATGGAGATCAATGTAAGGAATGATATTTTTGGAAATATATCTGTCATTTAGCTAGTCTAATTCATCCTGTTACGTTACAAGGAAAAATATGGAAAAATGCATAAAAACAGTATTATGTTTATACAAAAATTATTGAATTTTGTCACATATTTTTGAGTTGTTAAATAATCTGTGCAATGGTAATAATTTTGTTAATTGATGTTTCATTCTATTTTAGGTGAGTACATTCATTAATAATTGGATTACACACAAACATGCAGAGAAATTTTAAAACTAATGTGAATCTTCAGGCCAAGCAAATGCGGATGATATAATTTTAGGAAAAGGTAAGTTAAGTTTAAACATAAAGTTTCTTATGAATAAGCATTATATATAATGGAAATACTAAAATTTGAGAAACGTAGACATTAACTATCAAATATTCTGAAAATTCCACTCCAGATTATTAAGATATATTTTTTTCAATTCGAATTATATTTCAAATTCTCCTGAAACATAATATTACTCTTTGTCAAAATTGTAAGTGTATGTATGCTACATGCAATTATAATTATAGTATTTACACAGTATCTATTATAAATCCATGACAAAAAAAAATCATATCGCATGTGATCACAGCTAGGAGAGATAAACTGACGGGTATGATCAAAAATGAAAGAGAATGCACATCTTTACAAAACACGTAAAATTTGTGCATACGCAAATTTAGCATAAATATTTACCAAAATGTGAACAAATTATCCAAAAATCCTGCTTTTAAGAAAGAAAGTTAATAATACGATTAAGACTAATGTTTTGTAAGAAATACTCATTTTGTGTTGCTGTGACAAAAAAGTTTCACGTTCACGCTAGAAATCAATTCTTAAAGATTTGACAATAAAATGTCTTAAATCCAAACGTTCAAATTCCCCGTCCTTCCTTCCAGGTACGCGCATTGTTTCCCTTCCGTGAAATTTTCTTTTACCAGATTCTTTCCACGATCTTTCAGTGCTGGCTGTAAAATACCTACGGCAATTAAACGAGAAATCCGCGAACTGAGTCATCATTTGCGTTAAAAGGAAAACAGTTTCGTAAATTGCGCAACGAGACTATAATTGGGATTTCTATTGAATCATAAGTGGCGCTTTGCACTATCATTAAAGAGATGGGAATCTTAGAATCATCTGCGAACCATTAAGACGATGCAGCTCCTCCCTGTACTTCCTTAATGAAAATTTCACTAATAACTTTCTGGTCATTTGGAAAGGTTTATAACTGTTATTTTTAATATCACTTTATACCTGCTTAGAAATACTACATTATGTTATGTTAAATTGTCAAATATTTAAATACTATTAGAGATAACTGATTTAGATTAAGGAAATAAAGTATATGTTTTAACAATTTATAAGCTCTAACGCTTTTCTTTTAATATTGAAAAGTTAATATTTTATTCCTTACTGCTGTGCCTGCTACAATATTCCGTTAAATTCCCAAGGTGCAAAGAGCTAAAAAAGGCAAATAATAGCATTCTTTTACTGTAAATATAGAATAAGATGCTTTTATTTTTAACATAAGCAAAAATAGGCAAAATTCCAAAATGTCATTGAAAGTTTCAGCATAAATAACTTTAGTCCGAGCATTGCACCGTACAAATATCGTCCAATTCACATTAAAACAGAAACTTATTAATTATAATTTATTTGACCGATTCATGTTTTACAATATTACATCATATTCACTGTGTTTCTTTATACAAATTATTGTATAAAGAAATTTTTATCAAGTACTAAGCTCTAACCACACTTTGTCTGTTGACTAGAGTAAGCATTACACAAACATAAAATAATTCAACGTTGACTCTTTGATTATTTTAATTGTGCTAAAATATATTCTTCAGTAAAGAAATTTTAAATGTATGAATTAAGGAAAATTTTTTCCGCAATCGTCTAAGAAAACAGGAAAATGCATAATTCAGTTAAAGGCATGCTTTTATGGAAAAGAAGAAAAGGCGAACTGCGATTTGATTGACTTTGTTCCAAAAAGGCCAGATGCGATCGTTAGTAGTATCGGAAGTTGGGGTACAATGAAACAAAATTTACTATTCCTTTTTTCCTGTTCACAAATTTGCATGTACAAAGATAAAATTAATGGACACATTTTTAACACCTACTATTTTCCGCATGTAAATGATTTTTTATGAGTTTGTAAACATCATCTTCATCTTTAAAAAAATTGCAAAATGTGAAGGTCGACAGTCTTTCATTGTACCACGTATACGCGGGGTGCAATTAAACCCTTAATAACACTTCAAACACACTCAAATAACGTGTGTAAAAATTTAAATTTCAGCAAGTATATGTTTCATGCACATTTATAATAATCATCAATAGACATAAATATGAAATTTAAATGGGGAAAAACATAATACTTTTATTAGAGGTCAGTCTATTGTTTTTCATTTTATATTAAATTTACTAAAATCAAACTAAAAATTATCATTTATGCTTCCCTTTCTGTACTACCTGAAGGAACAAAAGGTGGTAGTTGATACAATTACAGTTTTTTCAAAAATAATATTTCCGTAGAATGCCCAAATTTGAAACTTGGACTTACTCCTTTTACGTACAGAACTTCGTATTCCGTTTGATTTAAGTTATATCCCCCAACAGAGTACATTTCTTTACATTTAAACTCACCTTCCTTGATTAAAAAATAATAATGCCATACATGTTATGTGAGACGAGATCGTAACCTGTGCTGTTTCGATATTAGTTAAAAGACAATCTGGATTGTCACAATCTTCAAAGTCTGAAGAGAATCGAGATCGATTTAAAAACAATTATTTGTTAACTTTATATGCTCCATGCAGATCTCAATATAAATATTCAATAGTAACATCTTTAATTTAAGAGAATGTATTAATCCGGGGAACAATGAAGCATGTTTCATTGTTATCATCTTCAAAAATAATAAGTTTCATTTTACCACAAATTGAGACTACAAACTAAACAAAGTTTTTACTAATTCCTGAAATTTATTTTCTAAATTATGGCTCTGAAAGTATGAAGAACACACCATAGTGATTGCGGTATTTGAAAAATAATTATACATATGAAAGCATGGAGGTAAAACAAAATTTCTCTTAGTAACGAAATTTACTTTCGATGGTGAAAATCTACTAACTTTCTATATCTCTTGTTGTAAAAATTCGGTTGTCTCCAAATCACATCAGTAACTGGAACATATATTTGTATAATATGTTTCTGAGTTTCAACGTTCTGTGACAAATCACATTGATTTTAGATAGCGTGTTTCATTGTGCCCCAATTTCCCCTACTCATACGATTCGTGTAGGTTCACAAATGTATTTTACACTATATTCAGTACTGCTTTAAGTTTATTTTTGTTGTTGTGCTACAGCAATATTAATTATTATTATATCATTAAGTTTTCATCATAGAGCTTTTTAATGTTGCATTAAATAATTAAAGCAAAGAAATATTCAATTGTTTTTTCAACAACACTGTGCGTTTATTTTATGCTTTTTTGTTTATTTATCATTTATTTATTTATTTGTATGAAAATTTCCCATCTAACGAGAATTTTTAGTATGATTTTATGACTTGCAATCAAAAATGTCTTATATATATGTATCAAATTTCAAAACCATAAGGTCTATAAATATAGAAATAATGTTAAGGGAATATGTATCGTTTGTAGAAGAGGACCATTCATATAAATGATCGGTCATTCTCGGAGATATCGTATCCGATGATTACATTTACCGTTTTTTCTTTTGTTAAACACAAGAATTCTTTATTCCCAATATGTTTTAAGTAAAGGTATTAGAAATGGTATAAGTCAATAGTAACCTGATCTCGGAAGGAAAAAATAAATCAGTTAAAATTTTTGCAATGTAGTGTAATCAAACTGAATGTACAGTAACTTTAGGACAATATTTATTATTAAGTACTCGTGTATCTTGTAAAAAGTTGCAACGTTCAACATTTAATATATTCATAAGTTGGCTTGATGAATAATATTTCTTTATTAATTTATCATTTTTTCATCTTATAAAACATTTAAAAATATCCATTCTAAAAATATAAATATCATGTCAAGATTTATTTTTAATCATTTCACGGGAAAAATTTAGGATTAAACAAGATACTTTGTCTTTCGAAGCTTTTTCTTGTAATTTTAGTAGTATTACTTTTTAATTCTTTCAGTTGACTATAGCTCAAATTTTCCATTAAAAAAAGGTTTTCTTAGCACCCTCATTTCAACTTTAGCAAAAATTATCTTAGTTCTTGGAAAATCCGCTCTATATTATTCTATGCAGTTTTCTTATAAGTCGCTTAAACACCAACTCAAAAAGTATTTGAAGGACTATAGAGTTTAACATCTCATTAAATATGCTACATGTTATTATTGCTTCTGATTATGTCTTAATTAAATGAATGACAGTTAACTTTATGGTTTGACAGTTCTTTTTCCCTACTATGCTGAAGTTAATTGATGTCTCATATTGTATAAAATTCAGATTTCCTTTACTAAAATTTAATCAGAAACCGTATTTCATGTATAAATCATTCTAACCAATTCCTAAAACTTTACTAAAAGGTTTCTATAATGAAAATATCATGCATTTTCTAGGGTTACCTATCAATTCTATTTAAGAGAACATTTCCATTATATCACGATGTTTAGGTTTAGCCAGCATGTTTTGACAAATACAGATAGAATTTATATTAAAACACTTTTCTAATGTCTGATTTATCAAATTTATAGATCGCTGTGTGCAAAAATTTGCATACTCAGGTCAAAGATAAAAAAAAAAAAATCGTGCATCAAGCAAGAGCATTTCTTTCATAGGGATGGATGTCTCATTGCGCTACTATATGAGACTCTAAGGATTCTGATTTTTAACAAAAATATATTCGTTTCGGAATGAATGCATTGTAGGAAGATGCATCCAAATGTTTCACGCAAATTGAAAGAAGAAAGAAACCCCTGAATTTTATTCCACGTGTTTGTGTGTTATACTAAACCAATGACTTTAACGTAGGACACATATTTCCAAACGGTCTAATATAGAGTCTTTTTCAGCGCCATCGTAAGTTTTAAAATTACGTCATTTGTAACTAACTGGATGAAATAACCAAGTGAGTTAATTGAACTGACTGAGGTTTATTTTACGACATTAAAAAACCTGACATAATAGATAAAATGTTACCTGAGATTGCAAACTGATACAAAATTTAAGGAAGCTCGCAATTTTTCAGCAGCTCCTCGAGATGACACAGGTTAGCATTTTTACGAAATAAAAATTTTAAAAAACTGAACCATACAGGACTTAAATACTTAAAGTCAGTATTTAGCATGACACATGATTTGTATTTATTTTTAGACACGAGCATGATCTTTAAATTTTTAATTATTGCATGGCAACACTAGATAAGGAAATTTGGAGCTAGAAACGGTATATTGTTATGATAACATGGATTAAAGAAAAATAAAAATCTTCATAAATATTTTGTGTGTATTAAAGCTTTAAGAAAGTTTTTTTATATTTATAATTTTTCAGCCGCTGGTTTAGAATTAATTAAACACTAAGTAACCTTGCTTTAACATATTTTACGGTAATTTTAAAAGAAGCAACTTCCTAAACGCTTTACCTTTTTTATAAAAACTTTGAAAAAAACATAAAATCTTACGTATGCCAAATCCGTCATTCTTATGTAAAGCCATTAATATAATGATTAAATAGCAGACAACTTAACTTCTTAAATGAAACAAACAAAAAAAAACAATTACTCCTGAAACACACTTAAATTGAATATATTAAAATTAAAAACTAGACATCGAATAATAACATCGAATATACTTGTAAATATTTACAAATACAACTTATATCACTTGAATTCCAAACATTCGTTGGAACGCTGTAACTAAGAAAAAGAGCGTTTGTTTGATATCTGCCAATATTCTAAGCAATAAACAAACAAGGAAAAGAAATCATAAATGGTTCGGATCTCAATAGCGAATTTATGTCCCATGTTTAGACTTGATCACGTGTCTTACTTTTGGATTTGCGAAATGAAAGAATTCTTCGATGCATTTTTCTGTCCCTTTGATGTGTTTAGTTTAGAAAAGTTTCGCATGTCGATAAATGGCGTTGTCTATATTTTTTAAAGCTCTTTTGTAATATTTCATTTACTGTTAAAGTTATGATTTTGTCAGTCTTTGGAAGGGGATAAATCAACTTTTAGTCTATTGTAATGAATCCCAAATGCATACAATATTTCTAGAAAACCATTTTGTGTTAGTTTTGTTAAAAACATGTCACTAATAAGCATTTTTGATGAAAATCAAATTTATATTTACCATCAAGGAGGAATTCGGGTTTAAATATAACACTAAAAGGTGTGCATCAAATTTAACCCTTTAGTCACTACAGCCGCCGATTTGTGACGACCACTAAACGCTCCCTGGTTATCCCTGCAGACTATTGGTGGCATCCCGAAACATTTTATGAGTACTACCGACATCCAATGGCATCATCTATGAAGCGTTCTCTAGATACTACCGTCGCCTAGTGGCGGCATGTACGAAAAATTCTCTGAGTACTACTTCCACTTCATTAAAATATGCAAAGTTATGTGTTAATGACTGCTATGGCTGCCAAAAATTCCGGAATATAATTAACCACTTTTTGTGAACAGTAATTTTTGGTTTAGAATACAATTTTTGATTTTTCGTTGGATATAGCAAAACACGTTTTCGCTGCTTACGCTTCCGAACAGCACCACTTTTGTGAAAAACTTCCAAATAACACGAACATATAACCACGACTAGTTCTTCCGTACGGAAAGGGTTAAGTAAATTTGGAGGATCCGGAATCTTATCTCTAATGGTTGAACGGAACGTGCGCTTGAAGGCCATATATCGGATTACTTTTTTCGAGACCACCCTGTATATTCATGTTCATAAATTATATTACATGATAAAACTGTACTGAAAATAATTTAATTTTGCACACTGTTTTGCATTCTTTTCTTCAGTACAGTTTTGCATTCTTTTCTCAAATAAACAAAAAAGTAATGTATTGTTTTTAATTTAAAAATTTTTCACCTTCATTTCTATTGTTTATCAACAGTCTCAGAGAGATTTTAACAGAATGCCGTTTATACTATTTTTATTTCCGTTTAAAGCTCTGGTTCTAATCAAAATTATTTGGGGACCGTCAAACTCCCAATGCATTTAAATACAAGCAATACAATGACTTTGAGTACAGAGAAGAGGAAATACTTAGTGTAGATTCGGCTGAGTAATGAGCCAGTAAAAAGTTGACTGGAATACAAAAGCGAACAATTCGTCTGGGAATCGAACAAATTAACGGAATACCTAAGTTTTACAAAAGAATCAAAACACGGGAAGTTAAGTAGTTAAAGCAATTCAATATGATAATTCAATTTTTATTTATTTATTTATTTATTGTTAATTTGTAGTTCAGAATTTTGTACTATTGTTGTGATTTCTATTAAATATTTTATATAAGAAATACTTTTCAAGTCAGTATAATTTTTAAGAAAAGAAGTAAACGATAAAACCTGTTCCCTTCATTGAGATTATCTAATTTTTAAAAAATGGTTATATGTATTATAAGCAGAATTTATTATAATTATCCTATTTTATAGTACATTTCGAAAAATATAACTCTTTTGTTCCTTATAATACGTGAGTCTAACAGTTTAAGAAGCATAAACATTATGCCTTGCTCTAAAATAAGTAAAAACTGGAAGATTTTGTTTAAAAGTGTAGTATAGTATAAACAGTGTCAATCAAAATCAGATTTAAATCGAGCATATTTTATAATATACTAATGAAGTTGAACTGTTTCTTTCTTTTGGAAATTATTGTTCTACGAGTAATACATTCTATGGAAGTGATGCATTTTATACCGATTATAACAATTATAATTTTTACATACTTTACTGCATTCCAAAAGGCTATTTTAATGAGAAAATAGTTCAATTTATTCATATAGAGATTTTATAGGATTTATTGTTCTGAAAATTTTTTAGAAGGCATAGCAGATTTTAAAAATTTACCTTTTTGAGCACCTTTAAAATCTCAGTTTAAAAATATTTTTAATCCTTTTATTTTTCAGATAGTCACGAAATTTTATCAATCCGATGCACTATGCTAAATCCGTCATGTGAGAGGATTTAAAATGCCTAATTTCTCTATTTACCTACATAAATATTTAGAATTTTATTTATTTAATATCTTCTAAGTTCTTATTTATGAATTAAATTCTAATAACTGTATCAGAATTCAATGAAACCCAGTTTTCCCATGCGAAGTAACTGTCGCCAGTGTTAAAAAAATCCAACAAATGGATAGTATAATGCAAGCTTGTATGTTATAAACAAACAAAATCAGGAATGAATTTTTTTATAAATACCCGTACATTTTGTTAGTTTGAAACTTTCATCATCCCATAAATATATTTTTTGTTGAAACCGGTTTTGCTGTAATGCAATTATCTGCCTGAGTTCAATGAACTAAACTTTACTTGATGAATCAGTAGGATATTTATATTATGGAATCTAATGATATGATACAATACTCATGAAATTTATCAGAAACATGGAAATTATTTAAATTACCGGTGTGTTGAATTTAAAAAGTGACGAGCTTGTGAATATTGAAATAACATACACAAATTATGAAAATCAAACGATAATTTCTGCCATTCATATTCGATGAGAAATAGTTCCTTGAATCAGGAGCCCGTTGTTGTTCCAATCATCAGATTGCAAGACTTATGTTTTAAGGATTTGAAGGACTTGTTGTTAAATTTTACTATCAGAAATAAGTTGTTTTATTAGAGTTTAGGAGGAAAAGAGAGAAATTATAAAGTTAACATATTGTCATTTTTATGCCTCACAAAAACTTCAATTTTAATGGAGAACGTAAATTTTTTAGTATACGATGAGGACTATCGCAAAATTCCTAATTTTAATACAAAAATATGTAAAAAATGTACTTTTATAAATTTTAAATTTTATGATATTCCGGTGAAAAATGGAAGACAATAGATGTATGAGTGTGATCCTCTGCGATAGACTGCTAAATCCATTTTGAATCCAAACTGAAATTTAAAGCAATTTTTTTTCACTATTACGAGACAGTGTAACGTATAACCTATGTGTATTGTTACGTATTTTCGGGGCAACTCGCTGTTCTGGGGCTTAATAGTTTAAAATTCGTATTCTACGTTTCAAATAGTTAAATTTTGCTATTTGTGGCATCAAAATCGGCCGACTATAACCGGAGATACGGAGGTATCGGTTTCCCCTGTGTTTTTCTATGGGGTTTCTAGAAATCTCGAGAAATATTGGTCCTAGGGCCTCGATCTCTTCACTTTCGGGGACTAATTTTTGGCGCCAAATTTGGCAATATTTCGCCAAAAGTCGCCAACCTTGGCGACATTTTGGTCATTTGGCGCGATTTTCCCTATAGGGCCTGAAAGTTGGTTTTCCTGCATTAAAAATACACAATAACCTAACATTTCTCTTCTATCACGTAATCAAAATTCCCGCTTTATATAGAATCTTCGAGAAATATACTTTTCTGGAAGCTACCCGCAGCTTCTCCGTCCTCTATATATACCGGCGCGCTTCAGAAGCCCCAGTTCAGTGTGAGTGAGCACCCGTATTGTGAATAGAGCTCTCTGAGAGAGTACGCTTGCTTTGTGAATTGATAGTGCTATAGAAGCTGTGTTTTGGCTTGCTTTCCGAAGCTGTTTTGAAAGTTATGTGTGCAAATTCTTCATTACTGTGTCTTAAGGGATTGTGTACGATAGCCCTTGAATATTTTCACTGAATTTTTGACTGTGAAAGTGACTTATTTTGTGTCAGAAATACAGCATTTGTGAGAGCTTCAGATCTAATCGGACTGTTAAAAGCACATTACTGTTTCATTGTGCTTGTGACTTTTGTACAGCTGATTGTTCGACGAAGTTCTGGAAGCAATAAAGTTTGTGTTCCATCCTGACAAGTGACTTTTTACTAGAACTTTCTACACCAACTGGACTTTAGAACGACGAACCCCAGGAGTAGCAGAGTATTTCAGCAACAGTATATAGGTTGTCTCAAAAATATTTCGGCAAACTTCTACTTTTAGGGATGACAGGATACGGAATAGGGAAAAATAACTCTATAGCAGTTCTGATTGGAGTAATCACGGAAAAGTGGTAAAAGAGGAAGAAGATTTAAAGATTCCTGTAAATTCCTGTAAATATCTCTTTTATGTACATTTTTACAGAGAAGCGATATTTACAGGAATAATCTGTAGAACAACAAGGGGAGTCCTCAAAGCTATCATATTTATCAATAACCTGTGGAGTATGTAATGCATCTTTTGGCAAGAATTATTAACGCTGCTGCTACAATTGAAGAAACTTTCAGTTTGTTTGAGCGTAGCCGGTAATCAAAGAGTCTTCATTTTGAGGCATGTTTAGAGTTTGATGGTGCATACTTCAAACATATGCTGCATGAAATGCTGTATGCATACTATGAGCTGTATTCATCTAGCGCAACATTCGTACACTTGATGGCCAATAAATGTTTCCAATGAATCATTCCCCTGAGTCCTTTCAGATCTTTTAACTCTGCAAATAATTTTCCTTCATGTTTCTGGTTATGGTTTGTTATTCAACTTCTAATCTTTATAACGCTACCAACTTCTTCTATAAGATTGTCGCAATATTTTTGAGACCCTATATATATACAAAGCAACATTATCATCACGCATGTATAATTCAGTAAGCCAAAAATACTGTAATTAAATATTCAAGTATATTTAACTATAAACAACGTATAAATTTTACGGGCATTCATTTGATATCTCTAAATTACCTAATCTTATGAACTAAATATCTGTGAAAATGCAATTTTAATGGAAAATTTACTAGCTGTTCAGCTAACATTACTTTTGCACAGCATTTTCCTATTCTGTAGTGAGAAAACCGATAGAGCTGCATCATTTGAACCCCAAATGAGGGACTGGGCCAAATTCCAAACGTAGACACATTAATCAATATACTGATATCACTGGAAGCGACGGATAAATTAATGAAGACATCCCAAGACTGGCTGCAACACTTTGCTCATCAATTTGAAACCCTTTGCTTAAAACGTCTACTGCTTAACAATAACTTATAAAGTATAATTATCACCAAAGTTAGAGTAACACGGGTCTGCTTTAACGTAAACATATACAGATAATTACGCTTTTGTTTATTAAACGAGCTGCAATTAGTACGAAGTGCAGCTTAATGCGAAAAAGATGTAGCTTTTAGTACTTATGCTTTCAGTTCCCATTTTATTTCGGTTTTAGTTAGCTCTCTGTATAATGGAATTTTGAAGTAAATTGGAATAAGATAGAGTGATAAATTCAAATATATTGCTAATAAAAATCTTTAATGTTGCAATATTATTTTAATTTAATTGCATTGACTTCAGAACTTTTCCCTCCTATTTGATATCATTTCATTAAAATTTTACTGATTGACAATAAATTATATATATATATTTTTTTTTACTGAAAATAATAAAATATGCATTCCTTCATTTAGAGCGTATTTCGAATGCACAGATAATTAAGCGTTTAGTTCTCAGCTCCATGTTGTTAGCAGTAAGTGCACGGCAATGCAAAATTTCTATATTTTGATATTTTTAGCTCGCATTTGTTCATTTTAAGTTAACTTATCTCTTGAATAAATTCTCCTATTTCAATCGAAACAAGAAAGATAAATCATTCGAAATCGTAATTTATAAGGAAATTTCATTCTCATTTGGTGTATGTACTCCTGGATAGAAAGTCACCAAGGTCAATGAGAAAAGACTCTGAACTATTTTATTAAGTTACCATTCTATAAGCAAAACTAATCTAAATTCTTATTCTAAAAAATGTGGTAAGTAACCACCTTCTGTAAGTATGTTTACGAGAATTCTTTTACGTTCCCTTATAATTTTGATTTAAATGCTAACAGCATACATAGTGCATTTACATTTCTTGGCAGTCCTTGCATACTTACACACATAAAAATGTGAGCACAAATGAAAACACCTCACGCAATACAATTAACAATGACTTTAAGGCGAGAAATAGCAAAAAATCTAATTTATAGAAGAGTAAATATTGAATCTCAATGTGGTACGAAAACCTTATATGTTTAGAAATTGAAAAGCGAAATTGACTTTTCTTAAACAGTCCAAGTTTTACATTTTCCTCACTTGTATTTCAACATTCTCACATTCTAGAGGCTTTTAGAGGCTTAGGCTGCTATTTATTTCTTTAAATGTGACCCTCCACCATTTTTTTAGATTGTACGTAGAAGCAAAAAGACAGATTGGAATAAAAATATACATCAGGAAGTTTATAAATCTGAAAAATGTGTACATTTATTTTTATACAAATTAATAAAACTTTACTGTAACCAATTCTTGGGGTCCGTATTCAATTCCTGACCTGGTCTTGGGTGTTAACTTGTCCGTACATTCATAGGGGGTAACGCTAGTCGCACACCGGGGGCTACCATACTAAAATGGAGAGTAATCTTGACCACACTAGTTTCAAATGCATGATAATCCCGACCATAAATAAACTCCACTGGAATGCATAATGGCCTTAGATGTTAGGCTCGAGTTGTTTGGAGAACGATTCAAATAAAATATGTTGAAGAAAAATATACCATACTATGAAAAACCACCACAAAATTTCACTTTAGGTATCTTTCTAAATATTGTCACCTATTGAAACAATTCGCTCTACAAGCAGTTAGGTAAAAATTTTTAAGAACCACAATTCTTGAAAAATCAGTTCACATTAAATCTAATATCATAAATGTGAATAGACTGATTTTCAAGTATTTTTTCCATCATAATAGTTATTCAGTTTTGAAACATTTGTATAATTACTATTGTAAATGGATAGATCTACTACAGTATTTAAATAGAATTCAATTTATCTGAATACGTAATGAATTAAGACGCCAAAATCTGATAAATGACATCCATAAATAAAATGTGAGTGTAAATATATATGCTCTGTATAATTAGAAAAATCATTTGCATGAACTTCATATTCGTAATAACATACGCTATTATGATATTTATCGAAAGAAACTTGTTTAAATAATGTTATTTGCTCTGGAAATCTCGACATTTTTGCTTGATTTCGCTGTGAAAAAATCCATCGACCGTTTATATGCTAATTTTTTGGTATGGAAATATAACTTATTACCCAGCTTCAGTGAATTACAAATTGCAATTATCTGAGTAAATAACATGAACAAACGCTGGCCAGACAACCGGTCTCGTCAGATTCTCAGCAAAACGAGAAGAAAAACCAATTAAATTCCAAAAGCTTCATTCAAAATAAAGAATAATGTTTTCATCTACTAATGTAAAAAGAAATGTAAAGACATATATCATGTTAAGTCACTGTATAAGTTTTATCTAACAATGACGTGTGCTAATACAGAAATAAAGAAAAATGGAATGTACGGAGTTCGTAAAAGCTACTAGAAATAGCCAACGAAAAATATAGGATTCATTTTTCATTTTGGCAAGTATGCTAATAGTGATATTGCATGTCGACTTTTGCTAAATGAACAAGGTAAATATTCACTATAGGATTCATTCTGGGAAAAAAAAAAGTTGTTAACAGGGAAAAATGTTAACAAAACTAAAGTCTTTTAGTCGATTTGCTATTTGATATGCGTACAGCTTCCAGCACTGTAGAACGTAATTGAATTATATTTGGTTTTTGAAAGATTTCTGACCGAATATGTTGTTTATAAATACGTTCTAAGAAATATTTTTATTGGAATAGAAATATGTATTCTAACCTATTTTTAGTGCGTGATTGTCGTTTATGCCAATTTTACATGATTACTAAGATATGTAATGTGAATTTAATTTTACATATTTCAATGAAAAAAACATTTAATTAAAATCTTCATAAATGTAAATTTTTAGCTTCACCTAATGATCGCATTACACTGAAAACGACAGTAATTAATTTTTTTTTTCGAACTAAAAAGAAATTCACTTATAATAGTAAGCTAATATGGTTTAATATTAAAGCAGTACAAATAAGACAGCATTTCTGTATATTAAGTTGGAAACTCAGTAAATTTAAAACTATTTCCTGCATTTAAAAGACGCTTAATTGGGTCTAAAAACATTTGTGGTAAAAATAAATAAAATTAAAATGAAAAAGTAAATTTTCATATCATATATGCTATTACTAAATTTATCTAGTATAATTGAATTAAAATATGCAGATTAAGGTTTCAGGTAAGCTTTTAAAATACTATAAAAATGAATTACATGAAAATGAAATTGTTATTACAAAAGGAAGTGATTTATTTAATAGAATTCAATGAATTATTAACTATTCATTTAATGCTGTTAAATAAATATGAATAACAATGAACATTTTTTGTTAATAATTCTTAATAACGATAAATGTTAAAAATTTAAAAAAATAAAAATGGTCAATAATAATAAGTAAAATTTGTATGAAGTAAGTTTTTAAAGGGAAATTTCGACATTGCATCAAAACTTTATTATTCGCATTGCGGAAGAGGTAAGTAGAACAGGAGGAAAATAAATTTTAGATAAATATACTTGGCTATTAAATCTCTAATTTTATTTTTAAAATTTAAAAATTAACAAGACCGTTATGTTATCTCTTTAAATATGCTCGAATGCATTAGAAATTAATTGAAGTTATGTTAATGAAAAAGTTAAATTGCTATAATGTGAACAGCACCGACTTAAACATGTATAAAATCTTGTTTCGTATGGTACATGTTAGCAAGAAATATTGTAGGTACTATCATAATTATATTTTTAAAAGTAATTAGAATAAAAGCTTTCGTACTTTTTAAAATTCTCTTCCTGAATAGCTTTATTAACAAATATGAACAATTATTATTTTCTTTTTACTGAAAGGATGGTTCTTCTCCTGTATGGTCAGACAGAGTAATAGCAAAAGTAGCATTTTAGCTATCTGAATATAAATTTTTTATTAAGTATTATTCTTTTAAGTGCATAAATATAACCCTAAGATTAAACGAACACAAATCATACTAAACGCGGTGTTTCATGAAATTCCTCTCTCACTTTTGAGTAATTTATTTACTTTCTAATATTTTATTACAGAAGATTTATTGATGTATTCCATACCGTATGATACTTCTTTTACGAACATCCAATAATTAGAATTTAAGTAAACTCTTTTTGGAAGGAAACCATAAAACGAGTAGTTCTAGACTTTGCTGAGTAGTTTCTCTGTGAACTTTTGAAGATTATTTGATTTGTCTATGGAATTAAATGGAAGAATTTTACCAAATTACAGGAAAATATCTAATTAATATTGACAAACACTAACATTTCTAGAGGCATCTATGGTTTAAATCTCCATTCAATTTCTTTTATTCCGACATATTTTATAAGATATTTTTTAATGGGCTGCCTTTGAAAAGTATTTATATTTCAAAGACATTCAATGAATATTTAGATGTTCTCTGAAAACCTTTCAAAGCAGATATCCTTCAATATGCATCAACAAAAAACAATGGCAACAAAAATCTTGAATCTCTATAGTTTTAAAATATACAGCTGGTGTCATTTGATCGGAACGAAAAACATGATTTTTTCTTTCAAAAACATATTTTTTATTGCATTTACAAGCAGAGGAATTCTTAAACACCTACCAGCTTCAGATCATTATTTACCAGCGAGAAATACTTTTACGTGCATGCAAATATATTCTGTGTTTTACACGCATCGTCTGCATGTCCAAACAGGAATTTGCACCATTTCTAATGTTTCGCGGTATCTTAACGACCTCTTGGCATGTCAGAAAGCGATGAAAAGTAAATATTAGGATAGGGAAAATAAATAAGCTATATTTTCAAAGAAATGCTGTATGTAGAGAGGACATGAGATGTGGAATTTTCGCCTCGCATAAATGTGAAGAACACCTGGTTATAAACATGTTTGTATTTTTTTAATAGTAGATTTACCTTACCAAATCATCCTTTTCTTACTTCTTTCTATATTTTTTGAAAAATATATGTATTTGAAATATGTTTAACGCTATAAATTTTTATTGACACAAATAAAAATTATAAACATATTATAACATAACAGAAAACACTCAACAAAAAAAAATTATATATAAAAGATTGAATAATCAAAACTTTGTTAAATACCATGCATGAATTGTACTTAGCATCCTTACACGTGCGTCAAGGGAGACATATTTATCCCCCCTCAGCTAACGAAGTGTGTGTGGTCAGATGACGATTGGAAATGTTTTTTTCAAACATTTAATTATTTCATAATATAATATATTGATATAAAAATGTCTGGTACAATTAGAATGCTTATAGTAAATATCCATTGGCAGAGCGATTGGGATTCAAAGCGGGCTATTTTGAATTATTAAACATTGGTCGCTTAGTTGTCACAGATCTCGTAAAGCAATGTAGTGGGTCCTACAATTCTGTTTCCCTTCATCAACGTACAATAAAAAATGATAATAGTCGTTTTCCTACTAACTGGTATTTAAACTATGAATTGATTTCAACAAGCACATATAATCATACAAGCTTCAAGCACATAACCTTTAAAATATAAAGCAGAAGCAAAAGTAAAAGCTATAAAAATGCATTAATAAAATGGATAAAACAATGCACGCTGTTTGTCCCAGCATATATGAAATCTGATTAAGACTAAATTAAGTTTCATTCAGCCTCTAGCTCCTAGGGGGTATATACTCGTATATACAGGGTACATCACAATTTCCACCAGGGTTTGGAAAGCTTATAAATAAATAAATATATGTATATATATATATATATATATATATATATATATATATATATATATATTACCAGTACAACAACAAAGTTGACTTTATTGGAGACTGAAATGTTACGAGTTTCATTTCATAAAAGTCCAAAATGATAACCTTTCGTGAGAGCGACTTATTAATGCAATTTTGATGGGGGTGGGGGTTTAGGTGGAGGCAATTAGTTAGTCGGTGAGGGCAGTTAGAAAATTGACATACACATCCATTTTATAGAAGTTTAATAGGATGTTTTAAATTAATATTTTTTTAATTGGGGCGGACGCCCCTCCGCCCCCATCTATAATCCGTCTTGCGTGATGAAATGAAACGCAAAAAAGGAGGCAAAATAGACGAAAGTATGAAGCGTGGAAGCATGGAATGAAGGCAAAGTAAACCAAAAAATAGATTAGAAAAGATATGATGTAAAAAATAAGATCTATAAAAGGATGAACTTAATTCGCCATGGCCATTACTCAAAATATATTATAAGAATAGTATAATAAGATACATAAAAGTGATATAAGTCACTAAAGTCAAAATGCACAAATTTGCAGCTATGTTTTGTCTTGAAACAATTTTAATATACAGGAGTATTGCCTAGTTATGGTAAAGTTGTATATATGCATCAAAATTAATCGGGGTGTAAAATAAAAAGATCGAAAGTATCTTAAGTAAAAAATAATAAAAGTAAAAATCAATATTCTGTAATAAAAGTGCTAAAGTACTGCATCCTGGTACAGAAAAGTTTGTGCCTACAGCACATTTTCCTTTCTGTTTCGCTTTGTATTACCATGTTTTTACTGAAAACAAAATGAGTTTAAATCGACCTATGCAACATTGAATATAATGACTGTGAATGTTTACAACACTGAATATTTAAAACGTGACACCATATGTTTTAATTATACTGCAAAAGATGCGATAAAAGAACAAAAGTTTTCTATGTTTTCCTTTAACAGCCTTCCACAAAGGTGTATTAACTTATAAAAAAGGGGAAAAAATTTTTACATGACATCCAGGAAAAATAATCTTCCCCAAGTCCATAAATACAATTAGAATTAACTTTTGTAGTAACGCTACTCCATTGTAATCTTCAGAGACATACAATGATGCCTTAATAAAATGCTACCGTAACAAATTTTTTAATGTTAATTTTTAGAAGTAATTTTTTTCACAAAACATAAAACTAAGCACACTGATTAAAAAATCCTTCTGTTATTAGGGAAAGAGATTAATTACAAGAGCTAGACCGATATTTATATTTTTAATATAAATATTTAATAAAATATTTATATGTAACATTCAATTTGTTGAGGTTTTGCTTTTAGGTTTTAATAACAAATACCGTGACGACAGTAAAGTAAACAATAATACAACGATGAGTTTCTTATGTGAATGGAAAAACTTCAAACACTTAAAGCTGCTAAATCTATTTAAACTGAACGTTAAATCTCTGCTGCAGTCTTTTTTTATCACCCGTCAAACAGGGAGTCAGTAGGTGCCATTAAAGAATTAAAAATGACTCTTGCAAGGATATAATTTCAATTCCTTGATACATCCTTGCGAAATTTGCGTGACTTGGGTTCGTAAAATTCGGTATTAGCCCGGTTGAAAATGCCGTCCACGTATTCAACGTTGAACAATGGGTGTGAAAATAGGAACTTAGCAGATATTGTCCGGGTTTTTTTTTCTTTCTAGTCTCCGAAATGCATTGAAAAAGGAATAGACAAACACATGCTTATCAAAAACGTCTATTGTTCTGAGATGATTTTAAATGCTTGTTTGATTAAAAAATAAACACATTTAGTAATACCGCTTTTAAATTTAATATTTCTAAGATAAATATTTATATATATTTCTTTTAAAATAAACTTTGGAAGAAGAGTGTTGATAGAGAGACATGTTCCCCGTATATATGTGGAAGATGCCACAATTACAGGAGTTTATTTAAAATTAAATTTATCAATCATGTATATAATTGGAAGGAATCAATAAGTATATTTAGTCCATAAAGTCTGAGAAGCACAACGGATATTTTCTTATCATTTCAAATTTTGGCTCTATTAAGCAAAACATCCATATAAATGGCGACTTCCTCAGATTAACCTTATGCATTTTTGTTTATAACACCATTAGTGAAATAATGCCCCAAGTTAAAAGAATATCACTTTCTTTAAATTTTCAATTTAATTTTTGTTATTTTATTTTATTATTATTTTTTTTTATTTTATATCAGGTGAAAAAATGTGCGCAAGTTCGTTCTATAATAAAACATATTTAGTAATATATATGTAATATACAAGTTTCAATAAACAAATGAAAAATATTTTTATAATAATATAAGAAGAAAAAGAACTGATTTAGTCAGTTGTTTTGTACATTCGTAAAATATTCGAAAAAATAGCAGTTACGAAGAACATTTAGAGTCTGAAAACTAAAAGGCTTAATTAATACTCTAAGAGGCTTGAAACTTTCTTTCAAAACCCAAGTCGATAATGTGTTTTGAGTCAAAATATATGTGAGCATTTTGCACACTAAATGTAAACCAGCTTACAATAGCAAATTGTAATAGGTTTTCTTATTGATTTTTATCTAAATCTTTATGTGTAGTTCCAATTATTTCATTTATTAAACAATAATTTCTTCTATAAATCATTTTTAAATCAAGATATTTAGTTTTAAAAAATAATATTATGTATCTTTTTAAATATGGTATATATATTATAAATATAATCACGTATAATGTAACATTTTCACTGACTATAAAGAAGTCGTATCGTATTCAAATAACGTGAACTTTATTTTTCACTGTAATCACATTCATTTAAAAAAGGAAGGCAATTGAAAGTCCTCCCAAAGGCCAAAGTAATCGGTCAGTGGCTATTAGTATTCCAGTGATGTCCGAACATCCTTACTTTCATTAAGTTATGAAGTCTAATTGAAGCCGTTTAATAACTTTGTACTCCACTTGTTTCACAGTTTTGCAGTCCAATTTTAGGTTTCTATTCGATACAGAATATTGAAGAAAAACAATCAATTTAGTGTTTGAATGCAATTATTTATTGGTTACAAGGAAATAATTAAGAGCGATTATTTAAGGAATAAGTATAAAGCAAATTACATATTCAGAATGCGTTAAAATCTTCTTAAAACTACTGCTTTCGTTTAATAATTTCACATTAAATTTTTTGTCAATTATTCATGCATATTGCTTTGTTTTCATCAAATTTTGATTTTTTAAAACAAAAAAGAAAACCTATGAAGCTAATTCATAAATATATTTATAAATCAGTTCTTATCACTCTAATGAAGAATAGAGAAATTTTGTATATTCATATAAGAAATGAGAGCAATTTAATTTGATTTTCTTGTTTCAACAGTGCATACATGTAGTATTAATGCAATGAAATATACATATGTGTTTCATAATTCAGCATTATGTTTCTAACATTTACTTTTCATTTTGACAAACAGCTGGAATTTAAATATTCTGTATTATTTATTCATCGCAGAAAATAATATATTACTATAGTTATGGAATCGTATACTTTTTCTTCACAACAGTAGTCATGAAAATATTTATGCACCTAAGATTTTAATGTAAAAATGATCATGGATATACCAAAAAGAGTTTTAAATCAAAATATTTGTTCTTAATTTGCATTCAGTCAGAAATGAAATTTCTATAGGCTTTTTAATACATGTATGTAATAAAAAAAACAATAATTAAAAATTTTTCACACCGCAAAATTGAACAGCATTAAATTAGTGCAGATTTTTCCGAAATGCATTATTAAAAAATTGAAACGTCTCATATCTGGCTACATAATTCACGTCATTTTATCAGTTTAAAATAAAAGTGGCTTGTTGTGAATTTATAACTTTTAATTTTCTAAAAATCTTGGTCATTATTTCAATTCAAAATAACTCTAACTATTGCTAATTTTAGGTAGAGGAATTTTGATCGCGTAATCACTTTACAAGAATGATCAAAATAAATGAACGTAATTAATTGTTATATGATTTTTGAGCTTATATACGGGTGCAAATTTTATCAAATAACATTAAAACTTAATTAAAAAAGTAAGACATTGGTAAATTTTAATTCTGAATACTTCATAAGCACAAGGATAAATTTTACATATCAAAAATATGATACAACTGCATTTACTTAGGAGGAAGGGGCGGAAAATAATGTCGTACTTTTGAATTAAAGCAAAACAAATAAATTTTTAATCAGAAACAATCTATTCATAAAAATGGTTTGCTGCATTTTAAAGGAGGAAAAAAGGGAGAGGAACAGCCGTCTATCCTTCTTGGAGGACGAATCCGAAATTGTCCTGAAATTTTAAATATTCATGAGTGTTGCGTTTTACGGAAAGAATTTTATGTATATCTCTCTTTTTTGATACAAAGAGAAATCTATCGAAAGAAATGTTTGGCCCGTTACCTGTTACAGGTTACGTATTAAAAAAATATATTGTTTAACCTGGCCCCTATGTTAAAAAACTCATAAAGATGCCAAAATTCGTATTATTAGCTTCACTAGTTTTCGCTAAAGAACATATTGACGTAGGACAGAACGATATGACTTCCAGTGCACCTAAAATATCAAGCATTAGAATACGTATGTAAATAAATAAATATGTAAGCGCGTACAATACACAGTTCGATACATCGACTAAAAAAAGGCTCTTGCATGTTTACAGTTATTGGTGTATGTTTATATTTTTTAATTTAGTTAGGTATTCGTCAATATATGTTGAACACATTTAAGTTATTTAACAAGGGAGTGGTTCCATTAAATTCATTGCGAGCTGTTCATATGGGCGGAAGGTTATGTAAGCCTCTGGATAGCGGCCAACGTTTTCATTTTCTGACTTAAAATTCATAGAAGGAGTGGCTGAAATTTATGCCATGCCTCACATATATAGACGTGGTTTTCCATTAAGCGGCATTCGCTATTAAATTGAAAACATACTTTAACGTAATACCATACGCAATGTATTAATGAAAGTTGTGATTAAATTCATATGACGATCTATTTGATACAAAATGTAAGTAAAGCTTTGAAAAAACATCGATCTAAAAGAAAAGAAAGTTTCTCACATTGTTAAAAATGCATTGAAAAAATAAATAAATAAATAAATAAATAATAAAAATAAAATAGGTAAATGTAACTAACCGTGTAAAATATCTATTTGACATGTTATTTACAAATTATTTTCACATTTTTTTTATCCTTTAGAATTTGTAAAAAATCTTTTTAAAATATTTTTTTAAGAAATGATTTTTGAGGGAAAAGTTTTATTTGTAAACAACATCAATCATATCAGTTGAACAGAGATATGTACAAATTCTATACAATTATAATAAAGAGACAGGGTTTGTATGTTCTAATACGCGAATCTCCGAAACTACCAGTCCGATTTGAAAATTTATTTTTGTGTTAAATAATCTGTTTAACAGAGAAGATTTTAGTCTATAATGCAAAAGTTTGCAATACCATTGAGACGATAATATGCGAGATACTCTAATATCCTTAAATATTGACCATAGACCTGCAAAATAAATTAAGAAACATTTAAAAAAGGTACCAAATTTCATAGTATCTTTTAAAATTTACAGGAGATTATATCACTTCCCGAAAAAAAAATGTCGGATTTTCTAAAATATAGCACAGATTGTGATATACAAAATTTCAGCCTTATGCCATAAAAAGGCTCCGAGATATGTTGAAATGAAATTGGTTAGGGACTACACAATACCAGTATTAACAAAAATAGTATGTACTTATGTACGATTTCTTAAACGTGAACATACGACGTGATGTTTTCCCTTTGGGGGTCATTAAATTTTTTTTAAGTCCATACTTTTTAGGGTAAAAGGTTGAACTTTTGTACAAAAACTGTATAATGTAAAGGGCTAATTTAAAAAATGGAAATTTCTTTTATATCGGGGACTTATAAAATTATAAATTTTGTATTCACTTCAATTTAATCCCCCGAAAATTTTAATTTATGCATAAAACATAATTGGATGTTTCTTCCATTAACTAAAAATTCCTGTTGTGTATTTAAAGCAAACTTTTGAAAAAAAATCATCGCTTGTGAGAGAAAGTTTTCAACTTATTGAACTTCTAAATCTGGCGTTTAGAAAAAAGTTAGGACCTCAAAAGTTCTTCAAAGGTTTATGCTTGGCGTTTATTCCGTAACGGGGAGCAATGATGCTGTTTTTCTTGCAACCATGTCGGCAGGAGATGAAGGAATCCTTAATCTAAAGTTAATTGGGTTTATACAGTTTTTCAATCAAACGGTTTTCTGAAAACTTCACCCTTTAAACATTTTGTGGAATAGCGCAAGTAATGTGACAATGAGTGCATCAATAATGTGTCAAACACTACCTCTACAAACTCTTTCATCATCTGAAAATATTGATAAGCTGCAATCCGGAATGAACATTGAATTCTAGTTTACCTTTCAACTCTAAAAACTGTTCTGAAATAATGTACCTCGTAGTAAAAGATTGTAATGCTTGATTCTTCCTTAGAGATGTAATTATTTAGTGTGCCATACAAAATCAATATGTTTCTATGAAAATAAATATGAATTATAGAACTTTGAAGCTAATTTTCTAAATTCTTGTTTGATCTTTGAGCATATTTTTCTTTTATAAAGAAACAAAATAAAAGTATTTATAGCAAGTAACATACAATTTTCTTTTTTCTTGTTATTTCATTATTCAATTCAATTTATGAAAATAAAAGTAGCAAATTTTTTGAACAAATTTTCCCCATGATTTTTAGGACTTAATTTAAAAAATCAATATTTTTTTTCTGAATTTACAGGAAAAAATGTCTAACTAACCATGCATTAAATATTAATTAACCAGTTTGTCATAAAATGCTAAAAATTGTATTCTCTGTACATTATTAACTTTTATGGAAATTAAAACACTAGTTTTATATTCAGGAAATATGTCTTATTATAAATTTTGGAATTGCTCAATATTTTATAAATGTCAGTGTACATACTTTCAACATTCAGTTTTACAAAAACTCATAAAATAGCATTCTACTGCATACTTCTTCTTACTGTTGTTTCGATTACATGTAAGTCAGGAATGTATCTCATTTTGTGCTAGTTGTCATGCAGAAATAATATTGTAGTAGGTTACGTTACACAACCGCTATTTATAATGATATGCTGGTTAGGAAATAGATATAGAAACGTAAGCTTTCATGCATATAATATGGGACGTAGATGCATAGACTCACGCATAGGCGTGTGAACTTATTTAATTGCACATACTAAGATATGTAGTGTGAAAAGCGCTACAGCCGTGCACTCCTGTTAATTAAAACTTATAGATTTCTAACCGTACTAAAGTGCTTGATAATGTTTAGCACCTGAACTGTATTTCAATATGCATTTATTGAGTAATTAGTCGTCATCATCTACCTGTGCAAAGATACGAAACTGAAAGTAAAGATTTTGTGTAGAATTGATACTTAAAGTATGAATCTTTAAACGTTCTTACTATACACGAGAAACACAATTCATGACATGTTGAGTTAAATACAGAGTGAATCTAAACTCTTGGGCAAAACTTTAAGGGGTGATAGGGCACAAAATAAGGAATCAGAATCACATAGCAATGTGGGGTCGGCAACATCGTCTTCGTATAGCTGTTAATAATCACTTCGGAAAAAGTGCAGGAACAACAGTGCACTTGCCAACCATTGTTCGTCAGAAACTAGTGTATTTTTCTCCAAAAACAGAAGACTAAAATGGATAGTTTAAAAAGTTTATTTTATTTCATGGATGAAATTTTCGGAGACGAGCCTATTGCTTATGAAACTTGGTAAAGAAATTAGACGGACACTTCAATGCTTTTCCAAAAGTGATTATTACCGGGTAAGTTAAAACTGAGTTTCACCCCAGATTGCTATGTGATTACGATTCCTCATTGTGTGCCCTATCACCCCTTAAAGTTTTGCCCAAGAGTTTAGATTCACCCTGTATATAGTCGCACTATTGAAATATCAATAAAATAAAATTGTGCATTTCCACCGATGAAATTTTTCACACGGATCACAAAAGAGTTTTTCTTTAAAAACCTGAATTTTATTAACTCAAAAGGTTTATTCATAAATTTTGATACTGTATTTATTGATATTGTGTCAGAATAATTTATGCTTGGGAAGTTGCTTTTTTAGTTAAGTTCTACCTAAAAATTTTCAACGATAATACTTTCTTACTGCATGCATGGCAAAAAAGAAACATGATTTATTGAGTAAAATCTTTAAACTTTCTTTTGATGCTTCAATTACTTACTACAACAAAAGGTTTCGTATCCCGAACCCATCATTATTTACAAGTATTACACAAGAAAGAATGTGCCAAATTACCTATCTGCTTCATTTGCATTTACAGTCTGCCTGTTTCCGACGTTATTATCATCTCTGCAATGTTTATGCTGCAAAAAGAGAGATTCTAAGAGTTTCTCTATCTGTACATTCCACAAATCCTCCAAAGGGGTGTTCTTGGCTTCCCTCCAGCATCTTTACGAAGCTGATCATTCTTCGTAACACGGCGTGTTTGCCAGAGATTGACAGACCTGTGCGAATCTCTAAAGAGCCGGGGCACATCGCGAAAATTTTTCATTTTGCTTCTAGATCTGGTTCCGTCAGTATAAACGAAACTTCATAAGAAGACGAAGCTCTTATGCATATTTATTTCTAAATTTTGCATTACAATTTAACATTTTCAACCTCCGATTAGTCATACAAGCTTAGTGATGTGCATGGTGTCATCATACAATCAACGGTTGTATGATGTTATGTTCTTTATGTCTTCAGTATAATATCATTTTAATGACTCACTTCAGAAGATCCATATATAAATTTACTCGCCTGTAACATATCTAGCCTATCTGCTATCTGTTATAATGAACATTTAAACGATGTACTTCTTTCAGTTATCCCAACACTTCTATTATAACCCTCAATAATCGAAAATATACTCCTCTAAAGGTAACCAGCGCAATATATGATAACATTTGGTGATTGTAAAACGTAAATCAAAAATTTTAGTTTAAAATGATGCTTATTAGTTCCTTCAGTATTTTTTTTAACGGGCAGGCATTTGCCGTTTAGGTACTTTCCACTAGAATTGCCCAAAGGTATTGAAGCTATTTTGCTATGGGGCCACACAGTGACTTGCCACCGTTACCCACTATGAAGGGACGGGCAAGCTAACTTGCATGCCCAAGCCAGGATTCGAACATAGACCCAAGGTCTGATAGAATGTTTCTTAAGCCACTACAACATTTGGGGGCTCTTCAGTATTTGTAAACATTATGGTTCAGCTTTGTATTAGCTTGTGGAAGTTTTTTCGCTTTGTTGACGCATGTTTTATAAGTTATTAAAAATAATAACTATTAAATATTAAATGAGAGCATAGTGATATCAATACTTCTTATGCTCTAGAGAATTTTTGAACATTTTTTAAAAATTTAATCTAATTTGTAAAATCCTAGTGCGTTCTAAAAAAATATCCGGAAGACTAATGCTGAATGCAGATCTCATTGCGTTTTAACGTTAAAAAAGGGGTGAAACATAATAATATTTTAACCTAGGAAAAATACATGTTTTGAATTTTGAATTTTGTTTGACAAAACAGAAAAAGATCTTTTGTTAATTTTTGTTTAATAAAAGACATCATATTTAATGTACATAATGTACATTCTTTGAAAAAATCGTTTTTAAAATTGAACACGTTTAGTTAAAAAGTAAAAAATAACAAAATAACAAATTTCAGTTGTTTTTCATAAAACATTATTTTTTTCTATAAAGAATATTGCATTTATTTTTACGAAATTTTTAGAAAAGTATGTTAAACAAACAATAGCACTGTAATACTCGGTGAAGCGTAAAACGTTGCTTTGAAAATTTTATTTCTTTAAGAATATTTTTCTGTTTCGGTTCTCTCAAAACATTTTTGGTCCTAAAAGTTTTTAGCATTACTTAATTTCACCTTTAAATATTATATACTACATACATTCTATTAAGAAAAGATTAAAAGATCTATAGTTTTGTAGAATAACAAATGCTATTTACAAAGACGAAATTAAGTTTCATTAAAGTCTTTAGATTCCATTTCATTTACACAACTATAGATTTTCATGTGAATTTTTACAATGAATGATAATCTAAAGCTTAATTTAAAGTGCATTGAACTTTTACAAGTGAAGGATATAATTTAGTTGTATCAATGCAGTATCAAGTTTTTCTTTTTAACCTAGAAAAATATTTTCTTTGTTCACTTTACTGTAAGTTATTTATTTCGTCGAACATGATTTTCTGACTACATTTTGTCTAATAACCCTATTATACTTTCTTTTTCGGGTGGTACACATCTATTTCCGCAAAGCCATTATTTTATTTTTCTTATGTTAACGTTGAAAAGGCGGTATTTTTGATGAAAAGATACATATATATCTTTCACCGACATAAATGATCGTATTTAATGTACTTTACGCAAAACCAAATAATGCATCAAGGCCAAAATGAGCATTTTAAAACTTTAAGGTTTAAGTGCATGTTTATTTTAACGTTTATCTAAAAAATCATGCCAGATTTTATATGTGCGGGCAATGTTAAATTGCAAATAGGCATTGTAATAAACTAAAGTTATAGAAATGTACATTGAATGAGGCTGTTTAAAAACATAGAGAATTGCACATACCATTGACTACAACGCAGTTGAATGTCATTAAAAGTAATACTGCACATAATTCTATCTATATATAGCGTGTCTAAAAAAGTTGGCAAACGAATTTATTTTTCATCGATTAAAGGTAAGTGGGCAATGTAAATTGAAAAAAAAATATTCAAAATGAGGTCGTGAATAAGACTACGAGCAAAAATTCCTCTCGTACATGCACAAAAAGTTACACTTTTTAAATTTGTATACTATACTCGTTCAAAAAATCCCCATTTAGTAAAATGTGGCCCATATACTGGTGAAGTGATGCACCAAATTTCAGCCTTTCATCATACAACGTTTCAGCGATATCTGTAAAGTTCATGGGGGCTATACAAGATTTTGGATGTAAATGTTTATTGCTAGAGTGGAAAAAATATTTTCTTTCTTAATTTCTGTACGACTCCTGAAGTGCGATCATTGGACATGGTTTTTTCCCCTGAGAGCCATTGAAAAATGGTTCAAGACAGGGTTATATGTATCTTCATATTTCTGGCACCTTTTATTATGTAATTCTCAAATTTTTTGAGTCACATCATTAGTGTATGGGTCACATTTTACTAGCTTGGGTTACTAGTATGGGGTCGTATACAAATAGTATAGATTTTAACTTTTTGAAAATTAATGAGGAGATTTTTCGTAGAGTAATCTTTTCTTGTTGTTGTTGTTGTCGTCGTGTCCAGGGATAGAAGACTGCAGTGTCACCGGAAGATGGGTGCCATTGCCCCGAAGAGGTTGGACTTATGCGTTGGCCCCTAATTTTGAACCAATTCCAGAGGAGAGACAAACCACCCTGAAATCGGCACCAACAGAGATACTGCTTAACAACTTTGAGGACATTGGAGCCACGACGGATTTTACGTGCACCTGCTCCCATTAGTGTACACGGTCACACAGCAGTCGAGCCGACAGGGAGTTGACACTCCCAAGCACTGGCCAATACGGATGCTGCTTCACTTGATGTGTTCTTATGGGAACGGAGTTTAGCACCCAGACCACTGCGGGACTAGTAATCTTTCAATTTACATTGCTATCTTATTCAAGGAACAGACAAAGAATTAAAGCCCGTTACCAACTTTTTGGGACACCCTGTATTTTCAGTGAATTTTTGTTCACACTAACTTGAGAACATGTAAGATCGATCAATTCTTGATGAAGTAAATTTTAAGATAAATTTGAAAAAATAAATAATTTTTTCAATGACTCGATATTTTTCATAAGACGGTTGTTTGTTCTCCAAAGACTGTATTCTCAAAAAAACTTTCAGTTATAACAGAAGCTGTTAAAATGAATAGAACAGTGTGGTATGCAGGAATCTGTGGCACATGCTTAAAAGACTAGTGATCACAATGCATGAACTTGAAGTGGTCATTACTCAATTATATAGATGCTGATGCATATAAACTTGCATTTTAGGCCTCAATAAATATGTAACCCTAATTATAAGTATCTTAATTATGAAGAATGATCAATTTTTGTGTTGCATTTACTGCAACTAGAAGGGGCTGTACAGACTGTTCTGAAGAATTTTTTTTATCCTAGATAGACTGTAAAGCCATCCGTAACTGATAGACAGTGTAATAAAATGCATAATTGATGGTGTGACACAGCCAGCAAAGGCAAGAACCTGTTTAAAACAGTACGTCTTATTATAGCAGGTCATCAACTTAAACATAAGCAATACATTATTTCAATAGAAATGGCAATTATTTTTTCTCAAGCTTTGAATAACATTTGATAAACATAAATATGAACTTTTATATTTTCTCATATATTGCTATTTTATAAATACTTTTCTTTACTCGCAAGTGTGCAATGGCCATTTTTATGTATCTCGCCATGTATTTTAATATTAACAATTTATTTATGGCTTTGGTAAAAAGCAGCATTTTTAAAACGGGTATTTCAATATTGTTTTATTGGCATTAGTGACTTTTAAAAATTTATCTAAATAACCAAACTTTTTAGGGAAACGAAAATTCCTGTATGAAAAATACGTTCAAACACTGCGTCTTAAGAAATTATTATACAACGGTCCCCAATCAATAGAGAACCCTGTTCTACGCAAGCGAACAAATGGACTGCTCCAGATTTGAAAGCTTACAAGCAAACTCAATTGTCGGAAATTTTAACGAAAATAAAAAGGCTACTTTTGTTCGAAAACAAATAACTGGATTTTATAAAAAAAGAAGCTGGAATTTGAAATAATTTAAAAGAAAAGACTCACATTCTTTTCTTAATCCATTAATTGCGTAATTTTTCGTAGCCTGGACGTGCTCTTCAATAAGTATCGTAATGCTGGTAGAGAATTGTAAAACCTTTTGTTGCCTTTTACAAAGTTTCTTTTTTTAAAGCTGAAGTCGCAGTAAAGTTTCTTTCTTTGTTTCGATTTTTATTTGTCTCGAACTGAGTTTAGTTTTTTTTTATTATAAAATGCTAATTATATTGGAGCAAAAGTCACCAGCATTCGATGCAAGAACTTGAAAACAATTCTAAAGAATTCTGTGTTTTTCTTCTTTTACTCAAATGTAACAGACTACGGTACTTTGCGGCTATATTTTAAAAGGATTAGATTAGCATTTCATGTGTAAAGATAGGCACGAAATAATGCTCCCTCAGACACAATCTCATATATATTTGGAATTCAGTATGTTTACTTATTAATGTTTACTGTACACGCATTATCTTTTTAGGAAATGATGCAAAATTTGGATGAAAATAAAGTGTGATCCATATACTTTAAATATATGCAAAACTTATGTTACATTGACGGAAAGCAGATGAAAAATGTCTTTTGAAAATTACTTGTAATAATTTCTTTGAAATATCTTTAATTTCTACTTGTAGACTAGTATTTGAATCCTAGTTAAATGATAAATCTTCAAAATTGACTTGAAAAAATGTTTCCTCAAGCACATTTGATCAGGCTATTTATTTATTGACGTTTAAAATGCATTATGCTTTTTTACTCTAAAAATATCTCATGCATATCAAAGGTTTTGCAAACTTTCTAAAACATGGATAAAAAAGTCACTTAAAAATTGGAATAAATTGCAATAATTTGGATTGCATTTCTTGTTCTTTTTTGGCATTTCTTATCAATGTACAATACCTTTCTTTTCCATATTGCTCGTTAATGAAGCTAAGCATTTTGTGATGGCTTAATACAACTGATAAAGAAACAGTAACTTTCGCTGAAATTATGATTATTAAATGTATATATTATCGAAAAACTTTTGGCGGAAAATGTGTTGACCATCAAATTCCCTAGTATTTCATTCAACTAAGGAGTCGTTATTGTGCAAAAAAAGGTTCCATTCAATATTTTATGTATTAATGAACAAATTAAAATTAGTTTTTTCCTGAATTATATTAATTACACAATCACACTGCTTCTTACTTTTACAGAAATCGTGGTACAGAAGCTCTATGCTTATGACCATTTTATCGTAATTTATATCAAAAAACACTAGATCAAAACCTGATACGGTTTCAAATCACGCAATAATTGTTTCTTATCCAATGCGTTAAAAAATATTCAGAATATAGCTCTCTTCACTGTTTTATATTAAGAACATGATGCATTTAACAAAACACATTCTGCATTATGTCACGCAAGATAATGGATATCTGCAGGAAATATTAATTATACCTTATTTCGCGAAGAAAAACAAATGCTTATGGAGATAGAAGCAAATAATTTGTATTTATCGCATTGTAAATAATATGGACATGATTAGGTAGAATGCCAAAGGATTTTTACATTTCTCTAATATGCTTTAAAGTATTTTTTTAATTTACGGTTGAATTTTTTCTTGTTCTATAGATGTGTCAGCCTATTGTATTTAATATGGGGGAGCACAAAATTAAAGAATTAAGAAATAAGTATTAAATAACTTTTCAACTACAAAGTTCACTGCTTTAAACTCTAAGGATTTACACCTAAGAATAAATGAAATAGTGACCCAGCAAACACACACCTTCTGGCGGAGTACCTTGCCAGTGCCTTTCTGCCTTTACATCCAGCACTGGCATGGCACTGCAAAAAGTAACTGAATTGTACCAAAAGTGGTCGCCCGAGAAGTACCTTGCCAGAAGCCCAGGAAGGCAACGGCACTCTGCTGGCATACTGCATGTGCCGGCCGTTACTCACAATAAAGGCACTGCCCCATGAAGTTTATAATGCCCAAAATGAAACGGCCGGGTGCCGGCTATTATTAAAAATAAAGGCACTAGCCTGGTACCTTAACAGTGACTACAATATAATGGCACGGTACCGGATTAGTGCCTATTTACAGTAACGCTGCCATAATTAAAATATGAGCCAGTGGCGTATCCGGGGTAGGGGGGGGGGCTTATTCATCAACCCATTCAAAAAAAAAAGACATTGCTTAAGGGTAACATTTTAAGATAAAAAAACTAGATACATGAAAAATTAAAAACAACAGCAAAATTCATTAGTACATCATTTGCAAATTATGTTCGGCCAACATTAGTGAATTGTATGCAGTTTTCAACAAACTGCAATTTTCTTACAATTTTTCATTTTCAAAAGATGTTTTTTTTATGACAGAGGATATAACACATGTCAAAACCTACATAAAATCATTTATAAACAGTTTAATTTCAATATCTCATAATTAAAGAGATTTTATAAATGAGTTATAATATTTTACGGTTTATATATATATATATATATATATATATATATATATATATATATATAAAACTCGGCTGTTCGAGCCTCGTCAGGGAGAGACCCTCCACGAACCCCCCCCCCCCTAATTTTTTAAATTCATTATTGCCATATTAAAACGATATTAATTGACTATGTCATTTTATATCTCATCTTTCGTGTATTTCGCCTGGTAACCCAATGTTGAAATTTTTAGGATTGTAACCTATTTATAGAAAAATACATGTGATGCATATTCTACAGCTTACGAAATACTGTACACTGTAAAAAAAAAAAAAAAAAAAAAAAAAAAAAAAATTCAGAAACGTTTCAGCTAACTGTAAGGCAACTTTTTTCGTAATTGTTTCTCACAAAGCGTGAGAAACATTTATGATAGGTTTTGTGGAAAAACGAACTTTTCAGATTTGTGTCTGAAAAGTTTCCGGTTAAATAATGATATTGCTAGTTTATATAAAATTAAAATATCATTGTTTCTCTTTCAGCAATTATTTATATCTTGTAATTATTTTTGTAAAATGTTTCTTATTTTATGTTTGTGAGGAATTTGAATTTAACTACATACTATCCATTTAGCACGAACGTAGCTTTTAAAACTTATCAAATATATGCACACAAAAGAGTGAATATTCCAATAGTGAAAACTTTTAAGGGGGTGGGGGCTAGAGGGGCATATGCCCCCGTTCATAGCATATACAAGGGGCACAATATTTTCGAATTACCATTGTTTTCCATTCAGGCAAAAAGAAGGGGCGCTGAAAACTCAATTTAGCATGTGGTTTTGAATGCTTTGCTGAGGCCCAGCGACTCATCTAGCGCAGTCGGATGGGAAGGGGCATTTAAAATCCCATACTGAGAAGCAACATGACAAAGAAGGATAGTATTCCCCGGTGCATTTTTTCAATAATGAGAGCGAACAGATTAAACGCGGAAATAAATAGTTAAATGCTTAATGCAAATAACACATTATTATAAAGGCACTTTAATAAAATAGAATAAACAATATGTACGTTTCGGGTGGTACGAAAAGTGCACCCTCCTTCCAGAGCCGTGCTTAGGGGGTGGCAAACTCGGCCATCGCCCAGGGCTCTAACTGTTGAATTCGTGGATATCAGGTGATCAAACTTTCATTAACATTATTTTTTTGACGAAAACCCAAATATTTCGTTTATGGGGGGGGGGTTGAAGCTTTTAAATGTCGATAAAATTAATGCTTTTAAATGTGCAGAATATCTAATTTCCGGTATAGCTTTTCTTTTTTCAAATTTACAACATGTTAAGTAGCTAGATGCAGATTTTACATTATGGAATCTTACTGTATTAAAATCTTAATTAGTTAATGTAATTTACTTAATTACAGAAGCAGTAGCGATTTGTGCTGCGGGGGGGGGGACATGACAAGATCCATAATAATTTAGTAAGTAAAGAAAAGTGAAAGGCCCCTAATTGTTTTTTATCTCGGGCCGCTAAATATGTTTTGCCCAGGGCGTTCTAAAACCCTAAGCACGTTCCTGCCTCATTCACTACGCCCCTACGAAGAAGGGTGGAACCTTTGTACCCCTGAAACGTGCGTATTAGGGGGTGAACGCAGGACGAAAAATAGGCCTCTCGCAAAACAGCCTAAAAGATTTGTCTCGTCTCGTAAAATCCCTATATCATAATGTTAAAAATGCTTCTCTCATCTAACAAGATCCCTGTATCGTAATGTTAAAAATGTTTGTCTCATATTGCAAAAAAGGTGCAAATCTCTGTCTCGTCTCGCATCCATCTCTATGCGTACTGCTCTAAATAAAACTTGAAAAATTCGAATTTACGGTCGATTCCTAGAATTTTTTTTAATGTATCTCTTTTTTTTTGTGGGAATGTATATATATATATCGAAACTTTTAGATATTTCGATTTTTTTTCTTGTGTCCTTTTAATTTTGAATTACTCAAGATTGACTGTATTTTTATTTGTTCTTTAAACCAAGTATTTAACAATATTTTGAGTATAATGCTAGAATTTTTAGTTTTTCTAATAGGTTAAGCATGGATTCAATAGTGGTTTAAATTCCCTTTGTTTTGGAGGTTTGAATACATTCGCTGAAAACGACCAACAAATAATCTCAATAAATATAACCAGACCTGCGAAAACAATTGGAATATTGCATATATTCTAATATCTCCAAATCTGAGACAGCAGTTTTTAACTGGGAAAGATATCTGATGTATTTGCATGTCTCCTTTTTTTATTTATTTATTCTTTTTTTTTTTTTTGCACCTGCCATGAGTTTCGTAAGAAAAGTGAGAATCAAAGTTTAATAGTAGAAGAATCTAAATAGCATTTTTAAATAAATGAGTCTGAACAAACTTAGCACTTCCCTGGAGCCCTGATTTGTTTTATTGTAAATTTTAGCATTAATTACCTGATTTATTATAAAATTAAGTAAGCGTTTTGTTTTACCACTGTTTTATCTAATGTAATAAAATAAATATCAATAGAAACAATTATGAAGGTTGCTAAAAATTTTAATTTAATCTAAAATTCTCTGAAAGAAAAAAAGTACAGAGAGCTGAGCCTCCATGCAAATATAATCCATGATGGCCTTTGTGTAATGCTCGCCCTTCTTATATTTTTGCACCTCTATTCGGGTAGATTTTAAAAGGGGCTGAACATAGAAACAGGGACATAACGAGGAAAAATTTCGTGGGGGGGGTGCCCGAAAGCTAAAAACGCTAGAATTTCTCAAACGCTCGCTAAAAACGCTAGAAAATTGCATGAAATTTACTTGACATCCAATAAACAAAAATTCAAAATTTCGGGAGGGGGGAAGGAGGCAAGCCCCCAGGACACCCACCCGGGCTACGCCCTTGCATGGGAAAAAGTCTTCAATTTTCTTTTCAGAAAAGTTTCAACAAAACTATAAAAAAATTAATAGAAAGTCTAAGGATTTTAGAATAAAATTTATAATTCTGTACATAGGCACCTAATACAGTGTAGTCAATATTTTTATACCATTTTGAACTTGTTTGTATTATTTTAGTTTTAGTACTAAAATATGAGAAAGTCCAAAATGAACTCCTCCACCACCCCCACATCCAATAATAATAATAATAATAATAATATGAACGCCTATCAGAGTTTGATTAAGCCAACTTGCGGTCTCGGGCCGACATCTGATATAAGTCCCATTTATTTAAATGAAATAAAGAAATTTTATGCTAACACTACGAAATATTTACTGGCCCATTACCTCTAAAAAGTGCTGGCCCGGTACATTTTAAACAGTACCACGCCGTTAACTATGCCATGCATGTTTTAGACACATGGGCGCGACAGGCATTTCACCATTACTGGCAATGTAGTGGCGCATATGCATTTTTCAGGCATTGGTATTCCAGTGACTTTAAACTGACGGCAATGCACTGTGCTCTAGGCATACGGCACTTTGCCAGCACGGCGGGTAATCTGCCGTCAGTTTGGGGGCAGTAGTGTGTTTGCTGGGGAGCTTTTAAAAATACAATATCAAAAGACAAATTGATGGCACTGCTACTCGAAATTCCTGATAATCAACTTCAATTGGTCTGTTCAAATTGATAATTAAGTTTTTATTGCTGTTTTGAGCACTTGCATAGTTTTGGTTCATCTCTGCAAACTTGATCTTGAACACATCCCTATAAAAGGATATCTAGTCTATTGTCAAAGCTACTAAGCTGTTGATTCTAATGTCAGGTTGATTTGGATGGATCTTCTTCCATCATTGCTTTTGCAGACTTAATTTTTTTTGTGTTCATGTTTCATAAGTTTTCAGCCACTTTACCCTTCTTCTTTAATGGCACCAGAATACGTCTCGAGTAAAAAGAATATTTTTGGTCCAAAAGAAAACTTTTTGATGAAAAAACGTACTTTTAAAATGAATATCAATACATTATATAAAAATTGGCTATCCAAATAACAGAGTCTCAAAGCATACGTTCATCCGCAACTAGCGCTAATCATTGAAAATTTATTCAACGAAAATGTTCTCCATACCCTGCAAAGTGAAGCACATGATACACTCTCAAGTGCAGTTAAAATCAATTAAACTAAATATTTTTGTATGAAAGTGAAGTTAGAGTAAAATAAACCAACATAATTTTTGTGACAGCCAAATGTTTTCTTTCTTGGTTTCAAAGAACATTCAAAAACCCACGGAAAAGCAAGGTAAATACCAAACATACACAAAATAAAATCAAGGCTGCATTTCGCTGGATAGAAAACAAGGAAAACTTTTCGTTGGAACGAAAATAATCAATGACATTTGATTTTCGAGTAAAAATATACTAAGCATTAATAATAATAAACAATAAGCAGAAGAAAAGAATTTTTAAAAAATCTTTGAATGCAGATCTTTTTTTTTTTTAATCAAAGGATATTTCGCTAGAACCTGAGATGCTCAAGTTCTCTAACTTCAATTCGTTAGTTAAGTATCATAAAAATGTAATAGAAAAATCTAGATTACTTCATCATACATCTAAAAAGTGTGAACTTAAGTACCATCAGAAAAATGTAACAGAAAAAATCTGGATTACTGCATCATAGATTTAGAAAGTGTGAACTTAAGTACCATTAGAAAAATGTAACAGAAAAATCTGGATTACTGCATCATAGATTTAAACAGTGTGAACTTAACGTCATTACATAATCTTCCAGTTACGTCAGGTGGAAGACAGTTTTTCTTCTACTTTTTCTTTTAGCCTCTATCATTTCTTTTCATAGATTTCTGGCTTTATTTTCTATAATAATCATCACAGAAAAAAGGAAGGCTAAAACCATGTTACTAAATATCAAAAACACTTTTACAGACACAATGCTTCAATAAATTTTATTTTTGGTTAAATATATATATATATATATATTTATATATATATATATATATATATATATATATATATATATATATATATACTATATATATATATATATCTATATATATATATATATATATATATATATATATATATATATATATAGTGATAAAAAGCCTCATTCTGAATTTGTCTTAGCATTACAATACATGCATAAAGAATAATAAATTTGTGTACAGTCTTATTTATGCATTGAAGTTTTGTTTACTAATTCATTTAATAGTATTTTATCTCATATAAATAAGCGTCATTAGGTAACAATTTCTCTTTTTAATGTTTCTTTATGTAAAATACATCACACATAAAAAATACTGGTATCAGCATTCACTAGATAGGGACGTTGAAAATAATATATGGCTTTGAAGCATTTTCTTTTCTAATCAGTGTCTTCCCTCCATGTCCACAAGTCGCTTTTTATACTTAAGTAGAATTTTTTTCTTCCCTTATCGCAAAAGAGGGTTTTATATGACCTTTAATTAATAGAAACCACTACACAGCAAACACCTCCGAGCTGTTATCTGCACTTTTAAGATTTTCCCTGTCAAAATGCCAAAGACGTGGACTTTTTTTTCAATCATTTTCCATTCATACCCCCATTTTTTCAGGCTTCATTTTAATTTTCATCCTCTTTGTTGTTAGGGGCCATTAAGAATCAGGATGATAGAAAAATGTCCTAATTTATTCTTTTTCCCCCCACTTTTGGCTGCGTACTTTTATTTTTTTACCCCATTCCAAGTTTTCTTCGTGAATTAATACGATTTTAAATATATTTTTCCCTCTTTTTTTTAGCCTTCTATTGAACGAGCTCAGTAGTGGATTACATTTGAGAGATGGTGAGACGTTATCTAAAATATTTCAAGTTATAATGGGAGGAATTTTTGATGAGATGGGTGAATTAGATTCATATTTAGAAAAAAAAAAAAGAGAATTATATTTAGTGGTTCCATTAAAATTCGCTGATGCGTTCTATCATTTCGTAGATTGCATCTTTCGGTATGCATTTTGGCAGTACTCCCACTATAGTGGTGAAATCTAATTTAATGATGAGTTTTTGTGGTCATTTACTTCCACATATTGAAAAATAATTGTGCTTGTTAATTGCCTAGAGCAAAGGCAAGAATCTAGAAGTGATAAAAATCTTAATTTATATTTTAGAAAAATTCTCGCCTACAATTTTAAAACTTCTCATTATGTTGAAGATAAAAATCTTTGTTTATGACTTTTTTCCGGTATTTAAAAGTTTTTATGCCGGCAATTATATCAGAAATAAATTTAGTTTCTGCATTATTATGTAACTTTATTCTCAGTGAAAATATAATGATTGTTGCATTTAACTCTTCTTTTATCAGGTTGATAAATGCTTACAATTTTTGTTCCCCGTACATTTTGATAATTTAAACGGATTAAATTCAATATGTGTGTAAAAGTGGAACTTAGTTCTTTTATTGCAAAAACAAATTTTTCATTAATGAAATAACATTTCTTTTTATAATTTTATTCCCTTTGAAAAGATAAAAAATATATCTGTGTTGATGTATTATGTTTCAAGAATTTTATGTAAATTTATACAAATTTCAAATGACATTTACTAATAGAGCATCATTATTTGTAAGTGTCATTGTAGAAGTCCATGTATATAAATACTTAATTAGTAAATAAAACATATAGTTTTATCTATAAAATTCTTACTAAAAGTTAAACAATAGAAATTTTTGTTCCCTATCTGCATAGAGATAATAATTTTTAAATATATTATATGCGCGGAATATTATCACGTAAAAACCAGAATTTCGAAAAAACAGGATTCTAAAATTTCGCTAAAATTTTCATAAACTTGTTATAAAACATTTTATAGAATTCAAATTTACACTTAATGCCAATTAAAATTTAACATTGCTGTAATTTAAACAGAGTCTTTTAGATTCAGAATTCTTCGTAATGACGACATTATACGTATTGAAGAAGCGTTCTGCGTCTGAAATATTAGTTGGGCACCAAATGTTTTGTAAAACTGCTTCTGTAAAGGTTAGAAAAGAGATTTTGGTAGTCCTCAATGTCCTTATATAATATTGGGATCTTCATTTTTGCTAATTGATTGTAATGTTAGTTGATGAAATACAGTATATCCATCAATGATTTCATTTTGTGAAAGTGCTCTGAAGAAAGGAATTTTAGAGAAACTTTCGAGGGGTCATACTTGCAGCCACAGTTGGGTAAAATAATTGACCAATGTGAAAATAGGCTTAGTGTGTTTTATTTAGTTTCAAGTTCAGAAAATACTGAAACATTTTTTACAGTTTTTATGATTGTCTTAGATCCAAATCCACTTCTCTGCAATTATTTATTAGCAAATGTGATGTTTTCTCACCAAATCACTCCTGACTTTATCGTTCAAGAGTTGCTTTCATGTCTTCTAATTTGTTGTACAAATGGTGAACAAATGGGTAACTCCATGCTTCTAATTTGTCAACTATTTCATTAGTTTTTGGCTGAACTCACATATGAAATTTCAATTTTCGTTTAAAAGATTCTTTAGCGTAATAATCTTTAAAATAGCAAATGCTAGAATTTTCATTTTCCCATTCATTGAAAAAAAAAAATTATCCAAATAATCATTCAGATACAAAACTGATGTAAGCCAAGCATTCCATCTTTTGACAACAGTTACTGGATAAAGTTTTACTGGCAGAAGTGGAACTTTTTCTCTCAAGTATCTTAAGTATGGACTCTTCAATTTCCTTGAAAAAAAGGGAGGCTGATTTGACTTTCGCTACAATGATATTCAGCTCCATAAATTCATTTATGAAAACTTCGCCAACAATATTTACTTTGTGAGCCATACACGGGTAATGAAGCATATGTTCGCCTGTAAGAGTTTTCAAAAGCTTGAAACAAGCGGACATGTAACGAGTTGAATCTGACATCAGTCCTTTAACTTGGGTGTAATCAACTTCATAATCTTTCAAAGTATCAATAATTGCTTGGGTACATGTTGATGCATTGGCAATGTCAAGAAAGCTAACACTTTGCAAAAAGCAGACCAGAGTCAACTTGGAATCTATTGTTTACAAAAGCACAGCAAAAACACACCGTCCATCTACACCCAAAGTTATGTCTACTAAGCTGTCAATGGGCTTGTTCTGTAAAACTGTTCTTTTTTATATTATCTTTTTCAGATTTTCCACACAGAGCCACATATTTTCTTCTTAACGTGTCAGCAACTGGAAGCGCACCTGAACCTGATATATATTTTCCAAAATACTCACGTACTGCCGGATGATCCAATTTATGAAACGGGGTGTTCTCTTTTAGACACCTGTTTATAGTATCTTCCAAAAATCCACTTTTGCTCGTTTTTGTTTCCCAAACCCACCGAAAATGGTAGACTGCCCTTTAGCTCCTGAAGTACCAGCCGAAGCAGACTTCTTTTTCATATGCGTTGATTACAACGTGTGTTTACTTAGCGTATCCCTTTAACGCGCAGGGTTCCCGCTCTGGGAACACCAAATTCTGAAGTTTTGACTATTGCCAGTCACGAAGAATAGATTTGATTTCTATAAAAATAGTTGCGGGTGACATAGCTCCGTAAAATACAGCTGGCTGTGCGCGCACAGCCAGCTGTCGTCAAAAAAGGGGTCTCTAGATCTGTGGCACGCGATGAACGTTTCAATCGTCCGCCATCTTGCTAGTAGTTAAGTCGAGCGATGGCAACGGCTGCCCTTTTTTCAGCATCGGGAAAGGGTTGCGCCTCAAAGGGGTATTTGACTTGCCACCCTTCAAACGTATGTTAAAATACTTGCACATAACAATATTTGTGTCCGATAGATAGATACACAACATCATATTTGAATTCTTTCACTCTTTCTTCTAAAACTTTCTAAGGACGTCCCATTTTCCCATTTAAAATCTTTTTTTTATTGAAAAATGCAATGTTTCATATCTATTTGCAAAGATAACAACTTTTCACATAAATTCACAAAATGCTTATATTTAGCATGTATTTGCAATTGTAAGAAAATTTCGCATAAATTCGCATCTATTTCGTTAAAACCAAATTTCTATACCTCTATTCATAATATTTAAAAAACAAGAGATTAAAAATCAAATTTAAGTTAAATGAATATCTCACTACTGGAATTATTTTATTATTTTGCAAGTCTTTTTTAAATTATAAGTCACTGTCTTTTGTCACAGATTTTGTTTTTCCTGTTTGCTCGCGCCTATTAAATAATTGCCTTGAGATATCATTTTAACACTGAATAAATATTGCCTTTTCATAAAAGAAATGTAAAGATTTGAAGTATCTTATAAAATGAAAACAATTTCATTTCGTTAAAAATGCTTCAAATAAAGAAATTGTATTTTTTTAGATCTTATATTTCGGTATAGAGATGTAAATTTTATTTTTGATCATTGCGTTAATATGAATTTATTGAAATGTTTCCTTTCCTTCCATTATCGGAATGTAATTACCGGTACATTACAGTACAGTATTCTAGTTATATTGGTTTAAAACTTATTTGTTCAACATATCTGAATCTTGCATACATTATAAGCATAAAAAAGTATTGATTTAACAATGTTTCTTTAAAAAATGCATTTATTATGCGATTATTAGATAACAATAATGTAGTACATTTTTGTCAGCCATTTTGGTATCTGCGAACTTTCAATTTCTAACTAAACTTCTCTTGGTTGTTGTATTTTTTGTTTGATAATGGTAAGATGTGTTCAGTTCATTGGTTTTGACAATGTTTCAGTACTATTTCTTTCATAGATAAATGCTTTCTTGTATTTCTAAAATGGCACAAAAGTGATAATATGTATAAAGCAAATACTCTTTATTATGTAGGAATCTCTTGGATTTATAAACATCATCTAGCTGTTTCTACACTAACGCCCTCTAATTTAATATTACGAGAATAACATATATCATTAAATATGTTACATTCATTTTTAACAGATATTAATATAATTTTCATTTAAATGATTATTTTTAATTCGCTTAAGTTGCTAAACTGTTTCATTAAATTATTTTGTTTCATTTATTTATTTACTTTTTTTTAAACTAACTGCTTGCAGCGTTTTTTAACATACGAATTCTTATTAATGCAAACAAAACTTTCGCAGATAGTCTTGACAAAGCAGGAAACACACTTGGAATATATATCGATTTTTCTAGAAAACATGAAACAAGCAAAACAATGCACCGAATGCAATACTTATTAAAAAAATTCTCGCAAGAAGCGAATAAGAAAAAAAGAAAGAATTCTGAACTTCATTTTCTTCCGATATTCTTCGACTTTCGATCTAAAGTAGAAAACTGAATTTTTCTCTGTTCCTTTTTTTTCCATTTCTTTTTTTTTTTCATTTTAGAACTGACTGAAGAAAAAAAAATATAGAAGAAGAGGAATTTCGTATTGGTTTATCGATTGCCAACTGTGTCTCATTTTCATCGACAAAATAAAGAGACTCAGTGAAATAGTGATAAATAAATAAAAGAATAGGAAAAAGAGGCTCTTACGGTGGCCATGTTATGCATTTATCTTGGAAAAAGGGTTTTTAGCGTGTTACTTTAAATGGTGTGCAGTTCATGTTTTAGTTATTAATGTAAATTAGCATATTTCGTTAGATTCTCCGAAACATGAATGGTGATACAATGTTTTGAATGTGCATAGTAAATTTAGCAAAGTGTTTTTTCTTAATTATTCATAAAAATATAAGAATTCATAAAATATTTATTTGAACCATACAGTTGAACAGAAATATTAAAGTGCAGTAATTATCACATCATATAACATTGTAAAAGGTACATCAAAAATAATGCATGCAATTTGTTTTAATCATACAATTATTTGTTTGGTAATATAATCTTTACGAGCTTTCAATATAATTCACTGTCTTCGCATTGATGGACGCCCAAAAGCATGGTAGTTGTTCTTACATCTACTTATGTAATATGCTAACGCATGCGGTACCAAAATTGACTATATCTCCACGCTGCGAACGGCAATAGCTATGTAAAGATTAGTGCAATAACAATAACGCATGCGCAAAAATCCAAATTGACTGTTCAGTGACGTCAAATGGAACAACCATATGTCACGCAGTAGCTATACTACGAAATAACAATAACGGATAAACAAAATGCAAGGTCTTTCGGACTTTTTCACAGCTTTAAAATATCAAATTTACAATTTTTGGTGTATTAATTGCCCATCTAAAAAATGTCACCATACATTAGGCTAAAGCACATTTTATCCATTTGCTGTTTCAGCAAATGGATAATGACAAATATTGTTAAAACAAAGAAACGTTATTTTCATTGAAATGAGTCCAGAAATGTAGTCAACACTGCACTGAGTTTAAATAACAGTAAGGTATGGGGTGGCGAAGCTGGCCACCTTGGCGGCTTGTTTTATCTAATATGCCATGTTAGATTAAACAGAAAAACAGCTTTTACTACTACATATCATGATAGTGCAATAAAAATATACTAGAATAAGTAATTCAACAGCCAAATGGCTAGGTTAATTATGGGTAATGAGTCTGATGCACTCATTTAAGAATAGCAGCATGTAGCAACATTGACCAAGCATGTAGCATATACACTCATGTCCATAAATTAAGGATAATTCAGAATCACACAGAAATTGATCTCTAAAATAAAAATTTCACCTGTGGAATGATCACACACATCTTGAAGAAGAATATGCAAATTACAGGAAACCACCAGATGGCGTGGATGGTACGTCACAATGACGAGAGTGTAAGAGAGGGGTATATAAGGAATGGTGGCAAAGAAGTAAAATTGTTCACAAGCGCTGTGAAAGCCTTTCTGTGCAAAAACCGCATAGTTATGGCACAAAGGAGGCATTTGGATGATGTTTTACGTGGCAGAATTATCGGACGACTGGAATGTGGACGTACCCAGCTGGAAGTATCAGAGGAACTTGGAATCGACCAGAGTGTCATCTCCAGGCTTTGGCAACGATTCCAAGATGATGGTAATGTGAGTAGACATTACAGCACAGGTCGCCCCCGAGTTACAACGCCGTATGAGGACCGCTATTTGACAGTTACTGACAAAAGAAACAGACGGAGTACAGCATCAGACCTGTCTCGTCAGCTCTCTTCAGCTACCGGTACGACAGTTTCAAGGCAGACCGTGTACAGACGCTTAGGGCACATTGGTCTATATGCTCGTAGGTCTGTCAGATGTGTTCCACTTACCGCAACTCACTGTCGCCTGCGATTAACCTGGAGTAGAGAGCATGCATTGTGGACACCGCAACAGTGGTCTTGTGTGATGTTTTCCGACGAGTCCAGGTTTAGTTTGGAGTCTGATTCTCGCCGGACATTCATCTGGAGAGCGCCAGGTACCCGTTACCACCAAGAGAACACCATTGAAAGACACCGTTACGGTGGTGCAGGATGGCTCGTTTGGGGAGGAATTATTCTTGGTTCCAGAACTGACCTGCATGTTCAGAGTGTAACAATGACAGGCCACATCTATCGGGATGTCATTCTGGAACAACATGTACGTTTGTTTCGGGGCGCCATGGGTGCTGAATTTGTGTTTATGGATGACAACGCCCGTCCTCACCGTGCAAACATTGTAGACGAATGCCTTCAATCGGAGGATATCACCCGTATGCATTGGCCAGCATACTCACCGGACTTGAATCCAATAGAGCATGTGTGGGATATGCTTGGCCGACGAATTGCAGCCCGTCAACCCCCTCCCACCTGTCTACCGGAACTTCGGAGTGCATTGCTTGATGAGTGGTGTAATATTCCCCAAGATCAGATTGATCATTTGATACTCAGCATGCCTAGGCGTTGTCAGGCCTGTATTGCATCGTCCGGGAGACATACCCCGTATTAACCATCCTACTAACCATGTTATACTGTTTTTTGTAAATAGGTTCTTTTTTGAAATTTGGTCAAGGGAGTAAAACTTGCAATTTTTATTAATTATGTCAAACATATAGCATCTTTTTTGCTCTTTACTTTTTGTTTAAGAAATAGACTTTACAAATAAGTCAAATTTGTTTTGCTTCTTTCTCTTTCTTTGCCTGAACTTCATTATCCTTAATTTATGGACATGAGTGTAGTATCATTGCCCAAGTTTTCCGGAGTAGCTGTTCTATTAGGACTAGGTCAACGCGAGACCACGCACTGCAATGCAAAGTTTCCAACCAAACTTTGATCTTCAGTTCTGACAGTACCGGCGACTGCTACAGGCTTCATTTCTAAGTCCCTATAGTGAAAATCCAAATAACAATAAACAATTATAGTATGTGAAAGCACACCTGCTTCAATCTCAAAGTTCGAATTACAACTGTCTTAGTCAAAGCATGTATCTCACTGCATTGCATTATTAAATACTTTTGAAAAAGCCCTCATAAGTTGGTTGCAAAACCTTTAAAGCACGCCAGGCCGTATGTTACCTTACGATCTTCCTCCCTTCATATATTTTTCAGATTTCTGAAGAAGTTTTAAGACAGTACAATTAAATCTGTTAAATTTTAAATTTTTTGAAATTTTCTTGAAGATTAATTTAGAATGCTGAATTAATCGTCTTACAAAAATATTTTACTAATTGCTTGACTAAACCTTCTGGTTTATTTTAAATTATCTAAAACAGTTCATTACTATGCACGTTTCAGACACTTACGAAATGTTTGATAAAAATACACTACCTGTTATGCTTAGAAGACTTAAATAGAGACATTTCATTAAACAGAAATAATTACATGAATGTGGAAAATGAAACTCCAGACATTTAATAAAGCAATTAACATTTAATGAAACTCTAGGTTAACATAATACAAATTAGGCAACTTATTTACAGGTTAGAAGAGAAAGACTTTTTATAAAGGTAGTTCTCAGGAACTTCTTGCGCGCACGTCGAATCGAATTCGTCTAAATCGTACGTCTACCTCTCTCGCTCTGGCGCGAAAAACAAAACAGGGATTTCCCTAGCCTCGTTGCCATGGAAACCGATGGCGCTTGCAAGTGACGGCATCTGTTGGGAAGTCCGGCATCTTTACAATCTTGTGCGCTAAGACGAATTATGCTTGGTATTGGTAGTGGCAGGATAGAATGGCAATACATAAATATAGAGTAACTGATATTTTTTAAGATCAAAACCATTATATACTGGCAGCTTGCAAATAACTTTCAGAATAAAAATTGCTTTTAATAAGAAAATTAGGCTTACCATCCATTTTTTAATGATCTGTAGATTTAAAAAAAAACAATTTATTTTGTATTCTATTCAATGAGAGAACACTGTGCATTAGGTTTAAACATCGACATGTGTGTTTAATTACCCGTCCACCTGTATGCCCATCCATATTTTAATCAATTGCAGTACATCTCTATCAATTGCTTCAAAACTATATGTTGCTTCTATAGTATGTCATTGAGTTACAGAATTTCTTTCATTCCGTGAATAACTAAAGATTTGATTGGAGTTATCTAAATTTTAAGCAGAACACGAGAGTGGTAATTGTTTAATTACTTCGATGCAGACAAACAAAGACAGTATTTGAAAAATAATCAAAAAACTTAATTAAAAAAAACACTGAAACATATACTTTATAAATTATTATATAAAGTTTAGTAAAGATTAAGATATTGCTGAAAAGTGCAAGCAATTAAAACATATCGCTGCATTTTCAGATACACATAAATATTTATAATATTTTATTAGTGAAAAAATAATATAAAAAAATTATTTACATGTACATGGAATACATACAGATGAAAATCTCCTCATTATACCTTGTGAAATATTTTTTGAATGCATAACATTTTTGTTTATATGATCTTTTACAAAGCAAATGCAATTAAAATACACAATTATAAAATTTAAAAAATATATATAACAAACGCAGAAATAGAATATTTCAACTAAAGTTCTTTTTTTTTCAAAAAGAAAAGATTAGATATTATTGGAGTTCTTTTATTTATGTGGCGGCTTTCATCTAATTCTATTGTAGTCCCAGCTTTCTTGATGTACGGCGGGAAAAATCTATTGCATCATAAATCGTCATGCCAAATACATATTATGAAAGCAAATAAATGGTAAAAGATCTATTTACAGTTCTTATGTGGCACATCATTATCTTTGCAGTAGATGATGCAAGACCAGATCAATGGCGAAAATTATTGTTAGTATGCACTAGCGCAATAAACACTTTTTATTCGCAGTTTCTGGTAAAGTGGTCTAAGTACATGCTATTTTTATCGAAGGTTGTTTTAACAAGAGGAACATCTGTTGACTATTACACTATGCCGTAGTGGTAAATAGGAAACTATTTTGTAGAGAAAGATAAATTGTTAAAAAAATGTCAGATTGGTACAGTTTTGAAAGGTAAATATGGAAAATGTACATTTTAAAGTTTATTTAAGTAAACTAAACGTAAAATTGCACTATGTGAAAAAATAGGGTTTCTAAAAAATTAAAATATCAAATTTAAGAACCGCTATACAGGATGTCCTAAAGAGATAGTAAATTGAAAAAAAAATGTTCTAAGTAAGGTAGAAATAGGACTATGTTAAAAAAAATCTTCTCTTAAATTTTCTTGTAAGTTAGATCAAACATTGACAGAACAAAAATAGAATGTAGAAGATGCGGAAAATATATACTCTAGCTAAGTCAAATAAGGGTATATCCGCTTAAATGATGGGAACATTTCGTTTTCTACACTTTCTCGTCCAAACATGACTTTCAAAGTACACCTCAAACAGACACCCATATCTAACAGCATTAGTTAGCGCATTATCGTTATCTTCATTGTGAAAATCATTACGCTGAGTAATATATGTCTTTCACATCACGTTAAAATTATTTAGGTTAAATTAAGTTCTCAGGTCTGTGGCAATTGTCATACAACGATTTTTTTCAAACACGCTATTTTTTTCAGGAAAATGCATGACCCTTATTGAGAAATAGCAATTATCTGTCACTTTAGAAAGTTTCAAAATTTTCCCAAAAGGTGATAAGTGAAAAAATGAAATCACATATTTTTAGATTCCTTAATTATCTGTCGTGTTACAAAATTTCACTTCATTCGTTTTCAGAGATTTTTATGTGATTTGCAAATAATTATTTAAACAAAAATTCCCTAAATTTTACAACCTATTTATGAATTAAAAGCTTATAATGAGGAATATACTTTAGCTAATGAGATTACGATTATACTAACGCATTTTCATTAATTAAATCTTTATAACGGTACTGTGCGAAAGAAAATAAGAGTCATGGGCAGAGAGGCAGACAAAATATTTTCTGTGCTTCTATCTTTCTTTATTGCTCAAAACATATACAAATTTAAAAAAAAATAAACAATGATTCAATTTTCAAATTAGAAAAGAATAATAATAATTTCATGAAACATGTTACACCAGCATATTCGAATACTGAATGTTGCACAGTAAACTTTATGACATATGTTATACTGAAGTTCCAAGCACAACTTCTTTAAAATAATATTAAAAGTTTAGTCTCTTTATTATCCATTCTCATTTAACATTAAACTTCATTTTAGTATTAGTTTGAAAACATGAAATGTCTATTATGTTTAAATTATAAAGTGTTTGTGTTTTAGCACACAAACTTCTGGATATAGCTTATTTCTTTGCAGACGAAATATCAGATTGTAAAATTTGCTGTTTGGAAAAACAAATGAAACAAAACTTACAAGGCAGTAAAAATTAAGAAATATATAATTCAGACTTAAGCTGCAGTCAATTTTTTAATGTCTGCTACAAAATCACTACAAAATGCAATTAAAATCCGTTATTTCATTAAGGTTTTTTAAAGAAATAAAATATTTTTATATGAAGAAAACAATTATTTAGACTCATCGACAGTGAAAAATGTGAATGAAAGAAAGCGCAATTCAATTTTGATTGTAGCGGGCTTACGTAAAAGGTCAAAACGTACTTCACGCCACTTTCCCACTTAGCTCTGGCTGCAGGAAGTCAAAATGAAGCCATGCCATATCTACATACCGTCTTTGTGATCTTGACTATTGCCATGGTTCTCCCCACCAAGCAGTGAGAACAGGGAAAAAAAAGTACAAGGCGATGATAATGTTTGTTCTCAACTTCTTTTTCCCTTCTTTCTCCTTTTTCCTTATATGACTGTGTATATCTTACGGACACAGCATTTTTGATGCTCCGACTTCTAATGCTTCTGGCATAAAGATGATGGGCATGTTTTTGAGAGTCAAAATGTGCACATAAAGAGACATGCGAGGTTGACTGTAAATTGCTTACGAAAAGAGACAAGATAATGTTATAAAACCTTTTCATTTTATGTTTCAAGAATAAGGAATAGGTGGTTTCTGAAAAGGGTGATTGAGTTTTTTCAAGAGAGAAAATTGAAGGAAATAAATTAAGAGAAATTATTTTAAAATAATTTGTAATTTGTTTGGTTATTGTAAATTTTGGGTTATTAAATATTTTTGTACGGGATATTTTTTTCATTCCGTTGAATTTTCACAAAAATATATGTCAGGAAAAATATTAATTTATTGCTAAAAGTTTGTTAAAACAGAGTTTCTTTTCCACAAAATCACCAAATGGATACTCGCTTTAGTTTTATCAGTAAACATACTTTCCGACACACTACTCGAATAACCACCAGTGATACGAAGCGAGCTTGATCTTTTTGCTTACAAACTTTTTTTGGTTTTCAAGTTTTCTCCTCATAGCCAGTTTGTCAATTCAAGGAAGACATGAAAATTACTCGCTGCTAAGTGAATGACGAATAGGGAGCTTGAAATCAACAAATAGGAAAGTTATGAGAATTTACCTGAACGTTGTTTTAAAGCTCCCCGTAGTTCCAGAAACCTTAGACTTTTAGCCGAGATTTCATTTCTATTGGAGATTCCTCAGTAAAATCACCTCCGAATAGCTGTCAACGTTTTGACTTAAGATTTTATATGAATTAATTTTTTGATTTTTGCAGAACATTTTTTTATCGACAATAAGTATGCACTTTTTAATGATGTAGGCAGCTGTTTTTACAAACCTGTGAACATGCAATGTTGAAATTTAAGATACGAACCAACAGTCTCATAGAATATACAGTATCAATATCTTATACGTTTATATCGTTTTTACGAATTTACGCCAGATAATATTTATTCTTTGACAAGATCATTAAATATACACCACTGAAAATCGTTTCTTTGGTCAAACAAATTCCAAAATAAAGTATATTGATGCAATCTATTTATATAATGAATGCATTTACTTTTATCTGGCTGTATTTCTCTCATATGCATGAGAATGAATCCGTAATTACAAAGTCTTGTTGCGTCAACAAATTGCTCTTATAATTTCAAAATACTTTGCGTGTAAATTTAAAAATTTACATAACTTTCCCTCTTGAAAGTCTTTAAAGCATGATGATGTTTCTTTAGCAAAATAAAATATAGCGTGACGTTTTTCGTAGGCCGTAATATTCAATTTGTGAGTTTACTTTAATATGTAACTTACTTTCACAAATAATAGGCTGATCTGGGAAGAAGAATTCTTTTTAATCTAATCCTTTATTCCTGTATCACATAATGCGTTTTGTGCTTTCGCCAAATACTAATAGTTATTCGCAATATGAAATAAAAAATAAGATTGATTACAGTTGAATAAAAATACAGTCGTAAAAAATCAGAGAGCAGTTTTACTGGCTGAATTACTTATAATTTCACAAGAAGATTATCGGAAGCAAGATAAGACCAATACGTAAGGTGTTTCTTTAAACCAAGCTGCAAATAAAAGTTCTATGTTAAAAAAAAAGAAAAATTATAATTCTTGACATGTAAAGCATATCAGGAATATGTAAAGTAACACATCTTTACTAAATTTCCGTTAATTTATTCTTTTAGAAATTGTCATGCTTGTTCGATAAAAATTTGAAATACCCAATAGAGGCATTCATTACACAAACGCTACTGTATATTTTCAAGGTATTGCCTGAGTTGTGTAATCTATTTAAAATAAAAATATAGGATTCATTTTTCAATTCCTTATGAATAAATACTTACGGTCTTACATATTAAAAATATACGGTCTTACATATTAAAAATATACGGTCTTACATATTAAAAACGTTCTATACACATGAGTAATTGCATGATCTGGAGTAGAAATTGGAGAGTAGGTTTATAATATATGTTGTCGGTATCGGTAAGTACTGTATAAACGAGAATTTTAGAGATTTCATCAATGATATTCAAACAGAGAATTTTTTAACTTTTAGGCAAATGCCTTTAGCCAAATGCCCCGACGTTTCATCGTGATACGTTCAATTCACATCGTGATCTTACAAGGGAAACATTCCATGTAAATAGTAATTAAATGTGTTACCAATCATTGTGCGAACGAAGTACCACACAAATTCCGATTGCAATTTCTTCCCCTCAGAACTGTAGTTTTTAAGAGACTGTAGCTCGTTTTTTAAAAGAAAAACATCTAACAAGCTACTAATGTTTTTAGAGAATAGCTATTTATAATCATTAGAAACATTGGTCGCTAAAGCGTGGCAGTTATCAATGACTCTAACAGTGGAAACGACACTATTACCTTACTACCTCTGAAAAGGAACGAACAGAACTATCCTGGCTTGCACCATTACGCTTCGGACTGCAAGCTCGGCAGATGAAAGAACAATCATGCACCATCAATAAGCATTTTTTGGTAATCATGTCTGCTGCGGTTCTGCATCATCAACCTCGGTGAGTGGGAAATGTTTTTCTCGGCCCTGGATTGTGTTTATTTTTATCTGACTGTGTCGGCTGACAAAATATTACACGAAGCGGTTCTTCTTGTTACTACTCATCGTTTGAGATGGGTGATTTTTCGAATATTACGATGTGCAGTTAGCATGCGGCAATTGTGATAAAAAATACAAAAAAGACTAATTGTTTGAACTCTTGTTAATGTTGGTGCGGAGTTGGCAGAAGCTTTAAATGACAACTTTCTGCAATATGAGATTTATATTAGCTTACGTTTTTGTTAATTCGCATTTTATTTGCGTATCTGATTGTAGGAAGAATTTACTCAGCACTGTAAACTTAATTTAAAAAAAATGTTTACCTCAGTCTATAATGTAACGTAAAATGCTTCTATGATTTATTTTTTATTGTAAATTGGATTTTCACTATTTTTAAAATCAATATACAGGCCGAGTAAAATTTTAAGTAATAAAATAATATAAAATACGAAATTTTTACATGGAAATTATCATATTCATCAAGTTCGAGCATTTTTATAATATAAGAGTGGATCTCAGTGAATAAACACTCCTCTTACCTAATCCAGGTTTAACTTGTTTCATCAAACTGCAGCAAAGACCTCAAAAATGACTCGGAACATGGTATTTGAATGATTTATTATCTCCAGAAAATAATATAGAATGTAGCGTTTTAGAGAAATGAAAACGAAGAAATTAAGCTGTTCAACAAGGGATGAGCCATACTCTGGTGGAGTTCTCGAGGAGAACATAAAATTGTATTAACTAATTCAAGACACGATCAAAATTAATGCGATAGGTACATCATGCTTTTTGAAGAAAGCGCATGCAGAAATCATAGATTTAAAAACATTTATTTACAATAAAATCATCACGTATGATTAACAACTACATTTTTTATTATTGTTAATAGCTGGTAGTATGGGGGATGAACATATATTCGGGACATTAACATATATATTAAGATGTTTTTGCCCTAAGGGCAAAACAATAAAAGTATGAGATTATTAAGCCAAATTGTGAAGATATAAAGGTAGTAGCATAATTTAACCTGAAAGTGTCAACTGGATAGTTTTTCCAGACCATTAATGGTTTTTATATTTAGACGGACTCTAGTAAAAATGTGAATGCTAAAGAGAATTCTAGGAACACAAGTCTGCAGCATCTATCAGTTGAACGGTCAAATATAAAATTTAGTCACACAGGTCGCTTATTATAAATTGCATTACAAGACGTGTAAAATGTATTTTTAGGTAACGCGTTATGCATTAAAAAAGTGACCGTTATTTTATTTTTATCTTTTTGGAGAATTTGTAGTTAATGCCTCTTTTACGCATGTCAGTATTTCGTCTAGTAAAAACTACTGAAGTTAATAATACGAAATTTGGCATGTATGCGAAGTTTGTAACGTAGGCACTCTATAACAGAGTATTTTTCAAAATTAGTAATCTAGTGGTAAGTGGGGGGGGAGAGGCCAAAACGTGCTTTTCTTATGTCCCATTGTCAAAAAAAAACTATCTATAAAATAGTTGCACTTAAGCGTAACATAAAATAATGTCTAAAGCTCAATATCAGGAGATTTTTAAAAATTTCTCTCCACATACCTTTCTTGAAATAAAAAAAAAATTAAGTAAGTCATGCGAATATTCATTATTTAGGTACAACTTTTCGAAATTAAAAACATTCTTTTTAATTTAATTTTATTTAAAAAAATCGGCATCACCTTCTGGTGAATCTTATATATCATCTCTAAAAGAGTTATCTATTCCAATCATTTTTTCATTGATAAAAATACTGCCGAAAAAGTGTTTAGAAAACAACTCCTGGGGCGAAAATTTTATACGTCCACACCATTCTTCATGCTCTATATTTCTTCTGTTTTTACTTTTACTCGGACCCAAGAAAGAAAGGAGAGACAGTCATGCCCCATCAACGAATGCTTTCTTCATAATGTTGTCCGCTATCACGGTTTCGCATCATCAACCAGAACGAATAGGAAATATCACGTGAAGAAAGGATATGTTTACTCGTTGTTATGTTCTCGTCTACTTTTTTTTTAGCCTAAGGTGTTTTGAGATTTTTGCCGTTCTAAATTTAAGTGACTCAAGTATAATATTGTTTCTGTGCGTTGTTTCTGAGTTTTATTATACTTTGACACACTATGTTTATTTGTTTTGATATAAAAGAAAGGGGTATTTGGAAAAAAAGGGTATTTTTAGTGATAGATATAAGTTTTGAGTTGTGTAAAAAATGTGTATTATTTGTTATTTGGTCTTGAGATTCTAATAGGTATTAAAAGAAAATATACTTCATCTTGCGAATAATGTATAGTAAATGCTTATACTTTTTTACATTTTAAAGTAAAAAACAAGTAATGTGATTTGTTTTTTCAGTAGCCTGAAGTGAGCTAAAATCTGCTTGTTTTGTGAACGCAGTAACTTTACACGTTTTACGCACTGTACTAAAACCTATTGACGCAAGATGTGTTCGAAAACTCATTTGCATATAACCCTTTGAGGTGCAACCCTTTCCCAATGCTAAAAAAAAGAAGACGTTGCCATCGCTCGACTTAACTACCAGCAAGTTGGCGGACGATCCAAACGTTCATCGCGTGCCACAGATCTAGAGACCCTTTTTTGACAACAGCTGGCTGTGGAAAAATAGAGTCTCTAGATCTATGGCACGCGATGAACGTTTCGATTGTCCGCCATCTTGCTGGTAGTTAAGTCAAGCGATGGCAACGGCTGCCCTTTTTCCAGCATTGGGCAAAATCTATCCAGCTGTTCTCGCATTCTTCCATTTTTCAGCAGATGTCAGTGCTGTTAAAAATAATCGTGACATTTTTTTACGGAAAAGGACGTGCTAAAAAGTGTCACCCGCAACTAAATTTATAGAAATCAAATCTATTCTTCGTGATTGGAAACAGCCAAAACATCAGAGTTTGGTGTTCCCAGAGCGGGAACACTGAGCGTTAAAGGGTTAATACGACATACCTGTGTCCAGACAACTGCCGGATTATCAAACTATTCCGGATTATAGAGAGTATTGAAAAATTACAAATGCATTGAGAAAAAAGGTACCACTGTCATCTAGAACGAATAGATGGCTGTTTTCTGTGTCCAAAAACTAGAAAAATAAATCGTAAAATAATGCGTGTAAGTGATACACATAACTGGTATAGATGAAATTGTCAAGAAATTCTAGTCCGTAGTATTCTAGCTAATCACAGCAGAATGACTAGTTTGCGTAACGAGAAATTATCTTTCGGTATACTCATGTACTAGAATTACCGCTTGTCAGTTTACCCGCTAGCATACGCATCGAGTTTCACATATTTTCATTTGGGTAGAAGCACCAACTTATAGAGAAAAGATCTAAAACCTGGGTAAGTGGTTTCAAAAGTGTCTCGTTCTTTATTCTGATATTTATAGCTAGTTCTGTAATCGAATACTTATAAAGTCATAAATTCTTGTTACACCAATTATTTTCTAGATGTCAGTGGCATGTTTTTTTCTGAGTGTATAATGAAATTTAATTTTTTTCTCAAGAAAAAATAAGACACAGGATTTGGCTATGAAAAATAATCATTATTTTTTTTTTGTTTCTTTGATTTGATAAATTTCGTCAAGAGCATACTCGTGTAAACTTTTAAGTACTAGGAAAATCATCACTTGCGATGCCATCGAGAGCGGAGAATGAAATAAAAATACCGTGTTTCCCGAGGGCGCTGGTCTAACCAACCACCAGATCATCAAGATTTAACTATGTGATTGTAATTTAATCAAATGTTAACTTTAGTTAACATTAGTGACCTATACAAGAATCATTTTTCACTCAGAAAAAAATATTTTAGATATTTTGAAAGTTTTACTGCCTCAGTTGGATCCGTAATTTTGCACATTATGGAATTTCAACATGGCGGAATTCTATGAAAATATCAATAAACTCTTGTTTGAAGAATTTAATTAATTTTGACCTTAAAAATAAGCTTTCAAAAATTTCCCGAAAAGTATCCCTCACTCTCTTTTAGAATAACTGTTTCAGTTTCTTATTCAATGAACACATGGCCAAGTACACAAGATTCTGAACATGGTACATGGCTGAAGTGTGACGGCCCAGCGTTCTAGCCTATTAATTAGCTTTCAATGCAGAGATGTGTGTGGTTTTCTCCAGATGTGATCGTACATACGCGTTAGAATCCTTTAAAAAGTCTCTCGCCGAAGGCATCTTCCTTTCAGGCCTATAGATTTCCGTTACAAAAACTGAACGAAGCTAAAAATTTAAATGCTTAGAACGCAAAAAAAAAACATCTTCAAGATGCATCTTGTAGAATATAATAAATAGCTGTATTGCATTATGTAGAATAGTTAATGGTTATATTGAAAAAAATTATTATTTTTGATAAAATTTTAACAATTTACGCACGTCAAGATCCTAAAGAATATAAATAATTTAAGGGCATTAAAATGCACGTGTGACATTCGAGTATCTGAACAGATCATCTTGGCATTGTCAGGGACGCATTAAAATTAAAAACTAAAAATTCTATCAAAAATGTTTACTGGGACTCAACAAACTGCACAAATTATTGCTCTTGTTATTTTCGCTTTTCCATTTCATAATTAGTTGTAAAAGGCAATCCATACACAAGTCAAAAATAGTACCCACATAAAGAAAACTGGTACTGATGGGGTACTTAGTTTTGAAAGCTCAACACTACTGCAGCACTTTTAAAAATCTGTTGATTTTAAAATTTCAGAGAAATGTAATTCTTTATTTAACGAAAAGTAGTGTAAGCATTATTTTCTTGTTTTCTAAACTGGAAAGTAGCATCTCCCCGCTTGTAGTAACTGAAAGGAAAAAGTAGTTTTACAGGTAAACATAAGTTCCTTGTTTTTCACATGCCATTACCATTAGACTGTTATCAAAATCATCCACAACTAGCACACATTGCCTTCATATAGAGAATGTACCAAAATTTGCGCAAGATTTGAATTAAATAGAAAGCACATGTTTTTTTACCCCATGTATGCCTAGCGTCCCTTTTTTGGGACGGCATTTTCGCTATTACTCGAAAACGTTATTTATTTTTCCTAGCCTTTATTCATGAGTATTGAGCCTCAACTCCGCACAATATTTTAACATGACCAAGTAGGATGTTGATATTTCGATTTTTGTGCAAAATGATTTTAAAATAAATCATTCCTTGTTCAAGAAGTTGACAACAGAAATTTATCTATTATTTCTGTTATTAGTAAAAATCGAAGAAAGTCGAAAAAAATATCCAGGCACAAATGGGTTAAGGTATCATAGAAGGATTAAGAATACATAATCTCGATTTTTCAAGTTTTCTATTCATTTGAAATTTTTTATTCAATTGATTTTTATATTCATTTTGACCCCAATATCATTCAATAAATCCTTGTAGAACCGGAGATACACATAAAAACGTTACATAAAAGCTTTATATTTGAAAGCAATAAGGTAACTTTAAACTGTGTTTTCTCAAAACGCATTTTTATGAACTATCAGTAAGATAATTTCTGTGATTCGTATCTTCACGAAATTCTGTATAGTTATAACTGGTATCAGTATCTATGGAATTAATTAATATTTAAGAAACAAATTAAATTAAAAGGTTTAAAATTGTATTTGAAGTTAAAATTTGAAAAATATCGTACTTTTCCCCTTATATTTCAATTGAAAATTTCAAATTTTTTTCTCTCTCACTTTTAATATTAATTCAATCTATAGATACTGATACCAGTTACAACTACACAAAATTTCGTGAAGGTATGAATGATGGAATTTTTTTTTTTTTTAATCTTACGGATAGTTCATAAAAATGCATTTTGAGAAAACGTAGTTTTATTGCGTTCAAACATAAAACTTTTACAAAACATTTTTATGTGTATCTCCGATTCTAGTTGGTTTTATTTCTTGAAATTAGAGACAAAATGCTCAGAAATAACAAAAGTTTCAAATGAAATTGAAATTTAAAAATCAATTTTTTGAATTCTTACTAATCCTATGACCCTTTAATTGCATTTTCTTTTATTGAAACATAATGTACATAGGGGGGGGGGGTTGTGTATGGAATGATACAACGGGCAAATGACCTCCACGGCTTTGTTGGACATATGCACTCTTTTGTCGAAATTTTCCAGCACCATTTCGAATAAATGTGTCTGAATTTCGTTGATGCAGTGTCAACTCCTCCGTACACCCTTCTTCAAAGCACGGGTGGATGTGAACTTGTTGTCACAGACCTTCGACTTCAAATAACCCTCAAAGAAAGAAATCCAATGATAATAAACCACATGACCTCTCTCATCATTCATCATAAAAATCATCATGAATGAAACTTTCGTTATTTTTGAAATGTTTTTCAACCATCAAAACGCGATGTTCCATGATGCATTTTTACTAATCCTAAACTATGAGCTGACAACCTTTTTACATTTTTTGATTGCTAACACTAAATTAATTAATTTGCTACTAAATTCTATTCTTGTGAAAATCTTGGGACACACTGTAGAAACAAAAAATAGTCCAATTAAGCAAATTTTATTTTTATTTTAAATATTTTCAATTTTCTCTGTAAAAATGAAATGCAATTTATTTTCTTTTTATAATGATTAAATGCCTTTAAATGCGCATTGATTACAGTGAATATTTTATTATAAACTTTTATTTAGTTACTCTAGAATTGTATAAGCGTGTGCAAAAGCCTGAAATTCAGCATCAAATTCACATTTTTCAAAAACTTTTATTACTGTAAGTAAAACAACATCTAATGTAACTGTCCCTGTATGTCATCTTTGCTTCATTATTATTTTTTAAAATTGTGTTCAAAGCTCTAAAGTTTCGACTCCATGCTTCACAATATTTATCCTTAAACCATCTTTCTTCTTGAACACTAGATGGCGCTGCTAGACAAGGCTCATCTAGCGAAGTTTGATTTTCGAAAACGTATCGGGAAAATTCAGCTATTAAAGTTCTCACTATTAAATTGTTATATACAGCTAGAGGAGGGGAAGGGAAGTAATGGATATCTCCCAAAATTTTTATTTAATGTAGGTTAGATCTTTTCATTCAAAAGTAATGCTGTTTTGAAATGTAATTGATTTTACTGTTCTTATTAATCACTAAATCTGAACTTTAAATTTCGATTAAGCTTTATCAATTTTTTTTAATATTATTTTTGCATCAATTTACGAAATTTATCTACACTATTAGTGTTCTTAATAATTAAAAAAATAAGATTTAGTGTTAAAGTAAAAAAATACTTATTTAATCTTGATATTTTAGTATGCTTTCATTATTTTTCTTTTTATACCCCTCAAAAATATTTGACAATCTGAAGTTTTAATATAAATAACTTTATTCAAGAATATAATGAATTTTAACTGCTCTTTAAAATATATAAATTTTCTTTATTTACGTGTTTTTACATAAGAACTCATAAAATGCAAAACGAGAAATTATACTTTAAACATCTATAAGCATATTCAATTGGACACTACTCCTCCTTTTTAAGTTACTTTTCTAGTTCCCCGTAAAAAAATATCGAAGGCGTATTATAGATGCGTTTATAAAATAAGATATTTAAAGATGTTGTGATGTAGATCCCATATGAAATTTTCAGAGTATTTTTTTCTTATTTTTTTTTCAATTAATCTGTTTAAAATCAATCATTTTAGCTCTTACTGTTCTCATATATTTTCTTACTTCGGTTTTTCAAATTTGTATTTCACATTTTCCGGAATACAACAGCTTTTTACTTAATATTAGTTCAGACTGCTTGGCACCTCCTGGGCTAGAAATAGTTTTGACTATGTCGGTGATCTACCATAGCATGCTGTTCCATTCAATTCTGCCGTCCAACGTTAGCTATTAATTTGGCATAATTTATTTCAATAGTTTCCATGTACTTTCTTTATTCTCCTGCAAAGGGGCCCTCTCCTAGGGCTATTCTCCTGCAAAATTTTTATGTTTGTGTAGTACTTGTTTCTCCAATTTTCACGTAGGATATTACAGTAGAGGGAAAATTTATGAATTAATTCTATACTACTATACTATACTATATTGTAATACTATACTATATTGTACATACTATATTGTAACGTGCATAATATCTCTCTCAGGACCATGTAAACGATCTGCTAAATCTACGTCTCAATTATTCAAAAAATCATACCGCAACATACATATATCAAGAATTATTTTCTTAATCTTTTGCTACACATTTATCCATGAAAATATCTGAACAGTAATGGGAAATCCTGAAATTTCGTAACTAACGTGGATAAATATTTTAGTGAGTTTCAATCTACGATAACGCAGTGCAGAACAGTTAATATTGCTTGACATGTCTTGTGATTCATATTTATGTTTGCGCTAGTATTTCTTAATAAAAAATGTTTAGGTTTTCAGGACTCTTTTTCTGTGCTTTATGTTTTTGATTTTTTAAACCTCACAGGCGTGGCCTTTTGTTGTGGGCTGATTATTTAGTTGTATGACTAGTCTTTAAGCTTGAATAAAATTATAATGCAATTACGACGACAGCATTTACTTCTGAGTAAAAATATCCGTTGTTAATGTCAATGTGGTGTTTTTCTGAAAAAAAAAACAGATAAATTTTTAACATAACAAAACTCGTTTTCTGCGTGTAGAAATGCCGATTTCTAATACAAAATAAATGAAATCGCAAGTTGTAGCTTTTTAAGAAATTAATAAGAAAATATTGTTTTATTATGTTATCCGTTAGATAAGTTTCTATTTAAAAATATGCCATAGTTGTCAATGATCAAACTTGTAAACATCAAGAAACTTTCTACAGATAATTGCTCATTAGTAAACATAATATATAAAACTATGAAATTTCATAAATCATAGCGTGATCTGCAAAAAATAAATGAAGAAAGAACAAACTCAATATAACAACATTTTAGGTTCTGGAGGGATTTATTCTATGAAAAAAAATAATAATAATAGCATTGATTGAGTAGAAGGATAAAATTTTGGCATTTCACTAAATGACTAAAATATGGTAATTGTGTAATTTATAAGAATATAGTTTATTACTAACTTTGATTGAATACAGAAAATGTAAACAATTACCATAATATGTTCTATTTTTTTTTTTTTTTACTTCATTTAAAAGTTTTATCATAAAAGTAATGAACACATGAATTTTGAATCACTTGCACTGTGTAGGATCAATTGATGATCGAAATTTACTGTCCTAAGTCAGATGAGAAAGAATTTTAAGCAGAAACTTGAAACTGTGTACATATATACATTATTGTACAAATTTGTTAATGCCAGTATTGACTGTTCCGAGATTTTCTTTAGACTGTAGTTAAAATCACACATCAAACTAAGTTTCAATGTAATTAAAACTGTGTCTATGTAATCTAAAAAAATAACTTTTCATTTTTTTAGATTACTATCTTTTAGTTGACACCACATAAGAACATTATAATGAATGTTGCCTTCCTTTTACGACGCATTTCTAAGTTTCCTTTCATTGTTTTTTTTTTAATTATTTATTCAAGAATTGACTAACGAGAATGTACTTATTTATGTTAATAAGTACATAACATTATTTCTGTGAATATAGTGTCTTAAAACCCAAAAATAATCATTCTTATTGAACAAAGTGTCTGAGGAATATTTTGCGGTCATACCAATAAAATAGTAAAACTAATTAAATGTAAGCTAATAACTAATCTAAGTTAAGTAAATAAATAGTAAAACTAATTAAATTTAAATGATAGCCAAATATGAAACACACACTTAAATGCATATATATATATATACAAAATAAAGTGAACGTTTCATTAGTGTGTATTATAAACCTTAATAATGCTGCATAGCTGTTACTCTGAAACATTTTCTGAAATGTCAAAAGTTGAATTCATTTGATAAATGCACCTCTGTTGATTATTCGTTACAAGAATAAACAATAGATGGCGCAGCTTACTAGTCATCCTGTCAAGTTCCTTTGGGGGACTGGAGTAACGGGGAAAACTGACAGAATAGCTGGAGGAAATTTATGTCAGTTGAGGTGATATTTACTTATCTTAAACTAAGGTTCTTTTATTATTTTTTTCAGCTGGTATACACATAGGAAGGCATAAAACAGCTTTTGCTTGTGACAGTAATTTTAATAAGAGAGAATGGGTGAATGTAAATTAAATGCAAATGCTTTGCCCAGTTTATTTTTCGGTTGTAATAATGTAAAGAAACTTTTTTTCTTTTTCCCTTTCCGCTTCCGGGTAGAATATTTCTTTTCACACTTTTCAACACTAATGTGCTGTTATTTTTGGGGTATCTAAAAGTAGATAGGAATAAATATTTGTGAATATGATAAAATAATTTCGCCGTGCACACATTGAAAGAAAGTACTAATAAGAACAGGCACTGTTTTATATATGAACTATGAAAAAAAAATACTCTTCGTTAAAGCATAGTTTACATTACAGTGCCTGTCCTAATAAAGTGTTGATAAATATCATCGTTTGATCTTTATTTACAAATCTATTAACATTTGCTATTTATTGTAAATGTTGACGGATTATCTATGATTCAATATTTCAAAGGCATCATGGTGAATACAATTAGATCTTTTAGATAATTTTGCATGTTAAATTAAATTAAAAAGTTTTAAAAATATTTTATATTCTATAAGAAAACTAGTGAATAGTTAAAAATATATAGTATTAGCAATAACCCCCTTTCCCTTGGTAAAAATAGCTATAGTCCCTTTTTATCCTTCTTTCATTAAATATATAAAAAACTCCTGGCTTTTATATCATGAAATTTATGTTAAAAACCTGAAATTTTATTCAATTTCTGAGAAATATTACAGTTGTCAGTTGTCCCGTATTTTGCTAGTTCTACATTAAATGTATAAGAGATAGAAGGTTTAACCAGCTTAAGAGTTAAACATTCACGCCTTATAAAGATTAACATTTCATTGAAGTATATTAAAAATAAATTTAAAAAAAATATTATCCTCAACATAGCCCTGCAAAAAAAACCCATCAATGCAAATAGACTAAAAAACATCACATAACATTTTAATACATGCAACTATCATGGCTCAAAATATTTTTAAAGAAAGTATTAAATTATGCATATAAAAATAAATTTTATTGAATATTTATGTAGACGTTGGTATTTCTGATATTAAAAAACCATGTATTTAAGAAAAGAAAATATTAAACTAAACCACATTTTTGTTTAAAATCAAAGTGAAATCATTATTTTAAGTAGAGTAATAAACAGTTTTTGTTAGTATGTTTACAAGCATTTAACTCAGTTATCAGTAAAAATCAAAAATGATAATAACATGCGAATTTCAGTCCGTTTAAAAGAAATCGTTTTTTAGAATTGGTTTTTACGCAAATTTTAACAAATACTAAAAACACACATACATGCAGACACAAGCTAAAAAACTTTTATATAAAATGTGCACAACAATATTACACAATGTATGTTAGCTTCAGGATGAGATAAGCTAATTTCTTTTAACTAATGAAGAGAAGATTATTTTTATTTATAAAGTATGCCGTTGATAAATTTTAGATTATGATAAGTGATTCATATAAAATTAAATATTGAAGATGTGGAAACACAGGATTAAAAATAAAATTTTCAAATTTAAATGTAGTGTTTATTGTTCGAGTAAAAATTTCACGTAAATTAATATTATTATTTTTTTTTCATATAAAATGTGGTTATTTAATGAATTATTTGGAGCTTTCTCATGATGGCACTTATTTTTTTTCTCCTAATAAGACATTAGAAACCGAGTTTCACAAAATGCAAAGTATTATAACAAATAGTATATAAATATTTAGACATTAAAACGATTAATTATTATTATAACTATAAGCTATATCATTTTTCTTTGCACCATGCATTACACTGTGTACATATGAAATACATATGTGAAAGGAGCATGTAAATTTAAGTTATCTATATGATAAATGTCTGAAAACTAATTTACTGTTCGACACAAAATTCTGGCTAAAGATATTTTTCAAAAATCAATAAAAACATTTCTCAAGGGAATAAACTGTGACAGTTTAAAATCCCAAAACTCGTTAAGGCTAAAAACAAAATTTTCACATTAAAATTCATCGCATTTTATAACTCATTAGTTTTGCCAATTAAAAATTTATTCGCCTGCTTACTAACACTCCCCAACTGAGACAGCTCTCACACACAAACACAAAGGCGCAATAAACCAGAATCCACATTAATAAACAAAAGAAGCCAAAAGCTATAACGCCAGAGCAAAAGTTTTCAAAAATTTTCCCCCCATTTTTATTTGTAGAAAGTCACTAAACAGAAGGGGGGTTTAATGATACCCGGGGCTAAAAAGAAAACTGCTAATAAAAGTAGCGCAGCATTAGCAGGTGGTACCCGAGATGTCACGTGCTACAAATTGTTGTTCGCGGAGCTTCCTCTGTCCACAAACGACTTTGAAAAGTCTCCTCAAACTTCTTTTTTTTATAGCCATTGAGTTTTAAGGGGCAAATGAAGAATTTCTGAAGTTTCACAAAGTTTTATCGGCGATCTTTATCTTTGAAGTGTGGTCTTTTGCGATTTCTTTTCCTAGCACTCCAAACGCGTAACGAGCAGGGTTTTATCGTAAGTAGTTATTAAAAGTAATTAATATAACGGGAGGCTGTTTTGTTTATTCTTTTCAGAGCAGGGGGAGTTAGTTAAGAAGGATTTTCAAGAAATCGGGCTTTTGTTTTTCGAATGATGCGTATTTTGGAATATTTGGTTTCAAGAAAGGGAGAAAAATAAGAATATTTATAAGCACTAAAGGAAGTTTTGTATGTGTCTAATATTACATTTTATTAAATTTTATATAAGTTTTAATTCATTTTAAGATGATATTAAAAAATATATATCTTTATTTCGGTTATTTGTAGTCTTTTGTCTTTTTATTTGAATCTCTGAATCTGTAATGATTTTAAACACTTAGCATGTCATTAAACGACAGTTAAATTTTAACCACCTCGTAAATTATAAATTGTTATAATTGAAGCTCAAAAATTTAATGTGTTTTACTAATAGTATTGTGTTCTTAAACTTTTGAAAGATTTTTTTTTACATTTCTTGAATCCGATTTACAAATTTTAAAATAATAATTTCTTACTCAAAATTATTTGTCAAACTTGAAGTTTGTATGCATTTTGAATATTTTTATATGATTTTAACTAAGAAATTTTATTAATTTTTGCTTTTAAAAGTTTCACATAAAATTGTTATGTATCTTTAAAGGCTCCAGACACATTTTGATTTTTAAAATATCATATTTATCAAAACAGATTTTTTCCCCAATAGTTTTTGAACAAATTATTTAATATTTTACTTCTTCGTTAATTTTGCCTATTTCTAAATCACTAAATATTTTGGTACGATTGTGTTAATTTCCAAGAAATTGAAGAAATTACACAATGAATTTCTGATTTTCTTTAAACATTGTTTTCTTACTTTTAATATTTGGATTTAGAGGTAAAACAATTTACTAAACGTCCTTTTCTATAAATTGAAGAGATTTAACGTTAGATGAAAACATTTTTGTTAGTTAGTTAAATGAACAACTGCATACCTATTCTTAGCAGTCTCTTACATTTTAATTTTAAATCTTTGAATAAACTAATATTTCTAAATATAATCTTGAAGTTTCTAGTTTAATTGTTTGACATATTTTTAACTTTACAAGTGAAGAAGCTTACTCAACACTAATCAAACCTAAAAAACAAACTTATGGTTTAAATCTGTATTTAAAAGAAATAGTGAAGCGTTACTGTGTTCATTAATTATACTTTAAAAAATTAATCAGACTCATGGACCTGTTTTAATTTTTTCCCCAGAATTACTTTATTGGCTTCGCAAGATGTGTAACGTATTCTATTTTATTAATCCATTATTTTGTATTTCAATTCTTATAATTACATAACTGCATCCAATTTAAGTAATCAATTCTCAGAGAATTTTCATTCTATCTATATAACAATACCAGAAAATTCCATATATTTGCATTAAAACTTGGATAGTTCCGATTTTAAGTTGTCTATTCTTTAATTTCTGTTTTCTAATGAAATGAAAAAAATAATGTACACAATAAAGCATAAAACACCAAAAAAACAAGTAATTTTTGGGTAATTGTCAAAATGAAAATAAAGATAATCATTATATTAATTTTCAGCATTGAATATTCAGTATTAAAATATCACTGTCTTATTAGTAGATCAAAAAAAACAATTACTCATATGCTCTTTTATTTACAAATACATTCACTATATAAATTTTATTTTGAAAACTTACACTAACGTTTTTGGAGCTTGTATGTCAGAAAGAATGATTCTTTGATTCACCGGAAGCTGTCATGAATAGTTAGGAAAAGTTTCAGCCTTGATTGATTATTTTATATTAATAACTAAAATGAATATAACAATTTTTGTTTCTTTTCCTTGTATTAATTTATTACAGGGGTTATTCAGTAATATACTTACGTTCTATTCGTGGAAAACGTTTAACTGAATCGAAATCAAATTTACACTTAACACAGCTCAAACAGTTTACATTCCATCTTAGTGGTAAAAGCCACGTCTGTGAAACTCCCAAACAATCATAAAAAATGCATATTTAATGTCGGCTATAACTATATAAAAGTAAGTATGTGATGTACTCAATAAACGTCATCTTACATTCTCTGGCATTTATTTACGATTCGAAACCCTCATCTGTGCATTCATATAGCCAGCGTGATATTAGCATAAACAATGTTTTCTGCACTACTTGGCGCCCAACTTTGATCACCGGATAAGACAATTAGTTTTTAACTTTAATATGTTTTCTTCATTATAACGCATGCGACAACATGACACCCAAAACTAATTAAACTAATTCTCTGTTCAACGGAAGTCGGCGTCATTTTTTCGGAAGATTTCTAATTTCCTGCAACAGCCGACTTTAATGGTTTGCCCGGCGAAGAGTTTAAAGGAAACAGCGAAATAATAAAAAAGCAGATGGCAACAAACGTGTCACATACTGCGAAGATTGTTTTTCGCTAAAAATTTTACTGTCCACAAATGGCTTGGAAAAGTTTAGCAAAAAGATTTTTGTTATCGCGTAGTATAAGAAGGAAAGATTGAAGGAAAATTTAAAAAATAAATAAAATAAATAAAGTTACAGAAACTTTTATTTTGAGCTTATTGTATTTTTATTTGATAGGCTATTGTTTGTTTCGTAATAAAGAAGAACACATTTTTGAATATTTTCGAATTATTTTTTTCAGGAATGTATGGTTCTTATTGTAATTTTATTATTTTTATTCCGCAATTTCTAGCAAATTGTTATTTGATTTTGATATCAATGCAAATTTTCATCGGAAATGTTTTAATTATTAGTAAAAGAATGTATTAATAGTATTATAAGTAAATGTATTATGTATTATAAGTAAAAGAATGTTGAGGGGAAAATATATTAAATGCCTAATTTTTTCACAGGGATGCAAGGGACATTTTTCTTCCTGCATGCAATAGGAGCAGAAATTCAAATACAATCGAAAATTTAAAAGTAATCCCGTATAATCTGTTCCCTTACCTAACTCTGGATTCTATTCAGGTACTCAGTTATCGACTCGTGGAAGCCAATAATGTCCACACAAGGGGAATCTTAGCCGTTCCATCTTTGCATCAATGGTTGAGAATAACTTAATTATGAATTCAAAGGAAGAGGTGTTTAATCACATAACACCATTGAATGATGACCTCATTCATATTTCTGCTCCAGTTTCTCGTAATCGGAAAATGAAAGCAGTTAATATTATTTAAAATCATTTTAAATTCTTAAAAATAGTAATTAAAATGAATTACTAATTTGAAAAGTATATTATTATTATTATTTTCTTAATGGCTGGCACCACTCGTTTATAGGAACTAGGCCACTAGTAGGCCGGAAATTCTGGCCCCTTTATTATAAAGGCTGCTAAGAAATGACATTCAATGAGTTGCTCTGATCACCGGAAAGTTGCATTCAATGAAGATATGGACAAAATGACTCCAAGCTGAGGCCGGGAATAGAATCTGGACAAGTACTGCTGTAGAATTGTTCTATAACCACTACACAACCCGTTCGAGGCGAGAGGTATAATACTAATGAGTGTATTGCGTATTTCTGATTTGCCACTCCAGACAGAATTTACCAACATTTCTTCTGTTAAAAGTACACGAGATAAAACTTATTCCTACTTTCCCTTATCATCAGTGAAACGTAATTTCACGAACTCTCTATATTATACAAAAACAGAGTAATTTCTGTTCGTTATTTTTAAAAATATAAACAGATAAAAAAGAAGCTGAAACAAGTAGTAATTTTGAATCTGCACACAAAATCGTTTGCAATTTTACTCGGCTATTATTATTAATTGTACATTTACGTGAACTCTCAAGTAATTTAATTGGGTAATAGTAAACATCAAAGACCCGAGTAAGGGCGAGATTCAAGTGAAACACAATTCGAACGTTTTTCGGGCTCATCAAGGGAAACTTCGAAATGCAGGGTGAATCTAAACTCTTGGACAAAATTTTAAGGGGTGATAGGGCACATAATGAGGAATCAGAATCACATAGCAATGTGGGGCCGGCAAAGTCTTCTTCGTATAGCTGTTAATAATCACTTCAGAAAAAAGTGCTGAAAAAACAGTTTCCGACCATTGTTTCGCCAGAAACTAATGTGTTTTTCTCCGAAAACAGATGACTAAAATGGATAGTTTAAAAAAGTTCATTTTATTTCATGTGTGAAATTTTCGGAGACGAGGCTATTGTTTATGAAGCTTGGTTAAGAAATTAGACGGACACTTAAATGCTTTTCCAAAAGTGATTATTACCGCGTTAAGTTAAAACTGCATTTTTCACCCAGATTGCTATGTGATTACGATTCCTCATTGTGTGCCCTATCACCCCTTAAAGTTTTGCCCAAGAGTTTAGATTTACCCTGTATATCAATGTTTCTTTTTCAACTGAAACAAACCAATCTGGTTTTGATCAAGTGACAGCGCGATAGGTTTTTTTCATTGGAAGCATTCTGCCAAAATGTTCGAACTGTGGACTGAAAAACATTCGATTTGAACTCGATTGCGCGCGTTTCACTTGAATCTCGCCCTTATTCTTTAGTTAGGAACTTACAAAACTCCGACTAAAACTATAATTTGAAAAAGAAACTCTTTTTTTATATCAGGTTTAGAATATGATCTTTAATAAAATATACCACCAGGATTATGTTTCATTGTCCTAAATGGTTATTGCACTCTTCCTCTAAAGTTACTTTCAAATTAAGCATTTTACTGTAGACCATATCTATTGAGAAATTGCAAGGAGCAAATATTTTGCAACAAACAACTCTTTACATTTACAAAGCAGAAAAAAAATGAGTCCCTTAATCTAGAGAAATATTGCGTTCTGAACCAAACGTATCTGGCACATTATATCCAATAGGCTGAAAGTCTAACATCCTTCGGTTTATTGCTTGTCAATATGCTCTATTGGCTAACAAGAGATGTGATTAAAGGATGGGCGGAGTTCCTTTTGTTTTCTTGGAGATTCCGCCTGATTGCTTTGGGATCGGGAATTATTTCATGAAGAGACAATGCGGAAGAAATGGTTCTTTTGGGCGGAAAAGTCGTAAGTTAGAGATGAAAATATAAGATGATTTCTGTGAGTCTTCCATTGTTTTATGCAATTGCGTGCTGTTAGAAAGATTTAGAGAATTATTTGAGGTATTTGTTAAGCAAAAAGATAGATAAATCATGCCTAATAGATCGTTTATGCAACATTTTCCAATAAACCATTTATTGCAATACGCTTAAATTACTGTTAAATGCTTTGCACTAAACTATTTCTTTTTTGCAAGAAGAAAGCGTCAAACCATCCCCTTCTGAACCCATTATTGTTTCCTGGCAAGTAATTCTGTATGATCCTGCTGGAACACAGGATGATTTTGTTATTGCTTAAAACTCACTAATGTCTTTTTAATCATAACTTGAACAAACTTCCTCCCAGCGTCCTAAGTATAATCAAACAAACCTTAACAGTTTTGCCTATTATCGCAAAAATTCAAAAGAGTTATTAAATTTTCACGTCTTCATTTCTCAAGCTTTAAATCTTACTGTCGCAATATGCATAAATTATACTAAGTTACGCATGTTAAAATTTTAATTTTTTATCCTTTTTTTAATATCAATTAATCAATTGTTTATACAATTGCTCTATAAAATTCTTTTATTCGTAACTAAATTGACAGGCAAAATAATAAAATAAAAACAAATGATAAAATACAATTGACAGGACAAAACATTTAACCATAAAGTGGTAAAAAAATGTTGAGCAAAAGAATTTTGAACAAAAACCTTTAAATTGCAAATATGTTAAAAAAAGCAGTGCCTATGTAAGCCACCTTCCAATAATAGGAATGTATCCATAATTGATTTTTTACTAATCTGTCCAATGCGCGAGTAACAACAGCAGTAATAGAACCTGAAGCTCCGACACGAATACCATGAATGTTAGTCACTACACTGAGGGTTTCTGTTCAGAAACTCGTGGCAATACATTTTCAGAATCGACAGTAACGCCGTCGCTCCACTCTTTGCTGTAATTACCTGTAAAATGTTGTCCTTTTAAGTAAAAAGTTGAATTATAAATGAAAAATTCTCATCATTTAAAGTAGTTTTGAAACTCTCGGTAGTTTTGAAAACTCTCAACTTTTGAAAACCAATGCTTGCTGCGCTTGCTTTTATGGCTCCTTCAATTTTTAGAGAAGAAAGTTTATAGTTTGTAAACATACCCTTTTTTAAAAGGTACAATGTAAAGCACATTGTTGTGAAATATATAGCATAAATGCTCCGATTCATTAAAAAAAAACCAGAGTGTGTAGACAGACAAAGCGTAAAATGCATTTTGTTTCAAACTGAAATTCTTTAAAATATTATTTTTGCAACTAGAGTATGAACGCCATATTTTTGCTTCATTTTTAATACCACTGTTTGTTCTGGTAAAACGAAACAGTGGTAGTACAAATGTCTAAAATTAAACGACTTATAGTAATAATAACTTTTTTTGCTGAGTACCATTATTTAGTAACAGTTTGGTTTCTGACGATTTAAAGAAATAAAAGGCTGTGACTAAATTATTTATCAGAAATATATAGCGAATGAATCTGAAAATTATTTTAAAGTGTCCTGTTTAGCATTAAAATTAGAAAAGAATATGGTCCAAATTATCAAAAGCATCCCATCCTATTTGACTGACTTATGTACGTAAGACTAGAACAGCAGATAAATTCATTCTTAAAAAAAAACTTTAGAAAAAAAAGAAGAAGAAAGAAAAACAGATGATTTCATACTTAAGAAATACTTACTAGTCTTTAGAATGCCTGTCGAAAATGGAAATTCCATTGCCATTAAAATTTGGCAAAGAAAATTCAGAATATATTTAGTCATACGCGTGTCTTATTACACACATTTTCTGTTTTCAAAAAATTTTGGTTGAAACATACTACTAAGTTACATCGTATAAACATGCTTAAATTACAAACATCTTCATTACTGATATAGTGCCATCTGTAATATTCCTTACACAAGTTTAAAGTTAAAATATATTATTATTAATTGACTATTAAGGATAATTTTTAAAACTTTTTCATTGCTATCTATATAGATATGGTTGTTATTTCTGATAAATGGAATTTTTTTAAATCCTCGAAAATTAGACTGTTTTGAAGAAAATGCCATGGCAGGAAATAATTTAAAGTGATTTTTTAAAATATCCGAACGCCTAAAAAAGAAGAGTACAGTCGAGTGAAAAAACAATTATCTAACGATTATTTGCTTTAAATTTAAAAAAAATATATAAATTTTTAAAAAATGACTAATAGAAGGTATTTTGTGGTAGAAAAAATTGTGATTACATACAAATTATGGACCCTATTTTAAAATATCCTATTTCCGAAACTACTACACATATTACAATAAGTTATATATGAATAGAAAGAGAAATATTCAATTTTCCCACCAATGATCAACACATGACAGCACATTCAAGATCTCTGTGACTGAACTCCGAACATGGCGATAATGCCAGAGATGAGTTTTTGCGTATTAGGGTGCACACATGCTTTTTCAGCTATTTTGGTGCAACATGCATTTAGAAATCGCTACTGAAAACAAGTACACCAACTAGCAAGAGCATACTGAGATGGTATCATCAATTTAAGGAAAAATATTTACTCTTAATCAGATGGCCACCAAGTTCCCCAGATCTAACACCATGTGATTCCTTTTTGTGGGGTTACGTCAAAAACATTGCTTATGTACCAGTTATGCTGAAAACTCTGCCAGAACTTAAAGAACGGATTAGTGCAACATTACGAACCTTTGACAGAGTGATGCTACAAAATGTATGAAACGAGCTGGATTATAGATTGGACGCATGCCGTGTAACAAGAGAGTTACGCATCGAGTATTGGTAATTGAAAAAAAAATCTTGGTTTATTTCTCTTTACATTCATGTATCACTTTTTGTAATATGTGCAATAGTTTCAAAAATATGAATTAAATCGAGTCCATCATTTATACTTGTAAATCTCTCCTCTCTCTCTTTATATATATATATATATATACATATATATATATATATATACATTTTTGTTTTACCCAAAGCACTAATATGACTTTTCCATCACTCAAACAAAAACAGGGCTGAATTTTCTGATGCTTTCCATCTGATTCCTTACATCAAGTCTGACTCACACTTTTGCACTGACAATAACACTCATCATTACTCACACGCTAATTAGCTGGATGTTAATCACTTTTCATGAACACCAGATCCAAGATAAAAGCCGGGGCTCCGAATTTTATACTGATAGCGCTCAGCGTGATAATTACTTCTGGAAGAGCGCTTAAATTTAAAGTGACAGCCGGGCTCCCGTGGGTCCTTTTACACGATTCCGACTAATCGTTAGCTGAGCCGGAGCTCACGACCCAGAGCTTGGCATCGAGGGCTGTTTCTGTTTTGCCCTGAAGGCTCGTTTGTTTAATAGGTTCTAAATCGTGAAATTTTTTTAGCACTTTTGTTAAATAACACAGATGCAGTGGGGGGGGGCGGAAATAAAACTTGGAACGTTTGTTTATGATGAACATTACTGTGTAATAGGAATAATTACATAAATACGAATACAGTAGAGCGTTGCTAATTCGGGTTAATTGTGACTGGACCATGTCCGAATTATCAAAATGTCCGGAACCAAAAAAGTTCATTTGAGTTCATAACAAGAAAAAAAATTTGCTAAATTCCTTAATAATTTTCTTTAGTATTTAAATAATTGGAGAAAACAAATAAAACGATTAACCAAAATTATTAAATTAACCAAAAAGATTGATATAAAATTTTTCACCAGTAGACAGTGGCAATAGGTATTCTCATCTGTATATCACTCCAACTTTTGTTTTCGCAGAAACTGAATCCAGATTATCGCCAGTTCGGATTTTTGAAGTCCTGATTATTGACGCTCCACTGTATGTGTGGATTGATTAGCTCATATAGGCTTGTTAAACTTCCTCTTTAAACAAGGTTCTTCAGCTAAAACGGGTGAACGTTAGTAACCAAATTTAGTATATAAACTATGCATGAAATGTGCTCAAGAAATTTTGAAAAAAAATTGTCATAAAATGTCCACTAGGCGCCGTTTTGCATGAAAACCCAGGAAATTTGACCCTGGAAACGGGTAATTCAATCTGTGCAAACAATTTCAACATTTATTCAATAGTCTCTGAACATCTGTTAACTAATTTGGGATATTTTTTGAGCTGATTTCACTATGCAAAGAGCCACCTAGTGAACAGTCTTTGAACTGAACTTTTGAGAAACTTTCTGAAGTACATCTGTTGTACAGCCTATTTGCCACTCAAGCGTTTATAATGTAGAATGCTACTTATTGGCGAAATTTAATTTCAACCAACCTGCATATCAGTTCTTATACTCAGGGTTCCCAATTCGCAATATTAGATTTCTTCCCTAATGGACAAAATTAGATTTCTTGATAAGGATTATACCGGGTGATTCAAACTTTTAACACTATCTAAACACGATTTTACTGGGGGTTGTAAACATATTAAAATACGAAATTTAGTTTTTATATGGTCTCTCCTTTCCTACCCTTTATGTTTGGAAGAATGTTGCTGTTTGCCTAAGAAAATTAATAAAGCAAATCCCGTATCTAAACACGGAATAGTTTGAGATATATCAATTTGAAAATTTTGGCATTTGTCGCCAAGCAATAAGGGCATATCTCCAAAGTGAGAAAAATGTAATTACTTCTCAACACGTTAATTTATGTTAGTGTTCTCTCTCTACAGATGGGTGAATTCTGGAGATTAATTCAGCCAGAATTTTTCTTGAAATGTATACCTGATTTGTGTTAAAGCTGGGTTCAGATTTTAATGTATTCTCTTTCTGGTGACCCTGTCAATAAACTACAAAATGTATTTAGTCGTAACTGTAGACAAATATGTTTAGTCTATCGCTCTCAGAAAAGCTTTATACAATAACATCGACCAGTTCAAGTAAACTAAATATGTTCATTTTACGAATTTGTGCGCATTTAACTATCAACAATGGGATCGTTATTTTACTTTTTTCAACTCATAGTTGGTTCCCCAAAGTAAAGATTTTTTCTCTTGAAAACCGACGCCAACACAGCAGGTAAAGTAGTGCAAGTCATCATTTTTAAAAATAAATTTTTTGCTAACTATTTCCAGACACGGGAGTTGTAGAGACACGGGATTTGTTTTATTAATTTTCTTAGACAAAGAGCAATATACTTTAAAGGGTATGAAAGGAGGGACCGATTAAAAATTAAATTTCGTATTTTAATATGTATACAGCCCGCTGTAAAAAATACCAGATCTGGAACCTACTCTTAATTTGACGAACTTTTCTAATTGGAAGTATGTTTCGATCACTTACAGCTTAAAAAATAATTGCCTTAGCATGTATTTTGAATCACCCGGCATGTAAATTTATATATCATATAAATAGCTAATGATCTGGCTATGTCCATGTGATTTCTTTAAAATCGCTTGTCACCGAACTAAACGGCATTGGTGATGTACGGTGAAGAATGCGCCTAAAATGATTCCAAAAAAATGAAGCGAGCTTGGAGATATGCTCCATACAGAGTGGTGAAATTAACTAATTGTATAGTCATCCAATTTTAAAGATTTATAAATCGCTCTGTAATCAACCAATTTATCTACGACAAAATGCAAAGTAGGACAATTTAATGCGTAGAATATTAATTTTAGATTTTTATTTTATTATAAGTAGAACTAAAACCCTCCTAAAAATTTGTAAAGTTATTTCCTACTCAAAAGGATGAAAGGAAGTCACAGGCAGGACAATTCCCTTCTCGTAGGTTTACAGTTTTCAAATTTGATTTATTTAAAATGAATTGAAACTATCCTCAGCATGTATACAAAGAAGTGCTTGGGAAATAAACATTCTATCCGGTTGTATTGAATTAAAAAAAAAGAGGTTTGTGTACTAGTAAAGCAATAGTCAAATTATTCCACGGATAATATAATCGCAAGCGATATTTTCTTTCATAAGCTGTAAGTAAGTTGTATCTGTATTCGAATTTCCTAACTATGGTTCATACGAAAAGCGATTTTCAAAAATTGCATTGATTCAAATAAACTATTGATTGCAAATTATCAATTGATGTCATAAGTACAATTAACATTTCAATTTCTTTTGTCTTATTGTTACCGAAATAGCTTAGTACGTCTTTCTTCACAACGAAAGCATATACTTAATTTCAAATGCCTAGTAATGATTATTTTAGGGAAAAAAATCATTATTTTAAGACGTAACATTTGTTCTCGAGCCAAAAAGAGATTTTACAAATATAATTTCTAATTTAAATTTTTCAGCTAATATCATCGTGTTCATCCAATAAAAAGTTCACTTTCGATCTTCTTTCAGATATAGGCACATTGTTCCTTTTCCTGTATTCAGTGCACTCTACAAAAATTTTGCTATCCTGTTTCCGGATAAAGAAACTATCGATTTAATGAGCTTTATCATTTCTATATGTTTAATAATTTCATTTCTTTTGTATGAACAAAAAAAATGAAGCTCCGACGATAGCAAACGTCCACGCAAAAACTGCGGACTACATTTCTTTTGGAAACTGAAAAATAAAATCTTCCAATGGCATTGGCGTAATTAAGTTATGTTACAGTCGTAAATTCAATTTCGAAGCATGAATATAAAGTTCTTTTACTTCAATGAATATTTTACGAGATATTCCTGTTTCTTCAAATGCAATTGATTTTTTCTCACTCACTTTACATATGCATTAGAAATTTATGTATGATTTTGAAAAATCGAATTCGCTATAAAAAGACGCTAAGAATGGAGTAGTAAATTTTTATTTCTGTTATCTAACATATATATATATATATATATATATATATATATATATATATATATATATATGTATATATATGTATATATGTATATATATGTATATATGTATATATGTATATATATATATATATATATATATATATATATATATATATATATATATATATATATATATATATATATATATATATATATATGTATATATGTATATATGTATATATGTATATAGGATCGTATACTGACGCTATGAATTTATGAATTACTATTATGTGTTTCTAATTAAAAGCAGGACATATACGGAATGACTAGTCGAAGTTGTTTGGACGCACGCACATTTAATGAATCTTCTATTTACAAAGTTATACTAGAAATCTTTTACACCACTTAGGTACGTTAACAAAACATCATCCACACAGGATTCACTTCTTTAAAAAAGAACAAGAATACACGCCACCCAGGCATGCACGAAAAGTTCCATTCCATCTACGTTCGCCAGCCAACGAAAAACAAACCTAATAATAATAGAATAATTAATTTTTTAGACTTACAAATTAGAATCAATGACGATAAGAGTCTATCCTTTAATATATATAATAAAAGAAATGACTTTAATTTTCAGGTAAATACCTTCACTCATTTCAATTCATGTATGCACACTTCTGTATTTAGAAATATTATCTCTAATCATAAGTATAGAATAGAGTCTCTATGTACCAATAGTTTTAAGGCTAATAACTTAACTGACCTATATAAAAATGCTATAAAATATAATTATCCCAGTAAATTTCTAACTTCCATTTTATATCCTCTATGTAATCAAAAAAACTGTATGTCCTAATCAGAATATTGGTTGGTGAGGATGGGGTTGGTTGTTGGTTCTTTCTAAATTAAAAAAAAAAAAAAAAAAAAAAAAAAAAAAAAAAAAAACATAAAATATATATCTATATATATTTTATTTAAAAAAAAAAAAAAAAAATCTATTCTTAAGAATGGTTGATTACTGGTACTTTTTCCTTTTTATGTGAGTCTGTAACCAATGAAGCCAAACAGAGTACTGTTCTAACTAAACATTTTACAATTATATTAGCATAAATAGCAATAATAAATGAATATAATTATTATCAATATCATTATTGTTAATATTATTGCTACAGTTTTTCTCCATTTCCACAACCTCAACTAAGTACTTCTTAGCTACTGCAGCTAGTACTACGTAAAACATAGGCTAGATATACTAGTGTAATATTTATTTTATTATTTATTCATTTAATTATTACCAGTTTTATTTTTTTTTTTTATTCATTTAATTATTACTTTTTTTATTTATTTATTCTTTTCCTTTCCATACTTCCAAAGTATTATTAATATATCATTTTTTATTCACACTCCATGGCATTACTTGTCTATTGATTGCAGTAAGCCTTCTCTGATGGCAACATGCACTAATACTGCCTCCATTACTGAGCTTTGATCTTCGTGTCGGTCCACTTCCTCGTTGTTTTTTTCTAATAGCTACGGTATATATATATATATATGGCAAAAGTAAAGTAAACAAATGGCTAAAATATACTAAATACTAGCTAAATATTACATAAAAATTAAACACTTTTTCTCATTACTCCTCTTTTTTGACAATTAGTTGCCGGTGGGTGTTTTACTTCGGCTTCTTTTCTCATATAATTTGCAAGTTTAATGTTGAATCCAGTGTTAGAAGTGCTATTGAATGCATGTATTTTGTTTATGTTTATGATTTATTTTATTTCTTTTCTGTCGTACACACACACAGATATACATATACATACATAACACAACGATATTTTATAGGTAGACAGGAACGTCGGATCACATTTCGTAATAAATAAATCAGATAACAAAAATATAATGCCCCGAAAGTTGTAGTTATGACTGGTAGGAGAAAAAATAAAACTTTCGACATAAACAGCGCTATTTTCAATTTGTTGTAATACAGAATATTTAAATCGATTGTGTGGGCTTTTGTATTTCCCAGCATAGGCCACTTCGTTTGACTGGTGGATAAGTAAACACTTTCTTAACAATGTTAAAAAAATCGACTATTATTTGACGAATGGCATACTTTTATCTTTACAGTTAACTTTTATTGGCAAAAATAAGTTGATGAAGGCAGAAACGAATCTAACAAATGCAGATTCATTTTTCTGTATTTACATGAATAAATATATACGTTGCACTTGGTAACATAAAAGGTGTATGCAAAATCCTTCAACAAACTTGTAGGATGGTACTACTCTTCAAGAAAACCAAGACTTCGGTGGGTCTTCCGGTCTGAAATCTGGTTTAGTGGGTGAAATTTGCAAAAATGTTAAATCATTGGACCTCACATGCTTGTTTGCAGAAGTGTCTTACATAATCATTTCAAGTTGAACATATCTGGGCACACAGATAACGAAAATAACAGAAGAGTGCCAATCAGACTAGTGAATAAGCAAGCACCCACGTATGCAAATTTTCCACCTCCTCCGAATCTGAAAAATAAACTTAATTGTGCAACACGCATATGCGCATTAGCTAGGGGAGAGCGGGGTATAGCGGGTCATTGAAGATATTTCTGGTTTAGTGAATATTTTTCATATGAAAATAATTTTTTAAGTAGTTATCAAGCAACTTAATTCTGAAGAAAAAGTTAAACATCTCGCTTTGAATGTGGCGGGAAGAAAGAGAAATTTTGCTTTCTGATCATTCGCATGAAATATGAAGAAAGTAAGACTTACTCTTCAAATTTGTCAAGTAAATATGAGTTATGCGGTATGTTTATTTAGTATAAATTTTATATAGTATAAATTACCTTCTTTTCTATTTTGCTGTATTTAAATGAATATTCCAACAATTTGGAATGTTGAGGCGAAAAATAATAGATTGATTCATATGGAGAACGCTTGGTCACCTGAAATGGGGTACACTGGGTCAGGGACTCATTGTGACCTCATTTATATATTTATCGTCTTTCTGTAAGTTTCTTACTTTTTAATGTTTAAATGATCTGAATTTATCTACATAAGTCTTCCACATCAGCCACAGAATCTTCAGTTTCTCAAGAAAATTATGTAAAACCAAAATTGACACACCAGAAATGGTAAAAGCCTTTTCGTAACTCTGATGCAAAAAAAGAAAAAACTGAGAGGCAACTTAAAAAAACAAAAAAATTCTTACAGATTCATCTGTAAAAATCGCAATCCAAAACGAGATGATTGAAAGATAGTAAAGTGAAAGACCTAATGATATGAAGCAGCAGACAAAAAAAAAAAAAAAAAAAGAAGAGCTGAACTGAAGAAGATGAAGAATGAAAAGAATCTTCTAGTGAATTTGACTATGAGGATTTGGAATTTGAATATACAGATTTTAATTTTGTCGTTGGAGGTTTCGTATTATTCGAAGTCTAAGACATGAAAAACTACAGTTTCAAACACTGTGCTACTAAATTTGTTGGCAAAAATGAAAATTTATTTGAATTGCACTACATAAAAGGAAGTCAGCCAGGTTATGATCTTATCTTTGATGAGGCAGGCATTTATACAGTAGACTGTAAAGATATTGAGTTGCCAAAACCAAATATATTGCAAGGAACTGAGAGAACAGTGACAAAGTCGACTTTTTCTGTACATTTTCAGCTGCATAATGTCCAATAGTTATTGTAAAATAACAGTTTTTGATTTAATGCCTTAAAAATAACTAATGAAAATATTTTTTTGCAACTTAGCAGGACTCAAAATGATATTATCTAACTAAAACCATTTCTTTTATTTTATTAACAAATTTAGTTTATGCATAGTTTAGAACTATAAAATTAGCATTCACCTCATAAACTTTCGTCTACTTCAATATGTAACTTAATAGTAAATATTGTCAGGCAATAAATTTTTTAAATTACTTACTATCGAGTGAAAGAAAAAATTTTAAGGTGTTTCTCGTTAGCTGAACCACTGTACCCCATTTGCTGACCCAGTGTACCCCCCTAATAGCACCACAGTCCCCTGTGACTGAAATGCGACCACACAATACTGTCACAATAGAGTTACAAACAGTCGCCGCGACTCCGCAGCAAAGTCACGCCAGAGTCCCTATGTCCTCTCGCTGTGTAGTCGCATTGTGACCGTTCAGAGAAGTCACGATGAGACAGTTTTGCGAAAGGGAAAAAATTCGGGGAAAGAGTTACCGAAAATATCCACCAGATGGCAGCACCAAACTCTCAGGCAAGAAAAAGTTGAGGTCCAGAATGGAACCAGGGATCTAATGGTTATTAGCCCAGCATCTTACCGCAACGCTGTGATTACCGTGCTCGGGAACCTTTAAAAGTAAACTGAGGGCTGCAAAAGCTAGTTCTGACGGCTTCTTTTGGAAATTTAAAATTTTTCTGTGAGTATTTTATCAATAAGTTTTATATATAAATATATATATTTATTTTATAAATAATATAAAAAATATCATAATTAATAAATATAAATTAAAAATCTTGGAAATCTTTCTTTTTCCACATAAATTATTTTCAGGAGATAATGTGCTGTTTTATTTAGGTATTCATCCGAAAAAACTAATGATTTATTGAAATTTTTTATTCGGTTATGAAATAAATTTGTAATGTGCGACATGTGAGGTTTGATATATATTAAGGTATGAGGGATAAGATTTATATTTTTGCTATATTTTGCCTAAAAGGGATTTCATATAAAAATAAATAAAATCAATTGGAAAAACATGCATTAGATAAAATAAATAAAGTATTTTTGACTTAGACCCATAGTTTTATCTCAAATTTTTAGTAGTGGAACTTTCAAACTTACCAGAGACGTATTTAAAGGGGGAGGGGATCTGAAAACTTAAACCAATTATTAAAAAACAGCAATTATGAGACATTTGTATTTACTCTAGTAACAATAAGGTTGAAAATACCGGATAGTCCCTCCCTCCATCCGAAATTTAAACCTTACATACACTATCGAAACATATATGTCATGGGGATATGAAAGAAATTGTTAATTTTACTCACAGATACTTAGTTTTCACCATTGTGATTAGAACTCTTAACTCTAATATTGTTAAGAATAATATTTTTTATAAATAATATTGTCTTGTTTAAACGAAATAATTTAAAAGTTAATAAATTAAACTAAATTCCATTAGTACATAACTGCGAAGTTTTATTGAATTACTATTTTCGGATTTATTTATTAAATGTTTCACGAAAGAAATTGCCACAAAATATTAGAAAAAATAAGTCTGTTTCCAAAGTCGCAAAAGCGGCTAGTGTGACGTCATTTTGAAGTCCAAAAACATCAGTAGTCACAAAATAGTCACACAGTGACTCCACTGTGAAGTCACTGAGCGACCAATCACATACTAGTCACATGGTGACTTCACAGTGGAGTTACTGAGCAACCGATCACATACTAGTCACGTGGTGACTTCACGGCGACATCACCTGGTGACTGGTCACAAATAAACTTCACAGTGACCACACAGTAGAGTCACATCACTTACAAGTCACAATGTGAGTAGTATGTGACAGTCCTGTGACAATTGTGACCCTCTGTGACGTCACAGCGACACTTTTGTGACCATCTGTGCTATTAGGGCCATTATGGGTTAAAGCGTGTCAATAAAAAATACTTTAGAAAAATGGTTTTTAATTTTAAAAAACTTTTCTTAGAATTTAAATAAAACTAGTTAGGATAGCCAATAGATCAAAAAACATAATACACCAGTTTGATATTCTGTTTTAAAAATATTTTTAGAATTATATTTAAAAATCTAAAAATTGACCTACCGAACCTTGCCTCCCCTCTATGGACTGAGAACTACAGGCACCATGAGCTATTTTGTACCTGTTATTTGCCATAAATAATTATTCAGATTTTTTTATGGGGTTTTTCTTAACCGTCGAAATTTCTACATACGCATTTTTGAGATTTTTACCAATGAAAACGTCATTTGGGACTCCATTTTCCAGATGACAATATTCTTCATGAGGCTATGACCTTGATGTGTGGTGTCATTTCTTTAAGTTTGTTGAAGGATTTCGGATAAACACTGTATACTGTAAATCATACTACGTTTACCATACTTTAAACTCGCAAATTAAAACAATTATACTCGCAAAGCTAAAAATTATTTTCAGTTTCAAAATTGAACAAAATATTTAAAACTCAGAGGTAGAACTATAGGTGAAACTTTCGTAGACATCACTTTAAAGCAACAGCTTGACGGATAAGAATGATTCGTGAGATTAAACTTTAACACGAGCATTGTTTACCATGATAATCCAGTTCTTTTCCACTGCTTACTTATATACACAATATACGCGTTGTAAGTTTAAATCATTTCAATAACTACTGGCGTTACTAAACAATCGCTAAATATGTTTTTAGTCGTTGGTTCGTGTACTCTTACCAAATGAGATCAATACACTTTTTTGTTGTGTGTGTGTGTGTGTTGTGTGTGTGTGTAATATGTTCAAAGTTTCAGCAACGCCAATTTCTAAAATATAGCTCATTCATAAAAAATAATGTAACATTATTTTAACCCACTCACTGCTATAAACGTGAAAATATAACATTCCCATGGTATTAGGCACATCATGATTATTTTAGGTAAAAATTCATATAATAAATAAGTACACCACATCAATAAAAATGTATAAAAACTCTGTGTAACGTTTTCCAAATAAAATACATGGAAAGGAACTGTAATCATATGCATAAAAAATTCTATTATTAATATGTCTGTCTCTTTTCTCATCTATTTTTTCTGCTATTTAAAAAATCTTTAATAAAAACTGACATCTTATTATATTCCTTGCGTATTAAAAATATATTGATAGCAAAATAAAATTCTTTTTTATGCTTCTTCTGTATTCAAGAGAATAAGTAATTCTTTTCTTCGACTAAAGCCATATTTTTATTTTTCTGATAAAAGCTCTTGCAGTTTCTATCGAAAAATAAAAGAAAAGTCTGTAAATAATGGCCTTCCACGAAGGTCATTGTAATGTAATTGAATTCAGTTGCCTGTCATAGTCATTTTATTGTGTATGTAAATAACGGTTGCTTACTACAATATTTTCGAAAGCGACGCTTGTTTTTCTGATTTATTAAACAATTAAGAGAGGGACGAAGTCGATTTCTTTTATGGTGTTATTTTTTTCTTTCAAGTATAAATATCGTAGCATTCCCAATATTTGTCCGCTTTATTATTTCTTTCGTGCCGATACTGTATGCAGATTTTTATCTGCTCTTCATTGGAGCTGTAAAACTTGTAGATTACTAATAGAGGTTTTTATTATTTTTCGATGGAACCGGATCGCTTCACTGTTTGTTGGAGCTCTTAAAAGCGAAATATTTTGAAGTACTTGGCAGTATTATAAAATTGTATTTGGATTTCATAGCTAAAAGTATCGTTTGCTTATCTTGGCGTTTGACCTACATAAAAAAATTAAAGATTTTTTTTTTTTTTATTTATATATTTTTCTACCGGTCATGTATCTGGAAGCGCCATCAGTAGAACAAATTAGATGTATATTTATTGTGTCATTTGTATATGTACCTTTTTACATAGAGAAACATATCTTCCTCATTTATGAGCTACAACATAGCCCTTCTTCTTGGGTTATGAATCAAATTTATACGACCTGAATTTCCTGTTTCTGTGTATTTTATCGCCTCTCAAAATTTGGCTCAAGGCTTTTGAGTCACCTTGTAAGTGTATATATATATATATATATATATATATATATATATATATATATATATGCATGTATTTATTATCACAAAACTGTTGCTGTGCACAAAAAGGGAAATTTTAATTTACACTGAAGAGCAATTGAATTAGGGATACTTGTATAGTAGCGCGTAGCATCACCTTTTGCCTTGATACGTCTGCAATTCTGCCTAGGTATAGGTTCGACAAGACCTTAGAACTAATGGGAAGACATACAAATTCGAGACGCTTGAAAAACATCCCACAATTCAAGAAAACTATATTGAAGGTAGTTGGAGCCTCAAAAATCTCTTTCAACTGCATCCTAGGTGTACTCTTAGGATATAGGTCAGGTGACCCTGATGTCCAGAAAAGCAACTCCATGTCTGTTAAATTATCATCCGACTATTTTGATAGAATTTGGGAGCTATGACACGTTGATTGTCTTGTTGAAGGGTGATCGCTGTAGTAGCCCGTTGAAAACGAACATACAGGAGCAGGTGGTCATCGGCGATATCCCGGTAACATTCACATGTAAACACTCATCAGAAAAGAATAATAATGCAAATTTGTTCGTTATCTTAAGAGTTATATGCTGGTAGGAAGGATCCATCACTTCATGTGATTTACGCCAAAGACGTACTCTGTCATCGGTATGTACCAAAGTGTGAATCTCGATTCAACATTTCAGGGAGCCCTTTTCATATCTCAGCGGTTCACTGAGGATGTTTGTGTGCCCATTTAGGGTTGCCATTTCGCCAAACCAAATAGCCAGACGGACCAGCGAGTTTTACCGGACATTTGGGTAAAAAGGCCGGACAGCCTTCATTATTGAGGATTTTGTCTCAGTATTAATAGGTAGAACTAAAAAGTTGTATGTAAAATCAAGCTTTTTTGATTATTAAATGAAATATAAATAACATTGAATGCCAAATCAGTTCAAGCACTTTATTACTAATCAGCCAAAGTCACCAGTACAAAGCCTGACAAAAGCCAGACACCTAATCAAAAAGCCTAACTATGTCCGGCTTTATCCGGACGCCTGGCAACGCTATGCCCATTTTAAGCGTTCTGTCTCGTTTTGTGCAGTCATCAAAAGGACTCTCGTAGACGATGACCTCTGTACCGCATTCAGAGGGGATAGTTTTGTATGTTGTGTCAGCTTATACATTGCTGTACGCCAGCGTTAAATTGGCGGGTAATCTTTTGCACTGTGGCTCTTCTGTCGACTGTTAAATTGCTGACTATCCCACGGCAACCTCGGTCATCCACACACTGCCGTTGTGTGCCGCCTTTGACCCTTTCAGGGATTGTTTTACCGCATTCGATAAACTCACAATGCTCATTTAACTAAGCTGAACGTAAAAGTCTGAATAACAACACTACTTCTGGAATGGAATGATCCATTCCTCGGGTCCCGACGATTTGGGCGTAATAAAATGCACTTAGATTCGTACTCTTACCCATTTTGCTTTTGACCACTACTGATACCATGAGCAACACCCCTTATCTTATCAAATTTCTGCTTAAGTCAATTTCAAGTTATGAAGGCGAAACCCGGGCCGTAATGAAGGAATAAGACCTTATAGTGGCAATTACATTTTATTTTAACATATCAACACAAACATCAACATTATAAAGTCCTACGGTGGCTGAGCTGACCCCTGAAAAACGCAGGTTCACTTGACAACTGCTAAGGCGTGAATGATGATGAGAAACTTAAGCCAAAAGGTTAGTACAGAAGCAAAACACACCAAAGAGACACGCCAAACAAAGCGTGAAAGTAACGTGACGCCAGTAGGCGTTAAGAACATTTCTATATAATTATTTTTGAATCCCAGCCATGCCAACGGATAAAACAATTAATCTAGCAGCTAAATTGTAACCCAAAATGAAAGCCAATGTTATTTATAGATTTGATACCATATATGGTCATAAACAAACCATGGGAACAGAAATGCTAGGCTTTACCAATGCAAAAGTGAAATAAAAAGGAAAAATAAATGAAAACGGAAGATTGCTTTTAAATACGGTATGTGCAAAAATAAAACTTTACAGGCGAAGGGAAGAGAAATCCAAATCGAAAGTGCAAAGAATAATTTTGAACACAGATTAAATTTAGAAATAATTAACAATTAAGTAATTGATAATTAAAAGTAAGATATGTGATTATCTGCATCACACAAGTCACTTCGAGACTTCCGCAAAGCTCAAAATTGACATCAAAATGGACATAACGCCAACTATCCCTAATTCAGTACATTGAATAATTTCGTAATGCTATTTGTCAAAAGGTGACTAAGCAACAATTACAAAAACGCAAAAGAAATGTATCACACAATAATAAAAATATTTCTGTCAGAAGCATAATTTTTATCAACTGATCCATTATCCCTCTGACGAGGCTTAGTTTTGTATTATGTATAGTTTTTCAGAGGTTTTGTTGTTTTGCACTTATGCATCTGCTGCTTGGCTATTAATTTTTCTTGACAAAGACATGCATTTGGGAATTGTTCTACGTATTCCATATAATTACTTATATACTGCGTAAATGTGTTATTTTTATTATTCCAATTCTTAAAACTAAGTGCGAATACTAACATTACTTTACCTGTATCTTTGGCCACATATGTATTTTGATGGGAAATATTTAATCTATATTCCGTGTTATCGATAAAATGAAGAGAAATTAACTAGTTGAAGACTATAATGTCGCTTGTTTTACTAACGGCTCATCTGTTTAAAGGGAATTAGGGATGGAATCATTGTCCTGATGAAGATAAATGGGTATGTAATGAGGATGCATTAGTTAACAACAACAAAAAGAGATCACTCGCTTAATTGATGCCTTATCTGTATTCCGATGCTTTAGTAGAAGAATTTTTGTATGTTTAATAGTCATTGGATAAGTTAGAATGAAACTCTTTTATAATTTTAGATTCGATAATTTTACATGGAATCTTTTATTTTTCTCTGTGAGAGAGAAAGCTATGCTTCTTAAAATGCATCAGTATTTAATCAATGCATTTCAAATAAAGATGGCTATAATTTAGAAAAACACCTCCTTTGTATAAATATGTGTATACACTCGCGTGCAAATGTCTTTAACCAAAGAAAGGACAAATGTATTAATAACTATTATCTGTATTTTGACATATTCGAAAAAGGAATAATATATTAACAGCGGATTTGTAATTTAGACAAGAGTTTTTTCAAACTGTGCTCCGAGGAGCTCTAGGTGCTTCGTGACCAGATACATGAGCACAGCCAAAAAATATATCGCTGCCTTAGTTTATGATCCACTAGATTCAGTTTTACACAAGATGCTCCAATGAACTGTACAATGTTTTGAGTCAAGATTCAAACATAAATCATACACCGAAGAAAAGCTTGAAAAACAATGTTCAATCAAACAGATAGTGATTGAATTGTGTTTTTCGTGTTTAGGGGTTTGAGTACTTAAAATTTAGTTTTGGTTTAATTTCTTTTTAAAATATTAATATTCAATTAAAATAAAATTTTAATTTATCTATGGTATACTAAAGATTTCTGCATAGTTAGTTTAGAAAAATATTTTTGCATGTACATTCTTTATGCATATTTAGCTTTTCATTGATAATTCACACTCACTTTTGTTCACTTTACACTCACGTTAGTGTACATATATTTTTTCATTTTAATCAAACTGTGCACCGCAGAGCTCTAGGTGCTCCGTGACCAGATATATGCGCACAACCAAAAAATATATCGCTGCCTTAGTTTATGATCGACTAGATGCAGTTTTACACAAGATGCTCCAATGAACTGTACAAGTTTTTGAGTCAAGATTCAAACATAAATCATACACCGAAAAAGCTTGAAAAACAATGTTACATCAACCGGGTAGTGATTGAATTGTGTTTTTTGTGTTTAGGGGTTTGCGTACTTAAAAGATAGTTTTGGTTTAATTTCTTTTTAAAATATTAATATTCAATTAAAATACAATTTTAATTTCTTTATGGTATACTAAAGATTTCTGCATATTTAGTTTAGAAAAATATTTTTGCATGTTCATTCTTTATCCGCATTTAGCTTTTCATTGATAATTCACACTCACTTTTGTTCACTTTACACTCACGTTAGTGTACATATACTTTGTAATATTAATGCTAAACTCAAATATACAAGTTGTTAATAGTTACACTGTATACACGTTATTTAAAGCATACTGTTGGTTTCTATGAACTTTTGAGCAACGTACCTTTGTGAAAAAAATATCGTTTAAACATCTTGCGAGTGTATTTACTACTATTTGTAAAATAGTTTTAAAATGAAGAATAAGTGGTTTTTTATTAATTAAAGCAATGTAAGGATTTAACTACAAAACACAGTTTTATTTATAACTTTATTTTAAAATAGGACTAAATTTAGTAATTTTGTAAAAGTTATCGTAAACATTCTACATTTGATTATAAAGAAAGACCAAAAAAAAAAAAAAAAACTTTGAACCATGAAAGTTAGCTTCTAGATTATAGATATAACACCACGAAAAAGCCATTAAAACGTACAAAAAATATGTAAAAGTCTTGTTAATAATTAAAAGAAAAAACTTTGCTTTTCAAAACCAAAAATTAGCTTTTCGATATATTTACAAGGAAACTGGAGGATTATGACATGAAAAAAATGCCATCTAAAATTCTCTCTAAAATACTGTAATATATGTTTACTAAACTTTCCTGGAAGACGAAAATTTCGTTAAAATCGGCGCGTGCAAATATCCTGGTGACGATGCATATTTCTTTTTATTAAATAACGCTCCTCGGTGTTCTATTTTAAAAATAGCAGCCTATTAAATTCCAGCTAATGATGCAGAGCTTTATATTCTCTGGAGGCAAAAAGTACCTTGCATTTAAATAAAGATCATTAAATATTTTATACTTACTCTCAGCGTTTGCTTTCTATTTATTACTTTAACGTACAATTTATGATTACCCCCGAGAGCGCGGGCTTACTTATAAACAAATGAATTCCGGGCTTTTGCGGTGGAAAATAAGATTATAATTATTCCACTTCAAAAATATTTCGTTTTTTGTGCAATGTACTTATTTAAAATTAAGCCGATTATAGGTACTTAAATTTCATGTAAGCTTAGGAATTACAGGGAACCGAAATATTTTAGTTTTGCTATAAATATTATATTGGATTCTTTTGGAAATTGCGTTTAAGGTATTTTTTATTTAAAGAATTCTGTTTATGAGCCAAATAATGAAACATCAAAGAGGTTTACTTTTAAAAGTAATTTATGACTCAGCAATACTTTAAAATTGCTGAGGTCGTTTTCTAAAATTATAAGATGCCTAGAACCGAGTCTGCGAAATAAATAATCTAATGTGTACTATTACATACTTTTTTAATGCATTTTTTAAGTTAAATAGGAAGAAAACTGCGACATTAGTTTTAACTGTTCACTTCTAAATTTTCCACGTGATTATATACTTCTTCCAATAAATATTTGGACGTTCATGCAAAGGCCGATACCCCCTTTCTGATTTTATGTCATGCTTTACGCCACTAAATATCATGTAGGAAGCAATATTGGCATTAGTCGTGTGCAAGAAGCTGCTAAATTCTGAATTGTCTGACTTCTAGAAAGATGTAAACGTCCTGTATCACAAAAAATGTCCAGTCTTTAGGGGGGTTTTCTAGCCAGCTGAAATACTAAATATGAACAGCAGTCTATTGGACTCAGAAGTGGAAGGTGATCGGTTACTGATTGAATGAATTAACAGGCTCATGTAACTGAGATAGAGACTGATTGATGCTGTCTACAGAAATTCGGAAGAGCTGCACCCAACCACAATGATCCACATACTCTAAGCATCTGGGTGTGTTATTTTGATGGTTATCATCCGTAAGGAAGCACTGGTTCTTAAAAATCGCTTATTGATTATCTCGGACATGCTGCTGCTTATAAGCTTTTGATAACGAATTTCAACCGTGCTGCTCGATTAACGTGGTGCAAAGCATGTTAAAAATGGAGCATATATCAGATGGAAAAGGCTCTCTGTTCTAAGGAGCAACAAGTCGAAGTTGACCATCTACAGTTCAGATAGTATAGAGTTAATTTATACCCCTCCCTATTTCTCTACTCAAGAGGGGTAGGGAAAGTTTGGCATCTGCCATAGAACGATTTCTGTAAGAAAACAGTTTTACTCATAGTAAAGATTGGCTGAGGTAGAATTGGAGTCTGGAGTGTTTCTCGTGGCATAGCCTAGGACGCTTGGTTCAAATTCATGGTAAACTAAACTCCGAAACCTACTGCACTATTCTGGATGACAGTCTGCTTTCAACAACGTGACAGTTTTACGGCTTGGAGACATGTTCCTTTCAGCATGACAACTGCATCTGCCCGACATCGATTGGTATGATTACAATGGGTTTAATCGAATGGATTGGATTGCTCAAAACGCAGACGTGAACCCTATAAATAAACTTTCGGACGAGCTGGATTGTCCAATTAAGAAATGCAACAAGTGTTCGAAATATGGCGAAATAACTTACTTGTTTTCTCCAAACCGAGTAGAAGAAACTATCGATATAGCTCACTGCAAGAACTTGGAGAGAGCATGGCTTGGATATTTGAGGATTTAGTTGTGTGTGCCAATTGTGGAGGCTCTATCAACGATTGAATATGCATTAATTTTGCTTTTCTTCTTTATCACAGGTGCACAAATACTTATTGGTATATAGTGCCTTTATTAAAGCTCCGCTATCCAACAAAGTCTTCAAATATGATGAACAAGCTTATAAGTATGAATTTCTTTTCCTATATTTCAATATCGATAATTAGCTAATGGTCTAATGGCGCCTGATCGTCACAACCGCCACCACCCTTATCAGAGATCATACACTAGGCAAACTTATCAAATGTGTCACTTATCAGAGATAATTAATTGAAAATCAATCCAAGTTTTATATAGCATATTCTAATGTGTACAAAGAATTACTTGAAAGAAAATGACCTTCTAGCACCTATTGTATTTACCTCCCACTACGTGGTTTATTCACTGTTGTTATACAAAACTAGTACAATGTTCATTTTTCGCGCATGAAAACTAGCTGTATCAGTTACACATTTATTACATCATTAAAGCCCTGAAGAATGAAATTTTTTTACATTCATAAATATTAGATAACAAATATGACATATGTCATTTCTTGGCTGCAGTATGTACTTTCCAGGAAAGGAAACAATTTGGAAAGGATGGAAATCTTCTAAATCTGTTCTGTTTCTGTAAGGTTCTGTTTAAGCTAAAATGAACGCTCTGAGTAATTGTAACTGAAAGATATTTTATGTGGGTGTGTGTTCGTTTGTTTGTTTTCGTATATCTAGTGTTTGCTAATTTGTTGAATACAAAGTTAATTGTTCGATGGACTTCCTTGAGTAATATGTTACTCACGTTTAGTAATATGTCACATTGCATGGATGTCAGAATTTTAACCTTAGTCCACGCTGAGAGAAGACTTTCAAAATTTGTAACCTATGGGGAGTAAGATGCCAAAACATTCCTTACAGTTGTCACTATCAAGAAAAAATTGGTAACCATATGCAGTTAGTGGCTAAATTATTAGAAACAGGATTTAAATTTTTATTTCACCCAGTTTAATGAATATTTTCGAGTATTTAAGTTTGTTCTCAAAGTTTTTTACTTGCTTTTGATGCTGTTATCATTTTTGTTGTTTTGATTAGTGCCAACATTGGCGGTGCATAATATGTATCGGGGAATTTACCCTCATAGAGAACATTTGGAAACTCACCAAGTAGGCTATCGCTAAAGCCACCAAGCGGCAGTTGATTCAAACTCAAATCAGAGAATGACATCATAAAACCGTTATCCAACAATACGCAAAAATATGTGAAATGATCCTGTCCCGAATGAAAGCCACAATTGCATCAAATGGTGTATCACCAATTACCAAAATAATTAAGATTCTCATTGAATGCAAATATTACTTTTGCACAAAAAGTAAGTCATATCTACATAGTTGTTTTTATGACATGAATGGAATGCTCACGTAAATAAACACATCTATCAATACAAAACTTAGAACCACGTTTCAACCGAAAAATAACTTAACCCCAGGAAATGCTAAGATACGAGTTTTGTCCCTAATAAAATGGTCTCGTACTGTGATTCTTGCTGTAAAATGTAGCACACATGAATGCCTAAAAAACAATTTCAGAACATTTTGAAATTCGCCATCCTTAAAGGATAGGCAGCCAATCGCCCCATTTGTTTTGTTTCTTGTTACGTATGGTAATATTTCTTTAAAATTAAACACATATATGAGTCCTTGTTTGAGCACAACTGCTTCATCATTAAAATCTTGTAAATAATTCATTTTGTATTCAATGTGACAAAAAGAAAGATATTACTTTACAGTAGAATTACTACTTAAGACACATTTTGATGACGTTCCTCAATGTTTGTCATTAAGTGAGATAGTTTGTGGTGATTAGAGAATACTAAATTTTACAAAAATCTTCATTCCACTGAAGTGTAACCTCGATACTATATAAACAAACAGGCAGAATGCGCAAACACTCAATACTTAACAACTCACTTCTCAGTCTGACACAACCGTCCATTAGTGCCACCAAATTATATAACGTCAAATGAATTTTGACAGCTGGGAGTTAAAAAGTGAACTTCCGCTAGGTGGCACTCACGATTAGCGGAAATGAGCTCTTCTCTGGCGGGCGGAAAACGTTATTTCCGCTTCTAGGGCTCTGGGCCTATTATTGAGCTGCGGGCGTCGCGAGTGATTCAGTTCGAAAAAGCCCCAGCGCAAAGAAATTGCGTATTTAGCGAACGTTTCCTTCGGGTATTTGGAATGGCGAAATACGAAACACGTCTCGAGTTGCAGATTATTTTGAGGGGGAAAAAGATTCGAATAGTTTTCGACGGCCAATATATCCAGGCGGGAATTCGGAGTTACATATTAATTCTGCTAGGAAAGGTTTCATATATTGGGTTTTGGAGAGGTTAAGCTTTTTTCAATTCCAGCCAGATGTTTTGCGCAGTTATTTGCAAAATATTTTAAAATAAGACTAGGATTTTTTTTTTCAGAGACGAAAGTTTGTTAAATGCGAATAAGTGTTTACCAATATTTATAATAGTAATTGGTATATATCAGGCGACAAAATCTATAAAACTATATTACAAAACTATATTACAAAAACTATATTACTATATTACATTCTTTAAAACTATTTTACAAAAACAAATAATACGTTTTAATATTTCATAACACTTTCTGTTATTTTACTAAATATAGAGAGTAAGTGTTTTGATAGCAGTAAACTGGGGACAAAGTAAAAAGAATTAAGATTTTCTATTTATTGTTTGTTTTATCTTTTTTTTTCACTTTATCTGGAAAATTAGAAAATAAGCAAAGGATATTGAACGATTGGAAACTTTCTCTTTATTAAGCATTTTTGTTACTGAAATCTATGTAGCTGTAGGCAATGAAAACAAAAGATTAAGAATCTGTAGGCCATTGTCAAATGTTGTAAATTTAACTATAAAAGATGCTTGTATATGCTAGGAGTAAAAGGCACAATGATGATTCAGAACATCAAACTTTATGTATAATCACTATGGTTTTTAGTCTTCATAGTTACATCAATAAAAGAGTATACAAATTGAGAGTAGTATACAAATAGAAACGGAAACTTGAGAGAAATGAAGTAGGACTATTTTCTAATTTGAAGGGGGTGTGCAAATAGCACGCTAAAGTACAATACCGGCACAACGGACATCCACTACACATTGGCATGACTGTTAGAAATTATGCAACATTTATTCCTAGTTCATGAGGTAGCGTTGTTCAATATTCTATGCTTTTTGTTCCATAAATGAAGTATTTTATTTCATTGACTTGACCTTCATTTTCAAGGTATATGTTTTCCATGCTTATGTAAGTGCTCATATCTTAACAAAATATTTACATCACACGTTTATATTTAAAAGTGTGATTAATAAGTATTCTTCTCCTCTCGTTCAATTATGGAAGAACCATCTGGTGACCAAAATTAACCATGACCATCTGGTGACCAAAATTAAAGTTACAAGTACATTTTTTTTTGCAATAAATGGACTATTATTGTTTACAAAACTGTTCATAATTAATAGAAATATAATTAATAGAAATATATGAATAACACCATAGGTTTACCTAAAAAGAACACAGAATTCTAATATGTAAATAAATATGATGGAAAATAAAGACAATATTTTGTAAATTTATTATACTTTCAATTTCTTTGTTTACATTTTGTGTGGATTATTTTAAATCGTTTAACAGTTTTGAAGTAATTAAAATAATATTATTTTAAAAATTGATGCTTTGTAGTGTAATTTAAGAAATGATTACAAATTAGGCTTCTAGTGTAAAGAGTAAGTATATTAAAGAGTACTATAGTAAAGAGAGTCGTTAAAAATACAGTAAGAATAATAATAGTTAAATAATAAAAATAGCACGCGGAATTTGAAGTTGGAAAATGAAAGTTTTCTGAAACCACCACATTAGCGTGTGAGATTCTTTTGAAAGTTCGCAGTTACTTTTGGATAGCTCTGAGACAAAGTGTCCACACATTTTATTAAATAAAGCAATACAGATTTATATTCTTTCTTACTATTTAATGTTGCTCTAATTTGCACTAAACTCCAGTGAAATGATTTTTGTTACTATTTATTGCCTTACAGCTTGATACATACAGTATACCAAATTCTCATGCATCAAAACCAATTTTTATGGAAATATCTCTTTTTTTTTAAGATTGTAATCTTTTTATGCTTGTTTTTTGACGATTTTAGGCAAAGTATTACTGATAAAGAGAGGTATCTTGGAGTGCATAAAACTAAAGTAAAAGCTCGATAAGCGCATTAAAACCTGGAATCGATTAGATTAAAGGAAGAATTTTAATAAAGATTTAACTATTTCTAACTACACCTTAAGTAAAGATCAGAAAATGTTACAGAGTCAGTGCAACATATATCCGGGGATGCACACTGATTTTTAAAGCGAAAGCCGATGTTTCAGAATAAATGAAAAAGTCAAGGGTAAATGTAGACAAGGGTAATAACAATGTCATGATATGTATATATATATATATATATATATATATATATATATATATACTTCAGCATTACACGATTCTTTCTTTTTCCTGTTCTTTCTGTCTTTCTTTTTTTCTTTTCTTGGGAAAGTCCTATACTGCGTTATTCATTTATTAATCCATTTATTGAAATTTTGTCTAGCTAGTTGGCGAGAGAAATTTTTTTTTATTTTATTAATTTATTTATAATATTTTTAAAGCCTCTATGAAAATATTACTCAATAATTTAAAGTTTACTATTTTCTATAAATTTCCATCAAAAGTCCAAATAACATTAGGAAAGGCTCATGTACACGGGAAAAAAAGGGAACTGATAGAGAAAAACTGCTGCAACATCGCAAACAAATAAGGGAATAAATAAATAAATAATGCCCATTCAGCAGAATGTGTATCCAAAAATCCCGTTCCTTTACTCCGGCTTCTCCGTCATCTTTAGTGTCTCGTCAGCAAAAAACAATTTGTCAGGCAAAAATCGTGCTGCCTGGATAGCAGCGCCATCAGGTGGAGAAAAAAGCATTCAGAAAGCCTGGAAACAATAAACCATGTATTTGGCTAAAAGGAAAGCGTTATTTTTTTACGATGGAAGACAAAGAGCACACTTTATAAATTTACTAAACATACAGCCCTTCTGTTTATGTTTTGTGTGCATTATTTTAAATCATTCAACAGTTTCGGAGCGGTAATTAAAAGTATTACCACGAGTTTATAACTTAAAAAATTGTAATTGATTAACATATTAAGTTTAAAAATAACTCAAATCATGTAAAATTTCATGCACATAGTTGTCACAAAATGTTTAAACATAAAATCAATTGTTCAATTTGTTCATAAAAAAAAAATACTCGAAAATAGTCGAATATCAATGTACTACTATATTTATGTGATACGATTTTAATAATTTTTACTCTTTCTCTCTGATTTAGTCATATTCTTCTTAATTATACACAATTCGATTAATAGTCAGCGTTAAGTTAAACGGGCGAAAGCATTCTAATCAATCCTGAAATCATACTTTTTTATAATTTCTGAAATTTATGTACTCCAATCCAGATATCGAGCTAAATACAGTGAAACGAAATTTTGAGTGAATTGAGATTTATTGATGTTGTCAGTATTTGGAAGCAGTATACACATTTTTTCAACTAGAAAAGAAATAGAGATACTGTATAAGGTTATATATATACATTTTTTTTCAAAAGTACATGCCTTTTACTTATTTATTCATTTATTTAATAGATTATCAATAGGAGTTATTTTCTAGTCTATAGTATTTCAATAAGTTGCACCAAGTGCTGATAACCAGTTTTAAATAAAATCCTCACATAATTTTATTTGATTTTTGAGATTGCGGTCGAGTATTGACTCGAGGGATGTTGGCCGAGGTGGGAGGAGGGGTCGCCATACGTGTGGTCTTTCTAAGTAATCCTAACCCGTACTTAAGCAAACTTTCAGAGAAAACCACGGCTTGGACCAGGCACTTTTCGTTTCCCAATTGAGAGCACTGTGACCTCGGACACCGGTCGGGCAATAAAATCTTAAAATGGAAATATTTAAATGTTTAAAGTACATTTATTACATCTATGATAAATGTAACTAATCCATTAATCCACTTTTACTCATTAGCTTGGTCTTTAACACTGATATAAGTACCTTGGAAAAGAGCAAAGTAAATAAAATTTGGTTGACTCTACTGCCTCTTTAGGCAGTGGCGATTGCAATGTGAATGTTGGGAATACTGTGGTTCCGTAGGTGAAAAATGATGAATATTTTATTTATAAAACATTCTGTGTATTACAATCTAGATCACACTTTAGTTAAACGCATTGTAAAGATCTGCAAATTAAATTGAACATTGACGTTTATCATACTCCTCACATGTGGTTTGCTTAGTTTTAGTGCTGTTAAATGTAAGATATCCATTTGTAGTAATTGCGTTTAAATTCGATAGAAAATGTTAAGAATACACGTTTAGATATTTTTAAGGTGGGTTATTTTGGAGCTTATTAGTTTAGAAAACACCTCTACAAATGTGTATATAACTGCTGAAGGAAATTATACATAACATCTAATAAAAAATCAAGCGTCTTGGGCTGTGTTTATATATTAGAACTAGCATGATAGTAAATTGAATTTTCAAAGATTTACGTACTCGCACAAAAAATGAAAAATAAATAAATAAAAATTTATTTGAAGAAATTATATTTTAAACGACCGTTTTCTAACAAGGATTACTTTAAAAACCATTTATTTACATATAATGCTTTCGCAAAGGATACTGCGCAATGCAAAATGCAATTTTTAAACAATCTTTAAAAAAATAAAGAATGTTTTTCAAGCATTATTTTGAATAGGTATTTTTGAAGTTCTATAGAACAATCTTTTTTCTTGTTAAATGACACTTCCTTTATTTCTATATAAGAAAACAATTAAAATTGTAATATGAGACATCAATTTTAATAATCTCCTTCATTATTTACATTAACAAGCCAACAAATTAAATATATGAAACTGAAAAAGTTTTGGTATTGTTTTTATGCTGCTCTTACATTTATAATTGTAAAAAATAAAATTCTTGTTTTCTATTTCGAGTAAAAACGTAAAGCACACAGGAAAGTTATTCATATTAGCGAACACCCAGTATATTTCAATAAGCTTTTTTTTTCATTTTTATATTTATCCTACCAAAAAAGTTACAAACTAAAAGAACAAAAAACATCGAAGTAATCAAAACAAATGAAATAACAAATACATTTACAAAACATAAAATATGCTGATTTTAAATAAGCTACTGGAATATAAGAAAAACAAACAAAAACAAACTCGAGACTGTTACTTTAGAACAACAAAAGATATTCCAGAATAGAAATAGCGTCATCAACTGAATCGAAATTTTAGATAATGGCGCAATGAGAAAGAGAGACTCAAAAGAGAGAAGGGCATTACTGAGTTTGGTGGGGTAAGTCCCTGCTATCCGAGGAGTTGCCTTCCTTCACTCCGGCGTGGAGTGGTGATATATCGTTCAGTTATTACGGGGAATTCGGGTTCACAGTGGCCGTCATTATTTTGCACTTGAGGATATAAAATTATAGTTTTTGTGAATGAAGATATCGGGTTACTGCAATGTTAGAGAGATTAATGGAGTATGCCAACTTTATACTGCGCCAAATGTCAAAGCAAAGAGTGGAAAATGGTGTATCATTGAAAATTAATGGGCCGTTTTTTTAAAGATGGGTTTTCTTTGGGATGATGGCTGTAAAGGATTCGGTAATTTTTGTGATAATTTATTTTGGAATTAATCAGCTTTCGAAGCTTTTTTGGTGAAAATTTTACGAAAATTTCGATTCTTTCTGTTCATTTTATGTTTGCTAGCGAACAAATATATTAGGTACGTCAGAAAATAATGTCATTCTATCTTATGCCAGTATTTTGCCCAGCCAAAACTACAGAAGCTAATAATGCGAAATTTGGCATTTATGTGAGTTTTTGAGTGGAGGTGCTAAATTTAAGAGCATTTTCCTGAAATTCGTAACTTATGGGTGGATACGAGGACATAACGTTATTTTTACGTGATCTCAAAGAAGAAAAGAGATATAAAATCCTTGCTGTTAAATACAACACTTACGAATTCCTAAAAATCTATTTAAAAACATTTTGAATATAATACTCCGAGAAGGAGGGACGTGGAAAAAGGAGGAGAGTGGTCATTTTCCTTGAAAGAAAAAAATTATTTATAAAATTCTCGCTTCAAAATTTAACAAATATGAGTCCTATACTTAGGCACACTTTGTAATTCTTGCTAAAACTTAATTTCTTTGAATTTTATGTAAAAGAAACCTACAATACTCTCCGGTACACCTAATATATTTGCAAATGATTTTTATAAAAATATGACGTGAATATTTTACTTTGAAATATCTATGAACGGAAATGTTAGCTAGGAAGCATATGCCATGAACCCTGTTAAAAAATTGATATCAAATCATTTTAATGCTGCTACAATATCGTAAAAATACAAACTGTTTAATTTTTATTTTGAACTTCAGCATAAATGTTTTCGAGAAAAAAAATTGAGACAGCCAGTTTTACTTTCTATACAGGACATTTCTGGTTATTAACACATTAATATGTTTCAGTTATTTTTCCTTTAACACCATTCTCAAAAGTGAATTTATTATCTAACTCAGAAGCTTACGTATAATATATCTTTCTACATTCGAGAATAAAATAATGTTCACGAATAATTCTGAACCATATGCGAGCGAGAGCAAAATGTAGTTTAATTGTTTTTTAAAGTGACAGTAGCATAATTTGCCGGGGTTGCGACTACTTATAGTAGAATTTGATTTTGAATGTAGGCTGTTTAGATATCCAGGAAACATACACTATAAACGTGTATGTTTCCTGGTGTGTTACCCATGTTAAATTTAAAGGGTTCTATAGCCTCTGGTTAGGCTGGCAAACAGTTAAGGTAGAGATGCGGAGCCGGGAATTACTGCCTATATTATAGTACTGTATACTTCACAGTACCAACATTCGAAGAAAAAACATTTAATTTAATATTTAATCCACTAGTGTTCCATACTGGCTGTTGGAAAGAGACGAGCAAATTGAGTTTTATCTTCATTAATATTTAAATTTGACAACATAAAAGAAAGGACAATAAAGTACTTTGAACTTCCCACTTAAAAAGACATATTAATACAAAACCTATTTTGGTGTTTCCTCAGTCTAAAATGAAGCCTTTAATTTCTTTCCTTCGCAAAGGCAAAAATTGCATTTCTATGAAACAAGTCCCTGAATTCCCAGTAGGTAACAAAAGGCATTTCTAAGCAATTTAAGAATGTATTAACTGTGTATTTCGAATCAAATCATGTGATTTCGGTACATAAATAAAAATAAGTTATGTCAAGCCCTTCATATTTTTTTAGAATACCTCTTTACAAGCTGTACTATGCACAGCTAACGAACTAATACGTGATAAATCTGTATTAGTTCGAAATTTTTAGAAAAAATTCTTCAAAATCGAAATTTTAGCAGGATCTTTAGAAATTTTTGCTTTGCAACTCCATGTTTTTTTGTTTGCTAGATTGAGATGCTTGCTAGATTTTTTTAAAGAAAGTTTCATAAAGCATACTGTTGTTTCATTTATTCTGTGTATAGTGCAGCTTCTGAGAAATCATTCTGAATTTTTTCGGGTCCCTAGATCCAGTATTTTATTTTTCTTTGTGTGTTAAGTCTGTGAGGGAAATTTCGTTTCTTCGAACAGCTAAACTCTATCTTCGTAAAATCCAAACCTTATCTTCGTAAAGAACAGGGCAATCTAAGCACAAATGCTCACATAGAAATCAAAGCAACAAAAATGTAGCAATAACTAAATCGCAGTGGGTGCATCACACTATGCTGTGAACAACAATTCGCAAATAGGTTATAAATCACAGGCATTGGCGGCTCGTCATTAAGGGCCAGAGGGGCCTGGCCTCACCGACTAAGCACCGTCTAAATCAAAATATCTTCCTATTATGTAAGGCAGTTCTTTCAATAATTTACCTTCATTAAAAAAAATACACGCGTTTTACTCTATTTTAATACTATCCATTAAAAAACGCACTTAAAAAAGCGATAGTTATACGATTTTCCCCCATCTAAACCATGCTTGGGCCATCGGCTGGCCTGCCCTGAATGGGGCGTCTCTTCTCCGTTCACCGGGTTGACATATTTGGGCATTGAGCACAAAGCCATACTGACGCGGAATTGACTTGGCTTCCAAACGGCTTATTTGGCGCTGCCTTCTGGGCCCAGACGTTCGGGCCCTCGTACGGTGATCTACACGACCGTACGGGGAAATTTCGGCTATTGGCGAAATTTTCCGCTTAGGAGGAAATCATTTTTTATTTGCGTGATCGTATTTTTGCAGTGCAGTCAGATATTTTTCTGTTTTGTTTTCTTGATTTACGAAAAGCGATGTATGAATGTATTTTTTATATATGTTATTTATTTTAAAATAATTAAATCATCTAAAAATTATGAACAGGCAACTATAAAGAACATAAATATTAAATGTTTAAATGTGACTTTTTGTCTCTACTTATTATAAAAGAAGGTGTCTGTGTGTGTGTGTGTGTGTCTGTCGGCAGCGTTACGGACAAACGGCTACACCTAGAAACACCAAATTTGGTACTCGGGAAGATGTAAATATGTATTTGTGCACCTCGAAGCGATTTTTTCAAAATTCGACCTAGATTTTTTTTTATTTTATGTTTTATGCGATTTTTGGCATTTTTTCTCACCTAATTCGTAATAACGGCGGAAATTACGCTCGCAGCAAAACGGCATTTGTATCATCGGATAGAGGAAGAAATTTTCTTTTAAAAACAGTTTGTTCTGAATACGTAACATAATTTACCGATTTTTAGGAATTTTTTTACTAAACATCTGCTTCGCGATTTTTTTTCGTAAAATAATTTTAAAACTGTCGCATCTTGAATTCTATCCGTCATAACTTTTAGATATTTTGACAAATCGTGAAACATTCTTTTCTCCCTCTTTTAAAATAAAAACGAAAAAATTATGTAAATTAGATGATTTTTTACGAATTTTAATGCAGCCTAATGCTTAGAATTTAATAGCATCAACGCGATCTTACGCCATTCATTACATTGCGATCACGGCACGAGAATTTATGTTCGGTTGTTGCCACAGAAAGGATTAAAAAAAAGGGTTTTTTCAACCAATCGAGTTTTTAAATGGGATATCAGAATTTCAATTCGCAAGTGAGGATCTATGACGTCAAATGCTTTAAGATACGTAAGCAACTTAAGGTCTCCCCGCCATAATTTTAACTCATTTATTCCAGCTCTATTTTCAACACAGGGAGACGATATTTTGATTAAAATTTACTGTAGAAATAAACTAAGAAATTCACGATTATTATTATTAGAAGTGGTATTTTAATCCGGCGCTTATTTAAAAATTGAAATGTTTTCACAGCGCTGAAAATGTTCATTTTAAAAGTTACAAAGTTCGTTTCAAAGCGCGATATATTAAAATTTTTCTATTTACTATTTTTATTTTTGGCATTTAATTTAGCGCAGGCGTTGCCTAACATACGCATGCAGGTTGCGAGTATAGTTTTATTTTAACGTTGAATTACGTTCCTCCATAAAGGTCCAACGCAAAGTTTTAATGATACCGTTTGAAAACAATTATGCGAAATATCGAAATTAACCCCCTCAATCTACCGGGGTATCCTTTACGGCAGTCAAACAGTGACGTCATAAATTAAAAAAAAATGCGTGAAATTTGTAAACTCTGCAACTCTAACGCCCTGTCACAATTAAAATGGGAATAAGTAGCTCCTCGAGATTACACAGTTTGATGTTTTTCAGGAGACAGGACTATGGAGGATATAAAAGATATTGCTATATTAGATACATGGGTATTTAAAATGGCACCCCTTGGATATTTTCTCCCCACAGTAAGATGAAATGGTTTGCGGCGCTAAATACGCCAATCTTATAAAGCTATGTATAAATTAAATATATATGGAGAGTGTCTTAAATGGCAACGATTATGTGAAATGATTATTATTTATGCTAATGCGTAAATTGCAAACAATCGCCACAGAATCACAAGATCCCATTGAGGCCAAATAATCTAAGCTGTTTCTTTTAAGGGAGCCTTGAAGAGGGAGAAGCGAGTATAGATAGTATTAATGTACGTAATAGGTAGTATTATTAGATTTGTAAAGATAATATGAATAAATCGCAATGTACCACGTTAATAAATATTTCATGAAATTAAAAGTGTTTATCCTTTTTCAACGGTTGTCTTACAACCAACTAAATGAAAAGTAACTCTAATTTGCGTTAATATATCCCGCAGTAATTTCAACAGAGGAGATTACATGAACTTTTTTAAAAATGAAATTCTGTTTTGTCACATGCAGATATGATTTTAGTAGTAAAATATTCCCTTCTTCCCGTATGAAGAGCGGGTGCGCAGCTATTTTAAAAACATCTCTTGAAAATAGCATAAATGAATTCAGAAGACCTCAAAACGTGTAAATACACCAAAATCTCGAATTTTTTCATGATTACAATACTTTCCTTATATGGTACATGTTCGGAAAGAAATAAATGGTGCTCCATTTCATGTAGTATCTTATGTATTTAATGCTACAACTTGAGCCTAAAAAACAGTATTATGTAGAAATAAGACATTTTGAAAGCCAGGAGTTCTCTGCAAACCATTAAGCTTTCCACTTTTTTGATAGTGAATGACACTGACGTAGTTTTTTGAGTCATTATACTGCAATGATCAGGTTAGTACTCATAACACAAACTTTACATTAAGAGTCAAATAATTTTGCTCTTTTTTTTTTTTTTTTTTTTTTTTTAATTCCACATCACGAATAATTTCGAATTACACATGTAAGGAAAATTTTCGTTTCCTACCGTGTGAAGAACGGGCACGCAGCTAGTATATAATAAAATCCGAGAGTAAACATTGTATGTAGCTATGTAGGTTTGTCGGCAAGTTTGTGACCACCGATCTTTTCGCGCGTCTCTGGATCGCATTGCGCCGAGACGGTTGGTCGCAGACCTACCAAATTTTGCATACGGCTTCACTAGGACAGATCCTAACACGCCTCGGAGCGATTTTTTCTAAATTCGAATTAGAAAATGTTTTATTTTATGTTTTGTCCTATTTTTAGCCATTTTTCTCGCTTAATACGTAATAACGCCGGTAATTACACTCGCAAGAAAACGAAATTTACATCATCGGATAGAAGAGAAAATTTTCTTTTATAAATTGTTTGTTCGGACTGTGTAACATAATTTTCAGATTTTTGGGAATTTTTCAAAGAAAATTAAATTTGACGCTGACTTTCGTAAAATATTTTTTAAAATTGCTGCATCTTGAATTCTATCCGTCATAACTTTTTTATATTTTGTCAAATGACGGAGCATACATTTCGCCCTCTTTTAAAAGAAAAACCAGAGAAAAATATAAATTAGGAGATTTTTTACGAACTTTTAAGTAAAGAATTATTTTCATTTCAATATTAGCAGCTTAAAATTTTCGGTATGATATCTTGCGTTTTGGTTGTCTTGGAGACAGTAACAATTATTAAAATTGCCAGTTGAAAAAATAAATAAATAAAATTACTTTAAAATAACTGAGTTTTCGCATGTGAAAAGTGCGTGATTTTGATGTCAGTCGAAGTGTAAAATCTCTTTCGAAACTCAATCAGAATAACGGACTCACGAGCAAAGCATACGCCACGCATGAAATAATTCTATATTTTACTTTACGTTGCCAGAAAAATAATTGAATGCTGTTTTTTCGCCAGTGAATTATCCAGCATTATTTTCGATTGAGATCTTAAACGGGTCACGTTTTCGAAAGCAGGAAATATATTGCGGTATTAAACAGGGCCTGATTATGACCAATAGGGGGCCCCGAGAATTGATGAATTTTGGGGCCCCCCATGTATGAAATTTGTTTTATTTTTCATAAACATTTTTGTAAAAAAAGGACAACATTTGAAATTGGGGGCCATTTCGAGCCGGAGGCCCCTGGGAAAAGTCCCGATTTGCCCGTGCGATAATAGGCCCCTGGTGCTAAATACACCAATCTGAGAAGAACTATGAGTAAAAATTTATGGAGAGCTGATTTAGTGGCAACCATAAACTGAAATAATTATCGTTTATGCTAATGCGTAAATTGCAAAGAATCACCCACGAAGGTAAATGTATAGGAGGGGACAATTCTCTTAGAAAGTTGGATAACGCTGTTGTTGCAAACAGATGGCGCTACGCACACTGGGTAACTGCGCATCTCCTGCTTCTGCGCATCCAGGTTGTTTATATTTCCATCGATACGAAGTAAATGGAGATCGTTGAATTAGCGGAACTTCAAAAAAATATGAAATACATAGTCTTATGAACGTGATATATAATAATTTCTGTCTTCAGGTGTGTTTTAATTACCTAATTGTCTTAGAATATTATTTCGTAATTAATATAGGCAATGATTTCGAAGCGAAGTAATATTATATATGTAATGTCGTGTTATTATTTTGCCCAAAAGCTGTATTTTAAGAAATAGTAGTAAATTTAGAAGAATGTTGTATGTGTGAATGCAATATTTAAAAAGTGTTCATTTATAATGACGATCACACTCAAAAAAGCAGTACTTACATTTATTTCATGCTGTGACAAATTTTAACACAGCTTTAAATTGCCGCTAAAAAACTCATGTTAAAATGTTAAATTCATGTTACATTAAGAACTCGCACCATTTTCTAATGTAAATATATACCGCGGCAGACGAAAACTTCTTTTCTGTGTGCCACGATATGCACACTCGTTCACAAATATAAACTCAATATTTTAATAATCTTAAGATAGAACATTTCTTAAATATTTTTTTATACATTCGTTACTAAGGCAACCATGTAAGCAAAAGCGAAAGAAATATTTAAAATTTAGTGCTCGCGTTCATAATCTCGTTCACATGCTAGGTCGGAAAATTAAAAACAAGTAAAATTAGTTATCAATCAGAACGGGAAATGCTTTATTCTTTTGCCGCTAGGATCGCTGCACGTCACTAGATTTCCAATGTTTCCATAATTGAAACTTATTTGGGGTACCAAAAGTTTAACATTACAGCTATGGAGAGTGTCCACTCCTAATTCTCCCACCTCCGTGGAATCACCAAAGAGTAAAAGCCTACATTCGCCTACATCTAAACCGTTTCTTTAAATTAAGCATTAACGGTTGCAAAACGACAGTATATTGTATTGGTATCAGTAAAAGATAGTATAATTAATAGTAAGTAGATATGATAAGGGAATATTGATCAAACCACAATATACCGCATTAATGAATATTTTGTGAAACTAAGTCTTCTATTCATTTTTTAACATCCGTATTACATCACAGCTAACAAAACATTAAGTAATTCTACATCGCGTTAATATATCCCGCGGTAGTTTCAACAGAAAAGACTGTAACAGAACTTTCTTTTTTCTTGGAGATTCTGTTTTGTCACAAGTAGTTCTGATCACATTTTAGGAAAATGTTCTCCTCTTGCCTTGCGAAGAGTGGGTACACATCTATTTAATTATAAAATAAAACGGTTCTCCACTTCATGTAGTATCTAAGGTATTAATGGCATAACTTAAATCTAAAAAAGAGTATGATGCAGAAATGAGACATTCTGAAAATTAGGAATTTTCACTCAAAACTGTCACGCTTTTCTTTACTGATCGTGAATGACACCGACATAGTTTTTTTTGCGTCATAATATTAACAATGGTCACAGGTCAGTACTTATACTAACTTTACGAATAAGTAAGGAGTAACTTTACGCGAAGAGTCAAATCATTTTGCTTATTTTAAGATTCCAAATCACTGGAATTAAATCGAATTATACATATAAGAAAAAGTTTCGTTCCCTACCGTGCGGAGAACGGGCACGCAGCTAGTTTAGTAATAAAGTAAACTTTTCAATTTAACATAACTACGTAAAAAATAGCAAAAGTTCCATAGTAAATTCGATAATTATGTGTCATTTGAGAAATTTTAAATACTTACGCTGTGTGAACGTGGGGATAGGTTGTTCTATATGTATATATATTTTCGCGATTTTAATTGGCAATATTTTTTTTTCGGGCCCCACCACTGAAACGGGTCACAAGCCGCCACTGATCACAGGTTGCTTTAATAAAATTATACGTATATGTTTCCTGTTTGGTGTTTAAAAGATAACACACAAAATTAATATTTTATTTTTTTTAGAAAATTACGTACAATTTCTTTTTCAATTTAAATAAATATTGTACTCGAATATATCTTTAGTATTTCCATTTTAAAAGTACTTTGGCGAAACAAAGATCTTTCAGACAATTTTAATCCACTGTGTTTTATTACTTGCATATATTTTTTTTTTCTAAATATAGCTCCATATTTCTGGAAAGTTCAAAAACATTTTTTTAAATTAACATTTTTAAAGCAAAATAATAATAATAAAGTTTTCATTTTTTTCATTTCTTTTCTTTTAAATGCAGAATACCCTGTAATACACTGTCGAATTAATTCAATTCTTTTAGTGAATTCAAAAATCCACCTAATTACTCTTAAATTTCTGCTGTTTTCTTTTTTCTCTTTTCTAGGATCCCTAATGACTTCGCTCATTAATTGTCGAAAACTATGAGATAATTACCTCTAAAATAAAAATAGAGCAGAAAAATGCAATTTTTCCTCTCTGGTACCTATTACGGTTACTTTAAGCAGGTACACGCTGTATCGATCTTTATATCACCGAATCGCTGGCGCTTCGCATTGTAAATAAAGTAAACAAGATGCTATTTCATTTTTCTGGAAGTCGTCGTTATTTTAAATATTTTATAGGTCACGCTTATTACTGCGTATATTCAAGTTCATCATTGTAAACGGTTAAACACTGAGTGTGATAACATGAATTTAACTGATATAGCTTTATAGAAGTAAGTTTTAACAAAAGCTTTTCTTATTTCTGTATTTTATGTATCTGTTTTTTATTTTCTAAATAATAAATTTGTACATACATTTAAGAAATATTTATTAATATCACGTACTATATGAATATCACATACAATTTACAAATTTCTGGTCACGCAGATATTTCTGTTTGAATTTGTACGGGGCTAGCATGACGCCTCTACCGGACATCCTTGTACACTCCGATGAGTCATCGAATGAGGCCTACAGATGCTCACTCATTGGTTAGATACGTCATCTAACGGCCGAATCTATCCAATGAGAAACGTCCGTAGGCCTCTTTGGATGACTCATCGAAGTACACAAGCACGCCCGTAGAAGATTCCCAATGTCCCCGGTTTTTGTGTTCATGCACTCAAAAAGGTATTCGAGTGATAGCCTAATTTCCTATTTTAATGTTGTGAATAACTAATTATTTTTTGGAAAAATATAGCATGAGAAAGAAGTATAAACTTATTATTCTATATGACATGGTTCACTTTTACAGAGAACAGTAGTTTAAATAATAAACTAACATAGAATATTTGACTTACGCTCCAACACTTCTTTGAGAGGATGCAAATCCTAAAGCGCAAATTGCAGGAACTACTAGTTCGATTTGAAAACTCTTCCTGAATTAGATAGCCTACTTTTTGAGGATGGTTACTGGCTACATAACATCACGCTACGAGCTACGTATTTTATAATAATATATTATCTAGATCTTTTGGAGACAACTCTTTCAAAAATTTCATTATTCTCTGATCATTTTTTCGAGCAATCATGATCCGAATGAACATGGACTCGAACAATGCTTAATAACAACATTCTGTAGCTGAGCTATTATATTTTTGTCGCTCGATAAAATGCAGACTCAAAATCAAAAAGTCCTTCATTCTGTAATCAATTGTTCAAGAAATCGTGATTCAAATGAACTTTTATTTGAATAATGCTTACTAACAACCATATCGAAACTGTAACTGTGTAGCTGAGCTATCGAATTTTTGTCTCTTCGCCAAATACAGTCTCAATCAAAACGTTCATTATTCTCTAGTCTTTCGTTCAAGCAGTCATGATCCTAAACAGCTTGGATTCAAACAACGCTTATTGAAATAGTAAATGTCTAGGGAACAATCGTACTTTTGTCTCTCGATAAAATTATAATGACTACAAGAACATCTCGGTAGTCTACTACAGAAAAAGGACTGATACTTTTACATAAGAATGAGAAGACAGATGAAAATATTATAAGCACGTTAGTTGGTCTCGTCATTATGAACTAACTAATGATGCATATGAAACACGCATGTATAATAGAAATTTAACATGGCATTTTATCAGCTAGTAGTATTCACAATTATCCTTTTTAATATTATACCCCAAAATATTATTCACTAAGTGTATATAAATAAGCAAAATGCACCTAATATCCAGTAATTTAGGCAATAATAAAACAAATTATCGAAAAACTCTAAATGTATATACTCAAGCACAGTTTAAACGTATGTAAAGAATAAGTCTACATAAGTTATAAAACCTTCAAAAGAAGACTCTCAGAGATTACACACATTTATGGTGCAATTTGCTGGAATTAAAATCATTTAACGTCGATATATATTTTTTTGTGAATGCCTCTTAATTGTGCATTGTTTTACAAATTTGTATTTCATCTAGCAATCAAAAATATTATTTTGTTTTGTTTCAGTTTATAAATATTGCATTTTACAATCATTAAATATACTTTACGGCACAACTTTGATTTTTACCAGAAAGGCGAGATGAAATATTTTGCTTCGTTCAATACCTCAGTATGCAAAGAAATTTTCATGAGTCTATGAAGAACTGTTTTAATGTCAACATTAATGGGAAAAGATTATCGATAATTAGCATGCGCAAATCGACAAAAATTAAAAGTTTACATTGCTGGCAAAAATTCCAAAATTTACCTACATAGATCACGAAAAACTTTTCATTAATTACAGTATAATATACATATTTTGAAGAAGGCCTTGTGAAAAAAATACAGGTTTGCAATGAAACACTGTCTGCCTCATTGTAGAGAATGTGCACTACAATTTTGTTATTCAAAATAACGCATGGCTGATTAGAATGAAAAACTGCAAGATATAGATGTAAATATTTAGTACAAGTGCACTTCGCCAAAAAAAAATTCTTTTATATATAAAGCGTTTTTCCTAATGTGTGCCGTTTCCTTTAACAAGCCTATTTTATATTCACAAACAAATATGAAATATTAAAGGCATAGAATATAAAAATATTATAGTCGAAAATCAGTGCTGCATTTCAAGTAATTAAAATAGAAGAAATAACTTCACGCAATAATCACTTTCGGTAATCGTTCATTCAGCATAATTCATAGAAACTATTTTGTGAATCCTTACAGATTATTTATAGTTATATCGTATATCATTGAATTTTTTTAGAAGGGAACAGAAAGAAATTTCAATTCAGCGTTTGATGAGGAACTATTTAAAAAACATTTAAATCGTGATGTCGGCAACATATAAAAGTAATTATATGTGTCCTCACTTTCCAAGAAAGTTAAAAATTGTTTCTGATTAAGTGTTTTTCAAAATATTTACCTCTTGGTTTATCCAATATATTTTATCATACGTGCAACGTTAAATATATGTAACTGACACACATTTCAAAAGAAGTAACACAAGTGTCAGTAAAACGTGTCCAGTAGACTAACACAAAACCGAAATTCTTCTCAATATACACCCAATAATTTGCTTTTGAATAAAATATTTTATTTATGCAGTCGGATTTGCTTAAATTGTAAGCTATGCAGTACTACAAATCTTAATAAGTGTTTTGGCTTCGAAAAAACAGTATGATCTCATCCACTTTCATGTGATTACGTATTTTTTGTTTCATTCTGATCGAAAATACTAATAATAAGCAGTTCTGCTTAGTCCATTGTAATAGTACAAAAACGCATCATAATTATCGTTTCATAAATGAAAAAAATCATTTAGTTTAAAAATAGAGAATAAAAAATGAAAGATCCATTCTTTCACTATCGATCTCTGTTCAGTAATTTATTAAACATCTTTTAACAGTTGAAGAAAAATTACAATTTTATAACCTTTTTTTTCCGTCTTTGTGATAGATGGGAACAAAATTTTCTATACGATTCTGGCATACAGGAAATTAAAAAACCTTATTCAATTTTTGTCTCCCTCAAAAGATAATTTTTAGATACGTCGAAAGATTAAAAGTTACTCATAAAAACATGAGATTTGATAGTATGTAGTACTGATTTTCTTATCATGTAACAAAAAAAGTTCTATAAGAAATGGCACAATTAAAATACACCATTTTAACCCTACAGTACATATTGTAGCCAATTGGCTACACTAACATTTTTCCGTATTAAAAAGAAAATGTGGTATTTTTTGTGTAAATATAATTTAATTTGAACATAAGACGATTATGCAAGTAATGTTTGGTTTTAAATGCATGGAGGTTTTCTTTTTTTTTGTGGAAACATGCATGAATTCATACCCAGCAAACACACACAAGTTCTCTTAACGTCTATTAACGTTCATAAAACGTCTTCTGAACGTTAATGGACGTTCAGAGAACCTGTGTGTGTTTGCTGAGTAGCGTATGCACCCAGTTCGCAGAAAAAAAATTGCCCGAATTTTTGATTGCTTCGAATTCTTATTGCTAAATAATAATTAATACAAAACTATTAAACGTAGTAGTTCTACGACTAAATGAAGTAAAATTAGGCTATGTTATCTTCTTTTGTATTATCAGAGCTATACAGTGGGCATTCTAATTTTTCAAATTTGAGCTTTCTTCATGATTTTTCTGGGAAACTGCATGCTGAAATATTTTTAAGTATTTTCCCTAGCATTAGTAAGTGTAAATGAAGTTATATTTTCAGCCCATTTAAAAAAAAAAAAACATCAGCGTTTTAGGGTTAATGCAAAATCGGCATAGCTTGCATAGTTAAAGAAATATACTGGTTTTAATTTTTAATAAATTCAAGCAAGTAATTTAATCTAGCAAATTAAGTATGTGTTCTCCTTTTAGATAAATTCAACTGCTTCTTTGTATTCAACTTAAATTTGTCATTTTTATAATTTATAAAATAAGTCAAAAATACAATAATAGCAGCAGTGCTTATAATTTTTAGTTGCTTACTAATTGCATTATTGCATATCGCAGTAGTGCGGATGGAGGTCGTTAACATTTGCGTTTCGTTACACATTTCAATAAAAAATATTTTGTAATAAATCGTGTATAATTTCGCACATATTTAATATATTGCATTAATTGGGCACATGTTACTAATAGGATTTTGTACGAGGATAGTACACAATTGCAGAAGTGTAACTTTCTGAAAATTAACGAGATGAAAATTTTCTTAAAGTAGTTTTTTTCCATACATTATTTTGAACATGTTTATTATTTACCCGCACTTATCTCTAATAGATAAAGAATTAAACCACCTTTTCGAGTCATCCTGTATACAGAGTATGAGGGTGCCTATCTTTCTCATAGGGTGGGCAAAACTCGTGATGATAGATTAAAACCTGATGATAAAAATTCTGAAATAGGTTACCCAAAATACTGATGAGTTTTATATCATTTACTATATATTAATTTATTTATTTAATTGTTTATTTATTTAATTTTGACAAATTACTGTATTAAGAGAAAATATGAAATTTAAAGGGAAAAAAGCTGAAAAAATGTCATTATAAACTTCTACAGAGTACAATATTCTAGAATTTAAAAAAATCTATACATAAAAACTAATAGGAATGTAAAAATAATGTTTTTAAAGTACAGGCACTTTGCAAAGTATTATTTGTGTTTTGTATACAAGCGTTTTGTATACAAGAAAAGCATATTTTCCCCATATTCTATTGCAAACGAAACTATGTTTATATATTTCATAACAGTACTGGATGTTCCTTTGGAACAATTCGAACGAAGTACCTCTCAAAAATGATCTCTCTAAAGAATTGTAAGTTATTCGCATTTAAATTATAATATAATACGATTTTGAAAATATTTCAGATTTTTAAATTTTATAACTGGAAGATAAGAAACTGTCAAATACAGATAAATGTAATACGTCAGACTATATGACATGCGAGTAAATTCATGTGTCAGAAACATTTATCGAAATGATATATTGTATCTGATAGAAAGGATTATTTTCCTTATGAACTAGATTAAAAAGTGTATTTTATGGATTGGATATTTTAAAGAATATATTTTATTACTGTTACCATAAATCTTTTAAATGGGTTATATATTTTATTACCTTCAACCAAGTTCACTCTATGTTATTTAAAAGAATGTTACTAATGCCTTAACTTGCGTAATAAATGTCTAGTGGTAAATAAGCCATTTAAGCATTTTACTGTAATATTATTAATTTAATTCGATGAATTAATTGACATATACTTCTTTAATCATCGGTTGTTTTACAGACTGACTAATACCATTTTTTTTACAAATGAAAATATAGCCGTTATCTGATGTCCTTTTGCTCTAGAAAATTATCGACTCTGTTAAATTGTAATCCGCGTTTACTCCTATGAAAAAATAGTGAATTTACTTGTGCTCTGCAATTGACAGCACCACACTGTATGTAAACTGTATGACGGGTTACACTTCCGGCTTAATCCTAGTTATTTATGTAGTCGTCCCTTCATAAGAGGTAACGCTGTCAGCGTAATAGGTGCTCTCACAACAAAATGTCCGTACTTCCAGCCTTAGTCGTGGATAATAGCGGGATGGCAATTAAAAAAAACTGAATTGATGCAAATTCATTTTTAAGGAAAACACAGCCACAAGTTATTTTTCCATGAAATTGAAACCCCTTATAATAACAGGTATAAACTGTTGTTTGTTTTAAAGTGCATGTAAATCTATGGTTTGTCTTGAAAATTTGGCAGAAAAAACAAAAGGGCCATGTAGTAATGTTAATTTTTCTGTTAACTCTTTGAAAATACAACTAGTGTGAAAATTATTCGTTTATACCTTTTGTCAGTATCATATAAAACGTTTAAATTAATAAATGTGTTAATTATGCTTATTTTTAATTAAAAGAAACAACAGATAGGTTGCAGAAATGATTGGACTATACATTAATTGAATATTGAAAATTGTTTTATAGGCTTAACACAGCAATTCTTACTGAAACTGTAAGGAAAACATTGGATATTATTATTAACTTTATTATAAATAAATAAAATGATATTGTAGAATTATAAATTAAATGATTTTCTTTATACATCAAAACTATTACATTAAGTTAATACATTAAAACTATTTTTTGGAGGAAAAAAGACAAGTAAAATTAAATTAAATGACAAATTGAATTTAATATGTTATACGAATACAAGGCTATTTATGAATTTTTAAGCATACTATTTTACAGAAGTAAAAATGATAGTATTTTAAATTATTCAGACTTATTCTGTATAGACAACTATTTTTTAAACTATACAATTACAAGATTATGTTTCGGCACAATATATTCAAACCTTTACCATTAATGAATTGTTAGTCATTTTATAACTCATTATCTTGTGTCCTTAAATATTTTTCAGAGATATCTGGGAACAATGTAAAAAATATACTAAAAATAATAAATTAACTCTTAGAAAAAAATAGTCTCGAACAACAGTGAAATATTTATATTTAATCATCTCAATTTGCACTGCTGATTTTCCCCGAAAGCGTCTCCCATTATCAAAGGAGATTCTGTTTTGGAAACGGGAGTTAAGTGCCAAGATAATCCATCATAGCTGAAATTAAAGTTTCAGGAGTGCATGTCAATGCAGCCATATCACAAAACTGCGGGGATATCAGAGACAATGGAACACATCTGAATCGTATATAATGTATGTGCCAGAAGCTACAATCACTTTACTGGAGTGACGCTGGATAATTGATTACCTGCATTTTTGTGTCATATTATGTAAATATTAAACCAAGCAATGTCGCCTCATTACGTATGGAAATAAAGTGTTTTGCTGAATTGCATTTGCAGTAATGCTGTTTGAAATTAGCATGAATAACATTAAATGCTCGTATTATTTCTTGTGAGCTAAATCTTTAAATGAAAATAAAAAATGATGCTCGCGTCGTATTCTTTCATGCACACCATGTTTGTGAATTCTAATATTATTGATTGCAATAAATGTTTTGAAACTGCTGAATATCTTTTCATGTATTTTCAGGACATGTTTTTGCTACTTGCATTTTGAGCATGACTTTAAGATACTCCTTCCAAGCTAAAAGATAGTTTTTCTTTCAGAATTAGTTTAATAAACTGTAGTCCAATATAGAGATAATAGTGCATAACAACGTTATAAATATGTTTATCTAAATTGTATTTCAAATAGTTGTAAAAAAATATACATAAACATATTTAAAAACCAAACAGTACGTTTCAGTCTGTTTCCAAAATCACTCTTCCGAGTTAAAATGAGAGACTCCAACAAATATTAACAGAGCACTTAGCATCATATATATCACTTAGCGAGCACGTTTTAAATTTACGAAGTTTGCTGCTGCAATACGTTTTAGTTAAGTTTATATAATACATATGCTAACTGTTCCGTGATTAATTAGTAAACCTCTAATTCATTAAAAGCAATTAGTAACATTTATAATTAAGTATTTAGTTACACACAGACACATATATAGAGAGTGGTTATAATTAAACTTCCCCTACAAACAACATTCTGCAGCTGTAACCGGTTAGCAGATTTCTACCAAATTTGATATGTGGACTGTACAAGTACATTACATGCACTCAAGGGAATTTTTCAGAGCGTTTAGTTTAAAAATTGTCCACCAGATGGCACTATGCATAGTGAAATCAGCTCAAATATTACCAAAATTAGTGAATAATAGCCCAAAAAGTATTGAACAAATGTTTAAATTGTTTGCATGCTTCGATTTAGTCATTTCCATCATTAAATGTGCCGTTTTCATGCAAAACGTCACTTAGTGGACATTTTTAAAACTTTTTTTTTAAATTCCTTGCGCGCATATCATGTTTACCCAATATACCAATTTTGGTGCAATCCGTTCGCCCGTTTTAGCTATAGAGCTCTGTTCATAGGAGAAGTTTAACTATAACCACGCTGTGTGTATGGATTTCTCTTTGTATTAAGAATACCGATATGAAAGCGAATTAAATTAAAAGAAATCACCCTACATGAAGTGCTTTACTGAAATGCTTTCTGAAACAAAATAAAAAAGTTTATGGCCAAACGTTACATCAATGCTATATAATCGATATAAATCGGCAAATTTTACTTAGCAACTAGGATAGCGTCCGCAGTTATTCAAAATATTTACTGTTTGCTATACACGTATATTTTTCATGTAATTTTAAATGCTGAATGAATTAAGTTCAAACTTCATAATACAGTGTTTTCAGATATAAAGATACGGAACAGTTAACAGTTTCCTTTGTAAAGAAAATCATTTTTTGACAGAAGTCCAAAAGAACTTAGGGATTTAGTTGGCATATCTGAGATCCTCTGGGATATTTAACTGTTGCGATACCAGTTGCACGATCATTTTGCGTGATGACGATGGACAGATATTACGTTCAAAGAGTTGGCCCCACCCTGTTCTTTAAGCACGCCACTTGGTCCAGAAATGGGTTATTACGCTTGAAGGTCAGCTCTAAAGAGATGGACGTTTACTTTTATTTAATGCACAAGTCTTGTTTAGCGGGCTAATCTTTAGTGGAAGTATAATGTGTATTAGTTACTTCACTGTTATATATATCCCAACTGAAAATATGGAAGTATAGTCTGACTTCACCATAAAACGCAAGTTACCTGCAATTCGGTCAAGAAAGCTGCCATGGCCGATGGATATCCGAACAATACACCGCAAAAGCACTGTTGTTGATCTTAATAAAACTTTGTTGGTGATATATTAGCCGATAATTTTGTTGAAGTAACGTTAATATTATGTTGAATCGGCAAAACATTTGTTGATTCAACGAAATATTTGGTTCAGTAAACTCGGATTTTAGCGAAATCGAATATTCATATTATGGCATGTTTAGGTTTACGTTAGTACAGTTATTTCAAGCAGTAGTTCTTAACATTAAATGTTCATTACAGAAAGCACTTCTTCAGGTCTTTAAAATGAATAAAACTTAGTCTACAATAATATAATTTATTTACATGGTAAAGAAAGAATGTCAATCTCCAGTTTTATGCATTTTATCTCAAATTATAACTACGAATTCAGTGGTGATTGGTTAGAAAAAAAAATGGTTTTTGTTTGAGATGTATTTGTGTATAAGAAAGAAAAGTTCTGTAGATGCGTCCTCCGATATAGAATAGCATATTTAAAAAATTATTATTGAGACATCGTTAAGTTTGGCTATTTGGTTTTACGTACATGAGAATGCATAAACAGAAATGGAAATCATCTCGTTATTTTCCTTTCAAACACAGTTAGCTGTTGAGTACTAACCCTCTTATGGTCTTATTCACCAAACACTTGACACTCAATCTAATTACGCATGTTAAAATCACGGGTAAAATACCTTATCAAAAATTTAACACACGTGTATGTATTAAACAGAGTGTCAGTTATTTGGTAATAAAGCCGTTAAAGGTTTAAAATGATAAACAATGTCCTTCAACTTTTATTATAATATGCCAGATTATTTATTAACTAAATAACACACATGCACCAAACACTTTAGTTAGTTCAAAGTAAATATTTTAAGAATCTTTTCTCTAATTTTGAATGATTAACTTTTTTTTTCAAATTCTTAACTGCAAACGCGTATCAAAATTTTATAAAATAAAATAAATAGGGTCATCCTGGATTTCCTTAATCGATCTAATACGTACCACTATCAGTTTGGAACATAACAGTATCAGTTTAATACATCAGTATTTCGTTTCATAGCTCCAATGAGGTATTTAAAAAATCATTGCGAGAAAACTACGTTGCATATGAAATTAAACCTTTGCAATAGCATCTTTCTAGGGATAAAAACATTTAGTGTCACAGAGGGGGGAAGGGGTAGGTTCACACCTCTGCGGCCCCTTTGTGTATGCTACTCTTTCATGTACATTTGACAGGAAGTATTTCTTTTATTAATATTTAATCCTTTTAATGATACTCTATTTTTAAAGTAGAACAGAACATTTTCATAGATACTGCCTAGGTATAAGTAAAAACTATAAGTAATTATTTTTGGATAAGAAAATCATCTGATACCAATTTCCAATTTTTCGGTTGATAAAACCACATATCTCGATGCTATTGCCCAAGCTACTAAAGCTAAGTATAAAACTGCTGTTGCAGAATGTCATACATATTTCTTATAATAAGAAAAATGTACTTATTTATTTAGCTTATTTTTTACAAAAATTATAATTAAATTATCTTTCCTTTTCAGGTGAGTTTTCCTTGGAATAAAAATATTATTTTAATGTGACATTAAACATCTGGTTTAGCATTTGAAATGGATATTCTCTGAACAGGTACTTTTAATATTACTTTCAATTTCGTGTTTTATTATTATCTTTTATAGTTGCACATTTTGTTTCGTTTCAATAAGTCATACAGGATCAAAAAAACTGAAATCACTGTGAACGGCCTTTGCACTGTTTTCATTGAGGTCAAGGGCTAAGCACAACTGAAGTAAATAGCCCCAAAACTGTCAAATAATTAATTCTTGTAGTCTGTGCCTGAAAATGAAACATGTTTTGAGAGCATTTTAAAAAATTTAAATTTATATTTGAACTACACAAATTTTACTGTATAAATCGGTTTGTCATGAATATGTTTTTAGTTTGATGCACCAAAAAACGAATATGTTTTTCTATAATTTTAAATAAAGAGAATAAAAAAATTACTGTGGGTATCTAATTTATACATGCAAAATAAAAAAGCATTTGTACATATTTATTTGTGTCTGTGATTCTTAGCTTTAAAAATATATAGGTTTATTTACAAACTGTTTTTGTTTTTAATTATAGTAAATCTTCCTAACGTCACTGGTGGATTAAAAAATAAATTGTGTTGTGATCTGAGAAATTTTGCATTTATAACATTTAAAATTTCTTATTTTGAAATACTTATGCGCATACTAATTTTGTTAAATTTAAGTAGTGGTAACAAGCAAATTTATTTGGGTTTTGCCAGTTAATAATAAAGTCTTCTATCGAAAGAAGAATTAGAAATGCCACATATAAAGCCATTGCTTTTATATTAACTTACTCACTAAATCGTTACATTTTTTTCCTATGTATCCTATTTACGTGGACACCATAAGAACTAAGACAAATCTTTCAAAATATCTCAGTTGATGTCTTCGGTAATCAATAACAAAATATGTGACACGTGTCTGTATTTAAGGAGCATTTGTTTCAAGCCGTTGCTATAGTTACTTTCAGCTCTTAAGATTTTTCTTTTCATGTTTCAATAGCTATTGGACACAAGACAAATATCTAAAATTTATCTCTTCTTAGCAGGAACAATAAAATAGTAATTCACACTGAATAACTGAAATTCACTTCGAATTATAGTAAAAAGTTTAATATTTTGAAAGGCATTTTTGTTTCATAATAGTTGCATAATTTAGTTCGAAGAAACAAACAGCAAACATTAATTGGTATTCTCTATATCTTTGCATTTGTTCTAATATATAAAGCTTATGAATTTGTTTGCTTCAATATATTAAGATTTTAAAAATTAACATTCTAATTTAATATTTTTTCTGCGTTCAGGAAGCTTATAAGATATGTAACATTTCTCTACACTACCAAACATGTATTTATATGATATATTTGTCTCCGATTACGCACTTATTTGGCTCGATTGTTTGACAAACACTGATTCCAATCATCTGAAATTGAAAAAAAAAATGTTTATTCTTGACATAGTGTTTACATCTCTGAAATATCCCACGAGTTTTTTTCCAAGGTGCTAAGACTTTCGCGTAGCAACGTGACGAAAGAACTAAGTATAAATACTCCAATAAGACAAAGAATGATTACTAACTGCATCATATGTATGGTTACCAGGTTATTTGGTTAAGGTGAAGCATTTTTAAGGTGTTCGATCGCGCATTCTGATTAAATCTGGAGAACACACCCCCCTCAAAGCTTCAGATCATTGGATTGACAGCCTCAGAGTTGGCCAGAAACCTGAACTTCTTCCATCTACTAAAGTTCGGAGGTCTTATTTACTCGGACATTGGTCTTCGACTCGTAACTACGAAAAAAGCACTTCTATTCGAAATCTAACACGAGTGAAAAGATACGGCCCAACTAGTGTGTGTGTGTGTGTGTGTGTATTAATGACAATGTCATTTTATCTCTCATCCCCTTTATTGAAAATAGTTCGAAAAACGTGTCCCAAAAAAACGACATAAAAATGTGATATAATTTTACATATATTTAAATACTATTAGTTCACAACAGTTTTAATCTATTGTTACAATATTTCGTAAGCTGTAGAATATGCACCACATGTATTTTTCTATAAATAGGTTACAATCATAAAAATTTCAACATAGGGTTACCAGGCAAAACACATGAAAGATGACAGATCAAATGACATAGTCAATTAATATCGTTTCAATATGGCAATAATGAAACTAGAAAAATAAGGGGTTCAGGGTGGGTCTCCCCTTGACGAGGCTCGAACATCCGAGTTTATATATATATATATATATATATGTGTGTGTGTGTGTGTGTGTGTGTGTGTGTCGAGCTCTTATATCGACTTTCTTATACATCGCATTCCTCGAAATCATTTTAAAAATGGATTCCTCGTATAACTTAATTCAAAATAAATATTGAGTTAACAAATCTAATTATCTAATTATACAGTCTCCAATATTGTTAGATAATCCAGCTACAAAGCCTCCCGCCGAGCCCACTGGGTCAGTCATGATATTGAAAGATAGGTTATTAATGCTCAAAGCTAATTAACATGATTGATTGAACTATTTTTATATACGGTGCATACCACTTCAAAATCAAGGCAGAGCGGTAAAGTCGATAACTCATTTACTATCCAATGGCACAGATTCTTATTTACCTATATTCGTTGAGGCTCTAAGTTTCATTTTTCCTTCATTAACTTTACTTTTGTGACTAAAAAGCAATTAATAAAAGTAAATATTTCAATTAAAAGAAAGGAAAAGGAAAGAAAATGACTGAAAAAGTGGAGCAGTTGTCATCGCCCGAGTTAAGTTTTAGAAACACGACGGTCGATCAAATCGCTAATAACGTTCCACAGAACTAGAGAACATTTTTGACACAGTTCAATGGCTGCTCTTGTTTGACGATGAGGCCATTTGAGCTTTTTATTCAGCTGTTCTTCTGTGTCAATGAGCCGAAAGCTCTATTGCTAAATAGTTAAACATATTTTGACGTCTTCGGTAGATTCGGAATAATAAGTCTTCAGAAATCCAGCAAAAAAATAGGTAAAATGAGAAATGTTTGATTCCTTTTAGCCACATGCTTAAAATTCCAAATAATAACAAACACATAATCTAAAAGCATTAAAAGTCATTACTGAAAATATAGTTTCAATGATATTACATTTGCGAGAAAAATACACATGATTGGTCTGCATCATAACGGAGCATCACGTAAAATACAAACAACACACTATATATCGAGTTTATTTCTATTCATGAATAAATGAAGCCTTTCTTTCGTTACGTCAGCTTCCCTGTATATCACGTGACGTTTGGGTGGTACCCCGTACGGACCTCATTAAACACTATTAACCGAATAAACTTGACTAGATGACGTAGAGATGGAGGAAAATGTCTCTTCGTGGACACAATTTCTCAGAGAGCAAACCCCAGTCCTAATCTTTTGTAATATTTTCATCAGATGCTCCTAATGTTGATAAGGATATTATAGATAGGTAAAAAAAAAACAAATTAAACGACTTTTTTATAGATAATCTTGATTTATTACTATCTTGTTTTGACGACAAGACGGAAATTGATTTGAAAATTGAGACTGCGATTTTAGTGGGTATGTAATAATAAAATGTAACTATTCCTCGGGGTATCCATTATCTGACTGACCCATTTTGATTGTAAACAACAAAAATACGTTTTGAGAAAAAAAATCCCGTTTGCTGTGCTGTTATTAGAAAGGCAATAACTTTTTAAAAATAGATTGAGTTCAAATAGTTCTAAATTTCACCATCGAGTGTTCACTTTACTGAAAAAAAAAACGTATGTATTTTTAAAAATTTTATTATAGCTTCAAGGTTAATGATAACTAATAATTCTTGAAAAAATAATATATACACACTTAAGTGGGAAATTGTAATATATTTTTGAGAATGACCGCACTATATTAGTTAAGGTAAATGAATGTTGTTCCAATTTTAATACGGAATGGTAGCTTCAAGATGGTATCATATAATAAAAAACTTATTTTTATTGTTGTTAAAATTTAGACATTTTTAGGTACAAAATAAAAAAAAATACAAATGAAAACATTCTTTCTAAAGTTGAATCACTACTTTTTTCTTAATAGATTTTTTGTGGTTTCTGATAATATATATTTTGTGCACTGCAGAAAAAGAAATAAAAGGAAGACATAAGTGATTTTCAGTACTTCACAATAGTAACTAACTTAATACAGCATTTGCCGTTACCATGGAAACATTCGAATGTCGATTTTCTTGGATTACTCAAGTATTAGAGGTATTGGAAAGCATTGTGCGTATCTATATACCTGAAAGTTAAGGTTCATTTATTCCCTAAAAGTCTGAGATGTTCTTCGAAAGAAAATGATCTTTAAATATAATATACATCCTTCTTTTCTTGTTGAAAGTTGAGGCTTATGTATTTATGTACTTAAGTCATAACATAGATATTCACTATTTCAAAGATAGAAGCAATGTACATAATTTTTAAAGAAAAATACGATACTAACATCTTTGTTTGTATGATGTCAATGATTCTGAATGTTATATAACTTAAAAAAGAGAGACATTGCTTGTTTTTGTGAAATTTTTATTCAGTTAGACGGGAAGCCGCTATCTCCATGAATTTGTGTTATTGAAATAGATATTTCTATTTTTGATTTGCACATCTATCGTCGTGGTAACTAATTCAAAGTTTTTTTTATAAGGTTTTTTTTTCAAAATCTGAAGAAAGTTCAAGAATAACAAACTTTCAAAACATACCGAACTGTTTGTCTAGCACTTTGACATTGCTTTTGGCTTCAGAACATATCTTTATTATATTCTTTGTTTTAAGAATTAAAACACGGAAATAATTTGTGTTCTTACAAATTTTTGAAAGAGTAAAAATATGCTTTCGTATGTATTAGATATATTTCATAGCATCCAGATTTTACTTTTTATTTTAAAAATAAAATAAATATTAACGCATTTATATGGTAAGCATTTTCATTCCATTTTTCACAGATTTTGCAAATGGCAGTCGTTTTTAATAAATTTGCGGTTTTAGTTTTACGAAGAATATTAATTTTTTTCTAATTATTCTTATAAGAAGGTGAAAGGTTTACATGTCTTGTTAGACATCCGTTAGCCTTTTGTGTAAAATATATCTGTTTTTTATGAAACCGAGGAAGAAAATTTCACTAATGCTTATATGTATTTGCGACCAGAGAAAACAGGGTTACAAGTTGGTGGTTTCATTTCAAACCACTCTCTCTTAAAGGGTTATACAATTACTTAAATGTTGTGCATGTAATCAGGCTTACAAGCAGGCATTCATGTAATATACAGGGAGTGCCATAACTATTGGCACAACATTTAAGAGGCAGTAGGGAAAATAATAAAGAATAAGAATCCCACTAACATTGTGAGGTCGGGAACGTCGTCTTTATGTAGCTGTTAATAAGTACTCTGTAACAAGTGCTGAAATAATAGTGAATTTTCCGACCATTGTTCACCAAAAACTAATGCATTTTTAACAGAAAACACGTCACAAATTCAGTAGTTTAAAAATTTTATTTACTCCAAGGAATGATTATTTTGTGACAAGCACATTGTCTATGAAACTTGGTTAAGAAATTAGACGAAAACTTCAACTCTTTTCCCAAAGTAATTTATTAACTAATAAGTGAAAACAGCGTTTTCGATCCCACATTGCTATGTGGAGATTCCTTATTAGGCGCCCTATCTCCCGTTAAATGTTCTACCAATAGTTATGGAACACTCTGTATATGTATCGAAGTTAAAAATTTCTTTTATTCATATTTTTTGTTAATAAGTCAATGTAGTTTTCATATTACCACAATCAACCTGAGGAAAATGTTCTGCTTTACCTACAAATGAGTATAACTCTCTTGTATTGAAGCCCAACATTATTCAATACTTTTCCCCGTAGAACAGCAATATTCATGGGCTTGATTAATATATATTCTAGTGACTGTCCCTTCTTTTTATGTCACAAATAACTTATTCTGAACGTTGACAGTGTTTCTTATTTTTTCTCTCATTAGTACAATGTCAAAAGCTCTTCTGATATAAGATGTAAAGCATAATGATGTTCGACATCTCAAGATTGTTTTCTCTAGACTTTTTTGCCTGAGATTAAAAAGTAAATTGGCAGACTTGCCGAGTAATTTGTATTGTCAAACGACGGAAAAAAATGTCATTTTGAGCATTTTGGTTGAAACTTTTATACATATCTGTGTATTTGTATTTCCTCAAAAAAAGTTTTGACTATTCATTGATTTAAAATTCTAAAGAAAATTGCAACATTTCTACATTGCAATGAATTTGCATAATTTGACCTTATGATAAATAAGACTTTCGATAAGTTAACGTTTCTTACTTTGGATAATAAAATAATTTTCTTCTTCTTTTATAGAGAAAATGTTTTTTATAATGAATCAATTTATTTTCTTATTGTATATCAAATCAGTATATAGTTAAAAATACTTTCTGATTTTTTATTGGGCGGTTTTATCCGGATATAACGTGGATACGCGTTAGAACTCCTTAAAAAGTCCTCTGTCTAAGGCATCCCATTCTTAGTCAAACAGCTTTCTAGTAGTTTTGCCTTATACAAAATTAAATCTCTTTAGACTGGAACAATTCAAAGCAGTAGTATTACTGTGAAACAGCAGTGAGGAACAACTGAATTTTGAATTTGTGTATGTGTGTGTGTATGCTTAGGTTTGATAAAATACCTTTAGACCAATAAATCATCCCAAAAGTCAAGCGAAAACTCTTCCAGCTAGTCACTTTAATTTTTCGTCCATTAACTCACTTCCAAAAGTTGTGAATCAACGTTATATTTCTTTCGTTGTGTGCTTTCATAATATTAATATTGACGTATAAGAATTAATTTTATTTGGGTAAACCGAAATAAGCTTTATACCTTTCCATAACGGATGGAACTTAGCTCACTACATGGCAGCTCTTTAATATCTTCAAATCATCTTGGGGTATCCAGAGTTAAATGTATTTGAAGAGGTCGTTAATGGTATACTTCCACTAGCCGCGTATTGAATGAGATGATGCATTGACTGAAAGCAGAAGTATGTGACTGAAAATACAAAACACAAAATTAAAGACTCAACAAAACAAATATTTGTGATTAGAAAAGGCAAACAATAGGTAAATCCCAAATGTCGGAAACCAAAGTATGAATACGCGTTTGCGTGTAGTTGTATTTTAATAATATTTAATTTAGTAGTATATAACAATTAAAAAAAGTATGTTTGTATCGATTTTTTTTCTGTTTCATTTATTATTCTTAAAGCTTTCATTAGAGCTTCAAAGCTATTCATAGCTTTCTTTAATGATAATAAGCAGAAAATAGTGTGTGTGTTTTAATTTTATATCAATTAAAAGTGTGTTTGTATTGAATTTTTTTCAGTTTCATTTTAAAAGTTATGCTTAAAAATATTCACGTGTATTATTTAATGATAATAAGCAGAAAATAGTGAGTGTTTTTTGATTTTATATCAATTGAAAGTGTGTTTATATTGAATTCTTTTCTGTCTCATTTTAAAAGTTATGCTTAAAAATATTATGTGCATTTTTTATGACAATAAGTAGAAAATAGTGTGTGTGTTTTAATTTTATATCAATTTAATTAATTTTAGATAAAAAACTTAATAAATCAAATACACTAACATATAAGTCAAACTTAATTTATCCTGGTACTAATACAATATTCAAAAACTTTGTTTTCATGTATTTGTGTTAAAAAAAAATTTCACTTTTACAAATTTATGATTTGCTCAATCATAAACGTCCCAAAAGTGGTACACGACTTTTTTTACACAAGTATGATTTTTTTAGACAAAACATGTCTACACTCAATGTATTTAATTTTCGTGCATTAAAAATTAAATAGAATGAGTGTAAACATGTTTTGTCAAATGGTTCTTCAAGCGCCCATTGTAATTACCTCCAGAACGGATATTATCTTCTAGTGATCTATAACCCACCAAAAATGTCGTCCCACTTCATTTCAGCCACCAGCAAAAGATTGATCTCTAATCAAAACATCTGCGTGATGAGGCTCATAATTGTACACGATAGTCCGGTCGGCGACCAGATTACGCTGCTCGGTAAAAGTCGTTACGTTTACACGTAAAAGAATGTCATCAAAGTGCAGATGCGTGCTGCCAAATACAAACACGCGAAATGGCGAACGCGGCACGGAAATGAATTCATCCACCAAAATAATAAAACGTAAAAAAAACAAAGAACTGTCCGTCCGCCTGCGGTAAGGGAGCGGAAATGTTTAATGTGATGTCTGATAGAGCGCGTGTATAAACTGTCAGCGGGCACATTTCATGTTTTTGTATTCGATTTTGCTCGAGGTCCTGAAAGTCTGTTGAAATTGCCAAAAGGGCGGGAATAAATAGGGAAATTGAATTGCGTTGTTGAACGTATTCAATTAGCGGGTTTTTTTTAATATCTTAGTCGTAAAATGTGAAGGTGGTATCACTGCTGAATATAGTTTATAGTTTGGAAATGCTGAAAGAAAATCTCTACTGCTAGTGAGGTGATTGCAGATGAAAGTAAAATACATACAGCAAGATTATTTTAAATTTTCAGAAATAGGATGCAACGTTAGAAACAGTAAGGATAGACCTGGGTTCGTTGATGATTTATCTCCATAACAATATTTGCTTCTGCTATAAACATTTTTTTTTTCCTTGAGACACCCGCAAGATAAAATTACGACTTCCCATTCCTTAAAATAAAGCGCCAACAAATGTGCTTGGTTTATGGTATGACGTATAATATAACAGAATATTGTTAAATGGCAAAATATGTGCCGTTTTATTTAGAGGAGGCATATGTCCATTTTATATCATATAAAAATATGAAAGGGTTTGCATTTGAATTGTTTGTTATCTCATTAATTAAGTACTGCATATCTCGGTGTATAACACACGCTTTCAACTTCGAAAACTTACATCATTTTTTTCGTCTGCGTGTTATACACGAATATAAAATGCAAAATCCATTGCTTCACGCAGCCTAAATTTCCTGATGCGTGTTATACGCCGGTATATAGTGTAAATGCATCTTAAAAAATGCTAAAAATTTTGAAAGGATTTTTTGGGGTGGAGGGAGGGATGGCGGAGGTATTCTTTTAGATAAAAAGCTCAAAGTAGGTTACCTTTATTTTTATCATTCAGTAACTTTTTGCCAAAAATGGACTTAACTCCACCTTGATAGAAAATGCTCATACAACATGCGTATGAGCATGTTGCGCATATTATGCATCATGTTCTTTATGCGCAAAAATTCGTCGTTTAGTATTAATAAAGTTTCCTTGAATTTTTTGCCATAAATGTACAATCAGAAATCTCATTTCAAAATCATATTAAATCAGATTGAGCCGAAGCTAATACCTGGGAATCAATTTTCTAATTACCATCCTTAGTATTCCATTTCCTTTATGAGAAGAATAACGATCTCCCTGCCCCTTATTTTATTCTTCTTCTTTTACCTTGCGTCTTATAGCGGGAACAAGCGCCCATTCAATGTGATATCGTCTGTTGTTTTTGGATCGGCATTTCCCTGCATTGAAACAGGAAAATTATGTGTCATCTCGTTAGTGCAATTAAATCCAAACCTAAAAAAAGATAGATATACTGCGAAAAAGAAAACCTCCCAGTGTAGGATTTACGTATGAATTTCGAGAATTCGGAACGTACTTTAAATATATATTTGAGACGTCAGATATTTCAAGTAGGCTTCAGAGTTAAGGCAGGTAATATGGTTTATTGAACATTACAATTAAGTTACAATTTAGAATGAGAAGAGGGGAGGGGAGACGGGTACAAGAATCAGCGTGGACTCATGAGGGTACAAGAATCAGCGTGGACTCATGAAGCAGTTCCAGTGGCAGAAGTCCCCCGATTTTCGATGTGCGGGAGTATTTACGCTTACCACCCCACGTGGTCTGCGAAGACACAACTCCTCCTCTCTCTTATCTCTGATCGAACCACACACATTTACCAACGTGACCCGCATCCGGGGACACAAGGGCGTGGGGACACGTGTACATCTAAAGAACTCAGAATCGACGGCCTGATGTTTGACAAATAACCGAAATGTGTGAACCAAAAAGATGTGAAATCCGTTGTGGCTTCAATGCCCTCCATCTTCAAATTATACATTTAGGAGTGCTAATCCAAGTGCTGGTCTCTCATTTGGAACTGGTTAAAAATAAGGTGACCCTTCGCTAAGTCGGTCTTCTTCCTACCGGCGCTCAAGTGTGGCTTCCTACCGGCGCTCAAGAGTGGAAGCTGATCAATTACGTCCTTCACAGTTTTAAATGCAGGATCTGGAGGCCCTACACGATTCGCAACAGCGCAATAAAAACAAAAACAACAACAACTTTAAATTATAATACTTTGGAAACCGTTAATCGTAATCGTAATTCAATCGTAATCATTGATATCAATTCTTCAAATCCATATATAAGTACATATCGGCATTTAGCACTTATTCTATGTCTCTACAACGTATGCGATCCTTTTAAACTCCTTTATTATATTAGTAGTGTGATGGAGATCACATATCTAATTTAATAATCATTTACTTTGTCTTTCTTTAAATTTAATCGATCCAAAATCAAGAATTCTAAATCTTTTCTGTTCTCATTTTTCGTTCACTTCGGCCTTTAAATCTGTATATTCGCTTTTCCCCGTATGCACTATTCTCAATTGTTTATTTGTCTCTTCAGACCCGGTGGCGTCGTTCTGAGCTAGAAATAGATTATATTACGTCCGTTTGCAATCGCAACGAACACTTTTTGCTTTCCCTGTTTGGCATCCTGCTGGCGTAAGTTTTTTTTCTGTTGCCATGCCTCATCTTTAAAATTATTTGCTCGCGATTACGTCACTTTAATTTTATTGGATTAAGTTTTAGGGTTGCTCTGGAATTGGCGTTGTTTATCTCAGTCAATTTGTTGTTCTCGCCAATGTATAATTCTCTGCTGGCGTAATTTTCAATACATTCCATCTTAATTTCACTGTTCATATAGGACGTACGTATTTTTAATTCGCTGAGCCACCAGCATCGCCACCCGTTGTAATAATGTTTCAATAATTTCATTTAAATAAAACAGTTTTTAACGTCTTTTTCTTTATTGCAACTAAGTGCATCGAACCTGCATTATCACACACGTCTTTCAATCTTAAATTTAACTCTGCACTCAATCTCTTCACCATAAGTAGACTTCTGGGTTCGTATAAATCCTCATGTTATCTGGCCGTTTCAAGAAATTCACTCAATCCCGGTTAATGGAATGTCGGTTAAAAGAATATCCCGCCTAATGTGATAAATTTTCAATGTACCAAAACGAAGCAAATAGGCAATGTGACCCCGGCCCGGACAGTGGAAAATCCCCCATATTAGAATACAGTATCGGAGCAAACTAACTTTTGCATTAATCAGGCTCGACTGTACCATTAATTACACTGGTCTGACGAAAACATGCATGTTGTACTTTAGAGGCATGTACAAGAAACATACGAATATCGCAACACAATCTAGAAATGATTGTCGTGAAATACCAGTAAATTTTAGTATTATTACCCATGCACGAAAAATTTAGCCAACGTCAGATTCATTCGAAAATAATACCCAGAAGTATTCTCTTTATTAGCGTCTTTTGCATTCCGTTCTCTTTATAGGAAGAACTGCTTATAGGCTCGACTGTACCATTAATTACACTGGTCTGACGAAAACATGCATGTTGAATTTTAGAGGCATGTGCAAGAAATATACGGATATCGCAACACAATCTATGATTGTCGTGAAATACCAGTAAATTTTAGTATTACTACTCATGTACAAAAAAATTTAGCCCCAACGTCAGATAGATTCATTCGAAAATAATACCCAGAAATATTCTCTTAATTAGCGTCTTTTGCATTGCGTTCTCTTTATAGGAAGAACTGCGTTCTTCCTGACCTAGTTTTATTGTTCCCCTTATTCCAAGCGTCACCTAGCAGAGCAAGAGCCCGTTTCTTGTTATACGTCGCTGCCGGAACGATATCCCCTTATCCGGGAACCGGAAGGTTATTCCCCGTCTCGTTAGTGTAATGGGATGCAAACCTCGAAATTCTTTCAAGATAGAATTCTGCATGGAATAAAAGAGCGTAGTTGGGAATGCCCACGTGTCGTTGTTTTACTTTTACTTTTCTTAGAACTGTTCATACTTCAATGATATCTATATACAGTTTTTTTTTTCCGTACATTGCTGCATATCAAGATGCTGATGATCATTGAATGAAAAGGCAACTAAAAAAAGCGCTGTTTATAACCCACAGTTTTGATGGGTTTAAGATTTTTTTTTATAGTAAAAAGCATTAGTAAGAGAACTTTTTAAAATTAATAATATCTGAAAACTTCGAATTAAAAATAAACTGATTTTTTCCCCTGCAATGTCGGCGAAATTTTTATGCAAAGGTAAATAATAAAGAAGCGGGAAATTTATAAGTATTGACACTTATTAAGCGAGGCACTTATAAGCGCTCATATTAAGCTAGTGATTGTTTAATTACTATCTTAATATGATCAAATAACAGATAAATAAATATTTAAGAACTGATTATCTTATTTAAAACATAAAACGGACTATAAAAACACATACATGAACGTTAATATGCACTGTATTTCCTGACTGTATGGAAATAGGAGCTTTTTCCTCCATGAAGAAATTTAGACTCTCTGTAAAACCCGAAATGTACTGATTTATGTTTAATGTATGCATGCTATTCACAATTTGTTTCTTAATTTTTCCTATAAATACCATATATTTTAGCATTATTATTAATTTTAATGTGTATTGTTCTGTGACAGTCATAAGCAACGGTAACTGAAAAATTAGTTCTTAAGAGTGAAAATGAAACTTATAATTTCTTATTTTATTAGAATATTTTCCTAATTTGACTTACACTAATATAAAAAAACTTTTTGAGAATTCTTACTTTCAGGGATAGTAAATCAATTCAGTAATTTATATGAGGACTATCATTGACAGATTTACAAACGAAAGTTAAACTTTTTTTTTTATTACATAAACTGTACCTGATTTTTTTAATTAAAAATACACAACACAGACACATTGTATCATATTACAGATAAGCTAATAAAATATTTTCAGAACATGTATTAGACTTTAATTTCCAAAATTTTATTAGGATACACTATACGCGAAAGTTTATGTTCAAGTTAAATAAGACAACATGCTATATTGAAAAAAAAATAAAGTTGTAAAGCGCATAACTGCCTATCACATATAAATCACAATGCAATTTCTCATATATATATATATTGTAAATTCCTAGTTTATAATATGTCTTGTGTTACCAGGAAAGATCGATACATTTTAAATTAGTTTTGGAAATATATAAAAGTATTTTAAATATTTTCATAGAATGCTTAATATTGCATAAGTAAATTATCAACCATATAGGTTGTTTTAGTTTAAATATTATCTGTAGATTTAAAATTACCTTAATAGTTGCATATATATTTCTAAAAATAGTTCATAAATCCACACTACTCAAAATTTGATATAACATGATAACTAAATGGGGGAAGCGTGTTTTGACTATTTATAAATTCCACTTATAATTTTTGAATACTTACTCTTAATAAAAATAGTTATGCTACAAGAATGTATAAGTACATGATTTAATCACTCCTTTAAATTATGTATTTTGAAATTACTGTAATGTCAGTTACTTTATTTTTTAATATTAACTTTTTCAATTCTTGCTGAAAATTGTTTGACAAATTTGAACTTTTTTCCGTCGAAATTGTGCTTTTTTTCTGGGTGAAACAGTAAAACGGCATGCAAATAAAAATTAATAAACTTCTGAAAAAAATAAAAGAAATTAAATGTATGGGGAGCGAATTACTTTCATTATCATGCCAAAGTTTCTATCGGTTATAAATTTATTGAAGAAATCTTCCCAACAGTTATATCATGCATCAGAAATACCCAGCTCTAGAAAATAAATATTTTTATGTTTGAATTCGTAAAATCGCCCACAGAATGCAAACGCCATCTTTGGGAGAAATGTCGCATAAATCCGTCAGAGAGTTTGAAAAGATCTCACAGGAGCCGAAACTAAAGCGCTGCAGCTTTAATGAAGCGATTAGAAAATACATATACTTATAAAGAGAATTAATATTCTCAAAGATAGGATTTAATTACAAAGAATATAATTTCTATGTGTATACATAGTTAAAGTTGTTTCTCTTTTATAAGAAATAATCGTAAAAAAAAAATAATCGGTATTCCTTCATATATGGAAATGTGCAACTAACATGTATAATGTTTTTATTTTTGTAAATTGTACTATTTTAAAAACAGTCCAGACTTTTGAATTTTTCATGTTAATTTGAATGTAAAAAAAAAAAAACAGTGCAAGAATTTATTATGATATTTAATAAAATTTAGGAGTATTATTTAAAATAGTTCATAATTTCCTAATTTATATTACTTAATATAATTAATGTATTTTCCCAAAATGATTATGCTGAGCGCATTCATGCAGATATGATGATAGATTGTATCTCGAACTTTCTAATTTCAAGTTGACCAATAATTTTCTGTGATTACCATCGTTGATATGCTTATATCAATCGAAATAGCAATTCGTATCAAAATGTGCATTAAAAAAACAAAGCTTTATGACATAGCAAAATAATATAAATATTGCTATGAGAATTCACATTATACGTTATATATCGTCATTTTGCAATGATTGTAGATAAATATATCATGAATACACACACACAAACAAAAAATATATATATATATATATATATATATAAGTTACAAATGTGAATACAAATATCTGATTATTTTTTAAATATATTCAAATGTTGCAAAACCTTTTATTTTTGATTATTTGTATAAATTTTTTTTTACTTTTTAAGAGAATGGACGCTGCGAGATATTTTGAGTACACAGTCATTTCGATACTGCACAACTATTTTCTCATTTTGTGATGAAAATAACGCTTTTACTGTTTCTTTTGTTTCAATTGTTAAAAATTAGACATATTTCATTCCTTTTAGGTCAAAAAGTACTGCAAAATCAAACATCTTATTAAGACTAATAAGCTCATCAATTTCTATAGCATCGTTGGCCAATCATACTGCGAAGAGAATTTATTCGAAAGATTTTCAGTCTTTGCCTTAAGATATATGGATGAGCATGATGATATATCTGCTATAGAGAACATATTCTCAGTTAGAAAAAAATATTAAACGAAACAAAAAGTACATATATGTTTATATTCAGAATTTTTTGGCACATCTAATTGAGTCAAATGCGTCTTTTTAAATTGCACGTTTTTAACATATAATATTTGCACGCCATAACATAAAATATTTGCAGCATAAATGGTTACAGATTAAAGAAATGTTTATCTTTATATATTTTCATTTATTTACTTGTCACAGTTTGTTCGTGAGTGAAGACAGAAAAAAAGTGGTGCAGTTATACATTCGATAGTTTTTATACTTAATTTTAAAACGAATTGGAGCAAGTACAATCGATCGTGCTTAATGGAATATTGGTTAAAAGAAAATCTCGCTTATTGAAATAAATTTTCAATGTACCAAACCGTAATAATTAGTCAATATTATCCGAGATAACGGAATATGAGCACTAATTAGCATTGTATTAACATTAAAAGATTAAAATTGTCACAAAAAAATTCTATTACAATACATTTTATTTGAAATTTGATTAGAAAGATTTCCTATTTAAAATTCAAATTGAACTAATGTTAACTTTTAACGTAAAAAAAGTTCGCGTGTTTCTATGTAGGTAAGGTTTATTTTTAATGATGTATCTTATAAAAATATTTTATTTGAATTGCTTGAGGGGTTTTTTTTCAGCTCAATATCAGAAAAAGGAAACTTCGGAAATAGGGAGATTTGTTTTAGCTACGTTAGCCTATTCATGTATTATTTTAAAATGTTTCCCTGTTGCGAGATATTTAGATGCGAACCTGTGATTATAGAATTAACCAAAACCTGAAAAACAACTATTAGGCAATTTGATAATCGATGATAAACAATTATTAATAATCATCGCTCTCTCTTCTGATTTTGAAGAACTATGACTGCAGCACCTATTCCTCAATTGAAGAATATGAGTTGAATTTTGGGGATTGTGCATGCTTCCACTGACGTAAATTGGTTTATACTTCATACTCTATTAAGATTAATAATAATATAAAGGGTGTTTCCAAATTAGATTGACAAATTTCAAGGACGGGTAGGTTATAACAAGACGGTTTTAGAATTACATAGTAATGTGGGGTTGGAAATATCGTCTTTTGTGTACCTGTTAATAATCACTTTGGAAGAAGTGTTGAAGTGCTCGTCTAATTTCTTAACGAAGTTTCGTAAACAATGGAGTTCTTCTCCGAGAATTTCATCAATGTAATGAAAAATAATTTCTGAATCAAAAATTGGTATCAAGTGCAATCCGTGAGAGATACATTGGTTTTCGAAAAACCGTGGTCGGAAACTTCACTTTTAACTAAACACTTCTTCTAAAGGGATTATTAACACGAAGGTACCCGAAGGCGACATTTCCGACTCCACATTACTGTGTGATTCAGAACCGTCTTGGTTGTAGCCTACCTTTATTAAATAACAACCCCCTAAAGTTAACCTCCCCTCTAATTTGGAATCATCCTGTATTTAGCAATAGTTTTAGAGATATATTGTCATCTCAGTTACGGTTCTAGAGAAGAAAAAGTTAGCGTTACCATCAGTGTTGCCAACTCTGAGGGAAAAAAACTGGCTGAAAAGTGGCTAGAAATGGTTAAATATATGTTCAAGCTGAGAAAAAAGTAAATTATTCATTATAACTTCTAAGACCTTGTGCTGTTGAAATTTGCTTGCCTGCAATTATTTTTTTGAGTCATTTGGACTTTCATATCCGATTTACCGAATACTTCGGTATTTCAGGTTGACCAAAATCTAGCCACAAAGTGAATAAATTAGCATCACTGTTTACCATAGTAAGAACGATGCGAAAATAGTTGCAATAGTGCAGAACATACTCCAACAATATCCTATCATTCTAGATGCAAATCAGGTTCTTGTTTAATTTCTGCGCATTGACAATGTTTGCGCATATGTTGCACATGTTTAATTTCTGCGTTAACAAATTCCGACTAAGACAACGTGGGACGCAGGGCAGACAATTGTCGTGGAGTCCCTTTCATATGTATCCATTCAGTATACAAAACTTAGAAAGCCTGGAACAACAGGCTTACTGAAGTACCAGTCTCTCTACCCTAGTGAATGCTTAAAAATATTTTGCAGATGAAGAAAGGCGAAACTTTGGTACAACCCAAAATGATTATATTGACCCAAACGCTTATGATTTTAATCCAAATGCTTCATTTTTACTTTATTTATTTTAATTTTAATTTTATTATTATTTATTTATTTTTGAGATTTGAATTTAAGCATAGAGAGAGAGGAAACATTTTCTAGAAACAACACATTTCTACAAAATACAGTAGGAACATTTTTTTTTAATATTTTGGGATCCCTCTTTGACTAGGAACCCGAGGCATCTGCCCCGCCTCACTCTGATTTAGTCAGGTTCTGCATCTTATATTTACAGTATTTTTACTGCAAAAATTCGTTTCAATCAAGCAACATTTTGATATCGTTTGTTCATTATTTACCTATAAATAATTAGAAGGTTTGTTACAGCGTATGTTTAACGCAACGGAATTGCTGTATTAAAGAAATGTTTCTGTATGTAAGAAAAAAATAAAATTATTGCTTTATGTAACAAGCACTTTTAAAGTAACTTTAGATGATTTTCATTTAACTTTCTACTTGCTTTAACATTTATTTACGTCCTTGAAAGTAATTTGACGACTAACGGTTCAGATTTTATCTTATCTTTATCAAAAAATAAAGTGAAGTGGGGAATAAAAAATTAAATTTCTAATCAATCTATCTCCAGCTTAGCTCTTCAATCTTGAAATAAGAAGAAATGCAAGTTATACCTCGAGTTTAATTTGCTAAAATTTACTTCTGTCAAATATCAAGAGAAAGGCAATTGAGATATCTTCCTCCCTTTCCTTTATAAAACACATGCACAATGTAATTTAAAGCACTTTTCAAAACCTATTAAGAAAACTTACAGAGCATTGTATTTTTTTTCGTCATTTTTTTTCTATCATGCAGTTTATCATCATATTAGAGTTTTTTTTTTAATCTCTTTGTACATTAACAGTAGGATCCATTTAGATAATAAAAAGAAGTATAAATATAAAGTGCCTACACTGGGGAAAATTTATCCATTTTTTTCTTTTGACGAGGGAAAAAAAAATACTAATGGATGTATGCCTGTAAGTCCATTTGCTTAAACGTTACGGAGGGAAAAAACGAAAATAACATCAATAAAAATAACTTTTAATACTGACAAAAATTACCCAAAAAACGAACGATGTCGGAAGATTTAATAAAGTCACCATAAAAGGGACTGATGTATTTCTCTGATAGAAAAGTTCTAAAAAAGAAAGAAATATATATATATATATATATATAAATGGATGCGAGATCCTCTGTAATTTTTTTCCTAATAGTGGAAAAATAATGGAGTTATAATGTAGCTTGTAATAACGATCAGTATTTTTTCCTTCCTTTCTTTCTTTCTCCTTTTTTTTATTCTACTCTCCGTCATGTAAATGGAAAAAAAAAGTATAAAAAAGAGTTCATTTTCTAACAGAAAAAATGACAGGCTCCACCGGCTATTGCAATTAGCATCTTTAAATCTAAAGTACGGTGAATGGGTAATTTGTCGTTTGTTAATGATTTGGTAATATTTTGAAGAATTCATGTTTTAAACAGGTGAAATATTGTTTGATGGAAAACAAGAGTCATTATTAAGTTATTTCGAGTTCGATTCAACAGATGGCGCTAGTTGTTCGAAAATCAAAATGAAAGTAATATTCATATGTCATATGTTGTTCAAAATTACTTAACAATATTTAGCAAGAATATATTTACAGATAATGCTTCAAAAATGAGTTAATAATTGTAATTGAATTTAACAAAAGAAGCTGCCAACAATATAGTCTCGTCATGCAGATGAAATTATAATTATTGATAGCTATTTTTTTTATGGAAATAATTTCAGAGTGATAACTTTTAATTAAAATAATATTTATACCATCATGCGATTCATTAAAAATATTTTTGTTTTTAATTTTTTTATCAAATATCACACCATAATTTTTATTTTATCCATGTGTTTCCAGTCATGTAAAAAATATTTTAATGAAAATTAAATTTACGATCTATCCTCATTAATTATTTTTTAGTCGTCGTCAGAATTAATTAAACGTACGAGAGTGTTACATTTCGTGTAAGGTTTCTCGAAAAAAAAAATGCCCAGTTTAAAAAAGCAAAACAAAAAACAATAATCATACAACAAATTTGTCATAGTTTTTCATGTAAAAAGTGTTATTTTAATAAGATATTTTATAAGTACATAATTTAGTTTTTTTATATATAAAAAGAATGTGCAGATACTGAAAATCAGTGCTGTTATTGTTTCCGCAGATGTGAAAGATTTAAAAATAAAAGAATAATTTGCAATTTTTTATATATATATTTCATACTTTTCTATATAATATTTGCCAACTACCGATTTAATAGTTTTATTGTGAAAATTTGTCTTATATTTATGTTTGTGTGTACAGTAACTAAATTACATATGAGAGCAAGCAGATGTCCCGACAACAGATGCTATGACAAGCAATTACTCCAAATTTGGTTGTTATAGCATTTTCCGTTGAACTTAAATTATCTTGTAATTCTAATTTTTCTATTAAGTTGCAATTTTTTAAAAAAAATTTCCATACATCTTTAGCAAACTTTTATCAACATACACGATTAAAACGTCCTATTAATGTCGTTTCTATCCACCAATAAATTACCCAATCGAAACTAAAAACAAAAATAAAATATTACACAATCTTTCTAGTACAATGTAATCCAAACAACATTATTCGATCAAGCCGTTCGTTGTGTTCACCCTCTTTTGATAACTTTGTTGGAAATTGCATGGCAATGCTTGATTCTAAACAAACTTTTTTCCCCCACTTCTACGTAAATCATTTCTAATCTAGACAAGAATACTCATTATTTCTAAACAGAATCTTTTCATTGTTTCCCGTCTTGGAATTTTAAATGGAAAAAAAAAATATTTTTCTTCTTCTCTCTGCTGGATTTCCTCATTCTGCCTGATAATGCATAACTTTTAGAACGATTTTTATTTACTGAGTAGTAATTGTTTTATTTAAACCTCGAAATTTAAAAAAAATCTGATTTTTTGTCCTTTTTTCAGAATTGACCTTTCAGTTTCTTCAAAATGAAGTATTATTTGTAATCCATTATAGAATGTAATTTTATTTTATTAAATTTCACTTAAACGGTTAGGTTATGTCATACTATCCTTTGCATGTAGTATATTAAAAGAACAGCATAAATTTTGAAAACAAAAATATTTCTTCATTCATAATAACATATCTCTAAGAAAAAAAGTATCTGGATATCAAATATATAATTAATTGTTCAAATGTATGAAGTTTTCTGCTTTAACCGTTTATTTTTTAAGCTTAAATTTAGAAATAGGGATGGAGGCGAGACGCGAGAAATCTCGCATTGTCTCACGTTCTCGTCTCGCATTGCGAGACGAGAAAGGAGATATTTTGCGAGACGAGACAAGAGATATTTTGCGAGACAAGACATAGTCCTGTCTCACGCGAAATTTGTCGCGAGAATTTCTCGTCTCGCTTAAATCTACGATACGAATTACTTTTCAATCACAATAGCAGTGTTGCATTTGAGGAGGTATGCCATCCTGAGATGGAAAGGTACACTTTGCCTGAAGTCCCTTCCATTTAATTTGCGTCTCATTTGTTATCGTTCCTGTTATACTATCAGCACTCTACAGGACACACAAACACGTAAGATTTAAAATTAGGACAGCACGAAGGATATGCAAAACACACAAAATAGTGGATAAAGAAAGAGACGGAAAAAAAGAAGGAAAACATGGAAGAGTAGAATACAGAAAAATAATAAGTACACAGATTAAAGGCGGTACGGTATGTCCAAAGCCTGACCATATTTAGATGGGGCTCAGGGGCATTAATTTTGGGGCCCCCTTTACTACCACAAGCATTTGAACACTTTTTTGACCGCTGTTGAATTTTCGCTTTTTTTAAGATATCTAAAATTGAATTTTAAAATTACATATTTACTAGCAAGATTATGCATTTAAAGATTATTTTTATTTCTATATTTGTAACCCATTTGTATCATTAGATGATATGGATGCTAAGTCAAGGATGGCTATTATATGTGTCATATAATCGCGTGTCAAGTTTCGTAGAGAATTTTCCTGCACCGACATTATATTTGTCATTTACTTTTATTCTTTAAAAAATAAAACCCAAAGCACTAGTACTCCAAAATTGCATTTCAGTTAGCTGTAGTTTTTGTACTTTGATCAAATCGTATTTATGACTTTAAAAACATGTCTGTAACTTGATCTAGTGATAGACAATTACGTAATAGCTATTACAGGGAAAATTCAGATTTTACCCCCAATTACTATTTCAGTACATAAGTACATATGATTTTATAATCTAGATAATCGAAGTGTATGGGGCACCCTTTTTCTTCAGGGGCTCCGGACTACTGCCCGTGTGATAATCGGGCTCTGGGTATATCAGAGAGAGATTAGAAGAGCTACTTGCATTTGCATTGATGCATAGTGTGAGTAATGTGATTCTCGAGCACATATTTGCCCCCTAACGTCTTGATGTGTGGTTGAAATATCCTTGTACCGATATTATCCTCAATTCTCAAACTTTCTCAGACGCAGTGGCGTAGCATAGGGGTGGGTGGAGGCAATGAGAGGGGCGCCCGCCCCGGCGACAACTTTCTAAGGGCGCAGTTAAATCCCTGTCGTTGAGAAACAACCCTGGTCACAAGCCTTCTCGTTTGTCTCCTCTTTTTCATGGTGTTAATGAACGAGTTAAACCCAGTTTCCCGGTTTAATATGAAACCCATATCTTATATACTAAAACGGGAGGGGGGATAAGCAGGCTTCACTAAATTATCCCGTCCCCATTTGAAACTTTTATGAATTCACTATTCCGTACATTGGAGCCGATTAATTAGATTAAAATTCTATTCGCTCAACGTGTCCTGAGTTCTGCATTATTTCTAACAAAACTTAAAACTTTAAATAATTTCAAAAGCAAGTGAAACTCCCATCAACCATACATATTACATTTTTGCAGTTCCGGAAATAAATAGATAAAAATAAATATTTTTTCGGTGTCATGTTACATTATATATACGCATTAAATTTGAATTTTTATCACTTCAAAGGCCCATATGAGTTAATATGATAACTAATATATGTACGAAGATGGTAATATGTAACTAATTGTTATTATTAATATTAATTTTCAATAAAATTGTATTTTTGTTATTAAAAATAACTAAAAAAATCGCACTTTCTAAAGCACTTCTAATCGCACTTTCTTCTTTCGAGACTCGCGAGATGAGACAGGCAATTTGTCTGCGAGACAAGACACGAGACAATGTGTTTGAGAGACGAGACACAGGTTTACCACTGCGAGGCGAGACGAGACAGCCATGTTTCTCGTCTCGCGTCCATGCCTATTTAGGAAGCGTGCATAAAGCTGTTAGGATAACTGATTTGAAAGTAATTACATATACTCAAAAAGAAGAACATTATCCATTATATAAGTTAAATGTTTTTCTACTTTTGCAATTTACTGTAAATTTTCAGCATAGAATAACCCCTTTACCATTATTAATGCAATAAAAAGTAGGATATCGTATGAATATGAGGTGATGTCGGATTTAGCTTACGGAAGCATTTCTTGGCTTTAATCAGAAGGTTTTTTTACTTTAAATTGAGGTAACACTGCTTTCATTGAAAATACGAGGAAGAGCAACTAACAAATTTTACTGAAACTTAACACTTTACAATCAAAAGAACAGAACAGGTATTAACATGTTTTAAATTATAAAGCTCCAGGTTCAAGATCCGCGAAGTTGAGATCGGGCATTATGCATTAGGCTGTACTCCAGCAATCAGCAATAATGGAGCTGACAAAAATTATGCTGCTGCGAGTGCCGCACGTGCATGAAGCATGCTTCTTATACTCTTCACAGTATTTGCATACTGCCTGAACAGCAGTACGAGTGAGTTGGCGCTCGGCTCATGAGCACTGGACACTGGAAGGCATCCATAACTTCGTTAGAGATGAATATGACGTCAAATCTCGACGTCCAGTTGAGCTGGTGCACAAACACTGGTGGCGAACGATAGTCAGACGCTACACATACATGTATAATATAATATAATAACCTCATTACCATAGAAAGGACGAATAAATATGCTTTTCGAAAACTTAAATCGTATTGACGCTTCTTCGTACAAAATTTCATTCATACTTCAAAACCTTTCAACGGATTACAACGATAATTTAAGGCTTTTCTGTGAAATATATCTGTTGTTCCTGTGCAGATTGTACTGCGCAGTGAGCTAAAGTGAGATCTTAAAATAAATATTAAACATATGGAATTTCCAAGAAAACTTTTATTTGTTACAATAATTATTTTAAATATTAAAAATAAATTAAAAAAAACTTTGCTATATTTATAGTTCACTGTATCCTATCATTTTAATATGCAATCATTAAGATGAAACCTTAAAATTAAATTATATGATAACAAAATTTTATAAAACCATAACTACACTCTTGTGGCCCTAATAACGTTAACAAAAGTCATAAAGATCCAGATCAGTTTAGAGTAATAAAATCAACCACATAATTATAGATAAGTTTTTGCCTTATAAATACTTTACTGCTGTACACATAATTTATGTTCGAAAGTTTCTGCGATAACATATTAAATAATAAATAAATAAACGAGATATTTTCGATTTATCTTCTTACTTTTAACTGTTAAGATATCTGTTTCATCATTTCACGATGAACTACTGAAGCTGCATTCTTTAAAATAATAGATCATAAAAAATTTTAATATTTTTTTAATTTTAGAACCGAAATAAAATCGAAGCACGTGAACAGTTTTTTTAAATAAAAATCTAATAAAATGCAGTTGAAGAAACATTCAAAGAATTATACGATACTATGGGTAAACGATTACGTGCAATTAAGTCACACAAGGAAAAAATCATATAGACAGGTCAAGTGTTATTACCCTCTTCTTTAAGGTAAAGGAATTAGTGATTTTGTATAATACATTCACATTGGGCCGTATAATTTTGAATAAGAGTCTATTAAGCAAGCAGTAAATGAAATACGAGTCTAATATTTTTCTAGCTACACTATTTAATAAATATTCCTATTGAAACTGTCCAGTTAATGACTTCGTGTTGAAATTAGGAAGGAAAATATTGAGAATATTATCTATATTTATTTTCATGTTACAAAATTTCATATATTTCTTATTGACAAATTACGTAGAAACACAGGAAAGTAAATTAAAAATACAGGTTGAGTCTAAACTGTTTTTAGTAAATTAGAATGGTTATGATACTCATAAAAATGAATAAAACCTGTAAAAGAACATGGAACCGCAAATGCCGTAAAAGGGGTGAAAATTGCAAACGTGCGCAATCATCGAAACTTCCTATGCTACTTTTTGCGAAAGTGGCTTGTAAGGACTTTTTTCCCCAAATCGTATACATCTGGGCAGAGAGATGTATCCAAAACTGAGGAAGAGGGCCAGCCAAACTTGTGAATAAAAATAAATGTATGCAAGCCAAATTTGCCATTTCCTCGGCATCGGGCGAATAAACGATGCCGTGCAAAAAGCATAAGTTGTAGTATGCTCAGTTTGTACGTTTGCAGACGTATTTTCTCGATTTTCACTCATTAAACGCCAATTGCGACCCTATGTTCCGTTGCAGCTTTTATCCGCCTTGATATGTATTATCATTCCTCTTACATTTAGACTTCCCTAGCATATGAGGTGGAAACTTGTCTGGGGTTGTTTTCAACACATATATCAGAATTTTGTGGTTTATCGGGGAGATCGTGACTCTTCTACCGGCTCTGCTTGTGCAATCCGATGCGTCATCCAAAGAGGCCTATGGAAGCTCGTTTATTGGTTCCAGCACTTTGGTACGTCATCTAAAGGTCAATCGGTCAATCTAACCAATGAGAAACGAATCTGTAGGCCTCTTTCGATTACTCATCGAAGTACACAAGAAGGCCCGGCAGCAGATTCACGATGGCCCCGCTGTATCGCGAAGATTCAAATTCTCGTCCGCTAAAGATAATCATGAAAGATTGTTACTTACCAAAAAAAAAAAAAAAAAAAAAAAAAAAAAAAAACTGCAAGTAAAATTCGATCCTTCCGTGCTTCGGTTCAAAAGCGATAGACCATTAGCGATAGACATTTGCCATTAGAGTTGTTACTGTTCTTGCTTAACAGTCTGTTTAATCAGGCTTACAGGATATGTCCTCCGTCAAAACCCACCGAAAATTGTTATATTTTTCTAAAGGAGGAAGAAATCTTATAACTGTCTCGAAAACTGTTGGATATCGTTAAGATGACATTCAAATTCATTGATTTAATTTTTTTTTTAAATGCCACAACTGATGTGTGGTAACAATCGGAGACATCAACATGACATTTATTTTTTTCCTCCAAAACATTGCTATTTATGCTTTAAATCATATTTCGCGTAACGGGCTCTTTTTCATAAGTTTAAAAATAAAAATGGAAAATAAATTGAAATAATAGAATGTTATGCATAAAAATGCAGATCGTAATATGCATTTAATTTTTTCTTACTGAAGTGATTTATTCATTTAGAAACAATATTTCGTTTGTCAAATAGGACAGGTCTAAATGGTTCAATAAAAATTGCATCAATAGTTGATAAAACCAACTTTGCGTATTTTTAAAATTGGATTGTATTGATAGAGGGAATTAATATGCTTATTAAACAAAGTGTTAAGTGGATGAAAATTTTATACAGTTGTTGAAAATATGAAACATTGTGAAAAGAAAGTTACATTGCTCTCAACTGTTTTTCGTTAATTTTTAAAATGCACGATATTAAATTTTAACAGAACGATATTGCTTTCAGTCTATCGTACTGAGTTATTTTCTATTATTTTATACTAAAATATATCTTTTGTATGATAATTAATTACAAAATTCTTATACCTTAACTTGCATCGGTATTCATTACCAAACTGATATTGGAATGACAAATTGATTTTGATTGATTTATTTTTAAGAATAAGGCCGATTATATACATTATCTAGGCCGAAAGGGAGGTGCCTTCCGCAGGGTTCTTTCTAAGGAGTCCTAACCCGTTTTTACTCGAAGTTTCGGAGGAAGCCACGGAAAACTCCGAACAGCTTGGTCGACGGCGGCACCAATTTATTTTAAATATTTTTTTAGTTACAATCTTATAAAACAGTAAATAATGAAAGGTAGAAAAATAAAGCAGTGTATTGCAGTACATATATACTTTTCACTTCAGCATCTTAAAACATGTCTTAAGCTAAGGTACTGCTGTTTTCGGATGGCATTTTTATGATTAGTATGTCATTTCAGTATTGAAGCATATACGTAATAACGTATTAAACTGGTTTCAAAATTTTATGTAAGCATCATAATGCTGTACGAAAAGAATTCTTAAATAAGATTAAATTCAAAATTGGATTTTTAAAGTGTATTTTTTTTACTGTGAAATGCAGTTTCTTTGTAGGATATCCTTTGAAAACACTTAATAAAAATTTTCATTCTTCAATTCGTGAAATATATATATATATATATATATTTATCTCTATAATAATAATCAAGATTATTTTACGAGTAATACTTACAGCATGGAATGTTTTTAGGCTATAATATAAGAATGACTTTCTGCGAAAACGAAAAAAAAAAATATGTTAGCAAATTTAACAAGAAATTGATAGAATATTTCTTCGTGACATTATTATTAAGAGGTTTTTTTTCAGGACACTCCATTCTTTCACCAAGCGAATAAAAAAATAAATATAAAGACAAAATCACTTTGAGTTAAAGATTTAAATTGAAAATAGAGATTTCATCGAAATATATTGATAGGTATTCGTCGTTTCAAAAAAAGTCATTTATTTCAAATTATCCTAGTTGGATACCCGAACTGAAAGGAAATAAAAATAGTGCACTACAAATCTTATTAAGCTGTAAATAAATATATAGCTTTTTTACTAAAATAAAAAATGATGATAGATATAAATAAATTTTTATTTCGAACATAGAGAAAAAGATGAGTTCTTAGTGTTTATCGTACTTTTTTAATTTGTGAAACAAATTCAATCTGATTCAATAAAAATGCATATTACTTGAATGGAAAGATATAGTAAAGAGGAAAAAATCATAATATATACTCGAAGCTGAAAACTGTATAACCAGATTTTAAAATTTACTGATTTCAAATAGATAACCAGCAAAACATCAACACAAAGCTTGGTCTATAAGAGTACAAGTGTGTAGGTGAGTTTTTTCGGAGCAGAAGTGGCACTACATTCAATATAAGTGGAAATGTAACCTAAGTTCCGGCTACTCTTTGCATAAAGTCGTCTGTGTATAAAGGGTTAAGATAGTCACACGTAACGGAAACTTGTACAGTAAATGCTATTTCAATATTAAAAATTATATATTATTAAGTGTGATATATTTAAATTAAAACTTCTAAGAATTCAGCTATATTAGAAATGTGAATTTTTACATAATTTTGGTTCATTCAAAAATGTAAGCACTAATAGGAAATAGTAGTAATTACTAAAAATGTAAGAAGTAGTAAAGTGGTATAATAGTACGATATTGAAGTTTAAAGTTAATTTTTCAAGCCAAAGTAAAAGATTATTAAGATTTAAAGCATGAAATTTTGGGGTCTTTATTTTTTTTAATTTTTACAATAAATGACTGAAGTAATCCATTAATATTATCTAACAGGAGAAATTAAATTTTTGAGTTACACAGCTAAAAACTGCCCATGGAAAAAGAGGCACACGTCATAAAAAAGAGAATTTATGAATTACAATAGCAAAGATAGTCAAACAGAATTTGTCTTATGCTTCATATGAATTGATTTTATGGATACTTATTTGGTGGATGATAAAATCGGTTGAAAATAATAAAAGCTCGATTTTTTAAATCTATTTTTGTCATCAAAAACTGTCTAAGAAAAGAGGAGAAAAAGTCACTGAGAACAATTTTAAGTCTTAAAACACTCCTAGACTATGCTGCTTCATCTGAGTAGAGACAGTAAATGAAAACATAAAATGTATTTTTTCAAACTTTCATCAACATAAAATGTGTGTGATCCATGTACAGCTACCGAAAAAAAAAAGTCCCACTTGCTTTTTATTTCGCCGTTGTTCGTCGTACAGCAAAGTTATATGTACCATACATTTGCAAATAACGCGAACTTTAATTTACAATTAATTTAATTTGCATCAGGGGCCGTCTTCATATTTAATTCTGCATCAACTTCGTTTTTCTCAATGGCAACGCCATATTTTGACTTTATTAAACGCAAGAAAACCTTCAAATTACCCTAAATATAATTTTTCACCAATTTTCTACGATAACTTCCGGAGATATTGCGAATTAATTTTTGCGCGTTTTTAAGGGACTTTCTGCAAATTGAAAAACGCTATTTGTAGGTTCCGAACTTTTCGCCTTTCATTATTTTCGCTCGCGAGAAATAAAAGAAATTAATATTATTTTCAAGGAAAATATTGTTTCCATCTCTCTTAAAGTTTTTTGTACTAAGAATATAAGGGTAGAATAGAATATTTAGTCTTTGGCCCAAATGACCCTTGAGTTCATAACTTCCTTGGTTCGTTCACATGATTTAAGGGGGAAATGCAAAATGACTGCTCACGATTTTGAAAATCTTTGTAATTTTGAAATTGTTATTTAGTATTTCCCTTGATGGTTCTCTTAGGCAGCTGATATGTTGGCAGGAGTGAGAGGATGCTCTCTGCTCTTCTGACTACAAGCTTGAATATTACTCAGCTAGGGTCGAACTTGAAGAATGATTTCCTGGTAGAAAATTTTTTTGTTTGAGTTTCATGTAAAAAAAGCAATTGCTTTTTTGCCGACCCAATATTATCATCGTGTTTGTTATTTCACTTTCTTCATTTAATACTATCGTCTGCAATGTGCAATATTCTTATAAGACTTTTGGCGGTATTTTAATTTATAGTCAGATGAAAATTTAAACAGAAAAACGTGATTATGAATGTTTGATAAAGTATGGGGAAGTCCAAAGACCTAATGTTTCCGATATTATTAAAGGTCACATTCATGCCTGGAAAGTTGAGGATGTTAGTAGCGGACGCAATAATACACGCTCTATGGAATCCCCATCAAACTGTAAAATCTCCTATTTATTTGCTTCAAAATTTGATATTTTAATACTGGTATCTTTTACTGTGTCTTTGCACAAAATAAATCTAATTTACATTTATTTTATGCAATTTTCAAAAAAAAATTCTCTTAATAAATTTATATATGGTCCCTTAACTCATGAAAATAACACATTTTATTTAATATAAATTAAACTACTGAACGTAAAAATTTGAAATTTTGCACAGCCATGTAATATTAATTTCTGCATATATTTCCATCGAAATTTGGCTAGGTCGCTATTCATAATTTTTTTGAATATTAATTTAATAATTCATAATTCATATTAATAATTTATTAAAAATCATAATAAAATTAAATTATATTTGGGTCGTTTAGATCTAATAGTACGAATAGCAATCAGCTTCTTACTACCAATATTATATGAGATATGAATTGAAGTATGAAAAAATATTTTGACATAGGGGGAGGGGGATTTTGGGTGCTCCTAACTCACTCATTTTCTGTCCAAATTTATTGAAAATTGGTGTCCGCGGTTAGAATGAGCTAAATTTTTGAAATATGAAGTGAAATATAGGGGTTGCTATTGAGAAAAAAAAAGTTGGTGCGAATTTTATTATGTAGATGGTCCCTTATGCAATTTTTATGCATAACAAATTAAAGCGTGCGTCAATCGTAAACGATTGGTTTCTGTAACTTTGCTGTACGACGAACGACGGCCGAAAAAAGTACAAGTGGGACTTTTTTTCCCGCAGCTGTACATGAGTTTTCTTCCTATTTATATAACGATGCCTGTAGCTACGAAAAAAATCTTGTAAAATAAATTTGTAAATCGAATATTGAATCAATTAAAATTTAGGTTCCTAAAAGAAAACAGCAAATTGATGCAAATAGATAGTGTCATATCAAAATTTATTTAAAAAGAACTGTTGCTCCCATTGGGAAACGCGTGCACAAAATTGTTTATTAATTTCTCGAAAGCAGTTTTTGCTAAAAGTTATAAAATACATACATATAAGTAAATAACTTGCATAAAACTTCTTTGGACAGTATTTTTCTTTTTATTTGAAAGTTTTCGTATCTGTACATTATCCATACCTTTGAATTAGCTCGTTATACTTACTTGAGGCATGCGTTTGGCATTTTGTTTTTATGGGGTAAATACAGAAAACTTCAACTTTTAAGCACAGAATCTGCTTAAATATATAAATTATTGAGCTGCTTCCAGCGTTGTTAAGTTTTATTGATAACAAAGTTTTAAAAGTGATGTTAATTTAACATAGAGGTATTGTAACTAAGGATTTTCAAATTCTTCCGCATACCTTATAAAACAAAAAAAAAACTATCGAAATATCGGGTAGGCAACCCGAGTGAATGTTCGGTCAAAACTGAGATTTTTCAAAAGCATAACACTTTATGTCACGATATTGCAAGTCTAAAACACACAGATTACAGTTAGGGTGAGGTGCGGTAGGAGCATACTTGGGGAAAAAACAAACGCGGGCTCTGATCGCTTATTATTTACACTACGGGAATGGGATTTGCACCAAAAGCTTCCTTTTTTATCATACTTTATGCATATTATAAAATTATACTTTTATAGGCATATTTTTTTGTGACATATATTTTTTAAAGATCCTGTCATTTATCCTCCAAGCGAGAGCTCACAAGGCTTTTAAAAACACTTGTTTTAAAAAGTGAATAAATACTATTTTAATTTGTATTCGCTCTTCTTTTACTTTTTACGGTATTTTTCAGTCATATTTCTATTTTGTTTCCATCTACTATTTTTCAAAAAACAAGGGGCATTGTGCATTTGGCCTCTGTGCAAGTGCGTGAGTTGGATTTAACACGTTTTGGTAATTTTCATCAAAATTATGTTTGCAAGCATTTTAAAGATCGAGTTTTCTTGCCATATAAAAAAGTTCGTATCTCAAAAAGTATAAGATGATTCAGTTCCGTAAAAAGTCTTAGAAGGCTGTAAAAAAGTTCATATGCTCTGATCACACTATATTCCTACTACGCCTATTATAGGAGACAGAGTCAGAAAAATCACCTATCCCACTACACTCGGTAGAGAAAACTGAAATTTCTTTCTACATGAAAAGATTATTGTACTGTTATGAAAATTTCAGGGTGAATCAAAAACGTCCCTTGAAATTTGTATGATAAAAATATTTTTTACCATCCAAAATGATGTCCACAGACTTGGATAAAGCTTTACTATCGGATTTACGTACCCCACGTCGTTACCCCACCTCACTCTACATAAATTAATAACAGTGTATTAAAAATTTGAATGACGGTTTTTTCCAGAATTACTTGAGCGTAAAATATTTTTAAATCTGAAATGATTGTGATATTTGATTAATAATGAAACACGAAACTGCATTTTGTTCTTCAGCATTCGAGATGTTGGTTTTGCAGCCCTTATAGTTTTTTTGGTAGGTCATTATTACAACAATGCTAATGATTGCTCATAAAGTTCTCAGCACCAACTGCTCACAAATATTTCCGTAACACTTTGCTATACTGCAGATGTATGTTCAAGTTATACAAAAATATAAATAACCATTTAATTGAACTTTGTACCAAGCATATTATGGTCAATATATTTTTTAGTTACAAAACCACAGGAAATGAACATAATTTCAGTAAGCTTATAATCTGTTTTTGCGCATTATAGTAAAAAAATAAGTTGTTGGGTTTTTGTTTTACAACTACACAATTAAAGGTTTAAAAGAAAATTATTTAATAATTTTTTCGAAGTTGTTTTAATTTTATTTCACTTTTAATTCCTTTAAAATTTATAATTTTAGTGCCTGCAGTGTTTTTCAGTTTTGCCAAACATATGTTTTTAAATTTTTATCTACTCTTTTATTCCTCTAAAGATACATTTTTCATTGACAAAATGTTTGAGATGGTTTAGTCTGTGCAAAGATATATTTATGTTTTCATTTAAAATAAGGCCATAGGCCTTATTCCTTTCTATTCCAGCTGGAAATACATTAAACGACTTTTCCTGAATTGCACATTCTGAAGAGACTCTAGAAAGTCTATAAAATTGGCGAAATTTATAACTCTTTTGCAAGTGAAAAATAAGATTTTTTTCTTATTCATAGTCTGCTAAAGTGATTGAGTTTCGGCCGGATAAGATAAAGAAAAGTGTAGTGCGTAGAATGTGAGATTTAAGAAATGCTTTTTTTTCTCTTTTAAAAAGTTGGATTCCATTTTTTACTTTGTGTTTCGCCAAGCATAAAACGAATTTTAAAATGATTTATTTTATTTAAATAGAGTAATCTTAAGTTAAAACTTTAGAGTTAAAATATTGGGTCTAGCAATGAGTTTTAAAACGCCTGCCAAAGAATTGAATATGAAGTAGAAGAAGATTTAGAACACATAATAATACTTTTATTCGTCAAAGTAATCTCCATTATTTTCCAACACTTTCAGGTAGTGCACGGATGCCAGCAGTGTAGAAGGGGTTATCTTTTGATGCGATAAATCATCAATCCATTTTCGTACTTCGTCCACTGTGGGTTATTGTACGGAAGACAAGACATTGACCGAAATATATGATAGTCCGAAGGGGCTACGTCAGGGCTATATGCTGGGTGTTCTAAAACTTCCCAGCCAAACTTAACTAACGTGCCCTTGACCGGTTTTTTCAACACGAGGTCGTGCATAGTCATGGAGCCAATAAAAAGACGGTTACTGTCGATTTCCTGCTTCAGTCGACAATTTTTATTCCGTTTTGCAGTTATACTTTAAGCGGGCTCCAGTAGCTTGTAGTATATAAAACCCTTAATACCCCATCCGATATTGCATCAAAAGACATACCCATCTGAGTTGCTGGAATTCGTGCACTACATAACCGATAGCGGAAGGTGTTGGAAAATAACGGAAATTGACGAATAAAGGTATTATTATTATAAAATCTAAAATGCATATATTCTATTTCTTCTATTGTAGAATCCGTGTCTGTTACTCCTTCCTGTTGCTCAGCCGCTCCTAATAGCATTTTGTCCCGAAGCAATAGTGTGTTTTAAGATGCTTGTTCATGTTCTTTCCCTGCTTTTCCTGCCTGCAACTTATTTAGAAATGTATGGACTATTTATCTGATAGAGTTATCCATCAGGTTTAATGTTTTAAAAGAATAGAGAAAGTTTGTAGCCTGTGGCTATTTCGACATTTACGGTTCATTTCTCTAAGAATGGGTTTTAAATAAAATGTAGGGAGTATAATGACGGGAGTGTTTTATGCTGCAGACCTCTTAAGAGAGGTGTTTAATCTTAGAAGTATAATGAGCGAATTTGTGTAGTGGATCTTTAAGAAGCCATTTTTTGCTGATTTAGTTTAGTTTTTTTTCCATTGGTCGATATGCATGTTGAAAATGCACGAAATGTTTACTTAAAAGAGATGATATGTTTACTTGAAAAAATTAAATTAAAAAAGTAAGATTTACGATACATTCTCTTTTCAAACCAAAAACGTTACATTAATATCTGATTTAACTGTGCTTCATTATTGAATATCACCGTACCGTTACATACATAAAACTAAAGTAGTATATTTTTTATATTATTTTTAATAACAAGTAAACTCTAGTTGAATTATATTTGTGTTCTTTGATTATTTCCTGCAAGCATATCCAGCACGTATAACTATAATATAGTATAATTTTAAAACGTATATCATTGCTACTAACTAACTATAATTAATTCCTGTAAAATATACCAAAGTGGGGCAATCAATTTAAGCTCGGCTCCCATAAAAACATTCAAGGGAAAGACATGCCGATATTGGTTAGCGCTTGGGAGATTGACAACCTATCTCGACTGGACTACCAGTGACGCTGTACGCTAGAGAGAGCTAGTGGAAGTAAATATGTTCTGTCTTTACCTTGAAGTGATTCATTTGGATTACAAATCAAGTGTTCTAAATCTTTCATCACCTGAAATCGATTAAAAATTAGGAGTTCACTGTTATGAGGCAATGTTGCCCTGCCTATTAGGCGCTTCTGTATTCAAAAGACCACCATCTACGACGCTCGTTGTGTTCAAACTCATAGTCGGCAGTTAATCCGCCCATTGAAAAAGAATAAAATTTTATTAATTTTTTGGATAGGGAATCAGCTAGGCATGGGGATTTTGGCTAGGGAATTTTGTGAACAATATCTCAAAGCATTTTAGGAACACATTTTACAAAAATAAATATATAACAAAAGATAAAATAATACTATATATATTTATATAAATACATATGTTCACGATGATAAATTCAGATAGATAAGCTATGAAAATACAAAGAATGACGAAATATTCTTCCCTTTTTACAGAAGGAACATGATTTTTCAGTCTCTTCTTTATGCTTTCTGCGAAACAAATCGTCCCGCCATAAAAATTTCTGCAACACTGCATAAAATTCTATTTCTCCCATTGAATATAGAATCCGTGTTTGCTACTCCTTCCTGTTGCTCGGGCTCTCCTAATAGCATTTTATCCCCGAAGCAATAGTGTGTTTTAAGACGCTTGTTCAAGTTCTTTCCCTGCTCTTCCTGCCCGCAACTTATCTCGAAATGTATGGACTTTTCATCTGATAGAGTTATCCATCAGCTTTAATGTTTTAAAAAGAATAGAGAAATTTTGTAGCCTGTGGCGATTTCGTCGTTTACGGTTCATTTCTCTCAGAATGGGTCTTAAATAAAATGTGGGGAGTATAATGACTGGAGTGTTTTATAACTGCAGACCTCTTAAGAGAGGAGTTTAAGCCTGGGAGCATAATGAGCGAATTTGTATAGGGATATTTAAAAAGAATATTTTTTTGTTGTTAATTTCGTTAGTCGATATGCATTTTGAAAAATAAATACGGTATAAGTTAGCTAAGATGATGTTTTTGCTAGAAAAAAATGAAATTAAGAAAGAAAGATTTGCAATGCAGTCTTTTTTTTTAAAACCAAAAACGCTGCATTAATGTTGATTTTATTGTGTTTAATATGTTCCTCATTATTGAATATCAGCAAACAGTTAAATAAGTAAAATAAAAGTAAGAATTTTTAAATTGTTTTCATTGATAAGTGACATTCAATTTAAGTAATTTTTGAAATTTCAGTCTTTCCCTGAGGAAACTTAGTACTTTATAGCGAAACTCTACTCGTGCTTTAAAATATATAACCTCATTACATTTACCGTAATTAATTACTTTAAAAACATTGTGTTGTTGCATTTAAAACTATAATTACTTGTTCACTAGACAGAAAATTGCGTTATTTGGGCCACACGTCGTTGTAACCACATCCCGATAACCATCAGTTGGTAGTTAGTTGCAAGTTAACTATACAGCACAACACTCTATTAAAAGTAACGTAATATTTTTCCGTACACGACGCTCTTGATTATATAGTTTACACATGTTTTGAAAACTGTAAAGAATGCGCTGTGTTCTAATGTTTGCTTCTAAGAAATATCAGTTCAATCTTTTTGCAAACTCTCTGTCTCTATTGCAAACACTACTAGATCAGGTACTTCTCCTTAGTCTGTTTTGAAAGGCTCACATATAAAAGTATGCTGTTGAGTAAATAGAAAAAAAGGGATATTAAGAGTAAAGTATCGATGGACAACTTCAATAGGTATAGAGAATGAAATGAATTATAGCTGCTTCGATTTATTGAGCTGGGTCAACCAGAAGTTCATTAACATTTAAAAATTCAATAATTCATGGAAATATTCTAGGTAGAAAGGTAAGAATTGTCACACATGTTTGAAATGCAATGAGGTTTTACTGCAAACGAAAAAGTATAAAGCATGACTAACGAATGTCGCTTCATATGATAACAATAATGAAGACTATAATTGTCAAAACAAATGCTTTTTAGCAACGGCAATGTTTCTTATAATATTTTTATACACGATCACACGATGAGGCTTCGCCGAAGTTCTATTGTTCGACGCATCTGTTGACCACGTTTTACATTATTTGTTGCAATAAAAGTCCTTGCCACTTCAAGCATATTTGTCGAGTTTTACCTCTCTATCGATATTATTTCGTGAATTGAAATGTGATCGGACTTTTGGATCACCCTGTAATTTCACGAATAAAAATCTCCTAATCCAGATTAAAATGCACATTTGATGGTGTATTCCTTCAGCATTTATAAACTTGTTGTCAATGCTGTTTGTCCTGCATTCACTATATTATGCGTGCTTTAAAATATAGAATTAAGAAACACAGTCTTTACAATACTAGAAACTGACAAGTCGGGCTATTGCCAATCTTTGTGGCACAGTAACCACATGCAAAGTTTTTTTTTTTATTAACAATCTAATTTTTCTTGTCAATTGGACAGACTTCAATGTCCACTAAAAATACAAATAATCTTGCAAAACAGGATTTGTAGTTCCACTTTCAGCAAAATATGGACATCTCTCGCAAAACTCAATTACATTTTCTTTTGGACATTTTTTGTTAATGATTTTAATTAGAAACCTACTTACAGGTCATCAACTTTATATATAAGCTTGCGCTATAATAAATTACTTTCTAAAATTATATTTTGATAAATATTACCATCAGCATAATATAAAATTTAATTTTGTTTAAATTTCAATACAGAATTTGTTTTAATAGTATAATAATTTATATCATAAGAAAATTTGGTAGCTATTCCATTCTATAAAGCAATATTGCTAGCAATGAATTTACAGAGTTATACGTTTATATTTCATTTATTTCGGTTTTACATAATGACGCCATAAAAGGGGGTACATATAGAGTGTCTCAAATCTACGTTGTAAACTCAGAATGACAAAACCTGTCGTCGTGTACTTCATTTGAAAGCTATCAAAGTAGGAAGGAAATTTAAATTTGAAACTTAAGTAAAATAATTTTATAAAAAATTATTAAAATTTTTATTTAGTTTTTCAAGTTTTATACGTAATACACATCTTTACAATAATACTACTGAACTATTTACAAAATTAATACCTTTTGCTTATACTATTAATTTTTTAAGGGAGTATTTATGTATAAAAAAGGAATATGTAATATATATGTACATATATTGCTTATGTTATTGACGGTATTAATATTTTAAGAAAAACTGTGTATGTGTATCTTAAGTAGATCATTCATATTTAAACAGTTAAATGTATCTTTTGTTTGTATTTTACTTTTTCAGTATAATATTTTAAACATCTAACATTACACTTCATGTAAGTGAAATTGTTTATTTAAATTTAAATTTTCCATTTTTCATTCACATTGAGAGAAAATTCATTGAAAATTAAAGAATGCCTTTCAGTTCTCCTTCTTTTTCAATTTCGCTGCTATGGACTTTCCTGAAAAATAATGCATTTTTGTGATAAATAAATAAAGTTTTAGAATCCATTAGCGTAAAAGAAAATATTTCGGATTCTTTAATTTCTACAGCATTGAATATAAAAGCTCTAAACAAAAAAGAAAATATTTCCTCTATCTACGACAAAAGCTGCATTTTTAAACGGAATTCACTAAAACTGTTTGAATAAATGCGGAGCTTTCATTTCTGCGTATTTTTCCGAGAGAATAAATTTCTTTTATAATCTCATTTCATTTTCATTAAAAGCAAAAGGAAAATTTAATGTTTCTGTTTATATTTTTCTCCCTTTTGAATAACCTTCTTGATAATTTGATATCAATGGGCGTGAGTTCCTTCATTCGTAAACATTTATATTTTCAGAATAAAAGCACAAAACTAACAAAAAAGAATAAATTACGGATTCTATTAATATTTCTGTATTTTTATTTCCTCGTTCTGCTTAATAGACTTAGAAAAGTTTTGTTATAATCTAAAAGAATATTGAATTTATTAATGAAAAATTCTTTCTTCTAGTTTTTCCTATATTTCTTAAATGTAAATGAACAAAATTATTACAACTGTTTTAGACAAACCTTTCTATCAAAATCCTTAATGTACACATTCACTCTCTAAATATAACGTCAAGAAGTAAAAGTTGTGAAAAAGTATCAGATGATGTATCTTTTTGGATAATAATATAAAAAGAAAGACAGAACAAAATATAAAGCGTATAATTTAGTCGTGTAAACTAGCCACATTCATTTATGGACATGTAGCGTATTGTTAACAGAAGATAGCGATCTTGGAAATACACATTTAAGTTGCATGTGCTAGTTTTCCTGTTAAACGTATTGACTGGATTCTGGGAATTTTCTTTTCATGTTGTATCTTCTTATTGCAGCAAACATCTAAAAAATAATTGATGGAACTAGAATTTATGAGTCTATGTAATCCCTATAAATAGAAAGAGATAGAACTCCCAGTCATAGAACGAGACCCTTCTGGACCCACTTTTCCAATTTTTATATCTGTCCTCAATAATCTAGTGCTTTTACTCATATGAAAATATTTGTAAATCGCTGAGTGCGCTAGCGGTTAGACTCAAAAACAGTAATTCTATTGCTACAAAAATTCGAACGATAATTTCTCGTTACACAAACTCGTTATTCTGCTGTGATTAACCAGAATACTACGGACTAGGAATTTCTGACCATTTCGTTCATACCAATTTTGTCTAACGCCTAAAAGCATGATTCTAAGATCTATTTTTCTAGTTTTGAGACACAGAAACAGCCATCTATTTGTACTAGAGGGGAGCGGCAGTTTTTTCCCGTGTAGTCTGTTTTAGAGTGAAACAATTTCACAAGGTTTCTTTTTAACATTTCTTATTTAGAGCATTCAACTATTAATGTTTTTCATATCTCACTCATTAAGCTTTTTTGAAATACTGGGATGTTAAATTATGAATGTTCCAAAGCATCAGATCCAAAACGGTGGCCGCGGAAAAAATGCTAGTACAATATGGAGTCTCGATAATTTGAGGTGGAAGGGACCGGGCTTGCCTCAAACTATCGAAATCATAAAAATTTAATAAACAGATAAATGGAAATAATGTAATTTTTGTAATTTGAGTACATATTTAAAAGAAAAATGTTCTTACATATTATTATATTACTGTCGATTAGAACAGGGTGATTATATCGGATATTAATAATCAATTAATTTTTTGTATTAACACGTTATCTCGTTTCCGTGCAGCAATATTGCGTCATCGCCGGAACAGAACACTGCACAGAAATGCCTGTGAGACCATCTATTAGAAGAATAGATCCAATTTCTTTGGGAGGTGGATTTCTATTGTGGCTTCCGGGTGCACCAAATATTTGAATTTCATGGTGCGAAATAATTCCTTCACGTGTTTGGTATGTGTGGTAATTATTTGGGAGCTAAACTAATTTTATCACTAACTTTGATTTATGATAATCTCCAACAAACGGTACTCTATTGTTAACAAGGACTGCATCATTTTTTTTTGGATTTTAAAATGAATTCGTAGGGGGAAAAGGTTAGAAACCGCTGTTCTAAAGCTTACTGAATAACACACAATAACTTGAAAATGTAACAAAAGTACCAACCATAAACTAGTTTATCTATGCAATAACGTATTATAACCCTTGTACAATCCGTTTTCTTTTATGTTAAACTTATGAATAAGGTTTTTAGAAAGACAAACAGAAACTTCTGCTAGTCATTTTTAAGGGGAAAAACCATTTTATTTTTATTAGTAAATCAAGCTTTAGATCAAATGCTTTAAATGATTCCTGATATAAATATACACTTAGAAATATAGAAATTCGATTGCCTTGGAAAGTAAAAAGTACTTGAGAAAAAGAATAACTACATAATTGGATATTCACAGTATTTAAATAATAGTAATAGGACTACATCTGGGATTTTTCTCTGTAAAAGAAACATACTATAAATATTTATATTATTTTAGATAAAAATTTCAATAAAATGTTGAAAAACTGGTGAAAATGTTTTCGATTTATTTAAATTTCAGTATGGGTCATTAAACGTAATATATGTAAATAAGAATGATTATTGCATAAAGATAAAAATAATTATCTATACAGATTTGCTGAGTAAAGTTAAATCATAATATTTAGTTCACAATAGTTAAATTTTAAACATCCTGTTATGCCTGTACTGCATCTTATGTTTATAATGTGTAGAAGTCTCTTCATAACCAAAGATAAACTATTCTTTGGTTATGAAGAAATTAGTTAATTAGAATGTTCTTTAATATATAACCTCTGAAGTTTCTTTATGTGATCATTTTATATATTCATCGTAAGTGTTGCGTAAAAAGTGTCAGATGATGAAACTTTTAATGTAATAAAAATAATCTGATAACATTTTATATACATATTTCAATTTTTATACTAAATTAAAAGTTTCGCTTTAAATAGAAATTGTTGTTTAGAAAAAAATCTTTTAAAGTGATTGGTAAATGAAAATTTCTTTAAAACTAAAAAGTTTGAACCCTTAAGCAAAACTTTAGTTCCACTATCTATACGTCCTTAAGTTTTTGAAGTTAGAATGCGACATATCTTTTTTTATTTTATCCACTTAACTAAATTACACTTATGATAATTGAAAACCGTTTTCAATCAAGAAGATTGCAAGTAAAAAGTCTTAGGATCTGCATAAAAATCTAAAAATTAAATGCTAATGACTATTTTACTTTGTGTTTAATAAAAATAATTGAATTTATGAATAGTAAAGTACGTAATTTATGGATTTATTAAACGATGTAAAGTGCTCTTTTCATTTTCATTTTTAAAACACAGTTTTTCTAGAAATTTATTTGAATACCAGTTTGATACCGACATATTTTGTTTTCAAATAATGAAACTGAAGTAACATCATAACATAAGCATTCCACGAGGGTTATAAGCTTCCTTTTTTAAATGAAAAATAATTTTATTTGTCATCTATATTCAATGATTATTAGAAGTATCATAAAGTCGCAAAATGTGTATTTCAAATCGCATTTCTGAATAAAAAAGTGTATTCATACTAAAAAGTGTTATTCTACTTACGCAAATAATACTTTTATTTTTAGATGAATAAGCTTTCTATCAATTTGCATGTAATTATGAGTAAGTAATTCACTTTCAAATAGGAAATATGTGGTCATAACTAGATTTTGTTGAGAATTAAGATTATTATAAATTAATATACCTCATGTTTAAGAAGACTAAAATAAAACATGGCAAATACGTGTGAGATCCTTTGACGTTTATTATTCTACTTTTTTTGTTTAATCAAACTCTAATTATTATGTAACATACTGCATTTCCAAAAATAACCGATAAATTGAAAAACTTATTTTTGCAGTGAAGTTTTAGATAGTTCTTCTATTTTAAGCTAACGCTCGTCTTAATATTGCTTTTGCAGTCTTAGCTCTTGTAATAAAGGCATAGGTCAGTTAATTATGCTAATATGCTAAAAATAATAGGAATTTAGCTTTAGTTTAATGTAACATTCTGATTGCAATTGAAAGAGTTTTTAATATAAAACCATAAAATTAGTTACTTATGGAACAATGATACCCAGTCTTTCTTAAAATATTTCGTACACACATACATTTGTTTTTCATAGTCCCGAATTATAACAGTATCCTCCTTATTAAGACAGCAGAAAGTTCAACTATTATTAGAAATTATTTTTCTAAAAAAAAAAAAAATGTTATTCGTGAATTTTAGATAATTTTATTTTGCATTACCAAATGTTAATAAATTTATTCTTTCGAGTATGCTCTATTCCATCTTCTCACACAATAAAAACAAAATATATAAGGAAAGTAACTGTAGTTTTATAAAATTATTAGAATAAGTCGAAATAAAATGCTCTAGAATGCCCAAATTAAACTCCACAAGCGCTCTGCGTTCAACATTATAAAAAATTAATTTATCACAACGAAAAAATTAAATAAGCACCATACAATTTACTATCGTTTTAATGGAGAAATCATTCAAAAAATTTTAATCTTGTTTACTTGTGTAAAAGCTACGGCTTGTCCTTTACCAATCCATTATTTGCAAAAGCACGCATAAAAGAAAATATAAAACACACCTTTTTGTTTGAAATAATACTTTACGTTTGACTAATACATTGCATTTAATTACCTCGGGAGGCTCTGTAGGCAGAAATGCTCCATCCATACACTTATAAATATTTGATTTTGTATCTATTTCCAAGAGCACCATTTTCTTAAAACGAATCGAAAGGTACTTCTCCGCCTCCAAGAAAATTCAGTAACTGCATTACAGATTGCCTTTTCGAACGTCAGTGTACTTGACGTGAAACATAATTCTACATCAAAACTCATTTGTTTCAAGATTACAATTCCGTAATCTGGTTAAAGATATGGATGGCATTTCCCGCAGAAAAATTGAATTAAAAGATATTATTTACTATGGCTGCCTTTGGGAGAAATATAAATCTTTGTTTCTCAGGTTAGTTTGCAGATACATGCAGAATAATATCATTTAGCAGTTATATGCGATGCAGCAGTAGGCGATAGCTTTAAAAGAGAAATATTGGTGTTATGATCTGCTTTTGAGCGTTATGAATAATAATGATGTATCACGGTTCATTAAAATAGAGATAAAATTTTTAATTTTTTTCTGTTATTAAATTTATATGTATTGGAAATTATATATATATATATACACTCTATGATAAAAACAAAACAGCAACAACAAAAAAAAAATAACTCCAGAACGAAGGAATTGTCCGATTGCGATAAAAATTGTTGGCTGAAAAGAACATACATAAATAACTAAGCGATTAAAATTTACGAACTGAATGATAAGAATAGAGTTTGACCATTACAAAAGGAAGAAGTCAGTAAGGCGTTGCTCCACCTCTGCCCTCTATGCAAGCTGTGGTCACAGACTGATAAAGATCCTGAATGGCTGACTGCGGAATTTCTTGCCAAATTGTCTCAAACTGTTGGGCTAAATCGGCAGCACTTGGAGATGGTTGCAATCGCCTTCCCATAACATCCGAAATGTGCTCTGTGGGAGAGAGATTAGGCGACCTAGCTGACCAAGGAAGTACAGGGTGTCGCAAAAGAAACGGTAACACAACCGGTCACAGGATATCGTCAACATACCGAGGGGCTGTCAATGTGCCAGAAATGACTATCAAAGGGTTCCGGCTATCAAGAGATGGCACCGCAGATCATAACACCTTGTTCTGGGCTTGTGTGGCGTGTGATAGTCAGGGCAGAATCCCTCCTCTGCCCTTGACGTCTCCAGACACGTCTACGGTTGTCGTCAGGACACAGTTGGAAGCCGGGCTTGGCAATAAAGACTGTACGTGCCCAGTCAGCGCAGTTCCAAGTCAATCGAACCCGGCACCACAGTAAGCGGACTGACGGTGTACAGGCGTGAGAGGCAACCGGCGTAAAGGTCTTCACGAGCCAATATTCCGCTCTCGCAATCGTCTGTGGAGGGTCATGTTGATACATGTGTGAGGGTCACACGGTGGATAGTTGATAGCGACGAATCCTGTGCTGTGACAGGTGCTCTTACAATCACTCAATCCTCTCGTTCTGTTGTGGCCCTCTGTCGACAGCTCCATTTGATGCTGATATCTACCGTTGTCAGGGTGCGAATTGACGGGGGGGGGGAGATGCCTGGGATCGTCCCCGGCTGAAGAAAGTAATATCCCTGGCTAGAGAAATATTAATGGATCTCTGCCAGGGATACTATTTATCCCCTGCTGGAGAAATGTTAAAATTAATGTGTCCCACCCTACAAGTTCAACAGTATCTAACGGTTTTAACTATTGAGAATAGATTGAGAATAGAAATTTTCTTTTGTTTACTAGACAAAGGAGCAAATTTACAAGCATGCCTTTGGAATAGATATACACATGCCTGATGCCACTTCTCACTCCGTAACCGGGGTCAGGTTTCAAAGGAAGACTGCGAAATGAACGAACAATCACTGCTCTGTCACAAGCCGAATTTCAGGGAAGAGGGAGGATCGACATAGGCAGGAATATGTGCATAGAAAATCGGGGGTCGACTAGTCACTTTTTAGACATGTTGGCGACTGTATTTGTCATGTAATACCTAATATATTGTGTGAGTGGAGCATTTGCACCTTCCTCCTTTTTCTTTCTTTCTGGGTTTTTTTTTTCCGTTCTCAAATGTCCCCTGCTGGAGAATGTTTTCTCTCAAATGTCCACCACCCCCCCCCCTGGAGAAAAAGTTCAATTCGCACCCAGACCGTTGTTGACCCGCTCTTGCCAGCATCGTCTAATAGCCGCATCGCTTCGACGCAGATGTCGAGCGACCAGCCTCTTTCAGTCCGATTACACGATCTCTTTCAAACTCGATATTTCATAATGCGCACGAATCCTTCGGCGAGGCATTGTTATAGCCGACGTAAGATATCGCTGTCGAAATGCAACAGAAATTTTAACAGTCAGACTGAGAAACGCTCCTTATATGCACCTGCTGCATGCGCAGTTCCGATGCGCTAGCGCTTCCGCTATTCATTCATTGGACTTCAGAGTTTAATCTTTTGCACGGTCAGTCCGAATGTCTTTACTTACTAAATTTTATTACAATCGGGAGACTCTTTCTTGGGGCGTCGATTTTGTTGTTAAAAGTATATAAATACTAGCGGTTCCCCGCGACTTCGTCCGCGTCGGCTTTAGAATTAGGTCCCGAGAGAAACGAAGCATGTGTGAATAACAAATATGTTTGCGACTAAAGAAACTGCATTTAAATATTATTTGCTTTTTACTTATTTTAAATGAAGTATAATGCATGGTAGTATACTTCAGTTAAAATAAGAGAGTATACTAAATTTAAATTTTTTTCAGGCATTTGGCGAATAGACAGTTACGACAGTATTTGCGAACTGTTTTGAGTGTTCTTGTAAAAGAAATATTTATGCTATATGCATGAATTTTAGCCTATGTTAATCAGGGATAGTGCAGCTTTCTATTAGCGAAAAAGTTTTAGAATCGGTTCTATAGTTACAGAGATACACATAGAGCGTAATGTAATTCTTATGAGTATCCCTGTAAAAGAACTATTTGTGATATATGCATAAAAGGTAGCCTATAACACTCAGGGTCCCTCCAGTGTCTAAGAGGTTCTGCTCTCAAAACTTGAAGGTGGGAGGTGCCATCTTCAAACCCCGGTCGCGTCTGTCGACCTAGCCGCTCGCAGTTTTCCGTGTTATTTTCAAAAACCTCGCGAAAATACGGGCTAGGATACCTTAGAAAATTCCACACACAGTTATTCTCCATATACGCCTAGGACCTATAGGCCTAGGACCATATAGGCTTAGGACCATATAGGCCTAGGACCATATAGACCTAGGAATTTCAATCAGTGAAGAAAGTTTTAAAATCGGTTTAGTAGCTACAAAATTTCCATAGAGCGCAATGCATTAGCATTATTTTGAGTGTCATTGTAGAAGAATTATTTATGCTATATGCTTGAAAGGTTGCCTGTATGTTAATCCAGGGCATAAACTATCTTCATTACAAATTTTTCCAACCATTTTTGTGTGATTCAGTCAAAAACATCGAAACACATAAACGTACACATTTATATTATTTGTAGGATTTGGGAATTTACGAACTTTAAGAAACACATCTGGACTTTTCTTGGTACTTACCTATTATCCGGGCGGTCATTCCCGCCAAACTGTTTTTTCGTCAAATGAGTTGCCAAACGTATTCAAAACTATTAATAATTTCATGTGCCCGGCATTTATCTTGGCAAAAAATCGCCCGTCTTGGCGGATCGTCGGGATAATACGTAAGTACAGTTTTCTTTATTTATGCTTTTTGATTTGGCGTAAAATCAACATAATTTCCATACTTATTTATGTTTTCCAAATGCATGTGATTTTGCAAATAGAACTTCTGCTTTATTTCAAAAGCATCAATCATTGCGGGTGATAAAACGGTTTTTAATTAATAGTTAGAGAAGTAATTAAAATTTACGAGCCTCAGGTACACTTTACCGAAGTCATGCGTCCAGGCATGCTCAAATTTTCAAAGATCTGCTTTCTGTAGATTTGTCTGGAGGACATTCATTTTTATTATTAGAGATAGATATATTTGGCATAAAACTGGCATAATTTCCGTATTATTTAATGTTTTCAGATGCGCGTGCTTCTTTATTGAAGTAATAGTATTCTTGTTAGCTCAAAACATGGATCATATGATACGGACGAAACTCGCCAAGCATGGCAACGTAAAAACGGTTTTTAATTAATAATTAAAAAAGTAATTAAAAATCTAAAATTCTAAGTAGCCTATAACCATCTCCAGGGTCCCATCTATATCTAAACCAAAATGTATCCTAATCGATTCAGCGGTTTAGGCGTGATAGCGTCATAAACAAACAAACAAACTCACTTTCGCATTTATAATATTAGTTAGGATAAATTTACAATGACGGGTACAATTCTGAACCCAAAAAATAGAAAAAGAAAACAAAATAATAGCGGAAGAAAAGGTAACAGAAAATCAGTCAGTGGGCTTATTTGCCTCCCAGTAGCGTTCTCAGAAACTGTTGACACAGGACATCACTTAAAATGAGTGTAGTCCACAAGCTGCCGAAGGCCACAGAGTGATCATCAAGCATTATCAAACATATCTTTAAGGGTACTAATGCATAGCATGACAATCGTGACCAGTAAAAAACCGAAATTCCGCGCTTTCATAGATATGTGATTAAAGAAAACTGACATCGATTGAATGTTCATAATGTTGGTATATCACACTAGGTTTAAAGACAATCATTTAAACGAATATTGGCAAATTTATTTTCCAAGATTTAAAAAGTTTACTAGAACTAATTGCTAGTAATAATCGTATCATTACCTGCCCTCAAGCTAAAATTAGTAGGCTAAGAGTGGTGACAAGTATTTAGTTCCATTGCTTAGCTAAGAAGAATTCTTCCTTCTATTTCAAGCTATGGTTTTTTTCGATTGGTTATTATTTTTTGACTAGAAAATCAATCACTCGGAAAAAGAATGTTTTTTTTTTCTAATACTTGATTTTCGTCAATACTTGTTACTTGGATATTTATTTAAAAATTCACTGAGTTTTGAAACATATGTTACAGTTCTCATAGTAATTAAAAAGAAAGACGTGTTAATTCAATTCAAACGAACTTTGAAGACACCAAGCTATTTCAGGGAGCACGCAATTAAATTTTCGTCAATGCTACCATGGAAAAATCCTAGCAATTAAATTCAAAACAACTTGTGAAAATGCCAAGCTTTTTTACGGAGCAGGCACCAAAATTGTCGCCAATGCTACCATGGAAAAAGCCTTGCTAATAACGTCAAATACAGCGTGGTTTACAATTTTATTAAGTGAAAAGCTTACATTAAGATATAAAGGTATAGGCATAAGAAATAAAAATATTCATAGCTAATTGTAAAACTTTCAAATATTACAAAAAAATCATAAGCTCAGTCAATTGGAAATAGGTATGTATATTCACTATTAATTTTCGAATTTTGTATGTAGTAATGCGTTAATTTTATAAAACAATCATTCAAATACAAAACAAAACTGACTTAAAAATTCAAATACAGTAAATAAACTTAGGGGATGTGACAGATTCTTAATAATATCCCCAAATAATTATCAACGGACTTGCAATCGATAGCCTGTAAGGATATTTTTTATCTGTATGCTAATCATTTCTTTATTTACCGTTCACCAACCTTAGTCTAGTAAAGCACATTAGTGCTCTCTAAAGATTTGTGAAAAATTGTATTTGCAATAATTTTTTAAAAATAGCATTAAGAATATTTTAGAATATATCATTATCAAAATAAATGAAATTCGTTTTTTGATTATAAACAATGTAGGAATCTTAAGAAATAAACTAGTTAGGTAATCTGTGTAAATATTTGATAGCTCAAATAATAGGCGAACAAAATCTATATTTAGAAGACCGTCAATCGAAAACTCTACGAGTGATGCCTTGTTGAAAGATAGCTTATTAGCATGGATTGGATTGGCGATTGAACATGCTTGAGCACGCGATAACGAGATCAAAACTATTATTGGTTTCAGGAATATTTGTTACCATTCTTGAATTTCACTAATAAGGCATTCTAGCTTTAATGTGTTTCAATATTATTTCTACAAAAGAAAGAAGATTACTCTAAGAAGATATTTTATGGAATTTGTCTATAAGCAAAACCGTTAATACTTTTTAGGTAATTCAATGCATATTCGCCTGAATATTTCTTTGTTACATTTATCTTTATTTGTGCTTACTTATTTGCTAACACTTATGTTTCCCTTTCATTAAATCCGCACAAATAATGGTAAATTTTGTTGTATAAGTAGCATAAAAATGTACTACATGTACTGACATATGCAATTTGGGTGAAATTTATCTTTTCGTTTTAACTTTCAAACCATAGCTGGCAAACTTTGCTCTGTGCAAAATTAATGCTAAAATCAGAAATCAATGAAACAGAATCAATAAAATATAAATAGATAACAAAAACTCTAAAATTGACATATAATTTAGATTTCATAAATTTGTTTCAAATGTGTAGCTTAACGTTTCTGGACATTTGATTTCCAGTAAAACTGACATGTTGATGTTTGTTTTTCTATTTAAAGAAGAACTTAAAAACTTACGGTTACAGTAAGTGGGGACTAAAAAATATTTTCCTTATTTGAAAGTCACTATGAAAATCAATTTTTATTTTATACGACTAATGTACGCGTTCTTTCCTATTAATACTAGAAAAAAAAATATATAAGGATTGAAAGTATTTATTAAATTATTGTGAAATAGGGATCAAATGAATAACATGTTTGAAGTATTTACATAAAAAGAAATAAACTGAAATGCCATAAAATTCCTAGTATAATCACGTAATATCGTGCAAATACCTCCGCAAGCATACAGATCAGGAGTGAAATAAATATAACTAAAAGCTCACTATGAATCTACCAGGAAAAGGAAATTCGATGTGTTTCAGATATGTACTATATAGCGTCACAGATATTATCAAACATGCTAGTTGCGACTAAATGAGAACTTTAAACTCCTAAAAGTGCTCTTGAAGCCTCTTTGTAGCAACCTTCGACGGAAGGCATGCATAACATGTGTATCAATAAATAATGTAGAAAAGGATGTTTACGTATGGGTAACATGATTATGTCATCTTTAGATGTACCAGAAATCCCAAATCATGCCAACTATACCTTCCAAACCATCGAAGTCCCTGTACCAGTATGAAATATGATTAGTCGTCCATGACTTGTTTTTTTTTTCCATACTTTTTCCAGCCTGATAACTGGAAGTGAGATTTGTCAGAACAGGCTATTATTTCTCAGGCTGTAAAGAATCCAATATCGATATGCTGAAAAATACATATGAGGCTCACAGTTTTATACTTTGCAATTACCAAATGATAGTAGTTGGACCTCCCTGAAAATAGATGACAATGAGAGATTTACAGATTTTTGCTCATTTCGTACACTGACACTTACTAATAGCCCGCATTTCACAAATGCAACAATTTGAGGCACATTTTCGTGCTAATACATGGAAATATTTCTTTAAACAGAGGATAATTCCATTCTTTCAGGATTTTTGTGCATGTATACCCTCTGTCATGACGCAAAATAACTAAACTAGTTTCAAAAACACAATTTATTAGCACACATAAACACGTAACACAGAACATGAAACATCAATATTAATAGAACGCCATCATCGAGCTCAGTTGAGTTGAGTTGTGACCCAATACAGTCCTGATAAAAAATAATACCGGCGATACGCCACCTAGGATGTCAAAGTCATTAAACCTCACAGATTTGAACATTTTCTGAATAATTCATAGCCACGACATACATTCTCCCAAAAATGTAAATTTCATGTTTACTTGATAAATACTTTACCCTAAAAGACCACTTATATGCCTTTACTAATACTTAATGTTCGTCTAACGAGATATAACTCTCTTATAGTTACATTGTTAATAAACTCAGCATTTTAGTGTCACAAAAATCAGTCATCTAATTCATTTCTGCGCAAGTATCGAATTTTTCTTCATTCTTTAAGTAAAATTCATCTAAATAGCTACTTTATGGTATCTTAAAATGTAGTTTTAAATAATTTTTCGTAATTTTCAAATAGATAGGCTGATATCTTAAGTACGCTTTTGACGTTAATGTTCCCTATTATCGGGTATTTTATTTTAAGAGCCGTTTTATGTTCTGCAGTACTTTAAATTAAAACTTCTCCGAAACTAGATACCCAGTGCGGTTTTTATAGTGCCATTACATCAGCTTATATTGATGCAATGTAGAATTTTCTAATCCTATATAACCTTTTACTCAGCTTATAATGTCTTTTCTATGGCTATATAAAGGTTAATGATAAGGAATTAACTCACAATTTGTTTGGTGATGCGTACAGTTAATGATAATTTAATAGAAAGTATTTTAATGAAAGTATTTCAGATGCAAATAGAATGACTGTAGGAGTTGCAATAAATTTCATTCTTCTGAAGATGCAGTGGTACTAGGAAATTGCATTTTTTTAACATGATAAATCTGAGATAATGCATTTTAATGTTTAATTTAAGTCCATCTGGTTTTTCAGTACAAGATTTAAAAATACGATACAACTAAAAAAAAAACAAATACAAAAAATCATGAAATTTTTTTTAATGTTTTCATGAAATCTTGTTTATGAAAAATTTGTCTGTCGAGTTCAAATATTTATGCTTTTACTAATACATATCATTTGAAGTAATATTATGTTTGTTTACATATTAACATATAAATGTACCATAGACAGTTTGGCTGTAATAAAACTTCCCCTAAAAACGGCATTCTGCAGCTCATACAGGTTAGCCGATTGCCACAAAATGCTTTACATGTATTGCACACAAAATGTGCTCAAGGAAATATTCTAAAATGTTTAGCTCAAAAAAAATATTTACGATGTTGTAGTTCACATGGCGATTTCAGCTCAGAAAATAACCCAAATTTGTAAATAAATACTCGCAAACTATTCAATAATTGTTGAAATTGCATGAACATTTCGTTCCAGCCACTTTCATTGTTAAATATGTTGTTTTTTCATGCAAAAAGCCACCTAGTGTGCAGTTTCTAAATCCCTTGAACACATTAAATGTATTGTTTACATACCAATTTGGTTACACTCCGCACAGCCGTTTAGTAGTAGAACCCTGTTTACATGGGAAAGTGGATTATAACCACCCTATACATATTTTAAATTTCCTGTCATATTTGTAAAATGGATCTTACTTAGGGAAATCACAAAACTAGGAACAAGAGATAAAAATCAGAGATAATTAACGTTTTCAACAACCTTTTTTTTACACTCTCAAGACGCGATTCCACATGAGAATAAGAACAAACAAAATTTATCAAATAATTCATTCATACATAATAAACAAGAAAGCGATGCATTAATGAATGCAAAGAATTTAAAAGTATCACCAAATTATTGATAATCATTGTCATTTAAGAAAAAAATAATTTGGGTATCGATATTGTCAGTCAGCTTTTGTAAACCTCTCACGGGCAAACATTTTACAGGTGATACAAATGTTACAATTTTCCCCACGATCTCATGTTGCAATTAACACTGCGATGTTATTTTGAAGTTATGATTCGATTACAGTGAAAGCGCAGTGGTATAAATTTGAGGCTTTCCATAGTAAAATGAGTAGTATGATACACTGAATAGGGGATATGGCTTACCTATTGGGTACTAGAAGAAAAAAACATAACGAAAAAATGCATTGGACTAAAAAGGAAAAGGAATTAAAACACACGCTGATCACCACATCATGCAGATATCTCTACTGAATTCTTTGTTACTTCTGTCCTTGAATTATTACAGGATTCTGCATCATATTATCATAGCTGGATTTTTGTAGTAACTATACCATGCATTAAGTATGAAATGATATAATTGGCGCATTTATTTTGAGTACAACAGTCCCTCGTACTCAACATTGTAAAATTATATATACAAAGAAAAATAATGCTAAACAATCTTATAGATAAAATTTGCAGATACATAAAAATGAGGCTATTATGGCAGTAATTGCAAAAGCGTGATTTAAATGCCAGAAGGGTCCTCGGAGGGGGTTGTCGACACGAAATGAATCTTCCTAGAGTATTCCACAAGCGCTCTATGGGATTGAGGACCGAAGACCTCGCTCGCTATACCAGATGGTGAATACCATTCACCTAATTTGTTACTTTGTAACTTTAATTTTGAACACTTGTATGTATATAACCAGCTACACTAACAACAATATATGGATTCCAGTCAATAACCAATGATCAAAATTCTTCAGAAAAATAATTTATCCAAAAATAGGAAAATGAAATCAAAAACTTTATATGCAAACGAAGAAAATATATAATACGGTATTATGGAAAGAAGAAAATAAATATATATAGATATATTTGCATGTAAAAATAATAATTATTATTTAACATATGCAAAACTGGTTATATAAAGAAAATGAAAAAAGGGGTGTTTTGAAAGACTAGACGAGTAAAATTTTTGATTAACAGGGTGAAAGCAATTTAAAATTTCTCTTATGCAGAATTATTTGATAAACACTTATAAGAATAATCCCCAAGTTTTCTTCGAACTTCGAAATTTTAATATCTGAAAAGCACTCGAGTTGCGTGGAAATATTAGATGGCGAAATTCTCCAAAACAACATCTTTTGAAGATCTTAATGTGTTCCAAACTTGAAGTTTGAGCGAAAATTTGTGCAACCTGAGTGAAGATTTTTATTTTCTCGAATCTTTTATTGGAAGGAGAAAATCACGAAAAATTACTTATGTTCAATCTTAGATTCTTCCAAAGATGTAGTTTGAGAACCGTGGTTTTCTCACAGCTTCAACTTCGAATTAAAGATATAATGCAGATAAAATTTTACTTCGGATACTTTTGAAATATATTTCTAACGAACTAAGTAGTGTAAATGTATGCGTGTTTAAATCTCTACAGGTCTGTAAGGTGATATTAGGCACATTATTAAAAATTAAAATTGTGCTGCGGTCTTAAGAGTGGTCGATTTGAAACTTTTCGCAGGAGTACAACATAGGAAATAATCCTTGTTTGCTCTTTATTTATGTAAAACTATTTCAAATAAAAACTGATGGTACAAAATGTAATGTTCGGAACACGGTAAACCACAAAAGCAGGATGCACGTAATGGACATGGAGGGGGCATGTTTGGTCAAGCTGTGTGGAAACGTTTCCTAAATCTTGTGGTGCATTTGTGCAGGGATCACAGTATCGCATGCACCACAGTATGCTTTTCTTTCAAATAGCAAATATTATTGTTATGTTTGCATCAAAAATTGTTGATTTTGATGATTTTTTTAAGAAAAGGACACTAAATTGCATAAATACACAAAATAGTAGAAAAAATATAAAACTTTATGAACCTTTTTTTCGGTCGATATACTATTGTGAAAGACCGACATTGGAGAATGTCGACTTTCACCGGTGAATGTCAACACATATCAAATACGTCGGTGAAAGACCGAATATTTGCTTAGATTCTGATACTTTCGGACTACCGCCGGTGTATGTCGACAAGCACACATACGTTCTGGTGAAGGTCGAAAAGCGAAGCCGAGGTCAACAGTAAAGCAAAAACGTATTAAAGTATTTTTTAACCTGTTAGCGGAGGTTATTTCTTAGTGAATGTATGATTCTCTATGGTTATAGAAGAAAAGTCCACTACAGTATAAATGCCAAGTTCTGTATTCGATAAGTGTATGCCGAAATCTTAATGCTTAACATTTATCTAAGTATAGCTTCTGCCATTATTAAGAAGGCGAGTAACATGGAACATCTTTTCTTCTTATCGAGGTATTTGAAGCTACATGAAAAAAAAGAAATCTTTGGCTGTCCTTTAAATTTATTACGGAATTTAAATTCCTCACGGTTAGTGCAGCAGTGAAAACTTCCCCACAGGTGACGAACTCCTGTCTTCACTGTGATTGGTTACTGCTCTCAGCGAGATCGTTACGGTACGTTTGGGACGTTTTACTTCACATAAAATACGGATAAGAAAATGAAAGTGTTCGACACATTCAACATTGACCGTTAGTGCATGGTGAATGTCCACATTTTCCGGTGTAAGTGAGAAATAAGGATATTTAGAAAATATTTCGGACATACAGCCAAACGACTATGCGAATGTTGACGTTCACCGGTGAAAGTCGACCTTCTCCAGATTTAGGACTTTCTACATTCGGACTAGTTCCAATGGCATATATGCCATTGCAAGTTTATAAACATAACACATTTTTCCGAAGTGAGATACAAGATTCAGAATGCTCTTTTTTATTTTGTTTTGTGAAAGTTCAGACATACTTTTATCAGTTGTTACAGCGTATACAACAGCTTGTAAAAAGACATATTTAAAAATTTAATGTGACTAACAAAATTAATTCATTTCAATATTCGTCCGAAAGTTCAATGTTCTTTCGAATTACGGCCTTAGCTATAGCTTAACTTCTAATCAACGCCCTAAAAGCATATTATTTAGTTCTATGCAAAAGCTAAATGTCGTGCCCATTATATACTTGAAAACCTTTTCGGAGGTTTTTTTCATGTCCTTAAAATATATTTAAGACAACGGTATTAAGGATTTCTATTTCTGTACTGCTGTTTTCTTCTTCCTATAAGTTAGAATTGACATTTCCCTCGAAAAAAGCCTAAACATCAAAAACTGAACAAAGGCTTATGAGATTTGCGCTCCATTAAAACGTAACCTGGATTAACGGTGGTCCTTTTCTCGTTGATGTAATGTATAAAAGACCTCAGCAGATTAAGTTTGAATTGCTTTATCTTTTCTCCTGATGTTCAGCTCTCACACGTGTCTTACAGAGTTACAGCTGTCATTTTCTAGAAAAATAAAATCTTCTGAATGTTGAAGATGGAGTTAATCTCGAATTATACATTATAGTTGGCGAACAAGTTTTTTAAGTTTTAAGCTTTCAGAATGCAAAATGATTAGTTTTATTCTAATCTATGAGAGTGAAAAAAAGGGATTTCTTATGTAACTGAATTTTTCTTTTTAAGAAAAGAAATCACTAATTTATTAAAATTTTGCACTTGTAGCTAAAAATAGTTTAATGTATTGACAATTTAGTAGTACGTTTGTTACCAAACCAGTATCAAACGACACCTTTCACAACTGTAAAAGTATATTAATAAAATTTTTAGCGTATGATTGCTGTTTTAAGTCATTTAAAAAGTATTTGTCTGTAAGTCGAATTCCGTATGTAGGTTTTGCATGCAATGAGTTGCTCTTGATGAAAAGTGAATGCAAAATAAAATAATATTGATTCTTGCCAAGTTACGCATTCTTCAAAACACCATTCCTAATAAAACAGTTTCACAAACGAGCCACATTGAAGTCAAAGAGGGTCACGGTGGTCATAAGATTGGTAAAAAATGAGTCATTTTGTGACTGGCAGGATCGGCAGTGTTGTGAGGCTTAACGCTTCATTTGTGATCAGTCACCAAGTGGCGTCGCATTTATGTCACAATATGACTTCAGACTCTTGCGATTGAAAAGTGACGTCAGAGTGACCGTTTTTGTGAATTAAAATTCAGTCCCCAAAGTTACACATTTTAAAGTGTAATTTCAATAAAAATAACGAGAACTAAATCTGACATCTAATGTTACATATTTTAATGAGTAATTTCGATAATCATAACGAGAAAATACAATGGAATCTCATTGTAGAAAAATTTGGAAGACTTTTTTGAATGAAATTCAAAGAAAATAAACTATTGGAATAAACGAGTTTGAAAAATAAACTACGCGAAATCAGGGGCGTATCCAAGGGAGGGGGTTAGGGGGGTCATAACCCCCCATGAGAAATTTTTTGCCATACAAAATGTATATTCTTCACTACATTATCACACATATGTATACATATATATCAGTTGCAGTAGTCGTAACCCTCCCCCCCCATGAAAAATTTCTGGCTACGCCCCTGCGCGAAATGTATCGAAGCTTTTAAAAAATGCCACAAGTTTCTTTCAGGAAAAGAAAATTCGTTTTGTCACTCACTTTAATTTTTAAACTCCATGTTGTAAGGGGGTGTAAGGTGTTTTTGACGCTCCTCTCCTATTCATGTTCGAGCATGGAGATTGGTTTGGTTAGTCACTGATATTCAACAATTGTTTTGTACAACAGAAATAGAAGACAACACTTCGAATGCTTGGCTTTTCAAATCTTTTGTGAATTCATAGCGAACATTCTTTGATGTCATCGTTTTGACTGCACACCAGGGTCACATTGTGACGTCGCCGCGGCTGACATAGGGGACATAGCATGTCCAAATCGGGACTTCGCGGAACTCGTTTGTGACCGTTTTGTGTCTTTAATATACAGTTACAAATTATCAAGGTATTTACCGACGATGTGTCAGGGTGTTCCATTACTGTGAAGTCACCAGCAAATAGCCACAAACAAATCACACTGTGACTTATAGTTGGCATTCTTTATTGGTCTCTACAGAAATAAAGTGCAGATTATCTTATTAATCAGATTCTTGATTTAAAAAAAAAACGGAAAATATCGAGTGTAAAAAGGAAAAAAGAATAAAAGCGTCTACTTTAGAAAATGCAAAATTGTAACGATTCAACTTTTATAATATATCTATTTTTACTAAGTGTTAAATAACGATAAAAACAAGCATAGAATAGTACATTGTGTGCCTGTTTATGCAAAACAAAAGAACTATTTTAAATGCTAAATTTAATGTTAAAATACTATTTTAAATGCTATATTTAATGTTATTTTAATGTCAATATTTTTATTTTGTTTTACTTCAAAATTTGTAATTCTGCAACATAAATGAGAGCTTTCAACATTTGCAATCCTTTAGTGAACACAGCGGATTAACACAAACTTCCTCTTATAACGTCACAAGGGATGAGCAGAAATCGGTGACTGATTGTTTTAAAAGTATTTTTTCCTGTACGGAGAATAAAGTTTTATTTCATAAACTGTAAAAATTCTAATTTGTTTTTTGATCTACTGGTGAGAAAAACTCATAGAAACATTGTGGAAGATTGTTTCAGTAAATATTTGGTTGTATTAATACATCTCTCTAATAAAGTGAAATGAAAAAGATCCTAAAATAACGAAGGAGTGGAAGTAAACAAACGTCATCTGTATTCTGATTTGTCTTTGCATTAGTCTGTATTGGCAACCCATAGTCACAGCCTGTTCATGCAAACAATGAAAACACAAAAGAATGTCTTCATTTTGTCTTTTTGAAGATAAAACTACTCACAAATATTATTTTTTGAGAAAGAATTTGTTAAAATGACACAAATATATTAGAATATGTATTATGCATTGGGTATGTTATACAGGCTGAATCTAAACTCTTGGGCAAAACTTTAAGGGCACGCAATAAGGAATCGCAATCACATATCCATCTGGGGTAAAAAACGCAGTTTTAACTTACCCGGTAATAATCACGTCGGGAAAAGTATTGAAGTGTCCGTCTAATATCTTAACTAAGTTTCATAAACAATTGGCTCGTCTCCAAAAATTTTATCCATGAAATAAAATAGAACTTTTAAACTATCAATTTTAGTCTTCTGTTTTCGGAGAAAAATACATTAGTTCCTGGTGAAACAATGGTCGGAAAGTGCACTGTTGTTTCGGCACTTTTTTCCGATGTGATTATTAATAGCTACACGAAGACGACGTTGCCGACCCCACATTGCTATGTGATTCTGATCCCTTATTATGTGCCCTATCACCCCTTAAAATTTTACCCAAGAGTTTAGATCCTGTATATTGTCGTCACCCTGTATATTGTCGTTATAAAAAGCAATGCCTTTCTGATCTAAAACAGTAATTTTCTAAAGTCACAAAAACATTAAAGTGACATTTTTAAGCTTTTAAATTTCTGATTTCCAGACATGTATTTAGTAATGTCGAAAATAAAGTAAATAAAACATGTATATGAGTTAAACAATTTAAATAAAAGATATTTAAAATGTTTTCAATCTCTACTCAACTCCTCTCAGATGAGAATATTTCAAAGAAATTTAAAACTTGTGAAAACTTAAGTCTTTCTAGGATAATATCGAAGAACGTTTTCAGAACGCCAAACTACAATTACATCAGTATAAATTACATAAAATACATTGAATCACGGTTTGCTGAAATTAAATTTTTGTTGACTTTCAGAGTAATTTTGAATATTACCTTATGCAAATTATCTAATAAAGGGAATTGACTACATGCCATTTGTATTTTATTAATGAATGTTTGTGTAGTAAAAATCGCCAAGCATTAACAATCGTAATTTTCAACATACCACCGGTTAAACAAAGTTGCAATGTGTAAAAATTGCTTTTTACTTTCTGAACAAAACAACATTTCATGTACTGACAAAATGACCTTCCCATCTCAAAAGTAAAGACGTACATTTTATGAATTTTTTACAGTTCACAAAATGATCTTCATAGATTACATAGAAGGCCCTCTTCGAAACAAAAGTGACGAATTTTTGTTTTTATCGACTTTGTTACGTATATTATAACATGGTTGTTAAATCTCCAATTATGTTTTCTGAATTATTTCCATGCTTAGCTTATTCCGCGATTTAATTTTCCATTCTATTCTAAGAAGGAATTTAATTATTTATGAAGCAATATGTTTATAATAATAACATTAACATGTTGAAAAGGTTTTAATAGTGGTGTTTTTGAGATGTAGTACTTTCATATTTAAAACATTTTTAGGGATGAAAACAAACACTTCAGCGTTTATTGTTAAATTTAGAGTTAGTAAACTTATTTACGAAACGCGGTTTCGATTATTACGGCCAATCTTCATATCGTCCTGGACTTTCAATGACGTCTCTCGAGCTACTATGGGCCAGGTGGCTTTCCATTCTCTATAAAAACAATGACCTTTCCATCTCATGACTGAATGGTTCTGATCTGTTGAACAACCAATCAATTATCGAGTTGAAAGTCACCTAACTCTACTAGTCAAAAGGAATTCATTGAGTTCCCACACCTGTATTAAGATAGGCCATAATCAATGGCTGAAAATCTTTCTCTGTAAAAGTGTTATTTTGTAGCAGATAATTAAAAAAACCGAACGAAACACACTTACGAAAGCAATATGTTTTTATGATTTAAAGGCAGGTTGAGTGAGAACATAAGTCTCAGACAACCGTTAAATAAACCGCAGAATACCGTCTTTTTGACCTGTCTTTTGATGAACTTTCTTCAAAGTAATGTTTTTCTGGAGCGCAATATAAACGTTGAAATGTCCGCCACTTTCCACGTAAAAAATGCGGTAATTATTGACCTTAATAGCACCTTTCTTTAACGTAATTTTCGCGTTTTTTCTACTTTATTTTTTAACGTAATTTTCACGCTTCTTTTTTCTTTTTGAAGAATCAAAATTTTAAATAAAGGCTATAATTTAAATTAAGGCTGTATGTTATATTTTTTAGCTTGTTAGTAAACAAAATATTAATATGGAGTAAATATTTTCTCGATAAAGGAGACAATATTAATTGATCCATTAAGAAACATAATAGCATTAAGCATATATACATATATATTCACAATAATAAATTATTTACTAAGCTAAAAATAAAAAAATACGATTAACAGGTGCATTTATTTATTGATAATGAGTTAAACATATTTTTCAATCAACGAACATTGGAATCTTATCCATTATTACAACTTTTGCCTTGTTTACACTCTCTGGGACAGAACCCCCAACCATCAGACCATTGGTGATTGTGGCAACGCTACACTAGGGCGATCTGCCAAGGGGTGTGCCTTGGTAGGAGGACTTTCTAAGGGGTTCTAACGCGTATTCACGTTACATCTGGAGAAAACCTACAAAAACTCCAGGCCGTCAGATCGACAGCCGATCGATGGGACCCGAACCCGGGATCTTCACACTTCGGCCATCTACCATTTTCAGTGACGTAACCACTGTGCCATGGTAAGGCCAGACCACTAATGGACTGACTGCTTCACATAATTGCTATACCACATATTACCTACCTGTGAGTTGCTTAAGATTGAAGTGAAGGTAAAGTATTTTCGGAATGGGACTTAGAAATTTACAAGATGCTTTCAAGTAATATTAAGCGTATCGTGATACACATTTTTAAATATATAAAGGTAAACTAAATATTACATCGTTACGAATGTAAGTCATTTATTGCAAGATTATAAATTATACTGAATAGAATTATTTAATTAATTAGCCATTTTATTACACAGCAGGAAATATTACATATAAACTAATGTTTTCATCCGACGTGCTGACAGTAAAAATTTACTCAGTCCAGATAAGAATGTAAAAGAATCAAGATTTTTCATACCTTTCACTCTTGAAAATAAAAGAAATTTTGTATTTTACATATTTTTACCATGTTCAATTCAAATTCTAAGTAGACATCTTTGAAGATCTAGTCATGTTTTAAATTAATGATGATTTTTTTTCACAAATATTTACTTTCTAAAATAATAAGTAATATCTATGGAAAGAGAAATTGTACCGTTCTTTTAGTTGTACGGAAGTTAGAAATACTCTTTGAAATCAGATATTTTTGTAAGTACTGTGAAATCCAACGCATTTGTGCCATTAAAAATTATATATCCGTTAAAGTAATGTAACAGCAATTTATTATTTCTATTACATTATAAATAAACACTAAATCTTGGTAATTTAACTTTACTTAAAATCTGGTTTGTGCTTCCGTATTTAGAAATTTTAATTATGCGTAAATATACGAGATTGCGCTTAGAGATGCCATGGGTTTTATATTTTTTCCGTTATAAATGTGTACTGAAATTTCAAATTCTCACTTAATTATTAACGTTTTTAAAATTTTTACAGAAATGATTAAACGACTCTTAATATTATTCTATGCAATAGCTTTTAAAAAAAATTAGCTCTTATTTTCACCGGCTTAAAGTTTGCAAAATTCTGTTACATATTATCGCTATAGAAAATTTAAGTGACATAATTTTTAAGTTCTACGTTTTAAAAAGTAGTGATATATATTTTTATTTAATTTTCAAAATAAAATATTCAGCTAATTTTGCTGTCTTCATGTCTCATTTTTTACCTTTTAATATCCTTAGGTTATTAAATTTTAATAATTTTAAAGCTTAATATTTTTATTAATTTAACCTTATTTATAGATAAGTTTGAAGTATTTCATAATCATGGAAAATTTTTAAATTTAATACACTTTTGAAGAAGTAAAATGTTTTTAACTTGCCGCCAAAAACAATTTTAAATGAATATGTAATACCTCGTTGAATAGAATTTCTCTCAACTTTGATATACTTTTTAATCTCTTGTTTTTCAGCTAATCCTCCCAGAAGCTAGGCGAAGATTTTAAAAGAAATATATGAAGTTACATTTTAAGATTTCTCTTATCTACCGAACACAGATGATGCAGTCTATTTGACGTTTAGTTCATTCTTTCTCATACAAAAAATGTCTAACACTTTTGAATATTCCATGGAATTTAATTTTTTTCAAAATGTTGGTCCTGTGAACAGAGAGATGATACTATCAATCAATTTCGTGTATTTTGCATATTGTAAACAACTTCTTGAATAAAATGAAAAATATGTATAAACTCTACCTATATCTTGAGTTCTACTGAGGAATAAAGCAATTTAGACCTTTTTAATAATCTGATGTTTTTTAACCACGGTTTTAGTTAACCGTGGTTAACCATTTTTGATGGTTTATAAACTTTAAAAAAAATCTTCATACTTATTTTTTACCTCTTGCTGTTTTACTAAGGATAAGAACACTAATACTATATGTCAAAAGAAGGAATTCTTTGGGTGGATAACTTTTTAAGGGGTTATAAATGATATTCATGTTACATCTGTAGAAAACCGCCTAAATCTCGAGAACGTTAGACGTCAGCCACAGGGTGGGCCAGTAGCTATTGACACTTTTGTTTGAAACTTTCATTTAAATAATAACTATTCAAAATTATTATTATTATAGTTATTAAATATTCAATTTAGTAAAGATACTAATTAGGAAGCTGAGTTTGACAATGAAAAAAACATTGTAAAAGATAAAATAAAGATATAATATCAGCTGCGTAAATTATATGCGGATATTTAATCCTATTAAAAAAAATGCCTTCAAAAATGATTTTAGAGATTAAACCCTATATTTTAATAGATTTCATGATTAATCTATATAAATAAAACAGAGTGTAAACTGTCCGTTTGTCTGTCTGTCTGTGTCTTGCGTAGCTCCGAAACGGGTGATCGTAGACCTACCAAATTTTGTACGGAAATTCTCCAAGACGGGTCTCGACACACCTCGAAGCGATTTTTTCGAAATTCGAATTAGAAAATGTTTTATTTTATGTTTTGTCCGATTTTTAGCGATTTTTCTTGCGTAATACATAATAACGCTGGCAATTGCACTCGCAAGAAAACGATATTTACATCATCGTATACAGGAGAAAATTTTCTTTTAAAAACTGTTTGTTCGGACTGTGTAACATAATTTGCAGATTTTTGGGAATTTTTCAAATAAAATTAAATTTGACGCTGACTTTCGTAAAATATTTTAAAAACTGCTGCATCTTGAATTCCATCTGCCATAACTTTTTTATATTTCGGCAAAAGACGGAGAACACAATTCGCCCACTTTTAAAAGAAGAACGGAGGAAAAATATAAATTAGCAGAATTTTTACGAATTTTTAAGTAAAGAAGGATTTTCATTTCAGTAGCACCTGCTTATAAATTTCGGTTTGATATCTTGCGGTTTGGTTGTCATGGATACAGTGACAAAGATTAAAATTGCCAGTTGAAAAAAATAAATAAAAACGGGTCCCGCGCCATATCTCGAAGCGATTTTTTGCTAAATTCGAATTAAAACATCTCTTGTTTATTGCCTTAATGCGCCAAATACTACTGTTATTGTACAACTAAAAGTCAAAGCCCGTTTGAAGCAATTACAACGAGCGCTCTTCTGAAAACGTGAAAAAAGTTTCTCATTCCAAAGATTTCGTTTTGTGTACATAGTTATTCTTATGTCCAAGCTGACGATTTCTTTGCTTGGCTCGATTTCCTTTTATAAATACTGGATTTATTTGTGAGAAGAAAAATTAAACTGCATAATCTAGAAAAACAATTTTTTATAAATAGCGCAGTCTTATCTCTTATCTCTTTTCTTTTTGTAAAGGGTTGCAAGAGAGGGTGACGTATTTTTAAAATAAAAAAAAATGTCCATTTCATGTAGTGTCTGATTTATTTAACGCTAAAACGTGAACCTAAAAGACAGCATGTCTGCGGAAATAAGACATTTTGAAAGTGAGAAGTTCACTGCAAACGGTCCATTTTCACTTTTTTGATACCGAATGACGCTGACATAGTTTTTTTTGTGTGTGTGTCATTATATTGCAATGATCTCAGGTTATTACATATATGACGCCAATTTTAAGTCAAGAGTGAAATAATTTTGCCTTTTCTAGATTCCACATCACTGGAATTAATTCGAATTACACATGTGAGGAAATGTTTCGTTTCCTACCGTGCGAAGAACGGGCACGCAGCTAGTATCTAATAAAAAAGTGCAACAGAGTTTATAACAGAACTGAATAAGTCTGTAGAAAACATGATATATATATATATTACACTTGTATATTATGGCAACACCGATTTTCACTAACTATAATTTTTACTTTTCGCAACACTTGATGCTTGCTGTCCATGTGCTTGCTACCAATCCAGAATGGTATCTCAAATTTTCAGTGCTTTTTCTTTTATTTTGATTTCTTATTGCTTTCTTATTCTTCTTTTTTTAATTGTAAGATCGAGCCTAAACGTGTGAATATCTCTTTTGATTTGCCACACAATCAAAATCCGACTATTTTGTTTGCCTTCAATTATAATTTTCTGTGTATGGCTGCTGAGGATGGTCCAGAGGTTATAATTTCCATTCCATTCATTCTTTTATCATTTTGTTTGGCTCTCGTTTTTTTCCCAAGTTGGGGTATGTCATTTTTTCAGTTATATTCACAGTGTTTTACTTTTTGATTATATACATACATATATATATATATATATATATATATATATATATATTCAAGATCTGTACGCTTTGAAAAACAAAATAATTGATTCCGCAGTTTTGTAAGTTCATATTTAAATGAATACTCCATTAATTGCTGATATAAAAGACTAAACGCAGTTATTTCATAAATAATGTTGTTTTACTCTAACTAAAATCAGATGTCTTTCAAAGGTCTCTGCCAACAGGAATTTTAGCACAAGAATTGCTTAGTAGTTTTAAGATATTTAACCCGTAAGCAGGCGCGTCTACTTTTGTAACTTAGGCACTCGCGCGGGGTAAATCTTACCCCATTTTGTCTTCTTTATATTTTTGACTAAAAACGTTTGAAAAACAAATTTGTGGACTTATAACGTAAAATACATCAGTTCTATTATGTTTCATGGTAGAAAATCGTGCTTTTCTATTTATTTAGAATTTTTCTAGCTGTTCCTTTAAATATCATGCTTTCTGAGAAGAAAATTTCATAGGATATGCTTTATACCTAAAAACACTAATTATTTTATTAATATGATATTAATTACACCTAATAGCCTTTTGTCACTACATACCAGTAGTGTAACATCCATTTACATCTAATTTATATTTAGTTTATATTTAGTTTACGTTAACAACGTAATGAAACGTTGTTAGTCGCGCGGGAGTATTTAATCCCAAAGTGGAATTTTCTTCTCTTCCGGATTACAAAGAAACTGCATTTTTTTACCCACCCCAACTAGACCTTGACCTTAAAGGTACAAGACGGGGCAAACTTGTTCTCAAAAAATTTCTCACATTTTACAATGAAAAAATGTCGCTGGGGTGAAATTTACCCCAGTGCGCGTGCTTACGGGTTAACACTTATCATCATTGTAAAGATCTTTTGCTTGTGCAATCATTAAATGAATCTTGATTTTGAACCTGCCTTTTTTGGAAATTTTAAAAGAAAAATTCATTTTTCACGCGAAAAAAGACTTGAAATTTGATTTGATGAGAAAATGAAAGAATAACTCTAGCAATAGTCCATGTGGTTTGATGGCTAGAGATTAATTAAAATGGGCTTACACAGAAGAGTCGGGCTTCATTCCGGCTCTGGGAAATTAAATTTATCGTATTAGTACTTTTTTTTTAATTCAGGGGTTCGGTTTTCAGCATTCAAAATGCGATTCTTCTAGTGTTTCAAAATAAAAAATCATTTATTGAATTTTAATTGTATCAGATTGCAACCCAGGTCGTGCAGTGTCTAACGAACCATTGTATGAGACCTTGGTTCAGGGTTCGATTCTCGTCTTGGGCTTAGGTATCAACGTTTGTGCTTTCATAGTTGGTAACTTTGACCACCTACCGGGTGTCCTATAGTAAAATGACCAATACTTCGGGCTACTGCATTAGCGAATTCCTGATTGACAGGTGCCAGCCCATTTTTGCACAGGAATTTTCTCTTGAATTATTATTTTAATACATTTTATTAAGCAAGACTCCTACTACAAGTATTCAAAAATTACACATTGTAAAACAATTTTCACGAAATGAATTTGAAATTAAGCAATGTTGTATTACATTTAATTGCACATAGAAGAAAGTATATTTATTAAAGTAAAAACTTAAATAAAAACAGAACATAGTGCATAAAAACTAACACAGTGAAAAAAAAGTATTTTCCTCCCTTCCATGCGAGGTATTTTTATCTCAGGCATGAAAACCAAATGAGGATGTAAAAATTTAGTTCAACATCGTGCAATTATTTTTAATAAAGCGTCTTGAATAATGAAATAAAAACAGCGTAATATGTTTTCACATGATGTCAAGAAATTCTGCCTCTCTCTTTATGAACAAAAAAAGCATAATACTTCACAACAATGGAACATCAACTGCGTTTGACAAGGAAATAATTTTGGTTTAATTTATTTCTGTAAGTTACATCTTTTATGATAAGCTCAGGAAAGAAAGAAAAAAAATGAAAACACATAAGTAAGAGAAATGGAAAGAAATTGAATTAAAACCAAAGTAATTAAAAATAACAAGGAATTTCAATTATTTCGGTTTTTGTAATTTTCAGTTTAAGTTTAGACATTTTTTTAAATTCTTTTCTTTTCAATTTTAATCAAAAGCATAACTGGTGAAAATGAGTCATGTATTCAAAGAATTCTTTTTGCTGCAATTCTCTAATATAAAATGTAGTATTTTAATCAACTTTTAAATTGCGTTCAATTGTACGGAGTGTTTTTTTAGAACCATTACAAACAACTGGCATGCTTTTATTTTATTTTGACATAATGGAAAGAACACGAAAGAGAATATTAAGTCTTTTGTTCTAAAAAAGTCCCGTTAATAAAGCATCGGGGTTATAATTATTTCAAAAATTCTGCAGAAGAAACATAAAAAGAAAACTTCCATTTGAATTTATAAAAAACAAACACATTCGCACTATATTAAAAACTATTTCGTTGTATTAATACATTGTTTAAAAATGTGATGGTATTTCATAAGAACATATTGCAAAAAATAATCAAATAAATATAATGTTAGTTATGAACCATTCACTATTCTAAGTAAATGAATTTTGAAACTCACTTGCACCCTTTTAGTAGTACAGTACAAGTAAATTTTATGTATTATAATAGCATGGAACACTATATAAGAGGGGGTTTAGGGGGGTCTGCATTCCACTTGCAAACGTGCTATTTTGGCCGCATATCTATCTTTTCTATCTATGACTCAAAATAGTATACGATAAAAATATTTTTAAATTTCATGTGCATTTTTATAAATTTATATTAATTTAAAGAATTTCTAGTTGATATTTTAACTACATACTTTAATGTGTAATAACGAAAATTTACTATATAGAGAATTCAAAATTTGTAATGTAGTAAACATTTTTTTATAAAATGTATGTGTCAATTAAATTTCATATTAAGAATGGACATCCCCCCCTCCATTGATGGACCCCCTCCTATTGAAAGTTATAGCTACAATCGTGCGTAATAATGTTTTTTAAAACTCTCATATCTATTTATACCAAAAATTTCAAAATTAAATAAACACTGTAACTACAGACCTTCACTCAAATAAAGAGACAGCCGGAGTCCAAACCAACAATTTAAAAAAGTAACAAAAAACAACTACATTGAACACAATTACGCATAATTAAAAGAACGTTTGTAAGCACAGCTCTTAAGAATGCGACATCACAACAGTAGATTAAACTATAGAACTCGAAGAACACATGATGCGATTTTTAAAAATACATCTTTAATTCCCCTCCAATACAAATTTCGGCACAGTGTAAGTCATGCGGTAAACAGGGAAGAGTAAATGAGAAGAATTGGGGGAAAAATTTATGACAATCATCATGAAACAGGGAAATAGCAAGAAAAATAGGCAGACAGTAAAAGAAGCATGTAAGCAGTTTAATAAATATAACTATTCTAATATGGTGAGTATTTACGATGGTTACAACACACTATTATTCTTCATAAAGACATTACTTTAATGTGTAAATATATATGCTTATCTATATCAATATGCATGGATTATATGCATTAATGTGCATACAAAGAATCACAATGTGAAATTTAATTTAAAAGATTTTATATTATACTATGTAATTTTTGAAGGGTTCTAATTTATATAAGAATGCAATAAAATTGCCAAAGCAAAAAGAGTTACAATATTATGTAGAAATAATCAGAAAGGAGAAGTGAGGAAAATCTTTTATGTATATGTTGAAAAAATTAATAGAACACTTTATTAAAATCTGAAAAATCAATATTTTAAATAGATTATTAATTTATCAATGTTGTAAAGTAATTCTATAATAGCATTAACTCTTCATCTTAAATTATTTAATTTAACCGGAAACTTCATTCTATTAACTTTCATCTGGCTTTAGTACTTTGAAATTAAGTTAATTCATAAGATTTGAATACGTTTTTAAGATCGTAAATCATAAATGAAATTTTGTTCAGGTCTTCAGCCTTACTATAGACTTAACTCATTCTCACTTTTATTCTCTGTTAGATAGAGTTTTCATTTAACCCTTTCAAACCCAATGTCCATTACAATGGACATACATTTTTAAACCTTATCTCTTTTAACCCATTGACTTCAGAGCGTTGATACTTGCTCCATGAATAGATAAAAGATCAATCTTTTTCACATGTTTGCGATTTTTGGGTTGGCAAAGTGCGCAGATGTTTACAGCTTGCTTTGTTTGAAAATGGCGTAAGGTTCTAGTCTGCAAAAACGCGAGTATTTTCTTTTATTTTGATTTATATGAATAATTTCTTCTAATGTGTCAGTAATTTTTTTAAACAATGTTTATAAGTTAATCTTAGCATTAGAAATAGTTTTATTGTATTACTGGTTATAATTTCGGAAAAAATGGAGCGTAATCACATGTCCATTACAATGGACGTTCGGTACACGTGGTTGTGATTCTTTAGGTAGTTGAATTATTGATATTTTTGCTGTCGAATTTATTTTAGACAATTGAATTGTTTTTAAAACAACAACAGTTTATTAGGAGGATCAAATATTCATTTTTTATTTTAGAAAAATATAATTTGAAAAATTCGAAAGATCTAAAGGAAGTTTTAGATTATATAACTAGTGCTGAAATATCAGATACTGAAGAATTGGAATCTGATGATGATTGCTTTGTTGATAGTGGTAATCAAACTGTTGCAAAAGGTAAATTTTGTTAAAATTCTTGGAAATTTGTTTAGAAGTTTCAAAAAAGAACATATTAGATTTGTTACATTTCAAAATGAGATCAGCTTCAGATCTATGTACGGTTGGTTTAGCAAAAAATAATTAAAAAATGGGAAGGCCATCATTATCACCTATTGTACAAAATAAAAGGATATGCCAAAGGGCAGTTGAAACTCGACCTCATCCTGAGATTATTAATGACTCTGTAGATCAAAAGTTGATGATAAGCATGGAGGAACCCGGTGTAAAAATTACGGTTGCAAAGGTAAAACCCATATCTACTGCAATAAATGTACAGTACATTTATGCTTTACTAAGGTGAGAAATTAGTTTTTTTATATCCATGTCAAATAATTTAAAGTTTATCTATTTTGGTATATATAAAAGCAGGACTATGTCAAAAATCTTTGTAAAACTAGGTATTATTGATATGTACCTCCTCATGTGTAGTAAAATTACTACACTATTAACTGTTTTAAACTTATTGAGTGATGTAACATTTTTATGTAGATTTGTTACTTTAAAAAATTGATATTTAGAACAAAAATCGTAAGGGAAGTTCAAGCGTTGAATATTTGACTTTTGCAACCTCGTAGACCGGTTGTCCATTCCAATGGACATTTGCATATTTTCTTAAATAATTACATTTTCCTTAATTTTTTACTTTAACATGTTTATTAGTATCCTATTATGATATTTTAGAAAGGTAATTATTTTTTTTACTCACAGCATTAAAGTGGGGTCTGAAAGGGTTAAGCAATTTCGGTTTTTAAGTTTTCCTTTCTTTACTGGTGCCAACAAACGAACATATACTTGTTCAGAACTGGGTACTTCTCTTGCTTTGTCCGATTTACAATGTTATAATATTTTAGCTGAAAAGAAAGCATAACGTATTTCAAAGGCGTTGCAAATCCCGATTTAATTATTTGAAATGACGTAAAGGAAGTGTTAAAATATTGGTGTTACCTAAAAAAATCTTTAAACGTATTCAACTAACAGAATTAAATAAATGGAGTGAAAATAAAAATATTTCTTATCAAATATATGACAACATCGGCCTCGACACGCAAAGAACCAATAGTGTTTAACATTTGACTATAAATATGGCAGAATAAATCGGTAACTAGTTCCATGTGGCTTTTGTCAAGTTACAGCTGTAATCTGTCTAGCCAAAATTGTCGAGTCACGAATAGCACAGGTGGTCACAAAACAGTCACTGTGACGTTACAGTGGGTCAAAGTGGTCACTGAGTGTCACAAAATAGTCACATTGTGACTGCAAGTGTCGTAATTGTTCATTGTGACTAATCACCAACGTCACAGTGATTGTTTTTGCGACTTTTAAATCGTATTCAAATGATATCCATTTTTACTTACCATTTCGGTAAAAATAACAAGAAAATACCATGGAATCTTGTTTAAGAAAACATTTGCTTGAATTAATTCTAAAAAAACATAACTTATAGAATAGTTATGAATTTGTAAATGCTCTTACATGTGTAACGCCACAAACCTCGTAAAAATATCATGAGATTTTTTTATCACCGATAAAATGGTCAAGGAATTATCTGCCCTGTTTTAATAAAACAATTGTTTTTATTTTTAAATCTGATCCCAAGTATATACTTTCTGAACGAAAAAGCGAAGATTTTTCATGAAGATTCTTGAATGGGGGTAGGAATCAAGCTTAGCTAATTCTTCAGCCAACCGCTTGAAACGGTTTCGAATCCCTGAAAGAGGTTCTTTGCACCCAAGATAGATGGCAACTACACATTTTTTTCTCTTACCTATCCCTTTATGGTATCTTGTGACTGCAATGTGGGGTCACAAGGTGATCGTCACGAGAGTAGGATATATCGACCTCATGTTGACTACTCATCGACGCCGCAGTGACTGCTAGTTACCGGATTGTGACTGTCGCTTAAGGCTCACTTGGGGTTTCACCGTCTTATAAAGCCACTTTTAAATGATTTCCACCTATTTCTAAACATATGCACCTCTTTTCTCTGGTGAAAGAGAGTCTTTTCATTGCCGTAATAGAACCAAAATATCTGTTTAAATACACATTAATATTTAATATTTTTATGAAAAGTCTGTAATTTGATTCTATAATAAATTAAATCGGATGTAGGTTTTCTTCATATAAAGAAATTGGTAAAAATTGTAATTTAAAGTAGCAAAAAAATTGATGGGGCTACCCATTCTAATTACAGCAGATATGTCTTTATTAAGGTACACCATATTTTTTAATTTACTTTGGCAAAGTTTTAAAGACTAGTAAAACTGTTTAACTATTAAACACTACTTTTAAAATTCTACACGATTTGTTAACTGACGGTTACATCTCATGTTTAGAAATGGAAATATATCATAGTAAATATGCTTTAAGATTTTAAGAATGATTTCTAAAAGCATTTCGGAAAACGCATTTTTTTTCTTATTTCTTAATGTAGTAAACACATAAATAAATTAATATCAATTATGTTTTGTAAATACATAGAATGAATCACAAGTTATTCATTTTAATGATAAAATTCGTAATATTTATCTATAAAAATTATATTTTCAATAATAAGAACGTTTTTCAATGTTTTATTTATTTTTATTTTTCCATTTTAGGTGAGTATCTGTTATGACTTGGAGAGCACTGAAATTGGAAACATGGAATAATTACATTATAACAGCCTAAAAAAAATCTGAGTGAGGTAATATATCTTAATTTTGGAACTTTTGAACGGAAAATTGCAACTACTATCAATTTATTACCAACATAAACAATGACACTGATTAGAATAAAACTGACAGTTACACCTGCTTAACAAATAAATAAAATATTTTGATTCCTTGTATGTAATGAAATTGTATTTTACGACATTTACTCTTTTTGTTGTATACTGAAGATAATAAACTTATTCTTTAATTTTGTTTATTTCTGTTTATTTTAGTTTGCTTTCTTCTTTATTAACTTATGGTTTAATTGCGTTTCCTTTTTCTTTCCCTATTTTTTTTATTTACATTATTACATTACTAATGCATTCACTTTAATGGAAATGATTTTTTAAAACTTTAATTACAAATTTTTTGAATTTTAATTAACTTTTTTGTTTCAATTTATTTTGTTTTCATCAGTCTAAAAATTATGAACTTTTTTCTTAAATGAGTGATAACCAAATGTTTAGGCCGCTATTTTATACTATAAAAAGAGATTCGTTATTTTACTCAGTAATTCACAGCTTAAACGACATGAAAATACATTCAGTTGTCCAGATATCACAACTAATTTTGTTGAGTATATCTAAATAACTGACAAATATATCGTTGTGATATGTAGCTATATCGCAATAATATCTTTATATTTAAAAAAATACAGGGTTTTTACAAAAGAATATATACTTTTAAAGAACTAAATTATAAAAAAAATAAAGAAATGATATAATTTTTTAGAAAAATTAAATCAAATGTAAAATTACCACGTCCATATACAAGTATGTATTTTAAGTGCTTAATTTATTTTAAAAGAAGTGTGAAGAAATATAGACTATTAAAATTAGTCGTCCTAATTACCCAAATTTGTCAGTATTCATTTTCATAAATGCATTTATTACATACGAGGAGAATTTATGTCGACGACCTTAACTTCCGTAGAGTTGTGATATCAAGCATGTGTATTTATACACTTTTAAATGCTGTTCTTGTTAACATTTTTCTGAAAAAATTAAATTTGAAATTAAAATCAATTTAATTTTGTTACTGAAACCCTATTTATTAAGGATATTCTTTAGTGAGCTTTATTATTTCACGAATGATTCCCAACGAAAACTTATAAATATATACGAAATTAGTCTTTAAAATTTTTACATGATTCTATATGCCACTTCTATCTGTATTTAAAAGTGACTTTAGTCATAAAATAAGCAAATTTATAGTGTTCTATGCCAAAACTTTAAATATGACTTTTCTAGATAAGTACATAAAGGAGAACATCATCATGGTTGGCTCAATGCAATGTTTTAGTTTCGATTACTAGAGATATCAATGTGCGATTTGCGGCATAACTGCTCTCAATGAGAGAATTTTTCGTGACAAACTAAGTTTAGAACACGAAAGTTTAACATACGTTGTGACCACAATAGGTAAAAAGTATGTGAGTATCAGTAATTTTTTTGATCAGGGAGTGAAGAAAAAGATGCATAGTAAGCATTTTGAATGTGCCATGCCATTCGTATTTGAAAGCATAATAAGAGAGAACGCGTCAAACACGTAACGTGTTAAAATGCAGTGTAACGCAATTCGGCAATGTTGCTTTTCGTCAAGGAAGGAATAGATGCGCAGTTAAAATTTCCCCACCATGATTGTACGCATAATTTTCCAGAAAACACTGCTCTATCGGATAAGTTCTGGATCGCCATGGCTGTGTCAGAGCAGCACACGCCGGTGCGGCATTCGGCGAGCGATACCGTAAACGTCAAAACTACGGTCGGGTAGAGCGAAGATGGACCATCAGAACGAGAAGTCTTTGGCACGGTGTCTTCTATAACAGTGATGATACCGGCCGTACTTTATACTATCTTTAAACTGACAACATTTTATAAATAGTGTGGTTGAACCACAGTAATTCCTTTCCATGTATTGAATCAATGTTCAAGTGCATTTTAAGTGCGCCAATATAACGAAGAGGTATTTTGATTTTATGATTCTGAAGACTTTTTTCTATTCAGCTTTGTTTCATGTGAAACTTTTCGCCGAAGTTTGCACAATGAAATTTAGAAACATATAAATACATAAAGTTTTCGACTGTTTAATTCATATAACTTCCGTTTTGGATTTTTTAAAATCATTTCAATAATTACTTATTTCCTTTCCAGTGATAGGCTGACTTAAATGACAAAAGGACAACTTAACGCATTTCTTCTTTTTTGAAACGCCTTTAACCCTTTGAGTTCGTCACATCTGTCAATGTATTGCAATATTTTTGTTTCAACTTGCTTCAATGCGCTCAACTTGCTTGCTTTCTAACAACTTGCTTCAACGAACCAAATTCCTGCTTAAAGGGAAGTAATAGGCAAAAGTAAAAACTACGGAAAGCATAGACGACATTCTTCAGAAGTCCTTGGAAATTTATCTAGATCATTTATCATCTGAGTAAGAAACTGGAGAGCAAAGTATGCTTGTTTGGCAAAATTATATACAATAATTATTGATAGCTTGTATCTTGTCCAATACACAAATATTAATATGGGATCCCATAAACGTTTCCAATGTTTCAGGCAGCATTCTTGAAAATTTAATCTTCGCTTCGTCAAACATGGCACAGTTCCGAAACAACCGTCCTCATCAGACGCTTCGAAAACTTAGATGATTTTCGCATAACCATCAATTTTATTCACAACTACTCTTATCATCTCCTTATTGTGGAGTAAGATACAGTCTATCAGCATGGGCAGTGTGCTGTGTAAATCAATATTGTTTCACTAAGATTGACAGTAATTGTAAAAATGATCCGGATGCTTTGTATTTTAAGTGATATGCTGAAAAAGAAATTCATAAAGTGGGGTTTGTAGCGTAGATTCAAACATAACCGTAGTAACAGAAAAATCAGGGAAAAAACTCCTACATCTATGGCACATGCACTTGGCGAAAAAAAGGGGTGTAAACTATTCCAAACGCACAAATTATTCCAAAACGCTTTCCACCATGTTTATTTAAACACTAATAATGCTACATGATGAAAAAATTACCAATTTGTTTCAAATGTTACGAAAAAGCATAATTGAAAATTATTTGTTACCTCCTTCCTTCGGTTCTTGGAGAACACATTAGGTGTTTCAATAACGCATAGTAGCGTTATGCTGTAGTAAGTGGGGCGATGGCAATTTATCATGACTGAACACAGAAAATGAAACTTCACCATTATATGTCAACAGTAGTTAAAATAAATATGTTCAGGCAATTGAAATTGCATTTTTCAATCATTTAGAGTGTCTGAGAACTGTTTATTTAAATTTAAGTAGTTAATGATTAATTCATAATTTATCTTCAGTCTTCTATAGATATTATCTGCTACAGTAATAAATAGTAAAATAATTTTAATTAAAGTGTAATCTTAAACATATAGTAGATTTCATACTGTCTATTCAAAGTAACATTGCAAAAAATTTAATTAAGTGAATTAATTTACACATGATTGTCTCTTACAGCGAAAGAACAAAGAAACAAACAAATAGATAAATAAAATAAAATAAACGTAAATTATAATTGTCAGTCCTTTCCGAAATTTACAAAACTCTTAAGATTTTAGTAACAGAAAATACAGTACATTCTTATTACAGTTTTTCTATTGTGAAATAAAGCATCCAAACTACATAAAAAACTTACAAATTTCATAGTATGCTGCATTATAGTACTTTTACGCTGTACTTATAGTACTGTGCAGTGTTAAGTTTTCTTAATGAACAAAGAAATAAAAGTAGATTTATTATGCAATATTCGGTGTGCTTTCTTTTAGAGTAAAAGTCTTTTATATTTTTAGTGGAGAAATACTTTTTAGGAAACGTTAACGACCGAAAGACATTTATTAAAAAAATCACCTAGTCTGTATTAAACATTGATTACCCTATTAGCAATTTAAATAAATGCTAACATGCAATTATAAACATTTCCAACTCTCCAAAAAGAGAAACAAGGTGTGCAAGTCATAGCCTGCAGTTCTCTTGCACTTTCACTATGGACTTCACAACTTTTAATGCTTGGTGTTTCCTTATATTTTATGAACCCTAAGGCAATTTTCTGTTTTAAGACTTCGTGTGGCTTTTATTACATTTACTGTTAATAAAAGTGTCGGGGAAAGTTTTTCCCAGCTTTATGTAGTGAAAAAAAGATACAAAGAAAGTAAGCAGGAAAATAGAGATTTAGACAAGTTTCTAGGCCTAAAACGTTTCATAGAAGATGCAATAAAAAATTGGCATTCATGAAGTAACAAAATTTAAGGAATTTTAATGCCTGAATATGTATAATAAAAGCGGCTATGTAATTATATTTGAGTACTTTTAATAAAGATTATTCCATTTAGACTGCAACTTATTTAAGCAGTACCTTTTTTAAAGTCTTATACATTAAGTTTAACCTGACTCAAAATGGTCAACTAAAAATATCAAGTTTTATGACATTGCTAGCATTACATAATTAAAAAAGAATACGGTAGTGAGTGTTTCTGTAAAATTTGTTATAATACGGAATTTTTAGTTGCATGAAGCTATAAATATAGGGAAAATAACTAAAAAACTTCCACTAAACTATTAAAAGGAGAAAGAAAGAAAACAGAAATATAGACAGTTAATTTTTTCTGAAAAATGAAAACCAAGATAAAATGAATGTAAATGAAAAACAAAACAAATGGCAAGTTGCTATAGAACAAATTCAAATAATTTTAATTTCGACTATTCATTTATATTTTATAAACATGCAGTAAAAAGTACATTTTTAAAAACAGTGTGTCAAAAATTAAACTAAAGAATTATCTTATTATAAGTTTCTAATAAAATATTTTATATTATTAACTGTTAAGAAGAAACATTCTACAATATCGTGTTATGATCTTAAGAAATTAATATAAAATACTACGAAACAAAGGAAAGAACTGATTTGATTAAAACGGGACGGAAATAATTAAATGGCGAAAAGAAATATTTAGTATTAAACTGTGAGAAGAACCATTTGTAAGTGCCCAATGCGGTAATAAATTGTGCAAGCAATTTTAATTACACGGAAGACTTAAGCATTGTACAGAACTTACGTAATTGAGTGGAACTAATAAAACTTAATACATATACTATTAAACCCAAGAAGAAAATATTTATTGGAAGGACTTAGTTTGATTTGTCACCACAGAGTGTTGTGCATCAAAATAGGTAAACTTAAAAAATTTCCATATTTTGCATTAACAATTGTTTTACCTTTATGTTGTTGTTCACGGTCTTTCTCACGTATTGGCAATATCTGTATCGCATCTATAGACCAAAATAAGGCATGCTTTTAAAAATAGCGTTTTATCAGGTTATTAGTAATGTCGCAGTATTTATTAAATGTTATGATGAAGGTACATAGTGCATAATTATTTTTTCTAAATTAACGCATTGATAATTTTAAAGAAAAGATTGGAACGTCTGGTAATCTAACAAAATCCTCTCCAAAATAAAGGAGCCCGATAGCAATCACTAAAACAATAATAATAATAATAATAATAATAATAATAACTAATAAAAATAAATCCAAAGTAATTTTTTCAGCTTCAAACACACAAAAAGTGTACTTGAATACCACTACTTTTATTCATTTAAAAAAATCTCTCAACTTTTATGTAGATTCTTGAATTCAATAATTCTGCTTTATTTCATCTCAAACAGCATTAAATTAAACAATGTGTCAAGGACGTGGAAATCAAATAATAATTACGTACTTCCGTACAAAAATCTAATTTTCCAATCAACAACAATTATAAAATTAACAATCAATTTTATACGCTCTTACATCAACATTCAAAAGAATCATTTTAATACAGAGACACTTGACATCATTGATTTGGGGCTTGTAGATACTTTTCTTTTTTTTTTCTTTCTTTCGGAAGTGTATATTGATTTCGCCCTTATCTATATATCGATATTGTGCGAACATCGAAAGTACCATTTTTTATCGATTTGTCCCGGGTATTATCGGCTTGTTTTGGACGCTAGTGGTTAGAGTCGAAGTAATAAAAGCTCTGACACATAAAGATTTCGAGCTTTAATGAGATTTCTTCCATGATGCGACTTTATTAAAGGATTTAGAGAGTTACTTATTATCGGGGATAAAGGTCTTCAGATTTAATAAACTCATGAAGAATATTGCTTCAGGTTACAGACTTTATACTATATATCATAAATGTTGAAATCAATTACTCTATTGTTCAAACATCAGTCTAAAGTACATGTATGTACATTTGATTTAAATAAATTTTGTTTCATTAAGTTCTTTTTGGAAATAATGCAACTTTAGGACAGCTGTGCTTGATATGTAATTTGAGCAATAAATAATTGCGCTAGAGACTCCAAAAAATTTAGAATAACTCTTTACAAGTTGCACTGTGAATTGTTACAAACAATGGACCTATAAGAGTTACGAAACAGTCATTAAAAATGGCTAAACGTTGCAATATTTCCCTAATAGTAACTCCTAGGCCCATTTTAAAGAAAAATTTTGTGCTTATGATTTTTTTTGCGAAAGATGAATGAGACAGCTTTACTTTAAATATCAGTCCATCGTGTACTAGTGGAAGAATGATTAATAATATTTTTGAGTGTTTAACGCTGTTGGTTTGTTTTAAAGCTTTCAAATGTCCCGTGACGGCGATTTCTCTTCAGGTTGAAAAAGATTTCGCGCATTATTAGGAAAAGTCCTTGCAAAACTCTACAATTTTACTCATTGTTAAAATGATTGACTTCTACACTTGATATTTAGAAATGCTTCATTAAGTTGTATTCATGTTAGTTTAAATTATTATAGTTATAATAGTATTAGTTTATCAGTATAAGAGAAAGCTCCTATAATAATATCATTTACTAAGTACTACTGATTAGAAATTTCACAAACATTTCACAACGTTTCTAAAACTGAACCCAGATGCGCGGTATCTCTTTTATTGGACGAGAAACTGCCAACCCTTAATTTTATTGAAGTATTATATATAAGTTTCAAATTATGTGAGTATTATCAAAAAGTTATTTACACGGTCAAAAATTTGTACTTCCAATACTTATGGTATACGATCAGGCACAACGATACATTAGTCACACTTATGGGAATTAAAATCCATAATTCGTGAAACAAAGAATATTATATGATTAAACGTCTCACATTTTTTACCACGGATATGTAATATTTTACAAGATTGAAGTTGTTGAGCGGGCTAAAAGGGTAAATTAATATTTCACAACTTAAACTATTCCTTTGTCCGACACAAGTTACGGAAGACTCATGAGTGAGTGAAAGAAAAACCCAATAAATAACCTAGCTTTAAAATTGAATAACTCAAAATAGGTGATATATAGAAGCATGGAACCAATGAAATGTAGATTAAGAAAACCATAGGAATTCCATTCACAAGCCACAAAAAGTTGAGTTACAAATTGCATTGATAGATGGCGCTATAAGAGGAAATACAGATGCCAGAAAGAGAGCTCACATAAAATCTGGAACAATCACATAATATCCGAATCCATGTGCATCTTCCATACTAATGCCAGAGCCATAGACAGGAAAATTTTCTGGTGTTAGGCAAGGGACGAGGCCGAGAAAATACAAAAGTCAATCTGTGCCTTTTCTCACAACTATCGAATAGTTCAATACAATGACTCTGAAATCGAATTATTCTTCCAGAAAGTCGAAAACGTCTTGTGCACAGTGTAGGTGAGCCCCATCTTGCATGAACAATGATTTCCCCGGGCTATCAACCAACGCCTGTTGAGTATCGACAAATGTTTTACAAATGGAATTTGAATTTAGTCATAATCGTTTCTCAAAAGAAAAAAAAATGCAATGATGCATTTGCAAGAGTTTGCATGCCAAGTGCTAAGTTTTAGGCAATGGAGCGATGAAGTGCGCAATATATCAGGATTTTCTCATATCCGTATTACCGACTGCAGTGCTCGCTATCTGCACAATTTTTCATTAAAATGTTGTAGCTACTGTTTTAAATTCTTAAGATTTTTTAATAAACATATCACTACTTTCATGCTTCTATAAATCCCCGTTTTTGGTTATTTATTTTCAATGTTAGAAGTCCTTCGTGAAATACCCTGTACGTGTGTATATATGTATAAAATTAGAAATGAAGAGTTTTTCACGTTTAATTAGTTTCCCTGGTTGCATTTCATTCTGTTGAAAAAATAATTATTTGCTTATGTGTAATGTACTATTACTGCCAACCAGCTTGTATGGTACATAAAGCCCCGTACTACGGCTTCGGGTTCAACTCCGGGCGGTCGAGGCTCGATCATGGAATTCATTGTGTCCGTCCCTTCACAGGGGGCAACATTGGTCCACCTACTAGGTGCCCCAAGTGACTAACAACTTCAGGCCTTAGCAGTGGCCATTGCCTACAAGGTATTGTTAGGGCTCGCCTTTTGCAAAGAAGAATACAGTACTGTTAATTTACTGGGATTCTTTTGTAATCTCAGTAAATGAACAGTGCATTTTCATTGTCTGTTCATTGGGCTATTGTACGAATTTTACTTGAATTCCTCAAAACCATTAACGTATGAGCACCCGTAATGTTTTAAATAAATTACGAATAAGAAAGAGCGTGTTCACACAAATAAATATGAAACGCTATAATATAATGTATGTATCTATATATATTCTATATACATAGTATAAAACAAAGTCGATTTCCGCGTCTGTCTGAGGAATCCGCTAACTCCTCCTAAACCATGTAACGGATTTTGCTGCGGTTTTCACCATCAGATAGATATTTTTTGTGGAAGTTATATATATATATACTAGCTGACCCGGCAAACGTTGTTTTGCCATATAAATTATTCCTAGGATTATTTTAGTAGAAAGAAATGACTAACTTATTGTAAGTTTGTGAGGGCGTGGTATATGAGTGGAAGAGGCATGGAGCGCTGTGAACGATGCTGGAATATAAAAATAACACAATACCAAACATTTATATTTTTAATTTTTAATTTATTCTTTAAATTTATATATATCGCTTATTACAATAATTTTAATAAAAAAATAAAATCAATCCCTTAACGCAATAGAATATACAATATTTTTTGTTATCCCATCTTTAGATAACACAAACAAACTGGATGCCCACTGTATGGTTTGCCCACTCGAGAGCATGCCACGTATAACTGTCCGTGTGAAAAACATGGTGTGCTCAAATCTATTCCACAAACAGACATAATTTGGCCTTGAGACTTATTGATAGCCATTCCATAAAAAATTTTGCCTCCCCCCCCACCAAAAAAAAAAAGAATGAAAATCTGAAACACTTTCAGATTTTAAATACGCACTATAGTGCTATATATTAAAATCGTATCATAATTTATGCGTCGTACCTATTTTTCGTCCTTATTCCATTAAGTTGGAAAGTGTTATCATTATTCATGACTGTGCTGTTATTTTTCTTTCTTATTTCATAAAACCCATATTTGGAATCGAAATCTATCTTAAAATCGCCTACTAAAACTATTTTACAATCTTCGGCAAGTATATCACAACTATACTTCACCGTTTTATATATTGTTTCCTACTTTAACGCCTCGACTCTCGCCAAGGAGGCTATGATTAAACATATGCAGTTACCATGACGATTTTTTGCATTTATGTAGAAATCGTAATTTAGAATTAAAATGGCGATTTGGAACAACATGTAAGTATAGCATGCCGTTACATTTTTATTTATTTTGGATTACTAATTAATGTAGTTTTAATAATTAAATGTCTTCAAATTCCTTAACTGGCGCGTTTATTGCTAGTTTGTTTACTTTAGTTATCACCTAGTTCTTTTGGGTGCGTTGAAACGGTACTTACGAATTATCCCGGCGGTCACTTCCGCCAAACTACTTTTTCGTAGATTTTAAATACGTAGCCAATCGTATTCCAAACCATCAACAATTTCATGTGCCCGGCATTTATCTTGGTGAAAAATTGCTTGTCTTGGCGGACCGCCGGGATAATACGTAAGTACCGTTGAAACTTGTGCATAACTCCCAGAGACCCATGACTGCAAAGCTCGCCAAAGTACGGGAATTTTTTAGGTTGGCGAGAGTGGGGGCGCTAAAATAGGAATCAACTCTTTCTTGTACCATAAAACACATCTTTGGAATCGAAATCTATCTTAAAATTGCCCCCTGAAACTGTTTAGAATTTCCTCCAGGCATGTTCTTCCTGTAGGCATATTCCAACTATACCGCAAAGACATTTTAAATACTGTTTGGAATGGGCATCATAATCCATGAGTGTACCGTTTTTTTCCTTTCTTGTTCCACAGAGCACTTCTTCGGAATAGAAATCTGTATTAAAATCGCCTAATAAAACTCTTTTACAATATACGCCAGGCGTTTTCTAACTATACGCGAAATGTATTCATAATAAATTGTCGCATTTTGGCACCCCATTTAGCGATCAATTATCAAAAATTGCAAACCTTGTGCGACTTTCAACATTTTATTAACTTCCCCCCTCCTCTACACATTATCTGGCAAACACAGTTGAAAAGTGATTCGACACGCTAATGTCTACACAGAAATCCTGATTGAAATGAATAGCACTTGGGGGCTAAACATTTTGGGGTGGACCGCCCTTATGACTTAGGTGTATGAGACATAGTTAAAAACCTATTCTATGACCTAACGAATATACATAGAAAATTTCATTAAAATTGGTCGAGTGGTTTCGGAGGAGTTAGGTGACTAACACTGTGACAGGAGAATTTTATATATTAGATATATATATATATATATATATATATAATATATATCTATACATATATATATATATCATCTTGATATGGCAGTAATATGCACGTGTACCGAAGAAAAAGACAATATTTACGCCTTATCAATAAAATTTTCAGGTTAAACCACCCTAATTTGTATAATTGTAAAAAGCGATTTCATTTCAATCGATAGGATTACCAAATGTTTGTAATTTAAAGAGTCACGTGACTCACCATGTACATATGAAGATGTTTAAATCCGATAAAAGTAGATCAGTCAAAAACGTGAAAATAACTACTTTCCTTTCAATAATTTAAGTTAGATTTCTCAAGCAAAACTGACGTCATTTTAATATCACGCCTTTGAAAATGCATTAGAAATCCGTTTAGTTAACAGTGTTATGCATAAAATTTGCTCTACGAGCGAAATAATAACTTCCAAAATATCCAATAAAAGTAGATCAGTGAACAACGTGAAATTATTTTTTTTTCTTTCAAAAAATCAACAATATATTGCAAGTGAAATTGACATCATTTTGATATCACGAGTGTAAATATGCATTAAAACATAAAACCCCGATTAAGTCGTCAAAAGGCTTTGACGTAAAAACTATGCAATTGGCAAAAATTTTAGTTTAAAACATCTTTCACGAGTTTAGTTATTCGCTTTCAAAGACAGTTTAACTTAACCATCTCTCAGGTAAAAATGACATCACGGGCAAAATAATTTCGTAACTTTATGATTTAAGTTAGTTTTAAAAATCTCATGGAAACGAACAACATTTAATTCCATTTTCCGCTGGGACAGTGCGGTTATTCGCAGTAAATCGGAATCCGAGTGCATTCGGAAATCTGTTGATATTGCGGCTAGTTAAGGAGTGACAAACTCCGACACAAAACAAAATACAGAGTGAAATTATTTCCTTCTATCATGTTTGCGGAATTCTATTGGATTACGAATTCCGATTTGCTGAGATTGCACACTCTTGGAGTTCTTAGTCTCATTAAAATAAAATAAATAGAACGTTAAGGTGCTTCAAAAAGGATAGGATTATCGTTTCTATTCTATTTTGCAGTTGATTTCCTTCACATGTGCGGCAACATTTTTACGAAGCAAATTAAAGAAGCGTTGGTAAATCCAGATTATTCAGAAGAGCTTATGCATTTGATCCCTTTCAGGGTAGCGATTGAGGGTAGGTTGTTATAGTAAAAATTGGAACCGTTTCAAGAGCTATAGTTTCATAGATGATGCTTATTATGCAATATTAACTCACGATTAAAAATTATTTTCTTTTAAATTTCAAATAAAAGTTCTTTTTCGGTGCCAAAAAAAAATTCAGAAGTATATATTCCTTCAGAATTTCAATAGAGGACAACAAAATATCATCTGCAGGATATCAAATGCTGAAAACATGATTATGTTTTATTTTCCTTTAGTTGGGTTAATCTGGCAATCAATGAAATTCTTTTCGTTCATTATTGACACTTAATCAGAGAGTTTTGGGTTAAAAATATAGTGAAATGGTCGACGAGCTAATACTTAGGTAATTTCGTCTGTTGCACGTAGAACTCTACACGTTAGAGAAACAAACTATTACAAATTTCCACAAAGCTTTTTAGTTATTATTATTTGACAATAGTTAACGCCAGGTTACGAGTGAAACGATTCGATAGTTTTGCTCTGATTGAATAAATTTTAATCACGTGTGTTACCAAAATATCTGCTTCTTCCTTTATGAAAGACAGGTACACAGCTTGTATTTTTATACAATGACTTTAAAAAAAAAGAAAAGAGTTATACGTTTGATTTCATTTACTGCCCAATTCACCGTAATACTTTATACTGATACCGTCCGACAATTATCTATTTATACAAAAGTTTAGTGCTATATACGCAAAACATAAATCATCGAAAACTGCATTTGTTTCCCAGAGAGAGAGTTATCGTCTTTATGCAGCACAGAGGAGTCATACTTCAGTCAGCAGCGGAGAACAACATTGCGTTACGCAGCATTTAAACAACAAGAGAAAGCACTCAACTCAATTGAAAATCTCGTAAGCCTTTTCAGTAGATTCACTCAAGACTTGTTGAAGAGCGTCAGTTTTATGTCACAATCTATTTATTTAAAATTGACACTTAGAGAGCAAGCGCTGTAAATGCCTCCATCACTTTTGACGCGTGAAGGGAAGATAATCACGAAAATGAACCAATAAGTTCGTATGCTATTTATTTTGAGAATGCGTTGTGTTTTGATGGATATATAATACAATTTTCTACTTTAGTCAAAATAAATTAGAAATATTGGAGTTAGAGGGTATGAAATATCGCTCTCTCCGAATGAGACAATAGTGATTCAGTTTCAACAACGTGTTAGAAAAACAATGTTTTAATTTTTATTAACGTTTATTACGAATGTTTTCCAAACTTTGTTCTCCGTATTTCTTTTTCCTCTAGAAGGATCAAAAATGTAAAATTAATGAAAAACTTTTTAAAATAATGCATTTAACGAAGATATTTAGCAATACGATCATTTGGGATATTGAAAAAAGTTCCATTCTTCTTCCGTTGGAAAAACATTCATCTAGATACCGGGCAGAAGGTTTAAAATATTTCTGAATGTTAAACGAACCAAATTGATGGCAGTGCTGTGTTTCTTTCCTAGGTGTGTTTTTTTTATTAATTTTGCCTTTTGACATCAGTATTTTGGTGCATTCAAAAGAAGCGATTCATTTTTTTTTTTCGATCTATCTAGTATTAATACTAAAATGATGAAAGAAAATTATTATTTCAGCATTAAATAAGTTATATAAAGTTTCTTAAACAAAATATTTGTATACGTAGACACGCAAGAAGAAAAATAGCTTGAAACATGAATTCTTAAAATTCTTCTGATGGCTGCAATGTAACAAATAATTTATCCCATAAAACTTTTAAACTAGCCTTAATTTTAAAAAAAGCAACACAACATTAGCACGTACTATTACTTGGAAGAAGCAAATGTTTACAATAAGGAAACTGAAGTCAGAATGAACTTTTGAACAAAAAACTATAAGCATTAATAAAGTGTTTACTTGTAGTAAACTGTGCAAGTAATATCACAAAATGACTGCAGCAATTCATATTAAATAATAGGAAATTATTGTTCTTTTTAAAAAAATATATATCATAACAAAATTTAATTTAATAGTATAGATCATTCTTGACTTGGAATTCAGTTCTATTTAAAATAAATCTTTATTAAAAGCCCTGAACAGAAAATATTTTGAAGTTTAAGTGTTGCTGCAATTCGTCTTTAAAATATATGTGCAGCATAAAGTACAGCTCCAGAAAAAAAAGGCCCACTTGCTCTTTATTTAAATCGTTCGTCGCACAGCAAAATTATGTAACCATTCGTTTGCAAATAACGCATACTTTAATTTACTATTCATTTAATTTGCATAAGTGACCGTCTTCATATTTAATTCTGCATCAACTTCGTTTTTCTCAATGGCAACACGGTATTTTGTCTTTATTAAACGAAAGAAAATCTTCAAATTACCCTAAATATATACTTTCACCAATTTTCTACGATAATTTCCGGAGATATTGCGAATTCATTTTTGCGCGTTTTTAAGGGACTTTCTGCAAATTGAAAAACGCTATTTGTAGGTTCCGAACGTTTCGCCTTTCATTAATTTTGCTCCCGAGAGTTAAATAAACATTTTTTTCAAGGAAAGTATTGTTCCCACCTCTTTTAAAGTTTTTTTTTTGAGAATATCAAGTGTAGAATGTAAAATATTTAGTCTGTGGTCCAAATGACCCGTGAGTTCATAAGTTCCTTGGGTTCGTACACGTGATTTAAAGGAAAAATGCAAAACGACTGCTCGCGCTTTTGAAAATCAAATTTGGAAATTGTTACTGAGTATTTCCCTTGATGGTTCTCTTAGACAGGTGAAATTTTGGCAGGAGTGAGCGGCTGCTCTGTGCTCTTCTGACTACAAGCATGAATGTTACTAAGCTATGGTCGAACTTGAAGAATGGTTTCACGATTGAAAATTTATTTGTTTGAATTTATTGTAAAAAACGCAATTACTTTTTCACCGACGCGATATTATCACTGTGTTTGTTATTCCACTTTCTTCTTTTACTATTATCGTCTGCGATGTGCAATAGTCTTTTAAGTGTTTTGGCGGTATTTTAATTTACAGTCAGATGAAAATTTAGACAGAAAAACGTGATTTTCAATGTTTTTTTTTAATGTTTGATAAAGTATGGGGACGTCCAAAGACCTAATGTTTCCAATATTAAAAAAAGGTCAAATTCATGCCTGGAATGTTGAGGATGTTAATTTTTCAGAAATAGGACGTTGTATTAGAAGACATACATCTACTGCATCTATTTCTATACCTGGAAAATATTTTATTTGGGGGGATATGGTAGCAGACGCAACAATAGACGCTTTATAGAATCACCATCAAACTGTAAAAACTTGTAATTTATTTGCTTCAAAATTTGATATTTTTTAATACCGATATCTTTTACTTTGTTTTTGCACAAAATAAATCTAATTTACGTTTATTTTAAGCAATTTTCAAAAATTGCCACTTAATAAATTTACATATGGTCCCTTAACTCAAGAAAATAACATATTTTATTTAATATAAATTAAACTACTGAACGTAAAAATTTGAAATTTTGCACGGCTATGTAATATTACTTTCGTATCTATTTCCATCGAAATTTGGCTACGTCGCTATTCATAATTTTTTTAATATTAATTTAATATTGCATAATTCATATTCATATTAATATTTTATTAAAAATCATATTAACATTAAATTATATTTGGGTCGTTTATTTCTAACAGTACGAGTAAAAATCAGCTTCGTATTATTAATATTATATGAGATATGAATTGAAGTATGAAAATTTTTTTATTTCGGGGGATTTCCGAAGCTCATAATTAACCCATTTTCAGTTCAAATTTATTGAAAATGGGCATCCGGGGTTAAAATGAGCTACATTTTTGAAATATAAAGCGAAATGTAGGGGTTGCTATAGGGAAAAGAAAGGTTGGTGCGAATTTTAATATTTGGATGGGCCCTTATGCAATTTTTATGCATAGAAAATTAAAGTGTACGCCAATCGTAAACGATTGGTATTTGTAACTTTGCTGTACGACGAACTACGGCCGAAGAAAATTCAAGTGGGCCTTTGTTTTTTCCGCAGCTGTAAGCTTTGAAAGGGAAAGCCGATTTATTAAAAATTTCACTGTAGAAATCAATTATCTACTGGGTTTTCATACACAAATTGACAAATGCTGATGAACGTTCAAAATATTGCAGCTAGTATACCTTTCCGGCGATGAGGACCGATTGCTAAGCCTTTTTATGCATAATAGCCTTGAATTCTGGATGTCTGTTCTTATACCAAAGCAAGAGACCACCCTAAAGGACGATGTATATTGTTTATATATCGACCAAGCAATCCTTTTTTTCTGCTTTTGTTCCCCTGTTTTGTACGAAGGCGCAGAGACGTCATTATCAATGATGACTTGCTTCACGGTAGGGGAAGGATTATTTATGAAACTTTTAAAATGCAGAGCTTTCATAACTTGTAAAAAATAATTTAAACCGTTATTTATAATCTCCTTCCAGCTCAATTGCCGCTTGTAAATGCCATTCTGTAAAAGTGCCTCACCTTTGCAAACAAATAATTCAAGTAGTATATGAAAGAAATCTGCATCAACTTTAATTATTTTTCTCAAACATTTAGAAACAAGTCATAATTGAAAGATTCCAAATTTGAGATGTACACAGTAAAAAAAATCAGAAACGTTACATACTTACAGCGGAAAGGTTTCCGAAAGTATAGCGTAACCTACCGATGCTCTACTCGAACTCACGATTTCGGAAACATAACCCATATTTCGGGGTAAAGTATTTACGGGCGAAAGGAAATCTTTATTTGGGACTTCGCGCGCATGCGCCAAGTGCCAAGAGACAGAGGGATAACAGTGAACGCATCTTCCCTAATAGCACAGATGGTCACAAAAGAGTCGCTGTGACCTCACAGAGGGTCACAATTGTCACAGGACTGTCACATTGTAACTTCTTGCACAGCCCGATTATGACCAACAGGGGCCCCGGGCATTGATGAATTTGGGGGTCCCCATCTATAAAATTTGTTTTCATTTTCATAATATTTTGACATATAAAAGAATATTTCAGAACAACATTTGAAACTGGGGGCCCTGGGCAAAGTCCATATTTGCCCATGCGATAATAAGGGTCTGGTAACTTGTGAGTGATGTAACTTCACTGTGTAGTCACTGTGAAGTTTATTTGTGACCAATCACAGGTGACGTCACCGGATGAATACTTAAATAAAACGGATGGATACTTAAATAAAACAGCACATTATCTCCTGAAAATAATTTATGTGGAAGAAAAAAGATTTAAGATTTTTAATTTATATTTATTAATTATGGTATTTTCTCTCCATTTACAAAATACTTCAAAAAAATTTTAAGTTTCCAAAACAAGCCGTACCACAAATAACTTTTGCAGCAGTCAGTTTACTTTTAAAGCAAAATTCGGCCAGAAAACCGCAGCGTCGTGGTACCGTGCTTTCTTCCGAATGCGTAGGTACAGCGTTCGATTCTCGTTGCTAGTCCTCACCGCTCCTTCCGACAGAGTTTGGTGCTGCCATCTAGTTTGAGGTACTCGAAACGCTTCCTCTAGTGCATGTTACTTTTTTCTAAAAACTCATAAAGGTTACTCGTTAATTCGGAAACCTTTCCGAAATACACGGAGAGGTTACTCAATATTTTACCAAAATATACAGAAACGTTACCCATCTTTTCCAGAAACCTTACCTAAAATGCAGGAAAATAGGTAAATATGTTTCCGACATATGCAGAAACGTTTCTAAATACTTTACCCGCATGGTCCTGAAACGTTTCCGCAATTTTAAACTACAAGAGCTGCCCCATTTTTTGGGGCAACGTTTCCGAATTTTTTTACCGTGTACGGTGAATGCAAAAGAGTTTCTTGGTCTACTTCAGTGTTTTTTCTGACATGTCTCTAATCAATTTTGAGATATACTGTTAGCAAATGGATGATTTAAACAATTTAAAAAGCTTTCATACTTTAAAATATTTATTAATGTAAGACTTCAGTTTTGAAAAATACAAACTTGAAGATTTTTCAAATCTCGACGAAATACTTCTTCGAAATTTAGAATATTACAGAAGTTAAATTACAAACGATTAAGAAATGTCTTCGTACACGCGTTAATAATCATTTAAAACAAATGTAAGAGTGTAAAATTAATTTCAGGAATTCTCATTACTCAAAATTACTCAGAAGTTCTTAAAAGCTTCTGCAATTATGGAAATTCTTCATGAACCTAGTTTGTGATCTTAATCTCAGTATTTACCAATTCCATATGAGCTATTATGATTTCCGTTCAATAGACATTAGGTTAATATGTAATTCGGGGGAAAAAGTGCGTTCTACAAAATAAAAGTTACGCAAGATCTTCTGCGCTTACCAATTTTTAAAAATCTCCAGAAATTTCGGATCTCTGGAAACATTTCTTGCTCAAATTTAGAACATTCCTTCCCCCCATCGATCAACGCCAGGATTTCTGCCCTGCTAATTACTCCTTATCAGTGGCGGATCAAATCTCATTTCACAATGAACGGCGTCGGACACAATCGCACATCTATCGAAAATAACTTCAAGCAGCAGCAGCAGCAGCAGTAGTACTCCTCATCTCCGCAATCTTCATTCCAGTTCTACCCCGCGTCACACATCCCTTCTACCTTAATACATTATCCACGTCCATTGCCTCTCTTCATCTCGGATTCCTCGTCTCTCAGAAATTTCACCTTTCCAATTAAAAGTAATGAAGTGTGACCGAGATATCGATTGAAAGGATTGGTGGTGGTAGGGGCGCAGGAGGGGGAGGGGGCAGGAAGGTCCCCTGCTCTCTTTTGCCTGCCCCCTTTTCTGAGAGAGAGAGAGAGAGACAGAGAGCAAGGGGTTTGAGTAGGGAGAGGAATTATCGGTTCTTATTCCCCCGAGGCAGGGCCGAAGTTTCTCAACTTCTCTCTGTTTTCTTGCATGAGTGAGACGGAGCCGTGTGATATTGCGACTGTAGAGATACTTTTCAGGGGAAAAGGTATATATATTCTTCGGGGATTTCTCGAATTTTTATTAATCGCCTTTTAGAGCGTTGAAAGATCTTTCGGCACCGCCGTTTGACTGAGATTTTGAAAACGTATTTTCTTCCCTCCCCCCCCCCCCACCTTTAATTGAAGGCTAGTCGGATTTGGGAAATGAAGATTCACAGATATATCGGGATTAAATAAGTAAAAGTTCGGGATTTTAAGTATTCGATGTGTGCTTGGAATCATTCTCACGGAATTCGTGTTAACTTGACTTAACTATCTTAATAACTTAACTATCGTGATATCTTAACCCTTTATATCTCAATAATTCTAGTTTAATTTAATTGAATTGATTTTTTTTTACTGCAATGTACGGAAACAGATTCAAAACATACAGTTTTTTTTTTTCTCCAGTTTTGCAATTCATTTAAATTTATTGACCGAAATGTGTTTGTTGTAGATTGCAGTAAAACGGTTATTTTCATTTTTGAATTCCTTGATAATATATCAGTAGTACATCAAAGTTTTACTGAAGTGTTTTTGAACAATTTAAACTGACAACATTTTAAAAAATCATGAACATTCTTGCACGGTTGACCAATGTAAAAAGTGTTGCAATAATCAATAGTGCGACTGCTGGAGGACAAAATATAGTTTCGTGTTGCAATATTAATTAAATATCACAAACTTTTCAATTTTTAAATATTTTTTTATCTTATCCTCATATTGTCCTATAAAAAAAGTCATTCTAATATTTTCTCATACGCTAAAACTATTTTCACAGCTTTATGCTGCAGATATGTGTTAGATTCAGCACAGTAACTTCAACGTTTTTAGACAAAACAAAACATTTATTTTACAAAACGTACAACGTATCTTACAATTACCGTACTTCGTACATATATTTTTAAAGCACTTCTAATTTTCTAATCATTTTTAAGTTCCATTTCTTATCCGTTGCCATTTCTGAATTGCTATTGTGATTACCAAAAACCATGCTCGTGTTGTATATGTTTGATAATAAAATAGCGCTTACATGTGCAAGAGGCTGATGCCAAAATTTGAAAGAATGACACTGAACAATCTGTTACCTTAAACGTAGATAAACAATTCGATGAATTAATACAATGCTAAAAAGTACTTATTTTTAATAGCACAAGAGCTCCGGTAACATTCACTCTACAGGAAGATTTGTATAAGTTAGAGCCTTAAAATAGTCTTGATTGATTCATTTGAAACAACATTCAGAAGAAACCCAGAATAAATTCATCCAAACATCCAGATATTAAATTTTCGACATCCCTCTACAAATAAACGACTGCAATAATCGCATAATTTTAAAATTATAAACGAAATGTGCTTGTAATTTGAAAAATCCAAATGTATAAGTTGACTTGGTAAAGTTTTGAATCCAAAATGCTTTGCATTACTTTTATGACGATTGTTTTGCAGAGAAAAGGTACATAAATATAAAAACAGTCAGTCGTAGGACTGCACGTCAGAAGTGAAATCTTCTTATCAAGCTTTCTCAAATTTATATTTATGCAATTAAACAGATTTTCAGACATCATTGTATTTTTATTAACAACAAAAAAAAAACATTTATGAACATTCATTCACATTTTTATACATTAGAAATTCTTCGTAAAATTTTTTTTAATGTTTTTTAAGGCTGTAAGGGTATTGCACATTTATTTATGATATTCTCACATTTTCACATATATTTTACGTTTCTACACATTTAAACGCAATTTTCGCTGGGGATTGGAGATGTTTGATTTTTTTTATTTAATTACATTTCAAATTCCGCGCTCGATTTGTTTATACAGTTAAAATTTAAAAAGAGAGAGGGCCGCAACATGACGCAGTTGGTATATGCGCACGGTATACATCAACAATACACATTTTCCTACACGTGTAGGATTTTGTTCGATTAAGTTAATTTGTACGTGAATTTATTAAGTATTAATAATTATGAACTTATGTTGCAATGAACAGTAATCTTATGTATTTCTAATGAATGATGGATTTATAATTCAAACGCACTGTAGTATAACACTTATAATTCAAATAATGTACAGAATATAATTATTAACTCTGTTCACATTACCAAATTAACTTTATTGCCCAATAGCTATACAGCTATCCAAATTGAGTACAGTTTTTTAAATAAATAACCGAAAATTAAAGCACCTACCCAGCTAGAAAATGTCTGCACTTCTTTTGTAAAAACATATAGATTGTACATTTCAATTTGTACATAAAAAGTGTAAATTTTTGAATTTTTTGAAAGTATACACTTGTTGTGCAAATCATATGCATTTTTTATGCATAATAAAACAAAAATTTACGCATTTTGAAACGATTTTCAGAAAAATCTCAAAAATCTAATTAATTTTTTTTTAATCCGACGCCTAACTATAGTTGTATGATCGCCTATCATGTCACCAAATTTCATCTTTTTCGCTTAAGTCGTTATGACGTTATGTGCGAAGAAAAATTTACGCAGTTTGAAACAATTTTCGGGAAATCTCAAAATTTAATGAATTTTTTGAAAATTCGAAGCTTATAGTTTAAGTTGAGAGACCACCTATCATGTCACCAAATTTTATTTCATTCCCTTTAGTCAGTTTTACGTGATGTGCGAATAAAAAAAGCGTCACTAACAGAACGACAGACACACTATCTTTTTCTTCTTTGATGCTCGTACTGGGGTCCCAAATGCTTAAAACGGATAGAAATTGCAAATTTTTTAATACCAAGTAGTGTATAGGCAAAGTCTAATTTTATTTATTTAGATATCTACATAAAAGTTCCTATTCCGAATTTGAAACAACAATCAATTCAAACTTTTGTCAATTTATCTCGAGTCGAACTCGTCTGGTTGTTAGAACGCTCGCCTACCACGCCTTGGGTCTATGGTTCGATAACAGTCGCGAAAGAAGCTCGAAGTTTTTAGTATGATAAGTGGTGGCAGCACTAAAAATCAGAGGAAGAAATCTCAGAGACGACGTCATGATCCCAACTTTTAACCCAAAGTACTTTTCCCCCCATATGTATATGAGCTTGACGGTCGCACGAATTCAGGTGTTTCTCTCCATCCCGAAAGTGCCCAAAGCGCCTAAAGAAGTTTTCACTTCAAAAATTAATCTTTAAATCACTAAGGTCATTATACTTTGAGAATCATTTACTACGATTTACGCTTATAAGTTTTTGTCATCTTTTCAATGCATCTCCTTCCTTCATGACTTGCTGAATTTAGGATATTAAGATGCAAAATATGGTTGAGTATTTTTTTTTTTTTTTTGTGGCCATGTGAGACTGCAAAAGAAGAGTTAAAAAAAGAATAAGAAGCGTGTAAAAATGTAAGATGGTATTATAGAGATATTTTCAGATAATATTTAGTTTTATCTAATACTGGAGTGATTATATTGAGTATTAAGTATTGAACTGAAAACAAAGGCAAATACATAGAGATATATTATACTGCAGAATACGGGATAATGAAATCCTTTTTTAAGATGAAAAGTGTGCAGCTTAGTAACATTCTTTTTAATTACATTACTAATATCTAAGTTATGAAAGTGTTTAGACACAATTATTGTATTTGTAGAATTATAAAGGAAAGCTTACAATGGTGATCATCCTTGTGCAGAAATTTTCCAATATTTTACTATTGACTGGAGGAAATAAAATTAAATATTATTTTAACAGGTTGAATAGTTTTTATAATTCTTTTAAATAGTTTCTATTCGAAAAGAGTATTTCAATTATTTTTGAACGTCTAAAATTATTGTTAATTTTAGCAGCGACAAGAAAAGGACGATATCTTGTTTTCCGGTCTTGTAGGATTTTGTGATATTCACATTGCCAAAGGGTTTCAATAGTTAGTTGTAACTCTTCATTTGTCGGTTTTAAACTTACATATTGGAACACATGAAATTCGAAAAGAGTTTTTTATTGCATATTTTAAATAGAAAAGGGAATTTAAAAGACATGTGTGTTTGCTTTTTCTTGTGCACACCAGAGAATAAATATGCAATAATAAGGAAATTCACATGAATTTTTATGTTAGTCAAATGATTCCCAATGAAATATTTTTATGTTTTATTAAAATGACCGGTCCAAGAAAGTTTAATAGAAATATTTTGCTTCAAAATTTGTCGGATATATTGCCAGAAGCTCAATAAGCAGAATTATATCAAAAATATAAACATTACCGAAAGGTTCTAGTAGCAAAAACGTATGTAATATGCACAATAACATTTATTTTATCATCGATACAAATTTTTATATTTAAAAATGTGTATTGTGAAACATCTTACTCGTTTAACTGACATGAGTCAAAGTTACTCAATTCGATTAAAATTTAAACTACTTCTTTACTTTCCAATACATGGGATTCCTTTTCATTAGTCGAGAACTTAATAAGAAAATTAGAATTCCAAGCATACTTTCCCAGACAAATGACAGCCATCTTAAGATTTTAGACTAATCTATTCCTCTTTTTTTCCATCAATGAGCTAATTTAACGAACCATGTTAGATTCCAGAAAAGGAATATGGCATTGTTCTCTTCCAGCTGTCATTCTCCCTAACAAAAACCTTAATTTCATTCTGATAAGAGGAAATAGAAAATTCACCATCCCTGTAAACCCGTTCTCAGAGCTCCGAAATTCTGAATACATTTGAATGGCTGCGATCTACTGTAATGGAATTACTCGCACACAAGGCGAATACAATGTTTGATAACATTTCAATTTTAATTCAATTAAGGAAAAATCTCTGCCTTTCGTACAAGATCCAAATTCAATTAGTACGTGAAGCAGCTACTGCTTTCATTTCTTTTCTCAAATTAATTGGTTCTTTTGTTGTTATTATTTATTCCCCCTGCGTTTGAAGACCGTAAATCCATTTCATAACAGTGAGACGTTCCTACAAAGAATAAGCAAAGAATGTAACTCAATTAGTGAATTTCCTACAGCAGTCGAACTTCCAATTTTTAAAGTGTTGATATGCATAAAGATAAACGGAAGCAGGGGGAGGGGGATGGAAAATTTTGCCTTTTCTACTTTTTTCCACCTTCCCGATTCTTATGACAGGAATTGGCTTCCTGCCAGATTGGCCTATTGCCAACCACCAGAAGATGCTACTGACCTGCGTGTGTAAAAATATATGTGCATATAGATATATCTGTATGTACACAAACATGCAGTATGGGGATATATATCTATACAGATACAAGCTCTGATGCCAAAATCCCTTGTTGCTTCCCTCTGTACCTTAGATTGCAAAATGTTCTTTGAAATCTTATTTCTCCAAAGCTTTGTTTTTCCGCTGGGTTTTGTTCTCTGTTTTCAAGTCCCCCCATCTTCTCTTTTATTGTATTCTTTTTCTGAATAGCGATGAAGTAATATTGCGTGTAGCTCTTGAAGGATTGGAAAAAAAAAGTGACAGCTGGCTGCATTTTGGGGCAAGAAAGGAGAGATGGAATACGAATGAGAACATGACATTTGTGAGTGAAAAAATTAAACTAGAAGCTGTTTTCATTTGCGCCGTTATTATGTCTGAAATGTGACACATATATATTTTTGGACTGGTTAATTATTTAATACATAAATTAGTAGCTCGTTGAGATTTAAATTTGAGCAGCTAGGATGATAGTAGATTTGGGATGAACTTCAAGATTAGTTTACATTTTGCATGCATTGAGATTAGTAGATATAAATAATTTACAAGGCTATATACTTCAAAATAGCACAGATGTCTCTGACAGTCCAATATATCTCTACATTTTCAAGAGTAATGCATAGCTCGGGGCAATTTGAATATTGCCGAACATTGAATCCTGCCTGTATGTTAATGCAGGATGTATTTGCAATTGAAACTTTTTTTTTTTTCCTGAGCAGGTCTCGCCATGACCGAGTGAATAAGATACTCAAAATGGTATACAGTTGAAGTGTGAAGGTCGAGTGTTTTGGTCTGGTGTATCGTGTGTTGTCGATCCAACAGTCTGATCGACAAGGTCGAGTTTTGGTCGTATTTTTCCAGGTGTAACGAGAATATGCGATATAACGCATTAGAAAGTTCTCCGATCAAGACACCGCACAGAACCGAAAGCCAACCTGGCGATGGAGCTGAGCGCTAAAAGGAACTGCCGCCAAATAAATCGCCAGATTGTAAAAATGGAAAGAAACGTTGCGCTTTATATGTGTATGTTAAAATTTAAATGTGAAACGCCACAGGGGGATGAATAGAGATAAAATGTAACCTATGCAAAATTATTAAAACCTCGTGGGAGCGAAGAAAACTAAATGTATTCTCAGAATAAATGCACCAACAAACTGTTGCAAATGCTAAGCCAAAGTAATTTAAGAAACAGTTAGATAGCATTATAGATAGATGGGAGATTTAAAAATGGCAAAGAGTATTAAATTTAGAATAGGTAAAGGGAAATCAGAAGTAATTATAAATGTGTAATTAACTGTATGAAAATTAATTATAAATATGTGATTAACTGCATCACAGCCCTGGCGTAGGTTTGCCAACGTAATAGCGCAAAGTAAATTATTTCCCGGGCGTGAGTTCTAGAAGTTACTCAGCTTCCGTTCCTCAAAATAATTTTTTCCTGCATGTGTATGTCAATGTAAATGTGCGTGCAGATGTATTCAGAAAAAAATAATTAAATCGAAAAAACCCTAGTATAAAAGCTCTCTCTGATAACTTATTAAATTAGTATGTTTAGCTAATTTTGCGATTTTAACTATCCTTATACTTTAATTCATGGTCTTTGACAGTGGTCTCCAGATTTATGAAGTTTCAGAGCTAATGCACCATTTCGAAATCCTGCTGCGAGCTACCACTCAAAAGAATGACCAACTTTTCTAAAAGTTAAAGCGTTTTTGGTAGAAAAAAGTGTTTCTTGTCATCAGTGCCCCATGACACGAGCGTCAGCTCAGTAGCGGTCGTATTCACCAAGTACTTGACACTCGAGTTAACCCACCAAAACGAGAGTCAGATGTCGAATGGATGTACATTGGATGCCTGTTTAACGTCAGAAGAGGTTAACACGGGTGTCAAGTTCTTGGTGAACACGACCGTAGATAAATCAAGGTTAGCCAGCAGGAGCACTAACACGATCTACCAAGCATCTCCCCGCGAGCTACTATAGTAGCTCGCGATTGACAATTTGGCGATCACTAGTCGAAGATTAACATTTCTCATCAAAGCTTTGTAGACATTTTCAACAAATAATATAAATGAAGTAGATGAATTTTGATTTGCTGTCCAAATATTGACAGGTCTTTGTAATAAACCAGAAAGACCTAATACAAATCACCGATAAACTTAACTGTGCAAAGTTCCGAACTATAACACAACAAACACACACAGGTTCTCTGAACGTCTACTAAAGTTCAGAAAACGTCTTCTGAACGTTAATAGACGTTCAGAGAACCTTCGTGTGTTTGCTGGGAAACTATTTCATTTTTCCAATAATTCACAGCACGAAAGAATTAAAAAGGAGATTATAATTGTCCTTGCCGCCCGTGTTAAGCAAACTGCAGAACTAGAGACAGATTTTGAAACGTTTTATTTAGTTCACACTGTGTGTCAATTCTTGTAATAACTTCCGAACCTCGAAAGCATGGTAGAAGTCCAATGGAAAAGTATCAGTATTTCAGATTTACAACTAACGTGTATGCGTGTCTACCACGTTTTATGAATCATTTAGATATCAATTGTATAGCATGCGTTTACTTTGCATTCACAAAATTTAATTTATTTTTACGAAATTTTTAATGAAACTGTTTACTGAAAAAAATTATACAGGGAATTCTAACGACATCAAAATAGGCTTTTATTCCTTAAATATTGATCGTAGACATGTACAATAAATTACGAAGTTACGTTAAAAAAATCAGAATTTTATGGCATTGATTAAAATTTCCAACAATTTAAGTCTGAATAAATGCAAAATTTAAATTTTCATGCAGACCCGTATAAAAAGTTACGAGCTAGTAAACTATGCAACATACATTAATTAATTTGGTGATGTCCGAAAATTCAGCGTTTTATCATAAAAAGGCTCACAGATATGTTTAAGCAAAGCGGGTAAAGTTCTGCACAATATCAATAACAGGAAAAGTATTGTATATCTGTTAATTCGTTGCTTTATGTTTCCAAATTTGATTACAGCCCCTGAAACTTGATCTTCCGATATACTTTTTCTCCTTGAGATTTATTTGAATAAGTCAACATATATTTGTTTTTGTATCGCTAAGCCGTTTTGTGATGAAAGGTTGAATTTTTTTTTGATTGCCAAATTAATGTATGGAACACATTTTACTAACTTAGATTTTTTTTTTTGTACGGAGGTCGTATAAAATTTTAAATTTCCTTGTATGTATTATTGAAATTCACGTATATATTATTGATGAGTTTGAGCTCATTCTTAAAGTAAAGCGTTAAGACTTTTATTCTGAGTCCACACAAGCGAGAAAGATACTATATCAGAACCTATAAGCTCGATCTTCAAGCTATTTGATAACAATAATGCAGTTATTTTATAGCTAGGATATGACAGCTTTATCAACGGGATCGAAGTTGTGAATAAAATGCAGTACAAGCATCCAACATTTCTTCTGTTTCTCTAGAGTCAGGAACAACATATATTTATCAATAAACAGACAAATGTACGACCTCAAAACGAACTGAACAGGAAACCATTGCTCTGATATATCTTCAGAGGTTCAGTGCCTACTAAGTGGTCTTCCTCCCGCAAATTTTTATAAAATAAGTACGATGCATCGTTTTAAAATCATCTTACAGGAAATAAATGAGACAATTCTCGTAAATTCAAACCTGAAAGCAATAGTGAATCACAGAACTAGAACCTGATTCTTAATTTCATTGAGCCTGTCTTATCTCAGGCTCAACCTGATATCACTTAGCACATGTATCACTTAATTCAATAGTATTTAAGCTTTTTGGATATTTGATACTAATTTCGACATAAAATATTGCTAGACGCACTACCATAATAATATGAAATATTTTAGAGTAATTTCTTTTTAGTTGCTACAACTTTTTTCAACCTCTGTGACATCTAATTTTATTCCAGTTTTTAAAAAAAGTTTTTTAAATAGCTATATGAAAGTAGTTTAGTCTGTATATAGAGAAGTTAAAGAACAAACTGCATATAAATTGCATAATCAGTATATACAGATAAAAATTAAGAAACATTATTAAAATTTGCTCTTTATATATCGAAACAAACTATGTGACTTGTTGCAAAGCTGAGTGTTTCAATAACTTTTTTTTTTTTTTTTTTTTTTTTTTTTTTTCAAACAAGAGAAAATATTAAAAATTATCAGTCTAATGAAACTCCACATGCATCTTATAGTATTTTGAAACGGAGGAAAAACATGCAAGAACAATTTAAACCCATCTTTTTTTTAAATTTTATTTTAATGCACTGTGTTTAAACTGCGGTATAAACCAACATGGTTTGAAACAGACAATCGTGTTAATATTTTATATTATGTAAATTTATTTTCCATTTTCCATATTTGTATCTCATTAGCGATTTATTTAAGTAATCATTAGCTTATTTTAGCTTGTTGACATTTTAAATAAGATTTGTTTTCTTTTCTAAATGGGACTATACATACATGTTTATGAAATCGATTTACAGAAAAAAAAAAATGTCTTACAGTTATGTAAATAATATTTTTTAAAAACAAATATTTCAATCGATAAATTAATTTAATGCGCAGGACGAATTTAATGATGTGTCATTTCTTACGATCTGTAAGTAAAACTAATTTTTATATTATCTCTGCACAGAATTGTAAGTGAAGATTTTTCATTATTATTATTATTATTATTATTTTATATTTAGATTTTAAATTATTAATTACCTAAATAAAATCGAAGATTTAAATATTCATATCCATGTGTTTTTTTGGTATTTCCTTTTAATATCATAAAATATTCTCAGTGCCCTTTTAATTCTTGTACGTTTACAGGCTGACGGCAGTAATCCCCCACCCCACTCAAGAAAATGTGAAGTACCGAGAATTAGCAAATTATGGTAGGCAGTCAAATGTCTAAAGTGTTGAACAAATTTTACAGCTTGCAAGAATAATACTAGTTATATATTTTTCTTTTAATAGAAAATAACGAAAAAACAAACGAATGCATTTTTTTTTCGGTTTCAAAAAGTATTTTGTAAAATGTACTTCTGTACCCGATTTCAAAGATCGTGAAAGCTTTTAATTTCGGCATCAGGAGGTTTGCAAAGCTGCAATATAACATGTCATCACGGAGTAATTCTTCTGTGTATATATGCGCGCGCGCGCGCGTGTGTGTGTGTGTGTGTGTGTGTGGGTGGGTGGGTGTGCGTGTGCATATTTAATAGGTAATGATTTTTTAATTTGTTAAGGATCAAACTGTTAGTAAATAAGTTGATCATTTTACGAGAATTGCAATAAATTAAAATCCTTCGCTGATTTAGAATACCATATATTAAATAAAAAGAAATTTTATGAGCTAGCAAAATAAATTACCATTTCACAATATTATTATTTCTATTATGTTTTCGTATCATGCAACATTCCAACTTTTTTCATGTCGTAAGCTTCACGGTATCATCATTATTATAAAGAAAAAACAACTTTTACAGGTTGGTTTAACAGCTTGTCAAGCAAATTAAATAGATTCTTCCCCTAAACACTCTATGTTATTTATTTATTTATTTCTAAAATTAAAAAGTCTTAACATATTCATTTAAAAATGCATCTATTTTTCAAACGCATTTATCATTTACCATATATGTATATCAAATATAATTTTAGAGCGAATATATATATATATATATGTGTGTGTGTATGTGTATTACATTCTTATTGGAAATATTGTTATATGTAAACAGCAAACAGAAAAAAAAAACTAGTAATCTTTTGTTTGATCTGCCACTTAAGAAGGTAAACGTAGCATCATTATATTTATACTATATTAAAATTTTCCAAAATAGATTATTACCTGTTACATGTTTCAATCCATTTCAAGTCAACAGATGGCAGCACTCAATCAACTTAACTGGTAAACTTGCCTTCGAAAAAATTTAAATATTTCATAAAAATCTTTAAAATGTTACGCACGAATTCATATATATCTGAACGATAATAAAATAATAAAAACTAAACGAGAAAAACATACTTACGATAACTAAAGTTACTTTTACAAAAATCCTGAGTTTCAGAATTTATGCTTTGTACTTTATTTTATCTGCTTCAGTTTATTTAGTACTCTGCTTTGGTTTATTTAGATATATAAAAAGATTTTTAAAAAATGCACTTTAATAATTTACTAGCAATAGTATAAATTTCAAAATTCTGAAATAACTACGGAGAAACTGATAATTTGAACTCTCTTTTTTCTTTCTTGAATGTCATATGACAGTATAGACGTCATAGTTCTTCTTATCTTATCCATTTATTTATTTATTTATTTTTATACTTACGGAAAGTTTTGATTATCGCAAAATAGTGTGAGGTACAGTTTTACAGTTCTGTTATTTCAAATGATAATTCATTTTTCTCTTTTCAAAAATTTCATCAAATATTTTTTTTCTTGTCCCCCCTTCCAATCAGAGTTAATTTTAATATGCATTGTATAGGGAATGAATTGTTGAATGTGAAATTTCTACTTTTGTAAATTATAAATATAATTAATGAATAATAAATCATATGTTTGTGTTGCCCAAAAAGTAATTACTTAATTTTAAATAAAATTGAAAAAAGTAAATTTACAAGATGTTTTTAATTACAAACAAGCCGTGCGCAAACCTAGGATTCATATTTGCTACATTTTGAAGTAAGAATTTTACAGGTAATTTTTTTTCTTCCATAAAAGATGCCCACCGTCCCTCTTTTCTTCAAGTATACCCTCCTTGGGGGCTAATATTAAAATTTTCTTGAATTTGATTTTGATATATTCTTAAGTGTTAAATTTTATAGCAAGAATTTTATAGATGTATCTGTTTTTAAAGATTACTTGGGATATGTTAAAAGAATATTTCGGGTATTAATTTTTATAAAAATCTGTCTAATCTAAGACTATGTTTAACAACTACTGTATGTGATAAACCTGGTTTTTGTAGTTTCAATAGTTTGGCCAAGGCGAAATATTGGTATACGAAAAATCGCAACTACGTTTTGACCAACCCAATATTATTTCATATTTCCTTTTAGTTTTAGGTAATTTTTAAATTTTATCATAATCATGTAATTTAAATATTAACACTGTAAACTAGTGAATATTGGGCATTCTTATGAAATTTACCTTTTCGTGGTTTTGCATGGTTTATGTGTATTATTTGTTTGTGTGCTATGGAAAGCCCGCATGAGGGGCATCTGCCTAGGAAGGTGTCTTGGGCGGGGAACTTTACTTCAGAACGTACCTAACACGTTATTCAAGTTACATCCAGAGTAAACCGTCCCAAACTGCAGACCGGCAGCTGCACGATGGGCGCAAACCCAGGGCCTTCACAAATGTACCATCTACCACGTGTAGTGCCTTTTCCGCTCGACAGTGGTGGGGGTCTAGCATTATTAATGTGCATATTTTAAAATATTAAAAACTTATAAAGCAGGGACGCAGATTTCATTTTACTCTTATTGTCTGAACTATCTTTCAAAGCGTTTGCTTGCTCAGCAGATCACTAACTAGTTGAAATAAAGGAAGCAAAACTGAATAATACAAAATGAAATTTACACTCGAAGAAAAGTTCAAATCAATATAATGTTGAAATCAGTATAAAATGATGATTTCACAACCTATTTGAAATTACATTTGCAGAAATAGATTGAAAAGTTACGAGTTTATGTATTTATTAATTAAAAATACCCCAGTATTAGCTCGCATTCAAGGCATAAATTAAACATATCTCAAAATTATGTTTTTACAGTGCATTCTATCACACATATTTCTCTTTACAACTGCTACTGAGCAAACATTCTCAAAAGCAGCAAGATATTTTATTACAATAGTAAATAACTACGTATTACAAACATAGTACCTATTGCCTTCTTTTAAATACATTTAAGGTGGATACCTATTTAGAAAATGGAAATTTCGAAAAAAATCCGTTTTCTGTTTTTGGTTTAGCATTAAGCTAGATGTATTAGCCTTGTAAATCAGTTTCAAATCTGTTCCTAACTTGCTTCAGCTTAAGTTACAGGAAGCTTAATACTGATTATTTTATGATTAAAGGCTAAATTTATATTTATTTATTTTTTATTTTTTTAATATGTGATTTTTATGATTATTCTTTAATGCAAACATCCTAACTCAAAAAACTATTATAGTAGTGATATGAAAGTTCGGTAAAATACTCTAAGGGAGTTGCTTTAGAGAATGATCAGCTTATGTCAGAGAAGCTTAAATATTTCATCATTGTTATTTGAAGTAATGTATTGTCATATATTTTCATGATTTTTCTGCACCTATAAACGTTAATTTCTCTTAATTTGAAATAAGATAGTTAAAAGTATGAGAGCAGTTTTGTCCCCCAAGGAAGTTTCAAACGTCTAAATAAAGTGGCAAAAATGGTAAAATGTATCCCTATTTAAATTCCTATTTTGATATTCTGCAAAAGTTCTGTTTCATAGAAAGTTTTATTCAAGTCATTTGTGTAAAATTTAAAATATTTCAAATGTACATATCTTAACATGATATTCACAGTTTTTAAATGCAGGGTATTTAAAAATTAGTTGGGGAAAAAGAATGATATGTTGAATGTAATTTACAGGGAAAAAATTAAAGTGTACATTGTTGTAAGATTGAAAAATAGTCTACTTTCAACAGTATCTCAAATGGTCGTTGTGACTTTCAACATTATCTCAATGGTCGATGTCCATGGCACAGTGGTTATGCCACTGAAAATGGTAGATGACCGAAGTGTGAAGGTCCCGGGTTCGGGTTCCATCGTGCGGCTGTCGATCTAACGGTCTGGAGTTTTGGTAGGTTTTCTCCAGATGTAACATGAATACGCGTTAGAACCCCTTAGAAAGTCCTCCTGCCAAGGCACCCCTCCTTGGCAGATCGCCCTAGTGTAGCGTTGCCATACTCATACACAATACAATACTTCTTTCCGTAACTCTGCAAATGCCCCATTCGAAAAATTAGTTCTTGCCACAGATTTGTTATCATGTTTCCTTCGATCAAATTAATTACAGTGCAGATTCTTGATTTTAGTTCAGGAATGGACGCAGAAAAAACCGCAGTGTACGCTTTATTCTTTGCACAACCCCTTATAATGAAATTTACCGGTGAAAGATCTTGTGCTGGCCATTGAATAACACCTCCTTGACCAAACCAAACTGATACCTCAGCATTGAGGTTGTGATCGAGAGGTTGAGATGTAACAGCGTTTTGATAGTGACAAGGAGCGCCAGTCCGTTGTAAAATGTAACCTCCTGGCATTTTTTTTCTTTGGTGGTTGGCAAGGAAAATCTGTAGCTTACCCGGGTAAATAATCCCGTGGCACCTAACGCCGTCTTTTAATAAACTTAGGATATAGTTTTACTAATATACTTTCAATTGGTTAATTTCGTTTAATATTTCAGAAATTCTTAGCTTAAGAAATCGTCCAACAAATTTGTAGACATCTTGTATATTTTTCAATATAACAGATACATTTAACTAGGAAATCTTTCAAATATTTAAAAAATCCACTTTGAACTAGGCAACCATTTAACAATCAATTAACTAGTACATTAAGTGGCAAGCAAATAACAAGTACATTAAAAAATCCATCGAGTTATACCTTCACTAAAATATAACTAAATCTTCTAGTTTTCTAGCAGTACATTTCATTCTCCTCGCAGCATCATCTGAGAATTTTTCCACTGCACATTCTATCACTGAATTCTTTTGTGCAGCCACGGGGCTTTTTGCCGTTCTTTACAAAGTGTTTGAAAAGATCTAAAGAAGAAAGTATGTATCGAGATATCAGTCTATTATTACAGAGTCCGCTAATGGTCAGTTTCTCGGAATCCCAAATTTTTTATTTGGTTCCTGTTCGGAAGATTCTTGGCGTATTTAATAATGGTGTCAGCATCATAGGACTTGTGCTCTAATGATCTCTCTCATCGCTTCTTAGGTTTTCCTTTTTCTTACACCCAAATTTTTCTGTAACTTTTTTTCAAGAAAAATTATCTGCATTAGGTTGCACAAACTTGGTATACTTCTTGAAAGTCGCGTGACTTTTAAAGTACAGTTCTTGTTATGTGCAGAGTAAAACAAGGTTTTTTTAAGCTTCCCTAGTCTAGTATTCTAATGTTAACTGAAACATTTATACACCATTTTCATTGTATCCCCCCAGAAGGAGAAAATTCATTTTAAAAAAAGCTTTCCAAAATATGTTAATCGTTTAGTTTAAATTAAAAATATTTTTATATCGCTAATTGAGTGACTTTTAATAGAAGTACTTCAACATTTCACCACATAATGGGTAATAATCACCACATAACAACATTAGCTGCAACCTTGCTATGGAGAAACTTTGCACCATAAATTGGTGCTTATACTGATCAATAATCCGAATCATGGTGAAACGTTTCTAAATAGGAAGGTTGCAGCTAATTTAGTGTCGCACCATTTTATGGTGAAATGTTGAACTACTTCACTTAACAATGTATGTTTTCGAGCTTTCAAATGTATTAAAACAAAGCATATGCTTCTGTTTCTAATCATTTTTATTAAATCTTCAAAAATAGTGGCTATGGAAAAAATGCTATTGATAAAAGTTTTTTTAATCTACCTTCCTTTTCCATTTTCATATGTTTTAGCATTTGTTGCCTAATCTCATAAATTACATTCATATGTCTGTTCAGTTGCATTCAAAAATTTTACCTAAATTTAAGCAGGGTTCACACTTTATCAATGCGTCTTTAAAAGCAGTAAGTAATATAATACTATTGTCATGTAACGGTAAAGATTTGTTTCTTACATAAGGAAATTATTTAGTGTAAAACCTTTGCAAATTTATAATAACGTTATTCATGTTCATTGGGGAGGGGGAGGAGCGAAATACAAATAAGAAGGCTGGTGTCCATTCTGATCAAAATATTCATCAATAAATTTATCGAATTATTTTTATAAGCATTTATAAGGTGACACATACATAAGCATTTATGTATTTTTCCTCCCTGCCAAAGAGAGCAGCTCACGTTACGTTACTGATAGTGAATATTCAGGAAGACTTACGAAAATGTCTTTCTCTGTACGCTTTAGGTACAGATGTACACTTTTTATTACACCTAACTTTATATTTTCTTTCCGTCAAAATTAACATTCGCCAAATTGGATTTTATTGATTTTACTACTTGCTTAAATCATTAACTAAAACTGTTGCTTTACTTAATAAATAGAGTTAAAAAAATTAAGTGTCCAAGTAAACGAAATAAATGCACTATTTGCAACCAAACTTGAGATATAGTTAGTTGTAATTACGACACAAACGTGCTGAAATTAAATACTGCGTAGTGCTAGTTATAAGTTATTTTTTCTAACGGCGAGTACTTGCGGATTAGGGATTGTCCTTACAACGGCCGAAGGTGTTGCCACTTATATGGGGCACCTAGTAGGTGACCAACGTCGCCCGTATGAAGGGACGGACATGGCAACCACGCCGCCGCCGGAGTTGAACCCGAAACCGGAGTACGGTGCTAGTTATAAGTAACTACAATCAAAACTTGAGAGAAAATAGAAGAAAGATTTTCAGTTATAAATTGTTAAGAAGTTTTCATTTATTTCAAAAGAAGCTGCTTAGAAATATTTGATAATATAATGAAATTTGTGGGTAACCTGAATGAATTATCAGAATCCAGCTGCACCATTTTTGTAAGTATACCAACAGTTTACTAATGCTATTCTTCCTAATGCTATTCCTATTCTTCTTAAGCAGTGGAAGAAGGCAGCAGGTCGCCTAATTACATTATATAGGAGTGAAAGCATGCTTTCACATTGTAAATATAAATTATACAATAAATACAAACTTAAATATCTGAAACACAAAGATATATGTAAGAAATTTTTCGAGTTACAGGCGGTTATCTTTTTGACATTCATCTTGGATTATTCTTTTGGCTAACTGGCTGCGAAGAATATTTACCGAAGAATATCAGTTTTCCTAAAAGTTTTAGCCTAATATTCTAAAATCTACATATTTGAATCGTTCAAAAAAGATATTATATAAATTCCTGATGAGATAGCAGGGAAAAAATTCACTTTCTTTTCGTTGCCAAACTAAAGGAAAACATCTTACGAACACAGCATGTATCATTGTAACAAACATACAAAACCTTGAAGCAAAACTAACCAAAATATTTTCATTGGTATTTATGTATAAAATACCAATTGAAGTGAAAAATTCCAGTACCTCACATCACTAATTTGTTTTGGCGATTTTTAACATTGCTGATAAATTATATGGCTTAAATGATTAGATATATACATAATGTATGACATTTTAGCTCTTTATTTATTGTTAAAAGTTTTGTCGTGCAGTGTTCAGAAATATACCACGTAAGTGGTGTCGTGGGTTACGAGCCTTTTTATATTATCTTAATAACGGGTTCGATTGCGGATTTCAGTTCTTTTCCGTTCTTCGCAGGAGATAACACTCGCCACCTACTGAGTGCCCAACTAAAAGATATTCAATACTTTGTACTTAAGTTGTGGTGAAAGACAAGCGGTCAAATGCCCAACCTTAGTTTAAATAAAAGTTTTTTTAAATGTACACCCAGCATTTTATTATAAAATACAATAATGGTACATGATATCAAATTTTTATCATGTCAAAGCTCTAAACTATGCACACACAGATGTATATATATATATATATATATATATATTTATATATAAATATATTTATATATATATATATACATATATATATATATATATATATATATATATATATATATATATATATTATATATATAATATAGTATATATATATATATATATATATATATATATATATTATATATATACGTATATATATATAATCTATATACAGATATGTATATGTATGTTGCACTACAAAAGATAGCAATAAGGAAAAAAAAGCCATATTTATTTCTCGGCAAATTCCATCTATTTTTCCTTAAACCTTCACACATTTACAGTATAATCCTATACCTCTTTTGCTGGACTGAAAATGTCTTTTGTACCTTTTTTGGACATTGTGTTTTTATGTGGTCTTTTTTTTCCTCCCCCGGGGTGAATATCCATCTTTTACGGGAGGTTCATCAAAAGATTCGAAAGCTAAAATGGAATTTCGAGACTCGCCGAACCCACTTAATGGTCAGTTTTGTCATAAATCCAAGAACTTTCGTCTATTATTTCAGTCTTAGGGGGCTTTTGCTTGCAAGAAAAAGAACAGGGAATCCCCATGAAGAATTAATGCTTTATAGTCAAGTATTATACACTAAATAACGCTATGTGTAAAGTTAACTGGATGTGATAAAACTGACTAAAGTAACAATATTTTATCTCAGTACGTAAATCTGTGGCTATACAAGATGTTCAATTTTAAAACATAATTTGAGAATTTTATAACGCTTCAACCACACGTTGTTTGTGTTGTTAAAGTGAAGTTTTGATGTAAGAATCTGTATTTTGCACGCCAACTGTCTAACAAAAGTATACATTTACTCTTACTCACACAGATTTTTGAGAAATTTTAAGAAATCCCAAAAATTTAAGTTAAATAAAATTATCAATCAGTCAGATTATTATTTTTTAAAATATGCTTAAAAAACTTAAAGGTTACATGTGTCTGCATTTGGCGATAGATTTTTCAAGATTTTTATTTAAAATAGACTGTAATATTTTCTATCGACTGTTGTAAATCAATAATCTTTCTAATACATTTTGTTAAACAGTAATGGCAAACAACAATAATACTCAGTTATTAGAGAACAGTAATAATGCACGTTGTGAGTATAAAAATAAATATTAGTAGGTTAAAATGCCATTTTTGTTTTATTTATTTACTTTTTAATATGCATTGTGCGCAATTATCGAAAACAGGCTCTATATGTCTTTTTGCAGGCTTTCATATTTAACAGAAAACTAAATTACAGCCATACTTAAAATAAAGTATGTGAATTAATAAAAACTATGCGTAAGTAATAAATTTTAGAGACGAACATATTTTTACACGTTCGATTAATATTTTAATATATTTATCAATCAACAAAATTATGCTGTACAGGCTAAGGTGACAGTTTGTACTCTGAAAATATTTTCTTAAAAAAAGAAATTTTTTAATACTTATGAAACTTTTAATACTTATGAAAGAAAATTAATCAATTTTTCTTTCATACTGTTGGCGACGCTAGAATATTAAAAGCAATGAAAAATTTCTCTTAGAACTGCAATATTCAAAGTAGTTAATTTTTATCGCAAGTTTTCCCCTTTGTCGATAAATAATTATTTTTTTTTTTGATAAATTTCAAAGGAGTAGGCAAGTTTTGCATATACATTGCATTTTCAAATAAGTAAAGGCATATTAGATTTTACACCAATAAAAGTTAAATAATGATCGATTTGAAGTATTTAAATTTCTACGCTTGAGCTTAGGTAAAATATAGTAATAATAAATTTTTGCTTTCACTAATCAGCAGTTAGAAACAGTTTCTAAAATTTTATTTCTTGTACAAGTGTTTTAGATCCTGTAACATGGTATTACCTTTACGTATATTTGAAGGACCATAATTAAATTTCTGTAGCATTATCTTTCGATAAAACTTCGTAGTTTTCAATAAAATGCATTACTTTTTAATTTAAGTAGCTTATGTATTGCAATATAGTATGCTAATTGTATGTTTAGTCACACAGTGAGTTAAATGTATTTATGCATAAATATAAAGTACATGGCGTAAATATGGTGTATTCATTAACCAATTTTAAAGAGCAATGCTTTAAATTCTTACAAGTGTAATAGCCTTATTTTATCATCGATTCGATATTTCAAAGAAATAATAATAATAACTGAATATTATTATCTCTAAATAGTTAAGGTGGTGGTAAATGGGATAGGGTTTAGCATAATTTCACTATAATGTAGAATGCATCTGTTGTCAGAGACATTGAAAGCATATTTTTTAATGCAATCTGACAACAACAGCTTTTCTAAACAAGGCGACTTTTGTCAACTGTTAGAAGTTTTGATTATACGCAAAGATAATAAATAAGTCCATATATCAATAGCATACTCATTTTATTTTCATTTCAGGAATCTAAATATTATAGACTAATTAAAATATTTCTGATACTGTTTTATTAAAGTCGTAAGGAATTTTACTTTAAAAATACCATATTTATCAGTAATTTCTTTGACCGTAAATCAATTTCTTGTTGAGCGAGAAAAAAAAATAACATATACCGTAAAGTAAAAGTTAAATACCAGCTCTAGCTTTTATACTTAGTAGCCATCTTTGTGATATTGACTGAAACGATAATTTGAGTCACGTGCAAGTGCAAGATCATGTTGCATTTTAGCTGTCGAAAATAAAATATAAAACCAGTCCTTTATTCCGATAATTAATTCTATGAAAATAAATATGGGTATGCATCTTTTTTTGGCTTAATTTATGTGGCGATAATTTATTACTTTTCAACTGAATTAAATTATTTATTTATTTTTCTTATCAGCTTTTTTTTCTCAGGGCTTAGATTTTTTCAATTTGTTTGTAGGAGAAATGAGTGCATTACCTCTCAGCTCTTTTTCAAAATGAGATTTATAGCAGCATGTATTACTTCGTGTTTTTCATCCTTTTTTAACCTGTAAAAAGGTAATGGTTGTAGGAATCTTTTTTTTTTTTTATTCTTAATAACAAAAATCTACTTAACGATTAATATATTACTTTCATTAAACATTATTTTTTGTGAGCCTATTTAGAATGTTAAATATTGTTATTTAACCCCACATTTTACGAAAATAGAAATTTTCTAGCATGTAGAAGGTGTGTTTGCACATTAGGCCGTATATGAATCAATAAAACTTAAATGTCAACAACTAAATTTTTTGACAGCCTAAAACAAAAAAACACGACGTTGTACTTAAAGAAACATGCAAAATGTATGCGTGGTGGCTAAGAAAAATGTAAATGATTTTTTGATGCACCCAACTGTTTACCATTTTAAGCACAGCTAGCATTCAACACTTTTACACGAGCATTAACCTTTCGTTCGGACTTCACCATTAGTGCCAGAAGAAGAGCTTTTGCAAAAATATATTTGCATTTATTTGTAGTGGTGTAGTGGTGAAAGTCGTATATAATATTTATACAACATTCATGTAAAATAGTATTATTTTTACAAATTTGTTTTGTAATATGAAACGTGTTCTGTTATAAGCTAGATGCTGAAGTTCAACATTTCCAGAATACGCTAAAAATAAATCAAATGATAGTAGCTGCATTAAATGTGAAACCGTACTTTAAAATATTGTAAAGATGTTTCTGCACAAGACAACAGCTTAAAGGGATGTCTTGAAAGTAAAAGATCAGTGTCTTTTATCAGTTTTATAGGTGAAATATCAAATTAGACTCACAAAACTTAAACAAAGAAATGGGTTTTTTAGTGACTAGACATTTCTGAAGATATCTTAATATTACAGTTACATATTAACTTATATATTCACAAGAACTCGTCATAATGGAAGAAAAGTAATTTTTGCGGTTTTCTAACAATATATTTCCTAATGCAAAATGTAATTATCATGAATGCTTACTTATTTATAATTTTGAACATGACTTACAATTCATAATAGCATGATAAAAATGACTACCCCCCCCCAAAAAAAAAATTGAAATAAATGTCAACACCTTCGCCCTGACGTGCTAGACATCTTTGCATTACTCTTTGCATTGCTTAGAACACATCATTGCATTACTCTGTATTCTTCATTTTACAGAATTTTTGCACCAAAACATTGTGTCTTTACGAATAATACGTGAACAAATAGCAGAATGTTATTATTTTTTTTTTTCTGTTGATGGCAAAAATCTCCAGCTGATAAGATAATGGGCGTGCCAGGATATTTTAAGCCAGAAGTTAAATACATCTTTATGAATGCATCTGTAAATGCTTTCTTGCAATCAAAATGCACGAGAAGTGTAAAGTATCTTCATGTTTTCACACTCGAAAAATTGTTCCTAAAGATTTCATACAAAATAACCGTTAAAAAAGTTCTTATTTTGCTCAATTATAGCCTCGTGTCCAACTATTGGAATTTTTTAAATTAGTTTGGTAATTGTCTGAATGTTATATTTTTTTATATTTAAGATACTTACATGTATTGCATCACATCTAACCTTTCATTGTTTTTTATCTGTTGTATTCCAAATTCAGGGTCGAAGGGGTTAATGTTATGTTTTGTCTTTTCAATACATTAAAATTACTTTTTTAAAATAATTTTTTTAGAAATTAAGATAGTAATGAAATAATCCTACCTTTTTATAAATCATAGACCCTAATTATAAATATATGGTTTAAGAATATTGTAATTATATGTAACATTGCTATCGACTGAAGACTCACCAAAAAAGTTATTCAAACACAAACGCATGGATTTCATTAGATGCTTCTCATTTGAAACTCAGGATAATGATTAATATTCTAAAGCTTTAATGTGCCTCAAATGTAAAATGTAACAAGCAAACTCATCCAGATTCCCAAACAAATATCTTATTCAAAGTATAATAATTACAATTGATACGCATCACCTTCAATATATATTGAAAGCTTAAAGCAAAACACAAGTTTGTCCTATGTGATCATAGTTGTAAAATCCCTTTGAAGTTTTCAGAAAACAAGAGAAATACTCATCTAAACAAAAGAAAAACACGATTTTTTTAGTCTTCTTCCAAACGAAAGTACATAATGGTTTGTGCGGATTAATACAGTGCAGCAAACATAACAGGAGAATCGAACTCTTTCTTCGCATTATTTTTATTCTTTTACTCGGAATACAAAACTGAAAATAAATGAAGTCTGAAAAAAGAGGAATAGAAAAAAGAAGAGGAAATTTGGTTTGTCGCGAATTTCAATATTTGATTTGCAAAATAGAAGATTCTTTTATTTTTTTGGTTCATTCTTCTCGGGCTTCTGTCATCACGAGTTTGAAATGAAAAACCATTTTCTTTTGATGTTCCGGATCTGGAATAATTTATTTGCGTGTGTTTCAGGAAGTGACGCAAATGGGTTACTCAACGCATGTATTAAGAAATAATTTAGGAAATTCAAAAAGCAGAACTGCGGCAGCATTGTAGTGGTGAATGCGTTGTCTTTGTAATGTTTGCGTGGTTAGCAAAAAAATATGCCATATACGTAGAGTAGTGTTACTTCATGTATTAATTTCAGCTTTAATCATTTGAAATTACTTTGCAACTTAAGGGGTCTTGTATCGTTTAAAAGTTATGAAAATATAAAAAAAGTGTTTTCATGTATATGATTCCATATTTACATAAATAATTTATCAACATTTAAGAGATTTTTCATATCGGTACAATGGCCTCTTCTGCTTGCATCAATGTCTTCAAAAGTTTTCCGGGCTTGTTAGGAAATTTAAATTAATCAACAGATTAAAAGCAATTATTTTCTGTATGTTGTTTATGGTTATTATGGTCTTTTAGTTTGCTAGTAACATAATGGAAATTAAAACAAAAATTTCAATCGTACTTAAACCATCCATACTTAAAATTAAATTGCATTTGTTGTTCGAACAGAAAAGTTTTACCCTTGCAAACACTATATTGTTTAATTCTCAGTCTGCTTATGAATTACAGGATTTTTGTAGATAAATTTAGTTTGTATTGAGATGCAAACTATGATTATTTTTCTTACATGCGAATGGTTCCATTTTAAGGGTATCTAGTAAATATGCAAAGCATTTAGAGATACTTGTCTCAAAATGAAGATACTGAAACTTTCTACAAGATTTCATAAATTTGCGTATGTGCAGATGAAATTATAATTTTTCAGTAAATACGGATTAACCAAAATTAAACTATGTTGTTTTATGAATTAAATATTAAGAGTAAGCTTCAGTTCTCGAAGGAAAAAAAAATTAAATTGTGGTCTAAATCTTAAAATATGAATATAGAAAGTTGTAAGAGATAAAATATAGTTATGCAAGAGTTCTAGTTATAGAAGAAGTTAATGTCCAGACAGGAATTTTTATTTATTACTCTTTTAATCGCATCACTTCTGATAACAGTATTAAAATCCCCATTAAGGTTATGCTTGTTGAATAGCAGGTAATATAATAGCAACCTTCCCATGATGTTGAATAAACTTGTTGATTCAATAATTTTGAATTCAAAATTACAAATTTATGGCTTGTGTCAATTATCCTTTAAGGTTGGGTCAAACACTCATACGCCTATTAAAATTTAAAAAGTTATAGGATTTAACATTTTATATTTTACTACATTTCGAGTTAATATTTGAGAAAAATATTCATATATATTGCGTGTTAACTCATGAAAATAAATAGATTGCATTCTTGTATCCATATATAGTATTTAAAAGAAATCGAAAGTAAAAACTCAGTCAAGTATCTCTAGCTTCCTCCAATTTTAAGTAGGAAGCCACAAGTAGGATGCTACACGCAGTTTTACCAAAAGACGAACTAGAAATACATTTCAATATGTGATTGCAAGCGCCGTCTTAACGTTTTACAGACCGAATTGAGATCCAGGCATACCTTAAATAAATAAATAAATATTTATATATATTTGCATATTTTATCTTCTAATGTGTTGGTAGAAGGATATTAATCATTTAAGTAGGGGGGGGGGTTATTGCATACATTTTTTTCACCATTGCGGGCATGAGTCATTTCTGACTATACTTTGATTTCAATAACGGAATATAATGATGTGTAGTTTAAATAATAAGTGAAATATATTAAGAATTAATAAAAGATTTGTTTTTCAATTTAACTAAAGCTATGAATTATATTTGAAGAGGAGGGACGTATACAGAAGATGTCGGTGATCTTAGAAGAATATTCCGTTGGTCGGTTCACGCATCGTATAATGGAAATAAAAATTCAAAGAAAACGCTGAAGTCCAAGAAAATAGTGACGACTTCAATTCTGAAAAGGCTATATTTTATTTGACGTTGAGAGCATAAAAACAGTTTCAAGCATAAGTTCACTGTAACACATTGCTTTACAAAACGAAACACCAGGAGCATATCTAATTCTTTCACATAGCCTTAGTTTATGCTAGAGTTTCATAATTAATCAAACTGAAACCCCTCGAGAGGAGAAATATCAAGAAGTGTGTAAAAACTTTTAAGAAAACAGCCAGTTTTTTTACAGCTTGGGGAGTAAAATGTGTGCTGTTCATAAGCCACTGTCCACGTGACCAAAAGTGTCCGGTAAGCGTAACAAACATAAAATATTTGAAACTAACGGTTCAAGTGCATATCGCCAAGGCAGAAGTGCCAGAATTTGGCGATCGCCATAACAAAAGCCTACAAACATGACCATGTTAACCGAGACAACGTCAGACTGAACGGAAAACTGAATTTACATTGCTTACGCTAAACCAAAATTAATTTAGAAGAGGAATACCCCGAAGAGGCACCAGTCTCACCGTCTCGAGAAGGAAAAACATTTTATCAAGCAGAAAAGCTAAAGGGAGCGAGATTAAAATTGAATACAGAATATGCGATTTATAGAAGCGGAACAAAAGAAAATTATTTTAGAAATGAAAAATATGTGATCTGCATCACAGGAGGGCGTATTGAGATAGTTCTGTAAAAATTTATGAAAATGGATACTCTCCTGATTTTTTGTCCAGCTTCACACTAATGATAGAAATATAACTTCTATTTCAAAAAATCAAGTCATTTTTAAAACTTTATCTGGTAATTTTTCAAGTCAGTATTGGTAAAATTTCATTTTTGAACCATTTTTAATTTGATGTTTCCAATTGGGAACACTGGCCTGTAAATGTCAAGTGCAGAACTTTTCAACTGACTTTCACCAACTCGGGATTGCCCCAAAAATAACATCCGTAAAACTAAGTATAATTTATGAGATAAGCTGTCCTTTTTAGTCAAGATCTATTTGAAAAATGTATAACTCGGGGACCACTTATCAAAAAGTTGATATTTATTCAACATTTCTTCCGAAGTTAATATTAGCAGTTGAATCACCCTGTATAAATAGACATTACAGCTTGATTTAAGTTTATTTTAAAATTATTTTAAAATTATTTTGGAGCACTGAATGATTACGGAGAAGTTTTGAATATTTGCATATCACACGTTCTATTTAAGAAAGTAAAATACCTTTTTAACCTGATATACCTGAAATTTAAGCACTTTCGCTGTTGATCAAGCAAAAGCCACAAGCATAAGCTAAATTTCCTATAATATAGCTAAATCAGTTTTCTGAAAAATTAATCTATTTTTCAAAAAACCCACAGTCTGCAACAAAACAGTTTACTTGGTGTGATTAAAAATTATTTCAACTTTTCACAATAAACTAAATGGGAAAAAAGCCTACAATTTAAACCAATTTTACAACTACACTCGCTAAATAATAATGCATACAATTAAGCAATATATATATATATATACTTCGCGCACACAATACATACATGCAGCAGTATCCATTCATTACCAGATAAAACGGTAGTTTCTACATGCACAGGTGTGTTAACGAAACATCACAGTAGCGCATGTATTTAGTAGACAGGTTTAATTATTTTGTCCCAATGATACATGGCGCAAATGCAGATAGCTATCCAAAAACAGTTATAGCGTGCAATAATTAATAGCGCTGGCGTTGTCTAAACTAAGCGGCATAACCATTAGACGTGGAGAACTCGAGCGATTATAAATGATATGTTTGATGTTCCTGAACTAACGTTTATAAGATTAAAATATTATTGTGCCTCAGAAGCTGAAAATTTAATCCAATCAAAATGGGTGTGGAGTTATTAGAATATTTGTAAAAACTGAAATAAAATACTGAACTCTAATAATACTGATTTTTGTCACCCATTTTGTAGTCAGTTCAAGAAATTTATTATTGAAGATATTAAGGTAAATGCATCACCATGCGCAGCTGTGTACTTTGCTATGTGCGCGAACTTCGTACAGCAAAGTTCCATACACCAAAGTTTACAGGTCGTTTACGAATAACGTACACTCTGCCATTCGTGAAGTTTACATAAGGGACCATCTTCATATATAAATACTCAAAAGTTTTCTCTTTACAATGACAGCACTTAAATTTCACAATATATCTCAATAATTATTTAAAATCTGGATACAAATTTTCAATACATCTGAATTGAAAATTATGACGGTATGCTTCCAAAATTTCCCCCTCAAATATTTTTTTATACCTTAATTCATATTAATTATTGATATTAAGAAGCTGATTTTTGTATGTATTATTAGATTTAAACAGCCGAAACTTAATTTATTATAATTATAAGATTTAATATAATATCAATACTGACTATGAATTATTATACAAATATTCGAAAAAAAAAAACCAATGAATAGCGACCCAGACAAATTTCGACGGAAACTGATTAAAAAAATAATTTTACATCGTTGTGCAAAATTTTATATTTTTATATGCAGTAGTTCATTTTATATTAATTAAAATATCTCCTTTAGACGAGTTATTATATCAGGGATACAAATGCACTTTAATCCTTTATCTTCTAACTGTAATTAGAAATTAAAAGTTCAGTACAGAAAAAGGGATTTAGTACTCAAATTAAAATTGTAAAAAAAAAAAAAAGAAATATCTGTTCATTGTAACCATTATTTTGAAAAACTACTACTTCTTTCTTAATTTACATCACTTACATAACGTTTGCATGTTCTATTGAAGTAGATTATCTTAAATAGACAGCTTTCCGCTCACTTTCTAATAATGACGAGCCCCATCCTCCCTAAACAAGAACATTAGTGAATTTTCAGACGTCTGTTTTATGATAAAAGGTTTGGAATTTCTAAAATTGTGTCATTCAAATTATTACTTGACTCTTTCAGATTTGTTGGTCCTATAGTCTTTTGAATAAGAATCGTTAACTGTTTATAAAATCAGTCATCAAACGTATAGCTTATGCTTATTATTTTTTTCGCAATTTCTTTATTATTACATTAATCAGTATTTATCATTCATTGCTAACTATAATAAGGGGAAACAAATAGATTCAAGGTGATATTCTTGAAAATTCTTAATTCAGTAGATAAAGTGTTAAACACAACTTCTATAAGTTAAACTAGGCTGCTAATTTCTTTTATAATGAAAAAAATATCTTCGTAATTGAATCCCAATTCTCGTTTTCTGGTAGTAATTTTAATGCGTTCAAGATTTATGACCATGTCAATATTTGCCAAAACCTTATTTGTTGCCAATAGAAATCGCGCTAAGCACACATACCAAGCCTATTAAAATTTTAATTAAATGTAGAGCAGAGAAAGAAACGAAAACAATATCGATAATCTAAAAATTAAGAAAAAATCGATAGACTAGAATTACCACCACATAATCGGCTATTTCCAATACCGGCCAAAATGTTCCATCGATCCAGACCACGTCAGATGCTATTGCCAACAATTTTTGATAAAAATGGACTTCTAAATCATCTCAAATCGTTGCTTGTTAACTATCGAAATGGGATTCCAAAAATGAAAAGTGATCACTATCTTGTACAGAAAGCCATTTTGTAAATAGCTCTTTGAACGGTTGATAGAAAAATTTTTAGAAATTACCCTCGATGTAATAGTTCGGGAAATTTAGTGAAAAATTGTTGCGTAAGAATAAAGTAACGTAAGTAAAATGTTTGACTTCTTTTCTAGTAACTAGTACAATAAAGTCTAGCGAGATTGGATAATGATTTTTGTAATGGAATATCCGGAATTAAGGGCTGGAGAACTGATTTGGGAGTAATAAACTGCATTAAATTGCGAAAAGTTTTCTAACTCCGCAAACTTTTTATCGAATAGGAACTTTTGCATATAAATATAAGTTTTCAAGATGCATTCTTTTTATTTTGTGATGGTTTGAATTAAATTTCAAGCTGCAATTTCTGAATATGTTAGTGATGTGTAAGAAAAATTGTACATTTCATGGTATAAGTAGATACAGGGAAATTTCATTTATTCATTTTTTCTTCTTAAATTTTTTTCACTTTTACTTTGGTCCTGCCGTTTATTTTGGATTTCGGTTTTTCCGGTCAATCTCCTATCCTCCCAATGTACCCAGGATATGCAATGACCACTGTACTGCAATAGTAATTTGATCATATAAAGATCTCTTTGTTAACAAATCAGAGTTTTATTAAATAAAAACGTTACTTGAATTGGCTATTAAGTATATTAACCTGTTACATCCGTACCACATACACATATATCTATCTATCTATATATATGTGTGTGTGTGTGTATGCATGTAAATATTTTACATCGTCTATATAAATTAGTTATCGCTACATTAGAATTTTCCTCATAGATAATCGGCAAAACATTTAGTTAATAAAAGCAATTGTTCCTGATAATGATCATATTTAACAGTACTACGCAAAGTTGCTACTCATGTTAAACACCCTATTAATTACTCTTAGAAATTAGATAAAAATAATTCAATAAAATTATTTGAAAATTCGGGATATCTCTTAGCTACAAAAATCAAACCTAAACTGTAAATATTTCCTGAAACATTTTATAATTAAATCTCCAGAAGCACAGGGCAAAGTAATCAAATCAAAATAAACCATAAAATGTGGAAACAGAAAGTCCATTAAAAAGGAGAAAACAGGCAATTATCCGATAAGCTATAAATTTTACGAGTGAACGCGACAAACAAGGATCTATAAATCACCTTCTATCTGTTGTCATTTACAAAAAACACAGATTTTCTCCCAGAAAACATTGGTAACTATGGTTAAACGACCGCCATAAATTTCTGTGTAAGTATTTCGGAGATAACAGAACAAAGGTCCACAAATAGCGTTAAGCCTGTCCTCAAAACTTGAAAAGAAGCATTAAATATAAACCAGACTCAGCTGCACGTTATAAAATCTGTGCTCGTTTAACAGTAACAGCAATAAAATGTGACATCACTATTCAGTATGCATGAAAAACAGCATCGCCTGTAAAACATGAGCGGAGTTTGAAATCACACTCTGGCAAGAGAAAAAGAAATGGCAAGCATATGACTAGAAAAAGTTCGTCCTGTGATATTTTTCATGGCGTCAGTTGCTTACATCTTATTACTCTGTTGTGCGCATTATTCATTCCATATTATGTTATAAATTGAGTATTCATAATTAAAATTGTGAATGTGTCTGTTATTTTTATAGCTTATTATGAACAAATAAGTATGTTAGAGATAGTGCAAATCAATATTGTTACGAATTTTCGGGGCAACCCGTTGTTCTGGGGTTTGAATTAGTTTAAAATTCGTATTCTACGCTTCAGATAGTTACATTTTGCTTTTTGTTGCATCATACTCGGTCAACTAGAACCGGAGATACGGAGGTTTGGGCTTTCCCATTGATTTCTATAGCAATTTCTAGAAATCTCGAGAAATATTGGTCCTAGGCCTTCGGTAACTTCAATTTTTGAAATTTTTTTGGCCCCAAATTTGGCGATATTTCGCCAAAAGTTGCCAAGCCTGGCAACATTTCGGTCATTTGGCACGATTTTCCCAATGGGACTTGTAAAGCTACTTTCCCTGCATAACGTGCATAATAGCCTAATATTATTCTTCTACAGTACGTCCCAAAAGTTTATAGACAACAGTTTTTTTTCATTTTACAATTGAAAAAGATGACGTATTTCAAAAAGCATTTTTAATTATAATTAACATCAAGACAATAATAATACTATACAAAAATAATATCAGCCAATCACAGACTTTGGGATAAAAACTAAAAATGAAAATTTAGTGTCCCAAAAGTTTATAGACAACTCATATTTTTTTCTTTAATATTCAAATTTTTGAGCCATTTTTTTCTTATCATTTCAAAAACTCGATCAGGCATACTCGAAATAAGAGTTTAAAGAGATTCTGGCTTTAGAGAAAACCAACTTCTTTCAATTTGCAGCTTTAGATCTTGAACTTTTGCAAATTGACGCCCATTAGCATACGTCTCTAGCTAATATTCCCCAAAGGTTCTCCACGGGGTTCAGGTCAGAACTTAGGGCTGGCCAGTCCATAACAGCTACTTGGTTTCGTTTAAACCACTGCATTGTGGAGTTTGAGACGTGAATGGAGCAATTGTCTTGGTGATATATCCATTTGTCGCCCCCTAGCAACTTTCCGAATGGGAGTAACTCTACTTCAAGCATTTTCTGGTAGTCTTCGGAACATTGACGATCTTTTAAAAAAGCAATATCTGTAGTTCCATTATAGGAAAATGCTCCCATACCATGAGTGAACCCCCTCCTTAATGTCTGCTGAAAGAAGTTTTCGGTTCTTTGCGAATATCGTGCCAGTAATATGCCCATCCATCGGGGCCATCTAAATTAAACTTCTTTTCATCACTGAACAGAACACTCAGCCATTCATCTGTCCAGTTCATATTCTTTCGAGCCCACTGAACACGAGCGTCTTTGTACCTTTTTGTCAAGTTTGGTGAACGGAGCATTTTGCGATAAGCAAGCAATTTACTTACCTGCAGACGTCGATGCACCGTGGATTTTGATACTGGAATGGTCACTTCTCTAGAAATTGACCGCACAGACAAGTTTTGGGTTGAAGCTAACAGAACCTGAAGATCTCTCTGTCTTGCCGTTTAGTTGTTTTCTTTGGTCGCCCAGTGCGAGATTTTGCTTCCAAATTGTCACCTTTTGACAGAATTCGATAAATACCAGCCCTACTGCGTCCAAGTTTTCTTGCAATATCTACAACTTTCATTCCACGAGCATCCAAACGATAGATTCGGGCAATTTCCATTTCGGAAAACTGCACGTTGCGAGGCATCTTTACAATCAGTCGAAGAAAGAAAGACAGCTTCGCTTTTATCTCAAAAAGCTATCGAATGACCACTACATGACCTTGAAACATGCAAATTTGGAGATCAGAACTTCAATCAACTTTTAACACTGGTTGTCTATATATTTTTGGGACAGCATTATTTCTATTTTTATATTAAATTTAGATAATTTTTTTTTATTTTTTTATATTAAATTTATGACTGTTTGAAGTATTTTAATCATTTTACTATTTCTGTTGCGTCAATACACATTTCCATAATTTCTTTCGTCTTTGTTAACTTGTTTAATTAATTCTTAAATACAAGAAAACGCTTGTCTATAAACTTTTGGGACGCACTGTATTACGCAATCATAATCGAGTCTGTTCTAGTAAATTCCACGGTTGGATCTCGCTGGAACGTTCCGCGGTATTCGTCGAAGACTATAAAAGCAGCGGACTCCCCCAGTAAGTTCCGTGTGGATCGAACTTCCGATGAGTACGCTGCTTTGTTCTGTGAATTGTATTGTGCTATAGAAGCGGTATTTTTGCTTGCCTTTTTGAAGCTTTGTTTTTAAGTGCTGTGTGTAAATTCTTCTTTTTATTTATTAATTAGGAATTTGTTTCTGCAAGGGGGTCGTATACAACTTTTAAAAGTGTAACTTTTGAAAATTAATGAGATGAGCCTAACGCTTTTTTCCCTACCTCATTCTGAAGATACTTTTTTTCAATTTACATTCCGCACTTACCTCTAATAGACTTAAAGCCTGTTTCTACCTTTTTGGGGCACTCTGTATATAAATATAGTGCTGTTTCCGGAATGCTTTCTAAAACTGTGTTCTTAACGAATTGCTGTTTTAAGTTTTTGAGGGCTTTTTTCCAGTTAGTATATTTTTTTTAATTAGCGAAACGTCTAATCTTTTTGAGCTGCTGCACCTTAGATAATATTAAGAAGTAGTTTTCTATCGTTTTTCAAGCTTGTACAAAGTGGAGAAATTTCTGTAAACAGGAAAAATTTCAATTTTAAAATTTTGACTGAAAAATAAAACTTGTTCATTATTGAATACATTTTTTACAGTATTTGTACTAAGGTCTGTAGGTACACATGTTAAAAATGAAAATTGATTGTATGAATGTAATTCATTTTGATCGCACCTAAATGCATATCGATAAGATCTATAAGATGTATGTGCATACAATCTCGCATAACTCTAAAACGATCAGGAATAGAATGCAGAAAGTTTGGCCATAAGCTGTTTTCTTTCTTTTCGTTCTTTTTTTGGAACTGCACCTTTCTTTAAGATTACAATCAATGTTGTAGTACATTTACAGTACTTTTCAAGACTTTCAATATCTAAAAATCTACGGTCAGTGGATGTTTAAATTACATTTTGGACACACACATCTATTTCATGCAGAACAAAATGAATAAATTTTAGTGAATATAAAATATTGCACAACATCGAACATAATGCGAGTAAGAAGGTGATATGGTGTCTATTACACTTTTCTTATTATAATATGTTTGTGTAAACGCTTACTGAAAAGCTATAGAATATAAGTAAAGTTTTGGAAAGTCAAAATTAATATAAATAATTAACTGTTTATAAAGCATACCTTTTACGAAAACATTAAGAATACGCAATTTACGCAATTTAATCAGTAAAAATTATTGCTTAAATTAAAAATATATATATATATAATTTTCAAAAGTACTTTTCGATCTAAAATGACAAAACTGTATTATTCATGTATGGAATGTGCACATTATTTTATATACATAAAAATACAGTGAAACAGCAAAGATGCATTTTACTGTACTCATTTTAGCATAATTCTTCATAACTCGTTTCATTCTTACTTAAATAGCTCATTACACATTTCTAACATTCAAATTTGTTTACGTTTTCTACACGCACTACTAAGCAAAACTTTATACTTTTTTTTTCTCTTTTTGAGGAAGCAACCTATCCAATAAATTTCCTCTTTTCCACAAAGCTGACCTTTTATGAGATAAATAAGTGCCTCTACACTTTTAGATTCAATTTAAAGGCCAGAAGAAATCAATAAATTCAAAATTATTGAACCGTATATTTCGATTTTCAATATAGCGGTTAGTAAAAGAATGTTTACTAAATTAGAAACTCTAGCAATGCGAAATTGTTTTATTCTTCACTGGACTGAAAAGTTTCAGGGGTGAGTTATTGAGAGGTAATAATTTAAGGATGGAATTTGCGAAATACAAAATTTTCTCTAGCGTAGGAACTAAAGTAAAGAGAATGTTCAGTTTTTATCGAAATTCTGAATACAAATTTCACAGAGTAAAAGGAAAAAAATATTCTCTTTGATACAAAGTTGTTTGACATGGAAAATAAATCAACAAAACCCATATGGGATCAACGAGAAATTGTATGTTGCATACGAATTATAAGGTTCAGAAAGTTTTAAAAAAGTTTTAAAATATATTCAAAATAAGTTTTTAAAGATAAGTAAAGTTTTAAAGGATTTTAAAATAATATCATAAAGAATGAATGCATCACAATGTGTTAAAATATTACTGTGAATAAAACTAAATATATTATCGGAAGTGACGTAAGACGCAAAGATGAGTTGCCCTTACTATAAGATAAAAGTTTGGATATTATCGCCTGTGATGAACTGCATCCTATATTTGTTTCATTTGGCAAACCTTTACTACACCTTCTTTTGTTTTCGCCAAAGAGATGTTTAGTTGGCGCAAGCTTCTCCTCTCTCTTGTACCACCATTATGCTGTATAGTAACCCTTATTACTCACCCTGGCCATCACCAGACCGCGGTAATCAGCATGTTTATTTTAAGTTGTATTTCAACAAATAGATTTTTAATGAAGCAGAGATTTTCGTGTTTTATTGTAACAATGTGTTTCATAGAACCTGTGCTTTTTGACCCCAACGCTTTTAAAATTATGAATTTTAAAATAGTTCGATTCATGTATTTTCATCCGCATACCAAATTATACTACAGGAAAAAGTAAGAATAAAAAGACCCTGGAATAATAAAGCATAGAATTAATGCAAATACAATTTTAAAAATAGGACACTTGAGCATTGATGTATGAAATTTGGTGTTGATCAAACCATTGTCCAAATACTTTTTACAGAATGCAGTGAGAGCCTACGTTCATAGTATTTTAAGTGTATTTCCTACGAATGTTATATCCTTTGGACCAGAAAGTACTACAAATAGTTCAACGCTTCGATGCAAGACTGGGTTGGCTCCGTATTCCATTTTCGAGGTATCTTCGTTTGACGACAGTTTCAAGAATAGTTAAGCATTAATTATTTTAATATTTTGATTCATTGAATAATAAATGTGATTTCCACGAAATATTTAGCAACGACAAGGTAAAATGTGAATATTTCGCTGCTTTATTAATATTTTTAGAAAATCAATACCTTCTTCATGCCTCACAAATGCAGGAAATTTATTTATCATCGCAAATGGCATCAACATAATCGGAGAATGTGCAGAAAATGATCTGGCGATAATGGGTTAATCCCTTAAAAAGTCCTCCAACTAAGGCAACTCTTCAACATCTTTGACAGGAGGAGAGGTGCTTTCTTTTTACTTTTATTAATTTTTTTACTTTTATTTAACTTTTTACTTTTATTTTAACTTTCAACTCTTTTATTTAACTTTATAACTTGCCGCTATAGCGTTTCTTAAATGCTATAACTCTTGCGTAGCTTTGGTATAATACGGTACGACTAATGTGTCAGTAATTCTGTCTTTTTAAAATCAGTATTACTTACAATTGCAAAAACAACTGGATGAACATCATGGACATTCAGTAACAGTTCATCATATCTTAAAATATAATTGCGGTCATGATTTTTTTCAAGCAATGCTTTAACGAGGGAGTATTGCAACGAAATATTCACACACTCATACACACAAAAAAAACTGTAGGAAATACGAAACAAGCTTTTCAGACATACTCAGGCTCTTTTAGTAATCAACCTCCCTCATTTATTATTTAATAATTTAATTCAAAGGTCCACTATCCCAGACCACCATCTATAACACAAGTTACTTTACAGCATTTCCACACAAGCCACGAGCTCCGGAAAATTGTTAATCTATTTCAAAGCATTCTTTACTCCATTCATCACGTCGCGTCTCTCAAATTCCGTTTGAGTAATATCATTCATCCGCGGTTATTATCTACGTATCTGTTAAAAACATTCAGAGGCGTCAACTATAATGGAGTTATTACTTTTGGCGTTCATTCGTGAACACGTCAGGGAAACAATTCTGTAGACCTGAGGTTTCAACAGCGTGGAATGAATAACAGCATTATCATAAAAGTTGACTGTTCCCGCATTTGAATTAAACAAATGCATTTAAATGTAGCTATAAATTATTTGACTGCGGGCTTAATGCAACTCTATTCAATTTCCAGAGTTCATTTTTTTTTCACCTTAAAGCTTTTCATCTAGCAGTTTATCATGCATAATAAATTAATGATACTGCAAATTTATATTTATTTTTCTTTCTTAAATTACTTAATTAAGAAATAACAAATATCCATTAATGTAAAATAAATATTGATTATAATTTAATAATGTATATAGATTATAAATATTGCATTGCTAAAAAATATTGATATACAGGGTGATTCTAAAATAAAATGAGGTGTTCAAACCCTCAACTGAATAAAGTATTGAGCAAGACATAACCAAATTTGACAGAAGTACATACTAAATCATGAAATTTCTATTTTCAAAGAAAGAAAAAAAACGTATCTAAAGTAGCTACTAGTGAAATCGTTGGCGCACAATCGTGTTCCTCATTGCGATTAGTATTATAAAAGTTGACGTCGGGTGAAAATTTTCATCAACCTGAGGCCGTCTGGCTCAAAGCAGTTGCAACTTCTTCAACTTTTTGCATAGTAACCACATTGTGTCCTCGGCCTGGTTGCTGCGCTAGAGTTCCTGTAGTTTCAGACTTACGCAATATGTTTACAACATGTTGCGTAAGTTTGTTATGCTCATCGGTCCTTTTCGTAACTTCTGCAGCAGCTGGAATTCCTGGAGGGCAGGAAATGCATTCTAGTCCTGCTGATAATATTGACTGTCTAACAAAGCACGGTCCTGTAACGAAACGAACAAAGCCAGTTGTCATCAGAATAATGAGAGCTTCCCAGCTTTTCGTTTATCACCCATAATAGCAAGAAATAACGCAGTTATGCAAATTATTGAATTTTATTTCGTAAATAGTATGGTGAGGTTATTTAGTGACAGATTTAATTAAGACAAAGCGCCACCAGGTCTGAAGAGACTAAAATACAATCAAGAATAATGCTTACGAGGAAAAGCGAATATACAGGTATAAAAGCCGAAGTGACCGAAAAATGAGAACAGAAGTGCAGGAATGATTTAGAATACATGATTTTGGATAGATTACATTAAAGAAAGACAAACTTTTAATTCTTCTCTTTGGTTTACCTTAAAAATCGAAGTCCCATGATCCATTACGCATCAAAGTTGGTTATGTTTCGTCCAATGCTTTACTCTCTAGAGGGCTCTGAACATCTTACGCTATATTTATTGTCGTATTCCAGCACCATGTTTACTTCACAATAATGGCATCAAAGTAATTCAAATATCTCGATACCCTAAGAGATTCGGCCGAGTATTGCTGTTCTGATGCGAATTGAATAGTTCTGTTATTTTGTCATTGTTTGGAATTTGAATCAAATTAGAGCTGTAATTAATTCATCTAAGGTACCCCCTTTCCAAAAACAAATCATCGAAGTTGGTCAAATTTGTTAAAATTATCTCTGAACATACATAGAAAAAATAATTTGATTATGTTAGCTTATTTTCTTCTTAAGTCCGTTAAAATACTACATTTTACCATGCACATATAATGGGTAATAAGTAATACAAAATACTATCACCTAATTATTAACAATGCATAAAATCATTTTTAAAATGTGCCTCGATAACAAGCGTACAGCATTTTATGATGAATATACTATTATAGTCCTATTAGGTAAACATTTTTGAAGTTATGCAAATTAAAACATTCGCGTAGACCCATTGCTTTGTGAAAAGATTACCGAAGGATAACATTTCCAATAAAATATATATATGGCTCCTTTAATAAAGTAGTATAAGAAAAAAAACTCGACGACTCTACAAATTATGATGTACATAAACAATTTAATTACTAGTGACTGTGATGAAGATTATGCGTCTTTTATTCAAGGGCCGTAGAAGAGGTAGACAAGGATTAGAAGATGATGTAGTATTCCGTTTTATGTGTTGTGTAAGTAGCAATAACTCAGAGAAATTCTCCAGCAAGAAGACTTAACTTGATTTCATTTGAAGGCAGGCAAACATCTTACAAATTTATTGGATGGCCTGGGGCTGGGGATGGACTGCCGAATTTATGTGGCCTACCGAATGCTAAAACCGGAGCTAAAGTGATGTCCTCTCGGAGGGAAACAATTAGACCTAACCTACAAACTTGACAATGCAGCGCTAACACAAAATACGTCAATTTACAAAAAATAGGCGCACACATCCGGGGCGGTTAAGAATAAATGAATGTATTAATTTTATAAACAAAAACAATTATGCGCATAAATTTAAAAAGGTTATCAAAACGTGTCAATGAAGAAAATCTCTAACATGAAATCATGAGAGACTGCTGAACAAAGCAGAAAAAAAAACTGTATAGCCCAAAGAGAGCAGCTGCAAAAGGAATTCCTTTTAACGTACTGAATAAGAATTAACAAATCTGCGATCAAAAACCACAGAGAGCCGAAATGCTATGAGAGGATGTGGGGGGTTGTATATAACGTACACCGCATAAAATACAGGGTGGGGGTTATATACTAGTGACAACAAGCAATATGTGATGTCGGCATCACAGTGACCAAGACACGAACCAAAACTTTCGCTGTTTTTACGCTTAGGTTCTTTTTTATACCTAGAGTAAGATATAATTTGAAAAAGTACGTATGCATGATCAAAATATAAATAACGTAGCCAGATATTGTAATAATCCATTCAATCAATTTGGCTGAGACTTTATTTTGCTTAATTCTAGCACAATGGCGAAATTTGCATGCTCTGATGTTAAATATATACATAGGGTGTTCCAAAGAGGTGGTAACATGCTTTAATTCCTTATCTATAACAGAGTAGTTGACAATGTAAATTGAAACATTTTTCAAAATAAGATAAGACAAAGGACTATTATGGAGAAGATCACATATTTAATATTAATTGTCATTTATTTTCAATTTCTTAAATTTAATATATTTTAAATCAAGCATTTTAACTTCTCTTCTCATTTTTAATTACACCGTGTTTCAAAATTACGTTTTTCTCCCTCATGTTCAATTTCAGTTAACTGCTTATCTATCCGGATTTCATGCTTAATTATTCTTCCGCCCTTTGCTCTATGTCAATAATAAGCCCGTTACATTTCTCCTGCTTCCCTAGCTGTTAAGAAACTTTTATTTTCTCATGCAAAACATTTACATTTTATTAATATTATGCATGTATGCTTAACGTCTTTCTATACACGCACATTACTTTATTTCTTTCATTACCAAATATGGACATGGACTCACATCAGTTAAAATTCTGCTGAACTGATTTTCTATCACACGGGTTTGCTGTAATATGGCTGTCTTTATCTTCAATAATTGGGTGCCAGCTCTTTGAAATGTGTTGCCATTCTATCTGTCCACTAGGAATATTCCGCGGTTTTCCGGCGTCTTTAATAATGAATGTATCATTGGCTCTCGTTTGGGCGTTCTTTTAATATGCCAAGTTTAACTTTCTCGCCAACCTCCTAATCATTCTTCGATTGAATTTGTCTTCCTATTAATCAGGCCCTTAATCACCATTATAGCTAACGGTCTCCCAACCACCACCATCATGCAATCGTTTCTAAGACATTAAATAAAAGTTTTGCTCTTCTAAAATTGTCTCTCTTATAGCTGCTTTGCAAAGTGACGTTTACCTGGATATACGATGATACGACTTCACAACGCTCTCCCAATGTACTTCATCGCTCCTAAAAGTAAACCTTCGATAGTTATTTAAATCGCCCCAACTAAGTAACAACATCACAACTATGATACTAAAGAATTGCTCTCATGAAATTTCAAAAAGTTACACTTTTTAAATTTGTATATGAGCCCGTACAAAAAAAAACTATTAGTAACATGCGCCATATACAGTAATGAGGTGATATACAAGATTTGAAAATTATATCCTAAAAACTACCAGATATATGAAGATAAATATACTTTGACTTAAACCACTTTCCAAAGGCTGCAGAATGAACAAAATCACGTCAGATCATCGCGTTTCCAGGGTCGTAGAGAAATGAAGATTTTTTTTTTTTTTTTTTTTTACTTTAGCAATAAAAGTTTACATACAAATTCATGTATAGCCCCTGATCATCTTTGTTCAAAGATACTTCAAAGACGCTTTATGGTGAAAGGCCGAAATTTTGTGCAGCCCATCTTTAGCGTATGGAGAAGCTTTTGTTAATTTTGTATGGGGGTTGTATAAAAATTTTTAAAAATGTTAATTTTTGAATGTCAACGTGAATAAAATTTTTCTTAACGTAGTAGTAACGTAACGAATAACTGTCCACTTATCTCTAAGAGAGAAAGAATTAAAACGTGTTACCACGTTTTTGATACACCCTGTATATATATATATGACATGTATAACAATATTGACATTACGTATATTCAGACTATACTGACGGCACGAAACTTCTTTTAAAAAAATGCACACACCTAATACACAATAATTGCGTTTATTTCAAAAATCCTCATTTTTTCTTCAGCAAATTCCTTTATAACCCTTTCACTCCTCCTGGTTAAAAGTAATAAAAACCTTATTGGAGATGACACATCTGGGGCTTTTAACGGATACGCAGCTAATAACGGAGATGAGAGATAATATTCAAAGTGTATTGAAGGAAGATGATGGATGAAATGAAGAACATTTTATGATGGGTGCCGTGTAAGGTACGATCGCCCACTGCAGTAGCGTTTTTGAAGAAAATGAAACAGATTCATCATGCATGACTAGTAAAACACTAATATTTTAAATTAAAGAGAAGTCTTGATATGATTCATTGATTGGATTCGGAAAAAGAAAGCAGATCATGTCATCGTGTGCAGTGAAAAGTAGTTCGAATATAGACAAAATCAAAATAGATTACAACAAATACGGTAGGTATATTTTTATAGAGGTATTTTTATTAAATCTGTTAATTGATAATAATATATAGTTGTACTATATCCTGCATAGGTCTAGTCACTGAACTCCGTTCTCGTAAGATCACGGGAAGTGAATCACCATCCGGCTTGTCCAGTGCTTTTGAGGGTGAGCTCTTCTCTCGGCTGGACTGCTGTGGGATCGTGTACGTCAATAAGAGCAGGTGAATGTAAATTCCGCAGTGGCTCCAATGTCCACCATGTTCAAACGATGCCTCTGCGGGTGCCGATATCAGGTAGTTGGTCCCTCATCTGGTTCAAAATTAGGGGCCAACTAGCTAAAGTCCAACCCCCTCGGGGACAATGGCACCCCTTTCTAAGGATAGTGCAATCGCCTATCCTACACGATAACAATAGCATCTAGTTGCACTGAGTGAATATCTGTTTTTTGTAGTTTTCTAATGCCTGATACAATGTGAGTTTATTGCTGAAGTGTGAAAAAGTTTAAAATATATATTTCACTATCAGGTGCTTCGTACTTTTTGTCCAGGTGTAGATTATATACCATTCTCCTTCAACCTGGCCCCATTCTTGCTATTTAATATATTAAATGTATTATTTTCTATGAAGTGTTGTAAATGTCTGGTAAAATCTACATAATGCAAATTTTTTCTTCTATCTAAAATATTTTGGATAGTTGTACAAACACTTGTGATTTGAAAAAAGATTGTCGATATATATCTAAGTAAGAAGTAAACTTGTTTAATTAGACATTTCTCAATACGTTATTAAATAATATGTAAAGCACTTATTTACTTGAACTTATAATAGTTTTATTGTACTTAACCAATCCGAATGAATTATTTCATTGTTTGTTCAGTAAATGAAAAATGAAAAGTCTTATATGTGATATTCAAGTAGATGTTTAACTCGAGATTACTCGCGCCTGCTTTTGATCTGAAGGAGAACTCGAGTACGCGAGGAATGTTCAGAATGCCCCAAACTTTCAGCATCTTTTTTTTATTATGAAAGTTTTCAAAATTAATTGAAATATCTTTTTGAAAATATATAAGGTTGAAATTGATACGAAACTAAATTATGTTATTTTCAATTTCAAATATACAATTTTGTATAGTTTTATAAAATAAAACTAACACATTTTTTAGTAATACATTTACTTTATTATTAATGTGAAGGATAGTTAAAGAATATAAAGTAGTATTTTATTATGCTTCAAAACATTCAGAGCAGATTGCATTCATGTGTTTCAAGCATATATTTTTTTATATACATAATGCAAAGACAGATATATCTTGTTAAAAAAATTCAGGATCTTTATCAGCACAGCTGTTTCTTAACACAAAATTTAGAATTTAAACTGCATCAGTAGAATTAAAATTAGCTAATTTATATAAGACTAGTTATTCCATACTAAAAGTAGAAAATATGTATGATTAATACAGCTTGTATTATTACATTCAGTAGTAATACAATGATGATAAAGAAATTTGCTATATAAATCATACATAAAGTAAAGCAGTAAAGCTCTGCTGCGTAACGGACATTTTGTAAGGAAACCCTTTCCTTTCAATACACCTGCTTAAAAATCTTTTTGATGCTGTATCATTTTTATATAATAGACTTTTGTAGTAGACAACATTCATTTTTTTATTTGAAAAGCGATAGAAAATGTTTGAATTAATTTTGTTTTTGTTAAATTTTAATATTTTACTAATTATAACAAAACAAACAATCTAGTTTTGTTTTTCTTTCGAAAAAATTCAAAAAATCGCTGCTACACTGGAAATCCTATTTTGCAGAGTGTTTTTTATTGCATTCATTATTCTCGTATAATATCCGTTTATATTATTATCTTTCATGGTCAATATTAGCTACATACATGTAAAATGCCTCCTGTGAGAAATCGCTACTAAAACTTTTAATATTTAACGAAGAATGAAAGCTAAAATGAATGTTTATTTAGCAAAATAAGCTGGATTTCCAAATAATTACAGTAGTTATTGAGTTAGGCTGTTTTTATAAGAAAGGCTTTCTTTTGAAAAAAAAATAACAATCAGTGTTTCATATTTTATTTTTCTAACATATCAGGTTTGCATTCATGAATAGACAAGATACAAAACTGTTTCTCTGCATAATGGTTCAGTATCTGAAGGATGTTATTATAATATATTGTTATTTTTAAATGCAATAAGCACTTAAGCTATCCCTTAAACTTTTTTATATTCTGTAAGACAAACATAGTAACATAAAATATGTAAATGCACAAAAATTCTCTACCGTTTCCTCATTGAAATACACAACATTCTAAATTAATTATACATAAAAAATAACGAAAAATTTTAATTATACGTTGTTTCATCGATTAATGAAAATAATAATGCATTTCATTACAGTGCATTTCAAAATATAAATTGCATTAAATAATGTAACTTTAAGCAATAAATATAGCATTAAATATGATTAATGTGGCAAATTAGCAAATTTAGTAACTAATCTTTGCTAAATTTCTATCCGAACATTTCTTCATTTGCCGGAAAATTAAAAATTATGCTTATTCACAAAGTAATAACATGTCTAAAACCCAGGTTTGTAAAGCTACAAAGTATTTAAAGATCTTAAAAGCAAAGGTACCTTCAAAGTACGATTTCAACTCACAGCTTTCTATTTTCACAATATTATATTCATTCATATTTGTGTCATTTTTCACTGATACAGAGATAGTTGGCTTTTCATATTCTTCCTTAATTTTTATCGTCATTGTATGTAATACTTTCTTCCCTTTTGTAACAATTACTTCGTCATGTGTAAACTACAGGGTAGGTATTGAAATTCGATTCATGTGTCATGGTTTTAAAGCCCTATTTTGAAATTTTCAATGCCAGTTCATAATTTTTAAAAATGTCTTGAGTAGGTACGACATCCCTTCCTGAGTTCTCAAAATCTGTTGATAATCTTTGGCTTGCTTTAATCTTCGTTTTTGACAGCTTGTAAAAGTCTTGAATTACACTAATAATATTTATGTTTATGCTCCTATTACTTAACACATTCCATAATTTTGCCAGCTCGAGATCATCGTATGCTTTTGTAAGATAAATAAGTAGAAGATGAATTTGATTTTCCACCTTCATTTTTATTTTCAATAGTTAGATTCAAGACAAAAAATATTATCCGCTGATAGCTTGCTACATTTGTATTTTTATCAAAATAGTCCCCTGATTTGGCACTTGTTGCAATTTTGTGAACGACAACATTAGTAATTAGAAAACGAATCTGGAAAACCCCAAGTAAACTTATGGAGAAGTATATATGCATATTATTCACCCAAAATTATTGAGTTGAAGCGTGAATATTTAATCACTGTCTAGACATTAGTGCTATGGATTATTTCCCGGTTTATGAAAGCCTTACATTTTCTCAGAAAAGGCATGATCTGTTCAATCAGAGAATTAAAGTGGATTTATTAGAGAATTTTCCGTAATATTTTAACCCAGAAGAGGATATCTCCAAATTAAGAACTTATCACTGACAATCTGCACGTTTTCGTCATATTCATTTTTATTTTCAGAAATTGTTAAAGCATTTTTTCCTTTCTGGGGAATAAAGGCATAATAACGTAAAAATGAACTTACTTGCTTTCTCTTACGATTTTAAAACCATTTAACATTACGTTCACATGTTAAATAAATAATAAAACGGCACCTAGTTTAAAACAAATAAAACTTAATTCACAATAGTGTGCACATTTAAAAATATTTAAAAACGAACGCACTTAATTTATTCGCAAAATATTTAGCGTTATTCGTTTTTCTCATTCTTAATGGAAGAGTAACTTTTTCCAAAAATGCTGTATGCGCAGACTGAAAATAAATTTGAAGAAAATATACTCAAAATTTCTACATTCCAGCAGGTTAATGTGTGCCATTTTTTAGTATGTGTTCATGAATTTACCCACATAGTCACGAAACGCCGTTCCCGTAAGAACAAGGAAGTGAAGCAGCACCGGCTTGGACAATACTTGGGAGGGTGTGGGACCGTGCACGCTAATGGGAGCTTGTGCACGTAAAATTCGAAGTGGATCCAATGTCCTTCATGTTCAACCGATATCTCTGGGGAGAAGATGTCATGTGCTAAGTCTCTCATTTGAAATTGGTTATAAATAATAATAATTGTTAATAAATAATAAAACGGCACCTAGTTTAAAACAAATAAAACTTAATTCACAATAGTGTGCGCATCTATATAAATAAAATTAGACTTTTGTCTGTACATTTCTTGGAATTCAAAAATTTTGCGATTTCTATCCGTTTCAAGCACCCGGGAATCCGATGCGACCCTCAAAAAAAAGTTTGTCTGTCTGTCATTCTGTCATTCTGTCATTCTGTCCGTGACGCTTTTTTTGTTTAAGCATCACGTAAAAACGACTGAAGCGAATGATATGAAATTGAGTATCATGATAGGTGGTCACTCAACTCAAAACATAGGCGTCGAATTTTTAAAAAATCTTGATTAGATTTTCAGATTTTGCGAAAATTGTTTCAAACTGCGTAAATTTGTGTTCGAGCATCACGTAAAAACGACTGAAGCGATTGAAACGAATTTGGGTATCATAATAGGTGGTCACTCAACTTAAAACATAGGCGTCCAATTTTTTAAAAATCTTCATTGGATTTTGAGATTTTGCGAAAATCCTTTCAAACTGCGTAAATTTGTGTTCAAGCATCACGTAAAAACGACTGAAGCGAATGATATGAAATTAGGTGTCATGATAGGTGGTCACTCAACTTAAAACATAGGCGTCGAATTTTGAAAAAATCTGGATTGAATTTTGAGATTTTGCGAAAATCCTTTCAAACTGCGTAAATTTGTGTTCAAGCATCACGTAAAAACGACTGAAGCGATTGATATGAAATTGGGTGTCATGATAGGTGGTCATTCAACTTCAAACATAGGTGACGAATTTATAAACAATCTTGATTAAATTTTGGGATTTTGCGAAAATCCTTTCAAACTGCGTAAATTTGTGTTCAAGCATCACGTGAAAACGACTGAAGTGAATGATATGAAATTGGGTGTCATGATAGGTGGTCATTCAACTTAAAACATAGGTGACGATTTTTTAAACAATCTTGTTTAAATTTTGGGATTTTGCGAAAATCATTTCAAACTGCGTAAATTTGTGTTCGCGCATCACACGTACTAACTGCTAAGGTGAAAAAATGATATTTGGTGAAATTAAAGGTGGTCACTAACCTTAAACTATATCATCTAATTAAAAATAAACAATGAGATTTCGAGATTTTGCGAAAATCGTTTAAAACTGAGTGAATCTTGTTTACGCATTACGTAATAACGACTAAAGCGAATGATATGAAATTTGGTCACATGATAGATGGTTGCTCAACATAAACTATAGGTGTCCAATTTTTAAAACATTTTTATTAGATTTTGAGATTTTGTGAAAATTCTCTCAAAATCTTCAAACGTCTTTCTTCAAACATCACGTAATAAAGACTAATACGAATGTTACGAAATTTAGTGATATGATAGGTAGTTGCTAATCTTAATTTATAGGCGTTGAATTTTAAAAATATTTTTATTACATTTTGAGATTTTGTGAAAATTGTTTTAAAATGCTGAAATTTTGTTCCAGCATCACGAAATAAAGACTGCAGGGAATGAAACGAAATTGGTTGACATGATAGGTAGTCACTCAACTTAAATTCTAGACTTCCAATTTTTAAAAAAATATTGATTAGATTTTGAGATTTTGCGAAAATTATTTCAATATGCGTAAATATTCGTTCGCGCATCCCATAATTACGACTAAAGCGAATGAAATGATATTACTTAGTTATTCTCTAACCTGTAATATTTTAACAATACATAAAAATTATAACTTCGCTTTCTTTATTTTGGCAACACACTACATCCATTCTGTGTACTCCTACAATGCTGACGAAAGTTCTTGCTTTTTGGAAATTTGCATTCACTAACCTGTCAAGGACGGGTACTTCAGCTAGTTTAAAAATATTTAGATACGAACGCACGTGATTTATTCGCAAAATATTTAGCGTTATTCGTTTTTCATATTCTTAATGGAAGAGTAACTTTTTCCAAAAATGCTTTATGCGCAGACTGAAAATGTATTTTGAAGAAAATCTACTCAAAATTTCTACATTCCAGCAGGTTAATGTGTGCCATTTTTTACTATGTGTTCATGAATTTATCCACATATTCAAAAGATATGTCTCATAATGTTCCTCAAATTGGGGTGGGGGGGGGGGTTGCTGCCTCAAGATATACCGTTCGGTCATTATAAATGACATGCTTTCAGATATGGCAAACTTTTGTGCATATTTAACAAATTTGTTGAACAAATGTGCATATGCATATTTGTGCAAGTTTATATAACTAACTTACTTTAAGGTGATGTGATTAAATCTGCCCCACAGTGACCTAGTCACGAAACTCCGTTCCCGTAAGAACAAGGGAAGTGAAGCAGCACAGGCTTGGACAGTACTTGGGAGGGTGTGGGACCGTGAACGCTAATGGGAGCTTGTGCACGTAAAATCCGTAGTGGATCCAATGTCCTTCATATTCAACCGATATCTCTGGGGAGACGATGTCATGTGCTAAGTCTCTCATTTGAAATTGGTTCAAAATCAGGAGACCCAGGGCTAAGTCGGTTTTCTCCCCACAAGAGCTCATTAACATGGAAACGTCTCTCTTTTACCCATCGCCGTCCTTTATGGAGGATCTGTTGACGCTCCGAGGTTGCCAGAGGCATTAGAAACAACCGAAACAAATGTTACCAAATACTGAACTGTAATGAACTTTTTTCAGTTTTGTTAAATAGTTGAACATATTTGAAATTATGACATAATTGCATTATCCCACAATGCTATTGTAAAAAACACTTATTTCGTTCGACGAAGTAAAAATTTTAACTGAAAGACACTTTTGATTGTAATTCAATAAAAAGGATATTTTTTGCTCTTTAGAAACTTTCTAATGAAAACGCACGTCTCTCCTATGAATGAGCAATTAAATTAATTATAATTTCACCGATAAGCGAAATTTAATTAAAAGTGAATATCAGTCAACAACTACGCGCTGAACTTCTGATTTAACTCTTTGAACACGGCATTTTTAGTCTGTTTTATATTCCTTTTTGGGAAGGTATTCCAGTTAATTTCCCTGCTAAAAGGAATATAAAACAGATTTCAAACCTCTGTTGATAGAACAAAGCGTTAACAACTGACAGCATGTTAATCACGATGTCATTTTAGATCCGATTTTCAAACAAGTTGTGTCACTCTCTTTAGTAGATTCACTTCGAAATGTTACGTCTTGTTGAAATATGGATTAAATCTTTAATATTTTGCAGATAGAAATAAATTTGAAGAAAACTTAATATTTTACTCAATAAAGTAATTTTTTCATCAAGATATTAAGGCCGTTTTCTTTGTTTTGAAATGTTCTCTAATTATTTACTTTAGTCAGATGCTTGATCCTGATAAATATATTATATTCCAGTTAGCATTTTGAAACGTGTTCTTAAGATGTGGAATGTTGATTTTCAGACCTGTAGGTTTCATTTACTTTTTTTTTTAGAAGTGCGAATGCTGCAGTAGCAAGAAGCAATCAATTTGCATGCATTGGTTGTTTAAGCAATAAGTAATAATAACTGAAGCAACATAATGATGACTAATAGTAAATATTTTATCCTAGCTCATCATTTAATTTATATGATTCTGGAAGCGTATGAAAATACGGCATTTTATACAGTGGTTGGCGTTTTTAGGATAAAAGTATAAAATACGAAAATTATTATATACTTTTCCTAAGCATTGTACAGATCAGAATTTCTCAAACTGTGAGTCGCGATCCCAATTAAATTAAACTAAATTATCAAGAATTAAACTTAGTGGCCAAAAACTGCAATAGTATCAGGTTGTAACGTAAGTTTTCCGCCAAATTAGCTTTGACTAGCTCATACGGTACCCAGCGATTAACCTTATATGCGATGCCTAGCTCGACTAATGGAAATGGCACTAAACTCCTTTACCTAGATCTCGAGCGGATGAATATTTTATCTTCTTCCCCAAATTCTCGTAGGCGGGCCTCATCAGCATCAGTAGGCCGGCCAGAGCGCTCTGCTTCTTGAATGTCATAGTCCTCGTTTTTGAACTTTCGTTACCAAACCTACACAGTGTCATATGATGCAAGAGTAGTACTTTAAGCTGTACACATGATTCGGTGTCATTCTGTAGCAGACTGAGAGTAAATGATGGCTCAATCTAGTAGCGTGATAGTTCTATTTCAGGCACCTTATACTTAATCACAACGGTATTGTTTTACAGATTTCACAGCACAGTGCTCTAAAACAAGGCTTTTTCTTTCAAATAACAAAAATTGTTTGACAAAATATTGGCAAACACACCAACGCGAACTGTTTGTGTAGACAATACTTGCAGTGGCGAAAAACTTTCGTTACAACCTAATATATTGCAGTTCAAATGAAGAAACTGACAATTTCACTGACAATTCACTGAGCAATGCTTATAGGGCCCTACCAATTTTTTTAAAAATGTTACGGGGTCTCCACCTCTAAAGGTTTGATGAAACCTTGGGATAGATAATGCAGAGGAATTCTATAGGATATTTAATGACGAACAGGGAAAGTATGAAATATTACGTTTCTAATGTCACGGGACGACCACAGTTTGCTACTTTATATGCTACCGAGTGTTCTTTATCAAATTAAAAAAATCATTTAGTCCGTCCATTACTGTGTAGGTAGCATATTTTCGAGGGACCCCGTAGAGTGAAATTGGCTCAGTATCAAGACTCGTCGGAACCAAGCTCAAAAAAATGACAAATAAAAATTCAGACATGAACTTAATGCTATGATTGCTAGTGCTTATTTATTAGTTACATCTTTAAAATAATTATAATTTATAAAATTCTACAAATTATCCTCGCGTCTATTGAAAATACTTTAGATAACAAACAACAAGTATCTTTTTAAAACAATTTTAAAGGAATATTTTTTCAGGTATTAATAATGAAATTCTTTACAAAAAATAGCTTCTTTATAATTATATATTTATAAAAAAATGAAAAAAGGTATTATTACATATAAATTAAAAGCAAGCATTTAAAAATAAAGTAATGAAATTTTTATACTTTTTAGAAAATACTCTGAAAATTCAATTAAATTTACTTTGGTAGAAAGGATACGGTATTCTTTATGCACAAGTGCTTCTAAGAACCTTTCAGATGGTCTTTATTAAAATGAAGGTCTTTTTTTTAAACCGCTCTGAGAAAGAAAAAAATAAATGTACAAAATTTTATAATGATCTTAAAGAGTTTAGACAGTTTTTATAGAGTCTAATTTTTAAAGGAAATGGATTAATAAGTTTTCAAAATTTCTCGAATAGAGTGAAGTATTAATTTTAAGAATACAAACATGTATTATTGCAAGGATTACAAGATTATTTTATTGAAGTAAGTATAAATTCAGTAGCATTTCGATACTTGCTATTTTTGGATAGCGTTGAAATGAACATATATTTGCATCGTCTCTAATTTTAGATTATTTTTCTTATATGTATAATCAATTAGCAGTCTAAAAATAAAATATACATGTTTAGAGGTAGATTTTAAATTCACTGAAACAGATATACACTGGTGCATGCAATAAATTTCAAATTTACTTTTAAAAATATACAGAATTTTATGGTATCAATGAAAACTTTCAGGAGATTTGGTCTAAATAAATACAAAATTTAAATTTTCATACGGACCTCGTAGAAAAAGTCCACTGTTAGTAAAATATGCCACATGCATTAATGATATGATGTACAGAGTCTTAACCTTTCATTCTAAAAAAGACTCAGAGATATGTTTCAACAATGTTGGTGAGGATATAATATCAATAACAAAAACAGTATCATTTATTTATTCAGTTATTTTTTTTTTCACAATTTCAGTTCGACCTCTGAAAAGCTATCATTTAACGAGATTTTTCCATTTCGAGGCCCATTGAAAAGTGGTTTAAGTCAGCATGCATTTATTTTCATATCTCCGACACAATTAAGATGAAATGTTCAAGTTTTGAAAATCATTTTTGTTAATTCAGAATTTTTTGCCCTGAGGTTTTATAAAAAATTAAATTTTGTATTTATTTAGATTTAATCTCAGGAAAATTTTAATTAATACCATAAAATTCAGTACCTTTTTTACGCAACTTTAAAATTTACTGTAAACTTGTTTATGTTGTGAGCGTGACTTTATATTAAGGAGACAGTCAGATTGTAAAACAGTTGTTTTCTACGTAAAAAACACTCAAAATACTAGTGTTAAACGATAAAATAAATAAAAAAATTTGTGAAAAAACACACTTAAAATGTTACTTATAATACGTTACGATCATTTCGACCAAAAAATTCTTTCGGTCTTCATCATACAAAGTCCTTCGTCTCACTAAGCAGAGGGAACTGACAAGCATGTTGCCACGTGGAAACAATAAAAGGCCAACAAAACCACGAAGAGGGGGGGAAAAAGGGAAGAGATAAAGAGAAAAGAAAATAAGGACAAACAAAATACATAAATAAATAATAATAACAGTAAAAAAGAAAAAAACACAAACATACACAAAAAAGAAAAACAAAAGAAAACAGAACAAACAAAAGAACATAAAACAAAAAGAACATACAAACACAATATTTTTATTAAAAAAACAATATACAAGACAGCACATTGGATATTTTTTTTATAAAAAGATTATACAGGACAGCACATAAGATATTTTTTTAATACAATTAATAAAAAGAATAAAATAATACAAAACACACAACCATACACAAAAAAGAAAACAGAACAAACAAAAGAACATAAAACAAAAAGAACATACAAGCACAATATTTTTATTACCTATTTACGTATTATATACGTACTATGCATTATTACGGATTTAAGTATTATAAGTAACATTTTATGTGTTTTTTTTTCACAAAGGTTTTTATTAATTTTACAGTTGTTTTCTATTGCATGCTGACGGAAATAATACAAATGGAACACAAACAAGCTATTATATCATGAAAACGAACGGGCTAAACGAAATCGTTCTCCATAATTTCCTAAAAATCATAAACATAAGCAAAATTATCATGGAAACAGCATATAAAAATATGAGTAGAACATTGAAAGAGATTGACTTACTATAGGGTTACTGATTCTCTATGGACATGAATGCACCTTTGCAAACAAGCACTATAAAAAATAAACTTTAAATCATAAAATCTATGATGAATATAGTTGTTTTTACTATTTCAAGTAACAATTTGTATTTCCTTTATAAAGCATTGACGTCCTTGTCGAATAAGTATTTAATTCGTTTCCAAATCATTCTGTTTATTATCCTCTAAATATAAAAATAAAATATTATAGTATTTAAGATCATTAATTAAAAATCTGAGATTTTGTCAGAATTTTTTTAATTTTAAGTGAAATATGGATGAATATTGGGCTGTACATTCCATATGGATTATTAACTATCGAGTATTGATAACATGTGTAATACTTTGTTCAATTCAATTTTTAATGTTTTATACACGCTCTATGGCATTATTCAGAAAAAAAAGGGGGGAAATATTCCATACTCCATCAAGCATTTTACAAAGTCAATTCGCGTATTGACCCAATTTAGCTTTAGTGAGTTATTACGTATTTACGTATAGCTCATATATATTACGTATCAGCTTTAGTGAGCTGAAAACATGTGTGATTTTATTAAAATTACTATACGGAAAATACACACATTATAATAATACAACATTATTGACAATTGATCTTAGATTAAAAAAATACATAATTTTCATAACCATTCATTGTGAATGAACAAGCTGAAGAGCAATAAAAATTAATAATACATTAGACTTTTTGACTATAATGGTTCAATATATATATATTTTTTTCGATTTCTCAATTTCTTTAACTGTTTCGTCAACACATCGATTAAATATCTCAGAGATAATTCTCATTCAGTAATCAAAGCATATGAACAAATAAATTATTAAATTAACCTCTGCTTTCAGGGACAGAAATATTAGTTTACTTTGTGGATTAATTTAAATATTAATAGACGTTTTTAATTACACTTAAGGATATACATTTTTGAGTTTTTGATAGCATTTATGATGTTATTTGATTAAACATGTTATCATCACTTAGGCCATTATACCTGTTTTCAAAATACCTACAATACCTGGATTTTTCCAATTACTTTACAAAATAATGATGCTGTGAATAGCTACAAGTAAAAACCAGTAGAAGAAAAAAATAATAGCTCACCAGTAACAAACCTAACTGATCCACCTTAGCATATATGACTCACCTCATCCCCGTAACTTTTACATAGATGAAAAATGCAAATTAGTTTATTTGTATACAGTATCCCTATTATGCAGCGAGAATCTCGGAATCTCGAATTTATGAATTTGCGTGGAAATAAATATCCTTCGTGCCCCTGGTCGTTATGAACTTTCTAAACTTTTTTAAGAATCCATAAATATGCTAAACTGTCAGGATCATGATACATCCTATCTTCACGTCTTTAAGCAAAAGCGAGAGAGGATGCAAAAAAAAAGATTTAACGTAAAAACAAAAGTGTATATTCCATTAAAGTTAGAACTTTGATGAGACGATAAAAGACAAAAACACTAAAAGGCTTGCGTTGAATTTCTTATTTACATACGTCAATCTTTTGACACTAAAGAATGATAATTTTCACCGTGTATGGAAGTATAAAAAAGAGAATATTCTTCTCTCATTATCTAGTGGTATATGAGTGTAAAAGGAATTTTCTTTTTTTTTTAGGTGTGTGTGAGTGTGTTGTAATGCTTCTCAAAATTGTATAATGCTTTTGCATTAAACGTCTAACACTGCTTCTGAATCTTTACATCAGTCTCCAATGTAATGCGTGTATTTATTTTCTAAAAATCCATCTCCTTGCAATGAGAAAAATTGAAAAGTTTGGTGCAGAAAAGGAATTAGCCCAAACCTACGCGAGTTTGGATTTGCATGTAGCACCTCACACCATAAAAATATTCTTTCGTTTGGTAGCAATGTATGTCGGTTCAATTATTATTTTTTGTGTCACTGAGTATATGAAGCTGCCTGTATTGGTGGACTGTATTGAATCCTTAAACGTTTTAAACAACAAAATTGAATACTTGAAGTTTCTTACTTTTTGCAGCAAATCCTTTAATTTGTACTACTGCTAAGCAAAGTATATTTGTACTAATTTTCCTAATTGTGTGTGTTTTGTCAAATGCCCAGTATATTCAATACATCGCTGGTATAATTGGGTGCCTTTGAATCCCCTATTTTTATTGTAAGAGTAGAAGAAGGACAATTCTAGTAAGCTATTCTTGGTGCATTCTCTGGAAAAATGTCCTTCAATTAAGTGTTATTTTCTTGAGCATCAACTATGAAGCTTGAGTTTGACGCAAAGCACATTATCATAAATAACTATGGTGATTGTATATAATATATAAAATAGACTGTACTTATATACTATACAGTAGAGTCTCAATAATTCGAGATGGACGGGACCGGGCCTACCTCAAGCTACAGAAATCATAAAATTTAATAAACAATTAAATGAAATTTTGGTATTTACTTAGGTGGAAAATGTATTTCCATGTTATTACATTACAAGGGATAGCAACATGCTAATTATATCAGAAAATAATAGTCAATTGCTTTTGCATTAACATGTTGACCAATTTCCTTGCAGCAATATCGCGCCATCGTCAAAACAGCATTTCTGCAACATCCCTTCCGCGCTTACGTGCACAACGCCACATATTGGCATACTTTTGAACTATTGTTTTAATAAGTATCAAACAAATTATTTGATAATCTAAATTTTACCTCTTTTGGCCCAATAGTACACACAGTCTAGAGCCCCCTGAAGTGGGCAACTTATCTGTTGTGAACCCTATATTGATATTTACAAAACGACGTTTTCTATAACAACTGTCTTTTCAGTGTTATTTAACGTTGTCTAGAAAAATTTTTAAAAACTGTAGTGACACAGCGTCAGATAAAAATTTTTACATTTACAAATAAATACAGAAATAATATTTTTTTAAATAATAAGCCAAATCAAACTCAACTGACATTAACTGATGAGTGACAAATTTTTATTTTAACCTAATATTTCGAGTTATTTATTTAAAAAATAATTCTTTAGAAAACGCAGCTTCTTTTTTCTTTTCAACTAAATGTAACACTTTTGGCCAGTAAAATTATTTAAGCCTTAAATCTGCAACACTCTATCTTTAAACTTGTGTCAAAATTACTTTTTCTTCGTACTTACTAATTCTAAAGAAAAAAACTAAAAAACTTGTATATAGCTACGATTTTTTAGACTGCACTCCAAAGGACTAATTTAAGACGCTAAGTAAATTTCGCAGTCTTTTGTTCCCTGTAAGCAAAAATATCCACTCTTTGCTTAGAAGAACTTCTTATATTTCGCCTGTTTTCCCTCTTTTCAAAAAAAGAGTATCTGGAGAACGACGATAAAAGATTTAATTTTTACCCTTCGCTTATCCCTTCAAGTTACAGCGTCAGAGGATTTTAACATACGCAGAGAATTTTCCTTTCGAAAATGATGGTAACAGTTCTTTTGTTTAATTACCTAATCCTTTGAAAACAATGCGAAAACTTCCACGCCAGCTAACCATAATGTCTTGCCTTATCTACCTCAAAACATGCATCTGGTTTTTATTCCCTCTAATTAACTGTTCGGTAATCTCGATTTTCGCCTGTCTATCAAAAGTATTAGGCCACGAGCTTCTTGCTGGTACTCTGAACTCCCGAGGAGGGATACTGACAGACTACTTACGTGTGTAATTCAATTTGTGAGAATTTCAATGGAAATGCGTTACGTGGAATGCCAGTAACATCGTTGATCACATAGAAATTAACGAGTGCATCGCGTTAAAGGAAAACGAGTTTAAGCGGAACCGTTTGTTTTCGAAATGGTGATAAAGATTTGATTAAATTATCAGTGGATGCTTTTCTCTCCTAGTAATCCCGCTCTGAAGTAAGGCATGGTGAAAAGCTGCAGTTTGCAGAATGAGACATCGATTTTGTACGCATCAATGAAAGCGAGAGGAAAATATAGGTAAAACGATGTAAAGAAATAATCAAAATTGATAACATGGGTTGTAAATGTATGATGTTTTCAGTTTTCCAAGGGGATGTGAAAGGATCTAAGCTTCAGAATTAAATGTGGTATTAGAAAAGTTAATTAGAAGACTTGGTAAAAAACATACATAAATCAGAGAAATAATCATACAGTCTATATCGATTATAATTTTGTAAAATACTAAATTTTGTAGATAACTGCTAATCTTAATAATAGATGTATTCTTAACTCTGAAGTGTTATGCGATTCAGTGTCTTGTTTTTCAAGCTATGAGGGATGTTCCTTTTCAGAAAATTTAATTGAGTATTTATTTGAGTATTTCAAAACTGAAAGGTTGCGTTTATAAATACTTCCTGATACTCACAGGTCGTTTTGCGAAATATAGAGATAAAGCAATGTATGGGGAAATTTATTTTCAATATCATTGCCGTAAAATAAAATTACAGTCCCAATTTTAAATAATTCTAGAAGAGATTTCACTTAATTTACTTAATACCTTAACACTCAAAATAAATACTAATACAGAACATGTACAAAATACATGTTAGCTATTTATCATTGGCCATTGTAATTTTATTTTGTGAATTATCAGTATTTTTCTAAAGATAATTAAAATATCCAATTTAATAACAAATTTTGGGTGTGAAACTCGATAGAGCAGATGGTGGCTGGGCAGGTTGTTCGGCAAGATATGGTTTCCAGTTTAATGATGACTTCTGATTGTTCAGTCTCTATCGTTCTACAGCAAAATCCCACGCACTCGTGTTTGTTTTAATGCGCAAATTGATTCATTCATTGCCGCATGTGTTTCTTGTATTTACCGTTAAAAAAATTGTTTTCGGAAGTTTACATTTTTAAAACTTGTTTGATAAGTCATTTCAACATCAATAATAAATGTATGTATTAGCTGTACAGTTATTTCTATATGTCATTGATTACGCTATCAGGGAAGAACTTGTAAAGTACTACTTACCCTAGCAGCAATCTTTGCTCGGGCTTTACCAGGCCTATGATCGGTGCATCGGCTATTCATCGCCTGATCATTACTGATCATCCTTAATTTTTCGCATGTTCATCTTTTCCCGATGATCGAATCTTTACACTGAGGTCTGATAGGCGCTTTCAAGATTGCGAAGGGTAAAGCGAGCAAACAGGTTTATATCGGTCTTTCTCCCAAGTAGCTGAACGGCTCGATATCTCCGTTCCTTCATTAATGTGCAAAGAGCATCATATGCACACCATATGTTTGTTTTAAGGTTGCTGATTGGCTAAGCTATTACGCGGAAGCAGTTTGAACAGTTTTCGCAAAATCTCAAAATCTAATCCACATTTTAAGACACTTTAGGGGCATAGTTTAAATTGTACGACCACCTATCGTGTCACTAAATTTTGCTTTATTCACTTAAGTCGTATGTGATGCCCCGACAAAAATTTACGCAGTTTGAAACGATTTTCAGAAAAAATCTCAAACTCTAATTTTTTTTTTTTTTTTAATCCGACGATTATAGCTTAAGGTGAGTGATTGCCTATCATGTCAGTAAATTTCATTCCTTTCGCTTTAGTCACTTTTACGTGATGTGCGAATAAAAATTTACGCAGTTTAAAACAATCTTCGAAAAATCTCAAAATCTATAGAGAGATTTTTAAAATATTCATTATAATGAATATTTTTAAAAATTCGAAGCCTATACTTTAAGTTAAGTGACCACCTATCATGTCAACAAATTTTATTTAATTCGCTTCAGTCAATTTTACGTGATGTGCGAATATGAAAAGACAGAACGACAAACAGACAAACTTTTTTTTTTTTTTTTTTTTTTTACGGACGTACACAGGTCCCAAATGCTTAAAACGGATAGAAATCGCAAAATCTTTTTAATTTTGAGGAGTAGTGTACAGGAAAAGTCTAGTTTTATTTAAATAGAAACTTAAATGTTCCAATTCTGAACTTGAAACAACAATCACTTCCAATTTTAGTCTCGCCAATAACGTGTCAGAGCCCCGTCTAGTGGTTAGAATGCCCGGTTACCAAGCGTTAGTTCTCCAGTTCGAAACCAAGTCTCGGAAGCTTGAAAAATGAAGTTCAGATGGCAGCATTAAAATTCAAAGAGAAGAAGAAGAAGTTCGAATTTGCTTTTTTTTTTTTTTTTTTACTTTTAAAAAATTTTATCTAGCTGGGATATACCCCAATTTTTATCGATTGTTCAGTTTAAAACTTTTATCAAAGGTCATAGGCTTCACATCCTAAGTTGCAAGGTGTTTGCTCTTCCGAGATGAATATAACCCCAATCGCATCGGCTTTTCAACGGCTCTACGCCCAATTTTCCCCCCTTGCCGATGATCCAACCCTACTGTTCGGGAGAGGACATGCCCGAGCAAAATCCGAGATAAGAGCCCCCGACGCGATGAAGAACCTTGCATGGCGCGCGCTGCGCTTCCTCCCTGTCCGATCATCGGCGTTTCAGGAACCGATGACCGTTTGCTACTAGGGTAGCGTATTCTTTTCCATGAATGCAATTAAATATGCAATTAGTCACATGGGAGAAGGATGGAGTACGGGTATTATTGTTATACAGGGTGTACAAAACGTCCCTGACACATTTCAAAATCTTATAAATAAAGATGAAATTCTGTTTGTTTGTTTGTTTGTTTGTGGATTTGAGTTGTATACAAATCCACAAAAATGGACCTATCAGCCTGAAATTTTGCACAGATATGTAAAATAATATAGAATAAATCATAGTCCACCCGTTCCCGGAATTTAAGAGATTTTTTATGTTCTCCACGCAAAAAGCTTTCCGTAATTGTAACCCCTGTAGTGAAAAAAGTGTGAAATAAGGATCGTGGTTGCCATGTGTGGCGATTTTGCCGAATAAGATGTTTTAAATTCTCAAAGTAAAAATAAAAGAATAATAATGATTTTTTTTGTTAGTTTATATTTGTAAGACTATTAATTTTTTATTATAATATCGTGTGCATGGGAAATCGGAGCAGGAATGAAATGTTTTATACGCAAAACAATAAGAATTCGGCTATGAATTTTTAGTTGGCGAAAAAAAAATGCTCGATTTTGAGAAAGTGAGTTCTAGCGGTTTGCACAGTTTTCGGCTTGGCGCAATTTATTGAGAGCTTAAGGAAATAGATTTTTGAAAACAAATGCAAAGGTTTTATTAGAATACAGCGTTAAATTTTAATGATCCGTGAAGAAATAATGCAGTTATTAAGGGATTTCAAGCGATCTATCTTCAGAATTCTCGCCAATTGAGTACATTGATTTAAGTTGGGGGAATTCCGCCAAATTTCAGAAAATTGAAATCTTCTCATTTAGTACATCGGAGTAACGATGAATAAAACACGTTATAGTTGATAATTTAAAAAAATTCGGCTGTATTAAGGGATTCCACTTTTCAAATAAATTGCTTACTTTTGGCGGTCGAACCATTTCCCATATTGATTGCTGCTAAGTCAATGCTTCGAATGATTCCCTGAAAAAACTCTTGCAAAATGGCGTATGCTGGCACTTGGGCGAGGCTTAGATTTGAAAGTGGATTTTACTTGAGACTGGTATATACGTATAATAAGACTGGTTATAGATAAAAATGAATGTTGGTATGTGTGTAGGAGGTTGAAAAACTCCAGCACCGTTTCACCGATCACCATGAAATTTGGTTCACCTAAGTCTTTTATCACGGAGAAGGTTTGTATGCTATCCGTTTTCCTCTAACTTGCCAGTAGGTGGCGCAGCAGAACGTCGAATTCTATTCCGTTTAGCCGTTTACTATGCGAATATCGTCCAACCAATTACGATGAAATTTGGCACACGCGGATATTAGAACACGGAGAATATTTTTCAGTATCCATTTTGCTGTAAGTTGCCGCTAAATGGCGCTGCAACGCATCAACTTCTATACCGTTCGACCGATCGGCATAAAATTTCTCATACTTACACATTTCAGCACGAAGAATATATTCTGTGTTCCTTTTGATGTTACTCACCACTAGATGGCACTGCAATGCATTATTATTTCAACTCGCCACTAGATGATGCTGCAGCAGGCCAAATTTTTGATCATTCAAACGGTCGCTATGAAAATCAGTATACATAGATATTTGAACAATGAGAATATTTTGGCGTTATCCATTTTGCTATAACTCGCCACTTGACGGCACTGCAGCAAATCATTACTTTAATTAACCACTAGATCGCGCTGCAGTGTATCACTTCTTGACTGTGCAACTGATCGCTATGAAAATAGGTATACATAGATATTTGAACACGGGGAAGAGTTTGGCGCTATCCATTTTCCTATATAATTTGCCACTAGATGTCGCGTCGTCAGGGCTGTCCAGCCGATCGTCCTGAAATTTCGTATTCATCGATATCTGAATGCGAAGAATATTTCCGCCGCATCCGTTTTGCTAAAACTCTCCACTAGATTGCGCTACGCCGCATGGCCTTCTGCACCGTACAAACGATTGCCTTGAAATTCGGTATGCATGGTTATTGAACACAAAATAAAGCGATATCTATTTTGCTATATCTCTTTATTACAATAAATAGTAATCCCCACAAATCGTAATATCAAAAAGTCCATTCATTCCCGTGCGAAGAACGGGTACTTCAGCTAATTAAATATAAAATCAATTGATTGGGTTACGAGATTGCGGTTTGTACCAAAATGCTGCCTATGATGAAAAGTTTTGTTTAAGCAAATAAAAAAATAGTTCCAAATTTCACCCATAGATGGCGCTGCTTGACCTTGCATTAAGTTGAAATGCGTATTTCATTTGAGACTTAACCCCTCTTGATTTCTTCCTGTGTGTGTGTGTGTGTGTGTGTGAGGGGGGGGGTTATGCGAAGAATAAATTTTACTCTTCTCCTGTGGCGTATATCGAAGAAACAAAGAGGCGAATCACACAGGTAATTCAATCAAAACCACAAGCAATACTACCAAATGCGTGGAGTGAAATTGAGTACTGTTTGGATGTGATTAGAGCTACATTAGGTGCACATACTGAAGTATGGTAGCTGGTTATACTTGTATCTGCTTTACAAAATAAAAATGCTGAATATTTAATGGTGAGTTTTCTTTTTACTGTTTCTACAGCGCCATCTATGGGTGAAATTTGGAACTATTTTTTTATTTGCATAAACAAAACTTTCCATCATAGGAAGCATTTTGGTACAAACCGCAATCTCGTAACCCAATTAGTTGATTTTATATTTAATTTTGAAATGTGTCAGAGACTTTTTGTACAGCCTGTATAATGTCTATGGCTCTGCATTGTTTTAAAATGGTGAAAATATACAATCTAATCTCAACAAAATATCTCTCAATAAAAAAGCTGTGGATGACATTATAAAATTAAAAACCGGCACATGATAGTGGCGAAGACATTTTAAGTTCCTATGATAGCTCGAGGAGACTCGAATGCTTTCTCATCCATGAGTTCATCTGGACATTCACCTGTGAATTTTGTATATAGCAGAAAGGAAGTTGCTGTACCCCCATCTTTACTTCATGGTATCCCTCTCACGGAGCAAGCTGGAGTATTGGGATATTTGTGTGTGATTTATGTTATCGCCACGGTCCTGTGAAGCGATATTAGATAATCCGCAACGCCAATAAACTATCCAACGGAAACTTTTGGTCAGTGTGTTGATACACACATCTCGACCCCTCCCCCGCATGCAAAAATAGATTTTGGTTTGGAGACGACGACCACGAGAAGTGCCGTGTAGATTTTTAAAAGCTGTCGTGTTTTTAATTATTTTTTTTTCTTTGTAAATATTGTGTTTAACATAATTTTTAAATGTTATTAGCAGTGGTTACTTAAGCCGCAAGAATGCCAACTGTCCACCTTTAACATCTATACATTAAAAAAAAAGTTATGCAGTTCTTGTTGCTAAAATGATAGAAATTTTAAAGCTAATTTCTAAGATGATTTAAAAAAAAACTAGAATTGTTAAGTCATACCTTTTTTATTCCACAATTGTCTGAAAATTTAATTTTTGTCATTCCGGGGCGTATTTTCATAGCTTTTACATATAATGCCAATTCAAAAATAAGCTAGTGATTTTCCAGTTTTAATCGGTGAAAATTGTCACATTTTAACAAAATAATCACCATATTTCCTTGCTTTCCACAAAAATGAAACACACATTTTAAAGCATTCGGAATACTACAATTATCCCCAGAAAACCGTACGTAAGTTGATCTAGAATTTGATATGCTAAGCATAATTGAAAATAATTTTCTCGCTGAAAGTAACAGAAGTTCTCTGAAGAACAAATTCAAAATATTTTTAAAAATAAAGGAAACTAAACCTAATGGCGAAGACAACTATTGTGTCTTGTTAGCAATACAATTACTTTAACGAGACAAAAGTTTTTCTTAGTAATTTTTTTACGGGAAGTACCTGGAAAAATAATGGATCTTGAAACAGACTTCTTTTCATTTAAGCCAAATTTAAAGTTAAATGAGAGCAACATAATTTTCTTTTATCTAACATGAAAAAAAAAAAATGAGACAAAAATAACTGGGAATTTAAGACCGTAGGGGATTTCTGACGAATAAGAAACAGGAGAATGAAATGTGAATTGTTTTTCTTTGAGAAATATGCTTTAAATTTAAATAATTCCTAGCTCAAAAATTGTTTTATATTCACTTCAGTTTTAACATCAGTTCAATTTTAACTCTCTTTTCGATTCTCAGTTTTTCATCTTGTTCAGGATTTTTAACTTGCAGGTATCGATTTTGAACAAGCAAAAGTATTTTTATTCAGTGTCATTTATGCTTTGAATAATAATTTTATACTGACAAAGTACGCAATTTCCACTTTAAAAAATTAGTTGTGATAGTTAAATTTCTGGAAACCCAAAAAATTAAAATATTTTATGCACCGATATGTATTTTTTTAATCATACATTCTCTATTTGAGAAAAGTGTGTAAATTGCAGTTTAGTACTAAATTTAGTGCATAGTTACATTATTTACACCTTTCTGAGTCCCAAATTTATATTTTAACTGTCACACGGAAATAAAAAGATACTTCTTTTTCAAAAATGAAAAATATAAGTTATAATGGAGTACTGGGAAAAAAATAACTAAATGAAGCTATTGAAACATGAGTTTTAAAAATTGTTCATAGTCGTAAATTTATTTATGATGTATTTTTAAAAGGCTATAATGTTTCATAAACTTTGCATCTGATACCTTAATATTATAAAATATCTTTAAGGATAATTTTATATTACAACTTGTTTATACAGAGTGTCGCAAAAACAATGAACTAGGCTTTCATTCCTTAAAATTGATCACATACGTGTACAATATATTGAAATGTTGCGTAAAAAAAGTACAAAATTTTATGGTATCTATTAAAATTTTCCATAGATTAAATCTAAGTAAATACAAAAATTAAATTTTTGTTAGGCAATCGTACAAAAAACATTCTAGTCAGTCAAATTTGTCCACACATTAATTAGCGGAATGGACAAAATTTCAGCGTTTCATCATAAAATGTCTGAGGGATGTAAAAGTAATACATGTTGACTTGCATCACTTTTCAGTAGAGGTCGAAGAGGAAAAAAAAAGAACCACATCAAAAGATCGCATTTCATGCGCTATACAGAAATTACGAAAGAAAAAATTAATTTCATGCGGTATTGTATAGCCCCTTTCCACCTTTTCTTAAGAATACCTCTGAGCCTTATGAAAGGCTGAAATTTCGTGCATCATCTATATAAGGATTGTGGAAAATTGTACTGTTTTATACGGGGCAGTATAAAAATTTAATTCTGTATTTAATTAGGTTTAATTTCTTAAAAACTTATTCGGTACCATAAGATGCTGCACTTTTTTTTTGTATACTTTACGACTAATTTTTTTAAGGTACTTAGGCCAGTATTTTGGGGACACCTTATATAACTTTATTTATTGTTTTCAATTTTATAACATTACGTTATACAAACCAATTATTAAATACAAAGATATTTTAAAAGAAAATACAGCATATTTGATATCATAATTCTTAATATTATAAAACAAATCTTTAGTCTTATCCTATTAAAGTTCTCATGAATTTTAAAATAAAGACGAAAAATATGATCTTATTTGACCCTTCAATGTTCATTTATAATTTGCGGTTAGTATATAAAAGTAGAGTTAATACATTTTCTGTGTTGTAGCTATATGATTAAGTCTAGCTACTTCATCAATCCTTTCATAATATCATTACAATTTTTTTCGAGTAAGTCATATTAAAAATGCTAATAATTTTGATTTGTTTTAAATTTTCTTTAAATGCTTAGTTTTATAATTTAGTAATTAATATGTTTTAATAAATTATTTCATTAGATTTAACATAAAAGCAAGTTTTAGCATACTCATTCCCACTGGCATAAAATAAATAAATTCTGTAAGCACTTAAATTTCATAAACCAATTAATTATGAAAAAGCAATATCAAATAGCGCAATACGATAATTATCTAATTAAAATCTTACAAAATATTTGTTACACTTTATAAAACTCCTTTACCATTCTATTCCACTCATGGAAATAATTAGAAATGGGTAGATTGTGTAAATTTAAATAAGCAGAATTTTATTGCTTATCTACAAAAAAGACTTCTGTACTGCCAGATGTGGTGACTGTTTAGTAGACCTGCTTTAATTACCCGCTATTTTAAATGGGACACATGTGGCTTTGTCTCACAGGAGTACGTTGAAATATTTATAACATGTTCATTAAGTTATCAGACTCCCAAGTGAGATCTCTATATAGGTTATAGATGCTGAAGCTTAATATAACAAATTGTACTGTCAGGATTTTTATGTATTAGATATAAATAAAATTTTCAAAAGGTATAAAATGTTTGTCCTTTCCAATTACTATGAGTATCATATGAGAGATTTTGAATTTATAACTATAAACAATTTTTAATAAATTGGGAAAAATTCAGGAATTAATAAAGGTTAGTCAATCTTATTTTATAAAAGTTATTGAAAATAAATTTATAAGTAAGTTTAGTAATAACTAACTAATAATTACTTTCTATTAGATGATTTATGGATTAACTAATGATTATTTAACACACAATGCGCACACACACAACGCACATTTAACACACAATGCGCACAAACACACAAAGTGCAATGTAATTTTCTTAATGAACATTATTTATCCAATTCTCTTTCCATTAAAGGAACGTACCAAATATTTTAGACAAAAAGAGTTAATGCTAAATTGTACAATACTCATATGGCTAATTGTGTACATTAACTGGTAATTTTATTATTGTTTTAATTTGGATTTCAGAAGGAATCTAAAGGGCACATGAATACTGGGCCTTACAAGAAACTGTTAGCGTTTGTAAATACCATACGTAAAGATCCTTGATTCTGATTGGGATACTGATATATCAACTAATTATGGTATATAACCACATATTTTTAACATTCCTTAGAAATTAAATTTGCGAAAACCAGATAATCTTGTGATTACTGAAACCACTTGTTCAAGGTTAATTAAATTGTATATGTGTTTTAGTAAAACAGACAGATAAAAGAATTCATTCAAAGAATTGTATGTTTTATGTTATCCTTATCTTAAAAAATATCCGCATTTTAGATATCCAGGTATGAAATTAAATTTACGCAAGATATGCCTTAATGGAGTTCACACTAATTTGCTGCTTGTGTATAAACTAGCAGATATGCAAGTAGCATTCAGTAAAAATTCTGATGTTAAAATCTAAACAATAACGCATGTAACTATCTTATGTACAAAGTATGTAAACAAATATTAATTAGGTAGCACCGCCATAACATATATATTTTACAAGGCAACATGGCCAATATGACTGATTAACACAACCTAGATTATGAATGTATCTAAGTGCAGTATGTCATGTATATAATACAGTATCTTCCGTAGAACCGTACTGCTGAGATAATTATTGTATGTTGTAATACAATTTAAAGTGCTCTATACTATAGTAATTTTCCGCTGATGTCGACAGATTTAGAGCTTTATATAACTGCTTAAACAAACAGACTAAAACAAATTGTTTCATATGAAAACAATAAAAAATAGCTGTTGCAAAAATGTTAATAATTGCGTATAATTTCCTTTTAGAGATGTCAAGAGAAAAATCAACAGATCTTAAGGTAAAAATACATATTTTCATACTAACTCTAATCCAAAACGATGTAATGGCTGTTCAATATTTCTCTATGCACTGAATTTAATTTCATGTCATATTATGTGATATTAAAAAAAGGTAAACATTACAACGAATACAAAAAAATCGTATGGTGTATTCATTGAATAGGTTATGAAATATAAAGAATATTATCTTTATAAATGTGTAAAAAAATAAAAGACATAATTTGTTTTATCTTTTTTTTTCCCACATAAAATAATTAAACATAATGCATGCATCAATTAAATTGAATTGTAAAATGTCATTTTGCCCGGTGTGAAACACCTACTAATTTTATTAAATGCCTAATTAATCGTAAAAATGACACTTGATTACTATATTTTATGTTTGTTTAATTAGGAGACGTATAGCATAGACATAAGCATTTTAAAAAAATAAAAATAAATATAAATATCAAGAACTGCTATTTAAAAATGAATCGTACAGTAAAATATAACATGCATAAAATTTACTTTTAAATGCTTAATTTTTACTTCCAGAGTTTTAGCTGTTATATACTAATTTTTCACATCTTCGTGTTTCTGTTTTTCACTAAATCATATATTTGAGTAATTCACATATTTTTTCTCGTTTCAGGTTAGTATTGGTCCTATTTCTGGATGTTGTATTACAATATAATTAGAATTTTACGCTTCATGAGCAAACATCTAAAGGTAACAAATTAAACATATTATTTTGAAAAAAAATAAGATCGATAAATAGTTGTTTAATATGAGACTCTCATATTTTACATACAGTGTTATTTATAAAAAAAAATTACTCTTTAAAAAATATCTTTACTACGCCAAACATATTTAATTAAATATTAACAAGAACCAAAAAAGAAACTTAGTAATGATAAAATGTTATGCAAAAAACATTTTCTTGTTGTTTTATAATAACACGATTCCTAGATTTTAATTCATAATTAAAGACTTTGAATTTTTTCCCGTATTAAATGTTGTTCGGAAATGTGCATAGCAAACCTTTGTGTTCGAAAGGCTACTGCTTAGAATACTCAATGCCCTGACTGGGAAAAAGAATTTTAAAAAGCGTTATAATCTATAATTAGCCGAGAATTAAGAAGTGACAGATTTATTTGATTTTTAATCGTATTCATAACATTTGTAATTCTATTTTTACAAACTTGAATTACTATAAAATATCATTGCAAAAATTCATATAAAATTCAATTTAAAGATAAAATGGTAATTGCAGTTTATAGCGACTACTGAGCTTACTTGGCGATACAAGGATTATAAAATAAAGCCGTACCAAAATAAGTGGGACGCTTTAGAACTGCAAAAGGTCTCACGAGATTTTAATCCGGCTATGTGGCAGGGCAGTAAATTGCGGGTGCGTGATTTTGGAATTTTATTCTTTCTATAAGCAACACAAATATTGAAGTATATATATATCTATATATATATATGTGTGTGTGTGTGCATACATTTCTAAATTATGGGTTCTTTTTTGTACTTGTTTATTAATTTATAGAAAACTTTAACAAGAAAATAACTGGATGATCACTGGTATTCCTTTAATTATCACTTTTTTCTTTATAGCATTACCACACATTACTCTTAGATACTTAACAATAATAGTGTTGTTTAGGCGTAATTAGGTATACCTATTTAAATATTATATACCTAATATATAAAGGTGTTGACTGATTATGCGAGGATAATAGTAAAATTAAGATTAATGCCAGATTCAGAAATGGAATATTATTTCACATACTTAACAAACAGAAACATTAATGATATAGAGGAAGATAGATATAAAAATCTTACATAACTGTATTTTTAAGATACTAGTCGTCTGCAGGTGGTCGAAATTCAAATATAAAGCATTGATTATTTTTTTTTCAAATTTGAACGTGAATAAAGTTCTTCTGTCAAAGAGTATGTCTCACCATTCCATATACAGTTGAAACTACTAAAGTGACCACCTTGGATAAGAGATCATCTGTCTATAGTGACCACTTTTGTATAAGTTCACTTTACAACCACCACACTTTCTGTGAAGATGGTGTTTTTGTAAAAACTCTATCATTGCTAAATGCAAAGGCAGCTCCAGCGAGGGGGTCATAGGGGTCATCTCCCTCTACCGACGTTAGATTTCACATCTTCCAGTACGATTACACACATTTAATTTGCGTTTTTAAAAATTTAGGCTAAACTAAAAAAGTCTAGTGGCCCCCCTCCGAAAATTCAGCCTTGAGCCTTCCTCGGCTAAATTACTTCTTTAATTTCTTACACTGCATTAGCATATTGCACGACGAACTTTAATTCTGCCGAATTTCGCGCAATGTGCTGCAAAAGGGACACAAAGGTTGTCCTTAGCATATTTATATACATACATAGATCAATAGCATATATCTCGTAAGACCACAGAATATATATCTTTTAAAATAAATGAAAATTCTGTATAAAAAACACTCATAAAATGATACTTGTAACACTATAAGTATCATTTCATGTGCGTTTACTATACAAAGTTTTTTTCCATTTTATCGTTTAACACCAGTATTTTGAGTGTTTTTTCCATCTATTTCTTTTATTTTCAAAGTTAATAAGAAATTTTTTATGCGAACCCTGTTTGGTAAATCTACTTTTTTATGGTAAAATTACGTTTAGATTTTGTCTTGAGAAGAAAACAGTAAAAACAAAACTGTTTCTTACTACTACTTTCGAAAAATAAAATTTTTATAGAGTGTACTTGCTAAAATCACACAGCTAGTATGAATTTAGGTAATATTGTTTCAAACAACATTGTACAATATACACAAATATTAAAATTTAAAAAAAAAACTCTTGTTTAGTCTCTTTAATAGTTATTCTTTACCGACAAATTATTCTTCACACTCAGCTTAGCACATGTCATTTTGAGAAAAGTTGAAATATGCAGCAATGAAATTATCACCTCAACTCAACCGCTCCCGGCATTCTCGAGTTTCGGACATAGTTAGCCCAAGTAAGACAATACACGAAATTTAAGCTCGTGCCGTAAATTAGTGGTGACCTGTGTCATTAGGAGTGGACGTTAAAATTCATTTTCTGGCGCCGAATTATTCAACTCATCTGCATAATTGGAGATCAGTTTAACGCGGTTTCAAAGTTCCGTTCATAACATGAGTTGAGTCATTATAGTCGTTCCCCCGCGCAGTTTATGTGTTTGGAGTATCGTTGTTGATGCAATTACATTAGAAGAACACGTGCTGAATATATAAAACTAACTCGCTGGATAGGTATTGTTAAGTTTCAACTGATGTTGCAGAAGATGTTTTGCATACTTATGATGGGGTTTAATGATCAATAGAAACATATTCAAGTGAAACTTTCCATTGAAATGAATATTGTGGACAGTTCGTATGGGCTGGATTTTAATCTGGCAAAGTCTAATCATATTTTCAATACATCCACTAACTAGTAAATGATTCTTAAATAACATTCATAAAATATAGATATTTTGTGTTATATTATTCTTTTAAGTTTGTTGGTTAAGATCAAAGTAATCTCAGTATTCCTTTGCAAAATAAAATGAAGTTATTTTTAAGCTTATACTCATGATAAATGTTTTTCTCAAATTTTCGAGAATTATTTATTTAAAAAGATGTTAGGGTGATTTGCACCCTCAGTAATTGACACTGCATCAGTAAATGACACTATGTCCGATAATTTATTATAATTAGCTTTTATTTCCGAACTGCTATCAGACAGTGGTATTTAGTAAGCATTTAGACATTTGTCTTCAATTTTATGCAATTTTCTTTTACCTGCAGAGGGTTCTAGGTATCGAAATTTCATTATTAAAATCGCGTACTAAAAAAAAGTCGGATTCTCAGTAGCTGGCTTAATCCTGAAACTAAGGTTAGTTCATTATCAACCTGCTTCTATTTGAAGAACAATTCTTTTTAGAAATCAATATAAACTTAATTAAATTAGATAATAATACATAAAGTAAATATGCAGAGGTTTTTTTAAGTAAATTTATTTATTTATTTAAGATAGGATATCAAATATTGGGTTAGAAATAATGGACTTCACCAGTAATTGACACACACATACGCTTTAGTTATTGGTGTTTTACACAAATTCGTGATAGTTGAATTCAATTTCTAGTAAATGCAGTAAATAGCTGTTGAGAATCTTAGATAATTTTTAATATACGGGTTATCCCGTAAAGGTTTTAATGTGCTTTAATTCTTTGCCTAGTTGAAATTTTATCAAATGATGCTATGTAGTAACAATTTAGGCTTTTATCTTTTTTTTTTTAATTCAGGAGTTCTATGTATCAAAATTTGAGATTTTAAGCAAAAATATTATGATTCTAAGTTAGTGCTCCAATTAAGATAAGCTCATTATGAACCTGTTTCTATATAAAGCAGATTTCGTTTTAGAAATTACTTTAAATTGAACTGTATCAGATAATTAGATGTGGCCATCGTTGACAGGTTAGTATGTAATGCATATTTCCAAAAAGCCTGACTTTTCGTCACCCAGAAGCACAGAAAGTTTGCATCAAACTTGCAACGAGCTTGATTTATCAAGTCAATAAACTCTCATTAAGCTTGATTATTTCAAGCGTGTAAGCTTAATGCAAGTTTTAAAAAGTGTTTACGTTTACACTTTCCCAACTTGCATTAAGCTTGACATAGCAAGCTTGACATGGCAAGCTTGATTCAAACTTACTACACTCTAAATATTTTTCCAAATTTTCCTAAATACATGGGGCGTCGTCGGCGAACTCGCCCCATATAATTTATTTTTTCACACATTTTTCTCTCTACGCTGAAACCTCAAGTTATTTTCCATCTACTTCCGTCTATCATCTGCGACTGGGATCAATCTCGGGCATAAAGTGTGGGAAGCCAGTCCCCTAACCACCATGCAAATCTGGTTCGAGGAAAGCAACTAAAGTTTGAAGTAACTGTTATGCTTGTCATGAGGTTTTTTGGCGAGATTGATCAGCGTTGCCCGATGCCGATCTACATCTTTTATTTTTCCATGAGATGAATCAAAATTAAAATAATGTTATGTGTGATTTATAGACTCTACTAATAGGGAAATAATCATAATATAAAATTAAAAGCAGCACACGTTTTGTAACTTTCAATATCGCAACACTCATGTTGGGCAATATTGGCCAAAATCGAGACAAACGACTGATTTTCGCCGGTGTCTGTCGAGGTTGGCCAATATCGCAATTTCTGTGCTACTGGGGAGAGAGGATGGATTTCCATAAGCGGAAAATTAAAAAAAAATATATTTCGTGAGGTTTTTTCACTTAGCACACGCTATTCTCAAAATTCCGTTTTGTAATTTCAACAGTAATTAATATATGAAAGTCATACGCTGAGATTGCAACAAGTTGAGAAATTAACATATGCTCTGGTCAAGACAGCAAGAATATAGTACGTCTAGAATATTCATTTGAAAGGCATGAGTGAAAAATAACGGCTGTCTTTATTTCCCAGACAGCACAGAAAATTTGCATCAAACTTGCATTAAGCTTGATATTTCAAGCGTGTAAGCTTAATGCAAGTCCACACTGAGAGTTCAAATTTACACTTGTCCAACTTTCATTAAGCTTGGCATAGAAAGGTTGATTCAAACTTACTATAGTCTTCTTCTGTGTGGAATCCAGAATGCCTGCGCAACTTCCTGTTTCGATTTCCAAATCAAGCAGCAATCAAGTTGTATTCAATCTTGACAGTTCAAATGACTTAAATTCGGCTTGAAAATATTTGCTGACTCATTTCTTTGTAATCTCCAAGCTTGCCGCAAGCTTAAAATGAATTGAACTGTGATGCTTGCATTAATACGTCAAATTCAAAGAAATGTCAAGCTTGATTTAAGCTTATGTGCTGTCTGGACAGTGTTATAGAAAAGCCAAGAATGGAAGTAGCGTATTGGTAAAAGTATAGAGAGCAAATTTATAAATTCTGTATATAGTTAAATGATTCCAGTTAGATAGTAAGTGCTGAGTGAAATTCTCAATAGAGAAAATATTTTATATTCAAATAAACGTTCTATTTTAGTGGAAAAGCTTTTAATGCCCAGAGGTCATTCCTCTTCTGTAACTAAATTTTGTTTGATTCACTACAGATGCTTTATGCCTCCAGGAAACTGCAGGAATTTCAAAAAGTCTAAAATGGCAAATAAGCATTAAAAAGTCTAAGAAATTTTAAAAATTTAAATAGCTAACTAATGTATTAACTCAGGACGCCTCAAATTTTTATAATAAACTTTATTCGCAAATTAAAAGTAATAAAATTTACAACAAGTTTACGCATTTATTTTTTACTCTCCATCCGTTCGGACTCAAGCGCTAGTTGAAAATTGACGTACTAAGCCTTCATCCATAAACCAAGTTAGCATGGTGGCGTTTACCCGCCACCACCCGTCTCAAGGCATAAAACATTCTTGCTGACAGTCTATTTGAGCCTACTTCTGAATGTTGTTATCAGACTCTGTTGATTTCTTTTACTGATGACCTTGGTGAGGGTAATTGGTTACATTACACAAGTTATTGGAATAGCAGAACTTTTCAGTACCATTTATGAGGTGAGCTCCACTGGAAAAAATCTTGCCTGACTGTATTTACTAAAGAGCAGTGCTAGATCAAATGTTGGCTAAAATTTTCCAAAATATAAATTCAATCAATTGCTCTGTCGTCAACAACAGAGAATCAACTGGAGAAATTTTGTCCAAGATGCACATAACTATGATTTTTTTCAAATGAAATGAAGAAGATTCTAACATGACCAATGAAAAATCAAAAGAAAGTTTCGAGTGTTCTTCAAGGGCGCAAAACATGGCCCCACTGTCGCGCTCTGGGCTGCATATTTAGAAATGGTGTCTTTGATGATACACTTCACTGAAGCAGAAAGAAACATCTACCTCTCCAAACTATATATGAAATGATTCCTTTCTTCCACACCAGTAGCGACGATATGTATGTGAAATGCCTCCAGGACATGCGTACCTTGAAACCTGCTATGCCATCTACGGAATACGAGCATTTCACCACACGAGGATGATTCGCCGTACTTCCTCATGAATCACTTTTTAAAATCTGTTTCAAGCAGTATGTTCAATAAAGGAGAAATTTTTCACGAGCCCGAGCCCGAACACAAATGTGAATTACACAGAGCCCGAGCCCGGTCTCGGGCTGAGCCCGTCTCATCTCTATTGCAAACCCATAAAATCTCATTCCAAGCTGGAGGAGAAAGTAATTTATTTCAAGCCAGCACTTCAAAATGACTTATAGAGCTACCACATGTTTCTGTTTACACACTCACACTTCAATGACCCGAAGTCACAGTTGCCAACCTTTGAGATCCAAAAATGGGGAGTTTTTGCTTTGGACACAATTTACGACATAAATAGAAAACTAAGCTGTAAATAGATGGTACTATTTACAGGACTAAGAAAGGGCAATTTTGGAATATGTGGAAATTTTCTTCTTATAGCAAATTTACATCAGAAAAATAAGAAATCACATACTGAATTTAAAATACTGATGTTAAATCTTAACTGAAATGAAATTTTATATACCTTTATCCAAAGACTTGCACATAATTTATAGTTTATGAGAAATTCAAGTGCGTATGTTTGTATCCCTTTTGCGATCACCCGTCGAAAAATTATCGAAAAAACAAAAATGGCGCTATATAAATAATTTTTTAATAAAAATGGTGGATGTTGGGGGAACATTTTTTTCTTGGAATAGACACTCAATACTGTAAAATTACGATTATAGTTGAAATTAGGCGTGACACCCCTTCAAAAAGCTTTTTGAAATGTGGAATTTTGAAAAAAAAAATTAGAAAAAAAAAGTTTACAATTTTTTTAAATAAAGTCATTATTTTTCAAGATAATAGATACATATAATTAAAATACATATATTTTACTACAATTACACTTAGTATCAAATCAGTAAATTCATTTAAAGAGCCCGTAAAAAATGCAAGACGAAGTGATAGAAAACGCTGAAATCTCTTGCCGTAAATGAAGAAACTTGCTTTTAAATAGAGTGTTGCATCTTTTGGATAGACGTAGGAATGAGAAACTGGTGTGATATTGGCGAGTCATATGGGGATTGAAGGAACTCTCAAGTCAACGATGACAAGTGGTGGTATGCTCATGGTCGTGAAGAAACTGCAGGCGATGTGACAAAATTGATATACGGTCTTGCAGCACTGAAAATGTAGAGTGTATGCTAAGAAAATGAATTTTTTAATCATTTTAGACGATATGTCCACGATTGAGGATAGGAACTTTGAAAGAAAGCCTCACCATTTCACAGTGGTATATCACTGGAAATGATAGACGGGCAAAGTGTGAAGGTCCCGGATTCAGGTCCCATCGTTCTTCCGTCTGCCTAACCGTTCTGAGTTTTCCGTGGTTTTCTCCGAAACTTAGCATAAATACGGGTAAGACCCCTTAGAAAGACCCCGGCGGAGGGCACCCCACCCATAGGCCTAGATCCCTTGTGCAGATATTTGGCCTCAATCCCACAACACAACACAACACGGGAACTTTGAAAGAATATTACAAAGTAAAAACTAATAATTTTAAGTTGAAAACAGTTATTTAAATTTTATGTGAATTTATATTAAATACGATTTCTTAATCCATTTATTTTGTTGCAAACGTAATCTCTGTCACTATAAAAATATATATATACATATATATATAAATATATATATTATAGAGAAATTATTTAATACGATATGAAATGTTAACTAAATAAAACTTGCAATATAAAATTGACACGTTGGCAGCAGAGAGACAATGAGAAAGCTCACTCACGCATTTAAGTGGCTGAATTGTCTTCATGAAGAAGTGCAAGTTCTTCACTCGGGAACAAAACTTATTTTCTAAACAATGATTATGTTGAAAGTATAGTTAATTATGCGTTTCGGATACATAGATGTATTTCGTATTCATGTTAACAACTGTATTGAATATTTTTTATGCGATTACTAAATTTGTGCAAAATTTAGATCTTTTTCATTCAAATAGGCAAAAAGTAATTATGTTGCTGTTCTAAAATCTTGAGAATAGATTTTGAAAATCACTTAATCAAAAAGCTTCTTTAACAGTTTCTGATATCACAATATTTAACTCAAATGTTTATTAGCAAAAGTTTTAATGCCCCTCACTTTTTTATTCAGGTTAGTGGCACAATTAAATCTGTGTTCGTATATTTCCGCACTCGTGTCTAGTTATTGAAATATATTAAAAATATCCTTTTTTATTTGTAACATTTTAAATATAATCTAATGTAGGCACTTAAGTTTTATTTACTAAATGAAAACTGAAGTAGTTTCGTTAGTTCTTACACTGATAAAAAAAATTCGCAGTAGCTCACTTTGTGAGAAAATCAATTATTGCAACTTAAGCTGTTGTATTCAATAATCAAACAAAAATATGAGTAATATAAGAATTACATAATAAATCACACAGAGCATTTCATATCTAGACGATGCATCACTTACCAGCCAAATTTGTGACTTATTCAAAAACCGTGTTATCTGATGTAAAATACTTAATCCATGATTTAATTAGAACTGCCATTTTATATTCGAGGTTTAAAAAGTGCTGTCAATTGGAATGTAAAACACAATTCATTCAAAATATGAGCATCGAAATACCAAATTTAGTAATCTTCATATCATTCACAACGAATTCATATAAATTTAATAATTTAAGGAATTGAATCTCTAATTTCTAATTCGCTTTAGATAGTCCTAATTTTTACGGTAGTCAACTTATCCTCAATAATTTTTAAATTTAACCGACAAACTCTTTGATGGAAAAAATAATTTTCCTTTTTTCCACTTTTGTACTCTATTAGAGTAAATTTATCGACTTAAAAGTTATGAAAAGTCATCAATAAATGGGAAACTGATAAATTTTTAAAGTTTTAACGAAAAAATTTCGTTTCTGTAATTTTTTATGCGTTCAAACATATAATCCGATCTCTCTAACTGTGTGGATTTGAAAGTGAGATAAATAAAGAAACAGACGTCGGTGCAGCGATTGACGAACACTTTCAGAGATGTCAGGAATTTCACGCACACGTGCAGCTATGGATACTCGAGCAACGAGATCTTCATCGGAATCTACTGCAGTGGCCTAAACGTCATTCTTCAAATGTCCCCATAAAAAGAAATCGAGGGACGTCATATCGGGAGAAAGGGGTTACCAAGAGATAGATCTACCACGTTCAATCCATCGCATGCCAAATGTCGCATCCAAGTACTGACGATCATCTAGGGTGAAGTGGACTAGCGCCCCATCATGCTGAAACCAAATGCGGTTTCTAAGGGCGAACGGGCGAAAACTGAAACAAGAATGGCATCTCTTCCCCAAATCAACGCCGACTGATCAACTACCACCAACGGAAGTAACTAAATTTAGTTAAGTAAGGAATACAGTTTAAAATGCGATTTTACTAACAGTAAATATAATTTACTTATTTTATATAAAAAAGATTACTTTTTAACCAATATATGAAAATATTTAGATAGTTTATAAGAGTAGATTAAATAATTTTTTGCACCCTTTTATTAAAAATACCTAATACAGCCAAAACGATTAATAAAATGTACCGGGGGAAAAAATGGAAACCCTTTAAAATGTAAATTAGTGACATAAGTTGTTCGTGCGAGTTACTTATCTGTTAAATTAAAAATCAAGATTATATTTTAACTTTAATATATTTTTGTATATGTTCAAACTTTTATGAATATAAATTTTATAACTTTATCTAAACGATTAGAAGTTAATTTAAAACTTGTTATTTCTAATCATTTAATTCAAAATTGCTTTTCATTAGCTAACAACTAGTAGTATAATGTATTATATTTAGATATATAGAGTGTTTCCTTTTAAACGGCATGTGCACCCGACAAGAAGTTTGAATTTCCATGCTTTCACGACGTATGTAAATGGTGTGTGACTGACATATTCTCTAAATGTCTGGAATTCCGGCATAATTACTACGTTTATAAACTGTCAGGATTCGACGAAATCGTCAAGGAACCACTTCTATTAGACGAATAAGCCTGCTTTTTTATCTCCATAGTTTATTATAGTTTTCCTGTAATAAAATATGAAGAAGTTTTCTATCTACAAATCCCCCCCCCCTCTCACCCTCCCACCAGAAAAATTTTGTCTACTTCATTACACAAACAGTTTTTTATTTATCTCTCTTAATTCTTTGATTTGTTCAATTTCACTACTCCAAATAGGTTTAAATTACATACTAAATGCACACATATTAGTATACAATTCAAAAAGAAAAAAAAAAACTTTGCATAAAGTGCTTTAATCTGTTTCATTGTAAGTTATGCCATAATGCAATAATAAGTTGACTTTTGTTATAGTAAGTTTACATTAAGTAAATTTGTGCTTATTACTAACTGCGTTTCTCCTACGTCTCCTGCATTTGTTCTTTCCTGTGTTTCTGCTTCTACTCTTCACTTTTGACTATACATTCCTATACGAAATGTGATTGTTACAGTGTCCTGTACTAGCCCTCAAAGTTTGCACTATGAATTAACAGTCACCTTGTAAACGAAATTAAAGCCAAAATGTACAAATTTGGGGGGAAAATATGCAAACACCATATTATAGTTTTCAAATTTGCTTTTTGATCTATTATTCACCAATTGAAACTTATTAACATGCTTCGATGATGACAATCAAGTGCTCACTTCAGAGTTTTTAATTTGTTGTAACTTCAAGGGAGTCACTATGAATGTTTGATCCAATTGCATTTACTGAACAGTATAATACCGTGCGTAAAAAGTAAAATATTTGACCAAAAATGTATTTTCCCAAATATGGATTATAAAGAATATTAGGATTTCACTTTATGAAATCGCACAGATGTTGCATGTACAATAAGCGCTTACATAACGCAAAATCGAATGGTAACTTTCTAGTTTTTTAAACTAATCGCTGAGTGATAAATAATAAGCATACATATGTAAATATTCATAATTCATAGTATGCAATGACTGTCTTAGACGAATTACTAAGAAGAACATCTTATCTTAGAAGACACTAGGAGAAGAACATAATTCAAGATTTATTTTTGAGAAAATGTTGAAGCATAGCACTGCCGCATGAGTCGTTAAAATGTATCTTTTAACTGTTAACATTAACTTTTGTCACCGGAAATAGGAAGTATGACAATGTTCATCAAACTAAGAGTTCTAAAGGATCTTTGCATCCCTCAAAAATTCTAATTTGCATGTATTTGTTGACAAAAATGCTAATGAGTCTGTCACAGTTTACGCGACATAGTTTACGTGATACTAACTTAGCAACATCATGCCCACGTGCAGCAAAGGGCAGGTCACTTCGCGAAACTTCAAGTAACCCTTAATGAAATGACCACATGAATAAATGCCGCGTATATCCCCCAAAGTTTGGGAAGACAATAGATGAAATTTAAGCTCGTGCCGTGAGCTTGTCGTGACCTGCGGCATTAAGAGCACGTGGCAAGATAAATTTTGTGATGTCGAATTATATAATGCACTCTGCTCTGAAAGGAAATCAGTTTAGAAAAGGCTTTATAGTGTCTTTGGCGGCTAATTTTACGCTTTTAAAACAGGATTAATTTTGGTGTACATATATATACAATATCTTGGCGCTTATGTAACAATGAACAGCATGCCAATGTATATTGCGTACATTAAAAACATATGTAAGTCACTGGAATTTCTTATCATACAATTTACATATAAAGGGTGTCCCGGAACTTCTTGTACAAACTTGGAAGGGAGGTAGACAACATCGTTAGGAGCCATAATTACATAGGAAAGCATTTGTGGAAATCGATAAGCGGCGTTGTACGCGAGCTTCATGATCGGTACGAGTAGATTCCTTTGTCATATCTGCGAAATTTTACGGTTTTTTTTCAGAAGATTATCCATTACTAATTATTTTTTATATGATTGTTTTGTTTTGTTTTATGGACATGAGGGGCATTTGCTTAGGGGGATGCTCCGGGCAGGGAAACTGTCGAACTTGGAGAAACTGCCTAAAACTCTAGACCGTTCCATCGACAACCGCGCGACATTCCCGAACCCGGGACCTCCACATCCCTGCCATCTACAATGTTCGGTGCCTTATTCACTTGGCCTTTCTCCGGAAGTAACATTAATACATGTTAGAACCCCTTAAAAAGTCCTCCTCCCAGAGCATCCCCCTAGGCTGATTCCCCTCATGCCCATAAAACAAAACAAAAAAATCATATAAAAATTAATAAGTGACTGATAATCTTCTGAAAAGAAAAAACCCTTAGAAGTTGGCAGATATGACAGTGAGGAAGCCACGCGTGCCAACCTTGAGAGCTGGCTTACAGCGCCACCTATCGATTTCCACCATGCTTATCGGTAATTGTGGTTCCTAACGATGCTGTCTACCTCCCCTCCAAGTTTGTACACGGAGTTCTGGGACACTCTGGAAATACCTTTTTTTCCCTATTTCCTAGGAATGAATGTTTTCATTCAAATTTATGTATAGCCATAAATCATCTTTGTTTAAACATATCTTTATGATGAAACGCATTCATTTTGTATATCACCCCATTAGTTTACTAGATGGGATTTTTTGTACGGGGGTCGTATATATATTTTAAAAAGTTTCACTTTTGAATATTGAAGAGAGCGATTTCTCTTTATCGTTGTCTTTTTTTCCTACCTTATTTTGAGCATTTTTCGGATTTATATTGTAAGATCGGTTTAATAAATAAAGACCAAAGCGTGTTACAATCTTTCTGGGACTCCTTGCACATATATGTTTGTATTTATTGCGAAAAAAATTATTAAGGCATTAGCCTAAATTGGAATATGTCCCAACAACTGTATTGTTCATACACGGTTCCGACATTTGGTTATTTAATTGACAGACTGTAAATAAATTTAAGAGAACTCGGTATTTGGCGTATAAAATGCATCCAATCGTGTCTGCAATTTCATAATGAATTTTTCTATTTTTCTGAGAATTCAATACCCGCTAAAAAGAGCTTCTAGGCAACACATCCCGAAAAAATTTAGAAATATTTTACATTCTAATATCCCAGCAGCTTTAACCCTTTATGAGGCCGCGGGAGTATCTTCCCACCAGATTCATTAATTTTAAATACCGAGGCGAAACTAGTTTCTCTTCTATGACTTGTGCTGCCATCTAATGATAAGTCAAGAAATACTAGGTATATTTTTAAATAATAATTTTATAATCTTAATAATTAATAATTAATAATTTTAGGTATTTTAAAATAATAATAATAATTTAAATGAATTTTATTTTTGCCAATCAATCTCAATAACAAAATACTTTAAAATAACATTACCAAACAAAAATGGACCTATAAAGTGTTAGTAATGAAAATAATATTTGATTAATAATATTAATAATTGTCTAGAGTAGAAGACCCTGCTACCCTGCCCTACTCTCACACAGGCGTGAATCTAAAGGGAGGGCGGTGGGGGCGATCGCCCCCTCCTGGGCGAAGTCCAAAACTCTGTTATAATCTGTTAAAATATGTTATGAGAGTATAATGAAAATTAAATAGCCTTTTTCTAAGGGATGCATGGCGGGTACTCCTTTTTAATCATATATCAGTATGATATATGATTAAAAAATGATATGATTTTATCAATAGTATAATTAATTACATTAATTTGTATAATTAATTATGAAATGATTTTGCGCATTCTACCCCCCTGTCTCAGGTACAAAATAGCCCTCCTCCTTGAGGAATTTCTGGATTCACCCCTGCTCTCATCGCCTTCTGATTTCGACGTCTACACTTATTTAATTTAGTCAATGAATTATAACTGCATCATCTCCGTTATTAGCTTATCAAATACTTATAACTACACTCTCGAACTCTGGTACTAACCGCAAGTCAACTAGTCACCCTAGTTGATCATGATTTACTATCCGCTATACCTTGTGTATATTGACAGAGCTTAGAGAACTTTCATATCTGTTTAGAGCTAAGTATGTCTATTCTGCAAGACTAAGTCACTTTAGGAGTTGTGCACAGACCGTAATCTACGACCATTCTCCCTACCGTCTTCCTATAGACCGTCCATCTGTGAATTATTTAACTCTAATTTACATGTCTGATTGGATAAAATTACGTATGTTCAACAGTTGAAAGTGATAACTGAAAGTCAATTCCAACCTTTCTGCCTTCTTGGATGCTGGAACTTTCTGCAGCTGATGAAGAGTGGACTTTTTGTACAACAGAAAGTGGTCGCACATAGGTATTGTTTCATATGCGCTCGACAATTTACAAAATTATCAATTAATTTTATTACTTAGCGTTTATAAATTTTTAATAGAAACGTTACACTAATTGCTTTTAAATGCAATACTTTCTGCTTAATCAGATCAAACCACTAAGAACGGAATGAAATCAATATAAATCTGTGCGCTCGATAAAATCGGCATAGTCGCTTAGTAATATATATATATATATATATTACTTTTAAACTTGTTAAAAAAAATCAATCAATGATGGAGAAGGATCGGGGGAAAAAAATACAGACCAAAACACCAATATCTTGCTCTGCTAAAACCTACACAACTGGAGTATTGCAGCAAGGACACATATGTTCTAGTATTATTTATATACTGGGTGATCCAAAAGTCGGGAAAAACTTTAAAAATTCATTAAAAAAGAGCAAATAATGATAGAAAATTGAGGTTTGCACAAATAGGTTTAGGGTATGATGGTTCTTTTTTAAATGACAAGAAAGTTTGTAGTTCCAAATGTTACCGGTAGGTGGCGCTGACATGCACAATGGGAACCAAATTTCCTATTAAAAAAAATCCGAAATCTCTGTAATGATTTCTATGCAAACTGCAATCTTTTTCATTATTTGTTCTTTTTTAATGAATTTTTAAAATTTGGTGCACTCAGGATGCATCAAAAGCTAGTGAAAGTCCAAAAATTCTTTAAAAAAGAACAAATCATTAGTTTATATTATGAATTTTGAAGGAATAATTAAGTAATAATCACTTAGAAAGTAATTAATTTTGCATATTATTTCTATTAAGCGTCTTATTTTATGGTTTTTCTCTTTGAAGGGTGGCAACAGGTGACACAACCTCTTTGCGTTGGAATAATTTTCGCAGCAAATAAAAATCAACCACTTATTAAAATCATTTAGATCGGAACGAAAATGATTTTACTAAGCTGTGGGTACTGTAATGGGAATGAAAGGTATTACTAAGCTCTACTCAAATGCATGCATTAAAAATCTTTTAATGGTATTTACCGTAAACTAAATTGAAAATTTCCTCATTATGCGTGTAACATATTGTGAGAATTTCTTACAATTATAAATCCTTTTCAATATATGTTAACTCTTCCAGCTAAGCAGGGACGGATTAATGTTCAATCTTCTGAGTTATTTACACGTAATCATTGCGAAAATTCCTGATGTTAATGAAGCCGCCTTCCTCTCAATAATCATTGTAAATTAATTAGGACAGTAATAGTCTAATTTATTATCTAAAGGATGAATAGGACATTTTAATTACCCAAGGTGACCGTTAAGTAAAACAGAAGCTCATTATAACCCGCTGGGCTCTGCCTTTAATGAAAATGAAAGGCCGGTATATTTTATATTTTGTGAAAGCACACGTTCTTTTATTCATTAATGAGCACATTAATAATGCAAACTAAATGTGTGGAAAAATCCATTTCTGTAACTTAATGTATAAGTCATGAGTAAATTTAGTTTAGTAATATTATGCATGTATAGAGCTCTAAGTAACGCAAAACGTAAAAAAAATTCATTTAAGTATTTTCAAATTTAAAACATTTTATGTGCGTTAAAATGGTATAGATATAAAATAAGCATTAAAATATTTAAATGTATTAAGTTTAAAGTAATATTAATTTACGATAGGAAAAAATCAATTTATAAGCACGTTTTGTTTTTGCAATTTTTTAGAAATATTTTTTTCTGAATGTTTTGAATAATGCCTAATTACTCCTTAAAAAAACTGCAATTTTTTTTCCACCATATCATTTTTTAGGGTGAATTCCGCATAAAAATAGCTTTATTAAAATTTACTTTAAAGGAAAAAGGATATATGGGATGAAAATACCTCAATATTCTCTTTCGAAATTCTTAATTGGAAGGAATTAAATAAATGGACTATTTGTAAAATATTTTGCTAAATTTACTGAATATAACAACATAATTTAATCAAAAGTATCAATAAAATGTTCTTAATGGGTTTTTAAAAATAATTTATTTATTTTTTATGTGTTTGAAATCAGAAATATTTAAATTAAACTATGTGTTAAAGACGTAAAATAAAAATATCCAAAGAAATCAAGAAATAATAATTAAATATATGATGTTATTACTTGGATGAAACAACTGTTATTAACAGAAGAACAACATAAAAATGTTGCAAAATATGATTTCGTTTATTTGATGATCTATTGAGAGATACCCATGAAGATATTTCTTCCTTTTTTTAGATTCTTTTGTAATTTACTTATAATCAGTCTGTATAATGACAGATTATAAGTAATCAGATTAAAATGGCAGATTATAAGTATATCTGTATAATGATAATTTCATTCATAGTAAAAACATGCGCAAAGATACCCAAACACATAATAAACGACCGGTTTTGAGCGATCCATAGAAAATATTAGCCTCCTGAGGTAGCTATTACCATGCAGTGCTGGAATCTGTGTTAAGTCAGTGACTCATTCAAATATCAATTTAAAAAAAAAAGCTGCATATCGCTAATGAATATACACCGTTACGTCTTGGCCAATGTGATATGTCAGGAATCAAACTTAAATTAATGTATTTCATGTTAAATCATGCACTTTTCAACCCTGCAGCACTCTCGTAGGGTATAATATACCCGCTGCCCCATTTTTTGTTTTCGATGTGCCTTCTTAACTTTTTTTGTGGGGATTTGTCGAGACTGGGTGAATCTTACTCTAAGGCCATAATGTTGAAGGGAGAAAAATTTGTTTTGAATTTCTTCCTGTAGGTTTTTGGATATCGTCATATCGCGTTTGTCATATCCTGCCCGAGCAAAATTGCTAGAATTTTGAGTTAGCCTTCTGTTTTCGATTTACCTTAGTAACTTTCTTTTGAAAATGTATGAGGCCTAGTGTAGCTGACTTTAAACGCATAACCTTTAAAGGGGGATATTTGTGGTTGAAATCTTCAAATAAGTTTTTGAATATTGCCATGCCGGGTGTGCCATACCCTCCGCATGTACTTCTGCTATTATTCTAAAATAGGCTCTTGTTCTGAGTATATAACCCGTGTTTGCTGTTTTTCGAGTATTATTTTTAAATGTATGGTCACAATAGTAGTTTTGCATTTGATTTTTTTTTTCCTTTTTACCTATCGTGTATCGATTTTGCTGTTAAAAAAATCATAAAAAGAAACATCCTTTGGTTACGAGATACGTTGTGCGAGCAATTCCGTTCGTTTTTGTGGCGCAAGTAATCTCGGGCTAACAGAAAAAAAAATATATGAGTCCAAAAGAGAAAACTTGACTGACATTGGAATTATTTGTACACATGTATATGCAAATTTAGTATTTTTTTTTACATATATGAATTCATACACAAAAGCAAAAACATCGCCCATATACACTTACGTACACCTACACTAAAAGGCGAATGCAAATTTCCGAAACGTAAATAAACTCGCCCGAAAAATGAGACATTTTCTACAGAAATCGAACTTCAATTAAACATTAGTGGTGACCTCATTCATTAGCAGTGGACGGGAAATTTCATTACACGGTGCTAAATTATTCAGTTCATCTGCATAATTCGAGATCGTCTGAAAGTGGCTTCAGTTCCAAGACTTACAACAGTTATCGCAACCTCTTCCTAGATTGGTGCTGCTTATGCAGTTTCATTATATAGTAAGACTTCGCGATGAATATGCAAAATTTTAATTGGGGAAATAGACACCAACGCTTTTAACTAATGTTACAGGGACACTCTTTCTGCATATTTACTTGCAAGGTGAAGGAGATGGGGGAAGAATATAAAACTGTGTAATCTAATAGTCATTAGTATAATTTGATAATCGGTCAAATTCTGAGACGAGCGGAAGACTTTTAAACTTGCTTGGTAAACAGCAGTATATTTTTAATTTTTTTATCGTGAATCATCACTTTTATTTATTCCCAGTTCACTTAAGTATAAAAAAGAGTTCATTACGAGCTCAATAATAACCTTAGATAATAAAAACTTAAAATGAATTCTTGAAACGTCGAACAGCTAAAATATTGATATATTCGGGATAAATGTAAAAAATATATACAATTTTGTACAAATTTTCTTTCTTTATGATTTTTATAACACATTCCAAATTGCATGTAAATTCTTAAACCAACAAAATATGTTCTAATGAGTCAAAATTTAACATTATCACATCTCAATTTTATCATTTATTTATACCAATTAATACATATTTATAGGGCATCTTTAAGTTACTGTTGTCCTATAGCGCAGAAGGGAATGAACTAGAAGCTAAACTTGGATCCACCTTAGAATTTTTGTACCTATAAAGAAAATAGTCCTGTTACTTTTAGAACATACATTTATATATTAGAACATACATACATAATCAGATACATGCATTTTGAAATTTTATATCAAGTGAATATTGACAGATATTTTCACAGAAAATCATGATTATTTATCAAATTACAGTTAAATATATATATAGATAAAATGTTATTTTCCTTCAATAAAACTTTGTTTGAAATATGATACTTTAATTATATTATTTTGGACAGATTTCAAGTATATGCACTATTTTTGACTCTTTATCAAAGATGGCTTCAGTAGAAACCATTCATACAAACATTAACAAATTCAATTTTATTGATAAATTTATAAAGATGTAAATTTGTTTCATTAGGTAAAGAGCATAAATTGGCGTGGTAAATTTAGAACTTTAATAAAAGTTTAATTTTCAGTCAACCTCAAACAGAAACGATTTTAGAAGCTGAAGAACCTCACCATCGCACAGTGTCTCTGGAAATGGTAGATGGGCAAAGTGTGAAGGTCCCGGATTCGGGTCCCATCGCGCGTCCGTCGACCTAACCGCTCGGAGTTTTCCGTGGTTTTCTGCGAAACTTAGCGTAAATACGGTTTAGGACCTCTTAGAAATACCCCCACAGAGGGCACCCCCCCCCTTCGGCCTAGAGCCCACGCGTAGCTAATCGGCCGTAATCCCACAAACAAACAAACAAATAGAAGCTGGAGAACTCTGATCTGATTTCTATTTTCCTTGCTTCCTCAACATGGCTAAATGTATAATTTATCAAAAAATATGCACTATTCTGACTATGTTTGTACCTACTTTTATTCATTGAAACAATCTCTCTGGTCTTTAACAAGTATCAATAAATTTCTTAATTTTTGATACCATATACCTAAAATAAAAATTAATTTTTATTTTTTGCGACTGAATTTTAAATCAGGATGATTAAACGAATAGTTAAAATGTTTGTGATTTTCTTAAAAGAGCACACACTTTGTTTATACAATCTAGTAATACTGTCCTGTGTACAACATCCTATAGCGTTTTGCATGAAAAATAACATTATATATATATATATATATATATATATATATATATATATATATATAAAGGAAATGACAAAAATCAAAATGTACATCCACTTTTTAGGATGTATTCACTCATTTTTAATTAATTAGTGACTGATTTTAGTCATTTACTTAATTTAAGTAGTCTCTTTTGTGTACAAAAGAAATTTTTAGTGGCCTTATTTAAATATTTTAAATATTCCCACTAAAGTAATAGTCCATATATCAAAATTGGTGGAATATGTTCATCCATTTCAGCCTCAGGGGAAGTTGAATCATAAACATGATGCATATTAATGCGGTTTTATCAAAAATCCTTGTAATTATTTACAGGCAGAATTTCAAAATGTTTGATTTTCTAATTATGCAACATTTTTATGAATTTGTTTTAAATATTCTATCGCTTGTACTTATAACGCTGATATATAATTTGTTTCTATTGATAAATAACTTGGATAAATCAGCCTTTAAGTTGAATTTGAAGTTAACGTTTAGCAACAAAACGTACATAACATACAAAGTACCCATGAGTATATTCCTTTTTAATATTTTACCCTGGTACTTTTTATTCAGTAATTTACTTTCATTGATTTTAACGCCATTGTAAATGCATTTACTTTTTATTTGTTGCATTTAAAATACGGGCATGATCTTAAATAAAAATTGTGAATAGAATGAACTTTTTTCATATTTTTTGGTACTTTCTAAATTATGTTTCTTATAACATTTCCGGGCCTAAACTTTGAGAAATTAAATTTTTCAATTATTTTAAGTTGACTACTGTAGATAGAAAGGGTGAAAACCTCGCTTCAAATGTTGAAATCTACAATGTGAAATTGCTTAAGTTACGCAATCCATAAAAACTGCATTTTTTGCAGTAATTGTAAAATTGTGAATAAGTCTATTGAAGCTTAATTAAATATTTATTGGAGAAATAGTAATATGTATCTGTGTATAGAATTATAATACACGATTTTTCATTAAATAATTTCAAGATAAAACTACAAAGTGATCTTTTTCTGAGTCAAATGCTCATTAAACCCATACATAATCTGCTCTTGTTTCTAGGTACAAGTTTAATGATTAGTTGTGTTAGGCATTACATCAAACAATGATAGAGATCTTTTTTATTCAGAGTGCACTGTTTTAAACGTGTATGCAAATACAGTAATTTACAAGTAATTAAAATCATCACTAAAAAGAAAGCCAATTACAGCATTCGAAATTCAATGAGGCATGCAAACAAACAATGCAATCATTAGGAATGCAGACTAAAAACATTTGTTTTCTTTTTACTTATAGTTGATAAACATGCTTGAAAAAAGAAACAAATCAAAAAGAAAATGCTGCTTAAAAAATAAACATCCAAAATAACATTCAAAAAATATATCATCAGCATTCAAAGATTTTGAATTTAAGTAATTGAATAATTTCATTTGTCGTGGCTTATTAAAGAAGTAAACCCTTGTATATTTTTTCAATTTAAAATCTATTGCAAATAGTTTACCAGACAATAAAAAAGGCATTTTGAAAGGAAACAAAAGGAAGTCTGAAATATAGAAATAAAGCATTAACTAATTAAACATATATAAAACTGGTTTATTCACTGAGAGATATAATTTTAATTGCAATATTATTTACTTTTATAAATATGTCTTCGTCATTTTATAAGAGCTACGTGTATAAGTACTATCATTTAAAGAAATTTAGATATTGATATGAGTGCTGAACTAAAGCTATAATCCTTATATATTTACTATTTGCATTTAAGCAAATCACTATTGGATAGTTGAAAGCAGTTTCTTTAGCTACATTTGCTTCTTACATTTTGCAAGTAGACATGTCGTAAAATGCTAAATAAAAATTTTCAAAATATTTGATAAATAAGATGTAAAATGCTGAAAAATTTCAACATGTAAGCTGATAATTTTTAAAAAGTATTTTCAACAATTTTTTAAGAAGAGAGTTATTTAGTACCATATTTTTGTGTTAAAATCGTCTAATTATTCATTAGGTGAAAATTATTTCTTAACTAAATTTATTTACACAGAAAATGAACCCTTCACATACTTAAACTGATTTATGTTTATGTACAAATTACGTACGTGGTCTGCGAAACGCAAACGCTAAAGGAGTCTTAAATATTGATGTCAACAATGTAGCAACACTATTTAAATTACAGGAAAGTAGAGGCACACGCACTGCACAATAAATAAGAGTAAGTAAAATTTATAACAGAAACTGTAGACATTATCAGCTTTCTCAAGCGTTTAATTTGAATAAATGTTCTAAATTTAGAATACTTTTTTTAATACCTTGTATTTTAGCAATTTTGTACACAGCTTGTGCAGTATTTTGAAATGTTTGATAAGTTGAGGCTTAGCAGTTTTTGAATTCTTACAGAATTTGCTGTGGGTAAATTTTATAAACTAATATGTCAAGAGCCTGTCAGAAATCTCTGTTTCTTTTTAGTACTTACCCTGTGACGAGGATCAATTTATGGTTTTATAGTTTTGAGTTTAATGTAATTCTTTTTTATCATGGACAAAGGCTATTGCGTTTTCCAACTGGGTTGTGTAGTAGCTAATGAACCATTCTATCACAACTTTCTTCACCATGGCAGAGTGAATAAGGCACTGGGAATGGTAGACGGCTGAAGTCTGAAGGTCCCGGGTTCGGGTCCCACTACACGGCTGTCGATCTAACTAGTTCGAGTTCTGTCCGGCTTTCTCCAGATGTAAAGTGAATATGCGTTAAAACCCCTTAGGAAATCCTCCGACCAAGGCACCCTTATCCTAGGCAGATTGCCTTTGCGTAGCTTTGCCTTAACAATCTAAACAAACAAATCTCACGTTGGGTCCGAGTTCGATTCCAGCCTTCTCTTGGGTATTAACTTAACCGTCTCTTCATAGGGGGTAATGCTGGCAGCCTACCGGGTGTTCCCATAATGAAATGGCCAGCGATACAGGCCTTAATAGTGGCGAATGCATGATGAGCAAGTGCCCTTGAAAAAAAAAACAATCTTTGTTTTCAAGTCATATTCATTATTTCTGTTAATTTTAAATCAATATAAACATATATACTTGAATTGTAAGAAAATATTAATTTTCTATTATTCACTTGCAGGATGGATTCATTAAAAATATTTTAGTTAATATCCTTTCTTCCTCCTACTGAATAATATAATCCCCGAAAAATATAATTTTATATAAAAAAAATCTTATATTCATCAGCATATTATCTTTATATTCATCATAAAGCATCTTACGTTTCTCTTGTTCCTGTTCGCGAGTAATTCCGTGTTTAATACACACATACACACGCTATAAATAATTGAAAGCACTGATTGCCGTATTTAAAATGATTTTGCAGATAGTTTAATAAATCTGTGTAAAACGCAGATATTTTAATAATGTTTCACCATGTATATGAGAAAAAATATAAGGCGTTTGTAATTTAGACTGAAGAAAATGATTAACAATTACCGGTGTTATTGGATTAGAAAACTTTACAATGATTTTAAGTGTTTACGTCATACCATACAATCATACTTACACCAGCTACATATTATACCTAGTTAAAATATTCATATTAAATTTTCTTACAATTCTCTTGATGTATTAGAAATCATAATTCATATTAAAATGAAACTGTGAATAATCCATTTATCCAATGCGATAAATGAGTACTTTTATCTATATTTCATAGGTTAATAAGGATTAAAATGTTTTACATCATGAACTGCGTGTATGTCAAAATTTATCTTATTACTATAATCTTTGTTAAAATGTTGAAAATATGTTTCTCTTTGGAATAAGCTAAATATTTTAATACCTTTTAACAAATTTATATTCCAATAAAGAGAGTATTTAACTTGAGATTTACCTTTTTTAAGTATTCGAATTTCGGTATGTAAAATGCTTTTCGATAAAATTTTCGACTTAATCCTGCAACAAGAACATTTATTCAAATTTAATCCGATTATCGTAATGGCTCAATTTGTATGGACTTGGTATTTTTTGCACTTAGATTTATCAAAGTGGATGCTGATGTTGCAGTTATTCCAACATCAGTTTGCGATATTGATTGATATTTTTAAGTGCTTTTCTAATGAGTTCGCTAAAAATCAGCGCTTTTGTATTTTAAATCCACGAAGGAGATTTGTAAAATTAGAATTTACTTTGATATCTGCAGTTAACTCATTCGTAAGTAGAATTAATCTATATAAATAAAACAGAGTGTAAACTGTCCGTTCGTTTGTCTGCACCTCGCGTAGCTCCGAAACGGGTAATCGTGGACTTACCAAATTTTGTATAGAAATTCTCCAGGACGGGTCCCGACATACCTCGAAGCGATTTTTTCGAAATTCGAATTATTTTAGGAGATATCGATAAAAAACATGTCGCAAAAGGCTAATTTTTGCTCCGCCATCTCGCAATTGTAACCCCGCGGCGGAAAAAGAGAGAATATAGCATATCTAGGTTGCCATATTTGGCAAGTTTATTAAATGATTCAGAGAGTTGAAGTAAAAATAAAAGAATAACGATTTTTTTTGTGTTTAGATTATTTAGATTATTTTTTTTTTTGTGTTTAGATTATTGTTTTTAATTAAAATATCGTGTGCATTGTGAAATCAGAGCAGGAATAAAATCTTTTATACTCAAAAGATAAATAGTATTTGGAAATTTTCCGAGACTAAAATGTGCAACATTTTAATTGGGCAAAAAATAAAATGGTTGATGTGCGATTTCTCCCCCCCATCTATTTCTAATGTATTACATCCAGAAAAAGGATGTTAGAAATATCAATTTTAATTTTGTTTAATCACACTCATGAATAATGATATACTTTCCAACTTAATGAAATAAGGAACGAAAATAGGAAAGGGGAAAATAGGATTTTAATACGCTTTTAATATATGGCACTTTAGAGCGTATTTAAAATCTGAAAGTGATTCAGATTTTCTTACTTTTTTCTTTTTTCCTTTCCTTTTGTTGATAAAGGCCAATATATCCAGAAGCTCTTCAGAATTAATATAGCACGAAAATAATTTGTTCCTTTTGGTAGGTTTTTATTATTTAACCATCTAATTTTTGTAACCAGGGGCGGCCCGACACAGTAAGAATCGCATCTGGACGCCGGCTGTGAAGGAGCGTCATTTCGAACCCAAAAACCAATTAGATCATAAAAGGGGGCGCCTTGTTTATATTTGCAGGGGGCGACACTTACCGTAGGACCGCTCCTGTTTGTAACCATCTTAATTTTAAATTCCATTCAGGAACAGAGAGATTTCAGTTCCAAGTAAACCGGTGAGGAACAGGATTCTCTCCGTACAAGAGTACAATATATATATATATATATATATTTGAATAGGGTAATGCGCAACAAAATTAAGAAATCATAACTCTTTTGTAGATTTTTTTTAAAGGATTGCAGAATACTTGCATTAGTCAGCTTTAGTAAAAGAAATTATTATAGCTTTGATGTGATACATACAGTTTTTCTTACTGAATTTGACTCATTTTGAATTGTCACAATTTGTTACTTTCTTCTTTCCACGAGTATTGACTAGTGGAATTATGGGCTTATAATCATCAAATATATTCGATTCAATACATTTTGTAAATAAAATTATCAACATCTTACATATTGAAAGCTTTCACTTGAATAATTTTATCTACTTTGACATTTGGATATACTTAAATTACTTGGATATTTAGATATACTGCTTACTTGGTTAAATCTATGAATAATATAATTTTTTCCTGTATTAATATTACTATGCTAGAAAATATATTCTTAAATCTTTTGATGTTTCTTTTGTTTTCAATTGGATTAATATTACTATGCTAGAAAATATATACTTATATCTTTTGATGTTTCCTTTGTTTTCAAGTCGTGTTGCATAACCTAACGTGTTAAGTACAGGGTTGTCCAAATTAAACTTCCCCAACTCAGAGGCCTGTGTAGGATGTTGTATGGGTCATAATGTGATGAAATTTTGAAAACGGACGTTTCAGATCACGCGCTCGGGATTTATTAAAAAAAAAATAAATATATTAGTACGATAAGTTACCGATAGGTGGCGATGTAACACTAGTAATTTGCATATTGCGACAGCATGATTTGCAGAAATAAAGCTTCTACGCAACGTATCCAAAAGACGAGCCCTACAAAAGTGAAAGACAGGCGCTGCATAGGCAGTTGTTTCCAGCTCGCTGATGCACAATGGCGACTTTGAAAGACAAAGCTCTGTTACTGAAATTTCTCTACCAGAATGACGAGAACTCCTGTGCTGCGATAAGAGCATTCCGTCGGCTGAAGAACTTACGCCGAGGACCAATGACACCTCGCGCTTTACGAGACATGATGAAGAAGTTCGAAAACACCGGACAGCTGGGAATTTTACCAGGTAGAGGACGACATGTTGTGGATTCTGCACGCGTACAAGACGTTGTTTGGCGGTCGTGGACGCCACTAGCCAATCGCCACATGGTATTGTCAGGCTGCCAATTGTTTTTCGTGCTGTTGATATGCCCTATTCGACCACGGCACACATATGGAACATCTGTAGAACGTCTTGTTGATCTGCAGCGCCACCTATCGGCAACTTCTTGTACTAATAATTTATTTTTTTTCAATAAATCACGAGCGCGTGATCTGAAGGGTCTGTTTTCAAAATTTCATCACATTATGACACATACAACATCCTGCACAGACCTCTGAGTTGGGGAAGTTTAATTTGGACAACCCTGTATAAGATAATAATAAATATAATTGAATAACATTTTTTAAAGAAAACAATTCATTTATCCACAGTAAAAATGAACATCTCCTCTATAAATTAATTGTCCTGAATCAAAGAAAAAAATCAGAGCGTTTTTCTAGTAATTGAGATAAAAACAGTGTGATATCCATTTTACTGACAGGAATACGTAAAATAGAATATCCAAATTGCTTTGCATGAAAGTATATGGTGCAATAAAATAAATAAATAAACAAATTGATCAGAAAAATAAAACGAAACATATGAATATTTCATTTTAGCATTACGATATGATATGGAAACTAATTTAGTTTATATACAGCAGTTTTAATAAAAAATGACATTTCAGCCTGACATAGTGAAAAGCATAAAAAATTTCATTTGTGTGATATTGAGTTCCTTCAGCATGTAAATTAATTCTTTAAATAAGTAACAAGTATAAGATATTGATGAATGTACTTTGAAATACCTATATTAAAATCGTGTTGTTAAAATAACTTAATTTTGGTGATTGTTTTTTAAATATGCCATTAAATAAATGTTACAATATTAAGAAAGCTTAAATCTCAACGTACCTATGTAATGTGATAAAGTAATTCTCTCAAAAGCTCTCAAAAAAGTCTATAACTATTTACAAAAAGATCATTTAGAGGATAATATTTACCTGTTAAAATTTTTAACTCGTACAGTGAAAATTACTTTTTAACTGAATTGCATATAACAAGAGATAAATTTAAAGAATACTGTTCGTGGGTACATAAAGCAACTTTCCTCTGGAATTCGGAAAATATAATAGCGGAAGTATTTTGAAAGAAAAAATAATGGGGTAAGAAAAAAAAAGAATATTTTTTCCGATATTGCACTATTTTGAGCAAAATGATTTAGATTAATGTGATTTTATTCAATAAGACTCTTAAGTTAACATATAAATTATTTCTGAAATTGACGCTAACACCTTTCTGTTAAATGATGTGTATAGCTGGTCAATGGTTTTTCATGCCACAGACCACAATGGCCACCTGTACTCGATATGCAGTCTCTAACGTTTAATTTCCAAATGAGAGAAGAAGTGTAAATTTTTCAGGATTCCTTCATGTCTACCAGAATTTTTTGAAGAGTATCCAGAAGCTTGAGGACATATTAACACGTGAAGCGCGGCGCTGGTCACTAAGATCATAGCGTTAGTCCCCCGAAAGACGGTATCAAACTTAAAAAATGTAGCAGTTGCTATTAACGTTAGCAATTGCATAACCTAGCTCATGGATTTACATGTATTTATTGGGATTTACATGCATATACCATGGATTTATATGCACTTACATCCATTGCAAAACGTCAAGACTTCTTTAATCAAAATTTTGACTGTTTTGCGTATGAAAATGTTTGCATTTTTACTGCAATATCCTAGCACTTTATGTACGGGTACTCTTATTTGTAATTTATGAACAATTCTTCTTTCAATATAAATTGAAATTTCAGTCAGCTGTACGAAAAGGACAAGAATGCCGGTACCAGGCTCGAAGTGCTGTTTTCATTTTTTTTAAGGTATTACCGTTTTTGATATTTTACAACGAAACACAACTAGATCATATCATTAATATAATTTCAGTTAACAATATGGGAGAGTTATAAAACAAGACATTTTAAAATAAAAATTAATTAGTTACTTCACTCAAATTTTTCATTATTAAATCTTATAGAAAGTGGTTAATGTATTAAATTACAGTGCAGGTGAGAGATGGTCTAACTTTTTCAAATTTAGTTTGACAATCTTGAATTTACGACACAGTACAGAAACAAAACGTAAAATACTAAAAGTGATATTTTTGAAAACATGCATACAAAAATGCCATTTTAATAAATTATTCATAGAAATGTTACGCTTCCTTCAACTTCATACAGAAAATTGGAAAAATAAAAATTAAATATTTAGAAACTCTGTCCTCAAAGGCATAAATCCATGATTGTCAGTGAAAAATAATTATGAAATCTGCATATTTTTAAAGATTTCTATTCGATCGCCCTCTCAGTTTATCTTAATTAAAATCACTTTTACATTAAGACGTCAAAATGGAAAATGACCTTTAAAAAATAATTTCAATATATTCATAAAACAAAGAAACAATTATTCTTGGGAGTTTAAATCTCTCCACAACAAAAGTTTAGAACATTTGAATAAACCGAATTAATTCCTATTCCAAGTCACCAAAACATATGCAGCGTGGTATCAGGAATACGCAAGGGATTATGATACAGCTCCTGGAACTAATTTGCATGTTTTTCTCGGTTTGCGTGCTCATTTGGACCTTTTATACTTTTCTTTTAGAATCTTTTATTCTCGAGTAATTTATAAATGGATCTTTCATGTATAAGATTACAGGCTTGTGGCAGAAAAAAAGAAGAACCGAAGACGGAATCGACTACGAAAAAAAAAAATAGGTTAAGTTCTTGACTTGGATTATGGACGTTCTGTACGATTGGTACACATTTTATGCTATTCTAACAAATAGAATGTACATTAATTCCATTCAGGTATTGAAATTAATTGCGTTTTTACACTTATATTGTGGCCACAAAGGAAAACTATCTGGCCAAGTTACAGATTTCATTCATTTTCAGGAATTTACAAAATTCTCGAAAAATCGGCTGCTAAAGAGAATTTCTTGAAATCGCAATCTTAGCTAAATTGTACCCATAAATTTTTTTTCTTACAAATGTAAAATAAATAAATGCGACTTAAGCCCAATTAGATTTAGTGTGGTCACACTTATGTAAAAAACTATAAATAGTCAGAGTTATTCTATTTTTCTTTGTTAATGGCTTACTAAAGGGAAAAATATATAATTCTGATAAAAGTACACTGCTGGCCACCCAAATTGCAACACCAAGAAAAACAAGAGATATCACAACAAAATTTATTGTGTAGATAACATGTTGACCAAGTAACAAATGATTAAATTTACAGCATTCTATGAAGCGTGGTTCCTGCCAAAATCAGTACCCAGAGTAGCCGCCGTTGTTGGAGATCACAGCTGCCACACGCCTCGGCATTGATTCAAAGAGACTTTGAATGTGTTCTTGGGGTACAGCAGACCAAGCAGCTTCCACACGTTGCCAAAGTTGATCTGGTGTGACAGCTGGGGATGAACTCTGGGTCAGTCGTTGAGCAACCATGGACCACATGTTTTCTATCGGCGAAAGATCCGGAGAGCGCGCCGGCCAGGGAAGCAATTCAATCTGGTGATTGACGAAGAACCCTTGGACAATGCGTGCCACGTGTGGCCGTGCATTATCCTGCTGAAATATGGCTGTTGGCAAGCCCTGAAGGTAAGAAAGGACAACTGGCTCCAACACCTCGGAGATGTAGCGCTGGCTGGTTAAAGTACCGGCAATGCGTACTAGAGGAGTGCGAGAGAGATATCCGATACCGCCCCATACCATAATACCCGGTGCAGGACCAGTGTGACGGTGCATAATGCAGCTGTTCAGCATCCTCTCTCCACGGTGTCTCCAGACTCGAATCCGACCGTCGTGGTGTTGCATACAGAAGCGTGACTCGTCAGTAAAGAGAATTTCATTCCATTCTGTCGTCCACATCCTTCTTTCATCGCACCATTGGCGGCGGAGACGTCTGTGGTTCCGCGTCAGAGGTAGACAAAGCAACGGACGTCTTGCGGACAGACCATTCTGCTGTAAACGACGTCGAATGGTACGCGCAGACACTGGATGATGCGTTACAGACTGAATCTGCTGTGATATGGTTCGTGATGTGACTGAGCGGTCCGTCACTGCCATGCGTACAATCTGCCTGTCATCACGTGACGTGGTGCACTGAGGTCGATGCGGTCGATCACGTCTGTCCGTCGTATCCTCCTGCACCCAACGATCACATATCCGCATCACAGTTGTTTGGTTTCGTCCAATACGACGACCGATTTCCCTGAAAGATAACCCACAATCTCGGTATGCCACTATCCTTCCTCTGTCAAACTCGGATACTTGATCAAAAGATGATCGTTGTTTCCTACGAGGCATAATTTATCGTTTTTTTGAAAAAAAAGCAAGAAAAACACAATTGCTGTACTTGAAACCGTCGAAATCTCCAAGCCTTAAATAGCGCTTTGAGGTGGCGCCACAGGCGCGCTTGATGTGCGTCTGCGCTGAAATTCTAATCATTTGCATATCTCACCTCAGCTAATGCATGTTGTAAATTTCATATTATTTGCATGCTTCCTTCAGGGTGTTGCATTTACGATGGCCAGTAGTGTACAAAAGAGTACATATAAAATTTTTATTTCTTGTTATTGTAAGGATGGTTAAACATTTTTTTTAACACAAATTTAAAGTTTTATTGTACTCCTCTATTTTCCGTTGAAAACATTAATGATTAAAAGTGTTTTGGTAGCTGAAATATTTAAAAATCACTGTTTTACAGCATTTTTTTTAACTCTGCATCAACTCATCTGAAAAGTATCTCTTTCGTTTTAACAGAATGAACTTGAAGAAATGAGTTTCTTAATATCTCGTGCGCATCAACGAAGCTTTTAATAACTTGTTCGTGTTTTACATTTTATCCATTGTTTATATCTTGCCGTTGGATTAGTAGACGACGTTTAGCAGTTTTATTTAACATACTCTTTTAGAGTTTGTGTAAAATTACTTCATGATCAAATAGTCAATATTAGAATAATATGTGCTGGCCTATTTGAAATGGTTTCCTACTGTATAAATATCTTTATTCCCCGTGTAAGGTTTCTATGATCATTGTCACATTTTTAAATATAGATTGAAACCATTAAAACACAACTATTTTAAATCACATTACATTTCTTTAAACAGACATTGTCGGTTTTATTTGTAAAGTTTTTAGTGTTGCAATCGATAATAAATCCCTTATGAAGTCCCCATTTTTATACTTCATACAATATTTTATTTATTTATTTTTTTAGATGCAGAAATAATTTTTACTTTTCACTCAGTAATAGAGTCTGATATATTAACCTCTTAAAGTATTCACATTTGGTAAATCTGATCGTATACTGCATTTTTTTAAGTGCTGATAATACAGAAATGCATGCAATGGATGCAGAAGTTTACTTATCCATATTCTGCCATGAAAATATTAAGCCCATTTTTATATCAAATAAAGTATACTAAAGCGCACAAAACCGACTATAACGGTTAAATATTTTTACAAAATTTTAAAAATTCATGCAACGCAAGCGGTGTTTCATATGCATTATCTGAATTCATATGTCATTTCTGTAAACAAAAATCAAAAGCTTAGAAGCAAAAATTGTTGTATAGCTTTATAAAATTTTCTTAAATCATATCTTCCAAGAACATTTGAAAGCTTTCACTTATCACAGAATGCACACAATGTTTTTTTTCTTTGCCCTGCATCATTCAGTAAAAAAAAGGGGGGGAAATAGCAGTGTCACAATGAATTTGGATACAAGCGTTTTATGACTATACATTTTAAAACCATGTCTGTTCTTGGGGCAGATTTAGAGAAATGTTGACAGTTTGTCGCGATGCATTTGCCTTATTTTAAATCCTTTCAGCTATGGAAAAAGATAATTTTTTTCTTTAAACATTTACTTCTATTTTATTGTAGTTGATAGCGGAAGTGGTATTTGAAAGAGTTGCAAAAATGGTCTTTAATATTTCAGTAGATTTTAAAAATCCCCTGAATACACCTTGTAACGTTGTTTTAAAAGTTAAAAAAGACAATTTATAACAGAAACTGGAATCTTCATTTTACGAAAGAGATATCTGTGTTGTTGTTGCTGTTGTTTCTCATGCCCCTTGACAAATGCAAACGGCGGTGCCATATCCCCTCCCCCCGAAGGCAGGTGATAGGCAGAGGGGTGCGCCTTTCATTTTTAGGGCCCCGGTGGGAGGAATTACGATTTACCCCGTGGTCCCCTAATTTTGAACCCATTCCAGAGCAGGGACCAACCTCCTGAAATCGGCACCCCCAGAGGTATCGTTTAACAACTTGCAGGACATTGGAGCCATCACAGATTTTACGTACACCAGCTCCCATTAGCGTACATGGTTCCACAGTAGTCGATACGAGAGAAACTTGACCTTCCCAAGCACTGGCCAAGCCGGATGTGCTTCACTTGCCATGTTCTAATGGGAACAGAGTTTAGCACTCAGATCACTGCGGGCATAGAGATATCTGCAATTTTGTTACTGAAAGATAAGTATAGATGAGCGTTAACAGAGATAATCAATAATATATTTTTAAAAATGCGTTTATACATTAAAAAATGCATGATTGAAATACCAATTGAGATAAGTATATTAAAAAATATTACCTATAATATATATGATCTAAACATGAGCATGTTTACTAGTATTTTGATTAGTGTAATTAATGTATCGTAGTTGGTAGCATATACAGGATGCCCAGCAAAGGACATACAGATTTCAAAGTTAAAAATCTCAAAAACCAAAGATCAAATGGAAGGGTGCAACAAACCGCATGTTTCTTATGTAAGCTGTAAAATTTTTATACAGAAGATTCGAAGTAGTAATTACAAAAACCGCTAACAGATGGCGTTGAAAAGTTGGCTTCCATAGTCTCCCGATCTGACTCCGTGAGTACGTTCTGAAGGGCACATTGAAATACACTGTCGACCAGAACCGTCATAACATGCTAGACGAGTTGGAATCGTCGATTTGTGTGGCATGCGAGTCTGCTTTCGTTGAGACATTACGGGGTGTGATGACAAACCTCATTATCCGTTTGCGATACCTGTGTATTCGAATGGTGGACATTTTGAAAAGATTTTTTTTTTGTGACTGCTTGCAGAGAATGAGTTAATGCTCATACGTGATGATCATCGATCACTTTGTCGTGCAGCACGTTAAAAGCTATTGTAAATACTATTTCGAAATTGTTGTACAAAATTTTTACAGGTTACTTAATAAACACACTATAAGATACGTTCTTCCATTGTACTTCGTTTTCCAACTATATAATTTTGAAATTAGTAAGTTCTTTGCTTGACTATCTGTACCTACGATTTCATTAATTGGAAGCTGATATTTTTTATTCTCATCTGCTCTCAACGCTCTCATTGAAATATACTGGGTGTGTCAAAAGTTCGTGCAAACTTTATAAAACCATTAAAAAAGAACAAATGATGATAAAATGTGCGGTTTGTATGAATGGCATCAAAAGGGGGTGGATCTTTTTTTAAGAACAAAAAGAAAATTCAAAAATTGACCGATAGGTAGCTCTGACACAGCAAGATGATTTATGGAAATAATGCTGTCAATAAAACACTTAAATGTTCGTTGACTCTTCAATCGATGCCAACATCATACTGTCGTTACAGGATAAATCGTTGATTATCATGCTCTTTTATAAGAATGACGATTCAGCAACGGATGCACTGAGAAAATTTCGCAAGTGCAAAAAAAAATCTTCGAAAATATATAATTGTGTTGGTGTTGTGTTTCTGCTAATTTTATTTAATGCATACCTCATTTGCATTAATTTGCTTCACGTAGTCAACATCAGCGCCACCAATCAGTCATTTTTGATTTTTTTTTCTTCTTAAAAAACATCCACCCTCTTTCTGATGCGAGTCGTTATTTTTATCATAATTTGTTCTTTTTTAATTATTTTTAAAGTTTGCACGAACTTTTGACGCACCCTGTAGTACTAATGAATTGAGATACTTCGCAAAGATGGCTCCAGTGAGGGTCCAAGCATGTACCATGGGCCCTAAGTTTTGTTTTCAACTTTAGATTCGCATACTTAATGATTTCATTCGTTCAATTTAAATTTTGAAAAAGGTATAGACGTATGTAAATAGTTCAATGGCCCTCCTCCGAGAATTCAGATTGGAGCCGCCCTTGATACATCCATAGACTTAGATTCTGTATTGTCAGATTATATAATATAAATTGATCAATAAGCTGAATAATTAATCAAATTAAACAATATTATATATTTTTTCATTACGAATCATAGAAGATTGAAATAGAAAATCTGTAATAATCGAATGATTTCAAAGTTTTGCATAATTTCAGAAAATGTTTTACCTCAAATCTATCGAGAATTGTTAGCATACATCAGATGCAAAAGTTATAATCAATAGTTTTAATGTCAATTTTAACTTTCAGGCTACTGTTTTGCAAAATTCAAACATGGAAGCATTTTCCTTGAAAATAACCCCCCCCATACTACTTGTTTCATTTCCAGTGAGTGAAAAGACATCTATCCACGCCGAAAAAAAAATATTTAATTAAGAACGACACTGAGAGAGAGTTGAAAATTTATGCAACTTTAACCAAATGAGAGCAAACAAACCAGTTAGGTTTGAGTGCTTAAAATGTAGAAACCAATTCATCAATAATGCATGAAGCTCTTTAAATTTAACGATGCGTGTTGCTTTATTTGGAGATTTTTGAGCTGGGTTTTCACCATAGTTTGGTTTTACTCTAAAGCCAGAGCGGAAGAGAATATTTAATTTAAGATTTTTACACCCTTTTGTTTGAGTGTCTGCATTCCAAGAAGTCTTAATGCCGATTTTATTCGGTGAAATACGGTAGCGTTTCTGTTTATGCAATGCAAATGCACAAAAATTGTTTTAATTGAAAAATTATGCAATCAGTCTAAATTTTTACTGCAAGTTTTCATGCAAGATTTCGTTTGAGTCTTTCGAACTAGATTTTATGCATGTTTAATTGCTGAAAATCAGTCTGCATTTTGAACGCATTTTTTTTTCAGTTTATTATTTTTTTTGTATATTTTACAATATTTTCTATAAATATCAGTAGTTAAGTGTATCATATACAAGCCATGATGATTAAAATTTCTTTTAAATAGCGATATGTCGAAAAGTTAGATGGCATAGCAATGTAGATTTGCTAGCTTTGTATTAAATCACATTTGATAATAATACATGTATGGTACTTCACATATTTAATACTCACTCTCATTTGTTTTCATTTTTTAAACTAAAATTACTTAAAATAAAGTATTTTAAATTTTATTTCTGGTCTCAGTTTACCTTACTGCGTCTTTCAAAATATGTATTTCGCTTTTCACCTTATGCAATAGCCTTTTTCCAGCAGTCCGACTGGTGACACTTGCGCTAAAAATAGATTTTATTGTGTCAGTTTGTAACGGATTTCTCATTCCCTCTGTTGCCGTTTACTTCAACATACTTTATTTTGATGCAATGGATCAGCTTCCGAAACTATCCAATAACTTCAATTCCATTGGTCAAAATTTATTATGACTCAGTAACTGGCGTCGGTTATTTCCGCCAAGTTTAAGTTCTCGCCAATGCTAAGTCCTGTTGGCATCTGTAATTTCTCTGGCGCTCCACCGCTTTTTGGTTGTAAAGTGAAAGCGTAATTTTACTACGCTGGGCCACCACCAGACCACAATATTTTTTTTTTTTAACCGTTATGATTTTTTTTCAATAAATGGTGTTTTAAAGCACCTATGTGATTTTGTGTTTAGCAACTAATTGTTTCGAAACTGATTATTTCCATAACAACTCTCTAATTCAGTTTACATATTCAAACAGTTCAATAAATAATCTCTTCGTTATATCGACTAATTCAACACATAAACCCTTGATGGTTTAAATGACGCTCCATTCATATTGCGAAAAATTTCAACTATTTTAATTTGCAGTCTAAGCACTTCTGGTATTAATATTGTTATTATATTACTCATTATGGTATATAGTATCTGGTGGGAACAGCTCAATCCTCTGTGTGCAGTGTTGATGAGATAAAATGACGGACGCATTGTGATTTTTTCCTGCCTTAATCTACCACGCTCCCTTCATATTGTGAAAAATTTAAACCATTTTAATTTGCAGTCCAAGCACTTCTGGTATTATTATTGTTACCGTATTACTCATTATGGTATATATTATCTGGCAGAAACAGCTCAATCTTCCATGTGCAGTGTTGATGAGATAAAATGGCGGACACATTGTGATTTTTCCCTGCCTTAATCTAGGGGGGTTCTGAGTTGGTTTATTTGTGTACGCTGGGACAAGGCGCCTTCCAATCAGCCAGAAAAGCTGGGCTTGACACATGTCAGGGCTAGAGATACAATTATTTACTCAGTTCTTCTGTTCAGGGTGAGTTCCGTAAAAAAAGGAAGGGGAAAAAATCTGGAACGCGTTCGTAGAATATTCTAGTAGGTAAAGTAGACGACTTGGTGACGTTTTGGAATTTTGGAAGACAGCGGTTTTTTTATTCTTTTTCCTGACTGCGGATTTCTGCTTGTCTGTCACGCTTAGAATGCAATTAAATGAGAGTTTAAGATGGGTGTTTTGCAAATAATTAAGGGAGTCGCAGTACAGCTAAAATGGTGGACGTGAAGTTATTTTAAGCGTGTTTAAATTTTTATTCAGAAACTCAATATGAAATGGAATGATAAATTCAGAAACTTTAAATGCCTTAGTTTAAAAGATTTAAGAGGACGTATAAGTGCAATGTGAAAAGATACATATAGAACATTTTTTGAGAAAATGCATTTTTTATTTGAAAATTCTGATATAAATTTCCATTAAAAACAAGAATTTGTCTTTGAAATATCTAAGATGCACTTTTATTATTTGTCCTTTAACTGTGTAATAAGTTGAAAAAATCGCATAATGAAAATAAATCTGGTGTTTCATTGTTAAAATTAATAAAGGACTTATAATAAAACAACAGAAATGTTTACTTAATTACCCATTGTTTGTAAACGCCAAAAATATTTGCAATCAAAATTAATGTTTGAAATGTAAATTATTAAACTAATTAACTGCAAAAATAACAGACAGTATTTTAACAATAAAAGGAGTTTAAAGAAAGAAAATTTCAAAGTTTTCTTTTATGTTGATCACAATTTATTTTTAATGGATTTGTAAATCAACCAGTATGCTGACAACATGAAATTTTTCAAAATGTACCATTTTGAAAGCTAAAAAAACACATTTGATTCTATATGCTTAGAGAACTGACATGTTTAGATAGATAAATATGTTATTAAAAAACGTAATAAATATTAAAGAAGTAAAGAAATACAAGCGTTGGAAAATGTCCATGCTAGTAAATATTAATGTCGTGATTTTATATATAAAATAAATTTTGAGAAAAAATAAATAAGATAGGTATAGTAATTCACTTAATTAATAAAGTATTCTTTTTTTCTAGACGCAAAAATCTTCATGAAAATATATTTGTCTCACATACTTGATGAAGAAAGTAATTTAAGTATTCAGGTTAGATAAAAGGTACACGCTTAAAAAAGAACAAACATTTGATACTAAGGACTGGAAATCGAAGCAGACTTGTAGTGGATTTAAATCACTCTGAGTCATTTCAGCTTCTTTGGAGTGAAATTTAGTTCCTTTTTTTAAATGTGTATGATTAACAAAACACCCGTACATCGTACCTGATGAAACAAAATCGTAAAAATAACACTTAAAGTAAAAGCTTGACTATTGAATAGATGTATATTAACTGCACGAAGTATGGAAATCTTTTTATAATGGAAAATTACAAATACAAAATCCTGCCTTTGCAACATTTTCTAATATTCAATTAAGTCTCATCTAAGTACTTTATTTTAATACCAAACATAAATTCATTCTGCCTTTATTGTAAAAATATGAAATAAAAATATTTTTGTTTAACCAGTTTAAATATTTGATCAAACAAACCTTTTAATGTTGTTGAAGCAATACTTTTTTATTTCTTTTAATGTAATCACATTTCAGTAAAAAACCAGGCACAGATAAGAGGATAAAAATAAAATGATAAAATATTTAATGGCTAAAAGTAAACAAATAAAGTGAGTGATATGAAAATGGAAAGTAATTTACAAGTGTTAAATAAGATTTCATTCATATAGCAATAAAAACTAAAATGAAAATAGATAAAAATTGCATGCTTATTTCAACTAAAATCTATTTAAAAAAACATTATAAACCAAGAGTTTTTAAATAAATAGCTAAAATATACAGCTGTTAAAAACGGTACAAAGTATTGTCTTAATTTCAAAAGACGTATGGTAAGTTGTATCACTGCTATTCCTAGCTGATAGATGTATTCTTTTATATTTAAAAAAAACAAATATATTATTATTGCATATAAATTACTGATATTATAGTAATACCTTATTATAAAACAATGGTTTATGCATATTATTGTGAAATATCTGTACCATTTGACAGTACGTTAAGCAGCAGAGAGCAGCAACTGACTTATATATTAATGGAATGTTGTACAGTATACCATATATATGTTTGCAAACATCCTTAGATATACCATACCTACATTGTACACTATGTAATATTCCAACACAGTATATGAATTCAAACTACAGTACAGTCTCTAATGCATGAATTCAATGAATGAGCGTTTCAGTTATTACAGTTATTATAACTATTGAAAATATTAATTTTTGTCTCGACTAACATCATAATTTTAATTACACTGCTCTTTTTATAATGAAAAATGAATCTATGCAAGTGGGAAGCATTTTTATCAATTTATTGTAACATTGACTCATAGTATACAGTACACACGCACATATTTATACATACATATATGCATACATGTTTACATGCATGCATATTTATTTTTCCTCGAAAAAATAATAATAGATTATAGAAAGTTTCATTTTTCTTTTCATATAACTTCAATTATGGTAGAATTTAGATAAAATTAAACTACTTATTTATGTGATGTAAGTAACCATGCACTACTGTAAATACTTAACACTTGAAATGCCGATAGATGATTTATTTGAGATAGTAGAGAAAATATTTGTATTCATAATAAATATTTCAATTTATACTATTAAATTTAAATATTCAAATTCTTTCTTTGGAAGATAAATTTTAAGAAATGAAAACTATTATGAATATAAATTTTATTTCATTCGATCGGACGTCCGAACTTCTAATCCGAAGGATTTCTCGATATAAATGTAGAAGCGAAATGAAATATTTAATATCATTTTCCTAAATATCGCGGTAGATATACATTATTACAGTTGCTGCAAATTTAAGAATAAGGAAAATATCGGATACATAAATTTCCGTAAATATGTTTTCAGGAAGATTATAGGACGGCATATATTTAAATTGCCGTAATTATTCAGTACTCTTAATAACATCGTTTTTATACCGCTTTTAGAAGATTTCGGCGATCTAAAATTTATTTCTAATATATTCAAATTGGGTTCTAGAAATGGTGAACGACCCTTGGAGTTTGAAGAAAATTTTTATGCCGATGGCTTCGAGTCACATGAAGATCCACAGTAAAGGCAGCTTTTCTAAGATCATAAAAACAGTAATTTATCAGATATCTCCGGTGAAATATTTTCTGTGCGTAATTTTGGAAATAATTTCTGTTGGGTTTTGTGCAACTAAAGTTGTGAAATTTGTTTAACTTCAGTCCGAATAACTAGGTTTTTTAAATATAATATTTCTTTATCTATGTAAATTGATTGTCAAAATGCTGTGAAAATTTAGCTTTTAAATATAAAAAGTAATGTTTTCAGTGTTTTAAGAAAAATCACTTAGCCGATCTTAGGCTGATAACACAAAATTTTTAATCAAAACATATGAAAACACATATTAAAGAAATCCAATTTCAAATGGTGTTATATTATATAGAATTATTACCTTATGTTTTTAATTTAGAATGTATGATTAGACATTTGGAGCTTTCCTTTAGCATTTCATGCAATCCAGTATACAATATGAAGGTAGAGTTAAAATATTATTAAATTACATCGGTGTGATCGTAGATTAGTAGCTGAATCTACGATCCTGTGTAAAGCATCGCAATACACAGGAACGGAGCAATTTATGAGACAAAATATTACTTTAAATATTTTTATTATATAGCAAAAGAATTATTAATTAATTATTGATACATATCGGTGGCGGTACCTGGCGGCCAGACATGACAGGCAGTAATTAACGTACTCCAAAAATTGAAGTCCCCCAGAAAACGCGAATTTCCCAGGAGGCCAAATTGGCGAGAACCGATGCAAAAGCATTAAACGGACGCCAAATAAAACGCCAGCAACATGACTGGCGCCATTGTCTAGTGGCAGTATAAATAGAGAGAATCTTAAAAATCAGACGCTCCAAAAAGGATAGAACAAATAATGTAACAGCTAAATTGTAACCCAAAATGAAAGCAAATGTTATTTATTAGATTTGTTACCTTATATGGTCATAAACAAACTATCCAAAATGAAATGTTCTTAATCAGAAGAAAACTCTAAGTAATGTATATAGCGGACATGGAAACGTTGGGCAGAGAAATTATTTATAGAGCTAGACAGGTGCCTTCGGCTAAATAATAACAATGTAACAAGTGGCAAACCGAAAATCTTTTAAAATGGAAGCAAACGAACTAATTTTTATATTTATCAAATGCTGAAATATATTAAATTTATAACAGAAAAGCCAAATACAAATTAATTAAAAATATGGGAATAAACTGCATCACATACAATGAGGTCAATCTAATCGACTAAATTTTACCACGTTGCATTTTCTATATCTTTCATTTTTCGGCTGATTTTTAATAATTTGCACAAATATATAAGTTGATATCATAAGATTGTAGTGAATCGTTCAAGTAGTAAATTGTTATGCAAAATTATTCAGGTATATTTCAATGATATATCTTATAAATAAAAATGAAATTCTGTTTGTTTGTTTGTTTGTTTGTGGATTTGATTCGTATACAAATCCACAAAAATGGACCTATCGGCCTGAAATTTAGTACAGATATGTAAAATAATATAGAATAACTCATAGTCCACTTTAAAACTTTGAAAGTCCACCCGTTCCCGGAATTTAAGAGATTTTTTATGCTCTTCACGCAAAAATCTTTTCGTAATTGTAACCCCTGTAGTGAAAAAAGTATGAAATAAGGATCGTGGTTGCCATGTGTGGCGATTTTGCCGAATAAAATGTCGTTCGTATACAAATCCACAAAAATGAACCTATCGGCCTGAAATTTAGCACAGATATGTAAAATAATATAGAATAAATCGTAGTCCACTTTAAAACTTTGAAAGTCCACCCGTTCCCGGAATTTAAGAGATTTTTTATGCTATTCACGCAAAAAGCTTTCCGTAATTGTAACCCCTGTAGTGAAAAAGTGTGAAATAAGGATCGTGGTTGCCATGTGTGGCGATTTTGCCGAATAAAATGTTTAAATTCTCAAAGTAAAAATAAAAGAATAATAATGATTTTTTTTTGTTAGTTTATATTCGTAAGGTTATTTTTTTTTAAATTATAATATCGTGTGCATGGGAAATCAGAGCAGGAATGTAATGCTTTACACGCAAAACAATAAGAATTGAAGATTTCCGAGGCTGATAGGTAAATTATTTTAGTTTGGCGAAAAAATAAAATGGCTCAAATGCGAATTTTGTGAAAGTGAGTTCTAGCGGTTTGCACAGATTTCGGCTTGACGCAATTTATTGAGAGCTTAAGGAAACAGATTTTTGAAAAGAAGTGCAAAGGTTTTATTAGAATACAGCGTTAAATTTTAATGATCCGTGAAGAAATAATGCAGTTATTAAGGGATTTCAAGCAATCTATCTCCAGAATTCTCGCCAAATGAGTACATTGATTTAAGTTGGGGGAATGCCGCCAAATTTCAGAAAATTGAAATCTTCTCATTTAGTACATCGGAGTAATGATGAATAAAACACGTTATAATTGATAATTTTAAAAAATTCGGCTGTATTAAGGGATTCAACTTTTCAAATAAAGGATGCTTTACTTTTTCGCGGTCGAACCATTTCCCATATATTATTGCTGCTAAGTCAATGCTTCGAATGATTTCCTGAAAAAACGCTTGCAAAATGGCGTATGTTGGCACTTTGGCGAGGCTTAGATTTGAAACTGGATTTTATTTGAGACTGGGATATATAATGACACTGGTTATAGATAAAAATGAATGTTGGTATGAGTGTATGAGGTTGAAAAACTCCAGCACCGTTGCACCATGAAATTTGGTTCACCTAAGTCTTTTATCATGGAGAAGCTTTTTATGCTATCCGTTTTCCTCTAACTTGCCACAAGGTGGCGCAGCAGAACGTCGAATTCTATTCCGTTTAGCCGTTTACTATGCGAATATCGTCCAACCGATTTCGATGAAATTTGGTACACGCGAATATTAGAACACGGAGAATATTTTTCACTATCCATTTTGCTGTAACTTGCCTCTAAATGGCGCTGAAAAGCATCAACTTCTATACCGTTCGACCGATCGGCATAAAAATTTTTATACTTACATATTTGAGCACGAAGAATATATTCTAACTGCGTTCCTTTTGATGTTACTCACCACTAGATGACACTGCAATGCATTATTATTTTAACTCGCCACTAGATGACGCTGCAGCAGGCCAAATTCTTGACCATTCAAACGGTCGCTATGAAAATCAGTATACATAGCTATTTGAACAATGAGAATATTTTGGCGTTATCCATTTTGCTAAAACTCGCCACTTGACGGTGCTGTAGCAAATCATTACTTTACTGAACCACTAGATGGCCCTGCAGTCTATCACTTCTTGACTGTGCAAATAATCGCTATGAAAATAGGTATACATAGATATTTGAACACGGAGAAGAGTTTGGCGCTATCCATTTTCCTATAACTTGCCACTAGATGGCGCGTCAACACATGAACTTCAGGACTGTCCAGCCGATAGTCATGAAAATTCGAATACATCGATATCTGAATGCGAAAAATATTTTCGCCGTATCCGTTTTGCTAAAACTCGCCACTAGATTGCGCTACGCCGCATGGCCTTCTGCACCGTACAAACGATTGCCTTGCAATTCGGTATGCATGATTATTGGACACAATATAACGCGATATCCACTTTGCTATATCTGTTTATTACAATGAATAGTAATCACCACAAATCGTAATATCAAAAAGTCCATTCATTCCCGTGCGAAGAACGGGTACTTCAGCTAGTATATATATATATATATATATATTCAAAAATAATTGTATGTGCACACAAAAAAGAAATATTTTAAATGAATTACTTTCAAACAATGCCTTTTAAATTATTTTTATACAGAAATAATTTCTTTTGAGTGTGTGTGTGAAAAAATGCATTGACCTTATTGTTAGAACCCCTTAGAAAGACCCTTCATCCTTGGCACATACCCATCGTGCAGATTTGCCCTAATACACAGAATACAATGATCGTTGAGGTGGTTTTTGAACCAAAAAAAAAAAAAAAAAAAGCATATCAGTCTTGAAAACCAAGTCATGATATACTGTATTCTGCTTGTAATGTTAACTTTAGAAAAGTTTAAGTTTTTAATTTCTGAGCAAAATCATCACTTCTATTTACAAATATCTGAAATAATGTATTAAAATTATGTACGTAAAAGATCTGACTTCAAAGATTAAATACCCTTGGTATTTCTAATAAACAACTAACAGAATTTCAGCAAATGAAAGAAAACTCTGATTCAATTCGTTTCAACCAGCTGTTTGGGAAATTTGTTTTGATTTTCTAATTAGTTCCCGATTGTAATTCTAATTATACCTTAAAGAAATACATTCAAGAGAAACAGTTAAATTAGTCTAACAGTAGCTACAAATGAAAGACTTTGTTCTGCCTTTCATTTAAAGGTTTTATTTCTTTTTTCATGACAATTTCTAAACTGGTATTGTTTAGATTTTATATGGAAATACTTAACATTTAGTCTGTTGTGGAAAGTAACGAATACTATTTAGTATAATCAGTAGGATATTTTATTTAAATTTGCATACATAAATTACTCAAATGAAAAAATAAAAATATTTAAACAAATACAGGGAATTACAAACGTTACTTAGAGATTTTGCTACTGCTCATGTCTTTTTAAATAAAAAAAATAAATTTTATATATGAATCTCCTGGCACCAAGCAAGAAACCTATAATATTACTGCGCTGATCTTTCTCCTATGCCGTTTGGCATTATGTATTTCTATTTTATTGTTTATGTATGTCTATTTTGTTGATTTGGCTTTTGATGTGAGATGTTTTTCGATTGTTATTAAACAGTTGAACTTTTATGAATAGATATAATTACTAGCAATTTAGAACAAATATCTGATTTGGATTTTTGTATTTTATTGTGACAATAGATACTGTGTATGCAATGGTTCTTTTGCAAAACTTTTGTACATTAGTACTAATATTCTGTAAGTTAAACACAAAATACATGGCAATAAAAATACTTTTATAAAAATGTAAGGGTCCAAAATTAAATTTCAATGAAATCTCTTATAAGTTATTTTTTTGTGATCAACAATTCATGCAGTATGACGCTAATTTTAAAACTGCACAGCTAACATTTATACAATGGCTAAGCACACAGTTCAATACAAATGCCGTATGGAGAAAATTCTGTTAAAATGTTTTTAACGATGCAGTTAATTGCATTCAGTAAAGATGATATGATGAAATTTCATCAAAATATAAATATACCCTTATTGTCATTTTAAATAACTTACACATGCGCTAATAGATTACAAATATATACAAGACTCTATTAGTTGCATTCATGCCTTCAGAGGTAGCAGTATGGCTTTAGTTGAGTGGAGAAATAGACTGAAAATGTATAAAGCCTTTTCAAATAATTTTCTGCAGTTTAAGTGATTTTCCTATAATGTAACCTCAAAATTGATGAAATTTTCTTGGCAAATGAAATTTTATGCACTGCCATGATTCTAACACTTTTAACACTATATGCATTCAGTAAGAATCAAGAATATCAAATTATGTAGCAAGAACGCTCAACAAAATGTTAACTTTTCTGTTTGGATGGCTAGTAGAACATGTTTGTAACTTTCAAACAATGGACCTTTTGTACTCAAAACGATCACTTTGATAAGTCATTTTTCACGTGCATAGTTTATAAAAAAAATTTTTAATTAATTTTATCTGCCAATATGTTTAATTTAAAGCTGTTCTGATACACATACAAAAAATTTAAGACGACCAATGTTCCAGTGGATAAGATATTGCCTATCGGTGAGTGTCACAAGAGTGAGATAATCCAGGATTCTGGCTTAAAGATAAAACAGTCTGAATTTTGGGAGTTTTTTCTCCAAATGTAACGTAAATAAGCATTAGAGCTCCTTAAAAAGTCCTCTTCCAAAGCATTCCCTACCTTAGGAAGACAGACAATATGTAGTTATCTTATCCTAAACACAACACAACTAAATATGTAAAAGTACTAATTAGATTTTTTTAAAATCTTGTTTCCGCATCAAAATTTCTTTTTTCAAGTACTTTATTCATTCGTTTACATTATTAATTAAAAAAGTATCTGTGTTGTATGAAGGATAAAATTTAATGAAATCGAACAAATATTCGAATGCACGTGGCACACATTTCTTTGGCATTCTGGTTCCTAAAATTAAAGAAAATATTCTTCTTTCAGTATTGCATGGTAACAGATTTGAAACACAAATAATTATTTAGTTTATGCAGTTTTTTTTTATTTTCTTAATTATGCTTAAATCTATTTTATCTATTTTTAAATTTATTGATTATGAATTAAGAGAGTAAAACATAAAATAGCATATTTTATAATTTCGTAAAGTGTATACATTCACTAAAACATGTGCTAATTTTAGAATAAATTTTGAATTCTGAAGCATTTTGTCTTTGGTTAAAACACTAGTCAAATTCATTGACATTTTTGTTTTCAGCAGTTGCAAATAGAAAAAAAATAAATCAACTGTAAGATCTGCAAATAGTCTTTAAAATAATCTTGTTAAGTCAGAGGCAATTAGTTGAAATTTCAGATTTTTAATGACGAATTAATCTTTTTTAAAGAATGGTTTTCATGTTCCGTGTACTTTAAAAACTAAAGGTGTAGATTTAAATTTTAAATAAATTTTCATGTTGTTCTAAAAAATTACATACAATATGTGAAGGCTATACATATTTTTATGTATGATGCTTATAAAGAGATTGCACACACATAATAATTATATGAAATATACGTAAAATTTAGTATCTGTGCAATGTCATAAATTGATTTAAGTGTTAAAAGAACTATGGGTTGTTTCCCAAGATAGCATTTGGAAATAATAAACATTCAAACAAGAAAACTGTATTTAACGTTTGAAATATACTCTAGGTAAATGAGAATGCCAGTATTATAAGCATAAGAAGAATCTTATTCAAACTTTGGAAAGCTCTTCTACTTTTTCAAATACTAAACGATTAAAACATTCTATCAAAACACTACTAGTTACAGATTCATTACTTATAAATATTAATGTGCATGTCTTGTGAAAAAGAGAAAAAAATCATGCGTATTCTCACATTGTTTAACATGAAAATTAATTACTTGAAAAAATACCTTAACACAACTTCCTTAGTTAATATTAAACAGCTTAGGAAATGTTATTCCGTTCAACAACGGAACTGAAATCAATCGATAATATTTTATGCATGAAATATAAATCACTTAATATGTTTTACAACAGAAAATGTCTCATACCGGAGTTCTTTTTGTTTTAATATATCGTGCAGCTTAATAAATCAAGTACAAACTGGGAATCGCTATTATTATCAGTTTAGGTATTGTGTTGCATGGCAGATACAGGGAAAATACACCCAATCTTTAACACGCGATTCAATGATCTATCACTGCAGCTTAGCAGTTAAAAACATCAATTACAAGTGGCGTGAGTATGTTGTTCCCATATGAAAAGTATCAGTTGTACAAATGTGCGTTTGTTCATTGCTTATTTATACGAACCATTTTTTTTTCTGTATGCTCTTACTGATGTTCCAGAACTTTCTCGAAAAAGTGTTAAAACACAGTGTTCTCGCGTATTTTCCATGAAAACGGAATCGAGAAAATGTAGAAAACTCAAATGTACTTTTATATTTATGCCACAACGATGCTAAAACTTGAAATATACAGCGTATACAAATTAACGTACATGTCGAAATCTACAAAAATGTCGTTGAATTTTTTCAAAATAAAAATGCTACGCCGTAGGATACCGCACATGATTGCGACTTTAGATGGTAACAAACTACACCAAATTTTAAGCTTATCTAACAATTTTCGTCTTGTAGAAATGGAAGAAAGTTATAGAAGCCCAAATCGTTTTTTTTGATTGTGTTTCAGAAGCTTGTAAAAATTGTTTGTAAAAAAAATAGCAAATAACATGGACGTAGAATTTATCAGGTTGTAACGAAAGTTTTCCGCCAATTCTGCTTGAGTCAGCTCATGAGGCACCCTGCGATTGAGCTTTCGCCTCAAGTTTATGTAATGTATAGCACGACTAAAGGCATGTACTGACGTCTAACACCTTAGCTAGTTCTCGAGTGGTTGAATACTGATCTTCTTCAACAAATTCGCGAAGGTGGCCCTCATCAACATCAGTCGGCCGGCCACAACGCTCTGCTTCTTGAATCCTTGTTTTTAACTTTCAGTGCCAAACCTTCACAGTGTCATATTATAAAACAGTAGTACCTGAAGGTGTACACATAATTTGTTTACATTCTGTAGTTGACTTTTTGTAACAGAACTGGAAGTAAATGATGTTTCGAATCTGGTAGCGTGATAGTTCCATTTCAGACACCTTGTACTTAATGATAACGATTTTTTTTTAAAGATTTTACAGCACAGTGTTCTAAAGCAAGTCTCTTTCTTTCAAATGCCAAAAATTGTTTGATGAAATATGAGCAAACACGACAGCGCGAACTTAGATTGTTCGTGTTGACCGCCACAGGCGATATTTATATTGGCGGGAAACTTTCGTTACAACCTAATATATTATCAACTATCATATTTTGTGCTTTTGTGATTTCAAAAATAAAACATCAAAAGAATTCGATGTCTCACGATATATAGCATATGATACAAATAAATCTGAGATTTATGTAATAAGTATAAATATACCGCTGTTTATCTGTACGATATTGCGGTGGTTAAAAATATTCCATGCATCATTTTCAGAAAGTAATTGGGAAACCTTTCAAATTATTAACATATTTTTACACAGATGCAAAATACTGAATGAAACAGCTCATATGAATTAACGTCTACGTCGAAGTCTACAAAAAAATCTTTGTATTTTTTAAATAAAAAAATGCTACGCCCTAGGATTCCGCACACTAATGCAACTTTAGATGGTGATAAACTACAACAAATTTTAAGCTTATCTAACATTTTTCGACTTATAGGCATGGAAGAAAGTTATTGAAGCCCAAATCGTTCTTTCTTGAGTTTCAAAAACTTCTAAAGAATTGTTTGTAAGAAAATAGCAACTAAAATGGACGTAGATTTTATTTTATCAACTATCATATTTTGTGCTTTTATGATTTCAAAAATAAAACATGAAAATATTTCGATGTCTCACGATATATGACATATGATACAAACAAATATGATATTTATGCAATACGTGTAAATATACCGCGGTTTATCTGTACGATATCGCGGTGATTTAAAATATCCCATGCATCATTTTCAGAAAGTAATTGGGAAACCTTTCAAATTATTAACATATTTTTACATTTCTTTAAACGAAGTTCTAATATTTTCCAGAATCTTAGTTTTATTTTTTTCACCGTCCGAAGTATTCTGAAATGCCCTTCGCTTACTCCCAAGAAATTGTCAAAACTGCTTAGCATTCCCCCAGACAAATTTTCAGTCTCGTTTCGCTTGACACAGTTCATCTCGAAAAATGTTGACGTGCCACGTAAGTAAACGTCAGAACTTATTTGTGTTTGTGTTACGTAGCGAAACAGGGGGAAATATTAAAATTTTAAAGCAGAAGAAAAAACTTTATTTCTGGAAAGTAAATATTGGCTTACAGCCGTGCTAAATCATGATACATATGATGTGAAAGGAGGGAATTTTTCACTGATATGGGCTGCTTTTATACAGTGCGGTTTTGTCAGAGCAAGTTCCTCCATAAACTTTTAACAAATTGATAAAGAATGTTACGGTAAATTTAAAATTTTGTTTACAGGCATTTCGAAAGTAACTTGAAATGCTATATGGAAGAAAAAATTGACCTATTAGGTATGCATCGTGCGAAATGAAAATGTAAAAAAAAAAAAAAAAAAGATATCATCTTTCGACCTCAATTAAAATTGAAAATAATTGTATTAGTCTTTTTTTACTTTTTTTTCCAGTGTAAGTAAGATTGTTCTAATTATATAATACCCTACAAAAATGGACTAAACGCGGGCAGTTATGAATAAAATCCAACTGAGTATTTCAATTTGCAGATTTTGCACATAGATTGTTAAGTACGATATGCGAGGTGTTAAAGTCGTTGTGAGGAATTTCAAAGAGGTGCAAAATTTGGTTCTTACTTAAGTAGAATGTCTGTCATGGTAGAACTATTAGAGCCATGGCCAACTGTTGGTGATGTTCTGAAGAAACGAAAGACCACAGTAGTTAATCCAGGAACTGTACAAATTGGTAGAACCCGTTAACTGATCGTATGAGATTGTCGTGTCCTGGAGTTTGAGGTACGTTAGAACCGCAAGAAACTTCAAAAGACTTCAAATCATCATCGGTCACTTTCACGGTCACATCACGGTCGCAGCCGTGTTGATCCGAATACTTTTCCATAAGACTTACATGGCATCAATATCCACGAAAGTGTGGCCGCACACAATATTCTATTTGTGCAAAACTGTCTCGTGGAGCGACAAGCCACCGACCGTACGCACTCTACACAACCAGATAGATGTGCTTGAATATGACGAAAGCCAGGTGAACGTATGTTAAACAAGAGCATAATTCCAGCAATAAAGTTGGATCACTTGTTTCTTGACGGTTTTCGTGGTATGTTGCCGGACCATTACATGTTTTAACTGGTCAATGGAACGCCAACTCTTACGTTAACATCGTGGATAATCAGATTATTCCTATGCTCTGCTAAATTTATGTAATGAACGAATGTTGTATCCTGGAGGACAACACTCCACGCGACGTTGTAGCTTTTATCTGCAGTTGTATGACAATATGCATGTAACGCGTTTCTCATGCTTGCTCAGAGTCTGCATGAACCGAACAGTACATTTATGAGACAATTTAAATCGCAGGATAACCTACAGATAAGATGGTGATATTCCTGAACTAAGAATGAACACAAACACTCTATTCATACCTGTGAATCAAAAACGTATAGTAAACAAGCCCAGAAGGGTTTCTAGAGTAATTGCATGTGATCCATCCGTTGAAATACATTTATTCTTTCCATCAGATATTTCTGTTTGGTTTACTTTATAAGAAAGTGTATGTGTTCTTAATGTTTCAACGCGTCGTTATTTGTTTGGGTTGTTAAAATTATTGCAACAGTAATATTTATTCTATTAATTTGCTACAGAATCAATATTAATTCTTTTTTTTAAATGTCAGCTAACTTATTTTTGTTCTTTTCATCTTAATTGAATTTGATGTTTTTCTATTACGCCTGCATGATTCAGAACCCAGTGCCTGCAATACTCAAACCTAAGCAGTTCTATCTGCCTTTACTATAAGCGATGATACAAGCTAATCCTTCTTTGCAGCCTAATAAAATACTTACATGTATAATCCAAAACAATGCTAAGTCTCTGTACGGAATGATAACTAAATGACTGACACAACACAAAGTTTTTCTTTTCTCTTAATCCCCGCGTAAACGATGTCGCAGTACTCCTGAATGGCACACGTGGAAACTACCAATCAGTACCCAAAGCTGGATCTGACATATGTCAACCAGAAAATACAATTATTTACTTTACTCTTTGCCTAGGAAGCAATTTTCCGACAGGAAGTTGAGTATTTTTTTCTGAATAAAAAGAAACGAAATTATTTATACATTGAGCTTTGCAGTTAAAGAAATGTGTGCTTTAAAAATCGGATTTTTTTGTCAGATATTTTTGTAGATTTCTACATTCTGAGATGAACTAGTATATATATATATATATATATATATGTATGTATGTATATATATATATATATATATATATATATATATATATATATATATATATATGTATATATATATATATATATATATATATATATATGTATGTATGTATATATATATATATATATATATATATATATATATTTTTTTTTTACATATATATATATATATATATATATATATATACATATATATATATATATATATATATGTATGTATATATATATATATAGATAGATAGATAGCAAGATATATAGATATATTTAATGTTTGAAACACATTTGTGTTGAGTAGTATCTGTGCATTACAAGCATTTATGGCTTCATTACATATTGAAAAGCATATTTCTGTCTGTATCAATCAATGCAAATGTTAAGACAAATTTTAAATTTTACCCTCTGAACTGTTTCAAGCTATTTTAGCTTTATCATTAAAATCTGAAATTAATTTGAAAAATATATGTGTGAACATACATTTTGCATTGTCTCTGAAACTCAGTTTTATGAAGGTAGTGCACGATTCAATGAGTCAGACTATGTCAATTTCCCTAGCACTCAATTCCGTGATATTTGTTGACTACTGTGTTCCACTGCTTTATCTTAACTTTCTAATAGGGAATGCAATCCCGATCCCGCGGGAACGGGATCCAGCGAGATCCTGCACCAATATTTGCGGGACTAGTCCCGCGGGATTAAGACCGTAATCCCGAGAGATTGAAACTGAAAAATATTTTTTTTTCTTACAAGTCACGCCTCTTTCAAGATAATCAACTGGCCAAAAATTTTTGCATAAGATGAACAATAAGAACCAGTGATCTTGAGTGCTCATACCTATTGGCAGGTAGGCGCCTTAGTCTCCCCCTAGCTCCCATATTGTTATGATTTACGTACTGGTATAACGCAGAAGTGCTTCAACACTCAATATAGTATCTTTCTGGGACAGAACCCTTGACTTGTCCTCCCCCCTCCATTAACAACCATATGGCTTTCCATGCTAGAGATATCTTTAAAGATGAACTTTAGTTAACCACTAAAAACCCCACCCTCAGGGTTTCATACACAGTCTTTTGTTAAGCACCTTTGTATTCTCCATCAAAATTAGATTAAGACTAGGAAGACGAGTTCCTCTTTACGTTTTCTTTTTTAGCAATTAATAAATAACTTAGTATTTTATTTTGAATATCATGACTATAATTTTCATATTTATCTAAGGTATTGTATTAATTATCAAATAAGATAAAGTATTATTGTTAAAGTTAAACTTCATAGAGCTTACAATCTGACTTTTTCCTACTTTTTTCCATCGAAATCAATTTTTAGTTGAATGAAATATTAATGCGGGATCCCGCGGGATCAACAAATCTCAATCCCGAAGTCCCGCGAAGAGAAAAACAGTGCGGGATTGCATTTCCTACTTCCTAATTAACATATCTATGGAATATTGCACAAAAGGAACCTGAATGCATAAGCCCCAGCTTCAACAGATGACAATATCTGAGGCTTGAAAAATACACTGCCACAGTTTAATTAGATAGCCCCCTTTTTTTTTAAGAGCAATTATTGATTTTGAGAGCAGCAAAAAATACTTACATCTTCAGCAAAATTAAAAAAACTAAATGGTAAAAAATTGACAACTCACTGTGCCTTTCTGAAGACTGTCTCAGGAAGAAGCACACACTTGTTTTCTAAACGTTAATAGACGTACTCAGAACATTGCTGAACGTTCTTTGAACGTCTTCCAAGAAGAATTATTGCATCAAAACATGGAGGACAGTATGATTTTAGAACAGGAGTTAAAAAAACTAAGATAATTAATTTTTTAATAGTAGAGAGTTATTTATCAAAAAAGGGATAAATATTTTCTGATGTACGCAGCGTTTTTAATGAAATATAAGGTCTTGAAACTTTCAGCAAATCTTTACTCTTCCAAAAAGGATCTTCTTACTTCAAAAAGATTCCCCATATTCTCTATCGAACATTACTTTAATTAGTCTTAGCATATAATAATAAACGAGTTTTCGTGCGTATCATCAGAGAAACAACCCCAGCTAAGAATTCCTTCATAATCAACTTCATCACTTGAACTTATTTACGTCACGTTTATCGATAGAATCTGCATGACACGTCATATTAATTTATTTATTAGTCTAGAAATTCATTTGCAATAATAGGAAGTCATCAATGGAATTCCACATTTGGAAACAACTCCAAATAGTCTCCATCTCTACCAGCTACAGTTACCACCTCCCGCTGGGACAATAAATCGATTTTATTCATTGAAATGTTATCCCCAGAGATAAGAATGCATTATGTGAATAAACTGCAATTTTAGAAAATATTCTCTAATAGTTAAGATGCGAGATTCTCAGGGAGGAATGTCAGTGCTTAATCTTCCGCAATTAATTCAACTAACTCTGAATTAAATGCGCAATACATTGCATCTTAATTAATCAGAATTGAAGAGCTGTAAATTGTTATTCCACATATTTGTCAGGAATGTCAATAGTATGTCACTTGAAATGCAAAATAATAATGTTTAATTCCATGGTACAATTTTAGAAGAAAGTATCCCAAATTACTAAGTTTAATTGAGAACTTTAATAGGAGGTGTCTCATTAAGACTACGCAGGCAGCTTCTTTCTATGAATTGCATAAAATGTCCCACTAACTGTATATCTGCGACCCATAGTTTTCAAAAAATATTCTTCAGAAAAAGTATCACTTCATATATGGCATACGAAAATTAACTATTTTGGAAACATTGGTATCTACATAAAGGTACACTGGTTGATGTTAGATATAGCTACCGCGCATATTGAGGCATGCATGCCATCTGAAATTAGTAGCTTCCCGAGACCTCTTAACAACAGAAATTGGTTAATTGCTATGTACTATTTCAAACCACACGATTTTTATTGCAGTTTTTTTTTATAAATGGAGGACATTTAGAAAAAGTAACGTCGAAAGTGAAGACGATTATTTCAGTATTTGAAGCAAGCAAAAAGTATAATATCTCTAAAATTTACTTCTGACACATTTCTTATTACTCGAATAGCTATTACGTTGTCGTCTGAAAATATTTTTAAAGAATATTATCCAGCATTCACTTCAATTAGTGCTGAATTTGATCAAGAATCTTGACACGTAAATTTTGCGCTATTTGCAGTTTTTACAACGACGTTACAGTTTAATAATAATAATAATAATAACAATAAAATTTTACTTAAATTGAGGTGAAAAATTACAGAAGACACTTTTTTTATTTGAAATTTTATGAAAAGTTTATCTGAAATATTCCTTAATGCAGAAATTTGATTTTCCGTATAATAGTTTTATTTTAATGCTAATAAGATATTTTCGGAATTAAAACAAATAAGACTTGCACTTAAGTGCTGATGTTTTTAATACATCGGGAATAACAACCTTAATTTTTCCCGGTTCTAAATGTCATTTGAAAAAAAAAATAAAAGAAACATTAACTAAAATTTTTCATCACAAGTTCTTCATTTAAACATTCTCCATACCGAGCTTAAACATTTTTTTTTCAAAGTAGTTAATTAAGTTATATTAGAAATGCTTATTTGTAAGCAAAATATCTCAGGTATTATATAAATTTATTGCTTAAAACAAAATAAGTAAAAAAAATCTCTCTCTCTATATATATATATGTGTGTGTGTATCTTAAAAAATACAAATAAATAAATTTAAAATAATACACGCACTCAAATACATTGCATCAGTAATCGAAGGATTATTCTGATCAATTCGAAAAATTATCATTGAGGATTATCTTAATTCAAAGTTTATCTAATCAATTGTAATTATATATTGTAATCAAACATAGTTTCAAACTAATTTAAGCATCATCTTTCGTGAAAACTTAAAATTTAAAAGAATGTTCTAACTAATTTGTATTATGTATTTACAGAAACTTTTAAAGTTTACCTGAAAAATAAATACTATCACCGTTTTACTTAAGTATTGCCACTTTTTTATTGAGACCAATTCAAGTTTTAAGTATAAAACTGTCAAAAACGAAAACGTGTATACGATTGAATTTAGTATTATAGAGATTTAAATGTATTTTTTAACTTAATCTTTAAATGCATGAATTTTAAAGATGTTCGTTCGATAGTCACAAGTGTAACCAAAATTTCCTGTATCAGTTTTGTGAATAACTAATTAATTTTTCCAAAAACACGTAGTTTGAAAGAAGTATATGAAATTTTCATTATCCGCGGTTTAAATCATGTTTTATTAGACTGTATGTTATATGGGAAATTGACTTAAAAAATTGGCTTCTACTCTAATCCGGCACTGAAAAATATGATGAATATATGAATCGCTATGCATTTAAGAGTTAAGTTATTCTTGAAAAAGTTCAGTGAAGAATAAATTAAGCATTCGCGAAAAATTTGTCTGCTTAAAAATTTAATTAAAAATACACTTATACCATGTATACACACGTATGGGAAAGTATGGTTTTCCTTATTTGTCACATGTGATAGACTATGTTTAAAATAACTTTGAACATATACTTTCAGGATTCGGATTTATAAAAATCTTCAATTGAATTTCTAAGTGCACCAGAACATAAATGACACATGATATGTTATGAAATAAGTCCTATAATTAAGCCTACCACAAGCATTTTACCGAACCGAAAAATTAGCTTGAATATTCACATAAGCACAATGCCTCTTTTAAAAGTGCAAAGCTTTTGTGAAACTACTCAGGAAACGCATTGTTTAACAAGCATGAATTTTTGAAATGTTGTCTACTCTTTGAGAGTTTATTTGAACTCGAAGAATGTTGACGTAGCCCGAACGCTTTGTTGATGTCATAAACAGTTGGCAGTGTTTATGCATCGTTTGATCTGTTACGCCAAAAGCGCAATTAACGAATTCTGGGCATGCGCAGTGATGTCATTCCGAATTCATGCCTTTTGTATCTGTAGGGAAGTTTTATTGCGTTTTGTAAAACAAGAAAACTTTCAGATCTCGGAATGTCGTTCCTAGTTGAGATAAGTACTATATTATGATAGCGGGTTCACCGTAATTCACAATTTAGAATAATCAGAGAGAGTTATCAGGAATTATCCAATTAAAATATTTTTCAAGAATTTATTGTATTAAATCACTCACAATAATTAAGAAAGTGTTTGTGATGTTTTCCTTTCTAAGTTTTGTCTTAGTAATTTATTAGTTTTATATTTCTAAAAGAAATTCAAAATTGTTTAAAGGAGCCTTCCATAAATATAACTTATATACATATTTCATAAATATATCTTCCATAAAAATAACTCTCTTCACGAAATCCAAATGATAATGCAAATCGCAGATATATATATTTTTTTAACTTAACAAGACATTTATACAGGTTGTCCCAATCCTACTAGCAATTTTGCTCGGGCTACCACCAGCCACGCAGCCAGCCGTTGACGGCCCGAGCAAAATTGCTGGTAGGGAAAAACACTAACTCAGGCTTTTATTCATTAAATCATAGGTACGTAAAATATAGAACAGATTTCTATGGCATAGATTAAAATTTTCAGGTGTTTAATCTAAGTAAATACAAAAATTTTGTTTTAATGCGGACCCAGTACAGAAAAAAAAATCTTAAAAGTAAAATATGTCTCACGCATTATTTAAGTGATGTCCAAATTTTCATCCAATCACTAGGTAGGTGTTTTGGGGACGGTTCGTATTGCATTTTCCTTTGTAATCTACTCCATAAATTATTTTGAATTTGATGGAGATGTTCTCCGATTCAGTTGACACTCATTAACATGTGCAAGTTCAAACAATGCTCAGACAAAATTTTGTTTGTACTATCATACTAGAGTACATTGTTGCACTTTATGCTTTATAAAAATCATATAAAAAGTTATTATTGCATATTGTTACAATGCATAACAGTATTGTTATAACAATTAATTTCGCATTTTTTAACGGGAAAAGGAAGTTTTCTTGCAGTTTGAAAGGAAAAATACTGCTTGACCTAGAACATAATTTCGCATCGTGATAAAATTTGTAGGGTTCATTGTAAATTTTGATTTAAATTAACCCAAGATATCTTTCTCTGAAGATTTCAAATATTTTTTAAGGCTAGGAATAAGTTTTTCCATAGCAGTTCTACGTAAAGAAAAGAATTTCAACGTAGTGGTAAGTAATTACTCCATAGAAAACTAATTGGGAGAGCTAACCATGTGAACTAACCGAAAGAAGCGGCATTTATTTTGCAGTCGTCAAAATATGAAGTCATAAATTTAAAATAGAGTCAGTGAGAGTCATATATTCTGCCACAAAATTTACGTCATACATGTCAATAAATTCACATTTTGTGCGATTCTAAATAGCTCCTCACGGTTAAGCCGTTTGAATGTTTCATGAGATTAAAGTAAATGAACTATTTTATTTTGGTGAATCATGGATGATTTAAATAAGAATCGGTTTATCAGAAGATCGGTTACGATAGTGGGAATTAAAGTATGATATAACATGTTAACAAATATTTTATTAAAATTTATTATATATAAAAGGATTATATACGATATTTTCACTGCTAACTAAATGATAAATAATCACATGTTAATATACACAATGAGTTAAGTTTTGCAGAAGGGACTACCTGAAAACTTTTTAAATAATTTATTGCACTCATTCATTCATGACAGGTGATAGCCAGTAAGTCAAATTTTCTCTTTTCTTTTCTGTAAATACATTTTTTTAACTTTTTAAAAAGAAATTTACAAATTACGCGTTTTTATTGAATGTTTCATTTTAAAATGATTTCTAACTTCTAAAGTTAAATTTAATTTCGATTAAAATACTTTTGTTAAAAAAATGTAGAATTTCTGGGTTTGTTTTTTCTTTTCAATCTTTTTTGTGCAAAGCATCCAGTGTGTAAAGTATAAAGAATGAATATAAAGAATGAAGATAGAATTTAAATGTTGGAGCAAAGGTACTTTCCGTTACTTAAAAAATAATAAGAAATAAAATTATAACACGTTCGCTTTTGCATCAGCATGAAAATCCACTACAGAGAAACTCACACATAAATATTTCGCTTGAGAGAATCTAAAAAAGAAATATTTGTTTTTGACAATCTCACAGGAAAAGCATTTTAATACGTGCCTCGGAAAAGATTCCGCCCAAAATTCGTTTTAAACTCAATCACACATGATACGATAACATTTAATATCATATTAATATTCGATAGTTTCATCTATAATCAGAATTACTATGTATCAAATTTGTAGTCTTTTGGCTCTTTGAAGTCCTACTACCAAGACATTCACATCTTTGACGAGCACTTCTAATGTGTTTTGCATTAACAAACAAACAAACAAAAAAAAAAATAACTATTTACTCTTTATAACGAAAGCACTAAACCTCGCTGCTCAAATTTGATTAGATATCTTTTTCTATTGTCCAATGAAAGACATTGGACTGACGCATGTTTTCTGACAGATTTTTTAATGGGAAATTATACCATATTTAACAGCTTTATGGGTGAAATTCTATGTCTACTGAATTTGATAATTAAAAATTATCTTTGAGCTTTTAATGGAGAATTTTTTTAATGCAGCCTCATGCATAACAAATAATGGTGGATTTTTCAACCGTGCACTATTTTCCATTTTATATGTATTTAACATTACCATGCAATTTGTCCGTTAAAATTCATGCAGTAAAAGTACGTTTTCGGGGGAATACAATTTCTGGTTTTTAAAAAAATATTTTTAAACACGTTGTCATTGATGAAAAATATAAGCGATAGGCCAAAATATATTGTCGAAGTATATCCTTTTAAATATGCAATTTTACTCGACTTAAATGTAGTTTATAAATATGTGTTTTTCACAAACTGAACTACTTCAGTGGTACAAAGTTGCATAAGAACTAATTGTATGAATTAGTAAGTTCTATGTAATGCCACTCATTACATAGCAGCGCATAATATTGGAATGAACTTTAAAAATAACTTGATTATTCATTAGATAAATAATTAGAGTTACTATTAATATATGTAATGTTAAAGGTTTATTTTAATACTTTATATCCATGAAAATATTGCAAAATAGAAGAATCCCTATGTTTTTAGTTTATACTTGTATGTTCTAAAATTAGCAGATACACTAACCTACGAACATTTTTTCAATTAAACAGCGTTGAAATTTCAAAGCGTACATATTTTTCTAATCAAAGTTTCAATTATCTCTTTCTATAACCCTATTATCACGGCATTTTTAATTTGTTTCAACTGTTGAATTTTCCTTATCTCCAGATAATTAACAGGTTAAACCTTCGATCTTTTTTACGCTTCTCCTAGCTTCTTGAATTTCAGTTTTCCTATATCTGGAAAAAAAAAGAATAATAATAAAAGCGAAAAACTTTATCTCTCATGGCAGCAACAAGTACGAAAATACTTTTAGTCTTGGCGATCGATTTTGGCGTTTCCTCCTCAAAACACAGCCAAGTGGATGGTCTTCAGCATTTAAGCGCTTCGAAAATCACGTGTTGAAATTTCTCAGTCCAATCTTAAGTTGATAGTCGGTTTGATCGGTGTTGTTATGTTCACGGTATAAATTTATTGAAAGTATAATACCGTTGATACCTGAGTATTTATATATTAGTTATTTCGAAGAAGAAAACTTTCTCTTACATTAAAATACAGTGCTCTGAGTTTTTGGTACGCTGAAGAGACCGGACCAATTGGAGTGTTCTCTATTTGAGGTAAGATAATTAGTATACGAACATAAATTTTTTGGGTGGAGGGATATTAGTAATGCGATAATTTTAATTTTCAGTGAGTAAAAATAAATCATATACCCTCATTATGAACATACAGACAATAAAAGGGCACACGATATATACAAAAGATAAATAAGAAACTGTGACGCATTTTAACTTAGAGTTCTACTTTGATACCTTGGATGTAGTAAAATAAAAGATTTAAAAATTGGTTTTTTTAATGAAAAAAAAAATATTTCCATAAGGGTTTAAAAGCTAACAATAACTACGGTGTTCTTATAAACAAAATTTTAAAATTCGGGTTAAGAAGGTTTAGGCAAGTTATTGGTAGATATTCGTAATATTTATTAATACAGATTATTGTATTGCTAAAAAGTAATCTGTATAACATCTGTTAACATGTGTAAAATTTATATATCTAAAAAGATTAAGAAATGGAAACAGTGAAAACATTTGACCAGTGGAAATAAAATTGTGTACAAATAATGCTTATAAAATTGGAATAGTTTTCAAAACAGTAAAAACGATAAACGTTAATTTTGCAAACCTTTGTTTATTTTTTTAAAATGTCAATATTAATTTCTCGAATTCATAACTGAGGACACATGTAATAGAAAAATTATGAGTTTTATCTAATATTTGAATGTGTCAGAATATTTTATTCTTAGAAAAAAAATAGATTAAAATGTATTTTATATTTATACATTAATTTGTATACAATGATTGTACATTAAATGTACAAACCTATATTAAGTAATATATCTTCATGCGAATAGTTTACAATAAAATATATTTAGATGTATCAAAAGATGAAACATCAATTGAACTTGCCAAAAAATGTTGGTGAAAATGTCATTAAATGTTTGTGCCATATTTCACTGAAATTCGGTGTTTTCAAATTTATTTATCTTAGATACGGAAAGGGAAGAGATTTAACTAAGGAGAAAATATTACTCATTGTTATTTTGCCTTTTTTATAGTTATTTAAATTAGTATGAATTGTGTAAAACAACTTTATGAAAATTTTACATCCGTGCATCTTTTTCTACGTACTTGAAATTCAACGAAAAAATTACTATTAAAATTCGTAGAATTTTTTTTAATGGGGTTTATTTGTAATTTTACAATATAAAAATCTACGTAGATATAACGTACTTTTTTTAGTATGCATTAATGCATATGTTTTGTAACATAAAACAAGGCATATAGTGATTTTAAGTGATCTTCTAAATTGATAAGATGAATGGAAAATAATTTTTGAAGCAAAAAATCTTCACATAGAACATAATTTATTATTTGTATAAAAATGCACATATTTTCTCATGCTATACATTTCAGTTTCTGGTAGGAGAAACATACTTCAATTTTCTCATGCTATACATTTCAATTTCTGGTGATAGAAATATACTTCAATTTCCTAGGATTAATAACGATGGAAATCATCCTGTTAAATGTTCCCACTTATTCGATGAAACAATTACATTGATTTTAAAAAATACTTAGTTTAATATGTACCTAAATATTTTGTTACTGATAGTTCTGCCTACGGACAAATTAGAAGAAATATTCCAAGTAAAATATTCATCAGCGCATGCACACGATTTTTTCTATCGACTTGAATTTCCAAAATATCATACTAAATTTCAAATTTGATCGTTGATTTTGCCGAAATAACTGGAAAACGTAGTATTCAAAGATCTAATTAAAAAAACATGGCATTATGTAGTTATTTACTAATCGTGTTAAGTTTAGAATAATTTCCTTGCAGATATTTCATTAAATTCTTTATCGAATGTAAACTTTTCTTCGATTGAAATACAATATGCATAATAGAAACGGCAAGTGAAACAGCCATGTAGCTACCTTTTTAGATAATTCTACTGTTTTATATAATTCTAATCTACGCGTATTCTAAATAGAGAACACACAATTTTAATAATCAATTGTTTAATATTGTTAAATAATCGATAGGTTAATTAAAATAAAATGAATATTTACATTAATTAAAAATCAGTGAATTAACTATTTGCTGAGGTATTAAATTTGTTTGTGTGTATGATATATTTACTATAATTATGGGAGTTAGATTTATAATCAAGTTACTGTAATTTTGTACTCAAATACATTCTCGAAACACTTTTGAGTCAGTATTTGGTAAATAATATCGGAATTCTGTACTTTCTGCGTTAGACTATTCGTGCAAACTTGTTTCCATGCATAAAAAACGCAAAGTTCACAGTTTCAAAAATGGTTTTCTATATTTCATGTTCCAGACAATGAACATAAATTATTAGCGGGGATCGAAGTGCTACGAGTTGTTCGATAAGCTTCGGTCTGGTTGTTTTGACAGCTGCAATTTTTTATTCACTAAGTTTTGACAATGATTGAACATTCGGCATTTGTGATTCAATATAGCTTGGTTAACTTCGGTAATTTAATTAAAAATTAAGCATTCAATTAAATATCTACAACGATATTAAGTGTGTTTTATGCATGATATATGTAGTATATTAATTGAAAATTAGATTTATAATTAAATTACAGTAATTTATACTCAAAAACGGTTTTTGTACACGTATATGTAAAGAATTCTTTCCGCGTTACACTTTTTTTTTGTGAAGAAGAAAGCACTTACATATTTTCAATAAACTGACTGCTTTTAAATAGAGTCATTTAATTTTTAATTGAATGAAACTAAAACGTTACTCATTTTATATAAATATGCGTTTTTTCAGTGCTTTATTTTTATTTTATTTATATTTACATTCGTTTTTAATTTCTTATGACTGATAAACCTGAAAAATTAGACAAAATGCAAACATTTCGAAATTTGCTTGGTATAAATGAATGCGAAACACAATCATTGTGAAGATGTATATTTTTTAAATCAAATACTATTTTTATTTTGTAATGTTTTTAAATGAAATTGGACACTACACAGAGTGTACTCTCTCCCATGATACATTTATAAATATCATTCCATCATTCATTCATTTTTATATCAGATTACATGCCATACTGAATAATAATTAATGAAACAAACTCATTCAGAAAATTTCATCTCAAGCATTTGGGAGAGCCTGTGTGTTATCAGTCAACTTGACACTGTAATTTATGATAATTTTTTAGATAAAAACTATGAACAATATTGTTGGAGATAGTCACTTTTTTCTGGCATGGCAGAGTTTAGCTCTAAAACAAATATTTTTTTAAAGGTATTTCTTACACAATTATGATAAACTTTTCTGTCGCACTAACTGAAGTGTTAATGAAACTTTGTGCACCTGCAGAATCTCCAAATACTATTTTTTAATATATTAAACAAAGGCTTAGTTTGTGTCACATAACCAAAGTAATTTAAACTTTGTGTGAAACAATAAAATTTGTTATGCAGAAGAGGAGACCGAAGAGCGTTGAAAGAATTTTGACTTTTAGCTTCGTATGTAAAATTCAATAAATGCAAATTGCATGTGTTTACTGCCAATTGATAGTTATTTCTTACCCTTTCAGACGCTTGTTCTAAAGAATGTGTAAGTGTAAATTCTTTGGCACAAAATCGACTTTATTTTGACAAGTCATTTTAACTCTCCTCGGTGTGAGGGGAGTTGGAATAGTAGTCGAAATGAATTGAAATAGCTTATTTTTGAGCAGAATTAATGGTTTTTAAGTAGAAAGGACTATATATTTTAAAAATATTTAATAATGTGATTTCTTCAGAGATAGAATTTAGATTAAATTTGTATTCTAATCAAATTAACGATATTTTTGTACTAAGCTAAATAAATATTAAACAAATAGCCATCTTCTCTTGCTAAATTTCGACCTTTAAACTACGAAATGGAGGAATATCACAAAATACGTCAATTAATAAATACAATATTAATTAAAGACACAAGCTAAGGAACAAAAATTACACATTTTCAAACTTAAAGAAGTAACAAGTATCAAAATCTATTTGCTTATAAGTATTACATTCATTTATATTTTTCCTTCCTATAAATTATTTAAGTTTCTAAAAGTAATCTCACAATTTTTGTTATATGAAAATAAAAAACATAAATCACGTCAAACGCATTCGATTATAAAATATTTTCCAACACAACAATATTTTATCGATGTAAATCGTCGTAAATTTTCGCGAGATTTTGAGTATAATCTTAAAAAAAAACAGTATAACGCTTTTAATGAAATTTTTGAAAAACCCTGTAAAAAATAATAAATGTTATTTCCACTTCTAAAATGAAGAGTAAAGTAACATAGACGCTTGTTGTATTGTGTTTGAAATGGATGAATGCAGGTACTCAAGCCGAAACGAAAACCGAAAACCGGGAAGGAAGGAAAACCAGAACTGAACCGGAAAAAGTTCGGTTCGATATATCATCAATCATGTTTTTACTGTAACAAACTTATCAATATTTTATAATTTAAAGTGCATAATATAGTTATCATCATTACTTGTAGTGAGTTTTCATTTCTCAGAGCCTTCCTCTCATTTACGCATGCGTGAGGTCTGATTCGATTTCATCATGATAGGGGTGAACGGAAGTTTAGCAGCGCTCTTTTATGTTTAAAACTCTGTTTACACTTAAATTAGCAAATAAGTAGAATAGTTTCTGAAATTCCGAACTGAAATAAACTAAAATGGAAAACATCATAAAAAGACTGCGGGCCAAAATTACGGTTCGAAACTTGGATGAATATATCTAAACTGCCGTTGACAGTAATGTATTGAAATTCTTTTGAATATTCCTGTAAGATAGTTTTAATTTCTACCAACATTATTTCACAAAGGGATTTTGTTGTATTCCTGAATAACATATGCTAATATAGTTTTGTTTGAAATAGCCTATTACAGGGGTGGTGAACCAATGGCACACGTGCCATTGATGGCACGCGACACCTTTGGGTGACACTTTTGGGAAAGCCACCGATCACAACGGCTTGTATTTTAATTAAAAATAACACATATTTTAATGTGGATTACACATATAATCGTATTTTTTTTGTTAGTAAATAAAGAGTTTTGAGTTGTTAGCATTTAGTTTTATTATTTTCCCAATAATCACTAAGTCAAAATTATTTGACGGCATTTCTATGGCCTCTTTAATCATTTCTTTAGAAAAAATGGCACATTGATCCCTAAAGGTTCGCTACCCCTGGCCTAGTATCTATAAGCTTTAAAGAATCACTGCGTAAAGAGCGTAATGTATTCGATTTCTTTTCGGTGTTCCTCTAAAACATTTATAAATGCTACATACACCATTTTAAATAAGGTACAAAGAAATTATTTAATGAAATCAGTCATAAAAAAATTAAGCGAGGTGAGTTGAAACAGTCTGATTCAACAACCCTCAGGCTCTCAATTCTTATGAAAACAAAAACAAGAAGCAAAACGCAAAGATATGAGCTGCACCAGAGCTCTTATTTGAATTATTAATTAATGAACTTTCAAAACATAATAAACACGACCAAAATAAAATCATTATCAGAATACAGGTATTTTCTAAATCGTTCCAAATATAATTTTCACGATTTTTTGGACGTTGTTGCCATAACGACACAACATCTTGGCTCAAGATCGCAAATTGGTAAGCCTGAGTTTTTCGGAAATCAGCTGATGTTGTCATATTGTTGTATTATTGATATTGTAATTGTTGCGATGTTGTCATACCACTAACGGTTTGAAGTACGGTTTAAACTCACCACAGTCTCCCCTATATCTCCACTTCTAAACTAATCAGCATTTCAATTCAGATTACACATTACTTTAAGTAACACGGTTTCTTATTCTAAAAGAAAAAAGGTAAAGAGAGTATTCAGACTAAAATTTTAAAGGCGGGTACACACATCGATTTTCAGCTGATTTTTGTTTTTCTTTTAATTTTGAATTAAATGTCTCAAGTTAAAATCCTTTGAGAGAAAGAGGGTACGTGCCCCTCTCTTCTTGAAGATATTAATATACTATCAGATGAAATCTGATTAAAAAAAAGATGGAATTTTTTTACCAGGAAAGTATTTTACATAATTAACTTTAATATTCAAATATTTAAGTAAATTAACGCTATGTCGCAAAAATTCTTTGAAATAATATAATTTTCGTACAGTAGTGTTAAATTTCTTTGTCTGTTTACAAAATAATAACATAAAAGGAGAAACCTTTACTTTTCCTCATTAATTTAGCCCCGATATGGAAATTCGAAACCTATTCTCTTCCCCACAAACAAAAGAATACTTTAATATTGCTTGGAAAGAAAAATGATAATGAATATCAAGAATAACGATACAACTCAACTCATTCTCTTTTCAGCCACATAGATTCTTTGATATTTTATCAAACAACCAGGTGCATCTTTATAGCTATGTGCTATAAAGAATGGTTGGGAAAAAAAGATATATTTTACTTTCCCTTCAATTTAATTGGATATTTTTAATAATCATAAAAAAATCCAATTCTGTATTATTTTTGCAGTAGAGCCTACGTTTCCCCCACGATTTTTAATAGAAAGAGAAAAGATAAGCATGGATTTTAATTAGAGTGCTTCATCTTTTGTAGAGTATTTTTCAGATTTAATCAATAATCGGTACGATCATCGTGCAGCGGAATTTTCCCTTGGAGGCAGAATATGTTTCCTTTTTTCATTTATTTTTTACCCATTTTTCTGAAAAATGTTTAGAAGGAACGAATGCAGGATACATACGATCTTTAATTTTAGTTTCGAGATTTGATGCTCTAGGCTGTGCAAAATAATTAGGTGCTGTTATTCGAAAGCGATAATTATGAGAAAATTGGGCATAGATTCTTCCTGCATAGATTAAATATTATTTTTTTTCATTATGTGTGTTTTTAATGAATCCTTTAATTAAAAATTTTCAACTACGACGATTTTAATAAAACTGTTAATGTTATTTTAAAGTAAATATCTTAATTATTTAATGAATTGAATAATATAATTCGTTTATCGCAAAATTGCAGAGAAATCATATAATTGTTACTGTCATTCAGTGAATTACTTAAAAAAAGTTTTTAATTATGCAGTATTACCAAAAATCTGAACTTTCCAAGTTAGAAAAATCAATCATGCTGATTCAATTAAATTTTATGGTCAATGATATATAATATTGTTAATTCGAATCTTTCGGTTAAAACGTGTCATTGAAACATGATAGTAGAAACATATTTCCAGAAATCAGATCAAGCTTACTGACGGTTAGTTGAAAGACAATTGTACGTTACGAACTTTCTGTTAATTTAATTTCACTTAAAAATTGAGTAAAGATACTTTCATTCCTTGACTTCTATACGGTTTAAAAATGCAAAGTTCATATAGATTCCTTAAGGTTTAATTCATTGTCATTAGTGATGTTTAAAACTTACTGCCAGCAAATGTTCAGTATTTTATGCAGTACCCAGACTGAGTACATAGACATCTAAATTTTAGATGTTATTCGGAAAAAGAGATCCATGAAAATAGTATAAATTCAAATAAAAAAATCTCTAATATTTCATTCCTTTTTTTTCGAAAACAGGGCTTCACTAATTTATTTTGTGACTATACTTGCTTTAATATGCTACATCTGCGTACAATAAAATTCTATGCATTAAAATTCATCGAGATGCTTCAAAAAACGATCACGCGAGAATTTTTTTATAAAATTAATTTTTCATATTAAAAAAATAGTTACTACTTTATAACTAAAAAATTATAATTTTAAGTAGAGTTGCATGTTTTTCCTTCTGTAATCTACTCAAGCCATGGTAGAGAATTATTAGTAACTTCACGAAGAGTCTGTAAAGTATAGATGATGTTTATTCACACTGCATTTGAAATGCATTATCTAAACTTCGACGAACCTAATAATACGAACCTCAGGTACTGAACTTGAACCGAGATGTAGATTTTTATCAGTTTGATCAATGGACAGTGAATAAACGTCGCTTAGCCTTTCATGAGAAAAAAATATGTCTAGAATAATAGTGTATCATATACTGCTTGAATCCAAGAAACCTACGATCTCCTGGAATAAGTATAAAATGAGTATACCTAGCTAAATATATAGCATTAGGATGAATTTTTATGGACCAAATTTTGTATATTAAACGTAAAGTGAAGTTAATAATTGAGACTAGTTATTAAGAATTTTCTGTAGACCTATGACCTATGACTCAATGTATAAAGTCAAACAATGGCATGTTACTTTTTTGTATACTACAAGAACTAAACACTGTTGAAAAAAAATAGTGCTAAAGAAAGTAATTCTGAAAAGAAAAAAAAAAGAATTTTTTTATTTTGCAAATCTGAAACACTCGGAAGGAATTTTTTTCAGTACTATCTGATAACTTATATGACTTGATAAATAAATGACTTACAAAATTAATAAATAAGTAATCAATTTTTGCAAAATTATGATAAAAGTCTTATCTTACAATCGAATACTATAAACTGTATTGAATAATGTTCAAGAGTTTTTGTATAAAACTCATGCACATTACTCAATACAGAATAATGAAAATCTACTCTTTGAAACAAACGTAAAAAATCACACCCCATATTACTTAACAAAATAATTTTTGCAACGCAACATCTAAAGTCATATATTACCTTGTTGTTTAAAAATAAAGTCTTATCCTTACAGAAAAAATAATATTTTTTCACGATTATGAAAGTAGAGACTGTACTTAACCCTTTAACGCGCAGTGTTCCCACTCTGGGAACCCCAACTCTTACGTTTTGATTATTGACAGTCACGAAGAATAGATTTGATTTCTATAAAAATAGTTGCGGATGACATAGCTCCACGAGAATCCTTTACTTTTTAGCACGTCATTTCCCGTAAAAAAATTGTCACGATTATTTTTAACAGCACTGGCATATGCTGAAAAATGTAAGAATGCGAGAACAACTCGATAGATTGCCAATCGAGGACAGCTGGCTGTGCGGCACAGCCAGCTGTCGTCAAAAAAGGGTCTCTACATTTGTGGAACGCGATTAACGTTTCGATCGTCCGAAATCTTGCAGGTAGATAAGTCAAGCGATGGAAACGGCTGCCCCTTTTTTTAGCATTGGGAAAGGGTTGCACCTCAAAGGGTTAAAAAACATATTATAAAACATTTAATTAGAAATTAATCTGATTTCCAATTTATTTAATTTTTATAATAATGTATTTTTAGCACAGTGTGAAAATGTGACTGCTAGAATTCGAAAATACATCAGAAATTCACTTTCTTTCACGCAATCAAAATTACGGAAGAATGTTTTTTTTTAGTTAACATTTTTCTCAAAAAATTAACAAAACATCGGAGCAAACGTTACTTATACTACTGCTTAGTAACATTTTTGATAAATGTTGAAAACTCACTTCTGTAAGAATGTCTGATATATAAATACATAAACAAATAAATGTTTCCTAAGATGTTTGGAAATTTCTAGGAACTATCACTAATTGAAATGTTTTATTTATTTTTCTTTTCCAATTATGGAATAAAGGCAGTTTTTAAAACTGGTTTAATATGAATCTCGAATAAATTTAATATCATTTTTTAGCTAAGAAAGTTAAAATATACTAACAAAACTTCAATTTAAATTTCTAAATAAATGCGTGTTTCAAACAAGACTGTATAATTAATTGAAACTGCCTCGAGCTTCAGACTTTTACAATCAAATTCAAAGAATCTATATTTGTTCCTCATGAAAAATCTTTCTCAATTTTCGTTTACCTTTTAAATTTGAGTTTGTTGCATATCTGTACTATTCATTGATTAAATCATAGTGCATTTTTCAGTCAATGTTTAATGAAAAGTTTTGAGTTTTCTCTTTTTCGAAAAAGTTAAAGAAAAAACTTTCTCCTGTAAAATGGATTTGGAGAAGCTTAAACATTTTTTCTGTTTATTAATATAGTAAATTTAAAGAAATGAATTTTATGAGTCTGTGTATTGGTTGGATGCAAAGTGCTGCAATTTGATTTTCAATATTCCTATCATTGGAATTACATTATACAGTTGAGGAAATATGAAATATTAAATAAAAATATTGAATAAAAGTTTCTGCATATATATGGTACTAACATTTGATTTCTTAGAAAATAATCTTTTTTATTATTGACGAAATGGTACCTATGATGAAATATGACATGATAACCTGAATAAGAAGTATCGGTAGCAGTTAAAAAATCATTGTGTGAATAGTTATTCTGTAGTATTTAAACAACCATGTATTTTTCCTAATAAAAATAATAAATCGTGTCCCTTTCCCTGATCATTGACACTGTGAAAATTCCAGTTTGAACCACTCCAAAATACAGCTTTTAACTGCATTTCTCCAAAAACAACATTAATAAGAGATTTGATAAATAACCTAATGAAAGCCACACGACGACGTATATGAACGGCTTAAAATTATTCGGATATTTTAGAAAGGTATAAAAAATAATCTGCACTAGTTTAAAAAAAACAGAAAATAAACATTATCCGTGGTATTTAATCCCCCCCCCTTGACACACTTTTTTTAAAAACATTTCGGAAATTACTCTATTCAACTAGAAAAGGTGAAAGCTATCGGAACTACGTCATAATTGAAACAGATTTTTACGACTTATGAAAAAGTTTCACTTAAAAACGTATAACACTATACACCATTGTACCGACTGGTTTTCAAAATTTGCAAAAATACTTTATAAAAATATAAGCTACATAAAATGTAAGTTACTTAAACAAATCAACCCTACTTGGGCAAGTGCAATGCACAAGTGGAAGCACCAAAATGTGATTTTTTTTTTCATTTTAAGTAAACAAGTATTAAATGTACTGAGTGTAGACATTTTTTAATTGGCTGCTGTTTTAGTTGCCTCCATAAGGGATTTATTTTCTAGTGAATTGAGATTTAAGTTTCAAACATTGTTTAGGAATCCTAACCAATGGATTTTTCAGTAACAGTTTACTAATTATCCATCTATGTTTTTCCTAATATCTTACTCGTAAATTTACAATATTTTTCTTTCCAAATATTTATATGATAAAATTTTGGAAAAAAAGATTTTTAATTGTTATTTTTTCTCTGTGGTATATTTTAAATTCAAACAAAATAACTATAATACATTTTGAAAAAAAATGGAACGAAATACATTTTTCTTTTCCAAGAAAATTAATGTTAAAATGTGATATTTCCAAGAAAATAATGTTAAAATTAAAAATTTCATTTAATATTTATATAAGAATAGTTATTATTTGTGAATGCATAACAAATCTAAGATACCCTCACACTCTGTCTCTACCCCCCCACACACGCATGCATCAAATTTGAATGATATACTACAAGTCAAAGAAGCATTCAAATATTTGTTCATGTTCGTATAGACTTTGAATGTAAATCTATTGCAGATACTGCACTATCGGTTGATTTAATTTTAATACATTTCTCATTGAATGTATGTAAAATATATTGAAAAGCGACTATTTTCTAAAACATTCAAAATAGTTATTTCCCCTACTGCAGTAGCTGTTAAAAATGTTCATCATAATATGTTTTTAACAACGTTGAAATAAATAAAATGAATTAATATATTTTAAGAGTTAGAGAGTTTTGTATTTCAGTATCATTGAAATATTCTATTATTTGAAGGTAGATGAATAAAAATAATTTTTCTATTAAAATAGAAATAATACTTCTTAAAGGTAAAGAAATGTCAAAATACTTAGCAAATCGCAAAATAACATTTTTTCGATTGTTTTTTTTCATTTTCCCTTTACAGTTTTGCCAGAGTCATATCTTTTTCTTGCTTGACACACATTGAAGCACATTTTAAAATTAATATTAAGGAAAATATAACAATTTAAACCATTCTATATGGCCCTCTTGATATAATAATTTTAAACGTCGGAGTATAAATTCTAATATTTTACCAAATGTTTAACTTATTAAATTTCAATAAAGCACATTTAGATTCTTTATATTAGCAAAAGATGGCGCAACAAGTTACATTCCGATCTGAAAAGGAGAGAAGGAATATTAATACAAGCAACATTTATTTTTCAATGATCCAGTTTAAATCTATTGCATGACACCTTTATAACTATGTCAAAAAGTCTGTGAAATATGGAAATATCACAACTTATGTCCTTTCAAAATTGTCTTTGTGTGCTTATTATCAGTTGTATTTCCATAATTTTCAATAAAATCCTGCAGTACAACAAATGCACACAAAAAATGATTTTTTTCAATATGTTTAAGAGACGAATTCAATTTTTCTACTAAAATAAGGAATGAATTAACTTTGAAAAAGAACATCAATTTGAAGTATATCTAGTATTTTCTTTTTTCATAAAGGACGATTTTTTAACTGTTTGAATTATGAGAGCACCACTATTTTAATATACATCCTTTTGGATATTTCAATTGTTCTTTATAAGTGAATAATCAAATATAAGTAAATATTACTAGTTATATTGCTTTCTACGTGCTTCAAGGGGGGAGGGGTTATCGGGATATACACCCCCCCCGTAATTATTGGGTTAGCTAGCATATAACTTCAGCAGAAATTCCGTTAATTCTTAGCTTCTCCCCCCGAAATATTTTCCTTACTGCGGGGCCCTACCATAGTACATAGCTTCGACGCATTCACAAATTAATTTTGCAATAGTTTAACACTAGAACCGCGGTGTTTCAGATATACCTAAAACCTCGGGCTGGGTCAGATTGACTCAACTTGCAGAATTCACGTTGCAATGCAACGATAATATTATATTTCATCGGTAATGAACATTAGTTCAATCTTAGCATTCGTATTAAGTTTAATATTACATTAAAAGCGCAAAAATATTGTAGCTATAATTCTTATTAGAACCGCGTCGCTTGAGATAGGTATACCTAAAACCGCGGTATGGGTCAGATTGACCCGACTTGTAAAATTCAGGTTGCAATGAAAATGACATTAATAATATGCTATTATACCATATAGTATATCTTTACCGTTCATTTTATGAATGATAATGACGTTTATTTAATTTGAACTTCGGATTCCAGACAAGTGGTAAGATTTGGGTCAAAATGACCCATTCCGCGATATCAGGTATACATATTATAAACAAAAATAGATAAAAGTTACGAGCTTATTTTTTTACAGAAAATTAATAAAATAAAGTTAGGAAAAGTCACGATTTTTAAAAAATTTCAGTTTGTAACTTTTTGAAAAAAACGGAATCAAATCTGGTTTTGTGTCAAAATGACCCATCCCGCGGTTCTAGTGTTAAACCTCAACCATAGTATTCTATAAATTTTAACGACCCAAAACATGATAAAGGTAATAAAATATAATTTTTAAGCGTTATAATGTACACTGAATTACCGATAGAATGTTTTATCTTACGAGAATGAACATGCGTACTATTCAAGAAAAGTGAAATGTTTGTGTCGAGAAAAATACTCCAAACCTGATCTTATAACTTTTATGTGATAAAATAGTGTTATGTAAATTTAAAATTCTTTTTTTGTTTATTTTAACAGCTTTACAACAAAGCAAAAAATAATTAATTTAAAGAATTATTTTAATTAATTTATTTTCAATCTGTAGGATGTTCAGATGTAATTCTGAAAACGCATAAATTGGACAAATTAACTGAAAAAAATGAGACAAAATCAAATTATACCTGACTCATTCTCAAATTTATTTAAGCGTAAATTATAATATTTTATTAGATCAATAAAACATTGAATTTTTTATGGAAAATATTTTTAAATTAAGGGAAATCAAAAAACTTCTGCGTAACATCGGTCACGTTTTTTGATTTCACTTAATAAAAAAAGACTTCTTATATTGAGAATGGATAACAGTATAGTACTTATTTATGATACTCTTTATCAATTTAAATAAATAAATATATATATATATTCCAAGCCACTGGTGAATTTCAAAGGTTACAAATGTAGTCAAATTGTAACGTCAGTCACCATGGAATGACCCTATACACAGTGCGTAACAAAATTATAAGACCACTGTGGATTTTGTGATTTTTACTATAAATAGCATATTTTTTAAAAAATTAGATTGATGTTAAATGAAATATGAAATGTATGTATATTATTTTTAAGATATTTAAATACGCTATTTATTTTATCAACAATTTAAAATTTTTCCAATCAAAAAACTGTAACAAAATTATAAGACCACTAATTAAAATTTTATTTTATTAAAACTAAAATGATGTTGATCCACCATTTTTCTGAATAACTTCAAATACTCAATTTTTCATTGAATTAATAATTAGGTTTTCGAGCAAATATTTGGGAATTTTGCCCCATTCATCCACGATAACTACTTCCAAGTCATACACAGAATCATACGGATGCTTATTTGCATGCACTTGACGAGCCAAATGGCCCCACAAGTTCGTGGTGGGATTCAGGTCTGGACTACGGCTTGGCCAGTTTAAGACCTCGATTATTTCTTTTTAAAACCAGTTTTTAGTTGATTTAGACACTAGGCATGGTGCATTGTCTTCCTGAAATTTGCAGTTTGATCTTAAAATTGGGCCAAAAGGTATAAGGTGTTGGTAAAGCAGTTGGTGATAACAAATGGAGTCCATATTTCCAGAAACTCCCTGCAGATCACATTTCCCATCATATGCAAAAGATCCCCACACCATCACAGAGCCACCACCCATCTACCTACTGAAGAAATCCCGAGGTTCCGTTCGTAAATCATGTCAATAGTAAATATTACCGTCCGTGCCATCCAAATTAAATTTTTTTCGTCGGAAAAAATAATATTTTTGCAAGTAGCATCCAATGGCATGACTTCCTTTGCCCACTTCAGTCTTTGTTCTTTAAGTTGCTTTAACAGTCTTGGTTTTCTTCTTAATTTCCTAAGAGCAACATCTGAATTTGATCGTAAAGTGCACCAGACTGTCATGTGTGAAATAGTTTTATTTGTCTGCTGTTTTATTTTACGAGTAGACAAGTTCTGTTTCGTTGCAAGCTTGAAAATTTGTTTCTTATCGCGAGCTGATACTTTATTCTTTCTGCGAGATCTTTTATATTTTCCATAAAAATCTCTTTTACTTGAAACATTATGAAGAGCAGTTTTAGAACGTTTCAGTATCTTACTTATTTCACGTTCCGATTTTCCAGAGCCCTTATAAAACCAAATTTTTCTAACTTCTAATTCAGATAATTCTCTACCACGCACCATTGTGAATTTCCTCATAAAAAACAAACAAATGAAATTCTTTTTCTTTTACATTATTATCGTTTGGTCTTTTTGTGATCTAAAGTTACAGTTTATCTACGATTTTGAAATAAAAAATAAAATAATTCTGAAAATGCAGACGGTTTTAAATAAAGAGTAAGTGGTCTTATGTTTATATTACACCAAGATTTCAAAAAATTGTTTTCTGTGTGAAATTAACTCATTTTTTTCCCTTTTAGCGATTTATTTCAGAAAATATAACATTTTCCATTGCTTCAATTTTTAAAATTATTCATTTTATGCAGTGTAATATTAAAATGAGTGATTTTTGGGGTAGTCTTATAATTTTGTTATACACTGTACATGTGTCTACTGATGAAAAACTTACATTGGATGTATAATAGAGATTTACGATTGCAAGAATTTTGAAAAGTTTATTTATATATTTTCTCAATAGGTTTTCAGTTAAAAGATTCTAAATGCTAGAAACATTGTACGCTCCTAATTTCGTATTGTGTTACATGTACAAAAATATTATAATGTTAAAGATGTATTACCAATCATGTGGAGATTAAATGTACTATTTTATAAGTTTGAAATACCGCAATTTTGACAATGAGTTTTAATTTTTTTTCTAGAATTAACACTTTAAAATTACTGAAACAATTTAGGATTTATGTAATTATTTTTCTTACATTTATTTCTTTTTCCTGGCCTTGGGGAAGGCCAGGGCCCACTCCCAGATATCGGGCCACTGAAGAAGAAAAAGAAAAAGAAACTACTAACCAGATTTACTATTATTTGTTATGAAAGTAAAATCAGAAACACATTTAGAAAAGAGTTAAAGCTTACATTTAAAAAGTGATTTTAAAAGTGTGAATTTCATTTAGTTAGCCTTATTTTGTTGAGCTATAAAGTTGTGCTTTGTTTACCTCCAATAGACCACAGGAAAGAGAAGTATACAGGAAAAAATAATTTATTTTTAAAATTTTTGCTAAAACATCAATGGCTTTTGAATAACCGCATTGAAAATACAGGAATTTACCTAATAAGTGAAGAAATGTTCACATAACTTTAGGATTGTTATGTTTCTTAAAACGATGATGAAAGAGGTGTAAAATGATCCTAAACGTTGAATCTCTTCCTAGACACGGTTCATTTTAACACTAGTTAAACCTTACTTTCATATATTATACTTACTTCTACATATATTCCTTATTGTTTATCACTTAATATGTTCTCTTTTATCCATCCCATTTTCATTTCCATTATAGTTTGAGATTAGAATTATATATAACTCTTTATATATATATTACTCTTTGAAATATTTATAATTGCATAACATTAAAGAACATGCAAGAAATATTTTATATGCAATCTAAGAATCTCTAATAAAACAAATGCTTGAAAAAAAATCCAGCTACTATTGTATCCTGAAATATATGAAACAACATATATTTACGGGCGAAACTCATATTTCTCATACAAGAGGTAAAATAAATATACAAGGAAACTATTCACCCAACAGAATGCTTTCAATATAGACTTGAGATCTATGTCTATATAGTAATTGAAATTATTTTCTTTATCGTCATCCAGACATAAATTGATTTTTATTAGAATCCAAGATCCATTCGACCATTTTTGATTTCATCACATCCACCCATTTCTATTCCCTTGAGACCTCTTTTCATTCGTGTTTTCAGTTTATTATGTTTGCTCTTCCTATAATAAAACATCGAATCAAGTCTGCAATACCCTCCCCTTTTCTCTTCTTCCACAGACAACAGAAATCTTTTGAAAACATATTTCATCAGCGACTTGCAAGGGGTACCTGAGAGGGTTTCTTGCTTCCTTCCTTTTTTTATTTTCTTCTCTCTTTTACTCATTTCTTTTAAACGATATCTCAATGTTTTTATATAAATATATCGAGATTCATCCTATCTGGGATATCGAACTTGAAGATTAAAATTGCGTGCAGCAATGAGGTGTGGAAATTGTTCCGCCGCTGGAAGTCATTTGCAGCAGGAAGTGAGAAAGATATGTTATTTTTTTTTTTAAACTTGAATGCTTTATTTTTAAATATTCAGATCAGAATACAATAATCGTTGCCTTCCTTTGAAATAGTTATAATGCCAAATTGAGATATTTGTCATTCATGTAGTGTTAAATGGCAATATGTGCGTTTCATTTTGTGTAAATGTGTAGTAATTATGGCTGCAGTTTAAAATATTTGAGAGGACAATTGTTATTATAATATGAATTGTTTTTAATTGTTGACAGTGCTTCATTAAAAATGCAAACTTGGTGTATCTGAAAATTGAACCCATTGCATACTGCATTGTATCATTTTATGAGGGGATGCGTTTAATATGCATGATCTTTACACAGTAAAAGCTGCGTTTGATTTCACACATTGTTTTGCATGAGAAGTAATTAAATTTTACTTTTTTACGTATTTTTTTCTTAAGGTGGAACAGATTTTGAAGATGATCTTTATTATTGTCTTGGAAGAGCATAGACTTATCTCTCCGAGATTATTTTCTTTGGGGATTCATAAAAGCTTTGGTTTTCATACTAAAAGTGTTTCTTTCTTCTTTTACCAACTTTCATTGTTGAACTGAAAACGAGAATAGAAGCAGACGTGGGAACTGTTGCAGTGAACATGCTAAAAAATGTGTAGGATGACTTTACGACAGAATGGATTCGCTCGTGTTTCTGCCAGCCAGCATGCGTCAAAAAAGGGTCTCTAGATCTGTGGCACACGATGAACGTTTCGATCGTCCGCCATCTTGCTGGTAGCTAAGTCGAGCGATGGAAACGGCTGGCATTTTTTCAGCATTCTTGTTGTATCTAGTTGTTCTCGCATTCTTCCATTTTTCAGAAGATGTCAGTGCTGTTAAAAATTATCACGACCATTTTTTTTTTCTACAGGAAATGACGTGCTATAAAAAGTAAAGGATTCTCGTGGAGCTATGTCACCCGCCACTATTTTTATAGAAATCAAATATATTCTTCGTGACTGGCAACAGTCAAAACGTCAGAGTTTGGTGTTGCCAGAGCGGGAACACTGCGCCTTAAAGGGTTAATAACTTCAGAATGTTTTTTTTTTCGTTGGTTTTTTCCCTCAAATGCTTGTATCCTTTAAATTTTCGTAAATTCCGACATTCAAAGTTGGGATATTTCAATCACCTTTATTCGGTAAAAAAAAGTTACATTGATTATATCACAGAGTAAAGCAAGGATATAATGAACTACCTTGCGATAAATATCCTTTAAATGACTGTCGAAACAAAAAGTGGGGCTTTTTATTTAAAGACAAACAAAGGTGTTTAAGAACAGAACAATTTTGTCCTTCTTCAAAAGATAAAACTAAAAGGTATTAATAAAACTCTACCTCAATCGCGCTATATTAATTTTATTTTCATGTGTATTTCTGCATAATAGATATTTTTTTTCACTTTTATTCGCACATGAATAAATTGTTAGATATATATACAGGGTGATTCGATACCAGACTGACAAACTTGCAGGGGTTGTAGGGGTCATAGAGACGAATCAGAATCGCAAAGCATTGCGGGGTCGTAAACGTCGTCTTCATGTACCTGTAAATAAACACTTAGGAAGAAGTGCTGAAGTGTGCGTCTAATTTCTTAACCAAGATTCATAAACAATGGGCTTTCCTCAGACAATTTTCTCTACAAAATTTTGTTCTATCTCATTGAAACATTTCTATTATTTTGATTATCCTTTATATAATATTTCTATTTCTTATGTTTTCGTTTTCTATAGTAAAACATCAAATTAAGGTTGCAATGTATTTAAGTCTTTCTCCTTTTTCAGAGGAAAAATATTTCATCATTCGGAGGAGCTCCTTAGATGCTTTTTGCTAATTTTTTTTTTTCTCGATTACTTTAATAATATTCTTTATATACCGATTCTACCTTAGATATTGAACTTGAAGTTTAAAATTTATTACATGTTGCCGAATAGAAAAAGCGTTTTCTAAACTATCATTTGAGGCAGAAAATGATAACGGCGTGAACTCTATCTTCATTCTCCACAGGCAAATTTTGAAGCGAGAACGATAATTAAATATGAGCTAGTTTAGAAATAAAATTAAAAAGTTTAATCAGTTAAACGCGTTCAAAAAGCTAACAAATTTGCGAGTTTTTTGAAGCATTTAACATTTCATGCTGCATGCGTTTGGTAGGAATATTTGAATTTTTAAACCAATGTATGAACATGAAAAATATTCTGGAAGCCAAATAAATATTTATTTTGTCCTTTATTCTGATCGAAAATGTAAAATGTATAAAGAAAACAATCTAAAAACTATTTAATTAAAATAAAATGTGCATAGAATTATTAAATTACTTTACAGTACAACCTGATATAGTATTCTATGTAAACGTAAACGAGATGCTTTTATCCATTTATTTGTTTTTACAAGGATGGAAATAATTCTTCCTATTAGGGAAAATATCTTTTCCCGCATAAAATGCAGATTTCAAATGTTAACTTTTTTCATTGATCGTTATATCTCAGATCCTTTCGTTTTTCAAAATAAATTTTAATTGCTGAAATAAATCAGGATCACATGAAATCCGCACACTGTTTAGAATAACGAAAGGGAAAATTTAGAGTGTTAAGTAATTTTAACAGACTAGAACATTTTTTATTTTCTTACGAACTATTTTTCTTTTCTGTCCCTTTTCTAAATATGCATTAAGAAAACATAAAAAATGTCTCGATCATGGCATTTATATAATTCGTAAGAAAATGAAAATCTTGAAAGAATTTCGCCGTTATCTGTTTATCAATATATACGGGTAACGGTTCTTTTGACGGTTCAGTTTTCAGTTACTGTGTGTGTAGATAGCACTACCTTACCGATGCATATTGGTTGCTTTTATGAATAAGTGGTAAATATTGTTCACAGTGGCTGAAAATATTTTAATGGAATTTTTAACATAAGAGATCTTACTGGCGTGTTCTTTTATAACTTCAGTTACTGTGTGTGGTCAAAGAAAACTGCTCATATTAAATGTGTAAATGTCCCTATGTTTGGTATTGAATGATTTAGAATGCGAATATATAGTACATAACACATTCATTATGATTTTTAAATTAGTATAAATTTTAAAATTCGGTCACTCACACCTTTCAAAATGAGAGGTCTTTTAAACCTCACACCATGATTAAAAACATAAAAGAAAATGCCGTTATGCTAGTACTAAACTATGCAGAATTATAAAAAAATGAATAAGAGCTAGTAATGTGTTTGATGACTTTTTTTCAATCCTATCAAATCTCTCTTTCTTTTTTATGAAGCATTATGATCCACAATGCTAAAGTGTTATAACTTGTTTTTTTTAATAAAATGAAGCGTAATGACAGTATATATATATATATATATATTTTTTTTTTTTCTCGGATATGCAAATGGAAATTTCACGATGCGGTTGAGATACATTTTAGCATATTTTTCCAGTAAAGTAAAACTTACTTAATTTCTTTGATCTTCATTAAATATTTGCTTTTAATAATTATAAAATTTATCATTTTTATCCGTGCTTCAGACTAAAATTACGCATAAAGTTGTTTACTTTTAATTTAGCGTAAATCAATATCTGTTTCGAATGAAAACATGTAACAAGTCTAAGCAAATCTTCAGAAAAAAATATATTTATACTTCGAAGAATTTACCGATACTAATGATTTAATCGAACATTTAAATTTTATATCAGTCTTTCCCACTGTTAATAGATTTGTTTTTTCTACTGTTTTATCAAAATGGTAGAATTAAGATTGCCAAAGAAATTTAATCATTACCAGGAATTTTCACAGTGGCTTCCTCTAACCATTTTACAATAGGTCGTACACTAAAAAAATGGCTTTTGAGTGAATCTGTAAATAGTTTTGGACACTTTTTTGCCCAAATTTTAAAATCTCCTAAAAAATAAGTATGAAAATAGATAATCTTTATTTCTTCTCTTAATACAATGGCGTTTCACTGAAATCCAATACTGAAGAATCATTGCCTACATGTAGTTTGCATAAAAGTAACGAAATTTCATACGAAGTGGACTTTTTATGTGATATTTAATAGGAAAATAATATCTGAGATCCTTTGGAAAGTGCTTTATGCAAATACAGAAAAACTTGTTAGAGAAACTATCACACTATTCAGAAAAGTCGAACCCTCTGGAGAGTGTCTAGCTTTTTCTCTTTTCAGTTCTTTTCGCATTTCTAACAAACAGACGTACCCTTTGTTCTGTTGAATCTTAAAACATTACAAGCTGCAGTTTTAAAGATATCCGCTCGCAGAAGAGGACCGACCATATTGTCGATTCTTTTAAGTCTTTCTGGTATGCAATCGGAAGAATTTTGCAGATTTCTCTTGGGTATGATGGTGTTTTATACCTGGCGACAAAATAAAGATGCCGGGACTGTATCGAGATGATGCCGTTACACACTCTTTTAATACTGTTGCTCCCTTGAGATGACGCAAGTTACGTTGTTTGAATAGAGAATAAACAAATCTTTTCGGGGATAAAGGATATTAAAATTAAAATTGCGATGGACAGAGCAGATTAGTATGCATGCGATCAAAAATCTTTGTAAAAAATACAATCTGTGTTGTATCATTCTCACTTGCAGGTTTTCCTGGAAAATATAAACATATCAAATCTACGAATGTCCAAATCTCATGTGATTAGCATTTAGCTGATTTACTTCTTATAATACTATTATTATTAATTTATTTTTTCATGAGTGTTTTCGTAATGTAAGACTTTATTTTTTTTCCATTTAGTAAACTGGCAAATTGAATTCTTTTCATCTTTAGCGAATGGACAGCTTAAAAGATATTAGTATTTATGTTAATGAATTTTTATAAATATATAACTGAAAGGAATTCTGAAAATGTACGGATGATTATCCAACACTTACTAAAGTATCCTTAACATTTCCATTTTATCAGAAACAGTCTGCTATAGTTGAAGCTAACAAATCTTTGAAAATTTTTGAAATATATATTTGTTAAATCTTTGTATGCATGTTAACAATCATCTCTAAAATTAAAAATTAAGTAATTTTGCATACATAAACGCGCTGATATAAATAATAATTTTGTTGCATTTTAAGGTATATTAATCTTCAGGTTAATGTTACTGGAAACGAAATGATCCCCGAAGCTCTGAACGTTCTTAATGATTATTTGAAATTAATTTTAGATTTGACCTCTAGTAAAAAATGAAAGTGCAGGTTGATTAAAAAAAAATGTGATCAATTTTAGAGCATCTTAAATTTTTATCGAATTAAGTTACGAAGCTCAAAACAATTAAAGGATATTGCGGTTTTAGGTGCATCTTGTGGTTGGGAAACTTTTTAGCTGATTGATACATGGTCGACAGACGTAGTAGGTTATATGAGAATAAATTACACATGTTTGACAGAAAAAATGCATTTTATTCCGCATTTGTGTGGAAAAAAAACACAATTTGTGCATATGAGAAAAAAAGAATAATAAAAGGTGTTTTCTTCAAAGAAAATCATTTTCAGTAGGGGGTATGGTTTCCACGGACGGCCAGCAACGTTGAATGCCTTTGAGGCATGGAGTCAATGAGGCTATTAATCACAAGTTGGGGTATTCTGTCCCACTCTTCCAGAAGAGCTCTTTCCATTTCTTGGAGAGTTTGTGGGGGTGGTTTGCGGTCAGCAACTCGTCTTCCTAGATTGTCCCAAACGTTCTCTATTGGATTCATGACTGGAGAACACGTTGGCTATTCCATTCATACGATTCCTTCCTCGAAAAGGAAATCCTCTACTAGGTTAGCACGATGTGGCCTGCAGTTATCGTCCATTAAAATGAAGTCATCTCCGATTGCTGCAGCGTAAGGGACTACAATAGGTCTGAAGATCTCATACCTATATCGGCGACCAGTCAGAGGTCCATCTCGAATGATGTAGAGGTCTGTGCGCCCGTCAATGGTGATGCCACCATACACCAACACTCCCCCCACTGCCAAAGCTGACACTTTCGTGCCGAACGCAGGATTATTCCTACTGCCACGGTCACTCCACATGAAAATACGCCTATTATCAGGATGAACTGAAAAACGGGACTCGTCAGAAAAAAGTACATTGCTCCATTCATTTCTCTTCCAGTTCACATGTTCTGTTGCCCACTCCCTGCGGTCGCGACGATGTCTTGGTGTTAGTCTAACACATACCATCGGTCGGCGAGCATACAGACCTACACCATGGAGCCGGTTTCGGACAGTCTGAGTTGAAACCGTGGTACCAGTAACCGAGCGAATGTGTTGTTGAAGATGAGTAGCGTTCATATTCCGGTGTCTCCGAGCCGTTAACACTAAAGAACGATCTTCATTGGGTGTCATTGCCCGTCTACGACCTTGTCCTGGTCTTCGGCCTGCACTTCCAGTCGCCAAAAACCGGTTCCTGATCCTGGAAATCACACTTTGTGACACTCCAATGGCTTGCGCTACTTCGGCTTCAGTTTGGTCCCCTTCTAACCTACCGACAACTCTCCAAGCTTCTGAATCGGTTAAATGACTTCGCTGAGACATCGTACTCATCGAAACAAAGCAGTCACTGAATGCCGATCATCCTTGTCTTCATTGTCTTTTATTCAGTTGAAAGTCCAATTTCATTCGCTGCCGCTGAACCGACGTTTTTGACGTCGAACTCAAAATTAGCATACTCCACAGTTTGAAAATCAGAAAAATTTGCATTTGTGATTCTCTTCTTCCACTTTCGGCAAAAAAAAGATTCGCTTATATCTTTATTTTATATAAAACTTACAATATCCTTTAATTGTTTTGAGCAGTGTATTTACAAGAAATTTTTAATATGGTTTTCTTTATCATAGTACACTTTACGTAAGCGCTTAGGTCAAACCAAAAGAGCTGTACCGACCATTTTTGGGGGTATTTTTCCAACTTCCTGTTTGATTGCCTTTTTAAGCCCTTGAAGTGTTCTTACTTTATGTCGATTTAAAGGTTTTTTTTTAAGTATCCGGATAAAAAATAATCGCAAGCAGTACAGTCAGGGGATGATGGTTCCCATTTCTCAGGACGAAGAAAATTGTATTTTGTTCACCTTTCAGCCATTTTATAGTTGATTTTGCAGAATGACTAAGAGCAGAATCTTCTTGAAAAACAAAGTTTCTTTGAGGGTACACAAGTTTACTGTCTTTGATCATATGATTCAAAACTTTATTCTGATAGTAATTAGCATCAACTTTCCTTTTGGTTCTATAAAAAAAAGTGCTGTTATGGTTTGAGAGTACATTCTCATCCATACCATAACACTTGACGGCCAACTTGCCTTTCGAAAAAGAGCTGCGTCTTTGCGACGCTGTTCGCATGAAACATATTGTATCTCCTTTTTCGCAGTTGTGGATGACAGATGAAACAATTTTTCATCCGAAGTTATTCATGTTTTGTATCTACGTTTGCGTAACATTAAAAACAGAGGCCAAGAACGTTTTCTTCGTTTTTCTACAGTCTTGCACACGTTTGATTACAGACTGGTTTCTTCATTTATTTACAGCAAATTTTCTTTATCTGACGATAAATTGTCGATTGTGGTACTTGCAGTTTCTTTGTTAAAGATTTTTGAAGCCGAGGATTTTCTACAGCAATAAGTCTTTTCAGATTTTTTTTTCTTTTTCACCATGGACTTTTAGTCCACATTTTTTCCCTGGAGCTTTTAAATGCTAGGCAAATTTTATTTCCTTTTGAAATTTAGATAGTAATCCATTAGAAAAATCCCTTTTCTGATTTTTAAATAATTTACTTATAACATAATTTGAGCAACCATCCTTCAAAAGCTTAAAAATGTTGCTTCGGGTTTGAGGGTCTAATTTCAGAGTCATAATTTACTCTCACCAATAAAAATGGTTCGATTGGTAATTTAAACGTTTCATTTAAAAAATAAAATTGTTGATAAAGCGATTAAAATTTACAATAAATAATTATATTCTTTTAAAAGCGGTTGTACTAATTTTGAATAAACCTGCAATTCTCAGGAATTTTTAGTCATTAATGCGCTTTCCCAATTATAATCATTTCAAATATTATGCTGTTAATTTTTTAAGGAATAATAATGCTATTAATTTTTTAAGGAAATAATGCTATTAATTTTTTAAGGAAATAAAAGTATTGCTGCATCCCTCTAAAAAACTTTGAAAAAGTCTTCATAGTAAGAATCTATTAGTTACTTTGTTTACAATAATGTTTTACTCAAATAATTCTTGTAAAATGCAACGTCGTGTACTTTAATCTGACTCAAATGGCGCATGCGTATATGGGTACTACTTACAGGAAAATATACTCTACGTCCAATTACTGACAGTCTATCGAAGCTAAGAGTTGTCTTATGTAGCGAAAGCTTTTCCACGTTGAAATTTGAGAGCATTTTCGTGTTCCGATATTCAAAAGCAGAAGATGCCACTAAGGCAGTTTTAAAAGTAGTTATTGTACGCTAAAATTTTAGAGTAGTTTTGAATAATGTCATATAGAAAAGTAAACTTTGTTTAAAAGTTGAATGATGTTAGGAAATTAAAGCTAAAATACCTGAAAGTCTAAACAAACGTTAAAGATATGAACGTTTAAAATATTCTGAAAATTTAAATATGATTCTATAATTAACATTAGCTACTACGATCAAGTTAAAGAAAATTATTTGAAAAATATTGTTAATATAAAGAAGGAAGAGTATCATTCTTACCTCAGTGTAGAATTTTATTATCGTAATTTAGACGTGTACATTATTGTATATTGTTCAAATTATAAAAATATGATTAATTTGGTAATAAGCGACTAACTATGCTAATTACATGCAGCTAAAAATACCGAAGATAAGTAAAGCACTCACAATATCTTTTGTAAGAGATATATACTATAGATATAAATATGTATATCTAGATAGATAACTATAGTTAATGTCCTCAGAGTCCATTGCAGGAAAAGTTACTTGTTCGTTTGTTTGTTTGTGGGATTACGGTCGATTAGCTACGCGTGGGCTCTACGCAGAAGGATGAGTTGCCCTTTGTGGGGGTCTTTGTAAGGGGTCATAACCCGTATTTACGCTTCGCACTTCGCCCATCTTCGCACTTCGACCTTCGCACTTCGCCCATCTACCATTTCCAGTGAAAAGGTTACTTGTCATAAAGCTTTTAAATTTGCAGAAAACAATCTAAATGATGCCATGGCATAGAGATTTTCGAAAAAAAAAAAAAAAAAACAGTTAAAACTATCCCTACTAGATGGCGCTTCTCAATGTTTTAGGTGAGCAATACAAGAAATAAAGAAAATATTATGAATTACAAATGACTTTACAGTGTTATGAGTGCAAGACATGTTCAGTCAGGTTACCGTTATTTATAATCACCATCTACAAGTTTAGAATTGGCATGCTTCGCTGCTGATCTGCGGATCGCACACACAATTACCCTGTTGCTTCAAATTTTTGTTTGTATACCCGTAATTTTTGTTTGTATACCCGTAGCTGTCACTGAACTTTTTCGGATACCATGTAAGGTCTGATACTGGCATAAAGCATCATGTACAAATTTGCCTGTTTGAGAAGAGTTCATGAGTAATGCACGACTTTGCGAAGTATCAACCACCCTGAACCGTGAAGACCAATAAATCGCTTATGAAGCAGATGCTTTGTACTTTTGGGTGATGCAAAATTATGCATATAAGCAACTACATCAGTGAGAACGAATCCCCATCTGGGGTGATTTTTTGAACTATATAGACTTCTGAGTAGTAGTTTCCGTCCACTGCTGTAGTCAGGCGAAGTTTAAGTATGAAAACTCAAATACATCTATAAGTTTTCTTGTTTATTAATATTAAGTATTGCATACTGATAATTAAAAAAAATTGCAAAAAGCCATTGTGTTAAACACATTTTCCCTATTTTCTTCAATTTTTATTTAAAAGCGGACCCTCGTCTATCAGGCATTCACCACTGTAGAGGTCCCAAGAGTTGAACATTTTATTACGCGTTCACCCGGTATTCGATTAAATTTAACCCTAATGAAACGTCGGACAAGTTAGCAATCAAACCTGAGCAGGGAATCGAACACGGATCCAAGAGGTGATAGAATGGTTCTTTAACCACTGCAATACCTAGTGGCTTTTTTTTCATTTGATGTGTAGCATTAATTAACTATCACATTTTATATTATTGTATTGTATTTTTTAAGGTAAACCTACATGAGGGTTACCTACCTAGAGTGGTGCCTTGCGCGGATGACTTTTTAAGAGGTTTTCGCGCGTATTCATTTTATATCTGGAGAGAAACGTCAAAAACTCCAGACCGTTTTATCAACAGTTGCTTGGTCGCCCAGAACCCTGGACTTCACACCAGGTTTACTGTCTTAGGTTAGTGCTCAGGTCCAATCCACTCTGACATGATAAGGCCTCTATCACATTTATAGTATTTTTATTAATATTCCTACTGGCATTGATGTTTATAGAAGATATTCGATAAGTTCAATCAATACAAGATTTATAATCATAATGTCAGATAATCTATACCAGTAATGTTTACAGTGTTTCTAATGCAAAATCTAAAAGAAAATTCCTTTGATTATGAATGCCTTTGAAAAAGGACTATACAGAGGCATGTAAAATGGTCATCAGAAAATCATGCACGTGTGCATATAACAAACTCATTGAGGAAGTCATATTCATCTCATTTTGAACTGTTTTAAAACTAGCAATTTGCAATGAACTATTGAACTTTTATTTATTACAGTTAATAAATTACATAATTCATAAATTTAACCTGCAGTGCAACGAAAACAAAGAAAATAAAGGTGGTCTTAAATGAATTTTATTATATTCTTAGCTGAGTATGTTCTGGAACTGCCATAATAATAATTTCCTTCATATATAAGTTTTAAATAATATTTCTTGAATTTAATTAATAGTTAATTAATCAAAATGAGTAAGCCACACTACAAAGCATTCAAGCGAACTTAAACTTTTATTAATTCAAACTTTATTACTTTGGTAAACAGCATTCGGTTTTAACTGGAAGAGTAATGAGGTGTTAAAGCAATTTTCTTTGGAAAATACACGGCTACCATGACTGTTTGTAGATCCGTTCACGAAATGGGTTCGTCGAACGTTTGTTATGTGCCGTAAAACATTTTATGCTGCACCCGCCTTCTTCTGTGTTCTTTGAAAAATAATGGAAACGCCACTTTTATCGGTTTTAAACGTCGCACATAAATTTCACTGCCACCTGTGATATATAGTTTTGCATGCGCTTAGATAAAACGGATACTGTTTAGCTACAGAGAAAACGGAAAATAATGCAAAGGCGGTAGAACTGGGTATTAAAAATAATTTACAAATAAGTTTCCTATTGTTTAGCTGACCTATTTTTAAAATGGGTAAATGATGAGTGAAGATTATTTTATTTTTTGTCGAATTGCATAGATGCATGAATAATACTTTATAATGGTAAATATAATGTGACAGTGGCAAAGAGTCCGAATTTTCAAAGATTTGAAGGTAGGTATTGGCATTATAGCTTATATATAAAAAAGGAAAAAGTATACACAACTTTGTAAGCATTTATCACTGAATGGCGTCTATCAATATTATTGAATAAAACATAGAGTGTCCATAATTAAACTTGAAAGTTGCGAGCAGTCTGTACCAAAAGCTACGCCCCGGAATTGCATGAAAAGGGGGTAGTGGCATACTGAAATGATGGGAAATTTATCGAGGAAAAAAAAAAAAAAAACAACGAGTTTCAAAAACCACCCCTAGGTAGCGTATCATACCGTTATTGAGAACATATAAATAATCTACAAAGGTTTACAAAATATGCTCGATACGATGACCACCATTGTCTGTTGCCATCTGGAAGCGTAAAATCGCATGTTTCACTGTTGAAAGCAGCACGAACTGGGGAATATTACGCAGATGGCGTTCTACGCTTTCTTTAAGGTCGGAGAGAGATGGGATGGGGTCACGGTAGAACAAGGCCTTGAGGTATCCCCACAGCCACAAGTCACAAGGATTCAAGTCGGGGGATCTAGGTGGCCAAGCTGTAGGACACTGCCCGCTGATGATTCTGTCGTCACCAAAATGGCGGCGGAGCACATGTTTCAAATAACGGGCGATGTGTGAAGGAGCAAAGTCAAATATGCGCTTTTGCGCATCCAGATGATAGCAGACAATGGTGGACACCAAATCGACCATGTTTTGTAAACTTTTGTAGATTATTTATATGCTCTCAATAAAACTATGATACGCCACCTAGGGTTGGTTTTTGAAAATCTTTTTTTTTTTTTTTATAAAATTCCCATCATTTCATTCGGCCATTACCCCCATACTCATGCTATTCCGCCTCATAGATTTTGCTAAAGAGTGCTTACAAATTTCAAGTTTAATTACTGACATCCTTGTACTTTCAGAATGACTTAAACTTTTACCAGTGACAATTGCATATTTTTAAGCAGTAAAGTAAAGCCGTTCTACAACTTATTAATGAGCATTAAAAACTTTATCCTTTTTTTTTTTTTTTACTTTCTTGGGGCAGGCGTGAATGTCATTAAAATATCTTACGTATAAATGTTATAACAAAAAATGTAAATGTTATAATATAATGAATTATATTATTCCAATTGAAAAACATAATTGGAGTTGAAATAGAAGTGAAATTTAACTTTCTGTTTACAAAAATTTGTTCTGTTTAAGTATGGAAATCTATCAATAATCATTGTATTGGTAGCTCATAAATTTTAGAATAATTTTATGCCATCCGATAAAGTATTTATAAAGAAAATGCATCGAAATTTTCTTTAAAACTGTCCTTTTTTATTTCAAACATTTCTGATCAAACTAATTCAGAATTGAGTAAAACACAAACACAATTTAGTTGACAGTCAAAAAACTGTCAACTAAAAGTCTATACAGTAATAATATCAGGAGAGAGTGCTAACTATCTTTACACATGCTAAAAAGTCTCACCTTAATCTTATTTTCAATTCTTTCCGTAATATCCACAATATTTTGCAAAAATCGATTTCATAAAGTCCCTGATCTAGGTAATTTTTTTTCAAAAAAACCTTCTTCACGGCAGAACTTTAATCATCCATGTGCTTTTGAGGAAAATAATCATTGTTGTAAGATTTTTTAAGCAATTTTGGTAATAAATATGCAGTACAGACAAGAACATATGCAAATAGTTAACTCATTCAGCAGAAAAGTTTTATAATTCGTTAAAGGTAAAAACAGCAGGGATTATTTAAAATGCATATTCAAAACACCATAGGCATAAATTTGATCATTGAACAAAGTCCTACTAACACTGTCTGTCAATTTATGCAAGCCTCTCGTAACTGCGAATAATTGCAGTGAAATTTCTGACACCATGCTAGTAAAGTTTAACATGGCTGAAATCTTCATTTATCAAAAGAACAGGAACGTAAGTCTAAAATGGTCTTTTGAATACTGGAAAATTTCCTGATTTCAATTAATTTGGAAAGAAAAATAGCATCTTGGAAAAGTTATTGATGTTTTATCTCTATTGCAATATTTTTGGGATAGTTTCCTGTTGGCCAAAAAGATTACAATGTGGAGTCTCAATGCCTCTTTATAAGTAATAGTCATTCGAAATTTATTTACTTATGTGTGCAACTTTTTAACTAATAGGCGTCAAAACATGCGTTTCACTTTTGCTTTTATCCCAGAATTAAGACAATTTTTCTACTTTTATAAGCGATTTATCGACAAATAAGTTTATCTTCAAACGTTCTCGTCATCTCAATAAATCCAAGAAGTTCATTTGGATTTTCGATCATACTAATGTTTGGTCATTTCATCAAAAATATTACCAAGAAATTTTTTATTCCCATTAGTGATATATTTGGAAGCTTCTGAGAAAGCATATAGAAAATTCTTCTTTAAAGATTAAAATTCCTCTTCAAAGAAACAGTTGTAAATACTAAGCATGAAACATCATTCAAGTGTTCTCAGCATCGTTATTCCGGCTATTTAAAAATACTTAATTTTCTCCTGCGGTATAAAAACAACAGACGGCCTCTTTGTCTTCTACAATATACTTCCTCAACGCAGCACTCTTAGAATGGCACAGCACTCCAACGCTGATGACAAATTCTATAGCCCAGTCAGCTCATTTAGGACAGACTGAAAGGCCGAATGCTCGGATAAGCAGGGGGACATCTTTTGTCTCCTGTTGCAATATATTCGGGAAGACTCTTTGAAATGCTAAAGTTCAGCTTATAATGCCAACTCAGCAGGACATCCAGAACTTCTGTAATCTATTCCACTGTTTGGGGGAAGATTATCATGTTTGGGAGTAAGCTCTGTAATTTCGGTACCTCAAGAACGTGATAATGACGAAGTAAATTGTATACCGACTGTGGATTTGTGCACAAACGTTATTACTGTATTTCTAACAGGATACTGGAGTATTATTTTCCAGCAAGCAGTTACCTATATGCAGGTGTTTCAAGATTATTGTTTTACGTTTCAACATAATATTTCTCAAATTTAAGAAAAAAATGCAACTTTCTTTGATAATTTGATTTAAAGTTTCCTTCGCTAATATTTGATATTTAAATAATATTCTATTTTTCTTATTAATCTATCACACGTGCAAACTCTTCAGGCATTTACTTTTACGAGGTAGGGAACTCAAGCAGAGTCGCCGCACCCCTTGTACTTCTTGTATTGTCGATAAATAAAAGTCAAACGCACAGTATAGCTATGCAATGAGATTTCCTTAACGGGTGTACAACTTGAATCCTTTTAAATGTTTTACCCGTAACTACGCAATCTTATTTTGAGATAAGCGCAAGATTTCACTATAAAAACTTTTAAACAAGTTATGCTTAAGTACTTTTTTGCACTAATTACCGTATCCATGAAGGATTTCGAAGTCAAAACTAAGTATAGAGCCTGTTTAGAGTATTGTGTATATGGTTACGCAATTTCTGTTGCGAGGACAGGTAAGTGTGATGTCTTACGTCTGCACCGTACAAAATCGGATAGATGCCGCACTGCAATTCCGGTATACATACATGCCACAGTATGCATGCAGGTCCTGTACGGGACGCTGCAATCGGTAAAATTTTAATTTCTTACCGTGCCTTATTTTTTTTTTGTATTACTGAATTTGTGCTACTCGAGTATATTTACTGGATTTGATTAGGTATTATTATCATTTTTTTTTCTTTTCATTTTACACAAATGGACCAAGTAGGAAATGTTATTAGTCGTTGATTGTAATTCTAATAATTCTGCATTTTAACGTTATGGCTTAAATCAAATATGGTTTTCAGAAAACCGGATAAATTGTTAATTTGGCTACATACTTTATTAGAAGCGCCCACATTAAAAAATAAAACAATGTTAAAACAAAGAACCAATGTAAACACTATTTTACTTTTTTTTTTCTTTCTCTCAAATACATCGATGTTACGATATTGATGAAATAACACTTTAGTAATGAACTAAGTAGGTCGACTAATATTGATTGAAACCTGCTAGAACGTCTCTTATACTAATTTCGTATCTCTTTGTTATTAAATAGGTAATTATAGTCCAGATATGAACATTTTTTCCAGTATTTTTTTATTTATAATTTCATTCTGTCCTCATGACAGGCGCGGCATAACTCCCGTACCAGAGTAGCGTCTCACCCGCAATGGATTTTTTTAGAAAGTATAGTTAAAAAATATTAATTACTTTTTACGGTTTTTTGTCGCAGTGAACATGCTCTATATTCTACTATAAATATCACAGCATCATATATTTTCTTGTATGTGCAGCCAGAGATTTCGTGCACAAATTAATATGTATATATATATATATATATATATATGCGGCATATATATATATATGCGGCCCGAAAGCCCGAGCCCGAGCCCGGGCCCGACTCGGGCTCGGGCTCTGTAATTCACCATTGCGTTCGGGCTCGGGCGGGCTCGGGCTCGTGAAAAATTTCTCCTTTGTTTCTCCTCTGTTTCAAGGAGTATGTTCATACTCCTTGAAACAGATTTTAAGAAGTGATTCATGGGATAAATAAACGTACTTATTTCACAAAATAGCGGCACGGGGGACTAGAAGGTGCGTGAAGCTCCAAAATTTATCGTATCCTATTAATGAGGTAGTTAATTTTTTTTGTCTTTAGCTGAAATTTCGGGCTCGGGATCCAACTTTAATAATATGGTCGGGCTCGGGCGTGCTCGGATTAAAAGTCTTCGGGCTCGGCCGGGCTCAGGCTTCAAAAAATGAGCCCGAACTCATCTCTATTTCTGTTTAGAACTACAGATTAAAATTCCGCTATGTCTAAACACTAAACAATAAACAGCTATGGAATCGCCGGACACATTTCCATATGTGTCCATATAATAAGCAATTGTGCTTATAAAGTGAGTGAGCGCTGGCTAATTTGGGTGTCAAAACATCTTACTCAAATACATTTTGATAGTACATGTTTTACCATAAGAAACAGTGTTTGCTTTATTTCATCCTCAAAAGCGAAATACTTCTCTGCGCAAGCTCGTTTAGTTCAAAGTTTACAACCACATGCGGTACTTTCTTTTCTTGTAGACATCTTTTAAGCAGTGTGAGGTTTTTGTACGAACAACAAGTAGTTGTTACAAGAAAACAGATGAAAACAGATTGGATTGTAGTTTCATTTGAATCACATATAAATAGCTAAAATTAAGTATCATCGTTTTAAAGTAATGCTTATCGAATACTTAATAATTCCTCCGAACATCTTCTGTAATCTGAATTAGTTCGATTACTAAAAGGGCACTGTAAGTAATATTTATGAAAATGGAAATGAAACACATTTCCAGCATTTAATAAAATAATTTAAAGTGTTAAACAAATGTCAAAATACTTCTTGACAAAGAATTCCATTTATGAAGCCAGGAATTAAACTAAAAGACACATGTCACACTAAAACAATCCAAAGATAGGCATTCAATTTCTTATACTACGTTCATCATAAATATTTTCTATTAAGATTTTTCAACACAGAACATAAAAACATTCACACAAAGGAACCCACATTTGGTTCTTTAATTATGACTGTTATGTTCATTCTCTTTTATGTGTTTTTACCAATATTTCCCGAAATAGTTTCAGAGTTTATTTACATATGAATGATCCTAAATGGGAAGGCAGCGGGCAGCGTGGAAAAGCACTGAATGGAAACCTCAATACATAAACTTCGCATAGTACGCTTGAGTAGTCCATTGCAGCATTCAGACTCAAAGCACAGTTTTAAAGGGTATGCAAAATAACAGCTGGTGTGTATACCCTTTCATATTTACTGGCTGCTTTTGGAAGCTAATGGTAGAGCCTTAATAAAGATTTATAAAATAGCCTTTAGGAAAGGTATGTAAAGCTATCATATGTAAGAGGCTCCATAGCTGTGATTGACTTACAGCCTCAAATATTATATTTAGTAAATGTACCTTGCATTTGGCAAAGTAATTCTGGAATAGATGTATTAATATTAAAGTACATATATATGCAAGTCAAACATCTTAATTTGCGTGCTTATTTAATAATAGAAAAATGAAAATGAATCCAGAGTAAAAAAAATATAAAATAATCTATTATATAAATACGTACAAATTAATCTAAAATACAAATTAAAAATATAAATATAAATTAATAATCTAAAATATAAATTCATGCTACAAATCATTCAAGTAAAAGTCTTATTATCTTTAAAAAACTATCTGTGTGTTAAGGTGTTTTTTAAAGGGAGATTTTAAATACAAAGTCTTAAAAAAATCTTACAAAATAATTATATTCTTTCTAAAAAATCTTCAACTAGTTGTAGTAACTTCAAAGAGATAACGCCAATAGGCATAATCTTTGTTCTTGCTGCTTTAAAACCCATTCATTTTAATCCATTAAATGCCGCTATTTCAAACATATATGTGAAGCATGGTCTAATACTTTTTTTTTAAATTCATGTTACTTCTAAAGCGGAAGATAATTTAAATATTCGAGAAATTTGTTTTATTTAGAAATTATGATGAGTCCCCAAAACGGGAAACTCGCACATTAGTGTGGGTAAAATCGTTGTCTTTCTTTTGACAAGGCAGAAATACATTTAGCTAAAATCACGCAAATAAAGCACAAAAGTATGCATTTTTCATTATTTGATTGAAAAAAAAATATTTTTCAAAATTTCCGAAAACTTTCATACAATTTATGCAGATTTAGTTCTGCTTAAGTTATAATTCTTATGGAAGTTTATAATAAGTAATTGAAAATTAGCACTCCGCTTTCACCAAACTGAGTCTTGTATTGCTGTCATAGACTAAAAACAATATGCTACTTCAAAAACGATTTTTGAAACAAAATATTTTTATAAATACCTATATAGCGATAATATAAAGCTAAAAAAAGACCTATTTTGAAGTACTTTAGGTAAACGAGGACACTAAAAAGAGTTTGCTTATTGTCTTCGGGAACTTTGCTTCGTCCAGACAGAACGAAGATTTAGAAAGAAGAAAGTTGAAAGTGAAATAAATGGCGAAAATATACTCCAGAGACCATTGCCTTAAATAAATAAATGGAGATAGGATAATAAAGATAAAAGGACTCTCATGGGAATTGCAGATACATAAAATATCTTTGTTATTATTTTTTTTTTTTCTATTCTAAACAAAAGAAAACGCACTAATATATTTCAAGAGACTATTTTTCTAGCAGTTGCACACTTTTCAGGTGATAATTAATTTAAATTATAGTAAAAGAGTTAAAACTCATATACTTGATGATTAAGAATACTTTAATTTATATTCTGCTAGAGAGATAAAAATTCTATAATGTTTGGTAGTGTACTGCATTTTGTTGAAGACATCACATTTAAAAGATACATTTTGTAATTTTAGATTAAGGCAGTAAACTAATCACGGCTTGATTTAAATGAATAAAGAAGCAACTCAGTAAATGAAAAAAAAATATTAAAACAAGAAACTAATTTTTTAATGTTGTCTTCAACAGAGAATTATGTTAAAAATTTCACTGAAACTAACTCATCTTATTTGAGCCAGTGTAAAGCTAAATAATTTAACTTCTGCTGTGTAACAATTTTGAAACTATATGCAAATGCAATAAATTCCCTACTCTTTTGAAAAATATGTTTTTAACTTCGTACTAGCATCACTTTATAAGTAAATGAACACCACAGTACACGTATTTCAGCAACAATTTCACTTTTCACAAAATTTATATACATCGACTTGCTTTTTACCGATTCACATAAGGGAAGTGAAAGGATTCAGCTTTTCCTTGGCAAGCTTAGCTTGGCCAATAGAAAATCAGATAGATGAAGTTGCGTCTTAAAAGTACGGTTTTTTTCTTATATTTTTCAGTGTCAATATATTTGAATAACTATCAAGATACATGTTGAAGTAATGCATCTTTCGCATTGTATTGGAAATTTCAATAATAAAACAGACATTAAATTCCATTTGATTATCACATATTAAAAGTCATTAATAATCACTGCAATACTTGCGAACTATTTTAAACACTACCTGGATAAATTTAAATTTTATGTTACTTATAATATTAAATATCTGGAACAGCATAATTTCTTCAAGCAGATACTAATTAAATATTATTTTAATTCATGTAAAAACTTTATCTTTTATTTAGATAACAAAAACAAAAGTGAATGATAAACGTTAAATTAGATGTTAGGGATCTAAAAGTTTAAGGGAATGGTGGGCTATGACATTACAAAAAATCCGTCAAAAAATCGCAATTTTTCTTTAATGTATTAATATTCTATGATCTTTACTGTATATGAGACAAAAACCGCATGCCTCTAACTTAGTTAGTAAAAAACTTATAAGCGTTTAAAAAATGTAAGTATCTCCCATAAATAGCCCTTTAAATGTCCGAAAAGATGGTTTTTGTGCAAAATGAATATTTTTCGCAGTTCAGTGTCTTTAAAATATCTCTTGCGACACATTTTTTAAAGAAATCTTATGTAATTCATTACAGATACTCAAGATAAATGTAAAAATATATTTTCTTATCCGTTTTAATCTTGGTGGTCATAAAGATTATAAAAAAATCACTATACATTTATCAAAACATGAAAATTTTGTGAAAATACAGTGCTAGCGCATAAAAATACTTCCTAAAATTTTACTTTTCGACGAATTTCTAAATGAATAAGAAAATTTCTTCGGAATACATTTTTGAATAATAACAAGGTAAAATTGAAGGAAATAATTAAAAATTGGCTCGCAAGAAACATTTTTTAGAAACTAATTTTTTTTTTAAATCTAAATTTGAAAGAAGTAATTTTTGAGTTTTTTAAGTAATTAATTTTGTTATGCTTCAAAACATATATATATATATATATATATATATAAATACAAACACATAATGTTTCGCCAAAAAAAATATATATATAACGTCTACCGTCCTTTTACAGTTATACAAAGAAAATACATTTCTTAAATATACTTCACATAATTTCAAGCTTTCCTACTTCGTCAGATATCATTTTAAAAATAAATGGAAAAGGAATACAAAAGCACGAATTATACCCTTTTTAATACTTAAAAAAGCATTCTGGATTTTCTTTTATGCGATAAACATTATTGCAGCTGGAGACGAACACAGGGGTTTATCTTATATATTCATGCTTGGCTAAATTCACGCAAATTTATGTACACTTTGTTTAGTTCTAAATCACTACGTTTGCAAAGAATGCAGCGAGAAACTCACTTTTACCTGGGAGATAAGGTGATAATTCAAAATTGTAGTATCTAATGTTTTACGAACATATATATTCACGCTTTTTGAACGCCCTCCCCGCATGTATCTGTTTATTATAAAGCTTAAAGTGCTCGAATGTTCCATAACGGTTGCAAGGATGTTGAAAATGGCACATTTAATGGCACCGTATATCAGAGATTCTACCTTTTAGAATTGAGGTGATTTTATGCAACGAAAGTAAAATGTTGCCGAGGCCGTATAAAAGAAAGAAAACATATTATAAATATAAATTTTAATTTGTGGAGGTAATTTATAAAAGTATTTAAGCAGAGTTTTTTAGTAATTGATTAATATATATTTAGAGTATTTTTAGTATCTAGGAGGGTTGATGAAACGAAATTGTAAAGTTCAGATAAAAGATATTAAACATGTTTTGCATATTAGAAAAAACCATAGATTTGGAAGGTTTATAGGTATTTTATTGCAAAAGTATTTTGCTCTTTAGAAAAAAAAAGAAAAAAAAACTTCAGAGGATGCATACTTTACCATATTGATGTAAAATATTGCATCATTTTATTACAAACATTCACATACACGCACACCCATCCAAGATAAAATACCAAGTTTGATTTCGTAATAGCGTCATCCAAGGAAATGGAATAATATAAATTTAAAGAAGTAAGGATTTAGCGAGGTTAGTTTAAAGTTAATTGGAAAATGGATTAATTTACAATAGAACCAAAATAATGTAATAATTTCTAATTAATAACATTATAAAGTACAATTTCTGTTGAAAAAAACTTTCAGAACTACATCAGATATTTTTCAAAATATTTTTAACAACGAACGCAAACTTTCCGATTATCAATCCGAGATGACAACGATCAGAAAGTAGTGGCCGTTCTTTTGTGTAGGCACTCAGTGAGCAGCCAACGTTACTCCCAATGAAGGAACGAGTTAACACCCAAGGCCAATCGGAGATTTAAACCCGCGCCCAAAGCATGACAGAATGATGCTTTAACCAATACATCACCTGGAAGGCATTTTTAAAATACGATACAGTTCACAACTGAACAGGGGATGATATATAATTTATTTACAACTCAAACTGCACGAATAATGGATGAACGTCCATAAACAGCGCGGCGTTGTTTTTAATGACTATAAAACGTAACTAATTATGTAATTCACTTATTCATAAAGCCAATTTTGTAGCTTCCGGGTTAAATTTACATTATTAAAGTTATAAATCAGGGTTAAAGTTACAATACTTAGGCGTGCATAAATAATATACCTGTCATATCCTCGGATGTGACTCACACACAGACAGTTTTCTTGTAAGACTCGAAACAGATGTTTTATTTCTTTCAGTTTTATTTGATTTGACTTTAAGGCAAAGCTCCGCGTGGGCTATCTGCTTAAAGGAGAGGGATGTATTGGGAGGGAAACTTTTTAAGGTGTTCTAATGCGTATTAACGTAACATTTGGAGAGAAACTCTCAAAACTCAAGACCATTACATTGAAAGCCGTGGGGTAGCCCAGAACACTGGACCTTCACACTTTGGACACCTACCATGGTCAGTGTATTATGTACTCGGCCGTGGTCTGCCTACTTCTTTCAGAAAATTCTTTTTATTTTTATTTTTATACAGTAAATTTTATGCAATGTCTAAATGCGTTGTGTTATGAAAATGCTTCACTTTCAATTTTTCTAGTCTATTAATATATTCAATTTTAATTTTAATCGAAAACCGTGCTTTTAACGCGTTTCTTCAAAAATAATTATTTGTTTATTTGTATTACAATTTTTAAAAATATATTGCATTCTAGAATAACTGGAATTATCTTTGTAAAAAAGATACATTTTCTTGCACCTAAACTCTGGTATATGAACAGTAAACTGAAGTGCAATCTAAAATAATTTTTTATATCATACATCCCTATCTCTGGATTAATTAATTGATATGGACCCCATTTTAAAATTTTGTTCCCAGGATTGTTATTTTGGTTCTAAGTTTAGAAAGCATTGCATTTCATTTCTAAGCATTCATTTCTAAGCATTGCATTTCTAAGGGGCTGGAATTTTTCGCTTAGTTTCAATTTTCTAGAATAATTTAGTGTGTGTAATACTATAAAGCAATTATAAACCTACTTAATTCTTGAACACGTTTGAATAAAGTGTTATTTGCTGCAAAATTAATCTGATCGAATCACGCAAAGATTCAATTTCAAATACAATACTGAAGTATTTATTCTTATATTCTTAATGTATAAGGACAATATTCTTAAAGTGAATAGCCCTTGATGTTTCTGCATGTTATGAAACATTGGCAGTAGGAACTGCTTCAACGATGCATTGAACGTATTAAGAAAAAATTGATGAATGTTAAGATTTAAAAGATGCATTATGCGGATTCTTGATTTTTACTTCTCGTGTAATTTAAATGGTTTCAAAATGGTTTGCAGTACTTTAAAAGAATGTGTTTGGGGCTCATTTTCAATATTTAAAAAAATAAACTATGTACACAGATAGTATGTAGTGGCAGAAAGAATATTTTTTTCTGTTTTGCTAGATATAATTTTATATAAGTATGTTTATCATAAGTGAGCAACTAGGTTAGGATAAAGATGGTTTCACTTTGTTACGAAATGTCACAAGTTTTACACTGTAGTGGAACCTTATCGTTGTATAGATAATTTATCCCACTAAGGCCCAGTGTACTTTTTTGAGGACGCTCGAAAATTTGTAGTTCGAAAAGATGCATAAACATTAACTCATTCTCCTGTTTCAATCTGGAATAATAAGTTTGATTTCAACAAAATACTGGCTGATAACAAAGTCAAATAAGAATCTTTCACTGTTTCATTTATATTTCTAGAAAAATAAATGCAATCTTCACATTCGCGAAATGTCAAACATTTATTTCTCACTTTAGGGATCAGCATACATTTGAGAATGGGATGAAAATAGCCGGGACCTATTGAGTTATAAAATTGAATTTTATAAACAACTATTCTCCTTTTCAAAGCACTAACTAAACCGAACTTGCAATTTTCAAAATTCACATATTGCAATATTCTAACTAGCGTTTTGCTTAATATAAAAGGGATTGAAAATAAAATGGGTTAAAACTAAATAGGCATACAATACACTTTTGTGTTTCATTACACATATGTATCTATCCAAATTTTTTCACTAACCTAAGTTCTGAGACTGTAATTTTAAGTGTGTAATAAATTTTAACCTAAGACTACTGCCCTACATAACGTCCCAATTTTTTTAATCATTACAAATTTCACTAATATTCGTTTTGTAAACTATCGTGTGAAAGAAATAGATGAATTGACTTATCTGCCTGGGATTTATTTTACGGCAGTCTGAAACTTGACGTCTTAAATTAAACATTGCATTAGATTCACAAATTCTGGCAAACACTTTATGTCATATTCCCAATTTGTGCTATTCTCAATAGCTAATGAAAATAGCACAGCTCGGCATTTTTCACGAGACTAAACCATGCAGGATTGAAATATTTAAATTGAACGTTAAAGGGGCAGAAACGAAAATGGATTATATTAATGATGGGTACTATAAGTAGATTTCATGCAATATTATATGGTAACTTTTGTAATAATATTAAATAACCATGTTTTACCATGTTCGTAAATATTTCCTGAAATTGAAAGTATTAGTTATAGTCATCATTTTTTACTGAGCACCTTACCACTACCTAACCGATAAATAATCATCATTTAATATATACTGCGATAATTTCAACTGAAAAGACTGCCTGAACTTCTTTTCTTTCAAATGTAGAATTCTTAAAATACCGAAATAATTTGTATTGAAACATAATGTGCTATTGTTTCACAGATGCTTCAAATTTCAACGTTAAATATTTTACTAAAATGACTTAACAAGCTAAAGTAATGACACAGCGGCCAAATATATTTTCAATGTCCTTTTTTCAAAATACCTTAAATTTCAAATTTTACGTAAATTTGCAAAATAAATAAATAAATAAATACAATTATTTTTTTATCAAGGATTAAAAATTGTGTGCTTTTTTTCATAATATCGCTCTATCTTTAGTTGTCGGTAGTAAATTGCGTAAAGTTACACTTTAAAGGAAGCCAAACATTTATAACATTTAAATCGTAAGGTTTGTTGCTATTGTTGTTTCTAATGCCATCTGGCAACCACAGAGGTGCCAGATCCTCCATGAGGGACGGCGAAGAGCGAAAGGTGCGGTTACCATTAGGTAGTTCCCCAGTGGGAGGAAGATTGTCTTAGCACGGGCCCCCTAATTTTGAACCAGTTCCAGAGGAGGGACCAGCTCCCTGAAATCGGCACCCCCAGAGGTAGCGTTAAGCCTGGAGGACATTGGAGCCACGACGGATTTTACGTGTCCCAACTCCCATTAGCGTACACGGTCCCACAGCAGTCGAGCCGAGAGGGAGTTGACCCTCCCAAGCACTGGCCATTCCTGATGCTGATTCACTTGCCGTGTTCTTAGAGGAAGGGAGTTTAGCGCTCAGAACACTGCGGGACTTAAAGATTTAAATCATAACGTTTAAAAGATATTAATAAAATTATGCATTTGCTATTTGTTTTAGATGGGATGAATATAACTTCTGAATATATTTTTTTTTAATTATGCTTCCATGTTCAGTTGGCGGTTCTCTAAAATTCATCTATGTTAAAGATAACCACACATTCAGGAGATTTAAATCTTAACGCTTGAAAAATACTTATAAAATTATGTCTTTTACTCTCATTATTAGGTATGGAATATGTAATTACTGAATATTTTTCTTTCTTTTTCTTTGTTTTTTTAATGTCTGTTAAATATTGTCGTACTTTCGGCCTTTGGCAATATAAGCGAAATGACATGATGCGTAATCTTAGCAATGTGTGACTAAAATGATCAAGCGAAATGCAATAGACTTTAATATTAGAAGAAGAATCCTGAAAATAATTTGGCAATAAATTTCCAGCTTTCAATGGTATTTTTCAGCTATTTAAAATACTAACGCACTTTAATGAGTCTGTGATTTTCCCTACCATTTTGGATAAAAATCTATCATTTGACGTCATAGGCAATACAAAGTAACCTCGATTCCTCCAATACATGCACAGCTTTAAATATTTCGATGTTAATTGTAAATTCTCCGTATGGACACACGGATCGGTGCGTATTCAATTAAATTCCAAATACGGTTCTGATGAATTGGTCGGGAATATTTGTGGAAAATGCAGCTAGAGTCATCGCTCCTGCTATGCGATATCGCAAAGGAATATCATTCCAACACAAAATCGATAACAATGTATATTTAGTCAGAAATTCAATTAGGTCGGTTCTCTTAATCTGCACAATCGAAAATTTTATCTGCACCCTTTCTCTTTATATTTATAAGGAAATTTGGTTGATGAGAATATTTTAGTATTTTGTTTGAGAATAGTTTAGTGTATGTGTTCTCTATTTCCCTATGAATGATGACGTCTCGATAATTTGTGAGTTGTTTCCTTAACCCTTTGAGGCGCAACCCTTTTCCAATGCTGAAAAAAGGGCAGCCGTTGCCATCGCTCGACTTAACTACCAGCAAGATGGCGGACGATCGAAACGTTCATCGCGTGCCACAGATCTAGAGACCCTTTTTTGACGACAGCTCTCTGTGCTCGCGCACAGCCAGCTGCGTCAAAAAAAGTCTCTAGATCTGTGGTGCGCGATGAACGTTTCGATCGTCCGCCATCTTGCTGGTAGTTAAGTCGAGCGATGGCAACGGCTGCCCTTTTTCCAGCATTGGGCAATCGATCTAGCTGTTTTCGCGTTCTTCCATTTTTCAGCAAATGTCAGTGCTGCTAAAAATAATCGTGACCATTCTTTTACGGGAAAGGACGTGCTAAAAAGTAAAGAATTCTGTTGGAGCTAGGTCACCCGCAACTATTTATATAGAAATCCAGTCTATTCTTCGTGACTGGCAACAGTCAAAACGTTAGAGTTGGGTGTTCCCAGAGCGGGATCACTGCGCCTTAAAGGGTTAAAAAGATATATAAAAAATTTATACATGCTTCTGAAAATTTTATGCATTTATTGAATGATCAAGTTTGAGTTCTGAAAATTAGTTTTAAAGGTTATGAAACTATCATTGCACATGTTTCGAAAAGGTAATGGACAATCTAAAGTATTAACTCATATACCAATACTCAATGCTTAATATTAAAATAATATTTAGGTATTCAAAACTCGTAAAATATCAAAAGAAACTTTTAAATACCATACACGAATAAATAACAGATTGCTGTTGGTGTAAAATTCCATAGAGTGATAATAAAGATCAAAATGAATTATAACTGATAAACTTTTATACAAAAGATAATTAAACTACGTGAACTCATACGGAGGTGACTATCTTCTGTGCCCAGCTTGCAGGTGGGATCAGGGTATTTATTCTTTAAATGTCCTCTGAATGAATCACACGATACATTCAATGACCAATACGGCACAACAACGCAGATCACTGAGAGGGAAATTTCTGCATTGTCGACTTTTCGTCGACCAATATCGGGCAGCGAATCTGAACACTCATGAGGAAATATTTACCATTGCCTTCTTTAGGTGAATAATGTGAGGCAGCAACGGAGAGGGGGGGGGCTGCGGTTAGGTTGTACGAGCAAAGCCCTTCATCTAAATGCAAGTGCCATATGGAGACTAATGATTGAACTTACAACAGAAAATAGATTGAAGGACTTTAAATATCGATAAATATCGATATCCTGATAATAAAGTGATATTTTACGGCAAATGAAATTCCATATTTCTTTCTGCCTTTATAAAAAAAAAAAATCGTGTATTTAATTATATATAAGTTCTGACCAAAAATTGTAACATAAAATCAATGAAGAAATACATATCATATAAAAATGATTTTTTTAACCCCTGATTGTTTTTAAATAGGCAAATAATGTAAAGATGTTTTCACGTTCCAATTGTCATGCTGCTTTAAAATTATAAAATGAAAGAAATTTCCGTAGGAAGATTTGTAAATAAAAAAGCAATAAGCTATTAATATTACTGCATGCTTTAAAAGTAAAATATATTTTTCGATACATGTGTTGTAAATAACATAAATTGTAGGTGCCTTGCAGTCAAAACTGGAATTAGTGAACGAAATTTTACGTCACAGCTACTTGGAGGATCAAATAAAGTCATCAAAAAGCATTCCAAGATAACTATACTTCCGTCATTATTCTATGAACGTTAGCCTTCAAACTTAAGTTTTCGCCTTCGCTTTTCAAAAATTGCATCTTCGGCAATATTTATTTAACATTTTTATGAGTTTTTAAAATGAGCATTACTGATACAGCCTAAATGTCTTGCTTCTTCATAGAAACTTTGCTTTATAAAAGTTCCACGCTTTACCTCCCTTCCGCTGGGATGGAACATTAAATTGGATAAATGTACTGTCCCAGGTTCAAATGCATTTTCTCTCTAACGCCCATTTTTTTTCTTTCTTTGCCACGGAAATAGAATAGATTTCTGTACATCAAATGCAGAAATCAGTAGCATTTTGGGACCTGCGCTAGGAAAGGGGAGGGTGAAAACTTTTATGGATAAGACGATATCAGTAAAACGCTCTCTGGGGACCTAAACTTTGAATAGGAGTATTTGATGATAAAATAAAGCTTCATCGCTTTAAAAGTGATTCGAAAAGTCAAGTAAAGGATTTTAGTTATCTATATAATCTTAGTGAGAAGTGAAATGACGTCCCATATTGCAATTTAATCTCATTTACTTCATAAAATATCTTGACAACAGACGAAAAAATGCCAAGAGTTAGAGATTTTTTTCGATTTTTTAACTTATCTTGTTGCCTATAGGGAAAAACTGTCACAGCTGAATAAAACTGTTATATAATTCAGATATATGTTATTAAAAAGGTCATTATAACAAATAATAACAATAAAGTTTCATTACGTTTTTAACAATGACAAATTTTTAACTTTTACGCATTGGAGCCATGTAAAATTTTTCTTGATGTAGTAAAATATTCTGTATTTGAATCGCTTGGATAAAAAAATAATACATGGATAAGTTTTAATGCCCACTTTTGTTTTGCATATGTACTTTATTTTTTGCAGAAAACTGATTGCAATTTTTGGTGGGAAAGTAAATAATATGTTGCATTGTTTTGTTGCATGATGCGCATCTACACGCCATACAATATTTAACATCTTAAATATAAAGCACTAAGAATGTCTTTTACAATAATGGATAAAATTACATTATTTATTTAAGTGGCATTTGAAAAGGATAATTTAGAGTCACATTTTATGCCGTTTTACTACATAAATACAACTAAATGTATCTACTAGCGGTGATCCTAGCGTACAAAATAATCCACATATGTTTTCTTCAATACAGGTGGAGCTAACTACCGGGTAACACATAAACTAGTTGTGCCAAGTGAAGATGAAACAATAACGGTATTCAAGCGACCACAGTACCACTCATCTGAATAGATTTTTTCGGAAAAAAAAACTGTGTTACTTAACATCTGTTATAAGGCCAGCACTAATTTTTCTATTTATTTAGATATGCACACTTTCAGTACAGATTTATGACTCGGTTTACTGAATGGAATATGTTTTTAGAACGAAATAACACTTTCTAAATTTGTTATGCTTCTCGGCATCATATAGTAATCTTACGTAAAATGATCCATCGGCTGAAGAAAATCCAGAATCGGATCCTAGCCATCATGACAGCCCTTCAACCGCTCTCAAAATGTGTGATTCTGCCAAATATTTCTCTTTTAGTCTATGTGATATCTAACAATTGCCAAAGACAACGAAATCACGCTCTTCGAGAAAGACAGTTTTTTAATTTTTTTAACATATTTTTATTTTAAAATTTCGAAAATAAATTATATGTTTTATTTTATTATAAATCTTATTTATTTCATTATGTATAGTCAGAATTACTTTTATATCTTTCATTTTGCTCATAAAAAATAATATACACTTATTTTCAAATGAAGAATCAGTCTGCCCTTTAGTGAGTGTAAAACGTTCCTTTCAACACCTTTCAAAATTCTATTTTTTTATAACTCATTGTGAGATTAAAATATTATTAAAATATCTTTATAGTTATAAATACAGTGTAGAACATACTAGCAAAGCACCAAAGTTTTTTTTTGTTTCCCTTAAGGGGATCATTTTAGGCCAACTTCTCCTAGATTGCTTGAATAAAATACAAAATTCTTGCACTGGAGTGTCAAATATTCACATTATCATCCGTATTAAGTTACTACCAATAAAATAATTTTCTACCGATTTCAGATTTGACGCTTATTTTCATTGGTGTTCTAAGTTTAATATTTTCTAATAATTAGCACTTTTACAAACCAAATATAAGTTAATATAAAATTAAAACATGTATACCTGTTGTCTGTCGATTATTCAGAAGAAAAAAAAACATAATTGTGGATTAAAGTTTTTTAAAGTTAACGAGCAGAAAACACAGTCGTTTAAAAACATCAGAAGACCGAAAATGAAGCGGCTTTATCGTTGGTTAGTGCCTAGGAGAACGACCACCTCTTGCTTGGATCATGATGCACTTTAGAGAGGGCTGGTGCAAAAAAAATCTTGGCTTCAATGTATTCCATGTTTAAATGATACCTCGGTAGGTAGGTACAATTCAGATGATAGTTCGCTCACCAGAAATTGGTTCACAGGAGGTACCACTACACTCTAGGAGTTGTAAGAGCCCACTCATAGGAGGCAACGTTGAATTGCCTACTAGGTGCCTCCAGAATATGCCAATATTTCTAACCTTCGTTGAAATTAGACCTGTAGTTGACAGCTCATCCAATCTGCGAAAAGAAGAATAATAGCAGTAGAAAATAGGTTAACAGGGAATGTTTTTTTTTCAAACTAGCTTCACATACCCAAAATTTAAACACAGGTACTGTATATACAGGGTGTCCCAAAAATGTGGTAACGGTCTTCTATATCTATTACAGATAAGTGGAAAGTGTAAATTAAGAAAAATTGTTCGAAACATGGTCGAAAATAAGACTCCGTTAAGAAAAAATTCCTAACGTTCATTTACAAAAAGTTACACTTTTGAAATTTATATACGACCTCTTTGCCTACAAAAAACCTATAAAAACATTGCCAATTAATAAACTGTGCCCATACACTCATGAGGTGATGTACAAAATTTGAGCCTTTCATCATTCAACGTCGCAGAGATATCTTTAGATCAGCGTTTCTCAACCTGTGGGGCGCGACCCCCGAGGGGGGCGCGAGAAAAACCAAAGTGCAAGTAGTGATGCATGTTTTTTTTTTAAAATCATCTTATTTATTCACTTTTTCACTCAAGAATATATCACTTTTCGCTTAAAATGCTCATTCAAACTTACTGATAATATTATTTTGTAGAAAGTTCGACTAAATGTTCATTATTAAATCTTCAACTGAAAGGCAAACTGTTATAAACGATCATATAACAGACCCATTAAAGATTAAAAAACTGAATGTATGCTGAAAAATGCGAGGGGGGAGGGCGCCACCGTAAGTTAGCCTTTGTTGGGGGATGCTCGACATTAAAAGGTTAAGAACCGCTGCTTTAAAGAAAGGTGATCAGAGATTATACACGATTTTGAATGTAAACGTTTTTTATAGAGTGGAAAAAAGATTATTTCGTAATTTCTGCATGACTTCTGAAATGTGATCATTCCACGTGATTTTTTCCATTCAAGAACCATGGAAAAGTGGTTTAAGTCAGCGTTATAATTATCTTCATATCTCTGGCATTTTTAAGGTATAAGTCTCAATTTTTTTATGTCACTTTATGAGTGTATGGGGCATATGTTAATAATTGGAAACTGTTTTTTACGGGGGTCGTATACAAATTTAAAAAGTGTAACTCTTTAAAAATTAACAAGAGGAATTATTTCTTAAAATTATTCTCTTCTTAAAATGAGTTTCTGACCTTATTTTGAGCATTTTTATTTCAATTTACACTGTCCACTTATCTCTAATAGATTAACAATTAAAGCCCATTGCTCCCTCTTTGGGACATCCTGTATATTTTAAAGTGTAGGGTGAGTTTAAATGATGGACCATTAGTGAGTTTAAATGATAGATTAAAAAAATCATATTTTCGAAACTACTGCGCGTATTGCAATAACTGATATGTGAATTTTAAGAGAAATAAAGCAAGTTTTTTTCCAGTTACAAAGGTTCAATGCGTGGCCCTCTTGCTGCACGGCATTCTTCTAATCTGTAAACAAGTCCGTCAAATACATTAGTGTTTTCGGTACAAGTGGTACCTGACTACTGTCTTTGACGCAACCCCACAGAAAGAAATCACATGATGCTAGGTCAGGGGATCTTAGTGGCCATCTGATTAAGAGTTAATCAGTATCAAACGCCCAGCCGATCTGTTGATCACTCAAAAAAAAAAAAAAAACTTAATATTTATTTCTCTTTGCATCCATGTATCATTTATGGAAATATGTGCAGTACTTTCAAAACTATGAATTTTTAAAATCGGGTCCATCATTTTTCCTCATCCTGTATATTGCATACATTCATTTTTGAAAATGTAATGAAACCGATAAAAATGAGTGTCTTTTTAATTTCAGCCAAATAGTTAGAACTTTTTTAAACAAATGTTTTTGTGTTATTTTTAAATCCCAGTCAATACTTTCAGACCTAGGAAAACTCCATGACTCTAATCTATAGTTTTATAAGTATCGGATCTTGATGTTGATCGATTCTCAAATACTGAAAGTTACTTTTGTTTTGTGTGCTTGTCTTTCCACTGAAAACTTTTTCTACTGACTGGAATTGTGGGTTTCAAACAGAAAAAAGGGGGTTATTTTAAAGAGGGATTCCAAAAAACCTTTAAATTTACTTTTAGAAAACATTTTCTTCCTTTAGTTAATTTCTTACTACAGAAATACTAAATTCACGCTGAATTTTATAGGTATATAAATTTAAAAAAGCGAATTGTTTTTTTTTTTAACATTATCCTCAACAGTTTAAACTGTTGTTATTATAATATGGAATATTACATGCTCGAAATATATGTGGGAAAAGTAGGTACGTACTTTGTGTGTGTGTGCGCTAAAATTGAGCTTTTCTACCATTTAAAAATCTACATTTTTATAACAACCTTTCTTCTATGTAAATTTCATTAAATTTTATTTAAAAAATACAAAGTTTGAAAGTAATACAACATTTAATATTAATAAATTGTTTATAGTAGTTGTACTCGTATTGCAGTTTTGATTAATTGTAATTTTTTTCTTTTCCAGGTAAGTAAGCAGACACATTTAGGGGTAGAATTTTCTACACAAAATGTGAGTTCATTATTATTTCTTTTAATTAATGCATTTTTATATATTAAGAAATAAATATATTACATGGTAAACTTAGCAAAAAAATTTTTAAATTGAAATGCTACAGTAAATGAAACATTAAAATGCTATGTGGAATTTAACGACTATAACTTCAAATTAGTGTTACAGTTAATTAACATAAATTCACAGTGCTGGTTCATTTAAAATATAAATGCAAAACTTTTAATAAAATACAAGATATAATGTTATACAAATGTAACTGACATTTGCGTGTATCAGGATACCGGATTTTTAAATATTTTTAATAAACTTCATATAAATATAAAAAGAAACATGTTTCGAGAAAATTAAGCTAATTTTATGCATTTAACTTCAAAATCTAGCTTTCAAAGATAATTCTAAAAAGTTTAATTATGAAACCTTAAAAATTGTTACGTTTTATTGATATTTTAAATTAGTCTCAATTTGTCATTATTTACACAATATAATAGTCATTTTGAAATAACCTTTGCAGTACAAAATTTCATTTTCCTTTAACTCTGAAAAATATTTAATACTCTTTAGAAACCCTAAATTAAATTATTTATTCATTCTGTATTAATAAACATTCTGTTTGAATTGATTAGTGTCTGAACAACAGTGAATTTAAGTGAAAATAAATTAAAATGTTTCTTGTGGAATCAGTTATTTCTTGCACTGTTTAATTTTATATCTGAAATTAAGAGAACAGTAGTCTGTATTTTTAATATACATGAATAATATTTAGAAATAAATACAATAATCGCAACTGAAATGTAGAAAGAAGCCTTTACTAATTTAATAAACTTAAATTTAAATTTCAAAAATAATTAAATTTGATTGAAAAGAAGGATTTATCTAAATACCAACATTTGCTCCAAATCTATAAAGCTTTTCAAGTTTTAAGAGTGAATTGATTGTTTCATACTATATAACATATTTTTCTTTCCTGGCAAGCTTTAGTTAGGTATTGGATTTTGTACTTCATTTCCATTACCAGCATTCCATCAGAAAATATGTAGAAGTATTTTCGCTCTATAAAATAGCATAAAGCGATTTTTTCTTGTTACTTTGAAGAGTTTTAATTTTATTTACTCTAAAAATTTTTGTGAAAGCCACTGAGCAAAAAAATGTCCTATATTGAAATGCCGTGAAGTATGAGAACATCTTATCTTTCCATCAGCATGTAGTGAACTTCTACTGAACCTTTGCAGTTGAAAGTGGGATAAATTTTTTTTTCCAGGAATTGTGACTTTATACGGGCAATATTTCGCATTTCACAAACTTACTGAACTTCTGCAGTTAGATACTTAAAATATATTTTTATTTTAAATAAAATTGCAAAACTGAAAAATTTCATTTTTTTAATCAGCCATTTCCAAATAGATTGGACTCTTGATCAAAGGTATTCTTGAAATACTAGTTCAATATTTTTATATTATGGTTATTTTTTTTTAGCACATCACCTGTTTACATCAGCTTCCTTGAATCATTTTACTTCGTTAGGGATTTTTTGAAAAAATATCCCTTATGTCGGTACCGTTCACGATTTGCATTGTTAAAAAATATGAAGAACGTTGTTGAATTCCCAGCTTAAATTATAACTATATATATAAACTCTGCATATTATATATAGTTTTTCATGTGTCTCTTATCATGGTAGTCAATACTACACTTCTTTTAGTGCAATCGCAGTGGTGTATTCTCAGTCTAATATCGAAACGCTATTACTAGATACAAACTATAATAAACAAAACGCATATTAATTACGCAATTAGGTATGAGGATGCCACCATGATACGTGAAATGTTCTCATAAACTTCAAACAATATTAAAATGAACAAAACAAGTGTTAAAAAAATGAGGTTACCATAAATGTGATGGTAGAGACATTTTTTTTTAATTGTTAACTTGTTTTTATTGTATTGCCACTCAAAAAATATTGTCTAATCATATTCCTGCTAAACACAAGCTCTTTTAACATTGTGTTTTTTTTTTCAACTGAATAATTTTGAGCGGAATAATGACGCATCTTTATAAATGAATGACAGTACATTTTCAGTTCTATCTTATCAGCATCTGATCAATAAAGAAAAAATTATATCAACTAAATTAATTTACCAAATATTTTTTAATACGTCCCAGAAATTATAATGCATCTGAATTTAATGTTTTGTGCTAGTCAAACATAAACCGCAATCTTTTCACCAGAAAATTTCGATACTCTGGATATTTCGGTCAAAACCTTCCATTGGTAGCCGAATAAATTAACGGTGTTTAATGCAGTTGTGGTTTATACGCATGAGGGAGTAGCAATTCAACTGGCGCTGCACCAGTTTGATAAATGAGATGTTCAATATTTCCATAAAATCTGGGAAACACGCTTTTATGTCACCCCTTTTATTGTTTCGTGTGATTATTCAAACATCATATTTATAGAACTGTGGTTAGCGATGCTGTAAGCTTACATATTAAATATGGGGGATGTTTCTTTTGCTGTTTATTTTTACTTTATTAGTCTGTTAATATTCTTGAATTTAATAGCAACAATTATAATGCTAATAATGACTATAGCCTTAATTAATAATATATAATAAAGTCATTGAAAATTGTTTTACCCCTTAGATCTAAATGTATGGAAAATTCATGCGCACTTATTAATTAAGGCTATAGTCATTATTATATATATATATACCCGTTCTTTTTTCCCTATTGACAAAAATATTGTTGGCAAGATAGATAAAACAGTTGTTTAAGGATTATGCCTTAAATTATTTCTGTAGTTTCAAAATATGAAAATCTAGATATTCGCTAATGCTTAGATCCAACCGTATCTAGTATAGAAGGTATATGGGCTAATAATGGCTTAGAGACTAAATCAATACTTTGTCCAGAGCATTTGAATATTTCACTATTTTAAAGAAAATATTGTGTCACGGTTAAAATTTTACCTTAGAGCACAAATATCATCTCTGATTTCGTTACCACAAATTTTCTTGATTTTTTTATTAGTAACTTTTACTAGCTTTTCAATCGAGCTATCTGAATTGACATTATTGGTTTGAATCTCTTTTACGAGAGTGAATAAATAACCGTAGTACACTAAACTAATTAGCAGTTTAATGTATTAGTGAAACTGCTAACGCAGTATACTAACAACAGTAAACTGAACCATCAGAAACAATAAATAGTATTACAAATTTCAATGATTTACACTTACTCTAAATATTCAGGAAAATTATATGATACTATAGGTATTTTTTCGAAGTTTCAGCATGCATTTTCAGTTTCACTTTTGCATACTGTTTGCTACTTATTTCATCTATTACAAAAACTGCTTTGAATATGAGAGTCAATAAAATAAGTAAAACACAATTAGCTGCTTAGGTACTATAAGATGTTGATTTCATCATAACTGTGAGTATCAGTTATCACAGTAGTAAGACATAACTCTGAGTATCTTCAATTAATTAATTACTTAATTGATTAATAAAATTTTACAGATAGATACACGATGTATTATACTATAAAAGTAATACACTGGAACTTGATTTAACATTATCCCTCCCATAACGTCATTTTATCTTGGTGCCAAATATTTTCCTATGCGTGTAACTTTAAAATTCCCGTTAATAACGTTACATTGCGCTCATTTAACGTTCTTTTCGGAATAAAATGAATCGCATGGGTACCAAAATGGCAATGAAGTAGGATATAATTTCCTTAGCGATTGAATCAATCTAAGTTGCGAAAGTAATGAAAGCATTTTTGAGAAAAATTTACAAAAACTGAACTTTATCGAAAATGAAAATTAATGTGATTCAAATAGTAAAAACAAAACGCAGATTAAAATAATCATTTCTTTGAAAATTTAATTTGAAAAAAAACGTCTAAATTATTGTAGAGGAAAAAATAACAGGCGTGTAACCTAAATTTCACTTGAATTCATGGGCAGCACTTTGTTTTCTCCAATCTCGATTTAGAATTTACCCGCCTGTAACGTTATTTCTTTTCAGCCCCTTGAATGATCTAAAATCAAAGTTTCACTGTATTTTCTTTTGTAAAATATGTGGAAATTGCAAGCTTATATGCAGAAAAGCAACTAGAAAACATCTAAAATCAAGGTGATTCTGCAGTTAGACATTTAAGTTGAAAAAGGAAAAACTACAGATAAATAGACTTCAAGACACCACTAAAACCTGGAATTGGGATAGGTAATTTATGTTAGGGTCGTAAAAACTTCCAAGAAAAATAAAAACTGCACTTATAATCGAAGTTCGGTTTTATTCTTGTACAAGATCAATATAGAAAAGGGTATAAAATAAGAATTAGTAGCTCATTATTTAGCTTCTTCAGATAAACGTAAGAAAATGTGAACACTTTGACACTCTATTAATTCGTAAGAAATGTTTTAAATATCTATGCCATGCGATAGATAAAGTAATTAAAAAACTTTGTAAAAAACACACATAAGAAGTAAAAGGAAAAAGGATACGTGTTTCGTTCAAAAATTGTTTTGAACTTCTTCAACGTCGAAGAGCTTGGACTGAAGAAGTTCAAAACAATTTTTGAACGAAACGCGTATCCTTTTTCCTTTTACTTCTTATGTGTGTTTTTTACAAAGTTTTTTAATTACTTTATCGTTTAACACCAGTATTTTGAGTGTTTTTTCAATGCGATATATAGTCAAAACATAAGTATGCATATATTTCTCAAACTTATCGTCAGATATATTGTTATGTTTATTCCTAATTTACTTTGTTGTTTAGCATTCCATGTTAAATTTATAAAAGCATCAATTGGTATCATATAACATCAATAATACTGAAAAAATGTATTACACAAAATTTAGTCTAACGGTGCCTACACTGTGTACACAAATAATTTAAATAGTTCAGTTTTAACTTGAGGCCTTCTTTTAATTCACGGCATACTCAGAGTTCAAATCAGACAGTTTATTAGACAAAACTAAAAACATTAAACTGAATGCACTTACACATAGTTTAAAATATACTATAGACAGAGCTCATAAAAACGTGACATCGCAACCTCAGATTAAACTATAGAATTGAAAGAACACATGATGATATTTTAAAAAAATACAGTTTGCACATATTTCTATTGATAATTATAGAAAAATTTTAAATCACAATAATTAGGAAAAAACGCATGACAATCATCATAAAATGGGAAAATGGCAAGAAAAGTAGGAAAACACTTAAATAAGCACGAAAACAGTTAAACGAATAGTGAAGTCAGGTTTCCAATACTCTACTGTGGTTACAAGTCTCAATTTCTACTGTTTATGAATGTAAAACTTTGTTTGTATGAACCACTTTCTGTTAAATAAATTCTGCTAATAAATCAACCATTAAAATGTAAAATGAGTTATGCACAGTAAAAAATACATTTCAAATGATCAGTCGAATTTCATATTTTTCAAGCAGAATTTGAATACATTCTCTGAAAAAAAAAATATCTTCAAGCAACAAAAGCTCTCGAGAGCTAATAAATTCGCTCTCAGCAACACATTATGGTTAATAAAATACCATCATGAAAAGCATAACCTCAATTATCTCTTTTTATAATGAATCTTTAATTTAATCCATCATAATATTTCCCAATTAAGCAATATCAACTCTCTAACCATTTCTATTAGAATGTAAGAACAGTTTATCCCTTCTTTGCAAAATAATATATTTTTTTCAAGTTGATTGACTTTTCCTGAGTTAGAAAACGGGGGCCAAAAGTATTAATAACGACGATAAAAAAAAATTCGAAATTGGCAGGCGGATCTTCCCTCATTTTTAATTATGATAGGTGTCACGGACCACTTAATGAAGAACAGAACCTTCCATTTTTTATTTATATTGAATTTCCTCTGGGTTTGGCATTTTAATTAGGAAATCTTATTATATTCACAGGCTTATATGACACAGCCGGGAAATCGGCTTCTCTATCAAAGTGTCAAGATTTTTCGGCAATTCCTTCTTTTTTCGTTCTCCGAAATAAGACTTGTCGAAAGAATCGCCTAAAGAAGGCGAAAAAAAGGAAGACGTAAGAAATGTTATTTTAAACAACGGCTTGGAAGTTTTGGTATTCTACAGCCAGTTATAAATCTGTGTCGGTTGATCATATTTAAAAAGAGAAAATAACCAAGCTATTAAGATGATATTCAGGACCGCTATACAAAATGGTTCTGATTTTATCATTGAACTATTTGAAGATCATTCCTTTCCATAATTTGAAAACAAAAATAGCTGATTATAAATATGAAATTATAATATGCTCATGGAATGTACACGTGAACTGAACAAATATTTAACTAATAATTTCATTACTTATGTATTATAATTATGATTTTTCTGGAAGAATTTCTGTCCATACTTTGAAATTTCCGAATGAACAACATTTTAAAGTTGAAAAGTTAGTCAGCGCTGTAATGTACACAGAAAGTTAAAATTTGACCTTCATTTTAATGAATACACTAGAGATGGGATCGGTTGAAATATCACATTTTTTATATTTAAGATATTTTTAAAATTTATGTATTAGTAAATTTGGTCACTTTTTTAATCGCATTTTTTATTTGCATTTAATATTGGTTTCTGAAAACTACTACCGTCCTATATCATTTTGTAATGTAAGAATTTAGTATCAGTTCCATGATAATAGAAACTGTATTAACTACTTTGTTTTAAATTTAAAAGAAAATTATTATTATTATTATGATTCAGTAGAAAGATAGCAACATGTTTCGATTTTCGACACATCTACAAGATTTTAGACTATCACTATGAGTTAAAAAATTGTGTAAGGATAATTTAATTCATTTACTGGTTGATATTTTACGTTTTTTTTAGTTTTTAAATAGCATATTGCTGAAAACTATTTTTGTTTTATTATTATATTTAAGTGGAAGGCATAAAATAATGTGGTGTTGGTTTGTTTGGTATGGGTAATTACATTAGGAATTTTGACCTGCGGATGAGACAAACAATACAAACCTTTCATTAAAATTGTGGCTTGTACTTCAGTTGACATAAAGACAGTTAAACTGAGAGACACTGAAAAAAAAAACCGTTAAAAAAACACCTAAATGAAAATAACTGTAAAGGAAAGCTTATATTTAATAGCAACGCAACAAACTTAATAACTAATAATAGCATAAATACTTTAAAATTTAATAATTTTAAGTACTAAATAATTATAATATTTCTATTTAAAGAAAAATTAAGCTGAGAGGTCTTAAGAAATTTTGCCGATCCAATGTGACCCTTAGAAAATATTAACATAAGATTAAAACCAAATCCTAAAATACTCAGAATGTAAATTACATAATCTTAATTCTCTAATAAATCAAGATTTAACCCTCCTACCTCGTGCTGTTCTTTTAAATAAAAAATTAATATAATGTGTACATTTACTTTAATGTTCTTAAGCAAATTTTTCTTCAATAAATATTATAATATCATCAAAGAATTTTCACAAATAAAAAATACCTGAGAACAAATTCGGTTTGAATAAAAAAAAGAAGAAAAAATATTTTTACCTGTAAAAAAATGCATTAAAAAATGTGGACAGAGTTTTGAGTTTTAAGAGGTAACAAAAAAAAAAAAAATATCGATCAATCTTTTTGGTCTTTTTTCATGCCTTGTGTTTCTTCACCATACATATTCATTGAATTCATCCGGCAGCATCTGGTTTTGAATTTTTGTCGTGTGAATGCTTCTTATACATTGAATCCATAAACGGTTTTTCTATAAATAGAAATGTAGGAATATGTAACTGGAGATATGTCATCTGTCTCCATTTTTTATTTTATTTTATTTAGTTTTTTTACATTTCCTTAACGCAAAAAGGACATGTTTTCAAAGAAAACTAGGAACGGTTGGAGATTTCAACAGATGACGCTTTCTAGACACTTTTGGTAGGTCTTTTTGTTTCATTCTAGCCCAAAGGTACCTTCGTATAAGAAAAGTAAAATGATTTTGGTGCTTTAAATACATTTTGATCCATTGAGAAAATACATCTTGCTCTGTTTGTTTTGGAATATTTATACAGTCATTTTCCTACCCCGTATTTCACAGAATTATACGGATTATTAATAAAATTATGTAATTTAATAGAACCGTTAACAAAAAATACGTGATATTCTTGTTTAAATAATCATGTAACATATTAATTTGGGAGAAAGAACGTAAATAAAAGTTTCGTGCATTTACTCAACGTTCTTTATAAAATAATAATTATTAATAATTATTATAATATAGACGATACTTTCTTGTCATATTTTATCAAATTAATGCTGATAATTAATAAAATTCTCCAATTTGTTAAAACAATTAAAGAATTGAAAATAGACATTTTCCCCTATTCCTTACCGGTATATTGCTTTTACCACACATGACTGAATTTTTATTCCTGTGTAAAATTAAGTGTATCAAACGAATTATTATTTTTTATCATGCCAACAGTTTATAAAATTTTAGTATGATATTGTAGAAAACAATAATATATGAGAGAACTGTTATTTTTATTGATAAATGCATAAAAAGGAAGAGTTTTTCTTTAAATTTAATGTTTTACTTCAGGAAGTACCCTCACACAGCTGTTTAAACAAATTACATTATAATTTTGAAAAAAAAATACTCCTTTTTTATGCGAATTAAAGTTTAAAGCGTTTAACTATATCATTAAAATTATAAAAATAATTAATTCAAACACAATGTTGAATTTCGAAATTATTTTTCTTTTCTTTTCAAAATTATTATAGGTAACTGCGACGGACATCTACAAAAATTGTAATTGGTCCATTACATTGTATTTAATCCTCTTTTGTTAACTACTGTCCAAATGTTTCCATAATAGTAAGATGCATTTCTACCAAGAATTAAACAGTTTCTGATTTCAATCTTCGTTACTACGTGCCAGAATTCATTTGCAAGCGGTACGATTCACTAAGTGTGATAATGATTGTCTCGCTTCTAACATTCTCGTAATGTACGTGAACGATGCAGACAACGTTTTATGTATCATGTGTGATTTATGATAACGTGGGTAATGTGTTTTTGAATATTCAAAATTATAATTGAAGGGATATTTTCTATGTAAGTGACATATGTAATTTAAAATAGTTTCAACGCTTTTGAAATGGAACATATTTTTATTTCATTCCATTTATAAAGATGGTTTATTCAACAGATTTAATCTATATGGTAAATAAATGTTTCTGTGGCGACAGGATAAATTAAAAAAAATAATTATCTAAAATACTAATTATTTAACATGTTTAATGTATTAAACTGTCACTGTTATCAGCAACATTTTCCCCAGTATAATATCATAGTCCACGGGTTTGACAACATGAATATTATATGTATAAATGCAGGGCAGAAGTTATTTCAGTGTGTAACTTTTAAACTATTTTTTTAACTTGCTAGTCAGGATTTTTAAATTTTCAAGATCGATCATAGAGAAATGAAAATAAGCCTTTAAAATTATTACACAATTTTAAAAAAGATGACACGGATAATCTGAATATACTTCCAATATGCCACGGGTATGTACACTAAATGTATAGTTTTAGAAGATTAAACAACCAATAAGGATGAATGCATATAATTTCATTAAAAACCCACAAAAATGATAGAACTACATCCCGAAAGCGAAAACAGATGTTAAATAAGATTTTTAAAATCTTAAATACTACCAAATGTGTGAAAACGATTTTCTTTTCACTCCGCATTAATAGAGAATATTATTAATTTAAGAAATCAGTCCAGTTTACCATGCCGACGTAGATAAGTTAAAAAATCCGAATTTATTCTCTCTTAACTTGAAGACGCACTTTCGAGTTTTACCTAAATTCTAAGCATTCTTTCAGAGAATTTCCAACGAAAATACTCTAGTTTCTTTGACGTTATCACCATTTAAGCAATTCCACTCTGTATCATGGTCATAAAATATCCAACAACTGGCTGTAGCACACAGCACTACAAATTGAAAAATACCACGCATTTTCTGGCATTTCTGGCCCAAGAGAGCATGCTTAAGAAAGGTAGATACGAAACTCTGAGCAGCATGTTTTCGTAACTTGCATGCATGGAACGAATTAAACTAATTACGACACTCATCTGGAAATCCGTTGCTCGGTAATGACATGTTTAATCAAGATTCTCATGCTGTAGCAACACCAGATCCAAGAATGTTCATCTTCACGTACTATTCTTTTACCACTGAGTAAAGCGAAATTTTAATTAGTCTATTTTGAACAGAAACAATAAAAATAATGTGAGACAACAGAGTAAAGAACGAGTGTGAGATTAAATCATCAATTATACGTTTTACAGGATATTTAAAAGATTTTCAGGACATTATTTCGTTTAAAGTTTTAATCTTAATTAGGAAATTATTTTGATTTTGATTTTTAATTTAGTATCTTCACAGATTTAAGATCCAGGCGTCATAGTGTAACCTTTAATCCAACTGAAATTTCCTACTTTCATTCAATTATTTTAATATTAGTCTTTTGTTAACCAATTAATTGTTAATTTTATTAACCTGCCGAAATCTTAAGAAAGTTGCATTTGCAATTCTTAAGTTAAATTGCCTGAGTAAATATTTTTTAAATCAATTTCAACTCTATAATTGTAATCTACAACAATCTATAAGAATCAACAACAATCTACAACAATCTATAAGAATCTACAACAATCTACAGCAATCTATAAATCTGTGTATGATAGAGCTATAAAATATTTTTTATGTTAGATTTTTAAGAGTATCCCCTGTATTTACTAATGTACTCATTTTTACTGATACATTCTTAAAGGAATTTTCTCTCACTAAGTAAATGTAAATTTGATAGGCTCTTACAAAAAAATAAATACCATGAATCTAGACAGGAATGCACTTAGCTAGACATCACTGAAGAACACCAGAAGATGTTCTAAGTCAGTGTTTAACCAGTCATTGGTCCGAGAGATTTCCCTTCTGGTTCACGTACAACTGAGCTCGCTTAATGGAATATTGATTAAAAGTAATGTAATCGATTAAAACTCCGCTTAATGTAATAAATTGGCAATGTACCAAACCGTATAGTAAATAGTCAATGTGGTGTTAATAGTGATTAGCAAAGGTTGTGAACTAGTGTTCTTCAACCTTTGCCAATCACTATTAAAATTCGAAAAAGAGGCAAACTCCTCATGTAGTCGATATGCAAGGTGATGGGCAAAATTTTAAGGGGTGGTACGGCGAGCCAAGATGGTTCGGAATCACATAGCAATGTGGGGTCCGAAACGTCGTCCTCGTGTACCTGTAAGTAATCATTTAGGAATAATAGTGAACTTTCTGACTGTGGTTCGTCCAAAACTGATGGATTTTCACAAAAAGTATAGGGAATGCAATCCCGATCCCGCGGGAACGGGATCCTGCGGGATCCCGCACAATTATCTGCGGGACTAGTCCCGCGGGATTGGTACTGAGAAATAAATTATTTTTTATTAAAATTTCACGCCGCTTTCCCAATCAATAGACCGAAAATTTTTGAATAGTCATGTCATCAATCAACGAATCAATAATTAAAAATTTTCATTTAATTTTTTTAAAAATTATCTTCTAATTAGAGTCTGGATCAAACATCTAAATCCAAATATCGTAATCTAATTTTTTCGCAAACTTCCCAGTCCCAAATGAACTGAAATATTTCATACTAATTTATCTCTTTGCGAACAGTCAAGCATTAATTATAAAAGTTTTCATTTTAGTTTTTAATTGTTTTTAATTCACACTTTTAATTATTGTACTAAAGTTAAATCTAGACTAGAAAATGATTCATTGGATTTGTCCGATTTTGTACGTTCTTTTTTCAGCAACTAAGAAAATAACGTATGTATGTGAATGTAGTATTCATAAATTGTATTTTGCTGTAAATTCCTAATTTTTAGCAACTAATATATTGAAACATAACTTAGTATATCATTCTGAAAATCATAATTATAATTTTCATATTTCTGTATGTTGTTGTATAAATTATCTCATAAGATTAATTATTATTATTAAAGTTAGCTTCACAGTGCTTAAAATCTTACTTTTTTTTTACTTTTCTCCGTTGAAATGAAGCCTTAGCTAAATGAAATGTCCATCCCGCGGGATCAATAAATCTCAATCCCGAAATCCCGCAAGACGAAAAACAGTGCCGGATTGCATTCCCTAAAAAAGCACTTGATTAAAATTGATTATTAAGAGGATTGATTACTAAAGTAGGGATTATACGATTATTACAAGCCTGATTATTAAAATTATTATTAACAGGTAAATGAAAACAACGTTTCAGAGTCCACACCTGTGTGATATTAAACTATCTTGGTTTCCTCTACCACCCCATAAAATTTTGTCCATGAGTTTCGAAACACCCTGTATACCAATACGCGTGAGCCCCTTTGTACACAACATGAGACACAAGGGGTTAACAAAGCGCCGGATGGGAACCAATGATTTAAAAAATTAACTTGAAATAAACATTTCAGAATCTAAGCATCACAATTCCAAGAATACAATTTTTCGTTACGCATTCATACGTCTCTTTCTGAAGTATGTCGGATATAACACAGGGACAGACACCACAAGTACTTCCGTTTCCTTCTGAACGTATCGCACTTGAAACATATGATGTCGCGAATAACAGTGACGATACCGCTTCTGAATTTTTATCTTGACGTCCACACATCTTCTCGATTCCTTGTTACAGCTTTTATATAATAGAACACTCACGAACGAAATATCGTAGAACTACTGGTGTAGCAGATATTTATTTAGTTCCGTTAGGTTATTCCGTCGCAACAGATGAAAGATTTTTTCAAGCTTGAAAAAAATAATCTGTTTCAAAGAACTTGAAGTATTATGTTAGATTTTTAATATTATCCAAATGTGCAGGCTATTTTCAACGAATGGAAAATCTTTAAGATTTTTTTTCTTTAAATTAAAGCGTTGTTTAACTGATACTAAAGTTACTTTAAGTTAAAGCTTATTGTGTCATATTATTTTAGTAATTAAGTTTCGAATATAAATAAAAATATTGGCAATGCATACGTTCATAGAACGAAAAAACTATACAAAATACGTACATTTTATTATTGATAGTAAAACACATCTTTTATAAATTTATGATGTTTTGAAAAAAATAGTAGTGAATGCAAGATGGTAAGAAAATTGATTCGTCTAAATAATAGATTAACGATAAAAAAAGAAAACAGTGACACATTTTTTTCTTCAAAAATGTTGTAGCTTCATGTCTTTTTCTTTCTCAATAGAAAAAACAAACAAACAAACCTAAATCCAAAACTACATTAATTACTAGTAATTTTTTTTCAGTGATTTATTTTGAATACATTTAACTTAACCACACGAAACAGCGAAAAGTACTCTTTCATCGAATGGCAATTAACATTAAAAAAAAAATTCCATATTGCAATTAGACTTTAACTCGTTTAAGAAAACAAGTAATGGTTCTACAGAATTTAGCAGTTTTAATAAAATTTACGAAAATAAAATAAATGAAGTGTATTATTAAGTTTAAATATCCTGATCTACATAGATCAAAAGATTGTAAATTTAAAGTCTAGTCCGAAGTTACTCCGAAATCATTTGGTTCGCACCCCATTCTAAACAATGTGTGGATATGTTCGATGTGCATCTACGTTTTAGTGCCTTATTGCATGTGTGTGTCTTGCTTTTGTTAAGATATATGCTTTTGGTAACATTAAAATTAAAAGCACGCATGTATAAAAGAAAAAAAATATATGTAAATATTCTGCGTTTTAAGACGAAGATTCAAAGCCTTTAAAGAACAAAGACGATGTAGATTTGTGAAAGATTAACGACACTTTAAGCTTGTAAAATGTGCCGTACAATTTTAAAATTCAAAATTAGATTTACAGTTACAACTACATAGCAATCAAGCGATACGCTCCTAACCCTAAATGCATAAATCGAAGCACATTCTGATCTCAGCTGTATCTAGGCTTCAATAAGTGGCTGATCATGAGATAGCGCGTGATAGCCACGAGTGTAAACTATATTTCCGATCACAGTTTTGCGTATAATTAATTAATGTTTGAAAAAAAAAACACGCAAATGGAAAGAAATATGTGAAATTTTTGTTATTCGCTACATGAAGCAATTATTATTAAAAACTATATTTTCTGTATGAAATTGACATAAAAAATTTCGCTTGCGCCCCAATACTTTTTAGTCCGGCAGTGAAAGTGTTTTAAACATAAGATGCAGATCTACATCGCTATGCCTAAAAGGGTTAATGACTAAACAAAATTTTGCTATTTGTTATGAATATAACATAGAATTATTTTTGAGAAGCAGCTTTCTATTACACAAACATGGTATTTAAATAACTAGTTATTTTATTTATTTGCAATGAATTTACTTAATCTCGTCAGAAAATTCTTCTGAACATATGCGTGAAAATTTAAAACATTTAATACAAAATCCGAAACGAGTAAAATTTCTAAAAAGAAAGCCAAAAATATTTGAAAGCATTTTATTATGTACTATAAGCTGGAGAATTCCTGCTCTTCTCTAAAGCTAAGCAAAGAACTCCTTTCTATAACATATATTTAGATAAAATTACTCTTCGCCGAGTGCATGTAAGACAAATGGGAAACAATGGAGATGCGACCCTTTCTTGGCATTTTTATCTCCTGTTTCATCTTTCCCCAGATTTCGTTTCTTGTTATCTTTTCTGTCAGAACTTGACTTCATAGGAAACCCTTCAGCAGCGAAGCACGAGGCAAAGTAGTTTGACTCCTTCGTTAGGAAGGACCACTTTCTTTCGGTTGCCATGGCAACGCAAAAATCTCATCAGCTTCTATTTCAATGTAGCGGAAAATATAGGAAATATGAGCTTTTTGGAATGTTTAAATTTCTACAAAGGTGCAAAAGCTTTAAATGCCAAAGCTGACAACTGAGAGTTTCGGATTATATAGAATTTATATTTCATGTTCTGAAATCTGATGATTTCTTAACGCTGGATGATCTTAAGGAAAATAAGTTCGCAACGACAGAAATGTATTTGCAAGCAAGGTTTTATTCGTATTTATACAGATTTAAATTATTGTAACCTTTTTTAATAAGAAACAACTTACATTGCATAATGTGCATAAAATTAACGGAAACTTGGGAATAAGTATAACAGAATATAAGTGTACACGGAAAAAATGCAGCATGAAATACTATAATACAATTTTTTTTAATTTAAGTGAAAAAAAAATACTTAAAGAATATGAAGTGTTATAAAACTAGTTTGCCGACCGGATTGTATGTTGGGTAAATCGCCGTACTACGGTTTCGGGTTCAACTTCCGGCGGTCGAGGTTCGATCCCCGACTGGGCGTGGTTGTCGTGTGTCCGCCCCTTCATAGGGGGTGACGTTGGTCCACCTACTAGGTGCCCCCATAATAAAATGGCCAACAATTCCGGTCCGTTGTGGCCAAAGCCTTCCCAGGCAGCGACCCGCCATTGGAAAAAAAATAGTTTTGTTTTAGATTGATTAATGTATTACTGAGGGGTAAGGCGTTGGACTCGTAACCGAAATGTTGCGGGTTCGATACCGGCGCACCTTTAAAGACCACCGTGTACATGCGGTGTACGTGCACATTAAATCCGTGGTTCCGAAAGTCCTCTCGGCGGTCGCTTGCAATTTCTGAGGGGTGCCAAAATTCAGAAGTCCCCCACCTTCTTATGAGGTTCCAAACTGTGGCGGGAAATTCCGGGAAGGACGTATATGTAGCTCTAAGCGAAACATTCAGTGACGCGAGCTGTCTTCTCCTGGCAAACAAACAAACAAATGTATTACTGAAGTACGATTAGAATTAAATTACTTCTCAGTATTTATTAGTTTTCAACATTTAAGGACAACATTTTAAATGTTAAAAAATTAATGTGTACTTATGTGTACTTGCTTCTAAAATGTAGAAGAAAAAAGTGCAGTCTACCCCTGTATTCTTTATTAGTACTTGAGTGCTGTTAATTTCATACAAAGATTTCCATGTATGGTGGGAAACAGTGACTTCTTTTCAAGGGTCGCGAAATAACAGCTGGGTACGAAAATGTCAAAAGTCGCCAAAGTTGATCATTTTTGCCCATTAATCGCGAAGGTTGGCTAATGAAAAGTATACATAGAGTAACAAAATAATTCATGTTTTTACTGTCTCTCCTGCCCTTCTAGATATATACTATATTAAATCTTAGTATGAAATATCTTTCTAGACGTAGAATATATAATATACTTCCGTTATATATATATTCCAATTTCATTGATTTTCCCATTTCATAGATTTGAAGGGATATTCCAATTTTTATGATTAAGACGTATTTATCACATTCTGGTTAAAAAAAAAGGAGGGGGTGGGATTAGATATCAGAAAAATTGTTATGAAGTAAAAACTATATCACATCGAAAACACTAGCAAAATACTTTAAATATATCAATCACTCCTTTGTATAGCGTTTTGTATTGAAACTTTTACACATTTTTTGAATTAACTTAAAATTACTAATTCCTGTCTCAGTTGTAATCTCAGTTTAAAGTACTTTATGCTACTTATTTTTTTAACAGAATTTGACATTACTTGTGTACATAATTAAAAAAAGATACTGATTCCTAGACAGGACGTTTATGCAAAATATATCCTCATGTACATTTTTGGAATAATTACAGAGTCTACTGAGTCCCTTTATTACTAGCATTCTATGTATTCTTTATAAAATAACACATAATAAATGGTATTGAACAGTGCTGATGTAACTTTATTCGGACATCTTTATGCTTGCAGATTATTTTTCCTTACTTTTTCATTTTATCATTACTGTCAGTCCTACACTTGGGTAGTCATGAAATTTCAGAAGATATATCTTATAGCCTAATTAGATAAGTCACATTCTGTCTGAAGTTTATTTCACATTCTGTCATATTTTTTGCATTCTATTATAAGCTATCTTATAGTGTTAAATAAAGCATAAAATCATCCATACTTTTATTACATTTAAAATCTCCAAGCCAAATCAGTTAATATTGACTGATCTGCTTCACAGTGAAAGCATTCAAAAGAAATTAGTGTGTATTAGCACACGAATGTACAGAAGAAAAGTCTGTACATACGCTTGGGATAGTTCAAAGAGTCTATATTTCTTAAACAGACAATCATGGAATCACACAAAGTCAGGAAAGCTAATAAACGGAAAACGGCTATATTACACATACGGAAATAGAAGATTTGGAAATTTTGTAGCAATTTTATACCAACCAAAAAAAAAACAATCATTCAGTGTGTTCTGTGTGCTTAATATTTATTTTTATTCTCAACTAATGCTTATTTATGCAATATATACCTCTTTTAACAGCATTTAGACTGTAAAATTGGATTTCATTAGAGAATAAAACTACCTGTTAGTAATTATTGATTAAAATTAATCATTCCTATAGAGATGAGATGATTACAATACTTATCAGTCAACTTCCAATGCTGTATTCAGTAATTAATGTATTCGTAATTTTATCTAATAAAATATTAGACTTTGGCATATTAGATTAGCTTTAATGATTGTGAAAACCACAGATTATTTTTGATTGGCTAATTTTTTATTTTATTGGAAAATATGACAAATTAGTTGTACTGGAGTGATTTAAATCTAACCTGTTTATTGCTTGTTTGAAAGAAGAAGACAGCTAATGTCACTCAGATGAAGCTCGAATCACTTCATTGTTGTTTAAAGCTATAATCGTCCTTTCTGGAATTTCCCTCTGCAATTTATGCCCTCATCAGAAGGGTGGGACCTCTGAATATTGGCGCATTTCGGAAATTTCTAGATACTGCCGAGAGGATTTTCGGGACCACGTTTCTAACGTGCACGTACACCATATTTACACGGTGTCTTTAGTCGTGCGTCGGAATCGAACTTCCAACTTTCCGATAACGAATTAACACCTTATAACCACTGGTAACCCCATCCCCTAATCTAACTTATTGCTGTTTGTAAGATAATTACACTTTCGAATAAGATGTAGAGAGAAAATTCTAGAGTTTATATTATAATTTAAACAGTCGTAAAATGAAAAAAGAAAGTTAGAATTTAATACGATCTACAAACAGAATTGATTACTGCTGAAAGAACAGCACTAATATGCTAGATACCAGCAGTTACAATACATTGGGCGGCGAAGTTTATGCACTTTTGTAATCAGGCTCTGAGAACAACCAGATGTAACTAGTTATTCACTTTCTAGTGAGACTCCACGTTATGGTCGCCAGAAGATTGTAGTGTTTTGTATTTAACTGAGCATGAAAACTGCTTTCCAAACTCTATGATATGAGATAGCGTATATAAAAATTACATTTCGAGAAATTTTCTATATTACTAATCAAAAGTCTTGAAAGCGTTTGTTACCTGTAAATTAAAAACAGTAAAGAAACGTGAGCAAGAGATTAGCATGATGAGGGTGTTTATCATACAATACAGTGCCAATTGTGTATGGTATTTAAAAATGTGAGATCACGATTTAATCGCTCGGTAATGCAATACTTTTGTGTAAATCTAATTTGGATGATATGAATTAAAATCCAATGGCTGATTGAAAAAACTTAAATACCGTTTCCAACATTAACTATAATTCAAGTGTTATATTCAGGATAATAAAAAATCACTTTTATTCAAAGTTCGCACACACACCCTATTTAAATTAATTTACTACTTAAAATAGAGGCCTGTATTTCTTACTGACTGTTGTTTTCGTTTATTTTGAGTTTGCCTAAATGAAACTGTTGTAAGTGCTTATCTAAAGGGTGAAAATGTCCAACTTAAAAACCTTCTAATTAATAGGGTTTCTCTACTTTCTATAAAAGAAAGTGTGTTGTGAACTAAGAAATTAAAAAATTAAAGTAATCATAATGCTTATAAGATATCCAATATTCTCACAAAAACTTGTGAATCATTTATTATTTAAATTTTAAAATAATTTTCTATTGTACATTTACATTTAATTTCTTCTCCAAGAAAAGTTTCGAATTCCTTACTGCCCATTGTTTTTAATATTTTTCTATTCCGGTTATTCTAGTTGTAAATGCGCATCCAAAAGCTGCAATTTACTGTTAAAATCTTTGAAATTTTAGACTTTCCGCATTTACGACAAAATAAATCGTACCGCGAATTTAGAGATTACAACAATTAAATTAATCACAACAGTTCCAAAAATATTAAATCTTCTCCCCGAAGGACGAGTAAATCATTAATTGTGTTTCAACAGTGCCATTAATTGAGCCCAAAGCTGAAACTGTGCACATTATACGTTTTAAGTTTAATCCCCACTCCCAAAAGTAGAGCCCCGCATTCATCACCGACTATTGTTTTTAATTATTTCTGCTTCTTTTGACGCTGTGCCCGCATTTTAGGCCTTCTCCCCTATCTTCCAGTGCCGCTGTCTGAGGAAGCGTCAAAAATTAAATTAGTGCGAGGAATTCGTCCAGAAAATAATGAATACCCACTTGAGCGTCTCACGTGAAGGGACGCTGCTTAGCATATTTTATTAAAGGGAGGAAAGTAGTAGACGGGAAGAGAAATGAGAATGACGTAAGGGAGATCAAAGAATACCGAGATATTCTCTCTCGGTGAGCGATGTTCATGACGTATTAATGACATCACGGCACCTTGAGTGAATGTATTTATTATAAGTATAGCTCTGGGCTTGTGATGTATTTGCATAATATTGCTTCAAGAGAAAACTTAAAAGTTTAAAGGAAAGATATTCACTTTTGTTATGATATTTAAATTCAACACCTACTGATTAAATTTTATGTGCCTATATTTTAATACGAAGCTCAGCCTAAAGACTAGTTTATTGCTATTAAAAAAATTATATTACAGAAATGAAAAGCTGGAAAAAATTATCGAATTTTATGTCCTTTTCCTATCTCAGCTAAGAATTATCTCTGTGTTCTATAGTAAACTCCATAAAATTCTCTGGAATAAAGACCAAGTCGTGCCGGTTTTTGATTTGTGTACTACAGTTTCAAAAACTCAAAGAATACTATTCAAAACTTCAAATATCCTTAATTTCGAGATACGAAGCTTTTGAAACAAATGACACACACACACATATATGTATAAATTCATACATATATATGCATATTATCGTATAGCAAATAAAAATAAATTTTTATTACTAAAATGTAAATGAGCTAAATTAAAATATTAACTTTCTGAAAAGTGACTGATAAATTTGTAATAGGATAATCTACTAATTTACATTTTTATTAGTTTAAAGAAACATATTAAATGTCGGAAATAGTGCTTGGTTTTAATATGAAAAACCGTATTATTATTCAAAACTTAACACAACTTTAGCAATATCTTGAAGGAAAATGCAGAATCGATCACACATAAATAATTCTGTTTTTCAGCCTGTAATTCAGTTTTTTATTAAAAAAATGTATTCTATGTTCTATATGGGCTCTACAAAATTTCTATTCGTGCAAAATGCTATCCATTAACTCACCAAAAGATAGTCTAGGCATTAACATATTAACTTCACTGTTCTGTTTGGAAAATTCACAAATTAATTTTAATTTATTATAATTAGCTCTTATTTCAAAACTGTTATCACATGGTGGTATGTAGTATCAATTTAGACATTTGTTTTCAATTTTTTGCAATTTGTTTTACCTCTAGGTAGAAATCGATACTCGATCGATTTTAAACTCAGTGTTAAAAATGTCTGATTCTCATAGCTACCTTAATCCTGAAATTAAGATTAGTACGTTATCAACCTGTTTCTATTTAAAGCATATTTCTTCTTAGTAATCAATATAAACTTATTTGTATCAGATAATAGTACATAAAATAAGTATGTGTAGGTTTATTTTTATAAATAATTTTATTCATTTTTTAAGATGGAATGCCAATTACTGGTTAAAGAAAAATGGATTTCTCACCAGTAATTGACACTTATGTTAGTCATTGGCATTCCAGTCAAGTTCATGATAGTTGCATAAAATTTCTAGGCAATGCAGTAAATAGTATTCAGAAGGTCATCTTTAGATACTTTTTTAATATGCAGGGTATTCCAAAAATTTGAAACAAGCTTGAATCATTTTTTCTCAGAGTTAAGTGGGCAATATAACCTGAAAAAAATATTCAGAACACGGTAGTAAAAACGAGTTGGTTAGGTGCACCAGTAATTAAAACTTTAGGAGATAATTTATTTTAATGAGCTTTTATTTCAGAATTTTATGAAATAGTACCATCTTGTACTAATTTATACATTTGTCTTAAATTTTATGCAACGTTTTCTTATCTCCAGGTGCTCTAGGTATAAAAAATTCAGATTTTTTACTCAGCGAATAGAAAATCTGATTTTCAGTTGCTGGATTAATGCTCAAATTAAGATAAGTTCACTATCAACATATTTGAATATGAAGCATATTTCCTTTTAGAAATCAATTTAAATTGAACTGTATCATATAAAGAGCTTAAACAATTTAACATCATGAAATACCAATCCTTGACAGATTAGCATTGAGAACAAGTTATTAAAAAGTCTGAATATTCTTCAGCATTATAGGGATACAAACAATGGGAATAGCATATAGGCAAAAATATGGAAATCAAAGTTATAACTTTGTGCATCGTTAAAGGATTAAAGGTTAGAGAGTCACTAAATGCTTAGAGAAATTGTCAATCGAGAAAACATTTTATTTTCAAAATTTAACGATTTATTCTAATGGAAACATATTTTAATCTCAAGAGGTCATTTTTCGCCTGTAGCTAAATTTTGTTTTATTCGATAAATATTTTAATACTATTTCTCCAGAAAACTTTGCTAAAATTAAAAGAAAACAAATAAACATTTAAAAAAATTGACGAAGTTTTTAAAAGTTAAATACATAACTAATATATTAACTCCAGACACCTTTAAGTGATTGCATAAAAAACGCAATTTTTGCACAGTTCAAAATTTTTCAAATAAAAAACAAAACAAAATATCCGACATTTACTCATCATGCTACTAAATTTCATCCTATTCTCGAATCCTTTCAGAGGGAGGCGAGAACAAACATTTACACGATTTTCACAAAAAGTATAAAATATTTAAAGCAATTTTGGCATTTGTATATTACATTAACTTTCCACATAACATAACATCAAGTTTTATTGTATTCCATTACCATTTTCAGGTAATAGAACGAGCAATATTTCAATTTTCATAAAATTTCAAAATCTATAAAAAAATTTGAAGTACTTTGAAGGCTATAGTTTAAGTTATATTTCATTCCCTACAGTGGTTTATATGTGATAGACAAACAATATTTACACATTTTAAATAAATGTTTTGTAAAATCTCAAAATCTAATCCAATTTTCGAAAAATTAGACGTATATAGTTTAAGTTGCACATTCACTGATTACATCACTAAATTTCATTTCATTCGCTTTGGTCGTTCTTCCGTGATGCGCGAACAAAAAATCACGCATTTTGAAAAGATTTTCGAAAAATTTCAAAAATAATAAAACTTTATAATAATTGGCTGCTTATAATTAAGGGACCACCTATCATGGAAACAAGTTTCATTTGATTCGCTTTAGTCATTATCACGTGATATGCGAACAAATATTGCAGTTTGAAAAAAATTTCGCAAAATCTCAAAATGTAATTAAAATTTAAAAAAAAAACTGACCCCTACAGTGTAAGTTGGGTGACCACTAGGGTGGATCGAAAAAATTTTTTTTTCGAAATCTTTATCTCCTGAGGTCTCAAAAGTTGTATATTGATATGAATAAGACGTGTGTAAAATTTGAATGTTCTACGACAATGTCGTGGGGTTGCGCATGGAGCTTGAGATTTAGAAATTTTTGAAAAATGTGACTTTTTTAAAAAATCGACCAAAAAAATTATTTTCTAAATTATTAAGTTCCCGAAGCTTTAGGAGTTGTATATTTTTGTGGATAACACGTATGCAAAATCTGGAGGGACTACGACAGTTTCTAGGGATTGCACATCGAACTTGAAATGTATAAATATCTGAAAATTATGTGTTTTTTGAAAAAAAATATGTATAAAGCAAACTTTATTTGTTAAAAATAAATTGGTATTTTAATATGTTAAAAAATGTTCAGAGGAGCTCAGTAAAATGGCTTTTCGAATATTGTATACAATGCACACGTTATGCTGTCATTTTGTCTTGGGTGCAGTTGCAAGCTGTGCGCCAGACAACTAGCGCCGATTTTCCTGACGAGTGATGGCGATGCACATGCGTTCGGTTAAATCTTGCACGCTATATTTCGTTGAAAGAGGCATTTAGTTTAACGTTTCGGATAGATGGTACTTTCAGTTTACTCTCAAAAAAACTAAAAGGTAAAAAAGTCTCGAAAAAGCTAAAAGGTTTCACTCTATTCAGAATCGTAGCAGTGCCTTGCACTGCTACGATTCTCAATAGAGTGAAACTGTCTGCAATAGGACATGGAACAAAATCTGTGTTCTTAGAAGAGCTTGGAAAAAAGAAAGAATTACCTTGTACCAAGTTACCAACCCAAGAAGACATATTCGTACTTCTATATTACTATTTTGTACTTAAGAAGAAAAATTTCTGAATAAAGGGCAGGATCCACCGGAAGGAGAAGTAACCTTAGTTGTAGCGATCAAAATACAGGAAATTTGGATCAAGGCCATTATCCCTAGTGTGTCCAAGGAATTCAAGAAGAGATAGTTAGAAAAAGTCATGAGCAGGTTCAGCAGCTAAAGGAATCTTACGTTAGAGATGGACGTAAGGAATTGTTTATGAAGAAAGTGGGAAAAACGCTTCCTTACCGCGCTATTGAATATCGCAAATGTACTGAATTTTCCCGGAACAGCTGTGGCTCAGAGCCTCACATACCTCACACAAAACATGAGTGACAATTGATGGAATTGTTAAGAAGAGAATTTTAAGGAGAATGAGAGAAAAGTTGAAAGGTTGAAAAGAGAGAAATTTCGTGATTGGTGGAGAAAGAGGTGCAATTTACAATATCCAGTGTATGTTTCAACTTGAGTCATTGATTTGGAAAGTGAAAATAACGAAACAGAAGTACGAAAGACTGAAGAAAACGTTGAATGCCTATCTACCGCCACTCTGGGAGATGCGTTCACAAACGACCAAGTCAGAATGAAAATCTCTGTGCTTTCACAAGTCTGCGACGCAAAGTTATTATGGACTGGGCAGTAGGAACTCTGGTATCAACTTTGTTTCCCAATCTAGAAAGCGGAAGGAATGTAGATAGAGAGAAACCTTCTCAACTGACTCTCGACCCATATAAAGTTAGAGGAAGGTTAAGATGACTCGCAGTGGAAGAAACGTAAGAGGACTTTAACATTTTCTTTGGATTGTGTTTTGATAGGATGAAGAACAAAACCAGATACATAGAAAAATTTGTTGACTGCAAAATACACCCAAGTGTTTGTCAAAAAGAACATATCTCGCTGGTAATGGAACCTGTTTCAACATACTTTGGCCATAGGTCGCGATCTGATTTTAAGAATTTCACTGGAAATTTGGGAGAGTTTGACACGAAATCTAATGATCGTGGCACCCTCACATGCATTGGGGGGTGGTGGTGGATCATCGAATTCTGGAAATAACAAAAGCGTCATCCGAAATCTCGAAACTCAGTTCTCTAATCTAACTAAATCTCTGCAATGTTGTATTTGCCAACTTCACACCATAGCAAATGGCCATTCCGAAATTTGCTGTCTATCCATCTATCAGATGATGGTTTCCTACGATCTAAATTATTACACTTGACAAAAAAAAATGCCATAGTTTTATTTGAAGTTGGGCTTTACATTATTCATTAAAACGCATGCTCCAATAATTGGATGCTTGGGCTGGCATGGGTAGGACTCGGATCGCAGGCCAATCAACGAGGTGGGTCCTGAGTAATGTAGTTGCGATTGTGGTTGTACTAGAGAAGAGCTGTGAACGTTACTGGCTATTTTTCAACGGGAGTAATTCATTAAAAATTTAATTTTTGCTTTCTACATATTTTTGTCAAAAAAACGCAAAATTTTTTCATATTTATAGATTTCAAGCTCGATGTGCAATTGCTAAAAATTGTTACAGCCCAGTTTTGCATACGTCTTATTCATAACAATATACAACCTCTAAAACCTCGGGAGCCTAATAATTCGGAAAAGAATTTTTTTGGTCGATTTTTTGAAAAAGTCATATTTTTCAAAAGTTTCTAAATTTCAAGCTCGATGCACAACCTCAAGACGTTGTCGTAGAACATTCAAATTTTACACATGTCTTTTTTATATCAATTTACAACTTTTAAGACCTCAGGAGATAAAGATTTCGAAAAAAAATTTTTTTCGATCCACCCTAGTGACCACCTATAATATCACTAAATTTAATTCATTCACTTTAGAGGTTATTACGTGTTGCGCGAACAAATTATAACCCTATTTGAAGCGATATTCGCATATCAAAATCTAATCCAAATTTTCAAAAATTCGACGCCTATAGCTTAAGTTGAGTGACCCCCTTTCATGTCACGAAATTTCATTTCATTTGCTTGCGTCATTTTTACGTCATTGCATTAAAAATTAAATCAGCATGTTTATCTACTCATTTCCTAGGTGCCAATTACTGGAGTGGGAATTGTCAATCGCTGGAGTCGAAATTTTTTTCTTGGTGTTAGTTACTGGTGTCACACCCCTAGTAGAACATCTAGTGCAAAAAAAAGCGTGCAATTAAAGACGTTTTTTGTGGTTCAAAAGACGTGTTTTCAACATTTTGTACTAGTAATGCTGCTAGGGCACGATGGCTACATATAAAATGCAGGAAAAATAGAAATTTCCAATATTCTGTAATAAATTATACGCTACATGAATTTCCAAAGTCTACCTAAATTTTGAAAACAAAAATTTTGTTTCAAGACAGTTTTAGTACTTATAAATGGCTAATTAATGCTTATTATTTATCTTAAAGTGTCAATTACTGACGCATTACCATAAGTCTAACTCATTTTACTTTATTTTATTTTATTGGAGACTAGAAAATAAGTGGTACTCGATTGATTTTAATCTAACATATTGTTGTCAGTGAGAGAATTAGGTTTTCAGATTTTGCTTATAGACATTAGATATTAGGTTGTAACTTAAATCTCCGTGAAATAAAAAGCTAGAATTTAATATGAGTTAGCTACAGATCAGAGAACTGATTAAATAACAGTACTCAGATTCTATAAGTGCGTGCTGGTTTAATAAGGGGAATGACAAACTTTATGCGGAGTTGTAAGTAGTTATTTAGGACTAAAAACAGTGATTAATTATTCATTTATGATGAGAATCTTAATTACAGTCGAAAGAAGACTGAAATGTCTGGTATTCAATTGCATATGATCTTCTTTGTGCTCCTGATTTACAGATCACAGTATAATGAAAACTAATTTTCCAGCTCTTTCACTTAGAATAGCGGCTATAAAAATTACTTTGAGATCAATTTATATAGTAATTTCAATCATCAAAAGTCTTTAAAGCCATTTGTTAACATTTAATTACAAGCAGTAGAAAAACTGATCAGGAGATTAACATATCAGATGGTATTTGTCAAAAATATTTTGAAAATTGCATATTTATAAATGCAAAGCATGATTTACTGGTATGAGGAAGTTTGTCCGAAACAGTAACTGCCAACATAGCCTTAATCTGAATTTATTTAGTGTCTTAGTAATTACTGTAGTGCTTACAGTCTTAGTAAGTTAGTGGGACTTACTGTCTGAATAAAGGTTTTTGATTTAATCTCTTTTGCATCCCCCCCCCCAAAAAAAAATCTTTCCATTCTATCACACGCAGACACATACATAGACACACAAATCCCTTTTATTAAACTTTCACAGTGAGAAACATTGTAAATATTCAGCGAAATCTTAATTCTTTTCTTACCTTATTTTAATCACTTCCTAATACGGAAAGTATAAATTAAATGTAGTAAATTAAAAGTTATATTTTAGATTTTAATAATGTAAATAAGTGTAAGTTTGAATAGCTGCCTCAACGAATTAATTTGTTAAAGCGGATCAGAGGTTCAAGAAAAAGAAAACGTCAGCTTATTCAGTTAATTAGATTAGAAAATTAAGAAGATTTATAATCAGTCGATGTTTGTTTTCTTGGTTTATGAACATGGAAGTTTATTAAGCAATAAAATGCAGAAATCAATACATTCAGATTGTCAATTATGAATTGAATTGAATTGAATATTTCATGATTTAAGAACATCAATGCATATTTCTATTTCTTTCTGCCATCTATACTGTAGATAGTTATATACTTTATCTAAAACAATCTGGAATCTCATTTACTATACCCTACCGAGTCTCATACGAATTCCATAGTGATGGAATAATCGTTTTAAACTAACTTTTACTAACTTTTATTTTAAACTAACTGTACTAACTTTTATGTGTATAATTCAGAAAAGTACTTTAACTCTTATGATATATTGATTGTATTGAATTTGTATTTAAAGTTATACTTTAAATATACTTTAAAAAATCCCCATTTTGCCACAGATATTTGACATTTTATGACAAATAAAAATCTGTTACTAAAAAGTTATGAGAATGATTTTACAACTATTGATAGTAATGTTCTATTTTGTTTCTTTTTACGTAATATTGCTATTGGGTCGGATTAATTATGACCAGTCCATAACAGTTACCTGGTTAGAATTTGTCTTGCTCTGATATATTCATTTGTCTCCCTTCTAGCAACTGTCCAAATGAAAGTAAAGCTATCGAAAATTTTGTGTTAATCTTCTCAACACCGACAACCTTTTACAGAAACAATGCCGGTAATTCCTCTGTAGGAAAATGCTCCCCACACCATGATTGAACCCTTTCTTTTTCGTCTCCTGAAAAACATTTGTGGTTCCTTGCGAATATCCTGCCAGTAATATTCCCATCGTTCAGAGCCATCTAAATGGAACTTCTTTTCATCACTGAACAGAAACATTCAACCATTCATCTGTTCAATTCATATTTTGCGAGACAGCTGAACGCGGGCGTCTTTATGCCGTATTGTTACTTTTGATGAAAGGCGCATTTTGCGATAAGCAAGCAGTTTACTTACTTACAGCCATTGATTAACTGTGAATTTTGGCACCGGAACGGTGTCAGTAAAGTTAGGGTACTTCTCTAGAATGTAACCGTGCAGGCAGGTTCTAGGCTGAAACCAGTCTGATAATCTCCTTGTCTTGCAGTATATTTGTTTCCTTTAATCGCCCAGATGGTGATTTTGTTTCAAAATTATGACATTTTCACAGAATTTAGTAAATACTAGCTTTGTAGGGTCCGATTGTTCGAATTCATTCCACGATCTTACAAACAAGAGGTTTGCAGAATTTCAGTTTTAGAAAACTGCAAGTTACGAAGCATCTTTACAATCACTCGAAAAAAGAACTGCAGCTTCACTTTTATCTCAGAAAATTATTGCATCACTAGTGCATGACCTTGGAATATGTAGATTTGGAGATCACTACTTCATTCAGCTTTAAAAACAGTTGTCCATATATTTTTCGAAAACCTTTATTTTGATTTCATTTTTTTATACTAAATTTATGGCTGTTTAAAGTATTTTATTATTTATTACTTGTATTTGTTTGTAGTTGTTATTATTTGAAGTAAAAGAAACGACTGTCAATAAGCTTTTGGCAATTTAATATATTTAGTTAAATATAGGACACGATTTGAAGTAAGTGATCGGTAATCTTTTCTAATATAGATATCCAAAGAAAGTTTTTGGTTATAAAGTTTACTTAAAAACAAACCTTTTAAGTTACTTTATTAGTAATTAATACAATTTAAGTACGAGAAAACCTGCGCTTCATTGCAATATATACTCACCGGGTGTATTTACAACTTAGTCCTGCTTCTCAGGATTTCACTAAGGTCACTGGACGTTCATATAACGCTCTTAGAACTAGTAACCAAACGTTCTATGAACCTCTAGTACCTAAGATCACGTTATAAGAACGTTCTTTGGAAGTAGAACTATAAACCTTCTATCAGCTCCTCAGAACTATTGTTTTTAAAGATGAAGAATTTAATTCTTCAGGAATAGATATGAATTCATGAATATTGTTTCACCAAACCGTTCCAACTTCAAAACTTACTTGAACAGTGTACAGTAGCTCGTTCAGTGGTACAGAATGATTTACAATAATTTTGAATTATTCTGAATGTACTTCGAAAAAAAGGGAACTCTACAGTTTTTAAATAAGACCCAAAACACTAATTATACCTCTCCATAAGATCCCAAACAATAAACAAAAGCATACGCTATATGTTCTCGAAAACACAGCTTTAAAAGTTTTCCTTCATTATTTCCGCCCATACAATTATTTATTCTTTTTATATTTATGACATTTTTAATAAATTGTCTCATGATTTTCTATAAAAAGATTGAAAAAGTATTTTTTTATGAATGCTTTATGTAACGATGCTCTTTAGAAAAGAGTATGAAAAGCTTTCAAAAAAACAGCGAGCCAATACACCTCTGAAGAGACCTTTATCCGAGCTTTCGCTTTTTTTTATCGTTCTCTCTTCCGCCTCACCATTTTTCTCAATATACTTAAATGATCGTTAAGAAAAAAAAATTCTTCATTATAAAAAAGAAGAAAAAATTGTTTGAAAACTGAAGAATTAGTTGCATTGAATTCCTTCCGTTGGAGGTTTATAAATTGTGGACTTACGTTTGTAATTTTGAAAAGAAAGAAAAAAAAAGTGAAGATATAAAAAATGCTCAAAAAGTATTACGGTGTGGCCTGTTATTAAAACTTCCTTTAATTTAAGGTTGTGCTACGCACGAACAATTTCACATACGTCTAAAATTACGCCTTACTACACTTGCTTCATCATTTCGGCCTGTAAACAAAGTTTTTTTTCCCCCGTCTGTTCTTTTTTTTTGCAGTAATTATATCCCCGTTCTAAGGGAATATTCTTCTGGAGAAAATTTTATAAGTTTTTTTTCTTTTATTTATTTAGATGCCTTTTTTTTTCTTTGAAAACTACAAACAACGCAATTCTTACAACGAAATCGTAAGTGCGTGAATAGAACGAAATTATTTCGGATTTAAAATAATTTTTAGGGAAATTGAAGTAAACGCAAGGGAACGTAATTTTTTATGCGTCACAGCGATGTTTTGAGTTGTTAGTAACAGTTTGATGCACAAACAACTTTTTAAGGATTTATATGATGGGCATTTTTACTTTAAAGTTGTTATCTACTTGAATCACTTAAAAAGGCGTTAAATTAAAAACAACTTAACAGTTTCGTAGTCTTTATTCTGAGCAGAATTGAAGTAATTAAATATAAGTGTATAACGCAGTAAGTATTTGCTAGATAGTCTTGAAATTAAGAAAAAAAAAATGTGTCTTTTGAGCCATATTATTTTCATAAAAATATTATTTTGGTTCTTTTTTTTAAGTAAAAGGTTTGGACGTGTTTGTATTTTTTTTTTTTCTGAATATATTTTAAGTATGTAACAACGTACATTTTGATACATTAAAAACAGCTCTTAATCATGAAAGTCGCTGAGAAATCTACAAAACTTTTAAACTGCTTATTTTACTACGGAACATAGCTTTAAGTCGTCAAAGAGCATAAATCTAAAATTTTGAAAAGCATTTAATACTTTTATATTTTACATGAAACTCATGCAATCAACATACAGCTTTCATAAACGCAAAACCACAAAAGTACAATAAAATAGTTGAAAGCCATAATACATGAGATTAAAGGAAATTAGATTAGACACATGCAATGTTTTAAATTAATGTTAAGCGTATTAACATGTTAAGCGTACTTACAAGTGCTGCACATTACTGCAGTTTGTACTAACCGTACTGTACCATTGCTTACTGAACATCTCAGTCAAAGTAAGCTGTTTGACTGTCTTCATCCGTTTCCGGGCAGCCAAATTGCGCATCCACTTGACAGTGAGAAGTTTCATGTAATCACACAGTTTCAAGGCCGGCATATGCTTCTCTAGCAGATGGTTCCGTGTCTGCTGCAACTTGACGTTTGACGTCTTGACGTTTGACGTCTTGGCGTTTAAATCTTCTTCTTCCTCGAGACTTTCTTCTCTCACACTTTCAATAAGTTCATCTTAGATTAATAAGTTCATCAAGAAGTTCATCTTCAGTAGTTCATACGTTGTTCATGATCATTTATAATTTGAAACCCAGGTCTGTCGAATCACACACCATTCACTCTACTATATCTTCAGCACTAACTTCTGAACATCCAGGAATTTTCAGAAGAATGTTTCTAAATTCCTCAAGTGACAAGTCGTCCTCATCTTCTTTTGTCACTTCCCTTTCCGTTTCTGCCTTAATATTTTTTATTGAAATTCTGAAAGCGATTCGGATTATCGGAGTTCGGATAATTGGAGTTCTACTGTACATATGCTGGCTTAAATATTACTGAAATTACTTAGATTGTGACAACTCTTAAATTTTCAAATTTGTCCCCCATTTCTCGAAGTTTTGGAGCTCTTTGTGAAGATTTCGAAAGGTACGAAATTAACTGATCATGGAAGAGGGCATATAGTAGCTCTTTCTTCAACAAGAATGACTAACTGTACTATTGCAATAAATATAAGAAGATCAAAGACTGTAGTCAACATTTTTTTTTAATTTGAAAGACAATTATGACAAAAAAATACTTAAAACTTTGTCTCTTAAGTCTCTTAAGCTTTGAGACTTAAAGCTTTGTCTTCGCGTGATGAAAGAAGCGTTTGTAGACTTTCATCTACTGAAAAGGACTCCACCAGGAAATTTATTCTGGCGACAAGTTTAAATATTTGACAAAAAAATGTGTGTGTGTATAACAGTAGGTCTGGAAGTTATATTTATAGAGCAAAATCGTCTAAGCCTCAGCTGCTGCAGAAGCACAAAATAGATCGTTTGAACTTCAACGAGCAAGTAATGACCTGGGATAACCATTGGATAGAAGTAATTTCTTCAGATTAATACAGAAGTAATTTTGACTGACCATACGGATGGAAGTACTATTAGCATGATATAAGAAAAGGAAAAGGAGTATTCTCTCTCGCCAAGCACCAATTAGGTGAAGGCTCTGTGATAACCTGGAGGGGCTTTGCTTAGAATGGTGTGGGTTAAATTGTGTTCGTTTAGGGTAAAATGGATTTACAAGCATATCGAAGCGTCTTAGAAAATCCTCTTTTACCAAATACTGAATCTCTTGCAGGGGAAAGTTAAAAATATCAGCAATATAATGCACCTATCCATTCGAGTAACAGTACAAAAAATGGGTTCCAAGTCAACAATGTTAAAACTTTGAAAATTTCAGCTAATTCTTCAGATCTTAACCCAATAGAAAACTTATGGGGTGACTTTGTAAGAAGGGTTCATGCAGATTGAAGACATTTTAAATCATTAGTAGATCTGAAATCTACTATCGAATACGAATGGTAAAAACGAATCTAAACTTTGACAAAAGCTAGTTCCATCCTTGAAAAAAAGGATTATTTGAAGTAATTAGAAGGGATGGATCCTACATAAGCTTCTAAAAGTTTGATTTTTCTGCCTTACATTCTGTTTTCTATGCTGTCAATGAAGTTTTTACTCTGGCATAAGTATTGATTTGTCTGTCCTATAATATTTCCTCATGATAAACTAACTACAAATGAATTTTGCTGTAATTTTTACTTGTACTTCAGGTTAAAAATGATCAGTCTAGTGATATTTTAATCCTCAGTTTACTATTTTTTTCATTTTCTCAAAAATGTTTCTGGAACTAAAGTTTTTATTCAGGCTGTAAATTTAAATTATCCCATCAAAATGACTTCCTTCGTTGTTGCCTCTTCTAAACTGGGAAATTTCTTTTAACTCGGGCGTCCTCTCTTCCCTGCGAAAATTTGATTATTTCACTTCAACACAATTTTAAACGGTAATTTAATTCTTCACGCTTCTGCAGATCTCGAATCTTAAGCTTACAGCAGGATAAAACATTAAAAGCCGTTCCGAGCGAGAAAAGAGTACAACAAGCTACTATATTAAAAATTCAATATCAGCTAAGACATTAAAAATAAGTATTTTTAAAAATAAATTTTATCCATAACTGTATTAAATTTCAGTAAATATTTTTAAAAATTTCCTTAATATACATTGCAATTTAGGTTGAATGTAAAATAATGAAATTTGTAGATAGCAATAAAAGAATCTATATATATATATTTTAAGTTTGCATCTATTTTACCTCCTTTCAGATGTTAAAATGTATAATATCAGTTTGCTGTGACATAAAAAAACATCTATATGCTTTTAAATTCACACAAAATTTCATATTTTTTACAAGATTCTTATTGGATATAACTGTTGCTTTGTAATTCTCACTGATAGATTTTCTCAGATAGTGGTATTTAATGTTGATAAACTATTATAATACACGCCTACACAAGTTTATACTTTAAAATGAAATATTTTTAATAATATTATAGTGTTTTTGAATTCTCTTTATTTGGACTTTTCTGCTCAAGCAATCATCATCTGTTAATTCTATGGAAAGAATCTAATTCGTTTTGCAAAACTAGCTATTCTACAGAGTTTATCATTGTATTAGGTTGTAACGAAAGTTTCCCGCCACCATAAACATCATCAGTAAACAGTTTGCGTTGGCGCTCATTTTTTGACAAACGATTTTTGGCATTTGAAAGAAAGAGACTTACTTTATAACACTGTGTTATGAAATCTGAAAAAAAATATAGTTATCATTGAGTACAAGGTGTGTCAAATGGAACTATCACTCTAGAGGATTAGAACCATCATTTACTTCCAGTTGTGTTGCAAAAAGTCAGCTACAGAATATCAACGAATAATGAGTACAGCTTTAAATACTATTGTTGCATCACGTGACACTGTGCAGGTTTGTTACCAAAAGTTCAAAAAGAGTTATCTAAGGAGTTAGAAGTTAGTTTTTCAAGCAGATTTGGCGGAAAACTTTCGTTACAACCTGATAAAAATTACTCGTTTAAATGTTTTCTTCTATTCATTTAAGGTTTTCAGTTCTGGAAAATATTATTCTATTTTGTTTCCAAATAGGTAAATATTTTATTATTATAAAAATTTATTCATTGGCAATAGTGTAGCTCTTAAAATTCAACACGGAAAATAAAATTAATATCACTTAAAAGTTGCTTCTCGTTTTTATTTTCGTAAATTATGCAGATTTTACTTAAATTAAAAAAATATAAATTAAAAAAATAAATAAAAGCAAAATTATGCTGGAAAATTAGAAAATCACATTACCAAAATAAATATTGAAGATTTTGAGAAAAAAAAACATTTTTACTAAATGAAATCATTATTATTGTTATTATTGTTATTAATTTAGATTTGTGTTCAATAATTTATCTTGCGTTCATACTAAAGTGTATGCATTCCAGAACTGAATTTACAAGATGTAAAAAGTATTACTATTTCGAATTTATGGACATATAGAGGAAAAGGTGTAAATATGGGTATCCTCTTCAGTTTTTGACTTAAAGTTACTTTCATTTTGAGAAATTCTAGATTTTTCATATTCATTAACAAATTGTTTTAATATATAGTTAATATCAGGCACGTAAAGCAAGTTTACTAAATAAGAGAATGCAAAGCAATGATTAATAACAATTATTTCAATTCGAAAACGAAGATTTACAAAAATGTTTTTAAAAAGAACCAGAAAAAATAGGTTTCAAATGCGGGCCCACTCCAAAAAAAAAATTCTAAAAAATTAGTTTAAAATGTCTTAAATCAGGATAAAACTAAAGAAAAGGTAGAGAACTTATATATTACAGGAAAGAAAATATTTAGAGAGATCGCATACATAACTGGCTTTTTCAGCTCTGGTACAATGTAAGTGTGCCCAAATTATTCACAAAACACATTTAACCCACACTTCACAGCTAGTGTCTAAGAGAACTTCCCATCACAAAATGTACAAGTTGCATCGATCGCGACTCATAAGTCCGATTATCAATCGTATCGTTTCGTAGGTCTAATTTTCATTTTTTCATTCCCTTTGGTCTTTCTGCTCCTACCTTCTCGCTGGCTGATTGAAAGAACTTTTGTCTAGCAACTTAATTAATTGATCCTTGTATGGTGATAAAGTAATGTGGCTGGACCTTGCTGCTTTGCGTTCACGACTAGTGGTTAACTTCTTAGTGTTTAGGACAGGAGAATTGTCGAAAGGAGAACTGTATTTGAAGTTCTCGGGGAACATTGCGGTGTTTCAGCAGCCTCATTAATTATCATAGTTAGAGCCTGATGTGCTTGTACATCATGATAACCCCCTTTTAAATGGGGGGGCATAGAAAGGGTCCCCATATATACATCAACTCCACCGAAGAAATATGGTCACGATCACATGTAAACTAAAGGCACTTGTGATTAAAAGTGTGCTCTAAAAGTGGATTAGAATCTCCGCTTTTGGGATATTAATGTGAAATTATTTTAAAACCACAAGAACATGAAAAGAAAGCGATTTTACATGCCTGTCAAAAGTTTGAAGTCCAAAACAAACATCAATTTGCACATTAACTCACGCTGCGTCCATACTACTCGAAAAAATGGTCTCACCTATTCTCTATTATCTTAATCAATAAGTGACGTCATCTACAGTCCTGGTCACCAGTCTTCAGCATCTCCTATAGCCACAGGGAGAGGTGCCTATATTTACACCTGCACCAGGTTTTGCAGCTTTTACTCTAACGTTCTTCACGGTTATTGTTAGGATTTCCTTGAAAATATATGTATACATATAAACGAAATTCTTTTCTTTACATCAAACTATTTTTTGAATTGTTCTTCTCTTTGACAACAGCTCAAGCTAATCCGTTTAAAGTTTTACACTTTTACTCAAAAAAAAAAACTTTAATTGCCAGAATATCCATAATTTCACCGGACTAACTTGGTGATTTCTACCTTTCAGTGAAGGCGTATAATCCGCCGTTTCAAACGACATGACAATTTGCGCAAATTTGCTAAATTCATTGATGAATATTTGAGGTAGCTTAGGAAAAATATAACGAAATTTCATTTGTTTATTTATCGCATTTATTACTGGCAAAGGCCAACACCGACAACTTCTTCAAGTTTTACAGCTTTATCAAACAAGTACATAGATGATTTAGTTTCAACAGCGAATGCACACATTATTTCTGCTGCAGACATTTATTTAGTAACTTGATACACAAACATTTTTGAAACAGAAAAATATGATGATTTCAAGCTATATAATAAATGCGATTTCCATTTAAATTATTTTCAAAATTCTAAGAGAATAATTTGATGTCCTACAGGAAACATAAAACACCTTTTCTATCAATATAAAACTCATAGTTCAATTCTTTAACATACCTACGGTAATGATTGTTACCTAAGGCACTGCTCATATTAATTTCAATCCGATTCATCTACATTTCTGTCTTTATAAATCTTACTTAATATAAACTTTCCTGAATATCAATAAAATACTAAGGAAAATAAATGCGTTTCGTAGTAAATAAGTCTATGTGTTTTAGATAAGTGGTAATTGTGATAAATAGCCGTATATTTTGAATAGCTGAATAATTACATTTTCTCACTGTACTCTCCGATTCAGGTACGTTAATCAATGCATTAGTTTTAACTTAGTTTCGAAGTTTCGCATTTACATGTTTATGCTCTTAACGCAGTCACGCGATTACAATGATACGGAGCTAATTCTTTGTAAAGACCAAGTGAGAAATGATTCCGACTGCAACATTCTGCAAAGAACGCGACGTTTTCTGATGATATAAGAATTGTCGCATTTCTCAATTCACTAAATGCATTTCACGATTTAAAAAAATCTCTGGTTTTAACCTCTATAAGTAGGTATGAAGTGCATGTTCGGATATTTCTTCGCAGAAGAGACTTGTTTTCTTGATTTAACCCCCTTAAGCTAGAGAATCCAAAGATTAATAAGCCTTCACGCGGTTCTTCGACTGCTGCGCTTTCTTTTAGGGCTAATGGAAACAGAGTTTTAAAAGATTCCAAAGTATATGGACTGTAGTTTAATGTGATGCATAATTGGACCATTTTCAATGCGAAGTTCTATGGTGCTGTGTTTGGGAACGGAAGGCAGAGTTGGAGAGGGAAATCGTCTTTTGAAATTTAAATAGAGGCCTTCATTAAAGAAACTTTTGTCAGATATGAACTGCAGAAGGAGGTGTTACACGAAACTTTTATAAACATGCATTCATTTCGAGGATGCGGGGACGTGTTTTGTAATTAGCTGAAAAGATCCTCGGGTTAGCTTAATTCTGTGGACTAATTTGTGAGTGGGCGTTTGAAAATCCCTCTTGGAAAATACATAAAACATTTAATAAATAACGCAGTCAAAAGATAAACATATTTGATTTAAGAAATATATTTAAACTCTAGAACTTTAAAGGAAGTTCGGAACTATATTTTTAATTATGGAGGACGTTAATGGATGGGCTTAGTCCTACAAATATTGCATTGTGTATGACAGATAACAAAAAGTTCAGCTAGACTTTTAATAATTTGATCATTCTTTAAGTGTACAGTTTAATGGAATTCGCATAGATTATTACTATTAAATGTTTATCGCAATGTCCACTTTAAAGAAAACCTCACTCCCTTAAGGAATTGGTATATTTAGACGTTTTAATAACTGCTTAAAATTACAGAATTTGGAAAATATTAGGAAATAATGCTAAAACCTTAATCATTTAGAATGAATTGTTCTTTGCATTTCAGGTGAGTACTTCTTTTTAACTTTACTTTCCAGATATGGTTTTAAAGGACAATAACTAATACTAATGAGTTTACATTCCATGTACAACAGACATATGCAAAAGTTAAATTATCTACGTCCTAATTTTTTTTTCCTGGAGGTAGCATCACTTTTGTTACATGATACTTTGTTTAATCTTCATCCGATTAAAAATTACATATAAAACTACTAGTAAGGTACCAAATAATGCAATTTTCAATTAAACTTAGATACACAGTTCCAGTCAAAGTGTGCATAAAACTTTCAAATTCAAATGTATGAGAGATTTCTTTACAGAAATACAGAAACTGCATATGTCCTTTTTAGTTCATTAGTTTGTTGGATTGTAGAATGTTTTGTGTATCACATCCAAGTATAATAACGAGAAGAAATGCATTCTCGAATATTTTATGTTTTTTGTACTTAATTCCTTTAAAATATTTTATTCAGATGTAACGTGTATACGAGAGGAATTATTGAAAATTTATCCTCCAAGATATCTACTTATTCAGGCAAACATTATCCCAAATTTTCAGCGAAAAAGTACCCTCAAATCTTCTAACCATAAATATGAAGTCCACTAATCCTGATTTACAATAAATGCAAGTAAAATAACATGCTTGAGATATATTTTCTGTCTTTTTCTTCTTCTATAAAACAGAACATTACTAATATCAGATTTTTAATCGGCATGCACCCAGCAAAATTTTTTTAAACATTAATTTTTTTATATAATTTTCTCTCGCGCTGACTTTACAACTGCCACAAACTTAAAGTAAAAAAAAAAAAGAATCAATATTCAAATCTTCTGATTTTTTTACAAATTCCTAAGGAACATGCGATCTTAAGTGCGCAAGAAGTCAACATTTGTCATTTCGGCGAATCTAGGTTAATTTTCAAGACTAATGTTTTCTTTCATATCACGAGAGAGACGAGAGATTTTCTTTCATATTAACAGGAATTTAAAATGCTTCCTCGATTTCCATTACATGTATAACTGGTGGGAGCTGCATTCCTTTTTAAGCGAAAGATTAATATCACGGGAAGGCCGAGATTTATTTCCAACTTCCATTAACTTAATGGCGACTTGGACAGAAAAGAAAACTACACTTTTGAAAATGACAAACAAAATTCACATTTTTAATGCCGGCATATTTGCTGGTAATTTATAAGGTCGTTTATGACTTCAGAAATGGCAAACAAGATTAAAAATAAGTAGTTTAGTGCTGAATCCGTTATGATGATTCATTCTGTAACGCAAGACTGATATGTGTTGATTATGCTAATGCAAATATCGAATGCAAATGCTGAATGTGTCTCTTTTTTGTTGTATTTTTTAACCTTCTTCTCCATATTCATTCACGAATGTGGCATGCGTTTATTTAATAAGTATGCCGAGTTTATACATTAAATATGTTTTGTGAAGAGATGCAAAAAAGTAAGAGTTCCACTGACGTTTTGAACTACAATGGCTTAACCGAAATTTTATTGATACCAACTATCAGATAAATCTAAAATGCTGCCTTCTGCTGTTTAAATTGTTTCAAAAAAGTTAACAGCTTATATAACTTTGTTGGTTTCACGGTGGTCTAGTTACCTAAGCTTGGTGCTCATAAGAGCACTAGAAGTGAACCTTGGTCGACACTTGAGACGGTGACAACCTCTCTCCCTTGGCTGGACTGCTATAGGACACCCTACTAGCAATTTTGATCAGCCCATCATCGGCCGGCTACTTGGCCGGTGGTAAACATTGTGAAATTGCTAGTAGGGCCGAATACACTAATGATTTCTGGTCCACGTAGAATTTATTCGTGGCTGCTATATTCTCTATATTCAAAAGAAACCTCTGAGGATGCCGATCCAGATGCCAGATCTCTGATCTGGATAGGTTCAAGATTAAGACCGCTCATACGACATTGTTGGCTTATCAACCAGAATTCGTATTATGAAATGGCCGACACTTAGGCCCTTCTAGTGGTCCAGCCTTTGGTTCGCAGTTGACTTGGCCACTAGACAGAAAAAAGAGGATTATAAAGCGCGAATGATCCATGGTGCGGCACTAGGAGTGGATAATATTTTCTTTAAAAAGAAATATAATATTTTTTTTGCTGTAAATTTGACATTACATAGACGTACATATCTAGACGTTCGTACGATTGTTGCCTCTGTAACTTCACTCTTAAAAATTTCATCTTTTTTCCCCTATCCATTAAATGTTAATATAAAGAAATACTTTCTCATTGTGTATTAATTAAATATAATGCACAATATATAATTAATAATATTAAAAATGGAAATTTGTAAAGCATATTCGTTGTAGAAAATTGTTTTCCATATGTAAAGTGCTGAAAATAATTTTAAATATTTATTGAAAATTAGTTGTTGCGAATTGGAAAAAAAAATGTTACGGATTCATTATGAATGAAAATTGCCTTGTTTGAAACTTTTTTTTATTAGGAAATCAACATTAATCGTCAAAGATTTTTTTGCGTAACTTTCATGTACGAAGAATGACGGCCGAATAAATGGTGGATGAGTTATGGCTGGAGTTTTGTCCGTTTTCTTCAGATATAAATGTGTAAATGTGGTGTTGAGGCCAATTATCCGCCCGAGGAATCTAGGCCAAAGGGTGGATTGCCCTCCGTTGGGGACTTTCTGAGGGATCCTAACCGGTATTTACACGAAATGCTACGCGAAATCCGTTTTCTTCAGGTGTAACGTTAAAACGCCTTAGAATCACTTAAAATTGCCTCCGACAAAGGAACACCACGTAGGCAGATACCCGCTCCTGTAAATTTGCCTCAACAAAACAACAAAAGCAACATCGATGTTTTAATTAATAACATTATAAAATTATAAAATTTCATTTATAAAGAAGATCACTCTTATTAATTAAAGTCATTCCTACCAAGACAATTTAAACTGGCCAATATTTACTGAGCATCCTCATACAACAATTTTACATTCTATGATTGATTTCGTAAGCATTACACTCGCAATTTGTAAAATATTTTTGCAGACATATTTCTAATTCAATTAATTTGTATTTTGCACTGTTTCCTTTTTCCTTACTTCAAAATAAATAATAAAAAATAAAAATGAAATAAATAGCTTCATGAATTAAAATCACTCCATAACTGATGTCTGCAGTTTATTCTTTTTTATTTATTTATTTGTAGAACTTTATGTTTATACATTACTCACGAGTCTGATGTATCAATTTACAATAATGACTACTTTCAACTATAAAATCAGTACAACAAATTCGAGTGAAATTATTTTTAAGGTAAAATTACTGGGGGATTCAGGGTTCGTGCGGATACTGGATTTACTAAAATTTAGAAATTTAGAAATACTGCCCTAAAGTGGTCCGGTATTTTAAATGTGGTCTTGTTTTTTATAAAATACGGAAAGAAGTTCTCTCAAATATCGCAAATAGTAGAATGTTTTAGAATAATTTTTAAATAGTTCGGAATTTTAGCAAATTAATGACCCGTACCAACCCTGGCATTATAACAACTATTTTAAAATCATATATTTATCAATACATGCAAATTTTAGTGAACTCTACATTAGGCACTTTATTTTTATTTGATCTATGGTCTTCCAGTATTTCTTATTCAAAGTTTGAATAGAAAGCTCTTTGAAATTTTTATTTTGGGTACTATCGCAAAAGTTTAACATATGAAGGAGATATTTTACTTAACGTAAATTTAAAGAAAACTTTATATTACATGATAAAGAAGAAGATGTTTCTATTTCTTGCTCGATTTCTATTTCTTTAATAACAAGAATTTTTATGACATTCAATTCTTTTCAAACTGTTTATTGCTTAATATATAAGAGAAGCACAGAACTCTTAGACACCACAAGCAAAATGGAACTTTAAGTGTTTTGCATTACAATTTTAAATGAGTGTTTTTAGTTTATGGCGTCATGCTTTTCAATGCAATTTTTAGTGAGTTATGTTACACATGAAAATAAAAATTGTTTCTCGGAAAACTCTGTTAACATCCATTTTAGTTATTAAAAACCATGGTTAAGCGTGCATTTGATCATCTACATAAGTGATATGAATTTAATGCATTATGAATTTCTTAAAATATTAATTAAACTGCCGAAAAATAAAAATGAATACGAAGCAATCAGTTTTCGTCTTGGTATTTGCATGATTGGTGATTAATGTCTTACTACTGGTTCAGTTTCAACTGCTCGAAACTTGGCTGGTGGGTTGTAAATGTGTCCATCCCTTCACAGACCCCCGAGACGGGGGCCATAGGGTGTTCTCATTACAAAGCGGGGAATGGCATTGAAAAAAAAATCTTCATATTTATAGCTGTGGTCAGTCTTGAGCATGCTAGAAGCATATGGACTTTTCAATATAGCTTTCTATTAAATCGTTGCTTTGATATTAATGTAGATATAAGTGAGTGACATTTTTACATATTTCATCTGCTGTAACGCCTGAAAGAAAGTAAAGGTTTATAATTCGATCTCGTTAGGGTGCTGCTATATTTTAAAAAATACGATCGCAATTTTTTCCTTTAAAAACATTCTGTTTTCATCTAAAAAGGTATTTCCATTTCTCAATGATATACTTTTAAATAGGTAATATGTCATACTTTTTTGACATTGTTTCCACTATACAATGTTTCCAATTATCTTAAAATTGCTTTAATTTCTTATCTCGTAGTATTTTAACATATAACCTATTGCAAAAATTGAGTTCCGTGCATGTTAATAAGAGAATAGAACAGCAGGTATACGCTAATAAGTTCTGAGTGTTAATAAATATGCCAATGGATCATTATAAAAAGAATACGTTTTAAAACAAGGAGTAATTTCGGAACATCTATATAAAGTTTACTCTTCTTAGTGACCATTTATAGAACAATCTTCTGATAAAGTACATTCCTTAAATTTTACAGCATATAAAAGCAAAAATCTGAATTACATTTATTTTACCAAGATAAAAACTCTTTTATAGAAAGTTACTGCATACATAAAATATAAAAAATTACTAAAATTCCTTAACTGTGACCCCCTTCTGAACGCAATTTTCTCTGATAGAAATTAATTTATCGACATCTGACAGAGATCTATTTGAAATATCCTAGACATGTGAAACGAATTTTTCTAAGCCGATTTATCGGACCAAATTTTGGCATTTGAAGAGCAACATAATATGATAGAATTTCAAAAGGGGATACGCTTCGTTGTATTTAAAAAAAAAAGGCGTATTGATATGAAATTTCTAAACGATTACAGTTAGAAAGCCTATATTGTACTTGCAAATTAATCTATGTTAGGTGCAATGAAGCACTATATCATTATTGCTTTGGCTGGTGATGGATTTGATGTAAAAGAAATAAAATAAAGGTTTACTGTAATGGTAAAAACTAGATGAAAACCGGAAATTACTGAATTATTCCTAATCTCAATGTGAAATACAAGAATTTCTTTGTCTAAAATAAACTCTCTGATCACATTAAGGAACATGCTTCACAAAATATGTGCTGTAAACTATCTGTGTCTCTTATTTAGTAGGGAAATTCCCAATCTGAAAATGCATAAACCTAAACGAAAAGCCATAACGAAATAGCAAAAACAGGCTAATTTCTCCTGAGATATATTATATGCTCATTACGCCCAATGTTTCCAAAAAGTACCCAAATTAAGCAAAAGTGCACCTTTAAAGACATTAACTTTCAGTTCCCAATACACAAAATTCCCTTTATTCAGCGATACGTGAATTATGGTAACTTGTGCAAATCAAACTTCCATTCGGAATCCAAGAATAAGAATTCTTATTTAAATGGCGTTCCTCACTTCTTTTCGTATTCATTTGTGCGTAGAAAAATCCAGCAGCAAGCAGGACATTTATGGAAGGACATATACGTCACACAGTCCTGTGTTATTTTTACCCTTAGTACATGTCATTAAGCTAATGGAAACTGAGAAAAAGTTGCTGCTACGCGTTATTAATCTTGGAAGTAAGTAGAACCGCGCAGCTTAGCGACTTTTGATATGCTGCATAAGGAGGCAGAATTTTTGGAATATAATTATGTTTGATAAATGCATAAGTTTGGCTATTATTTTTGTATGAAGTTCTCGCCCAAGAAAAATGTAGAAAATGAGGTGTAAATTGGTCATACATTGTGTTCGGGGATGCTTTGAAAGACTTTCGTGTACATTTTAGTCATATTTATTTTAATGTGCATTTCTTTCATAAGAAAAATAAATCAAATTTAAAAGAAAATATATGATATATTATTTTAAACAGCACAATATTATTTAAAACAGCATATAAGAATCTCTTTGCAGATATTTGCTAGTGATGGTTTTTAAAAAGAATTTTGAAGAAATTAGCAACTTTGAAAATATTTTTTAAATTCGCTTTAAACATGTTTTCTTTAGTTTCTATTCACTTCTTATTTCCTTATTTTTCTGTGCTTTACTACGGACGCAATTTCGAATATATTTTAATAATTAAATTCACTTATAGCTTTGAAATATTTTAAGCACAACAACAACATATCGTTTCGTGAGAGGTTAAACTTAGAGAATCTTAATATTTCAAATCGGACTTTTTTATGATGCATTTCTTAGGTAAAATATTAGTTTTTTTTGCATGGTTTGACATGCATCTGACATAATAGTCATATTATAAAGTGCCATAAAGAAAAGCGTAATGAAATGTTATCAAATGCACACCAATCTACTTATTTTACATTTGCATTCAAAATATCGTTTACAGGAGCATTGAACTCGTAAAGAAATTAAATTTTAATTGAAGCATTTTCATTGCAGTTTTCATTAACTTAAAACACATGATCTGTAGATCTGTAGCTATATCTGTAAACTACTTAGAAAATTTGTAACTATAAAAGATGGCAAAATTTTATCTTTAGTTGTTTCGATCAGCAATTTCTCATAATGAAAGAAGCATTATTTGATTGCGAAAGAATTATGTGAGATTTGAAATGTAATTAAAGAACCATATTGAACAAAGGAAATCTTAAATATCCTCTTTTTATATTCTTGTATCCTTCCCGTTGCCATTTTAGATTTCATATCTTTGACACAATGGTAAGATCTTCATTATGGATATGTGACATTCGAAGATTCATGACACTCATTTTACAGCTTACTCGAAGGTAGCGTTTCACCTGAAATGACTTTGAACACAGAACGCAAATACCTTTTTGAAATTAGAAATGAGTTACTATCCGGCCTTGCGCATTGTCTTATAATGTATTCTGAAATCAGCAAAACAAAAACAGATTCCCAAAACTCCAGCAGAGATAAGCTTTAACGAGGCTCATATTTCTGAGGCTAACCATTAGCGTCTTCATTCTAAAAGCAGAAAACACTGATTTGTGACACGGGGGGCTGATTCCAAAATTCAACTGTTCTACCCCTGCCCTAAAAGAGAAAGCATGCCAATCCGACTGGCGCCAAAGGCCCAGACGCCGTTTCTACAAGTTGGAAGATCTTCCCCGTTTCTTCATTGTCTCCGCTACAAGTGGTCATTCGAAAAGACCATAACTCCTTCTAAAATATGGAAAAATTTTCCTTTTATGACACTGCGGGATAGCCCCGGGGATTGTGCTGTGGATGGCGGCTGTATAAAGAGATGGAGGTATAAATATTGGATTATTGCGCAGCGGATAGGAAAGTACATGTACGGAAGCAGGTCGCCTTTTTTTTAGAGAATGCGGAATACTTGTGTTTTATATATTCCAGCATGAAAAAAAGTATACGTTTTGAGTGGTGAAATATTTTCTCATATTTCGGTACATACATATTTACATCCATATGGGAGAATTCGCTGAACTTTATGTAATGCCTTTTTATCAAAGAATGTTTTATAAAATGATAATAACAGTAATAAAATATAGGTCGAATATTTTAATGTGAATTAAAAAAAATAATGCTTAGGTATTATAATGATAATTTTCATAGTTAGATCTAACTATTTTAGGGAAAACAATTCCACAAACAGCAAATGCATATGTCTTGTGTTTGTGTATTACTAATAATATTTTCTGCACAGGAAAAAAAGTAAAATATTCATTTAATTATAAATTTGGGAAAAGGAAATACATTAAATAAAAATTTACATAACTGAGAAATTATATTGAAGATATGTAGAACCAGTTTAGCTCTAAAGCAGCTGTAACGCTAAAGATGGCTACCATGGAGTGTATTGGTTTCATCAAACATTTATAAAATTCTGGTGTAATTTGTAATCAAACTTTTAGACTCCAAATTATGCGATATGCATCAAATGCATTTCCTCACAGACGGAGAAAATTTTTGAAACTAAAACATGTAAAAATAGAGAAAAATGAAATGGTATCATCAATTATTTTTACTTTGTTGATGCTTGTTTTCACCAAAAAAAGCTGCAAGTCGATAATGAGTGTTTCGCATTCTGAAATATGTCAAGTAGTGATTGGCAGAGTGTAGTTGAAAACACAACACATTAAAAAAATTATTTCCAAGGAATATTGTAAAATGATAACAATAGTATTTTATAGGTGTTCGAATTGGAGAAGACAGCATGGATGTATATGTAATAAATGATAACTATCTATTAAGTAGAAATTATTTTGAAAAATAAATATATTTTATATTTAATCCTCTGAGCCTCTTGCAACTGAGCAAATACTGTAAAAGTTTGTTTACAGTATTTGCTCAGCTGTTTTCACGGTCCCATTTTCATGCAGATTTAAAATTATAAATTTGAAAAGAATTTCTCTAATAATATTTTTAATCGTGAAAAATAAAGTATTAACATTATTACAAGCTTTAAAAAAATTTTAAAAATATATTTTTTGTGATGCCTGTGTGTTTTAAGTAATATAAATTGTAGGTGCATTGCAGTGAAAAATGGAACTAAGTGAACGGAATTTTACATCACAGACTCTAGAGAGCCAATAGCAATTGAAGGATAACTCAAGACATGACAGTATTATTTTTCTAATTCAGATATTTGATATAACGTCTAATGCAACATCACCCAATTTTTTTCTGAATCTTTCTTCATTCAGAAAACGTTCAAATTTCATTCCAATGTATACAAAAAATATCCAAACATCTATCCTTCTAGTTATTTTGCATATCTGATATTTTGGCAGTATTCCCGCAGTACAACTAAATAACTCAATTCAATACACGCTCTCCCCTTTCCGACTCTGTGTGAATTGAACCATAAACCACCCTGCATTTAATCTGCGACACATGAAAAATCATATCGAATAAATTTGTGAAGCTAAACACATAAGCCTAAATATCATTAATAAATCTTTCACATTTAAAAATTCGTATTTGAATATCAATAAGAAAGTTACAAAACCGAAAAAGGAAACTGCTTGATTTATGGCCTTCTTAAAGAAGAAAAAAAAATTGTACAGTTATTTCTAAAACATTTTACTGTGGATGTTTTTAAATGGGTGACGTAGGGCATTTGAATAAGTGATAACGGAGTTGTGAAATACTCTTATTTCATGTTGAAGATTTGAAAAATTTGTATACAAGAGAAAAAAAAAATGTGTTGAAGGAAACAAAATTTTACAAAAGTCACTAATTAAAAAACCCTAATATAATGGGTCGCGAAAAATTAGCATCAGTCGGAAATAATACTAAAATGAGAAATAAACTAATAATAAAATAGTTCTTGTAATACACATGTGTTTATCGATAGCTTTTACATGAAAAGGATTCAGCAATGTCGAGTGAATTCATTCTTACTACTTACTATATTTACTATAAATATTTTGTAAAAAAAATCGTTAACATTAAAAATTGTTAGTATTATTTATAATAAATTTTCTTTATTACTCATTAAATTATACAGTTTACGAACTAATATATATTTTTCCTTTCTTTAATTAAAAAAGTTAATGAAATTTAAAGATAATTTTAACGTATTATTTTGAAGCACGGATACAAACAGTGGATATCTAGAAAATCTTACTCCCCCCATGGTCATAATCAGCTGTAAATCCGTGGCTGCAGAATTTTAATGGGTCTTTAAAATTTGAATAATGTGTAAATAAAATGCATACAACAATGAAAATGATATAATATGTATAACTATGAATATGCAGGTATGGAAAATAACAATGGGGAAATGTAGTGCATAATATTAAAATTTATTAATAAAACTGTAAAAACGTGAATATAAGTGCTGAATATGAAATTTGAAAGTTTTAATGAATGAGTATTGATTTTTGAAATCGTGGTAATTTATTTTTGGATTTAAAAACATTTTCGTTTCGAGTTAACTAGATCGTAAAATAATAAAGTATTGAATTTAAGTCATATGTTCTCACTATATCCCCCCCAAAAAAAAACAACAAAAATAAAGCATTACAGATACTTTTTGTATTATAAAAATTAAACCCACATGTGCCACATCTCCTCTGCGAAAGAGAGAAATAGCGGCCATAAAACCGAAGAAGATCTTTAAAAACTCCGTCATTGCTCAAGTTCCATTAGCCTTCTTTTATTCAAGATAATCTTTAACGATGTCCAACCCTTCCCGAGCATTTTATTTATTGTCTTGATTTAAAATGTACGGTATGCCGCTCTGGAAGATGAAAGGACCTCAATAATTCTACTCCACCCTCCCTGAAGTACATGCATGTATTCTTGTGTTATTCTGTTCCTGGCGCCAACATTCTAGCCTTCCAGTCTACAAGTGGGGCCAAGATATTCCTGTTGATCCGTCTGCAGGCTACAAGTGGGCAATCAAGGATTCTATTACTCAGGCTCATTCCATCGAAAATATATGGAGTTCCCGTTTTCCTTTTTTACCCCCGCTGATTTTTTAAAAAGATACTTTTTTGAATACTTTTATTGTTATTTGACAGTTTTGTTGTCGTTGTTTTTTATTCGACATAGATTAAATAATGCACATATGGATGCATACATTAAACATACATACATACATACATATATATATACATATATATATATATAGTGACATTGTATTATAAAACCCGAAAAACCCCCAGTCTTTGTCAAAAAAACATACAAAAACAAGACAAGAAACATAAAAATACTATAACCGGCTAATTCATCAGAGGGAGACTGGTGTGCTTGTTAGTTACTGGTTTCTGGACTGGTGTCAGGAGATTGTGAACTATTGTATTAACAGAATTATAGACTATTGTATTAACTGAATTATTGAAGCTTAAATATCTTGAAATATTGTTTATTTAATATAATTTTAGTTTAATCAACGGGCACCAGTTCTCCCTGACCTGCAAAAAATTTCAAACATTTTCAAGCATAACTAACAAGCACACCAGTCTCCCTCTGATGAATTAGCTGGTTATAGTATTTTTATGTTTCTTGTCTTGTTTTTTTTTTTTTTTTTTTTTTGACAAAGACTGGGGGTTTTTCGGGTTTTATAATAGAATTTCACTATAAACGCGAGAAGTTATATTAGAGCTACAGTTGCTGCGCTCATAATTTTCGTGATAATTTTTACTATTTTTACTTCTTTATATATATATATATATATATATATATATATATATGTGTGTGTGTGTGTGTGTGTGTGTGTGTGTGTGTGTGTGTGTGTGTGTGTGTATGTGTTGTTTAATTTATAAATTTAATACAAAAATAAATACTCCTCGATGTTTTAAAAGTTTTTTTAAGTTTGAAAATATTTAGCTTTGTAGTGGGACTCAGTGTTTCAGTATTTGCGACTTGATTCTCAATCATAATTTTCATTGCCCCCCCTTCCTCTTAATAAAATAACAATGCATATAATAATACTATATTTTGAAGCTGAAAACCACAATTTGACCTGCACCATTATCTCCCTCTAATAGTTGACGAAGATTTTCAACGCACAATAACCCAAATTCCATACCCGCATATTTTTGTATAACCTTAAACATGTCGCGTTTTGTGCCTATGAACTACAATTTGCGGACAGCATTGGCTTTCTGTTATCATTTGAGGAAACCTGATGCAGAATTGCATCGAATGGCTGTCCAAGCTTACGGTGAACATACTCTTGGTAAAACACGAGTGTTTCGGGTGGTTCAAAGCATTCAAAGGTGGTGATTTTGACGTGAGAAACGAAGACCGTGGAAGACCACCGAAAAAACTTGATTCTGAGTTGAAATTTATTATTAACTGCTAAAACCTAGTGAAACCGTTAACACTAATCGCTACCGACAGCAAATGATCGATTTAAATCAAGCACTACGTGAAAAACGACCGGAATATGGAAAAAGGCAGCACAAAGCAATTTTTCTCCATGATAATGCCCCTTCACACACAACAAAACGCGTCTGGGAAACGATCGAGGCGTTCAGTTGGGAAATACTAACGCATGCGGCTTATTCTCCAGACTTGGCTCCGTCCGATTATCATCTATTAGCATCATTGGGACACGCTCTCGCCGAACAACGCTTCCATGCATATGAAATGTACGAAAATGGCTCGATAACTGGTTCGCTTTAAAAGAAGAACTGTTTTATTTGGCATGGCATTCAGAAACTGCCGGAGAGGTGGGAAAAATGTATAAATACCAATGGATATTATTTTGAATAAAATATATTTTATCATTTTCAAACAACAGACATATAATTTTTCCGGTTTCATACTTCTTACACCTGGTATTTAAAAAATGTAATGTACCATACTGATACAATCTTATTTTTAAATGCAATGCGCCATTGTAAATGCGTATTTTATTTTTTATTATGTCAGAATGCATTTTGTCTTGCGTTCCATTCTATAATTTAATCAACTTTTAAAATATTTTCTTTTCGATATTCTTGAATATTATTAGAGTGTTATCAGTGTGTCTCTCCAAGATGTTAGCTTGTGTCTAGCAAGTTGAGAAGAGCAATAATATCACCTTTTTTTCAAATAATAAATTGTCATTAAATCAAAGGTGACTTTACATAGCTGAATTATTAAAATTTTATTGCATCATTAAAATTTTATATTAAGTAATTCTACCAACTGGTGGTTTGTTTTAGTTTTAACTTCTAGGAAAAATGTGGTAATTGCATATTAAAATTAAAATTTGTTTTTTCTAAATACATTCAATAAAATGTTTACCGATTTTCGTTTTTAAAATATTTTTTGACTTGGTAATACCCTAATTTTTACACAGTCTTCGTATTTTATATTGAAACAAAGTGAAGAAATATAGTAATTTTAACAATACATTGACTTCTTCCTTAAATGCGTTTTAGTGCATTGATTGAAAAATTGCTTGTCAGTCAATCTAAAGCATTTCTTCATAGTACTTTCCAGTAGGGATAATCTTCATAAATTTGATACAAGTCCAAATCAAAAATACATAAGTGAAAAATAACTTACAGTTTGATTCTCTGTAAAATAAACAAAACATACTCATGATATATAGTGGGATGGCAAATCATTCTTTTCATGAAGAGAAAAAAAAAACCTCTTTCTTAGTTATCTGTTAAATGTTACTACATTTTAGGATAAAATATGCACAATTTTCCTCAAATTTTCAGCATTATTTTAAGGCGATTACAGATAAAAAATAGCATGTATAGCTATTTCATGTATACTGTCACTCCTCATCACAAGACAATTCGTAGCGTGTAGTTCTGGTATTACCACGCACCTAATGCTAAAATAGGTCTTTTCTGTTTTTCTTATCCACGTTTAAGTTGAATTATTTTGTTCCAGTTTAGAGGATAGAGTAATTATAGATGCATAAACATTTGATAAGAAGTAAGTGAAGTGACAGTAAGTGTCAAAGTGACAAAGTTAGGGACGTGACAATAAGTTTACTTCCTCGTACAAGTTTCTAGTTTCAAACAACTTTCTTCATGATCAATGTTATTTCATAAACTTAGAGGCTTATTTTTTAATCATTCTATATAATCTTTCTGCGAAACAAAATTTACATCTTTCTTTTCCCATACGTTGATATAAACTGTGTATTTTGAAAAATAAACCTAACTTTATCCAATCAATTCCTCAATTGATGATATCTTTTATCACACCACTCCTCTTTCATCCTGAAAATGCAAATCTCGTAATCAGCTACTGAAAAGCTCGCCAGTCCAAACTTTATTCACTCTGCGAGCTCCCGAAAAGAATTTCACTGTAACTTTGCTCAAAGGGAAGTGGGGGGAGGGAGGGATAACAAAACCTAATTAACAGTGCTATTGCGGAGAAAAGCAAGCTTGTTGTTTGCCTAAGTAAGTAATTATAGCGCCGAAGGCACCAGAAGGTACTTATTTCTAAAGCAAGGCCCACATGGCAGTCCCGGAGTAATGTAATCAAACACGGATTGGAACGCTGTTCCCAACAGATAAGCTAGAAGTTTGTTTTTATTTCCTTTACCCCCTCCCCCTTTTGAAGTGACGGATCAGATACGAAATTGGGGCCGGAATCCGCTTCATTTGTCGATGCCGAGGCGTTTTCGGAAACTTGACGGCTAATGCGGGGAGTAGGATATGTGTATGAAATTTTGAAGAAAAGTAATTGATAGGGGATTTGAACGGGTTAGTGAAATTTTCTAACGATGTTGCTGCATCTGTAAAAGCGACTGCAAAATGTTTAATGCCGTGTTTGTTAGGGTTAACATACTGTTTTTTTTTAATTCAACGGATGCTCTTGTGTTCAGTTAATCGATTCATTGTGTATTTCGTTCATCGATTTGAGGAAGTGCTTTTGAAGGAAAAAAGATTGAACATGGAAACTGTTTTGAATAACATGTTCATAAAGGAGAACGGAAGTTCGATACCAGATACGTTTGCGTATAGAAAGATGCTGTATCATTAACTTATGTCATATTTTTAGGGCGAAAATATAACATGTGAAATTGAAAGCGTTCTTGTTTTCAATAATGGAGTAGCTTTCAAGAGGATATTCGAACTGGTCAGGCTGGCGTGTGTTTTGCAGCTTAACGAAAATTTGTTTTAATGGTGTCATTAACTCTAACTAGTGTACCATGCAGTAGAATAATGAAGAATAAAAATGATTTACTGAAATTTTGAAACATGGTGTATGAATAAGAAGTTATGAAAACATGCCACAGTTGTGCTGTAAATATAACTAAGCATAATGTCCTGTTTCTTTCCGAACATCGATTCCATCTCATGCATGTAGCCTCTGCCCACTTCTCATGTTACTGAAAGTGAATTTATAGTCTTCGAACATGTTGCTTACTAAACAGCATATTTTGATGCTTTCGCTTTTACAAATATGAGTTTCTAAATATCATACTATAGTTCTCTATGCTTAGTTGTACTAAATTTCTAAAGTTAACCGACTAGTAAACTATTTTTAAAATTAAATTTACTTAAAAAATGCGATATATTTGATAAAATTTTTAACTGCTCTAGTATTCAAAAACAAATTTTCATCACGTATTATATATCATATTTTTGTAAAAATGCAAATGCAAAAGTAAAAAAAAATAATTTCACATAGAAAAACATTGACGAAAATATTTAAAAAACAGGTAAACAAAAATCATATGTACTATACTATATAATGGAATCATCATAAGTTTGTACAAACTTAAAACATTTATTACTGAATATAAATGATAGCATATGCGATTTGCGCGAAAATATTCATATAGATTTTACAACGTTATCATTAGTATTACTTATTAAAACTATTTCCAAATGTATCCTAATGAGAGCAATGGTACAGAGAAAAATCGTAGCTATTTTTTAAAATCTGAAACTATCATACTGCCCAATTCTTTCTTGCCTACATTTTAACAATAAAAATATCTTCTATAAAGGCTTTTAAACTTTTTTAATAACTTCGCAATAATTGCAGAAATGCAGCTACGAGGAATGTTCTAGAAATGTAAAACTTCAACCATTTCCAATCTTACAACAAGTTTTCAAACACTTTTTGTCTATACGTAGAAGCGTTTCTGACGTCTGTACTCCAATCGACTTACAGAATATAAGTCGCATGGAATCTATAAAGTAATATTAATCTTTTGTCGGCACAGTTTTTGAATAAAATCGTTTTAAAAACTGAATTACATTTTAACAACAGCTGCGATATTGTACGGCATATAACTTGTAAAGCTTATTGGATCCATCCGTCGACAATTACATCGTTTGAAGAATAACTATCACGGACTGCAGAAGTTTTCTTGCATCTGCGTCACTCGAGAAAAAGTGTGCATAAGCAACACTCACAAAGTTAATTCTTTCTTTTATGTCATTTTCTTTACATCTTTTGCATTCTTGTTTTGTGAATATAAAATTTATTTCTGTATAAATGGGTGCTGTTCTAACCAATGACGACTTGAAAGTAAACACATCATTTTAATTTGACTCAAATAAGTCGAAACCTTTTAATGGAATAGCCAGTTTGACACTAATATTTATTCTAATAAGAGAGGTATTCCATTATCCGGGATGAAATTGACAAATAAATATTGTTTGGTACACTGAAAATTTATTACAATAAGCCGGGCATTCCTTAATGGATACACCATTAAACGGTCCCGACTCTACTAAAATAGGACTTGCGGTTATATCATACACTATAAAAAAGTCCGAGAAACTTACGAAAAAAACTGTTAGCCAGGACGCCAGTTTAATTCCTCAATTTTGCAGAAATGCTCCTTAATTTTTTACATATTCTCTTTTTTTTACAGAAGTATTCCATAAACGGAAGTAAAACGGAATATTTCTGTAGAATACACTCCGAATCTGTTCCGTAACACATACGGAAATAAACTGGTGTCCTCACTGACAGATTTTTCCCGTAAATTTGACAGACCTCTTACTAGTGTAAAGTATTCGTAACTAAAGCATGCCTATTAAGAACGAAGTGCACTCTTAAAAATTTGGTGCATTATTTCGCCAAAACATGGTACTGAAATGTTGGCTCCATAAGATGGCGAAACCTTGTTCCAACATTTGATGCTGAGGTTTATTCATAGCTTGGTGAAGCACCAAATGATGAAACAAAGATTTCACCATCTTATTTAGTACCATGTTTTGGTGAAATGTTGCATCAAAATTTTAAGAGTGCATAGCAAAACACGTTCAATAAACTACTATCAAATTTTAAGAGTAATAATGCAGACCTAATAGGGAGATTTCACTAGAAAAAGAAGATATTAGTTAAAAAAAATACTTTTACACATAGTTCCCGTTACAGACATGCAACATGGTATGCCACACAAGAGTATAGAAGAGGTACTACCGAACCTCTTAATTAATCTTCCTATTTGAGCATCGTTGTTTTGCAAAAAAGTTCTTCACTCTTGAAATTTTTAGAGAAACAGCACGTCCGTACTTGCAAATTTGGGCCGATAACGGTTCTAAAAAGAAATTCGAAAAGTTTAAGTCATTCGGAATTTAAGCATTAAGTCATTCGAAATTTGCTGTATTTTCTGATTTTGTCTGTTTAGTACACATTAAAACATCATGAAAAATACACTTCACAACATGGTACAAAGAAAAAATCGTTACATAAGTATTTTTTCAGAGAACACAGTATTTTAACAAATATATATTTTTAAAGTTTTTCTTCTTTTTTTTATTAAAAACAAGATTACAATTTCCATGTTTAAGGAAATATTCGCTTTTAGATCGGACTCAAAAGACGAAGTCATAAGATTTTAAATAAAAGAAATAAACAAAACACATAAAATACAAAGCCGTCAGTATCGGCTTTAAATCTTTTCTTTTCCCTCCTTTTAAAAGCCATTTTTAAGGTAAACGTTTTCTTACTTATCGGCGAAAAAGAGGCAAAAGGTAAAAGAGTAGTCAAAAGCTAGTAGCTCTACCTGACTTTTGTCGGAAATTGAATCTTTGGGAGTCCATTTTGAACCGGTATTGATTATTCTTTTCCATTCTGACGGATTGCAGAGAGCGATTCCAACCAGCTGCGTTTTTAAAGTAGAAAAAGTCATCTAAAGTATTGATTATATGAAAAAAAAGCGCATCATAAAAACGTACGAACAGTTTACCTGTGGCAGTAGGAGGAAAAAAAAAGAAAGAAAATGAATAAAAAATATCCGCAGGATAAAAATCTGCAAAAATCGGTCACAACTGATGAGAAAAGAATAACGATTCAGTTAAATAATAAATAAAAACGATTCCGATAACCCACCTATTGGAAAATCGATCACCCTAATTTTGCGAAAGTTTGAGCAAGGGAAAGAGAGTGAATATTAATATAGGAATAAAAATTGAATGCAAAAGGCGGCAGTGGGGGGTAGGGGTAGGGAATTCAAAAGTAATAACAAGGTGTTAGCCGAAAAGATACAAAAATGGTTTTTAAAGATTTTTTTTTTTTCCTAAGTGCGGAATGTGATAAATCGATGAAACTTATGAGTGCATTGCTGAAGCCGTCTTGGGAAGAAAATATCCGTCTTATTTTTAAGACGTAGAACTGCAGAACACGTCAGGTTAGTAAAGTAAGAGTACACTTTGAAAGTTTAAAAAATTGAACATTTTTATTGTGCTATTTTGATTCTAATAATTTTTTTTCACATTCTTCACGTAAGAAAATATGTATATTTAACCACTTCTTTTGTAGAATTTATGTTTAGTTTTTAATTTACGTAATCTATGTCATAACATCTGTATAGATTTAATAATCTTTATAGATTTTATAGAGATGATGTCATAATTAAATACATAAAACTGAACAGAATAAGATGGGCAGGTCACCTTCTGAGAATGAGCTTTGAGAGAACTGCTCTTAAGGTCTTCAATGCTACTCCTTTTTGTAATGACCTAGACGAAGACCTTAGAAAAGATGGAGGGACAGCCTGGTTGAGGATTTTGCCAAATTGAAAATAAGGAACTGGAAGTCCATTGCAGAGAAAAGGGTGGAATGGGAGAGACTTCTGAAGAAGGCCAGGGCCCACAAAGGGCTGTCGTGCCAATGTTGATGATGATGTCATAACATTGAAAGCAGAGTAAATGTATGCAATATTGGTCAGCACTATGGTTATGATTTTTTTCTAAGGTATCAAATAAATGGCTTTAGCAAAGGTATTTAAAATGGCTGTTTTTTTTAATATATATAACGTTTACCTAGAAAAGAATTTATGTAAAGGACAGGAAACAATCCTTTATTTAAAGAAAAAAGAGAGAAAATCTAACTTACACATGAATAAAATTATGGATAGACGACTTGATTTAGTGGCACCACGCTAAGTATAGTTTGTAAAATTTATTTTAACCCTGCATCTACAGCTGAGGGCACAAAAATCACCTATCGTACTGGACGGGTGTCCAAACTTGTGTATAAAGAAAAAACAATTTTTCTTGATCATTCAATAATCAGGATTTTTTATTTTATTTCTTTTAATTACAAGTTTAATCTCTATTATTAGAAAAATAATTCTTTATTTCAAAAAGAAATTGTTGAATTACGCTCTCAGAAAAAAGTCGTCTTCAAACAGTAATTTATCCATCATTTCTCAACGAATAATTTCCGTACTCTGTGGAAACGAAATATTAACCTGAATTCTTCTCAAAATCTAAAGACAAAAATATGTTTGAATGTAATGAAGCTTCTTCAATTCACTGTAAAATAACTAGAAACGGATATTTATCAAATAACGTAGATATTCTGCCAGCACTGCTGTCAGAAAATTTCTGTGACTAAAAAAATAATTTTTGAGAGTATATCTTTATACACTGATTTATTCTTCGTTTTTCACCGAATAATTTCCTCACTCTTTGGAAACGTCATATTTCCGTAAACTCGTCACGAAAATTTGAAAAAATGGTTAAAAAAAATCTGAATTAGTTGAATCTGAAGAAGTTTCTTCAATTGACAGCAGATAAAAGAAACTGGCATTCGTTAAATAACGAAAATATTTCGACAGGACTGATGACAGTAAAATTTCCGTGAATTGAAGAAATAAATATTGAGAGTGCAGGTCTGAAAGGATTAACGTTTCCTAGCGTGATTTTTTAAATATGGACTTATCTCAGTAATTTCAACATGTTATCTAGTAAATTCAAAATGTCCCACCACGTTTTATTGAAAAACGCAGTCGGCCTATCTAGCTTATCGACCTCTACATTCGAATGTGGGCGTTCTCTTTCCCTATCTTCCATCACGCACAATCACCCGTGGCTACTTATTAGGACCCACTAATAAATGGCGAGCAGCAGCAGAAATCGAAACGGCAACTTCGAAAGGGAACAAAGAAACACCACAATTAATTACCACTTGCAGCGTTGTTCCTACTGTCATTTATTTTTAACCTGCACGAGTCCAAATGTATATTAATTAAAATTTTTCCCCCGTTGTGAGCAGGGGACGTCCTGCAAACAACAACTGATCGATGTAATTTATGGGTGTATCGCGAGGACTGATCTTTGAATGGTGTTTTAGGAAATTGAAGTTTTCCGAAGAATAAACTTATGCCAGCGACAAAAAAAAATGGGGGCGGGGGAGGCAACGAGGGAACTTTGCTTAGGAGGCATTTTAGGAGGGACGCATTCGAGGCGAAGAATTAATACTCCAGAAACTTGTGACGGAGTTGAAAAGTGAATCGGAAGCAGACGCCAGTTGTATTTTTGCAAGGGTTGAAAAAATACTGTTGCGCATGTGGTTTCCCTTTCGTGGCGGTCTTTGCAGTTTGTGTTTTAGTGGAAACTGATGAAAGTTGTTCATTTATAAATAGATTGGAAATCTGACGGCAGATTTAATTAATGAAAGCCGAACAATGTCGGAAGAGAATTGTAGATGTTGAGAGCCATCCTGATTTATTTAACAGGTGTTCCGAAAAGAAACATTTGTTGGAAATGCATTGGAACTGCCGATTGTTAAAGTGCCTTTGTATTGCACTTTTAAAAGTGAAAAATAAAATAATTAAAACTTTGTAAAATAACACACATAAAAGTTACTTACCAGAGTGTACACGGGTTTCGACCGAAAAATATTTTTCGATCAAAACACGTTGGTTGGTTGGTTGGTGTCGTGTCCATGGGGAGATATATAGATGACCATGAGTGTGCAGAACACAGCTTGCTATCTCCTTGATGTTTTCGGAGTATAGACTCTTTTCGATGTCAAAGGGGGAGCTGAGCCAGAGATCTTAAAATGACAGGGCAGTCTAAAATATGTTTGGAGTCAGTGGAATATTATCGCAATTATTGCAGAGACGGTAGATTCTATTGCCATCTCTTTGGATCTTCATGTCTCTATAGTGGCCTGTTCTAAGGCGAGTAATAGTTTTAGTGAGATCTCTATTAGCGTTTAGTGAAGTCTCTATTAGCGTTGCACAAATTTGTGAGTCTTTTTTAACGGTGTTTTCTCTTAGATGGTATCTTGTAATCGCATTCACATCGTCAAGAGTGACTTTGTTGATATTTCCATCATTGAGATTTCTCCATACCTTGGCAAGTTGATCTGCCTCCTCCTTTCCAGGGATGCCAATGTGCGCAGGCATCCACTGGAGAACACATATCTTGTTTAATTTCTTAATTTCTTTCAATTGGTGTAGAATGTCGTGGGTTAGCCTTGATTAGCCGTTATTTAATGCTTCTAAGGCAGCTCGGAGTCACAAAACATGACAAGTCCATTAGCTTTGTCAGTATTGTTGAGTAAGATGTATTCATGCAATGCATAATTTATTGCTCTATGTTCACTGGTGAAGTTTGAAGCAAAAGATCCAGTGCCTAATAAATGGTTCGTAGTTAAGCCGTTGAGCAATACAAAGTGTACACCCGCTCCTCCTTTTTGAATAGTTTCGTCAGCTGAGCCATCAGTATATGCATGGAGAAGGTTACTTTCCGACATTGCATTGATAGTCTACATACCCTTTTCAAAAATATTTTATGCAAATTCCTTTTTGGAACAATGAGATTGGTGTTGACAGTAGTATTCCTGGGTAAGCACTTTCAGACTGTGGCCTCCTCCAGGAAAGCAAGGGTGCTGTGCTCGAGACCGATTTCTCGTCTTTGTCGGAGTCAAATTGTAAAGTAGATGATCTTTTAAGTCTGGTTTTCTTGGACCAATTTTAAAAGGTTCTTCGTGAAATGTGGTCTGGGTCACGATATCGTATTTTGTTAGTATTGTTTATGGTTTGGTACTTCCTTCTGTTCTTGAGTGAGGTGAGGCTACATTCTCGTATCACTTTTGCATTGTTTGAAGAGGAAACCGCGCCACAGATAATTTTGGACGCTCTTGCCTGGATGCTTTCTAAGTAGTTGAGTGATGTGGCAGAAGAATGGGCCCAAATGGGGGTGGCATACTCAAACATGGATCGAAACACGTGCACGCTTCGATAATTACTTTTATGCGTGTTATTTTACAACATTTTAACCCATTTGTGGCCAGATATTTTTGCTGTTTTCTCCGATTTTTCATAATACCAGCAATGATAGATAAATTTCTGATATCAACTTCTTGAACAAGGGATGATGTCTTTTAAAATCATCATGTATAAAAATTGAAATCTCAACATCCTACTTGGTCATGTTAAAACATTTTGTGGAGATGAGGTTCAATACTGAAGAAAGGCTAGGAAAAATAACGTTTTCGACTGATAGCGAAAATGCCGTCCCAAAGAAGGGCACAAGGCATAAATTTGTTAATAAGTTTATCTTTTAAACACCAGATTTTGTTACTTCTATAGGTGTTTTGTTTTTTGTTTTCCCTCCTTTATTTCACCTCAGATATTTGATATGATAAGGTTTTACTTGAAATGCTTAATGAAGTTGAATACACAAGCATAAAATTGCAGAAATTAGAACTTTAAATGATTAGACGTACCAACAAATTTTGATTATGAAATTAAATAGAATGACTGTTCGTTATGGAATATTTTTCATAACATTTATCAGTAACTGGGAATACTTCTTTTTATAATTCGAAATTAAGAATTCGTGGTCTATATATATTGATTCATTTTATTGAATTTATTTATGCGTATTAATCTAACTCAAATTGTAGTATTTAAAGAATTTTAACTGTATTTTACTTTTAGAAAATCTCTTTAACTTTCTGAACATTTCGTGGAAGTAATGCCGAATCCATTTCTCCTGAAAACCTTTTCCCGCTTGTTTTGAAATTTTTGTTAATATATGGAAAATTCCTAAAAGACTTAAATAAGTGGACATATTTTGCGGTTATCTGAAGCTTTATTGTAGCGAAGTACATAATTAAGATCTACATTTATTGATTAATTTATTTAAAGTTCATGTTGATCATTTTTTATTAATTCACCGCTTTATTAAAATAAATATATTAATTTTCATTTTACTGTAGAAGTGTCTATGTGTTTTGTTTAAAAGAATAATATTGTATAACCCAGACAGCACAGCAAACTTGCATCAAACTTGCAGCAAGCTTGATTTATCAAGTCAATAAACTGGAATTAAGCTTGAAAATTTCAAGCGTGTAAGCTTAATGAAAGCTTGAATCAAGTGTTCTAGTTTACACTTGCCCAGCTTGCATTAAGCTTGACATTTCAAGCTTGAAATAGCAAGCTTAAAAATTTTTCCTAAATACACGGGGCGCCAGTCGGCGAACCCGCCCCACATAGTTTATTTTGCCACGCACTTTCCCCTCTACGCTGAAATTTCAATTTAATTTTATCTGTTTCCATCAAGTGTCCGCAGCTAGAATAGAACCCGGGACCTTTGGGTTGGGAGGCGAGCATCCTATCCATTGCGCATATCTGAGTCGGGCTAATATGACTAAAGTTTGAAGTGACTGTTAGGGTTATTTCTGGCCAGATTGATAAGTGGCCGATGTGTTATTTGTTCCTATTATTTTTCCATGGGATGCATCAAAATTAAAATAATGTTATGTGTGATTTAGAGACTCTATTAATAGGGAAATAAACATAATATAAACTTAACAGCAGAACGCGTTTTAACTTTCCATATCACGACACTCATGCTGTTAGGCAATACTGGTCAAAATCGAGAAAAACGACTGATTTTGAAATCAATTCCGTAGTATAATTGTATTTTATTTTGAAGAATTTCCATATTTGGAAATATAGAATATTTTTTTTAATTCTATGGTCAAGTACATTTATGACTGATGATAAATTATTTTGTAGCGGCCGGAAACCGCCTCATTCTACCACCCATAAAGTGAAGTATATTAACTAACTAAATTGTGTTAATTATATTAAAATTTATTTTGGGCTAATTAATTACTAATGTTAATTAGATGTAAATAAAACTAAAACTCCCCTCGTGTTACACTTCAGAGGGGCTTATCCCATTCATTCCTTCCCCTTGCGTGTTCTAATGTCCAGGTTTTGTGCGATAATAAAATAAAACACAACTTTTAGGTTACAATATGAGCAAGTTGAGAAACGCTAGACAATTAATGTCCATTCTCTTTCACAGATGGCGCCATCACTGCACGCTTTCGAAAGGGAAAATCAAGCTATTGAATTGAACTGTCAAGCTTGTATTAATACGTCAAATTCAAATAAATGTCAAGCTTGATTTAAGCTTATGTGCTGTCTGGGAACGATGTCTGTTGTTTTATTTCTTGAATGGAATGCATTTAAAAACTTGTAAAGACATACCTGTTTGGGAAAAAAAAACATATATGCATTAAAAGTACGATTTTTAAAATAAGGATAAAACATTCGACTCTCATTTTGCAGAGTATTTCAAAAATATGTGGGACAGTTACAAACGATGGTAGAAGACATTAAAGCGATTCATATCTTAGGAATGCAGAATCTTTACATAACAAAGCACTCATTGAATAGCAATCTAAAATTAAAAAATGTCGTTTACAAACTTTGATAATACTTTCACAAATGGTGTTCAAGCGTTAGTCACCTTTCCTCATTTAAAGCTTTATTGTAAATTATATTACTATCCTAAATATGCATCATTCAAAATTTAATAAAATCTATCATTATCGATAGCGAATTAGTATTGTTTGATCAAAGCTAAATTTGGAAATTTCACCAACAATCTAACACCGTTTTCGAAGATATTACTAACGAGTGTATGAAGACTATGTTTTAAACTTGGCATTGCTATATAATTCCTTTTTTTTTCATTCCCCTCACCATCCTTTGCAATTATGTTAGTTATCTTGAATCATTATGAATATGTAAGGCATATGAATGCACCTTAGCAATCTAAGACAAATAACTCATCTATTTAGAGCGAAATACTTATTTATTAAACAAAAACGTACGCGAAACTTACAAGCTGAAATAATCCATCGGCGGCACAATAAATCATTGGAAAATTTTAATCCACAAACACAGTATTTTTCGCATGTGAAAACACATGAATATTTCTGACAGCAACACATTTCATTACAGCGCTTTTATTTCACGGATACAGGGATAGATGTTGCTATCCCTTATTAATATTCAGTGGGAGGTTCGAGAAAGTGGGAAAAACAAAATGGATTCCAGTTTCTTCGGCATACCGAATTTTCGGAGTGAGTACATGCTGGAAAAGAAGGTTCAGAAAGAAGAGAAAGCGGCAAAACGTCATTAGAATTTTTCGCACTTCAATCCTTCAGCACCCATTTTCAGAAAATGAAAGGAAGGAGGGTAATTTCATAAACATTCGAATTGAAAACTTTTCTTCCGTTGCTGCTTTGTGATGTACAATGGGTGAAAATAAATGAATTTCTAAAAGAGGGAACCTTTCTTGAGTTCATCTTTTTTTTTTCCCCCGTTGTGTTCTTGTTTTTATTATGAAAGATGAATTTTCTTCAAAAAATGGCGCAGCTTTCTTTAAAATACGATTTTTATTATCTGTTATGTTTTATTGTCTCTGTGCGTACTTTAAAAAGCTGTTTTTTTTCTGTTTATCAACAGAATGTATTAACAAATATTTAGCAAAGTATGTACGGGCATTATTAAGAACGCAAGTTCTATGTGACGAAATAAACCTAACATGCTAGTTAAATGTAAGTTATTTTACTGAATTCCACTAAAGGTGAAACAAAATCATTTTTTTCAATTGTTGGATCGCCAGAGTAGGCTTTATATGTGTTGTTTAATGTATAACATTTGTGATGCTTTATAGTGTATATTTTAATGAGGACTAAAATAATTCTCCTTATATGAATGTTTAAAATATATGCTATATTGATTTGTAAATATAATTTTCCCTGTAGTAAAGTTTAAAAATATGCTACAACCAGGCGCGTAGCCAGGAAAATTTTTCGGGGGGGGGGGATATGCGCCTGGAAAATATTTCGGGGGGGGATATATCCCGATATCCCCCCCCCTGGCTACACCCCCTGGCTACAACGTTTGTTTTGTAAATTTAATTCTCCCTATATCAATGTTTAAGAATATGCTACATTATTTATTTGTAAATGTAATTCTCCTTACATTAACATGGAAACATGCTGCAACATTCATTTGTAAATTAAAAACATATTTTAATTTTCGTAAGATCATTGAAACGCGTATTTAAATGATATTTAAAAAAGTATTATAACAGTTTTACAATTCAATTTATAAAACCACATTTTTTTAAAGTAAGGAATAACAATTGCACAATTCGAAGTACACAATATAATTATATTAAAAAGTTATCAAAAATATCAAATGCATTTTTAATTCAGTAAACTGATGTTGTTCCTTTTTTAAATGTAATATTGGAAATAAAAGGCCTTTCTATCTCTGTTTTATTTACAACACATCTATAATAAAACGGAATAAAATCTAGACAGCTTTTTCTGACGTCGAAGTAGACTGAACAAACAAGTTTTACTATTTTTAAAAGTAGTTATTTATTGAATAGTTAGCAATGTGAAAGAGAAAATAATATTATATGACATTTTCATAACGCAAAATCAGATTTGTTTTAAAAATAAAGAGTCTGAACTGAAATTATTTTTCAAGTTTTGATATCGTTGTCAGCTAGGATTAATCTATCAAGAATAAAAATTAAGTATCTTTTTTTAAATTTATTAAAGTACAACTTATATTTACAATGCACACGCCTTATATTTTTAACATTTTATTTTACGAAAACTAAGAATACTAAAAGAGTATTTCTCCATGTTTATTTTCCCTGCAAAACTAAACTGGCGGACCAGTCAGATGAAGCCATAAGGCAGAAAGTAGTTCTGCTGTTTTTATATCCATTTTTGTCACTTTTCTGTCGGCTATGGAAACAGAAACATACAAAATCTCTTCTTTAATAATGGGAACAATCCAGTGCAGCACAGCCACCCATTTTAGCAGTATGTTAAAATTTCGGTTTATCATCGTGATAGTAGACTAGAACAAGTATCATGTTGGCGGATACATACTGGGAAACAAACATTGGAGATTCGGTGTGATTCAGGCGTGTGTGTATATTTTGAATGTGTTTTAATTCTGAAGGTCCTTTTTTGTTTTTACGAGAAACATTTCGTACCTAGAGAGGATTTTACAGCAGTCGAATTTATTTGAGGATATATTTTCCTTAAAAAAACTTTCCATCAAGATGCATCACTCTAAAATAAAACGAAATGTAACAACTGTTTTAGAACATTTTAAGTTCAGTGAATGCCTAAAAAGTTTTAAATTCTAGTTGTACTGAATTAAATTTTAAGATAATTAAGAATTTAATTAGAAAAACTAGCAAATATCAATGTAGTTTCTGAACTGCGCTTATCTGACTTTTACAGAGCAAAACGATACTAAATTTCTTGGAAAAAGATTGTGCTATGGGTCATTTCACGTCAAATCAAACACAGAATTGGAAAAAGCTCACCATGCCGGTTGAGATTTTCTCCAAATTTTTTGTAAATGATTTACAGAATAGGGTAACTCCAAATCTCAATTTTGAAGGCTCCTCGATAATTAATTACCGATAAATTAACTATGCAAATTTTTAATTTTATGAAAGCTACGCCATTTTTTCTCTTAATTTCTAAAATAACTCCTTACCTGTAGAAGTTACTGAAGTGAAAATTTGTTTCTACAGGTAACTTTTAAGCGGATTCGAAAAATGTTATCAAAATTTGCGTATCTTCTATACTTTATACATGAGCATTGCATTTCCTAAAAAACATCATGAACTTATTTCGGCATGCTTGAACAGAAACACATGTTTGAAATTTTTCTATGTTCTTAAGGATGCCATACCACCACATCTCCCTTAAAAAAATTCATTTTGGCTATCTTGTTCAGGCGCTTTTGTTCAGGAACTGAGCAAAAAATTATTTATTTTCAAGTGACTTTTCGTATATTTTGTCTAGTAACAAGTTTTAAAGAGCATGCCAAGGAAATGAATATGCAATTTACAGCTTATAATAATACATTTAATCGCAATACAAAGTAATTTCCAATATTTCCAGCACCTACCGCAAAAACGGTCAGGTAATGCATGGATTCTAGCAGTATTGGATGCATCTTTTGATGCAATGAAGTCTCATCAATAGATTTTCATACTTCGCCCACTGTGGGGAAGTGTACAGAAGACAAGGCATTGTTCATCGACCGAAGTAGATAATAGTTCGAATGGGCTGTGTCAGGCTTATACCCCGGATGTTCCAAAACTTCCCAGCCAAACTTTACTAACGAGTTCTTGACCGGTTTGCGCAACATGAGACTTTGCATTGTCATGGAGGAAATTGACGGGCTGCAAACTTTTGCCAGTGAATGGACGTTTACGTTCAATTTCCTACTTCAGTAACAGGAATTATTATTTATAGCGCTTATCAGTTCACTGGGCTCCCACAGTTTGTAGTACAGTACACCCTTCATATCCCTCCGGACAATGCAAGGCCTCGTCTTGCAAAACCGGTTAATGACATACGTTCGTAAAGTTTGGTTGGAAAGTTTTGAAGCACCTGGTATACCCCTTCGGACTATTATCTATTTCGGTCAATGAACACTACCTTGTCTTCTGTACACTTCCCCACATGGACAATCCAATCATGAAAATTAATAGTAGGAAAATCATTTGATGACTTCATCGCATCAAAAGATCAATCCTTCTACACTACTGGCGTGCACTATCTGATCGTTGGTGGAAGGTCCTGGAAAATAATGGTGATTACTTTGACGAATAAAGGTATAAAAGTTCTAAATTGCATATTCATTTCTTGAACACGCCCTTTAAAACTTATTACTTGACAAAATATACGAAAAGTCACATGAAAGTTTAATATTTTTTTTTGCTCAGCTCCTGAGCAGAAAGCCGAGATAAAAAATTTTTTGGAATGTAGTGGTATACCATCATAACAATATATAAAAATTTAAAACGTGTGTTTCTAATCAAGCATGCCAAAAAAAATCTCAAATATTTATAAAAAAGTAATGCTGCTGACTATGAATACCAATTGAACATGAATTGAGTCCTATAGGATGAGACGACTGCGACGACAGAATTCAGCTTTTGCGAGACGACACATTTTACTTATGGAAGGATTTTGCGGACGAAAGCTTTCGCTTTTGCGAGACGCGAGACACAATTTTCGTCTCGCGTCCACCTACCCCTAGAAACAAATTTTCACTTCAGTAGCCTCTACAGATAAGGAGTTATTTACGCAATTCAAAAAAAGTGGAATATGTTGCAGAAAATTTAAAAATTTGCATAGTTAATTTATCGGTAATTAATTATCGCAGAGCCTTCAAAATTGAGATCTGTGGTTGTCTTAGCCTATAAATCACCTATATAAAATATTAGGAAAATCTAAGTTGGTGTGGAGAACTCACTGTTTGATCTGGGGTGGAATGACCCTTATATAAATTGTTGCAAAAAATATATTCTTAAAAAAAAAACAGAAAAAAACACACGAAAATTCTCAAATATTCATTGTTGAGGTGCATGTATAGAATAGTAACAATAAACTGCTCAGAAATTGAAACATTCTATTCTAATAAATATTTTATACATTTAAAGATTATTTAAGATGATGATTTTATTTTAAATTGTCTAAAGATCTTGATGAAGAAGCATTTATAAATCATCGTCTCAGTTTTCACATCAAGTAACATTGCGTTCTCATGATTGCTTAGCATAGCAAAGTACTATTTCTTAGCTTATCAACATCATCATTTATTTATAGTTTGCAAGTCTTACATATTTCTATTAAACAACTAATAAATAACTATCGCAATATTTAATAATTTTCTGTCAAACATTTATTGCAATATAAATGGAGGATGATTAACATTATTAACAATCCATTATAATGCAAGTGAGCATTACAACTTTTTTTTTCATTATTGCAAATAAGTTTGGATTTCAAGTAAAACTAATCGAAGAACCATCTGTTAACCTTTTTAATGAAGAACTCCAAATACAAATCATTATAAATCAGTTAATGAAGAGTGACAAGCATCGACTTTATCGGCTAATTCATATTCAATAAATGTTCTGAAATTTATCTTAGTTCCCTACATAATGTGTATTTTCATTCAAAAATATGTCCTCTACCAAAAATAGAATTTTATCACCAAAAATTGTATTTATAATGAATAAGAATAGCCGATTTTTTTTCGCATCACAGATACATATTTCCGTGATGTAGTTTACAAGAAAAATATTGTGTATGAACGCAGTAATAAAATTGAAATTTGAATGAAGCTCGTCCAGAATATGGACATTGTTATTCTTAAATTTCAATTCTTTCTTCCTTATACAATAAATTCATAATAATCTACTAAGTTTCTCAAATAAGTGCAGGATTGCCTCCCATTTACCTCGATCCATGTCAGCTATTATCCTACATTACCGAAAATTTTTCTTTTATTAGAGGTTCACTTTTGAAAAACTGCTGTGCCAAGTAATTGAGCAACATATTGCGGTGCCAGCTTCATTTTGCATCGCATTTCATTAAAGCTCCTTGTCATGTGTAGCTGACGTTCAAGTGGCATTCAAAATTCATGAACGGCTGAAAGCCCCCCCTCCCCCTAGTGTCCCCCCTCAACAAGCACTCGAAAATTGTTGAAAATGGGGAGAGTATTTCAGCTCAGTGATATTGGAAATTTGCATAAGAAACAAAGGATCTTAGGCTGTAGGAGCTTCATTATTGTCGAGCAAGATATGTCTGACAGATTTATTCCCATAAAGTTAAAGCATATGTGTCTGTATTGTGGGTTTTTCTTTTGCTATATTAATGCTCAGTATACCGAAAGATATTTAGACCGAATATTTAGAAGTGTATTACCGAATATTTAGAAGTGTTTTCAAATAAGCATATTCTCATAAAAAGTGCGTAGCCTCAGAAATTCTCTATTGGCAGACAGAATTGATTGTGGGAAGCACGTAAAACGGGCACTATGTATAAAGTTCTTATCTTTAGTTTCTGTTGATTAACTTGCATTCTTTCTCGGCAAACTTTCTCCTATATCTCAAACTAATGAAATTATAAATATAAATATACATCCACTAACAAATATTAAGTATCATTATACTGAATCCTTCAGTTGGAATTATCCATAATGGAATTCATATTTCATGTTGAAGTCACAATCACACGTCTTAATTATCAGCACAAATTGTATACGTTCATAAAAAAGTAACAGTGAACTGGATTACTATTAAAATTCTAGTGTTGAATATCTTAACTGTAACCTCTGGAGATGAAAAAAAATATGTATCGAAAACATGCATGTATCACTTTTCAGTATCAAAAGTAAATTATTATAGTAAATGTAAATAAATGCTCTTGGCCGCCCTACTTTCAACAGTCAGAACGACAAGTGATATCAAAGGCAAATACATTTCAGAAATTACATGTAGTATCGTTGTTAATTAATTTGAAGTAAGCAAAGTGGTGTATGACGACATAAGTGGTTTCCAATCATTGGCTTTACATATTCAATCGGTGATAAATGCGCATACAGCTCAGGCCATTTTAACATAGTAATATGTTCGTCTAATAATGAAACTTGTGTACCATGTGTGGTAACACTCTGTCCTGATGAAACGCAAAATTAGTTAAAAGGAAGTGCAAGAAAAGAAAATGCGACGGAAAATTTCAAAGATATAAAGCTGCTTACTAAATGAATAAATAACATATACTAAAACGGATTGGAGTAGGAAAGGGAAATCCAATAACACTCTACGTAAGAACACATACAGCAATACTAATATAAGCACGCAAAAACTGAATCCGTCTCCACAGTTTCTGCAAACTTTAATCTGACCACCATAGTATTGCAGACATATTCTTGACATTGTCATGAAATTTACAGTAAATGACCAAATTTTGAGGGAATTTTAAGAGCATTTAAATTAGTTCTCCTAAAGTTTTTCACTTAAGTTTTTCTGTTGGTATAGTTATTGTTTTTATAATTTTCAACGATGCAACATCGTCTACGTATTAGGTGTGCGATTCACGTGGGAGCTTATTCCCATAGAGAACATCTGGGAGCTCATCATGTAGGCGATCGCCACCGAGATCTGATCGCCACCACTAACCAGCAATTGATTGAAACTCAAATCAAAGAATTGCATCGTTATACCAAAATCCAACAGTATAAAAAAATGTGAAGTGATCGTGTCCCGAATAAAGGCTGTAGATGTTTATAAAAAGAGTGGCACTATCAAATGCTAAGATTATTTTCATATGGTTTTCATTGTATGTATTTATTACTCTTACACAAAAATGCAGTCTTCTTAGCATGCTGCTTTTATGATATAAATAGAATACTCTCATGAATAAAAAATATCTATAAAATCTAAAACCAGCTCAGAAAACTAACTTGAAAATACAAAAGTATGAATACTATATATGACAATTTCTGCTATTCAGTACACTATTACAAAATGTAAACGTTTTAGAAAACATATTCTTTTCTACCTTGGCATTTAGTTTGGAAGGGGAACTGTAATCACCCATGATGTGCGACAAATGTGCATGCGCTGAAATCTTATTGGTTCACATAATTCATGGTGTCTTGCACATATTGCAAACTTCATTCTATGTGCATACTTCTCACATGGTGTTATATTTTAAACTTTAAATGTTTACAGTAAGAAAAAAAAATGTTTCTATTACACCATGAGATTTTTTCACGTGTTTAGTCTATTCAAAGTTCCAGCTAAAATATAGAACAGTAACATAATTTTATAAATAGGTCACTTAATCATCACTTTTATGAAAAATGTGTACCATAACTGCTATTGCATTTAGGCTTTATTTATCGATGAAATATATTTTACGCCCTATGTAACTGGCAATTACTTAGGCTCATGTGTTTATAGAATCCGACTCATTTATTACACGTATGCATAATTACGGTCATTAGTCTACTTACAAATATATTATTACATATCAATACACAATTTGTAAGCTAAATCGATAATTTATGGTATAACGGATTACACAGTTTCCCATGTGGCCGATTAGAGGTATTATTCAAACCAGAGAATGGACATACAGCTAGTACACAACATTGAGTTTCATAAAATCTGAGAATTTATTAGCACGCATATGCTCCCATACATAAATATATGTACGTAAGTCTAAAAGGACAAATGAAATTTATATTTATTATTGTTTTACGAATTGATCGGAAAATACAAATAAATACATGCTTTAAAAAAGCATGGCTTTATTGTTATAAACATATACATTAGGGTAGCTACAAATTTTGAATTTCAATACGGACTAATCTTAAAGCAACGTAAATTCTTGCATTTCTGTGTTCATGGTAATTTTCCTCATCTAAAAATTTAAAATTACGTAACTTCATTAGTCATGAAAAACTCGAAAATTTTCAGGAAAAATAAGCAATAGCATTTCAATTTTTTTTCATTTAATTGCTCTTCAATGCTTCAATTCTTGTAAAACCACAAATAATAACTTGGATGGCTATAAAAAAAAGTAACTTTCAGTGAAAAAGGAAAAAAAAAATGGACGAATTTTAAGGAATTAAGGAAAATAGTTGAAATTATTGTCAATATTGACGAACAATCCTGTTTTGAGCTCAAAGGCATGTACAATAGATTCGCGCTACTTATATTTTTTTAACTACATACAGCTAGTCAAAAGCTAAATGTAATTTATTTTTTCTATTTCTAAATATGACTATCATGGTGTTGCTATACTTTTGAAAAAAAAAGTTTCAAAAAAGAAAGAACCGAGTAATACAGTTCGTTGATATTTTGACTTTAGTTTCTGCAAGCGAATGGGTATGAAATTTAAGATAACATCCTAACTAGATTCGATTGAAAAATAACATTATTAACCACCGTATCGCGCACCCAAAATGTTTTACCTATTGACTCAGTATCACATACATTTTTACATGTTTCTTTAAAATTTCGGAAGCTTAAACTACGAAACTCCTCGAAAATAAAACACAATGAACAAATCTAGCTTCATCTTGACTCTAAAATGCCATAATCAGGAAAAATGAATTACTTTTTAAACAAATGTACGGATAATTTTATTATTTACATTGAAATTCTATATTCCATAAAGCATATTTTAAAAGTAATCGATTTACATGTCAAAATGATTTTACTTACTGCAGCGATTTTAAGAGTATTTACTCAAGTTTGACTACTTAGCATTAAAGATTCAACAAATGTGTCAGCGATTTTCTCTACTTGGAAAAATGTCCCAGCTTAAAGTTACATCCCTCTATTAGTCTCGCAAATTTAAAGGTTTCAGATAGCACTTAAATCATCCTCGTTTAAAACACAGTAGTTTTATTTTATCCTCAACAATGCGTATCACTTAGAATGAATTTTTACGAAACAGCAACTGCCTTGTTTTAATTTAGAATGTCTTTTAATTTGGAGAGCACTTAAAAGAAGGGTTACTATAAATGTCACGCTTCAAGCTCATTAAAATATTTTGAGCACGCCAGTTGTTTATTTTTAAGTTGGGGCTGATTAAAACGCTTTTACTTCAGGGTCCGTTTATGAACATATTGGGTAAATTCAAAATTAAATTAGGCTTCTTCGGTGGATGGTCGATAGAATGAACTGGATATCTACAACGAAAAATTTCATTGTATATGAGTTGTGCTATTTGTCTTGTAACCGAATTTCTTGAAAACTTTTTTCGCATCATTGAGTAAACTCCTTTCATTAGCTTCAATGTGTTGGCATCCGATTCATGGGTAAATACTTTTATGGCTCTGTTTGCTAATTTAAAATTAAAAAGTGAGCTTTCTTATTTTATAAAATAAGTTTGCAAAGTATGCTAGTAAAGATGATCATGAATAAAATGGCTGTAAGACAGTTGTCTTACAGGGCTATCACACTGAGAAAAATCCGACCAACTTTCCTTGCAAATCAAGTTTCCGGCCGATTTTCTCCGCCGTTACCTTGACGACCTCGAACTCCACTTTTTCCTTTCCGAAGGAAAAAATCGGAGTCGGACGAAATAAGCAATTTCGAGCAATGGCGACTACTACTATGTGTACTTGTATAAGCTTGTATGTATAAGCTACTATGTATAAGCTTGGCTCAATGTCAGAATCATGTGTAAATAAAATTATGGCCGTTCAAGTGGACTTTGGAATGAGAGATTGCTGCCCATCCGATGCTGCCGAAATTGCTGCCGATCCGATGTAAATATACCAACGCACGATAAGTAAAATAAGAAGCTGCACGCCAAATCAGCGATGCGATGACTATTGGGCGTCGGAGAGAGTTTGTTTACTTTTGCAACCCTTAAAGATAACCACGCCTTCAAATCCGTCGGAAAAGTTGGTCCAGCGCGAAGCTGCTCGGATTTTCCCTTTAGTGTGATAAGGCCATTAGTAGACTAAGCCTTAAAAGCGCAGATGCTCAAAAAAGAGTCCCTGTGACGTCAACTCTACTGTGACTGCATTGCGTAGTTGCATTTTGGTAACAGGGGACAGTCGTGTTATCAGGTACTTATTTATTTGGTATGTAAAAGGTACTGGTCAGATTAAAAAAAACACTTATTGTTACATTGTGAGTATGAGAAAACTGGTTAGCCAACAAAGCTACATCTGACCTAGATAGAAATCATGAAAATGTAACAGTAATGTTCTAGCGCAACGCGAAAATCATCGTACAGTGAACATGTTAAAAGAGAGATCTTTCCTGCTCTTTACATGTGATGGAAATCACATATGCCATTCTAAAAATTTCAATTAGATCTATACCGGCGCTTGTGATTTTTGATTTTTTTTTCAGCATTTTAACTCCCTGTCCCTCTTTATTCGTCTTAAACTACAGTTTAATATATGCTTACTTTGACATTAGCAGCAGCATACTAAATCTTTGGTATTCACTTTTCGACTTCTCGACTTACAGTCCAGTTAGAGCACGTTTCCAGTGGCGGTAAGAAAGTGTATTTACAATTTTATAGACGCTAAAGACTTGTGCACACAAAGCGACAATGTCGAGGAAGTTTGAATTTCTTCACAGATTTTTTGTTGCTAGGTAGTTAAAAATACCATTTAACTGTCCGTAGTAGCATATAATACATCAAAATACATGTATCCTAGTGTATGAAATTATTGAATTTTTATTTTATACAGCAAAAATCTGAAATGGCATTTTAAAAATTATACTCTTAGTACTTAAAGGCGAAAACCCTTAAAATTTTTAAGTTGCTGTGAGAAAATTTTGTTTCGCCGCCATCATAGTGGGTGAATACTTCGTAAAAAAACATCAAACATAAGGATTTGACACTGAGCCTTCATTGACATTTCATTAAAGTAAAAAATGGGAGATTATTAATTAAAAGTAATTTAAGCTGCTTAAATTACAAGTTATCTTTTAATTATATTTTATGATAGAGAATAATAACACTGATCGCCAATGTTTACTTTAATCCGCTGTATTGTATAAAACACATTTATTTCGCAGTATTTCCTAAAACATTGAAGGGTGTTATAAATGTATTTTTGAAATTTAAATACCTCAGTTATTAAGCTGCTGCATTGGAATATATTTTGAAGCAGAAATATGAAAATTAATTCTTTAGCTTGAAAAGATCGGCATGTGCTTATTATCTAAATTGACCGTAGTACAAAAACTGAAAACTAAATAAATAACAAATAATTAAAACTCAAAACGTTGTTTTTTGAGCATTTTGAACACCGTATTGTAAAACTTTTTGAATTCTACATTAAATACAATTTGAAACAAATTATGTAATGATTTAATTTCGAAATTTCTATAATAGAATATCATTTCGTAGAAACACATTCTGAAAACGTGCATTATAACTCAATTATTATTTTTTTTTTACTGTCACACAGTCCTTAAGAATTTGAAAACATATCCGGAGAGTAACTTTTCAACCTTAGATAACGAGGTCCTTCAAAACTTCAACCATACTTTGAGAAATATATCTTATCCTTTTTAGAAAATTAAAGAAAAAGAATTAGAAAAAACACTTTGTAACTTAGTTAATTTATGAAACCCTTTATCCGTTAAGCGAGGTTCTAAGAAAGCAGAAAAAACTTTCATAAATGAAACAATTAGGAATTTTATCATAGTCAATATATCTTCACATAAGTTTCTTCCCTTTTTTTCTAACTGTACATCTGCATTTTTTCGCTTCTTTAATCTGATTTATGAATTAATGTAGAATGCAAGTACTAAGAAAAATTAAGCTAGCGTGACAGTTGTAAAAAAAAAGTTATGAAACAAACATCAACGCTATATCAAATGTGTATGGAATCTTAAAAGTGGATGTTAGCGAGTTCATTTATTTAGTGGAGTCATTAATTTACTTAATGAAGATGTAATATTGCGTCGTTTTCAAGTATGTTCTTCTTTTTCAGAGCTTTTCTGGCTTTTCTAATTAACATTGTTATTTTTAACTCTTTGTACTCCGAGTGCGAACATAGAAAACAGATGCGTATATCTGAATAATGATGTGGATCCATAAAATCCACCAGCAACAATTTCACACTATGAATATTCTACTATATGATAAAATTTATGAACCTTTTTAAATGGTTACAATTAGTGCGATTTTCACAGGTTTTATAATCAAGATAAAGTGTTTCATAAAGTTTCATATGCATATTTTCTTGCAACTAAACTAGAAGTATATTCAATTGAAATGGATAGTTTGAATACTCTCTACTCCCAGTGGTGAAACTTTTAATTTTTAATTTTAACTATTTTCCAAACTTTATTTTAATACTTATATTTAACTAACATGCTAAATGATTCAAGAGCAAATTATACTTATTTTATTCTTTTAGCTAGCAGAATACCCCTCTACAAAATATGTCAGTAAATGTAATAAGAATTTAGATTCTTAGGTTTAAACGAGCATACTCACAATAAGCTTTGTGATATCCAAAAGGTGCAGTTTTTAGCTAAGCGTGCATACAATAATTACTGGTAAAACTTATACTTTCTTCAGTCTAATTAAACTGATTATGTTAGTAAACTAAATCTTTTTCGAAGTACATGCCATCTTTTTCCAGCAATATCAGTCCGTATCTTTCAATTTTTAGAGCCTCTGTAACTATAATCCATAAATTCAAGTAAATAAAACAATTGGAGAGTTATCCCTATCATGCGTGTAATCTGTAGAATGATTCCTTGATTCGTAAGTTTAGCCATTTTACTATTAAATACTGTTCTATGGTACGATGCAGCTTTTAGGGCTTTTATTATAGAATATTGATTTCATATTTTTATATAGTATTTATTAATTTTGATGCATTCACAACCTTGCCATAATTAGGCAATAATCCTCTTTAATAAAATTGTTGCAAGCCAAAATACAGCTGCAATTTGCGCGTTTTGTCTTAGCAATTTGATATCTTTTTAATGCATCTTCATATCGTATATACTTTGAGTAATAGCTATTGCGAATTGAGTTCATTCCATGCGTAATCGTATTCTCATTAAAATCTCATCTCCTCATTCTTGGTTTGGATACGATTTTGTGTTCATTGTATATTTGGACTACGAAACTGCTGTAGAATGATTCCTTCATTCGTAAGTTTAGCTATTTTACTACTACTACACACACACACACACATATATATATATATATAGTTTTCAAAATCCACCGTGGTTTCACATATACTTTTTTAGGGAAAAATAATATTGGTTCAAGTAAATTACTGTGGCTTCATACTTTGTACTTAACAGGAATATAAATTTTGATCAATAAGACTTCTTATTTCATATTTTTTTTTAAAATAAAGTCAGTTTTGGCCCTATTAACTGTTCATCATCGTACTCCGTTCCATCGTACAACCGTTCTTCAAAGTTTTTTTTTCCAATGGCCGGCCACTGCCTTGGAAGGCTTTGGTCACAAAAGGCTTGGTCACAACGAGCCGGAATTGTTGGCCACTTCATTATGGGGGCACCCAGTAGGTGGACCAACGTCACCCCTATGAAGGAACGGACAAATGACAAGCACGCCCAGTCTGGGATAGAACCCCAACCGCCGGGAGTTGAACCCGAAATCGTAGTACGGTGATTTACCCACCATACAATCCGGTCGCCCCGTTCTTCAAAGTACACCTTATTTTTTCTTCTATCTATTAAGGAAACACAATGGCCAAACTGAATTATTTTTAATGAATCGCAGGTAACTTTTTCCATATATGTTAATGTCGTTGTTGGAATAAGGCAATATTTTGAATCGTGTACATGCTACAAATGTGTAAGAAGAAAAAAAAAAGTAAGCGGAATTTCTGAATAAAAATTTATCAAGCAGTAGATGATGTCTCTAAAATTGCATTCAAACTCTAATTTTCAAAATGAATTTGGCTTTGCTGTTGACAGCAATTAATTGAGTGTTTCTAAATGAAAGAAATTAGACAACAATTCTACTGTTATTAACGGTTATGTTAAATGGCGCGTGAGAACAACGATTACGACTCTGCCCCCAGTAGCAACAGGTGATTGGCATTTACTTGGGCGATGAATGGACTGCATGGTATTTCATTGTTCACTTAAATGCAATGCATTCATCTAAAAAGCACCACATGTTTGTGCTTGGTGCTCAAAATAAAAACACACAAAATATCAGAGTAAACTCCACAAGCTGTTAGCTTTAACATTAGCACGGGGAATAAAAGAAATGCATGATTAAGTTTAAATAAAATTTATACAAGTGATACTTACAATGTGTACTAAAATTTATTTTAGACAACTTCGTAATTGCTTCCCATTTGATGCAGTGCTAACAAACCATTCGTTCTAAGAAATCTTGTGTCCGATGTATGGAACCCTATTTCCGGATAGGACTTGCGTGTTAACACATTCATTCCTTCATAGGGGGTAACGTTGGCCACCTACTGGTTGTCCCATCATAAAATGGCCATTAATTCGTCCTTAGTTGTGGCGAAAGTCTGAGCGATGACCGGTAGTTGCTGCCTTTTAGAAAAAAAAATAATATTTTAACAATTTAAGCTAAAGCACAACTTGTGCAGAGGTAATACAAAAGCAATAAAATTGCAGAAGATATGCATTCAAAGCAATGTTACCTTGAATTACAAGACTTCATCAAGAAAAGAGGTTTTGTGATAACATTTCCTTTCTGTAAAACATTCCCCATTTTCAAAAAGGTCAATGAAAAGAAGCTTCTTCTCTTTATTCTTCAAACACAAGGACGAAAAAAATCTAGAATCTAGTACTGCAGCGATGTATTTTGGTGAAATGTATCAGGTCTAAGCTTTACACCTGAACTGAAATAATTTTGTTTGAAATTCTTATACCTAATCTCTACTTACAACCTACATGGTAGGTCTGATCCAGTCTATCACAGATTACTGAAAATTTACTTTAGCACAATTGTTCAAATTTCATCGAATATTCTAACTTAGAAAATATTAACAATTTGAATTCATTTTCCAGGACAATAATTTTGTATCGAACTGTGTTATACTTTCAGCAATGGTGAAACGCTCTTGTACATAAAAGCTCCTGACTCATTCAAGAAGCCTCAGCTTTTATTCAGCTTGATGTTTACTTAAATAAATCACTCCAGGCTATTCATTCATTCACTGTCACAATAGCTCGAAGCTAGTCATTAAATCCGGGAAACGACCTTTCTTGATTGTTAGAGATAATAGATACGTTCAACTGTATATTCGAAGGTCGAGAATCTTTGGAAGCACACTATTTTAATTAGGTCAACTGACAAATGAGTGAACATGCGAATTTTTAAAAATGTATGTAGAATTTATTTTTTTTCGTCGGACTCAAGTTTTAAATCTTTTAAAAACACTTTCAGAATAAAAAAGGAACTAATTAGATTTTAAAAATATCCAAGTCTTCAAGAACTGGTATTTAAGTTGGATACTACAACATGCGTAATGTCATAATAATTTTGTATAATGAGCTTTTAAACGCATTTATGTGTCTCATTCACCTAAATAAAGAAAACATGTTACAAAATAACAAGGAAAAAAATAAAATACGAGTTCATCCAATTTTGCAATTTTCCCCCGTCATTTACCGAATACGATATTTTTCTCATAATGTTAAAACTATTTCATTAGAAATACAGTTTAGAAAAATTTTAATATTTAATATTATCACATTCATGTTAAACAAAACATGTAAATAAGCTGTAAAAATATTTTACATAATTATTTCTCATTTCCTATTTAAACATATTTTCATATACCCCACATTTTATTATTATCTGCACATAATCAGATTTTCTGAAAGGTATACCAATATTTGTCATTCTGTTTTATATCACTTATTTGTTTTATTAATTTCTACTTTTCTGAACTAATTTTTCTTGTAATTTCAATTAATCATTTTTGTTACAATTAGTAACATTTAAATACTTCATTCTGAAGAACTCTATTTATATGGTCTATATACGAAATTGGGTCACATTTGATTTTAAAATGTATTTACTTATACACTGAAGTGCCACTGAACTAAGAATACCAAGAGTCTACCCCTGATAGCGTATGCCTCATGAAGAGTCATAGTTTGCGAAAGTGTTTCGCAGGAATGGCTTGAAAAACATTCATTAGTGTTGTCTATAATGTCCCAAGGGTAGCTCGTGTAGTGTGATGTGCTTTCGCACTTTCCTCCAACGGATCTAAAAAGTCCTGAATTGGGTTTATGTTTGGGCTTCTGTGTAGCCAATTCATGACAAAGGAATCATAGGAACGCTCATCCAACCGGACAGTAGCAAACCTGGTCCTCTGAGATGTGCTGTTTTCTTGCTGGAATATTCCATTTCCATGTAGATGATAGTACAACTTAAAGGGATGGAAGCAGGGATGGCCCTATGATACATGGCTGCCTCTGCAAATATAAAAAATGACGCCCCTTTTTAATGCTCCGGATCAATATTTTCTCGGTTTTTGAGTTCGAAATGGCGCCCTGATGCGATGCTTACCTTTCTTACTGCGTAGGGTTGTCCCTGGATGGAGGTGGTCGTGCAGCAACTCTACATACTGAATCGCATTGAGTGAGGCTGTTACGTGTAATGAAGATACCAAAATCTACCAAGAAAAATCATCCCAAACCATAATTAAGCCATCATGACCTTTGTACAATGTCAACCTAACAGGCATGATCCATGACTTCATCAGTCCGACAGGATATCCTCTGCCTTCCAGAACAGTGACGTAGTTGGAATCGGAACTCATTGCTACATGCTACTCGTTTTGAGTCCTCTAGTCTATTCTCTGTGTTATTTTGCCCTGCAATATATACGCAGCACGATGGCGTGCATTAAGCAATGGTACTCTCTTAGATCTATGGTTCCCAATGATCATACAGTGAAGTACTATAATCATGCAATCATACAGTGAAGCGACCGTTGCACGGTTCGTTTTCTGACTGTACGAGTAGCTCCCTTATTTAGGTGGGCGCAATTTGAACTGATATTTGGCTTCTCTAGCTACCTACAATAAGGTTGAGCCATCTCACTTTACTCTTCTTTCAGGCTAATTCGTCTTTACAGTTTTCCTGATTGCTAGGTTTATTTTTCTGTCACCCGCGTATTCTTGATGAACTCTTGACACTTTCGATCTCAAAAATTCTAGTTCTCTGACGATTTCGGAAATGGAATAACCCATGGGTAGGTCACCTACGATTTGTCCGCAATCGAAGGTGACTAAATCAGATGTTTTACCCATAGTTGTAATTAAGCTGCTGAATAACAAAAACCACAGCACTAGCAATGTATGTAACAAAGAGTGTAGCTCTGAGAAAGTAAACACAATAAACAACTGCACAAATAGAAATTGTTAAACAAAGTAAAAACGATTTTTCTTTGCACAAAAACTTTATGGGTTAAAAATTATTGTACAGTTGCTAATGTTTGTACTTAAGAGTCCTCGCAAACTATATTAGTTATGGAGCTCGAAAATATGTTGTTACTTCAAAACTATTAAGCATGTTAGTACATACAGTCTTATCGTATGAGCATACAGTCTAAGTGTTGCAACTTTCCAGAAGGCATATGATTATCAGATTTTTTTTTTAGACTTGTGCGTCTTAGATTTTTTTTATTCATTTTAGAAGACTTAAATATTGAAAACACATTTCTTTCTATGTACTGTTCTTCAGTATTTACACTAATTACAACTACATATCTACACTTTAAAAAGTTTTCCTTATTTTGAAATCAATTTCATATAAATAAAGTACACTTGCATGCAATTCTTTAAAACTGGAGAAGATAACAGTAGAACATTTACAGAATAAAACGTTGACGAAAAAATTCTGCAATATCCAATCAAACGCGAAAAATTCACCAATTCAGTTGTTATAGACAAAACTTTCCAAATCACATGTATAAAAGACAGCACTAAGCAAAGTATTAAAATAATCGTCAACCCTTTACTTCGCAGTTTTGCACATGTGAAAAGCTGTATATCCATACAACCTATGGAAAATGTATTTGAGTGCAAGGCATTATTGTCCTTTATAAGAAACAAATTATGTAGTATCTAGTAAAAGTTTAATACTTATTTTGATCTGCATGGTTTTTTAATTAATCAATTAATCACAAAATTAGTATAGGAAATTTCTCTCATACTCAAATGCGTCATTTGAGTAGATGCACCAGTATCAATGTTTCAAAGAAAGTGCAAGCATTAAAGGATTATAGACGGATTTTTTTTCTTTCAAGTTCTGGTTAGTGCAGATTTATCAAACCCTTAATAACAGACCACTAAATATTAGGCAGCTTCTCCAGAGCTACTTTTAGACATAATTCTATGTTACACTATTTATATTTTAAGAGAAGACCCAATCCTTTCATGCATCAGAGCACCTCAATTCATTCAAGTAACTCCGCCTTTTATTCCATGCAATGTTTACTTGAATAAATAACTCCCTGGCTATTCATTCATTCGCAGTCACAATAGCTTGAAGCTAGTCATTAGAATGGTGAATCGACCTGACTCGATTGTAAAAGAGAATGGGTGCGTTCAGCTGCACACTCGAGAGTTAAGAAATTTTAGAAGCACCCTCTTTTATAATCCGGTCGCAGGCAAATAGGCGGATGAATTATTTAGAAGAAAAGTAGGCTTAATGTGGTATTTAAGACGTCTTTTGTTTTAAAATAAAAAGGTATAAGGGATACACTTTTTTAATCAAAATTTATTTATGCTGAACATAATGTAAGTCACGTGCCTTTATAGGACGTCTTCTCACAGCAATGAACACATACTCGACTCACCTATGTATGTAAATATATGTAAAGCAGAATTCGTATACCATTTATTATTTGTTTCTTACTGTCGTGAGTATATTTTAGAAATAATGTTTCTAAATCGTCTGACATCATAGAGTTTGAAAATTTGAAAAAATGGCTTAAAAAGTGTACGAACAATCTCACTTTTTTCGAAAAAATGAAAATCTTGATTATTATCTTCGTCTCCAACACTACGGGTACAATTGCTTTGAAGTTTTATAAATATATACTAAAATTAAAAATAAACAAATGAATCAACATAAATTCTTTACATTTCCGAACATTTTTCATTCGTGCTCCCGAATTTTTGTGATTTTTTGCAGTTTGAAACACCGAGAGAAAGCATTCTACGTGTATTTGAAACAAAAGTTTCGAAAATTTTCAAAGATAGCCAGAAATCTATTGAGAGAGATGTTTAAAAATCTGATAATCAACACAACGTTAAGCTATTTTTCGCGATTTTCTACATGCGAAGTGTATTATAGCCAATAACTTCAGTCGTTTAAAAAACTGAAAGGTATGCCAGAACAGATAGACATACAAAATTTTCCCACTTTAAAATCTAAAGCGATATCTGTTTCTCGATTTCTTTTTTAATTGTAACTGAAAATAAAAAAGGCCCTGGAGTCATTTCTATAATAATTCTTAAATTGCGTGAGTACTGCCGAATGCTTTGATCTTGGAGCTTTAACCAATGTTCCTTGTATGCAGCGTAGGAGGGGGAGGTTCACAAGTACGGTCATATCAGTGTTACTTTTTCTTTTAGATATGAGTCAAATTTTACGAAGCTTTAAATATAAGCTTTTCATTTAACCCTTTAACGCGCAGTTAAAAAAAGAGTTTGATGTTCCCGCTCTGGGAACACCAAACTCTGACGTTTCGACTGTTGCCGAAGTATAGATTTGATCTCTATAAAAATAGTTACGGGTGACATAGCTCCACGAGAATCTTTTACTTTTTAGCACGTCATTTTCCGCAAAAAAATTGTCACGATTATTTTTAACAGTCACCGACATTTGAAAAATGGATGCGAGAACAGCTGGATAGATTGTCCAATGCTGAAAAAAGGGCCGCCGTTGCCATCGCTTGACTTAACTACCAGCAAAATGGCGGACGATCGAAACGTTTATCGCGTGCCATAGATCTACAGACCCTTTTTTGACGCAGCTGGCTGTGCCTGCCCTTTTTTCAGCATTGGGAAAGGGCTGCGCCTCAAAGGGTTAAGCATTTCTTTCACACACATTTTTTAAGCAATGCTTTACTAAACTCAAAAATATAACTATGTTAAAAAAAATTAAATTTTAAAATATGACATATTTAAAAAAACAAAAATATATTTGTTTACGTATTATAAAATTGAGGAAGAATGAAATGATATTTTAAAAACACTGTAAAATATTTTATAGGAACATTAATGGAAGTAAATTTCAAAAATGCAAGCTAAATTTTAAGCATACCTTATAAGATTAGCTGTAAACAAAAAAGAAGGAATTGTATAGAGTTTTGCATACATCTCAGACACAATAAATGCCTCAGATGAAATGGACTTTATAAAATACTCAAGCATGTAAGCAACAAATATTTGACCTCTTCTTGTATTCCAGTCAAAACGAAACATTCCACCTATATCATTTAAAATACAGTAGGCAGAAAATAATGAAGCAATCTGAAGTATTTCATTTTCTCAATAATCGGGAAAAGGCGTATCGGCGATTTTAATGAATGTCAAGTAATTCGGTAGAACAAATGAATAAAGGCTTTTCTCGGTTCAATAAGACAAAACAAAGGATTTTAGAAGGATCTAAAACAGAGCGTCTTATTTTCAATTGAATAAATAAATTACTGACAGAAAGTATTTCTGTCTTGAGCTTATAGGGAATCATTCGCCTTTAAATATAATTAGTTGTAAAATTTTTCCTTCTTTCTAGACTGACAAGAAAGTTTCCATGAGTGCACTGCTCTTGCGCTATCAATGTTACATACTTTATAAATTTCAAATATGCAATTAAGTTTATAAGAGGGGTTCTGGTTCTACCTGTGAAGGTAGGTAAAGACTTGCTTAAAATGTGTCACGAAATTTATCATTTTATGCTTGATAAATATATTCATAGCCGCAAGCTGACATTAAAGAAAATAAAATTAGCAATACTTTGAGATTTTAAATTTGCACTATAGTGGGATGTATTATAATTGCATCATAATCCCCGAGTTATCTCTATTTATTTATTTTTTGGGGTTTCATTGTTTTGAAAAATGTATCATTATCCATGCGTAGGGCACCATTTGTTCTTCTTGTTTCATTACAGTATTTTGAATAAATCAAAGGAAATATATGTATATAATTTTTTTCCATTTATTTTTTTGCTGTTGATAAAGATGGAAAAAAAGAATTGTCAGTTTTACTAGAGATTTCCAAAAGTAACATGACATGGTTTCGGTATTCAAAAATGGAGATTTTTTTCTCATTGAAAGAAATCCCCTTGCTTCTATTGCATTATCTTCAATATTCACTATTTTATGTTGGCTTGTTTTGGTTGTAAGCATCTTTTAAATAAGGTCTTTCAATTGTATACACCTTGCTTTTAAGAGGACGTTAAATTCGTGACACTCATAGAAATATTTCATCGAAACTTTTACTTACCCAAATAGGTACAGTGGGATTGATATTGTCGATATATAGTTTATGCTCTTATTTATACACGAATACAGTACAGAAACTAGCAAAAAATTACTTAAACTTCAACTATATAACTTATAACCAAGTACTATTAGTCTTTAGTTTCAACTACGAAACTATTTAAAATCGTACCATTTTATTGGCATCCAATAACACAACAAAGTTTCTTAAAATACACGACTCATATTACTTTCAAAGATGATAGACAAACTCAAAATAACAACAAACACTCAAAATAACTTGTGATTAAAAGATAAAAGAATTAAAACTTTTTTTAAATGACGCACATAAAATTTACTTCACTGCTACTGATGAAGATCGAAATTTTTTCGATCGAAAACAAGTATTTAGCTTAATAAGTAAACTTTGTGCATGTTATTTTACAAAGTATTAATCATTTGAAGACCTCATAATCTATAATTTAATTAATTTGTCCAGTTAAGTGCACTATTGGAGTACAATGACACAGATTTTCTATTAACTATAACTTACTACAGACGTTGGTAACCATTGATTAATTGCTCATAAATGATCAATTTATAGCTTAGCCCAATGTCATATTGAAAAAAAAAACTTGAAAAGCAAAGATTCATTCTGTACTGAATGAAACATAAGTTCGGTTCTACTTGAGTGTTAACGAATTTCACAACTAGATCGAAAATACATTTGCTTTATTCGTTGCATAGAAATTGCATAAATATTTTACTAGTACGGTAAATCTTTTTGATATTTCCCTGGTGATCTAAAATTTTATTAGAGAAATAAATGAAATTAGTATAATTACTTATATAACTTCAATACAAAACAGAAGCTTAATTATAAATATATAAAGTTATTTAATATGCTTTTAATAAATCAAAGTAGTATTAACCCATATAAGCTTAATTTCAGTTTCTAAAATTCCTTTGATTTGATGTCACAGCATTTTTCCTTTCCAGACTTCAGAAGGTTGAAATGAAGACTATCAATATTTAGGAAGGAAAACTTTACTGAGTATTCTATTCAAAGACAAATTCGTAATCGGTTTTCAAATACTTTTTTGCTCTTTTTCGTAGTACATAAGCCTTCGAATTTGAATTTATTTTCTCCCCAAAAGATATCAGACGTGCAATTAATGTACACGTACGTTGATGAGTCTGGGTCAGAAATATTTCGATCGTTTTTTTACGAAATAAAAATTTCAGATTCAAATTCCTATGAAGCTGAACAATGAATAACATATTCTGAATTTGTTTTCAGTAAATAGGATTTTAAAATTACTGTATAAATCAAATGTTTACAATTTAGTGTAGTTTAAATAGTAATTGGTGTTACAGTGGTATTTGGTTACTTGACAAAATTCGATGTTTTAGACGATGTTGAGACTTCTTAAACTAAAAAATTATGGAAATTTCACTGGTTTAAGAAGTACACTGTAAATTAGTTGGAAACTTGGGCAAATGACACTTTTGTTTTTGTTTATAAAGTATTTTAAGAGAAATTTACTTTTATTTTAATTCTTGCGACATTCGATAAGATATGGGATCATCGTGTGCTCTTACATTAAATGCGCCACGAAATTTTATCAGATATTTATAATATGTAATACGCTAACATATGCGGTACCAAAATCGACGATATTTTCAGGTTGCGAACGGAAATAGCAAGATGTAAACATAAGTACAATAAGAATAACGCATGTGGAAAAATCCAAATTAACAGTTCAGTGACATCAAATGAAGCACGTATATCTACTTATAAAATACGCTAACGTACGCGGTTCCAAAATCCATGATATTTCCACGCTGCGAACGGCAACAGCTTGAAGTAAACATAAGTGCAATAACAGTAAAGCATGTGCAAAAACCCAAATTAACAGTTCAATTATGCCAAATGGAGCTAGCATATGTCACGCAGTAGCTAGATTACAAAATAACAATAATGAATACACAAAAATGCAAGATCTTTCAGACATTTTCACAGCTTTAAAATATTGGATTTACAATACTTGGCGCATTCACCGCCCATCTAAAAAAAGTCACTAGCAGTGGGCTAAAGCACATTTTAGTTATTTGCTGTTTCAACATCGGCTTTTATGGTGACACCCAAAATGTGTAGCAACCCTAAACCAAATAATTTTAATGAAAAATACTGTTAAAAAAAAGAAACATGATTTTCATTGAACTGAGTACAGAAATTTAGTCAACACTGCACTGGGTACAAAGAGCAGTCAGGTAGGAAGCTGTGAAGCTGGCCGAGAAACTTCTTGGCTAGTTTATAATAATTATTTTATATTTTAATTTTTTAAATATTTTTATTTTTTTGGTTAGTAAAAATACGAGCAGTTTGGAAATACCCCTACACAGTAACGATAAAAATCAGCGAATACTCATAGTCTTGAATATTTTTGAGACTCAGGATTCGAATATAATACCCATTTCAAAATATTGATAATTACTTTTAGAAAGTACGTTTACTTTTTAAACATTATACCAAACATTAGAAAACTGCTGATTATAATTTTTACAAGATATTTCAATTTATGATTTATATCTGCAAACAACGAAAATTTTTTACCTGTTCGTTTTGACGAACATATTATTAATATATTAGGAAAATAATTTCTTGTTGTATCAAGTAGTGAACTATTTCAGTCTGAGTGATCACTAATTAAACCGCTTTCAACTCACTTCATTTCACAAATTAATTGTCATAAACTAAAATTTAAATGGGTAGCAAAAGACGTTACAGAAACTGAAGTGACATATGAATGATAAATTTATTCCTATATAACACAACATAAGGCGTATATTTTTCTTTAATGCAATTACCCTATAATGGATTTTTAAGAGTAATTCGTCTTGTAATTCTTTCATATTTTACCTTACGAAACATCTTATATAGTGAATTTTTCAGATGAACGACTGTTCTGCAAACTTTCGATGGTTTTAACAAGAGAATGTTCTTTAGCAAAAAGAATGTTCCATCATCGGTGGTACAGGATTGCACGGCAGGACAACGAGAAATTACTTGAATAATTAACATGCTAATGCGAATTCGATGATAAAGTAAAAAAGAATTTTATAATGATCAGAAAATTGTTTGTTTGGAAACAATTTCTAGTAATATATTAAATTTATATTAATAGATTGTTAGTAGAATTTATTATTATAAGAAAATTTGTTTATCATTTTAAAATATCTTGAAATAATCTGAACGCAATATCGAAATTTCAATTTATTACTTTCAGTGCACATAGGGTAATAATTTATAGCAGTCGTTTTAATAAACTTAGTTTTTAAATGTGAACCATCTAAATAGTAACATTTTGAAGGTTCGTTTCCTTGATTGTTTTGGATTATATATGAATAGCTACTTAGAATATGTCATTATATGTAATCTAAAATCAGTACATAATTAAATGGGCAAAGCTTTTTATAAGCATGAGCAAAGCATAATTCAAAAAGTAAAGTAATGCATAAGCATAAGCAATGCATAATTCAAAATGAAAAAGAATCTATCAGCATAAGCACTACACAGTGAGTAAGCTACACAGTGAGTAAGTGTGATGCAGTGAGTAAGTCACCCATAAGCATCACACAATGAATAAACGTAAGTACGGGATAAACATAATTATTGCATAATGCAAAAGCAAATTAAGCGAAAACAATTGAAATAATAAATAATTTTCTTATTTGAAAAAAAAATCACGCTAATACCTGCGGATATCTCCAAATACAAATGATCTCAAAAAATACATTTCAAGTTGAGGAAATGGTCAGCATATGTTAGTGCAGCAACTGATGAGCCATTCTATCCCATGTAGGGCAAAGGTTCGAACCCCGTCTTTTGTGTTGTTGTACGTAGGGGCTTTGATGGCCTCTCACTAGATGCCCTTTTATTAAAGGTCTTACTTTATGAGATCTCCCGGACAATTCTTGATGCATTAGTGCTGCTCCGTTGGAAAACAATGTTTATAAAGTTGATTGAATTTGTAGCCAAATTATTGTTTTTCGCCTCACCACCAGTCGATGAAGTATTTACTTTTGTTTACAAATAGTTAGCATGATATTCTTAAGTGTCATTTTTTATCCGTTTAAACAGCTATTCAGAAAAGGAATTGTATTTATGCATTTTTATCACTTAAAGCAGCATATGTTCTGTATTTGATGAATACTTGTAGATTTTACTGCAATTATTATTTGATTTATTTAAGCTGGAGAGTTTAGCCTGATTTACTTGAAAGGTTGATAAAAATCACTTTCTAAAATTTGTGTAATTAATAGTTTTTAAAAACCAACTGCCGTAATTAAAAAATCTGGAGTGATTCCACTCGACTTTCCGAACACTTACGATTAAGATCGTTTCCAAGCATTTAAATAAATTTTAATCGATGAATAATTCAAACATATATACCAAATTGAAACTCAATAGAATGCACCGTTTAAACGCTTGCTCACTTTCAAGAATTTCTCCCCGTATGCCATTATGCCATAATATAAAAGAAATTTTTGTTGTAGCCCTGTAGAAAAACTATAAGTCTTATACACACCAAAATCAATACCGGTCTTAGGATGGTGGTTTATAACATATATATTCAATTTGAGCTCAATCGAATCTACCGTTTAAACGCTAGCGCACTTTCAAGAATTCCCCCCCCCCAGAGGCCATAATGTAAAAGAAATCTTTGTCGTAGCCTTGTAGAAAAACTATAAGTCCTATACACACCAAAATCAATGCCGGTCTTGCGACGGTGGTTTATGACATATACATATAGGCAAACACACAACTTCCCGCAAAATGACGGCCGGTTACCCGTCGTGCTGGCGAAGTGCCGTATACCGGAAGCAAGGTAGATTGCCATCGTCTGGAAGTCACTGGAGTACCAGTGCCTGAAAAGTGCATATGCGCCGGTACATAACTAGTAACGGCGAACTGCCATGTGTCTATGACATGCACAAAAAAGTTAACGGCGTGGTACTGCTTAAAATGTACCGGGCCAGCACTATTTGGCAGTAATGGGCCTGTATATATTTCGTAGTGTTGGCATAAAATTTCGTTATTTTAATTAAATAATATTGTTTCACATTCATACGGTGTAGAAGTGTTAGGGGATATAAGTTCCGGGCACCCAAAGGCAGGGTCACTGCAAAGATTTTTTTTTTTTTTGAGGGGGGGGGGATGTAAGGGGAGAAGTTCATATTGTGCCTTCAAATATTTTAGTACTAAAAACTAAAATAATACAAACGAGTTCAGTATGCTATAAAAACGTTTACTACACAGACAGTGGAACCTCCACTCTGTATATGACAGTATATAACCCCCACTTTGTACAGAATTAGGAATTTTAATCTTAACATTTTTATAATTTATATTATTTTTTTACAATTTTGCTAAACTATACTGAAAAATATATTTGGAGACTTTTTTCTGCGTTAAGCCCCTTTTAAAAACTTCCGAATTAGGGTACAGAAATATGATAGAGAGTATTACACGAAGACCAGTCAGGGTTTTGCATGAGAGCTCAGCTCCTGTAGTCTTTTTTTCTTCAGAGAATTTTAGATTAAATTAAAAATTTTAACAGCCTACATAATTGCTTCTATTGACATTTTTTATTAAATTAAATATAACAGTGGTAAAACAAAAGATTACTTAATTTTTAAATATAAATTAGGTAATTAATGCTCAAATTTACTATAAAACGAATTAGAGCTCCTGCAGCTATTTTGTTAGAAATTCAGCAAGCAATGAACCAGTATTTACATATTATTTCTTTCAATCTGTTTCTCTCTTTGTGGTTTATGACCGCAGCTTTGCTAATTCTTATTCTGTACATTAAAAAGAATTTCTTTTGCAGCTGCTCTCTTTGGGCGAGGCTGTTAATTTTTGCTTTGTTTACTTATGTGTCCCAGAGATGTCATGATCGAGTTGTTCTTCACTGACACGTTTTGGTAACCCTTTTAAATTTCTGCGCCTAATTGTTTTTGTTTACTAAATTGAATACATTGATTTATTCTTAACCGTTGTGGTTGCGTTCGCCTATTTTTGTATATTGGCATATTTTTGTTCGCGCTGCGCTGCCAAGTTTGTAAGTAAGCCTTTTTGTTTCACTCCGTGAGAACATCATTTTAGCTCCAGTTCTTATTTTTGGAAGGTCGCATAAAATCGGCAGTCTTGATGTTTCATTTCGTTTTGCAAATCTTGAAACGTTGAGCGGGAAGCCAGTTATGAAATATGCTTTTTAGGATACAGTTTTTCCGGTTGTTGCAGACTTTCGAGAAGGTTATTGCTGACTAGTAAGATATCTCTATTAGGAGCAATAATAATTATAATAAGATTTCTTTCTGCCGTGATATCTTGCTGGTTATGGATAATGTATTTCAATTGGAAGTTTTACATTTAATTGGATTTTACAGTGGATTTCATTGGATTTTACATTTTTTAAACAGTCTGGAAAATATTACAGGTAAATTTTTACTTTTACTGTTTTTATGTACACACGGTAACCACCGGTGAATTTAGCAACTAATTTAAAGATTAGGCGACTTTTTCAACCAAAAAACGCATTTTCATTCTATTTTCAAGTTTTGGCCACTTGTACCATACTCCAGGCGACTCATTTGAAAATCTGGTGTTGTTTTTTATCAACTCCCTTTTTTTTAAAGCTGCTACTGAGCTTTCAGCAAAGATTCTAATCTGTTTTTTAATCATGCTATAAAAATAAATGTATTATATGTTCTGTTATATATATATGAAGTTTTTAAATTTATCATTTTATTCAATCCTTCTTAAATGAAGCATGTTTATTTCTTAACTACAAAATCATTCAAAAATGTTACTATTTTGGGAACTAAAATTGAGAAAATAGCTACTAAACTGGTGACTTTTTTTAAGTCGGTGATGTTACTAATGATACTTATTTTAGAGTATAAAAGTACTTTCCTCCATAAAATTTGAATCATGCAGTATACAACAGATATAGATACAGAAAATTTCTTTTCAGAATAGCTAAGATTTAAAAAATAATTTGATCTAAACAAAATGTACAATTAAGCAAAATGTTACCCTATGTGTGTAATCATAGTACAATTTTATTTATTATTACTTCCTGTAAGATTTTGATTAGTACATACACACACACACACACACATATATATATATATATCAACCATAAAGTATTATAACTCATTTATAAAATCTCTAACTCTGAAATATTGAAATTAAACTGTTTATAAATGATTTTATGTTGGTTCTAAAATGTGTTAACGCCTCTCTTACAAAAAAAAAATCTTTTGCGACTGCAAATTTGTAAGAAAATTGCAGTTTATGAAAACTGCACACAATTCACTAATGATAGGCGCACATAATTTGAAAACGATTGACCAACAGATTTTGCTGTTTTTTATTTTTCTTTTTTTTTGAGGGGTGGGGGTGAGGGTTGATGAATAAGCCCCCTACCCCGCATCCGCCACTGGCTCGTATTTTAATTATGGCAGCATTACTGTAAATAGGCACTAATTCGGTACCGTGCCATTACATTGTAGTCACTGTTAAGGTACCAGGCCAGTGCCTTTATTTTTAATAATAGCCGGCACCCGGCCGTTTCATTTTGGGCATTATAAACTTAATGGGCCAGTGCCTTTATTGTGAGTAACGGCCGGCACATGCAGTATGCCAGCAGAGTGCCGTTGCCTTCCCGGGCTTCTGGCAAGGTGCTTCTCGGGCGACCACTTTAGGTACGATTCAGTTACTTTTTGCGGGCCGGTACTGGACGTAAAGGCAGAAAGGCACTGGCAAGGTACTCCGCCAGCAGGTGTGTGTTTGCTGGGTATATCCAATTTGAGCTCAATCGAATGCTCTGTTCAGGAGCTATCGTGTTCACTCACATACACACAAACACACACACACACACACATATACACACATACATACATACATCTCGTAAAAATAACATAAATGGATTCAGAAGCCCTCAAAACGTGTAAAAACACCAAAATCTCGAAGTCGAATTTTTTCATGATTACAATACTTTCCTTACATGGTACATGTTCGGAAAGTAAAAATAGTAGATCCAAACAGCCTTTTTATCATTAAAGAATCGTACTTCTCAAAAGAAAATTTATTTACAACATCTGTAAAATTTCTTTAAAATATGTCTGTAAATCGGAAATTTAATTTTACCTATCACCGTCTTCACTTCATCAAAGAGTTATTTAAATTATTATTTATACTCAGATATTGTTTCAGGTAAATAGTTAAATACTTTGCAAAAAGAAATTTAACTGCAGTCAATTTCAGACGCAATGAATGAGCAATTTTGATTACACGTTATGATGGATGCTATTTAAACAAAATCTAGTGAACACATTCAGTATAATTTTCAGAACCAACGAATGCTGTAATTGAATATTATAGGTTTTGTAAACATCTGATCATGAAATATCAATATTTGATTCTCTTTTTTGAAAAGTTTTAAGTTCTCTAATCTTTTAAAGGAACATTTGTAATGTGTTTTCTATGATTATAACTGTAAATATATAAATAAATAAAATTTAAAAAAATACATGTATATGTTTGCAAAATAGATCTTTTAAAAGAGGCTACGTATATTTAAAAATACAACAAAACTTCATACAACTTCCAACAACTTCAAACTTCAAACAACAACGTTCATACAGATTTAAAAAGTCATAATATTTCCCATTTTTTAAAAGTCTTTTCCAATATTCTTGGAGGAAACATTTATGCTCTTATGTATTCGTTCCTCTTTTCCTGTAAAAATCTGATAATATTTAGCCGATTCTCCTCCCAGACCATTCCATCACCTTTGAGTAAATCTAATTATGAAACATTTTATTTCTCTCAGAAAATGTACAAAAATTAATTTCTAATTATTTTAACAAATCAGATAAAAAGTAAAATTTCAAAGATATTTTCATAAAAGAGTAATTTTCTATCCTGCGGAAAAAAAAATTTAGCTGTGTTATTTGAATGTATGAAAGGCTTTTAAATTTAATTTGGAAGGACTTTTAAATTAAATTTGGAAAGACAAAGTAGGAAAAGGAGAATTTGCTAAGAAAGAAAACAAAAAGATTGGTTAATTTTTTTTTTCTTATCCTTTGGTAATTACCGTTGGTGCTGTGTAAGAGTATTGCTTGAAGCTGAGTTATTAAAAGCTTTTGAATTAAGCATGGATAAGGATTTAGATTCTATATTAAACGCTTTTGAGATGAAATTTTCTTTTTTTTTTTTTCATTTTCAAACTGTATTGATATTCCTGCATGTCTTTGAAAGATAAATGATTTTTTTTTTACCGAAATATTTAGATTCTGTGAAATTCTGGATTAATTACCTTAGAGTTAATCAGAAAAATATTTTAGTTTGGGAGTGTGTTGATATCCTTTCAGTGTTCGAAGAATTTATTTTAAGGTCTAGATTTTCGACTAGTAAAAAAATAAAGTATATGAAATAATCTTGCGAAATATATACTTATGATATTAAATTATTTTTAACAGAGAATCAGGTATTCTTTATGGACAGCTGTCAGGTATTTTTATGGACAGTTGGATTTTAAAGCCAGCTGCATTCGATTTCAATGAGCACGTACATCACAGTGAGCATTAACTTGTGTACAGCGATCTTAAAATGATTCTGTAATATAATGAAATTAAATTCTACCCTCTGAAAAACGTGAAATCATAAATCATTACAAATTCTATAGTTAAAAGGAAGTAAAACAAATCTATCAAAATTCAATTTATAAAACATATGGGAGACACTAATTTGAACATGATGAAAATGAATATTTTATTTGCATGTTGTTCATCGTGATGTGTTCCACTCAGGGAGGTTGCGAAGAAAAACAAATAGCCGCCTAATACAGGGTTTGTGAAGCCACATGGTGATCATCATGTGACGTCATGGGGTGAGAAATTATACTGCGACTTTACTTTGCAACGTCACATATTTGACGCGAAGGGGCGTCGCATGAGGTGAGAGTTTACATAACGTTTGCGATGTGGCGGATGTAACGAAATGTGATGTCAACTGAACGTCGCTGGAAATATGATTGATGTATGGTAAACTAAATACTTTTTTTTTAAATAATGGAAAACTTAGTTGTTCTTAGTTGTTCAGTAGTATTATTCGTACAATGTATGTGTAAATATATTAGAAGTCAGAGGTACTCCAGATAATTTCAAATATACCTCCATTAGGAGTTTGAGGTGTAATATCTCTGACGACCAAAAGCATCTATAATATCTTATCCATTTCAGATAACTGAAATCTTGCAAATCTCAAGATATATAACCTTAAGATATACATCCATTTATGAGTTTTTATGGATACCACCGATAGTCTGAATGTGAAATAGACAGCGTCTGTTTCTTATTTGTGAATCAGATTCTGTATTCTTTACCGTGCTTTGAAATAGCTCATATATAATAGATGTATTTTGGTCGTTAGATAGATCATACGTCAACTCATCTAACAGATGTTAAGTTTATTTGGTGTTATCTGGTGAACCTTGAGTCATGTGGGCTCATCGATGTCCTCGAAAATCGAAGTTTTAATTCATTTCTGATGCGTTTCGTTTACAATTACGTTAGTTTTTAAACTAAATATTAAAATTTCTTCATGCTGTTTTCTTATGATATTTCTTTTTAATTTTCTAGGTATGTTGGAATTTGCTTATGAAATTATAACCGACCTTATACTATTCTGTTTTTGGATAATTTCTTAGATCCAAGGTATTGTAATTATTTCACTCTTAAATGCATGATTCGGTGTATTTTTACTGTATATAAATTTACTTTGTGGACTTTTTCATGAATAAATAACACGACTGTTTAATTTGTGGAATGGCATTTATAAATAACTGGATTTATTTTACAAAAAGCAATAAAGTAACTTTTTTTTACTTCTTGATAGAATGTATTTCATTTTAAATTTCGGTTCAAAAGTATCTCGTCTTTTGAGTCAGTTTCGCTGATATGGCGGAAAATGCAAATAGTCAAAAATGTTGATGATACACACCTGCCAACATTACGGTATATAATTAGCCACTTTTTGCTAACACTAAATTTTTAAAGTAATTTTCTAGTATACTTCTGTTTACAATATACTATAACTAGCCGCCCTCGGCGACCAGTTTTGGCCGTCGATTTTGGCAGCTTCGCGCCCAAAATGTGCAACCTACAGCACACGGGCATCTTCGCAACCGAAATTTGCAACCTGCGGGCCGTTCGCAGTCGCTTTTACACGTTTCGGTGAGAGGCCACATGAAGCGACTAGCTGGTCAATCGACGACCTCTTCGCGACCAAAAAGTGCAACCCGCCTTAGTTTTTAAACCACGAAGGCTACCCGTCTTCGTCGATACACTGGTCCGCCAACGGGTCGCTTCGAAAAAAAAATGTGCAAGCTACACGCCGCTCGCCTTCGGTGACCAGCTGAATGAAGAGGTGGATGGTCATTGTGTCAGTCCAACAACTACGTCTGTGATCTTATTTTTTTTAATTGAAGTCGTGATTCAACAACTCAACGTTAGAATTCCCTTCTGCTTTCTTAAGATATTGGATTCAACAGAAATAATTTCTAAAGTTCAAAGTTGAGTTGTTGAAACACGACTCCATTTTTTTAATAAAATCATAGACGTCGTCGTTAGACTTACTTGACACAGTTAACAGAGGCACGAAGTCTACCTTACTGGTCGGCAATTTTTTTACGTGAATTTTCAAGGGCCAGCGATCCTGGACAATTTGCCGGCTGGTAATTATATATTTACGACAATAAATAAATAAATAAACGATATCAAATTAACCTAAATAAAAGTTATGATCCAAAAACGTTCACATCTAAATACATCCGGTTAAACGAATTCAAAATTAAACAAACGCTTATGTCAAAAACATATGTCATCAAAAACAATCTAAAACACTCAATTAAACACTTCAAAACGAAACAAACGTTTATGAATTTATGACAAAAATAAAACAAATGTCCCAAAACAATCGAAATAAAAGTTACGATCCAAAAACGTTGAAATCAAAATGCATCCATTTAAATGAATTCAAAATTAAACAAACACTGTCAGTAAACAATCTAAAACACTCAAGCACTTTTAAAATAGGATTTCACAAATGTCACTGCGTTAACATTTAAAAACACTCGGATGAGAGCAATGGCAAAAAATGACTTCCACAAACAACAACAAATACGTTTTTCTCATCTCAAACAATGTTGCCAATTTCTAAAAAGGAATACCTACAAATGGCTGTTTAAGTGGTGTGCGAACAAATTTTAACCCATTTATGCCTAGCGTCCCATTTTTGGGACGGCATTTTCGCTATCAGTCGAAAATGTTATTTATTTTTCCTAGCCTTTATTCGCGAGTACTGAACCTCAATTCCACAAAATATTTTAAAATGGCCAAGTAGGATGTTGACATTTCAATTTTTATACATAATGATTTTAAATGAAATCATCCCTTGTTCAAAAAGTTGACATCAGAAATTTATCAATTACTGCTGGTGTTAGCAAAAATCGAAGAAAGTCGCAAAAATATCCAGGCACGAATGGGTTAAACGTTCTCAATACATTTGTCCAAAATCTATCAAATTTTTCAGTTAAATAGAACTTAAATATTAAATAAAACTGTCCTTGCATTGCTTGTCACCGCAAAAGGAGTATTTTCGCCAGTATATGACGTCATCTAATCGATATACGCGAGAGATTATGGTTCGTGATTTTTTTGAAAAATTCAAGGCATGAATCGTCTTCGCTTCTCTGTTTACTTTTCAAGGCGTATTATCTCGGTAGATATTTAGAGTTGACAGTAGCTGCAAGTTAAACAAAGGTTAACTTTTTAGCGATCTTTCGAACTGTATAAAAGTTTTGCTTTTAGTTAGAGACAAAAATATCGTTTTCATGAAAATTTCAACATGGTGGCTGATGTAACGAGAGCGATGAGTCGATACCGGAATTGTTACCAACAGGACTTTTTTATTTAGATTAATATTTTTCTAATATCACTTTTTGTTAACATTAATATTAAAAAAATAATAATATTTTTACTTTCCGAGCAAGTAACATGTAAGGAATGTATTGTAATCATGAAAAAATTCGACTTCGAGATTTCGGTGTATTTACACGTTTTGAGGTCTTCTGAAATCATTTGTGCTATTTTTACGAGATGTATGTATGTGTGTATGTGAGTAAACACGATTGCTCTTAAAAGGGGCATTCGATTGAGCTCAAATTGGGAATATATGTTATAAACCACCGTCGCAAGACCGGCATTGATTTTGGTGTGCATAGGACTGATAGTTTTCTACAGGGCTACGACGAAGATTTCTTTCACATTATGGCCTATGGGGGGGAATTCTGAAAAGTGTGCTAGCGTTTAAACGGTACATTCGATTGAGCTCAAATTGGGTATACATGTTATAAACCACCATCGTAAGGCCGGTATAGATTTTGATGTCTATGGGACTTATTGTTTTTTCGACGGGGCTACGACAAAGATTTCTTTTACATTATGGCATACGGGGAGAAATTCTTGAATGTGCGCTAGCGTTTAAACGGCGCATTCGAATGCGCTTCGATTTGGTATATATGTTTGAATTATTCACCGATTAAAATTTATTTAAATGCTTGGTAATGATCTTAATCGTAAGCGTTTGGAAAGTCGAGTGGAGTCACTCCAGATTTTTTTAATATAGTAACCATCTCCCACAATTAAGTGAAAAATTTTGCTATGTTCTAAATCGAAAATTACTTCGTACAAAAAGTGGTTAATTTCATAAATGTTGGCAGCTATGAATGATGTGTTCAGAAGTATTGCACTTTCGTTTGATACTTTCCTTAAGAAATTTTTGTAATGATGGTCTTCCAAGAATTTGAATTCTGCTTAAATAATGCAATTCGTTTTACAATAATGTGAAATATTTAAAATTGGACTAACTACATTGAGATTTTAAAAAATCTTGTTTTGAAAAACAGCATTAGTTAAATTTATTTAATTATTTATTTTTTTTATTTTTGTACAGATGTATGTAGCCTAAGTTTTTGCCTCATAATAAAATAAAAATTTCTCCAAAATAAAGTTTTTTTTTTCTTTTTGGAAACCATTCCTTTTTTTAAAGAATATATGAGTAACGTTAATTCATCTTTTAACCTTAAAAAATATTTTTTGCCAGACTGTCTGTATAAACCTTTTGCAGGGATACATATTATGGCATCTATATAAACACGCGTGGAGCATATATTAATTACCTTTCTTTAATAAACCAAGAGCTAGTTCTTCAGCAGATGTAACATGGAAACTCTGAAGTTCGTTTTGGCGTATCTTAAAATATTTCCTAAAAGGAGGGTGAGGAGGGGATGCTGTTAAAAGTTTTCATAAACTTTTTAATGCTTGAAAGTTCCAAACAATAAATGCAAGATTATTGCGCAGAACTAAATATATACGCTTGTAAAAGATCTTTCTGCAAATAGAAGTGAAAAGTTGGAATACTTTATCCACGATCTGATTATGAATGGAGGGTTTCTGTTTCATCTCCCTACGTAAAAAAAAGTAATTATGATATAGCAAAAACAGCCCTCAGAGATGAAAATGCGGACGTCCATAGGACAGCTTCTCCCTCGTTTTTTGTAAAAAAAGAAACTTTCTCCAATTAATAGGGTGGAAGTGGAAGACATGGCTTCTGACGCACCCTCGACATCAGACTGCTTTTGTTCGTCAGAAACTCATTTCCTCAGCATTAGGGATGAGAGAAACGGAAGTACGGAAAATCCGCATGGAAGAATGGGAGTTTTTATTTTCCGCAGTATCGTAGTTTCTGAGATATGTACTAAGATGTGTTTCGTATGCGGATAAATGGCTAAAAAAAAATATGGAAAGAATGTGCTTGTGATTATACGACACATATGCTTGTTGTTTGAAAAAGAGATGTTTGAAGTAAAGAATGAGACTAGCTTCCTTTTGAACGATAGATAATAGAAAGTAGGGCGGATTTTAAAAATCTTCTTGATAAAAATTACGTCAAACGCCAGTTTCTTTCAAAGAACAACAAATCTCTATAAATAATCTTACCAAAGTTTCACCATACTTAATCACCATTAAATCAAGTCTTCGAGTGTTTAAAAACAGAATCCGTGCACTATTAAGGCAAGTCAATATTTTTCTTCAGTCGATTATTTAGCTGCTTTATTTTTAGAATTAATAAAATACATAAAAATATTTAAATGAATTCGAGGTCAAAATTATTTTTTAATTATTGACTTGAGAAAACACAAAGTTCAAATAATTATTATTATGACTGAACACTTGAAAAAAAATAACTCACCATAAAAGGCTAAATAAATAAAAAGAAAGTGAACAAGAGAAGTATAATGCTTAAAAATTTGTTTATTTTCTTAATTATTTATGCAAAGTTCAACTCTAATAAAGCCATGTGTGAGTGCTGAGTCGCTTTTTAAATTTTCAAGAAGTTTTTTACAATCTCTTGCTCTCATATCTGCACATTTCTTAGTGACACTTCTGCTTTTAAAACACGTAAATTTTATATTACATGATTTATATTTATTTTCGAAAAATTAGTTTTAGTATAGAGCGGAAAACGTATCTACTTCCTATTTCCAAAACATTTTTTTTTTCTATTAATAATAGATCCCGAGCAGTTTTAAGTACATTAATATATTCAAGGAGAAATTAAATTTTATATTCAGTTTGTTTCCCTGGGTATCGATTTTAAATCTCTTTACTCTCGTGTTTATTCAGTGTGTTTTCAATTTCTAATTATGCAAATATATTTCTACTTTCCTCTCTACTTTGCTTAATTTTAAGTATTTTTAAAGTCTTGTAATTTTTTTATCAATACTTTTCGCCATATTTCTTCTGAGTTTCTCAGATATCGATAAAAACGTCAAAAAAGAGAAATTTCGTCTCTCATGGGTAATTTATTAGTAGGTCTCCAGAAACTGAGGCTTTAATTTATGTCATTAATATCCTCTGGAATATTTTGCTGGATCTTTAACTTTTTTTTCATAATTTGCATGTATGTAAGAGTGCACCAGAAATTTTAATTACTAAATGAGAGTGAAAGAAAAAAGTATTACATTAGAGTAAAAGTGTTGGAGCACTTGAGATTAAAATTACATAGAAAAAACGAAAATCTTTACTAGTGGTAGGTAAAGGCAGTATAAGCATCTGTAGTAGTTATTTTTCAGAAATTTTGTCTTATTCTATTGGATAAATTGGAAGCAATGTTTGATATCGAGAGATAAAAATCCTTGTCGTTCCCTTATTTCTGTCTGTAAAAGATGCAACTGAAACACTAATTTATGATTTTTAAGGGCACATGAACTTCCTTTTTCCTCGTTATCTAATTTCCATAAATTATACATTAAGAAATTCTTTGGAGTCTGTTTTGTAGTCATTTTATAAATGTAATGTTACATACGTTATTTACTATTACTTTAAGATGTAGGTTGTGATAAGAAACACACTTTAATTGACTTTATTGGTCTACAGTCTCTGAAGTGCGATCAAAAAAAAAATCCTTTATAGTAGTTTCTGTTACATTTGTAAGGTGAAAAAGTAATCAAATATTTCTAATATTTTACATATTTATGTAGCAGTTATATTTCCAGTGATGTATTCAGTTTATAGAAACATGTAATGGTAAAACTGAATCTGTTTTGTCATCCCAATTGCTACTGTCTGGATGTATATGCTAGTATGTTTTAATAAATGAATTCTTTTTCTAAAATGTTACAGCAAAACAATAATAGTTTATTCTAAGGCATATTATAATAAAATATTGACGTAAATTTTATAGTCCATAAAACCTCTTTAACTCATTCCGTATTATGTTTATACTGCACTAAAGCAATTACTTGTCACTCCCAATCACATTTGTGCGTCTGAAAAAGGTCGTAGCCATAAATTAGATACATCAATCAGGTTTTACATAAGACAATATTACTTAAACGCTACTAATTGCACTGCGAATTTAAATTATAAATTCCGTTCGTGTGGTAAATTATGTTTAAAGTGTGTTATACGAATACACAAAACCAAATACAAATGCGGAGGCAAAACATACATAAGACTAGAATAATGATTTTGTGTGCACTTCCTAAGTTCATAACTGTGTTTGGACCAAAATATTGAGTCAACATCGTACTATGAAAAGAAGGTCGGTTATTACTTCCCCATTGCAAAAAAGAAATTCTGCATCTCTTACAATGTACGGGAAACTTTCATTTTAGTAGTATAGGCAGTTTGGTTCAAATATATGTTCATAAAATTTTTAAGCATGATGCTGAACAAGAATAAGTAATCCGAGATATTTCATAAATCTTGAAATATATATTCTTGAAATATATTTCATAAATCTTCGTGTGAATTTTCAAAATCTTAATTACTAATTAAATCTTACCCTTATCAAAATTTTAAAAAAATCCGAACTACCTGTATGAAATTCAGTAATTTTAGATATTTTTAATCGTAAGTTTCATATAAAATACATTTAAATGCCATTTATTTGCAGACTTATTAAATGTGAGAATATTTTTTTCATCTCCTTACGCATTTTTTTGTAAAAATAAATAAATAAAAACTTATAGCAAAGGTTTTAAGGGTTCTGCGCCTGAATGGTCAAATTGTCCTTCACGGTAAAGTAAAGATTAGAGTATGGACTAAATAATCAAAGTTTTCATGATGGTAAATTTATCATATAAGTACAGTGTACTACTCTTAGCTCTTGACTGTCTCACTTTTCTAGTCTGTAGACAACGTTTGTACACATAAGAAAAAATTCTGGATTGTCCTGCTTACACAGCTGCATTTTTACTATTCATATTTTCTGTTTATCTATTCAGAAAGAATAATTTGTGTTTGTTTTCAAATTAAGATTTTATTAGATTTTTGTGTATTATTTTTTTCTATTCTTTATTTTACATCTCTAATCGTTATGAATATTTCACACTTAATCGCTTTAAAGTTTATTTCGATGCAGAATTAAAAAAAAAATACTCTGTAAGTATAACGTTACAAATTTCTTTTCGAAAATTTAATTTAGGTTATGTTTTTTTTCGTCATTCTAAGCGGTTTAAACATGCTTCAATATTTGATTACGTATCAAATCTCTCACACAGTTAATCTTTTTGGCACATTCAATCTAAAAGTGTCATTTTTGTTATTTAATCTACAGCAAGCGTTATTCACCTATCCTGCACTATTCACTTTTCATATAATCCTTGATAGAATTCTCAAAACTCTCAGTACCATGTACAACGAATAAAAATCTGCAAAGGTATACTCATTGTTCTTAAAGTTATAAAAGTGAAAACAAAGTTATAAAACTAATTTCAAAGCGAATTACATCTTTATTAGATTCTTTGCAGTGTCGAAGAAATTTCCGTGAATTTCCGATTTTAAACGCATGTGCCTTTAACAATGATTGTAATAAGTGACTTTTTTTTTTCTTTTGCCGAGAATAGAGAGGGGAGATCCTCTACTCATTTTATTATTCGTCTTTAAAGGAAAAGGGAAATTATTGTGAATTGGAAAGAATTCAATTTAAATTGTAATTGTACTTCGATATTTAATTTACTTTTAGGAAGATTTAAAAGGGGAAACTATATAGCATTTTTTGAAATTCTTTTTATAAAATTGAACAGTTATCACTTATGCTTATTCTATTGTAGAAAAATAATGAGATTCGAAATGTGTTAGAAAAAAAAGCCTCCTGGAAAATAGTTTCTTGATAGATATTTTTTTTGTAAGTGCTTTGAATTTATCCCAATTTCTCTGTTGATAGATTTAAATTAATAGCATGCAGATACATTAAGTGCGCCTTGTTTGTTAGAAGGAAGTGATCATACAAATTCCTTTTGTGAGAATTTATGTGAGAATTTAGTGTGAATTTTAAATACTATACACACATACTTATGAAACACTTTGAACATTACTTTGTAATGTGAAAATCTAAAGCATAAAATCTAACTTCAGTTTCAAATGCATACACAGCCTAAAATCTGTCATATCTGTATGCGTACCAGTCTCGTAACGTAATATTGATTGCTATTTCAAGAATGTACATATTTTTTTAAATGTAAAATGTGATAAAATTTTTATAGCTTAGTTACAGTTAATTGGATCATACGATTTGACCATCAGAATGCATAATCATAGAACCAGAAGAGTTCTTTGATATACGAATGGAATAACTTTAGTAAATTAAATTACATAACTTATGTTCAAGTATATTGCACTTTAAGAATTGCGCAGAATAAGTTTAATATTAATTCTACGACAATTTATTTCTGTTTTTTTGGGTAGTTTTCTTCAAGTGACATTTGAAGAACTAAGTGTTTGGACATATTATATGCAATTAAAAGAATAAAGATTTACTAGTGAAAGGACATTTAAGGGTTACAATAAATATTGGACTTTTATTGATTCTATTAGTTCTTATTTTAAATGGTTTTCAGCAGATGTTATGTGCAATGTTAGAAATGAGCATTCTAAGAACTTTACAACTGGTTGTCTCAAATTTACTAGATGGTTTATTAACATGATCTTCCTTTAAGCTCTTCATTAGTGAACGCTGTTGGAAAGCAGTCAAACATTTTCTAAATGATGTGAATTAACTTGAATATCATGCAAAATTATGATAACGAACCAATCACGGCAGTTTGAAATTGCCTTTGTAAGCGCATAACTAAATTTTAAAAAGGCTTTAATTTTTATTAATAATTGTCTGTTAAGTTTTCTCATGCAATTTTAGACAATACATTAAAACTTCAATTTAAAAGAATATGTGACATAGATGGGTTTTACAAAATTCCCTTTCAGAAGAAGATAAAACGGAATATCATAAAATAAAGACCCCGGAAAGAGACTTGTTTAGTCAATTTTTTTCCAAGTATATGTTCGAAGGCTAAAAGCAATTTTCTTCGGCAGAACAAGATTGATGTGTTCTGATCGGAACCAACTATTCATGGGATGGAACTTCTATGCACAACATGATAAACTTTGTCGTAAATGGGTACAACGTTTGCTTACACTTACGTAATGCAGAAAGTGGACTTCGACTTTTCGAAGCTCTCGGAAAGAATGTTGAGTTTTTTTTTTTCCCTTACTCTGCTTTTTTTTCCCTATTCTATGGTCTAACAAAGAAAAATGCATTTTTCCTGCAATTTATATCGTTGTTTTCTGAAATGTACATTTTAAATTTCTTGAAAATTGCACATTTATAGACATACTTACGTGTGTGGGTAAGAGTATGTTATGGTAAATACTATAATAAATTAATGATTCGTGGATTATACATAATTTGCTATTTGGTGTCATTTGAAGAAATTCTTATGTATTTAGATATTTATGAAATGATTTCAACTGCCGGTCTCTCTATTGCCTTGGAGGGACCATGCGTAATTGCATTTTGAAAAGGTCCTCCCATTTGATGGATAGACATGCTGAGAAATTTATCTTCGTTTGTAGCACCTACATTGCTCAAAACAATTAAAGGATATTGTAAGTTTTATATAAAATAAAGATATAAGCGAAATTTTTTTGCCGAAAATGGAAGAAGAGAATCACAAATGCAAATTTTTCTAATTTTCAAACTGTGGAGTATGCCAATTTTGAGTTCGACGTCAAAGACGTCGCATCAGCGGCAGCGAATGAAATTGGACTTTTAACTGAATAAAAAGACAATGAAGACAAGGATGATCGGCATTCAGTGACTGCTTTGTTTCGATGAGTACGATGTCTCAGCGAAGTCATTTAACGGATTCAGAATCTTGGAGAGTTGTCGGTAGGTTAGAAGGGGGCCAAACTCAAGCCGAAGTAGAGCAAGTCATTGGAGTGTCACAAAGTGTGATTTGCAGGATCTGGAACCGGTTTTTGGCGACTGGAAGTGTAGGCCGAAGACCAGGGCTAAGTCGTAGACGGGCAACAACGCCCAATGAAGATCGTTATTTAGTGTTAACGGCTCGGACACACCGGAATATGAACGCTACTCTTCTCCAACAACACCTTCGCTCGGCTACTGGCACCACGGTTTCAACTCAGACTATCCGAAACCGGCTCCATGGTGTATGTCTGTATGGTCGCCGACCGATGGTATGTGTTAGACTAACATCAAGGCATCGTCGCGACCGCAGGGAGTGGGCAACAGAGCATGTGAACTGGAGGAGAAATGAATGGAGCAATGTTCTTTTTTCTGACGAGTCCCGTTTTTCAGTTCATCCTGATAATAGGCGTATTTTCATCTGGAGGGACCGTGGAGTAGGAATAATCCTGCGTTCGTGCACGAAAGTGTCAGCTTTGGCGGTGGGGGAGTGTTGGTGTATGGTGGCATCTCCATTGACGGGCGCACAGACCTCTACATCATTCGAGATGGACCTCTGACTGGTCGCCGATATAGGGATGAGATCCTCAGACCTATTGTAGTCCCTTACGCTGCAGCAATCGGAGATGACTTCATTTTAATGGACGATAACTGCAGGCCACATCGTGCTAACCTGGTGGAGGATTTCCTTTTCGAGGAAGGAATCGTACGAATGGAATGGCCAGCGTGTTCTCCAAACATGAATCCAATAGAGCACGTTTGGGACGCTCTAGGAAGACGAGTTGCTGGCCGCCAACCACCCCCACAAACTCTCCCAGAACTGCAAAGAGCTCTTCTGGAAGAGTGGGACAGAATACCCCAACTCGTGATTAATAGCCTTATTGACTCCATGCCTCAAAGGTGTTCAACGTTGCTGGCTGTCCGTGGAAACCATACCCCCTACTGAAAATGATTTCCTTTGAAGAAAACACCTTTTCTTATTCTTTTTTCTCATATGCACAAATTGTGTTTTTTTTTACCTTTTCTACACAAATGCGCAATAAAATGCATTTTTTTCTGCCAAACATGTTTAATTTATTCTCATATAACCTACTACGTATGTCGACCATGTATCAATCAGCTAAAAAGTTTCCCAGCCACAAGATCCACCTAAAACCGCAATATCCTTTAATTGTTTTGAGCAGTGTATAAAGGTCATCGGAAGGTCCATTCACTGTTGTCGTTAACCTTGAAAGATTCGTTACCAGAAGAGTACCTCAGAAATTTATCAATAATGATATCAATTAATATGATATGTATTCAATTATTTATCACATTGACCAAGAAACGCCGGTTATGATGTAATTCTCCAGTTTTAGTAGTATCAAAATAAGTGATATAAGGGTGGTGATATAAGTTAGAAAGAAAAACAAAGATGCAAATTTTCCATCCATGTCTTCTTTCAACTGGGTGTTCGTTGAAATTTCTTCCTGCCATACTCCCCCATAAGTTTTATTCCGTAATGCCAATGGATTTTATTGTCGATAATGACCTGATCCTCGATCCTTGTCTAAACATTTGATTTTGTCATGTCTAGTATTAAAGTGCCAGTCATGAATAGTTGAAGCTTTTTGTCTTATTAAACAATTATACAATCTTGTCGAAACAAATTTTAACTGCCATCTTTTAAATAAGAAACAAAACGCAGTCGTCGCATTTCAGGAAAACTTACCCCTTAAATGCATAGCGATGAATATCTGCATCGCATTTTTCACCGCCGGATTTAGAGTAGAGGCCAAATTTCTTACGTGAGTTTCACATATAAAATCTAGCATGTAAATAATTCATATTGTGAATAATAAAAGTTTCACAAATTTCTTTCAAACTGCGTGTTTTTGGAAAAAATCCTTACAACATAATAAAAACATAATTAGTTTTACACGTTCTTTTAATTAAAAAAAAAAAAACTTGTAAGATGTAAATATTAAAGCAATTCATACGCACTCATCGTTCATGTGTACCCGAGAACCAAACACCAAGGACCTTTCCATTTTACATCTACATTTCCTTACACATGCATGATCGCAAAAGAGATTAAAACTTTTCCCTAATAAGGATGTTCGATGCTTGAGTGGAGTGCTTCTCCCGTTTCGACCAACTTTCCCCAATTAATCCCCCGAAATGTTTACGGCACAATGGTGGGCCTGGATCTTGCGATTCATATCTCTCATGCGTTTGGGGTAGAAACTCATTTCCTTCGCCGTGGAGATAAGTAAATATGAAGTAAGGCCAGGAAACGAAAGGTATTGGCAGCATTTTTCCGCATGAGCTTTTCAAAGAACGGAGGAGGGGGGGGGGGATGTTCTTTATTTCCTTCTGGTTAAGGTTGGGAAAAGATTTGGTTCTCTATCGCTGCAGAGAATGTTTTAGGATGTATTAAGAACAATCTCTTGGTGAACTTTGTTTGCAGGGAGTTCGGTCGAAAAGTGGGCCTGTAAGTAGAACAGAATAGAATGTGTGCAAATATAAATATTTAATATTATTGTATTGATTAAGGTAAGCCTATGCGAGGGATATCTGCCTAGGGGGAAAGCCTTAGGCGGCGGACATTACATGGGGTTCTAACTAGGGATGCAACGGATATCAGGAAAACATACTGCATCCGGCCTATCCGGCCAGTATGCCGAATATTTGGCAGTAGCCGGGTATTACATTATCCGACAGTATATCCGGCCTAAAATTATATACTGAGAAATAACATAAATAAACATAATAAATGAATAAATTCTAAAAACTGCAATAATAAAAAATGCGAAAAAACAAAGTTCTGTGAAAATATTTGTTTTCATTAACTTTTAGAATACCTTTCTATCATGCAAATTACGGTTGATTGCAGTGCAGAAACAGTAACTGTTATCCATTTGTTAGAATTTCGTTGCCTTTTTTTAACACGCTTTTATTAGCTTCACCTGTATGTATGTTTGTATGTTTGTAACCGACTCCTTTAGACTCGATTTTGACCCACTTTAAACGGACAGATTTAATTCAAACTTTGCACATTTATCAAGAACCGGTGACAATACAATAATCTTATAAGATTATCCTGATCAGGAACGCCAGGATTAAATAATTTCCTCATTTCTTATCCTGATTGAAAGTAGAACACTTCCAAACATTACAATCTTAAGAAAACCCTTTCTGTGGTCGTGATCGTATAGTGGTTAGTACATTGCGTTGTGGCCGCAATAACCCAGGTTCGAATCCTGGTCACGACAGCATTTTTTTTTTTTTACAAAATATCGTCATCCATCACATTATGGAAGAGTTGAGTACAAAACATGTTAAGGCCATTCTTTTTAACACGCTTTTATTTGTTGATTAGAGACCTATTTTTCCTTTTTAGTGAGGAAGGTAGCATTTAACTGCAGGTTGATTTTGGTGCACAGCAGTTGCGTAGCCGGAGGGGGGGGGCTCAGGGGGCTTCTCCCCTCCCCGAAATGGGGCCCTTTACTTAGCTTACAATTGAACTTTAGCTTTAAATTTGATACCCAGCTCACCAATAAAATCCTGGCTACGCCACTGGTGCACAGTGAAAATAAATTATCTCTTCGTACTTTCCAACTTAGTGCTCCTTTGTGTCTTATGAGAGATATTGAAAATTAAAAATAAATTTTAAATACATACAGTTAAAAATAACTAAAAAACACGCTTTTATAGCAAATCAAACTAAAAAGTGAAAAATAAAAATATAGTTTAAAAAACCAAAAAACACGCTTTAGTGATAAATTGAACTAACTAAAAGGCGAAAAATAATTCTTAATATAGAAATAAATTAATGAACGAAAACTAATATTATTGTGAAAAAAAGCGTGGGGTGCTCCATATATCAGTTCTTGAGAATATTCGATCGGTGCGATTAGTAGAAAAATGATACAAAAAATATAGCTCAAAGCACCCCACGCTTTTTTCACAACAATATTAGTTTTCGTTCATTAATTTATTTCTATATTAAGAATTATTTTTCGCCTTTTAGTTAGTTCAATTTATCACTAAAGCGTTTTTTTTGGTTTTTTAAACTATATTTTTCATAAATTAGCTCTCTTTATGACAATAGTATTCTTGCTGTAGTACTGCTGGTTGTAAAAAAAAAGCCTTTTCTTCCTTCGCTAATATTGATAAAGTAGGGCAATTTGTTACTTTGATTCTCCAACGGTTGCATGAGATGGTTTTCTTTCAATAACGGATTTTGTAATATGTTTATCTAACTCTGGAAGGCGAGCTGATTCAACGACGGCATTGTAATTTTCATCAACTTTAAGTGCAGTAGAACTGGTACTAACTTCGAGGAAACAATCCCAAAAAAATTTCGATTTTTGTATTAAATTATTTGAAACTAATGAGAAAACATATATATATCTGAATAGTTGACTATTCTAAGAAAAGTAGTGAAAATAAAATAGAAAAAGAAAAACATACTGTTCCGGGTAACCGGATATCCTGTTGAATGTTTGGCCGGATATTCGGCATCAAGTATATGACCAAATTTATATACGTTGCATCACTCGCTGTAACTCGTATTCACGTTACATCTGGCGAAAAACAGCTAAAATTCTAGACCGTTAAGTCGACAGCTGAGCGGTAAGCTTGAACCCAGGATATTTATTTTTTATAAAACACGTTACAGCTGTACGGAATGTACACATGCAGGATGATTCCTCGATCATAGGTCAAATATCCGATAGGGGGACTATTCCACTAAATTATGAATCGGAATCAAATAGCATTTCAAGGTCGCAAACGTGTCTTCATGTACCTATTAATAATCACTTTGGATGTGTAGCAGTGACCATTCTAATCAGGGTCGACAAGAATTAAAGGACCTTTCTCAGAAAGCATTTAAACAAATAGCTTAGACATTCAATTTGATTTTATTGATGAATTTCTCATAGATAAGAAAAAGTGCATGAATCGCAGTTAAGAAACCGAACATTTCTTTCGAAATAATTATTAAAAAAAGCATGAAGACGATGTTTACATTAACGCACACTATGGTGTACTTAAGCGGCGACACTGAAATTGAATTTGAAATTTTAGTTCGCAGTGCAGTGATCGTACAGCTTACATTTCGATCGCAATTAACCTGGAATGTAGCATCCTAAATAATTATCAATTAGGATAGATTTCAAAGCATTTTATTATAAATAATAAAAGCTATTACAGCATTGGCGGGTAGGAAAGTAAAAAAAAATGCACGGTTTGACAACGGAACAACTTAGTGATAGCGCAAGGAGCAAGAAAAAACGGTTGCCAGTCAAATTGACAATTTTCAAAAGCGCCAGTCAGCAGTTTGATATAATTTAGCTGTAATAAATTTTAAATGCAGATTGACCAACAGGAGAAGTTTAAAGAGAGCTTGCAACCCTAGAAAATTTATTGAAGCCCGGTGGGAATTGACCCCTGTGGGAAATGAAGCATACGAAAGCAAATACGCCACTTGGGCACCTTTCGATGGACAAGTAATACTTTAACGGAGAAATTCAATGAAATATGCAAAACAAAAATAAAATTACATTACGGCGAGAAAGATGGGAATTAAAAAATGCAAAGAATGTTACATATAGGTTATTGGAAATTAAAATTAGAACTAGTTAAAAATATGTCATGGTCTGCCTCAATTAAGTATTCTTCAGAAAAACACCATTTAATAGCTGAAACACATTCCTGAAACTCCTGTTACTCTTTAAAAAGAAAAAAAAAAGGAATAAAAGATGGTGCATTTTTCAACATATCAATTTATTTTAAAACACATTTTTTTTTCTTACAAATTATTTTTTATATTATCAATATATTTTTTCTTACAATTTATGGTTAATTGCGAACGAAATGTCAGAAACGATTCTTAGCACTATAGCATCATTTCTTGTACTTTCACGATTAAAATAATTTACGATATAAAAATTACGATACGTTGAAACGCTCTAGGGGAGAAGAAGCAAGAAAATTCTCTTCAGTAATAATTTATTAAATATGCTTGGTATTAAGTAGAAGTATCAGTTAACGCTCTTTGATTCAATATCCGTTTCATATAAGAATATTCAATTCAATCCATTATGGCTTTTCGTTAGGTAAAGGAACTGGTAGACATATAACAATATATCTTTTATGTTATTGTGAAATATTATTACTAGTTTTATATGGTTTTTTATAGATCATTTTAAAGTACTTATTGCTGCTGCAAATTCCTACATAATATCCTACATATATCACATTCCTATATATATATATATATATATATGTTTCTTACAAAAGAACAGGAAACAATTTCTAACTAATATATATTTATCATTACTTACATTTTATAGCAAAAATAACTTAGATATTTCCTTGTCACAAAATAACTTTACAAGTCTACTCAACAACAAGTTTTTTTTTTTTTTTTTTTTTTTTTTTTTTTTTCATGCAAGACATTTTTCTCTCAAAAAATATACGCCATCCTTTTTTTAGTCACTGAAGGGAAGAAAGCATTTTTTTTAGCCTCCCGTATTAAATTAAAATTGCTGATGCTTGCAGAGTTCGGGGACATAATATGGGAAAAAATGCTTTTTTTTTCTGGAGGTAAATATTATCGTTGTAGTCATGCATAATAATTAAAGCTATTTTTTTGTAACATTAGGTTTTTAAGGCTGTGCTTTTAGTATAGAACTAATAATGTGAAATAATAACTTTTTCTATGTTAGACTAATTCCATACTGTTTCAAACCAGTACTTATATTTATGCTACACATTTAACAGTTATAATAAGAAAATATGTCAAAATATTCAAAATATGCTTACAGTAAGAGTGCTACAAGAAAGGATTTATTATACATTAAAAGCATATTTTTAGTATAAAAAGTTTGGTTACAATGGGCTGTAATTGTTAAAAAAGGCTAATGTTTCACAAAAAATTAAGGTGTATGGTGACAAATAAAAACCTTTAGTTGCGTGTCTGGATAAAAATTTATAATATTAAAATGCATTATCAAGTGCTACGTGCTATTTTATGTTTTTCAAAGCAATGAAAATATTTGTAAAGATCAATGAGTATGAGAAGGTGGTCCAAAATGATATCCTTAAAGGGAAACTTTTCATAAAATAACGAAAATGTTAAATAAAACTTTGGCTATTTTCGAGAATACTTTACATTATATTGTGCATCATAAACATATTTTAAATCCAAATTGAGTAACGAAAAAAATATAATTCTGAACATCAGTCCAAAGAGTCATTTTACCCTTATTCAAGGGCAAAATGATTCTTTATTTAAAAATAATTAAAAATTGCTTTTTTTATCGGCAAAATAAAAGGTGTAAAAGTAATTAGGACTATACATAATGAAATAAAATAAGTTTTACAATCAGTACATGCAGAATTTTTATGAAAATTTTAAAATAAAAAAGTGTCAAGAACAGTAAAATGGAATATTTCAAAATTATAATTCAAAAATTATGTCTTACAATAAACGCAGACATAAATTAAATGATGTAATGGGGTTTCACGCATATTGAGAGCGTCTGAAGGGCTACCATGATATCTAGGACACGGTGCTGAAGTGTCAATGGACTTTAGTCAATGGACCATTTTATCCTGCAGTATGGCTGCCCATTTTAGGTCATATTATTGGAACACGCCGAAAAACGCAACAAATTTGGCAAGTGTAATTCACATCGAAAAACACACTCTCTTCAGTAAACCAAGTCATGTTTCTCTATATTAAAGGTTGTATTTCTAAATAAGTTTGTGATTGACTTATAAGGGAAAGATAAAACCCTGTTTTTTGAAGAATTCTACTACCGATCTACACCGATCGCTTAATTATGGCCATTGCTTCTTCTTGACTTGGCTCAAGTATTTTATGTGTTACCTAGTAGATAACACTGCCTGTCTGGAAGAAAACATATATGGATCGTTTTGCCCGCTAGTGTCATTTTGGGCCCCCAACCCCAATATATAGCTGCGGCGCTTCTTCAGGTGAAAATATAAAATACTCAAGTAAAAGCAATGTGTCTAGTGTCTTCAAGATATTCAGCAATTTCATTTCCCCTTTTCTGTATTTATTTACTTTACATGTTCGGGTCTTTTATGGATTAACACTATTGTCAGCAATTTTTTAAACACACATAAAATTTTTAAGTTAGTGAAATACTAACAAAGAGATATGAATTTTTTTAATGCATGCATGCTTATTTAAATAAAAAGAATATATAACACACATAAAAATATTTAAACAAAAATAGATCCATCATGTAGCGTTGTACCTAATTACAGCATGTATTCTGATTTCTAAAGGAAATCCAAACAAAAGGAATTGCATCTTATTTCAGTCCTAAAAGAGCGTTTGTTCTTTGAATATTCTAATTTTTGTTGTTTTCGTTGTTCTTAAGTATGTTTGTGTTTTGTGTTCTTGTTTCACTTCTTTATTGTAAAAGTACATGCCAGAAAGTCAAGTGATATTTGCCTAATCAAATCTGCTTTTCATGTTTTTGCAAAGCCATTATGCATCCACATATCAACAGAGAGTTCATTTTAAGGAGGTAGAATATCTTTGTTCTTGTTTGCGCTTTCTTTTGATGAAAAACTCATCAATCTTCTAATGCTGATGTAGATTGCTTTTTTTCAGGAACAAAATTTTACGAAGAAATGAAGTAAGGGCTGCAAAATGTAGAAATAATCTCCAAAAACACGGAAGTGTAAGATGTTAGTCCTTTCATGTAGTGTTTTCCACTTTGAACATTTCCTTTGGAATATTTTCAGACATACTTTATCTTTAAGTGATGTCCCACAGCAAAAGTAAACACAGCAGATGAAAGCATTCGCTATTTTTTCATCATCAGACAATGGTAGTTGCAAGAACTAATTCGTTTTAATTCAAATTATCTTATTTTGTTAGCATTTTGTTCCTATAATTTCTCTATTATTATAATAAATGAGAAAGATGTCACTACATAAAATTAAGGATGATAGAATACAAACGTTTCCTTTCCCGTTCAAATACCTTCTTTCATTACAAATAGAAGAAAATATTATCATACGCGTGAAATGTAGGCCGGGGAAGTGCCTTCCGTGGAGTACTTTCTAACAGATCCTAACCCGTATTTACTGGAAGTTCCGGAGAAAAACATAGAAAAATCCCAACTGCTACATCGACGGACGTGACCTGGGTTTGAAACAAACACCTTCAGTCTCCCAGTTGAGAGCGCCGTTATTTCCGTTAGAAAACTGATCAACTGGTAGTCGAATTTGAGACCACTATTTATAATGATTTATGAAAAAAACTTTTAATAAATATAAAATGTAACTTCTTCAAGTAATTTAACAAAGTGATTTAGTGTTTGAAAAATACCTCATGTAGTGCAGTTGAAAATTCTGGCTGATTATCGATTCATATATGTGATGAAGATCGCATATCTTTTTTAATAATCATTTAATTTGTATTTTTTTAGACTAATCTATATAAAATCAAGTATTCTAAATCATTTCTATTCTCATTTTTTTCTGCCATTTCCGCTTTTAATCTGCATATTCGCTTTTACCCGTATGCATTATTCTTCATTGTTTTTTTTTTTTTTTTTTTTTTTTTTTTTTTTTTTTTTTGTCTTATCATACCTTTTGGAGCCGTGGTGCTAAAATAGATTACATTACGTCCGTTTACTATTGCAACGGTTTTTTTTCTTCCCCCCTTTTGGCATCCTGCTAGCGTAAGTTATTTTTTGTTGCCCTGCGCTGTCTTTAAAATTATTTGCTCGCGATTCCGTCATTTTAATTTTGTTGGATTAAGTTTTAAGGTTGCTCTGGGATTGGCGTTATTTATCTGCCATTTCGGCAAGTTGTTGATCTCGCCAATGTGTAATTATCTACTAGCGTAATTTTCAATTCATTCCATCTGTTTATCACAGTCCTTATAGGACGTATTATTATTTCGCTGAGCCACCACCAATCGTTGTCATAAGTTTATGTTTCAATAGTTTCTTTTAAATAAAATAGTTTTAAGTATTTTAACGTCGTCGTCTTATATTTGCAACTAAGTGTATCGAACCTGCATCATCGCTTAATGCCTTTTAATCTTAAATTTAAATCCGCAACTAATATCTTCGTCATAATAATATATCTGTTTCAAACTAATATCTAAAGCATAATTTGGATGCATGCTTACCAACCATGGTTTACCACGAATCCTTTAAGAAACTCTTTACTTCACGGAAAACAAATTTTTAAAGACCATTGAATCGTGCGATCATGCGTCTGTTTGCTTGAATCGTCTCTTGTTTCACTTTTAGATTGGTATTCTATGTTCTCGACAGAAAAGGCATTCGATGTTCATACTGTGAGTATTTAATTGCATTTACCCAAGTAAGCAGATAATATAGGAACTTGCGACTTCCGAGTTCATAAAATAGAAAAATAATAAATAAATAAGTGTTTAAATTATGGTATTATCACTACCACTGCCAAATTTTAATAAAGGTTACAGTCAGTTATTGTATAATAAATGCAACCGAGAATCGTAAAGTGGATTGAGTTATTAGAATATGATGCTTTAACATTATTTACAAACCTCAGAGAATCTTGTTGAGCTTTATTATTTTTTTCATTGTTAAAACACGTATTTGATTATTTATGCATTAAAGGAAACATAAATAGCAATACATATTTAAATGCATACAATATTCAAGCATTAAATTCTTTAGACTGGTTATGCTTAGATATTTGTAGCGAAACGATAAATCAAGTTCTGCAACTTTCAAGTTTTCAAATCAACAAAAATGTATCTTTTGCAAAATGTTATTAAATATTTTATTTTGCAATTTTTAAGATGAGGTACAAGATAGTAACGAAGACCGGTAGTGCGATGGTAAGCGCATTGCCCTTCTGTGTCACAGGTCTGTTGTTCGATTCCTTGGCTGGGCAGGGTTCACTAAACCTTTCATCTCTTGAGTGGGTAGATAAAATGAGGACCAAGCTTGTTTGGGAGCTAAACACTGGGGGCTGCGCGTCAGGCTGACCACTTGGCAGAGGCATATGCTTTCAGAGTGCATAGTCACGAAGGCATGGTTGGGCAGCGCAGGCCTTGGTCCGCATGTGGGCTGTTGCGGCAATGTTTGACTTTTTAAAGGATGTTAACATAGCATAATATTTACTAATAAAACAATATTTTATTTAAGTTTATGTAACAAAAAGTAAAAAATTCACTACAATTTAATTCAGCTTCCTTCATATTAAAAGTTTTATAAATCTCATTTTTAATTAACTGCTTATGTATTATCGATTTTGTCACATTTCGTTGCACTTCTTATTAAATGTAAATGTTTGAGTTTTAAATTTTGCATTCTAATTATGTACTCAAAAATTTCAATTTTCTATTTTTTTAAGTGTATTTTTTTTCTAAATATGACTTTTCTGTTAAACATGTTTAGAATGCATTTCACACTTTAAATTAAATGTTTTCTTCAGTGCATTGTTACAGCATAAACAAATTAATCCAATTTCAATAAAAAGAAAAAAAAAACTTTTAATATTTCTCATTTAAAATTGTTTTAGAATTCCAGAAAAATGCAATTCCCTGTTTAAGGATACTTTCTTTTTCCATTCGACTGTTTTATTTATTAAAAAACTTTAATCGGGCTAACTCCTTAAACATGTCCAATTTGAAGCCAAATGGGGACTTACTTTTATCTTTATTAAAATATATTTTTTTAGATACTATATTTTTTTTTACTTTTCATTTGTTCAAATTTTAATTATTAAACTATGTTTCAAATGTGAAATTGCAATTACCATTTCTCAAAGCATTTTTATTGCACTTGAAATAACTTTATAGATACCTTTTCCATATAGAATTCTGACGCCGCAGCATGTATACTGATCTAACTGTGATCTGTGATGCCATAAGTCACACAGAGGCTGCATGGGACAAAAGGCTGTATGGGACATTTTTATGACGTAACATGGTGACCATCATGCACGTCACAGTGATCATCATGAAAATCCCTACAAAGTCACTTGTTTGTGACACAGGACGCCATATCGAGACTAAATATCAATTTAACTGCGGCGTTATTCTGCAACGTTACTAGTTTGACATGAAAGAACGTTACAGAAGGCGTGCATTTACACGATATTCGAGGCGTGATGAACGTGAAAAACATAAAGCTTCCGATAAAATCTAAACCTTTCTGAAGAATTCCTATTCCATTTCAAGAAATTTACAGAGAACAAAGATGGAGTTTCATGAATTATCTCAGTTTTCATCGCATACCGATCTCAAAAACTACCGTTAATTTACTATTCAGATTCATTTCAAATAGTACTGTTTCTTTTTTCTCTTCTTCCGTAAATAAATTAACTTCCTACTATTTGCTTCATCTTAAAAATCAAAGTTAGGGGAAGCACCATTGTTGAAACATAACGACAAGATGAAGATATACTTTGTGTCAAGCACAACGACTTTTATTTTACGCAAAAGATTTTTTAAAAAATGCAATAAGACTCACGAAATGAAAACTGATCTCAAAAACGCTTTTTAAAAATGTCATAAAAGAGATTTTCAAAGAGTGGAAGGAGGGGAAAAAAGACACAGTCGGACTAATAACGAGACAATATCCAGCAAAAACAATGAGCTGAGCAAAAATTAGGCCCTTTAATCTCTCTTGAGATAGGCCGACAAAGGATTTAATAATCCCGCTACGCTAATTAGCTAGCTATCTAATTACTTCCAGAAAAGTTTTCTTTGTCCAGCAGGATTTTTCCAGGAAATTCCTAGGGTTTTGCTCTGAGATTATTTTATGAAGTTCCTTTCGTTTGATTGGCTCCCTTTGGTATTTTGTTCCCGTCACAAGATGCGTAGGCAGCAGAGACATAACAGAGCTGATGTTAGGCAGTATTGGAAGTTAACTCGACATGCGAGTGATAATTTGAAAGGGGAGCATTAATTAATTTCGTAAGTCTTTTGCTACTTGCCCAGCTGTTTCGCTTAAGAAATTCGAGTAAAGGTTTTTGTTCTGAGGCTGGAGTGAAGTAGGCGAAGAGTAATTATTTTGTAGTGACAAATATCAACCCGATTTTGGTATGTTTCTCATGAATTCGTGACAAATAGCTATATGATCATAAATTTAGTCTGAAAATTGTTGCATCAAAATTTTGGTGCTATCTCTCTCACTCTCCTAATGTGTTTGAAGATTAATGAAATATGGATTTATTTTTTAAACTATTGAATTAAAATAAATTAATGAAAATTTTTAAAATATGTAACTGCAGATATTCAATTTTAGTTTATGAGATCTTTGCCATCACTGGCTTGCCATCAAGGGCTATGATGTGCATCAGGAAAATACCGAAATTCTGCAAAACAAGCTGAGTATCAAGAGTTCTCTTGATCTTTTGGAAGACATTAATGATTGTTTCAACACTTCAAACAGTTGTCACAAATCTCTTTTGAGACAGAGTTAGCCTGATATTGAGCGAATAGTCGTTTTTGACGATCTCTATATATTCAGAAACATTGGATAATTGTATTAGTTAAAACTCTTATTTCGTCAAAAGTCTAGAATTTTGACATTAATCAATTGCATGGAGATGACTTTCGTCTTCAAGAGGGAATAACTAAATTACACACAAGGAAAATACTAATGCCACCATTCACATTTGAGTAGTTTATTGATCAGTTGTTGATCAGTTTTTTGAGTAGTTGTTTCACCGTTTTTTGATATTTCAAAACGAACAGCATTTAAAAAGGGATAACAACAGCAAATAGACAGCGTATGTTCAAAACCATTACCCGCCCACTGTATTGTCAAAATTAGCCAAATATGCAGGAAATTCAGAGGAAAATACTAACTACTTTAAAACCCTGAACATTCACGTATTTACTGAATTCAGGCCATATTTAGGAATTTTCAACTTCGGAATTAATCGCTTCTGACACTGTTTGATTAATTTGAATGAAATTTCAAACAGAAAAAGAAGTCTTATGAGCTACCGATTGTCGTATTTTTACCGTTTCTCGTTCTAGCGTCGTGTATTAACATCACATCTGTGATGTAGCAAGCGTGGCGTAATGTAACGTCACAGCAACGCCACTGCTTTGTTGGTAGGAGATGCATACACAACTCTCGAAAAATACCGATGTTTGTATTTAGCATGCAAATAGTATTCTAAAATAAATTAAAAATGCTATGTATTTTTTAAATCAAATTATGTTTTCCAGAAATTGTTAACAAGGAAGCAAGGAAATAAAAACCAGAACTTCAAGAATATGATGCATTAAAAAATTATTTTCGACGGTTTTAGCGAACGCTTATTTAAATGAAGAATTAAAAAAAAAACATAGCAAAAACAACTGACATTTTGCCGAAAAAAACGACAAAAATCACAGTAGCTTTGCTAGCATTCAATCTCATTCCAAACTTCATTGTGCCTCAGCAAATACATTTATTTTGCTCTATTTAACTTTGCCGTCCCAATTAGGCGTTTTAAGCTATGCACACATTACCATTTACAAAAACGTCATGGTACAATGAGTGCGTAGCAGAAATTAGGAGCGCATGCAAGAAATAAAAAAAAAAAAAAACAAATGGTTTTATGAAGTGGCACTTTACAGATTTCTCATTTAGATACAGTTTTATTGCATTAGGCTAACCAATAAAAATTAATTCGGTATCATTAATCCTTGTAATTGGATTTTAACAAGAAAAAAAAATGTGAATGGTGGTATTAGTATTTTCCTTGTATGTAATTTAGTTATTCCCTCTTGAAGACGAAAGTCTTCTCCATGCAATTGATTAAAGTCAAAATTCTAGACTTTTGACGAAATAAGAGTTTTAACTAATACAATTATCCAATTTGATGCATGCTAGATTAATTTCGTATTCATTTCAAGTAACTGAATTACTTTACGCATTTTCATGTTCATGATAAGTTTTTTGATTCACGAGAATTATGATCTATGTATATATATAAGTTATGATACTTGATTACTTTATTTTTAACGCATTCTTCAATTCCCAAGTTTGGGATGTGATTTTTTTCTGTGTAGACACATTATAGCAACATATAATTTAATATAAAAATGTAGCACAGTTTTCAATACAGGGAATTGAATTCGTGAATTTAAATAATAAAAAGGTTATTGAAAAAAGAAGTATTTTTATATGATTGCTAAAACAGAGTAAATCGAATTTACATGATGGAATTTATTCAGTTCCTGATAAATATCTCAAGTATAGTGCATGCTTTTAACAAAAAATTAAGTAATTTTTCAGCATTTCTTTCACCGATCTTAAATGATTGTAAATTTTCTAAAGACTAACTGTGGCCAGCATAATTAAACAGACAATTTTAAACTTATCATGACTGGAAATATAAATATTTACTTATCATTCAGTATTTTTTCATCGATTGTAAATTACTATTTAATTTTCTAAAGTGTGGCAACTGACATCAAAGTAGGTATTTAGCAAATTTTCAAAATGTATCTCGGTAAAGGTGTCCTAAAATGAGATCCCCTTAAGATTAAAACTTGTATAAAATAACAAAAGTTCTTAAGTAAAACTTTGGCCCTTTAATATGATATTTTACGCTATACTTTGCATCCATAAGTATGCATTGATAATACTTTAAAAGCACAGCGAGTAATTAAAAAAAAGAATTTTCAGAAACTGTCCAAAGCATCATTTTACCCTTAACCAAAGGACAAAATGATCCTTCATTTGAAAATAATTGTAAATTGTTTTTTATCGACAAAATAAGAGACGTAAAAGTAATTAGGGCTGTACATAGTTAAATAAAACAAATTTGATAATCATATACTATGCATAATTTATTTTCTGAAAATTTTGAAATAAAAATTTGTCATAAACAACAAAATAGAATATTTCAAGATTATAATTCAAAATTTATGGCCTACAATAAACGCGGAAATAAATTAAGTAATGTAATGGAGAATCACGCATTTTGAGAATCGTTGAAGGCCTGTCATCATGGCTAGGACTCGGTACGAAAGTTTCTTCAGTCGATGGATCATTTTACCCGGCAATATGGCTGCCCACTTAAGGTGATATTACTGGATAACGCCCAAGTTTACGCTTGCTAACAAATTTAGCACGTGTAATTCCCATCTAAAAACATACTCCATTCAGTAAAACAAGTCATATTTCTGTACACGAAAGTTTGTACATCTAAATAAGTAGGAAATGTAGTGCTTACCTTATAACAGATGCCATAAAACCCAATTTTTCAAAGAATTCTATTTAGGCACTTAACACTGCGACCGCTTGAATATTGCCTTCTCTTCTTATTAACTAGGTACAACTAGTTTATGTGTTACCCCGTAGATAGTGCTGCCTATAGATAATAAAACATATGTGGACCATTTTACGGGCTAGGATCATTTCAGGCCACCTTCTCCTACTGCTCAAAAAATTATATTTCCTTCTAACTCCTTACCTTGCTTGTAATACTGCAAAGCTTATCCTTGTTTGAGAAAAAAAGTGTGATCATGCCCATGTAAAAAAATACTATTCGCGTGTAAAACTCGAGAATCATATAGCTGACTTCTCCACTCGTCGCTAAAATTTCGTCGTGGTTAACTATTCCCCGCCTTGAGGTGGAGTTTTAAGAAGGAGTTTCGAGGGCTTGTTGTGATTGGCTAAAAGATCTCCCGATGGCCTCCGGAATCGTTAGCTCAGTCGATAACCAAGCAACTGGTTCTGACCATCGAAGATTTCGGAAACCACCGGGGGAGAATTCCACCCATAGAATGATCCTTGGAAAGAGCTGAGCTTCAAACTGTAGTATACATTATTTAACTGAAATTGTCGCACCTCAGAAAACATTAAAACTGTATTTAGGATTTTTTTCTCTAGAAAAATTAAGTCCTCGCTGAGGATTTTTGGTTTAGTAAAGTTCATAGAAAAGTTTATAAACAGTGAAACAGGTATTATTCCCCAAATCAAATAAATGTATCTTTTAAACAAATTGATTTTATAAAAATAGCAAGGGGAGGGGGTGGAATTACTGTTAGAATCTGTACCAAAAAATAGCATTTTAAACTAATTTATTAGGGCAGGCGTTCATACTCGTAGTCAACCATTAAGAGATAGCATTTAATACTCAATACACCAATGTAATAATATATCACCCATATGTTTCAACTTTTACTAAGAACTCTTGAAATACTATTCGAATCTAATAAAATATGCCTTATTTGCTTTAGGCTGCATAATCTTTTTATTTGGTGCAAGTTGTCAATGTTAATAAAGTATTTGAATACATTAACAGCAAATTTAGTTAAACAAGAAGTTTTAGATTTTATGATTAACTTTTTGAAAGAAATTGATTCGGATTATTTTCGTTCACTGAAAATAATATTTTTATATTTTTGTCCTCTTTTTTATGAAAGCATATCTTCAACACATGAATTTTTTTATTAAATATACATGCAAATATTTTATTTTAAGTAGTGTTACTGAAAGGTTGTTTGGGGGCTGTTACTTCTTTTACCCGCATTAATAAAAACTTCTCAATTTTTTTTTTCAGATTCTACACACAAGAAAAGAATGTTCTTCAGCACTCAACAAAATTTTAACTTTATTTGTGCGATTCAACAAAATTATTTAATTCAAAATAGTGTCAACGAATGTTTTGTTGAATTGAACACTTTTTTTCTTTATTTTGAACAAAATGTACTATGAAGTAAAACTAACCCACCGAGAGAATACATTTTAAATGTATTTTAAAGTAGGCCTGCTCAAATCCAAAAATGTAGGTGCTACATAATGATGAAACATCCAGAGTTTACCATTTAGAAAATAAACTAACTCTTTTACTTCCACAAAAGCAAAGAGTAAAAAGAAATACACAGCTAAAGCAACTCCTTGCGATGTAAGCGGCTCTTGCACAGACTCCGTCACGCAAAACAAAATACAGGCCATCCTCCCCTCTCCATATCTGAAGAAAGACATTCCATAACTCAAGGCATAATTTCTGTTCAAAATGTTCACTTTGTTATCAAGCAGATATTTTTTTTTCTTTCTTATTGTCTTATGTCTTACATCCATCACAAAGATGGCCGTCTTTTTTTTATCAATGCACATATTCTAACCTAGCTTCGAAAGCAAGGAACTATTTTTTGTTTTCCCTTTTTGCCTTACTTCGAGCCGTCAAATTTTTCTTTATTATCTGACGTTTAAGAATTCATCTACCTGCCTTATCGATCATTTAGCTGTGTTTCTGAGGGCTTGCTAAGCCAATGGGATTGGAGCCGTCTTTTTGCCCCAGTCGCACCGAGGTCCTTGTTGCATTGTCGGGCTAAGCGATCATTTGGGATTTGTAATTAATTATGTCGAAAGGGCGGGGTTGCTGTCAAGTGCGGTTCCTGATTACGAAAAGGAAAATATTAGATTTTCGCATGCGAGAAATTGAAGTGTTTACTGAAAAGTTAATGCTATTAACAGCAAAAAAATCCGTTGGAGTAACCTTATCCTATGTTGAATCGTATCTCATATTACGAGGGAAAGTGTGCATTCAGAATGCGGTGTCGAATTTATGTTCTCGATTTCGTAGAACATGTTTTTAAGAAGGTGGAAGAGATGTATACTGGTAGCAGAGAATCCATGTCTTTATTTACGCCTATTTTTAAGAGATTTATCCAGCAAATGCTTATCATACAGCATGCCATGTATTCAATGCATGACATGCTATATGATAGATTGAATTACATGAAGAATTTTGTTTCTATCTTAATGACGTGCGATATGTAAATTTAATGACTAAACACCCAGAAATAATTTGGTGTTCTGTTTAAGAAGAAATTTCTCGTGTTTTGTCTTTGAACCATAGTCTAGATCCTTTCTGAAAACATGTATAGATCCTTTCTGGGCATATTTTCAAAACAATATTTGGAATATGCAACATGTTTTTCAATTCTTCAGTATTTTCAAAAATAATTTACTGTGCAAACAACAAAAAATTCTCGAATTAATTTTAGAATTTGGAATTTAATTTACAATATTTTAAATATAAATATGTTTCAATACATCACTTTTTACAGTTTTTTAATCAAATTTTATCTTCGAGTAGTAATTTATACTTCACCTTGCTTTGCTGTTTTACACCTTCATTTCTATTACAATTTGTTTCTATAGCTATGAAAAAAATTATGCATCTACTATTGTTTTGTACATAAGAAATAACTACAGAATTTTATATTTTAGAACTTGATAATTTTCCTTTTCTAGTATTTTCCATAAACGGTTCGCACATTCCCTGTTAATGCAGTACACTAAACTGGATTTAAAAATAATATCGAGTGTCATAGATATTTTTCTACATAAGTTTACGTACTATACGGATATATAAAAATTTTGTACAATAATTTATGATAACACATATTATATCTAAAATTAATTTATCGGTAGCTTATATTAACAATTCATTAAAACTCATTTCAGATCTAGCGGCAACGAGAAAATCAAATGGTACTACTGTTATCTAAAAAATATACATCTTAGTGAAACGATAAGAAAACTTTCTACAGTTATGTTTCAGTGAATTTTATAATGCAAACGATTGACGCTATCCTTTAATTGAATTTATTTGAACCGTATAAATTCTTTTATTTGGAAATAGAGCTAGAGGTGTTAAACCATGTTGATTAACGCTACATTTATGACTCAAAAGTCGCATAATGAAATTACCGTAACCTGTCAGATAAAAGCATCAAATTTGTTATGAAGGTACCTTACCAAACTATGTTATATTAATGAATTTTATCCTAGGAGCACTCTGACATTTCTACAAATTTTCACGCACAGCACTAAAATCCAAAATTGCCGATAAATATGGAAGCATTTTTTTATTTCATTCCTGTTTAATAGTTTGGAGAATGAAATACAGAAAAGGAGTCCAACTTTCATGTCTGGAACTCGATCATGAAGTACACTCAAATTTATGAGAGCTCACAGGGAAAAGAAATTTAATCTTTATGTTACAGTCTCTGGAAAATTTCAATATTCTTTGCTTTAGATCAGACAAACTACACAAGATGGACGATTATCCCCATGAGGGATATGAAACCATTTCCAGACTCTATGAATTATCAGTTTAGGCGAGGTTTTAACCTTTTTCCGGCGGGAAAATTTTGGCCGTGCTGTTTCAGAAGGATGGGAGCATCTGAAAAATGCTTTTCCCCATTTCAGTGACTCTTAGATGAAGCTGCTATTTGTGCAACAATCATTGATGGATTACTCTTTACCGCCCCAAAAGTAAAACGAACTTCTTGAACAAGGGGATTACCTGTACGCCTATATTCTTCTTTTCAGGAACTGGGGAGCAACTGAATTGATGGATGGATGTTGACATCTCTCCCCGCCGGTCCAGTACAGGTGAACAATTACAGAGGAGGAAAGCATTAGTTGGTCGAAATATGAACCAAGCCCGTCCTTTAAGGCGTTCTACTGCTTGGTTGAAAAATCGACCGCCCGTCTTCAAAGATTTAACTGGGCCATTTCAAAAACACGCCACACGTTATCTTCAATATCATTCAATCATGCTCAGATACAACAGAATAACATCGCGAAAGGTGGTTGGTGTTGTTGTAATCACAGAAAACCTTGCTGATTTCCGACGATAGATGCTCCCGTTCCCCGAAATTGCCAGAATGATCAAATAGTTTGAAGCAGAATACATTAAGGATAATGATAACAGAGGTAATAGCAAGAATTTCAGACATCGTGAGCAGGGACATTCATCACAGAAGAAGTTTTAGCTACTCATATATTCAAACTGCAGAAAGCTGACTCTGAACACTGCAAGAAGCTGAAAATGACTAACCGTTGATCTATATGATGAAACCACTTCTTCCAATAACTGTGCAAATTTTATTCTGTATCCATCATAGCTTCCAAACACTTATCTTGGAATGCCATCTGAACACAGAGCTTCACAAGGCTCGGTTCCATTGGAAAGTAAAAGGCAAAACTTTGAGAGCAAAGATGGGAGCCAAAAATGAATTCCATCTTTATGACACTGCAACTGGTCTGATAAGGCAGAACTTCAATAACATTCCATATCATAAGTATGCAGCCACCTAACCTTTTCAGGGGTAAAACAGCTTTACGTTTTTTTCAAATTCCCAGTACTCTCAGAAAGTCAAACTAATCTGTGATAACTAATGATTCGTTGTTTTTGACATTCAGCCGAAAGGCTTCTGCTTAGAGTATGTTTTTGCATAAAATATGCCTATTTCTTTCCCTATTTTAGACAAATCCAATTAATATTTTAAATTATCAAAACTGTCTTTTATTACAGTATTAAAATTTCGAAGCTGGAAAGAATAAGGTTACGGATTGTTCATTAGTAATGCAGTTACATTAGTACTATGTATTACCATCACATAGCTTGTAAAGGGTAATACAATAATTAGATAATAATTGATAATTAGATAATTAGATAATATTTCTAAGGCATAAATATAAAACAAGCATTTAACTACCCCAGAACGTATTTCAACATAATAACTGGCTAGTTACGGCCACGTGTCGTTTTTCCCCCTGAACATAAACTCCTCCCCCTTCCCAGAAAATTATTTGTTAAGGAGACTCATTTGTTAAAATCTTAAATAATTAATATTTTGTTAATAATTAATTTTGTCTAATCACCGATTGAACATATGTACAGTTCAGATGTTTGAATGAAAATTAAAGTATCATTTTCAATATAAAATGCTATAAATTCAAGAGGAAATTATGTTTCAATAATTTATTTTTAAGTTTATAAATTACCTTCGTAAGAAAATCCTGTTTCGGAAATTTTCTTTACAGCAGCCTCTCTTTTTCTAGAAAAGAATAAATGACCTTTTGAGTCTGGTATGGGTTTTAAAATGTCATAAGGTGTATCAGAAGTTTGGAAGGTTGATAATTTATAAAGAAAAATGCTTAGTGAGTAGACAAAATTTCATTAGCCAGAGATTAAAAAATATCTTTTGTTTAACGCGAAAAAGAAAGTTTTTAATTGGAAAATATTCTTTTCATTTGATTAATATTAATTTAGCAGTAAAGATAAATCGCTTCATTTAGGTGTTCTTTAGAGACTATTTATTCTATCTTCGTTAGTTTTTCCGGTCGATTGAATTTATTTTTAATCTTGAAAGAATTGAATATTTTATGGATACTGTGCCATCTTATGCTCGTTATTTTTTTAAAGCACTTTGATAATGAGTGTTTATACGGAATAATAAATGCTCCTTTGACAATGGCTCTATTGTTGCCAAATCCAGGAAAAATTGTAAATGCATTAGAAAAAACAATTGCTTTTCAGGAGCATTTCAAACAACTTTATATCCGAAATTAAGAATTCTTTACGTTTTTTTATTGTTGCTAGCTATGTTCATCGAGAGTAAAAATAGTGAAAAACTCCAATATGCTTAAAATTTAAATAAAAAGCTATCATTTCAAGTAATTTTCATGAAGATAGTACAATTTGGAAATAATTTTTATTCTATTGTCTTACTAATTTTTAATATCTGAAAGAAAATGCTCCAAAAAGCAGATGCAAATTAAAGTAAAATAATAGTGGTATTCATTGTGTATAAAGTGAATAGATGATTATGTTTTCTGTAATTTTTATCCGTAACTTCTAATGTAATGCATTTTAATTACGAAATTCAATTCTATCAATTGGAACCTCACAAATAACATTCATACATTTATTTAATTAATGTGCATTTTTAATAAATGCAATGCATACTTGTACAAAAAAAGATTTTTAATGTTTTTGACAGTAAATGCTGGTGATGAATTAGGAAAATTGCAGTTATTAACAATGTATTTTTTTGGGGGGGACTGTTGATAGTAACTTCTCCCTACCAAATAGTATGAAAAGTTCGCTAAAAGCAGATATACAAAGATATATCCACATGAATTCTTAGAAATTAACATAACTTTTTATAAGGAGCATTTTTCTGGTATATACGTTAAGTGAAAATATGTGCTCTGACTTCAATTGCACAATATATGATCTCTGTAAAGCTGATTAGTTGTAGATAAAGTAAAGTATAAGAAATTGTCTGAATTGGAATGTTCACGATTTACATGTAACATGCCTTAAGTCTGTTACGCTGTTTCTATCAAAACTGAGTACGACTCTGCCTTATAAAATGATCTGAACTGAAGGAGAAGTTTATTGGAATTTCTAGGCTAGAAACTTTACCTCCAGTGTGTAGTTTAGCGTTTGGTTTAAATAACCATGTGACAAATATGACGGTGAATATGCCATTTTTACGACTCCCTGGATTTTGTTTGCACTCCTATATTTTATTAATGTGCTTCAAGGAATAAAATCTAGGAGTGGAGGAATATCACGGAACTGAGACCTCGGATCCTTAGAGAAGAGTGTAGAGTCCTTTATTGGAGACCGATATGGTGACCATTATTGCAGTTTTAAGCTTCAATATATATTCTTCAGGTATTAAGCCTTTTTCTTCCAAGATAAAGCCGGAAGCTTATAATGTTGTATTTTATCATCTCGATATTATTAAAATTAACACTCTCGTACTTATCACACTTACGGAAAAATTGTAAAATACGTATGCTTCGGCTGGGAAAAAGGATCGCTCCTTCTTCAACTGCAAAAAGTTAAATTTCAATACAGGCAAAACAGAGATAGCAAATAATAAGCAAAGCAGAAGAAAAAGAAGTTGCCATGAAAGTTAAAAGTGAGAAAATCAGAAAACATAAAAGTTGAAAGAATAGGGAGGGGAGAAAAGGGTAAACAGGGGATTTTAATTTAAAAAATAAAAATTTAAGATTAAAAATTAATTAAAATATCCAATTCATTAAATCATGTGGTATACAAATATATAGATCAGAATTATCAAGTTAACAATTGCATGTCGTAGCGAAGGAGCAATTGTATACAGAGGTCAATATATATTGCCGTAATAAGTGCTAACGTCACCCGGGGCAAACCTTTATTATGGTGCCCCCCCCCCATTAGAGCACAACTGATGTTGTCACCCCCTTATCACGGCTCGCCTGGGACATACTCCTAGTTGTGCACCTTCCATTACGGAAAACTCCAGAGTCAAATAACTTCGAAAGATTTTTGGCTACTGGTTAGCACAATTTTAAATTTGAAAGACTGCAGGGCAGGACAGGCTGTTTCGTGTCTAAGGAGATCTTTAATGAGTAGCTTTTACAGAGGGAACATATAAAGTTAACAGTCAGACAAAGAAGTATAAACTAACTGACTAAAAATTATCTAATGCGAAAAATAGTGAAATAATAATTTTTTGTCTCTTTCATAAGATCAACAATGAGGAATTCCCTTGCAGTTCCTGCTGATGTGTTAGAAATAGTTTAAAAATAATAATAAATTGGCATCTGTCGACTGGTAACTATTAACGTGTCTGTACTTTAATTCTATTTCTGTATTACAAAAGTACAATTTTCATTTATATTGTTCCACTCTTAACTGCATTTTAGACGTAATTTTCAGACTTGAGAAACAATTGTATTTAAAGCAGTTTTTTTTTTCAGTCTGAACCATGAAATGCAAGACGTATTTAAATTTTTCGATTTAAACAGTACTATGCCAATTAACACTTTTACTACTTTTATGTTTTCATTCTTTTATCTTTTTGCTCGAATGAACTCGTGACTTCGAAGTAAAATAGGTATTTAAAATTTAAATTTAGTACATGCTTTAAAAAAGTATGCGAATTACTTAATTTTCATAAAATTCTTATCATCGCCTTTTATGCCCCTCGCGAAAGAATACACTTTTAAGCAAATATCAATAAACCCCTTTTCAATAACAAAGAATTGTTCTCAACACTGCAATTTACAGATCCAATAAAGTGAAAGTTCTACGACTCTAGTGCAGTAAGCAAACATCTTATCTCCTCTCAACAAAGCCTGCTCTACGATGAAACACCTCAATGGTCTTCAAATGTTCTACTCACAGTATCAAATTTGATGGAAAACATCTCATGCGGAAACGCAAGTATTAAAGGCTAAAGTGCGTTTTCCTTACCTATAGCTTTAGCTTTATTGAGGTAAGGTACTTTTAAGGCCAGGTGCTAAAAGGGTAAGTACTTTATGTTGATGAAAACTTTCAAAGGAATCGGACTCAATTTCGAACGGATAAAAGAAGTAAATATAGTGGCACAATTTTAGGATATTTCTAGGATTACGAAGAGGTTTCTTTGCAAACTGCTTGAAGTAATATATCACTATCCTTAAATTTTCTTTGCGCTGATGCAGCTCATGAATAAGTGAATATGTTTGTTCCAAAGTAAAAGAAAACTGGTTTAAAATTCACAGTAGCACTAATCATGGGCAAAGTATGGAAAAATAGCAAGTGTTTTAGCTGATAATAAGAAAAGAATATTAGATTTTTCTTTGCTTAGTTTTATTTTATTTAACATTGACTATATAAGATTTTTTTTTTACTTTTGAAGGTTTAGTAAAATACTCAAAGGGCACCGCAATATTTTTTTTTGTGATATTCTTATTTGTTTAACAGAATTTCCTTTTTATGAGTTTAGATTTCCACTTTATTTATCACTTTTTCTTACAAACGAATACGTTTTGGTTATATAAGTGGGTTTCTATGACTATAAAACAAGTTCGTTATTGCTTAGAAACATTAGCAATGTGGTTACAGTTACAGATAATAGTTAGCAGTTTAGATTATACCATACTAAAGCATACTGTATTAGTCACAGGTTTTTAACAAGTCAAATGATAATTTTAAAAATAAAAATAAATACAATTCCTTTGGTTTTCCTTTTTTGTTAAAACTTTTTTGAACTTGATTTTGTTTTTCATAATTCATGTGCATCGACTACTAGTGGAAATTCATAGTTGAATTTGAACAACACTTTATTATCCGCCATTTAAAAAGAATTAGAGGGTGCCCAGGAGAATAGTTGAAAAATAAAATTTGTAGACCAACCTAATGTCCAACCATTCGAGTAATGGGTAGATGCTACCTATCTTAACTTTCAGCAATAAAGCGAATTATGTATAAACAGTTGATAAATGTGGTACAGTCGAAAGTAGTTATCGAAAGTTCAAAATGAACCATGCTTCAAACTTTTCCAATATCTTTCCAAATTGAGAACCATACAAATGTTTGTTTAGAAATATTTGATGAACGTGGAATAGTTTTTACCACTTGGAGGCATTTACAAAGACAAATTTCTTGTGAAAGCTATGAAAGGCAAGTGGGATTAATTTACAAAAAAATAGTATCAAAATATAAAAATAGTATCAAAAAGCAAGTGGAATTAATTTACAAAAAATAGTATCATATTGGTGTTATAAAGTGTTAATCGCGAAAACGTACGCCGCTAAAATAGTAGATTATGAAGATTTTCTGGTGTTCTCATGACAGCAGCAACTAAAAGCTGGCATAATTTTTTGCAATTCGTAATATAATTGTCAAATTTATATTTTTTGACTGTCTTCACATGCATACAAACAACGATGCCTACGAAAAAGACGGCATGGCGATAAATGCTTGAAATTTTAAAACCCTCTCCTCAATATTACATGCCTACAAACTGAATAATATATTTATTTATAACCTTCCAAATACTTCTTCCATTTCAAGAAAGTTCCGTGCGTGTCTGATAAAACATAAGTGTCCTAACTAAATAAAAATACCAGAATTACTTCAAGATAAACTTCCAGTCGCCTAAAATATGGATAACACTTTCACTGTTGTTATCAATAGTAAATCCTTGAAAATTCCATACTTAAATTTAATCTTTCCAAAACTGCATAAAGATAGCATTTTCTACCCTAACTTCTTAAAATAACTCAAAGTCAGGGCATATATGTCCATATAAATTATTAAAGGAAAACAGCGATGTTTTGGGACATAATTATCGTATCCAAAAAGGCTCTAAAATTATTCATCCGCTTAAGTACCATTTATCCTCATTAGCATTGGTAAAACATGCCCATTATAATTTTACATGACGTTATTTTTGTTGAAGAAAAGAGCGTTTATTCCTTCTATTTATTTTCAAATAACCAACTTCCCAAGGCGTTGGCATCGCATTCTTATCCCCCCATAATTATTCATAATTTAACACTAATGCCGAAAAACTGTTATCCAGACTTATTTACGATTCCTGTGTACTCTGCATGTGGCTTTTAACTTTCCAAGTTCCTGAAATCCGTTATGTGTATTTAATGTCACGGAGACAATTTATTTGCGAGGTATTGCACTGCATGCGGTTAAGTCTAGGAGACGGTGATATATGGCTATAGTTTACAGACATGCGCGTGTGAAAGGGCTAGGTATATGGGTTTTACCATGTAAAAATAATCGTTTTAAATTTATAGTTATGTAAACGCACTACATTCCTGCAAAGCAGAATAAACTTTAATAAAATGGCAAACAAAGCGGTAGTAATGCTTAGCTGCAAATGTTTAGTTACCACTAACTCAATGCACCAGTTGTTCATAATTTAAGTTACCAGGGAAAATTATAGGTCATATTGCCTCCAAATTAGCATAAAGCCTTAATGATACCACGGTAGAGAGGCATTGAAAAAAATAGTTCAAATAATCGTTACTAAGTGGCGTTTCAAAGCGTTTTAGTGTGAATAAAACAGCCAAATCACCATTATGAACTGACGAAAAGAATAGAAAAGTTGTGAAGCTCATGTTTTATACCTTTACACTGTGGGAGAGTTTGCATATGAACAACTCTAGTATTGTAAAACACCACCTAGTGGTGACTTTTTGAACTAAGTTTTTCAAGACCAAACTCTCTCCCCATGGTCTCATTAAGCTTTTATGCAAGTTTGGTAGTATCCTGATTAGTAGTCCTTGCAGTGTACTGTCCTGAATATGAAAACTTTAATCATAAACATCCTGTATATGTATGTGTGCATTTATGAAGAGATTTTATAGTCGATTAAAATAATTTTCTAAACTACACATACGCACACACACACATATATATATATATAGATATAGTTTCTAAGCAACACATATATATATCGCATGCAAAATACCTGAAAAATTATGATATGAAGTTATCTGCAAATAGGTACACACGTTCATGTGCAGTTAGAAAGTACACTAGAGATTTTAAAGCGTTGTGACTCAAGGCAAACAAAATTCCATGGCGAATTTTATTTACCAGAAGATTCATTATACATGCACATTATATATGAATAAATAAACAAATGTGCATATGCATTGTAATTATGTTTACGATTCCATATAATAGTGATTCAGAAAAGGTGGAGTAATGGCATTAGTGTGAGATAATAATTTGTAATGTAATGTATATGTACTGTATGCGTAATATAAAGTTTTTGTGTGTGAATATGGATGAAATCAAACACCTTTATACACATGTATTACACATATAAACTACAGATACAGAAACAACTTTTTCAGAAGAAGTTACACCTGACAAATTTATCCTCCAAAACTTTTTTTCAGGAGAACTAACCATTTCTGCAACTGAAACCCTCGGTTCTATTCCCCACTGATGGCCCGCTATTGATCACAACTTTCTCTGACTTCCTGACTTACCCAGTCGGAAATCGTTAGCACTTCGTTTTCTTCTTTCATTCATTTGTCATCACATCTTAGGCGGTTGTTCCTGTTCCAAAAGAGCTTTTTCGCGCAATTGATGGGTTTCCTATCAGGTGAGGTCAAGCCTCTTAATGAGAGCGATAGCTTTTATCAGTAATTGAAGCTCTCCTTCTACTTCTTTTCTTTTTTTTTACTTCTTTTGCTTCCCTCCTTCCATGCCAGGGAACCCCTTTTCTCGGACAAATTACAGCACAAGATAAGGATTTTCCCCTGAAAAATAACGGAAAGTGAATGAAAGATAATGCCATGCGATGATGAGGTCACAAAACTGATAGGAGTCATGTATGGGTATGGCATGTGGTGTCTCCGCAGACATGAGTAGGAGAAAGAGAGAGAATTTAAAGTTATTAGCAAAGCATTCTTTTTTTAAATATGTGATAATTAGTGATATTTCTGCTATTGCCAATATTTACAATTTGGAATTCGTCGTGTATCTACAGGGTGTCCAAAATACTGCTTACGAACGTAAAACAATTTTCAATTATAGCAATATGACACAACTTTTTTCCATGTATTTGCCAAAAAATAAGCATCAATTTTTTTTTTTTTAAATGGCAGAATTTAGTTTGAAAAGTAGTTCAAATCTTTAGGCGGAAAAGGGAACAAACAAAACAAAAAAATGTATTAAACTGGACTATTAAAGCAGAAACATTTCAATATGCAAAACAAGAGCTGAAAAAGTCAAATTTTGGTTAATTTCACGAATATTTTTGCCTTATGTGTGACCTAAAAAAGTAAAACAATTGAAATATTTTTTTTAAGATATGCTAAAAGAGTTTTAGAAGGAAGCCTTTAAGCAGTATTAGAACAAATGCTATTAATATTTGTAATTCAATATAAACAAACAAAAAAAAAATGTATAAAACTGGACTATTAAAGAAGAAACATTTCAATATGCAAAAAAAGAGCTGAAAAGTTCAAATTTTGGTTAACCTCATGAATATTTTTGTCTTATGTGTGACCTAAAAAAGTAAAACAATTGAAATATTTTTTAAATATGCGAAAAAAGATTTAGAAGGAGCTTTATAAGCAGTATTAGAACCAATGTTATTAATATTTGTAATTCAATATAAAACTGTACCTTTTTTTTCAAACTGTGAAGGTCATCTGAGACGAAGAGATAAATATTTGTATTCAAAAAATATTTTTTTCGAATTAAAGATGCCAAATACAGCATTTTTTGTTGTTATTTACAGTCTTTTATCTAAAATATCCATTTTTGGGATGACACTAAACAAAATTATTCGTTGCTGCCCTAGAGTACGAATCTCTTGAAAAAGAAACAACTATATAAACAAAAAGGACAGCACTCTTGTTTCACTTTGATCTCATTGAGCTTACATGGGAATGTGGGTTTTTTATTTGTGTGTCCCTAATATCCTCCCAAAATCCCACATGGTTATAAACTTCTCATATGCGGAATGAAATCGTCTTATGAGATTTAGTATGGCGGAATTATTGGCAATATGATAAACAGCATGATGCATTGCAATCACGCTTGTATTGCAATTCAAAGTGTTCATACTCACTAATACGAAAAATATAGTATAAAATGCTAATGTCCAAATAAGGACATTTTGTATACCTAACCTAACAAAAATGCTATTTTAGCATAATATTGCGTTTGTGAGAGTGACGAGTGGTAAAGAAGTATTACCAGCATGCATCATAGGTGTTTTTTAGAAAATACGTAAATAATACTTCATAACTAATACAGAACGTGAAAAAAAAGAAACATGAATATTAACTTTTTCCCATTTAAAAAGAACACACTAGAAATATTTTATTTCGTGTTTAAAACAATATTACACATTTTATCTTGTAATTCCATTTGTTTCAGCTAATTATTTTTATTAAAAGTATAATTAAACCCAATAGGTTTTTGAAACATAATATGGCGAACAAAATACCTTTAATTTTCAATTCATGTTTGCTTTGTGACTTTGGGCACATTCGGCAAAATTGCAAGTTCCCACCATAACATCATTTAATTACTGGTTTCGCAGCACATTATCTCTACTAACACTTTGATGAGAGAAAAAGCATAATTACTCGTTTTTAATTAAAGTACTCAGCAAATGTGACCTGCAATAATAAAATGTTAAATGAAATGGCTCTGAATATCTCCAAACAATTGTTATTACTTCCGAATCAACGAATGTTTGTTAATAAATTCGCATTTTTAAAAGATACTAATTATTTTCTTACAAAACTGAAAAGAAAATCATTAATTTATAATGAGATATTTAAATTCATGTTTAAAAAAGTATTGATATTAAAAGCCACTTTTTAATGACTTCAAAGTACGAGTATCGAATGATAATTTTGATTCACATTTTTTTTCTTATTTTAATTAAAGCTTTGGTATGTTTATATTATAGAAAAAAGATCAGATATTTTAATTAAGGAAAAATTATAACAGTTACTGCTATTTTGACTGCACTAAACATGCGTAATGGGATACTTTAGGTTTCAAAATTAAAGCTTCTTTCAGAGAATTATCTTGAAAGAAAAGAATAACTTTTATTTTTACGATCTTATCCCAGCTTGTATATTTTACAAAGATTGTTACGGTATTTTAAACAAAACCGTAAATTAATTTGACTTCATGCATGAAAGTCTTTCATCCCTAGCATTTAATCCATAATACTTGGAAATTTTGGCTTTTAATTTCCCGGAATTGTTTGGCTAAATTAATTATTTTGTTTACAGAACAGATATCCAGATTAAACACACTTAATATTTTTGGCATTGCTTTTCGGATTAAAACTACTTTTTTAAAGTTACAGTTTTAATTAAAAAGACAAAGTAAACGGTATCCAGGAAGTGCTACTGAGTCAAAAATTAAAATTTTTAATTTAGGAGCATTTATTAAGGAACTGTGAAATTATATTGCTGAAGATTTTTTTGGCAAGAAAAAGTCTTTGTTTATAAACTAAAAGTTGTATTTTTTAACTATCATGCGAGTGGGTTTCTTTAGACATAAACTTTGAAGAATAACTAATAAAATCTCAAACAAAACCCGGTTGAACATTGTAATATACTATTTTCGACGAACTTTTTGAGTGTTAAATGATACAGACTTGATTTTATTTTAATCTATATGTACGAAATATATATACATATTTGTATATGAAACGCTTAAATACAAACTTCCATACTGTACATATTATATGCAGCATGATTATAAGTAAGGATTATTTAAAACAGCACTTTTTACGATCACGTTTCGAAAATTTTCAATGCCAACACTTATATTACTCCTTCAAAAATGTATCAATGATTTGAAAAACATAAGGGTATGGAGTATTGGAACAATACTCGGGTGACAAATTTCGATGGCGTAAAACATTTACAACAAAGAGCAATTTAAAAGGTGTCACAGCTTTTCTATCTGAATTAAACACATAGACTAATGCAAGAAGATAAACATTTACAATCACTGAAAATATTATATTTTATTTTATACTTGATTCCTATTTCGTAATTTAAGGCATTCTTCTTCGGAGATAAATGCTCAAAACACCTTAGACCACAATAGGAGAAACACTGGAAGTCAAAAATTCAGTAAAATTATATAGACATATGCGCTGTATTTTGTTGAGTATTTTGTCCAATGCACTAGACATTTGATTTGAGTGGTTATGACTTGCTACTGTAGATGTTAAGTCTTGGAAGAGAGTGAATTAATTCAAGAACAGAAACTCGATCACCTTTCACCAGAGCCACTAGTCGGTACTTTTACCGTTATATTCGGGTAGTGTAGCCTCTTTTACTAATAAAGACGGAAAAATCAATCTTCATAAAGTAATAATGCAGTTTTCTCACTATACTTAGTTTCATAATGATGGTCCCTTTTCGGATGGGCAAGGAAGGGGTATCTTCACTGGAAAAAAGAGTAATAAGAGATTTAGAAAACTTTTAGTAATGTAACAGTGTATATTCTGCAGTATAATGCTTATGTTAATATCTAAAACATGCTCCTATGATAAAGCAAACTAGTATTTGTATTTGCCTTTTAAATTTATTCAATTTAGGTCAACATCAGTTTAAAAGTAGGTTTAGAAGCATTACAGAATTGTTTAAGAAAGCAAGACCTAAAAAGTAGAGTAACTTAATATAAATCTACATACAATTATAATTCTAAACCGAAAAAAAGCATTTAAATTAAAAATATTAAACTTTTGGAGTTAGAATGATAGCAAATAGAGTGGTTTAGTTGCATACAGTACTTCTTGGCAGTACTATAGATACTTGCGTACAGTAGTTCTTGGCAGCAAAATCCCCAAAGTACTTTGTATCGAACCGATTTAATTTATAACCTAATGTAACAAAATACCTAAGCATATAATGGAAGAATATGTAGGATGTCAAATTTAAAAAATCTGATGTGGACACCACATGACTTCCTTGAACGTATATTAAATCAAAAATATTTTCGGCGCACTTCATCTAAACTTATTTTGTTTGAAAGCGATATAATATTGCAATAATACTAACGTTTAGCGATTTCTAGCCAAATATTTCCGATACTGCCAGTCTGGGCTCAATTCGAAAGGTTTGTTTTTGACATTTAATTTGGCAATACTTCGCTTAAAGCCGAAAAGCTTGAGATAGTTTTCGAAATTTTGGTAAGAGCCAAAGCAGTAATTTACCACGCACTTTCAATGAATTGAATGTATCCATACATTTTAATGTATTAAAGGTCATTTGGGAAACCCTGTAAATAAATTACCCAGTCGATTGCAAAAAAAAAGATGCACAGTTAGATGTTACAATACTTCTAAATACAACATTTCAACATTCTACGGTTAAAAGTTTTAGAAATTTGCGAAATACAAAATTATTTTTGGCCCCAAATTTGGCGCTATTTCGGTAAAACTCGCCATGGTCGATGGCAAATGGCGAGATTTCGGGCATCAACCAAACAATGACTATAATACTATAATATGTATAATACTATACAATGACTATAATACTCATGACTATACAATGACTATAATACTCATGACTATACAATGACTATAATACATAATAGCAATGACTATAATACTTTAATATATAACAGACGTTATATATTAAAGAAGTCCATAGTAGAGTAACGACATTCCAATACATTAATGTATTGAAAATCTTTTAACTGGTCTTGTAAATAAACTCTCAAGTAGATTGGAACCAAAAATTGAGATTCACGAATAGATGTTACAACCATCTTATATATGAAATTTCAACATTCTACGACTAATAGTTTTTGAAGTATGAGAGTTAAATAGATTCACGCGGACACCAAAAGTCGCCAAGCTTCACTACTTTTGGCGTAACTTTTGAGGGAGGTACATGACCGTGGTCGGACCATTACCTAACTATGTGGCAGGACGGTATTGTGATTGAAATGGATGAATATCTCTAAAACTGAAATTGACAGTAATGCGTTGAAATATTTTTTAGTGCTCCGGTAGAAGAACTAAAAGTGAAAAAGACGCTATTTTTGACGGAGAGATTAATTTAGTAACCCTTAAAAACATATATCACTTTTCAGTCGTTTGAAATAGCCTAATATCTCTAAAATACAATATAATGAATTTCTGCCCATAGAGCATAATGTATTAAAAATTTTTTGAGTGGCTCTGTAAATAAACCATACAGACGATTGGGACCAAAAGTGGAGGTGAACAACTAGATGTTACAAGAATCCTAAATATAAAGTTTCAACATTCTGCGACCAATAGTTTTTGAGATATGCGAGTTACATACATACGTACGTAAAGACGTCAGGAAAAACAAACTGGTCAAAATCGACTTGCGGTCTGTCAAAATGGGTTTTATATGCATTTATATAAACGTACATGCCTGCGTACTATAAAATGCATCACAAAAATTCTTAAAAGTAAATTTAGAAACAGTCAAAATCGGTTTTTTCATCAAAATATTGCTTCCGAAATTTTTCGCTATCACATTACTTCCTTATACTTCGAAGTACTTACTATCTTACTTACTACAAAAGTCACTTACTATCTGTATCCCATCACTCAGTGCAAAAACATTTGACCGTCTATTGTTCAATAGGCGAATAATTTAAATTATGTTCATTGATTCGGAGGAACGTATAAACGTGCTTGATAGTATCGTACAGTGTGCTTTTCAAAGTTTAGTGTTAAACACAATCACACAAGCTTCCGTTTATAGGTTTCTTTTTTAATTGCATTTTTAAGGGCTTTGAAATTTACATTCGACTGATATAAAATGACCTTGGGTACGCAAAAGCTAAATTTTGATCTGCCTTTGCTTTATTTTCACCAAAGTGAAACGCTGCTATTGCATACATTATTACCGGCCCCCATTTTTTTCCGAATATGAAAATTTTAAAAATATTCTGTGACGAATTTTCATTTTTTCAATGAATCTTTGTGGTATAATGCATTAACCCGAATACAAATTAAAAAAAAAAAAACATATAATTTCTATCTGAATTTTTTTATTTTTGTCACTTTAAAATCCGAAAATGAAGCATGGTTGCTTAATTTGTAGGTTTTAAAACGAGATTGCAATATTGATGTATGTAATTTATAAAACAGTCATTCTTGCATGTTTTATTTTTTTTGTGTGTTGTTGTTCGTGTAGTTGCTTAATAACTTCGTATGGAATGTATTAAAAATAAAATACTGTCAGATTGTAACAAATTTTTTACAATATAAAAAACAAGCGCAGAATAATAACAAAATGATCAATTTGAAAAGTATGAAATGACAAGGCGTTTATAAATATTGAAAGCGACATGTTTGTCCCAAATCAAATTTCAACTACGTGAAGGGATTTTGGAAATAACTGTGGGATTTCCGAAAAACTTTGCAGTTGTCAAATCAATGCTCATACTTTAAAAATTTTATCACGAAATATTTTTTTATTTGTAAGTATAAATCAATTTAAAAAAAAATGGGATATCAATAAACTTTCCTCAGTAAATTCTTCTATCGGCTGTGTGTGAAATGAGTGAATGTTTGTTTAATGTTATTTCAAGTTCATGTTTTAATAATAATTAAAATAGAGTCTGAAATGGTTTTCAAATATTTCTGACCCCCAAAAAAACATTTTTTCCTTATTTGTAAGTGTAAATAAATTTTAAATCAAATAGTATATCCAACAAACTTTCTGCATCATATTCTCCTATCAGCTAAATCTGAAATGATTTAATGAATGTTTAAAGAGAATTGAACTACATATTCCAAAACTTAATACTACAGTTATTGTTATTCACGAAAATTAGATTTGATGACATGATACTCAAATTTGTTTTACGAATACAAGCGCAAAACAAGTGTTAAAATCCATTTGATACATATGAAATTATTAATACTTTTAAACGGAATAACTAATCTCTCCTGGTACTATATTGTACATACAATAGATACTGTTACAGAACTTCATTTCACAAAAATAGATGCACAAAAAAAACCACATAAAATATACAGGAAGTATTCAATTTTCATTTTGTTTTTGAAAACGGCAGTCTCTATGAGTCTAACAATAACTCTCTCAAGGTATTCAAAATTGTAAGTGCTTCTAAAGTGTACTGTAAATTGTGAGTGTTTCTAAAGTGTATTTTCTGATATAAAAATATAATCTGTGGAATGTGGTCATTTGTTAAGATCCCCTTTTTATGAAGATTACTCATCAGAATTAAAAATATTATATGGATAGATGGGTGTTATTAGAGTTAATTACCTTTGTATGGTAAAAAAAAATCTAGTATTTTACTAAGTATACCAGTACATGCTCAAATTTAAGTACCATTTTTAAATATGAATATGTCTCTAATTTCTTCATTTTTATATTGTTCTGGATTGTAATTGACGTCACAAATAAGATACACTTTTCAAACTACGTTTCCTTAAAGTGCGTCACAAGATTTCTAATTCGAATAAAGTCGGTTAAAATGAAAACTTATCTACCACCAAATGCGTTTGTAAACACAACCCTGCAAAGAAACGCACAAAACTAAGAAACTCCTTTCTTTTTCGGAGGAATCAGCTTTTATTCGATCTTCAGTAGGATTTAACGCGGAATCGTTTGCACTTCGGCGTTTTGCTTTCTTCTTCCGTTCGGCATCGCAGGTCGATCGGCTGATCTATATCTGAAAGCTCGTTTCGCGTAATTGACGGCTTTCCTATGAGGTAAAGGTAATATCGTTAATGATTAGGATGAATCCTCGTGAAAGGGAGGGCGGGAGATTGGAATCCCGTTTATGGCCGACCGGTATTTCTTTCTTTCGATAAAGTAGAAGACTTGATTTTTTTTTCTTTCAGTGCACCTTCTTTATGCGCAGTGCCATGATTTTGTCTATGCAAGCTGTTGAATTTATATTTGGATGTATGGTACAATAAATGTATGCTTCTCTAATTTTAGAGCTTCAAATTATTTCATTGTATGGTTTATGCTGTGGGTTTTCGTAATGATTGCGATGAATGGTTAGAAAATTTGAAAATCCTTACTCTAGAATTTCGTTTAAGCTATGATTAAAGTTTGGATGATGTATGTACTTTTAACTGAAATTATAACTTACTAAATGAGATATAAGTATTCCACTTAACCAGCTCTTTTTAAAATTAGGCTTGTATTTGTAAAACAATGCATTTTTGAGTTTAATCTTTTGCTGTTAACTATATTAAAATGAGAGTTCAGTTTACCAAACAAAAGATTATTGCGTAATAAATAGCTTCATTACACTGACACAACCATGCACTTGATAAAAAATGTTATTTCAGAAGTGTTTCTTTCATTACATTTATGAAATTTTCTGAGGAAAGCCCAATGTTTATGAAACTTGGTTAAGAAAGTAGACGCACACTTGAATACCTAAAGTGATTATTAACAGATGCATGAAGATGATGTTTCTGACCCCGAATTGTTATTTGATTCTGAACCGTCTCTGTACACCCCTACACCCCCTGCAACTTTGTCAGTCTGGTAGAGAATCGCTATGTATAATCATTTAAAAATGTCTTGTTTATAGATAAGTTATCGACCTACTTCGAAAGTTTATACATAAAAGTTCAGTAGAATCATTTGACTGAATTTTCATCAAAGTATTTTTAAATTAGGTCATTAAACCATATGTAAAATACAGAAAGGATTTTTATCAAGTTCTTATGCACACCTTTAGTAGAAGTAGTTTAACGTTTCACCATACAATGGAGCTAAATTAGCTTTGTACTTTCTATGGAAAAGCGTTTCACCAAGATTTGGTTTCATTCAACAGTATCAGCACCGAATCATAGTTCAACTTTTCTCCATAGAAAGGATGCAGCTAATTCAGCACCATTTTATGGTGAGATATTAACTACTTTTATCAACAAATGCATTTATTCGGGCCACTCATAAACTTTTTAGGAACCAATAAAAAATGCACAATATACAGATATGTGTATTTTCAAGAAGTTTATGAAAGCGATTAGGCTGCAAATTATGAAATATTTTCATTTTATAATCATCGATAGAAAAGAAAAAAAAAAACGTGTTTCACTACTGTTTTAGAAAAAATTATTAGAATTGTTGTTTTTATAATCACAATTATATTCTACTACTGGCTGTTCATCTGTAAAGATCAAAACACAAAATATTAGGTATGTATCTAAACTTCTAATAAGAAATATTTACAAAATTATACAATGAATAAGATAAGAATTTTGCACCATAAAATAATTGCATTCAAGATCATCACTATTTTAAGGTACTTGGTGAACTGTCAATAATAATTAAGATGAAGCATTTTAAGGAACTTTTTTGTAAAACTCAACTGAAATCGATAATCACATTTTGCAATGAATTGAGTAATTCTGGAAATGAAAATTCATAGTTTGTATAATCTAATAATAAATTAACTAACAATGTATTCTAATTCAATATTTAAGAGCTATGATGAGGAATTACGTATTTTATATAAAAATATGATTTATGTTCATAAATTTATTATGTTCATAAATTGAGTAATTCTGGAAATGAAAATTCATAGTTTGTATAATCTAATAATAAATTAACTAACAATGTATTCTAATTCAATATTTAAGAGCTATGATGAGGAATTACGTATTTTATATAAAAATATGATTTATGTTCATAAATTTATTATGTTCATAAATTGAGTAATTCTGGAAATGAAAATTCATAGTTTGTATAATCTAATAATAAATAACTAACAATGTATTCTAATTCAATATTTAAGAGCTATGATGAGGAATTACGTATTTTATATAAAAATATGATTTATGTTCATAAATTTATTCTGGTGCGTTCACCAGCATGCTAAAGGATGTTTTTTAAAATGTGATTAATATATAATAATAAACGTGTGCGAAAAATATATTTCAAAGGCAGTTATTAAATGTTTAGCTTATGCTTGCAGATCTATGCATCGACTAAGTTCGTCACTCTAAACACATTTGGATGTGGAATTTTTAAATTGATGATTTATCTTTAAATGTATAATCTCTCTCTCTCTCTGTATATATATATATATATATATATAACTCGGCTGTTCGAGCGTCGTCAGGGGTAGTTACCCCCCCGCCTCTGAATCCCCTAATTTTTTAGTTTCATTATTGCCATATTAAAGCGATATTAATTGACTATGTCATTTTATCTCTCATATTTCGTGTATTTCGCCTGATGACCCTATGTTGAGATTTTTATGATTGTAACCTATTTATAGAACAATACATGTGACGCATATCCTACAACTTACGAAATATTGTAACAATAGATTAAAGCTGTTGTGAACTAATGGTATTTAATATATGTAAAATTATGTTGCAGTTTTATGTCGCTTTGTTGGGAGAAATTTATCGTACAATTTTCAATAAAGGGGGTGAGATATAAAATGACATAATCATTAATATATATATTCATATATATTATAATTCATAAATAGAATTGTTAATTATTGTAAAACAACGTCAAAATGAAGACATAAGAAATAATCCACTAAAACAATATATAAAACTTACAGAAAAAAAAACCCTGTATGTCTCGTATTTTGAAAATATAAGTATTTATTACGCAGTCATGAAAAAATCTTTTCCTAGATTTTCTAAAGCTTTTTATTAAAATGGGAGCACTGTTAAAAATAATTAAAAATGGTTTAGTTATCAATAAAATATTTTAATTGGCAAACTAATTACCATTTTAATATTTTGCGAAATGTCTCTTTCGTAAAATCTTTTACTTTTATAACACAAAAACTAAAATTCTAACATTTAATTGCTATTTTCTATAGATGTCTACCATATTTAAATCAATCGTTAAGGTAATATTTAAAATTGTTCCTTTTGGACTTTTTAGCAATATTTTTCTTCTTGTATCTCACTGATTAATACTTAATTAAAACCATAGAAATTTCTATCTGATAAGGGGCCTTTTTTCTCTCTCCAATTCATCGTCTGTATTTGTTGTACTTCCTTAGGCGAGTTTTAAAATAAGAGAATTAGAAAAGAAAATTTTAGAAGATACAAAGCCTAAACGAATGCACGTGTTTTAGCCTTGCCTTTTAATGACTACAAAACAAGGGATTGAATAACCCGTTAACGTGTTCGTATAAAAAGAACATATTGGGGCTGTTTTAATTAACGTCTTGGAGAATTCTGCATGTCTACCCGAGGAGAGGACGATTTTAATTAAAGCCCTTTTCCATAAGGTATTGAATAACGAAGGATATAGGGTTTCAGAGCAGCTTATGGACTCCTTAAGCTCTGTAAGAGGATACCTTCTGCTGCTGACTAATTTGCCCAGCGTGTATTAAGCTTAGAAAATGAGAGAAAAAAATTAAAGAACAGCGATTTTTAAAGATCTAAGCCTTTGTGCTGAGAGATTTTTAATTTTTTTAATCACACCCACAATAAAACTGGCTGAGAGCAACTTTATTTTAAATGGTCATGCGTGCGAAGGATTTTAATTTCATTCCTATATAATTAAAATATAATTAAATGCAGGGAGATTCAAAATTCGTAGGGAATAAATTGAATGGGCGGTAGTAAGAATCAAGATCACGTAGGAACGCAGGGTCAGAAACGTCGACTTCATGTATCTCTTAATAATCACTTACGAAGAAGAATTATTGAAGTGTTCTTCTAAATCAATTTCATAAACAGATTTTATCTGACAATATCACCAATGAATTTTTTACTATCAGTTTTAAAGTTTTTTTTTTTCTGTTAAGACTGGCTTTTGATAAACCATGCAAGAAAATTTCAGTGTTAATTTAACTCATCTTCCAAACTTATTGGTAAGAGATTTATGAAACTGTCGTTTTTGACCCTGCTTTGGTATGTGTCAGTCTAGGTTCCCTTTACCACTTTTTGCTTTTTTCATACCGCTTTTAATCAACCTATATACATTATTTATTTATTTACAAAGATATTATGCAAGCTCTCCTCTTTAAACATTTATCAGTTTGTCATTCCTCATCTTATGAAAATTTGAATGATATTTTTAGTTTTTAATTCATAAATTTTCGTTTGTTTAAAATATTCATAAAAATATGATACTTATAGAATAATACAATCAAAAACAAAAATAAATAGCCGTCTCCCTGTTTATAAATCAAAGAAAAATCAGTATAATTAATAGAACACTAGTGTACTTAATTCCACATGCAATAAAATTGTAGCATACTCAATGTGGATGGTGGCAATGCTGATTAGTATTGCAGCAACCTCGGACAGCAATCAAGGCCCATCTGAACTCAGCAACCACCTGTTGCCTTCTGGAGGGGTTTTGCACCTTGAAAAGGCACGGAAACTTTCACTTGGAAGATGTTTAATAATTTGATCCTTTTTGTTCAGTGTTCTGTTTATAAGACGCTGAATTTCTAATCTATCTACTGCTGATCTCAAAAACCCATGTATTATCTAATTTTTTCTACTTATAATTCATGAGTACCTAAAATTTCCCAAAAATATCTTATTAATATTTTAAATGCAGGCATGATATCCCTTTCTACTTTTCATATATTTATATTTTTAAGGAAAAAATATTTATTCAATACGGTTGACGTTAGAAAATTGTCTATATCTCTGGGTATAAGCAGGAACTTTGAAAATGTGATGGTGATATCCTGGACGCAAATGGTCTAAGGTAGAGAATTCTGAAACATCCAATGCAGGTATAAAGTAGTTTTCGGAAATTTAAAATTAAATATTGGCATATTTACATAATCTCACATAATTTAAATGCTGCGTAACACGTTAACTAGTAACGTGACACTCTATAAATATTCAAATTAAAAATTAAAGTTGTGTATTTTACGAATTAAAGCACAGCATTTGAGTTCGGCTGGTGGCATAGCGGAAATTACGCAATTAATGCAGGATAAATTAAAGAACCGGAAAACTTATGTTAAACCTGCAATCCGAATTGGCGAAAACGCAAGTATTATTTCTATACGTCGACCGTATAAATCGCCAGATAACTGGATTCAAACCCAAAACTTTTTATGCCTTGTTGTTCAATATTTATTGAATCAATAAGAATACACATGATTACGTATTTTTTTACTATGGCTGCATTCCTAAACGACAAACTCGTTGCACGAGTTTTCGTAAGAAAACTGGAATTCGTGTGTTTAGTGCTATCAGCGGTTATCAGCATCTTTTGACTTTACGAACAACTTCAGTTTATTTAGTTTAGTCACCTAGGAGACGTATTTGTTTACAATTAGCGAATGCGTTAATTTTGCTGAGGAGAATTTTTAGTACATACTCAATATAAAATCAACAGGATTTTTAAAAGAAAGAGTGGCGAAAATTGAAAGTGCACAGATCAAAATTTAGAAATTTCAACTTAACCTTCATTTTTTCAAAAGTATTTAGCAAGAGAAGTTCAAATTTCGCTAACACGGTAACTTCAATATCAACACTAAAACATGCATTTTTGAATTTACTAAAATGAAAAATAGAAGAAAATTATTACATTTGAAAAATTATGTACCTTCGTAGCATTTTCTAACGTAGGCATGAATTTCCTCCTCGAAAAAACAGTATTTGCAGCTCTAGAAAACGTAAAATGCTTTTCACAACAACGGACGCCATTTGAAAACATCAACAACGTGCAGCAAGTGTATCTTCAAAACAATGGAACAAACTTGATCCACTTTCAGTTTACTTCGTTTGAAACTAATCGCACTCAGTTTTGTATACGAACGCTCTAGTTTTTAAACTGAATGCATTCAAATTCCTTTACGAACCTTAGAAACTCGTTGCACGAGTGCAACTCATTTGGCGTTTACGAATGCGGCCTATATACGTAAATTTTTACTATATATGTAAATTTGGAGGGGCAAGAAGAAATCAGTGAAAATAATTTTTGGAAAATAATTTTGGAAAGGTGGAAAGAGGTAATTGCTAACTATGCTGTCTTTTCTTGAAGTGTGAGAAAGCCTTTGGGGATAACGGTTTTTAGAATTGAATTTAGAATAGAAGGATAAAATATCACATACGACCATAATATTTCATGAAAAGTCTTTATTTCTGTATAAAAGTATTGAACACAGTGGTTATGCCACTGAAAATGGTATACAGCCGAAGTGTGAAGGTCTCGTGTTCGGGTCCCACCGCGCGGCTGACTATCTAACGGTCTGAATGTTTTGGTAGGTTTTCTTCAGATGTACCGTGAATATTTGCTAGAACCCCTTATAAAGTCCTCCTACCAAGGCATCCCCCATCCTTGGCAGATCGCCCTAAAGTAGCGTTGCCATAATTACACAAAGAATGCATTGAAATGTCGCCGTTTTTACAGGAATAGAAAGCTTCTTTATTCGCAGCATATTTCAATCCCAGTCATTTTCTATGTTTTTCAATATTTCGTGAATCAATAAGAATACAAATGCTAACGTAAATTTTTATATATTAAAAAACTATATCGTTTCCATTGATTCATTTCATTGCATACTTACTTGTTTCCTTCTAATTGATTTCTATTACACAACACTTTTTTCCTGATCACAAATTAGTAATTTTACATAAAAATTTTATTCAGATCGTCTACATTTAACAAGAAATGTACTAAAATCCTATATTGTAATTATAAGCTTTTCTTATATAATTTTATATTTGTTCTTCGCTATACTTGATTGCTACGTAGCAATGCAGTGAACGTCTTTGAGTCCTAGGCAAATGTTGTTTAAGTAATAAGGGTAAATTTTCAACATTTTTACATATCCTAGAAACTATTGACTTTTCAGCAAAACATTTGAATACGACTTTTTATTTTATGACAACTTTTTGTTCTCTCATGATTCTTTGGCGATTTACGCGCATGCGCATAAACGATAACCATTTCTCATTATGGTTGCCAATGAAGAAATTTTTCATATATTATTTTACATAATCATTTACAAACCGACCTAATTAGCACCGCAAAATATTTGAAGAGGCAAATATCCAAGCTGTGACTGATTTACTTCATCCTAACGAAAAATTATTCTCAAAGTAAAACATTTGGGTGTTGAGATTTTTTTCTAAATATAGAAGACATTGACTAGTTCAGTTTTGGAAACATTTTTTGGCAATAAACTCGTCCACAAAGCACCAACAGCGACTATAATCTTGGCAACTTTTCCCAAACTTATACCACGACTCCCAAGGCAGAGCAAACAGAAGCAAAGCTTATAAAACGACTTTAAAATATGATCACTCATGCAATGAATTTAAAAAAAGTGCGTTTTATCAATTATTTTCATTAGTTGGAGCAAGGGTTTAAATAATTAAAACTCCTCGATGTGAATTTTAAAAAAACAAGTAAAGGGAAAATGAGAAGCATTAATATGAGATAATCTTCAAACGAAAAATGTTATGTAGCTTCTATGAGAAAATGTTTTTAGACTGAGATTATATTTAAATCTTTAACAGCTTGTTTCTAAGTCATATACAAGTTTTTCAGACAAAAATGTGTTCCTAATCTAACAAAATATAAAACTAAAAATAAAACTTTGCAGTTTTGAAATGCTATCATTAAATAACGGGGTGTAAGTAAAATTATTTCTGTAAAATGTTTGAATTGTATTGAGTCTTACATATAATTTAAAATTTAAAAAATGTGAATGACGATTCATCAAAAAATTTCCTTTCAAATTACCACTGATTTGTATTATATTTTTATCTTACGCGTAAGTTTTTCATTTTATTGCGAATCTTCAAATTACTTACTAGCATAAATCTTAGGGCGTATTATTTTTAAAGTTTAGCATTGTATCAGGTGTCCCAAAAGTGACTGATGGATTTTGAAAATCAAAAATAAGACGTAATGCGATAGACATGTATCGTTTGCGGCCTTATGCTTAGGAAATCAGGGAATTTTATCGCACCAAATTTCAAATTTAGTTAACATTTTAACCCACAGGTGGCGCTGAAAACTATGAAAAAATAAAAACCGATATGAAAATTTTGCAAGGACTGTTGCAAAAAACTAAACAATGGCATTTTCAATGTCACCCCCATTTACTGCAACAACATGGTGCAGTCTCAGGCAAAAATTTCCAGACATCCGTTCAAACATGCCACTTGGAACTGTCTCACATGCAGTACAGATGTGCTGCTTCAGCTCCGCAATTGTTTGTGGAGTTTGGCGGTATACAAAATCTTTCAAATACCCTCAAAGGAAAAAGTCGCAGGGCGTCAAGTATGGCGAATAAGGAGGCCACGCCATGCCAATTCCTGTAATCATGTCGTAATCCAAGGCAATTACCCGCTCACTGAAATGTTCGCTCAAGAAATCAAATACTGCAGACATTTGATGTGGACGAGCACCCTTTTGCATGAACCAGGTGGCATTCGAACAGTCCTCCAAAGCAGTATGAATCCCCACAAGTTCTTCCAGAATCCCAAGATATCGTACAGCATTTATAGGTTGCTCTCGAAAAAATGGCCCTATTACTCCTTTGGAGGAAATCGCAGCCCATACCATTATTTTTGGCGAATGCAAGGATGAAGGTTCAGCAATATGAGAATTTTCGCATCCCCAAATTCGTGCGTTCTGCTTGTTGACATAGCCATCGAGGTAAAAATACGCTTCTTCTGAGAACTATATCTTGCCAACATCGAGTTCACCGTCATCCACAAGTTGCAGCATGGCGTTCACGAAATTGTAGCGTGCATTAATTTCATTTGGACTGAGGGGTTGGTGAGTCTGGATTTTGTACGGGAACATGTGAAGGCTGTGGCGCATGAGACGGTGAGTGTTAATTCTTGGAAGTCCAGAACAAGATGCAGCACGGTGTACAGAAGACCGTGGCCGCTGTTGGATAACCTGCTGTACGGATTCAGCATTCGACTCTCTAACTGAAAAGGCGTGGCCGGCCGACATTTCCAATACGGTCATCATTCACGCTCCCCCTTCGTTCGAATTTCTGGAATAGAGTCTATCGCATTGTCTGACGGTCCGTTTCTCACATGAAATTTTCTTTGGAAACTGCGGCTCGTTTGAACAAAACTGTGTTCCAGGCGGTGGAACTCTAACACAATAACCCGCTGTTTAACGGGAAAAAAACCATTTTGGTAGAGCGGACTTGCAATCTGAACAGCGCACGCTATCAGCCTGACGACGAACTACGGAATGGCGAGCTGAAATAATACTATACCTGTTAACTATACCTGTTACAGATCGCCTGCAGCGCCATCTCTTCGTAGAAATGTTAACTAAATTTGAAATTTGGTGGGATAAAATTCCCTGATTTCCTAAGCATAAGGCCGCAAACGATACATACATATCGCATTCCGTCTTTTTTTTTAATTGACTTTCAAAATCCAACTTTTGGGACATTCAGTATATGTAAAGCTTCGTGAACTTTACAATTGAAAATCGCTCTCCTATAAAACTAAGTTCAGTGTTTGCAGCAAAATATTAAGTTCACTGAACACGCGTATTTCTGTTTACTTTTCTCATAAAAATATTTAACAATAATATTTTTACAAAATATAAGTTAGAAGTAAATTTAAATTAAAAAATCATTTTCTATTTTCTTTTAAATATGTTTTTCTACAAGTATACTTTTTGATGTGACTATTATTTTGATAAGACAACTTTCGAATTAGATACCCTACGGCATTTTCTATTTAATTTCGTATTTATTCGAAAGATACCGAAACGTTTTTCTTATTTCTAATCGAGTAACTGAAAATTCGTAGATTTTCAACTTACAATTTCATTTTTCCGTTGGTTTAGTTAGTTAATATATTTGTTTCTTAAACTTTTATTCTATGTCATTTTTTAATCAATATTATCTTATATCTATTTTTTAGTAGTTCAGTTTTGTAAATATTTTTATTATTTTTTTATATTGCATTGCTCTGCAATTGAGGTAACATTGAAAAAACGATAAAATTAAAAAATATATACTTTGTTTTATAAAATGTATATAGGATTTTATTACACATGTTTTTAATGTGATATTAATCATTTTCTTATGCACCTTCTTATAAAACAGACTCTTATTTTTAGAGTAATAGTAAATTATACTAATATATCAATGAGTACAATAAACTACAGCAACATTGAAGATTTTCAGAATACTTGTGAACAAAAGGTCAATATAGACAACTTATTTCAATTTTACTGAATTTTATTTTCGAAAACTCTTGATTTTTCAATAAAATTTGTTGTTTGGGTAAATGCACATTTGCAGGCTTAAAAAATATTAATTAGACAATTTAAAAATATTTTACCTTCTTTGTTACTCTTTCTAGATTGATAAGTACTTCAGAAATTATTTTGCTTTATTTTTTTATAATTTCTCAAGATCATAATTTTCAGCTACGTTATACAGACTTTTAAAAAGGTTTATCATTTTTTATATAATTTATAAGGACGTGATGATTCATTTTCAAAGTTTTATCCTCATGAATTTAGAATATAAACAACTAAACTTTGCATTTTAAAAATTTGTTTTATTTTGTATATTATTTCAAGTGATGCATTTTTATTGTTGAAATAACGTAACAGCAATCTATAAATTGATTGGCATGATAAATTCAAGAATTTAAATAAATTTCAAAAAATTACGAAAATATTTCTTCAAATTACATGGCATCAAAAACATTAAAACATTCAAAACATACATACATAATGTCATTAGCAAAAATAAAAAATATGTCATCGTCACATCCTCATCAAGTTCGTTTTAGCTAAGATTTTTATCAAACTTCTTAGTTTTAAAAGCACCCATTAGGTTTCAGTACAAAATTGGACGTTATATATTAGGTTAATGATTAATTTTAAAGCTTAACTATGAATTTCGATGTTTATCTAGGACATTAAACTTAAATCTTTACTAACTTCATTGTTGTAATTGCTTAACATAAAATATTTCGAAATATATCATTTTTGAAAAAGCAGTGGTGTGAAATCGATTTTCTATCAGATTTTAAAGTTCAAGAAAAACGAAATAAAATTCAGTTATTATATAAAAATACGCATAGAAATGGTAAAACTTATTGAGATTCACAAAATTATAAATTTGTTATTTTTAAAAGAACTTATTTGATAATGTTGCAGAAGAAAGTCAAATTATTGTTTTAAATTAAATTTTTCTTTGTATCAATTAAGTTTATGTATTAGGTTGCACTTTAGTTTTTTGAAAGTTTTTGTGTCAATTGAAGTGTAGAATATATTAGAAATTATTATATAACAGTTTTTATAAAAAAATCCTAAAGATGCATATTTAATTTATGTGTGACAGCTTTCGTTTTAAATATTGCTGTACACAGATCACTATTTTCATATGAATTCATTAAATTTCATATTTTAATATACATGTACTTTTTACTAAATTTAAACCATAATTCTTTTAAATATTATTCCATTTTTAAATTCCTAAATCTTCATTAGACTAATTCTAAAACTTAACACAAATCACACAATTCAGTTATGTTTCAAAAAATAATAATCATAATCATTTATACGCAGTAAAGTATGCAAACAAATTAATTTTGCTTGGGAATTATTCCTGTATAAAATTTTACCTCACAAGATCTAGCTTTCATCAAAAATTATACACACTTAATTCAAAAAATAAACTAGTTTTTACTTATATCCTCCAAAATGTAGCACTTTTTTTCGCACAATTTATATATTTTTGTTTGATGTAAAATTCTGATTAAAAAAAATATTCTTGTTTTCGTTTCAATTCCAAACATTCATAATGAGTAAATGCACGTTTATTTTATTTATCCATATACTCTATATAGCACAAAATGTTATGGCATGAAAAAAATATAAATGTATCCAACAAAGAAGTAGAACTTAAAATTCCAATTATTTATTTTTCAAAATATGCCTTCGAAAATTCGAGGAATTTGAAAAGCTTCAGCCTATCTCCGCCGAATTATTATTTCAGATTTGCCTTTTCAAAATATTCCTAAGTCAACATACCTCCCGCTCAATTTGGCGGAATGCAACTTTAAAACTCACTTGCGGTATCCCCACCAGATGCTGGTCGACTGATAAGAGGGAGCGTTGCTAGGAAAAGCAAACTTTAGAAAAGACTATTTCCAAAGACAGGATGAAAGAGCATAAGGTATCAGCTTTATTTACTAAATAGCCTGATTTTCAAAGCATCCGGTTTAAGCTGCTAACCTTTAATTTTCTAGGATGCCTTATCTGTAATGTTTATTATTTAAATAGTAATTTGAAAAATGTATATTTATAAGCAGAAAATAAATGAAAAAACATTTAAAAGCAACATTGGCGTTATTGAAACTTTAGTTATCAGTAATTAAACCTTCTATTTGAATGCCAGATTTAATTTATACATCATTAAAATACAAATAGCAATAAAATACCCTTTAATATTAAACACGGATTGCAAGAAATATATGGATTTAATAAGATTTTTCTTCAAACAATAAATGAATAAAGTTTATTTCTTTACTTTTTATCAACTGAAATTCAAAACTAGCATATTGTTTCAAAAACTACAAAAATATTTATGTATCTGCAATTACTGTTAATTTATCAGAAATCACATTCTTTTGATTTCAAAATGAGGGGAGAAAAGAAATTATATTCGTTAACACCGTCAATTCTTCGTAATTCCAAGCAAAAACAATGTTAATAAACTTTTACACGGGAATTTTACAAATTAATATTAAACTAGCTTGTAAATTTTACGTAGATCTATCACTGGGGGAAGACGAAAAGTAACATAACAATAGTACGACAAATGTAATCAAAGAAAACCATGAAATAGTATTGTATTTTTTTATTGCAAATATTCTCTCTAATTTAAAATGTTAAGAAACAAATAAAAACAGAAACTAACAAACTATATTGTCTGTTAGTTTCTGCTTTTATTTCTGTATTTATGTCCTATTACGGAACTAATAGGACATAAATACAGATAAAGGGCAGTGTGATGCAGTTCATTATATATTTTTAATTAGTTCTGACTTTCCTTTCCGTATTCTAAATTTAATAGTCTTTGCCATTTTTTATTTCCCGTCTCTATTCGTTTCGCTTTTTTAATTCCTTTTTGTAAATTACTTTGGCTTTTAACCGTTAAAATAATATTTTTCTGGTGACATCGCGTCGTGTTGATGACCTTCTTCTTGTTTACCCACGGGGCTTCTGTAAATATTCATGTGTTTCAAGTTCTCCTTGCTTATACCCAGTTGGCGAAATTTTATTAAAGATTAAATTTTATTTATATTGCGTTATCTCTAACTGTCAACTCGTTTTTTTTTTGTTTTTCTTTCTTTTTTAATTCTTGCTATTTCATATGCGACCGTTCTTTCTTGCTCCTAGTTCTATCACCAAGTTGGCCTGCTGTGTTCTCACACACTTTTCACTTTGGTCTTCATCAATTAAGCCATCTATGTTTTTGATTAGGTAACGGGCACCGTTATAATTAATATCATTTTTAATCAAACTATTTTAAGCTTCAGTAGGATTTTTGTTCTTTTTTTTATTAGAAATTTCCCAGGCTGTTGTCTACTCAGTGCACAAAGTATACGATCATTAATGTTTATCAATACTTTAACTCAACATCACCTCTTGACTATATTACAGACAGTTATCTGATCCTTAGAATGAAATTTTAAATGACATCCTTGAATGATACTTTGTAATTTAACAGTCTCATTCACATGATCGTAGTATACTATGTTAAGTTTACGAACTGGTCACCAAATATTTCCTTGATCAACTGTGTCACTGATGTCGAGTATGAGGTCAATAAATTTGTGATTCCTTAATTTCTCAAGTAGTTCGTTATCCGCTTCTGTGTAATTCCAATAAAAGTAAAATTTTCCGCTTCATCTGGGGATGATCTAAAATTAAAAAAAAAAAAATCTGAGAAAATGGCATGTACTAAATAATAAATTCAGTGATAAAAGTTGTCTTCTCATGGAAAAGAAACAATTATGTAAATTGCCAGTTGATTTTTAAAGCATTTTTTTATTTAAATTATTTTTGCTAAAAGTATATTGAATATAAAATATAAGATAAACCAGTACAAAATATTCAATTTGAATAGCTACCATTCGTACCGAAGAAATTTACAAATATATATCTGAAACTTGCTACACTTAGAAGCAACAAGGGAGCTTTAGCATAACAAGAAAGGTCCATGCAGATGCAACGTTCCATCGAAACATTTCAAGAAGCACATTTGCACATTTTTTTTTTCTACTTCCTCTAAGTCGCAGTTCCAATGACATTTGTCTGCTGAAAAAAGTCGACATAAAATTTTTACTGAATCTTATTTCAACTTTTAAGATGTTTAGAGAGACCTTTATTTGTCTCTGTCCAGATCTTTCTCTGGAAATTCTTTATAGACGAATTCTTCTGGTAACCATGGTAAGCTTCTAGCTGGCACATCTTTTTCTGCGAATTCCTCGAGAAAAACTTTGGGAAAAAACGGTGGAGGCAAAAGGGAAAAGGGAAAAAAAACGTATAATAGAGAAACGTATCAAATACGAAAGATCGTGGTTTCTTTTTACAAGTATTTTGTTCTCAAGAGGCTAATACGAAGAAATTTTTGCAGTAAAAGTATTTTTGTCTAAGCCTAAGCTACGGTGAAATTTATACTTGTGATCTGGCTTATAAAGATATCCCATTAAACAATAAATTTCATAATAAATTAATTCCGTAACTGGTATAAATGTCACGAATAATAAAAATAATATTGAATTAAAATTTATTATTTTTAAGTAATAAATACGAATTAAGTATTTATAAATAAATATACTTCCCTTTAAATATTCATAAAATAGGATTTATATATATATTATATATATAGTATATATATAGTATATATATATATATATATATATATATATTTATATATATAGTATATATATAGTATATATATATATATATATATATATATATATATATATATATATATATATATATATATATATATATATATATATATTTATTTATTTATATATATATATATATATATATATTTATTTATATATATATACAGAGAGAGAGAGAGAGGAAGGTGAAAAGAAAAGTACAGCATATTTAAACAGCGCATTGAAATAATTTGCATTTGATAGAAATATACTGAATATCAATAATACAAAAAGAAAAGATAAAACATGCAACATTTAAGTAGCAAAATTTACTGACCGATTACTATTGAAATGGCTATTTCTTTCACAAATTTTATAAATATCTTGTATATTTTAGTATATTTTAAAATATACTAAAAAATTTAGTATACTTTTAAATTTAGTATATTTTATAAATATACTAAATTTACATTTTAAAATATAATACATTTTTAGTAACATTACCAGTGTTATTGTGATTTTTTTCTTCTTTTATTTAAGTAAAATCATATTCTTTAATTCTTGAATCAAATGAAGACGGGTTGTTGACACTTTCATAGATAGATGCATTAAAGAAATACTCAAAATGCTATGTTTAAACCAACATGTTATTTCAGCCATAAATCTGAAAATCAACTGTAAAGGAAACCAAAGCACACATATTCCATATAGGCCAAGCTTCATTGCTAAAGTTTTGGGAAAGTTTCAATTCAGAAGTCAACTTTTCATAGTGACCAAATTTTCAGACCTTGTTGTGTACTAGTGTTAACCTTACTACTTTGATTCTGCTTTTGGTAAAGTGTTGTTTATTTTTCATGCTAACTATGCATTGGTTTTGCAAATAACTTATACCGTTACTCGTCGAGGTGGTGTCAAAGTTGTAAAGTTGACGGCGGGTAAGGATTTTCTGTAGCATATGGAACACTTATTCCAACGTGTATATCGTTGGAAAACGTGTTTCGGATTAAATCAGCTACGCTTTCGGTATCAAAAAGTCTTGTAACAGAATAGGCCAAGTAACTACACAGTCCAGTCACATTAACGTCACCACCAGTCATAAGCCAGAATAATCACCTTTCTCAGAGCGCGGCGAGGCAAGAGAGTCATATATGGTCACAGAAATGTTGAGCCATGCTGACTCCTGCGCCTTGGACATCTGCGCTACAATACGCGGTTGAGGATCCATTGCGAGAATCTATGGACTCTACCACCATCGTATCGGAAAGCTTTCGGTAGCGAATATGTCGAGCCTTCTCTTCGCATGACGTCACAATCCGAGAAATATTCGATATGCCCTAGCACGATCCTATCGTAATTGTTTGACTGTCATATTCACTATCGGAAATAATGCTGTTTTTTCCAGACACGTTGGACGAAGGCGAAAACTTGCATTCTGATATCGGAGAGTACAAGATGGATGGAGTTTTATTGAGTGTATCATGGAGTTTCAAGTACTTCCACAAAAGGACTCCTCTTCCTAGCACGGTGGGTCAGTCAAAAAGCGGCTTCCTCTCTTGATGGACTCCGGAGTCTTCGAAAATACTGAAGACAATGCCTTCGTTTCAGAAAAAGGTGTGAAAAGTCGTATGTTTTGAGTGGTTGATCGGTCTGAGTGTACGGCAGACCTTTGCATGCACAAAAATACTAGCTTGTTTTATTCGACACTCATCGTGCTAGCACCGAAAGGAGAGTCGCGGCTATTTATCCGAAGTATTTGACTATCTCAGAGCGAGAAATATCCGTCACGGATATTTTACGATACCATGGTGCTAGAGACACAGGTGCTCCCACAGGTTCAGCAGAAGTCAGTGGCGTTTGCTGACCAGGGAAATACGGCATGATGCTCCTCATGGTGCTCTTCGAACCACGCGCGTGCACTGCGAGCTGCATGGCACCTCGCATTATCCTAGTGATAGATACTATCATCCTAGAGAAGATCAGTTCGCTTGTAGAGACGGACACGATCCACAAGGAGAGATGCATATATGTGATGCATATATGCCTTCCATACAATGATGAGTGCACCGAAAGAATACTACGAAAACATTCCCCAGAACATAGTGCATTCTGCTGCCGCATGGACCCTTCTGGCAATTCTTGTAAAGTATTTGCTATCAGAAATTGCTTGCCGTATACGCTAACGTGGTTCATCGGAAAAATCCACCTTTCGCTACTCAGTGGACCTCCATTTGTGGTACTGGCGTGCAAATTCCAGCCTTCGTCGTCGATGAGCAGGCGTCAGCATAGGTGCATTAACGAAGCGTATGCTGCGGAGGCCCATACGCAGCAATATTCGTTGAACCGCCGTTGAGGAGACATTGTTTGTAGCCTTTTAGTTTATCTGAGAGGTCAGTTCCTCAACTTTGTTACATCTTTCTGCCCGAATCATCTACGCAGCCGTCGTTCACCTCTGCCATCTATGACCCGTGGTGCAGTACATTTTACACGTAGCTGATTTTGTATAGTGCCGTTTGCAATGCACTGTATACTTTGACTATGGTGGCATGTGAACAGTTCGTAAAATTAGCTGTTTCGGAAATGCTTCCATCCTTCGCCCAGAAGCCAACCATCATTGATCCTTTTGGATGTTGAATAAATCGCTCCCTGTCTGCATTGCGTCAACAACTGCAATGTCTTCAGATTCCCTCGGACACTCTTTTTATATGCTCCATTGCAGTGTGCTACCACTTTCCTTCTGTGACTGGTTTTTCACGTTAACGTCAAAAGTAGGTGTTAGTCGCATTAATGTGACTGGACTGTATGTATTACCGATTCATACTCCCGTTAAAACTCAGCTGAAAGCGGAAAACGATTCATCTAAAAACCCTTAATAGATGTGTATGAATGGCGTTATATTTCTATTATACATTAACCTTTCAGATCCGATTAAATAAATTCTCTCGAACAGATACATACAGATAGTTTTATAATAACAGCTATTACACTTCTAATAAAATAAAATAAGAAATCCTGCTTTTTATATTCTGATAAAATGTACTTAATCATTTTCATCTTAATATTATCGTTCTTTACTTTGTAATATTCTTTGAAAATATGCGTCCTGAATTGTGGACGTCTGGGTATGAAAGGGTTCATAGAAATGATATAAAGAACATAAAAAAATATTGCTAGCTTATTTATTGCTAGCATTAGAGTTCGGCCTCACATGTTTAACTGCATGTAGCAGTTCCTAAAATAATTTTATCTTGCGAACATATTTATTTAAAGCAACTTCATTATAATTAAGGATTTTTTTGGCAAAATCACCAACTTTCTAAAAGTGGAACGATTGTTCACACGAAGCTCATTTGCTATTGATGTTTATTTTCTATTGTTTATTATCTATCACGACATATAGTTGGTCACTATACTACATAAAATATATGTTATGCTATTTTCCAAAGCGACACGAAATACAGAAGCTATCAAAGTAATAAAATTGTCACGGCAATGCAATACTACTTGTCTAAGATCAAACAATAAATTCCTCTGATATTTTTTATCAAGTATTTCTCCAATGTTCCTTTTCAGAAAAATAGAAAAAGTTAAGATAAAACTATTCGAAAATAAAAACAAATCTAAATACGACTACTTGTATTCAACACCATCCTGCAGAGTTTAGAAACATGTCTACACATTTTTCCTCTTTAGATGCCGACTCCATTGACATCTGCGTTCAGGATAAGAGAAACTTGGAAACTACGCTTTTACTGTGTCATGCACTAACTCGTTAGGTATTCCAAAAAAATTTTACTCTGCTGAATTGGAGTTTTCAGAATTTCTTTTCGGACAAAGTGCTTCTGTTAGTTAGGTTAGATACATCATGCTTCAATCTCTTTTCTAGCTTAAAGAGTGATGAACAAAGAAAACTTGTAACAGAACTAAGTAAATAAGAATATAAATAAATATTCCGAGATAAAATACTGGTTTTTATGAATGTCTTTCCTTTTTTTTCCCAAATGTGTTTCAGTATCAATAAATTACAGTTTAATAATGCATTGTTCATGTTTGATTTAAGTAGTACACCCTTTCAGTAGTAGCACACACTTTTTTTGAGAGCGTGTACATCAAACATACAGCAACACATGTTGCAATAAAATGTATATAAATATTTAATGTTTGCATACGTTACTTCACCATAAAGGATGGAAAATTTAAAAAGTCACGCGTACTTTCTAAGCTCCTAAGGAATACTTCGAAAAGCACGAGAAACTTAGATCACGTAAATAAAATGATTCACTTCCAATCACAGTATTCATGAGAACATGTCTGAAGCATAACTAGGAAGTAAGTAAAAACACGCATAATAACTGGTGTTTAAAACAAATAATTAAAAACTTTGCAAAATTACATCATAAAAGTTACTTGAACGGCCATAAAGTGTTGATCTTCGTCAGTGAAGATCATTCACAGACTGTTATTCACAGAGTGTGAATGATCTCCATCGACGAAAATCGAACTTTTTTTGATCGAAACAAATGTTTGGCCGTCCGAATAACTTTTATGGTGTTACTTTGGAAAAAAATTTTATTATTTTATATAACTGGAAAGTCTTGGTTGAAACAGGAATTTCACATGTTTAAAATTTGAGATACAAGAAAAACAATTAATTAGTATTATTTTCACTATAAAATTCATCTCTTATTCATTTCGATTAATACCAGTAACTTTCGAGACAAATCAACTATTTATTGCTATGAACATTTTTTGTTGCTTAGTTGCGAGTTTGGCCCATAATTTTTTTATTCATTTTAAAAGAAAGTAAAATGACAAACAAAGAGAAAGCAGAATTCAAAGAACTCAAAGAGGAAAAATATAATAGGTTTTATATTTTTTCTCACGCAAATAATTCTCACGTGCCCTTTGATAAAAAAAGATGCATTCTTTTTTCTTCAATATATTTATAGCATTAATAAGACAAAAGAAAAAATAGAATAAATTTCAGAAATCTTCCTTAAATACCATATATTATAAAACTGAATATTACTTGTCGTGAATACTATTTCCTATTTATAAATTTTTCATAGAAGGTTTACTATAAAAAAGTTTCTTTTTACATTATATGAGGCATGCATTCAATTTGTTATCTGCGCAACTGCAGAAGCTATAAAATTATGCTTAAGTCTGACAAAAAAAGAAATCCCCTAAATTTTTATTTTTCATTTTTAACCAGTATCATCTCAATGTGCGCCTTTAAAATGAAACTTATAGTCAAGATTCTAAGTAAAGGCAATTCTACAATAAAAACAAAACTTGTAAATACGAAAAGCAGCATTCAGCTTCAAGTTCCCTCAGGTGTATGCATTCCCCCTATACAATTCTCCCTACACTAAATCCCTACTCCACCGGCGTTTGTAATCTGAATAAAAGAAAACGTGGACGTTGGATTTCCCGTAACCCTGCTTGCTCACTTTTGTAAGGAAAAAATTCATATTTTCACTATCCGTGTCTCTGAAAATTCCTTTGACGAAATGTGTATAGTAGGTAGGCTAAATCTCGCTTTCTATTATTATCTCATGATGTAAAATAAGCGAACATCAACAGTTTTAGATATGAACAAAATAACTACGAAAATAAAATCCTTTAGATAGGAATATTCGCTTTAACTAGGATTTTTAAGAATTGATGTAAGAAATTTCTGACATATTTGTAACATAGAAAATAAAATGTTTATGAATTTTAAGTGTTTTTATGTTATTCATGCACAATGTTTTAAAAATTTTGTTCAAAGAAATAACATACAAGTTTCACTTCAGCAGTTTGAGTCAAACGGATGTTTTCCGTATTTTCTAGAAAAATACTAAGCAAGAAATTTTGTTAGGTAATGAAATGTTAGAGTCTAAGAAAGCGTTGCCTCCTTCAATTAAAGATTGTAAAGTATATTGTATATTCCTATTTATGAACGTTCAACATCAAAATTAAACACGTGTCCAGCCTCTCACGTTAAAACTAGTGCTGTAGCAGAAAAAAATATGCTTTTTAAGTATATTAAAGTTCAAAATTAAAGTTATACGATCTACGATTACCTGGAAGAAGAAACATTTACCGTATTGTGCGGCCAGAGATGTCTCTCCCATAGAACTCTTGTGTAACCCTAGTAGCACAACTAGTTCAAAAAACGTTTAAATTACGTTGGAAACACGTTTTTTGACGCTAAAAAACGTGTTTTAAACGTTTTTTAGACTAATTGTGCTACTAGAATGCTCTACCAAAAGCCATTGCATGCCAACAATCCTTTCAAAGGATACTTCAGCCGTCAAAATCTGCACTTTTGGAAGATTCAGAATGGCTGCCAGAACTGTGTATCAACATGCTTATTAACAGTATGAGATCTCGTGGGACGCTATCCAAGGTGGCCAAACGTCTTATCATCATTTTCCCGTTCTCATTCATTATCTCATTTGCATATTAGCCCACATTAAACTCCTATGCAAATACTTTTGTTTCAATTGCCTGCGTTACATACACTGTTCAAAATATATCTGTAAATTAACGGAAAAAGGACTGGCAGCAAAGTTGGCAGAAAATGTCCGTTCTGTTTATTATTTTTCCGTTTTCTGGACTTATAACTTTCCGTTTTACAAAAACTGCGAAATAAAATAGGTCGGCCATCGCTAGGATCGAACCCTGAGCCAACGTATGCGGAGACGGTTGCTTTAACCACTAGACACCACACGACTGGTTCTGAATTGGCCAAAAGGTGAAGTAAAGGTTATTTTAGTTTCCTTACGGGAGAGGAATTCGTGCGTTTCATGATTTAAAATTCGAGATAAAGTGTTGCCCAGTTATTATCAACATATTCAAATTATTGGATTAGTGAGAAATTAATTTCGATTTTCACAAATGTATGTAGTTAGTAAAAACAGTCACTCTTTAGCTATTTGTCATTTCGGTTTAGATTTCCATACAGATTGCTGCAAACACTGAAAATCGCGAAAGAAATACATTGGCTTCTAAAAAATATATAAAAATACCTTGATTTTTTGTTCTCAGTTTGAAGTAATATTAATAATAATCACTTAAATTATTTTCTAGCCAGTCCTGTACATTTATGATTGTAATTTGAAATACTCTTTTTATGAAAGGGAATTCTTTAAAAAAAGTAAGTAATTATAGTTTAAATTTTAATTACTCATTATAGTTTAATTTTTTATTACTCATGAGAATGCGTTTGGTGTCAATATTTTTATCCATCTAAAATGTCCCACGAAAATCCATTTCTCAAAACTACTTACAAAACTTACAAACTAAACCAAAAACATTTAACCAAAAACATTTCTTCATTTAACGGAAAATTACCAATTGTTGGGGAAAGCGGACATTTTCCTGGAAATTAAGGCTGGAATTATCCTGAATTTTCAGATTAGTTTTAACAGTGTAATGATTCTTCATTACAGCAAATTCCCATGAATTAAGCCCATTTTTTTGGTCAAAAATCGCACTTTTAATTTCCGAACATGTACAATATGAGGAAAGTATTGTAATCACGAAAAAATTTGACTTTGTGATGTACTTACGCGTTTTAAGGTCCTCCGAATTTATTTATTATATTTTTAGGATGATTTACAGATGCATGTACGTGTGTGTGCGTATGAGAGCGAACGCGATAGCTCCTGAACCGTGTATTCGATTGAGCTCGAATTTTATATATGTATATATATACATATATATATATATATATATATATATATATATATAAATACAATACATATATATATATATATATATATATATATATATATATATATATATATATATATATATATATATATACGCAAATCATGTTAAAGTGTGCTAGTGTGTAAACGGTACATTCCATTAAGTTCAGATTCGGTATGCGTATTATAAGTCATAGATTTTGGTATGCGTAGGGTTTATTCTTTTCGTTCAGAGCTACGAAATAGAATTATATATTACGCGACATATAGACACAAGCTTTAGAAAGTGCGCTACGGTCTATATGGTGCATTCGATTGATCTAGACTTCATCTCCTTTTACATATAAAAAGGGAAAAAAAAGAAGGGTGATCCATTTTTACTATTTCCTGCTTTTTTTTCCCTCTTCCAGAAAATTTTTACTGTTTCTCGCCTTCGGAATTTTGAAAATTCCTTTTAGTCGGAATCCTTGCTGCTGGGAGAGTCAGGTTAGATATCCTCACTTAATGTCCTTATTTTAAAGCTTTCACAGGAAATATTGCAGTTACTTTTGCATTGATGGAAATAAATAAAACACTTTTATAGTAATAACTGTTGTTTCAAGCAAGTAAAACGAAGATACAAAACTGTAATTTAGATAACTTTCATTCGTATTCCGTTATATTGAACGATTAAAAAACTACTCAGTCTATTTATTGTATGGAAACAACGACCACAAAAAAGGGAAAAAAATGAAAAATAATAAAATAATGTAGTTTTGTGTTTTTAGAATGAAATTCAATGAGATGTGATTAAAAACAAGATTTTAAATGTATTGCTTTCAGTGTAAAACACGGTATAAAATCTTTGCAATATACTTAAAGTATGGATTATGTACTGATAAATATTATTTTAGTCAAAAAATATACTGAAAATAGAATGTATCTCTCGTTTGAGAGAACTAGGTGAACTAGCGAAGTAGAGAGTGAGTTATTTATTAGATCGCATGAAGTTTTGATCAATGGTGATATTTTTTTAGCACATACTCAAGCAGCTAGATACACTTTTAAAACGATTTTAAGCCTTATTAATCTAAATTTCTTTTACTTTAGTTACAATATAATTCTGACTTCCAGATTATTCCGGGACATTCTAAACAAATAATGTTTCTATTTTTGGTGTATTAATGTACCTAATAAGTAATAACTTTAGAAGAGAGGTATTTTTGACACTTTTTGGCTTTTTGAACCATGTTTTTTTGTTTCTGAAACCGTTTGAAGAGTATATATTTTCTTTTAAAAAAAAGGAAAAATACAATCTGTTTTCTAAAAATAAGTTCTCTCATAATTTAGGCATTCCTGCCAGCTCCTTCTATAAGCATAAAATAAAATATGTGTTCCTAAGGTATGAATAGCATTTTTTAAAGTGTAATTACGTTGTTTTCTGAATGTAATAAAGAAAGTTATTTTATATATCATTTATTTTTCCTATCTCCCCCTAATAAAAGAAACTTGAGTACCGTCGATACCATCAGACTATGTCAATATGATCAACTCAGATAGTTTACAGTTTGAACCCAAATAGTCAAACATATTTCATCATCATGCAAACATCATCGATAAACACTCCATAAATTAGCAAAAAATTGCATAAATTAGAGGAAAGATGAGCAAACTTGTCGCTTTCAGATTTATTGTTTTCCATATTTGCTTTGGAAAACTATATTTTTCATATTTCATTTCTCCACATTCATTATACAACGTATCCACTTTTAACATGAGTGTTGGCATATTTTCAATTGTCCTAATTATATGCAAAGTGAAGATATTGGATATTAAACAAAAAAAATATATAGACGCATTTTAGTGATTAACTTAATCTAAAATTGTATAGAGCTCCAGGTGCCTACTTTCCCATGAAGAGAAATCTTACCGATACATAAATATAACAATAAAAAAGGAATTATTTTGATACGACTAGTATTCATAAAAATATGAGACATGGCATTTAATGGCATTTAGTGCATTAGGGACTGTACACAAATTTCGATTATGTATTTTTTCATGAAAATTGTTTTATGTTCAAATTTTAATATTTTTATAATTGAAAATATGCATCTAAGGCAAACAGTTGCGAAAATGAAGGTCGATCAAATGAAACTTGTAGTACCTGTATATTTTTATAAAACTTTAGAAATTAGTGGTGATTCACCTATTGCAAGAACGCCGTCTGCTTTAACCTTTAACGTCTCGCTAACGTGATATATCCGGGCGCGAGAGTTTTAAAGTTATACGCCAAAAATGTTGGAGCATTCAATTTTTATGTACGAAAATTTTTTATACCAAAATGTCTGAAACCTGAAAATGAATTCATATATTGTACGTACACTTACTTTTTTATACACTATTTTCTAACTAAAAAAAAAGGTACATTTGCGACTATTTCTTGAAAATAATACGACATTTAACGGGTTGAAATAACATAACAAAACTTTTTTTAATACAAAAAAATAGGAATTCATAGATAGTTATTCGAAACCCGAAAAATATTTACGCAATATCCTGTCATTGCTATAAAAATAGTTAGACTATATCATTCCTTTATCAGTAGCAAATCCAAAGAATTTCTAATCTTTCTGTAAAAGAAAGCAAATTCTTTTTCTTTAACGTTCTTGACTCATGGGAACCATAAACTGTCGATAGCAATAAGATAAAGATCTCACTGAGGTTATACAAGCGAATCTTGAGAATGGTTTTACTTCTTCTCAGACGTTCATGGAACTTCCTTGGGCATCTTGTTCATAGATTATTCTGTAGCACTAAGCAAAATTTCCATGAAAAAATAAGAAATCATACAAAGTTTTAAGTAATTCAATGTTCAAATGGCAATATAATAGCCTATTCTTATTTCGTTTGCCATAATCCTCATAGAAAAATGAATGTTGCGCGCGGATGTAAGATATTTTTAGTTCTGTATTCGCCAGAAATTTTCCTTTTCTTAGAAGAGATCAGTGCCGTTTAAGACTTTTTCAGGTTAAAATTGTGGTGAAATATAATCACATATTTCAAACAGCCAATATAGATAATAATAATCCCATGAGGATTCAGAGAATGCACAAAAATATATCTTAACTATTTTTCTAGTTCTACAATCTTATCAAGTTTTATTCATGTTAAATTCAGTGAATGTCTTATTTTATTTAAAATACTTTTCCTTAAGATATATATTGTTTGAGTGTAATACATGTGATATAGAATATAATATTGAACAGTTTTTGACATTCAAACTTATTTTATTAATATTATTAGTTACTGAAATTCCTAGTTTTATAATGGACCATTTCTAGGCTCAAATGGTAATGACGTTTATTAATTATTTTTGTTTCATTAAACAAGCGGATTAAGGAATTATTTAATGGCAGTGCGCCTAAAAAATATTCATCTGTATTATTTTATATCCTTTAAAAGAGTACTGCGTATAAATTTTGTTAACAATTTCTAAATTTAAAATAATTACTGTGTTTTTTCAACTCACATATTACTAAAAGAATTAATACATTAAAAAAAAACACAACTTTTAAATCGTATATGAAATACTTTAAAAATTAACAACTTTAAAATTAAAAACACCCATAACACTACAAATTCCAGATCTATGATTTCAGCTGTTGAAATGATGCGTAATTTTTATCATCCTGACTTTATTAGAATTTTGAGTATCACATCTAGAAAATATGAACATTCTAGAAAATTAAACAGAACTCAACAATGCAACCTAAAACTAACTAACAATATTAAAAATTTTAACAGTAATTTCAGCATCATTTTGCCTATGTTTATTTTAATGTTTTATTTCGATCAATTGACTTATAATCAGAATATGCAACGATTTAATCAAAAGAAAGGGGGGATTAAAAAAGCCGTTTAATACTTTATAATAATTTAAATTTTGGTCAATATCGCAAAAGTAGTTATTCCGAATATTTACAAACCAATAAATAATGTTAAAAAATGAATCAGGCTTATGATTCTTAAGCAATGATCTACCATTTTATTGATACAGAAATCCTCATCCAATAGCACTAGCATCAAATTAACACATAACAACAGAAAACGTAACATAGATATTTCTATATATATCAGACTTAAGAGAAGTACAAACACTGCAATCTATTCCTCCGAGGTTCTTCTAAAGAAAAAAAAAACAATAATAAGTGCGTAAAGCATATAATGCCCAATGATAGTGTACGAAAGAAAAAAGTAATACATTTGGAAGCGTGGAAGAAACACCTACAGGCAGAAAAGAAGGAATGAGATGATTTAGATGCCAAGATTTATGAGATATAAGTTAGGAATTTCTATTTAATAAGACAGACTTTTATTTATAGTGCAGCTCTGTTTTATTTTGTTCTCGTGAAGATCGATGGCCTTTATAGAATTGGTACGATTTAGAATGATTATTTATAGACCAGGATCATGTATGCATGTGTATGTATTTGTACACATATACTAATTTCTTGAAAATTGTTGTTCATATTTCAATTCGTGAACAAGATCGGGTTATTCATTAAAGGCATGCATAGAACCACAATTAAGTAATTAATTCAATTAACATATAGAGGGTCTTAGACGAATGATCCCTGACTTTGAAAATAATTAACTCAAATACGGTCATTGCTAGAAGTATGAGGCAAGCGGTATGCTTAATTAAAAAAAAACACAAAATTTTAGTTACTAGTTGTATTGTTAGATGTCGCGGTAAGCGGCAATAGGAATGCCAGAAAGAGAGCTCAGACCGATCGAAACCGATTCCACATATGCGCTCTTTTCACACTACATACATGCAAACGAAGTGTAAAGTTTTCAGTAATTCTCTGTAGTGTGCTATCAGAAATCGACGAACAAGCCTGAAAATAGACACCTCTAGCTCGTCGTGTGTTGAAAGATTTTCACAGTAAACAATGTCTTTCACTATACTCCACAGAAAGTAATCGCAGAGGCCGGGGATTAAGGAGGACAGTATGTGACTGTTCCTTTAACTAGCGAATAATTCTACGATATAGGTCCTCGTAGTATTCTTCTAGAAAGTCAGAAACGCCTGGTACACGGTGTGGGCGAGCCTCATCTTGCATGAACCATGAGGTGCCTGGTCGGTCATCTAACATTAGTTAAGTTTTGATAAATAGTTTTGCAATATACCGGTCATTTGTAACCATTTCTCGCAAGAAAAGGGCTCAATGATGCCACTGCAGGATATTGCAGCCCAAACGGTAAGTTTTGGGCAATGAAGCAGTTGTTCTCGCGACAAATGAATGTTTTTGGAACCCCAAAATCGTAAATTGTGCCTGTTGTTGCGAAAATTTCCACAAATGATTGTACTCGGCGTTTGAGCTGTCTTTCCAAAATCCACATATTTTGGGGGGCTTCGGTATCGAATTCTTACGAGCTTTTCGGTAAACACACCACTGGTTTTATGCTTCTATTTACCATCGTTTCTGAGTTATTTACTTTCAAAGTTAGGGGACATTCGTTAAACACCCTATAATGGCCCTAAAGGCAACTTTTAGCTTTCGAACTAATAAATATACACTGCTCAAAACAATTAAAGGATATTGTAAGTTTTATATAAAATAAAGATATAAGCGATTTTTTTTTTTTTTTTTTTTTTTTTTTTTTTTTTTTTTTTTTTTGCTGAAAATGGAAGAAGAGAATCACAAATGCAAATTTTTCTGATTTTCAAACTGTGGAGTATGCTAATTTTGAATTCGACGTCAAAAACGTCGCTTCAGCGGCAGCGAATGAAATTGGACTTTCAACTGAATAAAAGACAATGAAGACAAGGATGATCGGCATTCAGTGACTGCTTTGTTTCGATGAGTACGATGTCTCAGCGAAGTCATTTAACCGATTCAGAAGCTTGGAGAGTTGTCGGTAGGTTAGAAGGGGGCCAAACTCAAGCCGAAGTAGCGCAAGCCATTGGAGTGTCACAAAGTGTGATTTCCAGGATCTGGAACCGGTTTTTGGCGACTGGAAATGCAGGCCGAAGACCAGGGCAAGGTCGTAGACGGGCAACAACGCCCAATGAAGATCGTTATTTAGTGTTAACGGCCCGAAGGCACCGGAATATGAACGCTACTCTTCTCCAACAACACCTTCTCTCGGCTACTGGCACCACGGTTTCAACTCAGACTGTCCGAAACCGGCTCCATGGTGTATGTCTGTATGCTCGCCGACCGATGGTATGTGTTAGACTAACATCAAGGCATCGTCGCGACCGCAGGTAGTGGGCAACAGAGCATCTGAATTGGAGGAGAAATGAATGGAGCTATATTCTTTTTTCTGACGAGTCCCGTTTTTCAGTTCATCCTGATAATAGGCGTATTTTCATCTGGAGGGACCGTGGCAGTAGGAATAATCCTGCGTTCGTGCAAGAAAGTGTCAACTTTCGCGGTGGGGGAGTGTTGGTGTATGGTGGCATCTCCATTGATGGGCGCACAGACCTCTACATCATTCGAGATGGATCTATGACTGGTCGTCGATATAGGGATGAGATCCTCAGACCTATTGTAGTCCCTTAAGCTGCAGCAATCGGAGATGACTTCATTTTAATGGACGATAACTGCAGGCCACATCGTGCTAACCTGGTGGAGGATTTCCTTTTCGAGGAAGGAATCGTACGAATGGAATGGACAGCGTGTTCTCCAGACATGAATCCAATAGAACACGTTTGGGACGCTCTAGAAAGACGAGTGGCTGGCCGCCAACCACCCCCACAAATTCTCCAAGAACTGGAAAGAGCTCTTCTGGAAGAGTGGAACAGAACACCCCAACTCGTGATTAATAGCCTCATTGACTCCATGCCTCAAAGGTGTTCAACGTTGCTGGCCGTCCGTGGAAACCGTACCCCTACTGAAATGATTTCCTTTGAAGAAAACACCTATTCTTATTCTTTCTTTCTCATATTCGCAAATTGTGTTTCATTCCTCTTCTACACAAATGCGCAATAAAATGCATTTTTTTCTGCCAAACACGTGTAATTTATTCTCATATAACCTACTACGTCTGTCGACCATGTATCAATCAGCTAAAAAGTTTCCCAGCCACAAGATCCACCTAAAACCGCAATATCCTTTAATTGTTTTGAGCAGTTGTAGAAAAACATTCTCATCAGGATTAACAAAGAAACGATATCCATCATCTATAGAACGTATTCATTACAATTTGGTCAATGAAAAAATTCTATCTTTAAGGCAGAGGATACTGAGAATTCTCCTATTTTGTACAATTAATTTCTACTTCTTCCCATGTAATAAAAGATGAAAGTAATCAAATGTCTATACATTTAAGAGATCGCATTCGTAGCTATAGCCCCTTTCATGGCAAGTTTCTATAATAAACATTTGAATTCATTTATCCTATAAATAATAATTTACCTATATATCTCTAACTTTTACTTAGTTTGCTTTAAAGGAAAAGACATCGCCTTTATGTGAAATTAGCCTCTACGGCGATTCCAAATCCTTTGATTATGATTGATAACAGTTTGTCATATTAAGACTTATAACGCATACATGTTTTTAATAATTTATTTCCTCAAACTTATGCACATATTTTATTTTCAAGATAAAATCATTAAAATTTCTTATTTTTCATAATTTTTTAAAATAGTTAAAAATTTTAAATCCAGTTAAAATCTGAGCATTTTAAATTGAAATAACTTTATTACGGCTATGTTTTAATGCAAAAAGTCTACTTGACAATAAAAATATGTATACATATGCAATATAAATTTGAAAAACATTTTGGAGAATATTTTAATTTACTTTTTTCAAGACCTTAAAGTTACCCATACCATAAAAACAGTTCATTTTATTCACATAGCATAGTAAACATATGCCGCTACCTACTAGTGTCGTATGCTATCTCTTTAAAATGTTATTCTGTTCTTCGACTTATAAACATCAAACCACTTCGTATGATAGTTTCATAAAAATCCATCATATCTAATCTTAAATCCCCACCGATCTTTAAATGTTCGATATCATCGAACTTTTATGCCAAATTGGGTAAGAATATTCGAACATATGACACATTGTTATACCTCCCATCGCCAGCACATTTCCAGCCGTTGCGCAATCTAGGATATTGCACGGTATAAAAAAAATAAAAAAAATAAAGGAGAATCCCAATAATCGACCTCCATTGCAATAAAAAACGGCTCTATATGAAAAATACTGAAAACTTTAAAAACGCTATAAAAGTAAAATCCTTGGCTACGAGCCCGCAAGTGCAAGGCAAACTATCCCAAGGGTAGGCTCCACGGATGCAGGAATCTTTATTGTATTCCGTTCAGTGGTAACTGATCCCTGGGGCCTATTTTAGAAAGGCTTTATGTTCCATCGCTTTCTCCGATGCTTTGTTTTCAAGTGCCTATAGAAAGGGGTGGGCAGCGAAAGTCTGGCGTTTTTTTTAAAAAAAAGAAGCGATTCAATGACAAATAGCGCAGATCAGCCATCAGAGAGGTAAACGTGAATTTTTAATGAGCCGTGAAAGCAGCGTGCAGGATTTTCTGGCGTGTTTCTTTCGCTCCTGATATAGATGTTTTCACGTTTTGATTTTGGCCAAAGTTGTATGTTGAATAGGATTGGAAAGAAATGATATGTTTATACGATAGATTTTGTCTGGCTTTCTTTCTTTGAATAGAAAGATTTGTATTTCTACGTGTTTGACGATCGTTCGATTGTTTTTCAAAGCATCATCTTATGGAATGAATAAAAAGAAATTTTCGTTGGCAAAAATTAGAAGCCATTTTCACGTTTATCAGCAAATAATAATCATTTGAATTAAGGAATTTAAAAGCAAATTCAAATGCCATTACTTAGTTTATTAAAATTTCAATACTTTACCTGCAATTTTTTAATGCAAAATAGCTAAATCTTTACTAAAAATTCAGAAGTACTCCCTTGGATTTTGATTTCTTTTCCATAGCGTTCTTTTGATAAAATTATAAACAACGCACATTATCAATATATATATTATATAAAATTAATATTTTACACACATTTTCATTTTGAACTAAAAGTACGTAACTTTTTTAATAATGCTGAAAAGTTATTGTAATTAAGTCGAAGTTATATATTGCTAAACTGTACTTGAAAGAAAACAAATATATCTATATGGTCAGTTATGCAATGGAGTACCATAGGAAAGTAAAAAAAAAACAACCTCTTTTTAATAACAATTTCGTTAATATCTATAGTTACGTAAGGATTCCAATAACAGTTTCGAACATTTTCGGTCAAAGCTAATCTTGTACTTAATGTGAACCTTGAAAAATGTACCTCAGCGCATAGATAAAAGCAATGATATCTCAGAAGTTGAAGAACAAACCAGAAAACAAATAAACAAAAAAAGTTCATTTAACTGATAGATAATAAGTCTTCTTCAAAATTAGAAAATTAAATTCAGGGAATACACTCTCAAGTCGCATTTTTGTGTAAGATGAACCATTTATTTCCTTATTTAATGGTGGTAAAATAAATATTTCATTTTTAATTAACATTTCTAAAGAGTATAATAAACTCTATTCAACCTTATAGAACATGTATTATCAAAAATTTAAATTAATAAGACAATTCAAGGGAAGGCGTTACATTTAAGAATTTTTTCTTCTTAGTAGAGATAGAATTGTGAAAAGATAAGATAATGAAAAAGATATACCATTTTCTTCAATCTTTAATATGTATTCTTATTAAGTGCTTTTCTAGTATTATCTGATTTAACAATTTAATATTGAATAAACTCTTGTGAATTGTAGCATGTTCCCCCATATATTCGGGAAGGTGCTATCAGCTATGATGTAACAGAAACATTAGAAGCATGAACAATTGCGTATGAATTAACAATAACTATGAAGAAACAAAAAAACTTTTGTAAACTAATTTTTTTTTCAAAATTATTTAACTAAAACTAATAAGAATACAATTTTGAATGTTAGCCTGCACAATATTTCTTTCAGTGCAAATGGTCACTGCTGCAATCTTCGTATACCATTTGTTGCATTTTATTTAAAATTACGTTTTAATATACCGTAAAGAAAATAAAGAAAGTAAAAAGAAAGTTCAATTTAATTCATTTCTGTAACTTTCTGCGTCTTTCTCAGAGTATAGGTTGATGACGCCCCGCGCGCTTTTATTTTTCTATTGCTAGATGGTTATGGCCGCTTCTGCTTGCCTTGTGTGTAACAGAATGCGAAGCTATTACCAATATCCTATTTAAAATAAAGCATTAGCGGTGAATACGATCAATGGAATAATTTAAGGAATTTACTAGGTTAAATGCTCATCGGGTCCAAAATAACGACTATTAAACGCGATTAAGTTAAGATAAATTCACTATCCATGTGTGCACTGAAATAAGATTTCCCACCCAAGAGGGTCAATATTGCTATCTGTTGACACTTGAAAATATTAGCAGCAAACTTGCATCTTCTTCTACAGTGGCGGACAAAAAAACAGGATCACCTGTCAAAAAGAGGAAAACTGTGCAAAAAGTGTGTTTTATGTATATGTTTGGTATGAGTATGATGCTGTTACAATAGAATGGAGTTCAGTGATCTTTATGTGAAATAATATATGTATCGCCTTGAATAGGTTTGCTTACTCTTAATTTTGATAAAGGTAAAACGCTTTATGTTCGCACAACGTGGAACACAGTAACGAAACACAAAATACTTCGGATAATGTACAGTCAACATATACCGTCATATCACAGGCTTGCAAATAGAACTTTTATGTGCAAGAGATCACTTGCATGACGTTTGTTGATACTCGACGATCGCGTTTGCAAACTTACGCGGTCCGTATACTTTGTGATCAACCTTTTATGCATCCTGGCCCAGCTTCTTGATGCAACCTATATGTCAGTTTCACGTTCCAATTTAAGCACTCCCGAAACAGTAGATTGGTTACAACTTATTATTTTAGCAATCACACGCGTAGAATATCCTTCTTTAGCTAAAGCAATTGCAACCGCTTTTTTTCTTATCGTCAATTGCGTGTACGGAGACATTAAGTACGGAGACACATGCGTTCACCGCAACCAAACACATACCGAATGCATGTTTCCCCACCTTTGGCAAGCTTTTTATATCTTTCGGATGACGCAATACGCTGGAAGCAATGCATGATGCAATCCGGATGTGAAATTACCTCATACGTTGCTTTCCAGCAAATAAGAATTTTTATGTAGACAAAATCATGTCTTAACCCTAGTTGCACAATTAGTCCAAAAGACGTTTAAAACACGTTTTTTAACGTCAAAAAAACGTGTTTCTAACGTAATTTGAACGTTTTTTGAACTATTTGTGCTACTAGGGAACATTACAGAATGTTTGTTTTTCTAGGTGATGCAGTTTTTTTTGTCCGCCACTGTAAGTTTCATTTCCCCCTGAGTTACTGTGCACATATCTATAGATTTCTATTTAATTAACCTAAGAAAAGCTGAGACACATTTGTAAAGATAAAGAAGAGTGAATGAAAGAAGCAGAAAGTATACACTTTAAGGTGATATACGTTCTTAAAAATATAATGCCATTTTTATGGCTGTATTTTGTCATCTTACTGATCACTTGTCAGCATATTTTATCTCAATTAATTGTTCTTTCGTGAACATTCCAGCTAAGACACCATTTCCCAACTCATTTACACCCAAATATTCTAACGATAGTCATATCTTACGCCTAAAAAAAGTAAAAATACCTCCCAAATAAATCCCAAGCATAGCCTAGAACATGAAAGGCTTACAAAGATATTACCAGCAATCAAAAAACCCGAAGAAAAACATAACAAGAAATCTTCCTTTCTGAAAAATCGATAAAACTTGCCGCTAACAAACTTTCTATTCTCAATCAACTTTCCGTTCATCCTTGCAGTGAAACGAATGGGGGCTTTCGTAAACCACCCCCTCCCCTTTTTTTTCTTTTTTTTTTCTACCTGCATCAGTCCCTACCTCTCTGAATAAAAGTGGAGGAGGGGAGGCCCTTTCTAGAAAATGCTATTAAGTCTCCGGCCATCAATAAAGCAGGAATTGTTGTTCTTGAATAATAAACATGACGAATGTATTCTACAGTGTAATGCAAAGGAATGGCTCTCCAGTCCTTTATTGTCTTGCCATGTGATTGATTACTGTATCTGAAAAGGTAGATTTGGTATTTTTATTTACAGGTTTACTCCGAGATGAATGTTTTTCTTTGTTCTCCGCAGTTATTTAGTAGAGGGTTCGATTTTTCTGTTCCGAGGCACACGCGTGCGGTTTTCCAAATGTGAATTTCTATTCTGCGTGTGGAAGGAGGTATAGTTATGAAAGAGTTGAGATTGCGAAAAATTTTTGCTTTTTTTGTCTGAGATTGTTGATTTACTTTCTGTGTAATAGAACACCGGTGTGAACATAGGTATATTGAATGCTTCATTGGAAGTATGGGATTTATTTAAATCATGAGGTTTGTTTTTTCTAAAATGGAAATAGGGGGAAAAATCCACATTTCTCACTCCATATCTTTGTACTTTCTTTCGCAGTTTTTGTGAAAGGTGTTCTGTCATCTTACATTAGATGACAGTCTTGATGAATCAATCAATAAATAAAAAATGACATTGAAGTGTATGTGTATATATATATATATATATATATATATATATATATATATATATATATATATATATATATATATATATGTATATATATACATATATTATATATATGTATATATATATATATATACATATATTATATATATATATATATTATTTAAATACCCAGACGACACAGCAATGCTTTCTGAACATCTATTAACATTACGAAAACGTTCAGAGAACTTGCTGTGGTGCCTGGTTGCATATATGTATATATATATTCAACAGCCCAGGGCACAAACTCGTGCAAAATCCGTTATAAGTTCAGCCAGTATGCTTTTCTAACCCGTACAGGATTATCCGTCTCTTAAGTGAGTATCTCAAGCCAATCACGTACAATTGTATTGTTTAACTGGTCCCGGCGTTGTGTTTTTCAAATGAGCACAGTAAAAAATAAATTATGTAACTATGGGTTTCCACAGTATCTCTGCATGCTTGTTTCACAAACAACTACAAATCACTACTATCAGAAAATTATTTTATCCAGTATCTCATAAAGTTAATTCGTTGCAACATGAAAAAACAGTAAGCCTTTTAGCGGTTGTTTTTCGAACTATCGTGTAACTTACTACATTTAACATCAACAGTATGTATAGTGTACCTTAATTATAGGAGTAAGTGAAGAGTTTGTTTTCGGTACGTGTGAAAGTCCAGCAGAAAGAAAAGCGCAGAATGTGCTACTGACAACTGGAATAGACAGTGAAACTGAATATAGAAAAAAACCCTTATTGTTAACCCTTAACCTAGGACCTTTATTGCACAACACAAAACGTGTTGTTACCGTCAGAAAACACCCCTTGGCGACATGCATTGTAACTGTTGGCGTTCTAACTCAGCAATATCCAAAAATGTAGAGCTGCATATTTCCCTATAGACACATCTCCGAGTGCAAAATTTGAAGCAATAGTTTGCCACTAAAAATAAAGATAATTAATAAAATTCAATATAGCAGATTGTCTTTTTAAAATGTTTTTCATTACTTGGAACAATTTGTGGTTTTTGAAGAATGACACGTCAATCAAGCAACATTCAGCAAATAGCTGAACTTGCCTTTACTTAGGCCTGTTAAATGAATCGATGTAATAGTTAATTGTTATTGATAATTTAAAAGTAACAGGACTTGAACACTTGATCGCAACACACAGGAGTAACACTTGATCGCAAACCCCTTCAGTGTACATAAAAATCTGTCAGTACGTTATGGGCACTTCGCAAAACATTTTATGTAACTGAGGCATCGTGTTGTAAAAGGAAATTTTTTTAAAAGGAAATTCAAATCATTTGAAAAAATTCTTCTTTACATGGAGTTAATTTTAACAAGGTTTAATGTGTTCCTCTGTGTTACGCAGAGTAACACACAACATACCAAAACTTCATGAATACACCAGATCTTCATGAGAAGTTTTTCATGCAGAGATGAAAGGAAACAGTGAATTGCCAGTTAATATGCTTTTATGATGCGACTTCACGAACAGTGATTTTCTTAAAACCTCGAGTGTTCACTTAATTGCATGTAAAACTTTTATTTCAGCACGGAGTGTTAAAATGCAGAGAAATGCAGACATTTACTTTCACTATCATTTGACATTAGCTATAATTTTTAGACATTTATTTCACACAAGAACTTTTCTCTCTAGACTACATCCTGAACTTTGACTATGTTTCTCATTTTTTGAATTCGTATCATCTTTTACATAGTATGAAAATGCTTCATAAACAGCCGTTCTTTCCAATAGCATACACAAGACAGTAAAATTACTTATACCGTCTGAAGCATTATAATGCAATGAAATGTAGACCGTGACTATTTTTGGGTGAGTGATATCCTAGTTTGATGGGACAGGTGAAACTCATCTTTGTTCTTTCTTTTACAACAAAGTTAGATTGATATTTACGTATCTGTAAACGCTTAAATTTGAAAAATTGTGAAACAAATAAAAAATTACTGTTTGTGCTAAGAAATTCAAATTATGTTCAAATCATTTGTAAATCAACAAAAACTATGTATTTTTTACTCTATTAAAACTTTATAAATAAAATCAATTTTGCAAAGATGGAAAAGTTAAATTGTAATAAAGGCATTCAATGACGGTGGGAGTAAAAAGATGTTAAATCAAATTATAGATAGTAAAACTACTGTCATTTAGTGGAACTAAAAGCAAATATCTGAAAAAGTATACATCTGTCTAAAGCTCAACAGGACAGTATTAATTAGAATTTTTTCTTTAATGGAGTAAAAAAAAGGGGGAGTGGTATCAGTAAAAAGAAATCAGCGTTGATTTATATTTCCCTGCAACATATACTTTTGTGCTCAGAAGCAGTTTTAGAGTAAAGAACACATTACTCATTTTAAATGTAAATTTTCATGATTAATTTGTCTGTTTGAAATTTAATATTATTTTAAAGAGCAGAATTCTTGTTTTTAACAAATGATCGAAAATATTATGGAATATGATTTAGTAATGGAAAAAAAAATTAATACATTTCACCTCGTTTTAACTCTTTATGCGGAAAAAAGGAGTCTTGCAGACAAATGCGTGAATACTTGAGGTTTGGAATAACACATCCGGTTGACGATATCATGAAGCTCGTTGGACGATATCAATTGTGTTTTTAGTGTACTATATAGAAAAGACGATAATTAACAAGAAAACAGAGGTAAAACTAATAATAAGAAATCCCTTTTTTTATAACGCAAAACTAATGTTTCTTGTGCCAATCATTTTAACTGTTGAGCCTGAGAAAAAGGAAATCTAAATTTGAAGATTTTTAAAGGTGACCTTTTAGTATGACAAATGATATCACCACATAATTCATTAAAGTTTAAGTATTTGATACGAATGATTATAAGGTGTATTATATAACAATAATGTTGGCATGATTACTGAACAAATTTACAAGCAAAGTTATGCAAATTTATTGTATTTAATTGCAAGAGCTTCTCTTGCGGATGTTATAGACTTTTAAAAGAGTATATGCTAAATAGATAGAGAAATATGTAAATAAAACTGAAGACCAATTATATAGTAATATAAATAATAACAGCTTCGTTTAAAAAAAACAAACTTCTTTATTATTACTTAAGTGATTTATTCATGCCAATATAATTATACAAAATTGTTTTGTTCATTTTTGAATTTATTGTTAAACTGACATGTTTCTGTTTCTGAAAATAAGAAAACCTTAAAAAATATATTTCCTTCCAACTTTATATACTCTTATCATAATTTACGCATGCAAATTCCATTTTGTATTCTTTCTAAAAAAATAAAAGGTACAGTATAATGAAACAGCAGATGAGAAATATTTTCATTTTCTCTTTTTGAAAATTCTTATCTTATATAGAAATATCCAATAGTTTGTGAGCAGTATTGGTTTGCTGGAAAAATATTTGTCTGTGAAAACAACTGTAAGTTTCTGCATTTGACAAATAATAAACCACTGCACAAAAAATGAAGTTCGAATTTTTTTACTGTCAAATAGTCGTTCTTTTAGATTCTCCTTCTCTTATATTTAGACACGATTTTATTTATTTAAATTGCATTAAGAGTAGAAGAATCATGCTGAACTTAATGTATGTGCATTTGATATTTATTCTAATGATTGTTTTGAATATATTTTTTAAATTTTTAACGTCTTCTAATTTTGTTCAAATCGATTATATTGGTGTTGAAAGGATATTTTTCAGTAATGTCGACTGAATTTTATGTATGTTAAATAGAGGTTTTGCTGTATTTACGATAAATATTTGCAGATAAATCGATGTGTGATTAATGATATTTTCGCTTATCAAATGGAGACAACGCCATAGGAAGATAATAATTTAAAGTTACTTAAATAACACAGAGTTTCTTCACCTATGCTTATATGTACACTGGTGTTCAAAACAGAAGATGTGTTCTTTTGGCCGTAACTCCACAAGAAATCATTTGAGAGACATGAAATTCAGAAATAAGAGACAGCATTTTGTATTTAAACGATGACGAGAGCATAGCTTCCCATAAATGAATGCAATGTATGTATTATGGAATCAGACAAACAAAAGCTTCATTGAATTCATAGTATTGTTACACACGATTGTCTGTACAACAGGAAAAACAACAAGCAGATGCTCCTTAGTATGGATGTGCCCTTGCTTCCCATCGTCTCTTCAAACTCAGCACAGTTCTTGAGGTAAGAGTGCTCATTACTCTATCACCATCTTTTTCACCTGTGTGGTATTCCACTGAGGATGCAATTGTGCCACAAGACGTCTCTATAAAGCATCCTACACATGTTCTATGGGATTTAAATCAGGGGAGTACGCTTCTCAGTCTATAAGAGTGATGTCTTCACTTTTCAGAAGCTCCTGAATAGCAGGAGTCCGCTGTAGCCGTGCATTGTCATCCATAAAAACGAAGTATGCTCTTATGGCACCTCGGAACAGATGCACCTGAGACACCTCATGACATTAGCCATCTCTGGTTACAGAGCCTCTGTCGAAAACGTGTAGCTCAGGATGCCCGTTCAGCATAATGCCGCCTTAGACGATAACTCCAGGACCACGGTAATGGTTTCTTTTCGTGATGTTACTGTGATGAAACCGTGTTCCGACCTCTCTCTCAATCTGTCAACTGTCAATCTGTTAACTGGCGTTGACAATCGACTCACATCCGTAAAGAGGACACGAATCCATTGAGGAGATGTCCAGTTTTTGTGCTTCTTGCACTACTATAAACGGTGGCGCCGATGGCCAACTTTCAAAGGGATGCAGCGTTCAGGACAGCAGGCGAATAGGCCACCTTTGTGAAGGCGTCTGGATATAATAAACCGCGACACTTGTCGTTCCGTTGCTGTACGCAGTTGCTGACCAATATCAGTTGCTGACTTGTTACGGGATTTTTTCGCCTGCAAAACGATATATCTGTCATCCACTACAGTTCTTTTCCTGGGGCGGCCACCACCAACCTCTCAAACAGTTATACCAATGGTTTGGAAAGCTTTCCAAGAGCGCTAAACGACACTTTTGTTGATTCCAAACTCTTCAACTTCACAGGTCACACTACGCCCCTGCTGTCGCCCAGGTGATTTCTTCTAGCCATATTTCACGAAAGAATTCATTTGCACTGCAGCAAATGTCTTTAATTGCTTCTCCGTCCTTCCTTTTACTGTAGTCTTGAGTTGCTTGCACCGATCTCACGCGTTTTGCGTGCGCTCACGCCGCCTGTGATGTTTTGCTCCTGACAATTGCATGCGCATGACCTTTCTACTGAATTGCGTGTTTATTGTGCTGATCGCAGGAACTTCCTTTTCTGTAATTTCATGGTTATCTGATTAAAATTTTCATTGTTGCTTCAGTTTCGCATACAAGTGTACCATACCAGTTAAATCGGTTTAAAGTATCACATTGGAAAGAGACACGGACTTCACTATTACTCCAGCCCTATATCATATTATAATCACTAATATCACTGTGACTCTCATAGTTGCCTCTTATTTTACTTTGCTAGCTCCGTTTGAAAGACTTAATAACGGCAATGCGTCTGTCATTGCATGGGTCTTGTATGTCTTACTCTAGTCCAAACACTATGCCACAACACAGTATTCAAAGACCCAAGCCATGAAACAACGATGTGTACGACAAGGGGAATCGCTGGTGTCGAGTCTTTGCAACGATGGGAAAAAACAGGTTATGTAATAAGCAATAGTGTAAGCGTACATAAGGTCGTGTAGGACAGTTTTTTAATCAATGATTCCCATTTTTACTAAACAAAAGAAATATAAAAGAATTTTGATACACTAACATAGTAATATTAAGTTCTATACAGTGTGTTTCAATCTACTGTTCCATTTTATATTCTGTCTATGATTATTAGATTACTGGGGAGAGATATTTGTCTATTGGTTTCCAAGTAATTATGATTATCCAAGTACTCGTTTAAATAAATGTGTATTACTTCTGATAAATTAAATTAATTTATATAGAACTAGGACTTCATGTGTAACTATTAGACATTGCATACTAAATAGGAGTATATAGCCGAAAACTCTCAAATGAGCAATCCAAGCATAACATCTTAAACTTGTTTGCAATACACAATATAATATACATTATGAAGCAATCACTACAGTAAATGATTGAAATAGATTTACAGTCTTTCTTTAAGCATGTAAATCTATTCGTTATGCAGTGACACATCTGATAAAGAGTCTTAAAATGAAAGTAGGCTTTATAATGCGGTATGATCGACCTTTTCAATTTAGTAACATGCTTCCAGAGTTTTTAGGATAAGGAAATTTTTTAATCTCAGGAAGGAAATATCAGATATTTTTTAATACAAATTAATGCAAATCAAGCTGTGCGTTCAAATAATATATATAGAGTCAAACCCCGCTTAATGAAATAGCCAATTTGCCACGAAAAGTATTATTATAAGAGAAATATTCCATTATCCTGGTCACATTGACAATTATTACGGTTTGGTACATTGAAAATATATTGCAATAAGCGAGATACTCCTTTAACCGATATCACATTAAGCGGATCGAATGTGTATATATATATATGCATGGTGTCCCAAAAAAGTGGTAATGGGCTTTAATTTTTTATAGATTTATTTTTTATTTTATAAATATTTAGATAAGTGGGCAATGTAAATTGAAAAAAAAAAATGTTCAAAATAGTTCTGAAAATAGATTACGCTACCAAAAATCACCTCTCGTTAATTTTCAAAAAGTTATAGTTTTTAAATTTGTATACAATCCCGCTACAAAAGAATTCTCGATTAGTAAAATGTGTCCCATACATTCATGAGGTGACACACAAAATTTGAGAATTAGACCTTTAAAAACGTCAGAGATATGATGATAAATATAACGGTGACTTAAACCACTTTTCAATAGCTCTTGAAGTGAAAAAATCAAGTTGAATGATCGCACTTCAGGAGTTGTTGAGAAATTACGAAATATATATATATATATATATATATTTCCCACTCTAGCAATAAACGTTTACATTCAAAATATGTATAGCCCTCGATCATGCTTCTTTATACTTATCTCTAAGACGTTGTATGATGAAAGGCTGAAATTTGGTTCATCACTTCATTAGTGTAAGGGGCACTTTTTGCTAATTGGGAATTTTTTTATACGGGGGTCGCTTACAAATTTAAAAAGTGTAACTTTTTGAAAATGAGGAATTTTTTCTTAAGGGAATCTGATTACCTATATATATATATACCTTATTTTGAGCATTTTTTTCGATTTACATTACCCACTTATCTGTAATAGAAAAAGAATTAAAGCCCGTTGCCAAGTTTTTGGGACAGCCTGTATATATATATATATATATATATATATATATATATATATATATACATACAGTCTAAACTCGAATTAACGAATTGATTGGGACCCACAATTCCGTTCGTTAAATCGAATATCAATTTTTGTAAAGAGTATGGTAAAAAAGATATCAATGCAAGATACCCTTAGATATTGATACGAATAAAAGAATGATTATTGTTTACTGCGAGCTTAAAAATTATAAGTGATACGTTAGGAAATCAACTTTAAAATTATCTAAATTCTTTAATGTTACTTGTTCTTAATACATAATACATGTACTTAATACATAATACATATGGCATTTTGGAAAGAAATCCTTGATAGTGCTTTGTTTTTGTGGCTGTGTTTTGAAGGCACATAAAATTTCTAAAGCTTTTTGTCGATATTAATTTTGTGTGCAAAAAATTCAAAGTTTTAGTTTTATGTGCGAATTTTATTTCAGCGATTGTTGTTCGTTAATTCAAAGCTAAAAGTTCGTAAAATTAGAGCGTTTTAGCACCCTTTTTGTCGGGACAGAAAAAATATTCGTTAAATCAAAGTACGTTAAATCGAGGTTCGACTGTATGTAGCAGTGACGTAGCGAGACATTTTTCATGGGGCAGGGGTTACAGATACTGCTGCGACTCATATATGTATACGTGTGTGTGATTAAGAAATAAAAAAAAATACATTTTGTATGACAAAATATTCTTCATGGGCGGTTGTGACCCCCTAACACCCCACACCGTGGTTACGCCACTGATATATATAATTCTAACTTATACCAAATAGAACTAACTATAAAGAGTTTCGAAAGATGGTCGACCATTACGAAATACCCATTAGAAAATCAGAAACATCTTGAGTTAAGGAACGTCTTTCAGAATTCAAAGAGTATTCCAGGTTTTGTTGAAGATCCGATACAAAAGAAACTGAGTTAATAAAAAGTAAATTTGAACTGCGCTCGGAAAAAGTATTCGAAACTCGAGTTTTTATCCCCTTTTCCACTAGTTTATTTTTTATCCTCCTTTTTTTACTCTATGTTTCTAGTAATGCACTTCTATCAAGTAAGCCAAAAAAAAAAAAAAAAGTTTCTTTTCCCTAATACGATTTTTAAGATGTGTGCCCGCTTTTCCTGGACTTAAGAACGTCGCTCGTTTTTTTCCTTCCTTGTTTACTACTAGATGGCGCTGTAGTCTGTGTGTGTCTTTCCATTAAACTTAATCCCCTAACGTGGTTTGCTGGAGAAAAAAAGTAAAAATAGCGCAAACAGCTAAAACCCTTGTGTAAAAACAACTTAGAATTTTTAGAGGATATATGGCGAATCTTTATCTGTTTTATTTATTTTTCAGATGGAAACAGGGAAAAAATGGGCCGAAGAAGATTTTTTTTTTTTTCTAAGACTCAAAAACGTCGTATGCGACTTCCTTCCACATAAAATAACGCCTAAGAGGTTTTAATAATAATTCAGTGCAAACATTCTCCCATAAAACAGAAGTAAACAGGTACTTTTAACTATATGCTTATGTTAAAATCAAAGACTTAGCTTACAAATAAAATGCACTTATGTTTAAACATAAAATGTTTCGTAGTGTGCTAGATATTTTAGTTTGAACATTTTTTCGTAATATTTCTAAATCAATATCACCCATTAAGATAAAAGTTTAACGAAACGAAAAATAACAATCAATATGTAACTTATGGAAACTTTCAACCTCATTTATTTAGTTTAAATTAAATTTTCAAATTTCAATTTAACACTTCGAAACAAACTTAAAATTGAGATATATGACAGTTCTTGTGTAACACTTCCTGTCGATTTTGTTTCTAAATAATATTTCCTCACTGTAAAGTAAATCTGATAAAGTCGATCATAAAATAGTGAAAACACTGAACTATACGGTGGATGCGAAAAAAAAAAAAAAAAAAAAAAAATTCTAACCAAGCATTTTGATTTTTGAGAGGTTTAAAATTTTATGTAGGGTGATAAGAATAAAGCAATTACACATCTCTTTCTTATCTATACTCTATATTTCTTTTCCATGGACAACACAGTCTTGAGACGTTGATATTACAAGAAATATAAGCAGGCATTTGAAACCAACCAACTCATTTTCACTATACAAAATCATAGTATATTTTCATGAATTCCTGTCAGAAAGAACCTATTATATATATTCTTGTCGCAAACGTGATGTACTTTTCAGATAGTTTTCGTAAATGATTCATTTTGACCAGCAATGCAGGTTGCTTCAAAATTTGCTCCGATTTCATTCCGATTTCGCATCGGTTTGCAGTTTTGTAAGTAGTTTCTACCAGATGTATACGTTTACGCTTCCTCAATTTTTAAATCTTTCATTTACTTTACTGTATGTAACATTCCCGGATTTTATAATCTTGCTAAAATAAAAGGTTAAAAATCTTCACAAGAAAAAAATAACTGGACTTTTACAAAATAACTAATTGTGATATAGCTTTTAGTTTCGCAGTAAAAATTTTATTTAAAATAATAAGTAAAAGAAGATTGGTGTCTTGTATAAAAATAACTCTTTCATCAGTGCATGCTTATTGTGTTGAAGATTACAGTAATGTGAAAGTAATGAGCAAAATTATTTATAAATATTTTACTGATTATTTTCAGATTGCTGAAACCTACAACACAACAAACATGCATTGGTGAAATATTTATTTTTTTACAAGCCACTAATCTTTTTTTATAATTTTCATTAAAGGAAAAAAAAACGAATCAAGTCCCCTGAACAACTCTTACACTTTCCGCTGTGACGGGGCGCTTTCGTACCACACAACAAAATAATTCCATATTTCTATTTATAAATTCTGCAAAATTAATGCCACACATTTCAGTCACTCCGTCCAATGTCTCTTTGCAAAGCTTCAAAATTCCACTTCAAAAGCACCCGAGCAACAATAACGCATTAACATAATGCCACAATCTTTCGCCCATGATACTAATCTCGGTCCCTCAGTGTTGCAGGCTAATGGGCAAGAGTTCCCTTTGAGATTGCATTTTACGGGCGTACTAGCACTTTAGCATTGATGAAATGCTTATGTATAATAGCTTTCAAAATCTCGACGCAGTCAAGGTGGCTTCTCGTTTTTAACGCTTTTTTAAAAGAGGAATAATAACGAAAAATAAAAAAAGAAACTTTCTGCACTTTCTTAGGCTTTTAAACCTGGAGCTACGTGTATCAATCACCGCTTTTCCAAACAGCTTTTAACGTCGCTTGTCAAACCAGCCAATACGTAATTGAAAGCGCGGGGTGTATTGATGCAGAGTGTACTGTATTAATGTGAAATGGTTTTTTACTTAAGTTTATAAGTTTCTTTTTTTTTCTCGCTTCTCTGAGCTGCTACATATTAAGAAATATGTTTTTGCACCTTTTTTCTGACGATGTATAGGAAGAGCTGTAAATACGCCAGAATTATACATGAGGAATTTTTTTTTTTAGATGATTTCTTTCATGGAATATTTTTGGGGGAAGTTGGGAGGATTTTGTCGCTTCGGATGAAAAACCGTAATGCGTGATGTATTATTTATAAAATTTATGTCAAGAAAGAAGTTCTGGAAAGCAGGGAAAAAAAGAATACTAGCGCTATTACATTTTGGCTCTGATTTGTTACAATTGCATTTGAGATAAAACAATTGCACTGAATCAAGTTTGATGCAAGAACTGCATTAAAGATTCAGATAACTTTCATAAAAGTTCATTCAGCGTTTTCTAAGTTGATGAAATTAAAACTTAAATTTTTGAACAATTATATCCCATGCTTGCGTTTTGTAAGACTTAGTAAATTATATTTAAAAATGAAATTTTCATTTATGTTACTACAGCAACTTTTTCTGAACAATAATTACTTCAGAAAAGGTTTTGGAATTTCGCGTTATGTTTTGTAAGCAGAAGTTCTGTTCTACGAAAATAGTTATGCGCAAATAGTATAATGTACCTAATTATCAACTGGAAGTGAATTTCACTAAAAAATAATTGACTTTAACAAATCGTTTTATGAATTATACCCCAAAACATTTTTTTTTAAAGTTATAAATAACTGGAGGATAGAAATAACGTTTGCAAATCAAAATTCCTAAGCTATTCTGTGTTGCCTACTAGCTCTCTGCTCTTTTTAGAAGTTTAAACCGTGAGTTATGACACACTCTGTAGACATGTGAGAAGCTGAAAATTTTCATATCAATTATATAAAGAATGTTTATAATCAGTTTCACTATTTAGAGAGGGGGGGAAATGTTTAAAAAATCATCACAAGGTGGCATTTCATAATGCCATAGTTGTTGATATGCAAATTTTTCATCAACTGAGAGGTTTCAAACATCTGCATTGCAGCTTGTTTGTCGTTTTTTCCTCTTCACAATGGTTGTTACGCAGCAAGTTCGTGCTTTGCTAACGAAAGTGGACTTTAAGAAAGGCTCATTGACAAGCTAAGCGGCTAAAAATATGATTTACAAAGTTTGAAGCTATTGGATCATTGAAAGTATGATCTGGAAGTGGGCGAAACAGATATAGGTTTTGGAACAGTTAGTGCCTTATACATTGCGATCAGCTGTGGAGCATGCAATTCTAAGTTTCCAGACAATGACTGCAAATAAAAGCAACAATATTGAACATGTCTTGCAATAATTTGACTACAGAGCTACTTGAAATTTGTAATATTTTCTGTACTTATATGTTTTGTTCATACTTAAACATTGTAAAATGTCATATAGTGGTGGTTTTTGACCTTTTTTTTTGTTGTTGTTTCACAAACAACCTAAAGTATTCTGTTGGTAAAAATCATTTATCCAGGGCCTTAGACATGCTCATTTGTTGTGGAAAAGCATCGTCCTTTAACGATAATTTTTGTAACTATCGCATGGCGTGTTGCACTGACCGATTTCAGAGGGAGTAGTGTAGCTAAACTGCAGGACAAAACGGAGTATGTTTCCTGCATTAGTGACAGATCGAGTTAAAAATGAAGAAGAAAGTGCTATTGAGAGAGATATAGAATAGACCATGACACTAAATATGCATAGGTACAAGTTCTCAATAAGAATGCGTTTTGCTCAGTTCATCTCCCCCAACTAAAGCGCACCTATGGTTGCAAACATGCATGCGCTAACCGAACAAATCCAGTGGCAAAATAAGGGAGAGGATACAGAGCGGAGGGAATGTTTACAAGTTGGATACAGTTTCGGAATCAATAGAAAACGGTAGACAAAGACGAGAAATTTTGTTTACGATAAAAGTAAATTAATAATGATGGTTTAATACTTCAAAATTGATTTTTTTTTTAAATTTTAGATAGTAGCCCAGAGCAATTAGCTCTGCGTTTCTATCTACCCATACCCCCTTCTGCGTTTGAATTCTTCTTCGTAGCTTGGTGCGCTTAACGTGGACGAACACTAGAATGGGGGAAAAAAAGTAAAAACTTTTCTAGGACATGATGTACATATCAGGATGTGCTAGACCGACAAAGCAATTTGAAATCTCAAACAACTTCGAACGATCAAAAAAAAAAAAAAAAAAAGAATAGCAAAGAAAACTAAAGGTATTTGAAAAGTTAACAGTTCGTTTAAGAAGTAAAATGAGTTTCATTATTTATTGCTTCTGAAGTAGAAATCCTATTTCAGTATATCAATTTTGAATTGTATAACTTTTGCAATGTAACCCATTATTTATTTTAGTAATAAAATTGGTCGGTGTTATTTCAACATTTTAAAAATTACGGATGTTTTTATCTGCTGAATGAATAGAAAGCATGTGACCTCACATTTCTTTGAGAATTTGTATTGTGCTAGTGCACACAATTACTTCTAAAAGTTACGTTTTCTTTCATCAAAAATATTAATTTTTAAAAGACTTATATTACTTAAATTCATAAAAATTAAAGCGAATTCTTCTCGAAAGCAGCTAATACGTCAAATTCTATGATAAAAAACTTCTTTAAAGATATTCTAAAGTAATTCCTGGCAAACTATGCTGCTTACATACTACTTAAGCCATTATTTTAGATATTACAAGGAAAAACCGAAAGTGCACCAGACATGTCTGGAATAAAATTTTACAGCGCCACTAAGCTACTTAGAGTATTAAATTCGATCTAACAATGCATATACATCACTTATAAAAACGTTAAGACAGTTGAGTCTATTTATATGATTAATGACCATTTACATTATTATAGTTGTTTTTCAAGGTTTATTGCATTACATGTACGCCGGACTGTTTTAATAAAGTCATAAATAAAGTTTTCCAAATTAAGTGCTTTTCACTATTTTGTATAGATATCACTTTTTTGACAGTTTATGGCAATATAAGACAAATTGACAGATTAAATTTATTAGAAGTGAAAGTATAACCTTACACATGGGAATAGTGTTGGATAATGAGAAATGTTTTAAATGCGACTTTTGAGAAAAACATTTTTTTTCTCAGCTACTCTCACGATTGTTAATATATTCTCCAATATTTCTCATCATCTTAAAGTATGAACATTATTTTTGAAAAGAAGGTTTAAAAAACGTTGGGAACTAATACTTACGTTGGGAAAAACTAATATTTACGCTTTAACAGTTCAGCTGTCACTGTCATATAACGTCAAAAAGCATTGTAATTGTTAATGTAAATACTTTCCCTACACTTCTAACTTTATAGTTCTGAATGTTATTTATAAATTTCAGGCATTATTTTCTATTTGATATATGTATGCAGGGTGTTTCAAAAATAAAGGGACAGGCATCTAGGAAGGGGTGGTTTACAAGTAGACGGCCCAGAATCACATAGCGCTGTGCGATCGTCTTTTTCATGTACCTGTTAATAATAACTTCGGAAAAAGTGTTCATCTAATAGTGAACTTTCCGACAGTGGTTTTTCAAAAACTAATGCATCTTTCACAGATTGCACTTGGTAAAATTCGTTAATTCAGAATTTTATTTTAATTACATTCATGAAATTGCCGGAGGAGAGCCCATCGTTTTATGGAATTTGGTTAATAAATTAGACGCACAGTTCAAAACTTCATCCAAAGTTATTATTAACAGATGACGACGTTTCCGAACACATATTGCTGCTCGATTCTGGACCGTTTTGGTGTATGCTACCCCCTTCTAAAAGTGTGCCCCTCTAATATTGAAACAACCTGTATATATAAACTATAAATTAGAGAAAAATAGAGGTTTTATATTTTTAGTCGATTTATTAACGTCCTTTTAGAATCAGAAATGTATTAAAAATTTACTAAATGATAAATACATCTATAGAAAGTTTGAAAAGAAATCTAAAACTACAGATTTAAGTTTCACGGAAGCATTATATGAACATTTAAGCTTAAATTTTTAGAACTTGCAAATCTTCATCTTGGAGACTATTTTATACTCCTCAAGTGAATTGATATAAATCCGAATCCAAAAGTTTACAAGCAAACAGGGATTGTGGGAAACAGCACAATCTTTAAAGCAAAGAACTCCGACGAAAAATATTGAAAAAAGAGCTCCCCCTCTTTTTTTTACTCTTCCCCCCTTCTTTTTGGGATGAAATATGCTCCCTATGGACAATGTTTCTACCAAACCACGGCAAACTTCTTAAAAAGAAAAGCAAAATAAACGCTAGAAATTCCACATTTTTTTTCTCTCTTCATACACGTTATTATTATTATGATTGTTACCAAATTTTAGTTTTCCTTTTATTTTTTTGGTGTACGAGTTAGTGCTTTTTCCCTCTAGGCCTTACAGAAGTTTTCTGGAATTATCTTTCGATACGTTAAGAGGTTTCTAAGCCGATTTTCTTCAGATTTTGTTGATGGGGGCTGGAATAAAGGTTTATCACTTCCAAATGTCCTGAAAAACTTTAATCAGGTGACATTCACTTTTCAAAAATGTGTCTCAGTCAGTTTTTGTTTATGATAGAACAAAAAATGTATTTACAAAAAGTTTATAAATGGTCTTATATGGCTAAAATATTTTCAAAGAAATAATACATTTTATATTTCAAGTATAATATTTTCTTTTGTTGTTACAGACCACAGAAAATCTTGCAGATCTCTTCCCTGTAACCATTAGTTTGGGCCTGTGCCATTTTCAAGCTTTATAAATTTACCCATACAGACTTTTTTGTTTATATATATGCTGTGCATTAATGCACTGCAAAAATATAGGGCTTTTTAAAATTTATTCTTAATCTATTTTCTGGTTTTAAAGTTATTTAAAGTGCAAATATGATTTTATAAGTAATTTTAGCTGAGAAATTTATCTTCAGTCGATCTTTGTGCAAAATTAGAAGCGAAGCGTCAAATGTGTTTGCCAAGTCGAGGAAAGCATAAACAAACGTCGAGCAGAGCTTGCAGTATCGTTGAGCAAATGTATTGGCTCAATCGATATTTCAAAGTACCTGATCCATCGACATTGTATGTTATATACTAGCAAATGCATTTTGTTTAGCCCATTTAGATACTCTATATATTCAAAATAATAACTAACGATGGCATGCATTATGCTATATGGACTGTTCATTCAAATCACGGCAGCAACTGATGAAGCTAAAAAACAAAAGTACATGAGAATTTATGGTCAGGGTTTATATTAGGGCGCATACAAAAACTTTCTCACATTTTAAAAGGAAGATTTTATGACGTACTTAGATGATCTCAAATAATTATCATATTGTCGTACTCAGTAAAAGAATCATCGTATTTAATAAATGAATATGTATGATTAGCCTAGTTCAAGCGTTCTCTTCAATGTTTTAGCCTGTCCTCTTTGATAAATTACTTTTCTTGTAATTTATCAATGAATAATATTAGGGCCAGTAGTCTCCCCTACAGACACAAGCCGGTCGAGGAAAATCGCGCTTTCTCGTAACAGAACGAGATATCTACAATCTCCTTTAGTACTCTCAAAAACGTAACAAAGCATAATGTACAGGTAAATATACACTGTAATGTCATTTTTAATAACCGAGTTGTAATGTTACAACATACTGTGTAGCATGGTGGCACGGGGTGACGCAACAGCACGTAATGATGTAAATTTACAACATGGCATGAATTTCCATAAACTAATCATTAAATTTCCTATGCAAATTTACAAGAAAATGTTATAAAATTATTAGGTTCAGAACAATGATACATTATTTAAAAAGTATCTTCAGACTCGAATTAATAATATCAGGTTTCTAATACAAATTATAATTAAATTCATATAAAGATACTATTTCTTTTTCATAGCTATCGACTAAATTCTAGATATAGGAGAAATGGAAGTTGTTGTATTATACATGGATGCTAGATAATAAAAAAATTAAAGATCTTTAAATATAGGATGGCTGGTAGATAAATAGTTAATGGATAATTATGAGACAAAGGTGATTAAAATTATGAGAATTAGCTGAATAAAGAGATTGCGGAATTATGCTGTATGTAACTATGTGGCGTCTTCGATTTTTAAAATTTCAAAAACTGAAAGAAATCGAAAATTTTCATGCTTTACAAATGCAATTCATACCTTTTTATTGAGCTTATATATTCCCAAGCAATGACCTCTTCCGATGCTATTTTGTGGTCTAACAAGAAACCATATTTTCAACCCAGTGTATACACTGACTAAACTTATCGGGTTATTATTGTCATGTGGTTATGGCTTGAACGCTAAACATAAGCGAAGTGCTTGATGTCTGATTACCGAAATCATGATGCAGAAATTAGAAAGGAACATGAGGAACAAAGTACTCGTGAATCGTGTTCACTGCTAGACTGATGTAAAAAATGCAGCAGGTTGTGCAGAAATTATGATGAATTTAAAAAAGAATTACAGCTTGGCCCTTGTACCATGAATTATTCGAAAAAAATCCAGTCCAACTATTTAAAATATATAAAAAAAAGTCATCCATCATATTTAAAACATCGAACAATCTTAGAACTTGTGTGAGAACAATACATATTCTTTCTAAATACTTGATGCTTCATATTTAAAATAAAAATAGCTAACTTTAATTAGTTGCATATAATAAACTAGTGGCACTATTTTTCAATATTTTGTAATACTGACGATAATATTTATAGGAAGGTAAGTGTAGTACAATGCATCGAGCCGAAGCTGAAGGAATAGTCTCCTTTGAATTCTGCAAACCATTCGAAAATCCATATTCCATTCAATACCACTTTACAGAAAAACGATTCTATTCAGACGAGCTCCAGAAGCATTCTCGGAGATGAAAAGTATCGAAACATTTGTTAAAACAAACATCAGGAAAGAAAAGAAATATTCGCGGTCTTCGTGGAACAGTTTCATTTCTCGATTTCTAATATCTCATTCGATGAAAATTCATTTTACAGGGACGATTCCCTTTCGCCCGTTCTTTCTTTGCAATGGGAAAGAACCAATATCCAGAACGGGAATCAAATAATACCGGGCTGTCTTCATCGGCATAAAAGCCGTAAAAGATAAAAAAGTAAAAATAAAAATGGCCTTTTCCCCGATCAATGCTATTGAATGCCCTGAACATGATCATTATGTAACCACGGCATTAATAATAAACCCCAATTGCTCGCAAGAAGTAACGTTTTCAGATAGTAATCGATTTCATGAGAACCTAATGGTTCCGGACAACAAAACGACTTAGCGATATATAGAACACAGGATCATAATAATTATAATAAAAAAAGAACCAGCAAAAACAAAAAAAAATCTTAAGCACTGTTGAAAAAAAAGGGGGAATGTATTAAGAAGAAATCGATATTATGTCGGAAGGAAATTTCGACTGGTAATTAGCCCACTTTTTTTTCGGTATTAATTCGAAGGAAATGTATGATAAAAAAGGGAAAGTTCCTGTTACACCACTTTGGTTTTTACTAGAGTAGTGTCTTTTGCCATGTAGTCGATATTTTTGACACTGCCCTAGTACAAGGAATTCCCATTAGACGCCTATATCATGGATCGCGTCACATGAAGCGATAAATCAACGTTCTATACCGCTCCCTGTTGATGTTCCAACGTCCGGAGTTTAATAATATGTAAATAGTGTAACTCCCAGCTCCTGTTTGTGCTGCCACTGGACGGAATTGAAATCCGAGAGCCTTGCTTTTGTGAATTTTTTCGAGTGGAAAACGTTTCCCTCCTACATATCTGGGCGAACGCACCTCCAGACGATTTTAACGCCTCAAGCGCCCCCCCCCCTTTCCAGGATATTCCGACTTCCATTCGATCTGTTTGTTTAGGTAGAGGTAGAACCAGAAAGTTTCGTTTCAGTAAAAGGGAGGATGGTTAAAAAGAAATAATAAAAAAATGGCATATTTTTCGAACTCGTAGTCACGTGTCTATTCAGCGTTGTCTCCAAACGTTGGGGGCGAAGTAATTTGCTTGATTTGGCATAGGACGAAAATGGAAATCAAAGAAGTGTATTGAGAGTTTTAGTCTAAGTGTTAAAGGAAGTGTTTTTTTCTTTCTTTTTTCCTTTTTTCGTCTCTAGGTATTAAAAGGAACTGAAGCGGCAGGAGACGTAATTGAAGAATGTGATAAATATGGTTCATTAGCTTCATGGTTCAGTAGTGTTTGAATAAATTGCATTTCAGCTCTTCATTAGGCTTAATTTAAAAAGTGCATTCAAAGAACTCAGGCGTGAGAGGTATTTTTAATTAAACAGTGCCGTTGTAAAGGAAGGTAAACAACTAATGCCACGCGAAGAGGCAGTTTCTAATTATGTTTGCTTCAGCGAAAAATTATCCTGTTTAATACATGCGTTTAAACCAATATTGATTCTAGGATGTTTACACGCTATCCGAATTATATGTGAATAGTTGTTAATATAATTTAAACACGTTGGTATTAAATTATTGCGAGTCTAATGCAGCTCTATGTGGCACTGATAAACATGTTCTTTAATCCATAAGCTCAACTAATTAGGGCTTTGTTTGCAAAGAAAATTAAATTCTGTTTTAACATAAAAATAGAATACATTGTACATGTATATATTTATCGATTATGGAAATAACCAGTAATAATGTGTTTACTGAATATTTTAAAATCATCCGTGGAATTGCATCAAGTCAATTCTGCTGTATTGGATTTGAGAAGCTAAAATTTTGAAAACATAGCTGGCTTTAGCAAATTGCGAATTTTTCCGGATTGCAGTAGCGTCGCGTGGAAGGTGCTGAAGTTGCGAATTACACCGGGTGACACCGTAGTGGGGCTGTCAACCGGACCAATTGCACCGGGTGACGGTGACACCAAAAAAAAAAAAAAAAAATGCTGGTTTTTAAATTTTCGATTGATTTTTAAAAAAGATCTGATTTGGTATTGAAAAAGATTTCCGACATTTGAAATAATAATAAATATAATGCAAGACACATGTTCTATGCACCTGTAGAAGTAAAATGTGTTATTTCATCTCATTTTTTATTCCAGTTTAACATTTTCAACATTTTTTTCATAAAACAAGAATGAAGCAGGTTATTCTCAACTTATGTGTTGCCATTTCATCTGCATTTTGTTGCACTTTTAACCAAGGGTGTAACTAATAACACTTTCTCTAGCTGGGGGTAGGAGGCAGTGGATCTTGGACAAGGGGCGCGAATGAGATGATTGACTAAACTGGGGGTGCAGTAAAGATTACACACGGCCTTGCGCAAGTCGGGTAGTAATGTGCAGCAATACAATGGCTGTACATTTCTACTTCGTGTGCACTACAAAACATCTTGTTATCTTTATATATCGTTATTATTACTTGTCCGAGAGTTCCGAAGTGTAAGAAAGTATTGCTAGAGCTTCCACTGGAACCTCTTAGACAAGAAGTTCCAGAAGAAAAACTTGGCAAAACTGGGTTGCAGTAAAATTTACGCAACAATATAAACATCTTGATAGATATCATTATTATTATTTTTGTGAAAGAGTGTGAAGTAGAAGGGGGGTAAAAACGTACCCTTTCAAGCCTCCCGTTCAGTTGGAGGCATAGAATTATCTACTCATTTCTTGCTTGGAACTAGAACCACTGTAAAATGAAACACCTTAATTCATCAAATAAAACATTAATAAATTATTAAACTGCGTTGAATTAAATACGCCAGTCAACTAGCTTCATTACTCACTGAAAATGATAGAATAATGTATATGGCGAGCTTTTTTCCCCTGGACGCTTTTCCGGGGAATCCGACAACTTAACCCATATATAGGCAACTTCCAGCCCGCGGCCAGATGTGGCCCGCTGCGATTTTCGATCCGGTTGGCGGAATATATAAATGTGTAAAACACAAATATACCGTTCCTACCTTCCCTTATAAATCCCAATTATATGTTCTGCTACTTTGATAACATACTGAAATTTGGCCCGCGACTTCACTAACATTCTAAAGTTTGGCCCGCAACTTTTCAAAGGTTCCCCATACCTGTGTTAACCCATTGAAACGACTGGTGTCAATGCAACGGGTCACATGAGACATAAATTTCAAAAATGAAGATAATTTAACGTTTACTTGAATTTAAATGCAATATTTTTATTAGTTTGACAGTGCTATTAGAAGGAGTCTTTTTTAATGCTCTTTGTATAAAAAAGTCGTTTGCGAGCCTTGTGCAATACCTCATAAAGGTGGTGCGGAAAATTGCATAATGGCCTAGTAATGTTTGAAGGAACTTTCTTACAACAGCCGACTCGCGATTTAACGACCTTTACGGGACTTTGACAATTAGGGCGTTAAATCAAATGGTCGTTAAATCGAAAGGTATTAGAAAACTTTCACGACTTCATCAGAGGGTCTTTAAATCGCGAAGGGTTGCTAAATCAAGGGCCGCAAAATCGCGAATTGACTGTATTAACTAGAATGGTATTTTCGCAGAAACGAAACATTATGTATGTAGTGTACAAAGAAAAAAATATTATGCCCCCAATGTTGTAAACAATTTTCCTTATTCTTGTTTAGAACTTAATTTGACTGGCCTGTGTATGTAGAGGGGGGATGACATCGGAAGTGTCCGCACCGGGTGACACCATGCTTAGCGACGCTACTGCCTGATCGGATATAGTTTCTGTGTATCTGGATTTCATTTAATTTATCAGAATAGTAAAAAACGTCTCTTCGCTGATCAAGGAGAATAAATATTAAGATGTTTCTTCTTTTTAAAAAAAATAATTATAAAAATTCTTCTTTTTTGAATTAGCGATTATTTTGAATTTATGACAAATTCCTTGTTATATTATTCGAATTTATAAAATTCTGATACAAGCGGGTCTAAATAGTTGTATACTACATTTTATGACTAGTTTACAAAAGCAATTAAATAGCGTGTTGATTGATAAAAAACGTCAAGGAAATACCTTTTGTCGATTACAAAAATCGAGAAAAATACTCCATATATGTTTGTCTTCTTACATGATTTTTATTAAATTTTATGAAATAAAATGTGCCTTCTACCTCAAAAATAAAATTCGCCCGAATTTTTTAATTATTAATTATTTACACTAATAATTTTGAAATGATTAAAAGAATCCCCTAATATGTTATTTAAATAGGGGCAAACAATATTATTTTGTCACGTACCTGATAAACGGACTATTTCTAATATAACTTCAGTATAGAGTTAACAAAGATATTTTTATGATAAAATAACTGTTTAAAAACAACAAAATGTTTTGTGTTGATAGATTCTCACTTTTTCGAGTTAAGACATGCAAAATGCCATTAATATTTAACTCAGGATCATAAGCATCACAACTCAATGAAAGTTTTAAGCATATATATATATTTACGTAATATACGTAATATACGATACAGAAATATACGTAAAAAATAATTCATAAACTCTTTGTGTTATGTATAGCTGGCCTAAAATACCTGAATGTATTTTCCAAGTGCAATGCTGACGGATTTAGACTTATTCGCTTCATAACGCAGAGTAGTTAATTTCGTTACACAAAGAGAAAACTTTAAGATTTGAGTAAATGGTATTAGCTTTTAACAAAGTACCACTGCCTCTGTATACGACTGGAAAACCTTTCCTAGATTTTTCTGCCTTATAATCCGTCTCCTTCCGTATTTCTTTCTACTTCTCAGTGAAACATATCTTACTAATGTTACTAGGAAGTTCTTAACTTAATTAGCTGTATGATTCATTAGTAAGTCAGCTCAATTAAGTGAATTCTTTTTGATCAAAGTACTCCGAAACTTTCAGACACTCGAGAAAGACTGAGTGGTAATAATTTGCTTTTGGCATTTACTTTATTTCTTTCATTCTCAGGCTTTGTATCTGAAAACTCCGCAAGAGTAAAACTGCAACGCCAAATAAATAAGTGCTTCCATTTGTCATTGCAGTTGTGATTGAATAATTAATAATTCGCCTGTCATCTTGTTTTGTGAAGTTAACTAAAAGTAAACAGAAGTGACATTGCTTGAAAAGATGTGGATGGAAAGTATAAAAGTATGTGTTAAGACATCGATAATCATTTACAATAGTGCTTTAATAAACGTGATTCATAATTAAGAAACAGATTTGGTGTGTGTTAGAAAATCAATACATTTACATTGATTAGCGAGTCTGGTATTAGTTCAGCCGGGTACTCAGTTCCCATAAGAACACCGTAATTAAAGCATCACCAACCTTGGTGAGCATTTGGGAGGGTGATTCTCGAAAGAACTGCTGTGGGACCTAGTACACTAGAGGGATCTAGTGCACGTTAAATCTGTTGTCATTCCTCTATGTTCTCTGGGGTTGCACAACTATTTCCTAAGTCTCTTCCCTGGAATAACCTCAAAATTAGAAGATCATTCATAAGGGATAACGTTTGTCTGCATACTCGGTTTTTGCCCTATTACATGAACAACACCTTGGCATTCGTGTCTGTCAAAACTATAGTCGGTAGATGACTGGTCATTGAGAAGGAAAAAAATCTATTTGTGAATCATTCAAGTCAGAGTTCCGATTTTAATCCAACGTATAACTAACGCCTAAGTATGGCGTTTGTAATAAATGTTAAATAAGATTTTTTTTATTATAATTAAACTGGTCCAGAAGTAATTATTATAATAATACACTTTATCTCTTTGACATCAAATAGTCTGAACATTAATGTAATTGTTATTTATTTTGAAATAAGCTGAGATTATATGATTACAGCGGAATATTTTTGACGTTTCTTTGGGCATAGCTTGACAGTAGCTCTACAGTAAGTATCAAAACTCTCCAACACACATCACATTAAAAGACGATCAATACACTGTTCAAAATATATCTGTAAATTAACGGTAAAAGGGCTGGCAGAAAATGTCCGTCCTGTTTATTATTTTTCCGCTTTCTGGACTTGTAACTTTCCATTTTACCAAAACTGCGAAATGAAATAGGTCGACCGTCGCTAAGATCGAACCCTGAGCCTACGGATTCGGAGAGGTTGTTCTAACCACTAGACACTACGCGACTGGTTCTAGTTTGGCCAAAGGGTGAGGTGAAAGTTATTTAAGTTTCCTTGCGGGAGAGGATTTCGATCGTTTAATGATTTAAAATTTCAAATTCGCTACAAAGTGTTGTCCAGTTATTATTAACATAGTCAATCACAAATGTATGTAATGAGTAAAAACATTTACTCTTTAGCTATTTGTCATATCGGTTTAGATTTCCATACAGATATGCTGCAAACACTGAAAATTGGAAAAGAAATACATTAGCTGCTAAAAAAAAATACACCTTGATTTTTAGTTCTCAGTTTGAAATAATAATAATAATAATAGCTGAAATTGTTTTCTAGCCAGTTCTATACATTTATGAATGTGATTTGAAATATTCTTTGCTATGGAGTTCTTCGTTAAAAAAGTAATTAATTATAGTTTAGTTTTTAATTTCTTATGAGAATGCGTTTGGTGTCAATATTTTTTTCCTTCTAAAATGCCCAACGCAAACCCATTTCTCAAAACTACTTGCAAAATTTACAAACCAAACCAAACACGGAAATTTACCATTTTTACAAGAAATTTCCGAATGTTGCAATCATTTTTCTTCGTTTAACAGAAAATTTTCAATTCTTGGGGAAAGCGATCATTTTCTGAATTTTCAGATTATTTTTAACAGTGTAGGTAATATAGGAAACAGTTTGGAATCAGAAATTCAGTATTTTATTGTGATAAATATACACTTCTGTGCAGAAAACCTTAGTTTATCCCATCGAAATACTTGATATAACTTCATTTACATTTCTTTTAATTCTTAGACCAAGAAAGTCCGTGTGTTCTGGTGATATTTTAAATTATTTCTAACCTATATGTCTCAGTATAACTTCTCTAAAATCAAATCCGTGAATGTCGATCTATTTGACTTTAAACAAACCGTCTCAGCATAAATGTTTAAGCTAGTCTCCGAATATCAATATCCTAATGTCACTTTTAAAAAGTAGTAACTTTTGAGTAAAACTGATGCATGTGCCGCTTGCATAAAATTTGTTTTCAATAGATTTTAAATGGGAAGTTATCCATGCATGTATTTGAATATTTAGATGCAGAATAAGAAATGTATTATTTACTATTAATAAGGAATTACTATAAGGAATGTATTATTAATGACTTTTCTCTCAAGTTTAATCTTGTAATATGTGAATATCTTGTAGAAGTACTTCTTCCATGTGTAACGGAGTTAAATATGTGCATTCACCCGCACAAATTCGGTAGTTCGGTTCGGTATAGTTTACAAAGAGCTATACATCACTATTTTTGACCAAGGTAAAAGCATTGTGGTATAGTTGAAAAATAAACCTCTTACGACTCCGATATGTAAAGCGGATAAAGCGGGGACCTCATGGCTGTGTGGGTTTGCACACCTATCTCTGTCACCCACTTGTTAGCGGTGAATTCTCGGGTTCGAATCCCGTTAAACTACAAGTATGTCCCTTTTCCCTTCCTCTGAGTGCGTACTTCTCTTGTGTTCTTCTGCAATTTTTAATAAATGTTACCTGGAATTAAATAAATGTTAAACGGATATTCAGAGACATGAGACCACCTTCGAGACTGCAGTCAGAAACCTCAAGAAAAACTCTCAATTAAATTACAAAGACAACAAGCATGTAAGACGTCTGCTCCTAACCTTTTACAGGCATCCATTTCCAAGTTTCTCTTCTTAGAACAATTTAATGAGCCTGACTGTAATTCATCAACAGATTTTTGATTTTTGACTGACCAGTATAAGCCTAGTAGTGAGATAATGTATGCCCCCCCCCGTGAAATATATACATATGTATATAAAATAGTAAAAAGGCTAAACTTACGAATCAAGGAATCATTCTACAGCAGTTTCGTGGTCTAAATATACAATGAACACAAAATCGTATGCAAAATAGGAAGAAGTAGATATATCCAATAAATAGAAATACAAACAATGGTAAAAAAAGAAAATTAAAATGTAATTGGATGGAGTAAAACAATGGGCAGAAAGCGTCGGCTATACTCGTCAGGCCCCGCGAGCCGAATACTTACTACCAAGATAAAAAACAAAATAACAGGATTTCAATGTAGTTACTTAGCTCAAAGAAAGCTAAATATGTAACTTCGGTGGGATATCCTGTTAAAAAGTAAAAAGTAATCATGAAGACATACCCAGAAAAAAGAAGTACTTTTGAAGAAAAAATGGAGATGAATAGACCAAGAGTATTAAGCCTGAAAACATGGCTCAACCATGGAGCTTATTATTAATTGTACGAAAATATAAGCGGGGTTTCAATTTAGGGGCACCTGGTGTAGTATTAGGAAGGATTTTCAGACATTTTGTACACAGTTTGTTTTAAACCGTTAATCCTAACAAATCTCACGCCCTCACGTTTCCATCATGGCTTGTCAAGTAATAGTAAAGTTAGTCTCACTTGAAAACACACGACAAAAGCAGAGTTTAAATTTTCGATTATACTAAAAGAAAACCAATAGATTCAAAAACTTACTTTATTATTGTATGTTAAGAATAGCTTGAGAAAATATTTTTTTTCTGCAAAGCGCTTAGTTTTACTGGCATAAAAAAAGTAGCTGCAATTAATTACTCTTTTGAATAACAATAACTGCCTACATATATAAAACTACGTATTTGTCATTAATATAAAATGAATCAGTTAATTACTTCTCTGAAATCATTAATCATTTTACTTCAAAAACTAACTAAAACATTATTAAATTAGTTTTATTTATTGATCAAAGAAGCCAAAGTATTTGATGTTTTAGTAACAAATAGACTTAGTGCGCATGGTTGAAGAAAATTATCTTTTGCTTAATTTAATGGTCTCGTTTACTTACAAGATGAATAACTTTCGCGTAATTAAGGATTTAATTATACAAACTGAATATAACTGTAGGGTTCCACATACAATCTGTATAAACAAATGTATTTAAGGAGAAGTACAGTCTGAAAATATAGGATACGTACTTAGCTTTGAAAAGAAAATACAGAAGTTCTGAAGTAAGTTTTATCATCATTTTTTTTTTTTTTTTTTTTTACATTACTATAGCATAAATCATATAATATCAGTGTAATATATTAGAAAAGCAACAAGAATGATATTAATATTCAATCACTTTCTTCCTGAGGCATGGCTACATATATATACTGATGGCTCAAAGCTTGAGACGATGATGTGGTCGGAGCTGGTATTTACTGTGAGCATTTCGCTCATTATCTTTTATTGGGAACATGCAAGACCGCTTTTGACGGTGAAGTCGAGGCAATTAAAATAGCTCTAGCCCATCTAGATGCTTGCCCTTCTCTCTCCGAACAGGGCCAGGTTGTCATTTTTTCAGACTCTCAGGCTGCTATTCAAGCCATTGCCAATTGCCTTCAGGCTCCTAACACTATGTCTATAGTGCAATGTAGATCTTTAATAAGAGAAATGCGCAATAAATATAAAACGATTGTTTAACAATGGATCCCATCCCACTGTGGTATCAAAAGGTAACGAAAAAGCGGATGAGCTGGCCAAAAAGGGCTGCTTTGTTAATCAGGCCCCATGCAATCTGGTTAGCTATAAGTCTGGTTAGCAATAAGCTCATTAAGAATTAATCAAATGTTTAAGACAACACATATGGCATTAGTAAAAGATCGAACGAGGGAAAAATAGTAGAGAAATGTCATCCTCAAACTCCTCGACTGTCCAAGAAGTAATGCAGTGGCTGCCTTTCGACTGGCATCTGGACATGACTGTTTATATGCCCATCTTTACCACTTCAACTTGGTGGATAGTCTTGCCTGCCCCCTCTGTCGCAGTGTGGCGACAATGGATGCCGATCATATCTCCGTTTGCTCAGCTCTAACTAAGAGCTATATCTATTCCCGATACTAGGAGGCTAGAGATTCTTTGAACAGTTTAGTTGCTTGATTTTATGTTTTTAATGCTTTTAATGTTTTAAATATTCTTAGTTTGTTTTGTTTTTCTGATCTCGGTACGGCGTAAAGATAATGTCTGTAATCGCCTGCTGCATTGAAAAAAAAAAATATTATTAATATTTTGGTTTCTTATCCCTTTTTACCGACCAATGGCCAATCTTATAAGAACTAGACATTGGGAGATGACTGAAATGTGCGGATCCAGGATTTTGATCCCGCGGATATCGATCTTACGACCTGGAGCTTTAGACTGTTTTCTCCGATTGCAACCTGAATAATCATTAACCTTAAAAAATACTCCACTCTAGCCATCCCCCCTCCCCATTTTGTTAGATAGTCCAAGTGTAACTTGGGTTTAAACAAAAACAACTGTAGTCTCTTGATTTCTGCAGACAAGAATTATGTAGCAATGCTCATCTCATGTTTTCGCGGTCATGCAATTTTTTAAAAAATTCTTATTGAGAAGTGCATTCTACGTTTACACTGTTTAAGCAGTGAAATAAATTATCAGCAATATCTAAAATTTTATTTGTTTTGGCAGGTAGATGGACATAGTTGGTCGAAATCGCGTGTTTTTCTTCGTTTTTAACCATTGATTCACAGTAAAAACTGGATAGAATGCTCAAATAGCCCCAATTTTTATAAAGTGCAGCCGTCGCCATTGCTCGATTTAACTACCAGCAACATGACGGTTCATCGAACAGCCTGCCACAGAGGTAAAGAACTTCTTTGACCAAGCTGGCTATACTGAACGCAATTGGCGATTTGATCAGTCGGCACTGTTGTTGGTAGTTATATCGAGCAATAGCAAAGGGTGTCGTTTTTCAGCATTGGGTAATCTATCCGGTTGATCTTCTACATCGATGTTTTCACAGTTCTAATTGAAGAGTAACGGGTGCGAATTTCTAAAAAAGAAAAAAAAAAAGAAAAAAAAATGTGAAGCACTTTTAGTGTAGAGAAGTGAGAGTGCTTATATAGGTCTAATTTCTAATCAAGATTTAAAATAGTGGACTGTTTTTCGCGCTAAAAAAAATTTAGAATACATGGAAAATATAGGAAATCGATGACGATTTTTAAATATAGACTATAATAAACTAATATTTACAAAATGTAAAACTTATAGTTTTATTATAAAGTATGTGTATTCTATAAACGTGGCCAAAACTATATAAATTTCAGCTTAATACATATTTCACGAACTTCGGTAATTTATGACAAATCTGAAAATAAGTCCACACAAGCGCAATGTAAAAACTAAATCGCCCATAATTGCACTTGCATTTCGGTGCACATTTATCATCCCGCGCTAAAAATTATCGTAACATTATTTAATTAAATAATTCATCATCAAAAAGCAAACTATTGAATTTTTACAAAAACTTAATTAGAGATCTCTTTAATCATCAATAAACTTCCCTTCTTTGAAGAAGAGAATTTTCTGCTTGCAAAACAAGATTATAGTGGATCGAAAATTCAATTAAGTATTTCTAGACATCAAAGTGAGTAGGTAATTCTGTATCCAAATACCAAATTCTATAGCGCAAATTAATTGGCGGTACTACGTTATACGTTACTTCCAGGATTATAGTATTAATAATTGTGTATTAAAAGAGAAGTTGAAGCCAGTAAGCTTCATGAGATATTAATTCCAAGAAAACCCTCAAACGTTACATTATTTAAAAATATGCTATTTAAAACAAAAAATATTTTTTTGAGTTTTTATTTATTGATATTTTGCATACAGCTTGAAGGAAGTACGTACAATTCGTTAAATATATTATGTCGATAAAAATATCGATATGGATGCATCTGGTGATGTATTTAAAAAAAAAATTTTCCTATTCGTTATAAGTAAATTGTATTATTTCAGTTAAAAAAATTAAAGAAATAAACAACGGAAACTGAATATTTCACTTTACTTTAATAGAACTATTTATTCTGGGGGAAGCGTAAATATGTTTAAAACATAAAGTATAACACAAAGAATGAATTTCGAGATAGAAAGCAAAAGTTTCTCATGGCGACTGTGAATAGAACTGTGTGTATGAAAGACAAACAAATATAATAAGATATTAACCATAAGATTGAAAGTTACTTTTCCATAAAATTCTCAAGTACGTTGAGACATGGTTCTTATCACTTTGTAATCTTGAAACAACCTCCAGGAAAGAATCAGTGTTTTGCGTACGGAAGAAGTGTTGAACGGCTTGAGTGACTTCAGAATTTCTTCCAAAGAGCCTCTTGGTGAGATTCCTTAAATCTAGAAACTGTGGAAGTCACTGTGTGCGAGATCAGAAATATATGGTGGATGACCAAGACGCTCCCATCTAAGTATTTCGTGTCACATCAGGCTCATAGATTTCCACGAGGGATTATACATTTTTCTTCTGATATTCTATTTTTCCATTCATAGTGAACAACCGCTATCACTTCCTCCTTTGAACACAAATTCATCAAGAACATTATCTCCATATCTACCGGGGCTACACTGAAATTCTTTTCTTCACTTTGCACATGCACTGTGAGAGCATTATCTGCTTGGTCGCGTTCGAGCAATAACGAACGCTATATATGGGTATTTTTGGAGTTCAACCGCTGTGTTGTTTTCCCCATCGCTGCTCGGTTTTCTTGGGTGAACTACACAGTAAAAAAATTCAGAAACGTTATATACTTAGCAGAAAGGTTTCCGAAAGTATAGTGTAACCTACCGATGCTCTATTCAAACTCACGATTTCGGAAACATAACCCACATTTCGGCGTAAAATATTTACGGGGAAAGGAAATCTTCGTTTGGGACTTCGCGCGCATGCGCCAAGTGCCAAGAGACAGAGGGAAAGGAGTGAACGCGTCTTCCCTAATAGCACAGATGGTCACAAAAGAGCCGCTGTGACGTCATAGATGGTCACAATTGTCACAGGACTGTCACATACTAGTCACAGTGTGAACTTGTGAGTCATGTGACTCCACTGTGTGGTCACTGTGGAGTTTATTTGTGATCAGTCACCAAGTGACGTCGCCGGGTGAATACTTAAATAAAACGGATGAATACTTTAATAAAACAGCACATTATCTTCTGAAAATAATTTATGTGAAAAAAAATATTTAAGATTTTTAATTTATATTTATTAATTATGGTATTTTCCCTCCATTTATAAAAAACTCCAAAAAATTTTAAGTTTCCAAAACAAGCCATGCCAGAACAAATTTTTGCAGCAGTCAGTTTACTTTTAAAGCAAATCAGAGCAAGGCGATCACAGCGCTGATGTAACGTGCTGACCTACGAACGTGTGAGTCGAGGATTCGATACTGCACGCTGGTACTGGTCCGTTCAGTAGCAGCGTGCAGTATCGAACCCTCGACTGCCCCCTCCTTCCGTGAGAGTTTGGTGCTGCCATCTAGTGCATGTCATTCGAAACGCTACATCTAGCTCACGTTACTTGTTCTGAAAAGCACAGAAAGGTTAATTCGGAAACATTTCTGAAATACGCCGAAAGGTTACTCAATATCTTACCGAAATATACAGAAACGTTACACATCTTTTCCAGAAACCTTACCTAAAAAGCAGGAAAATATGTAAATATTTTTCCGAAATATGCAGAAACGTTTCTAAATACTTTACCCGCATGGTTCGGAAACGTTTCTGCAATTTTAAACTGCAAGAGCTGCCCCATATTTTGGGGTAACGTTTCCGAATTTTTTTTATTTATTTATTTTTTTTTTTTACCGTGAGAGGGGGAAAACTATTTTTGAACTTGGCCTCGTAATATCCTCTTCAGGCCCGTTTACATGGGAAAATGAAAAGTCCCGGGTAAAAGCAGAGTATAGGGGAAAACTAGCAATGCATCATGGGAAAGCGAGTTCATCTCTGCATCAACCCTCCTTTCGACTAGGAATCTTTCTACCCCGCATTTTTTTCCCTATGTAGGAGAAGCGGGGTAGAAAGCAGCGAAAGTTCCGGCATTTACTCCGCATTTGTGTGCATGTAAACGGGACCTTCATACTTGACACCCACTAAGTTTGATTGCTAAAGCTAAAACCTAACTCATATTGAAGTAAATAAATTAGAAAACAACTTTCAGATTTACAAATATGGCAGCAGCAGCGAATTTGCTGACAAAATGGTAAAACTTGTGAACCAAGAGATGTGTAAGCCTGCTTATAAATATTGAATGCTACTAAATGATAAATGTAATTTTTAGTAAATTTGATTAAGTTATAATTTTATGCACCGTATTGCCCGAATTTACCGCAACCCCAAATTTTTTCATCATGATAGTTTGAAAAATCCTATATTTAGGCCTCGAATTTATGGCCAATGATCAGTCAAAAAACACCGCGTTGTATTCGGGTCAATACGGTAATGTCTTGTGTTATTTTGATAATATCTTATTATTTTCATTCCGATGCTTTTATAAATTTAAAAATTATTCTACACTGCCTATGACTCTCAACATCCATTCCAATGGATGTGCTTCGAACTGAGCCGTGATGACCAACGAAGACATGTCTAGAGACGTCCCGGACAGAAGTGGGATACCAACCTGACAGCCGCCAGCTTTTTCGGCCTGGCAATTGAGTGATGCTCTGGATTGATGCTCTGGATTGCCATTTCATTCAAAGCAAGACCCTCTTGGATCCACTCCCCATCCACAACACCCTTACAACACGGAGGCAGGTTGACGATATTTTTACACCCCGTTGTGATGTCCTTCTTATTAAGCCTTCCATTCAGCGCAGTGGAATGTCGACGATATTCTAATCCCCGATGTGCTGTCCTTCATATCATGGCATTTAATTCATTTCAGAAAGATAATGCCCGTTGTCTTCGTGCTGGCGAAAACACTGTTTTGGCCAACGAATTCGACGGATCTCTCATCCATTGAAAGCGGTTAGAACTTAAAGGGAGGGTCCTTCAACCAACTCGGGCATAGGATGTTACGCCCCATTTGGACAGAATTCGGGCCGATATCTCGCAGGAGGACATCCTTCAACTCTATCAATCAATGTGAAGCCTTATAACTGCTGCTTGCATAAGGGTCGGAGGTGGACCAACGCATTATTGATTTGCACACTTCTTAAAGATCTTTCTCTTGAATAAATCATCCATTTTTTCTGAACATGTACATCACATCTACTGATTTTCGTCTCAATTGGATAACTCCATCGTGGTGCGTCGTTTTTTTTTTTTTGTCTTTGAACGCAATTACAAAAGTATTATTAATTCGAAACCGATTTTTTGCAATTAATCTAATATTTGCCTCTCAAATCTCTAGTTATACTAACTATATTCAAAAGTCCAAAAAGCAGATAATTTATTTTTCAGTACACAACGAAATATTTATTCATTCCCCAAATTTTTCTTTAAAAAAATCAGACACTCGAATGTGCAAGTTTTTATTTTCAATGGAACATCAAAAATTTACTATTGAGATCGGAAATCAAATAATTTTAACCATCCAAAGAACCAATATTTTGCAAGCTACAAAGCACTCGGTAAGTGTAAACTAATTGCTTATGCAGTATTAAGCCGTGAGTGCAGGATCTTTAAATTAGCATCACAAAAGGGGCTTGCGTCAGAGTTCTTTCTGTTTGAACAGCATCCGTCGGCTATTAAATCACTTGCTCTAATCTTTTTATTTCCTGAAAGAATAAAAAAAAATTTTCTTATTGAAAAGGTTTCATACACAGAGACATAAACATATATAGCGATTTTTATATAGCGATTTGTCTTGTGTATCTCTGTTTAAAACAAGAAGAAAAAGACAAAAAAAAAAAAAAATGAAATATTTGCAATGCAATTTAAGTGCAAAATAATCTAGTTTCATTTATAATATTTGTTCATAAATAATTTTACATGAATCCTATTTTATTTGACATTCGATGTCACTATACACTCATGTTGAATTGCATCGTGTTATTAACAGAATACATTATTCGAACATTTTCAGACCAAAAATTATTATTTTTATGAGTATTGTTTATTGTATGATAATACAAACAACTTGCTTATTTCTGGAATATTATAATTATATTTATATTATTAGATAATAAATATTTCATCATAGGCTTGGCATTTAATGAATGAAAGGCATATATAATCCACTGATTCTTTAACCCTGGTAAATTTAAATATCAGTGCTGCAAAGTAAAATCGAATATTTAATAAAATACATTTTACGATTGTCCAAAGAATTAGAAAAATAGTTGTCCAGAAATCAACTGACATGCTTTTCGTACCATTTGCTTTATAATTTTCTTCCATCAAGAATCCTGGGATTTTTTTAGACCTAAGAGAAGTACTGAGAATCAGCAGTACGTATAAGGACTTGTATACTGATGTGAGGCCGTCTTGATAAAATATTATTACGAATTTTCGGGCAACCCGCTGTTCTGGGGCTTAAAATGGTTCAAAATTTGTCGTATTCTACGTTTCAAATAGTTGAATTTTGCTTTTTGTTGCATCAAAATCGGTCTACTAGAACCGGAGATACGGAGGTTTTGGTTTCCCCATAGTTTTTCTATGGCGTTCTAGAAATCTCCAGAAATATTGGTCCTATGCCTTCGGTAACTTCACTATAGGGGACTTATTTTTGGCGCCAAATTTGGCGATATTTCGCCAAAAGTCACCAAGCTTGGTGGCATTTTGGTTATTTGGCGCAATTTTCCCTATGGGGATTGTAAAGTTGCTTTTGCTGCAGTAAAATCACATAATAACCTAACATTTATCTTCTATGACGTAATCAAAATTCCCGCTTTTTGTGGAATCTTCGAGAAATAGACTTTTCTCCAAGCTCCTCGTAGCTTCTGTCTCCTCTATAAATACAAGCGCGCGCTGCCCCGAGAGTTCAGAGTGTGAGTTGAGCTCCGGTCCAGAGTGAACCGAGTCTCGGAGGAGTATTGCGCTTTGCTCTGTGATAGAAGCGGTGTTTCCGCGTGCGTTTTCGAAGCTATTTTTAAAGTGCTGTGTGTAAATTCTTGATAGCTGAGTCTTAAGGGACTGTTAGTGTTATACCTCGAATATTTCCACTGAATTTTCACCTGTGGAAGTGTTTTATTTTGTGTGAGAATTACAGCATTTCTGAATGTTTTGGTACTGAGTGGACTGTTATAAACGAGCTACTGGCCATTAGTGCCAGCTGATTATTCTACGCGGTTCTAGAAGCAATAAATTTTGTGTTCCATGCTGACAAGTGGCCTATTATTAGAACTTTCTACACCAACTGGACTTTAGAACGACGAACCCAGTAAACAAGCAGAGTATTCTGCAATTCAATAATAGTAGCTTGGTAAACAGTTTTTAACGTGGTATTTCGCATTGCATCGTTGCAATTTACTGCTTATTTGATGATGGAGGAAGTGGTATCTTTAGCGTATATGTCCAACTTTCACTTTCTGTTATTGCAACCATAAGGTTTTTTCTCTAACTTGTACCTGACCTTACAATTTCATATTGTGACAAACATGTTTTTAATGATTTTCCAATATTGAGTTCTGCAATAAATGACATTCGTAAAATAAGACAAATGTATTTTTTTTCGTTTTTAAACTGTAATTTTATATGAAAGTTTAATAATGTCAAATATTGCAATATTTCCTTTCATAAAGGATATAAATGTAAATACCATCATGCAGCTTCGTGAAATTGAATTAAGTTTTAATATCAAAATATTACTAGTTTTAGCGAAATTGCAATATTTTTGTTTTAAAAAAAAGAGAGTACTTTATTAAGAATTTTTAACAATAAGAAGATATAAATGGAAAGTATTATTTTAATTACAGCGCCAAATTAATACTTACTAAAAATGAACATTGAATTTTGTCTAATTTGAATACAATACGGGCAATAGATTTTAATCTTGTTGCGATCTCGCTATTTTGAAAGCTGATTTGATTAATACTTTTTCTGAAGCACTTAGATTTGTTTCATTAGTATTATACCTGTATTAACTGTTAAACATGTCTTATGTAAAATATATAATATTTATGCACTTTAATAATCGTAAATCTTTAATCATGACAGTCATATAGAAGTATTTTAATTATCTGTTTCACGTTTTACTTCTAAACAAAGAAATTATCTTTTTCTCTAAAACGTATAATTCTGCTAAAAAATCTACTTAACTATTTTTCGTTATCTCAAGAGCAGTTGGTTAAAAAACAATCTCTTTGAAGAAGAAATTCATGACATTAACTTATATATCCAAGATAGTAGATTAACATAACAATACATCCCCAAGCTAACAAAACGCAAGGATTTTTTCTAGTCTAGCTCTAGTTTGCGATCAAAATAATAATTTTACCAATTCTTTTGAATAGTATAGCCGTATTTATTGTATTTTTTTTTACGTCTGAATCTCCATAATAACATTTTCATCTTGCTGAAGTAATGTCCCCATTTTAAAACTTTGTTAGTGTTTTTTTACCATATTCTGTCATTTCATTTATTAATATTTTAATTTAATTCAAACATATATATTAAAGAGAAATATTCATTTTCTTCTGTGCATATCTTTATTATACTTAAATTTTATTTATTTACTGTCCTGTGCCATTTTACTATTTCAAAGTAATATAGTTGATGCATAAAACACAAATTTTAAGTTTCTTTTATTCTTTGACTCTTTTTTTTATTTGCTTATTGGTTTAACATAGACAGTGAATTTTCGTAAGTTTATCGGCGACAGTAAAAATTGTTTCGTACAATCTGTTTATTGGAAGTTAATTTTGAAAACACTTTGAAAGAATATGCGGGTGATGCTAAATAAAATTTATCAATATTTAGAAAGCAATTTTTATTGTATTTCTCAGACTATTGGTTTAGCCATCTGGTAATCAAGTGTTCAATGCACCTTTTTTAAACAAAATATAATCATTTAAACAAATTTCGATACATAAAATGAGGAAAGTTGGTATACCATAATACAGTCGAACTCACTTAATGGTAACTAAAAGTAAATAAATAATACCGTTTATTGTGATAAATTTTCAATGTACCAAACCACAATAATTAGTTAATCTGATCCCGGATAATGAAAAATACCGCTTATTCGAATAATCTTTAGTGGCAAATTGGCTATTCCATTAAGCGGGTTCGAATATACTTTATTCTAAAAGAAAACTGACATTTTAATGTACAGGGGTCTTTTGAAGCTGTATGTGTCTTCTGATTTCTACAAGTACCGAAGTTTAACTGTTCTATAAAATTGAAAATATCTATAATATGGGCGAGCCCCATTTTTCGATTAGGTAATGGGAAAAAAAGAAAAGAAAAGAAAACATACGACTCTACGTATTTAACAGAGTGTCACCTCAGTGGTCTTTATTGAGACTAATTTTGAAGAACAGTAATTTAATTCTACATTCTTACTTTGAGCAAACTGCTTTGCTTAGTTTTTGGATAAGAAGTATAGTCTGCCTAAAAGAAGTATTGCGCGTGAATTAGAAAAATGGCCCAACTTGCTCAGATGATCACAAAACAGTCAATGTGACGCCAAAAAAGGTCATAATGATCATCAAGTGACACGGAATAGTCACATTGTGACTAGTAAGTGACGTGACTTCACTGTGTTGTCACCGTAAAGCTACTTTATGACTGGGTACAAGTGAAATTACTGAGATATAAGAATGAGTACTACAATGATACTACTCCTTAAAGTTACTTCAAAGTAACGTGACAGTGACGATTTCTGTGACTTTTAAATATGAGTCGATTGTTACACTTTTAAACTTGCAAATGCGGTAATAATAATTACGAAAAACTATGGAATCTTGTTGTAGGAATATTTTGGAGACTTGTTTGAATTAATTTGAAAGACTATAAATTATTGAATTATTATGAATTTGAAAATTCACTTGTATTTGTAATTCTTTTAAAAGTTTAAGACTTTATAAGATTATTCTCAATACAAAAAGAAATGTTCTAGGGATTAAAGTCCTTTTTTAAGGAATAAATTGAAAAAAAATCTGACTCCTATAAAATAATATTTGAACGAAAAAAAATTTGAATGGTATTGAAAGATTTTTAAAAATGTCATTTTCATCGTAACTTGTTGAAATACTGAAATTTATTAATTTCAAAATTTGCCTCCATATATTAAACCCTTGGAAATGTTTAAGAAATTTCTAACATTTATCGATAATAAACAGACAAATAAAAGCACCCAGACTCTTAGAAAATAATAATTGAAGAAGAATAAAAAAGAGATTTCCAAAAATTTAGTTTATATATTAATTTAATAATAAATGAATTTTTCCTGAAATTATAAAGTACGCGACTAAATTTCAGTTTTCAAAACTGATTTTGCCATTAGTTAATTTTAAAGCGTCTGCTTGGAGTAACTCTAGCTCATTCTATTACCAATCAATTGATCCGGGTTCGTATACTACTACTGGGACCGGAATCCAGGGAGAGCTCGGAATAATCAATATAGATGACAGTATATTTTTTTTTCTCTTATAGAGATTTGTTTGTCGTACTGGGTCAGTATGCGGTCACCTTGTGGCGAAACTGTGGGGTCACAAGGTGATTGTTACAAGAGTAGGGCATATCAGCCTTACAGTAACTACGAATCGACGTCGCAATGACTACTTGTGACCGGATTGTGACTGTTACTCAAAGGTCATTTGAGGGTCACCGTGCTGTCAGGGGATATCTCAAGATAATCAGTACCATGTTTCGTAAGATGTATATTTAGCTTTTTAACCTTCAACAATTATGGTTAACGCAGTGTTCGTTCAAAGGAGAAACACAGAATCCGTTAGTTTCACGAAGTCTAATCACAGTATTAAAACTACGAGTCAGATGCCGCTGGTGAGGCTTAGGCAGTATTAGAATCGATATAAGCTCGGCATTTATTGCCTTTTATTTCGTAATGTTGATCTACTACATTATGTTGATCTGCTAAGTCATGAAGTAAGTTAATATAAATGAATAAAGCGGAAGCAATTATAAATTTCTGTAATGAAGAAACATTAATCAGACTTCAAGTGTAAATTGGAAACAAAATTCACAGATTTGATAGATTGTTGAAACACACACACACACACGCACACACAAAACTGCTTACTAGTATAAAGTATGCATGTAAGTAAACCGGAACGTTAGCCCCTTGAAACACAACATTTATTATCACCGCAAACTCCTCTGTGCTTAGCAGATGACATTTCTGATAAAGTAATTTCTGGCATCAGTTTTACGAGTATTTGATAACTGTGTCTGAAAATCATATATTAAAAAGTATTTTCGCACAATTTTGTTCCCTCTAAGCCTTTGGTGTAAATCAACCTTTTTTTAAAAATGTAAACACTAGAAAGTTGGCAAATGCTTAAGTATTTTGGGATTCACAAAAATCTTCGAATGTTTTGTCCTCTCTCCGAGAAAACTGCGTGTCAAAGGACTAAACCTGATGAAGTGGCTTAATAAATCAAAGGAAGGGGATTTTCTGGTAGACTATTTGAAAAGAAGTTTCACCTACTGAAGTAAAGTAATATGCTTCAAAATGCAAATCTTCAAATTACGATTAGAAATATTTTAAGTAATTTACCAAAAAGTAATACTGTGGCGAATGTTTGGAATTCTCCTAATTAAAAAAAATATTTAGGGAAAATTTATTTTCTACATGCTAAACTATACAACGAAAACAACTTGCAAGAAATATATTTTCCCTTCAATTATCGGATAATTATTGCTTATTTACAGTCTGCTTTCATAGTCCGATTATTTAGAGTAATTCGACACTAAATATCTCATTTCGTCATTTAAAATACTTTAATTGAAATGTAGACTAAAAGAATTTCTTAATCAGATAATTCGTTGTTGAAATCTAACTGAACATTATTTAATGAAATCAGTGATCATACTTTAGGTAAGTCCACTAAGTAAAAATGCAGTTTTTTAAAACTTTAATTAACTGTCTCTGTGTTTCTTTTCTTTCTAGAAAGAAATTAGATACTTACCAAATAAATCTATTCTACCTGAAAATTAAATTAACTATTTCTAGCTGTTCTATTATCTTGTGGGTTTTTTGTTACGAATTAACCGGTAAGCGCAAAGTATTTCGTGATACAGTATTAATTGATATGTCCAAGACAAATGCATTAGCATTACAATGCATGTGTGCATCAATACACTTTACTGCATTTTCTACATGATTTTCAGTATAATTCCCTGTTAAGAAAAATCCTTTTAGCAAATCTTTTCAAACGTAAAGCAACTCATACAAAACTTTTTTTGCGTGCAAAAATTAGCGATGCAACCTGTTTTGTGAAAGGAGTATACTTCGGTTAGGTAAAAAAAGTAAATTAGTTGGGCAAGGAAAAAGAATGTTAGAGTTCGCTAAATCTTTAAAAAGAAAAAGTTTGAAAAAATTATATTTTGAAAGAAATTTAATTCGCCTTAAAATTTGTTTGAGATATTTCAAAAGAAAAACTTACTTTTTTGAACATTTAATTAATTGCGTAAAGTTCGAGAAAAATATATTAAATTCATATTTCGAATTAAGTAGCTTTAGTTGTGTTTTGTGCAATCTATTTCGATTTGAAATACTGTATTAGAGATGACTTACAATTTTTAATTCGTGTGTATTGACTGTCAAAATATTTTTTATTATACGGAATTTTAAGAAATTTCATAGGTGCTGAACGCTTGTGTGATGTAGGTGTCTTGAAATGCATTTGCAGTTTGACTATTGGATAATTCATTTCATTTATTCTACTTTAGAATATGCATTTTGATAGTCTTTTTTATACGTTCAAGGAATTTTAGATAGATCAAAAAGCTACATCCTTTTCAAACACGAGATAGTTGTGATTATCATAATTTCCGTCGTTGCTTTCCAGTAATAAGTCGTTGAAAATTCCGCTTAGGCATTGCGTCTGAACCATCCTAAAACAAAATGAGGACTTGTTTAGTCGTTCCTACTTTAACGAAGTGAGCCGAAGCGAATTTAAACTTACAGAAAATGAGAAACCATAGTATTTTTTGTAATCATTGCTTAATATATAAAATCATTTTGTTTTGTTTCTGTAAAAGAGACAAATGATATAGCAATATGTATATTGTTTTCACATTTGTATTTCTTTATATATCTATCTATCTATCAATCTATGTAAATATATATGCCACGTGTATTGGATGAGCATTTAATCAATCAGGAAACACTATTGAGTATTTTATTTACAGTAGCAGACTACATTCAGTTATATACAAGAGGAGATTTCTTTTATCTGGTGCATGAGTATGTTAGAGGAACTGCGAGAAGAGAGAGCGCCGCACCAAGTTCTGGAATTTTACAAAGAGTAGTTACTCGACATCCCGGTAGGAGATAACACTACCCTCTAATCACCAATTTGAGCAGAAATTGATGACAGAATCCTAAATTGCTATAATGTAGACAAAGGCGGACTTCACTGTTGAGATACCAAGACATTGATAGGCTATGGTAGCATGTGCTGAAAAAGAATATCTTAATAAGATGCCTTTTAATTAATTTTAAAAGAGTCCAACTACAGCTTTATATGATATCTATCTATTTATGTATCTATCTATATATATACAGGGTGAATCTAAACTCTTAGGCAAAACTTTAAGGGGTGATAGTGCACATAATAAGGAATCAGAATCACATAGAAATGTGGGGTCGGCAACGTCGTCTTCATCTAGCTGTTAATAATCACTTCGAAAAACAGTGCCGAAACAACAGTGCGTTTTTCGACCATTGTTTAGTCAGAAACCAATGTATTTTTCTCCGAAAACAGAAGACTAAAATGGATAGTTTAAAAAGTTTATTTTATTTCATGGATGAAATTTTCGGAGACGAGCCTATTGTTTATGAAACTTGGTTAAGAAATTAGACGGACACTTCAATGCTTTTCCAAATTGTGATTAATGTGATTATTAACGGGTAAGTTAAAACTGCGTTTTTCACCCCAGGTTGCTATGTGATTGCGATTCCTCATTGTGTGCCCTATCACCCCTTAAAGTGATAGTTTTTAGATTCACCCTGTATATATACATAGATATACAACGTTCCTTTCGTGCACCTGCTGATAGCAAGAAAATCATCTACCCTTACTGAACTTTTTAACAAATAGGCTTATTCAATCAAAATTATGCACTTAAAAATGAAATGCTTACTAAGCATCGATTCTAGTTCAATATTTTTTATAAAGTAATTTAGCTAGCTGTCTATTAAATTTAACAAACTACTAATATCCTTTTCTTAGTTGAATGCTAACTCATGGATCAAGACAATGTCTTCCCGTCATTGTTATATCGTGTTTTATCTTTTAGAACTGCTCTACGTTATTAAAATTCAGATCAGCATTTATATGCCAATGTGTCACTCAGTACAAGTGTTAAATGATGCATTTATCGACTGATAAATGAAGAGAGGGAAACGTGTTTAAGTTTCTACTTTTTTCATACATTATTATAATACATACAAATTTATTACTTTATGCAAACAGAAGGGCATTACTTCATTTCTGGATTTTATACATCAACCCCTTAAACCTCGCCCCCGTCAAAATGACGGGCTGGGCTTTCTCCCTCTATTTCTCGTTTTCGTCATATTTCTGGGCAAGAGTGTTCAAAAGACATGCGCCAGAAAGATTAGAGCATTTCAGTTCGTATGCACGGATTCTTTTACAGCTCATTTTACACAACAGATGAAAATAGCAGGCTATTTTTTACATAATTAGGAAATAGTTTATTTTTAAATAGATGGTAGCAGTACTCAAATACGTGTATTTGTGATAGGCATTGTGCAATCTTAGCTCACTTTTTTTACTTACGTTCAAAGAACACTTTACAAATATTTATTTATTTTACGCAATAAGTTTAATAAAATTACCCTTTAAATCATGTATTTTAAATGATTCCCTGCTTGCTAAAAAACACACATTCAATCACAATAACCCTGAATGTTGGCTTTTCCTAGAAATTTAACTTTTTTTTTTCTCTTTTTTTTTTTTCTTTCGCGCAAAACAAATGTCTAAAACCTTTAAATGAATACATATATTGTAAACTTATTTTTTATATAAATTTCTGGATTTAAAAATATAGGCCCTTTTATGACCGTTTTCTTGAAAATAATACTACAGTTAAGGGTTTACAAATAAAGTATGACTTAAAAGAATTCTTTCCTCAGTTAAATGAAACTTTGTATGCAAACTAAAACAAAAATCTTTCTTGTATTACATCAATATATCATTTACCTTTTATTGTACAATTAAAAAAGCTAAAAACATTTTAAAAAATAAAACAAACAGCTTAAATTAAAATAAATATTTGCATTGCCAACATTCTTTTCGAGGATCCCATTTATCAATAGAAGCACAATACTTCTTTTAGAATATTCTTTTCGTAAAACAGATTTGTTGAATATGTAAAAAGATTTTCGCATTCAAATATCATACATTTTGGGCAAAAATACGACGTGTAATGCATTTTAAAGGTAAGTAAATTGCAAGAACACCCTTTCAGACAAATGCATTTTAAGATTTTGTTTTTGTGTTATTGCCTCATATGTTTCTAAATTTAAAATGCGGATGGAAGTCTTATAAAATGAGATATTTTAAAACAGCTTTTGCATTTTAAAATAAGTCATTTTTTAATTTTATTGAAGTTCATAAAAATGGTAAGCATATTAAGCTGAAATATTGTACTAAAATGTTTAAAAAAAGAATGCGCGAATCATTACATGTTTTATCACTAATATATGTTACTCTTCCTGAAAATGGAAATACTATGCCGATACATTTTCTCTATTTTATACACTTTTTTTGGGGATACATTCATAATCACCTATCGATATCTGAAATTTAACTAATTGCGTGCTAACAAAAACAATTAACATTCCAAAAAATATTGTGAGACATTTAATTTTATAAGTATCAACTGAAATAAAACTGAATATCGTAAAAAGAATTTTGATCATAATTTTTCATGGATAGATATTACATTTACTTAGGTGATAGGAAAAGTAAATGAAATGAATTGATTAAAAAATATTCAATTGTGTATATGTCGTTTACAGTGTGCCGAAAATAAACATTTTTCAGTTGCGCTGCATTGTAAGCATTTAAAGGATTTTACACAGACATCCACTTAACTAACAATCTCTTAAGAGTGAGTTTTCAAAAGTAATAACGAATCCAACTTTATAAATTTAGCACGAAACATTAAAAAAGCATTAGTCTATATTACGCATTTCAAAGTTCAGTCAGTCTCAGAGAGCATAATAGACATCTTCAAATGCACGATCCTAAAACGAATTAAATATTTTCCTCATGCGCATAGCATTAGTCAGAAACTTAATAACAAAGTATCAGTATAAGCTGGATATTTAAATGAGCTTCAAGTTTAAATCAACACATGGTTAAAAAAATAATAATAATGCTAATAAAAAAAGTCAGTTTTCGCATACTTTAATTTTGGTCCAGTTTCAATTTCTTGGTTTCAGAGAATGACAGCATTTTTTTAAATCGTAAGACTGAGGGAGAATTTTTAATTAATTTTGCCATCATGTCAGCTTTCTGGAACACTCTGTAAGCGTTTAACCTTAAGCCCAAGCTCAATATTTATTTTGGGCGGCTTTTTCAATCTCAAAGTCAATCACTGACTAATTCAACAGCATTCCTTCTCAGATTGTACTGATGGGATAAAAAACCGAAGCAATTATAGCTCTAGCTTCCTGAAATAACATCTGCAAAGACGTTTTAGTTTCTTTTTTACTTGAGAAATGAAACTTATATTATTTGAAGTAATCTATTTTTTTTCTCTCTCTCTTACCTACCGCAATGAACAGGACGCTGGTGTTTTTGACAGTTTAGAAAATTATTTCTTCAATTCGTAAATGCAATATATCCTTTTTCATTTCAAAATTTAAAAAAGAGGAGTGCTGAATCTGTTAATCAAACGGATAAGCCTTAAAATATATACTTCAGATATTTCACTCAGTAGGCTGGAATATTTTTTTTTCCTTAAACGACAAACTTTTGTGCTTGTAATTTGAAGTTATAATGCAGATGAATTTAAGCTTTATCAGAATGCCGAACTGACAGCTTTCTGGTTACATTAATGGTTTTTTCCCTTTGTAACGTTTAAGTTCTTTCCTTGAAAAAAATGTAATTTAAAGAAATTAAGATATTTTAACTTTAGATATATTTACAACTAATTACTTTAACTGATTTAAATATCTATCTATAGTATATCTTAAATATGGTGGGAGACATAATAAATAAAGAAAAAGGAACCTTAAGTGAAAAACCTTTCGGCAATCAACAGAACAGAAAGACTTAGATTTTTATAGACTTGTTAATGTATAATACAATAATTCAGCTTCAAAGCATCTAATATTTTTATTTTATTAACATTCATGTAAAAAAAAATCTTCAGCTTTTTTTAAAGATTGACTTGTGGCTTACAAAACACCAACTGAGCTCATGAAATTTTAGCAATGCTTAGAGACATTTTTTTGAGAAAAATTAAAAAATACTTAAAAGTCAAAAAATATCGGGCATATATTAATTATTGACATGTAGCTTATTAAACCGTCATCCTATTCATTCATTTAATCTTAGCAAGCCATTGAAAATACTTACTTTTATTAATATGAAATTCAATAAAGTAGTCTAACTATAAATCTTAGCAGAAAAGAGTTTTTAAAATACATGCTTGCATATTTGAGTTCATAAAATAAATATACATAGATAAATATAATTTAATTCATTGTTGTAAATGTTATTCTGAAGTACCACAAATTAACTTGAATATTTCTTTTTCTAAATCTGTTTAGTCACAAAAAATGATCTGTAGTTATTATTGCTTTTAAATACCCAGACACAGATAAACACACATTAAGCGAATTATATTAGAATATTGTTATTTTACATGTGTATTTCTAATAATCAAGTTTTTCGTGTTGGAAATTTTCGCAATCTAGAATCAAAATTTATATTTCAAAGAAAATCAATCATCTGTACAGTTGTCAGAAAAGAAATTCAACAGAAATTTAAAATCCACAAATATCGTACATAAACACACCTCCATGTGATACAGACGAATTCTGAAACCTGCTGAATAAGAATGTATAAATAATAATATCCATAATCTGAATCGAATTTATCGGTTTTAGGGATATTTGAAAATCGACCGTCTTGATTTTTCAATAAAGTACCAGAGACCAATATTCCTGATAATATGCCGGTATATTGATGAATTTATAAATAGAATTTGATATTCTGAACGAAAACATGACGTTTTTCCCGATACTCAGAATTCTGATGATATATGAGGACCAGTGCTAACTGAATTCTTCTCTGAGAGTTTTTCAACATCATAGAGAATTGAATCGTACATATGTTTTATTTTTCTGTGTGTTTTGCAATAAACCTTAAATTATAAAGTTTTCATTGTGAATTTATGTTTAACACTTTCACTACCTATTCATATTCTCCTAAAACTTGCGAACATATAAAAAAAGTAAGTAAATATATAAATGAATTTATATGCAAGTAATCTAGTACACAATATGGTTGATAGATAACAAAGACAGAAATAATTTCCAGTTTAAAAAAATGTGGTTAGAAATCAATCTTCACCCGTTACTTTACGAAAATTTTAAAAACTATTCAAGTAGAGCTCTTAATTTGTACCTGCACTTACTAAACGAAGAGTTTATTGTATTATCAGCACTTTACGAAAGTATTTTCCTGTTATGTTTATCGAAATTTCTGAAAAATAAAATTTTAGAAGTCTATTGTCAGAAAGCTTATTAATTTTTCAAAAACATTTCTTTTCATTTTTTTAATAATTATTTTATGCATGAGCATTATCTTTTCAGCTATCATGTTGTGCATAGTTTAAAATATTCGCTTATCAATCCTATTCTCTATCCAATAAGTTTTTAAATACCCTGGTAGTACAAATGCATAAAACAGAAAAAGAAGACTAATATATTTACATGATTATCAGATATTTTTGTTTGAATAGTGTGAAAATGAAAAAAAAAAAAAACTTCAAAAATATAGATCAATATTTAATATTTAAATAATTTAATTAGCGAATTAAAACTTAATATATAATTACTTTTTTGGGAAAAAATAAATGAGTATTTTTGTTTTAACAAGCCGCATTCTTCTGATTTTAACACTTCTCCATGAGTTCAAACACTGACAAAAAAAAAAAAAAATAGTAGGCTTTTTTAATTGAACAAGTATGAGGTGAAAACTTACAGGAAAAAAATAAAGTTTCAGACATTTAAAATATCTAATTATGGAATCAGTCTCTTCCAACAACTTATTTAATGAAGGGCAAATGAGTTTTGAGATAGTTAAAAGTTTCTATACGTTCGTTTTTGAAGGCTAAATCGCTAAAAACGAAATTGCAAATATAATGTTCTTATATTCTTGATAATATACCCATATATTTATGACTTTTGTAAGCATTTTTTGTATTTGTCAACGAATGCATGACACTTCTTCGGGTACTCTTGATCCAGTTAGTATAATAGAAACTATACTAACACAAAATTTGGTAGATGTTCAACATTTTTATCACAACCTTGACAAGCTAAATATCTTTTGCGAAAGAACATAAATTATAAATTCTTAAAGAACATATCCAAACACAAAAGCATATTTATATGTTGCACCAGTTTAATAATATTGCCGGTAAAAATTTCTTGCATTATACGAAAGCCCATGTCTAGACATATGAGATGAAAATACATTACGTTAACGTATTTTCTCTGAGATTTCATTCCTTGAATATTTTATTTGTTTTCTGCTTTATACAATGCGGTGTGAATTGCAAACGTAAGGAATATACCCAGGTGATTTTTCTCTTATTTTAATATAAAGCGAGAAATAATGAAAAAAATATTGTGTAATATTTGCAAAATTCACATGTCTTACGAAGAAAAAGTCAACTCAGTGTAAAAGAAAAATACAAAAACTCTTTACAATACGAAAAAAATATTGAAATCTTTAAAAAACGAAGGTAATGAACGTGTATATTTATATCATTTTGATTCATTTGTATATTTAGTTATTCTTTTGCCTGTAAACATATTAAAAGACACAGTTGGCTAAGGCTTCAAATATATTTTAAGGTGATTGAAATAATAAATAAAAAAGGGAAATTGAATAAAACTGGAAATATGTAATATTGGGGGAAGCAGAAAGTAATACCGTTAATTTTTTAACTTTATTTTATTTTATTTTTAAATAAATATATAAAAAATTAATTAATTTTTGTACGCAGTTTTCACTATTCCGAAATTATTTAAGCTGGTTGTACGCAATTCGACATATGTTCGAAGTTCGTAACTAAGGTGGTCGATGTGACTAGACTTTACTAAACTCTTACTTATCATGCGGCATGGGGCCAAAACTTTCTTTTCACATATATCTCCCATGTCAAACCGAAAAAGAGATATTCATAAAATTTTTGCATTCAAGGATGGTGGCCGGTCATCTGTCCTTTTTTTCACTTGTATGATTTTTAAAAGAAAAACACAGTCATAGATGAAATTTTTGATTTAAAACGTAATAAATATGATTGAATTTGTTTATGCATAACCGCGTTGTCATTAAAATTGCTTGAATTTAATAAAAAAAATGGACAAGCGTCTTTATTCATAACATTCGTTTCATTTTTATCTAGCCACAAAACCCATTATTTCAAGTAGCAAATGGCAACATTCAATTAAAATTCATTTTAAAACAAAGTGGCATATAAAAAGTAGAATATTTTCACAAATCACGTTTAATATTATGCTAAAAGAATAATTTAAAAAAACTTTATTAATTTACAAAATTTAAAATAGAATTTCATTGCCTTCAAATTAACTTACTAACAACATAATATTACTTCGGATACTCAAAAGCCGAGACGGTCCCGACTCCATACATTATACAATTAAAACTTCTTTAAAAAACTGATTCAGGCAACTTCCAGGAGATGCCCTCTTTTAAGCATCTTTCCCCTAACTTTATTTCACTTTAAGAGAGTATGCTTTTAGTAAAATCCCGAGCTAGGAGTTAAACTCTGCCTTACATGAAATTAGATAAACCATGTTATAAAGATTTCGCTTAGCGCTAATGAGGCGGCACTAATGAGTTCTCTCAAGGTGGTGGGTAAAGAACTGACTATCTTCAGGGCGGAGTGCTAAAAGATTACATTATCATTGTGTTATCCAGAAATGTTCGGTGGACTCTAGGAACGGGGCAAACTCGAATTGTTGCATACTTTGCAGCAGGTTGCTTGTATAAGATTGCGCTGTATTTTAAATATTTCATGATTACATCTAAATTTGGAAGGTGTACGTAAGCACTTGAAGTAATGGGAGGAATAGTGTTATAATATTATGAGGATATATGAAGTAAAATATATGGAGAATGCAATATATGAAGTAAACGGAATATATGAAGTAAAAATATTTTATCAAATTTCACGAATCTTCGGGGTTATCGGAAAGTAATATAGTTTTTTTGTCAATATTTCAACGTCTTAAAGGACTTTTAAAAAATCATATTTTTTTTAAACTACTGAAATTAATTATACAAAACTACGGCCAAAACTGCTAAAATTAATTATACAAAATTGTGCATGCACGTGAGTTTTCAAAATATATACCAGATTAGACAGCATATTCCAAACTTCGTAATCAGTGGAATACTGAGGGCCAAACCGTACTTTGCACATATACCTCGTGGTCTCAAATATATATATATATATATATATAACCATAATTAATATTGCACTTATAATCATCCTCTTAAACACAACATTTACTTACAAATAAAAATTACATCATGGCATTTTGAAATCCTTCATCAAAGTTGGATAAACGTAAAAGAAAAAGGCAAAAGTGGTCATATTTCTTGAAAGACAAAAAATTATAAATTTCTTGCATTACAATATGTATAACAAATATGAATCTTATATTTAGACTTTTTATTTTTTTATTTATTATTTCTTTGCTATTAAAAATTCGTTGAAAATTTATTTGTTTTAATTTAATGTAAAGGAAACCCACACCACTTTCCAGTCCCTTAATATGCTATGCAAAAAAAGATATTTTAAAAAACAATAAGAACTTATCATATTTTATATGAATTGATGGACAGAAGTAGCTAGTTAACAGGCATATGCTTTGAAAAAAATATGTTTATTAGGATATCACAGATAATTATAATAATAATAATAATAATTTTTCAAAGGATCCAGTCTTCGATAAGGGCAAAATGATTAATGTATACATAGACAGGAAGTAATCAACAGCCAATTTTCGATTTATTCTAGCTTTATTTGATCATTCAAGAAATTCCTTTTTGTATTCTATTTCTCTCGACAGATAAATTATTATAAATTTCGATCAGAAAAGACAAAATAAGAATGTTACAATTCAAAATAAAATTTCGAATCGAGTGTACATTCAAATGAAATCAACAGGGATCCCAGAGAACCTCCATTAACTATATTTCAAAAGCACATAAATTTTTAATAGACACGAACAACATGAATGAATAAAATTTCTTTCTTCAAAGTGTCGAAAAAATATTTTCATTTGATTGATAAGAGCTGTGTGTTTATGAGAAACACATTTGTGCATTTTCAAACATCACACTCGGACAATCTGCTCGGATGTGTCTATTCTTTTCCGTTTCGAGCACGTGTTCTATCAAACGAAATTCTGTTTTAAGATAAAGTTTCTTTGGCTGAGGAAAAATTTTATGAATTTTTTAAAAGTCGTTTAAGACGGTTCGGTTAATCTTTTATCTGACTCTATATATAAACAATAATTTTAAAAAAGTAATAAGAAATGAAACTTTCTGTTTTATTCCAATTTAAAGTTACAGATTGTTGGATTCTAAGTAATTTGCTTGTTTTCTTAAATATTTCCACTTTGAAACGAAGCAAAACGAAATGAAGACAAAGAAATAAGCATTTGACACTTCGGTGTAAGACACCAAAATAAGAGCAAATTGAAATGAAACAGACAAGTGATTCTAGACAGAAAAATTTCCAAAATTTAAAATGCATCAAAAAGCTTAAAATAAAATGGCAAACAGTTTATTTTAAAGAGATATAATATATATATAGCTTGAACTGAGCGGCCGGGGGGGGGGGGTTGGTGATCGCTGCTTTAGAAATATATTTATACTCCTTCAAACTATACTCAGGCAGTGTGCTTGGACGTGTTTATTTACCCTAATTTATTACAACGCGTTCAATGAAATGGGTTTTGATTTTAGCTTAAGGTTACATCGGTAGTAGAAAATTCTTATGAATTTTGCAGTATTCTAAAAGATTCCGCAAGGAGTTTTATGTTTTAGGCTACACGTATTTGACACATATATTTGAGTTGACATGACTTCTTTGTGATGGTTCAGCGAATCTTCCGTCCGCGTAGAGAGCGGGAAAATAATTAAAAACTTTTCTTGGAAAGTTTCCTATTTGTGTTATTGTGAAAAAATGATTAGCATTCAAGTGAAATATTGTGACTAGCATAGACACATTGTGACTGCATAAATCAATACACTTGTTTGCATGGTTACAGTATCTACTATATTTAAAAATGCAAGGTGTTTACAGTTAAAGTTCCCCTATTCAAAGCTGTGTACAGAGAAAACTACTGGTGATAATGCAAACAAATTTTGCAGGAGAGCTTCCTTGTGAAAACTCCTTGGCTAAAATACGAGTTATGCAAGGTCGATTTGGAGTTCGCAATGTGGCATAAATTCGTACGTGAAACAAAGAAGTAAAAGCATAAAGCCACACGTTAAAATAATGAGTCGTTTTCGATGAAAGCAGCATTCCTTTTGTTGAATGTTCACCCTAATATTCTTTCAAAACTACATTAATAGTTTACAGAATCATTTAATCATATGACCAGGTTCTGATCTTGTTTAAGTCGTGATCTCTGTACAACATGTCTAATGTCATAACAGATTGGAAAGTGAAGCTTAAGTGAAGTAAAACATAAAGGTACAGTTTTTTTTACAGAATGTCGATAAACCAAACCACGCATAAGAAAGTAAGCACATGACAGTTTGTGATGGGGAAATGTAACGCATAAAAAATATGTAAAAGAAAGCGATAAAAAAAATCTCCGACGCAGATGTGCTTAGATTTGGAGAACGCCAATTCACAACTTGACAACCAGCAACATACACATTTTAACCCTCTCGTCACCGAATTATGAAAAATCAGAGAAAAAAATCTGTTTAGCATTTAATGCATCTAAAATACTATTATAAATCAAGCAAAAATATCTTTTTCTAATGTCGATTAATATTTTTCTATTAATGTCGATAATAATAATTTTTCTAATAATAATTTCTGCATTTTCGAAGCATTTTTTTATGCTAAAATTAATTTAAAAGGATGCACATATTAGGTAAAAGTTGAGGAATAAGAATAAAACTATACTTACCTTAAAAAAAAACGGTAAAAAAGCAGCTTAAATATTTTCTTAATTTTTCTCCTGAAACAATGAAGCGAAAACTGTAAAAAATGATCTAAATTGACTAGTACTGCAATCTAGGCACGATTTATGCATCTAGTTAAGAGCCTCATATACTTTCTACATGAATTAATGATATTGATATCACTGAAAGAAAAAAATACTAAATTCAATTGTTTTCTCTCTAAATATTGCTATTTGAAATAGGAGCCTCATATGAGGTTCAGGGTGACGAGAGGGTTAAGACTCCCGGGCACCCGAGACCTTACATTGCACGCACTAAACCCATAGTTAATTTAAAACTAAATTACCTTTTTCCCTGACATGCAATCCGACACATGGCAGAGGGGAAGAGTTTCTAGCAGAAAAATGAAAATCATCATTTGCGAATTCCTCATTAGAGCTTGAATATGCTGCTTCTTCCAGTTCCTGGTTATTATCTGAAAATAATAATTAATTACTACTTCATGAAAAGTAAGAAAATAAAATTAAAATTTACCCGTGACTATGTCATTAAGGTTTCATGAACCCTTTGTTAACAATAGCATCGATGACTTGTGGCTTCAACCACCCTCTTTCAAAACAATTAAATTATAATGTAACGATTTGATATTGCCAACCATACAATTAATTAATCGGAATGCAATTTTATATACACATCTTAAATGTTGTTGCATAATTTCAATTAATTTTACCTACAGCAACTTTGAAAACCATTTCTTTTAACCTAATATTTCCAGAATTTATCATTGTCGCTATTTTATTTACTATTTTATTTTCCTAACCAAGAAACAACCATCGAAAAAATACAACTTATTTCATTCCTATTTTTCCAAATGGAATCGGCATTGGTGTTAATTGAAGTGAAACCAGCGAGAACTAAACGACAAAGTATATAGAGTTAAAAATGCATCAAATATTGTTTAACAAAGGTTTGTTTCTCCTAAAATTAGAGAAAGTATATACTGTTTAGGCCCCGAGTAAAAGACACTAGATGATAGCTGTATAAGAAATATATTTATATCCTTTCAAACTACACACTGACAGTTAGAGGACATTGCTTCGAGGCGTTTATTTGCTCCCGCTTCATACAACGCACTCAATCAAATGTATTTCTATTTTAGCTTAAGGTTACATTGGTAGTAGAAAAATCTCATGAATTTTGCAGGATTCTGAGAGATACTGTACGAAGATTTATGTTTCTGCTACGTTTCTGCTACGTACCATCACAAAAGTCGACACGGCTTTTGTGATGGTACAGTGAATCTTTCGTTCATGTAAGCAGGAAACGGGAGAAAATGTAAATTGGAATGATTATTTATAATATTATTAGTAGTAATATCAGTGAGTATCTATATAAATAAGTTTAGACTTTTGTATGTATTCATTACTTGAAATTCAAAATTCTGGCAATTTTTGTCCATTTCAAGCAAGCGCGAACCCAGTACGACCGTAAAAAAAAAAAAAAAAAAAAAAAAAAAAAAAAAAACGTTTGTATGACTGTCGTTCTGTCCGTGATGCCTCATTTTGTTCGCACATAACGTAAAAATGACGGAAGCAAATTAAATGAAATTTGATGACATGATAAATGGCCAGTAATTATAAACTATAGGAGTCGAATTAAAATAAACTGTATAGATTTTCAGATTTCGCAAAAACCGTTTCAAAATTTCTATTTTTTTCGCGTATCACGTGGTAACAACTAAAGAGAATTAAATTAAATTTGGTGACATGACAGGTGATCTTCTAAACCTGCTGGAGACGCAGGTTTAGAAGAGTTTAGGTTTTCGGCACTTGAATTAAAGGTGCCAAAGTACTTCCAAGTTTTTTTATAAATTTTGATTTTTTGAAAAGTGAGTAAATGATTGTCCTGTTCCTGAAAAATGACAGTGGAGTAGAATGAAATTTGGAATTATGTTAGATGGAAAGGAACTTAAAAAGAGATGTTAAATTAGTTTTGAATACATCACAAATTTGGAGGTTTTGTAAAAATCGCTTAAATGTTTGTTCTATCATCCTTAAAAAAGGGCTCAACAGAATAGAATGTAAGTTGGTGACATGATCGGCAACAACTAAAAAGATAACTGTTGAATTTTGAAAATTTCGAAAAAATTGAATAAACTTCAAAACTTTCCAAAATTTGCAACTTTTTCTTGACGTTGGATTACTTTAGTCGTCTAGAGGTAATACAGTTGGCTATTCAAATAAATAAAATTTCGTCGATTTTTTCTTTAAATGATTTTTTCCTTTTTTTACATTTTGTGAAATTTGTACAAATATTTTGAGACATAGTATTAAAATATCTACAATGAATAAACATAATTTACTTGCATAGGAGTAATGATTAGTATTAACAAGTTGCTATTTTGAAGAATGTGTATTGTATTCAATTCAAAAAGTCTCTTGTAATAATGAAAATAAATATTTTATATAGCACAATAAATAATTACGATTTTCATTAACATTATCGATCTACATAAATGTAGTTTTTTCGTTATCATATTTTTTAAATGAATTTTTTTTTTGACAAGCATTCATAATAATTCATTTAATTTTTTATGCACTAATTGCTTTTACAATGAATTTTCTTTCAAACTTTCAAATTTTATAAACAAAACAAACAAATAAATAAATAAATAAGTAAACTAATACGTAACATAAATTGAAGTGAAATTCGCATGACCAGTAACACAAGCATCAATTCACAAAATTTAAAATGCATAAAAAACACCTAAATGGAATTTACAAATCCTTTACAAACAGAGATTTATTTCTTTAAACATCTAAATAAAGAGATTTCTTTTGAATCCAGGGGGAAAAAAAGAAATGATGGCGCTATGTAAGAAATACACTTTTACACCTTTTAAACAACATGCTGACAGTCTGCTGCGAGGTGTGTTTATTTGTTCGATTTTTTTTTTTTTTTTTACACGCACTCCATCAAAATTATTTTTCTTTTGCCTTAGGGTTACTTGGATAGCGAACAAATCATGGATTTTACTTTTAAAAAAATTAAAGATTTCTCACGGCATTTTAATTCTTTACTACTTACGTTTTCCAGAGTAGCCTCCTGTTGTAAGAACTTACATCGATTCTTATTCCAAGGTAGAAATTGAGAAAGAAAATTGAGAAAACTCAATTTAGCGATACATTTTAGAGCGATAATCCCCTCTATTTGAATATATTTTCATAACTAGAGCAAAAGCTTATGTCTCTATAAGCTTTCATTTGCCATACTGAATAAACAAAAATACTGTAAGCCTACTATATAGTTACGCTGATCCCTGACTCACTCACTCTCTAACAATTCCGGTCCGACCACTTCAAAACAAAACTTTTGCCGCCATTAATCCAAACAGATTAAAAAGTTATGGTCTAAAGCTGTGATAAAATTCCCACCGTTTGTACGATCCGCTTGAAATTTTTCATAATCAAGTATAAAAAAATAGAAAGCAATCTGCGCTCCTTTAAAAATCGGGAAATACAACTGTATCCCATTTTTAAGCGATTTTTTGCTATTATCTTCTACATTATATTTAAGAGAATAAAAAAGGGAATCATTTGCGTGATAAAATTACCTTCTTCAAGTGAAAATGACGTCATACAATTGAGATTCCAATTTCTTTAAAATAGTTTTTACAGGTAACATAGTTTATTTTTTTTCATTAAAATAATCGTCTGCTGAAGCATTAATATAAGCGGAGCTGAATACACAAAACGAAATCATTCGAATGCGAAAAGTTTCTGCGCATTTTCAGAAGAGCATGAAATTCGATTTGGATACATATGATAAAAATGAATATGAAGTTATTTATTTTATGCGGACGAAGATTAAATATATTGAGTGTAGACATATTTTCGTGAAATGCTTTTTCCTAGCGCACGTTGTAATAACCTCCACACAACGGATTTTTTCCTCTAGTTTAAAAGAAAAACTGTAACCAGCGTCGCTGAATTGCTTTGAGGCATAGAACAGAGAACGTATAAATCAATAGTTAAGAGATTTATAATGGAATAGCTTCAATGTAATTGTAACTGTAAAGTGTAAACAGTGGAAACATCGGATAAAGAATATCCCGGATAATGTAATATTGGCTAAAGGAATATCCCGGATAATTTAATATTGGCTAAAAGAATATCCCGCTTATTGTAATACATTTTCGATGTATCAAAGCTTAATAATAAGTCAATGTGATCACGGAAAATGGAATATCTCGCTAGTTAGAATAAAGTTTCGTGGCAAATTGGCTACTGCATTAAGATAGTTTGACTGTACTTCGACTGTCTGAGAAGAAAAACATACTGCTTGTATTTCCATCATGTTTTTTAAAAAATATATCATATGGACACATTTTGTTTTTGTTGACATACTTTTCTTTATGCCTTGTCAAACGGATTTATTTCGATTGCGGTAAGTTTTAATACAGTCACTGACTTTTTATAAATTTTTTTTAATCAAGTCCTATTTTACGGCAGGCTTTATACAGACAGACGGACTAACAATTCATTTTGAAGAGTGTAAAAGCCTTCTAAGCACTGCAGGAGAAAGTTTTACGTTTCAAACTACACCTTAACCTTCTGCTAGAAGGTATTTATCAGCTCCCCTTTTCCATACAACGCGGTCAATCAAATCCATTTAGTTTTCTTTAACATTGCATTGGTACAGGAAAAACTTTCATGAATTTTGCAAAAGTCTGAAAGATTCCGCTAAATAAATGCAGCGGGGAGATGAATCTCCCCGCTGCATTTATTTGCCTGAGTCCGCGCAGTTCGTTGTGATGGTTCAGTGAGTCTTTCGTCCATAGAAGCAGGGCACGAGAGCGAATAAATATACGGAATCGTTGGCGGATAGTACTGTAAGACAAGTTTTGGAAAATATGCTATTTACTATACAAAAATTTAAAAAGAGGCAAAATAAAACTAGATTTCGGTCAAAACTGGCATCACAAAACATTGCTGAAATGTGCAGAGGCTTGTATGAAGATATAGGGTGTTTGGACTAATCGTGTCCATAGCTGGTTTTATCGTAAATTATGGTGCTGGTTTTATGATAATTTTACCCGATATACATACATACATTTATACGTATATATATATATATATATATATATATATATATATATAACATAAACTCTCAAAAGTTAGGGCCGGAATATTTCCGTTAACAGACGAATATACGTTTCTTTTTTCTCCTGATTCAAAGATTTTTTTCCCTATTCTTCAGAATTCGGGAAGAAGAATTCCCGAAAATATTACATTTCCAAGGAGTGCGGAAATAATAAGTTGGAAAATGAGGGATTAATCTTATAAATAAAAATGAAATTCTGTTCGTTTGTTTGTTTGTTTGTTTGTTTGTGGATTTGAGTTGTATACAAATCCACAAAAATGGACCTATAAGCCTGAAATTTTGCACAGATATGTAAAATAATATAGAATAAATCACAGTCCACTTTAAAACTTTGAAAGTCCACCCGTTCCCGGAATTAAAGAGATTTTTTATGTTCTCCACGCGAAAAGCTTTCCGTAATTGTAACCCATGTAGTGAAAAAGGTGTGAAATAAGCATCGTGGTTGCCATGTGTGGCGATTTTGCCGAATAAAATGTTTTAAATTCTCAAAGTAAAAATAAAAGAATAATAATGATTTTTTTTGTTAGTTTATATTTGTAAGACTATTAATGTTTTATTATAATATCGTGTGCATGGGAAATCGGAGCAGGAATGAAATGTTTTATACGCAAAACAATAAGAATTGAAGATTTCCGAGGCTAATATGTAAAGTTTTTAGTTTGGCGATTAAAATAAAATGGCTCAAATGCCGATTTTGAGAAAGTGAGTTCTAGCGGTTTGCACAGTTTTCGGCTTGGCGCAATTTATTGAGAGCTTAAGGAAATAGATTTTTGAAAACAAGTGCAAAGGTTTTATTAGAATACAGCGTTAAATTTTAATTATCCGTGAAGAAATAATGCAGTTATTAAGGGATTTAAAGCGATCTATCTTCAGAATTCTCGCCAATTGAGTACATTGATTTAAGTTGGGGAAATTCCGCCAAATTTCAGAAAATTGAAATCTTCTCATTTAGTACATCGGAGTAACGATGAATAAAACACGTTATAGTTGATAATTTAAAAAAATTCGGCTGTATTAAGGGATTCCACTTTTCAAAAATGCGTGCTTTACTTTTTAGCTGTCGAACCATTTCCCATATTGATTGGTGCTCATGCTTCAATGCTGCTTCAATGCTGCTGATTATTGAACTCTTACAAAATGGCGTATGTTGGCACTTTGGCGAGGCTTAGATTTGAAACTGGATTTTATTTGAGACTGGTATATATAATGACACTGGTTATAGATAAAAAAAATGAATGTTGGTACGTGTGTATGAGGTTGAAAAACTCCAGCACCGTTTGACCGTTCACCATGAAATTTGGTTCACCTAAGTCTTTTATCATGGAGAAGGTTTTTATGCTATCCGTTTTCCTCTAACTTGCCACTTGGTGCCGCAGCACAACGTCGAATTCTATTCCATTTAGCCGTTTGCTATGCGAATATCGTCCAACCGATTTCGATGAAATTTGGTACACGCGAATATTAGAACACGGAGAATATTTTTCACTATCCATTTTGCTGTAACTTGCCGCTAAATGGCGCTGCAACGCATCAACTTCTATAGCGTTCGACCGATCGGCTTAAAATTTTTTATACTTACACATTTGAGCACGGAAGAATATATTCTAACTGCGTTCCTTTTGATGTTACTCACCACTAGATGACATTGCAATGCATTATTATTTTAACTCGCCACTAGATGACGCTGCAGCAGGCCAAATTCTTGACCATTCAAACGGTCGCTATGAAAATCAGTATACATAGCTATTTGAACAATGAGAATATTTTGGCGTTATCCATTTTGCTATAACTCGCCACTTGACGGCGCTGTAGCAAATCATTACTTTAATTAACCACTAGATGGCCCTGCAGTGTATCACTTCTTGACTGTGCAAATGATCGCTATGAAAATAGGTATACATAGATATTTGAACACGGGGAAGAGTTTGGCGGTATCCATTTTCCTATAACTTGCCACTAGATGTCGCGTCAACACATGAACTTCAGGACCGTCCCGATAGTCATGAAAATTCGTATACATCGATATCTGAATAGTAGAAGAATATTTTCGCCGTATCCGTTTTGCAAAAACTCGCCACTAGATTGCGCTACGCGCAAGACACCGTACAAACGATTGCCTTGAAATTCGGTATGCATGATTATTGGACACAATATAACGCGATATCCATTTTGCTATATCTGTTTATTATAATGAAGAGTAATCACCACAAATCGTAATATCCAAAAGTCCATTCATTCCCGTGCGAAGAACGGGTACTTCAGCTAGTTAGTGTATAAAAGTGAATTTTTCTGAGAGTGTATAAAATTAGACATTCTCCCAAAATTCAAAATTTTTATTAGCTTCCTTCAAAATTCTAATAGGCGTAGAAACTTTTGTTTTCAAACAAAGAATTTATCTCGGGATCTAAATTAAATAAAAACGCAATTGATGTTATCTCCCCTCTTTCACAAGGTTCTCTGGCTCACAAGAATTTCCTGGGGCGATGAGACCCGGGCATTTTAATAGCCAATAAATTCACCTTTTTTGGAACATGTGATTACTGCATACACCGCTTGACCTGCACTTACATGAGTTGAAATATTGCCCAAAGAGCAACTTTTTCGTGACCTCTGTTGCTATTTAAATTTGTGTGAAAGTTTATAAAGATGTGTCTTGAACCAGAAATGTGAAGTAACTTGCGCCGGCAACCACAGCCCTGAATACCGGGGTTTTGTCCCAGCCCCTCCGGGACTTCCAACGTCGACCTTATTGTCGGCCCGTCTACAAAGCACCAATGGGGGGCACCGGTCACCTTTCAACGAGGCCCAGCTAGGAGATGAAAGCCAGCGTCACGACTGAGCCACCTGCCCTGCCCAGCTCCATATAGTACATTTACGTAAATACGCACATGTGTAGTTGTTTTTAACTCTTAATGTATACCTGTATATACAAGGAGTCCCCAAAAGATGATAACAGGACTGAATTATTTATCTATTAAATATAAGCGGTTAATGTAAATTAAAAAAGTGTTCGACATAATGTAGAAAAGAGACAACGCTAAGAGAAAAATTCATCTAGTTGATTTTCAAAAAGCGATATTTTTAAAATTTGTGTACAACTCCCTTCAAAAATAATACCGATTACCAAAATTGTCCTCATACACTAATGAGGTGATTCACTCATCTCATCTTTGAGTCACTCAAATTTGAGAATTGCATCATAAAAAGTGTGAGAGAAACTTTTTCAGTAGTTTTCGAAGGGAAAGAATCACTTCGGATGATCACGTTTTAGGGATCGTACAAAAGGTTGCTTCCCTTATACATGAGAAAACAAAAATTTATTGTTTGTGAAATCGACAATTTTGTTTCTGTCACGAAAAATTAATAATGTGTCTCTACAGTGGGAGTTTTTCGTTTTATACAGTTTTGGGTTCAATTCTCGGCGGTCGGGGTTCGATCCCCGACTGGGCGTGGCTGTCATTTTGTCCGTCCCTTCATAGGGGGTGACGATGGTCCGCCTATTAGGTGCTCCATAGAGATATGAATACAAGGAGACGGCATTAGCTATCTGATAGTGAAACCAGAACGGAAACCGAGGCATCATATTGCCTAGATCACATTGCAATATGACTGTTCCAATTTTAAAGAAGTAATGTCGCCAAATTTGGCGCTTAGAATAATTACGTATTTTGCATAACTGTAAAACTTTTAACTGTAGAATGCTGAGATTTTGTATTTAGAACTATTGTATCATATAATTGTGCATCTTTACTTTTTAATCCATAAAATCGTGCATCTTTCACTGTTATCTAAAAAAGGAACCAACTGAATGTTCCGCCATACTTAGACCATCACAGTTACTTCATTTCGTTCAATGCTAAAGATAGCTAATGAGGTCTCCTTGTATTCCTATCTCTATGAGGTGTCCCCATAATAAAGAGATCAACAACTGCGGCCTTAGTGGTAGCCAATGCATTTAGGGACAGCGGTCCGCCACTGGTGAAATTTATTTTTCTCTGCAGTCCACCAATGTTTCATTGATATCTAAAACATAACATTTGTATATTTGTTTGCAAACCACTGAACACTTCTTCCTCCAATACATATATCCCTTCTCCGAATTCCCTGCCTCTGAATTTTATGCCGCTTACTGGTGTAAAATAAACTATTGATCAATTTTCTTCAGAAATATAAAGATGCTTTTCTTTAGTGACGTTGTCAGAAATTTCTACTTATGTTATGTATTTATTTAGTACGCTAGTTTTATGATTATTTTACCCGATATACATACGCACATATATATATATATATATATATATATATATATATATATATATATATATATATATATATATATATATATATAGATATATATATATATATACATATGTAATGTATAAAAAGGTAATTTGGGTTTTACTAGTTTGGGTATTGTTCAAGCAGGTACTTTCACTGTAAGTTTTGCTTTCCTGTCATACTTGCCACGCGCGCTCTGGAGCTATGTTTTACTTATTTTGTTATTTGTCAGTAATCAGGCCGTCGATTCTGAGCTCTTTAGATGTACACGTGTCCCCACGCCCTTGTAGCCCCGGATGCGGGTCATGTTGTTAAATGTGTGTGCTTCGATTAGAGATAAGCGAGAGGCGGAGTTATGTCTTCGAAAACCACGTGGTATGATGAACGTAAATACTCCCGCACATCGAAAATCGAGAGACTTCTGCCACTGGAACTGCTTAATTAGTCCACGCCGATTTTTGTACCCGTCTCCCCTCCCCTCTTCTCATTCTATATTGTAACTTAAATGTAATGTTCAATAAACCATATTACCTGCCTTAACTCTGGAACTTTACTGAAATATCTGACGTCTCACATATATATCTGTGTGTATATCGGGTAAAATTATTGTTTATGTTTTATATATATATAAAACATAAACTCTCAAAAGTTAGTGCCGGAAAATTTCCGTTTACTGACGAATATCCGTTTCCTTTTTCTCCTGTCAGTTGAAGAAACTTCTTTAGAATAAACAACATTTTTTTCTCTTCTTCAGATTTCGGGAAGAAGGATTCACGGAAATATTACGTTTCCAAGGAATACGGAAATTATTCATTGAAAAATTAGTGTATGAAGACGAATTTTTATGAGCCTGTATAAAATATCACATTCTCCCAAAATTTAAAATTTCTATTAATTTCCTTCAAAATTCTAAGAGGCATAGCAACTTTCGATTTCAAAGAAAGGATTTATCTCGGGATCTAAATTTAATAAAAACGCAGTTGATGTACCTCCTTTCTTTCACAAGGTTGTTTGGCTCACAAGAATTTCCTGGGGCGACGAGACACGGGCATTTTAATAGCCAATAAATGCACCATTTTTAGAATATGTGATTACTGCTTAAACCAAGTGACCTGCACTTACAGAAGTTGAAACATTGCCCAGAGAGCGACTTTTCCGTGGCCATGCAAATTTGCGTGAAAATTAATAAAAATATGTTTTGAACAAGAAGTGTGAGCCCCTCGAGAGCTGTTGTCAGCCCGTCTACAAAGTACCAATGGCGGGCGTCGGTCATCTTTCAACGAGGCCCAGCTAGGAGCTGAAAGCCAGCGTCATGACTGAGCCGCGTGCTCGGCCCAGCTCCATATATTTCATAGATGGATATACTCACATATGTAGATTTTTTTAACTCTTAATGTGTACCTGTATATACAGGGAGTCCCCGAAAGATGGTAACAGAATTGAATTCTTTATCCATTAAATATAAGCGATTAATGTAAATTGAAAAAGCGTTCGACACAATGTAGAAATGAGACAACGTTGAGAAAAAATTCATCTCGTTAATTTTCAAAAAGTGATACTTTTTAAATTTGTATACAACTCCGTTCGAAAATAATACCGATTACTGAAATTGTCCTCATACACTAATGAGGGAATGCGCAAAGTTTGAGAATTGGATCTTAAAAAGTGTAAGAGAAAACATTTCAATAGCTTTCTTACAGAATGTTGCTTCCCTTATACAAGGGAAACAAAAATTGATTGTTTTCGAAATCGACATTTTTTTTTCTTTCAGCGAATAACTAATAATGTTTCTCTACGGAGGGAAAGAATATTATAAATTGTTTGTTTTAGCACTGTACTACAGTTTCGAGTTCAATTCCCGGCGGTCGGGGTTCGATCCCCGACTGGGCATGGCTGTTATTGTGTCCGTCTCTTCATAGGGAGCGACGATGGTCCGCCTATTAGATGCCCCATAGAGATATGAATATAAGGAGACGGCATTAGCTATCTGATAGTGAAGCTGAAACTGAAACCGAGCCGCCATATTGACTAGACAACATTGCAATATGACTATTCTAATTTTAAAGAAGTAATGTCGCCAAATTTGGAGCTTAGAATAATTACGTATTTGGCAATCATGTAAAACTTTTAACTGTAGAATGCTGATATTTTGTATTTAGAACTATTGTATCATATAATTGTTCATCTTTACTTTTTAATCCATAAAATCGTGCATCTTTCACTGTTATCTAAAAAAGGAACCAACTGAATGTTCCGCCATACTTAGACCACAGTTACTTCATTTCGTCTAATGCTAAAGATAGCTAATGCGGTCTCCTTGTATTCATATCTCTATGAGGTGTCCCCATAATAAAGAGATCAACAACTGCGGCCTTAGTGATAGCCAATGCATCTAGGGACAGCGGTCCGCCACTGGTGAAATTTATTTTTCCCTGCAGCCCACCAATGTTTCATTGATATCTAAAACATAACATTTGTATATTTGTTTGCAAACCACTGAACACTTCCTCCAATACATATATCCCTTCTCTGAATTCCCTGCCTCTGAATTTTATGCCTCTTACTGGCGTAAAATAAACTATTGATCAATTTTCTTCAGAAATATAAAGATGCTTTTCTTCAGTGACGTTGTCAGAAACTTCTACTTATGTTATGTATTTATTTAGTACTGAAAGCTATTCAAAAATGAAACGAAACCATTAGAGACCAGTAGATTTATGCTGCATAAAATTTAAATGCATAAAATATCTTAAACAAAAAAAAAAACACAAACTTAATTTTTTTGTTTCCCGTAAGATAAATATGTACTTTAGGGACTCTTAAGAAAAATTGTTGAATATTGTATGGAATATTTTTAAGTTGAAACTGAATCGTTACAGCTTGCTTATTCGGCTCTGTTTATATGCGAATTCATATAAATTTCCCTTCTACGTTAAAGTTACATAGAAGCTAAAAACTTCTATGAATTTTGTAACAGTTTGAGGAACTTTATGCAACCACTTTCCCTATATTTATTGCTAGCGGCAGAATCTGCAAGCTGTTATAATAACACATTTCATGATTTCAGAAAATATGTAAAAAAGCAATCACCAAATTTTTTTAGATGGTACTAATACACAATATGTCGTTTGTTAAATAGAAATTTTTGAAGCCGATGGGTAAAGAAATGTTACAGAGGAACATGCCAAAGGAAAAGTTACTGCATTATATAAGACAGATAAAATATATATAATAAAATACACATAAACTAAATAAAATATTTCTTGATGCTTGCTGCTTGCTGCTTAACTATATATTTTGTTGTTACGATAAATGTAAAAATCTGTTATACCTGTAGTAAGGGTTGCTTATAGCTACTTTGCTAAATAGTTTATTCGCAGTTATTTAAGGTTGTACAGCATATTATACCGACTAAGGCTTAATTATAACAATGTTTACCGATCATAAATTCAAATTTTAAACTATATCTGCCACTTTTCTGTATTTTTTAAGTTTAAATTGTACTAGAAGTGTGCTCATGTAAATTTATGTAATCAAATTTAACTGAATTAATATATTTAAAAACTAATGTTACAAAATTTAAAACAAAAATAAACTATTGTAATATGAAAGAGATGTGCATTTATACAAATTCTAATCATATTAAAGAAAACTTTGCTTAAGCAGAAAGATCCTAAAAAAGAAATTAAAAGGAAGAAAAATCATTGAAATAAAAAGGTTATATATATATATATTGGCGGAAAGTTTCAGCTATTTTACTTGCTGAAAGAGAAAAAGAAATAGTAATTGAATTTAGAAATACAATGTTACAGAAGAGGGAATCATTAGAAAGTACGCCTTCGTTAGTATTCTAAGGGCTGAGATTTGAAAAGTTTAATGCCAGTCAATTCAGTACAAATTGCGCTTTCGTAAATCTATTCATAGGTGGTTAATTGTGTGATAGATTATGTAATACTACTTTGTATTTTCACATATGATTCAATTTTGCGATTTGAAATGTACCTTTTGGGAATGTATCACTCCATTGAGTTTCTTTTATGAAATAAATGTTAAAGATTCTAATAAAAGTAAGTAATGCAAAATATAATATATCAGTAAATTGTCTTAAATATTATGTACTGGAAAAGTCCTGTTTTTAAGTGAAATCCCAGTGCTATCAGCGATAGTGTATAATAATTAACAAGGCTCTACATATTTATTTTGCTTGTAATAAAATTTATTTTTCATCATTTAAGTGCACAAGTAAACGCCTGTCAACATTTTTGCTCAAAAATGTTGGAAGGAATTTCATTAAATATGTATTATATTTGATTTCTGAAAAAGTTTTAAAAATTTATGAAAAATTATTTTAGTTCATCGAATGTTTTACTAGTGTATTTAATTTAGCCTATTGTTAGAGCATACCAGTTAGGTTTTATTTTTATAATCAAAATTATTATTAAGCCTTGTTCCAATTATTTAAGAGTAGAAACTATCATTTGAAGGAAAATACATATAAGTAGTTGTATTTTATCTAGGTTTACCACTTCTGCAAATTGCATCGATTTCGAGACTTCAAAAAGCAGACTAGACTTATAGAGCACATATACTGCCATTTAAAACCATTTTAAAGTATCAATTTTTGCACAAAAATTTATAGCGAAAGGAAAATATCGGAAATTCACATTGCAAGGTTTAATTAAAATACCTACAAAAAATTTTACACACGTGCTCTAACATTTGCATTTTCAAAATAAAGTGTCTGCGTGTTTTTAGGCGTTGCATGAAATGTAAAAAAAGTTTTTATTAGTTATAATCTGCTCTTATATATTTTTAGATTTCTTGATAAATTGTTACGTAGTAGTCCAGTAAGCTTATCGGGGTCCTGGGGAAACGCAGTTTCAGTGACAAGGGTAAATTTTCAAAATTCTTGAATATCTGGAAAACTATTTTTATTACATCAATTTACACACTTCCCTCAAACTTGATAATAAACAAAAACTCGCCTTCCTTTTTAATTCTTTAATTTTAAAACATTTAACTGACTTTTATAATTTTAGATATACTTTTATAGTTTTGTTAACTTTTATAATTTTTTTTTTCCATTTCTACGTAGCTCTCTGTTTTCAAACGTGACACGTTTGTCCCAAACTTAGACCAAAGGCAGAGCAAGTGTATGAGAAAAGCTTATAATTAGGAAAAGTCTAAGAACGTATATGATAGAACCTGAAAATTACATGTTATCGTTTTGAAAACCTTAAAACTAACTTATTTTAAGGATTTCTCTAATTATATAACGATGCCGACCATTTTTTATTCGATGAAGTTTGAAAGATTTGACAATCTCACAAGGTTTATTCTGCGTAAATTGTTTTTTTATAATCAAGAATAAGAATAGTTTTAAATAAAATGAAAGGGTATTTTAACTCTTTTAAATACAGAGAAGTCAGTGAATCTTTATCATGAATGTAGGACATGCTGATTGCTCAAAATAAATACTTTAAAATAATCTTTGATGGTACATTCATTCAAAGTTATGGCCATGACAATTATTTATAAGATGATGAAAATTCAAAAATACTCGAAATATTCTTCTTTCAAAAAATAAGCCATCGGCTCAAAGTAGTCTTCCGAACAAGTAGATTCAGTCAGTAGACAATTAGCACATCAAACTGGAGATTGGTCTTGACTGGACTCGACTATGAGAGTAGCTGAGCAAAATGTCGTTCCCTTCTTTCACCATCACATAAACATTTGACTGGGTATCTCAGAGGGATATCTGGACAGCTTTCACATCAGAACATTTTTACAGCATTATACGGGGCAGGCTGTACCTTGCTTCAGCTTTTACCAACTTGAAAAGAACTGTTACTAGCCAGTTATGTCATAAAAAACCACAGAAAGTGTGGAAAGTGTGGACTTATTGCATGCCATTACTAAAAAAATATATATATATATATATATATATATATATTTCGAATCCGAGAGTGAGGATGCAGTGCCACGAAACTTCAAGAAGTGTAAACTTGAAAACAGCCTCAGATAGACGATTGTTTGATTTTAAGCTGCTATTTCATAGACTTAATGCTTACGAGTTTTCTTTAAAAAGAAGTTTTTTAAAGGAAACTTTTAAATTTGAGGTTTTAAAAGAGTATATGCAGTTATCACGTCATGGAAAAAGGTAAGCTTTTTGTTCGGTTTCCTAAAAGTAAGTACCTTTCGTGGAGGAATATTCTTACTCAATTTGTTTGAAGAGAACGCACTCAGACATGGATTTGATGAAGCTTTTGGTACCTAAATACACTAGAAAATATTTTTAACATAGGCAAACATAATCTACTCACGCTTTTATAACTCTTTATCATTTTTAGCCCATTAAATCCTGGATGACCACGTAATTATTTAGATCAGTGTGGTAAAGGCGTTGTACTAGTAACCGGAAGGTTGCGGGTTCGATACTAATACACTACCGAGGATCTCCATGTTCATGCCGTGTACGCGTACGTTAAATCCGTAGTTAAGAATTTCCCCTCGAGCATTTATAGCAATTTTCAAGGGGTAAAAATATTCAGAACTTCCCGACTTCTGATGAGAATCGAAATTGAGGGAGGAATCTCCAGAAAAGACGCATACAGTTATAAAGTAAGCATTCGATGACTTGAGTTCTTTTGAAACTAAGTTAATTTGTCCACCAAGAGATTCCCTGGTCTCTAACCACTGACGCCTTCTTATTACTGCAACTTGATTACTATATCTACATGTAGCGATAGCTAATGTGATAATGGAGGAGCCCGTGTCTGAGAGGTTATGGGCATGTCCTCCTCTCCACTAATGTCTTAAGCTTACAGTTGTGGGTTCGATTCCCACTCATCCCCTAGTTGTTGTTGTTCGTCAAACGAACTCTAGATTTCCCTTCCCTGTGGTACTAAAAACTGCCTTTTTTGTGTTCTATGAGGATTTATAAGCCGGTTCTTGAAACCAAGCAAACAAATACAAAAATAAACGTTCCAAATACAATAACAACTACTGCAGTATGCACAAATGTCTATTTTTATAAACAGTTAGAACCGATGAAAAAGAAAAGATTTAGCTCTTCTGGAGGTAATGCAAGACCACACACCTCCAATCAGGAATTTTCTTAAAATACTGATTGTTAGTTCAGATTCATCCTGCTTTTAGCAAAAATATTTTTTCAATTATATAACAAATTGTTCAGTGCATATAGTGGGTATTCTAAATAAAATGAAACCACTTAGTGAAACAATTAGTGGGATATTCCTTTAACTGATATTACATTAAATGGATTCTACGCTGTAAGTCTGCATCTTAGTAGAAGGAACTAAATATCAATAATAAATATTACCATTAAGTAATGCTGGTGTGGTTTCTTATAATTTGTGTTTTTATCGACCTATTATGAGCAAATATAATCTTTTGATTGCTGACGAGAAACCTTTAGATCATTGCTGCAGTGATTTACAGTAAACATCCCAGATCCGTTTGAAATTTACTAGAAATATTTTAGTGGTGTTGTTACTTATTTATAACAGAATAACACAAAGGTTGTGACATTGTAAAAAAGAAATAAAACATTTACGGAATGTAAAGGCTAAGACAGATAAAATCTAGTTAAAGTAAAAGACATTTTCTTCGAGATAAGAATGATTATTTAAATTAACGTATCATTATTTATTTAAACCTCAAAGAAATTCGTAATACAACTCAATATGAAAACATCAAACAAAAAAATGTACTTTCTCCTTTATTATTCTTGAAATATTTCAAGGGACTAGTGCAAACTTTCAGAAATATCATTTTGTTTCCATCTCCTGAATTTTGCCTACAGATGTAGTATTTTTACTCCAGAATAACTTCTATTATTCATTAAATAGAAAGTAAATTTACTCACACATAGATTAATTTAAGTTATTATTTAACTCACCATCATTTTTATGTCAGAAATAACGATTTCATTTGCCAAGCTATTCATTTCCTTTTTAATTAATATATAGCACGTGTTAGGTGCAAAAACGAAATTATTTCTTTTATCCCTTATTATATTATTCTTTATTCATTACTTGTGTAATTTTTGTAAAGATAAACACGCAGGGTATTTCGGTAAACTATACTTTCCTCCAAATAAAATAGAAACGCAGAATCTATTACCTGTTATTCTATACTTATTTAGCACTAAAATTATTTCTTCAAGTCTTGTATAGCGTTGAAAAGAACTTTTTGTCAGAAGCAGTATTAGCAGCGAAATGAATAAGCTACAAAATCGTATCGACAGAACTCATTTAAAGTCATTGTATTCAGAGTATTTACTAAGGTGCAAAGAAATGAAGACTTCCATATAAAAAAAATGCCTAGAAAGTAAAACGCATTTTGCCTTGAAGCTACAGCCATTGTACCCACCATAAAGGAAAAATAATTGAATTTCCACCGGCAAAGTTAGCGAAAAGGAGCACTGTTGAAACATGTTAACCTTAGTTAGTATTCTAAGCGCCGTGATTTGAAGAGTTGAATACATTAGAAATTCAGTACAAGTGTTAGTATAACGGGCTATTTGCGGAAGAAAGTAACATTCGGTAGTTACATTTTACAACGAAGCAAATATATTTGTTTCTGTGACCCACCTCTGTGTTATATTCAGACGGGTATTATTTTCATACACTCAAATAAAAGAAAATTGATGCATTTTCAGTTATAAAATTTAAAAAGTAATTAAGTACTTCTTACCATGGCTTATTTGAAAATGTACAAATAGTGTGAAACAATTTTAAAGTGAAACAAATATTTTAAAGTTACAGTAAATTGCAAGAATATTTACAGTGATTAAAATATTTGCTGAAGCAATGGATAGTGAAATATTGTATAGCATTGTTTTCACACAATCTCTAATATAAAATGGGCAGGATTCTTTTTCATATTATTTTTCGATATTTAAGATCAAATATGAAAGTAAAATCAAACACAGGGTATAAACATTTAATGCATGTATTTTAGATTTGAATAAAACTCTCCCGTTGTAATTTTATTAATAAATAATCAGCAAAAAAAAAAAAAAAGTATTAGATCACCAATACTAAAATTAATATCTGTACTCTTATACTTTGCTTTTTGCTGCTCATTTATTACCTTCAACACCAAGCTATGCTTTCGCACTTTTGTAATTACAGCTGTTCATTGCATTTCTAGATTAACTCTTTAAAAACGTTATAAAATAAGTTTCTGTTATTTTACCGAAGTTTGCATGGTTACAATGTTTTTAACAGTAGTAATCGTTATAGAAAAATGCCTTCCTTATCAAGATATCTTTGTTAAAGACAAGACTGAAATATTTAAAACCGATAAATCAGCGTTAAATTAATCCTTATATTCTATTAACGTTATCTTCCTAAACCTGTATTCTACCCTATCAATTTGAAAATACAGAGTCAGTGATGCAGTTTTCAAAATTTTCGAAATGTCAGCATCTCTTAAACACCCATTATGCTAAATGACATAAACGGCGTCTCCAGTCTGCGTGTTAAATTAATTAAAACTTAAATAGTGTCCCCATAACTTGGGCCAACTTTAAACAATCCCTTACTAACACATTTGTAAACTGCTTTGTAGTGCTCCAAGATATTTATAAGCTGATACATTAACGCTTTGTTTGAACTTGTAACCACTTTACACCATATTCATCTTAATTCGTTGGAAGAGTGTCCAAACATTTTCTGCGCGCTCGTGCCAAGTAGCAGATTCTGTCAGGTGCTCGCGCCTGATTGATGCTGATCGATGGCTCCTGCACAGCGTTGCTGAATTAGCATCAAGCCTGGTTTGCGCAAATATTAATTAAATAATGATACTCCATCCATTACGCAGAAAGAGAGTTTGTGCTGCTCAAGATGCTGAAATTTTATCCTCCAATGAATACACGGGACAGAGTTTGAATAGCTCTCAAAAATTATCCATGCATTTACGGAGGCACGTTGGTGGATGTAAAATTAGAAGAAATATATCTATATATATATATATATATATATATATATAATAGCTTACTTACGTAAAGTGATATATATATATATATATATATATATATACAATAACGGGGAAGTTTCCTGAATTTAAAAGTAAATTAAAGCAGTAACTTTTCAAACCTTGGTTATTCAATAGAGCAGAATTTTGAAGTTTAATTATTTTTCCTTTAATAAAAGTTTCAGCAGTAGTCCTTTTTATTTTAGAAATAAAGGCATTTAATGGAAATATCTTGAAAAATTCAAAATATGAACAACACGTGCTATGTTTATTTATATAATACGATATTTTATGCACACAAATATGCATATAATTTGCCGTGAGTGATCCCTCATGAGAGTTTCCGCAATTGTGAATAATTCAAAATATGTTATTTCTTATACTTCTGATCTTACACATGTACCGGACCACTGTACTGCTGTTTCTTGAATGCATGAGGGTGTGTTTTAGTCATTAGTTTATAATACTTTTGTTGTATATATATATATATATAACCAGTATGTGTATTAAAATCTATTATCTTGCTATTTTAGCCATGTTCCACTACATCATGTTTCATTCTTCATAATGATTTTAACACTAGAACCGCGGGATGGGTCATTTTGACCCAAAACGAGATTTGATTCCGTTTTTTCAAAAAGTTAAGAACTGAAATTTTGAAAAAATGGTTTCTTTTCCTAACTTTATGTTATTAATTATCTGTAAAAAATTTTAAAAAATGATACATGCCATTCATTTGGTGAAGTCGTTTTATTTTACTAAGAAATTTTCTAAGATTATTTTTGAACGTTTAATACATAAAAAATACTAGAAATTAAGTACAGAAACTAGAAATTAAGTACATTTTTGTGTCATGATAAAAAAAATTGTTTTAGTTTATTATATAAAATAAACTATATAGCTAAATAAAATTATATATATATTAGTTATAAAATATGCAAATTATATAACTATTTCAATACGATTAAATAGAGTTAAATATATTTTAAAACGGAATTATAAAATCTCGAAAGGTATATCCCTAAAGACTCGTAGTTCTGAATAACGAGTATAACTAGTTTAAATATATATCTATGGTTAAGTATATGCTAAGTATACTAGTTTAAGTATGTATGTGGATAAAATATATATTCTATTCTTTCATTTTATGAAGAACTGATCAATTTCCTAATAAATATTCATCACGGAAGTTAAAGGATACAAGTATTATTTTCTACGCTTTAGAACTTTAAAAATTAAATTTATTTACCTTTAAACGAAAGCAAGGAAATTGACTAATGTTTACGTATTTTGGGGTCCCGCAGTGGCTGGGCGCAAAACTCCGTTCCCATAAGAACACGGCAAGTGAAGCAGACTACAGTCGGCCAATGTTTGGGAGGATCAATTCCCTCTCAGCTCAACTGCTGTGTGACCGTGTACACTAATGGGAGCTGGTGCACGTAAAATCTTTCGTGGCTCCAATCTTTTCCAGATTTAAAGCTACCTCTGGGAGCGCCGATTTCAAGAAGTTGGTCCTTCCTCTGGAATTGGTTTAAAATTAGGGACCCCGGCCTAAAGTCGGACGTCCACCCACTGGTGCCCACTAAATATATAACACTTCCCCCTCTGCCCATCTCCTCCCTATCTGGAGGATCTGGCACCACAAGCGGTTGTCAGAGGGCATAAAGCAACAACAACATCAAGTATACGTGTTTTAATGCACACTTTTCATGTAAATTCTCTTCAATAATGATTACTTTTACTACAGGAATCCCTTTCATATTAATATCTGAATCATTATAAAAATGTTCCGGATTTTACAAGTTTATTTACTTTAGCTATTGGGATGTTTATCAATCCATGATGTAATTCACCATTTCAGTTTAAAGAGAGGCCAGAAATAATGCGACGGTCTAATGTGATTCAGTTAACGAAAACAGAATCATATTCGCACATTTTATACTAAAAACAATGGGTAAAATAAATATAAAAATACTATTCTTCAACGTTTTTCCAATTGCTTTAATTCAAAGATGTGAATGTTGAAATTTTCATCAAATTGCCGAGAATCGGTCGATTTGATGCGCTTTCATTCCTGATTCAACGAAAGCTTTAGAGCAAGTTTCTGTGAGGCTTTGCACGATCCTTTTCCTACAAAATTAGGAGATGACGTCTCTTGAGTTTGGAGGCCAAAAATCTCTTTTCCTAAGAGCTTTCAAGCGCGGGTAAATAACACATCCTGAAGAACACATCCATAAATAACTCATCCTGAAGAATCTGTTTTCGGTGTACGTCTTTATTGATTTTGATTCCAGAAAGAATGAAAATGAGTGGAGTTTTACCTGCTGTACTTATTTCAGCCCACACCATCATGTACTTGTGATTTTGACAGTGCTGGAGCAAGGAAGACTTGCCTGAAGAAGTTTTTGACCAAATCCAACAGTCTACAGTTACTGCAACGAGAACAGCTATTCGTCAGAAAACAGGATCCGTTCCTAGTGCAGCTTCCTAAATCTTTCTATCCGTATGTTTTTGCTTTTATCTGTGAGGCTGTGCGCTGGTTTGAACTCGCAAGGATGAAGATTCAGCTTTACCATTGCCATGAGTCTAACTGACTCACGAATAATCACTGTCCTCTTAGCTATTTTTCTCTTCCACACCTGAGAATTTCTTGATAAATTGTCTATTTCTAGAAGCATTTATAGTCTTTTTTCTGAGTCTTGTCGATAAGTCCCCTTCTTGGCTAAGCCCTTTTAACCTCTTTATTGCTCTTTAAACGGCTGGATGAGGCACCTGGGACAATCGAGCCATTTCATACACAAGCTTTTCTAGAAGATAGAGCTCAGAAATACATACACAGTTTCTTGTTTCCTTTCGTTTTTTAATAACTAGTATTACTTGCTTTACTTATTACAAAAAAATTGATCTTCAAAAATTAATGATTTCTTCTTAACATTCTATACTAACTACTCGTTTCTAAAAGCAACTATCATTGTGCAAATTCCATTATCGTGAAACTAAAATACGAATTTCCTACAGCAGAAGTCTTAATCAGAAAGGAACATATTGGCAAGTTTCAGTATTAAAGTAGATGTGATTTGACTACTCACGGGAGAATTGTTCTCACGCGCCAACAGATTTACGTATGTATATCGATAAATCTAAGGGTAATATGCATAACTTATCGTAATGCACCGTACGACTATGGGCAGATAAATAAAGGCTGGAATGACTGCCATAAATTCTGAGTAAAGTGAGGAGTTTGACAGAATTGTTCGTTTCGCTGCATTGGCGGCGATGTTTGCATTGAGATGAACATTTTTAGAAAATAGGCTGTATAGAATCTTTCGCCGAGACTGCTGGCGAATGTTACATCAGTAGTGTTAAATTTTTAATTTCTAAGAATTTGAACACTTTTAAAGGTAGTCTCACTCTACAGTTTTTGTAGATGCCAGTAATGAAAAAAATATATTTCATTCATTCATTTTATGAAGAACTGATCAATTTCTAAATAAATATTCATGAAGAAATCTAAAGGATACAAGTATTATTCCTCATGCTTTATTCACCTTTAAACGGAAGCAAGAAAACTTACTAATGTTTAACTATTTTGGGATCAACAATAAGCATACTAAAATTAGAAGGGATATATATGGATATATATAAGCCCTTCCACATATATCCATATATATTTTTTAAATAATTATAGTTTTTAAATAATTTATGTACTTGATGCTTGTAAGCCCCAGTCAAATAAGAAATTTCAACATTGAAGTATCAGGCATGTATTCATCAAATCTAATCAAATTAAACTTCTTTCGAAGCTTTGTAATTTATAAATATATAGTTTTCTTTGTGCTTGAGTGTGTATGTGTGTTTGTCAGGATATTTTTTCTTCCCCTTTAAACGATGGTTTGTCCAGAAAGGATTTTTATAAAGTCCCAGAAAGGATTTTTTTAAAGAAATACAAAATATCAAATTTGCATTATTTTTCTGAAAGTAAAAATTCCTATCACACAATTTTGGAATACAATTTCATGTTTAAAAATTTATTTTAGCAAATTTCATAAACAACATAGATTTGTATTTCTCTTATTTTGACGAGAAATTCTTAAAATATATAAGTCTTTGACGGCATTACTTAATTTTCATTCATCTTCAAGAGTTGCCAAGCAAGTAACAACTGTCTTTAGAACAATGATTTAATTAATACAGTATGCTGTAAAATGTATGTCAAATTACTGAGAAAAGGTAAATTGCAAGCCGCTTATATTAAGAAAAGGTAATCTTATATCAATATCTTTTTATTAAATAAAATGTCTAGCTTACAAAAGTAGAATATGCAATTATTTACTTCCATTTCGCCATCATCCCCACGAGTGTAACATTGACGATTGATTTCGAACCTCCCAACCCCCTAACCCTCCAACTTCAAAACACTGCACTTCACAAACACGCATTTACGTTTAAGTCACAGTTTGTTTATTTTTCAAATCGCATTAATGGAGATATTTCTGTATGCCCTGCAATAAAGCACGCGGCTGCACTCTGCGCTGGAAGATTAAAAGCAAATCCCTTATTAAAAGATCCTCCCAGGGTACATCGGGGATGCAAAATGCAGCGCGCACATATAATATTCTTAGCGAATGCATTAACGATTTGGGGTATACTTTAAAAAGGAGGGAAGAATGGCGATCAACATTTCCTCAGAGACGATGCGCAGTAATATAAAAATAAGAAATAAAAACTATTTTCTGAAAGTAAACGTTTATAGACACATTAGGGTATTGAATGTGATGATAAATTGGTGAAGTTGGTAATCTGTGCAGTTACTTCATGGCATTGTTTAATATGGTAATACCTTTCAGCTAATGTAAAAAAAAAAAATGATCGAAAATATGGTTATTTAGATTATCAATTAGATACTACAAACATTAATAAATATTTTAGAAAATTTTATTTATATTTTTAAGCTTATTTTTATCTGTACACATGGATCACAATCCTTTAAAAATATATAGATAAATACATTTTGACTTCTGTAAACCACATCATATTACTAAAAATGTCATGTGCAGTAATACATAAATAACTTTTTCTTTCTTCTTACCTTAACATACCTACGTTTCCCGTTGATGGGCCTTATAAACATTTTTTTACTTTAAAAAAGAAAACATATTCAGTTGCACTGGATAAGAAAGTACTGCATAAAAGGAAAATAAATATTGATAATATCTCTGTACTAGAATATTCATGATTCAATACGAGCGTTTTAATTAGCAAAAGTTGTTCCTGTGATAAACACAACTGTTTATAACTTAAAACAATCGATAAAAACTATTCAATAATTTCAAATTTCATAAATAAAGGCTTTATGCAATTGTACCTTTGCTTCATTTTTAGACTTTTCCGTTTTTTTACGGATCGTTAGTATAATTTGCGGATGCCTTTTTGATTATCGCATAAAAAGCATTATAAAAATTCAAATATATTTTCCATAATCATGGCATTAAATGATGTTGAGCAATAAGCAAGATTTTTTTTTTCCTTCCATTGAAGAATTTTTATTACTCTTTAATTCTAAGGAATTTGAATTCGTGTGGAATCTAACATTTTTTTTTTACTGCTATCGTGTTTGAGCACCATTAATTCTCTATCGTTCATTTCTTTTATATGGCGTTGCAACAATTTATTGAAATAATTTTCCGCAAGATTTAATTTTAATTACTTGGTGATTTTTATATGATTATTTATCGCGTAATTTTTACGACATTTCTTTTATGGTCACGCAAGGAAAAAAAAAAACTATAACTAAGAAAATATCGAGTTTTGAGAAAAATGTATTTTCTTCAATATCTTATTTCGAAAACAATCCATAATCAGCAAAAATTGTGATCAAAACCTTGTCCCTGTTGTATGTTTTTAATAACCGAAGACGATATTTTTTTTTGTCATTAAAGGAAGTTTCATTGGCTATGTAAGTCTTCGTAAACATGAAAAACTGAACTTATATAAGTAAAATGCTTCCCGGCATGACTGGCATGACAAAGACACAATAGTTAAATTTATGCATATTCTCCATATTTTAGTACCAAAAATTTCCATTTCAAGAACCATACAAACTTGAGACTGTAAAATTTAGATAAGATTACATTTCCGGATGTATACTTTAAATGTAAATTCTTTTGAATCAATAGCAATTACAAATGATCAAATAGCAATAACATGTTTAAAGCAAATTATTAATAGTGAGATTAGCGCAAAAAATGTTTTAACATTTCATTTCAATTTTAAATACATACAAATAAGTATTGCAAGTATTGTTTTATATACTCAGCCGCAATATAACCAATCAAGTATTTTTAAATTGATTTTAAGAAGATATCTCACCAAAAATAAGTCGTGTAATGCTTACAAATTAAATGTGATATGAGTTTCAGCACACACACACACACACACACACACACACACACACATATATATATATATATTAGAAATAAATTAAGGAATGGTAAGTAACGGAACACCAAGTTAATATCTTATAATCATATTTTCTTTACGTTCAATGATATTTATTCAATGGTTTATTTTTCAAAATCGGAATTTAATAAAATGGTCAAAATATCTGTTACGTAGTGTAAATTAATAGGATGTGGGTTATTCTGTTCTGCCAATTGTCATTTAGAGCTCTATTAATTACTACCGTAGGTCCCCTTATAGTTTAGATCTTCAAAACTCATATGAAGCTAAGAGGTTTAGGAATATTGCTACATATAAGAAATTCTCATTACTCACCACAAAGGCTCTATGGAACCGCGCTACGGTCATGTCGCTAAGACAGTTAACATGGCCAATGGCCGAAGTCTAAAGGTCCACGAGTCAGGTGTACTGCGCTTTCGATCTAATTGTTTGGAGTTTAGAACGGATTTCTCCAGACGTAAAGTGAGTACACGTTAGAGCACTTTAACATGTCCTCCGCCTAAGGCACACCTTAGGCGAAGAGCACCTTAGGCACACCGAAGGCATGAGCACCGCATATACATGGTCTTTAGTGGTAAGTAATTGAACTCGCAATCTCTCAATCACATATGTACTTTCTTACTCATTGAGCCACCATTATCTGGATATACACACACATATATAGTATATGCATGTACGTACAGTGTGCTTGGTTAAGTCCGTTGACACCTGAATAATTTCTGAACAGCAAGAGCTGTAGTCATGAAAGTGGGATATAGGTATAGTAAAATTTCTATGCGCTACGCGAGAAAAACTGTAACACCGACACCTGGTGGCTACATTTGGAGTTAGCTTTCACATCTCGAAAACGGTACGGCATACGGAAAAAAGTCAATTACAAAATTTCTAAGTATCATCGATTTAGTAAAATATACCTTGCGCATATTGAGCTGCAAATATAATGCCACAAATGGAAGGCATAAAGCGCACATTTTTATGGTCAAGTTTCCCAAAATTGCACTTCGCTTACATAAGGCTCATTTGTCTTCCAATCACAAGTTGTTTTCCATCAGCAAAGTACACATGTGAATTTTGGTCTGCTGGTCCCACGGCACATTGTACAACATCACTTGTGGCAAGCTGGTGCAAGTAATACACTTTTACCCCTTGCATTTTATATTTTGTATTTTCAACAATAATGTTCGCAAGGTAATGTAATAGAAATTTCACTATACATAAATCTCACTTTTATGGCCGCAGTTCTTGTCGTTCAGAAATTATTGGGGTGATACTGGATTTTGGAGGGAGCACTGTATATTCATATGTGTTTTTATAAGGACACATTTTTTTATGCATGCTTTTATTCACTGTCCAAAAGCGTGTTTCAATGTTTAGGTAACAATGAGATTTATGAATTTAGGAAATGGATGATTTTTAGATTGAAGGTTTAAGTTGTCTGATTTGCACTTACTAAACTGCTTAAGTGCAAACTAATATCAGGCTAAGTAACTGTGGGTTAAAAAATTTTGTTTTTGGTTATTTTAAGAAATATAAAAACAGTGTCATTTCTTTTAATTTCGATTCTTAGCTTTTTTGATAACGAAATACCATAATAATAAAAAGGAACTAGTGAATTCACAATAAATGCTCAGTACGTAAAAAAATCATAATAATGACATAAAATAAAATTTGCGAACCTTCTTTCTAGTGGATTTCTAACATTAATTACTTTAAATAACATGCGAAATAATTAATGTTTCCCTAATATCCGTCAATTTGTAAAATATACGAAAATGTGACCCTAGTTAGAAACATAGAGGAAGCGAAAAATTGTGTTCATAATGCATACTTTATTAACTTTTTATTATTTATTCGCAAAGATATCAGAATACTGACAAAATAAATACTAACAATTGTTTTTTTAAGCTTTCGCATCATAATGCAGGCACAATATATGAATATTCTCTTGTTAAAACCGTCAGTAATCAAAACTGAAATGGTATTTAGTCTGGCTTGTATAATATGATAGTGTCATTGTGCAACTCATTAATCACAGCCGCGGTTAAGATAAATAGATAACAAACTCCCCATGCTAATGATGCATTATCATTTGAAAGTTTACTTTTAACGATAGAGGCATCTGGACAAAATGGTCTTTTGCAAATCATATCTCATTTGAGATGACAATGAGTCATTTTCAACTGATTCCCAGAAACATTCATTTTAGATCTCTAGCAAAATGAATGATAGCAGATGAATACTTTTAATTGTAAAGTGTTCAATTGTTTGTTCTGTTTTCTATTGTAGGGTACTAAAATAATTGTTTTTCCTTGTAATAGATCATCTTTAAAAAACGCTGTTTACATGATTGGACACGATAGATGAAAATTGAAGAATAACTGCTTACAGAAATTGTACCACTACTTGCTGAACATATAAATTAAATTGTACAACAATAATTCGTAAGGTTCAAATAGTGTCTTTATTTTACGAAATATTTGTCAAATAATAAATTAACTCTAAGCTTTGACAAAACTGTCAGTTTTAGCCATAAAATATTCCTTAAACTTTCAGACAACTTCCAAAAATCATGCAGCAGTAAATAGAGAAGCATTATTTTCCCGTCTAATTCCTAGTTAAGTAATATAGGTAGGCGGCTGGGAACCGGTGACCTTTAAGAAGAATTTAGAATGGAAGAAATAATTTAAATTTTTAGTTTTAATGCGAAATAATTTATTTAAAAAGGTACTCTGATCTCATCATTATCTGTCCACGTATTCTATAAAAAGGTGTATTCACTCTAAATGATCAAATTCTTAAACGGTACAACACTTAAGTTCAAAAATAAAGGCATTATTCTTATACGTTCGTTTATTTGTACGTTTGTTCTCACTGCTTTTTCTGGTATTACAAAAATCTAAGCTTACAATTCGGACCTGAGCTAAGGAAATGTAAATATCTTAAAATTATTAATCTACCTTTAGAGTATGTGAAACATCATACCCCATTTATAACAGACGAAGTTTGTGAACTTAAGCATTTCTATCAGGTTTGTATCAATTAATTTGCAGAAAAAAAGTTCTATTTCACGTCTAATAAAATAATAGTTTATTCAAATAGGCATTACTAACTTGTGTATTGAATATTTGAAATATTAAGATATATTTTTTGCATAACAAAGCTTTATTAAAGTGTTTGAGAAACAGTTTTTTTTTGAGTTTTCAAACAATCTTAGTATTGCATTAATTATGACCTACGAAAAAATACTATTAGTGCTGTTGTTACCAACAGTTTGACTGCTGAAGGACAAAATATAATTTCGTTTTAAAATATTATTAAAATTCCTTAAGTTGTTTTATCCTTACAGTATTCTAACAAAGAATCAACCTTCCAAATAATTTTCTAACATTCTATGGTGGATTTATATTGTTTTCATATATATAATGCATATTTGCAATGCGGTGATATAAAGTGATACTTCTATATTATGCTCAGAGAGCAATTCAGTTAGCTAAAGGAACTGTAATCTAAAATTTTTACATACAAAAGTAATAAATATTCAAATTGAATATATCCACATTTTTAAGTGTCAAAAAATGCTGCTCGACACCTTATGATGTAGCACAAACGTGTCCAGAACATGTCCACATGGACAACTAAACAAGTTATGGACTACTCAAGTGATCAAATGTTGTCTGTATTTTTCCCATAATAAGTCCATAACTTGTCCCGATGTTACAACGCAGCTTCTATAGTGAAATCTTGCGAATAAATTCTGAACATCCACAGGGAATAGTTCAAGATAGGATGTTCCTTCAAATGTTTCCACCAAAATATAGAAACATTATTAGAGTTTTTAAATGTCCACTTCCAGGGTACGTAGATTTGCTAAAATTCCAAACTTTCGAAATAATTGTCCTAAAGTGGTGTGACATTTTAAAAGTGATCCTGTTTATTTATTTATTTATCTTTATTTTATTTTATAAAATACATTAAGAAGGTCTCACGAGTATCTTAAATTTTTAGGACAATTCTTCAAAAGTCCACAATTTTAGCAAATTAAGAACCCGTACGAAACTTGATTTCATGGCAATTTAGAAATATGTTATGAATTTTGCCATTTATGTTCAAAAAACATATAATGGGGGTGCTTATAATCCGTTTAATGTCATGCTACAGGCATATTATGGATTTTTCCGAAGATATATTTAAAATGACATGAAATGGAAGTAAATCGGACAAAAAGTGCTCTTCGGCACAACGCATCGAGGCTTATTATATAAAATTTGAATACACAAACCATAAATCTGTGACAAAAGCCAACCATGCATGGCTTCCCCTTTGAAGGACTTTTAATTAGTATGTATTCACTGAAATATACACCTTTGTGGTTTTCTTTTAGAGAAAGAAGGTTTTGAGGATCAAAGTTTCAGTAAAAAAGTTTGAATGGCCCTTGGCTTTAGTGCCAAGAGTTAACCATGAGTCTGTGTGTGTTATGAGTCCATTTAGAACACAAAATAATTACTGATGCAATGGTTCACTCTTGGCACCGAACGTATTGGCTTACGGAAAAAAGCAGGTTTTTCTTTAAAAAGATGGGCGATTTCCAGCTCTGGCTCCTCAAAACTATGGGAATGTTTCTTTACAAGTACAAAATAATGCAGGTAAAATAAATTTACATGATGAATAAATCCTGAAATTTTCAAGATAATGAAAAATGCCAACTATCCAAGCCTGCCATACGTTTAAAAAAACTGGCTCTTAAGCTCTGCAAAGTTTTATGTGCAGTGATAACTACTTACTAAAGCACAGCAAGAAATGTTACGTTACTAAGAAATATTAACTGAAAATATGAAACATTTTTCTTCTTCCCTTATGAATTTCAAAATACAGTTGTGGCCACAATGACTCATTTTTACAAACGGGAAAATATGCGCATACAATATATTATCGCTTTAGAAAATGAATTTCTAATCGTAATCATCTATCTATCTGTAAAATTAAATCTAATTTTTAAAAAATTACCTTCAAAAATTACACCCAACTTGTGAGCCCGCACAATACAATACGTTTCACTTAAATTCACAGCATATGAAATCAATCTGACTTTTAAATTTGGCAACACACTACTATTTCCTCTTTCTTTCTCTCTTTGCCATTTTATCCCTTACACATTCAGTCTCTCCTAGTCTTACTTTTTTTAAAAATGGAGGAAAGCGGCTCTTCAAACTCCTGGTCATTAAACTGTCAAAGCTTCAGAAAACATTTAATTGGCAGCAATTAATGTGACAAACTGTCAAAAAACATTTTGCTAAAAGTTTCCTGAACTACGTCGAAGTCTTGTGTAGTATAAATCATGACAGTTTAATATAATGGTATTTAAAGAGCCATAAAGTATATGCTGGTATGCATGCGCAAGGTGAAATTTTCATGCAATTGACAAAATGCTCTTATTTTCCAAAGCAATTTCCAAGTCTGCTCTATGAGCAATAATGAGAAAAGTTATAAAGTGGGTAAATAAATAATTATTTTTGGGATATTAGGCTTATGCAGTAATGGTAGAAAAAGCAAATATAATAATGCGACGTAATCACTCTCTAGTTCGGAGAAAGTGTGAAATAGGTCTAAGTTTTGATTAAACGTCTTTTCTTTATGCAAATGCATTTGTTGCAGAAAAAAAGATAGCTTGGCATTTATTCGGCTAATGTTCATCGTGCAGCAAATTTACGTATAACAGTCAATTACGAATAACGTACACTTTAATTTACGATACATAAAATTTGCGTAAGGTGCCACCTTAGTAATTAAATGCGCTCTAACTTTATTATTGCCAATGGCATTAACTAGATTTCCCTTCATACTTAAAAAATACACTTCATTTCACCTGAAGTAACGTATTGAAAATTGGATACCAATTTTCAATACATTTGAAATAAAAATGAAAAGTTGTGGCTTTCTTACTTTACTTCATATCTCATTGAATATTGATATTAAGAAGTCGATTTTTATTCGAACTATCAGAACGGAACGTCCCAAGTATAATTGATTATCAATATACCTTTTTAATAAAACATTAATATGAATAATGAATTATTATTTTAATATTCGAAAAAAAGGAATTGTAGTAACCTATCCACATTTGGACGCCAATAGATGCAAAAAATAATTCTACACGGCCGTGCGAATTTTTATACGATCATTAGTTGATTTTATATTAATTAAAATGTCCTATTTTGATGAGTTAAGAGCCGTACATCAATTTATAAAGTGGTAATTTTTGGAATATTAACTTTAAAATATATGTATACATATAAGTGATTAAAATTAAACTTCCCCTACAAACAGCAATCTGGAGTTAAGCTGGTGAGCAGATTGCTACCAAATTTGGCATATGGACTGTATTGTACACGACGTGCGCCCAAGGGATATTTTCAGAACGTTTAGTTAAAAAATGTCGATTAGATGGCACTTTGCATGGTATAATCAGCTAAAATATTACCCAAATTAGTGAATAAATGCCCCAAAACTATTGAATAAATTTTAGCATTGTTTGCATATTTCGAATTAGCCATTTCCATCATTAAATTTGCCGTTTTTCATGCAAAACGCCACCTGGTGGGCATGTTTGAACTTTTTTTTTGGGGGGGGGGAAATTCCTTGAGCGCATATCATGTATAGTCAATATACCAATATTGTTACAATCCATTCACCTGTTTTAGCTATAGAGTACTGTTCATAGGGTAATTATAACCACCATGTATATATATATATATATATATACGTAATGCTTATATGTATGGTGTTAGATTACGCACATCTGAGTGAGATTATATACAATGTAAATTAAAGGTTTGTAGCATTTAATTGTGCTTTATTCACCTTAAATATATAACATCTTTTTAGAAAATAACATACAAGGCTCTTTCTTGTATGTTTATTTCATAAATATCTGTACATATTTCCCTATTAATTCTTCATCTTCGGCTAATGTTAAATAACTTTTATGCTCATGTCGGTCAGGTAATCAGAGAACAATCTCTCACTCTTGGCAATTTTCTGGTAACATTTCACTTTTATAAGAAAACCTTAAAAGTACTCAATAACAATTTAAAAATAAAATCGAAAGTGTTCGTATGTATGTGAGAAAGTGTAACAAGAAAAGTAAGCCCATTTAAATAAATGAAGATCAATAATGTCTTAATTAAAGTAAATTATAGTAAAATAAAAAAAAATTCTTAAAATATTCAATGGTTAATTAACAACAATACTTCACTTTGTAATATTATAAAATGGCATGTTAAGATTCTTAAAATTACTTTTGAATTATGTAAAGCAACCAATACTTTTAGATTTCCTTGCGTGCATATTCTGAGACTGAAAAAGATAGAATTCCTAGAAAAATAAAGAAAAATATAATAAAATATGCTTTTAATCATTTTATTAATATATTTGAAATTACAACACTCAATAGCACAAGATCTTCATGATGATAGATATTATATATAGTATCATATTCTTCTCACAGGACTACATTACTTCATTGACAAAATTTTGAAATTTAAATTCATTTTTTCGATGAGTTAAATGGTTACTCTGCACATAATACATCCATAAGATGATCATTAAATACATAATTAACACACACATTTAATTAATTTTTATTTTCCTTTATCATCTAAGTTTATCTATCACCACTCTCCACCAAAACTCTGTCGAATTTTAAATAACAAATCTTGGATTCTGTCCCTTAAATTTCACGTAAACATCCACCAAGCAGTTCTCTTTAGCCTCGCATCCAGCGCATACCTATTATTTATAATAGAATGTAAGCAAAGCTAAACAGCTGCAATGGGAACCCATATTTCGACCTGCCAAATCGCAGAAACTCACTGCGATATTAACATATCTTTTGATCTACACACCTTCTATAAATCAAGCAACATATTATCTCGAGGCACGACAGGAAAATTTCCAAACCAAAATATGCATTTTCCGAGAGCCAAACCTCAAATAGGATTTTGAAGATGGGTAATAACTCCCGAGGAGAGAGCCGATAGCGAAATTAATAAGTCGGTGAGGGAAATGCTTGGAATATTTTTCACTTTAGTACTTTTAGTACTCATTAAAACTAATCCCCAGTTTTATTCTCACTCCCTCTTTTTTTTCCGTCCTATCTTCACAGAGAGCGGCGCTAGATTAAAACCGTATTTTCTTTCGCGAAGGATACATTTTTTCGCTGTTTTTTCCCCCCTATTTTTCTAATGTTGAAATTAAAATTGTATTTTTGGTCAGGTAAAGGGAAATGTTATTCTTTGCAAAGTAATTTTTGATGGACTGTAAAGCACATTTTTGAGCCCTTTAGGGATAGAATAATGGGGAGCGGGAGGTTTGGAGTGGGTGTGCTGGTTTTAAGCTGGTGGTTATTTGGCAGGAGTGTGCAGACCAGAATGAGAAAGTCATTTGGGATGAATTTTTAAACGCATTTTGTGGACTGTATTTAGCTTTATGAACACTGTTTTTAAAATATGTAGTGAAGATCTTTTGAAACGAATATTTAAACATCAATAGACATATGTTTTTAATAAAACACTTTACATTATCTGAACTCGTTATAATCACTACTAAGTCTGTTGATAGATTTACCCTATTTTATATTATTGTAAAAACTGGGTGAAATACAATCAGTATTACCTATACATTTAATTTTCTAATGAAAGCAGGGCAACTCTCACATCGCAGTTAGGAAAACGGTTTTACGGGATACATAAACAATTTCACATCAGAGAATTGTTTTACAAGAAACCGTAGAAACAGGAAATCATCCGATGGGTTGAAAAATAAACAAATAAAATATTGTATGTCCTACAAGACAGTCTGTGAAGTACTGAGCCATAAATTTTTCCCAACATCTCAGAACCTAGAATTGTACAAAACAAAGCAATCAACGAAGACAGAATACAAGTCAATCACATGCAAAACATACCCGCTAATATAGCGAGCCTCTAATCAGAGTATTGTTAATGCATAAAAATCATTGAATGCAACCAGAAAGACTGCATCTATGATCGAAGAAAATTGTTATATTTATTATAGCTGATCGGCCATCAGCATTTCCTTATGTAAATAATATTTATTTTTAAAAAAATAGTCAAACCTTTAAATTGTTACTATTAGAAAGATAAACAGGACTGCACAAAAATGAAAATAACGATGGAAATTTATAAATAATGGATCCTCCATGTGTAAAGCTTTCTGCTAGTGAAAACATTTTTCGAGCTCTGGTGCACACTCTGCTGATATAATTTTGTCAAAAAAAATCTCTCGTAAAATATTTTTGATTATCTAACTTCAACAGATTTTGCAATTAAAATTTACAGTTCAACTATACCAAGACTGCAAGCCCTTGCTAAAGAATGCTTAATTTAAATATTGAAAAAGAAGCAATCACGTGATAATCTGTCTTCATTATGCAAGCAAAATACCACTTTCTCATTCCATTCTATAACTAAAATTAATTAAACAAACTCATTTGCATAAGAATGCAGTATTTTTTAATTAACTGCGACAGAGCAATACTTTTCGTAGCTGTATTAAAAAAAAAGCTATAAGCCACTTCATAATAACTCTAGAATTAACCTTTCTTCGTAGAAGATTATCTGACAAAAGAAACTCAATAGCTTATTTCAAAAGCATTCACATTGCAACTTTATTCCATTGTTGCTTTTCAACGCAAAACGAATTTCATAAAATATTCAGAAAACTTTGTTTCCTTATCTACCTCTCCAGTCCAGAATTTATACAAAGCTTTCTTTTCAGTATCGGCGATTGAATTGAGAACTCCTGGATACACCATTGTTTAGTGATCTGAACAAAGCCGTCTATAATATACAAGAAAACGGTTGTTTTACTTTGAAAATCTGCTTGGGAAATCTGAAATCAGGTCATAATGAAGCAAGAAAAGCGGAACAAACTTTAATTGTCTTCATAAAACTTCCAGGCTCCTTCATTGGCAGATATAAAAGAGGTACTTTGTTGAAAACAACGCACGGTCTGGTTTCGCGTTATCGCAAGATATTCAGAAGTTTACACAGCATAGAGTTCGATAGAGATTATGTTAATTTAACCAATAGCATCATTTAAAGGGATTTAATTAATTTTGGCTGCAGGCAATTTCTGCATTATGCGAGAAGAAGGCTTTTTCCAGAAGTTATATGAACGGATGCATTTTTTTGTAGCTATGTTTATGAAGAGCTAATTAAAAGTATTTTCTTCAAGGTGATTATCGAAATTGAAATGCGTAGCAGGCAATTAATAAAACAAATAAGCACAATCGTAACGTACGTGTTACAAATCTATAGAAATATATTTTTTATTTTTGTTCTTTACCCACAATGAACTTTAGAAACAGAATGCATATGGTCAAATTATTCCTGGTAAAATATCGTGCATTATCGAAATGCCTATCCGAGTATAAACCGGGGTGTATTTTTTCTTCAACAATATACTTCAAATTTACAAAATTCATGTATAAATTAAAACATGATCATTAGTGTATGGAGACAAAGCTAAGAATCACAATATTAAATCCACGCTTAAGCGTCATAAACGAACTTTTTGTAAAGCATTTCATTGAAAAAAATACGGTTGCGACCATCAACAGATTCCAATTGAAAATTGTGATTTTAATAAACTGAGTTTCTTTAGGAAACCTTCCGCTTTGATTTTGTAGTGTCATCGAAAATACAGTCGGGCCGGTCTAACTACACCAAAACATTTGTAATTTTCCGTACATTTCAAGTTTTGCATCCACGCGAATCAATTCGTTCTGCTGGATAGCTCGCCCATGCACTTGGCAACTCTCTTTACCACCATTTTGGCGACTAAGTGCGCTACATACGAGTGAACCATGAGGCCAAATGGCTTAGCGTAGATCGAAAACTCGCTGTGCGCGAATAATTACTAATGAATTGGTGTGATTCGGGGACTCAAAATGACTTTCGGCAAATCTCAGTATCTTTGAGGACAGTTTACTTATAAGAGTTGTAGTTATTGGTAGATGGAAAACCATCTCGCCAAACCAGTCTAAATCGTCCTTGCCGTGTGTGCACAATCCCCAATTCAAACCTATCATAACTGCATAAGATTTTGAAGGGTCAAAATCTTCGTGAGATGTTTTTTGACGGGCTGATAAAACACATAAGGGTAGGATGTTATTTAGCTGTAAGCCATTTCCACCATTTTACTTTTGTTGTTTGTAAGTGGAAGTTACTATTCCAGCTAAAGTAATGAGTCTACAGCTGTAGCGTTTTCGAAAATGCGCAATTTTGAAGACCACTGCAAACTGACCTGGCACCTCATTGGGGTAGCTTGGTTCTCAAAACACATCTACTTTTGCCTGAGACTCCTGCTGAAAGGTCACGGTCCAAATGAATAGCTCCGTCAATTAGATTTTTAGAAGAAGAAAACTAATCGCAACTTGAGAGCTCCAACAGTCTTTATATAAAGTTTTATACACAAAGTCACTGCAAAAGGTCAGTACAATAACGTTTCAATCAGCGAAGGCCGTACGTACCTCACAAAGCATTAATTTTTTGTGTCTCAAAGAAATGAGAAAATCTGAATTGAATTATTATTTATTTCCACTTGTATAAAAATTACCTATAATCTGAAGAAACTTTTAATTTTCTCTGAAAGTTCTAGTGAGGCAAGTATGTTACAAACACATCCCAGTCCTTTCACAAGCTTGCATCTAAATATAATTATTTTTACGGCAAGCAACATACATTTTCTTTCCTCTTGCACCAAAAATGAATCTCCTGTCAACTTAAATTTATGATATCTTTCGAGACATTAATCCATTTCAATATATGCCAGTTATTTTTGAAAGACAAACGTATTTTAAAATGTGACTTTTTGTTTGTATAAAAAGGAAAATTGATGGTAAGATCCAGAGTCTGGGATTTATTTGGAGAATAAAATATAAAAGCTTTTCTTTTAAAGTTGCTAACCAATTTAATGGTGAAGTAAGTTAATGCAAAATTCTATTTATTGTGGTGCATTAACATGTACAAAAAATTTCAGACATCTTTCGGCTGTTGTGTTATATAACGAAAGCATATTACATATCTTAACGTATCAGTTCTCACTATCACAGAGCACGTTTATCAAGTTTGGATATTGGATATTTTAATGAAAGTACGGAAATATATTCATTACACAGGATTCCTTTCAAACTGCTGAAAAAAAATGACAGCAAACAAAAATCTCTTCTTTCTTAGTAGCCTCCTATACAAAGCGGAAAGGCTTGAGTTGTTTGATTTTTTTCTAGTCAAAATATTCAAATAAGTATTATATGACCCAAATATTGCTAAATATTGAATTTTAAAATATAGGGAGCTTGTGCATGTAAAATCTCTTCGTGGCTCTAATGTCCTGTGTAGGTGTGAACTGGAGGTACCAATTTCAGGTACTAATTTTCTCATCTGCTATTGGTTCAAAGTCAGGAGACTTAGAGCTAAGTCGGTCTCCCTACCACTTTTGCTCATTAAAATGGAAGCCGGTCCCTTTCGTCCATTGCTGTCCTATATGTATTATCTGACGCAGCTCTGCTGTTGCGAAATGACATTAGAAACAACAATAGCATTTCAAAGTAAAAGTTCATAGTGTCGAGTCACGTTGAAAGTGAACATATTCTATCTAATACAGTAATATTAAATAGTTTTATGAGCTCTTATTATATACAAAAATGCATGTAACTAATTCATTATAAAATTATATCTCTAAAAAATCAAAAAGAAACCCTTTAAGATTGACTATGCCTTGAAGTAAGACATGATTTGACACTACTGGAAAGGCTATATGTATTCTTACTTGTATTTGAATATTTTATAATTAATTTTGAAATTTTTTAATGCACACACGTACACTTCCGGGACTAGTAAATATATAGTCTAACTTTTATTCCAGATCGCATTAATGAAATTGTACTATACATTTTAGAAGGAAGAACTTGAAACAAGCGAAAACTATCTTTTAAGTAAATAAAACCAATTCAATGTTTTAATTTTCTTTTTTTTTAAATCTGAGTTATCCAATTTAATTATTTTACTTCATTGATACTTCATAAGAGTGTGACCACGCGTAAATATCACTCTTCCATACTTTGCATAAAGCTCTTAAATACATGAGAATTAACATGTAATCTCCTTTCACAGCAGAAGATTTCAAAGTCAAAGATAAAAACTACAAGTCGTAACTACTCTCTTTAGACTACTCTAAAGTGATTTATGACGCAAGGAGATTGAACGTGATTGTTTGAAGAAAAATTGAATTAACTACAAGCTCTCGTATCCCATAATGCCCTGGTTTCTTTTATGTCTCCGCTATGCGCATTTTCTTACATAGCTGAACCCCTTGCCTACTTCCATTCTTCCTAATTACGGTAATTAGCCGTTAAGAGTATTCTGCCGGGTAACATGTATTCTCCATTATCTAGTTTAGTTAAAGTTCTACGGAACGTATATGGAAGGGCAGATCATCCGAAAATGTTACAGGGGGAATGTGAGAAAGCTGTGGAAATCTTATCAAATATATTTGAAATAGATTTATGTAAGGCTTTGCTCAAAGAACCAGAAACTAGAAATTAGGGTATATCTTTAGTTTTTTTCTAAATTTGTCAGCAGTGCTGAATTCTAGGTAATCCATTTGAAACTTTTCTTCTGAATTTTAGTTATTCAAGATTTTAAGAAACATTATATTAATATGTACGTTTATTTTTTACTTAGCATTTACTTGTACAGATTCTTTTAAAAATGACATTGCAGTATCTGTGATGTAGATCATATATTTAATATTAATTGTCATTTGTTTCATTTTTCTGAAATTTAATCTCTTCAAAATCAAGCATATTTCTGTTCTCATTTTCCCCTCCCTTTGGCTTTTAAAGTTCATTTCGCTTTTCACCGCATGCAATAGCCTTTTAATTGTTTATTTGTCTCGTCAGACTGGAGCCATCTGGGCTAAATAATATACTATTACATCACATTTGCAATCGCCGCATGTTTTTCCTTCCCCTTCTCTTGACGCTTTTTTGCCATTTTTTTTATGCCATGCGCCAACTTTCAAAAGATATTCGTGCGTGGTCTGATTACTTTAATTTTATTGGTTTAAATTTTATGGCACCGCTGTAATTGACGTTGTTTATCTGGGCCAAATTTTTGTTCTCGCCTATCTGATGTTTGCTGTTGGGATAATTTTTAAGTAATTCTACATTAATTCTGCTGTTCTAGTAACAAGCATTGTTTATCTGAGCACAAAAAGAATGGATGACCACAACTAGTATTACTTTTAATATGTTTATTCTTCAATAGTTCTTTTAAATTAGCGGTTATTTAAGCATTCTAAAGTATTCATATTTAATTCCAACAGAAGTGTTTAAGTTAAAAGAACGTATGTGTTTATTAATTTACAACGTCTTCTAATCTGAAATTTAAGACTTCAAGTAAAATTTCTCGATTACAGTATCTCTTATTACATTATAGAATATTTTTAATATCTATTTCCCAATGAGTGGTTGATTTCAAACTTAAAACAAAGCACCCGATATAAATTTCAACTATGAATCGATTAGACTGACCGTGCACATTATTCGACATCGATGCGAATAAAAATATTCGTATTAATATATAAAAGTAACTAAATCTGGCTATTAAATGACTCTTTGCAATTTTGCAACTAGCAAAGAGCTGATGTTTAAAGAATACATGTATTTCTTGAATATGAAGGCTATGCTCTGATTTTTTTTTTTAATGCGAAAAATTGGAAGAAAATCAAGGAAAGATAAAAGTAAGACTCCTTAGAAACGTATTATATCGTGCCTTCTAAAATCTGGTGATGGTTTGTCTGGTGTATTTAAGTTATGTAAATAAATAAATATGAAATTATAGTTTTTACATAAAATACTTAAAAGTAAATTTTCAAATTACTGAAATATATTACTATAGGGAATCGTTGTAAATCCTGTGAGGCTTGTCAAAAAAATTGTTTATCAAAAAAGCTTCACAGTTGCACAATTTTAATTAGTGTTTAGTATCATACAGTAGGAAAATATAATGTAAAGCTTAAATACTGCAATTCTTTAGTTTAAGAAGCTTGAAGATGAAACCGTCGAAGTTCCTTAATGCACTAACTATCGCTGAATTTAGAAAAATCTGATGAATAACCACTGCTTAAATCTTCTTCTACATCAAACATCGCACCTTTAGAGCAAATTCTGAGCATACGAACCGCGTCTGAATGCGGAATCGATCACAGCCCTAATAAATTCTCGCCTTCTGAAGTTGAATCAGAATTTTATCAGTTGGGGAAATATCGCTTACGGGTGTGAATAGCAACTGATAAAACTCGATCCTCAAATATTTGTACGAGACAACTCTCTTCCCCATTTATCTAACTGGGGATCGTTTTTAAAACACAAATATTTGAGCAGAGCGGGTTTCCGAAATGAAAAACCAATTCCCTGTCTGACTATTCACCAGTTCTTTAGAAAAGAAGGAAATGGAATTACAACTCCTATGTGTGTGTGTGACTGCTGTGGTTTGATCTCATTGGATATTTACCAGACGTTAGTGCGGAGTGAGATCCTGTTTGTTTAAGAGGTAATGAATGGTATATTTTCGTTGGTGGAAAAGGAAGGAGGATTCTGCGGACTTTTATGTTATTTTATTTTATTTTTTCTAAAATGGAAATTTCGCGATAGGTAGAATTTGAAATGGACGGTAATGTTTCTGAAAGATGAATTACTTTCCCATAGTGACGTTGCATGGAAAGAAAAGCTGTCTATTTTTTAAACCGTAGACCAGATTTGGCGTGGAATCTAAACACTTTTAAAGAAAAAGACAATACAAAAACGTGTACATCCGAAGTAACAAAAATTTGATAACTGTGATACGAATACAGTGCAGGTGTCTCAGTGAGCAATTGAAGTAACAAGAATTCGACTGCAATGTAATAAAAATACCACTGGTGATCTCAAATCAATAGAAATGACAAAATTAGCAGAAACTTAAAATTTCATTTAAAAAAATTCAATTAAACATCTCTTGTGTCTTTACTGGTAAGGCTATAACTCGTAAAATACTTAGTAGAAGATGGGAGTGTATTATGGGATTATGGAAAAGTATGTTGGGAAGTATGGAATACTGAGTTTTAGGCTCTGTTAGATGCTACTACCAAGTGGGAATATCATGCACTAAAAAAAAAAAAAAAAAAAAAAAAAAAACTCTCATGTTGCAATGCAATGCGACCGCTTATTGCTGTCGTACCACTCGCAACAGAACAAAGTGTATTTTGTGATTTTCAAGAGTTTTTCCCCTTAATTTTTTAAATATTTTAACCTGCTAGTATACACCTGTACATTGATATTACGCATAATGTACACTAAAATAACTGTAGTTTGCTGTACTGTTATTGTAGTTTAGCATGCAGTGTTTTGTTTATCAGTTTAAGGGTTCATTTTCCTAGATAGCTTGTCGGATATTATGGAATACTAAGTAATATTATAAAGAATTTCATACCATGAAATAAAGAACCGGAAAGCAAACACGCTGAATGTATCTTCTGTAACGGAAAACGGACTCGGTTTCTCCGAAGATCAACGAAAAAAAAGTTGTATTCAAGGCTTTTTGCTGTTTTCTGTGAGCTCACCTTCACTGTAGAGAAAAAAAAAATATGTCTGTGACTTTTGTAAATAGAGTCAAAGAAGAAATGGCTTGAACATAAGTGATTATGTTCATGTTTTTTTAGCTATAAACGCAGTTTTATAGTTAAAAATAACGATGTTTTATGATGTATAGTTAGTTTTTAAAAACGGTTTAAACCACTTATTCTAAGTTAACCGGCTATTTCTAATTAACCTCGATTTGCAGCATTTTTCTATAACAACAAAATAAATGGTCTTTTTCTTTGCATTTCGATACAATTAGTTATAGTATGCACTATACTTATTTGGGGATTTTATTCAAAAATGATATCCCATAATACCTCCTCTACATATTTTTGGGGAGCGTGATACCATCTATTTGAAACAAGATTGGTCAATAGCTGCGATACGTGCCAAAAGTGGCAAGAGCCATCCTTGGACTTTCAGAACTAATGATTACTGCATGATTGGAATTTGTCACATTAAATTAAAACTAGTTAAAATTACGGAAAATCTTACTTAATCCCACATGATTAATTATCAGGTACTTCTCTGAATAAATTGTTATTTACATTCATAGGGAGATTTACCTTTAACATGATATTTTATTTCACATAAAAAGTATATATATATATATATTCGCTCATTTTCAAAAATTCAGTATTCTCAACTACCTCCATCACTGATTTTAAACGAGTTTAATAAACTTCCGATTATTAAATAATCTACTCGATTATTAAATAATCGAGTAAATTAGTTAAAGAAATCTTTTAATTATTTCCTGAATTCTATATGCTGAAACTAACTTTCGGCACTAGTATTATAATTTTGAAGTTCAACAAAAGAAACTGAGTTGCCTATCCCGTTTCATTAACATGTAAAGTAACATGTTTTCTAACTCTTGACTAGGTAAAGGAAATTTTTTTATGTTTGCTTTTGTATGTGATGGAGAATATTGCGTATTTTTTGCCTAATGTTACTTCCTCATTTTGGTCTTCAAACTTGCCTTTGGATGATTAAATGGCTATTAATTATATATAAACCGTTTGTGTATATATAACTCTAATTCCAGAGCAAAATTTGTCGAATGCAATCTGCATTTTCAACACTTAAATGGCTTTTCCTATATCAAACTATATGTGCACTAACATTGCACGATCATTGGAATTTAGAATGCAGGAATTAAAAGACTGTGTGTTTGTGACTTTTTTTACAACTGTAAACAGTACACATAATTAAAATATAGCCGTAATTGCCCAAATATAACGCCACCCCGAAATGTTTCATCAAGATAATTAGAAAATTCTATATTTAGGTCTTGAATTCAGCGCGAGTCAGGTTTTTAATGGAAAATGATCAGTGATAAAACATCGCGTTATATTCAGACCAATACGGTATCATTTCTAAAATTTTTGTAGATGTTTCATATGCTATGCATGATATTAAATGCAAATTTCTAGAATTGATAATATGTGTTATATAATCAATCATAATTATTCAATTTTAAACAACTCTCCTACTAGAAAATACACTAATTATTTATGCAAGCAAGCTAAAGATATTAAATATAGCAGGAAGAATGTATTAAATAAAGATAAGTAGGATAAAATATCCGCATTATGGGCTCATTAACAATACTCTAAATGAATTAACAATTTCTTACAGTGAATTTTGGAATTTCATTTGGGGACATCACATTAACTGGATCGCATAAAACTTGTAATTGCATCAGAAAAGGCAGATTTTAAGTCGAAATGTCATCAAATAAACTTTCGTAATTAATCTTAATGACTTTATCCCATAAGACTATAAGCTATTAATTACATCATCCGGTACTAAATATCGCAAACATTTAAACGGATAAGTCATAAACTGTTTACAGAGCTAGCTTTGAATCGCTCAGGACTTTGACAGGCTTATTTGTAAAGTGGCTTAATAACATTTACTAAACATGCGTAATTACAATTAGCTGTGTTTATGTTCAAAGATTTTAGAAATAAATACCTAAACTTTCAGTCTATTTGTATTTCTAGCATTAAGCCCTGTTATTAAACACTCGAATACTATCATAAATTAAGTGTGTGAATGACGATTCAGTATGTGTAAAGACAACATGTAAATGAATTCATGAATTAGACAGAAACAAACAGTTTTTTTTCCTAAGTAGCTAAATAAGAGATGTATATATAATAATTATTATTCATATAGTACACCACTTTTGTCGTCGAATGAATCACGTATCATTTATAAACTTCTTTGTTTCTTATGATAAAATGCATACTTTAAACTGTTTACGCAGTATAAAATATAACTTCATCAGAACACACTCATGGAAAAAAGGGTAAAATTTATTGGTTAAGTAATGGTAAAATAATTTAGAGAAATGTACGATTTTCAATAAGAAAAAAAAAAACTTGTGTCAGATCAAATCAGCCGCCAAAACAGTTAAATGTACTCTGTTTATTAATGTACTTTAATGTTAAATAGCGAAAATGGCATTTTAAGCTGCCATCTTGAAAAAAAAATTCAATTTTTTTTTTTTTTTTGAAACAACTAACTGAATGGGTAAATGCATCAGGAGAAAAACAAAAGACAAGCGTACACAAATATGCCACACGAAAAGCATTCGGGAAAACTGCAGTATCAGAATTTCACTATCCCCGACCACTGTTCGGGCAAACACAGTAACAGTGGCTAACACAGTAGACATCTCCCCCTATAGCACGGGCTCATATAAGTCGAATTCGCAGAACACGGTGGAAAAATTATCTTTTTTCTATAACACGGTAAAAAAGACTCGTACAACACCGTGAAAGAATAAGACAGATCTTACTGTATTACCTGTTAACACTGCTGCTTCCGTTCATGCGTTTGTGACTCGTGCAGTACGGATTCATACAACTCGTAATGTATAGACCGTGTTATAGAGGGGTCTGCTGTACACGTGCCCCTGCCTGTAAAAGCTGACAACTTCTCAGTAACGCTAAGATTTACTCCTGAGAAAATTCTGTTTTGTAATAAGTATAAATATCTAACTAATAATAATAAAGTTCGTATGATTCCTGCATTCTAAATTCCAATGATCGTGCAATGTTAGTGCACATATAGTTTGACATAGAAAAAGCCATTTAAGCGTTGAAAATGCAGATTGCATTCGACAAATTTTGCTCTGGAATTAGAGTTATATATACACAAACGGTTTATATATTATGTTATAGTTAGACGCCCTTTGTTACGTCAGTAAAAAACGTGTTGAATTGCAGAAAAAAATATCCTCGGAATTATTGAAAAATATAGGTAGTCAGCATATATCCCTAAAAATTCTTCAATACACTGTTCTCTTCTGGAAAGTAATAGATAGAATGTACCTTCCCCAAAGAACTCTCTTTACATTAGATTCTTTTTCACTGGAAACGCCCTTTCTTACTTTCTCAACGAGAGTGTGATTTGTCGCTTTCTTTTACGAGAATATGATTTGTTACGTTCCTAACAAGAGTTGTGACAACCGGCAGGAAGTATGCAATTTTCTCTCTAAAAGGTGCAGATTTTTCCGACAAAAGAACCCTGTGCAGTGGAAGTGGTCATAAGCATTGAATTGTGAATATTGTCTCTAAAAGTTACGTGAATAAAAGTGTGGAGGAATGCTAGTCGACAGAGGGGAATAAATTTTTAGTCCGTGGTGCGAGAAAATGTTTTTTTTTTCTTTAATGCAAAACAGTAATGTACATCGAATTTCATATCACAAATACATTTTTATTTGATAATAAGAGATTGTTTATGAATGTGTATGTATTTTTTTAAATGTTTTAGATTTAGTATAGTTTATAATTAGCATTTTAGAATGAGTATAGTTTATAATAAGACTCTACATCGATTCTCAAAATGTCCATACTTCAATTTTCGATGTATTTAGATAATACAAATTTGAAGTTGATTTAACGTGCTTTTATAATATCATATACATACATACATACATATATATGTATATGCATATATATATATATATATATATATATATATATATAGATAGATAGATAGATAGATAGATATATGCTTACATATACCTATGTACCGAGAATGTCAAAGGTTCGTACAAACTTTAAGAAGTGATAAAAAAATCTCAAATAATGTGGTTGTTACGACTATAATTAGAGATATCAGATTTATTTTTGAGGCATTTTTTTAATTGTAAACCTCTTTCATATTGTGTATGCCGTTGTCATCTATCGGTAACTTTTTGAACTATATTTTTTATTATAAAAAGAAATTGACTTCCTCTTATCCTATTCAACCAAACTGCAATTTATTGTTATTATTATGATTATTATTTGCTCTTTTTAACGACAGCAAAAATTTTGCTTACCACTTGGACGTACTCCATACGGTGTGGTTTAAAATGTCTCAAGCCACTTCCAACATAAAATTTAAAAATGAATAAAATGATATTTCGTGCTATGTTGCAAAATGTTTTGATTGCATTTAACTGAAAAATTTATATTCAAAAAACTAAAGACACACTCACTAAAATTAATATATAAGTAACTAAAATATTGACATAAAAACTGGTTTAAGCGCTATCAGTATTCCTCACTATAACACAATATAGAAATTTTTAGAACATAAAATTAGCATAAATTAAAATAAATGTGATAGAAAGCTGTACATGCTCATAATAGCAAAATATGCTGTACAGCTCTGAGTTTATAAAACACGTTTTAACCAAATTACTCTTAAAGTCATTAGTTGATAAATACATAGTTATTTACGTTTATCGTTCGGCCATTACGTAAAAGATCATAAATTTCAGAAGGGGCTTCGTTCAAATACCTTATTACACACAGTGAATTATCTGTTGTTTCACATGTGTTCATATACATACGTGCACTACGCCCATCCTGTGTGTACATCACGAAATATATAATCAGACCAGTTAATTCCTACAACCTGGAAGGGCATGGATGCCGAAATTCACGGTATCCTAAAATATTTAAATGAGCATTTATGCTTTCATGAATCCACTGCATGTAATGCGTTTAATTAGTTCATCAGCTGACTGCGAGGGGTCTCCATTCCTTAATCCAAATATTTGCCACTTTCTATCATACATTCAAGCTCATTAGAGAACACAGGGAGAGTGCATCTAGAGGGTGTAACCTTCTAAATGGATAGCTGTAAAATTAACTTGATAACAACTAATGAAATAAGGTGGAAGTGCAAACTTCAGATGCCGTTTATTTGATTTAACAGATAAAAATAGCAAGCACGTTACGTTTGTTTTATGATTTATATAATTAAGTTATGCCTCGAGTAATGTTTCGCAGTTTCTGGTAGCTTTCCTTGTATAAGTTGTTTGATATAATTGTTCAACATGAGTAAATAGATTAACATATATTTGAGTAACCTGTTCTTTCACGAATGAAAACTTAAACTGCTGCGTAAACTGAATGTGTCACAATTTGCATAAAAATAAAATTAATCTTTTAAAAAAAGAGAAAGTGTGGCATCTGCAAATAATAGCGAATATCATTTGTAGAATTAACTGACATTCTAAAAGCAAAATAAATCATTCTATAAATTATTAAATATTAATATTAAAACATTATTCCAAAAATCTGAATGGATAAGAAAAAATTGTATACGCGTAAATAATGAAATTTCGGCAAATGTATCCAGGTTGATGTTGTTGCTGATGGACCTAAAGTGGACTAAAGGCGGAACACAGAGCCCTGGCGTTATCGAGACAATTATCCCCATAACGGTCAGCATGGGGATAGTCGGCTTTTAGTTGCAATTTGACTAGGATGGCAGGACAAGCAAAGATATATTCTGGGTTCATTTCCATGTTAGGACAGGCTTTGCAAGTCTGGTAAGTTTTGGTGCCATAGCTCTGGATTTCCATCCATGGTGTTCCGTTCTGAGTCTGGTCAAAGTATTTCCAATAGTTCTGTTTGCATTTAAACCGCTTATTTTATGTTTAATATTCATGGTTTTTTCAGTTAATTTCTGTTATGCAACTGAGTTTATGTCATAGCGGGTGACTTTAGGATGTAATTCTTTATTAGTGTATGAAAAAATTTTACCCCTTAGATTGTAAAAAGCCAATCTTTTAACGAAGTTATGCTGAAAAGCTTAAATATTCACAGTATCATACTACTATCAAAATTCTCAAATTCTTACTCAATAGGAGAATACATACTTCTTTAGTAGTTGAAGACTATGGAAGTTATTTAACGCTTTGGTTGTGAACATTTAACTACTTTCCTTTTCAAAGTTCTAGTGCGACAATTATATCAAGGCAACAACAGTTAGATCGGCGGAAAGTATTGGCGTGTTAAGTAGAGAAACTGTATTTAAAACTTTATACACAAACGTTTTTTATTTGTTTTAACATCATTTTACGAGTGCTCTTATGAACATGCTCATTATTGATCAAAATATTATACATCAACATTTTAGTGTGGCTATTACATATACAAATGTTATGTAATAATTGTATACTTTATTTATCCATACTTAGTTTTACATAAACATTTTTTTATTTTCTTTTACATCTTTTACATGTGCTCTTATGAACATGCTCATTATTGATCAAGATACTATACACCTGCATTTTAGCACAGTTATTGTATGTATATGGAAAAATTGTATACTTCAGATACAAAATAATCGTATACTTTAAATTTCCGTATTACGAATGAAAAACATGTTATCATAGTCTCCCCAACATAAGATCTTATATAATTTGCAAAAAAAATGCACATGGTTGTGTCAGTGTAATGAGGCTATTTATTATGCAATAAACTTCATCATTAGAGATTGTTTGATAAACTGAACTCTATAATCTTAATATAATTCATGGCAAAAGATTAAATTCAAAAATTCACTGTTTTAGAAATACAAGCCTAATTTCAAAAAGAGCTGGTTAAGTGGAATACTTATATATCAGTCAGTAATGGTTATAATTCCAGTTAAAACTACATGCATCATCCAAACTTCACGTTAATCATAGTTTAAACGATGAAAACGAAATTCTAGAGTAAGGATTTCGAATTGAGTATAGGAATAGGCCAAAATCGATGCATGTAACTCCCCAACATATTCGAACGTGATGATTTCTGGTTTCAGTCCATGTAAAATAATAAATCAATCTGTGCGGTTCAAACAAGGGTATGTGAAAATACCGTAGTTTTTGCTTAAAGTCACGTATTCCAGTATCTAAATATGTTCTGTATTAATACAGTCTGTTTCCTCAATATGGATTTTACGGGTATCTTATAATACACATCACTATTCCTTGATATAGAGCTCTGAAGTACATATTACATGTAAAATGTCACAGAAATGTCCCAATGTGTCAATATTTTCTCTCTCATAATTTTTAAAGATGGACATCGAATCGGTGATATCCTAATGAAGTGAGAATTACGTAAAAATATCTACACTGACCTGATATATTGGATATTGGTATCGGTTTTAAGTATCGGTGCAAATCTATATCTAACTGCTTTTATTAAAGATTAGTTAGTGTCTTTAATTTAAATATATAGATGGCGAGAAATAACTAATAGAAAAATGCTATCAATAAAGCGCTTGTGTAATAAAATTATCTTCAAGTATTTAGTAGAAAAAAAATTCTCTTTCTCTTTTAAGAAGAATAAATAATTTTGTGAATATATGCCACTCAAAAAGTACTCAACTAAATTTATAAATACGTACCCTAAGATCACATGAACTAAGTGCATATTTTCTAAAGGAGGATAAATATTTCCACGCAAAAAAATTATGAATAATTGATTTTTTAATGTGTAAAATGTGGTTATTTTAAAGAGTTGGAAGAATTTGTTAGCATGACAGTACGCATATCTCGGAGATGTCCTGAAATTGCTAAAATTCCGAACTCCAAAATAGAAAGTCGAAAAATAAAATTCGATTCGAAATGAGTAAGAAAATTCATTTTAAAGTTTTAAGAAACGAGCTAAATTCCTGAAACTAAATAACATATTGGAAATCAACATTTCAAAGCTAGGAATTAAGTCCATTTCAGGACAACTTCGAGATCTGCATTACACGAAAAGTTTGGATCTACGTATGAAAATTGTAATGCTAAATAAATGTCCTTGATTTTTTGAGTTGAGTAAAATAAAATAAAGCAAATACAAATACAGATATGTACGTGTAAATAAATCTGTCTCTGTAAGTTTCCGTTTCACAGTACAAACAGATGAATTGGCACAAGTCATGACCAAAAATTTGACAAAATACTTATTAAATTAACTCGGACAGTCAACACAAAGTTTATGTTGATATATAGATCAAACCTTTAACTTATTTGTGTTGATGATTTTTAGAAAATGCCCGAAACTAGATTATTTATAGTATCCTATATTTATAAAAAAAATTATAATAAAACCACAGGGAATGGACTAAATTACGAAATTTGTTAGATGGTTATTATTAAACAAAAAAATAATAATGTATTTTCTTAAGTTTCTTTATAGTTTTATAACAAACTGTAATTTATAGTGTTAAAAAATGTATTAAATTTTCCTGTTGATTTTTTTTTTTTCATTTTGAAATTGTTATTCAACAACCTCTTACAAAACTACTGAAACGAACTATACCGTAAAATAATTTTACAGTTATTAATCTGGAATATTTGTTAATATATTTTGATTTCCAAACATAAGGCGCAATTTTTAATCATGCATATTGGAGCACGGAAAAAGCAGGTTACTTTGTTGCAGTAAAAAAAAAAGTGGTTGTTTCGTAAAAGTCTCAATAAAAACTCAACCCGCCAAACGATATTGAGACGCAAGAAAATTAATTACGAAAAATATGGACAGCTAATAGCGTTGAATTAAAATCTTGCGTGAATTAATTTTTCTTTCTGAAATGAGAGAAAATTGCTTAATAAGCTCTGTGGAGAAAATTACGTCTCAGGAAACGTAATAGAAAGCAAATTAGTTGATGTCGGCAAAGATATGGCAAAATGAAAAACGCTCCAACTTTGACGTGAATTAGTCCATTAAATACCCCGAAAAATTATTAACTCATATTAAAGTATGGCATTAAATGTTTTCTGGCATAAATCGTTACTTGAATATCAATTAGTAAAGTTGTGATTAGTTCAAATTCTGCTATGCGGTTTAGTTTGCGGTAAAGGCCGTTATATTACACCAGTACCCATTAGATCATCAGGATCCACCCGTTAAGTACATATCCATCAAAGATAGTGATGAATGATCTATTAATTATAAAACACTTACTAGTTGAGATAGTTTAAGTGCACATGTTTAGTGTTTTAGCCAGTCTATCTCTCTCGTATAAGTTGCAATTTCAATGTGTATTTAAATTAAATCATAGCAAAACTTTTTGCTTTATTGTAGAATTTTTTTTATAAATCTTGCCATTTATAATATGCCACATTCTTGTGAAAATAGCGACAAATTATTTTTCCTGATTTTCTGCACTTTTAATATACCATATGCAGAATGATCATTAAACTATTTTTTGCAGAAACAATGATTTTAATGTTTATTGTTATACAAGAATGTAAAATGTTCTATGCCTTCAATAGTGTCCAACAACAATTAATTGTTCAAATATTTTCTTGATAGTATTATGAGCGTGGATAAGGTTATTACTCGTAAATTATACTAATAATAAAATGTAATATAATTAATACATACACATTGATCAATAAACGAATGTTTTTTTTGCAGCAACAATTATTTTCGTCTTTATTGTTACCCAAGAATATAAAATTTTCTAGGCTTTCAAAAGTGTTTAAGAATGATTAACTGTTCGGATATGTTCTTGATAGCATTATTAGCTTGTATAAAATTTATTACTTGTAATTCATACTCAAAATAACTTAAAATGCAACTGGAAAGTCATTTAATGCTACCCTAGTTAGTAAGCATAGCTTAATCGATAAATTCACTTCAAAACGTTAGATGCAGCAAGTGTTCTATATTTACAAATTTATGTGAGAGAATCTGAAAAAGCAAGGTAAATAGATATCTTAGTAATACAGGTGATATGTTATTATGTATGCAGTTACAGCATTAAAAATTGCTTGTAATTATAAAACTAAACAGACACGAACTGCAAATAACTTACTGAGATAAGTCACTGTCATTTTTGCGATAAAACATCTCTAATTACTTTAAAACTTCACTTTTAATGAACATTATCTTGATTGTTTCTTCTCTTATATACATATTGGAATGAAAATAGCTGCGTGAGCATAAGACATTTACTAATGTGGGGTAATAAAATACATTGGGTAGCATATGCTTTGGGCGCTTTAATTTGCGGTTCAAAACATTAGTTTAACTGTACAAAATTACACTTTTGCATAAAAACGAAAAAAAAATAAAAATATATGTGGAATTCCAATTAGTAGAAGAACATTAAAAAGTTAAGAATTTCTGGAATAAGCATGCATCAATTCACATGATATTGTCAAGTTCTCTGAAACTCTACATTTTATGCGTGACGTATTCCTAAATGAACAACCGTATTTTACACAGTATTAATAAAAAAATGCGTATGTACGTTAAAAGAACAGTAGCCCGCTAATGCAATGTACGAGGGGAAAAAATAATTCAGCCACTAAGCACGAAATAAAACAAGCCCGGCAACGTATTACCCCCACATTCCGAGAGAACCAAAATGGAACAATTTCAAGAGCGGTGGTGACATGTCTAAGCTAGACGCATTAGTCACCTCGTTGGAAACAAAACAGGAAAAGAATGGCCTGCAATCGGGAGCCTTCTGAAGGCGCTTGCCGTTGTTAAAGGGCTTACGTTAATACGGGACTCATCATTTAAATAAATGGCTACAGCCTTGGTTAGAAAAAAAAAGAAAAACAGGAGTATCAGCGAAAAACTGGTTCTAAGTATAAAACAAATAATCTCCGAGCTGTCCTTCCTTCACAGAGTTATGGAGAAATGTTGTTGGTTACATATCAATAATTGTTTTAGTGCGCCAGTGAATTTGCGAACGGAAGGACATAATGCATTAGCGCATTTTTGGGGGAATGTTCCGAATATTTTTCAAAAAAGGAACTTTTGAAAGCTATTAAATATAAAATCTATCTTGTCTGCGACGTAAAATATAGATTTTTTTTTCTTCTTGCAGGCTGAAAGCACTTTGTTTTGCACACGGCTCAATATTTAATGTGTGCTTTCGTAAAGCATACCAAATGTTCACATTTTTTTTAGATTCTCTATTTTTGCAGAATTCAAATAGACTATATATCTACAGGTGAGTTTACATAGTCTATAAATTCGTAATTAAAAACATTATATATAAGTTAATTAGAAGAAAGTTGTTTCAATGAAGATGTTTCGTTTAGTAAAACCACAATTTAGAATGAAAAAATTTAAAAAAGGCATCATACTCTTCAACTTCTAATTGGTTAAATATACTTATTAATTTCTTTGTAATTACATACACGATAGAGAAATTTAACGTTAAATAAACTCAAGCAAGATTCTCCATATTTACTGGTAAGATGCAACACTGCAGTAAATAAGAAGAATAAGACAAACATTAGAACATTACCTGTGAAGTAACAATTATTATGTAAAAACAAACAAAACTGTGAGGTGAAATATTTTTTATCTAAAATTACTCAGCTAAAAATAATATATGTGCAGCTTTGAATACTATCCTTTACTATAAATGATCGCCACTGCAATATTCGCTCTACCGTTTCTTGCACGTGATTCGCTGACTTCTATCACACTTTAGACCTTTTTTTAGCGTAAAATTATCCGTCACATACATTAAAATTTAATTCTTAACAATAATTTAATACATTAAATTACATTACATTCTTTGGAAGAATTTAGATACGTTTCCATTTTGTAGTTTAACGTAGTAGTTTTGCAATATGGAATATTGTCTGTATGATAATAAAATGTGAATTATGTTTGCATAAAATTAAAATTATCAAAGCATGAGATTAAGTAAAACTGTAATACCTATATATTGTAGACTATGTAAAATAATATATAAAATATTAAATTGTAATTTCTAACTAAACATTGTTTTAATCGATGTCGTATAAAATGATAATTATTATAATATTATAGTTACACTATAATAAATAATATAGAAAATGAAAACTAAAATTTATCGTTAATTTAATTTATTTCTGAGCAATGTAGCGTCTTTCTTCAGCACACACGATTATTTCCGTATTGCTTCATCGTTATGTCCCCTTCTTCTTGCTTTCTATGTGTAACACAGTGCAGATTTAATTTAAATTGCTAATATCTTATTTATGTGTCCTAAAGTTCATCATCATCAATGTAGATGCTTAATAAGTTGCAATAATTTTACGCCTCTTTATTTCTTAAATAAATAACTCAATTCATTTTAAAATTTAACCTGCTGATATACCTAATTTCCTCCTTGAATAAAACTGTATAAACATAGCAAGTAAAATTTAATATTGCTAATTAATTAACGCGTTTTGAAAATGAAATATTAAAATAATGCTTACTGAGCAGAAAAAACCAGGTTAACTTATAAGCTTATTTTTAAATTAAACTTATGTCTCGCGATAGTGTACAGTAAAGTCATGCGAGGGAGGTGTTCAAAATTTCGGGTTGTGAAATAGGGTATATATACCCCTACTAGGAATTTTGCTTGGGCCAGCATCGGCCGGCTACGTGGCCGGTGGTAGCCCGAGCAAAATTGCTAGTAGGGACGGCATTTTGAAGCATATACAGGGTTATTTTAGACAGTGTAAACAACCCTTACATTCTTTTAAGCCGTTGCCTAAATATTTTATTACCATTTTCCACATAAAGTAATGAATAAACAATGTATTAAAAAAAAGGCAGATTCATTCAACATAATAATGTACAGTACAGAGCAGTGTATTGTAAAGGCACAAAATTTATTATCAGTAAGAGAAAGAGACATAAAGCACAGTACTGTACATACAATATGCAGTAACAATAATAAAGTGCAGTACTTTAATAATAATCATTTATTATACAGTAATAATTTTGACTGTACTGTACTGTGATAATAATTACCATAAAATATGATACAGTACAGTTATAATTATAATTGTACTGTACAGTACAGAATAATAATGTAACCGGCGTTTACATTGACGCTTCATACAATTAGCAAGAAGTCTTGTATCACGAGTGAGGAATTCACATTAATTCTCTCTAGCTGCACAACTGCTTCAAAAAACGTTCAAAGCACGTACAAAATATGTTTCTTGATGTTCAAAAAAGTGTTTTGAACTATTGCTACTAGGGCGTTACTTGTGAAACACTCGCGTAATATCCGATTCGTTGATGAAAAAAGCATGTTTAAATCCTAGATGATCAATAACAATCTAGTATACTTGGTAAATATGAACGTTAAATCTACGGAACCTTTCCTTTCTTTAATGGAAATTCTATCCCGTATCTACCATGCAGAGAACTTCTATGCATTAGTGGATACCCGAAAGTATGTTAATAGCTTAAAAACAATCCAGTTCGGTTAAGCTTCAAGTATTCTCATCGACAAAGAAAAAAATATGTTCATTAGGTTTGACATATTAAACAGCTGGAATTTGAGCACAATGATGGATTCTGTGTGCATAACCATATTCAAGTCATTTAAATACGAATTCCTCGGTTAAAATTATAAATAATTATAGGTAATGCATACAGATGATGTGTTTAAACTTTACGATATCACTTATAATAGATACTTAGAACTAACTCCTCTAGTTCTTTTATTGCAGCCATATAGTTCGTAGAAGAATAAGTTGTTTTAAAAGTATCAAATCGTGGTATTTTTGTCCAATTTGAGAACATGAATGTATTAGTATAATTAACAGTAATATGCAATTTTATTCTTTGTATGCCATAACAAACTTACTTTTAAACACATTCTTCATGCAGTTTCAACATTAACAAAAATTAAACAAACAAGTTCTAGATTTAATATACATATATACATATATGTGTGTGTATGTTTATGTTGCCCAAAAAATGAAAAGAAGAATGTAAGTCCAACGGAAGGGCTACAAACGCATTAATTTACATTCCTTTGAAGCTAAAATAAAACTATTTGGTACTGAGTAGTGACAGGTTTCTGCTGCGCATTTCATTTACATTTCTAGGAGGGAATGGTGTAAGTTGCAGTGAGAAACATTTTAACTCAGAGGTTTTTTCCCTGTGCTTGTTAAGAAGCTTACGTTAATACGATAACCGTCATTTAAATAAAATGTAGCTCTGGCATAAAAAAAATGTATTACTTAAAAGAGTTGTTCGCAGTAACTGCTGAATTTTAAATCACGCCATATGTCTGCTACTTTCTGCGTCTCTTTTCTTACTTCTTTTTTAAATGCAATATTTTCATACATGTATTTTGAAAACGTTTTTTAGCTTAATTTGAAGAAATTTATTTCAAACAGCTTAGTTAGATAAACATAAAATATTGTTTAGGTAGGCGAAGCGTTTTGTTAAATTATTCATTTGAAAAGCACTGCTAGTTTGCACATGTACGTTATTTGTTTTGATATTCCATGTTTCTGTAATTTTATACTAACATAGCCAAAATATGAGCAGTCCCCAGGCCTGTAGCTAGGGTTAGTTTAATGAGTGGGCCCGAAAATGCCCAGGGTGGGCACGATTTTTGAATCTGCAAACTAAAACAAAACAAAACTATTTAACGGCTAAAACAATACTCCATTGCCAAAAATCTTTTTATTTAATTATCTGGGCAGCCCAAGGAAAGTAAACAGCAAATATTAAAAAGAAAAAAAAAACACAGAACAGAATAAATGGGTAAATAATAGTGCCTTGAAAAAAAAAATAAACTTTGTAATTACTCACAGGACCTTTTGAAAACGTATAAGCATTTCGGAAGCAACAAAAGGGGACTTTCTTCATCAGTACCTAACACGCACTATCTAGCAAACAACAAAGCACAAATACACAAAATAATTTCTATTTTTAATTTGATTTAATTTAATTTATTTATTTGCATTTTCATGCTTTGCTGTCCGTTGGATGGTACACATTTAGGTACTAATGAAGAAAGCACTCTTTTGCTGCTTTCGAAACGCGTACATACCGTTTTTAAAGGTCCTGCGAGTAATAACAAACTAAAAATCAATAAATAAACTTGTATGGTAAGTTTATTTATTGATTTTATCGTAGTATTTTCATTATTTTTTCTTCAATACACTCAATCGACATCTCAATAAAGCTGTAGACGTTGATCATTTGCACCGTGGAACCGATTTAAAACAAGCTCCAATGGAATGCTGTTCATGAGTTTATGTTCAAATGCAAGTAGGATTATGTTAGCTTTCCTATCGTGCAGCATGAATGAACCAAATGGAGTTACGATTCTTGAAAGAGTGCTAAATGACGCCTCGCAGGTTGCTGTAGATGCTCCTACTACTGACAAGGCAGAAGCAAGAAAGCAATAAATAGAAGGAAATGCATCTCTGAAATTGAACATAAATGCTGTCATTTCATGCAATGTGCCTGCGAGTTTCGACTCTGATATTTTCTTTTGGAAGAAAGTTCGTGCCGTTGCTATTTCAGCAGTTGTGCCATTCAAATCGATATAGCATAAATTTTCCAGACACCTGGGGTGCTGCATGTGGAACGAATTGCTGGTCATGAGCGTGAGAGCTGTCATACTCTGTAACAATTGTGTCTTCTCTGGGCTGAAGCGTAAATTCAGTTCTGCTATTGTTCGGTCAAAGGCATCATGGTGCATTCTTAGTAGTTCTTGTAGCAACATTTCCTTGGATTCCTAGGAACACGGTCGTCCTCCACAGACTCAGTCATGATGAAATCTGTGAAATGAATCGGGACCATACATCTATGTTTTGGAGCCGGAATCTCTTCAGCGTGCCCAGAAGATAGCATTGTCATAGCCGGTATGTATAATGTGTGAAAATGTTTAACATTATGCTTTTTAATTTCTTCTACGACACTGGCAACAATTTCTCTCGCTTGTAGCAGGACCATAGGTTTAGACTAATGTGCATTAGTGGCTGGATCTAACAGGGATTGAAGGGAATGCCAAAGGTCCTGCGAGTTCCAAAGAGTTCTAAGAAATACAAACCGAGGAGTTTTAATTTGGAAGAGCAACTCAGTTACTTACATTGAAATATCACTAGAGTCAGCACACTTCTGAAGAACCTTGATAAGTCCTGAGTCATTATTTAGAATCGCTACGGTACAGCGATAACGTCCGGACCATCGTTGAGGCAATAGACGATTCCGTGCTTGTCCCTCATACACATTAGCAACGTGATGCTTTCTAGTGAATTTATAGAGTCCATCCCAGATATCGAAGAAAATGCACAAATCTTTCTCCCCAAAAATTGCACTTATAACCACTAAGTGCAATTTATGGTTGAAGCAATGAATGTAAGGAAATTCTTTCTTGAATTGAGCCTTGAGTTTAGCCTGCACGCCACCATAAGCTCTAGCCATGACGGCAGCACTATCGTAACATTGAGAGATGATGTTCTTTGGATCTAGTCCCAGTTTATTAAGCTCACCCAGAATTGTTGTACACACTGCAATCTGCATCCAGATAAACTGTAGTAGCAATGCTAACTAAATATTCAAATGGAATTCCTTCTTTTGCGGCACAGATTACGATAAACACATTTTTATTCCCATTCCTATCTTTTGTTCCACCACTTTGATAATGAAGAATGGAACATCTGCTCCCTGAACTCTTCGTGCAATTTCTTCTTGAACCATTTTCAGCTTATAGAAATAATTTCATTCTGCATTTCCGGAGATTTGTATGTAGTATTCTGGTTATAATATCAGCTGGTTTGTTGTCCTTTATAAATGTATATTCAAAAATCTGCCTAAATAAACCTGAAGAAGAGTCATCAAATTCATCATATGCCTGATCCCCTCGCAGCGACATTCCATCAGTAACAAGCAATTTCACTATGTCCAACAGTGAAGAGATGTAATAACGGTAACCTAGCAACCAGTTAGCAACTAACTTCATCGTGACAATTAACGGTTATCGAAATGTATTTCGAGACAAACCTGATTTCGAACAACCAAAACAGTATTTATTTATGTTCTGATTCAAATAGAGACCATGATACAGCCGCTTGTATAGCCCAGTAGCAGGGTGGGCACGGCCCTCGAAGGACCACCCGTAGTTACGGGCCTGGCAGTCCCCTTTGCAAAAATGTTCTATCCATGCTTAATCTATAAAATACTTTCAAAGGTAATAATGTAGTACTGCATATCTGTTCATCTCTTCTTATCGCACTTACAGTACAATTTGAATTATAGAAATATACTTAAATAATTATTGTAAGTTGTATATTATCCAATATTACGACAGTTGTCACTATCTAAAATATCAATGCAAAAAATGTAAAATTTGTGGAAAAGTTATAAGTTCCCGCTCTGCTGATTCCGGTCCCTGATATCGCAACAAAAAACTGCTCAAAACACCCCAAAAATGTTCTTGGATATTTATCCTGATATCTTTCAAATATGTTCATCAGAGCATCTCAAACCCACGGTTTCGAACACGTACTTGTATTCAGTTGGTCGTAAATAAAATATTGATGTGTTCTATAAAATAGAGTTATTTTATAGGACATGCGTTAGGCGATAAAATATATAAATATGTAAAATACACCAAACTTCGTGGCCTCATATTCTAAAATCTTTGCTGTGAGTGAGATTGACAGGATTATTGCTACATGCTTATGCGCAGTTGATTTTAGTCTAAGAACACAATATAATTTAATTAATGGTATGAAAATGACATTGCATTTAAATCAGTTTAAATTTCTTGAAATAAGAGTTACTGAAGAGATGTTATAAGATTATTCAGGCGTCTATTTCACGAAACGTGTGCACCACTTTTAGAACTTAAAGATATTGTTTGTGATTAACGAATAACAGAGGTAAAAAAGGTAGTTTTTAGAGTTCTTCTTAAATGTCATTTACTCATTAACGCTGTTGGTGCATCTTGAAAACTGAAAATCCATTGCTTAATAATTAAGTATTTTAAAATAAAATGGTTTCAGCAGTTGAACATTTAGAAATGCAAAACATTGTAAAATTCTTAGTTTTGTAATATTTCGAAAACTTCGTCTCTGAATTACATGAAACCAACTGTGCATCACTGACATTACTATTCAGCTACGAAAATCTACACATTTCCCTGTCGAATAAGAGCATCATATCTTTATCCATCATCATCTGATATCATATCTCTAATATTAAAGTATACTCATGTAGCTTTTAAAGCTAAATTATTTATTAAAACTTTGAGTGTATAGTTTTCTTTATTTTTAGCTAACGCTTTTTGAATTCCAGTCAAAATAACATAAATTTAGACATTGATTTTCAAATCGAATTAGCCATGAGCTCAGATAACAACACTTGCATAAATGCTACGTCGCAGTCAAAAGAAAATATCAAACTTTCAAAGCTTTTACATTGCTGTCATCAGTGAAGGTTATTAAAAATATTCAGTTCCTTCATGCAAAGACGTACTCAGCTGGTTGTAAACATTGCAAAGCCTTTAAGTTCATAGATAAACTTAACATGATAAATTTACTGTGAGAATAAGAAAGTTATTCAGAAATTTGAAAGATTACACGATTTTTCTTTCTACGGAGACAAGAACATTTCTCACGATAGTTTTCCCAGAAACTACTGAATTTAAGATGATGAAATCCCAAATGGTAAATGAAACTCACGTACGAACAGCCGCATACATTTCTTTTCCGTTAGACTTCTCGTAAGAGTATTTCGTTCTTCGCTAATTCCATGACTCTTCAAAGCTTATAATCGGATCGTCTAGACGCATGGGAAGATCCGAGTAAATGCAGGTAGAAAGGTCACCCATCGATTGCATTAAATGCGGCGAAAGATGGATTGGAATTGTCTAGAGCACTGAATCGATCAATCGACTGATTCTTCCATTCACATCAACACGCATTAAATTTACATTAGAAGAGCAAATAATTTTCCGCCATTTGAAAAACTTGACTCTCGAAAAAGAACGATTAACATTTCCGGTTGCAGGTACCATGTTTCATTTTGTTTTTCAGAGTCGGCTTGTTATTGATTCTGGATCTCATAACTTTCAAACAGATATGAATTATTTTTAATTGAAAATAGTTTGCTTCCTGATTCATAATTTGCTGGTTGAAGTAGCACATTACTTTCGGGACGTATTGTGATGCGAGTCTTTTTAATCATTACATTTTTACGCAAAAATAATTTGATTGATTCTACTACAATACTTAAACACTGATAAGATTTAAAAGATTGATTTGTAATACCCAAATAAAAGTTCTGCTACCAATTAATTACGGAAACTTCGGACATGTTTTTTTAAATTAATTAATTGCAGTAAAGTTCAGGCTTGTGAAGACCGTCTGTACAAACTTCTAATAATTTTCTTAGTGCAATAATTTAACAGATTTTATTTTGATTTAAAACCTTTTTTTTCGTGCAAAAAATATCACGTTTTCTTAGATTTATTTGTCCTGCTACATTGTCTGGGAAAAGAAGTTATAAGTTTCATGAAAAAATTAAGACTTTCAGACCTTGCGTCCTCAATTGACGACGCAAAGTTACCTATACTATTATAGATATAAGGGAAAACCCACCTTGTTTTCCTAAAAATTTGTTAATAAGGATTTATATTTTATTTTTTCGTTACAAAATTAATCCCAAATGAAAAATCATTTAATTCAACGATATATTATTTTATAAGATTTGAAAAGATTAATTACATTTTTCTAATTAAATTTTTTCTTAAGAAAAAGTTTTTAGTGACGAGATTAAAGAAAAGCATCGCTACAAAAAAAAAAAAAAAAAAAGATTTGCCGATCTTAATGATTGTGTGAACTGTTAATTTAGCCAGTCAGACTTAGCAATCTTACACAAAAATCAACTTGATTCTTAATGTGTGCGCATCCCTGTAGTTAGAATTTAAATAGATCCGTTAATTTGAATTTTATAATTATATGCAATTAAGAAGATTTAAAATCTTTTGCACGTTTTCAAGTAGGGTATTTTAGAATTAAAATTCCTAAGCATGAATGTTTTGAAATATTATTTAATAATATGCAGATTATTTAGCACTAAACTGATTACACACACACTTATGCAGTAAACTGGTGCAATTAATGTGATCTCCAGCAAAGATATACCCAGATAAATATACGCTAAGCATAATCTTATAAGCTTTAGGCTAAGTCACGTGTTTTGAGAAAAGCATGTTTCAGGTTGAAAGTAACTTTTTTTACGCATATTTCGCGTTATTTTAAGTACATTTACTTAACACCATGATTTCCCTTTGAAACGTGAAGGAAATTTTAGTAGTTCAAAATGCAATGTTAGTTTACAGAAATTTAGATCATAGCACGAAGTACGGTTTGCAAGCTGATGATTTCTTTGAAGAAGTTAAGTATAGAACTAGAATCCGGGAAAAAAAACCACGAAATTATTTTTATAATCTGATTTAACATAAAATTATACTTCAGGAAATCTGCATCAAGTGGTAAGGCAATTACTATAATAAAAGCCTTCTTGATTATTGTAGATTGCGTCCCTTTAATGAAAAAATTAAATATATTGATAAGCTTTGATTAATGCTTCATAATTTAGGAGTGATAAATATCATTTTTTATATATTGGAATTATTTACGGGGAGAATCATTGGTCATTTCAGCTTTATTTTGAGAAGACAGGAATATATCTCCTTTTCTTCTGAACAATTTTGTTGCTGCTCGATTCATATTAAAAGAGTCATCATGACAAGCAAATCATGACCAGTAAAATTAATAAGTTAATAGTTCTCAAAGGCGGATCCAGGGGGAGGGCGCAGGGGGCGCGCGCCTCCTGCCAGAAAAGTATATTTACACTAGATAAATGGGGCTTTCACCAATATTGATTGTTCTTTACACTAGATAAATGAGTATTTACGATTTGCGCCCCTTCCGAAAAATAGTTTCTAGGTCCGCCCTTGATAGTTCTTGAGACTGCTTTTGAAATGTTTGTATATTACACTGACAAAACCTCTTCAAAAAAGGAATTTAGTGGTTAAACATTTTCTGTAAAATGGTCCATTACGTGTGTAATAAATCCTCGCTGAATTTCATAGTGTACCGACTGCCTTTAAACGCTGGCGTGAGTCATATAAGAATGATGGTAAACAAGCATTAGTTTTATGTAGAAATATTCATTGCATATGAATGAAGTGCTCCATTTAGAGATCTCAAGTCTGGGGCAATTACATTTGTTTTTGATTTGATAATAAATTCTGAATGCACATTTTGGTGAAGTCAATATTTTCTTTTCAGATAGGTCAAATATTTGTGGATTCAAAAAATATTTTGTTTATGTAGTAAATTTCCTCGGTTAAAATAACGTCATTTAAAAGTAAGCAAATAAGCAAAATTTTTTGTGAATGTCTGAATTAGCTTCTTTATGATTAATTAATAAATTTGTGACTTTCATTTTAGTTTGCTCTCTTCCTTAAAACATCTGCTGATAACCAAGACAAATGAAAATACATTGCAGTAACTTTTAAAAATTTGAAATTTATAAATTAAAAAAAAACTGCACAGATTTTTTTTTTTGGGGGGGGGTAATGGGGGTAATGGACACAGTAATTATTAAGCAGTTATTCATCGACAGCATAATTCAATAATTGATATCACGAAACATCAACTCAAGCATTTCTATAAATAGCATAAATAATGTAAATGCATTGATATCTTATAAATAAAAATGAAATTCTGTTTGTTTGTTTGTTTGTTTGTTTGTTTGTTTGTTTGTGGATTTGATTCGTATACAAATCCACAAAAATGGACCTATCGGCCTGAAATTTAGTACAGATATGTATCATAATATAGAATAACTCATAGTCCACTTTAAAACTTTGAAAGTCCACCCGTTCCCGGAATTTAAGAGATTTTTTATGCTATTCACGCAAAAAGCTTTCCGTAATTGTAACCCCTGTAGTGAAAAAAGTGTGAAATAAGAATCGTGGTTGCCATGTGTGCCGATTTTGCCGAATAAAATGTTTTAAATTCTCAAAGTAAAAATAAAAGAATAATAATATTTTTTTTTTGTTAGTTTATATTCGTAAGGTTATTTTTTTAAAATTATAATATCGTGTGCATGGGAAATCAGAGCAGGAATGTAATGCTTTACACGCAAAACAATAAGAATTGAAGATTTCCGAGGCTAATAGGTAAATTATTTTAGTTTGGCGAAAAAATAAAATGGCTCAAATGCCGATTTTGTGAAAGTGAGTTCTAGCGGTTTGCACAGATTTCGGCTTGGCGCAATTTATTGAGAGCTTAAGGAAATAGATTTTTGAAAACAAGTGCAAAGGTTTTATTAGAATACAGCGTTAAATTTTAATGATCCGTGAAGAAATAATGCAGTTATTAAAGGATTTCAATTGATCTATCTCCAGAATTCTCGCCAAATGAGTACATTGATTTAAGTTGGGGGAATTCCGCCAAATTTCAGAAAATTGAAATCTTCTCATTTAGAACATCGGAGTAATGATGAATAAAACACGTTATAGTTGATAATTTTAAAAAATTTGGCTGTATTAAGGGATTCAACTTTTCAAATAAAGGCTTGCTTTACTTTTTCGCGGTCGAACCATTTCCCATATATTATTGCTGCTAAGTCAATGCTTCGAATGATTTCCTGAAAAAACGCTTGCAAAATGGCGTATGTTGGCACTTTGGCGAGGCTTAGATTTGAAACTGGATTTTATTTGAGACTGGGATATATAATGACACTGGTTATAGATAAAAATGAATGTTGGTATGAGTGTATGAGGTTGAGAAACTCCAGCACCGTTGAGCACCGTTGCACCATGAAATTTGGTTCACCTAAGTCTTTTATCATGGAGAAACTTTTTATGCTATCCGTTTTCCTCTAACTTGCCACCAGGTGGCGCCGCAGAACGTCGAATTCTATTCCGTTTAGCCGTTTGCTATGCGAATATCGTCCAACCGATTTCGATGAAATTTGGTACACGCGAATATTAGAACACGGAGAATATTTTTCACTATCCATTTTGCTGTAACTTGCCGCTAAATGGCGCTGAAAAGCATCAACTTCTATACCGTTCGACAGATCGTCAAAAATTTTTTATACTTACACATTTGAGCACGAAGAATATATTCTAACTGCGTTCCTTTTGATGTTACTCACCACTACATGACACTGCAATGCATTATTATTTTAAGTCGCCACTAGATGACGCTGCAGCAGTCAAATTCTTGACCGTTCAAACGGTCGCTATGAAAATCAGTATACATAGCTATTTGAACAATGAGAATATTTTGGCGTTATCTATTTTGCTATAACTCGCCACTTGACGGCGCTGTTGCAAATCATTACTTTATTGAACCTCTAGATGGCCCTGCTGTGTATCACTTCTTGACTGTGCAAATGATCGTTATGAAAATTGGTATACATGGATAGTTGAACACGGTCGTTATGAAAATCAGTATACATAGCTATTTGAAGAAAGAGAATATTTTGGCGTTATCCATTTTGCTATAACTCGCCACTTGACGGCGCTGTAGCAAATCATTACTTTAATTAACTACTAGATGGCCCTGCTGTGTATCACTTCTTGACTGTGCAAATGATCGTTATGAAAATTGGTATACATAGATAGTTGAACACGGTCGCTATGAAAATCAGTATACATAGCTATTTGAACAATGAGAATATTTTGGCGTTATCTATTTTGCTATAACTCGCCACTTGACGGCGCTGTAGCAAATCATTACTTTATTGAACCACTAGATGGCCCTGCTGTGTATCACTTCTTGACTGTGCAAATGATCGTTATGAAAATTGGTATACATGGATAGTTGAACACGGTCGCTATGAAAATCAGTATACATAGCTATTTGAACAAAGAGAATATTTTGGCGTTATCCATTTTGCTATAACTCGCCACTTGACGGCGCTGTAGCAAATCATTACTTTATTGAACCACTAGTTGGCCCTGCAGTGTATCACTTCTTGACTGTGCAAATAATCGCTATGAAAATAGGTATACATAGATATTTGAACACGGGGAAGAGTTTGGCGCTATCCATTTTCCTATAACTTGCCACTAGATGTCGCGTCAACACATGAACTTCAGGACTGTCCAGCCGATAGTCATGAAAATTCGTATACATCGATATCTGAATGCGAAAAATATTTTCGCCGTATCCGTTTTGCTAAAATTCGCCACTAGATTGCGCTACGCCGCATGACCTTCCGCACCGGACAAACGATTGCCTTGCAATTCGGTATGCATGATTATTGGACACAATATAACGCGATATCCACTTTGCTATATCTGTTTATTACAATGAATAGTAATCACCACAAATCGTAATATCAAAAAGTCCATTCATTCCCGTGCGAAGAACGGGTACTTCAGCTAGTATACTATAAATGTAAGCATTATCCTTGAAATAAAAATAATGTTTTTTTTCTTCTCTTTTTCAGGTATGTATTTGTTTTAAGAGTTTTCCCATACAAAGAAAGGTAACTACGTCAAGAGTGAAATAGAAAGGTACGCTGACACTTTACCATTTATTGTATGAATTATATCTAAAGAAAGCACACTAGTATGAGATATTGAACAAAGAAATCATTAATTTTTTCTCTATACCGACATTGCCCTTTTTTGTTAGGAAAGAATTGATATCGGATATTGAATTTTAGTCTGAACCTCAGTACCAAAATAAGTTCAAAATATGGCTCAGCCATCCTTACGAGAACACAGGCTGAATGCCTTTTGAGTGCATTTTGTGCTTGTTGTGCTAGCGTGGAAATAACTAACATTTCATTAAGTATGATTTTGTAATGTTATACAGAAAGAGAATTTTAAGATAATATTTTAAACTTTGTATACCGAAATAGGAAATAATTTTGTAATTTAAATCCAGATTCTATGAACTAAAATTAAACACATAAATTAATTCATAAACAGTGGAAGAAGACGTTTCATGTGAATTTCGAAGCTAAGATAATTATATAAATTTGGTAATATCAATGATTTTACACAAAAATGTGTTTAACCTTTCTAGCAATTTTTTTTTTGTAAACGAAATGGCAACATTTTTGTGTCCATACATTTACTTCGAATAGTTCAAAATTTGTTTTTCATTTCCTATAAACCAGAGATTGCTCAAAAATCAATTTTTTTTTGCATTAAATAGTAATCACTTAAATGTAAATTATGTTTAATGACCCGTGAGGAAATCAGAAAATTGAATTTGAATAAACTTAAGAATAGAAAGCATTCTATTAAAACACAAAATTAGTTGATAAATAAATTTATCCCTCCAAAATGTACATAACTTGCTCCTTTTATTTTTGCTCATTTTAAGTAGTAATTTTTATGGAAAAATCTAGTAAAAGTTTGAGTTTAAAGGGTTACCCCATTCTTAAAATATTATCAAATAAGATTCACAAGTAGAATATCGTTATTAATTGGCTCAATAGAAATTTTTATTATCAATGAGTTTCCCAAATAGAATACATTAATCTGAGATTTGTAGATAAACTCACAGAAAGAAAAATCTTTTATGATAGCTTTTTTTTTCACTATTCGATCACTACGCTCAAAGAAATATATTTCGCACATCTAGCTTTTTAGATTACTTTTGTACTTAGACATTTAACGTATATATTTTCATTTTTATTGTATTTTAGTAAAAATACTAGTGTAGGGAAAAACATTTAAATAAACTTTTAGAGCGTAAATGCTCATTTTTCAGAAGAAATTGCTAATATGCATCGTTATTCGATAGTAAATTCGTGAAACTGAAAGATAGTATCATTTTACCCTTATTCCCTTTTTATCTAGTTCATTCACAAAGAAAATGTTTCAGTCACGTACTGGGATAAAAGGAAATCTAATTGTGCATTTTGCTTACGTTTTAGAAAAACTTATTTCCTTTTCAGTGTGTGCTTAAAACAGGAATTCTACAATAAAAAGCAAACTTCAAGAGGTTCGCTCAATTCGCATGTTTCTTTGCTATCTATAAATTTGTACAGAAACAGGATGACTATCTATGTTTCATGTGAGACAGTGTAATTATCTTTGCCTAGAGTGGGGGTCGTTAGACGAAAAAAATATCGTACTTTATGGCTTGATGCAGAGTTTGAATTATGCGTTTTGCTTCGCTTAAAGAAATTTTGCAAGCATTGCTGAATGTGTAAAATTTAATAAGATTTTAAAAAATAATGTAAAATTTGACTGCGTAAAATTTAAATTTAAACTTCTCGTGTATTGGACATTGTAAGCAAAGGAAATATTGTTTAGAATTGCTGTAATTGTTGCTAATGTGTGTGTAAATAAAGAATTTTAGTGCCTATTAAAGACATAAGCTATATCGCACCCCTCAATTTCTGCGTTATGTAAAACATGTAATTAAAAAAAAATAACGAAAATATGCTTTATTGAGATAGTTTTATCTCACTTTTGTGTTGTGGTTTTAGTACGGAAATATCTGACTTATTGTACGGCTTCTCATAGATCCTTTCTTACTGCTATGCAAATTGACGAACACCAGTATATGCAAAGCTCAATTAAATCTACGTAATTATTTCATTAAAATTATTATTTGATTAACATTATTTGATTGAATTAAAATAAATCTATCTACGATTATCTTAGATATTCTCAGAAATCTACTCATTTTGTACACTAAACAAGCTGAAACAAAGTGTTCATTTTTTTATTTATTTATTCCATCAGTTCTCTGTTTGTTTACGCATTACGTAAAAATGTTTAAATGCAAGTTTAGTTGAATTACATTACTCTATATGTTTTTGCCCAATTAAAAATGGCACCTGTTGTTTTGAAATTTTAGATTAGGTTTCAGATGGATAACAAATTTTGATAAATATTTGTTTCCAAATTTTAATAAATATTTGTTCTCTCAAAAAAAGGTTGTCTCAATGTATATTTTCCTTTCTGAAAATAGAAAAATCAAGTTTGCTCTTTCAAATTTTAATTAGCTTTTTCATGAAATATTCGTTAAAATATAAAAGTCAATAAATAAAACTCATTTTAAAAGGCATCGCATCTAGAATATCATCACTTTAAGGTTCGTTTTTTTTGTGTGTGTATAATTGCAACTTTTGATTAAACTCAGACTTATTATTGCATTACATTTTTTAATTACATTAATTATAACATTAAAATGCGCATTAAACTGAATACAAACTTCAAGTTTTAAATTTTCTTTCCATTTAAAAATTAAGAATAGCTTTTTTTAATCATTTTAGTTTTTATTTGTAATAAATACTGGCTTCAAATTATTTAAAAGTCTCGGTATTCGTTCATAATAATTTCAATTTACTCGAAAATACGTGTTTTAATTTAATTTATTTATCGTTTTATACTTCTTATTTTCTTACCTTCATAAAGTTTCTTTGTTCCTTTGCAACATATAGCTTTACATTGCAAAACACATTATTTTTTTTTACTTTTTCTATACAAAATTTCACAGGAAAAAGGCTATATTAAATCGTCAACAATTGATAAGCATAATCGCTTACAAAATGTATTTTTAACTGTCAGCATTTTTTTAACAACAGTAAAATCGCATTCTTTAAAACAACAGAATATTAAATAATTAAAACACAGACAACCAAAAACTAAAATGAAAGATTGCATTATTTTTCTTTTTAGTGAATTAAGCTTTTTATCTGAATAAAGGAAGCTGTTGAAAACGCACCAAGAGATAACTAAACCTTATTGCTTCGTTCGCTTTGAGTGCGAGAATTTTGACAGTCTTTTTTCCGGCCTATTTCTAAAAATAGGGTATTTCGGAAGAGGTAATCGCTTCGAAGAACGCCGGATTACTTTCCTTCTCTTCGATATATCAGACTTCGGATATATCAGACTTCATTTTAGAGATAGGCTTAAGGGTATAGAGTTTGAGAATTTCCCTTTCATTGCATGCAGAAGTACGGGTGAAATGCTAAAATTGGAAATAATTTAATTCAGTGTACCTACATTCATGTTAAAGTTCTTTTATAGTAAACATCTGCTTTGCCATCTGTCTGTTTCCTTTAGTACAAAAACAATAAGTATTCCCATCCAGTTATCTAATCTTGAAACCGAAATTAATACTGAAAATGCAAAAAATAAAAATCTTCTGATCTATTTTACATCGAAAAAAATACGTACGTGATTAAAAATATATTCAACTAAAATAGAAGATAACCTCCAGTAATTGCAGTATAAAGAATATACACAAGTTGCGCTGAAATAATCAATTAAATTATTTAAAATATATCACCCTAAGTGGCGTTTCACATGAAAATTTAATTTATCTGAAGAAATCTCACAAACTAGTCAACGGACGATCATAATCGTGTACATAAATATTGACATTACTTCCATCTTTGGATTTGATTGATTTATTTTTTATAATTTGATATTTTCCGGTGTTATTTGCATGCGTTTCCTACCTAGAATTTTGTGAAATACTTTTTTAAATCCTAAAACACAATGTGTGTGTGTAGTCCATATGCCAACATTAATTTCAATTCGTTCGCATATTTCAGCCTAAGAATGCTGGGAAGTTTAAATACTACTGTACATACAGCACAATTCGGTAATTTTACACACTCAAAGATATATATTTTTTAATTTTGTGTCAGAAAAGAGCAATAATATTTATGGAGAATAATCATGAAGGAATTTGTATAGTTAATCTTTTCATAATTTTTAAAAAATGATTATTTTTCAGTGTTTAAAACAATAAAGTGTGTTTAGAACTTAAACTATGTAGTTTGACTACAAAGTTTTCAATGTAGTTTGACTTCCGTTAATGAACTTCATGTAAGTCATATTTATAAATACTAACGTTTATACCTAGTTATGCATTGTTGTAATTATAAAAGTTCACGAAAGAAATATGATTTTTTCGAAAAAGTAAAAAACATATCACACTGAGAAAAAATAGACTTACGTTCTTTTTCGTTACTTTTAAACATTTTTTTAGCATAAAAGAAAAAGCCAAAAATATAGGAAAATGTAAAACTAAATATCATTGTCCTGTCTACTCTGAAGGTATAGGAATGCGAAGAGTTTATGGTATAGAGTTTCTGGTATAATTCTGAAAACTAGGTCATCCCTAAAAGACGTTAGCTCACGAGACTTACAGTTTACATTTTTGGTGTCTTATAATATTTTCTTGTTATTTTATCAACAAGATGTTTGGAAATATATTTTTGGTTTGGCAAATAAACTGTAATTTTTATACGCATTTACAGTAAAAAAAAAGTATTTTGAACGCATAATGCACTAACTTAACAGTTAGTATCCAATATCATGTGCTGTTTCTCCTTATCCGTTATTTTATGTTAAAAATATTCTTTCAATTTATATGCAATAATCAATGTAAAAATAAACTACATCGCTTATTTATACATTAATTATTACACGTATTTTAACCTGTTATATATGTTAACATGTCATAACAAATTGGATGTGCATTGGTTCGTGTGTACTTATGTACATATAGAGGGTGTCCATAATAATTAAACTTTAAATTTGCGAACAGTCTGTAACAAAAACTATGCAGCGGAATAGCATGAAAATGTGGTAATGTCCGAATGAAATAATGGGAGTTTTATTGAGGAAAAAAATGAGTTTAAAAAACCACCCCTAAGTAGAGTATCATAGCTTTATTTAGAACATATAAATAATCTACAAAAGTTTACAAAACATGCTCGAAGTGATGTCCACCATTGTCTGCTACCAGGTGGAAGCGTAAAATTGCATGTTCGACTGTCCCATTCCATATATCGCAAGTGCTCTGCTGCCATTTCGGTAACGACATAATCATCAGCCGGCAGTTTCCTACAACTTGGCCTCCTAGATCCACCGACTTGAATACTTGTGACTTTTGGCTGTGGCGATACCTCAAGGCCTTGGTCTGACGTGATCCCATCACATCTCTCTCCGACCTTAAAGAAAGCACAGAACGCCATGTTCATTACATTTCCCAGTTTATGCTGCTTCCAACAATTGAACATGCGATTTTACGCTTCCAGATGATAGCAGACAATGGTGGACATCATATCGAACATGTTTTGTAAATTTTTGTAGATTATTTATATGTTCTCAATAAAGCTATGATACGCCACCTAGGATTGGTTTTTGAAACTCATTGTTTATCTTTTCTCGATAAAATTTCCATCATTTCAGTATGCCATTACCCCCTTTTCATGCAATGCCGCTGCATAGTTTTTGCTGCAGACTGCTCACACATTTCAAGTTTAACCATGGACACCCTCTACTTGTAGTTTTTATTTTTAGAACCAGCTAATAAATTCTTTTTAAGTGTTCTCCGCAATGTAGATTTTTATCAATTAGGATTGAAATCATAAACATTTGAGATATGAGATACTTTTTGCACTTACGTAGATAGACTTGTAGTTCTTATTTTTAGAACTAGATAATAAACTTCTTTAGCCGCCCAGGTTGTGTAGAGGGTAAAGAACCATTCTATCACGCCTTGGGTCAGTCTTCTAATCTCGCCTTGGGCATAGGTATTAACTTGTCCGTCCCTTCATAGTGGGCAACTCTGGCCGCCCATTGGGTGCTCCCATAATAAAATTCCCAGTGATTCGTGCCTAAGTAGAGACGAATTCTTGATAAGCAAGTGTCCGCCCATTGAAAAATACATTATAAACTCCTTTAAATGTTATCCAAAACGTAGATATTCGTCAAATAGGATTTAAGTCATAAATACTTGAGGTATTTGAAGACTTGCAGGGTGTGTCCTGAAAGTAATGTCAGTGACTTTATTGTGACGCGACTGCACGTCGGAGCGCGATTGGACCGGTTTAAACTGGTAGTGGGTGACGTCAGATAAATAGCGTCCCGCCACCCAGTATGCTCCGAGCATCTGGAGAGTGAGGACGAGCCTATCCGTGACATCGTTTTTTGAACTTGTACAAGTAAAAATGCAGCGCTCGTTAAAACAAAGGGTTGCGATGAAGTTTTGCTGGAAACTTGGATAGACTGCGATAGGGACTGTTTCTATGATCAAGTCAGCTTACAAAGAAGAGGCCCTGTCAGGTCGGCAAGTGTTTCGGTGGCACAAGGCCTTTTTGAAAGGCCGGAAAGAGGTCGACGACGAGGACCACACCGGACGGCCATCCACGACCACTACAGCCGACAATGTGACACACGAGTGAGGAGCTTGTTGAAATCAAACAGACGATTAAGTGTTTCTTTAGTCTGGACAGACATCGCAGACAACTGGAGGTTGCACCACGGCAATGCTCTGGCCCACACCGTCTTTATCGTCTCCGACTATCTGGTTAAAGCAAGGGTGCCAACGATCCCCCCAGTCCCGTACAACCTGGACCTAGCTCCACCCGACTTCTTTTTGTTTCCACACCTCCAAACACCCATGAAAGGTAAACATTTCGGGACAATAGACGGAATCAAAAGAGCTTGTACCGCGGCATTGAAGTGCATTCCAGAGAAGGCCTACCGCAATTTATTCGACAGCTGGAAGACTCGCTGGATCCGATGTATTGACGCAGAAGGAGCCTATTTTGAAGATTTTTAATCATTCTTTTTTCACAGTCTTAACGAACAGTTCAATAAATGATTTTTAGTCGACTTACTGCCATTACTTTCAGGACACACCCTGTATAACAATCATTGAAGAAGACTGAATTTTGCCGCATTAGTTGCAAAAGAAAATGTATAAACACTTTCTATACACATTCATATAAGAATCGAGAAAATCTGTTAAAACACACAAAGATTCATTCATGACAGATCCTCTTTATCTGGCATGTTTTGAAAACAAAAATAAAAACGAAATAATTTCAAGGCGCATGTTTTTAAGGCATACAGTTTTCACAATTTTCGACAGACGCCATGAATTATGACATTCCAATCTCGACATCGCATTTCAAATATGAGTGAATGAAAATGATTCGTGGTATACGCTAATGCACGCACTATTAATGCAAGTGCTGTGCATTAACGTTACGAATATACCGTGCCTGTTCATTTTATAATATGCATATTTGGTATCCCGACGGTCAACAACATTCAATTTAATTGAGCCTGAATACTTAATTGGTGCAATCATCGTCATGCGGTGGCAATAAAGCGTAACATGCAAATGGAATGCGCTGTAGCATTCGTTCTCCATCCACTTGCACATTAATTTAGATCATGTGATATTCAGCCAGATGTGTAATCACAGGGATGTGTCTTTCGTCATGTTTGCGCGTATTTGATGTACTGTAATATCACCTTTACCATAGGGAGATGTGTGTGGATTTTGTAGAAATTGATAAAAATATCATCACATCAGCATACAGAAATTCTGCTCAGTTTCCTGAAGTAATTTATAAAGGCTTTTATTATGGTTTGAAATGAATGTTAAGGATAAATGCATTCCGAAATTATTAATAACATGTGCATTTTGTCGCACTTAACAAAGAAAGGGAATGTAAAAACATGTGCATGATTACATAGTTTACCAAATTTGTGAATTTACTTTTTGTTCCTTTGTTTGAACTTTGAGGTATGTAAAGATATATGTGCATCCAAAAAAAGAGAATAGTTCTGACTTTACAAATGAATACATTGTAAGATATTATCAAACTTTAAATAATATTTTTCATGCAAAACGTATGATACTTCATAAGAGTTATCTATATTTAGTTACGGTTTTATAAAAGTCATGCAATTAACTGTATTGCTGAATTGGTTTGAATTTTAACAGATTTTTCTTATTGAAAATAGTATAACTTAAAAGAGTCTGTTAGAAAACTTAATATTAATATAACTTTACAATACTGATGTAAGTACTGTAAAGAAACGAGTTATTAAAAATAATCTCCATTTTTCATTTTTAATCACCAATATTGTATCCCTGAAACTGAATAATGTTTTTATAATGATGAAAAGATAAGGTGATCAGGCAAGTGCTGCTTAGATTGAAATCGCAGTTAGACTAATGATTGTCCTGAGCAAGATAATGATTATTTGCCGGAGTTGGTATTTCGAAAACTGGTAAAAGTTGGATCATATTTGATAAAAATTTATTGTTTTGCTATAATGCATTATGGAATTTGCTAATATTTTTGACATATTAAAATTGAAATTGAATTGAACACACTACTAATGAATCATTTAATGACTACCATTGAACCGTAGTGATTTTCTAAACAGTGGCTGTGTTATATGTTTTGATGTGTTATAGTTGGCATTATATCTGATGCAAAAGCAGCACATTTCCACGATCCATCACCAACCGTTTGTGTTCGCGTGGCATAAATTGTCAGTCGTTTACTATGATAAATTTCATATTTTGCATTACGCTACGCGCTGGATTAGTGCATGTGAGTATTATTGCAAAGAAATTATTACGAGTGCATTCTTAAATCACACCTGTATAATTCATTTTTTTGTAAATCGTGAGGGTTTTTGGAATGATAATGCGATTTAATAGGTCTGGTGCATAAATAGCATTGATTATTCACGGTATACATCAGCGACGTTTTCCAAGTTATACATATACACTGTAAGAAACTTGGCATGATTTTATTAATAAAAGTTACATTTTGTTGTATAATCAAATGTTCTTATAATAGGGAAAGATGGACAGGTTGCCACCACATTTTTTAGCAATATACGTTGATAAATATTGTTTGAAAAAATATTTCTTCACAACAGTCGAAATCAGTATCAAAAAATCGAATCTGCGATAGCAAAGGTAGGCGATATTTTCAACTGGCATTCATTTACGTAAAAATGCTTATATTTATTTTAAGCATTTTTTGTATACATTTGGTGTTTTTAGAATACTAACGAATACTTTTATGCTGTTTCTAAAATTGATACCTGGCGAATATTACTTTTTTTCATGTAATATATACAGCATACTTTATGTGTGTGTAATAAATAATTTGGAATATTTAGTTCACTAGATGTATTCCTTAAGAATCGGTCATTTCTATGATATCCGACAATTACACCTTTCTTGAAGTCAGACATCTCTGAATTTTGTGGCATCTTGCATGCGACTGATGCCTATTTGTTTACTATAGGGTATTTAAGAACAGAAGGCATGACTATATCCAGAACCACACATATCCTCATCTGCATAGGTGTCAAAATACTTGTTGGCAGATAGTGTATTTCATTAGGTTATACAGGTCTATCTTATAATTGATTTATTGTTGGTGATCAGAAAACTGCCTAGCATCGGTGAGTTTGAGTAGGATGATCAGATCCATGTTACATTTTTAGACAAAAAATCTGCGGTGAAATATTTTGTCGGAAAAGTTCAGAAAATACTGCCTTATATTCATGAGACTGAAACGAAGGTCATGAGTTGTTTGCTTTCCAAGAATGTAGAAAAAATCCCTTTTGCATTCCCGAAGAACAGCGATATCTAAATCAATTATATAAACTATCAAATGCTAAGTCTTATACCCTCGGCTCCTGTTGGTGGGATGTGAATTTAGTTTTTAACGAAATAGCATGTAAAGATGAAGTATATTTACAGTATTATGTTCAGAAACTTACAACACAACATCATGCTTCTTACATTAATACAATGTGCATTTTCGAAATCTGAAAGCTTACGTTTTATGTTACTTTAATGCCTCTTACGTACAATCTAGTTTAACTAATTGCGATAGCGTGACAGGATGACTTAGCACAGAACGAAAAGCTCTTTTCAATCTCGAGTTGTTATATCCTCCACCAGCGCACAAAGGTTCTAATTTAATCATTTACAAAGCGATACATGGCAACCAACTCATTTGAGCTCCCTAAATTATCCAAGCCAGATTTTAATAGAACTCATTCAATTTCTCTTAAAAAACAACATGAACGCAGAACCGCCTGATATTGGAACGACACAATTAATTGGCGAACGTCAGGCATATCCACATTTCATGCTATAATTAAATGAGAATTCTTGGAAAAGCGATCGGAATGTATTTGAAGTAATGATTTAATATATACTTTGTCATTGTGTTTTCTGATTTGGGTTCCACAATGTACAACATCATTACTTTAAAAACTGAGAGTTCGTTTGTGTAATGAGTTTCGGATGCTGTGATTTCAGTATGAGATAATTGCATGTTATGTAAATAGTAAATGGATTATTTTAATGTGAGTGATGTAGCTGGTTCAAATAGATTGTGTTTTATTCGTATTTATGCAATGTTTAAAAAGTAACGTGATGTCAATTGCACAAACGAATTTAATGGCGATTATTATATTTACAAATATGCAATACGGTTGATTGTGCCTGTGAATTAGCGGTTGAGACGTCTTTTGATAGATATATCAAATATAGAGTCTGTTTAAAAATTCAAAGTCAATTTTCTAAATAGCTAGATACAAAAAAATCCAGCTCAAAATTAATTCAAAGTCAATTTTCTAAAACTCTTTAGAAAATTCATAAACATTTGAGATGATGAACTTTCAGAATATCATTGAACATAATTCCATTAACTGTGATTTTCTAAAAATGGGAAAAACATTTGAAATCGTTTGGATGCGTATTAACTGTGAAAAAAATTCCAGCCTCTTTTGCATAAGAAGAGTAGATATTTTTACACTTACGTATTTTCCACCCGGCAGTAGATCGGTCGATTAAACTCGGTTCCCATAAGAACACTGACAATTAAACATCACTGGCTTGGCCAGTGCTTGGGAGGGTAAACTTCTATCTCAACCGAGCCTGCTGTGGACAGAGTACCCTAAAATGATGCACGTAAAATTTGTCGTGGTTCCAAAGTCCTCCATGTTCAAATGATCAATCTTGGGATGCCAATCCAGGTCCTAGGTTTATCATCTGAAATCGGTTTACAATTAAGAGACTACTACTCATAGAGGGCAACATTGGTATGCCTAATAGGCGTTTTCATATTGAAGTTACCAACATTCCCGAACCTCGTAGCAGCTGGACCTACAAGTTGGCAGCTGCTCGGTTCAGAAAAAAAACACTTATATTTTTCATCCTTATTAAAATTGCATAAAGATTAATTTTGCTGCTTGAGTTACATATAATCTATTTTTCTGAATTAAGCAGAGTAAGGAATACTTTGAGTAGTTTTTTGGGTCCAGTTTACTCCCTTATTATGAAAAACACACCGAATTTTATTTATTAATTTATTTAATTCAGCTTTATTTTATTTAGTCTAAATATTATTAGTTGAACTTCAACTTTTATGGAATATATGTAATACTAAAAACTGAAACTGTGCATTTTTCTATGCTTATGCCAACGAGATTTTTAAAATCAAATGCTTTTAATTTTTTATTTTAGAATAAGCACGAAACTATATATTTTAATAAGAACGGCTTATTGCGTTAACATAGTCTTTGCAGAACTCTAATTATCTCTTTAAAAATGCATTGTAATAAATATATTTTTTTTAATTTTTCATGTTTACTTGTGACGAAAACATATATGTAAAACAGAATGTTTACATTCAGAAAAAAATGTTCCTTCTTAGATAAACTCAGATAGACTCATTTGTATACTTCTACAGCTTTAACCTCTTGATCACTACTTTAATTTTCATAAAGAAGCAATCCCAAAGCTATGGTATGTATTCCCTCACGAATGCACTGAAGATTATAATTATGCTCACGATTCTATTCTTGTATCTACGTCCGGAGAATGTTAGGATAAAATGTTTTCTTACTATTGTATCTCATTTCGGACTTAATTTAAATTTAATCTTGTCTCGCTAATTATCTTAAGTCCCATAATTTTCTCCAAAGTTATGCTTCCTTTCGGAATCTAAGACGCACTATGGTGTATCTATTAAACAAAGCTCAAAAATTCTCATATTTGCATCTGTAATTAAATGATAAACATTTTAAATACCGCACTCAGGAAGAAAGTTCTAAGTCTGGGGAAGAGCCAAATAATAAGCGTTAATTGTGCTATTAAGCGCAATTCAGAGTTCTTTCAACTTGTGTGCGATAACGCGAAATGTATTTTAAAAATAGATATGAGCCTTATTAAGTGGAACAAAATATTTAATAAGGGACAATTTTTAATTTTGGTTCAAAATAGTGTACGTTTGTTGTATGATAATTGTGAACAGGATTATTTTTATACTTTTTAAATGTAATTAAACATTAACTAAAAATGAAAGACAGTATTTGAATCCAAAATATTTCAAGAATAACATTGACTTGTTCTGACACATATTAGTAGAAAATATTTTATAAAATACAGGCTGTTTCCAAAATGTGGCAACGCGCTTTAATTCTTTATCTATTATAATCGACTATGTTAAAAAAAATCCCTTTTACTTTTCCAAAAGTTACGCTTTCTAAATTTGTATACGATCCCCTTATAATGAAATTCCCAGTTAGTAAAATGTATATCATACAATAATGAGATGATGTAAGAAAATTCAGCCTCTCATCCCAAAACGTATGAGATATCTTTAGATAAAGGTGATTCGAGGATGTACATGAATTTGAATGTAAGACCTATTGCACAATGCGTAAAGCTCTCTCTCTCTCTCTCTCTCTCTCTCTCTCTCTCTATCTCTATCTCTCTCTCTCTCTCTCTCTCTCTCTCTCTCTCTCTATATATATATATATATATATATATATATATATATATTAATATATTTTTTATATTCAATGATATATAATAAATATAATCAATACACCTACGTACTTTCTGCTTTGAGGTATTGCAATCTCTTCTGAGGTTTGTAGATAATTTACTTAGAAGTTTGATTCAGCCTGTCTTATTCGCCTCACCTTTTAAAACGTTTTGCACAGCTCCATTTTGTCACTCGATTTTTATCACTAGATTTCTCGAAGACATTTCTTAATTATTTCAACAGATGGCATATTTATAAATGCGTATGCATATATATATATATATATATATATATATACACATTATTTATCGTTTCCGTTACGATATTACCAAACGTCAAGAGTTCAATAATTTTTATTTTCTGTGGCAGTTTCTGCACATTTTTAAAACACATATATATTTTTTAAAACAATTATCTAGAAAAAAAAAATGTATATTTTGTGTTTCAAAATTTTACTTTCATTTTGAAAATAGAATGGCTTCTAATAAATTTCTTAATTTTTCAACCTTAGCTACAAGCATGTCTAATCTAAATATATAACATTTAGTTTTATTTTAATGGTAAAAGCTACAAACATACAAAAAAATAACTGCATATTCCTAAACGAACAGCAAAACTACATTCAAAGTTGGCAGATTACAAAATCATTTTTCGTGAAACATAAAATTGTGACTTAATGTATACTGAAATAGTCTGACATTAAACTGTTAAAATCTGCATTTATTTTTTTCAGTTTACGATTCAGTATACATTAAATTACTAGACACAAGGAAACTTATTTACCAACCCATTTTGCATATTACTAACTGAAGATTTTTTCACTGCATAACTTTTTCCAGACTGAATGAAATGAGACATTTACAATACATATCTCGAGTTAAAACTATCAATCAGCTAAATCTATGAATTTTAAGGCAGTTTAGAATTTAAACACATACCAAGTACAATTTCAACTGAATTAAAAATTATAAAAGTTTCTGAATTTATTTGAAGTGTTTAAAATTGAATTCATTCTGGTTTACATTCGTTAACTGCTCTAGTTAATATAAAATAAAAGTGTTGCTTTCCTGTTAATGGCTATTTACTTTAAAGCTCAAATTTAAGAATATTTGAAAAAGAAGCACCATTCACAACTAAATAAGTCTTTAAATCTTTCAAAATTCCTAAATGGAATATCACTTTAAACTTTAAAATAACATAGTTTTTAAATTATCAGTTTAATTCTAAATGTTTGTTACTCCTTAAAATTTTATTATTATGTTATATACTACCAAATAAATTAAAAGGCTTTAAGTAAAATGTAATTTTTTTTCTTTCAAATTTAAGCATTTTTTTTAAGTTTAGCATCTGCATCCTATATTCTAAAGTAATCCTTGCGTTACGTCTTTTTTTTTCAATATGCTACTTAACAAAGAGGTAAAAGTTCTTTATTCACAAAAAATCCTTCCTTTTTTCATTTTTTTCAGCCGGATTAAATACTCAAAAAACTCTGAATTAAATAACACCGTTAAAAAAATATATGCAATATTCATTAAGTCGGTATTAACAAGGGGACAAGCTATATGCTTTGTACCGTACATATGCAAAGTCTGCAACTAAACCTAACTTCTCTCCTAATTAAAACCTCGAAACGCTTCCCGTGCCGCATACGATACTGTTTAATTTATTTTAGCTGCGATGCGCAGCCGGCAAGGCCTCTCTTGCGCGCTGCTGCCAATACACGTGCTGCTTTTAATCCGAGCTTTTGCAAAGGATTAATTCGGGAAGAAGGATAATGCAGCCTCCAGCTCATGCCAGCTCAATTAACATAATGTAAAAGGATTTCAATGGAGATTCCCCAGTTTTAATAGGAAAGTGACCAAGTTCTAGTGTAAACTACTATTGATGTAATCATCAGGAGCATCCTGGGGAAAGTGCTGCTCGCAATGATTGGGGTATGTGTAACGAAGGAATAACGGAATACTTTAATGGACATGGCCATTGTTTTGTGATGTAATTATAACGAAACAGATCAAGTTCTCGCATAGATATTGCCTGCTGTATTTCTATGACCTTTGAATATATTGGAAAAACACTTACTGCCATTTCTGTGACACTAAAAATTATGTTTTACTTCTTTATACGAAAAAAAAGAAGTATTATAGGCACGAAAAGTTTCGGTACTCAGGGTTTGAACAGAATATCTTTTATATTGCACACTGCAAAAAAAGTATGTCAAATTTACAGAATAAAACAATCAGCCAGGACGCCAGTTTATTTCCGTTTTTTACAGAAGTCTTCCGTAAATTTTACAGATTCTCAGTTTATTTTACAGAAATCTTCCCAATAAGGAAAAAAATACGGAAGAATTTTGTAAAATATACGAAAATAAACTTGCGTACTGTCTGACAGTTTTTTTCTGTCAGTTTAACAGACTTTTTTTTGCAGCGCAGTCATATAGTTTTGGTTGAAAAATATATACATTGAAGAGCCATTACATTAGGACAACCTACTCAATAATGCGTTACACCTACTTTGGCATTCAAAACAACTGCACCTAGCCTGGGCATGGATGCCACGAGTTCTGGGTAGATATTGGAGGCAGTTTGTACCAAATATTTAAACAGCGCCCACACAAATTCGAGTTATTGAAATATGGTGGTGTTTGAGCTCTGAGCTCGCGGGGTGAGGGGGCCAGCTATTTTCCTGGAAGACGGCGTACCCTGACACGACCATCGACGTATTGAAGGAGAAACCGGGATTCATCCTACCGGGCAACTCTCTTCTACATATCCGTGGACCAGTCTATGTTCCCGTGCCCATTGTTGGGGTAGTTGAGAATGGCGCTTGGTAAACAGAGGCACTCGAGTGGGACTCCTGATCCGCAATCCCTTATCCAACAGTATCCGCTGAATTGTGTGTTCCTAAATTCCTTTAATTGTACCTGCACTGTATTGGGGTGTCAGATGAGCCCCTGCCTGCCGCCTATTTTGCTGTACTAAGCGGGGCAGTCTTTGGCGTCCTCTTTCTTTGATGATGCGTGCAAACCCAACATCTTGGAGTCTATGGCTGGTTTCACTGTCATTAATACACTTTCTATCGATACTAACAACGGCAGATCGTGAACATTCGACCAGTCCTGCATTTTCGGGGATACTTGGTCGCAATCTTCGGGCCATTACAATCTGCCCTCTATCAAATTCGCTTAGATCAACAGCCTTTCAAATCATTCACAAACGTAAATGCAATAATGACTCCTTACCTTCTCCAGCAACAGTTAAATATCATTCTCACTTAATTACGTGCTTTTCATGTCATCCAGACAAGTTCATTGAAAAACGTGGGGGAGGTCATAATTTAATGGCTCTTCGGTGTACATGCCTTTACCTACGTGATGTGGTCAGTCCCTGAAATCGCTTTGAAAAGTTCTTTGTGACGTTTGTACGTACTTATTTAGTCACAGAGGGCCCAGCAAAGGGCATACTGATTTCAAAGTTTAAAATCTCAAAAATAAGGATGAATAAAAGGGTGCAGCAAATGGTATTATTCTTACTTAATCTCTAAGATTTTTATGCAGAAGCTTCGAAATTGTAGTTACAAAAAGCGCTAACAGATGGCGTTTTAACCGCCGGCCTCCATGATGGATTGACTTGCATATTCTCCCGATCTGACTCCTTGCGAATTCTTTCTGTAGGGCATATTGAAAGATACTGTTACCAGAACCCTCTCAATATGCTGGACGAGCCTGAGTTGTCGATTAGAGTGGCCTGCGAATCCGTTTCCGAAGAAACATCACGATTTGTGACGACAAACTTCATTATTCGTTTTCGTCAACTCTGTATGTCGAATAGCGTACATTTCAAAATATTGTGGTGTGACTGCTTGCTGAGGATGAGTTGATACTCATACTTGATGATCGTCGATCGATTTTAACATACAGCATCATCTGTTAACAGTGGCGTACGCAACATGGTGTTTGAAGATTCTAATCATCCTTGTTGAAGATTTTTTAACATTAAATCCACGATTTTTAATTTCCAAAATAACGATGACGAGTTTTAAATCCCACGTCCCTAAATCCCTCTCTCTTTGAAAGAAAAAAAAAAAAAAAAACTGGGCACCAATCTCTGTTAGCAATTGTTGTTACTACTATTTCGAAACTTCCGCATAAAATTTTTATAGATTACATAATAAACATCCCGTTTGCCCGTTTCTACTATTGACCTTTGATTTTGAGATTTTGTATTTTGAAATCAGTGAGTGTTTTGTTTGAAAGCCTGTATGTAAAACCTTTTATAATTACTGTCCGCATGATATCTCTTCATAGTATGTTCTCGTATAATGTAGAAACAATTGCATGTCGATTACTGAAATTTTATCTACAGGATTGCCCAAAAGATTTCAAGTTGCTAAATATAGCAAATTAATAAATATATTAAAGGAGTTCGAAAATAAATGTCAAAAACAGTCTACGTAATTTTTAAAAGCCTTTTACTGGATGAATAAAAAATTAAAGTATCGTATGTGTGGCATTTTCAAATGAATTAAGTAAACCGCAAAAGGAATTTCTAGTACACGTACAAGGAAGTCATGTGTTTCCCAGAAGAGGTACTTTTATTTGCAAGTAGCTTTTGCAAAGGCGCGTTGATGAGAAGGTGCAAAAGTCACTCATACAAATGCAGGAGTATGCGATGTTGTGGATTTGAATGAGGTAATACTTGTGTGTGTGTGTGTGTGTGTGTGTGTGTGCATGGGTAATATACATTACTTGCATGAGTAATATAAAGTGTTTTTTTAAACTGACGGTACTCAGAGACCTCTGTAGGTTGAACTATCAGCCGCAAAGCCACCAAAGTTTGGACGGGGACTATTGACGACATGGAAAAAAGGAATCCTCGGAAAAAAAAAAGTTCCTAAAGTTTTCGATAAGGGAAAATGTGACGATTTGCACTTTAAGATAGTTAAATTTTTGCATAAATCACGTAGTCGGCACCAGCGCCAGTATTTCGAGTTATAAAAATGAAGTTTTGGGTTAAAAAAAAACACCCTGTACAAAACCAGTTCTCTATAAGGCCATTGGCCTGTGGATGATAAGCTGCACTACGATTTCTTTTTATCCCAAATAAATGTAAAAGAGAATTAAACAAGCAAGATTCAAATTGCCGACCCTGGTCGGTTGTAATAGTTGTGGGCACGCCAAACCTTGCTACCCAGTTTTCGTAAAACGCTCTAGCAACAGTGTCGCTGGCTATGTTAGTGACGGGTACTGCTTCAACCCAACGTGTAAATCTGTCGATCATTGTAATCAAATATTTAAAATTTTTGTTTACGGGTAAAGGGCCGACTAGATCTATGTGTACGTGGTCAAATCTATCTCTTGGAACAGTATAATTCTGTATTGGGGTTTTTGTATGTCTATGCGTCTTAGTCAACTGACAAGGAATGCAACATTTCGTCCAAGTCCGTGAATCCTTTTGAATGCCAGGCCAAATAAAACGAGAACTTAGCAACTTAGCTGTGGCCTTCATACCTGGGTGAGACAAGTTATGTAAATTGTCAAATACTTTCCTTCGAAAGGATTCTGGAATGTACGGACGAATTTTGTCTGTAGATACCTCACAATACAAGGGAGTTTGAGTTTCTGGAATTGTCATTCGTTTAAATACTAATTTAGTGTGTGTACTGATTAGTTTTTCAAGTTCTTTGTCACCCTCTTGTGCCTTTGCGATTGCCGAGTAATCTAATGTACTCGGGAAGGTAATGGATTCGACTCTAGAAAAGAAATCGGCAGGGATATTGTCGCGTCCCGGGTTGTAGCGAATATCCGTACTAAACTGGCCGATGTAGTCTAGTTGTCTCAGTTGCCTAGGAGACCATTTATCTCCCTTCTGATTAAAGGCGAAAGTGATGGGTTTATGATCCGTGAAAATAGTAAAAACACGGCCCTCGAGAAAGTGCTTAAAATACTTGATAGATGCGTAGATAGCGTACAATTCTCTGTCATAAGTAGACCATTTCTGCTGTGCAGGTGTGAGCTTAGCAGAATAAAATGCTAAGGGCTCGATTACTTGTGCATCCTGCTTTAAGCTGATCTGGTGGAGAGAACTGCCTATAGATGTACTACTTGCATCGGTGCATAAGCAAAGCTGTGCGTCTGGGTTGGGATGTACCAATAATGCCGCGTTAGCTAGCGATTCCTTACACTTCGTGAAGGCTTCTAGCGTTTCGGTTGTCCACGAAATAACCTTTTTGCTATTATTTTTATAGCCTTTTAAAAGCTCGTTTAGAGGCGCTTGTAATTTAGCAGCCTGCGGGACATTCCGTCTGTAAAAGTTCAAGAGTCCTAAGAAGCGTTTTAAACCTTTACATGTTTGGGGTTGTTCGAAGTCTAAAATTGGTTTAACTTTGCTAGGCAGCGGTTTTATGCCGTGTTCGTTAACCAAGTAACCCAAGAATGGTAGTTCAGTGACCCCAAAAATGCTTTTAGACAAATTGATTCTAATGCCGTATTTGTTTAGTCTTTTAAACAGAGTTTCGAGATGAGTCATGTGCTCTTTCTCATTTGAACTGGCTATTAAAATGTCGTCTAAGTAAGCAAATGTAAAGTTTAAGTCTTGTAGGACTTCAGATATGAACCTTTGGAAAGTTTGAGCTGCATTACACAACCCAAAGGGAAGGAATTTGAATTCCCATAAGCCGAAAGGTGTGGTAATAGCGGTTTTTTGAATGTCGTCTTTGTGCACTGGGATTTGATGGTATGCACGGATGAGGTCGATTTTGGAAAATATTTTTTTTCCGTAAAGTTCATTAGCAAAATCATGTATATGGGGAAGGGGATATCTGTCAGGAATAGTAATTTTATTTAAAGCTCTGTAATCGCCAGTCGGACGAAAATCAGTACTATTGGGTTTTGGGACCATGTGTAAAGGGCTGGCCCAACACGAGTTACTAGGTCTACAGATTCCCTTTTCTTGCATGTATTGAAATTCCTGTTTAGCTATTTTTAATTTCAATGGATTTAAACGCCGTGGCCGTGCGAATACAGGTTGTCCTGTTGTTTCAATTTTATGCACTGTATTGTGCTTTACTTTCATATTAGAAGGATACGGTTTAAGTATGTCGGGAAATTTTCGTAATATATTTTTAATTTTTAAATCCTTAGCAAGTAGACTAACATTAGGCGAACTCTCGTTGCAAGCGGAACCTAGAGCTGCCTTGGACGAACTTGGATCGCGTAAACAAAGTCTTTTCAGATCAATTAATAAGCCAAAGTGTTTTATAAAATCAGCACCAATTATTGGTCTGCTAACGTCTGCGACCACAAACGGCCACTGAAAAGACCGATTTAACGCAAGATCGAGTTTTACTAATTTAGTTCCGTAGACTTTGATACGAGATCCATCAGCAGAATACAATATAATATTTTTAGGTCCATTATACTGAGTATTTTTTGCTCTGGGTAAAACGCAGATATCACTGCCACTATCAATTAGATATTCCACCCCAGATATTTTATCTCTTATAAAAAGACGGCGACTTATAACGTCCTTGTACGTATAGTCACATTGCGCCGTATAATGCGACCGGCCCTCTAGTTTTTTTAAGGAGTTATAATTGCACGGCTCTAGACATTTGCGAGCACGGTCTTTAAATTTTTTATGATACCAGCACACCGTTTCAGAGGAGTGGGAGGGTGTCACACGGTGTGGGGGATTACGCTGAAATTTATTATTAATGAGTCTCGTACGACTAAGAGTGCGTGGCCTAAATTTATCTTTAAAGACCTTGTCAATTTTTCGAGTTAGTTCTGTCAATTGTTTTTTTAATTCCTGCACCTCATTTTCCGAGTTAGTAGTATGAGTGTCTAGACTTTGTATTTCTGAACTAGAATTACCCGTGACTTCTACGATTTTATCTGCCATGAGAGCTAATGTATCTAAAGTACCCTCATATACAGACAAGATAGCTTGAGTGTCTTTAGGCAATCTTTGTAGAAATAGAGTTTTTAAAAACTCGGTGTCTGTTTTATCGGGTGCCAAGTGCTTCATTTTCCTTAGTAAGTGGGAAGGTTTTTCAACTATAGGGGGAAGTCGGGCTACATTATCCACCTAAATTTCCTCTATAATTAAAAATGTTTCTGCATGTCAATTAGACCAGGAATGTGAAATTGCATTCAACACTTAAAATTATAGTTTTATTAAAAAAGCGCCTTAAAATTTATTTTTCTATGATAAAGATATCAATAATTTTTATTTTTTTAAGTCACTGTATTTTCATTAACTCTTCACTTGATTTACTCATGTGGATAATTGTATCGAAGATGAAGAAGCTAAGCAGGCAGAAATTACTTTTGGTTATACAAACAACATTTCATAATTGAGCAGGGTTATTTTTCAGAAAATTATTCTAGTACAGGTATAAAAATTTATTTAATAGATAAAAAGTGGTGTAAATTGGAACAATATTAAAAATATAAAGTTTTGAAATTTTAATAATTCGTTTTAAGGACAAACACGTCTTTCTTTAATAATTTATTATTTTAAAAATTTTTCACTTGTGACATAGTGTAACCATAATACCCAGCAAAACAAACATTTCAATGAGAAAGTCACTCCATACAACCAATAACATTCACTATGATTTGCAGTTTATGATTTAAAAAGCAATAAATAAACAAAAGAAGCAACTATACTCATTTTTAGGTAAAATACTACAGTTTGCAGATATCTTTGTTCACTGGAAACAACTGTAAAAAATCAAAATTTCTTTTATCCATCAACAACAAAATGCTCTTGTTCGACACTGGGCGCAATACGATACTGCCTAATTTTCCATTAATTAACGGCAAAATTTGATTATATTTCTTTATTTAAGTATTTAACAGACTCTTACTACATAAAGTTTCATTTAAATAATATATAAAGTAGTTTATTAATGCTGTACGAAGCTCTGCTTGTTCTGTGTGGAAGTGCATGGAATTCAGTTGGAAAACAAGCTTGTGCACAAAACATTTCTTAATGTTTCAAAAAATAAACACTTTAAAATATTCCTGCCTGGTTTTAAAAATAGCAATTAGGATTATTAAAACTCTTTTTACACTTTAAAATTACATTTTGGGAATTTTCGGTTTATTCTTTACTGATAGTTATAACGATGTCTCAAAAATACTTATATCTACATTTTTAAAGTGCTTAGCTGTATTCAGAAATGCAATAACAAATGAATGTATTTGGTTAAAGAAATAAATACAGATATCATATAGGTGTGTAGGTTTTGAGAAAACTGGTGTGCAAACTATCGTGATAAATGGTTGGTGCAGTCATAATGTGCAGCATTTGGTACGGTAGTTGTAAAATAAATGCTATATTTGTAACATGGAATGTAACAGTGATTATAATAGTTTTACTCCTAGGATCTAGTTGAGTAATCAGCATTTTCTAACTCGCCCAAAGAAAAAGCTCAATTTTACTTAAACCATTTGCATTAAACATTTGAAAGCACACATAAGCCTAATTGTATTTTAATATCGTGACTTAAAACTTCGATTGTGAGCGTGCTCCGTTACATGCTTTATACAGTTCTTTTCAAAACAAAGAAATATTTTTTAAACAGTCATACAAAAAGTATCTGACAAATTTCTCAAAAAACATCCCTCTTGAAAACTTGCGACATTTCAGGTAACTCAAGTTCTCAACTCAGGTTCTCAAAGTACATGTTTTATTCTGCATAGAATGTCTGTCTGTATTGATAACACCGAAAAAAACGGCATGTAACAATATAGTCCCTTTTTTCATAAACGCTATTGAAGAGTTCCATATTATATAGCATATAAACTCATTGAGGAAAAAAAAAGTTTTGCCGTGTATTATGTTAGGCTTAGCATGCTAGACTCCGTATACAATTCTTCTGTGCAAAAGCGAACTGTGGTACGATGTAACAGTATATTTCCTCGTAAAACCCTTTCACTCTGAAATCAATCCATTTCAGATATCAAATTAAAGCTCCCTTTGCTCTCTTCCCGTCATTAAATCCTCGCAAATGCGTCCGATGTTCAGAGTTTCCCAGAAGCAAAGGTATCTCGTTCAACAGGGAATGGTGCATAAAATATCTTTCACCATTTTCGCATAGATTTAAAACACCGGCGGATTTTCGATCATAGTATTTTTTGAGGCACCATTTCTCTGCTTTGAAGAGTTTACGGATGAAAATATCATTCTCTTTTTCTGTCTATACATTTTGTAGGATCAATTGCAACCTTTCAAAATAAAATGTAATTAATGACAAGTAAATTACGTAAGAGGATTATATAAGCCACGTCATCAATATAAGTTGTCTCAGAAAAAATATTGCAAAAGGCTATATTTATGGCTTATTGTATTCTACCAATGTGCATAAAGTTTAAATTTTTGTTAGTTCAAATACAGTTTAATATGCTATTTTAAGGACGGTATTTAGCTATGCTGTTAGAAAACTGAGTGCATTTCTTTCATAAATTCTAATTATTTTGTGCATATTTTTATATTACTGAGAAATGAGTATCCTTCATACTTGTATCTTTTCCTGAAAATTTTAGTTGAAATTTGAGTTGTTTTTATTTTTACGAGTTCAGAAAGCTGGACACCTTGAGGAGGTTGCAAGTGTTTAAGTGCTTCCGCATTCAAAAGTATTATATAACACTTTTGTAATTTTTTATGTATGCTCTCAAGAGCAAGCGACGACGACTTATGTATAACTGAAAAACAGTTTCGAATTTCCTCTACCAGTAGAATTACTTGTAGGAAAAATTTTAGATTAAAAAGGACGCTTCGAAAGAATGACGTCACTCCAAACGTTTATTAAAAAAATGCATGTGAATGTTATGGAAGAAGAAAAATAAAAGGAGTGCCAGATACAGTGAGATTTTTGGCAAATTTTTAAGGAAACCTTCAAAAATTCAGAAAAGGACATGTTTTACAAGCGCTATTTTGATGAAATTATGCTGCAATGAACCTCTGTAAAATATGTTTAGTTAGATTTTTTTAATACATTAACTTCAATAAAGTGCATTTTAAAGAAGAACGTAAAGGGTAATGAAATGAACTTATTATATATGTTCTTATTAAAGATATATGATATTAGTACCATAACGATCATTTTCAATGGATCACCGTCTAGGCACAGCACTGCCAAATACAGCTTTTCTGGTAATCGATATGCACGAAAAGACACTACAAACAAGTAGAGATATAGGCAGAATTACGGAAACCCATAGCACATTCAAAACAGTTGGAAATTGCTTAAAGTACAGGTTTATAATTTAATTCATCAAAACACTGTACAATCATATATTAAGTAAGAATCCACTGAAAACAAATTCTCTTAGCACTAACGCAGCAAGTATTGCAATAATTATTAGAAATATTCAAACGCTTACAATTAATTTTACAAGGCACATACATAAAATGGACGAAATCACAACCTATATATAAACGTCCTTTGTAGCTCAACCGGCTATGCTTTTAGCAGAATTAATTTTCAGATAGAATATACATAAAGGAAGCCGTTCGTGTATCGAAATCTGATACAGTTTCATTTCAACTAAATGAAGCTTGTCCTAAAATAGTGTTTCTAATGCAGGGAAATTGTAATGCGCTTGAATATTCAAATTTAACTTAAATAACATTGGGTTATATTCGTATTGATGTTCCCTTCACAGGTGATGAACATCTTTGAATGATCATTTTGTAAAATCTGAATTAACAGCCACAAAATAATAAAAGTCTTTTGGAAAAGATTTAGCTTCAGATGTTATACTAAATTTATTAATAAAGTTTTCATTAAACTATTTCTCACTAAAAGGGATTTGACTACTTCAAAGGGGATATTTATCTGCAGTTTCCCTAACGGATTAATTCTTATGTAGTTCTTATAATAGTTATTTTATAAAAAATTTCAAATTATACTTCACATTTCTAGAATTCAAAAACCTGAGTTATTTACAGTAATATATAAAAAAGCCGTTAAAATTTCCTACCGAAATTTCTGATAGTTAAAATGAGCGTAGTCATTACAGTTGAATAGTTTAAGGTGGGGTAAGCGGGACTGTAATGCTGATCATCACATATCTTATTTTTAATTGTCAATTACTTAATTGTTAATTATTTCTAAATTTAATCTGTGTTCAAAATTTATTCTTTGCACTTTCGATTCGGATTTTCTTGTTTTAATTAGTTTTATTTCTGCACCTTCCTTATTTAAAAGCAATCTTCCGTTTTCATTTATTTTTCCTTTTTATTTTTCCTTTTTATTTCACTTTTGCATTTGAAAAGCCTAGCGTTTCAATTTCGATGGTTTGTTTATGACCATATATGGCATCAAATCTATAAATAACATTGGCTTTCATTTTGGGTTACAATTTAGCTGATAGATTTTTTGTTTTATCCTGTTGGCGCGTCGGGGATTCAAAAATAATTATATAGAAATATATTTAACGTCTACTGGCGTCACGTTGTTTTAGCAGTTTGTTTGGCATGCCCTTTGGAGTGTTTTCTTCTGTTACTACTCTCTTGGCTTGCGTTTCTCGCTATCATTCTCGCCTTTGCTGTTGACCAGAAAAGCTGCGTCTCTTTGGGGTCTGCCCAACCACCGCAGGACTTAATATTTTTGAAGTTTATATGCATTGATATGTTAAAATAAAATGTAGAAGTTTGCCACTATACGATGTCTTGCTCATTTATCACGGCCTTGCTATGATCCTGGGGAATTTCGCCTTCATAGGGATAGCTCTTTAGAATACCATGGTTTTAATACATTACCGGATCGGTTATAACAGGTATAATGATAATTGAGACACACTTACCAACATTGAGAAGTCTTAGACCGTAAAAACAATAATAATAATAAAGAAATATTCACTCAAGAAATTCCACTCACTCCTTCGGTGGGGTGAGTGGACTACTAGCCATCAATTTTAATAAAGCCAATGGAAGAAATTTAGCTGAGAAAGTACATAGATTATTTTTCAATCCTATGGACAAAATCGCTGGATTATCGGAAACAGTTGCAAATGAAATTGCTCAGATTCAGGATTACAGTAACGTGGGTTAACGGCAAAATAGCATGTTTTGACTATTTGACATAATAGTCCTGCACCTGCATTTTTTTTTTCTCACGAGCAAATCAACTGCAGTAAACACATTTATTTTTAATTAAAATTTATATTTTTATAAAAAGGCATTTCAGTTTAATATTGCTTTTCATCATGAAATATTTCCAGAGAAAATATAACTGAATGTAACAAGGCTAATAAAACAATTGAAAATATACTTAAAGTGACATTGGTTTTATAAGTGGCCACCTATATATAAAAGAATAAATAATGTAAGTTTTGTCAAAATATTTAAGTTGGTAATAATTAGACAATAGACTAGATTGAAAAAAAACAAAATACATTTCATCCTGAAATATCAGTGTGGAACATAAGCTTATGATGTTTGCTTGAAAGTGTTTAGTTCACTTGGTTTTAAAACAATACCTTCTAAGATAGTGTGTAAGAAGATTTTGTTGTTGTGGATCATGATCAGGAACAAAATTGGCCGTAGAAAGTGCGCCTTTCAAATGTCTGCTTGCCCCACCGTACTAGTGAACCACTTGTCCCATTTATGGATCAAGATGAAAAAACTACTTACAAAAAACACAAGAGTTTAAAAAATTAAGAAATATCTCTCCTTTTTATTCACTTTATAAATTTGTAGCTTCTTTGTACTGCATTTTATTTTCAGGGAAAATATTTAAATAGGAGAAGCTGAACTTTTACAAAATCTCCTACAACTTTCTTAAAACAAAAATTAAAACAACGTCATAATGTTTTCTGGGTGTAATTTCCTACAACTTTCTTAAAACATAAATTAAAACAATTTCATAATTTTTTCTGGGTGTTATGGAATAGATGTATGCAAAAAATGTAGCAAATCATTTATAATGGAGGATTTGGTGGATTTTAAGAAGAATTCCCCTTGCTTTCCCCGTTCGCTCATTTGCCCCACCTTACCCACAGTCTTTATAAAATTTCCAAATAGAAGTTCTTAAACTCCATTTCAATAGTCCTTTTGAATTCCTTTACCCGAATTTATTGCAATCTGAATGCACTACTTACAGGGGGGGGGGATATGGATATTTACACCATCATGCATTAGCGAATAATTTCACATGGGATTTCTTTTCAGCTTTATAGCTTTAATGATTTAATAAAAATTAAATTTGCTTGGATTTTAAGTGTTCAGTTTATCAATGTATAGCGGGATATCTGTAAAATTAAAATAAAAGATGTAATTGTTATGACTCTATCAAATTTACATTCTAAGAAAATTTTTAAAATACTGCATACAGATTACACATCCCCCCCCCCCTCATAATACAAGTTCCATCATGATATATTGTTCAATTTAAGTGATCTGCTTCTTTATTTATCATAATAGTACACATATTTTTTAATAATCTTTCCCCGCTTTTGGCAGCTTTTTTTTCGTAAATCTGCAGTTAAATTTTATTATATCAAAGCATTTAGTCGTTCCCAAATATTACAAATAGTATTGATTTTATTGATAGTCTGTCATTGTTTTTTTTAAATATATCTCATATAGAAGAAAAAGTAAACAGAGTCATATAATGCTTTTGGTTGATACCGGCTTAAATATATAACTTATTATTTACTTGTAAACGAAAAATACCATACAATATAGTTTTAGCTTTTTATTAAACAATCTGATAAAATAGAACATCGTTTACATTCAGAACACAGTGACACACTTATCTTATTAAAAAAACAAACTTATTCAACATCAGATGCCATACCTTGAATATTAACGATTTTTATTTTTTATTTTATTATTATATTTTTACATGTTAAAATTTATGATAACTACAATTTTTTCTTGTATTAATTGGTTTAATACTTGTATACTGGAAATATGGAATATAAACATGTCTACAGTTTACATGTTGCTACTGTATCTCTTTATTTTTTTATTCATTTTCAAAAAATTATTTCTTGATTTTAGCAGACATGGCAAAAAAAGAAATAGTTTCTCTTTATTTACAATATCGTTGACACGCATTTTTTTGAGTAAATCTGATAAAAGGCATTTCTAAAATGAAGCCAGCTGGCAAAACCTCTATTCTAAAAGACGATTAGAAAGACATAGTTTGCAAGAAATGATGTGCGTAATACTGCATTGTTAAGAATACCAACTTTGGTCATAAGCCAAACCAAATACTTCAGGAATTCAACGGACCATTTCTTATTGATACACAATCCTCGGTTACATGTTATTTGCTCATTGTATTTCTACAACGCTTTGCTCAATTGAATTATATGTCCCATGTTTTATATTGTTGTTTCATATGTTTCTTTTTCCATTGATGTTAGGACGAAAAATAAATACTTTCTGAAACATTTTCTTGTAAAATTATTATGAAGTTGCGCAGTAAGCGTTGCTTTAATGCGTAATTCTATTTTTAAACATCCTTGTAGTTTTATGTATTAGAATTTGAATTAAAAAAACTCAAGTGCTGTTGCATACAAGGTAGATGTGGTACATTTTATGAATTGAAAGTAATCCGTCATTATTTTTTCATAATTGTTGATAGGCATTACTACAGAAAACTCATCAATTTAATTAAGAAAAAAAGCAATAATGCGTGAAGGATTAACTTGTGGGACCCATAATCATAAAAACCGCACTCATCAGTGAAACCTGATCAGTGATACACAGTAAAAAAATTCAGAAACGTTACATACTTGCACTGGAAAAGTTTCCGAAAGTATAGCGTAACCTAGCGATGCTCTACTCGAACTCACGATTTCGGAAACATAACCCATATTTCGGGGGAAAGGAAATCTTTAGTTGGGACTTCGTGCGCATGCGTCTAGTGCCAAGAGACAGAGGGATAACAATGAACGCGTCTTCCCTAATAGCACAGATGGTCACAAAAGAGTCGCTATGACGTCACAGAGGGTCACAATTGTCACAGGACTGTCACATTGTAACTCCTTGCACAGCCCGATTATGACCAACAGGGGCCCCGGGCATTGATGAATTTGGGGGGTCCCCATCTATAAAATTTGTTTTCTTTTTCATAATATTTTGACATATAAAAGAATATTTCAGAACAACATTTGAAACTGGGGCCCTGGGCAAAGTCCCGATTTGCCCATGCGATAATAAGGGTCTGGTAACTTGTGAGTGATGTAACTTCACTGTGAAGTTTATTTGTGACCAGTCACCAGGTGACGTTGCCGGATGAATACTTAAATAAAACGGATGAATACTTAAATAAAACAGCACATTATCTCCTGAATATAATTTATGTGGAAGAAAAAATGTTTAAGATTTTTAATTTATATTTATTAATTATGGTATTTTCTCTCCATTTACAAAATACTTCAAAAAAGTTTTAAGTTTCCAAAACAAGCCGTACCACAAACAACTTTTGCAGCAGTCAGCTTACTTTTAAAGCAAAATTCGGCAAGAAAACCGCAGCGCCGTGGTACCGTGCTCTCCTCCAAATGCGAAGGTCCAGCTTTCGATTCTGGTCGCTAGTCCTGACCGCTCCTTCCGATAGAGTTTGGTACTGCCATCTAGTTTAAGATACTCGAAACGCTTCATTTAGTGCATGTTACTTTTTTCTGAAAAACTCGGAAAGGTTATTCGTTAATTCGGAAACCTTTCCGAAATACACGGAAATGTTACTCAATATTTTACCAAAATATACAGAAACGTTACCCATCTTTTTCAGAAACCTTACCTAAAATGCAGGAAAATAGGTAAATATGTTTCCGACATATGCAGAAACGTTTCTAAATACTTTACCCGCATGGTTCGGAAACGTTTCCGCAATTTTAAACTACAAGAGCTGCCCCGTTTTTTGGGGTAACGATTCCAAATTTTTTTTTTACCGTGTACCTGATCAGTGAAAATACTGAGCTAAGTGTCTCAAAGTCCGATGTATTTTGAGCACAATTTCAGTTCTTTTAAACTTTCTGCAGCCTAAATTAACAAGAGATTCCTAGTCTAACGAATGTGTTTTTGTGCCAATTTTTTCATGTGTAACATGAAACATAAATGCATTTGTACAGCATTTGCAATATGAATGCATTAGACACGGTAATTGCAATGAGCGTAACTTACAGAAATTAGAAAACTATTGAAATAATTTTTGATACAGAATCAAATTCCCATCTCATATTTGGATCATATATCATATTGTCATCGAATGGAGATAATTCTCGGTTTCCCAACCCTTTTGCTTTTATTAGCCGAGCTATCGGATACATACTCAGAGCAACAGAATAGTCTGCCTTTTCTAGATCATATAGAGATGTCTGTGATAACTAGGACTCTAGTTCCGCTTCCTTAGAATATTTTTTTTAATTGCAAAAACACTTGACTTTACATCATAGGCTCCCATACATCAAAGATTCGTAAAATTGGAGCAAAAAACATAAACGAACTAGAAAATTAGTCGCTGGATGTCAACTGCATCAACTCCCTAGCCCTCCAGTATCGGCTGTATAAGCCTTTCTCATTCAATGAACAGTAACTTAACAAGTGATCTTTGTCCATATCAAAATTCTGTTTGCATAGAGTGCATAGGGAACTTCTATATATACCAAACCTGTATAGGTGTTTAGCAAGACAATCATGTCGAGTCTCTAGACGAAAAGCCACTACTACGATGGATCTAGGGAATTCTGTGATTTTATAAATAGATTCCCTCCACTTCTTGCTCTTCATTTCTTCTAATAGTTTGGCGTTATAATTTTCCCCCGCAGTATTGTCCCTTAGAATATCACATGGCCATTTGATAGCAACCTCTTTCTTTTTTTACCTTCGCTATAAATCAGCATATACTCGCTTAGATTCATTTGTGAACTTTTCAAAATGCTTAGCAATTGTTCAATAGATTTTTATGTTTTGGTTTTGGTTTTGGTTTTAATTGAGTAGTTTTAGTATCATAGATTTTCAAACATTTTGCCTTATAAAGGGTTTTCTAATAGGGATGATACGATTTTAAATGGTTAGAATGGCAACACTGCGTATTCCTTGTAGACATTTTCTTAACTCATTAGTGTTTAGTATGCTATGCCATTTTATCATGGAAAGATACATACTTGAACAACGTTTTGAAATTATTAAATTGTTTTATCAAAATCGGTGCTCATATGTGAATACTGAGAGAAATTTGAGAAGAATTCATGGACGACATTATTGAGTTCTTGTGATTCAGCACCTTGTGATTCCTTTCTTTGGGATATGTTAAGTCACAGGTTTATGCTGATAATCCAATAACAATTGAGCAATTAAAAACCAACATTATGTGTTATTCGTGAAATAACACCAAATTTATGTGAAAGAGTGATGGAAAATTGGGTCGACAGAATGCGGTATGTACACAGAAGTCGTGGTGCTCACATGAACGATATACTTTTCAGAATTAATGGCAAAATTTAAGCTTTCAAATAAAAAAATATGTGTCCCACTGAATAATTTATGGGGATTTTTTTAATTTTTAAATTGTATCACTCTTAATAGAAAACCCTTTATAATGGCTTTTCGCAGTGACAGTGCTCGGCGGAGCTGTATTGGAAGGTTTGGTGCCATTGATTGTTGATTTACTGAGTGAAATACAGGTTGTTCCGTTGCTTTATCACTGTAACTCCCGTATTAAAATGGATTATAAACGTGGCTCGAATCGTTGTAGGAATGCTATGTTTTGGTTGTCAGAGTATTTTCCATCTTTTAAAATTTTTATGTTGATTTTTAAAACATAGGACAATCGGAAATATACTTAAAATATAATTTATTTATTGTCTTATAAAGGTAGAGAAAGGTTAAGATTTTTTTGGTCTTAAATTTTAAAACAGAACCTATGATGTATTGAAAAATCCATGTACGTAACATGCTGTTAAAGATTATTTTAGTGGTATGTATGTTCTTCCGAAGGCGTGCATATTGTACTACTTTTAATAATTTAATGGTACCTTACGTAACGGTATAACGTAATGGTAATAATAACTTCTTTAACAAAATTAAGATGTTGAAATTGGCTTTGTGATCTGATAATTTTCGTATTTATATTAGTAGTTCCACAAACGTAAAACGTTTCTTAAAGACAGTTAAATTATAATCATCAACTAACATTAAACAATATATTTGGCTACATCTTCAGTGTCGTTCTATTTTTAAACAGCATTTAGCTATAACAGAGCATTGGTGAAACCGTTTTCCAGCTGTTTGGATGATGTTTTCATGTTTTCCAATATCCTTACTACATCTTGTACCATTTTAAATACCCGAATCGATTACTTCATTCTGTAAAATCCTCGACAGTCCGATCCATGGTAATAAACACGCCTTAAATCAGTAAACAAGTTCCGAAAAAGCAGAAAAAAATATTTTGAAACCGAAACTTCAGAATTACTCTAATGTTCTAGTGTAAATAAAACGAAAAATAAAAGAACCTCCTTATAACAACGGCAGCTTCTAACCTATGATCGATGAGCACATTTCTAAGAAGGAGGCTCGCCATTACTTTAATGACGCTGTTGCTCTCCATCAGCCAGCGATGAGGGAAAAAATCGATTGCTTGCATTGGAAGTCAATCGAGTGAAACGTCGAATATCGATTCTTTTGACCATATAAGAAAACTTAATGGACATTGCGTCAAGTGAGAAGAGCAGTCACTGAAGGCCACGTGTTCTGACAGGTGATCCGAAAGCCTTCTTTTAATAAATTTCGGTTGGTAACCGCTGGACCGGACGCTAAACTTGGCGACTGATGGGTTGCGCACGTGAAGAGTCAGGGGCCAGAAATAACGGTTCGGTAGCTGCGATATTTTTTCTTCTTGAGTGGAAAAGATTCCGCTGTTTCTTTAGCTCTTGTGATGCGTGTACAGGTGAGTGAATATATGGAGCAGTGCGTCTTTTTTTTCCTATAATGATTAAAAGAAGAAGTATGGCACATGAAATCTATTCAGAGAAGTACATGTAAAAATGGAATTTTGTAATGGTGGAGAGTTATTAAACTGCCTAGATTATGCATCTGTCTTTAATTCATTAAAACAATATTTGATAAAATTATATAAAATTGTACAGAAAATAGAGCTCGTTATTTCTATTTGAAAAAACAATGTAAATTGTACATAATTTCTAATTTAATAATTAAAAAGGGTTTGAAGAAAAATAATATAAATACTAAAATCGAAACTGCAGCAGAATTGAATTAAACATATTGTAAATTCAAAAAAAGAAATCTAGTCTAATTTTTTTTTACACAGTAGCGTTTGAATATTCACGATACTACAAAATATTCTTGAAATCAAAAGATGGTGAAATAAAATTGCACTTCAAGAAAACTTGAAAAAACAAAAAACAAATAGCGATATTCGAATTGAAACTATCATTCCAATATTTTTTTGACAAAGAAGAAAAATATGTAACAGTAACCATCTAAGCAAACAACCATCTACGGAAAATAAAATACCAATTCATAAAACAGCACTTTAGGAACTTGACGAAATAATACCATCCTTCATGTTTTTTTTCCTGCGGATAGACGAAGAAATAATTACAAAGGAAACCCCAAACAAAAGAGCGGAGAAAATAATATAAAATATAAATCCTCTTGACAATACCAGTCAGTGTTCAGTGACCGATAAATGCATGTTTAGCAAAAACGTTAACGTTAATGACACTGTTGCCATTCATCTTCAGCTATGACAAAAAAATCAATGTATCGCATCTGAATTCAATCGCCTGGACGGTCTAAAATCGATTCATGGATATCGTAAAGAGCTTAGAGATAATATTCACAAAAGGGTAACGCGAATTATGTTTGCGAAGGCTGACAAGTGATCTGAGAAAGTCTGTTAGTTTTATAAATTTGACCGAATGACCATTAGGCTGGCACGGATGGTTGGGTATTGTGAAAAATGTGACGCGTAGGTTTCAAAATTTGCATTTTTCATCGGGAAGTTTTGGCGAAGTGTTTTAAAGAATTTTTCACTAAAAATTGGTAAGTGGAAGCTTTTTAGTAGGGTGTATGGAGCAGAAGAAAATATTTTAAAAGTAATTTGTGCCTTTTGTAAAAAGGTGATTACTTATTGTTTCGTGTAATTTCATACTCCTTTTATAATACCATTTCAAAGTCATTAGTATTACGCTTAAGATGTATGTAATTACTTTCAAAACTACATATTTAATTAATAAGAAATTATACTATAAAAATATTCTGAAGTAACTCTCATTCAGCTTCTATATTTTTATGTTTAAGCAAAATATTAGATGACATCAATGTCTTTGAATATTTCTGTTCATAGCAGTTTTAAAACGAATATTTTTAATATAAAGTTCTTCAAATTTTGGTTTGCTGTGGCACTTTTTAATACAATGCAACAATTATTGTATTACTAGAATCTGCGATGCTTACATGAGACTACTTACTACAAGATGGGTACTCACTATAAATATAATATGGTAAAGACTTTTTTACTTTGAGTGAATATTAGGAACTTCAGATCCATTAGTGATAATTAGGAGGACAGTAATCAGGTATGTTTTTGCCTATTAATATCAAATATCTGAAGAGGGAAAAACATTGGCTGAATTGAGATAACTTCGGGGAAGTCATTTTAAAGGAATTATATTTGTTCCACTTCTAAAATCAATCATCAAGTCTGCAATCAATCAGCTCAACATGAATGTCAGATTTGAAGACATGCATGAACTTATGTATCTTCTTCGAGTTTAAGCGGAATACGAAAGTCATTAAATCACCAGTGGCATGTTATAATTCTCTTCTGCATGCATTCTCTTATATGTGCACCATCAAAGGACTACTGATTTTAATTATTGCACTCAATTATATGTAATGTTAAATTTTGTCATCTGAATTAGTTTCTAAGTCTATAAGCATAAGAAATCAGATAGAATTTTCAGAATCTTAACATACTGAATTTCTCTAAAACTAATACAGTTTAATTTAGATTTTGAATATATTTCTTTGGTTTCAAGTAAGTTTTAGGATTATTAAATATATGGATAGTTTGAAAAAATACTATAATAACAAAAAAATAGAATCGCTACATGCTTATGTTAAATTATTTTTGCGGAGTACAAAAACACGCAAACTTAAAAATGAATGCATCACCGTTACTGTTAATTATTGCTAGAGCTCTTCAGAGCCAGCAATGGTAAAAATTTTTAAAAGATAAATTTCATTGCGCATATTTTAATTAAAAACGTTTATTTAATGAGTACGGGAGTTTATAAATGACTAACATTCAAAAATAAGTTACAGCAATTCCAGATCAATTAACTTGAAATCAGTTGAAATTAAGCTATTGAATCTATCCTTAAGAACAAAATCTCGGTGTCCTTTGTACAGATTAATAACTTACAAACCACGCAGGCTTTCAGATTTTCTGTATTTTTTTTTAATCTAAAAACGAATTAATCTTGTTTAATAATAATTTAGTTCGTTTAAGAGCTATAAAAACAAAAAGGCATAATTTAAATATTAAATTTTGATACTATCATTATTGCATTTTGTTTTGATTTTGCAAAAGCAAATGTTTGACTAAATTTCATAATAGTTTTAAATGCAACTTGTATTAGCACCAGCAATCACTTCTTATTTTATCTGCAAGTTGAAAACTCCACCAAAACATTTCGAACATTTATTTCCGATACATAAGAGTTTCTGTTTAAAACTAAGTTAAATTTCAAATTTCCCAGATTCCCCTTTTCCGCTTTGAAATTCTTCCACTTTGTTGAACATTCTTGTCCACTCACTCTTGTTGCTCGGGGGAGAAAAGAGAGCAACCACTTCTAAGAAAAAGAGAGCCAGCTGGCAATGTTTCCATTTTTTCGAGGATGGACTTAATTTTTGTTCTGTACAGTTAATGAACTGGAAAACAATGTAGTGATCTAAATAGTGTTTTGAACCAGTGCCAATCTAGATTATCTTATAACGACCACTTTCTTCCACATAGAGATATCTTGGGGTTTTTTTCTATTTTTTTCCTTCTTTTTCTCCGTGCTATGAGAATCGGAGGAATAATAAAGTTGTTCTACCACTTCTCCTTTCATTCTGAATTTGTATCAATCTGTCAGAGGCTATCTGAATTTTTATTGGGTATAGGAAAATATTTTACTTCCTGATATTAAATTATTTTACTTTCCACTGACTTATTCTGGATTGTAGTGCATTTAAAGCTTAAATAATCTGTCGAGAAAACTGTTTTAAAAAAATGTTTTTTAAAATTTTGCAATTTTTTAAGAATAATTTAATTTATTACAACAAAATAATTCTAAATGCACATGGGATTAAAAGTTGCTGAACAATAAGGGTATTTTAGGGGCGGTAGGATAAACCAAGACGATTCAGAATCACATTGTAATGTGGGAAAGGAAACGTCGTCTAAATGTACCCGTTAAAAAATCACTTTGGTGGAAGTGTTCAAGTATGCGCCTAATTTCTTAATTAAGTTTCTTAAAAATTAGCTCTCCTCCGACAATCTCATCAATGTAATTTAAAAAAATCTGCATTTACAAATTTTATCGAGTGCAATTTTCAGGAAGATGCATTAGTTTTGAAAAACCCTTTTCAGGAAGTTCACTATCTGTTGAACACTTCTTCCAAAGTTATTATTAATAGGTAAATGAAGACGACATTTCAAACCCCACATCGCTATGTGATTCTGAATGTTGTAACCTACCCTTCTTGATGTTTGTTCATCTAATTTTGAATCCTTCTGTATGTACGTGACATCTTCAAGAAAAATCTTTAACTAAACTCTTAGCAATTCTGTGATTTTCCGTTCTTTATACTTGCACCAGAAAGTAATTAAAAATATTTTTAGCACATTCTTAAGCAAAAGGTCGGTCGTTTGTGCATACGCCTTTTATGCCGATTTCGTAGGTACTAATATTCTAATGCAATAAGTGACTTCCCTTAGTTATAATTTACTACTTCCTTCGGTGCATAAGCATGCATAAGAAACCAAATTAATAATATATACCTTATTTTTCAATGTAGTGCCAAACTTTTCTTGGCATTTAGTGTACCGGTAAGCGAATAGACATTTGGAAAAGTAAAAATGTTTCTTCATGTTTAAAATAATATTTATTAGCTTTTTTTAAGTCGAACAGATGAAATTGCTTGTATTCTAAATAAAAGTGCTGGCCTTGACTGTTTTATTGTACCAGGAAGTATAATCATAATCATGTTTGAAAGGCACGGAGGATGTAATTTTTTTCAGTTTGATAAGTCCAAGAAATTTGCTATTCATTAGATAATTAAGACATCAAATCGAACTGTACATTGCATGTGGTTCACAAATGCTCCTGATGTATCGTTTGTCCAGGTAAATTACCCAATACTATAACAAATGAATAAAATAAGCAATCTCCCAGACTGCTTGCCATTTTAACTTAATATCAGATGCGTATGCAATTACTTATTTTAAATTCCAGGTAATTATAAAACTTGTGCTGTGAGTAATTACATGATGGGTGGGTGAAATATAAAGTAACAACCTTTACATTTTTTTTAAAAAATGCGTGTACAAATAGTTTAATGAGTGGCATCATGAAATAACAGAATGATGAGGATAAGCAAAATACATTCACTGGCCTTCAAAGTAATCATCATTAGCTGAAACCGACCTCTGACATCGGTTGTATAACTTCTGGTAACTGTCTTCTTTTGAATCATTTGAAGCACCTTTGTCAAACGGTGTGGAATCTGTCATCGTTGCCACACACTGTCGGGAAAGAGTAAGACGTTCAAGTCTTCTTTGTGGTGGAGAACACGAAGTCTGCAGGTGCCATATATGAAGAATATAGAGGATATTCAAAAATTGGCTCAATAGGCTAAACCTCAGTTTCGACTCTAAACTGCTTAAATCACTAAAAACAACTTACTTTTTCACTTACTATTTTTACATCGTTCGCTTTCATTAACATTTCATATGTTTCTTTTGCCGTTTTGATCATTTAAAGAAAAAATAAAATAATGTTAACGCGTTTCTCCATTTCGCAATGGCACACCTTCTCACATTACCTGCATTAAATTGGTATTAGCGCTATCTTCGGCTTAACTGCCGTAATTTGAAAGCCACGGGGCTTAGTTCCGATGTTTATCAGTGTCTGTGGATGAGCGCACTATCTCAAGCAGCGTGGTTCTTAAAATATATGTCTATTCACTGAATTCTATGCACTAACCAGGTACATCTTCGTATTTAGCGTACTTCGAAAAGAAAAACCCTTTGAATATGGAAATAAGAAATCGAAAGTTTGGTATTTAAACTTTAGGTCTTACAAACTTTTACGAAAATGGTGCAGTTTTTGAATAATAGGAAAACATTATAAACATAAACAACATCTCTATGTAACAATAAACGAAATATTCTTGCAAAACAGAATGATCATGTTTAGCAAAATATAAGTATTTAAGTATTTTGAATGAGCAGTTTTTATTTGACCTTACTAGGAAAGTACTGGATTAAGTTGCACTTGCAAAATTTATATTTTAAATAGAAATTTACAATGTGTAGAGATGAAAATTTTCATACTAGGAGTAATTGTACAATAATTTTAGATCTTTCTGTTCACTGGCATAATGTATTGTAGTAGATTTTAGAGCATGAAAAATGTGCATTTTAGGCTTTTAATCCATGAATATACGAATACAATGAAAAGTGAGGGTCTCGAGTTCATTAATCCTCAAAGAACTTTACATAATCAATGTCAGCAAAACCTCAAAATGGATATAAATACTTATATACTCAGCACATTATTTAGTATATTTTGTAGTATATGTAGTTATTCATTTTTCATTTGTAGGCTTTAACGTTTAACTTTTGTTATTTGAACTAACTTATAAAGTTACTTTTCGTTTGACAGTTTTTAACTTCAGCGGTTGACATTTTTCACTTGTTTAATCTTAAAATATTTTTTAAACAAATACTTTTTTACATGTTTAATAAATAAACAAATAAATTATTCCTGAAGCAGTGAATTTTTAGCTTCACAAAATCATAAAAATTTACTAATTTCCAGTTTTCCTTTTGAAAACCATGATATTTTTTTATCTTATTTGCACTAAGCCAATTCAAGCTTACAAACACTAAGTACTCGGCTTTTCACAAAACTCGCACAAAACGAACATGCAAATCAATCACACGTTTCGAAAAAGAAACATTCGCAGTCTGCTGGTGTTTTATTCGTCGTATATAATTTCTTTCTTGAAATAAAAATGAAAAATAAGCAAAAAAAACTCCATTGTAATTACATTTTCTCTTCTGCTTTACAATTCCTACACTCTGTTGAATGCCGATGTAGAAATCATCATCTTGTTGCTTCGGGAAAGATATGAAATTGCGGGATTCAAGATCAACACTTTGAACGAACAGTGGAGCCAGCTGGCAAAGTTTCATTTATTTATTTTTTTATTTTTTCCATTCCGAGGGAAAACTCGGCTCATATTAGATGTAGTAAATGAACTGAATAACAATGTAGTGTTCTAAATAGTTTCTTGAACCACTGCCAATATGGATTATCTTTTAACGGACAACTTTCTTTTACATAAATATTTTTTTCATTATTTCCCGTCTCAGTGGGCAATGAGAAATGCGGAGTTTCTTCAGCCATCTTTCATTCTTTGCATTATGTCTAACCGTCATAAGTTATATGAATTTTCATAGAAAACAAAGTTTGCTTTTTTACTTAAATGTTTTAGTATCATTCCGATATTTTTTTTTATTTGCATACGACATAAGGGTTAGCAATATTTAGACAATTAATTCTAGTGGGAAAACATAAGCAGATTGTTTTTACTCACAAAGAAAATAAAACTTGTACTCTCACAAAAGGAAAAAAAATCATTAGCTTTAGCATATTGAAAATAGAGGAAACTTTTACTGTTCTCAGTTTTTGCTGTTTATCGATTTAAAAAAAAAGTAGTTTTCACTAAACAGCAAAACAAATTACAGTTTTTCACAAACGATAATATATTACTGTTTTGCAAAACAGTAATTAGTTAAAAGATCGGGAAAAAATATAGAGTTATGTTTTAAACTAATAGCTTAAAAGTATTGACGTAACTCGTGTATCTATAATCTTATTCAGAGTTGAATTGAGAAAAAGTATTAACTTTAGCAATTTGCAATATGAAATGTGCAAGTAAATTATCATACCATGCAATAAATTTTAGTCTTTTACAATATCGAGTTTCTTGCAGGAATTTTTTTTTAATTAAATAGCTAAAGTTCTAAAAGTATTTACTAGTAATCTATTAAAGCTGTCTTATATCACTAAATTCTAAAAAATAAACAAGACTGGGAAGAATTAATGCATCTAAAGTTGCACTTTATGTCACGTATTTTACAATATAAAGCCCAGTAAACATTTTCCTAACGTGTAATTAAAGTTTTAACAGGCAGGAAAACGTCTTCAAATTATAGTAGACTTTTAGAGCTTGAAGTTTGTCAGACAGAAAAATGATAAAGGTCGCATAAAAATATATTCCAAGAAGACTGTTCCGTTTTCCATTGAAACGCACTTGAAAATATTAGGCGATTTCAACATTTTTGTGATTATCTTAATTACCTTTCAATTTTTGAGTCTTTTCAGTCACGTTTCCCAAGATATTAATACTTGGATGTTTATAATATGCTGTTTTTGAAGGGAACACGACATATTCAAAAAAATAGCAGAACTATTGCTGAAACAACTACCATTGAGTGATCATGTACAGCACCATAAACGAAATGCAAAATGTGTAAATCTTTTATCACATTAAGAACATGTATTCTAGGATATTTGAGAATTGCACAAAATCCGAGTTTTGTTAATCGATGCATATGCTTAATTTGCCAAAATTCAACAACTGTTCTTCGATAACGAAGAGAATTCTCAAAAAATGTTGCTATTCTTTTATCTCGCTAAATTGTAATCAACCAAGTACGTGGAGTCATTTCTGAATGCACGTTGTATATGTGTTCGTACTTTGCATAAATTTTTTATTCGATGTTGCTTAAAACTTAGTACAGAAGAATCAAAAAGGTTAAAATTTATCGAAACAGCCCCGGTTACGTTAATAATCTACAAATAATACAGGAGATGGCACACTGTGAAACCCAAATATATAATGGAGATTGATATCAGAATTATAGAAATGCCAAATAGTTATATACGAGGACAGTGGGAAGCTACAGTTGGAAACCAGAGTGTGGTGAAGTGAAACAGCAGTAAAATATAATTTTGAGACGGTTCCCATGGGAAGACCACACAAGTAGACCGTAAATTAGAAGAGGCGCCAGGCAATGGACAGTCTGGACACTATAGCACAATGAACTGTCAACGTTAAAATATTTATGGCCGAAAATATTTATGGCCGAAAATGATATGCAAATTTGGCGGGGTATATTCTCGAATGATCTACCTACATGTCTGGGATTCGACGAGAGGATGCATTAATTCCCCGAGACGAACAAATCAGAAACTCCAGCCAATGATGTAAGAGGGGGTAAGAAAAGAGGAATCAACCCCGTGGGAGAAGAGAAAAGAGATGACAGAACGAGTGTGCAAGAGAAAAGAAGCAGAGCAGAGTTTGAAAAAGGTGTGAACGGACTTAAAAAATCAGTGTGTGCTTCGAATCAATATGATCAAGTTGTGTTCAAAAGAAACATGGAATCAGAGGCCAGATGAGGGCTTAAGAAAAAGACAGCGGTTCCAAGAGGACACGCGTCGATCGTGTCTTGTGTAAAGACGGCTACCTCATCAGAATGGTGAATATTAACAGTAATCTATTTATTATTTGCGTCTCAAAACTTTTGTGGATACCCCTTATCCTCCAAAACCACATCTCCCCCAGACATGTTTAAGTTTAAAATTATGTCAATATCGTCTGTTAATTAATATTAGTGGAATGACTAAGAATAAATGGTATTTAGTTGCAATTCATAGAGTCTTTAGTTTTTTTTAGTGTTTTGGTGTATGTCAATCATTTTTCAATTTTTTCAGCGTAATACTAGGAGTACTTGCCAGGCAGGTTATGCGCGGCATAATACCACTGTACGATCATCTTAGGCTTTAGTTTTCCTCAAATTTTAACCAATACTGTAACAAACCACCACATAATGGTGCCGTAGAAAAAGGGCAATTTTATGTACTCCTAGTAACTCAAATGATAGTTAAATTAATGATAATAATAATAATAAATATATATAGTAGATTTTTCAAAAATAAAACAAAGTCTGGGAGAGAAATTATGCATCATAATAACGAAGTTACTATCTTGTTTCTCAGTTTCAACAACAAAAAAAAAAAAAACATGCATTGACATTCTTTGAATATTTTATTTGTAATTTGTAAGTGTTAATATACTGCTGCAAAAAAAAAAAAAATATATATATATATATATATACGAAAGAACTTTGATTTTAAAGGTGACAAAGAAGGTATTTTTGTTAAAACAATTAATTTCTCTAATAGAAAGAATGTTGTGAATAAGATAGTTTGTAGTCATTACAACGTATTGACATATAGAAAAATTAAATTAAATAAAATTAAGTAAATAAATAAAATAAATAAATAAATATTTTATTGATGGAATATTATGCAACAATCAGTAGAACTGAACAATTGAATTAATACTTGCTTAATATGTATGTATTCATGTACAATATTTTTAATTTATGTGTATGTTGAAAGTGTCAAAGTGCATTTTGTATATGTATAAGGTAACGGAACATATAGTGTTAAAATAGGTAAAATAGTATCTGTAAATATTTAAAGTAAAAAAAAAATGGGTCGTCCCAGAGTTAGACAGGAGTCGCCAGAGTCTCTTAGGAATCCAAATACCCAAAGTTCGGCACAAAGCCAGCATAACAAAACGCCAGACACGGGACTAATCCCTCTATTGCCCCGATATTCGGCCGATAGTCTCGAGAACCCAAAGCAATTTTTCAGCGAATTTGAAAACGTAGCTGCTCTCACCGATTGGTCAAATGAGCAGAAAGGCATAATTTTAAAGACATGCCTCAAAGGTAAGGCAAAAGCATTTATACTAGGCCTAAAAGAGACGAAAGACGGAAACAATTACGAATACCTGAAAAAAGCGATTCTCCAAAGATTTAGGGAAATAAAATCAGCTTCGGAAGTGCACGCGGAATTTAATGCAATTAGGCAAACCCCGAAAACATCGATTATACAACTAAGGGACATAATCTCTGAAAAGACTGAAGCATTTTTAGGGATCGATAAGCCGTCAGAGGAAACAGATAAAATAAAGAACCACATCATGCTCGCGAAATTCACGGAAGCGGTACGTCCGGAAATTAGAAGAGAAATTTTAAAAGAAAACGTAAAACACTTTGACGAGGCGGTTGAGTTGGCAATCAGACTGGAGAGAATTTTTAATGAAGAAGAAGACATAAACAATATTGACGTACAAAAATCAGACGTTACTGGTCTATTGAAGGACTTAGAAATCGCGCAGTTAAAAGATAAAATAAAACAGTTTGAGGATAAAATTCAGGCACTCGAGACTTCTCAAGTGAATGAAAAATCCAATCCATTGAAATCATGCTCTTTTTGTAAAAAACAAAATCACACAGACACAGACTGCTGGTTCAATCCCCGAAATAGAAGACAACCAGTTAATCAACATAATAGTAGTTATACACAAGTTGCAATTATCTGCCAAATATGCGGAAAGTCGAACCACTCCGCTCAGACATGCTGGGAAAGAATTCCCGCGGACGGTCGACAGCAACCAAATGTCCGCAGAACGAACAACAATGGAAACAGGAACTATAAGAATTTAAACTCATACAGGGGTCCCAGAGGCAACAGATAAATAATAATCAGAGGTTGGGATCCCATAGAACGAAACTCGAGGCTACCAAAGTAAATATTGACCATAAAAACAAGAATAAAAATCAAATGATAGAGGCACAAAATAGTACGAAAGAAATAAATGATAATAAACGCAAACAAGAGAACCATAAGTATATAATGTCGGTGAGTGACAACGAGCAAAATGTAATTAAATTACCACTAGTAACGCTTAACATTGGGGATGAAGAATATGCTGCACTCATTGATTCAGGAGCAGGAATTAGTTTAATAAATAACGAAATATTTGAAGGAATAAAAAGTAAAATAAAAATAAACTTTATTTCCAGACAGGTAACAATAAAATCTGTGACACAACAAACTGTACCTTTTCTAAAAGCCGTGAAGTTTTCATTTAAAATAGGGCATAAAAAATGTAATAACACCTTTTTCGTGGCAAACTTCAAAATGAACCCACAATACCCAATCATACTAGGTTACGACTTCATGATTAATAATAAAGTAATTTTAAATACGAAACAAAATAGCATAACAATAAATAATGAAGAAATTCCAATTAATAAATCAGAGACCAAAAATACGGAGCTAAGGGAAGAAAATGATAAGACGGAGGAGATTAATAATTGCATTCGAATAGCACGGAAAGTACTGATTCCGCCCGCGGACACAAAAATAGTAAATTTAAAAACAGATCGACCTATTGAAAAGCAACAAAATGAAAGCAACATTCAAGTGATACCCAAATTCCAAAAGGAACAGATATGCATCATCCAACAAAAAACAGATAAGTCGTTACAAATGATTTTCGAAAATAACACCAACACCACGAAACATTTACAAAAAAACATGAAAGTCGCGAAAATCATAGAACCGCAGAACGTTCGGCAGATACGGGAGTCATCACAAGGTACAGAAGTAGGAATGAATTATTGTGCACAAACAACTAATGATAGGGACAATATCCTAAACTTGAGAAAAAAGGAATTCGAAGAGGCGACTTTTGATTTAGATCATTTACCGGAAGACCAACAGCGTATATTTAAAAAAATGCTACAAGAAAACTATCAGGTATTCTCTACCTCTTATAAAACATTAGGAGTGACAGACGCTGTGAGACCGCAAATCAAATTAGCCCACAATTACCCTATCCAATGTAGACCGTACCCAATACCGCAAAACATGAAAACGCTCGCAGACCGCGAAATAGACGAGCTATTAGAAGCGGGTATACTCGAACCATCCGACGGGGGTTACGCGTTCCCAATAATCTTCGTTAAAAAACAAACGAGTGAGGAAAATAAAACCCCTAAATACCGAATGGCGACAGATTTTCGATTATTAAATAACATCACTGAACCTTATAAAACATATATCCCGCATATTGAAGATATCTTACAAGAAGTTGCCGGATTCAAATGGTACACGACTATGGATCTTAAATCTGCGTTTTTTCAAATAGCATTACCGGAGGCAGAGCGAGAGAAATGTGCAATAATTACCCACCGAGGAAATTTTAGACACACGAGACTACCCTTTGGCTTGCGTAACAGCGCCAGTTACTTCACCCAACTCATGAATACGGTGCTGGGAGGTATGAGAGAAACGAAGATAAATTTCTACCTAGACGATATAATCATACCAGCTAATTCCCTCGAAGAATTACGAAAAAAAATGACTTTAATATTCCAAAAGCTCAAAGAGTTTAATTTAACATTGGACCCGTCAAAAATCAAAATAGCCCGAAAAAATATCACATGTTTAGGATTCCAAGTGGACGAAGTAGGGATTTCCCCAGACCCAAAAAACATCGTGAAAATCACAAAATTTAAAACACCTAAGTCAGTTAAAGAGATTCAATCATTTTTAGGGATGACAAATTACTTCAGAACGATTATTCCACAATATTCCCAAATTATTGCACCGATTGTGCAGCTCACAAGAAAGACCAAAAAATTTGAATGGTCGGAAGAGTGTCAGACTAGTTTCGCGAACATACAACAGATCATTTTGGAAAAACCAAGAATTACCAAAATTGATTTTGCAAAACCATTCCTGTTAGCAACCGATGCATCCAACACGGCCATTAATGGTATTTTAATGCAGGATCGGCCAGAAGGCAGAACACCAGTCAAATTTTTTAGCAGAATTTTAAAAAATGCGGAAAAACGATACTCATCTCTTAAACTGGAACTAATGGCAATTTATGAAGCGGTGAGACATTTTCGCAATTATTTATGGAACCATGAATTTGTATTAATTAGTGACGCGAAATCATTGAAATACCATTTAGATCTAACGCAGCAATCCGATATCACTGCAAGGTGGCTATTATTTTTAAGTGAATTTGCGTTTAAATTTCAACATATAAAGGGTGAGGAAAACCCCGCGGATTATTTGTCCCGATACATCTTACAAGAAGAACAGGTAAATAACATAACGGCACAAATCTTCGAAGGGAAGAAGGATTTAACGACCGAAAAAATTAAACAAGAACAGCAGAACGATGAATTATTGAACAAAATAATACCACACGTCCGCGAAAAGACCCCTAAAAGTCCTAAGTTCAAAAATTACTATCTCGATGCACATGGAATTCTTCGTTATAGGGAAAAAGCCACGCGAGAGAGGGCAGGAATAGATTTAATTGTGATCCCTCAGGCTTTAAAACAGTCCGTGATCAAAATTGCACACGCAACGCATTTCGGCAGACAAAAAACGATCGATTTCATTAAGAAATATTATACTTGGGGCAACTTATTTGATGACGTAAAGACGTTTATCGATAACTGTCACAGATGTGCACAATTCAAAAACAGGCACATTCCCCCTACGGCGAAACAGAAAATGGACCGAGCAATACTGCCCGGAAAGTGTCTACATATAGATATTGTTGGGAAGCTGCCTCGCAGTGTCAGAGGCAATTGCTTTTTTTTTTCCGTAATTGACAGTTTCTCAAGGTATATAGAATTATTTCCATGTAGAAAAATCACTGCGGATCAAATAGTTCAATGTTTACAAAGTTATTTTTCTCGTTTTGGGCTTCCAGATACGATTATATCGGATAACGGACCTCAATTCCGATCAAAGGAATTAAGGAGTTTTTTAAAATCTCTCAATATAGAGAGTCGTTTTTCGTCGATCTACCACCCACAATCGAATGGGACGGTAGAGCGAGCACAAGGCACGCTTCAGCAGTGTATTCGATGCATAGCAGAGAACACTTTTGAATGGGAAGATGCAAGTGTATGGGCGCAGCTCTATTACAACGCCTCTAAACACAGGGCGACGAATTTCCCGCCGGCGTTACTATTTCTGGGTCGTGACATTAAAATACCCCTGGACAATACAACTGACGGACAGGGACAAAATATTTTCGAATCAAGATGGTCCCAAGAGGAAATACAAATATTTGTGGACAAATTAATTAAGCAGAATTTAAATAACAGACAACAGGCCTGGATATTCCAAGAAAAAGCGGCTAAACCGCAGAACTTAGAAAAACCCGCTAAACATACTCCAATCCACATAGGGGATTTGGTATACATGAGAAATATGCACAAGAAGTGTAAATTTGACCCCATTTTTACCGGCCCTTATAGGGTAATTAAACTATTGCGTAATAATAATTTGTTACTTAAAGAAGTGAATAAACCTCATGTAGAAGCAAAGAAATTGCACAGAAACCTCATTTTTCGGGTAAAACCCCAGACACAAGAAACAGACTCCGACGAGTCAAAAACCCCCACCCATGGTTATTGGTTACGCAACCGCTCCCGGAAGGGGCGAGAAACAGCACAAACATAAGAAAAGAACAAAAATTCAAAAAAAAAAAAAAAAAAAAAAAAAAAAAAAAAAAAAAAAAGGGTTCTTACCAGCAGCCGAGTTGTGAGGTCCAGAGTGTTCCACGAGTGTGTTCATTCAGAGTGTTTTTCTTTTTCGGTTGCATCAGTAGATGATTAAAAGATTGGAATTTCTGTGAAAGGATAACGAAAACGAGAATTACAAAACTGATAGGAAAAAGAGAAAAACGCGACCTGGAAGGCAATTGAATTTAGCTAATCATAACAGTACTAATAATAAGAATTATAATAATAATGACATGATATATATATAATCAAAAGGGATATCCCGTTTAACCTTGTGCACTGCAGAAAAGCTAAGCTGAAAATGAAGGAAATGTTAACAACCAAAAAAAAAAAAAAAAAAAAAAAAAAAAAAAAAGAGACGGACAAAATATAATAATGTTGATAATAATAGCAAGCAATAAGATAACAGGCACACACATACGTAGGTAAAAAAAAAAAAAAAAAAAAATAAAATAAAATAAAATAAAATAAAAATAAATAAATAAATAAATAAATAAATAAATAAAAAAAAATAAATAAAAAGTAAAACACAAGTTAGCAAGGCATCAGCTGGTGTTGTCGTTTGGCTTTTTCTGTTGGTAAACAAACCGGCAGGGAGCCATTCGCATGGGGGCGAGTCGTTCGTTCGGATTTACGTAGAGTCGTTCGTTCGGATGTCACGCATAGGATGCAAGAGAAGGGCAACATGAAAAGACAAAAATATGCATATAAATAAATACCGGACATACAACTATAGGAGAGACAATTACATAGTACAGTAATTTTATAAAAAATTTTAATTAATACAAGTTAGAATAAAATTATTGAGTTGCGTCACCAGAGTACCTGGGACGGAAAGCTGCAGATTTCCCCTTGTATTTTGGTACTTATCGGGCAATTGCAGGCAATAACCACGATGAGTAAGACGCGCTCTAGAATAATAGAAGACTATTTATTTTAAAGTAAACATAGGGAGTTCACAGAATAATAACCTATCAGACCGCATGGACTCGACATGCAGATCGGCGCTATACAAAATAAAACGTAAGAATAGTAACGTTAAGTTTGTCTCTCTGTACAAAATTACAGTTAATAGGGCGGCATAAGCTTTCATTAACAAAATAATTAAATAACAATCACTTACCTCTACACGACGTTGACATCCTAAAAAAAAAAAAAACACAGGCGAAAAAGGTGCCGAGTCACTCCCGGCGCAGGAGATAAACCGGTTGCCCACGGCACGAGTTGAGTCGTCGAGCTGCAGTTTCCCCCGTTTCCAAACGCGCGGATGTATTATACGCAGTGAAAAACCGGAAATTTCAACCATGAGTTCCGATTGTCAAGCGACAAACAGTTTCGCAGCCGGAAGGATCTGCTTAAAAGGAATACAAGAGGAGAGTTCCAGAACGCACGGGTTTAGCGGTGAAACTCTTTTAATGAATTGAATGAGTAAATAAGAACGCATCGATGATTATGGCTAGATATTTTGAAACAGTGGTACGTGAGGTGTACCGTATAAATAAAAGGGTGTGCAATATAGGAATGAATCCCCTGTCTGAGCAAAAATAATAATAATAATAATAATAATAATAATAATAATAAATTTAAAAAAAAAAAAAAAAAAAAAAAAAAAAAAAAAAAAGGAAGGAAGACGAGTATTTTTTATGATATGCAGATAAATATATATGTGTAACAAGTAATAGACACACATGATATTGTATGTTATTCTTAATATATATGTAATATAAATATGGTACTCTAATAATATAAATATGGTGCATGTTGGTACAGAATGTGTGATCAAACATAATAATGTGTGTACAATCCCATTGGTGTACAATATATTATTTTGAAGAAATTGAGAAACAAGATACAAAGGTAACTCATTAATGTTATTAATGCAAAGTGGTTCGGAAACATTATCGATACTGCCAGATTTAACAAAATCTGACAAAACAAACCCGCAAAGAAGAACGAAAATGTTCACGTGAAACCACAAAATGCTTGAGACACAACGGGAGAACAAATGTATCACAACGGAGACTTTTGCCATGTGTAGCTACGCGTGACGGACTATATGGACTAAACTCCAACTACTACACTGTAGAACGTAGCACATAATTTGCTACGTATGATGGACTATATCGCATGGACTATACAGGACAAGTGCCAAATTTTAAAACGTAGCACATGTGTAGCTACGTGTAATGAACTAGTAACTGTGGACATTGAATATTTTTTTTTTCTTGTTTTTTTTATGTACACGGGGGAGAGATGTGGTGAAGTGAAACAGCAGTAAAATATAATTTTGAGACGGTTCCCATGGGAAGACCACACAAGTAGACCGTAAATTAGAAGAGGCGCCAGGCAATGGACAGTCTGGACACTATAGCACAATGAACTGTCAACGTTAAAATATTTATGGCCGAAAATATTTATGGCCGAAAATGATATGCAAATTTGGCGGGGTATATTCTCGAATGATCTACCTACATGTCTGGGATTCGACGAGAGGATGCATTAATTCCCCGAGACGAACAAATCAGAAACTCCAGCCAATGATGTAAGAGGGGGTAAGAAAAGAGGAATCAACCCCGTGGGAGAAGAGAAAAGAGATGACAGAACGAGTGTGCAAGAGAAAAGAAGCAGAGCAGAGTTTGAAAAAGGTGTGAACGGACTTAAAAAATCAGTGTGTGCTTCGAATCAATATGATCAAGTTGTGTTCAAAAGAAACATGGAATCAGAGGCCAGATGAGGGCTTAAGAAAAAGACAGCGGTTCCAAGAGGACACGCGTCGATCGTGTCTTGTGTAAAGACGGCTACCTCATCAGAATGGTGAATATTAACAGTAATCTATTTATTATTTGCGTCTCAAAACTTTTGTGGATACCCCTTATCCTCCAAAACCACATCTCCCCCAGACATGTTTAAGTTTAAAATTATGTCAATATCGTCTGTTAATTAATATTAGTGGAATGACTAAGAATAAATGGTATTTAGTTGCAATTCATAGAGTCTTTAGTTTTTTTTTAGTGTTTTGGTGTATGTCAATCATTTTTCAATTTTTTCAGCGTAATACTAGGAGTACTTGCCAGGCAGGTTATGCGCGGCATAATACCACTGTACGATCATCTTAGGCTTTAGTTTTCCTCAAATTTTAACCAATACTGTAACAAACCACCACACAGAGAGCTTAGACAATTAGATACCAGGGCAGCGAGAGAAGTTATTGCAAATTCGCTAACCATCAGTGGATATTTTCATGCCTTTTAAGTGTTTTTCTTTGTGGCTGTGATTGATGAAATAATTCGATTGATGCTTAGCTCGGCATTAGAATTCCTCTTAACCTGTTGGTAGATGAATCTTTGACTCATCTACCAGCAGGCGAAATCCTCAGCATCAGTCAGGGTCAGACTGTTGCAAAGCTGTATACTATCACGGTATTTTCATAAAGAATATCGGCTTGCTCATTGCCAAAAATACCGAAGTGAGGTGGAATCTACTGTAGATTATAGACATTCTGGACTGCAGTTATTTTGTCCATGAGCAGAAAAATATTGCGGTTAATGTTCCAATTAAAACTGTCAATACAACTTCTTTTTTCAATTCTTATGAGTTTCTTTTCTTTAAACATAAAAAAGTTAACGAGTTAAAACATACTTAAGTTTAGCAAAATTTTGATCTGAATAAAACAAACAACAACAAAAAATAATAGTATTCCAACCCCAAGCGATATAGTTACATAAAATGCCACTTCAGCTAAAAAAGAATAATTCTTGTGGCTATTTAAAAAAGACATTTCACACCCTGCTAAAAGCTTAATACAAACATTTTCTTAACACTTTTGGAGACAGATTTACGACTTTTACGTTATTAAACGATAAGTGTTCCTGCAGAGCACAATAAAAGACGACTTTCCCGATCACCTGCCACATTAGCCAATGGTGAGTGCATCCGCAAAAGATGAATTACTATTTCGAGTGACCATTTCCCTCGTTCCTTGCAATATCCTTTTATAAGACAGAAGGATCGATATTTGTTATACCGCACGATTGATTTCTGATATGATTTATCCATCTGTATTTTTTCCGTACACGTGGGTAATGAAAAGAATCATCGGCACGTATATGGGGCAACTGTTCTTTGTTAGTTCTAGAACCCAAGAAAAGTGCATAGGTACCCGACTTTTGTTAGGAGGTCATTATTCTTTGATAATGTACGGTGCCTGCCCAAATTATAATATGCATTTCAGTGTTTGCGCAAAGTAGAAAAGTTTGAAAGCTGTAGTTCGAAAACATCGTGCGATTTTAGTGGCCTGAAATGATCCTAGCAGGTAAACCGATCCATATACCATCCACATACGTTATCTTCCATACAGGTAGCATTATCTACCGGATATCACATAAATTAGTTGTGCCAAATGAAGAAGCAGCGGAGTTATAAAGTGATCACAGTATTAGGGGTCTATATAGAATTCTTTGAAAATTTTGATTTTATAATATATGTCATAAGGCAAGAACTAACTTTCCTATTTATTTAGATAAGCAATCTTTCATGTACAGAAATAGGGCTTGGTTTATTGAATGGAGTGTATTTTTTAGGTTAGAATCAGTGTCAGAAGTGCCTAGGTAGGTGAATGAGGCATACGCTTGGATACCTCAGAATGATGATCATGTATATTTTTGTGATATGTGTTCAAATATTACGAGTTTTCGAAGTAACAGAAAAATACATTATTTAGTTTATTTCTAGGTTCATTGTAGGCCATAATTTTTTAATTATAATTTTGAAATATGTTTTTTTATTGTTTGTGACACTTTTTTAATTTAAATTTTTCATAAAATAAATTATGTGCGGTGGCTAATTGTAAAACTTGTTTTATTTCATTATGTATAGTCATAATTATTTTTGCATCTTTTTATTTTGCCAATAAAATCAATTTACAATTATTTTTAAACGAAGGATCATTAGCCTTTTGGTTGATGGTAAAATGATCCTTTGGATACTTTTTCAAAAAAAAAAAATCTCAATATCGGTTGAAAATATTATTCAAATATGTTTATAATGCAAAATATAGTATAAAACATGCTAACAAAATGCCAATTTTAAAAGCTATTTAAAAATTCAGATTATTTATACAAGTTTCCCCCTAAAGGGGATCATTTTAGGACATTTTCCCTTACATAAATTTAAATAAACTAACTATTTCAGGGTCTATAAGAATTTTAGAAGGCCTCATAACAAGTTGTCCTATAAACTGTAACAAATAATAAACCTGTATGAATTATGAAACACTTTGAAAAAATTCTTAAAATTCCAAAATTTTGCGCGATGTGTTATTCTCAAATATCTTTCTATGCAATAAAATATTTACTTAAAAAAAAAAAAACAGTTATCTTGTTTAATCCATAGGTAGCACAGTTTACAAAGATTCAATCTGAATTTTTTCAAGCCTTTGGCGCAGATAATTTACAGTCTCTGGCTAAACTATTAAACGGGCTATAGGCTTCATTTTGTAGTTACACGTTTCTGGTAAAATTATTAGAGGATTATGATCTATTAAAATTAAAGTGCGTGTATAAAATGAACATATTTGTTACACTGTGGGTATCACGCCAAATGATTTTACTGCAACTGCCTATCGACGAGCGTATTTGTAAACAAGAGAGAGGGAGGAAAACAATAATAGCGATGCCATTTGTACAATGTAACTCCAGCAGACGAGTGCTTCAGATCGAGTTCTTCTGCCTGTCGCTAGACCGGCTTCTGCTGGATGAAAAACCAAGGGTTTCTACCGCCGGGAGCATAGCTGCTCTGGCCATAAAATTAACTACTTTTTGTAAACGATATATTTTTATGTACTTTTTTTTCAATAAAGCAACCAAATTATCCGCTAAACTCAGAGATTTCGCTATTAACTAAGACAGAAATTACTGTTTACAAAGAGTGGTTAATTATATGCTTGGAATTACTGCAGCTATGGGGGGTGTCATTCGCAATTTCCAGGAACTTGCTCTGTAGCAATCTGGTAACCTCTTTTGAAGTTTTAGATTGGAGGACCGGATATTATTCTCTTCTTCTCTTCTGCAAGAGTTTTAAACGTTAGACCGGGGAAGCGATAGTTCGTTTTTTTTTTTTTTTAATTTTTTAAGTTAACTTCATTAGGCGCAACTAGGGAGCAACTCAGATGTTTTTTCTGACGGATTTAACGCTCAGTACAGGAAGTGACGTATCTTTCCCCCCCCCTTGCTTTCTTCATTTGAGGAACAGCTCTCGGGCGTTCGTTCCTGCGAACGTCGACTGTGCTCCCTATGCGTCGACATTACTCCCTACCTGTTTTGAAGCAAGATCTTGTCTGATGACTCTGTTCAGTGGATAAGTGGACCGGCTCTTGTCAGAGCCACTGTGGAAAGCCTTTCGCTGAACAGGTGGCTATCCTGCTGACTGTCTCTCACTGCTGTTACCGGCGGCGACCCACCCGTCACCTCCGATAAAAAAGTCCTACACACCGAATACAGAAAGTGGCACAATGGTGCATTCCGTGGTCCAAGCTCCGTTGCTTTACTCACATGTTTTCAATGGCATTATTACAATATTTAATGAAATTATGAGTTAAAACTTGACATGATTGGTTGCCATGATACATAAATATTGTTTTTCTATACTTAAATAGTATGTAATCTTTTAATATTGCGCATGTGTTTTTGAGTTATTTATAATAATGAGCCAAATGTAAATTTTTAAACAGAATAATACTTCGAGCAAAAGCAGCAGAGGGAAAAAAAGGTTTAAGAACGCTGCCATAGAAAAACGCAATAATAGACTTACGTGCATTCGATACCCACCGACAGAAGAAAACGCCAGTTTGGGAACACAGTTAAAGAAAATACCACAACATAGACATTCTCTAGATTCAAACCCTACGGGAAAGCGTTTTAAGAAAGCAGTGAAGGAATAATAGTTCAACACGGACACTTCCTGGATGCTAACCCGATATCCAGACGGAACAACGGTTTAAGAACACGGGTATGTAACACCACAAAGAAACAAACACTGGCTGCAACGGGTTTAAGAACAAAATAAAAGAATAACAAATGGACATTCCGTGGATCCCAACCTCAAGACGGAGCAATGATTTAACACGGGGATGGAACACCACAAAGAAACGGACCCTGGCTGCAATCAATCCCAAACAATAGACAGTACCTGCAGTTTAAAAACACGGATACAGAATAATAATTCGAAACCTACGAGCAGACGAAATCAGCGCTTACGAACATTGTGAAAGAAAAACACAAAAATTTACACTACCTGCATTCGAACCCAACAAACAGATGAAAACATCAGTTAAAGAACAGAGTTAAAGTATAATACTAGACTACGGGACATTCCCCCATTCAAACCCAACCTCTAAACGGAACAATGGTATAAGAAAACAGTTAAAGAATAATACTACAACATGGATACTTCCTGGATTCTAAGTAATTATCATGAATGACCGATGATTCTTACTGGAGATTTTAATGTTAATTTTTGCTCTCAAGAATCTCAGCCGTTAGTTGATTTTTTAAAAGAAAAATTTGATCTAACTATGAATACTTCGCGACTTCAATGAACAACGCATTTCGGTACAACGATAGATGCTGTATTTTCAATAAAATTAGCAAATTTAGAGAGTAGAATTTATGTTTCACATTATAGTTACCACAAACCTATTATTTCATGCATAAAAAGTTACGATGACATTCAAGCACCTATTTCCAATGAATAATATGAATATAACATTTATATAATCTTTGTAAAGTAGTACATGAATAATAAATATAATTAAATTATAATATGATATTTATTTTAAGTTAAATTTTAATCATTTCAGTGATCTGTGTTGTAAACGTCCAAGAAGTTTTACTTCAATCGCGCGTAAAGATTACACGCACACACTTTTTTTTTCCCTCTTGCGAACTGCTAGCACGTGTGGGTGAGAGGGGATAGAGGTGATCCATCCTGCCTTTAAAGCTAGTGGACCCTCGTCCTCTCTCGCTTGCATTGTGATGAAGGCCTACATCTCAATTCCGTTCCATCCAACTTAAAATCAAGCATACCTCATCTTTGAAATTATTACCAGCTGCTGTGTTTCCATAATGCAAACTCCCCAAGCTTTTTTTTTCACCTTTTTGGTGATCGAAATGCGAGATATGTGTGTTTGATGAAATTGTAAAAAATATTTCTCCAACAATGTTTCTAATTGTTAAAATCTTCTTCGAATAAAAGCTTGGATGGGCAGTTCTCCGTGATTTTTCACAATTTAATCAAACACATATTCGATCACCAAAAAGGAGAAAAAAACTTAAGGAGTTTACATCATGGAAACGCAGCAGCTGGTAATCATTTCAAAGTTGATATGCTATTGATTTTATGTTGTATGGAACGGGACTCAGATGTAGGCCTTCATCCACAATGCAAGCGAGAGAGGACGAGGTTCCACCGGCTTCAAGAAATGAAAACGAACTGATGCTTCCCCGGTTTAACTGCTAAAACTTCAAAGGGGATTCCCAGATTGCTAAAGGGTAAGTTCTTGAGAAGTGCGAATGACTCCCGGTAGTAGAAACACTTGATTTTTCACCGAGCAGAACAGCGACAGCCGGTAGAACTCGATCTGAACGCAAACGTCTGCTGGAGTTAGAGTGTAGAAATGACATCGCTATTATTGTTTCCTCCATCCCTACTAGCAATTTTGCTCGGGCCATCATCGGCTGGCTACGTGGCCGGTGGTAGCCCGAGCAAAATTGCTAGTAGGGATCTCTCTTGTTTACAAACACGCTCGTCACTGGGCAGTTGAAATAATCATTTGGCGTGTTACCCACAGTCTAACAAATATATTCTCATTTTAAGCATGCTCATTAATTTTAATAGATCATAAACCTCCAATAATTATGCCAGGAACGCGTGTAACTACAAAAAGTAGTCCGTTTAATAATTTAGCCAGGAATTATAAAATAAATGCACCACAGTGTAACAATATTTTATCAGTCAGTCTGAAATACAACTACCTTCAGTATTGAGCAAGCTTATCCCAGCAAACATTTTAGTTCATAGAGTAATGTGCGTTAGTCCCGGTTGTGCGATTTATCATATGTTATAATCTAAAAGCCACTGCTCTGCCAGTGTAAATCTGCCAACAAATCGTCGAGTGTTAAGACATCGTTGTTATAAGGCTCAAGTGTGAAGGTGCAGGTTTCTAGTCTACTGTATAACTATCGGACGAGCGGTCTGAAGTGTACGATGTTTTAGGCGGTTTTCTTCAGATGCAAACTGAATACTCGTTAGAATCCCTTTAAAAGTCCTTTTCCCAAGGAATTCACCTACTTTGACAGATAGATTTAGTGTGTTTTTTTTTTAACAAGATAACAAAGCACATGTAATTATGAAAAGGATCTTAGAAGGAACACTGGTTGTTTGTTGTCTAGTACGTTTTGGTTGTTTTGAACCCAAATATGGTAAATGGTTTTCAGATCACGTGGTAGAGCTGGCCACTGCATGGGCTTAATCTTGCTGCTGACAATGTGTCCCACAGTGAAAGAACTGTTCTGTCTGTCGTTGATCCATGATAAAAGGAAATCATCGCATTCTGCACTGGCATTACGACGCACGTAAGCATCCATGATGCCATCTCAAAACATGTGGCCATACGGTTCCACGCGAGAAGACAAGAAAGTAGAGCAAAGTTAATGTTACGATTGTATTAATTCGTACGCAGCTGTAGTCTACATATCCCCAAATACAAGTCATACGAGCTCATTGTAGCAGTTGATAGACTTTTGTTGGATCTTTTGAATGCTGAATCAATGGTTCGAAATTGTTCTCTTAACCGCTTTTCACATTCAATCATTTGACAGATTTCTGCTTTTTTAGTCTCAAAATGGATCTTTATTGAAGTTCTTCAGGATAATTATGTCTGAAGCAGATTTCTTATTTCCCCATCAGAGCAAAATTCCGAATATTTCTATCAAACATGCAATATTTATATTTGTGGGAAATGACGGATTCGTATAATATTTACACATCCCCATTTTGCTATTTCGTGTATCATAGTACATTTTGAAAGGCTTTGATTATTTTTAATAACATTTCTGCAGTATTTCTGACTGTCTTTTATCATCTGGAAAACATTGTTTTTAGCGTTTCGTCAGTACAAGTTATATAAAAGTTGCATATAAAAGGAAAAAAAAATTAAACTTTTATAACAGATTTTGATAGGGTTTTATTTTTATTACTTATAGATTACATAATGAACTGCAGTGAAACCTTCCCTTATCTTTGTAATTTTTAGAATATGAAGAATTTATGAAAATGTAAAAGCAATTCTTTAGCAAATAATAAAACTCAAATTTCTTTAAGTAATTCTCAGCAACAATGAAAACTTTTAAGAATATAGCTCTTAAGTCTAAAATTAATTTAACAGTAATCAGAAAGATTTTTCACAGAATCTAAGCCTCTTGCAGCATTCAAGTTTATTCGAAAACAAAAATTTCTAAACAATTATCTAAAGCATAAACCTGTTCACCAGAAACTCTTTTATAATACTTGAGGTATTATAGTCTGGAGTAGTTGCATCATCTCGAGTAATCACTACCTTTGAGAATTAATTAAAAGTAGAAAAGAGTTTGCGTTGAAATTTGAATCATTTGTAATATGAGTCTTGATAATTAGAATCAAAGCGTACGAAAATTTTGATCTACTCTTGAAGATTTGGTGGAAAAATAATGAATGGGGTAAATGTACTTAAAGTTTCAGACAAAAGAGGAAGTTTGCTGTTCTAAGATCATTTTACAAGTTGCAGCTTTCGGGATTTGTGGATTATTTTTGGAAGATTCGAAGCAAGGCTTGTTTTAATGAAAATAACTTTGAAAACATATTTCAGTATTTTATTTAAGAAGAAAGCACTTCAAATTTTGCTTTTGATTGATATCACCATTCTTGGTTGTTGTTACGTCAAAAACTTTATATTGACTTATGCTCAAGTAAACTTAAGTTTATTAATAAAAGTATCAAAGGTGATATTCTGAATCATTACATAGAAAATATTTGTTCTTAAACTTTAGAAATAAAGGCGTCATTACAATTATCGGAGTATCCATAAAGAAGTGGTTATTATTATTATTACTATGCTACGAATGCTATTATTTTGCAATATTAAAAAGAAACTTTTATTGAGCTATGGTAGTTCCTCTGAATCTATAGAATACATACTGAATGATGAACAAAACTGTAAGATTTACAAGTGCTACTTTATTAGCCTTGTTCTAATGTTATGGAAATCAAACATTTATTTTTGGAATTAAGATTTAAAAAAATAAAAACTTATGTTTTCTGTGACGGAAAAGCCGCGAGAGTGGTGCCAGTAGGCCAATGTGTGAGGTGTACCCAAATAAAAACCATACTACATGTAAAAAATATTAATGAAAATAATTTCAGTTCAGGTGGAACAATGCAACTAAAAATAATCCCCTTTAACAACTTTACACTGATCACGAGCAGAAATGGAGTGGATGTGTAGTAGATCCTAAGCTGCTGATGTTTTCGAGGTGTCCTGCTCTTTTTGCCGCAGGCGTCTTGTCGCAGTTTCTGTATCGCAAGTGAAGTTCTGACCTTTCAGAGAATTTTTTTCGCAACAGCAATTTACCGTTTGGCAATCCCACAATTCTGCTGTATAAGCTGCTCCTCAATCGAAACCTCAGCTCTATCAACGACAACATTAGCCAGCCAGGGCGTGGTAAGTTCTTGATGGTTACGCTTTCCGCCTCATAACGCTGATACGTCTTGAATATGGTACGCCATGAGAGATTTTTCCCTATACATCACTTAACACTGTACCATAATTTTTTGAAGCATGCTCTTTTTATGATCGAAGAAATTAGATAGCTGGTCTTTGTGCTGATTTGATCCCGTTTTGTATTTCCTCGATTTCGCTATATAAGCTCCTCCTCAATAGAAACCTTTGCTCTATCAACGACAACATTAGCCGGACAGGGCGTGTGCTACTTCTTGATGGTTACGCTTTCCGCCTCATAACTCTGATACTGCTTGAATATGGTACGCGGTGAGAGATATTTTCTTCTATACACCACTTCCACTGTGCCATAATTTTATGAAGCGTGCTCGTTTTATGATCGAAGAAATTAGATAAATGGTCTTGGTGCTAATTTGATCCCGTTTGGTGTTCCCACGATGCCGCTGTATAAGCTCCTCCTCAATCGAAACCTTAGCTCTATCAAAGACAAGATTAGCTGGAAAGGGCGTGCGCTACTTCTTGATGGTTACGCTTTTCACTTCATAACGCTGATACTGCTTGAATACGGTACGCGGTGAGAGATATTTTCCTCTACATATCTTCCAACGTGCCATAAATTTATGAAGCATGCTTTTTTATGATCGAAGAAATTAGATAACTGGTCTTTGTGCTGATTTGAAAGAATTCGTCATGAAACAACAACAGGAACCATCGTCTAACTAGGAGCCTGTCAGGTGGTCTATGTCCAGGGGCACAATTCTCAGGGGGACACCTGTTAGAGACTTCAAATTGTCAATAAGTCTTGCGAGGGGACGCAATATTTAAATTTTCCTGGGGCTATCATGACCCCTGGCAAACTCTACGATTCTGAAAAAAACAATTCTCAAGAAATAAGCTTATGAAGCTGCTAATTACGCATGTGCAACTGGATATACCCCGACGGTACCTGTTAGCTAACACATTAACTCCCTCGTGTTTAATGCAACTCCGTTACAACTAAGTTTTCTTTAAATTTTATTTTACTTAATTGATTTATCAAAGAATTAAAAATATATCAATATGTTTTAAGCTCAATTTATTTAAAAATACATATTTTCGATAAATTTTACTTCATTAAGTATAAAAAATAATGACCAAATGCTACAAAAATTATTTTCCTAGAATTAAAAGTAGATTTATTTTATTAACCTGGAGGCAAAATTCATTAATTACTTTTAACTACATAAAAAAAACTTATGTGCTCTAAAAATTTTGCTTTAAAATAGAAATTCAATATATTTTTAATATTTTACAAAATTATTCAGGCTAATTTAATTATATGCGTACACATACGTAACAATAGTTATAAAGTATGTATGAAATGTATGTTCTGATCAATATAATTTATATTTTCTATTAAAAAAGAAGTTCTCTTTCCCTGAACTAAAGCTGAACTGAATAATTTTTAGTAGGCTCTGATTTCATTTCGATCTAAAAAGTACTTTTTTTCATTCGATTAAAAATGAAGAATTTCGTATGGCTAATTTTTTAAATAAATTACAGTTTCATAATTTCAAAAATTTCAGATTATTTTCTTTCGCGTCACATATTTGATTTATTATAGAGCTGAAAGTAATATATTTTTAATATTCATGACGAATTGCAGCAATATTCTGTGAAGTGCGTTGAAAGAAAATATGTTCAAATATCGATTCATAGAATTAATATATTGCAAAGAATTGCATACAATGAAAGTCTTTTTTCGGTAAAAATAAGTACTAAGAATTTTATATTAGTATTACTTTTCTGGGATTAAACATACCAAATAATTTCTAGAAGCGCTTTAAAACCCATTAACGCCCAGCGTCCTATTTTTGGGACAGTCGCAAAAATCGTAAGTTGCAAAAATAAATTAACATTTGTTTATTTTCTATTTCAATTTCTCGAATAATAAATCTGATTTCCACAAAATACTCAGCGATAAGAAAGTAAAATACGAATCTTTCATTATTTTATTCATATTTTTAGAAAAAAAAAATACATTCTTCATACCCGACAAATGTCAAAAATTTGTTTATCACTTCTGGCATCAACATAAATTGTCTTCGATGAGAGAAAGGACGACAATTTTTTTTTTCATCGCATTCTCTTCGGAAAGAGAATGCGATGAAAAAAAGCCGCGCGCTAATGGGTTAATGAAACCGCATTTTGAATTTCTGTCCTCGTGTCCCGCTTAAAAACAATCAAAGTGGGTAGGATATCTGGTTCTCGTATAGGAGACCCGAGTTCGATTACCAGCCGAGGAAAAGGAGGTTCCGTGGTGTATTGATAAAATTTTATGATAATCAATAATGAGTCAATAATGAAAATATACTAAAAACGTTTTAAAAAATCAAAAAAAATATATTTTTTAAAATTGTATTATTTAAAAATTTTGATAAAATCGATATTGACCTGTAAAAGATCATTTTTGATTTTACAAAAAAAAGAGCATACCCTATTTAAGTAAGTGGCATGAAAATTTAACTAATGTTTTAGAAAAAGGCACTCAGAAAATGAGAGGGCACAGTCTGTGTTGCAATTCTTTAAGCTAAATTTTTCTGAAGATGTCTTCCTTAAGTAGGCATTATACTTCACATCTCTACAGTTGCATTGCAATATAGAGAGGCATTGGCCGAGTGCATTATGCACTGTATATAGTTGGCGGTTGAGGTATGAAGATACAGCACTCTGGCTTCATGCGTGGCTGTCTATTAACGGTTTGGAGTTTCTGTCTGTTAGGTTTTCTCCAGATGTTACGTGAGTACATGTTAGTACCCCTTATAAAGTCCTTCAAATATGGCATAGATAAATAGACCTTTGGTAGCTCTGGTCCAACACCACACATACGCAATGTACGAAATTGATTAACTGTGACCTCTCAATTTCTTCAGCGTTTTTTTCTAACATTTTAGTTGAAATTTATGCATTTACATGAAAATAATAGCTGTTTTTTGTCACGGAATATTGAAAATAAATTGTAGTAATACTGCATTCTTTAAAAATCATTTCTGCAAGTTAAATCAAAGAGAGACGGGCTTATTGTAGGAATGATCAGTTGCGAATTTCGCTCTTGAGAGCCCGAGACACAATTCAATTTTTAAGCTCCACTCCTAAAAAAATACTTCCATTATCCCTACACCCTACAGTGCGCATTCTATGCATTCGATTTTTATAGTAGTTAGGGTTTTATAGTAATTAATAACAATAACAAGCTTGTAGTTTGAATTATAATACATTAAATGTTAATTTTATTTCATGTCCAGTAATTGGATTGCTTGTAGTTTTAAATAGTAGTAAGAAGATTCCATACGATGTTTCTTAACTAGTAAATAATATTAATAAAGATAGCTACTTAGGTATTATAAGAAAATATAGAACTTGTGGTTCATTTGCAGCTAATAAGCAAAAAATAAAAATTAAGTACAAACACAGTTTTTAAAAGTAGAACATATTTTATTATTGAGCACTAAAAGGCATGAAATAAGAATTTATTATTACAAAGATACGCTATAAATGACTGAAAGTTTCAAATTTTAGAAAACTTTTCAGAAAAACAACGATATTTCACATTTGCAAGGCATGAAAATTTTTATATGTTGAAAATATTTTAAAAAGTATTCGAGACCTTTACAATGCATATACTAATGGCTAAATCAATGCTTCGCAAACAAATACAGCTAAAGTGGAATATGGTCTCGGATGCTTTTTAAAAATATTTTGAACATTTAAAAACTTTCAGCTCTTGCAAAAGTGAAATATCTATATTTTCTCAAAATTTTTTAGTTTTGAAACTTTTATTCGTTTATTGCATATCTTTCAAGAATAAATATTTATTTTGTGCCTTTGGGGGCTCTACAATAAAAAGTTTCTATTTTTTAAAATTATATTTTTACTTAATTTTCATTCAAGCATTTCACTTAAAAACATTCTTATTTTCATAGTTCATTATTTTGATTGTTTATTTATTTTAGATGAACGTCTTCGGCATCGGTATTACTGTTGTTCAGTTAGGCATAGTAACTGGCATATATTTTTGTTAATTAAACAGTTCTTCAACCAATCGGTCAATTCATTCATGATTTTTTAACAGTGATACTTTAGAACAGCTTGTGTCTTTAGACTATCTGAAGTCTAGTTTATGAAAATATATGTGGTTGCTCAATGTGTTTCAAGTCGAGTGTTTGCCACCAATAAATATTTTATCATTGAATAGAACTTAACTACTATTAATACTTACACATATATTTTGTTTCCTACGCAGTGCATTTCAAATATGTGCGTCATAATTTTAAAAACAAATAAACAGGACCAAAATAATATACAGGAATATGTCTGCAGATATGTCGCGTTGGGGCAGTGGAGCGCTGTTGACTTCATCAGATGAAAACGCTTTAGTAGATTGAATTGTCAGTTCAGTTTGGGATTTCTGGAATCGTGCATTGTTACATAAATATGGCGCTTTCTGACATGCATTTATTTTATGAGGCTGTGAAGGAAATGCAGCACTTCTTCAACGGATGTACAACATGGATTTCTGCCGGAAATCGCTCCATCCTTTGGCGACCCTCTCCTATTCCTTGTTCAGCCCCATCCATGGAATCCATATTGATAAACCACTGTATTTTGCTCAAAATACCTGCGGAGAATGACCAATCGAGCCAGCCAAATGGATTCATTTGCCAAACTCAATATGATCTCTAATACCACAAAGATTCATTCCTTCACGCATAAACCTTTTACGATATTTGTTTATTTAGGTCCCCTCGACCTTCCTTTATACCTGTTGAGTATAAGATTTTAAATGAACATCGACATTTTCGAAATGCCACTGAATATGAAATAACCTAATAATAATTTATGGAAATTGGTAAGAATTACGCTTTTATGTCAAAAGCTGAATGATGTCAATTTTAGTATTCTGAAATTTAATTACATTGAAAATGTGTTATTGAGAAAAACTTTTGTAGAAATTGGTAACCATTCTTCTAAACAGAAAGAAAAAAGGTTGTAACATTTTCACAAGTTTCAACAAAATAGTGTAACTCTTTGTCATACTGCAAGCTAAATATTATATAAATATTTTCAAGTCTTAGAAATACTTTAAAAATCTGGTGATGCAGAAAAACAAAATACTAACTATCTTTGTATATAGCACGTACAGTAGTATTCTCAACATAACTTTGTTAAAATAAAAACATTTCAAAAGTTGTCTGTATCCCATTCACCCACTGGACGTTGGTCAGCGAACACCTTGAGGGAAGATAGAGAGGAAGGGGATAAAAAAAAGACTGGTATTCACTGGAACTGTTTCTCAGCTGGATGAATGAGTGACTTCATGTTTTCCCGAAAGGAAAAGCTTTCTAATAGTGAGGATGCGACAAAAGTTGAGGAACGTACAAAATTTTAGCTCCCAGGAAATAAAATATTATTTCTATGATATACTGCATATTGCTCCAGGTATGTGAGAATTATGTAGTCAATCATTTGTGTCACAAGAAATTCATTTGCGACACAAATTTAACTTTCTGGTGCGGAATACGAGGGCTGTAAATAAAATAGTGGCAACTTAAGCTAGAAATTCGCAGAAGAGCGGACATACGCAAATAGGATGTGGTAGCGGTGAGGTGGCGCTGTTGTCGAAGTGCAAAGTGCAAAAAACAGTCAATGTAGTTCGAAGGGTAGTTTAAGTGTGGCGTAAAAGTAAAGAGTTTCGTTTCCCCCACTCTAAAGCATGTTTTCCAAAACATGATCAGTGGTCGTGGATTAAAATAAAAGTTACCCGTGGCAAAAATACGACTGAATGTTTTCGAGGATTATTGGAAGCCTGTGCCGTAAGTGCAGTACCGTATAGGACGAGGGGGGGGGGGGTCTGTGCCTGCAGGACAAGCTGTCGGCGCAGACTACAACTGCCGATTTCTAAAGTACCATTTGCGCCTGGCTGTGCAGCGCAAGCGTCCACGTTTATTGCAAAACAATCTCCGTATCATGTTGCACGACAACTCTGTTTGTGATGGCGCAAAGAATGTCATTCTCTTATTGCAACAATGGCAGTGGGAAATCTTGGACATCCTCTCTACTCACCTGACATGAGCCCTTGTGACTTCTGAATTCGCGATCAGTTTCCGAAGTTGAAGGAACCACTCCTAGACCGTCGATTTCACGACTTAGCATCTGTGCACAGCGCAATAGGGCTGTCCGGCACTAACATCAACAATCAACACCTTGCCAGTGGTCTCCAATTACTCCCCGACATTTGTCAGAAGGTTATAAACTTTGTTGGTGATTACATAGAAAGAATGTAATGTAGATGTGCTTGTACGTTCATTAAAAATTGATTTATACCTATGCTGCCATAACTTAATTTACAGTTCTCGTATATCCTATTTTCGTGTTGTAATTGATGTTCGAAATTAAATTTTAGATGCGTTAATTTTCATGAAAGTTTTCTTACAAAATATTTATAAATACTGTTAGAAGAAATATTGTCGGAAGACAGAAGAATTTCTTTTAATCCGGTGTACTCTACAAAATGTTAGATTCACATATAGCATTACGATGGCCATTCAACAACTTCTTTTATATGTCCTATTTCATATTTACATGTACTGTTCCAAATTGTTAAAAAAAATATCGGTGCCTTAAAACATTATTTAAAATGTTATTCAAACTTCCCGTATGATTACTTTTTAGTTTCTATCCCTAACGTCTAAGTTTTCAATTCCGTTTATATAAATAAAAACAACTTAAAAGTGTTTAAATTGGTTTTGCGTTGAGGAATGCTAGCAAATACTGTTCGACTTGAAATATTTAGAGTGCAAGCTACAATAGTGTACACATAAAAAGCTCTCTCTCAAGTTAACTTTATTTGCATTCTGTAAGACCCACAGAAAACTCATTGCCTTGGGACGAAAAGTATTTAATAGGTAAACTAAATTTAAATTGGGTATTTTAAAAGTATTTGTTTATAAGATATTTCTTTCTGCTGATTTAAGAGATAAAATGCATTTTTCATGCGAAGGAAATTGGGTTGGTACTTTTTGGAAATATAATTTAGTCTGCAAAATAAATTTTATATATTTGCGAATTGAACATTTATGTCGATATCTGAATCCTATCTCCGATATTTTGATTTAGTCGCACTATAGTTTCACCTTACCAACATTTTGGTGTTGGAAAAGCATGAGTTATCTGTAAACGTAGTTTCTCGATATATATATAGGGGAAGGTGGCCCAAAATTTTTCTTGCTGGAAAAACGATCCGCATATGTTTTCTTAGATACAGATAGCACTATCTACCGGGCAACATATAAACTAGCTGTGCCAAGTCGAGAAGAAACAATGGCTATATTTAAACGATCGGTGTATTACGTGTCTGAACAGAAATCTTCAAAAAAAATCATTATTATTAAAGCTTATTTTTAAGAAACTTTTATTTAAAATTTTAGCCATACTCAGAAATAACATTTGGTAATTAAATAGCCTTATTATAATTAGAAAATTAAGTTTGAAATTATCCGATGATTTTCTACGTGATTTCTTTAAAACTTACTTGGGTATCAGTATGTACATTACAACTTACATACAATCACTTACGTACATTACATATTAGTCATCATATTATTCCTATTTTAAAAGTAAATCTTTCCATTAAAACCACATGCTTAGCAGTCGCATTATGATACCATGAAGACGAGCATTCAGGATTAGTTCTTAAATGAATAGAATCAGTTTGCAGCATTCAATTAAGGTAGTATTTATTAATCACCATGCAACTATTTCATATCGCTTTTGTCAACAACATGACCATCTATGTGGCTGATTTTTTATTGCCTGTTTCTTGCAGTATAAATACGAACTCGACATTAATCATCTAAAGATAGATTTAGTTTTTCACTTCTTTAGTGTTGAGTTTTGCTCGCTATACACATTCACTATACAGTTCAATACTACTGTAAATGAACCAATTAGTGTAAAATGTATGAAAAAATGCATAGACTCAGCTAGAAAAAGTTTGCACAAAAAGTGTAAAAAAAAGTGTACAAAATCCGAGCGTATTTGGCACCTCTGCTTGTGCATAAAAAGTACAAACTAAATTGTGCATAGAAAGTTCAAACTAAATTGTGTACAAAAAGTGCACTCTGGGGACCTAGACGGAAAAATGTAAAGGGCGTGGTCGAACGACTTTTCCTTCCTTTCTTTCCATTTTAGTGCTGCCATCTATAATCATACATAAGAACTTGCTCCATTTTTCAAACTTCCGAGGATTGGGTTCGAACCAAGGAACCAAGGTTTGGTAGGCGAGTATTCTAACCACTAGACTGGAGTTGACTCAGAATGACGTGTCTTAAATTTGAAGTGATTGTTGTTTCAAGTTTGGAATTGGGAACATTTATGTACGAGTATTGAAATAAATAAAACTAGACTGGAGTTGACTCAGAATGACGTGTCTTAAATTTGAAGTGATTGTTGTTTCAAGTTTGGAATTGGGAACATTTATGTACGAGTATTGAAATAAATAAAACTAGACTTTACCAGTACACTTCTCAAAATTAAAAAAAAAAGCGATTTCTATGCATTTTAAGCTTTTGGAACCCGAGTACGACCGCAAAAAAAAGTTTGTTGTTCTGTCATTCTGTGCGTCACACTTTTTTTATTCGCACCTAAAACTGACTGAAGCGAATGAAATAAAATTTGGTGACATGATAGGTGGTCACTCATCTTGAACTATATTTTAAAAATATTCATTAAATTTTGAGATTTTCCTAAAATTGTTTGAAAGTGCGTACATTTTTGTTCGCAGATCAGGTATGAACGACTAAAGCGAAAGAAATGAAATTTGGTGACATGATAGATGATCACTCAATTTAAGCTATAGGTGTCGGATTAAAAAAAAATTTTTTTTAATTAGATTTTGAGATGCTTCTAAAAATTGTTCCAAACTGGGTAAATTTTTGTTCGCAAAATTTAGCGACGCGATAGGTGGTCATACAACTTAAACAATGTCCCTAGACAGGGCCGTACCCAGAAAAAATTTCCAGTTGGGGGACCAAAAAATTTCGGGGGGGGCGACTAAAAGATGAAAAAGGCTAAATTTTTCACAAAAGGCTACATTATTATTGTTTTGTTAACAAAATTTTTAATTTCGACCAGGGGGTCCGGTACCCCCGGCCCCCGGGTACGGCCTTGTCCCTGGTGTTTCTTATTATTTAGATTAGATTTTGAGATTTTGCGAAAATTGTTTCAAACTGCTTAAATCCCAGCAAGAAAATGTTTGCACTTTTTGTGCAAAAAATGTACATATAAAGTTAATACTTTGAAAAGTATATACTTTTTGAGCGCAGTTTTTGGCAATATAGAATATGCACTTTTTGGTATGCATAAAAACTGCATATAATTTGCACAAAAAGTGTATGCTTTCAAAATAATCAAAAATGTCTACTTTTAATGCACAAATTGTGCACAATCTATACTTTTTTGCAAAAAAAGTGCAGACTTTTTCTAGCTGGGGAGTTTCTGAAATCGCAGTAAAAAAGGACTATCAGACATTATTACTGTAGAGGAAACCTATACAATTTGAAGCTACTCAAGTAAATTCATATGAAGAAAAATTCATGTTAAAAGTGCTCTATTAACAAGGATATTTATTGTTTTTTCAATGCTGTGACAGAATCCTAATAATAAAACATTGTTTCATATAAATACAGCTGTCATCTGAAAAAAAAATCACAAACTACAACATAAAATGCATCAGGATACCTTATTATTTATTCATTATACCAAACATACATTTATATTAATATGTACAAAATAATTACATCAATGTATGAGGTTTTCATAATAATCGTTTTGTGACATGCAATAAATATCCGTTAACTTATTACCTTTTCAGAATAAAAGTATCGTATTTAATAACTTAGGACTTACAGCTAAGCTTTAGCAACCGTTAATCTCGATACTGGAGTACCTGTATGTAGTTTAACCGTAACTAAAGTCTATTATTATAATCAGTCACTGTGAATCGATTTCCAACAGAGGCGAAATTATATTGCTTGTAATCCTTGAAATGTAACCCTTTCATTAATACACGGTAAATAGCATTTAGACTTGTTTGGCAGTTAGTAATCATAAGTAAATGAAGTAGATGATCTCCACTTGAATCTGTATTTGCATGCTTGTGAATAAATGAACTTAATGTGTATATTTATGAGGTTACTTATGGATTAGTTTGTTGTGTTGCGTTAATGTAGATACTTTATAAAGTTATCGGAATAAAATATTTTCTATGAAGGGAAATTAATTTGAAATGCATTACTTACGATATTTGCAGCACATAAAAATATGTTAAAAAAAATGTAAAACCTTGTAATTTATTAGAAGAAGAAAGAGAAAATAATATGCAGTATATAATTTTCTGGTAAAAAATTGCTAATTGAAAAATACTTTACTTTTAAAAGTATACAAATGTAGAAATTTTTAAAAATGAATGGAATATAAAATATTTTCATGAAGAAAAATTAATTTGAAATACATTACGTATGAAAGTTGTAACACATAATGAAAAATTAGAAAAAAACAATAAAAGCTTATAATTTGTTAGATGAAGAAATACAAAATAATTTACAGAATATAATTTTCTTGCAAATAAGTACTATTTGAAAAAAAAAAAACTCATTTTACTTTTAAAACTACGTACAGGTTTTCATAGTTTTACATTTAATAGCACTGCATGCATTTCTTGGCTTAGAAAAAATTTTGTTTTTTAATGAAAAATTTTGTAGTTGGTCATTTTCTCAAAGAAAACAAAATATTTAACAATCTTCAGTTCATATGTACAGTATCATACCTAAATTAAAACTCATTATATTTATTAAATTTCCTTACTTGTATCGTAAACATTCCAATTTTAGTGTTTTTGCTGCGTAAATAATCCATAAACACGGTTCATCAATTCCAACTCTAATATCTCATGTGGAACCAGTTTATATCAACAAACTCTCCACTGGTGCTTTGAAAATAGCTGCAACTTTATAAAACTCATTTAAAAATGGGAGAGTTGCTCGTGAACAACTTACTGTGAACTATAAATTATGGACTATCTCTATTCCCATACAAAAGGAGGATATGTTTAGAGAATGCGAACTGATGTGCAATTCCGAAGTCTGGATTTCTCCAGAGCTTATTCGGAAATGAACTCTGATTTTAATCAGTTCTGTTCCCAAAATTCCACCCGAAGGTGGATAATTTGTGTTCGAATTTGAGCGAAATGGATAAACAGAATCTAGAAAATATTCCTCTTATGCCTATCCTATTTTATCTAGAAAGTCGTGAAACGAGCAGATAATAAGCAATCTTTATAGTTTTCCACCATCGGTTGATAAGACTACATCATTAGTTCGTAAAAGGAAAATGCTAATCAAGACAAAGATTTAACTTTGATGATGTCCTAAAAGCAACAGTGTTGCAGTCTTCAGATGCTTTCTGATGTCTCATTCGTAAAGTTAAAGAAAATAGTCTTCCATGGTTTAAGTTTTTTTTGAATTTATCTGTTACGTTTTGGACCCCAAAATTTCTAAATTAGTTACATCAGAAGTTTGAACCGTTGTGAGATTTAATGATGTTTCTAGTTTCTTTTACAATTTTGTTTATAATTGCAACTGGAACGCACTTCTAAATGTTGCAGTGTTTGATTAATCATGATAAACTAATCTAAAATGATATTTTAAAAATATTTTTCTTATATTATAGTTATTATTAATCTATGCTAGAAAGAATTTTTGGAGACGTTTTAAATGTATCAGTCACATTGGGAAGAAAATAATGCTACGTTACATAAATTTAATTTAGGGAAAGAGGGTAGTTTATTTTTCTAAATAGATCCTTTTAATCAACTTTAACTGTTATATTTCCTCCAAAGATGTTAATTATGATTAGAAGAAGAATGACTTTTGAAACATTAGCATATTAGAGAATCCACTCTATGTCCACTGTATGTTCAGCATGATATAATATTATTTTTTTAAATAATGCTCTGCTTTTCATACAACGAGGAACAGTGCAACAAGTTTTTGTGATCTGAATTTTATTTAAATGTATAATTTCATGTTTATCAAACAATTGCCGTTCTCATTAAGTTTTGAGTATGTATGTATACTAACACTTCTACTGCTTAAGCTAGAAATAATCTAAGGCTATGTATTCCTGTTTATGAATATGTTAATATAATAATAATCGCTTAATGTCCAATGAAACAGTTCTTATCAATCAACTAATCTTTCTCCAAAGCGAAGCCCCATCTTGAAGTACATTGCCCAACTGTCAAGTTTCAAGCATGTGTCAGTCAAGTACAAGCTTCTGGTAGGAAAGGAATTGCCACATCCATCAATGAATGGCAACTTATCGCATGTCACGACAGAGACGGACCGTACGGTACTTCGAACAAGTGACCTAAGATCCCTTTCACCTTTTGCACTTTCTTTCTTACTCTCAGCTCTTTATTAGACCGCAAAATCGATATTCTTCGTTCCGCACGATCGATTATGATGCAATTCATCGATTTGTTGTCAACATTTTTTTATCGATGGGGGTGGATGAATAGGTAATAGCATCATATGAGACGAGTCCGCCTTTTTTGTCCAATCTCAGTCATCGATCACTGTACATACACATTGTGAGAAGTGGTTTTTCCTTCTATTCCATTCGTTTTTACTTACAAATCAAAATCGTAAACTCTAAGAGACACTTAGTGAGATTTTATTTTGATTTCCCCGTCATATTTAAGTGTTTTTTAATCGTTTTAGTACTATTTTCGAAATATAAGTTGCTTTTTATAATTTAAGATTTATATGTGTATAAACAGTACATAAGGAAATCTGTGTGCCAAGAAATGGAATCAACATTTTTGGAATAATTTCACTTGCGACTTAATTTTATAGTCAGAACTTCTTAACCTGATTCCACAAACACAGAATTGGAAAAATTTCTTTCACAATGTATTTTGAGCGCTTTGTTAGTCATTTGCGGAGTCTTTACACATCTAATAGATTCCGATATGCTTCAAACAGTTCTTTCAGTCCAACCAATCGACATTAGATTTCAGATATAATTGTTCAGAAGTATGCGCTCGAGATTGGAATTATTTAAAACGACAGAGCTCTCACAGTTACGGTTACAGTGAAAACTTATTGCCCAATGAAGACACTCACTTTTACATCGAAAGATGATCAGCACATTGAAAAACAATAAATGGCGTTGGAAAAATACACTTATGACGAAAATTGGTGGCGTAAAACATTTTCAAAAAAATAAATTGTATGTTGTAAGGAGCTAGTGTGCAATTGACTATCTCATAAAACTGATCGTCAGACTTCTTTCGCTGGGCGAAAATAGTAATGAGATTGCAATCAGTGAATTCTGCATATTAAAGTCTAATATATTCTACTTTTAGCCATTTTCAGACACATCGCATTTAATTCCTCAGAATCATTTTGAAATCCATTCTTTTAATAACTTAATCCTAAATTCCGTAAAATCCCATAAGAAAAAGGGCGTGGTCGCCAACACGGCGAAATACATGAAATAGGCATTGAGTAAAAAAAATCCTGTTTGATCGGAAAATTATGTAATAAAACTTCTCGAAACATTTTTCCTATGGCAACGAAGTAAACACAAAATAAGCAAACCACCAAAGCTTCGTGTCATATATGCCTTGCCTAATCAGAGCACTGTAAGAGGTGCCTCATTTTAAAATACTGTCCAATAGTATAACTTCGAATGTTCTAGAATCACGACCGGGCAAAAAAAAATTCAAACCCCGAGAACGACACAAGAATTTTTTACGTATTTTTTGTCCTTCTAATTAAATATGTGTGTTGTTCTCTCCCGCTCTCAAATATATCACGGCTTTAAGTTCTTTATAAACTTGTTGTCGCTTTCTTGTATCATGTCATGTTGATGTACTATAAATCAAGGATTTTTGAATTTAAACAATGCTTCCATTTCTGGAAGCAATGCTCATTTGCCACTGCATATTAGATATATAAGCATTCTAACAAAATTTTCAGCAGATTGTTTCTTGCTGCGATATTCCTGGGAGTGAAAAGGATGATATTTTGTCTAAAAAAGAATGCAATGTAATAAAACAATGAGCACTGGTAGATAGCTGAAGTTTGGAGGTTTAAGATTATGGTCTACCACGCTGCTGTTGAATTGATAGCATTCCCTGCTCCTTCTGTTGCAGTGATACGACAGCGAATACTGAACACCTCCATGTTTGTGCAGCTCTTGCGAAAAATTGTATCTTTTCTATAGTTTAACACCTTGATTTCTGTTTTATTCCTGTTGATTTTTTGCGTATTTTTGTTAGTCTGTATATTTTATCTCTTTAGGATGTTAGGATAATGTGCAAATCGTTTGCTACATTGAAAATAAAAAATTAAAAAATCACCAAGTTCCGTTACTGTACAGTAAAAATTATTCATATTGCTTAAAAGAAAAACCCTCATTTTTAATAATGCATACTTTTTCCAAAATGATTATTGTGGTGGAGGCCCGTGGTAAGCTTAAGTTCTTAACCGTATAGTAAAGCCGAACATAGTGCGTTGTGATTACCGAAAAACCTACCTGACCCGTACTCCTAAAAAATATGGAAAACAAATATTAAAATGAATCACAATATACTGAAATGATTTGCCAAACTCGAAATGCAAGTCTAACATAATTTTATTGGAAAGCTTTTCAAATTTTGTTTACTTACTTTTTGCATACTTACTAAATACAAAGATTCTTAAACTATAATGGTCTGGAGAGATGTGGCATTAACTATCATATATGAATTTAAACACACATAGGGGCAAGTGTACGGGAAATGAACTAAAACATACTGCATATTCACCAATCGACGCTGTGTCCGAATGCCGTACACCATTTCACTTGGCCGTCGCAGCTGGGTCATCAAGAGCACAGGGATATGGGATCTGGAAATGGATACCTCTTATCATCAGTGGACCAGGTCCGGATAGGTGCTGAAGTCCCTCTTTATTTGGATCAGTACTCGAATACAACACCGGCTCGGATCTATCCTGATGATGGTAATCTCACATTTTTGGATAAATTTCGGAGCACTTAGAACTCTTCTCCGGTTAGGAAGCTTCTCTTCCTCCATTTTTTAAGCCAGCAAAGATGAATCTGCTCTCACCTTTTTTCTCCGGAGAGCGAGAAGGAGTTCCTAATCATATGCCCCTATTGGTCACCTCCTGGAGGATTCTATTGGTTGCCTTATCCGCCCTCAGTCGACTCTTCGTGTTTGGATGGCTAGTTCGCACCCTTTTGGTGTGGGGTCGGCTTCTTCTGCCCCTGCATAATTTTGTGGGATATAAATATTTTTTTCTGCTTGACACTTATTGTGCCAAACTGTCAATACCTCAGACACTTCGGCGCCTGTACTTTATTTATAGCCGTTCTGTGAAAAAACATCCGTGTGTGGTAAAACATCCCGTGGGGAAAAAAAAAAAATATCTGTTCCCTTGAGATTTGGCCCTTTACTTAAAATACATTTCATTAATACATTGTTTTACGCCACCACAATTTTCAAGTGTTTTACTGTGTTACATAAATTTTGTTATATGGCATCTTGTCCATGGTAGATTCCAAGTTTATCTATCAACTAATCCTTTCACAAAACGTAGCTACATCTTGAAATATTTTGCACAGCTGCCAAGCTTCAAGCATGTGTCACTCAAACGCAAACTTCCGATAGAAAAGGCATCGCAAGACGCATCTATCAATAAATGGAAACTGATCGCATGTCAAGGGAAAGAATGACCGTAGGGTACTTCGAATGAATGACCCATAACGGAGAGTTTCTTTTTCGTGTTTTGCACTTTCTTTTTTTATGCTCAGTCTTTATTAGACTGCAAAATCCATACTTTTCGTTCCGTACTATCAAATATGATGAAATTCATCGATTTATGCTAGCATTTTTTTTTTTTCACAGGGGTTTGGGGGAGAGGAATACCCCCTTTCCCAAACTTATACGATCATGTGAGGTGAGTCCACCTTTCTGGCCAAGCGTTATTCATCGATCACTGTCCAGACACTGTTGTGAATATAGTGGTTTATTTTTCTTTATTTTCACTCATGATTCAAGTCTTTTATTTTTTTTTTTCACTCATCGACATAACTAGAATAAAACGAGCAAAAACCAAACGAAATTGTTGGGGAAGAAAGGCAAAAGAAAAATGCGTTTAGATAACTATCAGAAATATGATCTATTTTTAAAACAGATGTCGCCGTTCAATCTCAGTTAAGAGCAACGTCTAGAGATATAACTATTCCGGGTTCTACCATTATGAAAACAAAACTTTTACTGACATTACTCCAAAACAATGAACGAATTATGCTAAATATAAGGTAATAAAATTCACGCCATGACGAAATCGGCTTGAAATGTTTCATAACTATGAAAAAAAATGTATAGAAAAAATATTGCGATTCGCCCGTTCCTTGATTTGAAAGCAATTTTTTGTAATTTTCACCTCTCCCGACATCCGATGGTGTGATGATAGTGAAGTTTATCATAAGTGACATCTCTGTCATTTTTACGTCATGAGTATAAAATGCATTTGAAACTCAACTAGGTTATCAGGCTATATTTGTGCCGCAAGCGAAATAAGTTCTACTAATACCAACAGTGTAATAAGTAGTCCCAACACAATCAACACAAGTTTGAGTTAGCTAATAATATAAGCCCAGAGGTGCTATTCTCTGTTGTACCACTCCAAAACAAAATTTTTTACGGTAATTACACATGCAAATGCACAATTATTCGACCAATTGTCTTAAATTTAATACACAATGCTATGCGAAATGCTACAGTGAAGGCCGTAGGCGACTGCAAAATTCTGAAAATAGACCCCAACCCTCGATTTTTATCAATTTTCAGAACATTGTGTTTAAGCACATTTGAGACTTTTTACGTCTTTAGCGAAGATTATCGACCCCAAATTTTTATTTTGTAACTTAGTTTGATAAAATAAATCCAAATATTTTATGTAAATTAAAACTGAACCTTGTATATTAATATACCTTGTATATTAACATCTCAAATTGAAAATTTATTCGAAAATTGTCAGATCCCTAAATTAGGGCCCCATAAAATAACCTCAATTTCATAAAAAATACAGTTTTAAGAATGCTTTAAATCTTGGCTCTGACGTGATACAGAAAAACTTTTTGCACAGTGCAGTTATATATCTTCATATAAAGTGAATCCAATGTTAAAAAGTTTTGAAGGCCTCCAGGGTCCCACGGTACGGGGCCCCAAACAGGGTCCTTAACGCTAATTTACGCAATTTCGAAGCATTGGTGCAGCTGAAGCCGACTTCCCACAGGAAAACTATTGACATGGAAATGTAGTATCAACATAGTAGTTTGATATTATGAAAAAACATTTCTTGAAGGTACAACTGTTTCCAATAAAAATCCCAAAAAGTACCTCCCTATTTGGGACATTACACTGGCACGCATGGGGGCATTTCGGTGTTACTTTTAGAAGTTTAATCCACAGTGACAATATTGAAAATTAACTTATTCTTCATATATCTCAAATATATCCTCCATATATCACAAATAGTTATTTTACAGGGTCACTCATAAGAATTAGATTACGCTGAATGGGGATCTCTACAACTAGTGAACCGATTCGAAAATTTTTTTCACTGTTAGAAAGCTACACTATTCCTGAGTATAAAAAGCTACATTTAAGCATGTAGCATAACTAGTTTTTTTACAGGTACACTCAGAAGAATTCTAGCACATGACGCTATATGGACATCTCTGTAACTACTGAACCGATTCTAAAGATCTTTTCACTGAAAGCTACACCATTCCTGAGTAACATAGCCTAAAATGCATGCATGTAGCATAATTTACAGAACACTCAAAATAATTCGTAAACATTTTCGTAACTGTCTCCATTCGCCACTTAAATTTATTCAAATTTTATTAAACTCCATTCAATTTTTTGAGCAGTGCAATTATGTATCTTCATATAAAGTGAATCCAATGTTAAAAATTTTTGAAGGCACCCAGGGCCCCACGGTATATTTTTTGAAAGCATCACCGTTTTCAAGAAAAATTTAACACAGTAATAAAAAATATATATATTTTCATAATATGAAACTACTATGTTAAAACTACATGCTAATAGTTCTCATGTGCGAAGTCAGAGCCGGCTGTACCTATGCTTCGAAATTGCATAAATTACCGCTAAGGACCACGTTTGGGGCCCCGTATCGAGAGGCAATTTTTATTTTTTCTGTATCACGTCAGAGCCAAGATTGAAAGCAATCTTTAAAACTGTGTTTTTTATGAAATAGGGGATATTTGGGGGGGGGTTATTTGGGGGCTCTGCCTATTTTCAAATGAATTTCCAGTTTTAGATGTTAATATTCAAGGTATATTATCAGATTTTTAAAAAAATCTCTGAAGCATCTCAGAGCAATCACAGTCGAGAAAGTAAAATGGCAAAAATGGCCCTAAATTCGTTACTCCTCTGAAATACTTTGAACCCCCATAACTGCAAAACTAAAAGAGCTAAATCAAAAATATTTCAGATGTGTTCTTTCCTTGGGTAAGGCAACACAAAAAATTAAAAAATCATGAGATTCTGAGATGGTGATTGAAACTTTCTTCTTTTTTTTACCTAATTTGCTCTTGCGATGCCTCTTAAAATGGCTGGAAGGTAGAGGCCGCAAAGCTGGTGCCTTTCAAAAATATTTAACATTGAGTTCACTTTATATGAAGATATATAACTGCACTGTTCAAAAATTTGAATGGAGTTTAATAAAATTTAAATAAATTTGAGTGGGGAATGGAGACAGTTACGACAATGTTTACGAATCATTTTGAGTGTTCCTGTAAATGATGCAACATGCATGAATTTTAGGCTATGTTACTCAGCTTTCAGTGAAAAGATCTTTAGAATCGGTTCAGTAGTTACAGAGATGTCCATATAGCGTCATGTTTTGGAATTCTTTTGAGTGTCCCTGTAAAAGAACTAGTTATGCTACATGCTGAAATAAAGCTTATAATACTCAGGAATAGTGTAGCTTTCTAACAGTGAAAAAAAATGTTTCGAATCGGTTCTCTAGTTGTAGAGATCCCCATTCAGCGTAATGTAATTCTTATGAGTGACCCTGTAAAATAACTATTTGTGATATATGGAGGATATATTTGAGATATATGAAGAATAAGTTAATTTTCAATATTGTCACTGTGGATTAAATAGTGTAGCTTTTGAAAGCTACCATCCTGGCACTGGAGTCAAAGTACCCTGGAGCTGGTAGCTCTGGGGTACTTTGACAAACCCTTTTAACTCCAATACTAAAAGAGGTCAATCAAAAATATTTCAGATTTGTTCTTTCCTTGGGTAAGGCAACACAATAAAAGAAAATCATGAAATTCTGAGATGGTGATGGGAACATTTTTCTATTGACCTGCCCGATTTGCTTTTGCAACGGCTCTTAAATGTATGTAAACCTTAATGCTGCATTTAATTAGAAAACAGAGCAGATATCCTCCGATTTCCTTTTTTGTTATGTTCATTCGATTTTCAATTTGACATGAAACAGAAGTTATAACCAAATTTTCGAAGTTCAGTGTAATTTGGATTGATAAACTATAAAATATGTCCACTAAAAATCACTGTAAACTATTGCAGATAAAAAAAAGAGATCAAGTTGTTGTAAACCTTTAAGTCACTATACTGAAGATCATAGGAATAATGTAATGACAGACATTTTGGAAGTGGTACATATTGTTATGCATAATAATATTAATTACTACTATTATTATATTCTTGTAAAGCAATAATCTGTTGATAGTGAGACAAGAAAAAAAATATAGCATGCAGGAGCCTTTAAAGACGCTACTCTAAAACCACTACTAATGTCATGATCGACATTTTTGCACGTAATACATGTTGTACAAATTATTAAAAGAAAAAAAAGTATAGCGACTTCTTCAATTTCAAATAAAATATGACATTAAAACGTATTTGAGGCAATAATTCTTGAAATTTGCAATTATTGATTTCTTTTTAATAACAAAAGTTTATTTTTGCGATTTTTATGTGAATTATTGAATTCGCTTGCTTATTTTTGAAGCATCAGCAGAAAATGTGTTTCTATAAATGAAAGAATTATAATTATGTAGCTATGTACGCTTTATGCAATCATTTGGGAGAAAAGTGGGCGAAAGTTTGGCAGATAGACATCGAACTAAAATAATAAGCATGTTTCAGTTTAGTTGAAAAGTATTTACAGAAAATGGCACATATATTAGATATTTTCTCCATCTCATCAATACAAAGAAATGCAATATCATACAATTCTGTCCCCGATATGTTATTATTTCTTGAAATGTATGTTATTTTTAAAAAATGCACGTATGAAAGGAAAGATGGATGAAAAGCAAATGATTCAGATCATTCTTCTACTCGATCGTTACGTAGCAAGTTTACTTCCCCCCCCCCCCCGCATACAATGTTTTTTCTCTTACTTTTCTTTTATTTCTGTTTCTTACCTTCACATTAGCAACAGATTGTTGCATTTGAAGAAGAAATAATACTAAAATATGGATCGTTAATCCAAATTCTAAAAATATACTGCGGAATGTAGCGCCATCTATTAATATTAAAGTGAACAATTTTCTCTCAAATAACCGGCTTTCTGAAAGTTTCTTGTTTCAAGTTATTTAATTAAATGCAATATCATACAATTCGGTTTTTGAAAGGGAAAATTTGTAATACTAATAATTATAGTATTTTTCTTTTCTATACGCTTTTATAGTTTCTACATAAATTATTGCTTAGCTGTATTAGGTGAGGATCAAGTTATTTCACAGAAAGTTAATTTTATTTATTTACTGAACAATTGTTTTGATTTTATTCATAATTATTCGATAGCTCATTCATTATGCACTCCTAAACCACAAATCATTGAATACAAAGGTTAAATTTTCGCCGTCAGTATTCCTTATATTCAGTTTAGAAAGACATAATATAGTATACCTATGCATGCGAGTATGTGTGCTCAATTTTACTCAGTTCCCATTGGAAGTTAAACTTAATTTCAAATGAAAGAAAGTCCAGTGTTTTCATTTAGAATTACTTTGTTTAGTATAAAGATATTTTTTTGATTAAGGTCTTACTACATAAAAGCCCTTAAAATTTTAAAAGAAAATATGTTTAAAAAATAAGTTAATTTTAACTAAAGTATGCTATTGCCAATGTATTATATTTTTAATAAATGCATTAAAAATTACTCAAATTGTTTTCTGATAATCTTCTGAGTAATATATTTACATATGTAAATATAATAAATAGAAGTTAGATTTATATATTTTCACTGCATGCAGTTTACATTTGGTCTTTTTTAAAGTTAGATGGAATTCAGTAATTCAAATTAATATTTAAAAAAGTATATAATCAAAAATCAATGTCCTCTGAAGTTTCTCTAACAGACATTTTGCTATAATTAAGTACTTAATTATACTTAGTGTGAATGGGTAAAAAATCATAGCATTTTTTTAACGTTCCGTCTTCTTGCAAATCTACAGAAAAGTTTAATTTTTTATTTATTATTTTGTGTACAAAACAGTATTTTGAGAGATGTAGATAACGCAAAAATAAGTCTATAACATTCCAAGGTAAGATGATTTATTGAACATAGAATTCGCAATGCCATCTCTTCTAGAAATGTGGCAGTTAAAATTTAAAAATAATAATGTTTCAAATTTACTTTGTAGAATTACCCATTAACTATTCACGAAACTTTTATAATGCAATCTGATTTATACTGAAATGAATTTTAGAGTGAATAAATTCATAAAATATTTTATGATTCAATTTGATTAAATAAGTAGCTTTATTAGCCTCAAAACGATACAATAACAAAAAACATTTTTATTCTTGCAACAAATAAGCCGTAAATTCAATTTCTGGAAAAATTTTAAATTTATAATAGAAAAGAGAAAATGTAAATAATGAAGTCCGTGATCAAAAATGCAGTGACGAGAAAATTTCATACTTGAAGAAATAAGTATGAAATCTTGGAAAAAAAGATGGAAATTTGAAAAGCTTTTCCTAGAGAGAGAAAGTAAAGAATGCAGAGAGCTACATTTCTTCCCAATTAATTGAGGGGAATTTCGAGAGAAAACTGGATAAAATCTTGCATAAAAATATTTCTATAGATGAAATTATCTGCTAGGGATGGCAGTGTACTTCTTTTTTGCAAAAGATATTCCTGCACTATATCCATGAAAATTATTTAAAACTAGATGAAAAAGTACGTTGTGGGCGTGCTTTTTAATTTAGTTTTAAATAATAATTAAATAAATAATTTTAAATAATATTAATTGCAACGTGCGCTAGAAAAAACATTTGACAAAAATATGTCTACACTCAATACAGGGTGAATCTAAACTCTTGCGCACAACTTTAAGGGGTGATAGAGCACAGGAATCAGAGTCACATAGCAATGTGGGGTCGGCAACGTCGTCTTCGTATCGCTGCTAATTATCACTTTGGATAAAAGTGCCGAAGCGACAGTGCACTTCCCGACCATTGTTCGTCAGAAACTACTGTATTTTTCTACGAATACAGAAGATTAAAATTGATAGTTTAAAAATTCTATTTTATTTCATGGATGAAGTTTTTGAAGACGAGCCTATTGTTTAAAAGCTTGGTTAAGAAATTAGACGGACACTTCAAGGCTTTTCCAAAAGTGATTATTACCGGGTAAGTTAAAACAGCGTTTTTCACCCGATTGTTATGTGATTACGATTCCTCATTGTGTGCCCTATCACCCTTTAAAGTTTTGCCCAAGAGTTTAGATTCACCCTTTATATTTAATATTCGTCCAGTTAAAATAAATAACACCATACCATGGCACATTGAAAATGGTAGACGGCCGAGGTGTGAAGGTCCCGGGTTCGGGTCCCATAGCGCGGCTATCGATCTAACGGTCTGGAGTTTTGGTAGGTTTTCTCCAGATGTAACGTGAATACGCGTTAGAACCCCTTAGAAAATCCTCCTACCAAGGCACCCCCCCCACGCTAGGCAGATACCCCGCGTGCAGGTTTGCCTTAAAACACAACTCAATTTTTATTATATACCGAAATCGAATTTCATGCTCTTCTGGTGTGTGAAATCCGGGGTTCGGGTCAAATCGAGCGGTGGTCGATCCAGCGGTCTGGAGTTTTGGTAGGTTTTCTCCAGATGTTACGTGAATACGCGTTATAATCCTTTAGAAAGTCCTCCTGCTAAGGCACCTACTATCCTTGGCAGATCGCCCTAGTGTAGCGTTGCCTTAATCAAACAAATCACAATCATTCTCTTCTGGAAAAGTGCGGAAACTTTTCGCATTCAAACGATTTCATTTTGATAGTTAAGAAACAGTCCGTCTAATATCATTGCTTCAAGAAGAGGAAATCATTTTATTTGTGACTAAAAACTGGGTAATCTGGAAAAACTGTTTTAAGCGAATCGGAATCGCAATTATGCCTTCAAAGCTTGATAATCGTGATATCAATATGACGTCAATATTACTTGCGACACCTAATTTTGACAGGTAAATGATTAACTTTTTTTTTTCTCTCGGAAACAAAATGGAGCTGAAAATAGAGAAAAATAACTTAAAATTAGGGAACGGGTGGATTTTCAGATTTTTAAAGTATCGCAGATTGTTATCGATTTTTCTTTAGATAATTATGAAAAGTTTCAAGCCGATCGTGCAAACGGTGCGGATATTATTACTTTTTTCTGCTTAATTTTTTTATCTTTCTGCAGTAATGGTACTAAAGTTTTATTAAGGAATGGTTGAATTTAAATTGTATTAGAGTCAGTGAGTCAGCGACTGAGGGATAAGCTATATATTAGGGGTAGGTATAAAGTAGATGCTTGTCTGTGCCGAACATTTTTGAGGATTATTATTTATTTTACTTAGCAGATATGTATTAACTTCGAAATATAAAACATCTATTTACCGTTTTAAAAAGTTTAAAAACATCTAAAGCTTGTGATTGTGTTTATTCATAATTTGTGCACAAAACAGTATTTATAGTTACGCCACCATGGCCGAGTGGATGAGACACTAAACACGGTAGGTTGCTGAAGAGGAAGGCCCAGGGTTCTGCTGCCTTATAGTGCGGTTGTCAACGATTTAACGCTCTGGAGTTTTGGGCAGTTTTCTTCTGATGCAGCGTGAATACGTGTTAGAACTTTCAAAAATTCCATCGCATAGGGAAATCTCGCCTGAAGATAACCTTTATGCAGGTATGCTTTAAGGGAACATAGTACCTTTAAACTTCTAAAAAATCAATTTTTCAAAAATAATTTTAAAAAATAATTTAGAGAGTTAGGAATATATTAAAACAAACCGTATCAAAGTCAAACGAAAATTACGCCCGCAGCAATTAAAAGCAATAAAGCTAACATGGACTTTTCCTATAAACGCAGTGTAAAGAAACTTGATTTACTCAGTTTCTGATTTTTGCACTTTCCCACAAAATTAAAAAAAACTTTATGAATGGAATGTTGTGAAATTTTATATATAGGTTGTATGTATATATATTCATTCTATGAACCTGAGATTTGATAATGGGTACCAAAATATATTTATATTTATATAACATGATATAATATCATATAAAATATTTCAATAAATTTTATAAAATTCTGTCATTCATCATGTTATAAAATAAAATATTTTGGTCCCACAATCAAAATCTGAGGTTCAGTGAATAAAGATCTATACGTACAACCTATACGTAAAATTTCATAACTTTCCATTCATATTTTTTTATAAAATCTTGTGGGAAAGTGCAAAAATTAGAAACTGAGAAAATCAAGTTTCTTTACAGTGCCTTTAAAGAGAAAGTCCATGTTACCTTTTTTGCTTTTAACTGCTGCGGGCATAACTTTCTTTCGATATTGGTGCGGTTTGTTTTAAAATATTCCTGACAGTCTGAAACATCTTTTAAGATTATTTTTGAAAAATTGATTTTTTGGACGTTTAAAGGTACTAAGTCCCCTACAGAATGCATACTTAAGTTATGCAGATAAAACAAAAATAAAAAATACAAGATAAAACAAAGATAAAACAAAAAAAATAAAACTTTTTCTGTGTTACAATTACTTGAATTATTAAAACATTCAGCAGGGGAAAAAAACAGACAATATCCAAATCCTTTAAGTTCTTCAAGTACACACAAAGACATATCTAACTGATTTAGCTGGTTTATCGCACCTACGGTTATTCTTAAGTATTTCTATGCCAATTCAATATCAGCTTTTTTACTCGGTTGATTTCAGTGCGAAAATTGAACATTTTATTCCTTTATCATAGTGATTCAAACAGTTAAAGGCTCAATAAATATTCATTTCCAGTATTACTTGAAACAATCGATGGCCAACTTGCCATTTATGGCAAATTTATTGCAGAAAAATTGCGGTTTTTCAACTCCTAAGTTATCCTAGTAAAGCCATTTTATGTACATGACATAAGAAGGACGTCGATCTCTCTTGCGTTTTAAAATCAATTCGTTTCGAATCTGACTTTTGAAATGTTTATTATATTTATAATGAATTAAAACTTAATGAAATTGTGTTTATACAAGATGTATCTAAATTGTTTCAACAAAATATTATGGGAGATAGGGCACACAATAAGGAATCAGAATCACCAAGCAATGTGGGGTCAAAAATGTTGTCTTCATGCAGCTGTTAATAATCAGTTTATGAAAAGTGTTAAAATGTTTGTCAAACTTCCTAAGCAAGGTTCGAATACAATGAGCTTGCCTCCGAATATCTCATCCAAGAAATAAAGTAGAATTTTTAAACTACGAATTTTTGTCACATGTTTTCTGAGAAAAATACGTTATTTTTTAAAAAACAATGGCCGGAAAGTTCACTGTTGTTTCAGCACCCGTTCCAAAGTGACTAATAACAGCTACACGAAAACAACGTTTTCTACCCCACATTACTATGGGATTCTGATTCCTTATTATGTGCGCAATCTCCCATGATGTTTTGTTGAACCAATTTAGATACACCCTGTATATACACAGGGTGATTCTGTACCGGACTGACAAATTTGCAGGAGGTGTAGGGGGTACAGAGAGAGACTGTTCAGTATCACATAGCAATGCGAGGTCGGAAACATCCTCTTCATTTACCTGTTAATAATCACTTTAGAAGAAGTGTTCAAGTGATAGTAAACTTTCCGACTATGGCAAAAATTGATAAAAATTGTTATTTTAGAATTGTTTCTTTCAATATGTGTACGAAATTGTCTGAGGAAAGTTGTTTATTTAACTTGTTTAAGAATTTAGACGCACACTTCAGCACTTCTTCCAAAGTGATTATTAACAGGTACATGAAAACGACTTTTCCGACCACGCATTGCTATGTGATTCGGAACCGCTTCTGCACGGCCTACACTCCCTGCAAGTTTGTCAGCCTGGTAGGGAATCAACCTGTATATATATCATAATTATATAAAAATATCTTGATTTAATTGGTTGGTGAGAAATTCTCACTTAATTGGACTCCTATCAGAATATGGAAAGTATACGTCATTTTGATGTCGCGAATTCAAATTTTATTGAGTTTCTAATGAAATGGCGTCAATTTCACTTGCTTTAAAATGGTGTGTTGAGAATAACACGCGTAAAGGCATTTTCTTTCTGAGGCTCTTTTTTTCTTTCCGTGTGCGGTACAGTTTGTTTATTAAGTTTAATTACTGTCGAGGTTTCGCTGAGTTAAAAAGTAACAAAAGTTTCTCTTCCCTGAGTTCTATTTTAAACATTTATTTACAGTAATAACAGACTCCATTGCTGTCATTTAACTTGTTAAATTTAATAACGAAAAGAAAACAAAATTTCTCGATTTGTAAAAGAGGAATGTATAAATACGAAACAAATATAGATACTTAAATTATTTACATTCTATAATCTTGATCTATGCTATTGAGCTGTAGTCACCAAATAAAGATGACTCATTAAAGCTATGTCGTTACTATTGTAACTGTTTTGTTAAGTAAAATATTTACAAATCATTTATTATCCCAGACGACATTATTATATATTTTCGAAATCATCAATAAAACTGACATTCTAAAAAAAATTGTCATTTTTCTAGCAATATTGACACCAAGCAACCGTTTATTGAAATGAAGGATCTTTAAATTTCACTCTACGAATAAGAAATCTACCAGATTAATACGCAACATTACAAGTATTTGTAGAATTTTAAATACGCTTGTATGCTCCAACAAGTCTTTTCAACAATGATTCATGACGAATAAAACATTTTGTGTATTCCCATACCATCCTTAAAGTTTCCGAAACGGTAATACAGAGGAATAAATTTCACATTAATTTTATATTCTTTGCCAGTCTGTTTGCTTTGCACATAATCGCAATATGAACTGAAATCCGCAAATTCTCAGATTCCGATTTGTTGGGCATACTGAGTTCTATTTATTTTAGGATTATGGAAAAAATATTCTGAGTAATCTCGAGGAGCTATTTCGATTTTTAGAGAATAAGAAACATGCATTTTTGCACCCATGCTCCCATTTTTTAAGCTAGAACTCAATCTTTTGGGTGAATTGATGACAAAACTTATGCGGTATCTTATAATTGTCACCTATCACGCTATCCGAGTAAGTTTATCAATGTAATCACTAAAAAATTAGAAAACAGATAGGATTTCAAATTTGAAGTGTAAAACAAAAATTTTACATTATTTTTTAAAGATACTTCAATCCGATTTCTAAGTAAAATTTCAATCCGATTGATCTAACGGTGTAGATTTGTATACCAAATGGGCAAACACACAAACAGATTTTAGTTTTTACTTACAAGTTTTTCTCATATTTTTACTTCCTTTTCATTTTTTTTTTGAGGGGGGAGGGATGCGATTCAATTTGAGAGTAATAGAAGATTACATTTGACATTTCCTCTTAGAACGTCCCTTGAGTTTGTTATTGGAAATGGCTACTTCTGTGAAACCATTCTTGGGTAAATTTGTTTTTAACAAACAGTATCGAAATAAAATAGAATATTTCTAGACAAATTATACGTCATACTATTTTAAGTATAAACCAATATTTAATGCGGGATTAAAAGAAATTTATATAAAGAACATATAATGAAATTTACATCACTCCTTTAGAAATAATAATTCACAATAGTGTGCAATATTTTTATTTGTTTATTTATTGTTTGGTATTTTATAGCGTTTATAGATTTACCATTACAAATGCTCTTATTAGGCTATAGGAGTTTCGACTGTGAATCTCTTATAGTTTCTTGTGTAATTTGATATTTTTATTAACTTTTTGAAATGATTATAATTTTATAAGAACAGTTTTACCAAATTATTGTTTCTTCATCACATATTAGGTAATTTTACACTCATATAAAACTATAAGCACACAACAGTCAAAGCCTTTTACTCATGAAAAAACTGATTTCTGAAAATACAGTAAAATCTAGTAATGAGGAGAGCAAAAACTAAACCAATATTTTACTTTTTTACAGATGCACTTTAATAATCAACCACAAGCACATTTTCGGTAAAATCCTGATAATAAAATCCAAAACATGCATGTAAATAAGGAAGTCTCTCAGAGCATAAGAAAGATCAAAAACGTAAAAAGAGACCGAAAAATGCTGAGCTAAAAGCGAGTTTCGCAAAATACATGCAACACATGAAAGTAAAAGCTGAAATTAAAGAGAAGTAAAAACGGAGAACTTCGTGGGAGTAAAGGAGGGAAAGATTTTGAAGAGGCAAGTGGAGAGAGTAAAGGATGCAGAAAGCTACATTTTCCTCTAATTAATTGAAGTTCATGGACGAAAAAAAAATCAGTAAAAGGCAGATCCCGTACAAAGTTTTTTTCAAAAGCTCGATTTCAACAAGATCAGAGGAACGATGTAATTTTAACCAAGACGCCCATGCATTTTCGAAATCAGTCAATTGGGTCTGAAAAAATAAATGATTTAGTAATATTTTTGTAAGAAATGAAGATATAGAAGCCATTTTTAAATGTTTTACAGTGATAAATGTGTTTTACGTTTTTTTTCGTATAAAAATAGATTGCTAGAGACACGATTACAAACTATTAGAAAAATTCAGTTAGCGAATGCTTGATTATGTAATTTACGGCGTAAATTCAAGGTCAAGGTTTGTTTTACTTTCTAGTTAAAGAAATCCTGGAAGGTAAAAATTATATATATATATATATATATATATATATATATATATATATATGTAATGTATAAAAAGGTAATTTGGGTTTTACTAGTTTGGGTATTGTTCAAACCGGTACTTTCATTGTAAGTTTTGCTTTCCTGTTATACTTGCCACGAGCGCTCTGGAGCTATGTTTTGTTTATTTTGTTATTTGCCAGACATCAGGCCGTCGATTCTGAGTTCTTTAGATGTACACGTGTCACCACGCACTTGTAACCCCGGATGCGGGTCATGTTGGTAAATGTGTGTGGTTCGATCAGAGATAAGAGAGAGGCGGAGTTATGTCTTCGCAAACCACGTGGTGTGGTAAGCGTAAATACTCCCGCACATCGAAAATCGAGAGACTTCTGCCACTGGAACTGCTTAATGAGTCCACGCTGATTCTTGTACCCGTCTCCCCTCCCCTCTTCTCCTTCTAAATTGTAACTTAAATGTAATGTTCGACCATAAATTCATCCTTAAATGTAATGCAAACCATATTACCTGCCTTAACTCTGAAACTTCTTGAAATATCTGACGTCTCATATATATATATATATATATATATATATATATGTATGTATGTATATGTATATACAGGGTGATTCTTAATTCATGCGCTTTATGTCAACAACTTCCATTCATGCGCTGAATGATAGTTCAGTTAAAATAAACTTCACTAGCAACAGGGGTACCGTGCGTCATGTTTTTCATCAACCCCATAGAAAGAAGTCTAATCGACTTCTTCAACATTTCGGAAAAATATTGCGTGTGGTTACCTGGCAAGAAAATTTGGAGCACAATGGATTGGTCGCAGTGGAACGATTTGTTGGCCATCACAGTCACAGGATTTATCTCCAATCGACTTCTTTGTATGGGGTTGATAAAAAACATGACGTACGGAACCCCTGTTGCTAGTACAGTTTATTTTAACAGAGGTATCGTACAGCGCGTGAATGGGAGTTGCTGATATAAACCGCCCCCTACATCATGATGCGTTCATTTGCGCCCATGCTTTGAAATTGTCTTCCTTTCCTAATCCCTACCTCCTTACTAAATCTTGATGATGAATTAAGAATCACCCTGTATATACAAAGTGCCCTCTAAAGTCCGTTGTCACCTCAATAATTTCTGAACGGCGAGAGGAGAGCTATAGTCATAAAAGTCTAGATATAGTCTACGTCATATAGTCTAGGTATAGTAAGGTTGCCATGCTCTACGGTCTATTGCAAAGTCTATTACAAAGTTGTTCAATGTCATCGATTTTGTAAGACACCTTCCGCGTAATTAATGCTGAAGATAGAAGGCGTAAAATGCAAGGCGTAAAAAGGTATTAGTGATGCTGTGTATAGTGAAACGTATTTCTGATGAGCCAGAATGTCACCAGTCATGTTATAAAATGTGCAACGGGAATTTCAGACAATCGTCCAAATATGCATTGTTGCTGACGGAAAACACTTTTAACATGAAGAATAAATGGACTTAATGTCGGGTAATGGCAGTTTTGGAAAATTCGCTCAAACAAATGTGCGTTTTCTGATTTCAATCCGCTGCATTGTTGTGAGAATTAATGAGTATCATGAGCAAATTAAGGTATATTTTTTTACTAAATCGAAGAACTTTGCACTTGACTTTTTCATTGTATCTCGAATCGTTTTTGAGATAAGAACACTAACTCCAAATTAAGCCGCCAGGTGACGCTGTAAGTGGTTGTTTTGCGTAGCGCATAGTAACTTTACTATACTTAGACGCTATTTTATGACTATAGATCTTGTCGTTCAGATATTATTGGGGTGGCAACGGACTTTAGCGGGCAAGCTGTGAATATTTACGTCTCACTTGGACTATGTTTTAATAAAAACTAAAGAAATCCGGAAAAGAGATTCAACTTGGTTGCTCTTCCCTTTAAAAATGCACAAGGATTAAATTACTTGTCCATACTACGAGGATCATGCAGAGGCTAAAGCGAGGAAGTAAATGTAGTCAAAGAAGGACAGTTCTCCCACCAATGAGTCCTCAAAGAAGCTATCACAACCCATCTGATTTTTGGGTAGGAGGTCTTAAATTACACAAAACTTCACCTTTTGATAGCTACTCTTGAAAACTAAACTTTTCTCTTATTCTCGAAAGGTAGAATAGGTTAAATATTTAATACGCTTTTATTCAAGAACATATTAAAATTCAATATTTTTCTCGCTCTTTTGTTAATTTCCCTTTAAAATATGCGTCATTAAAAATTAAACTCTACCACAGACTTACTTTCATGAGTATAAACAAACATTTGACTTAAATGTCATACAGAAATAGGATTTAAGCTTTCAAAGATGGGTAAGATATTCAACGAAGTTGGTCTACTTCTTTGTGACTCTCGCACAGAAAACAGAAATATTGAACTTCCTTTTTCTTCCTGATCTTTTCCGCAAAATCTTTATTCACATCACAAAGAAATGTCAGAATTTTAGTACGTGATTTTTACTTTCAAAATGAATGAACATGAAATTACTCAGATATTATTACGTCCTGTTTTCTGTTTACCTTGGGAATAAAGGTCTTTTATTGTACCAAGCTAAATTCACTGGCACAACAGCTCATACAAAAGTAGGGATGGACGCGAGACGAAAAATTGGCGTCTCGCGTCTCGCAAAACAGCCGAAAAGCTTGTCTCGTCTCGCAAAAATCCCTATATCATAATGTTAAAAATGTTTGTCTCGTCTCGCAAAAAAGCTGTAAATCTCTGTCTCGTCTCGCAAAAAGTCGTCTCGCGTCCATCCCTATACAAAAGCCAAGATCTGCGATACCTAGCCATACCTTCTCAACTATGGAGCCCAGAAACATATACTTCCTCTAAATAGTTAGCCTAATGCGGGAAATCAGTGTTTACTCACCCTAAGAAAGACTGGTCATCATTTGACCAATCCACTAAAAGAACCAAAGACTCATTTAACCTTGTTTAGTCCAATAATTGGATCTCGGACTTGTAGCATGACGGTGAAATGAACTAATCATTGCTTTAGTATTGGATTTGCAAAAGGTAATTGCTCTATCTTACATAAATTTAAACAAATAAATTTTCAAGAAGTTTGTAATGACAGACAAGCTGTGTGTAACCATAGTATTCATATCTGTAACATTTTGAAGTTAGAATTTTCCTGGTAATTTTTTATTCTTCGATGAAATATGGCCACTCTCCACCTGTTTTCATGTCTATCTTCTTTGAAGGGCAATATTCGAAATTTCCAAAATTGGTTTTTAGGAATTACGCTGTATTTTACAGGAAGAATTTCAAGGATATCTCTATTTTTCTTTGACATCACACGGGATATGTGAAAAGAACTTTCTTTTTGCGCCCCCCCCCCTCTAAGGTTACGAATTTTGGAAAATTTTCTGTAATCTAGCGCCTATGTTAAAGAACACACTTACGGGCCGATTTTCGTTTTATTACCTTCAGTAGTTTGGGCCAGGTGAAATATTGACACACGGGAAAACGAAATTACTTTGCTGAAAACCAATTTTTTTTTTTTTTTTTTTTTTTTTTTTTTTTGGCCTATTGAAGTTCTCAAAATCGGTGAAGATTCCCAAGTGCATTCCAGTAGCTCCTGGAAATGGGCATAAGGTAAATATATTGTCGACCATAAGACTAGCCATTTTATTATGGGAGCACCCAGCGTAACCCCCTATGAAGGGACGGACAAGCTAACATCCATGCCAGAGCCTGGATTTGAACCCGACACCCAAGGCGCAAAAGAATGGTTCTTAAGCCACTACACCAGCGGGGCAGACAATCTCCTATACCAAATTTAATTCCAACTGAATTTCAGATAAAGGACAATATTACTCGGAACACCTCCAAAGATTGCTGGGTTTTGTACATTGAAGAAAAGAAATTAGCTTACAGGCATTATCGCATAAATATCTGTGCTAGATTCCTGTAAATTTTGTAACATTACGAAAATTTATACTTTTTTAGTTAATAGTATTTCTCTTTCTAAATATCAAACATTGACTTTCAATCATAATAAAGCACGATTTTTTAAATGAAATGTTAAATATGATTAAAGTATTTTTATAACTCTTATTTTTCTAATTGATTTACCATTTAATTTTTGTTCTTAGTTTACCACAGTGCATGTTTTTGACTCTTTCATACATAGTATATATACGTCCACATACTACAAGCTTATGCATAAAAACTCATAACTCCTTTGCCTCATAAAAACGCAAAAACTGAAAAGTCTTATAAATCTAGGAAATTCTTCAGCGAAAGTTAATCAATACTCTTTTCTTTGTTTCGTGTTGTTGCTTGAATAATCAACTTACAATGCGCATCTTTCAAAATGAGAAAAAGGAATATACATAATGATGTCTATCCTTGAAAGTAAGTAAAAATATCCAAAGCTCAAAAACGTTCAAAAATTTTAACACGAAAAAAAAAAAGTAAAGAAGCAAGCACATGAGACGAAGTGGTTGAAAGTAAAAATCAAATAAAAATTTAAACTTTAAACGAGGTGAAGCAAAATAGCTCCTAGCGATAGAAGGAGAAAATAAAGAATGCGGGGAGCTACATTTTTCTCTAATTAATTGAAGAACATAGAGGAAGCGGGAAAAAAGCCCCATGAAAAGTAAAGATCTTACAAAAAATATATATCAATAGCTTGAATTCTCCGCCATCACTGCTGGGATCTATTCTTGCTAACTTAATGAGTGCATTCTGAAAGTACGGTTGCGCAGCTTTCACAAAAACGTCTGTGTAACAGTGTTGTGAAGGCTTATTTTTTTTCCCTGGGATTAGTTCATTTGTCATTGCTTCAGCTATTAGGCTGTTAAAAACAAAGAACTATGAATAAGCTAAGAAAGAAGTTCAGGCAATGGAATGTCAATGATTAATTGCGTACATAATAAATATGGATTTTTTTTCTGTTAATAAATTTCTTATATTTTTTTAAATATTTTTTCGAAAAACATCAGTTAATTTTTTTTTTTTGAATATTTGTGTTTAAACACGCTATGGTGTGTCATGAAAATTACTAAAAGTAAAATCACGCGAAAACACTAAAACAAATGAGTTTTTTTTTCAGTAATGTTTCGATCGTTATGTGTCATTTTTTTAAAGAAAACCTTCACACTGATTTGAGTAGTTCAGTGCTTTACAGAAATGTTCGTTGTGGCTCGAGTATTTCTTTTTTCACAATTTATAACGTTCATTTAAGGCGTTATATAAGTTATATGTATTTAGTTGGAAAAAAAGTTACACATTTATTACAGATTATAATATGTTATTTTTTAAAAAATGCAGGAGTATATGTATAAACATAATAAGAAGTAAAAAATCATACTTTTTTTATCAAAATATTTGTTTACATTACACAAGTTTAAATTTGAAATGAGATTCATCTACCAAATGTATGCACATGAACTAATCAATACTAAACTAAAAATTACTAAATATTTGATAATATTTAGTAAAAAATTGAAATCACGCGAAAACACTAAAACAACTGGGTTTTTTTTTTTGATAGAGTTACTTAGTTTACTTCGAGTTAGAAAAATTACTTTTTCGATTTTTGCCGTTTAAAAAATATATGTTATCATCTTAATCTGTTTCAAGTACTATTAATGTATCGTATCTATATATATTAAAGTAAATATATTTTTCAGCTAATTAACATATGTGGAATATTTCATAAAGGAAATGGTTTGAATAAGAGAAAGTAGACTGTTACAAGCTAGATACAATTTTAAACATTACACACTCTGGAAAAGTTAAGCAGAAGATGTTTCATAAAAATAAGTATATTATCATAACATGAAAACAAAATATTTGAAATTTAAGTAGCTTTTGAATCAGCATTGCTTCCTTCTCAGTCCTTTTAACATCAAAACCCGAAAGGAACTTTTTATAAATTTATACTTTTAGTAAAAAAAAAAAAAACAGATAGAAATTAGAACTAAATGAATGGGTCTTTGTGGTGTTTTGTTACGTTTTTCAAAGAATATCTCCCTTCGAACAAATTTTTGTTCTTACCTTTCTTTCCCTTGTAGAATCAAGACATTTGCAACTGACACGGAAAAGAGAACATTTTTTAAGAGAATCAAAATAAAAAAAAGCTAAATGCTCTAAAAATTCCGATTTATACAGTAAAGTATGTGAAAACGGCTGAAAAAAACCCCTAAAAATAGGAAGAAAAACGGATGAGCGAGTTGAGAAGAAAGTTTTTATAGAGTAGTGGAATGCAGGATTATAGTTTTTTCTGTTTTTTAATTGGGTCTTAAAAGTAAAACAACGAGAAAGCAAAGTCTGGAATTCTTTTGCGCTCTGCCGATTTTCTTATAAATATTTTGCAAGGCTTAATGAATGTTTTGTAGAGTGTGGGTTGGATAAACATTATTTTAGAGTCTGTTTTTATAAATTTCAGATCTGTAAAAAAAATTCGAGGAAAAATTTGAGATGTAATATTTTACAACTGGTTGATTGGAATAATATGGATGTTTAGTCACTATTGATTAGGGTGCATTCCTATCATTGGGTGCCAGTTGACTATTATTGTAGGACCTCACCACAAATTAAAGGTCTTTTACCTTCTGGAGACATGGGATAATAAATCCAACTTAATGATATATGCAGAGTGATTCTATAGAAGTGATACAAATGTGTGGAGAAGAGAAGTTCACTCTATGATAACACATAGATGAGACGAATGAGAATAATACAGCAATGTGAGGTCGGAAATATCCTGTTAATAGCCACTTTTAAAGACGTGTTGAAGAAAAATAAACTTTTTGGCTGTGGTTCGTTAAAAATTAATGGATCTTTCGCAGGAAACTCTTAAATAGAATGCATAGTTTAGATATTCTACTACATTTTCTTGATGCTGATGTAATCGCTTGAAACAAGCTCATTATTTATGGAACTCTAATAAAATATTTAACGGGGATGTCAATAGTTCTCCGGAACGGATTATAATCAGTTACAGAGATGACTTTTGCACTGTAAAATCGCCTTGTTGCCTTGTTAAACTAACAAATAGTCTAACAATAAACTTCATGATGCAGCATAACAATCACTTCCACAATAAATAAACAACAAATACATTTATTTTTGAAAACAAATAAGTAATTATAATAATAATAATGATAATAATCAGATTAATACTCACTGAATTTGTATAATTTCTCATGGATATTTCGAAACAGTTATTTTTGTTGCTGTTGTTGTGATTGAATATTTGGTGTCGATATTTATTTAAGCTTAATAATAAGATTTAACAAACAGTAAGCATTAAAAGGACATTCTGAAATGCCAAAACTTACAGAAACATTCAAATTAATTCTTATTTATTATATATTTTGTTAATTATTTAAAATAAATGGAAACTTCTTTTTTAATTTAATATAAGTTTGCTAAATAAATAATAATTCCTGTACGCACCTCACTTTGAAGACTTATAAATAATAAAGGAGAGATGCATCCCTTGATGTTTCTATCAGACATACGTAAGTCAAAATGGTTTTTAGGATATCAATTTATTTTCTTTTTTTCCATTTTGGTAGTAGTACTGGTGGAAAATACGAGCTTCACTGAACAGTTTTGATATATTACATGGTTGTTTTTACAATGAAATCGCTGATGAACTTAAACCTAAAATTCAATTCATTTTCAGATGCTGGAATGTTTTCATTTCAATTGTTGATAGAAACATACATAAGAATAAAATTTGTTCTAAAATTTGCATAAAAATATAGTTTGAGTCGAAGCATTAAATCAACAAAAAAGTCATAAAATTCGAGCTTTAAAAATAATGTCTTGGAAAGCATAAAGACTATCTCAAGAGTAAGCCAGTGAATTAGATGAAAGAGTTTATTCTACAAAGGAATTGTTGCATAATTGAGAAAAATAAATAACTTTATATAAAAAAGAGTTTTTGCGATTTTTCTCACAAAAATGTACTCTGAAATACTTTATAAACTCTGAATGGAGTTGAATTCAGTTTAAACACTTATTTGCATATATATTTCTATTTTCATCGAATCTTAAGATAAGAAAATTTTATCAAAGTGCCATAAAACAAGCTTATCTCTAAATTTTAGAAGTCCGTCTTTGTAGATAAATAATTGTTTCGTGCATTTATATATGAAATCTCGAATACACAAAAGTCAAACTTATGCACATATTTACGGCACAACAAATAGTTATATGTACTTACAAGCTCATTTACTTTTTCAAAAGAAGACGAAATTGTCGTTGTAAAGATTTTCTGTTTATTTATTTATATATTAAGAGGCTTCTAGGAGTCTTTATACGCCAAAATCTTATACCTTTATGAGCTTATCAATGTTATAATTAAGGTTAATATGCAAAACATAGGTATTTTACCGCAGTTATATAATAAATTAAAATTAATGATGCTCACATATTCAGATCTTTTGTTTTATTTATAAAAATTCACGTTTAACTGTTATTTTATACTGTAATCCTTTATTAACATTACGTAGATGCATTAAGCAATGTGATTCAGAGTATTACAGATAAGTTTTCCCAATATCCAATTAGTGTATCTTTCAGACACTATATCTAAACATTAAACTTCATAATATAAAAATATATTCTGACTTTCAACAACGCAGTTAAATATTATATAATTAAATATTTAAATTTGTTCTTGATAGTCAACATAAAATTATAAATATTATTTAAATCTTTATAAACACACTGAGGATATATTTATTTAGTGTAATACCCAAACCAAGAATGTCTTAGCGCCCATATCTCTTAAAAATACTCATTTTTAAATGGTAACTTGAAAATACACGAACATTTCGCTGCGCCCTAACAAGGCATTGTCTGCTTGTTTCTCAATAAATGAAATGCCGGGGCATTATATCGTTCTGCAAATAGTTCTTCCCTCATTATTTTTAAAAGAGCGAATAAAAGACCTATTATGTTTTTAATGCTCAAGTTAAATGCTGATGATATATATGTTTTTAAGTGATCATTAATTATAGCTAAACGTTTTTCTCTTTTCTAGGTAAGTAGAACGCTTCCTGTTGCTGTTTAAAGTCTGGTGAGAAATAATACGGGAGACAATTTACAGGCCCAGCTTCCCTTTTTTTATTTAAGAATGTTACTTCATTAAGAAAAGTCTAATGAGACAGTAAGTACTTTTAGAGAACTCTATGCAGGCGTGAGTGCTTAAAATTGTAAATGTTAAAGGCATATTTAATGGGACCTAGCATAAGTCACAAGGATTTATGCTCCAATTTATTCTGAGTTTCAAAACTTAGAATTTGAAAAAGATGGGACGCAAAAACTGCGCTTCTTCCATGGAATGATTTAGATAATTAGGATAGACAATTTTTATTTTTTAATGTTTATTTTATAGCAAGATAACTAAATTTTGTGAAAGAAGAATAATATAAGTATCCCCTGTTTTTATTCAAAGAGGTGCGATAGTTATATACGGCAGATTTTCAGTTGAATAAACTACATAACTACGTATTTTTAAGAATTGCACATAATATTGTTAATTGGTTATGAGTTATAACAATCAAATTTTTAAAACTCATGACCTCGATAAATTAAATATAATATGTATTTTGCATCAGAAAACAATAATTAAAAAATGTGTCCTTAAAAATATTCGTTGTCATAAATTATCCTTGTAATCGGGTTTGTTGAATTTTTTTTACCAAGCTACAAATACATAATTACCGATTACTAGCCAAACTAAGCAAAAAGTATCTATATTTATTTACTCAAAATTCCTAATTTAAACTATACTTTTGAAATTAAAAATTAAAAAAAAACTTTCAGTGAAGTAGATTTTAACTTCTGTACATATAAAATATTGACACGTTCATTTAAAAATATTTCACGAGTGCTTTGTAGTAATGATCTCATAGTGTGGAGCTTTCTGAAACATATAATTAGGAGTAGGAAATATCACAGACGTTTACAAATGCTGGATAAAAATAATATTAACTGGATACTCCGATCATACAAGCAGTCATTAAAGTCAAATGAAATGATGCATTAAAAAACTTTTTTTTATTAGAGTGCTGTTATTTCATGCTCATATTTTCTGTCGAAATATTTTGCGGTATTTTTTGAGGAAATAAATTTTTGATGTTATTTGTGGATGTCGACACGTTTTAGTTGCATTTTTTAGAGGGGTTGCCAGGTAGTGAGGAGAGAGAAAAAAGGATGCCACAGTTTGCGCATTTTTATGATTTATCGGCAAGTTTGGCGTGAAAACTGAACCTATTTTGTCGATATCTTCTGTACTTGACTAGAAACTGGCAAAACAGCTTATTATAAAAGAAAAATATAGTTAGAATATGCCTGACAAAGATTGTGAAACAGTTTTAGTAAGCGACTTTAGTATAGATTTAAATTCTAAACAAGTGCTTTATGAAACAAGGAACTCAAATACGAAATACTTGTGAATAATGATACACTTTCCAACTTGATGGAATAAAGAAAAATAGGGACGACGCATGAATTATTATGTGTTTTTAACATATATCAGTTTAGTGCATATTTAAAATATGAAAGTATTTCAGATTTTCTATCTTTTTAAAGAAGGGGTATTTTCTGTTTAAGTAAAACATTATTTGCTGTAATTATTTTTTTTCAGATTTATTTTTCCCCCTTCAAATGTCTGGAATGTTTAAGGGCAATATCGATATTTAATGTTAGAAGGTGTTTAGAGTTATTAGTAGGTAAAACAACATGCCCTGTAAGGACATTTTTGCTTAACATTTAAAATTTCAATCACCTGAAAAATTCCTCTTAAATTTTGCAGCTTAATTTTCTAAATAGAAATGTTATACTGTAATTCAAGAAAATATATACCGCGCTGAAAACAACATTTCATCAACATTCTTTCTTACCTCCTTTTTCTTCCCTTCCTGCAACAAACAGAAAACAACTGCTTTTAAAAACAGAGAAAATGTCGTATTTATTCAACAAATTTTATCAGCAAATATTACCATGTAAGTGATTTTATCAAGTAAGCAAACATGCAAAAAATTAAAACATTTCTGGTAAAACGAAGGAAAAAATTCCTTAGCAACAGTACGAAAAAAAAAAAAAAATCTGAATAAACTAAGCTTTCAAAGAGAGTCGTCAATTTAATTAGCACAATCATTATTTTTTGTGCTTGCTAAAAAACAAAACTTTTTCTTTCCCTTTATTTAGAGTTCTACACTCATTAAAGAATTTTTAATTAGTCAATAAAGGATTTTTTTTACATATTTACGTATCCTTTTTCTTAAAGAATGTCTTTGTTGTATTAATGAATTTAGCCAGTAGCGTGTTTTGGGGATGGGTAACAAGCTATTGAACGTATATAATTAACGTACAGTGAAAAGGATGAATTATTGAAAAATACCTTTTCGATATTAAATACGTTGCCTAGCCGTTTTTTGTTGTTGTTGTTGCTGTTAATGATTTTTGTTTTCAATTTAGGGAATATTGCTTACTTATTCTGATATCAGTCTAGCTATTAAGGAAATAATTAAAATACGTGATAGGAGGTTTTCTGAATTTCTCCTAGATTATTTGTCATTAAAAAACTATTTTTTGTTCTGAGTCTGGAATAAGCTTTTTGAAGATAAAAATAGTTACAACTCACTTAGCTGAATGTTTAAGTAATTACTGGGAAAAATATGTCGATGTAGGAAGACTTACGTTTAGAGTTATTAGTAGGAAGTTGAAACTAACTCTGCAGTGTAATATATGTGATATTCATGAAAATGTGAATGAATAAATTCTGCTTTAAGTTCTTTTTTTAAAATAAACACGACACGGTCACATGACTCAATAGTTTTAGATAAAAAAATATTCATGAAAACGATTTACGGTAAACATGCAGTTTCATAAAGAAGCTATGCAGGATTTCTCCGAATTATTGGTATAACTGTAAAGGTACATAAAATGCATATAAAGAAGCATTTTTGTATATCAATGTGAGGTCGAAAATGAAAAGTACAATGTGTTTTCAGCACGATTCGGCTCCATGCATTTCCGCAATAATATGCATAATTAACTGAGCATTTTTTATTTCTTTGCCTAAACTTTTGACATCCGACACTTCATTAAAATGTAGGTGAATGCAGTAAACTTTGGTCTTTGAACTTGTAGACACCATATGTATATAGTATATATATACACTGCCCTCCAAAAGTTAAGGTACAACATGTTTTTTGTGAATAATATGGAAACGAATGAACATAGAAGCAAAACATTTATTTGGACTAACGGAGCACTAAATAATTCTTTATTGAGTACGACATAGAAATTTACATAAATTCAACACAAACATGGAGTAAAAGCAAAAGAACACTTTTGGTAGAAAAGTCCACTTTTGGAGAAAACAGTTTATCAAAGCATTTGGTGGTGGAAACATTGCAAAAATGAGTTCTAATAAGGAATGTGTCCATCCGTAACTGCAATGCACTGGCGGCATCGATTCGCCATGTTGTTAATTAAGTTGTCGGACACCTCAATAGGGAGCGAAGACCACGCACGGATTAGTCCTTGTTCCAGCTCATGCAACGATCTTGGAGGAGGACTTGAAGCATCCACTTGTCTGCCAAGGTAGTTCCAAACATGTTCTATCGGATTGAGGTCTGGAGATTGAGCAGGCCATTCCATTTGCTCTAAGCCTTGACTCTCAAGATAATCCTCAACAAGCACAACTCGGTGAGGTCGGGCATTATCATCCATCAGAATGAAATCATTGCAATTGCTCCGGCATATGGGCGAGCACATGGATCTAGTATCTCATCCCGATATCTCACACCATTCAGAGTTCTTTCCTGGAACACATGCATGTCATTGTGACCACCGAGTGAGAACCAATATTCCGTCAACTCGGTAATTTTGTCTTTACAGATTTGGATTGATGGTATCATTTGCTTGTTCCCTCCAGATCAACAAACGTCCTGAATCGCTATCCAGTGTGAATCTGGACTCGTCTGTAAAGAGTATAGAAGCCCATCGCTCTCTGGTCCAGGAAACAAGCTCTTTTGATCAAGATAAGTTGACCCCTCTCAGCCGTCCGTTGAGGGGGCCCCCACACAACTGGTCACCTTGCACAGAGACTTGCTTTGTGAAGACGCATTCGCACCACACCAGTGGATATTCTTCTCTCTGATGCTACAGAGTGGTCTGCTACAAGTTGCGGCATAGAAATTCTTCTTCTTCTTCGGGCCGAAAGAGCTATAAAGTGGTAGACGGCGTCTTCTGCAGGTGTTGTAGCTCGTGTTCGTCCTGGAACATGTCTTCTGGACACAGAAGCTTCGGTTTGATATTGATTCCAGAGACGGTGGACTACACTGCGTGACAACTCCATTTCCATCCATCCGAACGCCCACCACCATAACGAATGGGGCAAACGGCTTCTCTCAGACTTTGCGGACATACCTACTGCCTATTGTCAACGAATCTGCTAACAAAAGTTGTAAATCAACAAAAGTTACACGCGTAATTACGGAAGCCTGACATTTGCATATTTTTTTCTCACTCATATATGGCTGTCCTTTTCTATAAAAAAAGTGGCAGCTATCATTTTTGCATGAATTTGCGTGAAGTTCATTGTTATCATTTATATAAACTATAAATTTGATTGTTAGTGTCATTTTTTTATGATGAGCTTCGAAAAGCATGTTGTTCCTTAACTTGTGGAGGCCAGTGTACATTATTCCACGGCCGTAAATCAAAATTCGTTTGATAACTAACTGATTACAAGAAATTGAAAAAAAAGGGCTCTTCTGGAGTCATTTATAAAAGTTTAATTATAGCGTTTATAGCGTTTAAAAGGGGTGTATAGCTTACAGGGACGTGAGTTTCGAGTAAGAGTACAGCAGAAATATATAAAATTACCATAGAATTACCAAAATGATACACATAAACAAAATTTAAACCTCTTCGTTAGTCTTAACTTTTAAGCGCCACAATTTTTAGTTGTGATCTTAAGAGTAAAGCCTTGGATGGATTCTGAATTGTTCACGATTACCTGGCATAATTTTACCTTAGAAAGAAGCGCTGAACAGTCTCATTATCTCATAAAAAGCTCTATTCCCATTTGTAATTAATAAATTATTTTCATTTTTAGCGATAATTATTTATTCAATTTTTAATTATTTACTTATTTGTATTAGAAATTATTGAAGCATTCATTTATTTTTATTTTTATTTTTATTTATTTATTTTTTTTTTTTATTTATATATTTTTGTATTGTACAAAAATAATAATATCACACAAACGTGAAGGATAACAACTTCTAGGAAACTTGTTTCGGTTTATTTATATAAATAATTAATTTATTTATTTTTAATTTATTTATTTAGTCTGATTATCAAAATAGTCATAGCATTCAGTTTTGATCCAGATTACAACGTGAATCACTCTGTTATAGAATAGATAAATGTAAATCATGTGTATGAGAAAAATGCAATAACTTTAGAAAAATAGAAACGATAACTTTATGCAATTTAACTTAATAATTTTGATTTCAGATTTAATTATGATAATATCAAAAGTAAATATTATTTACAAAACATTAGAATACATTAAGTATTGGTGAATTTGTAATTCAACTGTAAAATTTCTACATATAAACTAATGTTTAATTACAACAATTCCACTGGGAAAAAATTAGAAAGCATGTTCTTTCATCCCCTTCCCTTCAAAAAAAATTCCTTTTGCAGTACGACCAAAATACAAATGCCAGAAATGATTTATTTCTTCTAATTATAAACAGACTAATGGCATTGTTTCTACATTTTCTTTTTAAATTTCACTTTATCCTTCAAAAGCACAACGAAGCAGTCACAATGAATATTTTCTGTCCGTGACATAAAGAGGTTTCATTAAAAACATCATCAAAAAGGCTATTTAACATTTACAAATAAACAATAAAATAAAATATATAATATGTTCCAGCAATTCATGACGAGACGAACGAACATTTTTTTTAAAGTTTATAATTCTTTTATTTTTTATTTTTTAATAGAATTCGAACGAGACAAAAATACAATACAAACCGCCCGATTTATTCTAAACACTGTTCTTTTCCCTTCTCCTTGGTCCGTTTAATACGGTAACAGCCAATGTTAGTGTACTTAAAAACCGAATCATTGGGAGAAAAAATAAAACACAGCAGTTACCGCCTTTATTTTAATTGAATAAAACATCTGGCCATTTGCCAAACGTTAAACACATGGGAGTTGTTGCAATTTCATTTTATTTATTTATTTTTTTACTTTTCGCTAGAAGAATGACATGTTTTTAGCACATTTTTTGTTTTTATGTGAATGAATTTATATCTACTTTTTAATAGCTAAATTGTTTTCTTAAAATGATAATGAGTCTCTCCATTGTTTATATATTTTTTTAAATCGAAAATTCCTTGTAAATGCGAAAGCATGTTTACTTATTCAACAAAGAAATGCTTCTGTAATGAAATAAGAAAAGCTATTAAGTTTTGTTTTGGCTAATAGTTAAGATTATAAAACCTTTTTATTCGAATTATAATTTACATTTTGCTTCCTTTAACTATTATTAACAACTAGAATTTTATTATATTTCGCCATTTTAATAAAAATCTGATTTTAAAAAATTTCTTGTTAACTGACTATTATTATAATTTTTAATTCCAGTTGAGAAAATTTAAACCATTTTAATCTCATAATGCATAAAATTTTGATTTTTAGAACTCAAATATTTCAAATGATTTAATTATTCTTTAAATCTTATCATAAATAAGAAGACAAATAGATTCATTATGCTTCTGCTTTTTTAAGAATATTCTTTATTATCGACATAATTAAAATATTATCCCTGCTGTAAGAACAAATAAGTATGCATTAACAACCATATATATAATTCTAATTTATAGGAAAGTAGCGCTTATTTTCAGTCGTAATGAAAACAACATAACAATAAGCATTAGTATTTTGATTTTTGAACTACATTAGAAGAAAATTAGATACATAGAATCGTGCCTAATTTTAATTGTGTATAGAGTTATTGAATTCTAGTTGTTAAAATCTAATAATAAGTTTATAAACTTTATTATCCTTTCTACGTGAGGGCCTTCCAATCTTTTATGATTAACAAAAGATGTATTTTTATGCTACATGAAACATACGTTAAGTATTTATTATTCTTACGTCTATTACACCATACAAAGTTATTCAGTTTTCTTTTTCACTAACATCTCTAGGAAGTAACATTTTAGTAAATGAACGAAATTAAAAATGAATGTCTTAAATTTTATCTTTCAATTATTAGATTATAAAATTCAATATTATGCTTAAACTATTTGAAAACCATGGAATGTAATTCTGAAAAAAGAAATCTTTTTATCAAAGAACTTTTACGAATACTTCCTGGTAATTTCAGAATTAATTATTTGCTAAGAATGTTTGCAGTTTAAAAATTACTTGTAACAAATTATACATGCGTGTAAACACATTTTGTGAATTTACATTTATTTTTCGTAGTATTGCAGTTTCGTTCGCCTGTATGTTTATGAATGTTGCTTAAAAGCATTTTAACTTCCGAAAGTTTTAAGCTTTAAATTTATAAAGGAAATTAAAGATTTTTTTTATTTTATTTACTTATCACTATTTGTAATAATAAGAAATATTATTAATGATTAAAGAAAAGGGAAAAAATATTCCTCTTCTTACAACAATTAAATTGCATTTAAAGTTGTATAGTCAAAATTTTGTAAAGTGTACTATATTTAAATTTCCATCTGTGTAATTTTGAATATACGTCAAGTTATTATAATGAAATTATTGAAACCCATAAATAATTGTAAGATTTTCACGAATTTTAATAGTCTTCGTTATATTTAAATCATTAATTTGTTGTATTAAATTTATTAAATTTCAGTAAAGTTTGCTTAATTTTTTTCAATATATTTAAGGAACAATTGAATGTATTTCTAAAGCACAACAATTCTTTGGAACAATATTAAAAATTAAAGCGAATAATTTAATACCAAAGACTTGAAATAAAAGAAAAGAAAAAAAACCTCACATCAATAGGAACTGATATTAAAAGACATTTTGGCGTAAAATTAATAAAAAGGAAGAAAAAATTATCACTATCGCATTCTGAAAGAAAGAACTAAGCTTTTATCCGCGTTCTTTACATAACGAATATTTGAGAAAGAAATCAATCCGGGTCTCTCTCATCCTCCGATATTTTCCAAAGGACACAACGAAGATATTCCTGGAATTTTTATACCATTCGGGAACATCTCATATTATCCAACTCCCCAGGCTTCTCCTGATACACGAGCTCAGGAGGGGTATGTACGGATGGAGATATACATTTCCATTTTTTCCGACGAAAAACTCTTTTGACAAAAGAATCAATATGAGAATTCTAATATCAGGAACTTCTTTTGAAAACTAGCAAGATATTTTTTTTCTTTAAAAATGAATAAAAAAATAATGTAAGAATTACATTCTTAAAAAAAAGAAAAGAAACCTCCCGTACCTTTGAATGAACTCATCTAGCTACTTTTAACAATTCTATAGAAATATAATAAGTGCGTTTGGCCATATTTCGAATAATAATTAAAGAAAGATATATTGCAACACAGAATTTATTATGTACACTAAATTTTCTTTTTCGAACGATTATATGAAGAATGTCCACGGGAATGAGTAAAACAATATGCGGTATCTTTATTTGTATTTTCCATATATTCGAAAGATATGTGTCTATAGCAAACAAATATATATATGTGTGTATATATATTCAGGAAATAGTATTTCTTTGTTGCAATGAAAAAAATCTATTTTTCGTATTTCCTATTTTCAGAGTAGATATTCTAATGGTATGAAACTGACAATTTTATCAAACTTTGAGAGTGAGTTTTGTGTATATTTTCAATTAGACTCAATTTCATATTTATTTAAAATCAAAAATAATAAAATTTAAATGTTAAACACGATGAAATTAAAGAGAAAATTTCTCTTTATTTACATTCTCAATAAAATGACACTCAGTAATGCTTTCCTTCAAAACACTGTGGAACAAAATAAAATCAATTAAGAAATAATTTATTATTCTTAAAATTAGGGAGACCGGCGCCTTAATTTTGAAATAAGATGATAGATGACGCCAAGGAACAAACTAGCTGAAGTAACGACACACCACATATGAAATGCAAAGTTTCAATTCAGTAGCTTCTGTCAAATTGTTGGAAGATGTTAATTTTGTTTCATAAAATAGTAAATTTTAGATCTTTATCAAAACTTAAAATGAATGTACTAGCTTTAAACTTTACTAGTTTGCTATTGTTTGTACTCAAAAAAACTTTTATACATCCCGCAACTATACATTTGTTTCGCAGATGACTTATACCGCTACTTGTTGAGGTAATGTCAAAGTTCCAATATGGAGATGGGGCATGTTTTTCAACAGCATAAAGGACACGTATTCCAGCGCGCATATTTTTGGAAAATGCGCTTCGAACTAAATAAACTAGTTTTGGTGTATCGAAAATGTCCTTATTGTGTAATAAAATAAGCCAAATAATTATTACTAACTGCTCCACCCGTTAAAAATCAGCTTAAAATGGAAAATGATTTATCTCAACAAAAGAAACTGCAAAAGGATTCTCATAAAAGGGGAGATATAAAACAGCCAATCCTGCCAGGAAGTTGTTTGGACCTTAATATTCGCATGTAAAGACCTTAAAATATCAAATCTTAAAAAAAAAGAAAAGTGATATGATATGTTGTCTACGACAAAATAAATGTTGGTGAGGTACATGAAATGCAACAAATGCGCTAATGAAGATTGCACCAAAGGATATGTTACACCTTTTGTTTGCGTTCTCCCTGATTCAGACGATGACGTCTTACATGAAAAAAAAAATCTGTCATCGTAAAATTACTATGTGGAAGTCTTGTAAAATAATTAAGTGGTATTTATTTTCCAATTAGTTTTTCTACTATTTTTATGGATTCTTAGTTTTCAATAGCCGAAAAACATATTAATTAACAAGAAAAGCTTATTACCTGTGTTTTACCAGTTCAAGTATAGTTGACAAAATTTGCCCCTGTTCAATTTCGCTGGGATGGAAGATTTGCCTCGAATACAGGGTACATTTCCAGCTGAAGGTGAATAGACTTAACCCCTTGCTGGTAAAATATACATTTAAATTTAAAAAAAAATAGTTGTGATAGTTTCTAGATAAAGGTATAAAGAATGGAATGGTATCCTCTTTGTTTCAAAACAGATGAAAATAAAAAAAATACTATAAAATACAAATTTAAAAGATCGGAAAATTTACCCCTTTCTTCCCTATACATTAAGATTTGTTTATTTTTAAATATCTATTTAACACTGGTAGAAAAAGTCCATTGTAGATGCAATTATAAACGGCGCTAGAAAAAAATGGTATTTCTCAAAAATTGTACTATTAACGGTCTGCATTCAATGCATTTATTCTTTGTCAATTTAAAATAAATATTTCCATATTCTATTTTTAATATTATAGTAGCACTACTACAACTTAAGTTGTCATAATTCCAGGCAAATGAAAACGAAAATCTGGATCACTTCGTGAAGGTATCTCAAATGTACTGAGATTGCAAAAACATCGAACCAGTGCTTTTAAAAACAATGCTGACATGTAGAGAGCTTTTTACTTTTCTACCGAAACATGTCTATATGCAGATTTTTAATCTAGCGCGGATTTTTTTTTTTTTTTTTTTTTACTTATGAAAATTTTCAAGTCCATCGCACCAACAGTGCAGATTTTATTACATTTTTAAGCATATCTTCTGGTGAATGTTTTAAGATTAATGGTAGTAGTTTTTTTTAATGGCACGAACCGTAATTCTGACAGAGTTAGTATATATTAGGGTGTAAAGAGGTCAAACACACAAGATCTGTTATTAAAAAATATTACGATACACAAATTTCACTTTCATCCAACAATCAATTTTGGCCTAATTATAGGCGAGTATATGAGACACTGAACATTGGTATATGGCTGGAGTGTGAAAGTCCAGCGTTCTGGCCTACCATGCGGCTATCGATCTAGCGGTTTAGTTTTTTTTTCAGTTTTCTCCAAATTTAACGTAAATACGTATTGAACGCCGCTAAAAGTCCTTCACCCTAGGTGTTCCTCCGCCGATGCGTGTACTTTGCCTTGAAACACATTAACAATATTAAATTACCTTGAAATAAATATATTAGTAAATATACTTGTTAAGTGTTAAGATTAAATGCATGACATATCTATTTTGGAGGTAGTGAATGTAGGCTGCGAGAATTAGCTGGAAATCATTGAATAAAAATAAATCTATTTTCTATGACTTCATGCATTACACCTCATTTCCTTCATATTTTTATTAAATTAAGAAAAAGAGCAGGTGCGGGAGGTTGGAGGTAGTGAATGTAGGCTGCGAGAATTAGCTGGAAATCATTGAATAAAAATAAATCTATTTTCTATGACTTCATGCATTACACCTCATTTCCTTCATATTTTTATTAAATTAAGAAAAAGAGCAGGTGCGTATATACATATGTATATTTTGTATGTATGCGCAGTGACAATAGTATATCACATAGGTCGATATTGTTAATTCTTTCTACTTTGTAAAGGATGAAGTTTAAAAATGCTCCCAAACAAATTTTGTCACGATACGATGATACTAGTATTTAGAAAACCGGGTGGGGGGGGTGAGAAATATGTTGTTAACCCACTAACTATTGTGTCTCGGTCGCCTTGTTAGTTATCTCAAAAGTTGCTACAGTTCGCCACTTTTGTGCTTTATCTCCAACTCTGGCTCCATAAAATTTCCTATAACTAAACCCAGCTTGGAGATTTGTTCTACATTTGACAAGAAGTTGGCAAATCCTACAATGTTTTGACAACGGGAATAATATTTCGTTTTCATTGCTTTGTCAATTTGTTGAGTATTTTGCGCATCTGTTTAAACATCTTAATATAACTCTCTGAAATTTTCAGATTGCTTTCGTTTAATGCATGGAAATGTTCGAAATAATAGTTCACGAAACAATGTGAAAGAAGGAAAAATGAAACTTGGCAATAAAGCTTTAATATCAACTACACATTTTTAGTTGCATACAGATTTCAAAATTCTAAGTTGAATGAGATAGAGAGAGTAAATAAATCACTCATATCTTTGCACTAAGCTTAGCATATTTCACCACTAGGCGTAACTGGATTACATATTTACAGGAATGGTTATATATTAAAAACGAAATAAGAAATTTTTTGAGTATAGATTTATATGGATATTTTTTTTCAAACTTCAGACGTATCTGAAATGAAAAAAATGACTTGATTTTCATGTATTATTGTCATTTATTGGCTATTTCCTTAAAAACAACATTAATTAATTTCGTGCGTTCTGACATAAATATTTCGGAGAAAAATCAAAATGCATCTCAATTGAGTAATAAAAGTTTAACACACTGCTTTCAAACTGTGTGTTTTTGGAAAAAAAATAATTAGTTATTCATAAAACTGATGAAGGAAATTTAGCTTATACTCTTGGCTATTGTGCGAACAAGGAAAACATTCGTGCATTTAAGGGTTAAGGATTCTAGATGTTCAACTATTAATACGTTTAAATACATGTAACGAATGATCTTACGCCATCCCTTGTTGAAATGATCGACACCACACCAGGCTTCTAGGTTGAATAGTTTATTTCAAAGTTTGGACAGAGGGCAGGAGTCGGGCCGGCGACCTTTTAGCTCCCAGAATATTTTCTTACATCGCAGTCTAAAAGCTCCGGAAAAAGCTAAAGCTCGAAGCTAAGGCTCTAAGCTCCTGAAAAGATTAAAATTCCAAGCTAAGGCTCTAAACTCCCGAAATTTCTGTGCTCTTGCTTAAATACTCCCCTAGTTACTACACCTGCTGGCAGGGCGCAGCACGATCTCGAAGGCGTTACTCTCAAACGTAATTAATTAACTAGATTGTCAATCAAGCCAGGAGAAATATTTGCTTACATAGGAGTTCCAAAAGCGCGCAGCAACGAAACCGCAGAAAACTTCAAATACTGCTATATCAACAATTTTACTCCTTACGAAACTTCAAAAATCTGTCTCTGAACGTAATATTTGTATGGCCGAGAAACAAACTTTACAGTAACAGTAACCGAGATTAAAGAAGGCGTTTTCAAATGGCATTAAATTAAATTAGATTAAATTAGAAAAGTTTATTTTATTATTACATACATACATCAAAATTATCTTAAAGTATAACACAAATCCATATATTCTGATTGCAATCTGCCGATATTGTTAAAAAATAGAGATTTCGATAATTTAAATTATTTCCTTTATATACTCTCATAACCTAAAGCAAATTATGACCTACTTATTAGTTTTAAAACATGAAGTTTGAAAAAAAGATTTAGCGGACACCGCGTTTAGTATAAATTACTCAAATCACAGTACTTATTTCGTCTCTGTCATTCGTTTTTAAATGAAAATAACATACACTACACCGTTCTTTTTTTTCCTTTTCCCAACGTTCATTTGATTATTCTAAATGATGTGCGTGATGTAAGCGTACTCGAGTAGCGCTAACGTAAATCAGAAAGAAGCAAAACACTTCATATCTCTTCTTTTTTTTCCCACTGAGGTTCGTTTCGCTTTTCACAGAGACGTGAATCTGCTGAATATCGTGACTGGAGGAATTTATCTAAATGTCATAATTAATGACGTTGGGTTGCAGGTACGAACGTTTAAACTCGTCATCTATTACGGACCATGCAGTTGTTTTAAGTAAGTTCTCAGAGATTGTTATGAGGCGTGACTGGGATATGAGTGATTTAAACGACGTGTTTGAGCTTGCGGCATATGAAAGAAAAGAGGCATGCGTATTTTAAGCTATTTCAGAAGGCTTAATATGGCTCTTGATACGCGGGAAGCTTTTATGAACTATATGTCACATATATGCTTGTTTGATTTTTTTAATAGTTGCAAACAACCTATATGAATGAGTTTATACTTTTCTCTGTTTCTAAACGAATCGCGGTAGAATGAAAGGCTTAATGATACTTTAGGTTATGTGCAGAAAAACCATTTTCATCGGCACTTCAAAACAAATATTCCGGTTTAAATTTATTTCATTTATTTTAAGCTCGAAAAAGACTGTGTTGTTAAACTAGTTATAATATCAATTACAAAATTGCTACACAGACAGTGTGCGCCAAAAGAGATACTATTTTAAAGTTATGAGTGCACTCTATCTAAATTTCATTAAGTCTGATTGGAACTAATCATAAATATATTTTAATGTTAGGAATTTTTACCTAACTCTATTTTTGAAGGCTAAAAAACAAATATTAACTTAATGTAATTTTTAAATGACGTTTCTTTACACTGTATAATGCGAAAAGAATTGAAATTCAATTTTTCTAAATTGAACATTAATGATATTTAGTGAGAAATATTTAAGACAATTTATCTGAAATAATATAGTTATAATTTAGAGATGCAGCGCAACTTTTTATTCATTTAGAAACATGGGCTGGTTTTATTTTTGAATTGCCACAAATGATGCTAAATTTAAATTTTCAGTGAAAAAAAAAGAAAAAAAAACATTTTCACAGAAACTTACTTTTTTATTCTTTCTGAGTAAAAACTTTCAAATGTTATAAATAAATTTAAAAAGCAGGTGATATGAAAATTCAAAGTTTAATTTGAAATACTTAAAAATGATCCAGGGTCTTTTTGCTTTTTGTTGTAAACCGTATTTTCCAGATATCCCAAGCATAAGAAGCATTAGTTCATAGCTATTGAATAAAACAGCCATGCAATGCAGTATACCCAGGCAGCACACACAGGTTCTCTGAACGTCTATTAACGTTCAGAAGACGCTTTCTGAAAGTTAATAGATGTCCAGAGAACCTGTGTGTGCTGTCTGGGTAGTTACTGCCAGGCAGTATTTCGCGATCAAAATTCAATTGAAAGTCTTTTGAACTTGTTTGGCTACTGCAGTTTAGTCAGCTTGTTGAGGTAGATAGCTAGACAGCACAACAAATTTTTAACGTGTATTGATGTTTAAATAACCTTCCGTAATATTCTCTAGACGTTCTATGTACATTCAAAGGTGTACAGATAACATTTCCCCATACAGCACTTATAGGTTCTCTAAACGTCTTTAAACGATCGGAAACGTCTTTGAACGTTAATAGACGTTCAGAGAACCTGTGCGGGTTGAATGAGTTTGTGCTGCCCAGGTAAAAATACAGCACGCACTCTCTGAACGTCTGTAAATGTTCAGAAAACGTTCTCTTTACGTTAATAGACGCTCAAAGAACCTATGCGTGCTGTATGGGGTTAAGAAACACGAATAAGTATTCATTATTAAAAGTTAAGATGTCTCGAACAGAAACCAGCATGGAAAGTAATTATATTTGAATTTCAGCATTTGGAAAACTTAAGGCAACGATCTGTATTGAGATACATATTTAAACGGGATAGCTTACTCCGATTTTCAATCAAACTACCTTAACTGACTTGATACATAGCGTGACATAGACCTTGTAACCACATCCTCGTGATCAGAGTTCCAGAAATTATATTTCATTCTTCTCGTATTTCTTTACACCCTTTTTCTCCCTGAAAGAATAGTATCGTGACAGGAATGAGAGGAGATACTACAACACTACTCCGCGGTGACGTCATTAATGATCAAGACAAGCTTTTTCTCTCTTCCTTTTTTTTAAGAGTTCTTACGGGCAGCCTATTAAGAAGTGAGGTGAAATGAAAGAGTTCGCTTCCAGTTCTGTAAATGAAGTGCGAGTTGAAATTTTGTGCGCGTGATAGATAAAAGAAATTCCAAGAGTTAGGAAAGGATAGAGATAGAAATCGTCGTCAGCACGCAATTTTTATGATGAAGGAAGTGATTTAATTTTTATCACTGAAATTGAAATAGCGGGTTTTTACAATATGGGGTCTTAGCACGAACGGGATGTATAATATGTGGGTGATGTTTGTGTTATAAGAAATATTTCTTGCTGAGATTTTGTTTATGGTATGAGATTTTGTTTTGTATGCATTTCTGGATATGTGGATTGTGTAAAAGTGAAGTTAAAATAAGTGATAATATATAGAATGTCCATTATTTTTAGCACTACAACGCTATTTCATTCATGCTGGTATATTCTGTTGACATAATTTGTCGGCATCCATAAGGTGCATTCTTAGTGGGTTTGCCAAATAGCGCGGAGGGATGGGATAAAGTGATGAAAATTGCCAAGGTTTGATGTATTTGACGATTTATCGCCAAGTTTGGCTTCAAAAATAAGTCCCCAAAACTAAACCTAACTTGACAACATTTTCCATATTTGGATATAAACTGGCAAATCTTACACATTATTATTACAAAGTATAGTTAGAATTTGCCTGATGAAGGTTGTTAAACAGTTTTAGTTGGCGATTTCAATAGAGATTTCAATTCTGAAAAGTGTTTTATAGAACAAGAAATACAAGCATGCGGTACTCAAGGATTGTTATGCACATTCCCAACAGCATTTACAAAGGCGAAGTACAATTAGAATATGCTTGGCGAAGATTGAAAAACAGTTTTACTAAGCTCTTTTAACATAGATTTCGATTTCAAAGAAGTGTTTTATGGAACAAGGAAAAAAATACGACACATTCAAGATTAACGATGCACTTTCCAACTTAATTGAATAAGGAAGAAAAAAAAGCATGGATTATGATACGGTTTTAAAATATAGCACTTTTGTGAGCATTTAAAACCTAGTACTAAATAAAGTATGACGTTTCTACGCCCAAATATAAGTATGTAATTATGTACGTGTACATGTACGATAATTTTACCTAGCTTTTGCTTAACGTCGTTGAGTAGGTGAAATGTGTGAATGTATGTCTGATCTTCCATGATTCAAGAACGACTACGGTTAGAATGTTTTAATTTTATATTTAGGTATTTTGCTTAATATAGTCAATTTAATTTGATTGAAATTGACTGGGTGGATCGTTTACAAGGTTCAACAAAAGTTTTCGATATTTTAAAGCCTACGAATAGTCACTAAATGTGTCATGTTCAAAATCTGGCTAACTGTCACCAAACTTGGCGAATCAATAAATTTGGCGACAAAAGTTGTATACAACATGATATTACAGTTCATGTATTTGGCGAGGAACAAGCAATCCATGATATTATTGAAGTATGGTACCTCGTATTCAAATGAAATATGTTTAAATAAAGTACTTAAAAAGTGCTTTTAATTTAGAAAATATTAATACATTTCTACAAATAAATATATTTTTCTTACAAAGGAAATATTTCTTATGAGTGTAATACAATATTTTTAGTTTAAATAATTATGCTAAACTGTTTTTATAACTTCATTGCAAATAATTAATTAACTTTTCAAACTTAATGCACATCGATGACATAAATCCAAATAGTAAATTTAGTGCATGTCTTTTTTAATGCAAAATAGAAAAAAAAATCATTTAACTTATGTACTTATGTGCTCAGTTAGCTTATGGTGGGAAAAGGATTAAATAACCTATTTCTAAAGATTCGTACAGGCTTTCAGATAAGTTTCTATATCAGCAAGGAGTTCAATAAATGCGCGCACACAACACCTGCTGTGCTTTGATGGCTTGTTGTTGGGAATCTCTGCGCGAGTATAATGCGTCTGTTGCTTTTCTTGACGCATTCGATTGCAACTGCACTCCTGAATGAGACATGGATGTTTGTGGGATTTATATGTATCGCGTAGTATCCGTTACAGTTTAAAATTCGGGAACATTTATAAGACAAAGATTTTGGCACCCATTGATGTAAAAAAAAAATTGATTCCCGTTCAAAGTACAAGAATGTATGATTAACTGTCTAGACTCGAGGACACTAACTGGCAATTTTCCCGACAAGTTATGCCTTAAAATCTATAATGCATCCGTGAAACACTGGACTATGGAGCTAATAAATAATATTAATATGTTACTAGTAATAACAGGAGTTTAGTAGTAACTTTTCAGTGATAACTAATACAGTTTAGCTTATAGAAGTTAACTCTTCAAGAAATAAAAAATTACAAATTTATTTCTTCCTGTATTTTGTATGCTTGTTTATTTAGCATTTAATTAATTAAAAAAGCAATAATATAAGATATCACCACATAACAATGCTTTTATAAATATATTTAGTGCACCTGAAACCAGACAATTTTATTTCGGTCGACCTACATGTATAAATTATACATTAACGTCGTAGTGACAGTTAATATTAATTAAACCACGTACAAACATTTTTTTAGATTAAAAATACAATAATTTTAAAAGTCATGAATATGGTAAACATTTGGGAATATTTCCATGGAACTTACATCCAAGTTATTAGTCTTTCATAAAGGTGAAAGTGGACTTATGGATAAAAGAAAAACAAATATTTTACTCGTTTGTTTAAATACTGCATTCCAGAATAAAAATGTATCACTTACTAACGTTTTTTGAAGCTTTGGAAATATACAATATGCTTAAAAATTTTGTGATTATTATTGTAATATAGTGTTAAAGTAACATATTTTCAAACTGGATTCAAAACCTTAAATATGCTTTTAAATTGTTCGAACCAGTTTAAAAATTAACTGGGTTTTCAATAACTTAAATTATTAGTTCATTATCCAGTTACTTTTCAGTCAGTAATCACTGATGAAGGTAAAAGCGGATTTATAGGCATAAAAATTCATTTATTTACAGTTTACTACTACGTTTTGTAATTTAACACTTCTTGTATCATCGTGTTTTATAGTTTTATATTAAATACATCAAATATTATACCTTTTCGTTATAGAGGTCCACACATGTGGACCTTTTCTTCCCATAGCTAAAACGATTGTTTAAGATTTTTTGTAGCTGAATTAATGTACACATGCATCGATGCTTTAATGTTGAATCAATGATTTTAACTCATGTGAATGTATAAATGTTATACACTGGCACACATATACTATTATTTTTGTTTGCTCTTACACAAAAGAGTGTTTGAAATTTATTGAAATTTCCTAAGCTGAATTTGTGAATATTTTTTGCTCTTTCGAAATTCATATAGCTGGGAAAAAAAATGTGGGACATCATTTATTTTTAAAAGTGTCTTAACAGTCTCCGTTTATCTATACTAACAACTCTTTACTACTGAAACACACATTGAGAACTAGGCTTTATTAGAAGTTGATCTATTAATAAATTTCCAAAGTTGTTAGCTGTTTTTAAAGTTTAAGCAACTGAAATTTTAACCATAATTAGAAACGCATCATTTGAAAGTCACTTCCCAGCCATTATACACCTATGAAGGTAAAAGTGTATTTACAGTCTTATAAAGTATTTATTTTCAATTTAATTCGACATTTTGACATTTAAATGTTCTTGTGTTACAGACGTTTAAAGCTTTGATTAAATCATTAAGAATATACGTAATGAAGTTGAACTGTTAACAATTTTTGAAATTTATGAACTGTTTTTAAAGTTTAAGCAATTCAAATTTTAACCACCAATAGTAACATTTCACATATAAGTAAGTCCCTTGGCGGCCTTTTTACACCTATGAAGGTAAAAGTGTATTTATAGGCATATAAAATTATTTTAGTTTAGTTGAATATTTTCACTCTTCGAAGTTCTTGTATAATCGATTTTTAAAAATTTGATTAAATTATTAAAATTGTATGCGTAGATGTTCAGGTCTTAATTATTACAAAAAGCTATTAGCTATTTTTGCATTGTAAGCAACTGAATTTTTAAGCAACGTTTTTCATATAAGTCACTTCACCGCCATTATACACATATGAAGGTAAAAGTTGTTTTACAGGCAAAAGAATAGGCTGTCCGAAAAATATGGTTACACCTTTAAAAAATAATTACGAATAAACAAACAAAGACATTCACTTACGGGTTTTTATGTTAGTTATAAAGAAAAAAAAATATAATTTCTAAAAAATTAAAAATTTAATTACATTATTTCAATGTGTACTCCCTTAGTCGTGCTCAGCACAAAAATTTCTGTCATTCAAAATTCTTCATTGTGTCTTTAAGAGATTTCTAGCTACGTTCTTTGAAGCTCTGCTGGATGAGCACTCTGAATGGTCACTGAAATTCTAATTTTCAGCTCAACAGCATCAAGAATTAAGAGTTTGGAAAACAATGGGAAATGATGCTTTTCGCATATCACCAATAAGAAGTCAATAGGCGTTATGCCGGGAGATATAGTTGATCACGTTATTGGACCTAGTTTTTCGGTCTAGTTTACGTTTTATTCAAAAGAAACTTTGATATTTTCTTAGTGGAGGAAAATAACGTAAGTGATTTTTTTTAAATTCACTTCTAGATGTCTATCCATACTTTGCAGACCGATTGTATCTATCTCTCTCTCTCTCTCTCTCTCTCTCTCTCTCTCTCTATATATATATATATATATATATATATATATATATATATATATATATATATATATATATATATATATATATATATATATATACATTCGGTTTATTTATTCATTTTTCCATTTAAAATTTTTCGAACTATTGAATTTTAAAAATTTTATGAAATTATTAAGAAAGTACTTAAATATAGTGCATTGTTAATTAATGCAAATATCGGAATGTTAAAGCTCTTTTTACTTTGTAAGAAACTCACTTTTAACTGTCTTTAACACATTTCAAATAAAAGTCGCTTTCTGCCTATTATACACTTATGAAGGTAAAAGTGGTTTTACAGGCAAGATATAAATATATTATTTTCACTTTAGCTAATAGTTTCCTCTGATTAATTTATATATTATTCCTGTACTTTAATATACTACATTTTATATGTTATGTCTGTAAAGCTATTTAAAATTGGTTGTATTATTCTCTTTATATTGTTTATTTGAATTATTCAGACTATGCGCAAATAAGTTGTGCTGATAATTAATTTCGAAATTTATTAGCAGTTTTTAAATTGTAAGAAATTCAAATATTAAGCATCGTTAATAATAGTCCATGCATAAGTCACTTCATTTAGAATTATTCAAGCGAAATCGAATTAACAGCATGTGAAATATTTATTTTAGTATTAATTGTATATTTCGTTATTTAAAATTTCTTCTATTATTGACTTTTAAAACTTTGATTAAATTATTATACATAAACCCACTGAGCTGCTAATTCTTTTTCGAGATTTATTAGCTGTTTTCATTATATAAGCAGCTGCATTTTTAAACGTCGTTACTAAAATTTCTTATATAAGTCACTTCACAGACATTATACACCTATGAAGATAAAAATGAATTCATGAACATATAAAACATTTATTTTCAGTTTAGTTGAAAGTTTTGACTTTTTAAAATGTTTCTATCACCGAGTTCTGTAATTGATTTTGAAATGTATTAGCTGTTTTTACTGCATGTATTAGCTGTTTGTTAGCAGCAGCATTTCTAAGCGCCTTAGAAACATTTCTCATTTAAGTCACTTCGCGGCCATTATACACTTTTAAAGGTAAAAGTGGTTTTACAGGCATAATATACCGGGTGTCCTTGTGTGTGTACAAATTTGGGAGGAGAGGTAGACAATAACGTTAGGAACCGTAATTACATAGGAAAGCATATTTGGAAAGGGATAGGTGGAGCTGCATGCAAGCTCTCAAGGCAGGCACGTGTGGCTTCCTTATTCTCATCGCAGCCAGTTTTTACGGTTTTGTTCCTTTCTTTTTTTCGGAAAATTATATAAAACGATTTTCAAACAGTCTTATTTTAAATTAGAATCTTAGACACCTTATATATATATATATATAGAGAGAGAGATAGATAGATAGATAGATAGATAGATAGATAGATAGATAGATAGATAGATACTTTTCTTACCCGGTTTTGCATTTTTTTTTTTTTTTTACTTGTGAAAAAGTTCATTTGAATGAGCATACATAAACATGATCAGTTGATAGCTGATTTTAAACTTTATTAACTGTTTTTCAATTGAAACAACTCAATTTTTAAGCATCGTTAGTAACATTTGAAGCATAATTACATCTTCATATATCTTGGCATTTTACACCTATGAAAGAAAAAGCGCATTTAAATGCCATACATATAATTTTCTATTTTAATACTGCATTTTGCAATTTAATTTTTTAGGGATTATCGGTCTGTATAAAGAGTGATTAAATTATAAAAGAAAAATTGCTGGTCATTCTGATCTGCTATTTTAAAATTTTAGAGACAGTATTTAGACTGTTACCGAGACAGATTTTAAACGTCATTAGTAACACTACAATGCTTTTACGTTTGCCGAACACTAAGAATTTCACTATGCTACTATGACATTCACTCTGCACTTCTACAGGTGTATTTACAGGTGTATTTCATTTTTATTATTTGCAAAATAAAATTTATTGCATTACTGGTTTTTTATAATGATTAGTTAAATTGTACAATATCATTTAATTCAGCTATTAAGCTGGTAAAAATACTTAAGCGTGTCTCTGGGAAGACCAATACTTTCAGGGGTATTTTTCAACCATTTTTAACATGTTCAAGCGAAACACGATTCAGAGAATTACCATAAATAAATAATTAAAAATCTATTTGTGTTCTAGGCATTATTTTTTGTTGTTGTTGTTTTTAATTTTATTTTTTAATTTTATTTTGTTTGTTTGGTTTCGGTATTGAAAATCATTCAGTAAAATATTTTTAAAAAGACAGTACTTATCAATGTTATTAATTTCATTTTATATTTGATATAGTTTTAAGAGATATAAGCTTTAAAGGTTTGACATACCTTGGTCTTTGCGAGTATGTACGCATAAAAAATGATTTACGTCACATACGTTAAAAAATAATGTATTTGTGGTATTATTAAATTATCATTAAATTTTTAGAAAAACACGTTTTCTACAAAATGTCTGGAATTTTTTTTGAGAAACTCTATTTTTTTTTTCATTTTGTATGCTTTGACAATTGTGAATTACGATTTAAGATACCTTTTCAACGTAGTCGCATACCATAAAGTGAAAAATAAGTCTTTTTTGAAGGTGTATTAGTAAAAATTTGACCATTTAATAAATAAAATTCTTAAATTGTTTCTTCAAGCAACACTAACAGTTTAAATATGAGTATTTGGAATTAATAAGTTCTTATCCTCTAATTATATTCTTAAAGCGTGTTTTGCCTGCGGTCTATGTTTAAACATTCAACACTTTCTGTGAGACACTGAAACGTGGCAGAAATATAGAAATGGCTTGAGTTTCCATTTAATAGTAATCCAATGTTATTTCAAGCCATGCATTGTTATATCTATTATTAATATATTTTCTATTTTATTTATATTGGCGTGAATTCTCTGTAATCAAATAATTTTACATCGATCTACAACACGACCAGCGTCTTGAAACTGAATTAGCTTTTTCTTAGTTTTAACAATATTCGGCATCACGGTTTATATCGCAATAACGTCATTATTAAATAATTGGTATTGCACACCCTTTCACAACTATTTTTATCTGATGGAACACCTAATGCACAACCTGTTTTAGAAGTCGGCTGCATTTACTATTCAAAGTCCGCTGTACTGCCCGGATGCTCATCCGGAGAGAAGCAAGAATTCAGAGAGATTTTTAGGCCTTATCCCGAAAATAGGAAAGCTCTCCTTACAGCAAGTGATACCATTTCCCCCCGAAAATTGCCGCCGGCTAAATCCTTCTGAGGATGCAAAAGGGATGGATACTTCGCAACTAAACGGCACGAAGATGCCCCAGCCCTTTTGCCTCCCCTCCCAACTCCGCAAAACTTGAATGCTAGAAAAGAAAGTGAACGAATGGAGAGGACTTAGCAGCTATACTAGCGGGAGCGGCAGCTTGTGGCTTCCTATAGATTTCGTATCCATGGCAACCCGATCACGTGACGCGAGCATTTTGCAGCTCCACCCCCTTCGGCGTGTGTGTGCGTTTCCAGCCCCCCTTTCGCTGATCTCCCCCTTCGAAAAGGATTGTGGGTAAGCGAAGAGATCGCCCTGCGCGGAATATGCGCGAGTCTGGAAGAGTGCTGGAGAGCATGCAACAGCGAAAGGCCACCCTAGTTGCTTGTTCTTCTTCTTAGTTGTAACATGGCTTACAGAAGTCGCCACCTTTTCATCTCGCACTACCGCTGAGCCCCCGCTCCATCGCAACTGTTGAATGCCTTCTGGCCACGACCGGAAAAAAAATTAAAAGATACCATCTGTTAATTAGGCCAGAGAGAGACGGCGCTGGCATATATTTTTATGGACTTAGCATCTTCCCTCGTCACAATCAAAAAAACTGTTTATTTCCGTACTGAAGTTAGGCTTTAGATTTTCTAAAAAAAAAAAAAGTTTCCTTCTGTGGATAGCTTCGATTTTTTGCTCGTACGTAAATGGAATTCTTTTCCCAGTTATTTTCTTCCAATACGGGTTGAAAAAATAAGACTGATAAACGACAAAAATTATCTTTCTGCCATCCTTGTCAATCTGTTTCATTGCCTTTGTTCGCTGATAATTTTTTGAAGAGGAATAGCATCTTCATTGTGATAAAGAAGACAATACTGTATTATTGCATCATAATCGAGTTAGAGCTTTAGATCTGTTAGATAGCTAACTATTTAAATTTTTGAGAGATATATAGAAATTAAAATTACATATAGCATTAGAATCTTGTTCATATAATCTTTAACAAAATCTGAGCTTCTGAAGAAATTAGCTTTAGAAAACTGGTTAAACTAGTCTAAAAAAGCATTTTTCAAGAGTGTTGATAGTTGCTTGGGAATATTTTTAAGCCCTTCAAAAGTACTCGTAAAAGTGCTTTCAAGTAAAAACTGTACGCTCGACAATACAGAACAAATTATTTTGCTGGAACTGTATAAATATTTCATAGAGTTAACATAGCACTAAAAAACTTTGATTTTGCGAGAAATGATTTCATCGAGCACTTTCCATTGACGGAAACATTTCAAAGCATACTTCCTCAAGAACATCTCTAACAGGAAAAAAAAATCAAATTTGGAACTTCCCAAAAAATTTCTTACACTCTCTCGTAAAAAATTTAAGTGACAAATCGATCGACGGAACTTGTTGCCGGAAGACATATAAAATATTTCTAAGAAAAATCATCGTATTTCCTGAAAGAAAATACAAACCTGTAAATTTTTCTTATTGCCTAGCGTGTGTAGCGATTTCCAAAGATATCGCCTTTCTATCGGCTTTCCTGCAAAGCGAGCTGCAGCCCCACTCACTGGAGAGCGCCAACACTTGTTGAAATCTGCCGCTAGTTGGCGGTACAACAGGTACAAAGCTACCACCCGGTTTTCCAAAGGGTAGAGACTACTTTGCAGCCACGCCAGGAGGTACATAGATCCGAAAGAGCAGAAAGGCTCTGTGGGTAGTAATCTGCAGAGTAGGACGAGAGGTATGTGTTGAATTATTATTGTTTTCGATTTTTTTTTTCAGTTAATATTTTTATTTTTTTTCGTCGGAAATTTCCATCGGCTTCTCCCACCATATGTTCGGAAAGGGATGTGCAGGAATTCGTTCCGCCACCATTTTCTTGCTATCCGCGCATATTTCCTAGAAGTGTCGGTCTGTCAGTGACAGAACAAAATGGAATTGTGGGATGATAAATGTTATTTCTCAGTTTTCTTTAGAGTATGCTCTTTATAGTTGAAAATTTTTACATTGACATTTCTTGGTTGCTTTATTATTGCAGAATTAAATTAGATTCATTGTAGAATATGGCTTTTCCTTTATGGAATTTAATGAAACATACTTTTTTCAATTTTTATAACTTTATTTTTACTTTGGTAACCACTAGTGTAAATTATTTTTTCTTAATACACGGGCACCTTATGAAGTCAGAAGTTACCGCAAATCTTCATTCATACATAAATTTAAATTATTTTATATTAGCATTTCACCAACAATATTGTAATTTTTTAAGATTCTTTATTTATTAAGCAGTGTATTTTAATTGCTTAACAATTACTCTAGACAATATTTTTGATTTGTTCTAATTATATGTTGTTTCTGTGATTTCTCTACAGTTAAATGTTTTTAAATCATTTATATGGACATATTTTTATTTAAATACCCATTAATTATCATAAAAACGCTAAAGTTTTCGAAGAAACGTGAATTTTTAAAGTCTAATAACATGACGGTCTATGGCTTGGCATTTGTTAAACGGATATGTAGTTTTGCTATAGCTTTTAAATCTTGGAATAACGGCAGTACTAGTATTTTTCCATCATCTTTGAATTTCTTAAACAAACTTGCATTATTTTTGTTACTGTATTCTTTCAAACTTGTTATCACTTTTTAACTCAGAAATAGCGACAATGGCAGGTTAGATCATCATTTAATATAAGACAGATTGAAATATAAATGTATTCATTCTGTATTGTATAATGGTTATATCAATGGCGTATAGTGTTTAAGTAATTAATAATATTATGAGGAAAACTCTAGTATCACCTTGTATATTTATTAATACTGGTTAAGGAAGCTTCTGAAAAATCATTTTTAGAGAAAACGTCCAAAGTTATTTTTATTGATATAGAAAATTAATGTATTAATGCATCGCAGTGTGTTTGTTAAATTTATTCAAATCACAAATTCATCATTAAAAAATGCTCAGTACGCGTAGAGTAATCCACAAAGCTGTTGCAGTAAGTTTTATAAAGTAAAAGTAACTCGCGGTAAATCTGAAGTATGTCTCTTTGAAGAGAATACATATTTCTAAGAGTGACATGCGATATAAATGGCTAAAAGAAACGTTGTAAACGATTACTTTTTAAACTAAGCTAAAGTAGGGTTGGGGGGGGGGTATGAAATATTCTTCTACTTTTGTCATTTTAAATTTGTGTAGTTTTATTAATTACTTGAAAAAGTTACTTTTTCGTGTATACATAATCCTCTATATTTAAAGAAAATTGACTGTTTAATTGGAGACCCTAGATATTACAAAATAACGCTCTCATAGAAAACGTTATATGCAGATGTACGAGATTCTACAAATTTCAACAAAACTGTCTTATGTAAGTCAAGGAATAGAAATAACAGGATGAAATAGTAAAAACATTTTTCAAAGGTTGAAATAAGTCAGTTGAAAAAACAAGTAAAAAGATTTAGAATTCAGTAAGAAAACTGTGCATGTTTTATAGTCCTTCATTTAAAGAAAGTGCTGTTTTCACGTTCCGAAAATTCTCTAAGCTTTTCACTGCAAAAAGCACCTCTTTACTTTTTTTCGCAGACTGGGGGGTCTTCTCATTTGTCTAGTTTTCTGTAAATGCCTTATTATTTGTAGGTTTATTCGAGTAAATAAATATATATATCCTTAATATAGTAAATAAGATTTTGCAAAATAATTATATAGGATGTATTATGAAGTATTTATTTTCACCGTTGTTTCATTATTTATGTATAAGAACTTTTCGAACAAAATGACCTTAAATTCTCGTACATCAAAAACATGTCTTAACAGGTATTTGTCAAAAGCATTTATGTGGTAACTCTCGACAGATGTTAAATTAGAGTTTCATGAAAATTTCGCGTTGAAATATTAAATTAAATTTTTACTTAGCAATAAATTTTTGAAATCAACAAACGCTAGATTAGATTTTCCTGTGTTGCAAATAATGGATAAATATAAATCAATTTGTATTAACAAAAACTCTTAATTTAAATTTAAAATTATTCGTTGTTCTTTGTTTTAAAAATACTTTCAATAGAAATCAGACACATTTTAACGACGACAGTTAACTTGAATAATTTACTAACCGGAATACTAAACTTAGTTTAAATGTTTGAATTCTTTCAATGTACTTTATTTTATGTAACGGATACCTTTAAAATAGCTTAACAAGATTTGCAAAAGAGTCGTGCTTATGATTGCAATTATACAGAAAAACGTGTACAAGCACTTTCTATAAAACAGCTTCAACCTCTTCATAGAAAATTTATAATTAGAATGTATTGTTTCAGGAGTATTTTAACCAAGGGTATATTAGGACTTCCCATAACTTTGAGAACGTTTATATGATTTTTTCATACAATATATATGTCTGTTATAAGCTGTATAGAAAGGCAGTGAATATTTGAAAATAATGTTTAAGTATGTGATTTGAAATCCAAAGACAGTCTGAAAAATACATTTTAAAATTAATATGGTAGTGCATATTTTTACCAAATTATTTTCTGTGTACGGATTGTGAGTAAATATTATAATAAATCTTAAATTTGCATTTTTTGAAGTGGAGGAAATGCACCCGTGTTCACACAAAGAAAACCATCGTTTGAAGAATAATAATTGTTAAAACTGTGCAAATTTACTTTAATATTTTGTTAAATGACATACGCCTATATTTATTCTGCCATAACATTAATTGCATTATATTTTTGTACACTACACTAGGGGCCAAGACCCCCAGACTCGCTAAGCTCGCTTTTCGTTTGAGGCATTCAGCCCCTAATAAGGCTTATTCGTAAAAAAAGACATAATTTCAACAGATAAAACCCGAAGATTGGTCAGATAGAATGCTACTGAGCTACACATTGCTTGGTTCTTGCATGTTCATTGGTACATAAATATAAACTTCACACTACAGTAGACCCCCTCCACCTCATAACACGGAAGATATTTTGTTATAGGAATCCGTGTTGTACGGGTCCTGAGCTATACTCCACCTGGAGTGCGGACTCCGCTTATAATCGCTGGAAAAATTATTTGCACTCCTCAGAAACACAATGATATTTAATGTTGCCATTCAAAAGTTATATTAATTAGGAGCTAAAGCATAATAAAATCAGAACGTCTGTTTCAGCTGTATTTTTAATAATGTAAAACCTTTTGGACACCTTGCGAACTTGCCACCCATGGCGATTTTTCATTATTTGGCGACTTGCGTACATGTAAAGTTAATAAAAGCTACGGAACAGATAGGATAGCTTGCCACCCATGGCGACTTTTCATTATTTGGCGATTTACACATGCTCACAACCTATAATTACTGTTCATTTAAGGTTACCAGAAAACCGTTATCCATATTTTCATTTACATAATCGTTTGCAGATTGTCGTACTTTGCACCACGAATTATACCATCTCGTCGCGCTAGCAAGTATCCAAAGTGTACTATAACTGAATAATGGCATAGTTAACGCCGCCAAATATTTCTGCTGGTAGCAAATAATCCAGCTGGAGCGTACCGGCTTTAAAATAATCTGCATTTTAATTATTTTTCATTTTCAAGATATTAGTTATTCTGTTTTGAAAAAACGAATAATCGCTAATTCTAAACTCCTGTTGTCTAAGCGAACTTACCTTTTGAAAATTGTCAACTTTGTGTAACACATTTTGAGTTACTTATTTCATATAGTTTTTATTTTGGCGTAAAATGGGCGTAATTCTAACTCATGTTTGTAAATTTCACGCGATTCTAGATACTTGGAAACGCTTTGTTGCAAAGGAATGAATGATTTTATGCCAATTCTGGCAACCATTCTGTTTATTTTTTCAGTTTTTTATTAATATCTTCTAAAATAATTCGATTTTCGAAATTTAAGTCAGCTTGGAAGGTTCCTCGGAATTTTTCGAATCTGTGGGTACCTTAGTCGAAACTCAAATCCCCACTGTTTAAGAGGAGATAGGCCAATAAGCTTTGACAGCGCCAGCGGCAACAGAGAGAATAGAGAGATACCGAAACATACTATTAAATTTAGAAAAAGAAACTTTTACCCTTAATTTTATTTCTAAAAATATCGCATGAAAATTAGGCATGCTCCTAAATGTTAGAAATTGTAAATATGCATTTAAAAATTATATCTTTCCCGCATATGTATATCTATCCCGCTCGTTAGAATTGTAAAAAGTGAAAAATGGTGTTGCCACAAAATAAAAGTGTAAAAGTGAAAAGAAGAGAGAATAGGTGTTGCCAAATACTAACAGATAATATTATTACACTTTAAGTGTATCCAGGTATATTAATATATTTAAATATATGTAGAATAATGATAAATTAAAATTATTGAATAAAATAGGTAGTATAGCCAATTAAATATAACATATTGTTTTAAAAAATATATAATGATTATTATTAGTGACAAAGTATGAATAATAAGTTATTGTATGACAGAAAATTAGTCTAATAAATTTAAAAAAAATGTTTTTTTGTATTATTAAATAAAGGTAGGACAGAATAATCACAATATAGGAACCCCCCTTTTTTTTAATCCCTCCAGATTATATATGCATGCATATGCACATCCAGATTGTTTTTATACATATTACTCTTCTTTTTTTATATGAGAAAAAACTTCCTCCGCCCGACCCATCTATCCAATTACAACCTTAAAACCAAAACCCCACTCAACCTCCAGTAAATGAACAAAGACATTAGACACACACACACACACACACACACACATATATATATATATATATATATACATATATATACCGAGTTTCTTTTCGCAACAGTTATTCCTAGATTCATAGTATTAAACATGGTTAAAATTATATATACAGAGTAATGTCTGAAGGGAAATGCAAACTGTACAATCTAAATTTGTAAACATACCCCCCAGTCCTTACATTCACATTTCGAGAGAAATGTTGTCCATACAAAAAGGATTCACATTGCTACGACCAATATCCACTGAGATGTGATACAAGGCGTTTACTGACTTACACCTTTTTACAAACGTGGTCAGTTGCATATGTCCGATAACCGTACACAAAATGAAGTTCAGACAATACCGTTTTGAAAATTATTCGAAAATTAAATCAGTGAACAGGCAGAATATGCAGAATTGCATTTTATTCTTTCGGTATATGCATACATGACTGAATTCAGCGATAATATCAAAAGGACTCACAGGAATGTGTCCGTCTATGCATTGTAATCCAAGGAAGACACTTGGAGTGCGTTTCATGAGAAAGTAAGAAACGGATTATTTATCTATTCCAATCTGTTTATTTCTATTAAGTTTTTCTATTAAGTTAAACATTTCTATTAAGTTAAAAATTTATCTTCGAGAAAGTTCTACTTACTATGAATCTTAAATCACTCAATTAAATTTATATGAGCTTGTGTGCTGTGCTTTTACCAGTATATGAAAAAGAAAATTCTTTTTTTTTTCAATAACAGTCATTAGGGCCTAAAACTTTGAACTTGATTTTCTCCAATTTTTATGTTTGCAACATTTTTGAATGGTTAAGATTTCTCTGAAAATTAATGTAAGGACTTGATGGATTTATACAAATTTATATTTTATATTTTCTTTTACTTCTTTTTTAATTCAAACTTTTAGTATTTTCACTCTGTACCTAATGTTTACTGTTTCTGTGATTGGAAGCATGCATCTAGAACTAAAGGTTGCGAAAATAAAGGTCAGTCAACATATACGTGACTACGCTGTATATGCACACGTGTATATGCTTTGTATATACTATTTCAAAAGACGTTCAGAAGACGTTTACAGAACGTTCAAAAGCGTTCAAAAAACGTCTTTTGATCTAGTTGTGCTACTAGGATGGGTGTATATAGAGTACGTATATATATATATATATATATATATCATCCACAATGCTTTTTCCGTGAATATAAAATATTTTCAGAAATATTATGTAAATTATTGATAAGTACAAAAGTGCAATACCACGTTCCAAAATAAAAGTGGAGTTCTGAAAAAAAAATCAATGCATTATGCTATAATATGAATACATTTTTATTATGTAATGAACTACTGTATCTAAAATAGTGATTAATCTTAGTAATAAATGGTGATCGTAGCATTTACGCTGCATATGTCATAAAAATTTCATTGATTACATTCCATAATAAGCTATTAAATGGTAATTTTTTTGTAATGTAATTTGGTTTGTTAAAAACAAAGTTCTTTCCATTTCAGTGCATCCTTAGAGAATTTAGAAAATGCATTTTCTTTTTAATCATGGTGTATTAGTATATATACAGGATGAAAAATAAGATAAATTCGAAACTTCATCATATCTTGGAAAGTAAGCAGATTATAATTATGCAGTGGATTGATGATTTCCACACACACGCGCACACACACACACACACACACACACACACACACATATATATCCCGTTCCCTATAGAACAACCAATTGAAAAGACGTCCAAAAGATGCCTTTTGAACGTCTCTTGAACTAGTTGTGCTACTAGAGTTAAGTTTGTTGAACTATGTTTATATATATATATATATATGTATATATATATATATATATATATATATATATATATATATATATATATATATATATATATGTTCGACTTTCTTTAATCTCAACTAACACTAATATGAAATTATTTCCTTCTTTGAAACCTGAGTAACTTTTCTTGGGGACTTTATTAATATTTACCTGTGTTACTATAGAAAGATGCACAGAATTGTAGAACTTAATATATGGCCCTTTAAGGTTCTCATTAAACTGCATTAGCTGGCATTTTCAAAGTCATTAGTCGATATCGGACATATTTTTATTTTTATAGATTTTAAAGGCTAATGATTCTAAGAAGTAAATTGTCTAATTTTTAATATATGATTTAATAATTCATTAATATAGTCATTATCATTATTTTGGGCTTTTGTAAATTATATTTTAAATAAGTTCAATAAAATGCATTCAATATTTTAAGATAGCATAAAATCCTAAATTTTGTTTTCACATTAGATTTCTCAGTATTTTGTAACGCATAATCCCTAAGAATTTAAAATACTATCTGAAAAGAAATTTTTTCCCCAATTGAACATTCATGAAATGGATGCTGTTTAAATATTTAGATTACTTTCTATTACAAATCACTGTAAAAATTTATAGCGAAGTAAAGCGGTATCTTTCTTTTGATATTACGGCAGCAAGATATCGAAACTTTTTAATGTTGCTGTTTTCAATTTTGCATGGTAAAACTAATGCAAATTATACACTATGTTCTTTTAATTTATACTTTAACAACATTTATGCCTATTTATGTTTTTAAGAATAATTTCAATAAATTATGAGGTACTTGAAAAATGTGAAATTGTTCAATAAAAAATAATCACTCTAAAAATAAATGATTTTATCATGTCCTAATTGCTGTATATGATGTATGCTTCTCCGTTGTCTGTCCTACTGTACATTATTACATGTGTTAATAATACAAATGTGTGATAATTTTTAAGCAAATATGGGTTTAGCACTTTGTTTGAGGCATGTGTAGTACATATTTAATTTAATTTTTGGAACTGAATAATAATAATAATAATAAATATTCGAACATGACACAATTTTATAAAAAGAATTTTACTTAATCCAAATAAATTAAATCCAAATTTAGAAATGATAAGGCACGTAATGCATGACATAAATAGTTTTGAAAATGCTATACTCTTCTATTGCCTTTGTCGTAGAAATTTAGGTACCACATGCTTTAGTTAAATATCGAAAAATATCTTTAAGAAAGGAGTGAAGAATTTTAAATGTCTTTCATACTTTTTATCCCAATATAAAAGAAAATATAATCGAGAATATACTGTAATTAACAGTACAAATTGAACAAATAAATTTATTTTATCTTGTATGTGTCCGTCACTTCATAAGGGGCGACGTTGGTCCACCTACTAGGAGCCCCCATAATAAAGAGGACAGCGATTCCGGCCTGTTGTGGCCAAAGCCTTCAAGGCAGCGGACGGCCATTAGAAAAAAAAAAACTTTTAAAAAATGATTTTTCCATAGAGGAAATACAATAAAAATATTGAATTCCATTTTAGCCAATCAGTAGGTTTAATAATAGGTGTGTTTTTGTAAGTAGAGTTCTCGCTGTACATTGCGATTCATTCGTTTTTTTTTTAATAGGACATAAATATGTTGCATTAATTTGAAAATCACACTAGTTTTCAAACTTTCTAATAAAGCACTGATCTTTTTTTGTCTTTGGAACTAGATTATTCATGAAATTTCACTTATGGAATTTATCACGTGTTTCTTCCTCTCTCTGCCTGCAGAAAATTCTTCTCTAAGCAAAATATCACGGGAAAACCATTCGCCGATAGGAAAAATCGAAAAACACTCTTTAATCACGCTCACTACACAGCACTCTAAAGCACATTCGTTTGCGAACTGAGAGCGGGAAAAATTTTCCCGGGTCTTTCGTGACTTCGCTTCAGTTCCTTTCTACCTGTACCACCCGTAATATCTCCCATCTGGTGCCTTGAACACGGGAGTTATGTCTAAGTAAAGGGGGGTTAATTTTGAATCTAATTACTGGCGGTTTGCTCTTTGCTACAGCTCCCCTCTCTAATGATTTCATGTTTAGGTCACGTAACTTGTTAAGCACCAGCATGTTTGTTCCTTCTAACACTAAATGTGACCTGTTATAGATTCTTGGCCCTTGTATTGCTCGTATAACCTGCCAGTTTGAAGCATGTAATGTTTTTTCTTGTCTTGCTCAAGCTTTACATTCGAAAACCAAAGCGTGTGCTTAAATATGGCTAATACTAGTGGTAGTTTAAAATATTTATAAGGATATTTTAAAATGAAAACGGCCGTATACATAAAAACTTCAAGGATAAATAAGAAAAAAATTATATATTTAAAATATTATTTAAAGTAAAGCCTGCCTGGCATGTTTATTTGAAATTATTATAATCATAATTTATCCTTTCAATAACAGTTTTATGCATGATAAAATAAATTTGATATTTAAATAATCGTTGGCTAGCATAAACGGGTTTTTATTTAGCAACAATTACAAGCTGTCATAAATATCCGATTTGTTTAATTGTGTAATAATTAATGTATTTCAGAAGCAAATTATTTCAATATTGCTCAAAGCCAAATGATACATAACTTTTTTTTTAATATTCACATTTAAAAATAAGCACCATATCACAAAATAAGGTTTAAAACTGTTTTTTAATAAATATAAATCTATAGGTTTTTTATCCATTTACATACGGACACTGTTTCATATTACTACTTTAGAGGAAGGTGGCTCCAAAATGATCTCCTTAAGGTTTATTTGAAAATAATTGTTAACTATATTTTATTGGCAAAATAAAAGATTTAAAGTTATTATCTCTATTCATAATGAAATAATACAAATTCTGCGAACATATAGAATGCATGATTATTTTATGAAAATTTTAAAATAAAATAAGTGTCACAAACAATGAAATGGAATATTTCAGAATTATTGTTCAAAATTTATGGCCTGCAATAAACGCAGAAAAAAAATTAAGTAATGTTATGGGAAGTAACGCATTTTCAGAATGATTTAGAACCTGCAATGACGGCTAAGACTCGACACTGGAGTTTCTTCAGCCGATGGATCATTTTACACGGCAATATGGCTGCCCACTTCAGGTTCTATTACAGGACGACTTCGAGAAACATAACAAACTTATCAAGTGTGATTCCCACCTAAAAACGTACTCCATTCACTAAACCAAGTCACATTTCTGCACTTGAAAGATTGCATATCTAAATAAATAGGAAAGTTAGTGGTTCCCTTATCACAGAGTGATCATGTGAGTTAGTATTATGTGAGTGCACGCATGTAGAGCAAATCCTGGCATATAAAGCCCTTTTTTCAATTGATTTTTATACACTTCAAGGCTTAAATATTGATAATTATTTCAGATAACCGCTAAATATTACATATAAGATACGACATTTAAAAAATATAGTAAACAAAGTAATACTTTTCTCTTTCTCATAATTAATTTTCTGTAGCACCCTTGAAATAAATAATTGTTAGGTTGCCTCATAATAATACTCATAATACGCCATTTCACTGCTTTTGTTACAAGCTATTTTCTTTATTTTTGAATTTTGTATAAATATTCTAATTTTAACAGTGAAAACAATTTGAACACTGACATGAATATATGTATTTATTTAATTTATAAAACATACATACGCATATAAAAATTTACTTAACTCAGGAAGCATAAAGTAATCTGCAACAACGATAAAGATACTGCTATTGAAAATCTATTGGAATGAAATTAAAAGTATTATCTCCGTTTCTTTCCATTAATAAAAAAAAATTCTATGATGAAAGGAATATCTCTTTTTAAATAATGTCTAACGACAGTACGAAAGCTTTTAAACCCTGTTCCTTAAGACAATTTATATTTCACTTATTCCTTATTCCGCTGGCAGTCTTTCGAATTTTTTTTTTCGGTAGGAACTCAAATATGGCAATCACGTAACTTGTAATCTATATTTTTATCTATTTTATCTGATGTAACATACTATGTGATCTTCTGCTTGAACTACTGGCTCTCCTTATTTTCGTCTTTATATTTCTTTTTTATTATGTCATGCTAGTTTGTTCATTTCTTTTTACAAAACAGCAAATATCGTTCTTTCCTTGCTATTTGTTCTCAGAAATTTACTGTTTTATATTTTTGGAGACAATGAAAAGTTCTAAAATACAAATCTCATATTAATGTAAAAAATAAAACTGCCGTTAGAGTTCCCTTTTTAAAAATATTTAGCAAAGGGAAATAATTAGCAGCAATAACAACGCATTATATTGATTATAATGATGTATTAAAACGGTTTGGAATAGAAATCAATTTCAAAAGAAATCTTGGATAATCAAAGAATAAAAGCAATTTGAGAATTAAAATGTTAAAAAAAAATAAAGCTAGCCTAACTTTGAAATTTGCAAATTTAGTGCAGTTTAATAATATACTTTCCCTGAGAATTGATCGGTTATGCGAAACATGCTTTTCTTTGTAAAATCAAATTTAAATGCTTCCTTATTAATGAATCTAAAAGCTTAGTAAAAAATATATCTCTTATGTATTCAAAATACCGTTCTTCTAATTAAACGGAACGTATGTTATCCATATACCAAATGTTTTGTATGAAGAATAAAGTTATCCTCATAGAAAGAACAAAAGCTAATCATAAACAATGAATTTTTATTTAAAGTATAAAATAAGTGCCTGTAAAATTATTGAAACAAAAAAATATATTTCATTGATAAATATGGATTTAATTTTGTAACTTCACTTAAACTTGAAAGATTAATTATTACTACTGCTAGGCAACTAGCGTGCCGTAAATCTCCTCTCAGTTAGCAATGGGACGTAAAATATATATCTGTAAGTTTTCAAACACTCAAAACAAATTGCTGTTTAACCCTTTGGGGCGCAACCCTTTCCCAATGCTGAAAAAAGGGCAGCCGTTGCCATCGCTCGACTTAACTACCAGCAAGATGGCGGACGATCGAAACATGGACAGCTGTGCCGCACAGCCAGCTGCGTCAACAAAGGGTCTCTAGATTTGTGCCACGCGATACACGCAACGTTTCGATCGTCCGCCATCTTGCTGGTAGTTAAGTCGAGCGATGGCAACGGCTGCCTTTTTTTCAGCATTGGGCAATCTATCCAGCTGTTCTCCCATTCTTCCATTTTTCAGCAGATGTCAGTGCTGTTAAAAATGATCGTGACAATTTTTTTACGGGAAATGGCGTTCTAAAAAGCAAAGGATTCTCGTGGAGCTATGTACCCCGCAACTATTTTTATAGAAATCAAATCTATTCTTCGTCACTGGCAACAGTCAAAACGTCAGAATTTGGTGTTCCCAGAGCGGGGACACTGCGCGTTAAAGGATTAACTACGGGATTTTTTAACTTAAATAAATTATTAAGAAATCGTCCACAGAAAAGAAAATAAACGCTAATATTAATTTTCTATTATTATAAATAAATCTAAAACTACAAATTCCTGCAAAAAAAATATACGCATTTGATTCTTTAAATAAATCGCCTTTAGAGACCGTTCCACAGTTTAACTAAACGCCTAACTTGACACCGTTTTTCCAGGAGAAACCGGGGGCTTTATTTCCCTCCATTTCAACTCCTGTTTATTACTAACCAGAATGAATAACGCATCGCTTCATTTACTGCGAAGGTGCCAGATATTCCGGATTTTCGTGAGACCAAGACCTTCGTCTTTTGCGCGTGGACTTTGCAAAGCTCCATTAATCTAAGTCAGGAAAGATGGCGTACCACGTTTCTCTCAGTGATAGCGAGGAACATTGTTTGCTTTAAAGTAGAGAATACTTCCCTCGCTCTCCCCTTTTCCCTCGGCATTCAGGGGGAGCGATACTGTCACATGAAAGGTCTGGAGAGTTAAAATGGAAGTCTTTCCTATTGTGCAGTTGCTACGTCATTGAAACACTAGCCCGAAGTAGATATTTTAGTATCGTTATGAGGTATTTAATTACTGACTCTTTTGTGTGTGTTTGTTTGGCTTGGAAGGTGGAATGGGACAATAGTGTCCAACAAAATTGCTCGGACATGATTGTTCAGGTACAGTTAAAGGTATCCTGCACGCGTGCAAGTCTTAGGTTTATCATAAAAATGCTTCATTGGTCTTTCATTGGTCTTTCATTGATTTTTTTCTTTTCAATTACCTGCTTACAAAAATTGAAAACTTTAAGTAAAATTTTATTTAAAATATGCCATATTTCATGTTCGGTTGATTTCTATTAACACGTCATCACTTGTGTCTACAACCAACATATTCTCTGTTATTAATTTAGCTTCATAAATCAAAATCATGAAATGTATGTTTACAGTAATTGATTTAAATGAATTGCTGTACTTTGAGTGATATTGAAATAAATCCCAATGCATAGGTTTAATTTATCCCCAAAAAATACTTTATAATGTTTTTTTTTTCTGTTAATTATTACAAGTCATGATATAAAATTCACTTACACACATAGCTTACTTCTGGAACTGCAACATTCTAGAACATATAACTTTGAACATAACTGTTTTATGTATCATTTTTAATCCATGAAAATAACGTTCCTTTTAAAATGTAGATCGTGCTTCGTACTACGAAATTCCGCGATCTTAACTTTGCCTGTACACATCCTTTTCTTGCTATGTATCATTGCAAGCTATGAAACTAAGATTCATTCACACATACAGGTCATGCATGGAGCTCTAAATTTCTGAACTTTGACTGTAAATGTTGTTTTCTTACTATGCATTAGTACATGGTATGGAGCAGTATGTATCATTTTAAACCATAAAATGTAGATTAATTTTAAAATATTAATTCAAACTTCCTACCACAATAATGAAGTTTGACTGTACATGTCGTTTTCCTGCTACATAACACTTCAAGCCATGAAACTAAGATTCATTCTTATTGTTATGCTTGGGATTGCAAAATTCTGGTCTCCGAATATAGTTGTTTTCTTACTATATTTCATTATAAGGTCGCAAAAAAAAAGATTTATTCTACAATGTTGTTGTTGTTCATATTTCTGAAAATTTCTGGAAGTCGATGTTTTTATGTAAATGTTGTTTTCTTACAATGCGTAAATATACAAAATGGAACACATATTCATTGTAAGAAAGCAGGTTCTGTTCATGCTTGTTATGCAAAAGCTTTCCGATGAATTAGTTGAACAGCGAATTTTATTTTTTTGCAATGAGTTGCTATGCTATGAAAAAAAAGAACAAACAAAAAAAAAAAACGTTCGATCTAAAATTATTATGTGTGCTATTGAAAATATTAGTAATGCTTACTTTCCATCAGCAGATTCGTTGTGTTTAAGGTGAATATTATGTAATTGCTTTTATCTCCATAGAAAATGTTCATTTTTTGGTCAAAAATTTCCGAAATGCTATTTCTCTCACTCTTTCTCTTCTTTTTCTACATCTTTCAAAGTGCGTTCTCAAAAGTACATTTATATTGACTGGTGTGAGGACATACATTAACAACACCATTATTATCATGAACATTTTCCCGATGATTGATTGAATAAAAGATTTAAAAAAAACATTCATGTCATTGTATTGGCCATTTTTTTTCCACATTTAATTTTAAAAAATGTGGTCTTAAACAAACTGTAAGACATTTAAAAGACTGTAATTTAAAATCTTTTTAAACGTGCTGGATTTTTGTAAATCCTTTATTTCTACCACATTAGTCGGTAGGCTACATAAATAATTGTGACTGTACAAGTAATTTTAAGAATAATTACTTACTAGTAACGTAAAAAAAAGATTAAAGCAAAAGTATATTTTTGAAGGCGAGTAAAATTGTAAGAAAATAAACAGCCAATGCGAATAACTTTTCGGCAGTATCGGTTCATCGCATATTAGTGCCTTAATTGTACATGTTTAATCAATTATTTAAGGTAGGCTAAGGTGGGGCAAATGGGACAAATATTTAGTATAAATTGACTTTAAAGTAGTTCTGCTCTGTTTCAAGAGACATAAGGACATAACATTTTTTCATAGAATCGCCCGATAGTTGCCTTTCTGAACGTAGACAGTTTGTTAACTATAAGAATTATTAGGCTGGCGGATAAAAATAAAAAAATTCAGTCACAGTAGCCAAGTTACAGAGTAACTTGGCTACTTTTACTGAAATGTGTTAAGAAAAGTGTCAGTTTATCACCAGTCCTGAAATATCAATTTGGAAAGGTGTGAGATTTTCACCAGTCGATATTTTTAAATAGGCAAATGTTATAATTTAGGGTAGGCAAATGGGTAAAGGTAGACTTTGCACATTTCCTCCCTTTACCAGAGGTAAACGTTTTTAATCTCAGGGGGAAAATCATTGGTTTATCGAATATGATTTTCTAGTAAAACACATTTTTTTTTTTTGAAATATCTAATACCGGAAAATGGCTTTCTTTTAAAACATTGTTGATTTTTACAAGCACATTTACATTAAAGTTTATTTTTATGTCATAAATTATTTTAACATGACGAAAAAGTTACAGAAAAAATATGTAAAATGAAACCTCTTGTTGTTTATCCAGACCTAGAACTAAATATTTGACTATCGAAAGTGGACTATTAATGATTGAACTAAAGCAAATAGATCTTGTCCATATAGGTGCTACAGAAAACAAATAACGGACAAAAATATTTAAACTGGTTATAGTTGGATTAGCTATCTATATTGAAAAGAATTTCAAAACACATTGCGTCCTGAAATATCAATTTGGAACATCATTTGCCCACATTAAAGTAGTGGTTCTCTTAGTTTGAATAGAATATGTATGTTCTAAGCAAGTACGGTATGTTCTAAGTAAGATTATAGAAATATAGTATTTGAGGACTCTGTTTGGGCCATTATCAGGAACAAAATTGTCCGGATCACGTATTGATCCACTTACATCACCATACTACCATACTAGTGTCCCACAAGCACCAGTCGTGGGTCAGCTGCGCCCCCCAATTAAAAAAAACTAATTAAAAATTCCACGAAATTTTCAGAAAAATAAGAAAATATTTTCTTTTTATTCGCTTTATAAGTATGTAACTTGTTCTTACTACATTTGTTCGAACTACATTTAGTTTTCAAGAGAAAACATATTTTAATCGGAAAATTAGAACATTTAAAAATGCTCATAACTTTCACAAAACATATATTAAAACAACATCATAATATTTACTAGGTGGTGTGATGTTTTTATAAAAAAAATCCGTGTTTCTGATCATGTATAATCGATAAATTGGTGACATTTAAATGGGTTGATCCACGTTCCTGCAGGCCACCTTACCATCCTCATCCTATACTAATTTCATGTTTATTTCTTTGAATATAATAAGAATGTTGCGTTAAATAAAACGCTTATGAATTTTTAAATATTTAAAATTCTGTTTTTATATGAGTAGATGCATCGTCTTAGGCTACTCATACGCTCACACAAACTCAACTCAGATTTTGTTGATTTAATAAGGATATTTTTTTCAGTATATTGGAGTTCATATTTTTTATTAAATTCGTAATAAATACGATTGGAATGAGAATTTTCAAATTTTAGCTAAGATTTTCACATAAAATTCAGAGACACTGTTATTAAGGCTTTCAAAGTCGTTTTTCTTACGGCAAAAATATTCGTTTAATGTATAATAATGTTACTACTGGGTATCTTATTAGAAATAATGAAATATCTAACAAGGTAAATACAAAGTATGCTACGTGAATCATTTTTAGTATGTCTCAACGGTAATATTCAGTAACACAGTAATAATATAAAACGTGCTATGTTCTATGTACGCATAGAACAGTTTAATGTGGGAAATGCCCCCCTCTTCATTACACGGAAGTATGTTGCCACATAAAATGTCTGGAGAGTCAAAATAGAGGACAGATATTGTAGACAGTTATTGTTGCAGTAAAGCTACAGCAGACATAGCTATTTATTGCCTTTAGAGTCATTTAATTAGGATGTCTTTTATGGCTGAAACTGTTATTGCGAAAACGATTCTATTTATATAAATTCGATTTGTGCGTTAAAACGAGTCTGAAAGAATTTTGAAATGCCCCATCTATCCATTTCCATGAGATATAGGAATTTTAAAAACAAATTAAATAAAATAAAATTGATTTAAAGAAAGGTATATATAAATATGCATATATGGCTTTAAAATATTTATACAGATTGGCTGTAAATTTTAACGATTTAGAGTAATAAAATGACAAAACTGTATTCTAAATTTTCGTGATGTAATGTTCTATATTTTTTAAACTCTACCTTAACGTCAATATTTATACTGCAGGACAAATTTATTCACGAAAAGCAGTGAAATTACATTTTGGTTAATATGTTTTCAATTCTGGTTAGTGCCATTGAAACGCCTTAAAATATGCATATGTGTGCATAGAACTTTAATTAATTAAAATTGAGCTATAAGAGATTATTTGCATCTTTGCATCTTCACACGCCAGTGCTTTTCTGAGTCATTTCCATATAGTACAAACAATGCATTCAACTAATTGTCTGGAGATTATTCTAAACCGTTTTTCCCAAGGGAAAAAAAACTATAATTTATGAGTTCATTTTATGCACCTTTTTTAGATTACATATATTATCACAGTTAATAAATTAAAAAAATAGTAATATGGTAATTGGTAATATGTTTTCAATTCTGGTTAGTGCCATTGAAACGCCTTAAAATATGCATATGTGTGCATAGAACTTTAATTAATTAAAATTGAGCTATAAGAGATTATTTGCATCTTCACACGCCAGTGCTTTTCTGAGTCATTTCCATATAGTACAAACAATGCATTCAACTAATTGTCTGGAGATTATTCTAAACCGTTTTTCCCAAGGGAAAAAAACTATAATTTATGAGTTCATTTTATGCACCTTTTTTAGATTACATATATTTTCACAGTTAATAAATTAAAAAAATAGTAATAGTAGTAATAATGCACTATCGGTACTTTTTACGAACGCGATAGAAAGTAAAACAAGCAACTATACTTGTTAAAGAAAAAAACAAATTACGATAATTTCAACGTTTCAAGATTACTAATTTGGTTGACGTCTATAAATTAAAAGAATTTTAAGTCTAACCTGCTTAATAGAATAGCCAATTTGACACTAAAATGTATTCCAATAAGCCGGATATTCCATTATCCGGGATAACATTGACTAACCATTACGGTTTGGTACATAGAAAATTTATTACAGTAAGCGAGATATTCATTTAGCCATATTCCATGACTGTATTACTAATTTAACATCATGCTACCATACAAGATTATCTGAAGTCTCGAAACACGAAGCATATGCTGTACAGTAAACACTGAAGAATGTATTTTTAAGTGAATTACCAGAATGATTACAAAAATAAGTAAACAAATAAATAAAATGAAATGATTAAATATCAGATATGAGAATATCCTATTTTAAATTGTAAAATTAACACTTTAAAAGAAAAAAGTGCTGATACTCATATATAAATGCTGGTTCCATATCTGTCTCTTTATATGGAGGATTACTGTAAGTACTAAATAAAAAAGCCCCCACATTAATTGTTTTTATAAATGCGCTTTTGACCATTCTAGCATATATACTACAATAAGTAAAAGGGGTTATTACCGTATATTAAAAAGGAAGAGAATAAATGTCTTTTGTCATACAATTTTCTTAAATATGTTATGCTGAAAATGTGAGATATTAAGTATTTGTTGTTTACCCATGATTTTTTTTTAATCTTCATGTAATTTATTTAATTTTAGATGTTATTTTGCATTAAGGGAAAATTACTCAAGAGTTAACTGCATAAGGAAGGTTTATTTGGGTGGAGGACTTTCTAAATGATTCTAAAACGTATTCAAGCTACATCTGGAGAAAACTGCTCAAAACTCCAGACTTATAGATCAATGTCCGCAAGATAAGCCCGAATCATTTACCTTCACTTTTCAGCCATCTACCATGTTCGGTGTCTTTATCCACTCGGCCATGTTAGGGCTTATTTTATTTTAGAATACACAATGAAAATTTATTTTCATACTATTTAACTTTATGCAATGATTAATTGAAAACTATGATGCGTTATCTTTAAAAATATTAACTTAACACCATGTTTAAAATAATGCAACTTATTACTTTATTGTGCATCTCTTTATATTTAAAATAAATGTTTTATATCTGATCAAAAGTGTAAGCGAATTTTGAGTAAGTGTGGCCTGCTTTTAGGTGTCACTTACACTGTTTTTACTTAGTTGTACTGATTAGTACTACTGCAATGCGTTTTTACGGATAAGGAGGCCTTAATTACGGCTGTTGATGGAAGATAATTGATAAAATGTCAGAAAATTTGTTATGCGATAGCTCGGTGTCATTGGATAACGTGGACGAATTGATGGATGTGAAATTTAAAGCAAACGTTTTCCAATGAATAATTGATGATGCAATTATATCTCTCTTAAACAAATTTTAATTGTAAATAGTCTAATGAGTGAATGGTATTTAATCTGATGTTGCATATGAATTCCGCAGTATATATATCATGCAATTTCTGCGAACTGTTCAATTAATTATGTTACTACAAATTAACGAATGTAAACAACAAGTCGAAATATTTAATTTAAGAATTTAATTAAAAACACAAATCTTTAAAAAATAAATAAAAATATGTAATAAATAAATTAAATCAAAACAAATATTTATATAGCGATTTCTACTTTTTAAAAATCTCAATTAAGAACTCTTTAAAGATAGAAATTTTAGGGAAAATAGAAATATTTTAATATTAAAGTATGCGTGTAATTTTATGAATTATTAAAACTATAATAACTTATTTTAAACTAAAATGATGAATGTTTACCGAAAAAAGTGAATTTCATATGATGGCATTCATGTTTTAAGGAATTTTTTTACTAGTGAAAATACTATAAACAGAAATTGAGTGCAAAAAATTACTCAATTTTTTGTACTTAATCCGTACATGACTTAATCCAATAAATTGGATTCAGTCATGATAAATTTATGATTTTACATTAAAAGTAGTTTCAAGAAATATGAAAATATGCATGCCGTCGAAACTATTAGTCATATATCTTTTTGAAAATATTCAAGCTTCCTTCCTATCGTTATTCTTGTGATTTTTGGTTTGATTTTTGCCCGTACTTACTGAGAATAGATTACTGGGATTTTTAGTTATGGAGGCATACAATGAACAATGGCATGCGACGATGCCTATTTTATTTTTTAAAAAATTCAAGTTATTATTCCGCTTTAATTTATAATCGGTATTGTCTTATTATGAGAGCATTTAACTCTCTTTTGTTCTAAAATAGATATCTTTTGTACACTCTCATTGTTGGGATTCAATTTATCTAAACGTCTCCTTTTTCTCTTTTTACAGCAGATGATTTAGAATATTTTTAAAATAAGGTGACATTAAATAATTGTGTAATAACTTTAAATGGATTTATCAATATACAAATTTTAAGTGATTGCAGAAATGAGTGATAACATATTAGAGGATATTTTAAAAAATTGTAACTTCAATGGGAAGAAAATTTCAATGACTATATTATAGTTGTTATATTATTACACTTTCACAATTTTAATGATTCTTTTTATAAGGCTGTTTCCGTAGAACATGATACTATATACAGCATTTAAGGAAGGATATTCTAAAAGTTCAACAGCTGATTATCCCGAAATGCCTAAATTGTGCATTAATATATATTTTCCTTTAGGGCTTAAATTTTCATATTAGAAAATACACTTATGAAAAAAAAATTAAAATTGTATTTTGGATCTAAATAAAGTAATGAGAATGTTTAACAGTTTCTAAGATCATCTAGAAAAAAGTTATTTACAGTTGTTTATTTTACATAAAAAACCGTACACACACTTAAAAATAAAATTATATACTCAAATTCAATAAGACACACCTTTCAAAGGTAAACCATAATTAAAATTACTTAAATTACATACATTTACGTTAATGTTTAAGGGTTAAAGCGTTTTAAACAAACATAACCTGAGTTCTATTTTTGGAAAATAATTGATTTCAACTGACGAAGATTCATGACGAAGAATGTCTAGTGAAGTACACTATTTCAAAAAATATTAATTTTCCATTACTTTAGGCGTAAAATATTTAATTAGGTCAAACATTTACGGAAATCTAAATTTCTGCACTTTGAATATTAATTAAGTTACGTAATTTCAAGTTTGAAGTAAAATACTCTTTACGAAAGAATTTAAAAAAATGCTGTAAATAAAAAGAACAACAAATCCCCTCGGGTGCCGTGTTACTTTTTAAATTGGCTGCAACGAGCTCAGTGCTCAAACTCCCAAACCTTGATGATAGTTTCACTCTAATTTCATTTCATTGAATTAACTTCTCGTGATACGTAGCACGAAAGAAAAACTTTTTTCAGCAATTTCTTTACTCTGAAAAAGCACGAAATGTGAAACATGGCGCTGAAAAAATTTAAATAAAAATGCTATTTATGAATTCAAACATAGCTAGATGCGTATTTTTAATCGTATATCTTACTGAAGCATCTAAATATATAAGTAATCAGGGTGCCTCAAAAAGTTAGTAACGGGCTTTAACCCTTTAACGCGCGGTGTTCCCCCTCTGGGAATACCCAACTCTGACGTTTTGACTGTTGCCAGTCACGAAGAATAGATTTGATTTCTATAAAAATAGTTGCGGGTGACATAGCTCCACGAGAGTCCTTTGCTTTTTGGCACGTCATTTCCCGTAAAAAAATGGTCACGATTCTTTTTAACAGCCCTGACATCTGCTGAAAAATGGAAGAATGCGAGAACAGCTGAATAGATTGCCCAATGCTGAAAAAGGGCAGCCATTGCAATCTCTCAACTTAACTACCAGCAAGATGGCGGGCGATCGAAACGTTCATCGCGTGCTACAGATCTAGAGACCCTTTTTTGACGGCAGCTGGCTGTGCCCGCGCACAGCCACGTTTCATTTTAATGACCACACTGGATCTGTTTAGCTTACTTTCGTCAGATACAAACGGAAGAAACATTGCATGCAGTTGTGGCTAGTTAACACAGCTAACGGAAATTAATAAGAAATAAAATGAAAAATCTTGCTTTGAAATTGTATGAAAAATAGATGAAGAATTATTTTGCAAATTAAAGATATGCTAAAATAAAAATAAATTTTCAAGTTATACATCAATAAACCTAAAGCGTTACAAAACTATATGTACATACCTTTATCTATCATATGTTCTATCCTGATTCATGCTGGTATTTGATTAATTGATCAATTCTATGTACCAGTGAAACCTGTCAATTGTGACCACAATCGGGAAGAACAAAACTGGCTATTTCATAAATTTGGTCATCACACAAAGGCAGTAAAATATGGTCGCTGCAAAGTGAAGTTGTTCAAAAGTGTTCACTATAGACTGGTGATCTGCTTACTAAAGTGGTCACTTTAGCAGGTTCCACTTTATTATTAAATTTATGGATTTGTTTGTTTTCGTACTTTGTTGTAGTTTTTAAAAAATTTATTGATAAATTTGTTATCTATTGCTGTAGTTGCACTTAGTTTTATTTGTGTGAAATTGTTGAAAATGTTAAAAATTAAAATGTTACGGAATATACCTTTTTTATATAAGATTATGGTTGCATAAATTGAAATATTCTGAATTTCAATAATATTTATCGCTTCAAAGTTAAAATCAGCCAATGCAATTTTGGTGTATTTCATTTTATTTTACCTGAATTCATTGCACCGAGAAAATTTATACACTGTTTGAGCTGACCCGTTCTGTCATTTCAGCATCTAATTTGAGCCTTCAGTACCAAGATCATGGAGAAATTGCATGTTAAACATCAGCCCTTTAGCATTCTCGGTGCATGATTCACCGATGCTTGGAACTCCACTTGAAAGAGTAGATTCGAATTTGATTGAAAATATCCCAGCGTAGATGTTGTCAGAACAGCATTAAGTGTCTGGGGAGAGAGAGTTTTAATAAAAAAGCGGCTTTATTAAAATGTCACCCAATATGTTCTCAGGATTAATGAATGTCTATGTAAAAATGGTGGAATTGGCGGTTTGTTATTCACCAGGTTCTTTCACATGACACTTTTAGTTGTGGTCCACTTCAAGGAAAGGTGACACTGAAGGATTGTTATTTGTGCAAATTATTTTTTTTTCTTTCCTTTCCTCTATTGATTTCTGTCGTCGGGGGCAGATAAGTGTTACCCAGAAAAATAAATAGCTAATCGCGGATCAATCTCGTAAAGGCGTTGATTCTGTTTGGGGAAAAAGTAGTTTTCTAAGGAAACGTCTGGAGTTTGAAATTTGTTGATGTCAATTTTATTGAGTTTTCCTCCCAAGTTTGAAAAGGGCCCTGTTGGCAGAGAAAGTGGAAGAAATTTTTCGAGAAAAAGATATTAAAAGTGTGGATGGTGTAACTGATGTTTCCGGAACTTAAAAGATGTCAGAACGTGTTTTTTTAGCCTGATTTCTGGGAAAATTGAACTTGGCAAAGTCAGTTTGAAGTAATTTATGGGAGTAGGGTTAGAAGTAAGAATTCTTTCCGTAGTGTTGAATCGTTATAATTATCGAGTTATGGTGCTATATTTTAAAATAATGTAAATTTATATCATTGTTTTTTATATAGAAATAAATTAATTCTTTGAAATATGAATGAAATATGAATAAAAACTCATATCCCAGGCAGTGCAGAATGTTATCTGAAGGCTTTTTAACTTTCAGAGTACGTTCGGAGAACAATACATAAAGTTCTATGAACGTGAATAAACTTATTCAGACTGGAATACTGTAATTCTTCTATAGATAGTTTCAGTTAAAACATGAATTTTTTCCAAAAATATTGTAATTAATTCTATTTAGTTAAACATTTGTAAAACCTACGTGCATGAATTCTAGTGGTTCTAATTTTAAATAAATAACAACTAAACATGCATATATAAGTAGTATTAGACATGTCATTCTTCTAAGTGATTTGCAATCTTTTCTAAACTGTAGCATCTGGAAAGTCACAAGTATAAAAACATTGTTTATCATTAAATTTGCAACATAAAAACACTTTGTGTACAAAAATATTTTATATACATCAGGTATTGCTAAACTGCATGCGTTTTCATTTAATGTCTGAAGTATTAGTTGCTCAACAGAAAACTATATTAGCTGAAGTTATTTTTATTTCACTTCAAAAATAGAACAATTCGGAATAATTTTTTTAATTACTTCAACGTTATACTAACCCCAAACGACCATTGTCTCTAATTTCTGTACCAACAAGGAAAATGCATATTAGTTGTACATTGCAATGCATTTCAGTACATACTAGAAACAGAAGCTAACAATTGCTACTTGTTCCTCATGTAACCAGCAGCATTCATTACATGTTGTTCTTTTACAGTCTTACAATGCAACTCTTTGTGCCTAGTACTAGATAAAAGTATTTCTATAAAATAGATCGAAAAATCAGCTACATTGTTCAGATGAGGAAAGTCCAATCTTAAGCAATTTATTTCCAAACATCTTCGAGATTTGAAAAGTTTTGGAAACTGAAGATTTCAAAATGATACAACAGTAGGTATTTTTAATATCATGTTTAGAGAAAATCAATCAGCATTATAACTGTTTCCAACATTTGATTAAATCACGATGTAGGATCAAAAAACATTCACATTAGTCTTTTCTTCTTTTGGACCACGTAATGCCAAATACTTGCATGAGTTATTTGAGCTCCAAAAAATAAATAAAATATTTAAATTTTTCACACTATAAAAAATTACGAAAATCCTCCGTAGAGTCAATATATTCTCAATAAGTTCCCCGAATCCTTATTGGATGCTCTTACAAGATATTGGGTGTAATCGAAAAGACAAAAAAAAAAAAAAAGACTTCGCAGCATTCTGATACATGTGCTGCGCTTCGCAATTCTGTGTTTAAAAAATGTATTGTTTTAATTGTTGTACTGATTCATCGTTTTCAATAACACTTAAAGCAGACCACGAAAAAGTATTCCAAAGTTTCATTAAATTTTTAAGGTAGTTTGCGCAAAATTTTTATGTTGTTCAAAGTCTGTGTGACGAAGATTGTTTCGTTTCGGTTTTTTTTTTTTTTTTTTTTTTTTTTTTTTTCACTTTCCTACAGCAGCCTTTGCATTCTTAAGGCGAATGATCACCCTGAGTCTTGTGACCCTCTAGGTGGGGGAGCAATCTTTTGTCTCACCTAATTGAACCAACCCCCCCACCCCAATTTCCCATCCATTCTAGGGAATATAATTTAAGTGGAATACGATAAGAGTAGGGAGAGAGGGAAGTGGGGGCGATGGTGGTAGAAGAGTCGTTCCCAATTAATTCAGTGCTATCACCATTTGCAGAATCGATCCTTTACTAAACAGTGCCGGCCTGCACGTGACAAGGGGGGGCAGGAAAGGCGGATATGACGAAGGGCCTTAACGTACTTTGTCATAAACCAAAATTATCTGCGTCAGCCATCGAATCGATACCCAGTGGTTCGGGGGAGTAGTGCCACTTAAAACTTAACCCCCGTCGTCACGTGATGCTGTGTCGATGGTGTAGTAGGTAAGATTTTTGTAAAATAACATGCACCAAGCTCCCGCCTTTAAATTTTGATTCATGTGATAACCAATAGTTTTATGTTTACTGCACCAACAAGTTTTTAAAGTTGCTGGTGGTACTGGGAGATACATCAATTTAAGGGGCCATCGGAAGTGTTTAGTTTTGCTTTAAATGAAGTCGAAAGTTAAATTTAGAAGACTTTATTAGAGGAATTCATCAGTTTTTATTTCCATATTCAACAGACTACATAGTAAAATTTTAAATGCCTAACTCAAATGGATAAATATAGTATAATTATAATAATGAGTGTGTAAAAATGTTCGCAAGCTTTAAATCTTAAATTAAATACTTTAACATCATTGAGTACTTAGGTTTAGTCAATTACTTAGCTGAAAAATTGAATTTTATTCTAAAAAAGGGTACTTAAAATCATTAAAATACTAATAATATTTCAAGTTAAGGTTAATCACCTAATGCTAATGCATTCTGTACTATATTTATCTCCAGTTAGATGGACAATGGAAATGAGTTTCAACTGCATTATACTTTAAATGTAGTTAAAATGTATTTAAATTATTTTAATGTTATTTTTTAAATTTATTGATCAGATTTTAAGAGTATTTCACTTTAATATGATAAGTTTAAGAAATAGTTTTAATGAATCACGTTGGTTATAATAACTTTCATAAACATACGAAATAATTCTTCTAAAAATATAATTAATTAAAATAAACAACCGGAGCGTTATTAGTTACGAGTGCACCCAAACCTTTATTTTTGGGAGGAGATATATTGTTTATAAAATCCTTTAATAACTTAAGCTTAAAAAAATAGGTTCTTATTATAATTTAGGGTTCTTATTATAACAGCGGTGTGTTTAATTTTACTGTATGCAATATTTAACTAAAACATTTTTGGCTAATGCTTTATCGACAACTATCTTATACAATCGCACACAGGGCTTACATTTGAGTTAGAAAAATGTTGATAAATCTACACGCACATCCACACACTCACACACAAAAAACAAAACAAACAAAAAAATGTGCGTGAAAAATTTTCTCTTTATTTTTTAACTAACATACGCAACATTCTAAACAGTTACAGATTTGTATTTGACATTTAGTTTAATACATTTTCGTAATATATATATAAAATAGATTTCTTTTCCTTCCGCAAAAGGAAACAGAAATCCTCATGAAATCTCTATTCATAAATTATAGTTATTTTAATATGATTTTTGCACTATAACTGTGTTTTTCCTGACATGGCGATCGTTACTGTTTTTATGCAGTTCCTAACTATAACCGATTTTTCGATTTCAAGCATATTGTAATTTGGATCACGAAATGGGGTTATTTTTTCCCCGTAAAAATACCCCAACTCCTGCACGCTACACCAACCCCTAGGGAATTCACCTATGAATAATACTGCATTTTCCGTAAGAATTTCATGTGTAAAACACATCACTTCCCCAATAATTGAGTTCAGATTATTTTCTGAGGTTATTTTGTCATGCAATACAATACTGGGAGTGTTTTCTCCCACCAAAGCTGCCCCCTTTTTGTGTGTGTATGAATGTAAAAGAAAAAATACTTTTCGTCAGACAAGTAAATAAAAGTTTCTTTAATAATTTTGATAAAGTATTGACATGATATTTTCTTGCATACTTTCAAAGATTATTCTTAATTTAAAATAGTTTACAGAAAAAAATATTTATAATTCGGATTGCCACGTGTATGTCATGTAATCAATAAATTAAAGAATAAAAAATACACCGATGAGATCATGTACGTTTATTATTTTACTAACAATGTATAGATGTGCTAAACAAGGGTTTCCAACCAGTAGCCCTTGAGGGCCGCAGAGCGTTTTTGATAGGACGTGAGAAAGCAGGCAAGTGAAAGTGCATTTAAAAAAATAGTATTATTTATTTTCATATTTCCTTAAAAACGTATCTATGTTCTCTTAAAATGCTTACTCAAACATTACGGATAATACTTTTTTGTAGAAAATACGACAAAATGTTCGTTGTTGAAGAATGAAAAACGGTATTTATGCCGTGGAATTTAAAGTAGAGTGGGGAGGGTCGTCGTAAGCTACCATTTCTTGGGGGAGGGGAAGGTTAAAGGTTGGGAACCGCTATTTTAAAAATGTGCATTTGATTTAATTTATTTTAGCGAGCAAAGTTTAGTCCTTCCAAAACCAAACATAACTACTCTGTCCATAATATACTCATTAAAAATTAAAGTAAAATATTTGTAAATTAATAATATTTTATTTTTTTTGATATCGAATGATATGGTCTTATTTACAATCGCATTCTTGTTCATTTTCATTGGTTGTTAATTGATGTTGATTATCACACAATCATGATGGACGGCAGCCTGTCAGTACAAGCCTCGTTTTGCTTTAAACATATAAATATCTGTTGCTTAAATATCCAATTAAAATCGAAAAAATACAACATAATTTAATAATTTAATTCATTCAGTTTCATAGAAAATTGCTGAAATGAAGTGTGTTTTCCATAAAAGAATATAAAAGAAAACTAAAATTGCACGTTGAATCATGAAATTGCAACTGTACTTTTTTTTTAATCTAGAGAATCACTGAACCTTATTATTTTAAATTTTTAAGACTTTCTGTAAGGATTGATTTGAGAGCGAGGTGGTAGATGTATGCTAACTAATTACAAATCAATACACATTCAACGCAAGCGCTGACAAAAATTGTTTGATTTTGCGCAAGCAACTTGTTGCTGATTGTTTCTATATTTGGAATTACTAGTCTCGTAAGTGTCGACACGACATACGTATTGTTTTCCAAATCTCTCTGCTTTACGATTTTTGGAGTAATGCGTTTTATTTTGATTACTTTACATGGAATTTTAATCTACTAATGCATTCTTGTGCTTGCGTGTACTCTGTTTTGAATTTGAGTTCATTGTACGTATTTTATTTTATTCATAGATTGAATTTTTCAAATCATTTAAGTGTTATCTCCCACTTGTTTCTAACAGCGATATTAAAGAAACATTCAGACTTTTTCTTTTTTTATAACGAGAGCAAAATTTGATGATAATTGACGAATTAATTGATGTGAAATTAATATTTGTATTTATTTTTATGTGTATGTTATTTAGTGGGGAAATAGGAGAATTTTAAAATACAACATTTCTTTACAACATATCCTATCTGAAATTTACAGATCATTTTGTAAATTAATTTTGATTATAGATTCCAGTGGGTTCTATATTTCTAGTAATTGATTGCAATTCTTTTCATATTTAGAAGTAATTTCATGAATTGAAATAAATTATTCAAAACTAATTTTATTTTCTTCCAAGTGAGAACGATTTTATGAGGTAATATTTTTATTAATTTGTTAGAAAAAATACATATAATCAAAATTTTAAAATAGAATTATGTATTCTACATATTTGACTAAAATTATTGGAAATTAAAACCGATTGCGGAATATCCATACTTTCCAGACAAACTAACAAAAAGCCACTGCGATCCTGATACCGAGAATTTCAAAATACCTAGCGAACAACTATATGACAACTGTACATGGAAGGTTTAAAAACTAACAAAGAATTAATTTAAAATATCGACCACATACTTGTTACTATTTAATTTTTCATACGTATGTTGAATTTCAAATACTTTCTCGTTGAATACATGCTTATAAAGGAAAAAGTGGTTTTACAGGTAATCCTGTTAATACCTGTAATAGAACAAGTTGGAATGAAACGACAAGAAAATGTGTGCTGCGTAAAAAAGAAAAGAAAACGAGAACGATAAAATTTGCCAATCGATTAGATTGCACTATATTTAATACGTGCATCTTATTTGTACAAATATTAGAAAACGGTAAATGAAAATAAATTAATCGAAAGGTCGTGACATTTAGAAATTTTTCATCTTCCCGTTACTAAAATACACTCAGAAGTTTTAATATTGCGTAGTGACATTTTTGTTGTAAATGATTACAAAATACTTGTATTTCATGAAAAACTATACATATTCATGAACGTTTGGAAACAGAGAGATAGAAAAATAAACCCGGAAACCTAACATGAGTTTAACTGTTAAGGGATGTACTGCACAATGCCAATTTTACTTTGCTCAAAACACGGAAGATGTCCATTTCCTGATTTGTAACTTATTATAGACATCATACAGTAGAATTCTGCTTTTACTGTGCAAAAACAATTCTAATTCCTTTTTCCATACAACTTATTCTTTTAAAAACATTTGTAAAGTGTTCTCCCTTTATGAGAATGAATTAGAGACACCATGAAAGCTTGTGTTTGAATGCCACCGTAAAATTGCTTTCTGTTTTTTTTTCTTTTTTCTTTTCACAAACTCTAATATTGCTGCTCTCCTCTAAGAAAATTATCAGTTATATCCAGCAACAAAAGTACGAATCTTCAAACTTAAGTAACATATAATGCTTTCGTTATGTTTAAAATAAAATTGACACTTAAAAGGTCTTCTAACGATTACTTTTCGTTGAATCTAGACACTGATTTTTTCTTTTATCCTTCCTGTAAAAGATCCATAAAACGTCACTTGTAATTTCAGCTGAAATTTTGAATTGCAGTTTTGTACGATAAATCATAATTATTTATTGGAGACTACTTTATTTTTAATCGTTTAACGCTCATTATAAATGTCATAAAAAATTTTTAGAACACTCTTAAAATGTGTTATGCGGATAAATCGTTCTGGATAAAATTTAAATTTTTAAAAAATATTTATGTTAAGAATTCTAGTTATTTTACTTTAAAAAGAAACATAATATAAAATAAAATTTCACAGCCTCCGATAATGATGTTTACCTTTAAAAATTGTGGCCTATATTCTAACGTACGATCTACTTATACACTGTAAGAAGTATTCGCTTTAAGGTCGACAGGCAATACGTCTTTTTTTGAAATCCGACATTGGTTCTATTTAAATGATAATGGAAGATTTACACTCTTAAAAATTTGGCGCAACAATTCACCAAGACATGGTACCAAAAAGTTGGCTGCAATAAGATGATAAAACATTGTTACAGCATTTGGCGTTCAGGTTTGACCATACTTTTGTGAAGCACCAAATGTTGCAACAAGGATTCACCATCGTATATAGCCAACTTCTCTAGTACCATGTTTTGGTGAAATGTTGTACTAAATTTTTAAGAGTTTATTTCTCTTTTAAGAAAATTGTATACTGCAATTGATACGTTACATTTTGAAGTCAATTTAAACTGCTGCCAAGAACTGAAATTAGCATTTTTCGAGAATTCTTTTATATGAATACTTTGATTTCATCTATGGTATTTACATCACAGACTATTTCCATTACTTTGGTTATCCACTCATACTTTAATTCAAACTGCAATGCATTAAATTTTACAACAGCCAGCCTTGACCCCTTTCAATCAAAATATTTCCACGTCAAGCGTGTTTTAATAAATATGGGTTTCTGTATCAGAACTTTCCTAACACATCACTGCCTAGCCCTTACCGAAATGTCATCGGTGCTTTTCGTAATTTATGTAAACACGCGTCTTCCAGCCCGTGTTTGTTTGCCCAAACTATTCACCGGCAGCTGTTCTGTCGTTCGATGAATTGTCTGCTCGCAGAATTTTCGGGTCCCCCGCCATCTGAACTCATCGGAACACCACAAATGACCGTCATTTGATTGGATTTAATGATTTTAAAGCAGGGAAACGTCCGCAGTGTTGTTTCCGCAGAGCCCGGTAAACGCTTATTTAGAAAATGGAGTAGCCTCGAAAGTTTCTGTTTGCTCTCGCAGTATTAATGCGTTGAACTGCGGATATCTTGTGAAACAGCGAATCAACTTGGCTCTAAATATTGCACCCATGTAGTGAAGGTTATATCAGAATTATTTTAGCTTATTTATGGTATGAGGGCATTGTTAAAAAGTATTGGAGAGCCCGTAAACAAATGGCTGAGGTGCTAATGTTCGTCATTTGTAAAATAATAAATAAATAAGTTTATTTATGTTCCAAAATTTATAGTCCGTAGTAGCATTTTCATGGGTGATATCCCTTAACGAAAATATACTTCATGTCCAGAATTTAAAAGTACTCGCTCTTCATAATTTTTACTAACCAGAGAATAGTGTTCAGTGATATCTGTATAGTATCTATTAGGAAGTTTTATGCAATATTATGTTTTGACGAGGAATTGAATTAATCATAAAATTAGCTTTCTGCACTGGTCTTATCTATATACCCCCCCCCCCAAAAAAAAAATTGTTTTAGTACTAACCTAACAACACAGGATGATAATTTTCAATTTTTTTTTCATAATTTCCAAGAAAATAGCAATTCATTCGCCTTTCTTGAATGCAAAATTTTATAACATCACTTATAACGTTTTCGTTCGCTCTTTAAACTGCTTGGTTTGGTCCTAAAGTTAATTAACTCCATTATTTACTCTAGACAATATGCTTGTATAAGTAAGCAGGGAAACACGTTTTCGATCAAGAAATTTGAACTTAGTTTACGTTTAATTGCAGTCTTCGTGAAGTTTTAAAAAGATTTTATATTTGGGCGATATAAATGCGTATATCTTCAACAGGATACTTTTTCATCAGTAGATGAAATCCATAAGCTATAGCGAGCTTAAACCCTCTGTCCTCAGCTTTGCATAGATACGCTTTGCTCTTCCAGTAATAGTAAAATTTCGACTGTACTTTTAGTACATTTTTTTACAAATCATTTATCAGAGATCAAGCGAAGAATATTTGCTCATTCCAGATACAAGCGATCAAGAATGAACGTGATATATGGTAATTCGGTTATCTGGAAATCTTATATTAGTCGGACAGTTAGCTTTACTTAATTCACCCGTGATGCATGCATACAAGACCTCCATCTGGACACGAATTTACTCAGTGACAAATAGTTACTATACACATGATTAATTATATACTGCAATATACCTATGACACTGGCCCTAAATGGTTTCATTATGTGAAAGATTGTAGTGCGTTGAATTCAATAACCGTACTAGAGTACTTTGAATCGCATTTATTTTTAAAATAATTGTCTTGATGTTTACTTAAATTCACTCCTTGTTTTGGATTTTACACGGGACACATCGTACGCATCTTCTCCCCAAAAGATGGATTTCGTCTCACCTTCCAGGATGATTCCTGATCAACCGTTATCCCGCCCTACGGCAATGACGCAATTACCGGTGACACTGGCCCCGCCTTGTTTCCCACGGAACTCCGCCTTTCTTCATTCATCTTTTTCCGAGACAGCTCGCGACAACAAGAAACGTCCATTATCCTCATAACAGGTTCTCGAATATTCTCCGTCCATTTGTTATGACAAAGAGGACGATTCCCTTTTGTTCCATCCAAATAGATGTTTGGAGCTCTCTTTATATGTATTTTTTTCCTCTCCCATTTTCTTTTGTTTCTTCGGAGTCCCGCAGCTGTGTTATCTGTTGGGCGCTGCGGTACGGGATGGATGTGTTCTTCGCATCCCTACGTACTCTTCGCCTTTTGTGTATATATATCTATATTATTGTGATGCGAAAATGACCATATGGAGAGGTGTATTTTCATCTAATTTGTTCGAGGCAAATACACAAGGTTAGGGGGATATTAAATCATCTGACGTGTAATCGATAGTTACATATCGATTCATCGAAAGTAAATAGAAATCAATTGTATTGAGACAATATCTACTGCAGGTAGATATTGAACATGACGAGGCGTGAATAGTGGATATGTGTTTCCGATGTAGTAGGTTTCGTTTTAAACACGAAATAGAATTTAAAGAATTGATTTGGTATGAACCTTCTGAAGGTTTTTACTTCATGGATAATATTTATACTTAATTTCTAGAACATTTGCATATTTTATGGAAAGAGAAGCAAATGAATCTGAATCCTCAGATAATTTTTCTCCGTTGATCTCACCTTTATTAAATCTAAAGAGATTTTTAATCCGAATTCGTTGTTAATCCTCTTCGATTTATTTAACATCAAATTTTTATTCCAAAATAACTACTTTTCTACCACTGGCCCTTGATTCTATCATGATGAGGCTTTGAAAATCCATTTACCTGCTCAGGTTTTCAACAAAACCTGAGCAGGTAAAACACAAAACTTGCTCACAAAACTTGCTTCACAAAATATAAACCTAAACTGCAACAAACTGATGAATATATAATTTTATGGCGACGGTTTCACTTTTTATGGAACGCACTGTGTTTATAATCTTCAGAAAATGGCTCCAACTAATCGTAATGCATATTTATCTTAGAACAGTCCACCGTCTTCATGAACTGGAGATAGTGCGTTTGTCGTTCAGAAGAACAATACTCAATTTTATATCTCAGTCATTACCATAGTGAATGGGTAGTTATGTAAGTGAGGGACCGGTTACTAGTACTATAGCGCCACATATTTTAGCTATTTATAAAGCTATATGAGCCTACACTTTATGTCGCATAGTCCTTCTTATCCAAATATCCCATATTTCTCCATTTATAAAAACCATTGAACACAATGGTGTACTGTTCAAGAAATGCGATTCTTAACTATCCGCCTTCTTTATTAAATGGCGTCTAAATAAAAACCTCCTGAGACATTTTTTTCTCGTGTTATCTACGAGTACTTAGTGCCAGATCAGTAAAAGCTGTTTCATGCATACGTGATCAAAAATATATACTTGAATGCATCACCATATTTATGATTAATTTAATAGTCTAAATTGTTGCAGGTATGGAAAAACTATTTTCTGAGTGTAGTGGCGTAGGCAGAAATTTTGCTTGGGGGGGGGTGACTACCTATCCCTCTCTATGACTACGTCACTGTCTTAGTGATATAAACGTGTATGCTATAGACTATATTTTAAATGCCATGGTTTAGTTAGAAAAAATACATATATATGAGCAATAATTTTTCTATTGAGGAAACATTTAGCGTGTCCCAAGTCCATTCCTTCACTCCATCCCCTTATTTTAAAATTATGCTAGGAAGCAAAAAATTCGAAATAAAGCTTTGCTTTGAAAGTTCTCGTTTAAATTTATCATCGAATATAACTCGTTTCCTACTACATAAGACATGAATCCTTATGAAGGATGAATTACAACAAAAAATACGAACGGGCTTTAAGCTTGAAAGATAAAAGGAAAGTTAGTGGTAATATTTGTATTTGATGTAGATTCAGAGAAACAAGCACAATCACATAGTTATTATTGTCTCTACTGGGAAAGGAATTTCACACACACAGAGAAGAAAATATAGAACAATAATTTACTTCCTTTCAGTATGGCCACACTGAACGACATCACATCACTTCGCACGCATAAACTTTCTCACCTGAACAATTCATGTCGATAACTCAAAGAACAGAGGATTTTGATCATCAACGAACATCCTTTTTATTTTTTTACAGAACCCCAGACACATGTAAAATTTATTGGTCTAAATTATTGAAATATGTTTAAATATTTAATTAACTACATCTCTTAACTACAACAATTTTATCACATTTTGTTAGTGCGAGCTCTAATGGGTCTCACTCTCAAGCTGGAATCCAAAGGGAAAACGGACTGAAGAAGTTTTGTATTCAACAGTTAATTTTCAAAGAATGGTAAATACATGAATTTCTAACACTTTTCTACACTCTGAACAAATGCAATAGTTGCAATTTGAGCTCACTGCAAATAAAATAGTCTTCAAATTCATCCTTAAAGATAGCGTAAAAGTGTTTGTATAATTTTATCTCATGAAACATATGTGTTAATTTGCCATAAAGAAAGAAAAAAAAAACACGATTGACCACCCCATGAACGAGGGACTATAAATAATACGTATGCTAAGAAAAAATGTGTTCCAATATCGTCCGCATGCGGCTTTAAGGGGACAATTTACCCCAAATTTGTCAAAAATTATTTTACTTTTTAAAATATAAAATGAGAGCCTGTTAAATTATGAAAATTTTGATAACTCATTTTTAATTATACGCCAATAATATCACGATATATTGCAGCTTTTGTTCAGACACACAACGCAATTTCATTGGCATACAAACTCTTTGTATGGCTTTTTCTCCATGTTCATATTCTCTTCAATTTCATGTTTTAAAAATACCAAGGCTTTCTTTTTGTATTTGAGATTAAAATTTAAATTTTTTGTGTGCATATTTTTTATTGTATATCTGATAAATCTATGCATGAAATTAGTCTTCGGTTTTTGTTTCTTATTTTATTTCAGAAATTCTATGAATATATGTTGATTTTTAATGTTTTACACTAGATATGTCAGTAAAAAAGCTATATTAGACATAATATTAGATATATATAAAAATACATGAACAGTCCTGTGTGATATATATTTGAAAATATTTTTAAAATTGGATAAAAATCTTTATTTTTTAAAAAGGAGTAGTTTTCAAAAATCAGTTTTTTTACTTTTTTAAACTTTGATTTAAATGTGCAGTTTAAAGAGATTTATTTTTTGAAAATGTACTTTTAATTGAGCATTGATTTTCATTCAGTTCATCATTTGTACTACATTTTTAAAATAAAAAAATAATCAAAAAAGTAAACTGTCCCCTTAGCTGAATCAGTGAAAGACAGGAAGCGCAATCACATTAAGAGTTTAGAGAGTTTACATTAAATTAGATAAGACAGATTACATTGAATTTTGAAGCAACAACCTTTAAATGTTTTAGGATCGTTGAAATATTATTAGATTGCAATTAATGAAATTTATAGAATGTATAAAATATTTTGTATTTAACAAATGTAATAAAATTTAATATTAAAAACTTTGTAAAATAATACATACAAAAGGCACTTATTAATCAGAGATCATTCCGAGGTCATTGCAGATGAAACAATTTTGAAATGTATCGTTGAAGCCATGGGGAGAAAGTTGGCGTGATTTTTATCTCATGCAGTATATGTGTTAACTAGTGATTTATTAATACCTTTTATGTGTGTTATTTTACAAAGTTTTAATTATTTCATCTTCTAAACAGCATTTTCTTTTGAGTGTTTTCAGTTAAATGTAGTGAAAGTTAATGTGTTTAAAAAAATATGTAGGTACATTTATGAATAGATTTTTGAGTTTCATGATACAGTGTTTTATTTCATGCTGTATCAAGTTGCTCAGTACAGTGTAAGTGTACACTTACTGATCTACTGCTCTGTATACTTGGTATATTCACTCTTAAAAATTAGGAGCAACATTTCATCAAAACATGGTAAAGCATGGTATTTGCAAAATTAGCTCCATAAGATGGTGAAACCTTGTTACAACCTTTGGTGCTTCACCAAAGTATGGTTAAACCTGAGCACCAAATGGTGGAACAAGGTTTCACCATCTTATGGAGCGAACTTTTCAAGTACCATGCTTTACCATGTTTTTGTGAAATGTTAAATTTTTAAGAGTGTACTGAGCACATTATGTACCCAGTATTCGCTGCTGTAAGTTTTTCATTTGCACTTACTGCTCTACTGCTCTGTACACTTGTAAATGTGCACTCTAAAAAATTTGCGCAACATTTCACCAAAACATGGTAAAAGAAAAGTTGGCTCCATAAGATGGTGAAAAACCTTGTTCCAACCTTTGGTGCTTCACCAAAGTATGGTTAAACCTGAGCACCAAATGGTGGAACAAGGTTTCACCATCTTATAGAGCGAACTTTTCAAGAACCATGTTTTATCATGTTTTAGTGAAATGTTGCGTGAAATTTTTAAGAGAGTACTGAGCACATTATTATGATACACTAATAAAAGTACTATCATTTATAATTTTTTTTCCCCAGAAAACATACTAAACATGCAAAAACTCGTTAAAATGACTAAATCAACAAACATGTGAGTGGCACACATCACAATAGAACTTAATTATATATATTCCCCTGAAATAAATTCATTTTAGAGTTATCACTTAACATGTTATCCGCATTAATCGTGAAAACACTTCACTAACTTCCACACCCCTTATTGAAAGTCAACAGGATCCGAGCGAGTTCCATATCAGTTTGCTTAATAAGAACCGTTCAGCCCTTTGATACCGTTCCACTATAAATTCTCCCCCTTATAGAGGAAAGAATTTTCGCTTAGCACGTCTTCGAAGAGATGAGGGAATTTACTCCCAGAAAGAGAGTGAGTTGTAATTAAATTAACAAACTAGTTCGGCCTCCTCTAGAGCCATCAGCTGCTGTCAAATACTTGCAGATTGCAGTTCGCAGTTTTCCTGCCGTTGCTTGCAGAATTATTCTGTTTATAACATTCCGGGCTTGTTCTCAATTAATAAGTGTGTACTTTTCGGGAAGTAAAGGCAGAAAATACCGTTGCCAGGGGTTACGGTAAAAATATGCAAATTCAACGTTTAGATGCGGATAGACGGGATAGAGAAAGAAAAAAATGTAAATAAATAAATTTTAGCGAAATAGATTTTGCTAAATTGCTTAATTAAACTGTCAAATCTGAAGTGCTAACTACGCAGTTCGTAAAGATTTGCTGATATTTTATAATTTTTGTGTAATCGTAAATGTGTAAAATTCAGACAAACATAATTAATTTGACTAATTGCAAAAATTCACAGAGGGATATTCTAATGTTTAATAACTTTGTGAGTCAAGTAAATATGTTGTAATAAATTTTAAGAAATATTAATTAAGTCAGAAATGTATTAAACTACAAAGTTTTAACATTTAAATTTGCTGAAAATTCTAACTTAATAAGTGTTGTACCCGGATATGATTTATTTTTCACACACACACACACACACATATATATTATATTAGATTGAAACTTTTAGAAATTATGTAAATTAGTTGTAGGTTTTTAAATAAATTTCCGTATTATTATTATTTTGTACAATAGTGATGGTAACTATAATTATAATAATACACTGTTTTCCAAAATGTAAGGAAAATTCCCAAAAATAGCAATAGCTCGCTCAAAAAAAGCCAATCTGCATGCAACTGGAATATGTTATGAAATAAAAGTTGTTGACTACTGCAAGGTAAAAATCAATGGTGTTGTGACAATATATAATCTGCTAGGAGCATAAAATTGCATGGTTTAGATCACGCCTATAATTTTTGCAGTGACTTTAAGGTAATAGGTCGGTGATAACTAGTTTGTAGCAATGACTTCCACATATTATTTACCTAAGGAACTTGTATGGAGAGCTGTTGGAAGCCAGTGGCAAGGCAAAGTGAGACACAATGTAAGTTCTTCTCTGGTTCATACAGTTTGGCAACAATTTCTAACTACAGATTCGGCATCCAGTAGGTTCAGCCATACATGGCCAATGGTTTCGACCAGAGTCGATGACCGATATTTGTCATTGTGCGCACGAACGATTTGAACTGATGCAAATTCAACCGAGATACCTCCCCCCTCGGCTGCAGACACTGTATGGTGTCAACATCAACTGTACGTGGAAGGCTTCACGAACATTGTCTGTACGAGAGGCGACCAGCCATTTGCGCATGCCAGGAACGTTTGACGTTGGCACAACAACATGTCAATTGGGCGTTTAATGAGAGGAGGGCTGATATGGGATCTTTATGCGTGAGTCCAGGCTTAGTCTCCAAAGCAAAAGAATATGTTGTTTGATTTGAGGAGAAACTGGAAAGCCTTATCATCTATCAAACACCAGTTAAAAAGTTGCATGCGCAGGAGGCGGTGCTTGTACTTGGGCTGAGATCTCTTTTGATGGACACTCCATGTCTTTCCACATGGAATCTTAAATGCTCCGACCTATGGAGATGACATCCTTGATGCTTATATGCGCTCTTATGCTGGGGCAATAGGTCATGATTTCCTGCTTCAGGAAGACAATTCTGCACTTCAAAGGGCTCACATCGTGGATTATTATATTCATCAGCAAACAGTTAAGTCCAGGCAATGGCAGACCAATCACTGGACCTAAATTCTATCGAACATGCCTGAGCTGCTTTAGGAAGAGTTGCAGCTGCTCTAAATGCTTCTATTCAGGCTCTTGAGCAATGGCTCTCATGGCAATGGATTGCATGAGCAATGGCTCTCACTTCCAAAGGAACTGACAAACCGCATAATAGACTAGGGATGGACGCGAGACGCGAGAATTCTCGCATTGTCTCGCGTTCTCGCATTGTCTCGCGAGACGAGACAGGCATTTTTTTTGCGAGACGAGACGCGAGACGAGAAAGAAAATATTTTGCGGGACGAGACGCGAGACGAGACAGAGTCTTGTCTCGCGCGAGATTTCTCGCGAGAATTCTCGCATTTTTTTCCGTCTCGCATAAATACGATCTGAAAAGCGACAATTTGCCTGAAGCCTCTATTGTTTAACTTGCGTCTCCTTCGTTTTCGGTCCTGGTATACTATCAGCACTCTACAATACGCACAAACACGTAACATTTAAAATTAGAACAGACGAGAGATATACAAAACACACGAAGGAGAGGATAAAGAAAGAGGTGGAAAATAAAAAGAAAACAGAGAAGAGTTGAAAGAAAAATAATAAGTAAATAGGAAAGGCGGTACGGTATGTTCAAATCTGACCACTTTTAGACGGGCCCGGGGCATTAAGTTTGGGGCCCCCCCTTACTATCCCCTTTTTTACGCATTAAGCCCCTTTACTGAGCCCCCCTTTTTTAAGCATTTTAACCCAGTTTTGACAGCTGTTGTACTCGAAAATTGCATTTCGGTTAACTGTAGTTTTTGTACTTTAATCAAATCGTATTTATCACACCCAAAAAAATATCTCTAACTTGATCTAGTGATAGACAATTAGGTAATACCTATATTATAGAGGAACTTCAGTTTTTTCCCCACAATTACTATTTCAGTACATATGAATTTATAATTTAGATAATCGGGATATATATGGGCCCCCTTTTTCTTCAGGGGCACCGGACTACCCTTGCCCTGTGATAATCGGGTTTCGGGTATATCAGAGAGAGATTAGAAGTAGTGCAACTTGCATTCGCATTGATGCTTAGTCTGAGTAGGTTGAAATATGGTTGAATATCCTTGGTTGAAATATCCTTGTACCGATATTATCCTCAAACTTTCCCGCACGTTGCGGCGTGCGTAGGGGGGGGGGGGCGCCCACCCTGGTAACAACTTTCTAGGGGCGGTTAAATCCCTATTGTTGGCCTATTTTAAAGAGATTAAAATGACATTTTTTATTCTTGTGTATTAATATCGGACGGAAAGAAATGCAAGCAATTTTTTTAAAAACTATTTCTCTTTTCGTTTATATTATCATGTTTTCCCTTCCTTCGGCTTGCAAAACTTTTATAATTTTTTTTCCTCCCCATCATTTTATCTTGCAGTTGGGTTCCTATTCTAAAATTATCTTCGCCTGTTAGATGTCTTCTCATTTTTAAAAAAAATCCACACTAGATATACATTAGGGGGATTATGGTTTAATTTTTCTGTAAACAGGGCGACCATAACTACTGTAGTATTATCGCTAAAAATTATTGTGGAAAAGTACAAACGGATAGTCGTCAACAAATTAACTGTTCAGTAATTTAAAATATAGACAAAAAATAAGACGTCTATTAACCAATTGAGATACTATAATGAAATCTAAAAATGCACACACGGTAATGTCATTGGAAATATTAGGCAAATAATTATAATTATCGTTAATATAATCTTGTTTTCATTAATATAAAAATCACACATATTTTAGAGACTTGAAATTGACGTTAAAGTAAATAGTAGAGATTTAATAAAGACTAAAAGTGTTCTGTTTATAATTTTTCAAGGGTTATCTTACAACCAACTGAACGATAAGTAATTCTAATTTGCGTTAATATATCCCGCAGTAATTTCAACAGAGGAGATTACTTGAACTTAAAAAAAAAAATCTGTTTTGTCTCATGCAGATATGATTTTAGTAAAATATTCGCTACTTCTCGTATGCAGAGCGGGTGCGCAGCTATTTTAAAACAAACGGTTGTCCATTTCATGTAGTGTCTGAGGTATTTAATGCTACAACTTGAACAGTATGATGTAGAAATAACACATTTTGAAAGTCGGGAGTTCTCTGCAAACCGCTAAGCTTTTCACTTTTCTGATCGCGAATGACACTGACGTAGTTTTTTGAGTCATTATATTGCAATGATGCCAGGTTAATACTCATGACGCAAACTTTACATCAAGAGTCAAATAATTTTGCTTTTATTTTAGATTCCACATCACTGGAATTAATTGAAATTACTCATGTTAGGAAAGTTTTCGTTTACTACAGTGCGAAGAACGGGAACGCAGCTAGTAAATAAAAATAAATACTATATTTCGTAATCTATGATTAAATCTCAATTTCTTTTACTTCAAATGCCGATATATGCTGATATAGTTATTAATATATCTACTAATGTGGCTATATGTAAGTAATTGTTATTATTAATATTAATTTTCAATAGAATCCCAATAATAAGTTAGTATAAAATGGTAACGAAATCGCAGTCCTTAATTTTGCGAGACTCGCGAGACGTCTCGCGCGAGACGCGAGACGAGACAGCAATTTCTTTGCGAGACGCGAGACGAGACACAGTGTTTGCGAGACGAGACGAGACAGAGGTTTACCACTGCGAGACGAGACGAGACCGCCCCGATTCTCGTCTCGCACGTCTCGCGTCCATCCCTATAATAGACAGTATCGAACACCGCTCTAAATGCTGTATTATTTGTAAGGAGAATCATATTCCATATCGAAAGTATTTATCTTATACCAAACGCACACATGCAGTTTGTTGATTCTTTACATATGCTAATTTCTATAGCACCATTAGCGTCTGGTAATTTTTTTCGAGTTGTAGCGTAATACAGGTTTCCCAGCAATTAACCGAAAATTTGAAACTACAATAACTGTTTATTGGAGTGTTATACTGACGTAACATTTGGTGACGCAATACTACGCGGTTTACAATTTACGAAACGAATTTGAACAAGTTTGAATTAATACGAGTTTTCATTTTGTGCTGTGACGCAGTTCTAAACAGACAAGAATTGGCAAGCAGTTATCAGTAAAATTTCGCGTCTTTGCAAGCAATTTGTAGTATTAAAATGCCGAATTTTACTATCGAACGGAGTATTTTTAATTTCTGCTGGAATTTCGGCCCTTTCTGCTGGCATTTTGGTCACACACTGCAAACTATTCGTTCAGTTTTGCTTCAACTTTGATTTTAGACTTTGCCATATTGTTGAAAGTAATGGGAAGCCCTCCAAAACTCTTGTGATTTAAATCAGAACGTCTTTATCACTTGTAATAGCGAATGTTGTCACGCAAATGATTAACTTTTTTATTCTCGTAAATAAAATGGAGCTGAAAATAGCAAAATATCGCATAAAACTGAGGGAACCGGTGGATTTTCAGATTTTTTAAAGGATCGCAGATAAGTTATATATATATTTTTATACATAATTATGAAAAATTTCAAGAGGATCTTACAAACGCTGTAGATGTTATTAGGCTGTTTGTACTTAGCTTTGTAATATTTTTGCAGTAATGGCGGAAAAAATTCTATCTTGGAGCAGGTTTCCCGGAATTCTTAGAGAGTGGGTGAGTGAGTGAATCAGTGAGTCAGGGATCAGCGTAACTATATAGTAGGATATGTATTAAAATTGTTTAATTTAAATGGCTCAATTCGTTCAACCAATAGAGTTATGAATACAAGGAGATGGGATTAGCTATCTTCAGCACTGGATGAAGTAACTGTGTTGGCCTAAGTATGGCGGGTCATTTTGTTCGTTTCTTTTTAAATAACAGTAAAATATGCACGTTTTTATGGATTAAAAAGTAAAGATGCACAATCATATATTACAATAGCTCTAAATACGAAATCTCAGCATATGTTTTACAGTTGTGTCAAATACTTAATTATTCTTGGCGCTAGTTTTGGCGACATTACTTCTTTAAAATTGGAACTGTCACCATAGAATAACACTGTCTCATTGAAATGTGGTCTAAGCAATAGGGCGGATCTGATATAGTTTCGGCTTCACTATCAGATAGCTAATGCCGTATCCTTATATTCATATCTCCATGGTTGAACCGCCCACCAGATCATGTTAGGACGTCTATTTCCCAGATCAGAAAAAAACGAGAGTTGGCAATATGGATATAATAACACTAGTGAGATCATGTGGATTAAAATGTGTTTTGTGAGAGTGTAAATGTTGAAATTTTTTAATTTAGTGAATGAAGTGCAGTTTGAAGTGTATACAGTCTACGAGCTTTTTGTTATATTTTAAAAATTTATAATGTCGTGCATATAGCGTACAGTTCAAGTTGACAACTGTCGCTCACGTTTGTTGTCCATCTTGAGAAAAGTCGCCAAGTTGGCGCGGAGGACAGTGAATTCAAAACGTACGAGATAAATATATAAATGAATGAATATTATCAATTATTTAGGGAGTATAAATTTTCTTACTTGCATTTTGATAGTGAATTTTTTAAAGTATCATCAAATAAATACGTAGATACTAGAATGTATAATATAATAAGTGTTTTTAAAGTGGATTTTATGTAGTGTTTAGAAAACTTCAAAAGTATTTTTTTGTGCTAGCGATGCATTATTCTCTTACGCTAGGCATAGAAACCAGCAAAATTATCTTTATATACTGAGGTGCAACATATCATGCAATAATCATGATTATGTACATAAAAATTAAATAAATTAGCATAGACATCAACGTAAAAGAAGTGTTGTCAGCTATCACAAATAACTTACTTAGTTCACGGCTTTTATTTATTTATTTATTTATCTATGTGTGTGCGTATGTGTGTGTGTTTGTGTTAATATGGAATTTTTCGAAATCCATTTGTGGGTAGCTGTTAATTTAAATAAGATATCTAATTTATTTATGTATTACTTAATATTTAAATTCTACGAATGAAAATTATATTTCCAGACATAAATTTAGTATTTAAATTTAAATTTATCCTGACTATTTCACGTAAATGGAAAGTATGTTTTGCTTTAAAATTATTGAATAAACTCACTAATTAATTTTACTTGGCATACTTCATGCATAACAGCATGCATACTCATGCATAACATAAAATTTAAACATTTTAAATTACTGTTGAAGATTCCTTATATTACGGATTGTGAAATATCATATTTACTACTGAGAAAATTTTATTAAATGATTCATATTATTCAGCGTTTACGCTGGGTTCATGTATTTTTGTAAACATTCTAAGTCTTACAAAAATACATTTGTATACATTCTAAGTGTATATTAAAATTAATATTTTAGGGATGAATAACATATTTTATTTTGACCATTTCAGGAAGCAAATTTTGCTCAACCCCTATACTCTTTGAAATAAGAAAAGAAAGTATTAAGCAATCTGCTCTCTAAAAAGGTAATTTGAAAACGAGGGTAAAAATATATAATTCCTCCTTAAAAATAAATCCAGATCAACGAAGCGTGGATAAAACGGTAGAAATTAGCGCCGTGGACTCCACCAGGCGTTAAAATGAAAGCGAACCCACCCTCTCTAAATGTGCGAAAAACAATTCCCTGCCTCCACCATCTACCCATATAATAAACAAATAAAAATATTGGGAGCGTTGGAAGCAAGAAAACTCTTCCGATTAATAGTTTTCGAAAGTAATTAAAACCCTCTGGTAGCTACTCCTAGCCAAGCGGTAAATTAAATCGGTTTTGATTAAGTGTCGCCCGTACAATGATGCATTGCCCTGGAAACCGTAGCAGATTAAAGCAAAGAAGTTGGCAAGAGCAATTGTTGACAGGATCAAATGGAGATTTATAATAACGACATGGAGAAATTTTTGGGACAGCCCAAGTATATATGCTGGGTGAATTCCCCCCCCCTCCCAACCTTCTTTTTATTTCCTTTTTTTTTTTTTTTTTTCGCGTTTCCCCTTCAGAAGCTGTCGCATCATGTTATGAAAAGATGAGAGTTTAAGTGCGGTTGTTTCCTAAACGAGGTTAGGTTGACATATTTTGGTCGAATTTAGCGACGGTGGGAGTTCTTTTGAGCAGAAAACTTTGGGCATTTACTTGGATGAATTAATAAAGAGACAGTCAGTTATGATGAACAATAAAAGTATTTGCCAAGTGAGTGGTATTCGGGGAAATAAACCTAAAAATAAAGGAAGAGCTGTCCAGAGAAATACGGAACTAAACTAATCTTTCTAGGTTTTTCTTCTTTCTTATTCGCTGTTGATCAAGGTAGAGAAAATGAATATGGACAGGCAATGTTTAGTAAAAGTAATTAATGAGATTTAATATTTTAACATTCAGCTTTTCGAAAGTTAAGTAATGTGTAACGGAGAATTAAAAAAAAACAACGTTGATGTTTAGTTCTTAGAATATATTTCCATTTGTAGACAAATAGTAAAAGGCTTATTAAATTAAAGTTACATCATAAATGATAAAAACAGTTGTTAGTTTATTTAAATGTAATTTTTTAGGGTCTAATGGTCGTGTACTTGATAAATACTCTCATAAAAGAAAATATAAATAAATAAATAAAAACTATTTGCGAAGAATTAAAAAATTGAAACAAAACTATTTCTTAAAACTTATCTAAAGAACTGAGAGTAATTTAAAAGATAGTCTGTGTAAATTCTGAATGCACTCAATATTGCTAATTCTAAATTCAAACAGAACCATTGTGTTGAAATTGCTTTCTACTTCAGATACAGTGGGACATCACATGCTGATACTAACTGCATTGTGCGAAAGAGTGACTATAAGATTACGCCCATTGTACTATTATTAATACATTTTAAAAATTGTGCATAAAATGCGCAACTTATGACACTATATAGATAACATTATATTGCATAAAATAAAAATACCATCGTTCAAGGTACTTTTTTCATTTTTTACATTTCCATAAGCTATAAAAAATCCTGTACAAAACATCCAACTACAAAAAATTAATGTGATGCTTAAGAAGGATGTTCAGATGTGGAGTTCTTGGTGCAGTTAGAATCGACACATTAATTAACATACTTCTAATTCATATTATGTACAGACGACACTTAAATATAATTTCTCTATAATTTTTTACTGTGCACGAATTAAATTAGTGAGATGTGATGACTGCAAAACAAGTAAAAAAATATTAAAAGTTTTATCACATAAAAATGAGTTTTATGTTTTTTTAGAACTATAATGTTTTGTATGGGATGTACTCTGGTCAAACTGACCTGCAAAAACTTTTTTTAAATATACAAACAGCTTAGGTTGCCGACACTATAGTATACCCAACATTTTCCAATGTACTACATTGCTATGCTTTTGTAATTACAAGTAATTCTGCACTTATTAATAATGTTCAAGGCATTTTATGTTAAAAAGGAGAATTTCTAAGAAATGTACTTGAAGTGTAAATTATTCTCTTATCGATAATTTTAATTAAAAGTACTATTATGGCTTTGTATTAAGCACATACGCCTTATTTAGCATACGTGTTGTGTATTATAAATTTTAATGTGAAAAGCAACAAGTCTTCGTACGAACAGTAATAAAACACTGAAAATAAAAGCTTTAGAACCTAAAAATGCATTATTATTCAGTCAGAAAATAATTTAAATTCAGTGAATGCTATTTTTGAACAGGTACTTGTACAGATGCTTCCCATACGAAACAGCATGCCGCTTTCACTTTAAAAGATAAAACTAATTCAACAAATCCCGGTTGTATTCAATGAAAAGGCCTCTTAAAATGAAGGAAAACCTCCCCTCTTTTTAATTCTGCGACCTAGCATTTAATATGAACCTCATTCTTCTTCCCAGGTACGGCAATAAGAATAAAAAAAAAACACTGCTCTAAAAAAAAACCTTGAAATATGTCAGCCACATTACTTCAAGTACCGTCTAAGTTAGTTCAAAATTACATTTCCGGAATTTCGTTGTTTACTTTCAATGACATAAATTTTAATTAAGGATCCCTGTTTTTAAAATCCTCTTTCCTATTCTTTATCTTTGGAGTAAAAAAAAAAAAAAAAGCGTGGGGAAAAATAGGGAAAAAATGTTCAGCCGCGAAATTAAAGATCTCTTTTATTTTTCGGCCCAAGAACTCAGATTTTTATTATTTATTTTCTTTTCTTCCCCCGCACTCAGCCTGTATGGCCGCGTTTTTCTCAAAGCAATCTACCATGAACTTGTGGAATGGTTCTAAGTTGTTTGCCTCCCGTCTGCATTTTCCTTCTTTTTCCGCACTTCCAACGGAAAATATATTCCGTTGAGCTAAAAATATGTGAAAAAGATAAATGTTTTTGCTCCCCTTCCTGCTTTTCAACAGCCTGTTCTAAAAATTTCACTATAGTAGGCTTAATTTTAAGCTTCTTTTTTTTTTCAGGAACGATGTTGTTTTTTCTTTTTTCCATCTAAATTTGAATTCGTCTGTAAGGTTAAAACCCTTAAAAGTTGGACCTGAAGCTTTAAAAGTAAGATTTAGTTGAATATATCTTTAAGGTTAAGTAAAATCTGTCTTGCATATTTTCTCTTCCTATATTTTTCCTTAACGGTTGATACGTTTAGAGGACAATATTGAAATAAATAGCAAAAATATGTTATTTGAATATATTACTACTTTTCTTTTGAATATAAAATGAGTTAGAATATCATATTTAAATATTTTCATTTTAATATAAAATAATATGTATTATTTTCAATTAAATTTTATAGATAATATGTTTTTTTTTCAATAGGTACTATTTAAAGACACTTTTATTTTTTTAATAATGCAATATTTTTCTTTTAAATTGAGTGAAAAAGGGTATAAATGTAGCTATAATATATATTTGACTTCAACTCAAATATAAAAATTTTGCCTATAAAATGGAACCCACAAATTTATAAATTTAAAGGTATGTGTAACGGTGTTCGGCCTTCAAAAGTTGAGCCTGAAGCTTTAAACGAGTGACTATATACAAGGTTTGATAAATATGTTGCAAGTAACACCTGGTTTGCATATTTTCACCTGATGTATCTTTCCCTAACGATTGATATGTTTAAAGGTTTTACAAATAAATAACAGGACTATGTTGTCAATATTTTTCTGTTGAATATAAAATTATTAAGAAAATTAAGTTCTATATTAAATTATTGTTATTTTGTCATAAAGGTTTCTTTACAATAGACATTATTTGAAATATATGTTATTGATTTTAAAATTACATTACTTGCTATTTAAATTAGGCAAAAAGGATATGAAGCTCGATATAATATTATTTTTTAACTTCAATCAACACACTCAAAATAAGATTTCTGTCTCTAAAATGGAAACTCCTAATAGATGAATTTGAAGATATTTTTAATGGTATTCATTAACTTAGCAAAGAAATTTATTGAAATTCTACCGTAGCTAACAATAATTTATAAACAATACTTGTCATTCTTCATTCCCCTTAAAAAATGAAATACATTAAGCTTCTTTTTACCCACAAAATTGAATACTTTTTTAATAAAAATTAAAAGATTTTTTTAATTTAAAAAAGATGTTAAATTTGCTTCTTTTAATTATTTACTTAGCAGAGTCATTTGGTTTATTGTAATCATTTGGTTTATTGTATTGGGCGCAAATATAAAATTTTTAGCTAGACATACTTTTTTACAGTAATTCTTGATACCGACTTGGTACCATAAAAGTTACTTGAATTGCAACACTGCTGCTTCGATCAAAAATGTTTTTGATCTTCATTGATAGCAAACATTCACCTGAAGCCAACTTTTACATTTTATTATTTTATGTCTGTATTTAGCTAATATTTTACCACGTCTATGCTACCACTATTCTTGTACATATTGTGTGATCCCTTTTTCACTGTTAAAAGTTTGTAGTTACCCTAAAAAATAAACCTCCAGAAACTTTTTTGTATCCATCAATATATGAAGTACCCTTATTCACTTCTCAATGCAATCATTCTAAAGCCTTTGCAACAATATTGGCAAAAACACAAAACTACATAAAACTCGGCTAAACAAACACGGACCAAAACGTAATCTGTTCTTCTATTTGCGATATCAGAACACACACACACACAGCCTGCGTAGCTTATCGAGGCAGTTAATAGAGACTGATACCATCCTGCCGTGCACAAAGATAAAAAAAATAACAACAACGGCCGCTTTCTTTCGTACAATCAGAGAGAAATGCTATCTAATATCTTTCCCTGTATACACCACTTTAAAAACAGGGGTATCGATGTCAGGGCAAAACAAAAATTGTTTCCTTTGTTGACACAAAGTTCTTACACAAGCTCGTATCTTTATCTTATTTCTTATTAGTCTCTCGGACGAAGGCCTGGAGGCTGGCTGAAGTCTGAAATACTTTTGGAATACTTTCCGTGCCGTGCAGTTCACAAGAATTTCGCTTCTTATTGACTTTCAGAGGATCCGGAGTTTTTTTTTTTTTCCTGGAGATTGTTCATCCCAGTAAACATGGCCCCTATGCCGGAATTTCTTTACTCTCGAAATGTTTTTAAGGGTTGTATGTGGATGCAATTGTGCAGCTTTCGGTAGGCTGCTTATAAGACACTAGTTGGCTCGTGCACTTGATTTAAGAGCAGTTTCAACAAAATTGAAAAGCGTGTGTTTACTCTTTTATGTTTTCGTGGAATTTTTCTTCTAAGTACTGACTTCTCGGAGTAAAGTAAACATTTGATAAGATGTAGGACGTAATATTGTGTTCAGTAGTACTTATATTTTAAAAACTTATACAGATTTTTAAAAATTTAAATGCAGAATTATTAAAAAATTTATTTAACCCTCAGACTCTAACGATCTTTTTTTATATGTTTAAAACTTTTCCTTTTAAACCATAAAGCTAAAATTTAAAATGTCTTAACTATTTATCTAACTACAAAGATTTAAATGTTATAAAGTAGTTATTGCAGTTTCGAAGGTATAAGGGTTATCAATCATACAATATCTCTCTTATTTCACTCTAAAGTGGATCCCAAGCTGCTTCACCATTACCTATACTCATAGTAAACGCCATGTGCAATCAATGAGAAATAAAACAAGAAATTATCAAAATATCAGAAAAGAATGAACATAAACGACTGAGAGTGAGCACGAACTATGTCTTCGAAACTAAGTTTCTAATTTTGTTTAATGACATAAATAATTTTTTTAATGTAATTTACAAATATCTTCTGACAATGTCTTAGAAGTCTCTTGTTGTTAAAAACATGTTATTCATCCTTCTAAATACATGCGTCCAAATGTACACGGTGTTTGCACAATTTGTTTTAGGGTTCTTTATTTTCTGCATTTAGCAATGTTATACATTTACTACCCTTTATTAAAAATGAATACTTATATATTTAATTTACATCTTTTAAAATTTCAATGTACTAAATGTATCAAAGATCCGGACTTGATATTATTGAATCTCCCGAATGATATCCAAGAGTGTATATCTAACGTATGCAAAATCTTTTTTAAATTTTTAAATCATATTTTTAAACCAACGTCCAGAAGACTGAGAAAATATATTTCATTCCGGAAACAACGCCTTTTCCCCCCTGTCTGTTTTTGCATCTAGCATCGTAAAACCAAACACTGCAAATGTAAATTTCGAATGGTCAACAGGGACTATTTTAAACAGCTTTCTTTCAGTTTGACGAATAAGATGCGGGTATGGGGGAAGTATATTCCTGTGAAAGCGATATGGGATTTTTTCTTTCTTTCTTTTTAGAAGAATTGAGAACGATTCTGAAGTAGCTGTCAAGATTGGTGTCGACTGAAGACGTGAATGGAATTCCATATTTCAGATCAACTTGATTTCGAATTGACAAGGGGTATGAAAAAATGGAAATGAGGAATTTCTTTTTCTGGGGAATTTATCGTTATCCTTTCTAAGAAGGTCTCCGTTAATTTTACGATTATCTTAAAAAAAGAAAATTTTATTGCAAAGTACAGATGCAATTGACATACTTAATTCAATAATTAACTGCAGTCTATTATTCAATAATTGATAACACATTTTTTTAATATATCTGTTTTGCATAGTGGTTATTTGATACGTGATTTCTTGGTAGTTCCTACACACTTCTATACTTGGTGCGAAATATATGAGTTTGTTATTATTAATGATAATTTATACATTTAACCTATTATTATGCGTCGACATGTTTTTAAAGTTAGATCATTAAAACTAGATCATTTTTAAAATGAGATCATTACTGAACATTCTTGGAACGTTAATAAACGTTCAGAAAACTTGGGCTGTCTGGGCTAACACTTAGTACGCTGAAACTAATTTATTGTAAGAAATCGGTCCCTAAGCCATGTGCATTTTTTATGCTGTAAGATAAAGTAAGATCACAAATTACTTTGATACTTTTCTTATGCCATAAAAGAAAATTAATAAAATTATACAATTTGTTATAATGGTAGTTTATGTACGCATGTTTAGTGTGCATAAACAGTATCATCAGTACATTTTAGTTTAGTATCTGTTTCTTTTTATGTTTAGTAATGTCTCATGCGTCGTATAATGTAAAATAATATTTTTGCTTCAAAAATTTGGATTTCTGGAGGATTTGTATCTCATGAGGTTTAGAGGCTTAAGAAACATTCTATCACGTCTTGGGTCCGGGTTTGAATCCTAGCTTCGGCAAGGATGTTAACTTGTTCGTGTCCATCTCTTCATAGGGGTAATGCTGGCCGCCCATTGGGAGCTCCCGTTATAAAATAGCTAGTAATTTTGGGCCTTAATAATGGCAAAATGCTTGATGAGCAAGTGCCCGCCCATTGGAAAAAAATATATAAGTGCATGCTTTAATAAACTGAAAAACTAAAATTCAGTAATGTAATTGCTATTTTTAAAAAGGAAACTGCAGTAGAATTGATTGAACATGTAATATTTTATTAAATTACATTTAAAGTAGAGGTTTTGCAAGCAAATTTTAATGGAGATGAGTTTGTTTAACGTACTTAAGTTAAAGTATTATATTGTATTTCAATGAACACCTGCATTAAATCGCTGTAACAGTATCTTAAATAACAAAATAAACGGTTGTCTACTCATATTTAAAAAAAATCACCTAATAAGGAGGATATAAATTTTAAAATCACGAAGATTTAGCATTTTAATTACTGAATTTGACGTTTTATATCTATATTTACATGACTAATTAGATTTAACTTTATCAGAAAAGCATTTCATTAAGCGGAATATTTGTGGGAAAACATAAAGTTATCAAATAAGAATACTTGTAAAGTGAAAGATAATTGCAGATTGCAGTTATAATTACAAGATTTTAAAATAACTGATTTTAAACGATTTTCGCTCATTTGATGGTACTTTATTAGAACACAACTGAACGATTACAAAAATAAATACGGTCGAATAAATCAAAAGTTTAAGAACGTGAAGATCAATTTCCGAATTTTCAGTTCGTAAAAAAAAAATGTAAAAAAAAACTTTCCCACATACATGAATATAGATTCCAGAAATTGTGAAATTCTATGAGCTTGCCTTATTTGACGTTTAAAATCTCAGGAAAGAAAAAGACATTTTCTGCAAAAGCGTAACAGGGTTTTTATGGAACCCATTTCGATGGAGCTGTCAAAATCAGAAGTGATCAAAATCGTGAGTAGAATTTTATATTTAATTCAAATAAGAACTTTCGATTTCGCGGAAGTCTATTTTTACGAGAAGCATAAAGTTCTGTGACGTAAAAGTAACGAAACGTAACTTTGAGAGCGAAAAGAAATATATGTATTGCATATTTATGTGAGAACCACATTTGTAATTTTTAAAAGTTAGAAACTAGTTTTAATGTTTTAAAATTCTCTGCACTTTCAACTGCTTGACGTTTATATAATCCTATATTATCACAAATGTTTTACATTAATATCAATGTTCCAAAAATCGCATTGATTATGTCTATTGTATTGCTATAATTTTTGTATCTCTGTTACTGTTTTATACAGAAAAAAAAGCAAAATGGGCTTCATACACTCATGAGGTGAACTACAAAAATTTAGCCTTTCATCATAAAACGTCTAACAGATATCTTTCAACAAAGATGATTGGGGCTGTACATAAATTTGAGTGTAACTGTTTCTTTCTAAAGTGAAAAAAAAAAAATTCTCTCGTAAGTTTGGGACAAACTCTAAAATGCGATCATCCGACATGATTCTTTTTTTTTTCCTTCGAGAGCCATTGAAAAATGGTTTATGTCAGCACATATTTATTTTCATATCTTTGACATTTTTTAGGCTATTATTCTCAAGTTTCGTATATCAGATCATTAGTGTGTATGGGGCACAATTTACTTGCTGGGAATTTTTTTTTTCCAGATATCGTATAAAAATTTTAAAAAGTGCCACTTTTTGAAAATTTACGAGAGGTATTTTCAAAACGACCCTGAAATTCTCCACCAAGATAATTAGAAAAATCCTATATTTAGCCCTCGAATTTCGCGCTAGTCAGGTTTATAACGGTCCATTTTCAGTCGAAAAACCCCGAATTATATTCGGGCCAATAAGGTATGTGTAAATAGAAGTGTTTTGCTTTTTAAACGTATGAAAAAGACGATTGTTTAGAGATGGTACACCAACATTTGTTTTCATTGCATTTTTGTTTCCTACGTTGAAAATAATACAAAGCAACGTAAACTTTGAATTGCGCTTTTACTCAACTTCCATTTCAGTAAATGATATTTCACGCCACTACATGTAACATGCGACCATTTATTCAGAAAATTAATTAAACGTTATTCTTAAAGTAACAGACCTTTTATGCATCGCATAGTGTTTAAACCTGCAATTTGTTTTAAAAGAGAATTAATAGTTTTATGTAATTTCAATTTATCTTTCTAGTTATTATTATTAAAAATTTTACCTTCAGTGTTAAATTGCAAGCGGTAAATAATGCTAAGTTGGGAAGCATAATTTTTGCTATTTTGCAGTGGTAAATTAAGGCTGTGAAAGAGGTCTTCAAAAATTTTGGAGAAAATTAATTGTTTAGCCTAACACATTTAGCTTTTTATTTTCACAACGGAATTTCTCTAATGAGACGGTAGTGTTAGAGTTCCTGAAATTACGCTCGCATTAGCCGCATTTAATTCAAATAAATTTTATAATATTTGCAAAAATTTGGAATAAATATAATATTCTTATTTGTACTAGGCCATAAAACGGTATTATAATAAAACACAAATAAATATACCCTTCATTTTAGAAAGAAGTGTTTCAGAAAATGCAGTCTTATATCTCACAAACATTTGTATATATGGCCTATGATAGCCCAGTGGTTAAAGTGTTCGAATGATAATCAGAAGGCTGTAGATTCGATACTGATTTTCCAGTCATTACAACTGCAGTCGGTGTATGTGCACGTTAAATTCGTTGTTCCTAAATTCCGATAGCAGCTTTCCAAAGGGTGTCAGTATTCGGAAATTCCCATTGCCTACTGATGAGGATACACATTTTGGCGTAAAAGACGCTGTAGCTGTAAACATCGCATTTTTTTTTGGGGGGGGGGAGGTACGATCTCGTGTCATACAAACATAATATATTTGTTCACCAAAATAATTTAGCTTTGCTTACTTTTAATTTTGGAAGATTATAGTAACAATAGCACTGTATATTTAAAAATTTCATTTCTGAAATCAAATTTTCATAATGTTTTTAAAACTACTCAGTTCCTTTTCTTATAAATTATCAAAATTTCTATTAATGATTCATTCTAAAAATGCAATGTGAATTCAAAAAGTGTGTCACAAAAGTAATTGGGCTAAAAAGCAGTTATATCATGAAATGTTTTCAACACTGTGTTTTGGAAAACAGCTAATGTCATTCAAACAGATTTCCCCCAAAAATTACAAAGTTCCTCAAGAGATGGCGCTTTCCAAGACCTTTCAAAATATGAAATTGATTTCCTTGTATGCATAGGGATATTACCTCCAGGCAATAAGAAACATATTTTAGGCCTCTGAATATATATATATATATATATATATATATATATTTGTTGTTGTTGTTGTTGTTGTTGTTTGATAATTTTAATCCATCCCATCTTTTACGTTTGCCTAGGTTTCTTTGATTTTTCTTGAGATTACGTTTTGCGTTTTCTTCAACCTGTGGATGTTAAGAAAATTTCGAATTTCGGGTCTCTAGATTTTAACAATATATATAAATAAATTCTGCGAAAATTTAAATATTCTATCAAATAGACAGAAGACCCCCCCCCCATAACACGCTAGATACGTTCCGTGTTATAGGAATCAATGTTATAGGGATCCGTGTTGTACGGACCCTGAGCTATGCTCCACCTGGAGTGTAAACTATGCTCTTCAACATCTGCGCACTTTATTTGAGCAATTTATTTAGCATTTTACTTAAACACTGCTTACTTGATATTACTTATGCACCAGAGATAACTGATACGCACTTCCTCCAAATTAAATCGGGTTTAAATTCGCAGATTTATTTTATTAAAGCGTTTTATTTCTCAAGTTGAAATATAATAAAATAAATCGTACAAAAGTTCTTTTAGATACGTTTAATGTACACAACAAGTAGAAAAAGCAGACGATCTCGTTAATTCATCATATGTTTTGGATCGCGAAACAACGGCTTGTGCGGAAGCTTCCGTGGTCGAAAGGCATAATTTTGGCATCTAAATTTGAAAGCCTATAGAGGGCGCACTGTGATGAAGAGAGTCCGATTCCGAGGGTCCTGATTGGTCTGGAGAAGAAAAATTATTTAAAATGGATTAAAGCGCGCTTTGATAACATTGATTTTTCCCGTCCTTACCGGAACTTCTTGACGAAGCGCTCCATCTATATAACAAGAAATTTATATGCCAAAATTCTAGCATTAGTTTCCCTCCAGCTTGTGCCTCTATTACTCTGGGATAGGAGATGATTTCTTTTAGTGTTGCCATTCGAAAGTTGTATTAAGTACTGGAGCTAAAGCCTAGTAAAATCAGAGCAGCTGTCTCAATTTCGAGTGAGTCTCTTTCAACCTGTTTTAAGGAACCCGATCGCAATTTTTTCGCCGTGTTGTAAGAACCCGTGTTATAGGAGGGTTTACTGTATGTATCCAGGTACAGTGCAGGATAATAGTACATTTTTGTTATATATAGTTAAATGTTAAACGAAAAAAAATAAAGACAGTCCTTTTTACTTTTAACACTTCAACACTGAAATCAGAGGAATTTCGTTAAACGTTAAACTTGTAAATTAAAGATTGAAGGGATACTAGAAAAAAAAATCTATGTGTTGCTAATGAAAAAATTTCATGAAATTCGTTCTAGAAGGAACTTCTTTTTTGTCAAACAACTTATACAATGTATCCCCAAAAGTAGATATTACGCTTGAATTCTTTATTTATTAGAGATAAGTAAGAACAAAGACTATGTCAAGAAAAATTTCCTGTCGTTAATTTTCAAAAAATTGCACTTTTTGAATAGGTATGCGACCTCCATACAGAAAAATTCCTAATTAGAAAATGTGCCGTATATACTAATTGGTGATGTAAAACTTTTCGGCCTTTTATCACAAACTTCTCAGAGGTTCTCAGGCAAAGTGATTAGGGACTAAGCATGAATTTTAATGAAAATATTTACTGCTACAGAGCAAAGAAGAATTGTTCACAGAATTTATTTATATATTTTCTTTAGTAATATCGGTAAGATACCTAGAACTCGATCATCCGAAGTCTTTTTTTTCCTTTCTAGAGCAATCAAAAAGTGGTTTAAGTCATCACATATTTATCTTCATATCTCTGTCACTTTTAGGATGCAGTTTCCTATTTTTACCTCATCTCATTCGTTTATGGGAATATTTTACAAACTGGGATTTTTTTTATACGAGATACAGATTAAACAGATTTAAAATGCGCGAAACTTTTTGAAAATCAACGGAAGAATTTTTTTTCTTAACGTAGTCTTAGTTCCTGCCTTAATTGAAGGAGTTTTTCAATCAACATTGCCTATTTATTTCTAATAGATAAATATTTAAACCGTGTTATCACATTTTTCCGGGGCACCTGTATTGCAGAAACGCAAAAGTTTGAGTAATGGGCAGGTGGAATGTGTGATTATTTTAAAGATATATAAATAAAGTGAATGCATACTATGCAGCTTCTTTTTAGCGTATGTTATGGTCAGAACAAAATGTAACGCTCGCAAGAGCACCTAAAAAATTAAAAAATAATCTCTTTTTTAAACTTAATTTGCGATATATTAAAAATACACGGGGGGGGGGTTCTTTGTCTGAATGTTCATTTGATAAATGTAGTTTTGAAAAATACGCTAAGAGAGATTTAAATTGAAAATTTGGTTGATAACGCACCTAACTCGTGGATACCATTTGTTGCACGATGTGGCATAAAATTTGGTTGGGAATTTATTTTTTTCATGACAGCGCTCACGCTTAATTACTGCTGTTTTGAACTGTGTATATATATCGATCAAATCAGTTCTCGAAATTCGATCGAATTTCGAAAGGAATTTAAATAAACAGAACTGACACAAAGGACAAAGTGGCTGAAGATCATACTACTTCTTCATTCACACATTATTCACATTAGTCGATTTACTTCTAAACGTACTTCTCGAAACATAATATGAATATTTTTAAGCTGGTCTCAAACAATTATCTTTTCATAGAGATCCGTCCACACAACCTCCGAAAGAAGTGAATTATTTAAACGCAATAAAGAAAACATAAACCTGAAATGCGATGCTAAGCCCATGCAAAAGCCTTTCGAAATGCAGAGAAAAGAAATAACTTTCTCTTACTTAACACTGTTTCGGACCGAATTCATTCCCAGACACCCAAATTCCGACGGTCAACAAAGACTGACTGCGTTTGCTATTACTACTCTGCGTGTGACGCAGATGAAGGATAGAACGAATGAAAACAGAAAAGAGACAGATTCTCTTTGTGTGAGGAGAAAAGAAGAACGATTTTAGCGGACGATGGCAAGACCATTTTTGAAGTAGCTGTCAGGATCAGGGTCGATCGGGACAGGCAAGGGGAATTTCGAGACTGGAATCTCAACGTCGTTTGGAATTTGTGATAGACACATGGGATGGACTGTGTTTATGGGGTTATTTCAGTGTTATTTCAAATTTAGGGATGTAAATTACCGCTAACTGTTTATCCTAATTGAAACGGGGTTAGTAACTACTGGTTTCAAAAATTACTTTCCAAATGCGGTTTTTATTCCGTTATTATCTACTGTTTCGCGATAATGAGTTACTCCGTCTAAAAATGATTTCATGAATTAGTTAACTTTAACTTAAAAGACCAGTATAAACAAGTTTAATATTATACGATCAGGTTTAATTAGGATTATGCTGAATAATATATATTTAACTAACATAATCAAGTTTATTTATGTATAATTAGGACACAGGTTCTATGTTCCAAACGTGAATAGTTTTCCACCGTTAGTTATGAAACAACACAGATTCATTTAAACTGAAACTGCATTAATAATGTTTTAAAATATTCTGGAGAGAGCTGTTAATTGTATAGTTGCAAAACTTTCAAGATAATTTTGTAGGAAATTACTTTTTTTTTAAATGTGTTTAACATCTTTAATATTAGAACGTATTCGTAGTGTATAAAGGCACCATCGGTGCACCAGTACCAGATGTACTCTAAATCCCGTACTTAGTTTACATCTGCATTTTCAGACCAAAAATAAATATGACAAATTGAGGTTTTACTGCTTCCAGAAAATACAGTTATTTCAATAATCTTAAAAATTTCGTTTTGTACTGTGCATGCCCTATCTAATTAAATAATATATCCTTTTGTAAATGAATAAAAATTTTCGAATAAGCTTTTGAAATGTCACATCAAAAATAATTTAACTCACTTAACACTGTTTGGGTATGTATTCATTCAACCAGACGCTCAGATTCCGACGGTCAACAAAGACTGCATCTGACGTGTATGAAGGATATACAGAATGCAAGAAAATAAGAAAAAGTTTTTTTTTTGTGCCACGGGAAGAAAAGAAGGATATCGAGAGAACGTTTCGGGCAGATCCATTTTAGAAGTAGCTGTCAAGCTCAGTGTCGATCGCATACGTGAGGGGAATTTTCGGCCTGAAATCTAAACGTCGTTTGAATTTTGTAATGGGAACATAGAATTGACCGGGCATGTTATTTAGCAATAAAAACTTTTTCGATTTGGGTCTGTACACATCGGCATTAAAACAAAATTTTTACGACAATGCCAAACAGAAAGTACATATATTTTAATGAAATATTCTTAAGAGCAAGAAAAGGAAGCAAATGTCTAAGAAAGTCTAAAAGTCTCCCCCTTGTCAAATTGTTTTTAACTGAACATTGATTAAAGAATTTTGCGGCTAAAAAATAGTCTGTTAATGCCAAATAATTTTAAATTATAGTATAAACCGAGCTTCATAGACGTTGGTCATTGACTTTTACAAAATTAAAAATATTTATATAATAATACTTAATAATACTTGAAATAAATTACCTCCAAAATGTGTTCATAGATGCCGCTGCATCTCCAGTTTTCAGCAATGAGAGCCAATAAGGATTTTTCGTGAGTTTCAAACATCATTGAAGGTGCGGGAATATTTATTCTAATTAAGGCTACTGCAACTGAGAAACGACATTGAGTAGGTTGGTAACATTTTCGAATCGAAATCCATAACTCAGCGTTTCTCAACCTGTGGGGTGCGCCCCTCAAGGGGGGCGCAGAGCGTTTGCAGGGGGGTCGCGCGATAAAACAAAGAGCAAGTAGTGATGCATGTTTTTTAAAAATCAACTTATTTATTCTCATTTTTACTCAAAAATATATCCATTTTCGCTTAAAATGTTCATTCAAACTTTACTGATAACATTATTTTGCAGAAAGTTAGACAAAATGTTCATTGTTAAAGATTAAAAGCTGAATGTATGCTGAAAAATGTGAGGGGAGGGGCGCGCCAACATAAGTTAGGCTTTGTTGGGTGGGCGCAACGTTAAAAGGTTAAGAACCGCTGCATAACTATATTTCAGAGGAAGTTTCGTAGCATGTTTAAGAAAACCGTGCGAGCCGAAACAGTAGTTGGCCTGACATGAAAAGTTTTTAGAGACTAGAAGCACTTTAGAAAGGGAAAGAAGTGGCTGGCTACGGAGATCGGATGACAAGACATTCGGGAAGCTTACTGTGACTGTACAGCGCCACCTATGAACACAATTTGGAAGTAATTTTTTTTTACGATGTCAAAAAAATTCGTGAACCGGTGAAGTGTTATTATGCAAGTTGTAAATCCATACGATGATTTGTTGCTTTTAACTGAATTTTTTAAATGTGTCAAGGGCTTTTTGGAGACCGTTTATTTTAGACTCTGCTTTGCTTTAACGTGCTCGTTTCAATTGATGTGGAGGGAGTTAAGTTCCTTCATATGCCCGAGCATCGAATATCAAGCTATTATAAACAGTTAGGCCACAGTATTGAAGACTCATTTCCAGCTGGGGTGGGAACGGAAATCGCCGTTGTTACGTGTTTGGAACGATTGGAGCAGATAAGTTAACTATTTTTTAATCAGTACTGTTATATTGAAACTTACCTCATAAACAGGTTTCTACAGCTCAAACATGTGAACTGATTGTAACCAAATTTGGTATATATATTATGCAAGAGATATTCTTAATTACTTTGGCGAAAAAGTTTCATTTCAAAAACTCTCCACTAGGTAACGCTTTGCATGAAACACAGAAAATTTAACTATGGAAAGGGCTGATTCGAAGTGCATAAACAATTTCAATATTTATTTAATGGTTTTTGAGAATTTATCAACTAATTTGAGTCAATTTTTGTGCTGATTTCCCCATGCAAAGCGCCATCTAGTGGGAAGTTTTTAACAAAATGTTTGAGCGCATTTGATGTACAGTCTAAATGCCAAATTTGGCAGTTTGATCGCTGATTTCAGTTGCAGAATGCTGTTTGTACGAGAGCTTTAAAACTAAAAACCATCGTACACATACGCTGATAAGATAACGCTATAATTCGCTGATTTGTAACTATTTATCCTCTTCGGTTAGATTAAATAAGATATTTCTTTTAGTGGAACAAAGCCACGGGACTTGGTTCACTCTTCTCCGCAAACCTTTCTGCACTCCACAGAAACAAAAGCTCGAGAAAGAGCGAAGAACGTCCAGAAGATGTTACACTGGACCACCACCCTTGACACCCTATTCTTGCTTATTCAGCCGGCAACTTTTTTATTTTATTTCTTATTGTTATTCTTTCCTTCACGCTTGTTTATTTATCTTTTCTCTAGTGCCTTCGCAGACGGTGATAATACAAGGGGATGTCTGAGGGAGGAGAATGTTCTCTGAAAATAACATTATTTTTATGCTAGGGAACAAAAAAAAGGGGGGGGGGCTGCCACGCTCTGGAAAATTATAGACGAAAAGCGTGTTACTTTCTATTGTTTATGTACACTATAATTTTTGAAATATTTGCATTTCATTCAAATATTTTTCAGGGTTGCTTTATAAATATTGTAGCTTTTAGAAACATTAGTTTTACGCTCAGAAGTATATGCAACATTGTAAATACATATGCGTAGTCACTTTTTAATGTTTTGTTTTATATGGATTTGGTAAAGAGCATATTTTTGATAAGATACATAACGTAATGATATTTCTCTTAATTCATTTTTATACTATTTACTTATTGTTTAAAAGTTGTTTAAATCTGTGTCAAAGCAGCAGCAAGGGTATGGATTTTTACAGTGATGATATTTATTTGCCAGTACTGGAATAGTCTTTATTACACCTAGTACGAGTGCGCAATTTTTAATTTGTACTCACATACGCTATTGCTTAAGAACTTCAAGCTTTAATTAAACAAACGTTATTAGGTTTGATGATTGCTTTTATGTAAAACAGTTTGTTGCTATTAAATTATGATTTTTTATTGTTATTGTAAGTGTTTATAAAAAGAAATTCCATCATATGCATATCTAGTAAATTTAATTCTACTGCGTGTGTGTAAAAAAGTTCAATATATTGATATTTAATGATAATTATTCTTGTACATTAGACAAGACAATTTATGAAAATAATTATTAGTATGTAATTTTTAAAACAAATGTTTCAACCCATAAAATCTGAAATGCACTCTATCCTTTTATACTATTGGGAAACATTGACATTCAGCCTCTGTGATTTGGAAAACAGAATGGTTGATAATTTACACATAACGCCTATAGCCAAATTTGCAATGGATAACATCGACCTATTTCATTGACCCATTCATATATTATACTGCATCTCCGTGACAATTAGCATGGGGCGCATAGAAATCTATTCTACTGCATTACCATTAATAGATATCATCCTAGCTAAGTTGACAAAATATCTACTGTTAATCCAAATAAGCACTGATGTCTATTTTGCCTTTCGATTATATGAACGCATACGCACGTCAAAATATGCATGCTTAGAGATCGCTTTTAAGCACTTTTATAAAAACACTTGACTTGAGGTTTGGTATTAATACATGAAGTAATCTATTTTTTAAACATTCTGATTTGTAGAATTATTGAAAATGATGAGTTTTCCAGAAAAAAAAATATTTATAATCCTTTTAGGGGGATAATTGGATGAGGAAAAAATTTTTAAAAAATGCTTCTTCTGCATGTCTGTTTCTTCAAGTGGTAAGATTGGCGTAAGGTAATAATCACCAAAAAATATAAAAACTGTTTTATATGCTTGGATGTCATATTGGCGCAAATAGATCTGGAGTTTTAATTTCCATAGAGACTGACTAAGTCTCTTGCAAGTATTTTTTTCCCCTAATGCACCAAAACAGGCATGAAAAAGAACCCACCTTTTCTCAGAAACATTTTCACAATTTCTAAAAATTGTGGTATCTCCAAAAAAACACAACATCAATCTTACTTCCTAGAGTGTTTTTTAAATTTTTAGTTTCCAAATTTGCTTCATTGTAAATTTTGTCCAGTAAGCTTGAGACTGATGACTCTATGATTTCCATGGGGATTAAATGAGGAGTTAAGGTGTTGTTGATAATTTATAATACGAAACACCCTGAAAGCAAAGTTAACTGTAGGTGGGCAGGTGGCTTAGAGATTAAGGGTCTGTCCTCGTCCACGCTATTCGCCTAAGCGTACGGTAAGTGAGTTCGATTTTCTTCAATTCCCTGGCTGTCCAAATTTTTCTTTCTGTGTGCTAGTAAAACTGTGGCTCAGGGTATTTTAAAAATAATAAGAATGGCTCTTCAACGTTCTATAAATGATTCTGTACCTGTTGATGGTTCTATTCAGGATTTATGAAGCCGATTTTCGATGTGTAGTTTAGTACGGTACACAAAGTGTCCCATAAATACCGCCCAAATCCTGCACAGCTAGATTCTTCGTAGGGAGTACATAAAAAATATCAAAAGAACTGTACCTGTACGACCCATAGTTTGCGAGAAAAATAGGAAAAACAAAGTATCACCTCAAATTCGGTGCAAGGAAAAAGCAATTATATACATCAAATTGAACACTGGGTTAGGTATGGGACATGAGGGACTCTGTTTTATGGCCGCTGTGCTCATCAGATCTGGACCTTTGGATTCCTTCCAATGAAAGTATTTGAAAGAATTGATCAGTTGAGACAAAATTAAAAAAAAAAGGGATTCAGTTCCTCCCTTTCATGCTGTGTATGTGGGAACCAGATTGATGCAGCTTGAGCGGTTAGCCAAGATTCCATATGCACGGTGGATATTTTGAAAATCATTTTATGAAAGCATAAAAAAAAAAAAAAAACCTGTCGCTCTTTTCGTATACCGGATATGACTTTTCTGCTTTTATCTCAAAATCTATGGGTCATAGAGGTATGGTTCTTTCTACAATTCTTTTGCACTTTCAACGAGAAATCCGTCTGTGCAGAGTTTGGGCGGTATTTATGGGACACCCTGTATATTGTCACATTTAATAATATTTATCGAGCTCGTGAATCATATAGCTCATGCATCTTATTTTAAATTTTTACCTCATTTTAGAAAAGGAAATCTGCGTGCGTTTACTTAACCAAATGCATGTAGAAATTTTTCATTAGTAGTTTAAAGTGTGACAGTGCCACACAACTGATTCGGGACAGCCATGATTTCTGCTTCAATTACATATGACCTGTTACATAAAGGTACATGGATTGCATTTTTTCCCTAATTTCTTATACTTCATTTCTTTAAGTGTGATTAGGCAAAACATTGATTGCAGTTCGTTCTTCAGGTCTTGACTTCGACGGGCTTTATAAAACAGCTTCAATTACAAAGAGGGCAGGGTATATATTTAATGCCGGATAATAGATTAGCTGAACGGTGACGCTACTCTATTATTGATAGTAATGACAGTATTAACGTGGGCTTCTACTGTCGCTAACTGCTGTTTAATCGGTTACAGGATTTAATATATTTCATTTCCTGACGTGTTGATTGTTATTGGCATAAGCTGTTCCCATCTTCAGTGACTGTTGTTAGTAACAGATGCGAAAGCCCAGGTACATTTAGGGTCTTAGAGTTTAAGACTCCACTACTAAAATACCTATTGAAGAATATAAAATTCGAAACCTTATCTACAATAAGTGGAAAGTAATTTGGGTTGTGAATAAGATATTAAAATAACCCCTTTCGCAGTGAAAATGTTAAAAGTTTTGTTGAAACGTTTCATTATAATGTTTTTAAATTATGTTTTTCTTCTGTCTTTTAAATTTCACGTAAAGTGCTCTTTCTATATGTATAGGAATTAAATTATACAAATAAAATTAGAAATTCATCATTTTTATTGACATATGCGAGTAAAAATTTATTGAATATATTAATATATGTGTTTAATAATAGTATATTAATATATTCAATAATGAAAAGTATTGTATGATTTTTTTTCACTTTTCACAAATTTCGTTCATCCTACTCTGGGGGAACTTCTGGTACAATTTACATTTTATACAATAACATCAAACACAAACTGCGCACGCATCCAAGAAATATTTTAATATTCTGCATAGCCTATTCCCTACTCCCAGGTAAATAGTTCAACCATTACATCGCAAAATAAGAGGATAAATTAATCGCCAAAAGCTGTAAGATCCCCGGGCAACTCCATCCATCCGTAAACTTCTACATTGTTATCGTCTCCTGGAACAAGCAAGGCGGATAAGGCGTCACTTGCACCACTGTTGCCCGAAAATACGGCGTCTGCGGATAAAAGGACGGTCGAGTTGCCCGGCCCGTTACGCCCGACAGACCGTATCCGTGGAGGAATTCGGGACAGGGCCTCTCTCCCCTTCTCCTCGGCGGATCAAGAATGACGAAAATTGGTTTTTGGTGATTTCATTTCGGTGAGATACGGTGTAATAAAATAGAAAGAATGAACCTGAACCATGAGCATGCCAGTGGCCTGTGTCAACGAACAGGATTTTTTTTTTTCTTGTGTGTTTACGTAATGGAGAAAAAATACCCTGGGTAGTGCGTAATTTGATGATGAGAGTTATTCTAAAAGTTACGTTTGTGGTCAGAGACGAGGAGTATGTTAATTTAATACTTTATTTATATTTTATTTTATTTCTGATAAATTTTGTACAAATTAAGTATGTATAATGCGTTTTAACCCTTTCGGTAAGGATGAGCCTGTCGCGGTTATATATTCGTGGTATTAGGGAGTTTTCCACAAGAGTGGTTGCACTATATAGAAGCTTAGCAGCGTTTTGCATCAGAAAGAGTTTTGCATCATCCATTGAAAAATCAAACATTTTGCTATATTCTAACACAAAAATTATTTTTTACAAAAAGTGGTTAGTTATAATCCGGAATTGTTGGCAGCTATGGTAATCATACCCACGCAATCGTTTGGTGGAGCGACGTTAGTACTGAGAGAACGTTTCGTGGATGTCGTCATTGGGCCGAGGTATTACCCAGAGAACCCTTCTTGGATGCCGCCATTGGGCGGTGGTAGTACCAAGAGAGCCTTTGCTGGATGTCGCCAATGGGCGGTAGGAGTACCAGAGAACTTTTCATGGCCACCATCAAGGGTCAGCAGTAGTGACGAAATGGTTAATATAAAAGAGGTACATTTGGGCTTCTAAATTATAGCATAAATCGGCTGTTACTCGCATCTTATCGGTAAATTCTAATGCTCAAATTCCAGCAACTGTAATTAAAATTACAATAGTATAAAACATCACCGCTAAGAGACAGTGCTTAATTTGCCTCATTATAACGAAAAGCCTAAAAGACCGACTTCAAACACGGCACTTTAAAGTAAATGGGGAAAAATCATAAAGACTGTAAATTTCTCTCGGCATCCATCTGTGATTTTAAATATTGTTGTCGTCTCTTGGAAAATGCAGGATAAATAACCACTACTTCGGTCATCGACACTAGAACACTGAACCTGTGGATAAATTTACGATTATGTAACCCCGGGCCGTTATGTCCGTATCCGCTTAGGAATTCAGGATATAACTTTGCTCTTGTCTTCACTGTATCAAGAAAGACGAAATTGTTTTCATTGGTGAGTCGCATATGATTTCGTAAAAGTGAAAGATTGAAGCTTGAACTTGAGTGCACTGTGTTAGCGGATGAAGTTTCTTCAATTAAATTTATACGACACTATAAGAATCAGTGTAGAGTTAAGTGGCTTAAGTCAAGTTAACACGTTTCTGAAATATAAACGGTTTTTGAAAAAAACGCAAAATCATAAGTTCTTACATTTTAGCATCTTTGCCGTCACTTGTTGACAGCCTTCTGACCTACAGACTTATGACTTTTTACACTTCGCTATCAATCTTTGTGAGCCGATATTACAGGCGTATTTTGGAAACGCATTTACTTCACTTTCGACAGAAACTTGACTTACCCACTCCGCTTTCCACAGATTGATGTATTGTAGGATGCCACTATTAATATGATGTAATGGATTTATCAAATTTATAAGCGTTCTGAGCATTAAAAGTAATGTATTTTATCAAAAACGAAAGTTTTTCAGCGTTATGTGTTTTATCAAAAACGAAAGATTGAAAATTGAACTTAAGTACAGCACTGTGTTAGCGGATGAAGGTTCTTCAATTGAATTTATATGATCACTATAAAAATCAGTGTAGAGTTAAATGGTTTAAGTCAAATCAACACGTTTCTGAAATATAAACGGTTTTTGAAAAGAAACGCGAAATCATAAGTTCTTACGTTTTAGCATCTTTGTCGTCACTTGTTGACAGCCTTCTGACCTGCAGGCTTCTGGATTTTTACACTCCGCTATCAATCCTTGCGAGCCGATATTACAGGCATAATATGGAAACGAATTTACTTCACTTTCGACGGAAACTTGACTTACTCATTTCGCTTTCCACAGATTAATGTAATGTAGGATGCCACTATTAATATGATGTGATGGGTTTATCAAATTTATAAGCGTTCTGAGCATTGAAAGTAATGTATTTTATCAAAAACGAAAGTTTTTCAGCATTCGTTTTTATCATTTACCTGTTCCAACGCTTTTCGAGTTAATAAGTGGATCGTATCGATGTGCTGTTTATGTCACCATCATACTTTCATTGAGTTTTATAAATAAAAAATTATTCCATTTGAATTTTGAAATATTTATGCTTAAGCTATTTATGAATTTTGTACATCCTTTGCGTAATTTCATTTTTGTTCATTCTTGAATAATTTTCTTCTTTTCTAAAATTATCGTTTAATTTCTTGTTCTGATAAGGCAAAGCTGCATGAAGGCTATCTGCCTAAGGAGGAGGATGCCTTAGTTGTTGACCTTTTTAAGGGGTTCCTATGCTTTTCACGGTGCATATGGAAAAACATCCCAAAACTGCATACCGGTTAATCGACAACCGCGTGATAAGCCAGAAACATTCATATACTTCAGTAACTTTTTATACTTCAGTAATTTTCCACCAGTATTCAGTGTTGTATCTCTTTGGCCACTGGTCAGCAGCTATCGTTTAAAAGCAATTCTCATCAAAAACTTCCATTTTCTTCCAAAGAACATCTTTTATTTAGTATCAGATATTTATTAAAATAGTTTAGACATTGAAAATTACTCTTAAATTTAAATTGTGATTATAATAAATTCAAAATTACATTTAATTAGACTAGAAATACAAAAATTTACCTAATTTTTTTCATCCAACTTACATTTCATATATTTTAAAACAAAAAATATATAAGATTTCAAATCGAAATCGTTAAAGTGCAGTTGCATTATATAAACAGAAAAATAATATTAAATCCTTGATAATTAAATTAGTGATTTACCAAACCTTATTTCCAAGACACGGATGACATTACCTAAAAAAAGCATAAATTGAAGAGGAGAATTTGTATCAGTAAAAGAAGAAATTTTATTGCTATTTTAAAACCGTTTTATAGCTAAAGATAGCTGCTTGGTTTTGGCTATCATTTATATCCCAGTCATATTAGTCCTCAAATAAAAAAGTCCAAGATGAAACTTCCAGAAACTTTTTATATGATCAGAAAAGTATTTTGTGCGTGTCAACTTATCTGTGAGGGGAGGATAAAAGTTGAATAAAGGCTTGAAATTGCATTTTGGACCTAAGCACAGGAAATCTACGAATGACACTATTCAGATGCATTCGAAGATTTTTTTTTTGGAGTGATATAAATCTCCGAATTGAAGATTTTAGTTCTTTTATAAATATATATCCTAAAGAAAACTTATAGATAAGGCTTATAGATACGACATTTAAAAAGATATCTTGAATTTTATGCTGACTTTGATAGCGAATTATGTGACTAAAATAATAAAACGAACATGATATATCTATCTATCTATCTATAGGGTGTGTCACAATTCCCTCCCGGCTGGCAGGCTTAGGAAAAGTATATTACCATTGCAACAATAAAATTGACTTCACTGGAGGAAGAAAAATTACAAGTTTTGTTTCACACGGCCGATTTTTCTTCACGGAGACCAATGTTACTGGCATTGCCTACCTCGACATGTTGCAACTGTGGTTAATGCCTGACAAGCGTCTTCTTCCCTGGCCACCTCGCTTTCCGGATCTAACTCCATGTGATTTTTTAAAAATAGGATCACAAAAAAGACCCACTGTTCGTGCCGCCTATGCCCCATTGATTTAGAAGATTTAAGTCAAAGCACCACAACCGCATAACGAATGGTTCACGAATGGATTGAATATTTGTAAAACAAAACTTGTAATGTTTCTTTCTCCAGTAAAGTCAGCTTTACTGCTCTATCGGTTATATATTCTTTATAAGCCTTCGAAACTCGGGAGGGAATTGTGACAAACCTTGTATATATATTTCATCTTTCTAATAATAGGAAATGCAAGCTCTTAAGAAAGATCAGTGAAAGTAGTCAGTTAGTAAAAAGTAAAACGTTAATTAAATATAAAACTTTTTACAGTTTTTTTTTCCTAAGCTTCTTTAAGATAAAAAAAGTTACATTACTATGATTTGCCAAGTGTTAACCTGTAAGATCTCGCTGCAGCATGTTATCTATTTTTATGCATAATTACTGAAGTTGAATGTATACAGTATACATAAATATAAAAGTGAAATACATATTGTTTTTTAATTTGAAGACAATAGTTTTTCATGACGAAATTTGTATTATTTTTATAAGTTTTGATCAGATACACCTTTACAATTCAAGATCCAATTTCTTGATTCCATTTGCATATTGTTAACACAAGCGTATATAAATTAACGTAAGGATAGTAAAAAATGCAGGCCACTTTGCTACTAATAAAGAAGTCTATAACATAACCGACTCAGGAACAGCGTGTAAATGGTATTCTAAAGCTGCTATCTAATGGTATTCTGAAGCTGCTATCTAATGGTATTCTAAAGCTGCTATCTAATGGTATTCTAAAGCTGCTATCTTTTCCCTTAATGAATTCGTAAAATTGCTTTCTTCTGGACATCCAGCAGTTTTATTTTGAAAATTTCAAGTCGTATTGTCGCCCTAATTAAACGAATTCAACGAACTACTGAATTTCTCTAGACAAATCCTATTGTTCCGAAATAAAAAAAATCTGGAGTAAAATTATTTTTTTTTTCAAGTGATTTACCTCATATCTTCAACCCAATCCCCCCACTTTCCGTATTCAAAACTTCGGAATTTTTGAATAGCATCAAAAAATGCAATTCATCAAAACCCTTCCGCGGCTATAATGCAACTTCTGCCGGATCACGTGGTGGGGTGCAAGAAAAGATGGCGGCGGCGGTGCACCTTCAAGGGTGTGAGATGTATATTTATATTAGGAAAAAAAACAGAGTAGAAGGGTGTGAAATCGGGATTTCAATTTTTTCCCATCTTTTGCTCCTGAGCTACAAAACCCGCGAATTATGCCGCTTCTGTTTTGATCGATTGCTTCGGAGACCTGTAATCTGGTTTTCGCCCTTGTGTCAACTGTACATGATAAAGAATACGGGGCTTCTGAGCTTCTAGAAAGGGAAAAAAAACGGCTTTTGGCTCTCGACGAATAAAATATTACTTTGAAGGAGAATTTCCAGTGAGAGAGAGATAGGAAAAAAAAATCGCCTGACCTTAAGCCTCTCCCAAAAAGATGTAAGGGGAAAAAATTGCTGAGAAATAAAATTAAGGTTTACAATATAAAGTCCTGACTAACGAAACAGCTGTAGCCAATTGTGTACATGTACAAGAAGGTGAATTACTTCGTGGGCGGTAGAGTTTCATTTGCATTCTCGACGACAAAGAAAAATAATGTAGCGTCCGGAAATGTTTTGAATTAAAGTCTATATGGGCAACCGCCGGTCCGCTGGCGGTATGTGGCCTACCACGGCTTATAGTACGGCAGGCAGAACATATCAAAACCCCATATAAACGATTCAAATTCCATTATGAATCCCAATTATATAGCCCGCGACTTCTCTAACATTCTAAAGTTTGGCCTGCAACTATCAAAAGATTTCCCCATGCCTGAATTAAAGAATTTAGAGCATTGTGAAATAGTGAACTTAAATTTAATTTTTTTTGAAATATGTTGCTTATATGCTGCAAATTAGCCAAAACATTTCTCGAAAAAAACAACAACTTGTAACATAAAACAGGAACGTAATTGAAAAGCAAACATTGCATGCGAATGAGTCTTATTAGCGGTAAAAAAGTGCTATGCGTTCTTTAATCTATTGCAGAGAAAATGAGCGAGAAATAATCTATAAAAATATTATTAAAATAATTTCTTAAAAATTATGAGTGCACACTAAACGATGGACTATTTGTAACCATATATATTTAATTTACGTGCACCCAAAAATGTAAATGCTGCGAAAATAGAAACTATTTCGATTAAAACATCATATATCTATTCTGCAACTGTAAAATATCGTTTCTTATCCTGTGAAAGTTTTTCATTTAATCGTTTTAATACGCTAAACCTGCATATGTCGAGCTAAGTAGAAATGATTTTAAATAGATTTGAAAACACGTACGTATGCCTCTATCAAAAGTTAAACCAAATTAGAAGATATTTTTCTATAAGAAAACGTATTCAAAACGCTTTTACATGAGAATATTTTAAATTTAATAACATTGAACATTTTTTCCTGAAAGTAAGACGATTTTTACGTCTGTAAAGTGGGGCTTACACTGTATCACTTTTGATGGCCATCCTAACTGAATTTCTCAGATTGATCAGTCATGTTTAATAATTTAATCAAGTTCGGTGGTTCGCATCTCTTGCACTGTCACTGCTACAGGTGGGCGAACCCTTTCAACCAAAAGACTAACAATTAAATAGTGAATGTGGAGTAGGAAATGAACTTCTTGAATGATTCTTTACATTTTTCAAAGCCTTCACTCTGGTTGAATCATCAGTTCTGGGAATGCCTCTTTCATCAAAAATTGGTCGGGGGCCGAATTGTTCAATTGCTCATCTTCAGTGTACACTTTGGAAGAAACAAAAATGAAAGCAAATCTCCGCTTATCGTTCTAGATGATTCTTCCAAGATGAAAATCTAAAGTGAGAAATGCAAATGAGCCTTTTATACTGTTTCAAAAATTACACAGTGAGAGAATGTTAAAACAGTCCAACAAGCTCCAAAAGCAGATACAAGACTTTATTCGAAAAATAGAACCACTAATATATAAAAAAAAACACAGAATTTAGTATCACACAGGAAATGATAAAACAGTATTCAAATAGCAAAGTCAGTCATGTAACTCTGCTCTCTTTATCCACAGTCTGTCACACTAAACTCGCTCAGAGAGACTCCAATATTTATAGATTTCGAAGCAGGTAGTGACGTCATATTTCTCGATTTTTCCGCAAGTTCTTTTCTTATTGTGATACAACCGAAATCGCACTAATTTCGAGCACTTTCTTTTGGTCACCAAGGTCGACACATTTTCGTCAAGCGCCAAAACGGTCGACAAGTTTGTCGCCAAATTCGAGGGGTTACATACTGATTTCACTTGCAGGAATTCCTGTATAGTTCTCTTCCCAGCAACGCGCATTAATGCCAAAAAATCACCTGACAATTTTGTAATAATACATTTGTCACGTTTAGAAAATATCAACTCCTTTCCCGTTGCACAATCTTAAATTATTTCAATCTACTTCATAATTCTGAGAAGAATAAATTTCGTATTCATTAAACTACATAAATTGAAAATATTTTCACATAAAATAACGCAAACAAGACAAATCTCTTTTTTATTATCTCTTTCACGTTTCTCGTTGAAATTAATTACAATTCCAATTTAGTATAAGCAAAATGTCTTAGTTACGTTTACTTACCCCTGAGCATTATATGGTTTTGAGTTTCATCCACGATGGCTATTATTACTTTCTTTTCGGTCCAGCCTAAACAGCCGTAGCATAAAAACGATTTCACGTGGAAGTTCTTGCCCATTCTATAATCCTCCGAACTGCGTCTTTAATGACCTTGGCGGACATCATGATTGAACTTTTATCACGCACCATTAAATTTAAAGGCCTAACCATAAAAGGAAGAACCATTAGAGACGCAATTTTTTTTTCTATCTATCTCTTACCCTATATCCAAAGCAACAGTTGCAGAAGGAAAATGCGCAGAAAAAAATACCTCATATAAAGAAGAAAATTCAACCTCGTTCATATCGTAGCATAAGCATGGAAATCAATTTGAAGCTCCTAGTTTAAACTTACGTATGTTAAATAAATCTAAATAAATAAGGAAAACCAAATAAAAAAATGTACAGATTAAGGATTAGAGGGAATTGTGATGGTTCTTTTTCTTGCCTTTAGTTACCGTGTAAATTTTTGTTCATTGGTTATTTTAACTTTTTATTTCACATGCATTCTTTTTTTAAGGTTATTGATGAAAATAATACTCTTATCTGATGTACTATGCGACAAAAGCTTAGTTGAAATGTACACATTTTTTCATAGTAAAAATAAAGATAATTTTTTTCGAATACCAGTTAGATTGGTAACAATAATCCTAATCATATAGATACAGGGTCTATAAATCCATTTGAATTCACCTGAAATTAATAAACGAACAAGAAATCTGCTTTTTACAACTTCCTATATGTATTAAAATTCTATTTTTATTAACATTAGTTTAGTAAAGCAAAATTATATATTAGGTTTTGCTTTTTCGGATTAGTGTATTTATATTGGAAATAATAATCTTAGATTTTTGTTGTTGTAAATTCATGCAGAAAAGCTATTGCATGATGGTAATGAATGCAGTAAATTTCTCGAAACTTTTTTGTGCAAATACAATTAAGTTCTTAGAGCAATTACAATATTTATCAAAAGTTCTGGATGCGTGATGTATTTTATTGTTAGGCCAACCTTCTAGACATATGATATGATATCACGAATCTGTTTAAACTGGTTCCTTTTTCTGTATTTTTAATCTACCAAGGTTAAATAAAAGAAGCTTTTATTTTTATACCATGCTGGGCACAGAGCAAATTGTTATAATTTGATTTATTTTGTTATTTTACGCTTACTGGCACTTTGGCTATTAAGTTAGGGAATTATTCCTTAGGGAATACTATATTAATTATCCAACATTATTGCATTTCTTCAGAAAAAAAGCTTTTCGCAATTCATTATTATTAACGAATATAATTACTAAGATAAATATCAGGTTACGTACTATTATGAAAAATGAAGTTACTTGTATTCATGGGATAATTTTATGGTGATTACTTAAATATAACTTAATTATACTGATTATATTTTTATTGCTTTATTTTCTCATCTCACATTGAAATTATTTTTTGAATCAGACATTTTGAAATTCTGCTTTAAATGAATTTTATATTTAGGTAAGTTTAATAATTTGACTGTTTTTTTATACTGTTAATAAATTTGCGAATAAAACTTTTTGTTTACAGGGTTAAGTTATTAGTTCTGCATAATATACGAAATAGTTTTTGATTTTAACATATTTTTAAATGTCTAGAAACAAAGTACAATTTTCTTGAATTCCTTGTTTCCTGACATACTTTTTTCTGCAAAAGCACTTTTTTTTCTTATCTGTTAAAATGTTATTCCAATGCGTCTTTTATTTTCATGTCATCCAAACTTTTGCTCGAGGTAACGTATTATGTTAGAACTTAAGCAAGATGTAAGAAGTAACGCAAGGGGTTTTGAAATGCATTTAAGACTTTTGTTTGGTTACCGATAAAGTTAGCTTAATTAAACTAAAGTAAACGTAGTAACTAAGAGTACTTACGTATTATCCCAGTGGTTATTAATGCCAAATTATTTTTTCCTCAAATTTGCTGGCAAATTGTTGCCAATCGTATTTAGAACCACTAATAATTTCATGTGTCCGGCATTTATCTTGGCAAAAATTTCTCGTCTTGGCGGACCGCCGGGATAATACGTAAGTACCTAACTAAGTAACCAAATAATTATTTTAATATAAAAATACTTACATTTCCGAAGAAAAGATCACAATGAATGAATAAAAAGAATGAAAATGCAAGAACCATGCCTGACTGAAAGCGTTGAAAAAAAAATGTCCACATTAAATTCTGAAGAAACTTCACGAATTACTATTCATTAAGCTAATGAATTTTGAATGAATACTTAAATTAAAACTTATACTGCATGAAGAATTGAAATAAAGGCCCAATCCTTAAAATTTAAGTTAAAAATAATGAGTGCACAACAAAACATTAAGTACAGTCCCGCTGCTGCTTACAAAACCTTATATATGATTGCAGCTGCGTTCCAAAGACTACTGTGATATTCCCTAGAGGATCTGCAGAATGGATTATATAGAGCTACTAACAAAACACTGGCTGGGATTGTAGTTAAAATGTAAACCCAGACGTTCTTTCAGCTTACCGAGCAGAGATAAAACTGCGGCCCTAGAGTACACTAATGGAGGCCTCTTAATAGCTCTAGAGCAGAACACTGGTGATAACTGGTCCCCTAAATCAGTCGCAATTTGCCGAAAGAATTGCATTCTTCCTGGTGGAATGAGATTGGGAAGGATTCTGGAACTGTATGCAAGTAAGGATATGTTAATAAATTGCAGCTGTGTGTACGATCCAGTTACAGCAGATGTATTTTAAGAACTATTACTATTTGGTATAAAAAAAATTATACTTACACTGTGTACATAGACAAATGGTGGACAAATAAATGTGAGTATAAGTGATAATGAAAAGAGTTAGTTGCATAATATTTTATTAATTAGTCAATCATTAAATACTTTTTGCAGAATATATGTAGAGAGCTATAATAACAAAATGGATATTCTAATTTTTTGATGAAAAAAACATTTCTTTCATGATTGTGTAAACTTTGACTTTGACTATACGATTTTGAGGCCGTATAGTTAGAGAGTCCAGTTTAATGATGAGACTATTAATTTGAAAGTAATTTTTATTTGGGTAAATTTAAAATATTTCCAAAATGAGTTTAGTTTCTTAATAAATATGGTTATTGACAGGTGTGGAGAGAAATGCTGGAAAAAATACTACTCTTTTTTTTACTCGGCATAGGTAGATTTTTTTAAATTATTTCCAAATTATCTACAATCCATTCTTGATATATATTCTTTTATATGTATTCAGCATTATGTATACAGTGTGCCCGATAAAGTCCGTTGTCACCCCAATAATTTCTGAATGACAAGAAATATAGTCATAGAAGTGGGGTCTAGATGTAGTAACGTTGCCATGCACTACACAACAAAATCGCTTACAGATACACGTTGTGGCTAAATTTGAAGTTAGCATTTTTATCTCAAAAATGGTACAAGATACGGGGAAAAAGTCATTTTAAAAGTTGTTCAGCATCCGCCATTTAGTATGAAAAGCTAACTTGCGATAAAAAACCAAAACAAACCAGAACACAAAATCGGTTAAAAAAGATACTCATAATTTAAAATAAACACTGTGATGACAAAGAGAGGGGGGGATCACGAAACATAACCTATCTTTACAGGATATGGCAACATAGAATTTTTTAGGCTTTCTTCTGTTGCAAGTGAAAATAACAAGAAGTTTACATGAATAAGTTCTTTCAGTAGACATTATTCTAGTAAATTACAAAACTACACATAAACAATGTCTTCGAGTAGTAATTGGCTGACTTTCTTCAAGCATAAAGTAACAAAAAAAAATGTATGTGCATTTCTCAAATTTAACACACATATTTTATTCAACACGTTGCTATTCCTTCGATATTTCGAATGTCCTAATTATTTGAAAAAAAAAAAAAGATCTTCTCTACATCCTACGCAGTTTTTATTATCATCGTGCTGTTTTTCAACGACTGTGTGAAACAGCATCCTGACTGACACCTTCACTTACGGAGCATAATGTAAAGATCGCAGGCAGCATGTAAAGTCGCAAGTCACGAAGGTGAGATAAAACTGATACACTAGGGTGCAATAACCAGAACTCCCTTAATAGCTCTGGTACCGAGCAATGGTGATAACAGGGTCTCTAAATCAGAAGCGATCTCAAATAAAAACGGAAGCTCGTTTCTCTCGTCATTCGCTGCTAGAGGTTTATTGTAGATGAAGTAGATGAAGTCATTCCACGACTGTAAGTGCAGCTGAGGAGATAATGACTAGTACAATTTTATATTTATGTTTGAATTGCATACAATAATACTTGGAACGAAGTATTTACTGTATCAACTTAAAAGACAACAAATATAATAAAAATATTCTCAAAAATATAGACTTATGAAAGTAATGCTGTTTTGGCCCTTGAAAAAGAAAGATTAAAAAAAGGTAACCCATGTACTCAGTTTTTCTTCCTTCTATAAATACCAAACAGTTTTATAAGTTTTACATAAATTAACAGAGAAGAATCTGCTTGTAAAGGGATTATTATAATCAGTATAACAATTCCATAGTAGTTAAAAATGTAACAATCAATTCACTATTTCTGCAGTACCTGCATTTTAAAGCTTCCAGCCCCTGCTTTCATTAGCGGTATCCTTTTGAAAAATTAATTAGTTTTTGTACTAAAGTTCTTCATTATCGACAATCAAGAATGTATTTTTAACGTTTTTAAATCTCTATAACAAAAACTCCTGCAAATTATTATCCAAAGTGTATGAACATTTAGGAAGAATTACTAACAAAAATGTAAACAAATAAAAGATCAGTATAATACAACAATATTAGAAAATAAAGTATGTTTACCAGTACTAACCAATCTAAGGTACGTTAATAAGAAAATTGTCATTTAAAAATCCTTTTTAGGCATGATATTGTTTTATAAAATGTTATTGTATTTTTAATACAAATAAATAATTAATTAATTAAATGACAGTTATATTTTCTAACACTCTTTACAGACAGCAAATTCCTAACAGGGATTTATCATGGATGCTTGTTTAAAAGTCACCAAATTACACTTCACTTTTAATAGTAAAGCATGCATCTCCTATGCTTTAGAAATCATTTTTTAAAAATTCACTTAAAGCAGAAATATATTTTTTTTACTGAAAGTACAGCTTTCTATTGAAAATTTACCGCTGTTTCTTTTTTAAAGTTTTACGTCAAATGACAAATTCTGTGTACCGTTTTTTTCAGTGCGCTTGGGAAATTGAAGTAAGCTTTCAAAGGAATGTTACAGTTAGAAAATCGGTATGTCGTATTTTAAAAAGGCATTAATTTAGCAAAACATGGAAACTTTAACTAAAACCATTGTGGTTTGCAAAAGGTAAATGTTTGTGTATTTCACTCTCTTAAAATACTTCTACGTTTAGAAAAATATTCCGTAAAAATAATTTTTTGGAAAAAGTTTGAATTTTGAGTTTATTCTCATGAGATTCAAGATATTTCTCTAAATATGTAAGCGTATAATTAATTATGTTGAAATATATGTACACAATTGGAATGTGTTTTGTTCTATAGATTTAGAGCATTGTTTTATTTTATAAAATTATTTACTGAATTCGACCTATTTTCAAATTACAATAATTTTCTGAAGTCTTATTTGAATTTGTAAAATTATATACTATGTAAAGGCGGTGTTTTTGCACAAAGCAGAATAAGTTAAAAGGAAAGATTAAATATCTCAATTAATAATAAAATTGCTAATTTACACTGTTTCAAACTGAAAAAATACCGCATTCGTTTTATTATGGTGATTAAAAATATTTTGTAGAACGTGTATTGTATAATAAAACTTTTGTATAAAACCTTGTTTAATTTGTTTTTGTAAACTCGTAAATGAATACTTACCTTCATTACGTCATATTCCTAGATTTATTGCACTATTTTTTGAAAAGTATTCTCTTTACAGCAAGAAAAATCTAACTTTGTATGATATAAGTTATTTATTTCTGACGGAAAATAAAATTACGCTATGTACACACAATGAAGTATGTATGTTTTGATTTTCATTCAAATTGTTTGGTTGTTTATTGAGACATCTGAATGCTCGTCAAATCTTGAAATAGCTGCAAAATTACTGACATTGTTTCATTACAATAATTAAAACTTTATTAGTAAAATACAAAGATCTCCATTGAAACTGGAATTTTTATAAACATGCCAGGCAGAAGCCATATAAACCACTCTCAGCTGTGTGGTAAAACGTTAAACTATCCACTTTCGCTATAATAGCACACAAAACTTCCTCAACTTTTTTACGTGTTTGCGTACTTCAGTGTTCAACAAAACCTTTCTACAGTTTCAACTAAATTTTTTTCTTAGTGTTACGAAACCACAATAAAGGATTCTCAGACGTGATTATTAGCTCACGAAAGACAGAATAGTTTACCTAACTGAATACCCTCCCCCCCCATCAAAAATTACGCATGCAGATTCGGTTAATTTGGGTAAATGAGATGCCGAGCATTAAGATGGGGCAATCATGAGATTGAGTTACAGACATGAGAAGCTTCCTGAGTGTGTTTCGCGGCCATTACCGGATCTCGACTACGGTGTTTCAAAATTGCCGGAATACTTTGATGGATTAGTCTGAGGCAACTCATTAAGACACTAAATGCGAAGGGAATTTGAATGGTCTGTATTCATTCTGCGCATAGATGGATGTAATTTAATTAAGTAGGGAGATGGTGTTGATCTTCATAAGTATGTGAAGAAAATGCGTAATTTTATGTAACACAACAACCTAATAAATGTGTGTCATAATATATGCTTTCTAAGGCGATGTAATAAAAAAAAATAAGGAAACTGATCATTTAGAACTGCATTGATTATTATTTTTTTATAAAATGTAATAAAAAAGAATCAATTGTCATTAGCAAGTTCCATTTTAATAAAATAGTCTAAAACACTGGCATCATTTATACTTCATTCTAGAGATGATTATTTACATTTAAGAAAATTGGTTTCTACAAAGTCACGACGGAAAAATATTATAATTTGCTTTCCAAACATGTTCTGTCTAAACAAAATATATTCAGCCATACTTCTTAATTTATTTAAAAGCACAGTAGTAGTATTTTCTTGTAATTCTTTAAGTAAAAATTAAATATGTTCCAGTCGTAAATATAATTTTAAGTGAAGACATATTTTACTATTTCAAATTACAAAAATATATTACAGACTCCATATTTTCTTCTTATAATTCCAGAAAAAGATATTTGCAGTATGGTTTTATTCATTACTTTGTTTCTAAAGTTTATATTATTAAATTTATTATTTTGTGTCTGGGATCAATAGGATATTCGTAATTGGATACGGATCATGCAAAATCTCACACAAAAAAATAAAACAGGAAGATTTCATAAACTATGAAATAAAAGATGTCTTCATTTCTGTACTAACTAAAAAAAAAAACTGGTATAGCTTAAAATACATACTAATACACTACGCTTATTCAGCATCATATCTGCTATTTTTTAATGTAATATTTTTTTTCTTATTTTCAAAGTTACACCAGAAAAAATTCTAAAAAGTGGCATTTTGCTGCTGTAAAAAAAAAAAAAAAAAAAAAAGTATAGACTTCCAGATTTCTTATATTTATATTCCAGTATATAACAGCGGAAAGTCTGACCTCTTTATGACATCATATTCCGGAGCAGGGGTTTGCTGACGCTACATGCCCGTAGGCTCTGTCGTTTGTATACTCCTGGGACCAGAATAGTATATCATCCGGAAAAGTGCGGCGCATGGCTCTCGTCAGATCCCTTACCCCTGGGAAATTGACTAGGGATAAGAAATTGCGTATTTCTTTGGGTTCCTTAACATAAGAATACTCAGAAGGAATCGGGAATAAGTTAATTATGCCGTAACGAAATGCGTAAAAAAGCATTTGTTTCTTAATAACAATAGCTCCTTTGGTTATTCTTAGCCTTTTCTACGTACAGTTCATAAGTGTAGTTTGGTTTTTAATGGATGCATTATTGCTATAGATCTTCTATGTTAGGAAATTCTCTGTCTAACGTATTAGTGATTTAGTAAGCTTTCAATTCTTTTCTATAATTTACTAACTTAAATTTCTTAAGGAATTGTTTAAAGTTGAGGTTTTGTGTATAAACAAGAGTTCAGTGTCGTGTTCTTCCACTTATTTTCCACGAGATATATACAGCAAGAGGAATACTCAATATTTAAACATAACATAAAATTAATATACCAAATATTTCTGTTAAAAGCATTAATTCATATTTCACTTAAACAAGCACCAATTCATGTTCTTAAAAAAATTATGCCTTATTTAGCACTATTTTATGAAAAAAGATTGGAAAATTCTAATATTCCATGATGTATAAGCTTAGCCTAAGTTCTCAGCTGGCACGGTGGAACACTTTTACATAAGAGTAACTAAGAGGCTAATTGTTTGGCATAAGAGTAACTCAGAGGCTAAATCTTCACTTATGAATCTGAATTCACATTTCACAGCTAACTATCACTGACAGCTGAGTACTGCACTGTCAATTGTACGCATATATATATATATATATATATTATTGCACTTTGCACGTATATTGTACTGTAACAAGTACACGTATTAAAATATTATGTTGAATTAATTTGATCTTAGCAATTGCAACTTTTTGAAGCTTAGAAAATAGAAAAAAAATATACTTAAGTTCACGTGTTTTCCAGCTATGCTGTACGATATCTTATATTTTTCTAGAGAGGTTCTGTTGTACTATGAAACAATTTTATTGAAAAACTAATGGTACAATGTAATGCATTCTTGCTTCTAATGAATCTGTATGCTATAATAATACTTACAGGGCATGACTTTATCAATTTTCTGCCCAGGACGCTTTTAAAATTTTATGCCCCTGTAAATAGCTAGATTTTTCGTGCCCTTGTGCATTAGCTTTAAACTCAATTTTTACGTCTGTTTGTGTATGTGTGCTCTGAGCATTAGATGCCCGTGCGGTAATCAGGGCCTGAATACGTACCTGGAATTTGTTGAAATTAAACGCCAGTACAGTCTCTCATAGAGAGATACCATATTCCGAATCTCGACTCATACCTTATCGTTTTATTAATTTAGTTAATAAGCACTGATATATTTTAACATTTTAACTGAATAATTAAAGATTTACAAAAAAAATATTTGTCATTTATTAGAAATTAATCTTCTCTAAAGCATGCGATTTATAATGTAAAAATGAATGATGAATGTTTATGAATCATAATGAATAATGGTTATGAATCATAAATCAAAAATGAACGTTTTGAATGTATATGATTGTAATTTAATATAGTTTTGCTAAAATATTAGATGTTTTAAAAGACAGTCATGGTATTCTTTCGCCACCTTTATAGTATATGCCACCTTTTTACAATTCTTTGCAGCATCAAAATCAACTTTGAAAACTATTAAATGACTGTAAAACTATTAAATGAAGGGATGTTAACTTGTCAATCCCTTCATAGGGGCAATGTTGGCCGCTTACAAGTTGGCCCCATTATAAAATGCCCATTACTCCGGGCCTTAGGATTGACGAATGGCTGATGGTCAAGTGAAAAAATATATATGTATTAGAAAAAAATATATATGCATTTCTTTATAAAATATTCTAACCTGGCGAAATACTGAAGCTGAGCCTGCCCTGAAAGATTAAAATATAAATTACGTGAAATCATTATAATGTACGTGAAATCGTTATAAACGTTCCACCAATGCAGGAAGAATACAAGAAAAATATGCATTGTTAATTCATAAAAGTCTTGCTCTGAGAATTTATGATTTCATTAATTTTTGCGGTCCATTTAAGTAGGCGCATCACAAAATTTCATATGCGCGAAAGACTCGCAATAGAATATATTTTATTAATACCAATACATATTTAAATAAACACAAAATCTAGAGTTCCGATAATTATCATAATTTGGCACCAGACAAATATCATACGGAGAGGCAAAATCAATAAATTGATATAACGCTTTCTAAACTGACAGTTTCAAATGAATGGTAACGCATTCGCAAACTCTTCCATGTTCTGGTATGAATAGGTTCCGCCGCATTAAACATTTACGATAAATTCTGTTAAAATGAATGCTGAACTCGTAATAAATATGTAACGGAGGTGTACTTACGATTTGAAAATTATTATAGAATTGTCTCTTCAGGATTTGGAAGCGAAACAAGCAATAAATTGCGTAAATGCCTCAGCCCGTGTTAAATAATAGTTATGAGAGCAGCTTGGAATTTAACCGTATATTTTAGTACTATATTAAAAAATATTGTGACAATTTATAGGGTACTGTTAATATGTTGACTTTAAATAAATAAGAAATGATTAAGATATCATTCTCTAAATTGGTTCAATTGAGTTGTTATGTATTAAGAATTTATTACATGCTCTTGCGTTAAACGGTTCACGTTTCAGTATATAACATATTTGAAAAGCTCGCAAGCAAAATGGGTTTTCTCACTCTTTTTCTTTTTTTTTAAGTGAATTGCGAATGTCATTTATTTCATTTCGTTGAGAGCTAATTGATAGTAAAAGAGTCTGTTGCATAAAATGGCGTTTTCTTCTTCAAAAACTGCATTGATAAACGATTTTTAGGGCCAAATCGTTTTTTTTTTTTTTTCATAATCTCGTTGTAAGCAAAACACAAGTTTTTCCATTCAGATAACTGTTAGCTTTTGATGTAAATATTAAGAAATTGTAATAAGCATTAATGTAGTAAAAAAATTAATAAAATGTTATTTACTATCAACATTGACTGCTAATTAGAAAAAATCATTATGTGAAAGCAAACAATTTCAGCCAAAAATTTTCAGATTGTATCTTTTGGATTAGATCAAGTTTAATATAGCTCAATGTCTTTGTTATCATGTCTTGTTATTATTGCCCTCGAAACTAAAAAAAAAGAAAGAAAAAAGGAAAATCCATCTTACAGAACAAGCGATTTCAGGAAATTTTTGAGCTGTTGTTCAAAATATTCAATAAAAAAAGGTTTTTCTCGATATTTGGCTAAGATGCTCTACAAAAACTACTATATTTCTTATTCACTTTCTTTTTTATTTAAATTTTAGTCTAACAAGAGAGAAAGAAATTAAAATTTATGTAAAGTTACAAAGTAATAATTATCAGAAATGGTGATTTAAGTTGGATAACACATTTCTTTCGATTTACCGGCCTATGTGCTTTATTAGAACATTTTACATAATTTTGACTATATTTATACTTGCAAATTTTTCATTTTTGTTTTTTGAGTAATAAAATAAGAAGAACCTGAAAGTGAAATGTAGATTATTAGTTGTATAAATAGGGTGTAATTATCCTGATACATTAGTTTGCCTTGGAAGAACAGATGCTGAAAATTCAAGATAGCCATTTATCGAAAGTAAATATTTTTTTGCAGTTGTTTATAATTTAATTATCAATCGTTTAAATGCAATCAATCGTTAAATAATGTATCAGCAGTTTTAATAGAACATATATATAACAAATTTTTCAAACTTACCAGAACAAGAACTAGATTGCTCCTCGGTGGAAATGAACGATACCGCGTACTAATTTGCGTTCTGGATTGCACTCTCTTCTGGGGAGCGTTCTGATTGTAATCTGCCCGTTGCCATAAGTCCACAAGTCGAACTGTGATATAGTAAATAATTACTTAATTATTGATCTCAATTTATTTCGAATAAACTTGTTAAAAGTATTAATAATTAACGAAGTATATTTATATTTTACTTTTACACATCATAAAATGTTCTAATCTTTGTTTATTATTCTTTAACTATATGTTAAAATCTCGCATTTTCAAGCAATTAAAATATCTATACTTTTGTTTGTGTGTCTATTGTGCATTTCAAATCTGGACTAAAACAGCATATTCAGGCGATGAAGGAACACTTTTAAATCTCTCAAAATGAACAGTATGGTTTTTAAAGCAAAATTAAACTTAACACATGTATCTGCATATACCGTCAGAGAAAGTTAAATTGCGATTAAAGCCACATTATTCTTAGCGAGAAATGGTTGAGAAACCGAAAATGGTTGAGAAACCGTTGCCACGAGCTGTATATTTAATAGTAGTCTACTCGACAAATTTAGGATCGACTGCCGCATTATCAATCAAAAGGAAGGGGGCGCAGGTGGCCTAGAACTCACGTTTGGGCGGTTTCTTTTTCAGAGATCTTCAACAGTTACCTAATTTTTAGAAAGAGCATTAATAAATAGTTTCTTGGGTTTCCAGAGTTAATGAAGCTTGAAGGCATACTTAAATGTAGAATAACTGCTCTTTCGGTTAAAAAAAAATGTTGTAAATATGTATGTATACTTGAATATAAATTCTTTGCAGGATGGATGCGAGACGAGACGAGACAGAAATTTGCAGTTGCTATGGGAGGCGAAATAGGCGAATTTATCTATTAAAAATGCACCACTTTTTGTTTCTTTTGTTTTTAGAAGAAAGTCACTATTATTCTTAAAATTATTATAAACGATGTCGTGGTTTATAATACATAATGTATGTTTTGTCTTTAATCAAACCAGAAACGTTTCAAGAATTATGTAATTAAAAATACATACAAGTGATAAAAATGTACATAACAATTTTTTTTAAATGCTTTTTCTTAAAAGAAGCATGATTTTATATATGCGAATCTCTTTCTGTTATCTGCCGAACCATTTAAATTGTGATTAATTTATTCAAATTTTTCGTTTTAAATTATATCGCTTCTTGTACAAGATATACACATTTTCATAGCACCAGAATAAAGTATCATTTTCTGTTTAAAATATTAATATTTTTTAACATAAATTTGGCCTCATGTTACATATCCCATGGATTTTAACATCCTTCAATCTTGTCAAATATAATAAACGTGACGCTGCCCGAAAGAAAAGGCTTTAGTGGTTCATCCCTTACCAATTTGCTTTTGTGAGTAATTTTCCGTTCAGTAATTGACACTGAGTTTCGACCATATGAACGTGCAATCGCCTCTTGTAGCCTCGAGCGTATAATTTCTTTTTGGGAGGTTCATGGTTTATTTATAAGGTTTAACTTTTCATAAATATTTTTGAATATTTGTGAGTTTTATAAATGTCTTATGGGAAAGTTACTTTCTACGTGCACGTACTTGTATGCGATCAATGTTTTTATAAATGTTTATCCTACATGACATGGGGTTTAGATTTTGATGTAAATATTGCTTATTTATAAATATTAATTGAGTATAGAAAATAATTTTCATATATGTGACGGAAAATAAAAACCATTTAGGAGTAATAATAAACATATTTTAAAAGTATATAATTTAAAATTTTGCAGTCATTAAAGTCCTTTTCCTGTATTTTAGATCGCGTAAAGCATTTCTATTAAAAAGCAGATTTTGGATTATTTACAAATCAATCTTGTTTCAATGTATTAAAAATTTATTATTTAAACAATTTTTATTATTGATTGATTAATATAGGCTGCTTTCGCGCAATCTGTGACGTATTACATAATTTAAAATATATATTAATTATTTAGATGTATGGATTTATATATAAAATATTTCAATCTTAAAAAAAAAGAATGACAAGAAAAAAATGCAACCTCTGTATGATTAGCCATAATTTACAGTGAATAAAAGAAGAGTAGCATGTTATAAACCGATAAAGTAATTTAATATTGCTCTGTTTTAAACAATATCACAATTTTTAAAATATAAAGCATCATATTATAGATATTATTTGCATTTTCCATGAAAGTTTCTAAAAGCATCATATTATAGAAATTATTTGTGTTTTCCATGAAAATAAACTAAAAAGCTTGTTTACGGGTTTGAAACATAAATCTTTTTCCATGTAGAAAGCCATTTACAGAATATGAACAGTTTTATAGTGAATTAAATTTAATTTAATAATTAACATAATTATATACATAAGTTCTATATTACTTAGTGTACAGGGACGTGTTATTTAAATCCACCAAAGGCTTACAGAACACGGTTTTCTCTCGAGATTTTCGAAGTTTCAATGTGTAAGAAAATAGCATATTAGTCATTAAGCTAATGTAAAGTGATTTGAATTTAGCCATCTAACGAGAATTAATTTAAGTTTAATAGAGCTAGAATGCTTGCTAGATGTAAGGCTAACGGAATTTATTCTTATTGCAATGGTTCTAAGAAAAGGAACTGAAACTGTGATTTTAATTTAATAGAGAAATTGCAATTATGAACTAATTTAATGAATCAGAAATGGAAGAAATATTTAAAATATACATTTGCTTTTTTAGTTTATACACACAAAATTATTTAAAAACTACATTATTAAACTGAAAAAACAAAAAGGGATTTAATGTAGATGTTGAGATAAATTATCTACAAAGTAAGTATATTATCTTGGTGCCTAAAAGTAGACAATTAAAAACATAGAGCATAAAAATGCCATTTCAATTTAATGGTATTTTCAATATATTGTTTATTATTTAAATTACGTACACTATCTGGTTTAGAATGCTTTCATGGAGGTCTTTTTGAATTACAAATTATTCATTTTTACATTTGCTTTCTACTGCAAATGTAAAAATAATAAAGCAATAATTACTTGATTTTATGAAATACATGTAAAGTTTTTTACTACTTCAGCAGACAACAAAATTTTAAAGGGAAAAGTTATTGCTTTTGATTCCTGCCTTTTCCTGGCCAACGAACTGAACTGCTTTGGGGCGCAGTATTCAAAGCACAGATTTTTCTCATACAAACAACTTGGGAGTTGGAAAACAGGATGAGTAAATATATCTCAGGAAACCTCGTCACGTCTGTCCGTTTCCACAAAACACTTCCCTTTCAAAATGATAAAAAAAAGAATCACCAGAAGAAAAAAAAGTTTTAAAAAGTCTTGAAATAATTTTTGAGACTCCCTTTCCTCACTTGCTTCTATGTGTCGAAACAATTTACCTCACGTACAACGAGGTCTTTTTACTGTGAAATAATAAAATCGTAAAAGAAAGGGGGGGGGGGTTGTAGAGAAACAGATGCTGTGCTCCGCATGTCATAAAAATAAAGTATAAAAAATATTCTTCGGTGTGTGTAGAGTTATAGCTCCATGACGTGTTGTTCGAGAAGGTCGTACATCAAACATAGGGTTCGGGGGGACAGTTTTTCGTTTTCACGCTTAGCTAGAAACTCTCTCTCTCTCTCTTTTTTTAACTGGAGATTCTTTACTTTGTTTTAGTTCTTAGCTTGGCGATGGGTTGGTTGGTGGGGGAAGGGTGCAGGAGAGAAACCCCCCCCTTCCCGTATCTGGTAAATACCTTTAAAATATCGCATACATTGCCCACAGTGTGAGAATAGAGCTCGCATGGAAAAGTTTAAAATAACTTTAGGTTATTTGTTTTGAAGTTTCTTGAAATAAAATCAGGGGAAAAGGAATTGGAGTGAAAAGAAAGTTTCGCATTTTAGTTTTTTTTTCTTTTTTAAGAGAGAGTGATACCGTCGCGGGATTATTTTAAGTAACTTATTCTTTTTCGAATGAAAGAAAAACACAATTTACGTTTCTTGCTTAAATCTTTTACGTATTTAGATATTGACAGTTTCAGAATACTAAAATTTTTCTTTTTTTCACTTATGAGATTTTTTTTAGTAAAGAGTTTCGTGAACTACTGAAAATTGCTTCTTAAGTAAGCATCATTTGTAAGTAGATTAGCTGTAAAATGCATAAATGATTCTGATGAAAACTCTTTCTTTCTCAATTTATTTATGATAGTGGGAGTTGAAGATAACATTATTTGTGTTTTAAAAGTTAGACGATGTTTTTAAAAATATTTGAATTTTTAAATGACCACAATTAATTTGAAGCGGGTAAACTTTTTTGTCTTACTACAGAAACTAATACTTTGATTATGAGTGTCAAATTACAACCGGCCAGTGTACGAATATGCACAACATTGAACACTAATAGATAGATAAAATGTGAAGGTCCAATATTCTAACCTATCTCTCGGATATCGATCAAATGGTCCGAAGTTTTGGGTGGTTTTCTCCAGATATATCACGAATACTCGTTAGAGCCACTTACAAAGTTCTCCTCCCAGGGTAGCGTCAAATAAACAGGCAGCCCTCGTGTATCTTTGCCTTAACCAAACAAACAAACATAATATGATAGTATATTATGTCTTTATAATGGAGAATAAATGGTAGCATTCATTATTCTACAAATTGAACCGACCTACAGTTATTTTTTGTGACTTCAATAATGGAATTTAATTTTATTGCTTATAATCGGATGAATGAAAAATCTTTTACTCACGGATTTAAATAATCTTTGTAAATATTAAGTTTAAAAGTGAAAAGCAAGCTTCAAATATTATGCAAAAATAAATTCAGAATAAGAGATTGGAAAGTGATCGCTGCTTCTTTGTTATTTGTTTAACATTATTGTGGTAATACGCAAGCGTAAATAATTTTGTTTTTCAGAAACACCGAAACAGCTCTCTTTTAATTGGAATGATATATTCCAAGAAAACGTGAACTATTTAGAGATACAAAATAGAAATTCTATAAAAAATTAAAGTGGTGAAACTCTTTTGTTGTGAAGAAATACTGATGAATAATTTTGGGCAATAGCCTAGAAAACATATTGCTTTCTCCGTATTTTCTCAGAAACAATTTGGGAAACTTAAATTAAAGAAAACAATCTTTGCTAAAAGATAATTTTGAAAATAAATCAAAAGCCCATATTCTTTATCTTAAGATTATTTCTTCAGGAATTAAATTATACCTGCGAATATGCTTTCGATAACTAATTCCTCAGAAATATGATGAACCGTTTCTTCAAGCATAGTAATGCATTATGATTTAATTATCAGGTATTTATTTTCTGTCTGCGTTAATTTTTTTGTGTGTTCACCGTGCTAAACCTATTTTATACTATTCATATTACGTTACTATAATTTTCTTATAATTGAATTCATTACTATAATATGCAGTGAGATTAACTGTGCTGTTAGAAAAATAAAATTGTGAAACAGCTCAAATGTTGGTAATATACCATACTTAGAGACATCTTCCTTTATAAAACAAGTGTACTTATATAGATGAAATAACTTTATGTATTCGCCCAATGAATGTTTCATAATAAATTCCAGTTATTTCTCGCATTATTTACTTTAAAACGCTCACGCTTCTTTACAAACAACACTGTGAAATTTAATTGTATGTTTTTTTATTTTTACTTTATTTAATATAATTTACGTTTTTTTCCGATTTCGTAGAATTTGTCAGAACACTGCTTATATTCTACTATATTTCGATGAAATTAGTTACGATCTAAAAGGTTAACAATTCTTTTAATAAAAGAATTAAATTAATAGTAAACTTTAAAATTTATTACATCTATTTGAGTGCCATGAACACATGTTTCTTATGGAAAACTCATTGTTGGATTGGAATTTTCATTCGGAAGCATCAAATTATTTCAGGAAAATTTTCAAACGCGGTATATTTAAGGATAATTTCACCATATCAAAGTTGTGTGCACATGAATATATGTAAGGTAAACGCGACTAAACCAGGCGCTTTAATAAAATGAACATAACTTTGTTTTTAGTTAAAATATTGCAATTTCACAATAATCAGTGGCTTGCGGGTCTTTAAACATATCTTACAATGCCAAACTGTTTCATTAAAAGCTATTTCAAAGTAAACAATATTTTTAAGAAAATATTATTTTGTACTTTCAAAATGCACCTAAACTGACACCCACAGTTTGAGAAGAACCTAATACTGACACTTTAAGTATCTAAACCTGACACATCTATATTATTTGTCTTTAACAAGTTCAAATTATATTTATTGTATCATCATTTTCAGGGGAGATATGCATGAAAAATGAGTATTATTACATGTGCTATTTGTAAATGAGAATAACTTTGGCAGTGCCCAATTCATTTGAAAAATGTTTATAATAGAATATACAGTGTAAAATGTACAAAGTTAAAACATTTAAATTTCAGTATTTCCTTCATCCAAGTTAATTAAACAACACGTGTCAGCTTTGAAACAGTGTCAGGAACAAGTGCTCTTACTTTACTTGTTTGATGTGTGCAAGTAAAAAAAAATATCGCATATACAGATGCTTTTTGTAAATGACAAACACTAACAATGCATGATATATAAAATAAGTAAAAAGTATTAAATATCTATTTCATATTTCTAAATATAAAATCATTTACATACACATGTTATAAATATCAGAATTTACACTCATGTCCATAAATTAAGGATAATGAAGTTCAGGCAAAGAAAGAGAAAGAAGCAAAACAAATTTGACTTATTTGTAAAGTCTATTTATTAAACAAAAAGTAAAGAGCAAAAAAAAAGCTATATGTTTGACATAATTAATAAAAATTGCAAGTTTTACTCCCTTGACCAAATTTCAAAAAAGAACCTATTTACAAAAAACAGTATAAGATGGTTAGTAGGATAGTTAATACGGAGTATGTCTCCCGGACGATGCAATACAGGCCTGACAACGCCTAGGCATGCTGAGTATCAAATGATCAATCTGATCTTGGGGAATATTACACCACTCATCAAGCAATGCACTCCGAAGTTCCGGTAGACAGGTGGGAGGGGGTTGACGGGCTGCAATTCGTCGGCCAAGCATATCCCACACATTATTGGATTCAAGTCCGGTGAGTATGCTGGCCAATGCATATGGGTGATATCCTCCGATTGAAGGCATTCGTCTACAATGTCTGCACGGTGAGGACGGGCGTTGTCATCCATAAACACAAATTCAGCACCCATGGCGCCCCGAAACAAATGTACATGTTATTCCAGAATGACATCCCGATAGATGTGGCCTGTCATCGTTACACTCTGAACATGCAGGTCAGTTCTGGAACCAAGAATTACTCCTCCCCAAACGAGCCATCCTGCACCCCCGTAACGGTGTCTTTCAATGGTGTTCTCTTGGTGGTAACGGGTACCTGGCGCTCTCCAGATGAATGTCCGGCGAGAATCAGACTCCAAACTAAACCTGAACTCGTCGGAAAACATCACACAAGACCACTGTTGCGGTGTCCACAATGCATGCTCTCTACTCCAGGTTAATCGCAGGCGACAGTGAGTTGCGGTAAGTGGAACACATCTGACAGGCCTACGAGCATATAGACCAATGTGCCCTAAGCGTCTGTACACGGTCTGCCTTGAAACTGTCGTACCGGTAGCTGAAGAGAGCTGACGAGACAGGTCTGATGCTGTACTCCGTCTGTTTCTTTTGGCAGTAACTGCCAAATAGCGGTCCTCATTCGGCGTTGTAACTCGGGGGCGACCTGTGCTGTAACGTCTACTAACATTACCATCATCTTGGAATCGTTGCCAAAGCCTGGAGATGACACTCTGGGCGATTCCAAGTTCCTCGGATACTTCCAGCTGGGTACGTCCACATTCCAGTCGTCCGATAATTCTGCCACGTAAAACATCATCCAAATGCCTCCTTTGTGCCATAACTATGCGGTTTTTGCACTGAAAGGCTTTCACAGCGCTTGTGAACAATTTTACTTCTTTGCCACCATTCCTTATATACCCCTCTCTTACACTCTCGTTATTGTGACGTACCATCCACGCCATCTGTTGGTTTCCTGTAATTTGCATATTCTTCTTCAAGATGTGTGTGATCATTCCACAGGTGAAATTTTTATTTTAGAGATCAATTTCTGTGTGATTCTGAATTATCCTTAATTTATGGACATGAGTGTAATCAATTTTAAACTTCTTATTGTTAAAGATGTTTTTAAAAAATCACATTGTGAAACAAAATCTAAAAATTATTTCTTAAAATGCAAATTCATAAAATAAAAATGTACCAAAAAAGGACTTAAATAATACTATCAACCATATACATTAAAAGTAAAACACTTTAAAATGCAGATCGTGTTTCGAAATGTCTAAACGCTTGAATACATTTGTCGACAAATTCACGTAGAACCTCATTTACTTCTTGATAACAAGGATATCCGAATATCTGTATTTAAAATGCGTACTATGGATGCTTTTGTGGTACACAAAATTCCTTTTGAAATTACATCCCGCCGAGCTCCCGAATTTTCCAGTGCAGTGAGTGCTCCTGTGCTCCCTTTTATATACTCGACATGAGTATATCTCCTCCGCATTGCCACAACACTCTTTTAACCATGCTCAAATTTAAAACCTCCAGAGCTCTCTCTGGAGGAAGATGCGTGCTTCTTAATAAAGAATAGACGGGAGGACAATTTATTTCCTCTAAGCGGAAATGATAGAGAGAATGGAACAATAGACTGAGAGAGAAAGAGAGAACAACAACAAAAAAAAGAACACAAAAAAAAACCTCGACGGCATCAGAAATAACTAATAATAATGAAAAGAAGAGATAAAACAAGAAAAGAAGACAGCCCTCTACATTTGTCGAGGTCGTGCCTCGTTGGTAATTGTCGCAATGTGCCGGAAATTGGTGGCACTGTCATGTCTCGAGGGGGGGACCCCTGCATGTTCTCTCGTCCCCTCCTGTTTTGCAATACAACATCCATCTGTAAGTTTCTGGAATAGATAAGCAAATAAATAAATAACATGAAAAAAAAAGGAAAAGAGACATGCAGTTCTTTTGGTCAATTTCGTCACCTTCTCTTCTAAGAGAGAAGGGAAAAAATAAAATCAATTTATTTTTCGTCTCCTTCTCTTTCTCGCACCTTTTTCTTTCCTCTTTGGTTTTCTCTTATATTTTTTTTTTCCTCGCATCCTCCTTCCCTCCTCCTGTGGAAGAATTCCTTGGCGCAGGAGTGTGGGGAGAGAAATCTCCATATTGGAAGACATGAAGAGGGGGGAAAGGGAGGGGAAAAGGAAGGGTAAGGCAGCATCCCCCTCCCCATGCCAGCTGCCACCTCCCTTGGTGACTCGCTCAACTGGTGTAGCCCGAGCTGACAATGAGTCCGGCAGTTGAATCCGTGCAATCCCTGGAAAAGTAAGGAAATTGAATCTCGCTTCTTAATGTGGGATTCAAATCCCGATAGAAAACGGGATTTAAAAATGCTAAAATTTTCTTGAACTGTCTGGAATGAAATAATCTCTCTCCAGCCCATCTTCTTCTTCGCGTTTTTTTTTGTTTTTTTTTCTCTCTTTCATTCTCTCTCTCTCACACTTTCCTGGGCTCTATTTACTGTGTTCGAGGTTTAAGCCTTGTACAAAGTGGAGCAGGATTTGAAAGTATTTAATTTTAGATCATGCTCGGATTGGAAATTTAATATTTTTAGAGAATGTAGTTTTTAGGATGTAAATTATCTTTCTCTCGTTCGGGAATGGGTTTTAAAAGTGTTGAATAGAATTCTTTTTTTTTTTTTGTTATCTCTTGTTCTGTGCTTGGGCTCGATTCCAATTTCGAAAGTTTCGCTTCTTATTTTTTAAAGTGAAATTGTCTTGTGAATCAGGCATCCAGCATTTCGAAGACACAGTGAAGAGAAGTAATTTTGGGCTTGTAAGGAAAGAAATAATTATGAATTCTTATTCAAACGTTCTACTTTTACTTCAGATACGTTCTAAATTTCTTCAAACGATGCTGCCATTTTTTTCTGAAGAATAGAAATTGAAATATTTTTTGGAAAATCATAGCCAGTAAAATGAAAAAATCAGTACAGCACAGTATATGCGTCAATATGTTCAATGTTAAAATATATAAGCATAAAATATTTAAATTGTTTGTTTTTATCTTGTTTTATGTGGTAAAAACTCTTCTTTTCAATTTGGGAACAATTTCTAAAATTGCCTTCATCCCAACATACGGAAGTTTTGTTAAAATCATTTTACATAAAATTCATAATTGAATTCACTTAACCTTTGCATATAATATAAAGTTTTTTATTCAACCTTTACTACATAGAATATCAATTGCATTAGGCATAAAAATTAAAGCTTTTTGGAGGCAAGTTACTGAAAAGTCCATTTTTTTTTCTAGGTTCAAATTATTATTCAATAAAAGAAATAATTGGTTGGAATAAAAAGAGAAAAAATTATTAAGACTTTGCATAAATAGTTACAGTCAGTAAAAAAGAGACTATTTTATAGCAATTATTCAAACAACCTAAAAGACATTGGATGTAGTAGTTAAGGCAATTGTATACAGGACCACTAGGTCGCATAATGACATGCTTTAAGAAATTCTTCAGCGAATGTTTGAAAAGATTTCGAACGCATTCCTCGACATCATCATCAATTTAAAATAATTATATTTTCAGTGCTGTTTTTAGATCACTGAAAATGCGGAAGTCACATGGTGATAGATTTTGCCAGTAGGGGATATCAAGACTTTATATTGTAAACGGGTTTCTTTTTTGGTGTGGCTCTCAGTGTTCAGCGTTTATGTGAAGTTGCATGGAGCATGATAACATTACTCGGGACGTTTTGGTTTCATTTCTGTCCTGAGAATTTAATAAAGACCACTGTACGCTTGCATACGCAAAAAGCCTTTTTTTCAACAAACGAAATTAACAAAACCAAACACATTGGTAAAATAGCCTTAGTCTTGCATCTTATTGACTGTAATCCCTAGTACACGTGTACACGTGTTGACTGTACGCGTGTTTTTCATTTACTGCATTATTAAGTTCAAATACAGTCGAGACCGTCTGATGAAATAGTCATTTTATCACTAAGTGTTATTCGGATAAATGGGATAGCCTATTATTCGGGACTGAACTGAGAATTCATTACTGTCTGGTACATCTAAAAGTTACTACATTCATCGGAATATTCTTTTAACCGCTGTTGCATTAAGCGGGTTTAAGTGCACCTAACTCTATTTCCATCTCTTAGATGTCACGCCACCAAAATAAAACTTCGCTAAGGATAAACTAAAATTACATGAATGCAAATTTCTACACTACTAATTCTTTACACTGTAATTACTGGTGTGTCTTGAAGATATTCTGCTTCCACATTCGTAAATAGGCGTTCTTTACCACCAAGCAGTGATACTCCGAATTTAATATTTAATATTTCCCGGAAAATGCAAGAAAGTATTTCGCTTATGCGAATATCACTAGGGGTAAAACTCTATCAAAATACTATTTCTTAAAACGTGTTTGCTTTGCTGACACACTATCCAAAAGGAAGGACATATAAAACGTGTACTTCGCAGATATAATTTACTTTAATATGTCTTGTTCGTAAACTTTAATCAAGTTTGTTACGCGAGGTTAAAATGGGAATTTTAATAGCACTTTAATTATGTTTCCAGCATAACAGTTTTGACATACTATATGGAAATTTTAAAATGAATGTTTCTATCATATTACAGCCCGAAGCAGTTTTAGGCTTGAGTTTATTACGTCAAGCGGTATTATTCAATTGAGATCTCTAGGCTGGAAATAAATTTACGCACCAATAAACATGGCTTCCCCATGCCTGTTAGCAAATTATTTTTACGTGGTGTAGCAACTAAATCTGTTTAACGATGATTAAAATTCCCCCTGCACAGTCGGATCACATTTAATGAAAGTAGCTATTCCTTTTATGAAAACATCATCCGATGATCGGTGCGCAGGATTACATATAAAAGTAATAGCGGAATTCACAACTGTTGGGTGTAAAGGAAAATAATTAAAAGACTTCTTCTGCATTAAATATAGTTTTGCCGTCATCTGAAATCTTCTAAATGCAGCAAAGTGTTAATATACGATGAGTATACTGACACCATTTAACTTGCGTTTGTCTGTACATCCTTGTAAAGTCTATATCAAACGATATTTATGTAACGCATTCGATAATTTCAATGAAATGATAAATAACTACTGATCTTAAATTGTTTTTGTCATGAATTTCACCCCTTAAATTAGAAGTTCCTTAAAATCCTGAAATAATTTTACGAGTACTATGTAGGAATGCTACTGTTTATAAGTTATTAATATGTAAACTTTTCATCGCAAAATAAGCAACATTGTGTTTTAGGATAAATACACGTTGTTCCACACTTTCAGTTTTTTATGTGGATGTCAAAAAAAAAAAAGAGAAATAATAGTAAAATTTTCTAGAGCATTCTTTCCTTTTTCTTCTTTTCTTTTTCAAACTATTTTTAAATTTTTAAGACGAAATAATTATGATTTGGGGAATTAAATACATCTACACTTATTTGGGCATCACAAAGAAAGTAACTGAAAACTATTTTGAACAGGAAACATGAAACATTGTACAAATGATTACTTTGAAGTGCGCTTATTACATTTATAAATAAATTATGCAAAAATTATTGCTTTAAGAACTAAAAAAATCATATAAGAAAATAAATGGAAAATGAGTAATTTTGTGACTCGTTGAAGTAAACTAATTTTCTAACCTTTGAAGCTAAATGTAGTTAAGTAATTATCAATATCATTAATCATTAATGATAAACTTATTAAAATAATTCAAACACATTTGTACTATGGTGTATCAGGATAATATTTTTTAATCCAAATATATTGTGTGGACAGTCGGATTTGTGACGTCTAATCATAGTATTTATTGCAGCAACCAAAAAAGTCCCTTCTTAATCTAATACATAAATTCAATTTCAGAAACACAGACAGTCTTTTAGAAAAATTAGGGAAAAACTATTTTCCTGCTCTAGAATGCCCATACTTTAGACCAGCTGTCAACACTTCCACATCCTAATCAATTCCAATTGCCCATGCGGACTTCCATTTCAAATCCCCTAATTTCTCTCACTGTCCCTGACTTTAAGCCTTTACCTCGGAAAATCGAAAATCAGGAGTTATTCCGTCAGAAATCCAATCCAAATCTTAACACCCGGGAACGAGGTGATGTTTTAAAGAAGAATAACGTTCATTGCCTAGAGAAATCCTCCGGAGGTTGGTGCTGTGATACGTCCAGCTTATCTTTCTTAATCCCTTTCCAGAGAATAGGATGCATCTTTCTAAGTCCTTGCAACATAACTCTAAGTTGTGAACTCCGTCAGTTTCCAAATCAAGACATAGAGGTCCTAACTCTGACCTTACACTCTTCGTGCCGTGGCACATCTTTTAATCTGACATGCACTGGCTCTCGGAAGCGCTGTTGACTCCGGGGGGAAAAACGAATTTTCTGATTGGAGTGAATCCATATATTTATACAAATATAGATATAGATACATCATAACTAGGTAGGGATAAGCTTCCGTAAAGAATGGAATTTAAGATATGGCTGTGCTAAGCTTTTGTGTCTCTTATGTATGAGATAGCATTATATGTATACGTTATGGGTATTGGAGTATTAGATGTTTCAAAGAAGACGCTTGAAGATGAAAAATGAAACGTTGTTATATTTTTGAAGCGACAGGTTATTCTTTTTAGAAAGACATATAGTTTGAGGATGGAAGTGAGCCTGTTTATATTATTTTGGGTTATGTCTGCAGATAAAAGTATTATGTTCTAATGCTTTAGTAAAGAATTAGTAGGCGTAGTGGGCAGTACATTTTTGCATTCTTTAAATTTCACTTGTAAATAAAATAATACAGTCTATAATTCTTATTGATATAGGCTAGTTAGAGTGATAACTAAAGTATTTATTTATGAATAACGTGAAATGCTAAACTGAATAATGCTTCTTCTGGACCAAAGTAGAATGCTAGATTGTCCTCCAGTTGGTCTATAAGCCAGTTAAGTTCACAGTGTTGTCTGAGAGGAAACATTTTGCTTTCCTTTTGGTTGGGTTCACTGCTAAATTTTTTCGACATAAAAAGAATTTGTTATTGACATTTAACAGTGCTATAGGAATCTTATTGCTGGCAACAACAAACTCTTTTAGTGAACTTTTATTTATTACTTAGAGGGCAATATCGGCTTCTAAACAACCATGATCAAACTCAAAGCGTGTACGTCAATAAGAAAAAAAGATGTTTCTGATATTAACTTTCTCTGAATATTTTGCTCGTAGGATGATTGCCTAGCGAATTAAATAGGAATAAGAAGAAGCAGACATTTTCAGCTACTATGGGAAACGAGATCCTACTTCTCATTTATGTATAGGATTTTGTGAGAAGAGAAAGATTTGTTGATATTGTGCGAGACAAGTTAGCTTTTTTTATCATCTCGCATCCATTCTTTGGGTTGAACAGCTTTAAGGAGGTTTTTATGATGTATACTGGTTCATTTATGTAGAATGTCTAGCAAGAATTCCTCGCAACTATCTGAATTAATTTTTTTAAACATCGCCACTTACATTTCCAGCAAGCTGTGTACAAGGCCACTAAAGCTGTACGCCATTTAATCTGGTCTAACTCTGCTTCTCGAGCACATCCTCAACTTGGATTCAGAAAAAAAAGGTTTTCGTTTATAGTAATAAGTTGTCCCGATTTTTTTGGTCTTATTCTTTCAGGGGAATTGATTTGAATGACTGAACCTGGTTAAGTGTATTGAAATTGAACTCTTCATCAATGCAGTTATGTCTGAGCATCTTACAGAAATTTCACGATACATGGTTCAGGGAAAGGTACAGCGAATCCATCATCTAATGAAGATAACTGAAATTTGCTGACGCAATCGCAGTCTTAATCTGAAAATAACTACATATAATTTCTATATAATTTAAATTTGATTAGTAAGTATATAAAATCACAATTTTACTCTTAACGTGATCACACTAAAGGAGGCTATTAAATTTTAAAGGGAAAGATCAGCTTTAAATGATTGTTTTAAAAAATATTTGCGTACATGTGACCTTTATAATACATATTTCACTGTGTAAAATAGTTTTAATTAATTATTTATTTAATTTTTACGATTCATTTAATAAATAAACAATGATACTTAACTTTATATTACTATTCTGCATATTACCATTTTTAATATTCGATTTCACATGTAAAAACAATAGACCCGTTTCAAATATACTTCACATAATTTAAATTAAATTACATTTAGTTTGTTAAAAAACAAATATATTTCTACTACTAAACACATTTATGCCTTTTACTCGTGTGGTTCTAAGTGATTCTCCCTTATGTAAACTTTAAACATGCAATTTTCCTCTATTACTAAGAAATCTGAAGAAAATATAAACCGCGTGTTTAGTTAGATAGCGACCTAGACGGATTTTTCTCTCTTATCAATTATGAACTTCTTTAAATTTTCTAAGTAAGTATGCATTCCGGCGTATACTTTACATAATGTGCTTCAAGCAACAGCGAGAAGTTTCCCTCATAACTATCGAGACGCTTTGTATTAAGTTTATATGCATGTAACTTTCTCCCTTGCAATCGCTTTGTATTTTATATTATGCATTAAGGAATACTTAAAATTTAGGCCGTTGAAGATTGGAGTTGAGGTTCCTGTTGTGCTTCTTTTAGGAGGTTAACTCATTTGGAACAGATTAAGGTTTTTGATTTTTTTTAGTTATTTAATATTGTATTAAATATTGTCGGTTAATTTACTAAATAACTCCGTCATGTCTTTTGCCCGCATATATTGTATATTATTTAAAGTTATATGATTGTTATTATCACAAGGATGTTTATATACTACCCAACAATGACGGACCTGGCATCAAGATTTGATGGTATAAGGGGAGCAATGCGTGCTTTCATAGAGGGTTTGTCATCCACTTGCTGCAATGACACTATCAAAATTTTTGAGCATACTTTCAACAAGACTTATATATACAGCTCTGGGTATTTGCATCCGTTTCTGCTGGAAGAATATCTTCAATTCATGTGTAGATTTCGAATGCGGTTCTTTGATGAAAACGTCTTTCTAATTCGTCCCACAAATGCTTTATTGGTATGGTAAGTCATAAAAGGCTAGAAAAAACGTTTTAAATTCATATATTGATAACAATACTTGACAGAAGCTGTAACATGACATGAAGCGCTGTTCTCTTGAAACTAACATTCTATCATCTTTAAAACTGCCAAAGTGAAGGAAAGATTTGATTCTCCAAAATATTAATATAGGAGCTACTATTCAATTTAGGAACAATAATCAAAGTTCTCAAGCCATACCACGAAATACAATCCCAAGCAAGCATACTGCTATTACCAAATTCGACAGTTGGAATAATGCACTCCGGAAAGACGCTTGCCTGTCATTTGCCATGCCCAAACACATCCATCCAAACAGCTTGCAGCGTAATATTCATAGTTCTATAGAACAGTTTTCCAGCAGTCCAAAGTCTATTTGCGACGTTGTGAATATCAAATGAGTTAGCCGACTTTTTTGGATGGAATAAACTTTCCTCTGTGTGCGGCTACCCATCCTTGTATATTCAAAGCGTACAGTTTCTTCTGCAAATTATTACCATCTATATTAGTTCTTTCTACCTTTTTAAGTGTAATGTTAATGATTTGGACAGAATTCCTATACGAATCTGGAGTTTCAGAATATGCTAATCCCGTTCGTTCAAATTATGGGGACGTTAAACGAATTACAATGAATATCCCGTTCGAACTTGAACATCGCTAGGTGTTTTCTATTGAAATTTGGCAGGTGCTACTAATAGAAAAACAAAATTATTTTCATTTCGACGTATTGTTACAATTTTATATAGATCTAAATACATTACTTCTTCGGGTATTGTATTGAATCTTAACAGCTAGGACCCTTATTGCAGTGAACCAATTATTTGGCATAGAATACAACAGATTTTATGAAAATCCTCTCGAGTCTTGTCCATTATTGTAGGATGGTGTATTTGTATTATGTGTATATTACATACATATACATTATTTTAGTTGAAAATGATGCAATAGAATAACTTATTTAGAATAACAAAATGTCCTTTTTCAACAGATTTACGAGTTAATATGTTAACTTTACAATAATATGTAATTCTAAATCATAGTCTATTATATAACCTATCAGTATCAGATCATTATAAAATCTTTAGCCCTTATATGCCTTTATATTAAAATTATAGGAGCCTTGATGTGAAAATGTTCCCGGAAATCCCACCACTTTGCTAACTGTCATACAAAAAATCTTTTCTGTTCAAGAAAATGTCGAAACCTCAGATATATGACTTATCTGGCATTGAATTTTTTAAATTCTTTTGTCTGTAGACGCGTATAACACAACCAGGACTTTGCTGAATAATGCACCATTTTATAAAACTGACTATTCAATATGCATTCAACTGATCAGAGGTCTTATTTCTTTTGCTACTTATAAGATAAAAAAATATCATCTTTAAGCCCTAAAATAAACATGTACCCTGAAACAAACAGATTTACCGTATTACTAGCTGATAAAACTTGAGATTTCATTAGTCGCATACGTTTACAGATTATATCCAGTTGTTTAAAATGTTGGCTATGATACCAAACAAGAATATAAAGATTCTTTCGAGTTGGAAAAAGTATTTCTAACTACCAAAATTCTGTAGCGAATATTTAGATAAAATATACTATGAACTGGCTCTTGACTAAATTCCGAAGACTGAACATCTATTTCCTACAAACTAGTAAACATGTCATTAAGTTTCGGGTTAGTTTTGTGACGAACTTAATTAACGATAAAACAGAGTCGACAAACGACAAATTTATGAACGTTTACTAACAATCCGCTCAAATTGTTTGAATTTTACGAACAAACAATTTCCCAAAGCTGTTATCGCCTACAAGAAAGGCTTGTATCACAGCAACGGGGTCCACAGATACCTTACTAATAACTGGGGTAGTGGAATCCAGAATTAAATACTATCGCAGGTCCACCCGTCATTATATCTCGATTTGTAACTGACGACGTTTTCCTAATTCCCAGTAATGAGAGCTGGAAGACCCCCCTGATCAAAGCTGGTCTGGATCAATAGCTAGAGCACTTTGATCAAGGACTAACACGATAAAGTTCACTTCCAAAACCCCAGTGAATTGTAGCATAAGGTACACATACTCCACTGCCGCTGCTCTGATGCCTCTAAATGGAAGTAATAAGCTTATACATATATAGGGCCCTAAGTACATGCCAGTATACTGATATGAGTTACGTTAGAAGCTACTTCAGCGTGGATAGGCACTATATATGTCTCTGCTATAATATCTATAGCATGCGTCTATGAATAAATTTGCTCAAACGCGAGTATATAAAGTATACAGTGGGATATCTGTACGCATACATATATGCAGTTCATTCATTTATTCATGCATCTATTCTATTAACAACGATTATATATGGAGATGCCTTATTAGAAATTATATCGGATTAGATTTAATGCAACATGAAATGTATTGAATTTGCTTCGATTTAATTCGTTAATAAATGAATGCGAATTTATATAAACGATTGCATTACAAAATAGTTTCATCCCTACGTTAATCTCTCTACGTAAATCTTAATTAAATTTTAAGAATAATAGAAAAGCTCAACTATTTCAGAAAGAAAATTTATTAACTGATTTTGTGATTCATGTGTATTAATAAACATTTATAATATGCATAGATCGCTATAAACATATTTTATTATAAAATCTATTGATATATTATAGTTCGAAACAGTACGCTTATTATTTTTTATTTTATTTCTGAACAATATTAATTCTTCGAACACTAAGTTTAATGAATCATACATTCCGTTATAAACCAAAATCCTCTACTTTTGCATTTATAGTAATTTGACTATTGAAGAAACCTTTTAAATAAAATTATGCCTTTTTGTATATATGTTCAGAGTTTCATAAAGAAATTCAGAGCGCTGTTATGAATTTAATTATATAATTATTTCTATTTAAGCGATAAATTTTAATATACGTTTGATATATCAAATAACATAAATTTATGTAAAAAAAATCGATAATCAAGTAAAAATTATGTAATTGAAAACAATGTTACGTTATTTTGTAAAAAAGTTTCAAAGAAAGATGTTTCAAAATTTGACATTTGACATGTGAACTTTTGATGCTGTAACATACTCAATAAAATAAATACTTTTTCCATATTGAAGAGACATTTTACTTATCATTTCTAAACTTTAACGACCTGGATGAATATGTCTGTAGAATTTCTCTTTAACGTCAACAGAAAAACTTGTTCGATCTGAAGTACGCTTAAATGTTTTTTCACGACGGCCTAACAATAATTAAATCTGAAAGCAGAGAAAGATAACAGTTATTACACACCAATGACATTCACCTACAATTTAAAACACGTAAAAGAAAAAAAAATAAGTAAAGAGTTTGTTTATTTACAGGGCAAAAATTTAAACTGGTAATATTTTCTCAGCATTATTAAACAATCGTCAAACTATTTATGCCAGCTGAGTATATCATAACTAAAGTTTTAAGACTTATAGAAAAGAGCAATTACAGCAAAATCCCCTATGACACGAGTTCATATAAGACGGATTCATATAACACAGAGGAAATTTTGCGATATTTTTCCAATAACACGCTAAAAAAGGCTCTTAGAACACGGTAAATGAATGATACAGATGTTTCTGTATTACTTTTTAACACTGTTGATAATGAATGTGTGTTTATATAGTTCGAGTGATTCCTACAACAGAAACGTATCTACCAAATTATAGAGGGGTTTACTGTTAAAAATATATATTTGCTAATTTCTTTTGCAATTCAAACGTATGAATAAACCATTTATTCATACGTAGAGGGAATCAAATCAACATTTCATCAAATACGTAGAAATTGTTTAGTACGTGAAGAATGGCTTAGTAAAATGTTCATCATTAATAAATATTCGCTACATAGTTTTGGTAGTTAGAAATATTTTTTCCATTTCGAAAAAATCTTTATATTTTTGTTTGGTATCATAACCAACATTTTAAACAACCGGATATACTCTGTATACTATGCGACTAATGAAATCTCAAGTTTAATCAGTTGGTGATATAGTAAATCTGTTTGTTTCAGGATATAGGTTTATTTTAGAGCTTAAAGATGGTATTTTTTTATCTTAGCAAAAAAAATACCAATTAAGTACCAAAACATATACGACCTCTGATTAGCTGGATGAATATAGAGTAGGCAGTCTTGAATGATTAAGAGGTTATATTATGAAAATGATTTCAACATTATCAAAAAATCTAGCAGAATAACTTGCGAGGAAGGAATCACTTTACTAGTTACTAATAATACTTTTAATAATAATACTAGTTACTTTACTAGTATTATTAGTTAAAAAATTAGTTTAGAGTATAGAGACGTTAATACACTCTTTAATACACTTTTATCAACCCAGAGAAGAATCCTTAAAGAAGTCTTTCTAACGTCTTAATACACGTAATGAATTAAATGAAATACTGATTTTTTACAATGTACAGTTAACAATATTAAACATGTGTCCCGATGATGCTTTGGCATAAAAGTGAGCCATTAAGTATTCACATAAAATACTTCTGACGAAGTAAATGCGTTTCTAAAACTTCATATTATTCTTTTTTTTTTTCTAATTTTGAGGTCTCAAAGCATAAAAAGAGTACAACTAGTTGTTATTTTCAGATAGCGTGTTAAAAACTGCCATTGTCATTCGCATTGACTTCCAACTAATCATTTTGTGTTCTGATAAATATGATCATAATAATTTATGACTAACCAATCACTCAGTTTCATGCTCATGATCAGCCTTCTTGGAAAAGTGCCGTAATTTCATATCCCAAAATTGTCCCCGTTATAAATTTCGGAAAACCAGACTGCTTCACGATATTGCAACGTTATTCAATATTTCAGCCATGAAGAATTGGCTATGCGCTTCTCCGTTCTTCTTGAGCGCGAGAAATGGGTCTGTTCTTAACAAGCGTCACCTGTGACGTCATTTCAATCAAGCAAAGAGAATAGGGGAAGTGCTTTTGCAAGAACGAGAGCAATTCCAACCAGGGACAATAAAAATAAATTATGACGTAAAATAGTGCCGTTCAATTTCAAGCATGACGAGTCTGCGGCACTCATTTTTGATCTACGACCAATCAAAATCAAGAATGAGGGAATCTTTCTCTTCTTCTTTTTCTTCCCCGGTGTCTTGTCTTCCCTTTTCATTTTCCTCAAAATGAAGAGTGGGGAGGGAGGGGGATTTTTGATATGAATGGAACCACCGACGTGTTTCCTTCTTATCCAGGGCGAATTTCAAGGCAGAGGAAGTGAAGTTTATGACACCTATCTGTTCGAGGGAATAAGTCCGCCCGCACTTTTATGGTGTGAGACTTGGATTGTGTTTTGTCTAGATGAATTAAGTTTCGTAATGGAAGAAAAAATTGGAGCGTAGATGAAAATAGCGAAAGTAGATAAAGGGAACGAATTGTCAAGTGCCCAGTGATTATATAATACTTTTGTGTCTATGACAATTGGCACCGCTTTAGATGTGAACGAGATATCCTTAATAAACATAATATTTATAACATTCACGAATCCATTTATTGTAAATAGAAATACACAGCAAGTAATATGTGGATTTATAGTCGAAAATATATTTTTCTTTTGTCAGAAAACCGTGAACTTACCCTACCTTTAAAAAATTAAGAAGAACTTCTCTCTTTTCCAGAGTGAATTCATCCCCCTCCCCAAAACAGCTTAAAAAATGGACGTATTGACATTATATTTAAAGATCATTTTTAAATAAAATTTATATTATTTCATAGAGTATGCTGATCTAAGCAATAATGTACAAATAATGTAACATATTGCTCTGTGTGTGTATCTTTTAGAAAATTATACACATTTGCATTCTTTGCATGTAATTATTAAGTATTTATATTAAAACATTTAAATTATAAGTTAAAAGTTATGCTTTATTTAATTACAACTTTAAACTTTATTCCATACACACATGGAAGTTCTCATGTTAAAATACGGTTAAAATCAAATATGTGAATGCGCAATATGATAATTATACTTGAAAAAATTTAGATTAAAATATCAAATTTTATAAGTTGCAAAAGTGAGTGAAACTTCTAAAATATGCAATATGATTAAAACCTAACTTCTTCCAAAGCATTAATGTAATTTGTTACCTAGTAAACGCCAAGTGAGAAAACTTCCGCATGCGCCTATGCAAACGTAAAAACAGAAATATACTGTACCTACTCGTTCAAAGTCTTAAATTTCTACATTTTTTAAGAGCAAAGGGGGATCATTGATGAATTTAAGACTTCACTAGGTTAATTTTCTAGTCTACTTTCGGTTCCTTATGATACTTTGTGTGTAATACTTTTTAACATTGAAATCATAACATGTTCTAGCATGTGATCAGAATCTATAAAAATATTCAGATTTTTTTTTCAAAACTCTATTTATGCACATCGATGTAAGTAATGCTTCTATTTGTTCATAATAGTTCGATAAAATTATAAAAAAGCATATGAATTTACCTGACGAGTGTTTTATATTCAGCTATTCACTCAAACTTTAGTTTAGTCAAATATCCTATGCAGAATCATACTGTCAAATATTTGTTTAGTTACTGTCAAGTATTTTCCAAGCTTAAAAAAGGAATAATTCTTCCACGTACGGCTCCATTTAAACTTAACATCTTAATTACATTTGACTTAAAAGTAAACATTAAAAGAATTCAGTGTCAGTTAACTGAATCATCTTGCGGTAACATTCGTAATTAAATGTACAACAGAAAAGTAATTAAATCACAAACTAACTGGCTTCGAAAAATTTTGCGAAAATCAGAAAAATTGCAATAATTTGCTCAAAATGAAGCCAATTTTTATGAAATTGAATATGTTGTCAAGTAAATGTTGCTGAGTACAGCTATATTTGTTTGACTGAACGTGCAAATTAATGTCGTTGCAATTATAACAAATAGTTTGCTAGAAGCACATGAAATTACATGTTACAGATTAAACCTTTCGTTTTTGCGGTAGTCTTTAAGGTAAGAATTGAGAACAGTCCGATTCGTAGCAATGACGTCCATGTATCATTTGCAAGTTATCAGATTTTCAAAGTAGAACAAAAATTCCCTGGAAAATAATACGTAAAACAGTTTTAATTATAAGTGTATTTGTGCAAAAATTTCACGGCCATCGGTCAAACGATGTAGATTTGTATGCGACTTAGACACACAAATACACGAAAACACATATATCGTTTCATGATCATTGGATAATCCGTAAAAGTACTTTTTACTTGATAGTGCACGTGATGGAAACGTTTATCACTGCTTTTACGTATTTTACATTACCTGTGAGAGTAGTTTTTGCTTCATGATATTGCGATGATGAAAACATGTGATACTGCATTCGACATATTTTACTCTGCCTGTAAAAGTACTTTTTCATTCCCGATAGTATCCGCGATGGAAGCGTATTACTGCCTTTTTACATATTTGACCTTGCCTGTAAAACTAGTTTTCCCTTCCTGATAGTACCCGCGATGGAAGCGTATTACTGCCATTTTGCATATTTTACATAGCCTGTAAAACTAGTTCTCCCTTCATGATACTATCCGTGATGGAAACTTGCACTACTGCGCTTAGCATTTTTTACATTGCCTGTAAAAGTACTTTTTCCTTCCTGATAGTGTCCGTGATGGAAACTTGTATTACTCCGTTTTTACATATTTTACATTGCCTGTAAAACTACTTTTCCCTTTGTGATACCGCTTGTGCTGGAAACGTGCATGGCTGCGTTCAAACACGGGCTATCGCAGCTTTTAATTATTATTAGCTAGAAATGAAACTTATTTCACAAAACTCGTGAACTTTATTTACACCATATGAACAACACAATCATTTTTTTAGAATAAAAAAGATTACGAATGTTTACTCTGTTGCCAGTCATTTAATAAGAAAGAGTACAGTCAAATAAGCAATTAGGTTCTTGCACACAGCATTTGACATGCAATAACTATCATGAATAGCCTACAACATTAAAATGAATACAGTTATTGAATAAATTCAGCAATATTTAAATGTTACCAAAAAGTTCCTTGAATAAACATAAAAAGTGGCATTAATCCTTTGCATAGTTTATTGTACTCTTTGATGCAAGGTTTTATGAATGTACATCATGGTTTATTCGATGTATCAATGACAACAGAAAAAAAATCAATTTCATGGAAATTTTGTGAATCACCCATGCATCTATTGTTGATTTTATGAAAGAGAAAAAAATCCAAGTGGACATCGGCTATATACATATACTAATTGTTGTATGCAGTAATAAATAATGTTTCATAATGTACATGTGAATTTCATAATTATTTGTACATTTATTTATAATATTTATACATATCCTTGTAATATCTCCTAACAATATTTTCTGATAAAAGGTCATTTGTTAAAAAATACCAGTAAATACAGGAAAACATGAAGCAGGCACTTAAAAGTGTTTATCCTATCGCATTTTGACTCTTTAGACACCATATATATTCTACAATCTAAATGTTGAACTACTTTTAAAGTTTTCGATCAGTACAAAAACAAACAAGCCAATAAATCAAAAATGTCTTCCAGTTCCAATGAAAAGCAATTTTTAAAATTCCTAATTACACATACAAATCCAAAATAAATTAGTTTCATGAAAAAGTCTTATTGTTTCTTCCTCATCTATTAATAATATGTTGGGTGATGAATGGGAAACCCTAAAACTTTAAACCGCGCTTGCATTACTTTATACTTTCCACCGAGTTTTCTGGTTTTTTAAATTATTATTGCGAAACCCTTCTTTTAAATAAGTAACGTACTCAATCAACCTTCTTTATCATCATTTATTTGAAGAAAAGTGAGAGGTAATGTGATTATAACTAACAATATTTCATGATCTGCTTTTATCTTTGCATAAGCAGACGTTGTTCTTTTTCTTCCTTCTCTCAACTTCTTTTTCTTTTTGCCCACATTGTGCTTAATTGTGGAAGAGCCGGGCTTTCTAACTGGTAACTATTCTCAGATTCCAAGCTGTGTAATCGAGATTAATGAAGGTAAGCACCTATGGTTAAAACAGATTTTCACGGGACATTTTTACTTTTGCAAAGTAATTTGCCATTTTTATTTTTCTGCCTGCTTAGTTTTCAAGAGCGTTGGTTTCGACGAACTTTTGCAAATTTGATCCTTTTTGTTGGAGAAACTAAAATTTGCGAAGATATATTAGTGAAAGACTTGAAAGAGCATTGCCCTGGAAATTTATTAATAAACAACTTTCAAATTTTTAAAATTTGAATTGCAAAATTTGTTTTACGATGAGAGGATCATTATACATTGTTTAAATATTTTAAGGTAGAGCTTTAGTTACACGAAATGATGAACTCTGCATTACCAAACTAAATGTAACACAAACTGTAAGAAGTTCTTTAAAATGAAAGTCAAAATAATTGAGTTTTAGTGAATCTAAATTCACGTATTTTTGTCCCTATTGTTTACTTCGATAAAAAAACAGCAAATATATATTAAATCTCTAAAAAAGAACCAATTTCTAAGAACGCTCCCTTTTGGATATTCCGCGGGTGAACGTAATTCCGAGGTTTCACTGTATTAATAGGTTTATAGGAGAATATATGACCTGCTTATTACCTATCTATACCATGGATTTTAAATGTTGTGATATCGGAAGATTTTACACTTTTCCGAGGTAATAATCAGATTTTTATTCTTTTTATCAAAAAGATAAATTTTGCTGTATCTATTTCTGTTTATTATTATTTTAATGAACCAAATTTTACGATGTAAAGCGAGTTGTTTATTCAATAAATTGACTAAATCTTACATTTTACCTAATATTAACTATCAATCTTGTAAAATAAATTCCAATGAACGATGATTTTTTTGTTCGTTTGTTAATAATACATGTTGTAACACATATGTGAAGCATCCATATGTTGCTAATATGGTGCATTGCTATTGCTTGCAGACTTTTCATTCGGTACACTAGCAACCTTTAAAATAATAATTAATCTATGTAAAATTTCTTTATAATATATTGATAATTTTCAATGGTAAACAGACCTGATAATGTTTTCTTGCTTTCTAATTTAGAAATTTTTTATTATTGTGAATCTGGCACCCTTCCGCAGTTGCCAGAGGGCATTAGCATTAAAAACAGCAATAGACATTTTTCAAGCAGGAAATTTTTCCGTACAATCTGATCCCATATAGTCAATGAGAAACCTTATTTCCATAATATTTAAACTCATCGTCTCTTTTACCTTGTATTAAAAATTACTTAATTAAATAAAGCAATTCATTTGAAAGCATGCAAAAAAGTGTCTGTTTGATAAGAACTTGTCACAGTTTTAACTATGATATTACGGTTGAATAAATGGTACGCTTCGACACTTTAACAGTTTTATCAACTCCCATTATTACGAAATAATCTTCTCCCGGACATAAACCACACCTAGAAGAATGTTGTCTTACTGTTGTACAATATCATTTAACCCTTTGAGGCTCAACCCTTTCCCGACAGCCGGCTGTGCGCGCACAGCCAGCTGTGTCAGAAAACGGCCTCTAGATCTGTGGCACGCGATTAACGTTTCTATCGTCCGCCATCTTGATGGTAGTTAAGTCAAGCGATGGCAACGGCTACCCTTTTTTCTGCATTGGGCAAATTATCCAGCTGTTCTCGCATTCTTCCAATTTTCAGCAGATGTCAGTGCTGTTAAAAATAATCGTGACCATTTTCTTACGGGAAATGACGTGCTAAAAAGTAAAGGATTCTCGTGAAGTTATGTCACCCGCAACTATTTTTATAGAAATCCAATCTATTCTTCGTGACTGGCAACAGTCAAAACGTCAGAGTTTGGTGTTCCCAGAGCGGGAACTCTGCTCGTTAAAGGGTTAAACAGTTTTATCAACTCCCATTAGTACGAAATAATCTTCTCCTGGACATAAACCACACCTTGAAGAATGAATCTTACTGTCGTACAATATCGTTTAACATGACAGTAGGCACTTTTCACGAAAAGCCGCATCCAAAACCAAATTCTAATGACGCACGCATAAAAGGACTGTCAGCACAATTTTTGCCTCCTCCCACTTCGCGGGAAATCCAGGTACTACTATAACCTCCAAACTAACACACACAATTTAATTCCTCTCTCTCTCTTCAACTGCACGAAACTACTTCACGGTGTTTAAACGAGTCCCGGCTTTAATTCATACGTTTCAAGTGCATGTCGTTGCAAGTCTTCAAGATGACAAGTACGTTTTGTTTCGGGGATAACCCCCCACCGACCAACGCAACAGCAGCACACTACATCTCTGGATCCGTGGAAAAGTTCCTTCATAGAGAGACAGGCAGCCAAGCCACAAGCACATGCAGCACCGGTCTCTCCTGTTATTTTAAACTGGAGCATTCGCAAAACTCCAGCACTTAAACACGCGACTTGTTAAGTGAACTTCCCCAAAACAAGCTCGCGGCGACTATTTCCAATTAGCGACGTGTATTTTGAGTTTATTCATTATTTTAACGCGCGGGGTAATTACTTAATGGCTGGGATCTTAACCCCGTTTTAGAAACACCTTTCCAGGGGAAAGCGAGAGAGGAAAGGTTTGCCTTGAGAGAAAGGAGTGGGAATTGCAACACATGCGTCTCTCACCGTATGTGTGTGTGCCAGGGAACCCGAATTTGCTCTCGCACTTTTTTTTTTCCTGGACTCTTGTTTAACAAGATTCACTACCCGCTAATTAAGATAGATGAGGGGTGAGTAACGTCTGGGTGATGTGGGGGGGGGCTTCGCATACTTTTCGACAGTGCGCTAGGGGGGGGGGTGGAAAGGGTGCCGCGACACTGGGCTTGTCACGTGCGACTGAATTCCGTGAGATGCGTAATCAGATTTTGGTGATTAATTACGCAGACTTTTGCTGAACCAGTCCTCGAGGGAAATAAGCAAACTTCGGAACTGTTTTCGAATGTGTGACTGTTGGATTTTTATGTTTAGTTAGCGTAATTACTCATGCGTATGTTTTCAATAAAAGCTGGAATTTCAAAAAATCTTTCATTAGTATGTGCCAGAGCAACAGCCTGTTGAAATGTGTGTGTTTTTTTTTTCGTTATAGTTCCCATTGTGTGTGTTTCAGTGAACATGTGTCATCAGGTTTGAATAAGTTCTTCAACATAAAATAAAAATATTTGTGATATGTTTGCATTGATCTTACAAATGTTGATTATTCCAATCAGAATGAACTATTCCTTTGTTGGTGATAACTTCCATTTGTAGTTTTCCTTTTTATAATTTAAACATGAATTGTTGAAATTAAGCTTCTGTATTTCACATCAAATGCATATATGTATCAATGTTTTGTATTACTTTTAAATTGAGCTTCCCCTAATCGTTTTTTTAAATTGAAAAATGCGTATTTTGCCTGACTTGATATCGTACTCACTTTTTAAAAAGTTAAGTTAAATGAAATTTAGATGGAGATAAAACTATATTATGTGCGCAAAATGCACAAGTTATGGTTTTATCTACAGTTTCATTTCTAGAATTTTTTTATTAATTCCCAAGTACAGACATCAGATAGATGTTGATAACTTTGTTAAGTCATTCTTTGTTAAGCTATCTTTTCAGCAAGCTTACCTAAGTGGTGTACAGGTTCTTTAAAATTTAAAAAAGTTAAAGTTAGAAAACTGATTGCAGCATGGCACTGATAAAATTGCTTCTCACTTCGTGATTGGTTTGTGTACCAAACGATTTTCGATGAAGTTCAGATATCAGCTTTGCCAGCGGGCATGTTTATACATCAAATATCATCCCCATTGCTAACACCACTCTAGAAATGGGAATATTCCTCAGATAGCATTGTTTGCAAATTTAAGTGAATTAATAGTACATACTGTTTCCATCTGCCTTTAAATAACAGCTAATGAACTAATTTTTTTTTTGAGAAATTCCACTAACAATCCCGTTATCCAGTCCTTATATAAAGTTATAACAAATATATTGCAATTTTATATTGAACTGAAGTATAACTGAAGGGAATTAACCATTTTTTTTTACTAAATTGATTTTAAAACTGTTATTTTGTTTACTATTGTACTATGAAACAATCAGAAGATAAGCAGTGCTTATTAGTTTAAAACGGTTCTAAGAAATTTAGCATCCATATAAATATTAAATTCATCATTAAAAATAAAGAAATTTATTAAAAGCCTCCGAAAAACTTCTTACATAAATCTTTAACAGTAAACAGCAGCTATGCTGCAGTGTTTAGGAATAACTTTTTTTTCATCCAAATTTGACTTAACCACTCATTTATCATCTCATAGATTTCAGCTCTGAAATAATCATTCCATGAATACATAGTTAAATAAAATATTATAAACTCAATTTTACTCATTTTGAAATTTCCTTTAATTTTTAAGCTGGAATATTGAAATGATGGCAAATTTCTCTAAATACTGAAATTATTTATTGGAATGATTTGGCAATGTTATACGCAATGTAAGAGCTATGTTAAAAAGTCTTTATTAAATAGGTTATGCTCATTTTATAGACTATTAAAATTTTAATAATACCAATTTGTAATTTATTCAAGTTATATACGAGTGAAAGTGTGGCAGTTTAACCTTCATTAAAATATTAAAAATATTCTATACACTATGAAAATATTAACTATAGTTATAAGTCATTCATATTTTGTAGTAAATTAGGTTTTTGATAATGTCGTCATCATCAAAAGGTCAAATCCATGTTATAGACATTGACAAGCAGAATTTCCTTAACTTAAGTTATATGAACATGACTGATTTTTTTTCTATTTAATTAATAGAGTTTTTAATATTTCATATTAAAAATCAGATATGAGAATTTATCGGATTTATATATAAAAAATAACGAGATAGGAAACTGTCATTTTAAAACTTTGGATTTTAATTTTTAATTTGAATTAAGAATCATTTTTATTCGACCCCTTACTTTCGTTACAGAATTTTCTTCAAGAAAAAGAAAAAGAATGTATTTATATGCGAAATTTTAAATATTTAATATTTCTTGAAATAGTACAATTAAGAATTTACTTTAATACACGATCTGCAGTGCAGTTTATAAGAACTAGTTTATCTTACGTTTAACTTCTAACCATTTAGTTATTGTTGTTCTTCTTCGTTTACTTTTTTGTTATTATTGTTCTTTACGGCCCCAGCCATTAGATAAGACAAATACTTTTAGCCAAGAATTTTATTTATGAAATCAAAAAGATACACAAATACAGGGTGATTCGCTACCAGACTGAAAAACTTGCAGGGGGTATAGGAGGTACAGAGACAGTTCCGAATCACATACCAATGAGGGTCGGAAACGTCGTCTTCAAGTACCAGTTAATAATTACATTGGAAGAAGTGTTGAGGTGTGTTTCTAGTTTCTTAACCAAGTTTCATAAAGGATGGGCTTCCTCAGACAATTTCATAAATGTTTTGAAAGAAACAACACTGAAATAACAATTTTTATCAAGTGTAATCGGGGAAAGAGGGATTAGTTTTTAAAAAAACCATAGTCTGAAAGCTTACTGTCACTTGAACACTTCTTTTATAAAGGTTATTAATAGGTACATGAAGACGACGCTTCCGACCCCGTATTGCTGTGTGATTCTGAACTGTCTCTGTACCCCTTAACCCCCCCTGCAAGTTTGTCAGTCTGGTAGCGAATCACCCTGTGTAGCATGGCATTTGGTACAGACTATTTTTAACCCTTTGAGGCGCAACCCTTTCCCAATGCTGAAAAAAGGGCAGCCGTTGCTATCGCTCGACTTAACTACCAGCAAGATGGCGTACGATCGAAACGTTCATCGCGTGACACAGATCTAGAGACCCTTTTTTTGACGCAGCTGGCTGTGCGGACGATCGAAACGTTCATCGCGTGACACAGATCTAGAGACCCTTTTTTTGACGCAGCTGGCTGTGCGGACGATCGAAACGTACATCGCGTGACACAGATCTAGAGACCCTTTTTTGACGCTTCCCCCTTTTTTTGACGCAGCTGGCTGTGCGCGAGCACAGCCAGCTGCGTCAAAAAAAAGGGTCTCTAGATCTGTGTCACGCGATGAACGTTTCGATCGTCCGCCATCTTGCTTGTAGTTAAGTCGAGCGATGGCAACGGCTGCCCTCTTTTCAGCATTGGGCAATCTTTCCAGCTGTTCTCGCGTTCTCCCATTTTTCAGCAGATGTCAGTGCTGTTAAAAAGAATCGTGACAATTTTTTTACGGGAAATGAACGTGCTAAAAAGGAAAGGATTCTCGTGGAGTTATGTCACCCGCAACTATTTTTATAGAAATACAATCTATTCTTCGTGACAGGCAACAGTCAAAACGTCAGAGTTTGGTGATCCCAGAGCGGGATCACTGCGCCTTAAAGGGTTAAAAAGGTTATTAACAGGTACATGAATACGATGCTTCCGACCCCGTATTGCTGTGTGATTTTGAATCGTCTCTGTACCCCCTAACCCCCCCGCAAGTTTGTCAGTCTGGTAGTGAATCACCCTGTGTAGCATGGAATTTGGTACAGACTATTTTTTAACATAGCTTCTATGGGCATCAAAGTATTTGCTACATCTTTTGTAATCTATCAATAACCGACATAGATGAAATTAGAGCCCCGTTTGTTAAGCGATTTAACGACGGAATATTTAACTGTTGCATCGGTCTGTAAATGACTTTTTGCCAGGTGCTTCTACAACGGCCCGAAAAGATCGAAATAGCTGGGTACAAAATCCGAGCTATATAGAGGATGTCCCGTTACGTTCAGCCAAAAGCCCTGTAGTCTTAAAAGTGGAATTCCATCCAATGAAATTTGATTTCTGCGACCGTGTGTTGTATTTAGACCAGGAATTTTGATTTTCTCGAGAAATATGTGAACAAGTGTTGTTCTTGTTACCTTATTATTTTTAACCACGCGATATACTCGTTAGACTAAAAAAAAAAAATTCAACTCTCCCAATGCTTAAATAATTACAATGTAAATAAAAGTTTGTGAAATGTTAAATCTTTAAATATGGCTGATTGATTGTAACATCAAAACACATGCACTCAAAATATGTAAAATTTTAACTCGATACTTTACTTATGTTGTTCGAAAGCAACGCGCTGTAAACAATTCCGTTTATTTAAGTATAGCTTACAACGTTGAAAAAGAATTTCATCAGTCATAGGCTTACCTAGGTATTGTATTGACAGCCAGACGGTGTGCGTGACAAGTTAGGTACATATCAGTGGTGTTTATTTTTCAATTTCGTATTTTTGGTCAATGTTCTTTGCTCCTATTTGAATAAAATAATAATCAGACCTTCAGAACAAGATTTATGAATAATTCTACCTTGTTTGCAGTTAATTTTCATTTACCTTTTTCAGTAACAATCTATTTCTGTTCAAGTTGGCTGTAAGATCATTATTGATTTTCTCCCCGAATTCAACATGTTTTCATTATTGTTGTTCATTGTTGTGAGATTAGAACACAGTTTTCGTTTATTTATTGTTACCTGGGAAAATATTTTATGTAAGTAAACATGCTTTTGAGGCTATGGCTTATTTCAACCTATTGTTGAAAGTTGAGAATTTGTCGTTAGACACGAATACAAACTAAGTACGTTTTTAAAATCACGGATTGTTATTTGTAGCAAATAAAATACTTTACATATAAGAAAAATATAGCATTTTAAATTTTTTATTAAAGATATCCATTATTCACTACTGTCGAAATTATACGGTTCAAATGAATCCTCATATTACCCAATATTAATAACAAATAGTATTATATCAATAGTCAGTTATTGTTTTATTATAAAATTTGCACTTTAATTTAAGTGACGCTTTTTATTTTTTTAATTTTTTATCGCAGTAGAGCTTTTTATTATTTTTTTTAACATTTTGGGACATCAGGAATATATTTTTCTAACTATGCGCTTTTTCCGTTAAGCTTTTTTTTACTAAAGAGACATCGACTAGTTGATGAATTAGGTCTTTGGTGCGCATTGGATTCTTACTAATGATTGTCATTTTAGTTGCTAATACACAACGCGTCTCACATGCTCAATGACATTTCATGATTAATAGTAGTTTATGTCGTCTCATTGTAAATTTTCTTTATTTTTGCGTAATGTTATCCATTTATTAAACTTCAAAATCGTTCTATTAAACATAAATATTATTTACTCGCTCAAATCACGGGCAACAAAAAGCATTGACTCTTTTAATTCATAAAATTTAATAAAAATAATAAATAAAACTAAAAATAATGCATAAAACGAAACCATAATTAAATTTCAGGAGCATCTTAAACATACAACATTTGAAAATTTCTTCCATGAAACAATTGTTAGAGTATTTCACATCTACTCAGATGGTAATTCGAACAACTAAACTATAAAATGACCGTAATGAATTGTTTATAAGAAAACGTAAGCACAAAATAGATACGAATGCATTTCAAATTTATCTCCTAAATTTTACATTCCTTAATTTAAAACTATTATTATACTGAATTTGTTTCATTAGTAGATTGTAACGAACTTTTTTGTTGATATATTTCGATTATTAGTATTACATTACGCAAGACAACAATTTACCTGTTTCTGTAATACTGGAACACACAGTTGCATAATCGAATCACAATTAATCCTTTGTCTACAAATCAGTTTATTATTATTTAATAAACGAACACTTATAATGCCCTTTAAAGATCAAACATATAAGATGATGAGCTAATAACACGACTTATGTAGGATAATATTTAATTAATATTAATTTACGAATTAATTAAATAAAATAATCAAATTTCGTGTTTTAGTCTAAGATTTAAATCTTGAAACCGTACGAATTAAGCCGCAAAACCTACAATCAAAATTTCACGACAATTCGTATGAGCCATACATAATAAAATAAACGCATTATTAAACATGAACTCCATAATTGCCATTCCAGCAATTCAACTTCTAAACGTCATTTCCCCATTCCCCGTTAAGATTATCTCAAAAGACTTCCGAAAAAGCAATAATTTGCTTAACGCAAACTTAAATATACGTTCTTCTACCGTAATATTTCCGCAAAGTAGCGTTGAAAATCGGTGTTCAGAAATTCTAGGTTTCGATCTGCCAATGGACGAATGGAAATTGAAATTAGGGCGTCTACAACTAAACTTTGATCTGAATGAACACAGTTATTAACTGCAAAAGCTCGGAGCTTGAGATTTCTCCCTTATAATGAAGCGTAAGGGGAAGGGGGTGGGGAGCGCTCACCACACTGATCAATGGCCACCAACAGTTATTAATTGCCAGTGGTAATTGCAGGAATAATAACAACTTAGAGAAGCCTTAGGATTACCGCTAAATTTTCACTAGTGAGTTATTAAATTATGGAAAGAGAAAAGTATGGTGATTTGACGTCAAATGTTTGAGCATAAGATTTATTTTTAGTGCGCTTTGGATTTATTTTTAGGATTAGTGAATTATGTATTAATAGGGAAAGTTGAAGGAATTTTTGGAGAGTAAGTGATTTATCAAAAGGCAGTTACAAAAGAATAGAATCTGTCATGTGATTTCTAAAAAAAGAAAAAACTATTATTTTTCAAGAGCTTAAGATCTTTAAAAATTAAATCATTTTAAATCAAAGCGCTTAAAATTTTAAAAACATTCTTGTAGATTTTTGTTCCAATTTAAACCATTTAGTGATACTGCATAGTTTTTTATGAAAATCTATGCACTAAGAATCACTTTTTTATTTACAGATTATATTTTATTATTTTTCGAAGGGGGTCCATACAAATAATTAATAATAAAGATAAATTGCATGCATTTTAAAAAGGCATGTTTTTTGAAGCAATACAATTTATAAATAATCAGAAGAGATATTGACAGTCACACTAAGTTTTGAGATGTAAACATTTGTTAATTTTAAGAAAAAAACATCACGTACAGTCATGTACATGCACTTTCTCAGCAACATTAAATTAATTTCTTCCTAGCCTAAAATTATTCAGATATGGGATTTTTTTCTGTACTTGTTATAAAATCCTACTAATTTTAAATAAATCTCCGTTATCGCGTACGCAAAGTATATACATTATACTTCTCATGCACGACTCGTCTGGCATGGAAAATTTTACATTCACTGTGGAATACAACCAGATAGCAAACCACTGATGATAACTTAAAGTAATGACACGTAGGGAATGGGATTAAAAATTTTAGAAAAGAGATAACAAAAGAATTTTAAAATATAATACCTATAATTTTTAAAGCAAGTATTAAGAATCGTGTAAAAATCAGACAAAAAAGGTTTTTCCTATTAACAGTGATTCGTAAGCATATTTTTCACCTAAATTTATATGGAGCTTCATGAAAAATTTCTTGTGGTCAAGGAATACATGTACCGAACTTACAGTGTTAGCTAGCTTATCTGCATCTAAATAGTGCATTGCGTAATAACCTATTTTTATATTTATTTTATTTTTTATTTGTTTGTTTGTTTGTTTTTTGTCACGCATTCCGTTCAATCATCTATTTTTCATGCGCATAACATATCTCCTACCTATACAAATCAAAATGACACGGGTCGATGTATCTATGATAAATGGTAAGTAATCCACATAATATTTTTTAGCACTGTTAAGACTTATTTTTCTTATTTATTGATGTTTTCTAACTTTGTAATTTTCCTAACACTCTAGACCACAAAGGCTGCTAAAATGTGTGAGAATACTTTGGTTGTTATGCGGCAATGAACAAATAAGAAAATGTCTAAGTAATCCTTTATATATTATGAGTATAATTAAGACTAGTGCACTTATGAAAATTTTCACGTACACTTAAAAGCGCATTTAAAATATGAGCACAGCACCATAATGACACCAAATGATCAGGAATGTAGTTAATGTACAATTTAAGCACGTACTTTGAAATGAAACCAAATTTTGCATACACCTAAATATGCCTTGTTCAATTTTCAATTTAAAATATTATTAATATCAATATTATTATTATTTGTTAATTATTATTAGTTTTTAAGTACATATAATTAAAGGTTAGCTAAAATTTCTAAAAATTGTTTACAAATAAGCATCAGTGTTATTCGTTTATGAGGCAGTCATAATGACACAAGTCATATCCAATATTCTACACAGTTTTCAGAGAGGTACTCCAATTATCATTTGTACTTACTAGAAAACGCCATTTTCCTAGAAAATATAACCAATTTTAAAGTATCATATTTGCATCATTGTCAAACATTGGCTGCACTTGAAAACATATTCATATCCTCTAATCTTTGACCATTCTAAACGTGAAATAAATTTAACAAGTTTTAAACCACATTCTTAAAGAATTATGAAGGATTTCGACTGCTTAATACAAGCTTTTCCTACGGAGCTCTCCTTTTATAAGTGGAACCACTACTAGCAATTCAGGCACGAATATTTCCAATAATTGCCACTAATAGACGGAGTTTTGCAAAATCACGTACTCCCTATTCATAATTATTCATTAGAACAAATTGCGATTAGACTTCTAAATCTTGTAGAACACGGTTCCTTAATTATAATTCGTTGATTATGGAACTTACTTATTCATCGCGTATTGAATATTCAAACTCATTCACCTGTGAATTAATTCAATAACTCGTGGTGAACGAAGCATTATGATGAAAGATTCGTTCTGCCCGAATAAGTTGTGATTCACTAGAATTTTACAGGATTCTTGTTAGGAGACAATTGTTTGCCTTTTCAAAAACAATTAAATTTTTTTTAACCTAAAACCGTTTTTAAATTCTGTAAGTATATTTTGTCACGCAAGTATTGTAAAAGATCCATCATTAAAATACATGTTTTCAAATCAAATACAAATTAATTTAGTTGTTTTTGTGTTTTAGACATTGTAATTTCGTGAGAAAAACCAACGCATTTGATGTTTACAAAATTATATAAAAATATACTTTAATAGATATATTTTTATATTCACCAGATTTTAAACTGAAGCGATTTTGAAAGATTATCAAACTTGTAAAGAATACAGTGATTTTAGATGGGATAGATTACTTATAAAGAAATGTAGTGACACCTTTAAATTTTCAGTGTTATCGATTCTTAAAGTTAAATGCATGCAATGTCTTTTCATATCTGAAGCGTTCTTAAGATAACTAATAAAAAGAGAAAACGTTTAATATGTTAGGTAATTTTTTTGTAATTCTTGTTTATTTTTTCTCTCTTCTTTCACACAAACATTTAAAATTATCTTAGTAAGGCAATCTTGAGAACATTTATCCAATTTATGACACTGCTTACATACAACTCGTATACTTGATCACTAAGAACTGTTCATAAATTGATTTCGTTTTTCATATACATCGGAAGCATAAATATCATCTTATTTCGAAATTAATCCTGTTCTTCTAATATTTGTTTACGATTTTTTTTTAATAATATGAAATGTAGATTAGTTCCTGAACTCTTCGTGCATAGTTTTCAATACGGAACTAGCTGCAGTTGTGATGACTCGAGCGAAGAGATTGTTTATGATTTAGTCTCTTTTCTTTTAATGTAGTTCATATAAGAATAAGTACTCTCTAAAACATTATATGATACAGTTACATAATATTCATTTTAGTGATATGAAAAATAATATCTAGCAAGATACATATTTAGATAATGTACTTACTATAATCTTAACAACTTTTAAAAGTCCATAATTTCCTGTTATTTCTCAAGATTCTCTAAAAAAGTTAGTTATGAATAAAAACTCTCTTAAGTAAGAAAAGCTGCAGGTTTGTGTTTTTATAAGTAATATAGAAATAATATGGATTGCGAGTAAATGCAAGCTTCCATAGCAGAACTATATCACTTTAATTTAAAATAACATATTATTAAACTTATTTCATGCGAGGAAAAAAGCTGTATTTTTTTCCATTTTTCATAGCGCATCTAGAATTTTTTTTTTAAATATCTTGCCGTAAATAATATCACTCTGCAGTCAGCACAAAACATTCTCTGAACGTTAATGGACGTTCAGAGAACGCTTAATATTGTTTTTTCATCGCTCACTGAACATTAATAAACGTTCAGAAAATGATGCTGCGCAATCTGGGAATAAGTTAATCATGACTATTCTTATAAGCAATATTTGAAATCATGTGGGCGTTGCACATATCTTAAAAATTTTAAATAACTTATGTCAAAAACGCCAACTATAAAATTTGTCATCATATAAAAATAGAATATATAAACCAAAACAAATAAGCAAAATGCATAAAGCACAGTTTTTATTAATAAGAAACTTTGTTCTTCTTCGTGGAACTTCTTGAAACTAACTCCATGCTGTAAAAAAGAATAAAAAACGGTTATATTTTTCTGAGTAAAAACCAAACATGCGTAGCATTACCTACCGTTGCCAAAATCTTCCCGAACAACATCTAGATATAAAGCCATGCTCCAGTTTTTATGTAGACAATGAAAACTTTTCATTCTTTGAATAGCAATGAGTGTTTGGGGTAAAATAAAAATAACAGGCAAATTCAAATATTCTACCCGTATGCGTATTTTATCTTATTATGTTTTCGTACTTTTCTTTTGAAAATAAACTGAAACTGGATTTGAATCTCGATCTGCCAAGTTAAACGCCATTTTTGATCTTAAAATATCTAGTTTATGTAATGCTATTGCTAATTTTGTTTTACCGGCTGTTGAAAATGTAATTGCACTCAAGATTTTGTAATAATTTTATTTTAGTAATATTTAAAATGTAAATTTGAAAGGTATCTTATACATAAATAGAGTATTTATAATAAATCTTTACTTTAATATATAAGTATATATTTATATATGTATATATATATATATATATATTAAAGATCGATTTTTTATTGTATTTTGTATCTAATGCAGATTTCTTCTATGTAAAGCTATATGCAGTAAAATACTATTTAAAAATTTTGAATAATGAATACCTTTAACAGCATCCGCAACATCAGTTCACCCCCCCACACACACACACATAAATTATTATGAAAGCGAAATATGTATGTATTCAAAAGATATATTACTGGTTTGGTGCAGTTCTAAAAAGTATAACTTTTGTTTTAGATTATAAAATTTTGATGCATGTTTCACGCTTTAGTCTGATATTTTGAATATTTACAAACATTTGATAAAAGAACATTTTTTATTCAAGAAAAGCACATATTTAAAAAGGTAAGCAAATGAATATATATATGAATAAATGCCACACATTAATCTGTAAAATCGGTGATGATATAAGCTCTTTGTATTAATTTGTATGTGCTTTTAATAATTGCTAAAAACCTTAGTTAGAGTTGAAAACACTTTTTGTAAGTTGTAATTTTAAAAAATGCATATTTGTCATTTAAAATATTTAAGTACTTTCAGATATTAAAGTACATATCATTTTATAATATTTCATTTCTGTTATTTACTAATATTTATTTTCTACACTTGAGAAAAATTGTTAATTATATAAAATGGTCTTCTTTCGCAGAATTTGTAACTATGTAATTCTCGCTCAATTATAGACACATTTACGTACATCTCTTAGCATCAGAGAATTTAAAATAATCGAAAAGTTTAAAAGGGTAAAAAGAGCAAAATTTGTTTTCACAACCCAATTCTGGCATATAAATTTGTACTATAAAAATAAATAACTATAAATAATTTACTATCTATGAATTATACCTAAAGATATGGCTGCATAGGATTTCTTAAAAATGTTTTCTTTCCACTAAAGCGCTTTCCCAAAACGTGGCTCAAAAATGGAAGCCGGTTTACGACCTACCCTAAAAATGCAAAAAAACCTCAACATAAACTCCAGCAAACCTGCTGTTAGAACAAATTCAGCGGTCTGTGACGTCAATGTTATACTTCTGGATCTTTTCATTGGTTGTGCAGGCACTAGGAACAATTTTTATGCAGAAAAACTCGAGGTTTATATGCAATATGCAAACTTTAACGAAAAAAAGCTGCATTCAGAATCGAAGGATATGCTTTTCCCGTGGCCCTTTCAGAAATACTTTTGTGTTCAGAAATAGCTCCTAGGAAACTACTCCCAACCTACGGTCTAAATTCCCTTATAAAATAGCCTGTTCCGTATTGGGCTATTATTATTCTATGTAACCTGTGTTTTGCGGCCATCAAACATTGACAGTATTTTACGGGGAGTTTCAGAAGAAATTCTACATTCTTGACGTGAGGTATCCAAGCTCAACCATTTACAAGTGCAATTGCTGCTTTTGTTGTTGTTTTTTTCAATGAGAAATGATGCTCGGGTACGTATTACATGACTGATACACACCCCTTTACTGTTACTATTATTATTTTTGATATGTTTCGAGAATACGTGAGAGATGTTTGTTATGAGCTTAGAACGAAAGAGAAAAGAAAACAACAAACGTTCAAGATTGGGGATGAATTTCAATCGCACCAATGTGCAAGCGCCTTAATACTTTGAATAATACTATTATTTTAAGAAATTTTGTGCTATGCGTACTTTTTGCTTTGAGTTGTATGATTTATAGCTAGATACATGAATGCTGTAGTTAGATAAGAAAAGAAATATTTCCGTTGGAGTACGAAGTAGTATCTAAAACTATTCAAATTTTTAACTGTTTTTTTGCTTCAAAATTAGAGTTGATTATAAATAATATGATCTAAATTAATATATTGTATACTGATGCGTTAATATTAAAAAACTAATGAAATAAAAATTGGTTAGAAAATTAACAACGACGTTTGACTGTTTAATACTTTATTTTGCATCTTTTGTTCTGGATAATATTTTTCATGTAGTACCTGCAAAAATTTTAAATATTCTCTTTATAATAAATGTTACAATAATTTTCTTAGACGCATGTTTTCCTCAGCAATAAAAATTCTCTTATTTATACTTCAGAGATTTGTGCTTCATTAATTACAGTAAACTTAATTTTATAAAAAAAATTACATTCAAATTTATTTTCATAAAATATTTTACAATGAAATTTCTATATCAGCTTTTCAAACGTTAGCAAACTGGATAGTGGCATAACGTAAATTAAATTTATTCAATTTATATCAAATGTAAAAAAAAAGTTTTTATGATAAAACATTACTTACATATATTTATACTGAAAAAACAATGATTTCAAACAACATTTTCCAAAACATTTTTCCCCAACTGACCGTATCTCGCTTCATTTTTAAAAATAACCTGAGGATATTCTGTTTAAATAAAAAAGAGAAGTTTTTATACATGTATGCATGTTCAGTGATTTCTTTTACTGGCAAAACTCCATGAAGAAATTTATGATCTTCACCCAGTTTTATAAGGAAAAACTACTAAGATTTCTAAAAAGTGTCATCAGTTTAAAACACCTTCAATAGAAAAAGCTCATTTTAGGCCTGTTAAATGATATATCAAAACGTCACATTCAGTTCCTTCTTTTAGTTGACACTCATCGGAAAATTATTCCTCGGGGATATTCAACAAAATCCCGTTTTGCTTTCATTTTAAGTTTCGATTCTTACATGAAAGAATAGACCGATGTGTTCAAAGCGGGACAATTTCCACCACAAACACATAAAGTCAATAAAGTTGTGACTTATGAACTGAAATGAAATTTATCTTCCAGAAATGGGAGTATAGAATAAATGGAAAATTTAAAACTTTCATTATTCTGATGTTTTCCTTTCCCACGTATTTAACTTGATGTGACATTATTTATTCGAACAAAGTCGTGTCGCAGTAACGTATCTCTGCATGATAAGGTCTTGAATTCATTTTGAGTGAGAATATCGTTGATGGACTAAATTTAGTCAAGAAAAATTACATCTGCTATTATATGTCTAAATTTAATAATGCAATAAAAGTTATTCTTAATAGCATAGATTAGTTTTCCCATTTCATGTTATTTTGTATTATTAGGATTCTACTGTATTTAGTCAAGTATTTACTTGTAAAGAGATAGTTTCTTGAAATTCTAAATAATTAAAAATGAAATTACACATTGAAACGACGCTATAGACATAGCTTCTATTCTTGTTTTGTGGGTTTTGTGATATCAATCGAATTTATTGAATACAACTACCGTAAATTAATCGCTATATAATTTCCATAACTTTTATTGGCACAGTGCAATCAGTTTATGAATAAACTTTGCAATATGTAAACCGCGTATTTGTAAATTGTATAAAGCTTTATTAAAATATCTCAAAATTCTAAAAGCACATGCTATAACTAATTTTAAGTTGTGGAGTTCCACTTACATCTTGTAAAGTTTCAATAATCGTTCATTTCGGCAGCTGGCAATATGCAATTAAGAAGTGTTCTGGTAATTAGGCCAGATTTAGCCACGGAGGTTTGGCATTATATTGCCACTGTAATTTGTCCCCGTCCCATTCTGTTTGGAAACGGAATTCATTGCTGTGCCATGGTGACGGTCACAGTCATGGGATGTCTATTCATCAATCAACTGCAAAGTCTAGATATCCGTAATTAGAGATATATAGATACATAGCGTCTATTCATCTGCAGATGCACACATGGTAGCTCTACTATAGTGAAAAGGGTAGGTAATAAAGCCATGTATCAACAACGAAGGGAAAATTATTTGAAAATGAGCTGTTTGTATTACTTTGATGTACACATTTGAGTAATATTACAGAAAATATAAGTGATATTTATATTTTAACTTATTTGCACATCGCATAATTTAACAGTAATTGCACAGGTGAAAAATTTTAAGTACTTTGAGTAATTTCAGAAAATTCTAGTTACTTTCGAAAAAGCACTCTTATTTTGTGCCGATTGAACAACCATAATTGATAATCCATTTGTATAACTGTACTAAGGTAGTCAAATATATAAATGCGAAGTGATGAATAAAAGGAGTAAGAATATTGTAAGCATTAAGTATACAGTACTACTTTATGAATTTTGTTTCTACTTATGTTTACACACATTCAGTAGATTGAGTACATTCACCATTTATTGCAATACGTTGATAATTTTACATACCATTATAATTTGAATGTCTTTCTCAAAAATGTATAATATGATCTCCCTTTCAACTCATAGTATTTTTAAATTTTAGGATTATTTTATTTTCATTTATCGATTATATTTGCTCTGTGAAATTTGAATGCAAAGTGACTTATTTTTCTATTTTTCTATTTTAAGGAATTACTATAATGTGCACGACTTTAATACAACCAAAATTTATTTTATTCCCTTTCATAAACACATAGTACTTTTAATTATCCATAACCCTTCTTTTCGTAAAGTAAGATCTTTTAATGAAGAAAGGTAAAATAAATATGCTATCCTAACATATTTCCAGATTATCTTAGAAATTTTGATGAGGAAGATTACTTTAAAGTTTAGCAAAAGTTTGTTCTTTTGAAAATAGAAAATGCATTTTTGATTAGACTAATTTGAATTGTCATCGCACATTTTAAAATTTTTAATCAAATAAAGCAAGTGCGGTTATTTTTAAAGAAATACTTAAAATTTGTAGAGATAAATTGGCACGTTCCCGCTCATCTATCGAGGAATTATTTCTTGTGTTATTTTAAATTATTAATTAGCATTGTCAATAGAAAACTGTGGGTTCATTAAGTTAAACACTTCAATTGTAATAAAAGATGAATACGTAAAATAGTTTAAATCTGCTAATTTAAAAAACAGTTTAAAATAAAAGTATTAAATATACGGTCTGGTACTGGAAAGTGTTATGATATTACGACTTCATTTGCAAAATAAAAGCGGAGGAGTGACTTAAAAACAGATGCCAACAGAGAACTTATCTTTGGCAAACGAATACACTTTGAAGTACATAAAAGTGCACTCAAAACGGTAGACGGAAAGAGCGTGGTTCAAAACCAGGTCGCATCCGCCGGCCCAACCGTTCAGAATTTTCCGTGTTTTTCTCCAACACTTACTGTAAATACAGGCTAGGACCCCTTAGAAAGTCCCCCACGGACGTGGATTTATAAGCGGGTTCGGACCAAGAACACAAATCCGAAATGCATGTTACACAAAAAACAAACAAACAAAGACGTGCCAATTACACAGTTACAATTATTTCAGACCAATAAAATCAAAGTAATCGAGCCGTGATTGATATTACTTTGAAAGTTGGTACATGGCTTCAAAATGAAGTATGCCAAAATAAGAGCCAACAGTGGAGGATAAGAAAACCGTTACATACTGACGTAATAAAATCAATTTTTAGTCTATAGGCCGTCAGTTGCTCTTCAATAAATACACAATGAAAGGCTATTGCAGGCTATAGTATGGGAAAAATAAATTTTGGAAACCAAAGTAAAGAAAATGACTACAGGAATAAAAGTTAAAATGCTTGATTATTAAAAGCATTAAATATAAGAAGCAGAAAACAAATGACAATTAATAATAAATATGGTGTGATCTACATCGCATCATCATAATAATTATTCCTGAAAAATAAAATCTTACAGTGATCTAGTTTCAACAAAAGTATGTGTGTCGTCGAATTCATTTTTTAAAGCTCTACCTTTTTTAAATATTCTATATGCATATTTTTACCGAAATGCAAATTACTAATCAATTTTAAGAAACCTCCTTTCTTTGCACCATCCCACATTTAGTTGTTGATTGTTATTCAAAACAAATATCTTATTAATATATTATTAAAACTCTGCACCATTTCTTCCATAAATTAGCTTTCCTTGTTTTAGGAACTCGGCTTTCTTACTTAATTTATTTTCATTACTTCTGGTGCCGCATTCGCCTTTTTTGATGTAAGCTAAAAATAAAAGGGTAGATGGATTTGTAAGTAACCTCATTTGCCTAATTATTTTCCGAAAACGGGAAATTGCAACTACGAAATATTGGTCTGGAAATCAGGGTGGTCTATTTCGCCCTCCCCTCTTTTGTTTTCTTTGCAATTTCTGTTAGAGAAACAGATTTCATATGCCCCAGAAGAAAAATGTTAATTTATAACCGAGTTGAACAATGCATTAAGAATTAGACTACGCTGACGTAGATATTAATTCATACTTACACGAAACAAATGTGCATAAAATATTGTGGACGGAGAAATGGATAATTTTGGAGGAAAAGCACTTATTTCAATAAATTTTGATTATAATTAGAAGTACACATAAAAATAAGATTTTAGTATTTTTTTTAAAATATTAGTTAGAACTTAAGTTCAAAGAACTTTAAGTCATAAATATCTTAATGTTAGTTGTCAGCATTTCAGTACTTTTTTGTGGGGGGGGGGCATATTTAATTATTAATGCTAGTAGACTAGCCCTACAGATCAAGCATTAATCATTCATATACAAACTATTAATTTTAAAATATGTTTTTATTTTCCTTTTACTCAATTTTTTATACAAATAAAACGATAGCAAGATAGTTTTGCATTCCGCTTTTCGTTTCAAAAAATGGAATGCTTTGTGACAATGTGACAATTATTTCGAAAAAATGTTTCGAAATAACTGTCACAAAATTAAAAAAATCATTTTTTTAGAAACAAAAGGCATACATCGGCTTATCATTTTGGATTCTTAATTTTTAAGTTATAAGAACAAAACTAATATGCAAGGTAATAATTTAGATAAACATTTTGATTTCTTACACCGCAAAAATAATAACACATGCTCAAACACTCGGAATTGATTTTGAGTTTTCTTAAAATGAGTAAGGATACATTTTAGAATTCAGTGGAAAAAATAAAACACTAATTTTGATCAGCAGTGATTTTTTTTCTCATTTACAATAGTTTCAATTTAGCCGATGCATAATAAGCACTACTGTGATTTGAAAGAAGTTCATATGCTGATGAACATTTAATATTTTTTAATATTTCTGATTTTGATATTTGCAGTGTCTTTTTTAAGGTACACTTATAAACGATTAAATGAAAAAAAGACTTAAATTATAATAGAATATTTGTTTATATTATTTACTTTTCGCTGCACTGACATGTGACGTTTTCCTTTCCTCTGTTCTAGTAATCTGTATTAATCTTAGCTTTTCATATTTTTTTTTTCAAATTCGAAATTTTCATAAAAGAAAAAAATATATTTAATATAAGTAGCATCACAGTGGCAAGTTGTAAAAAATATATTAAAAGCTTAGAAGCGTGAAAACTTAAAGTAACTTCATTTTTCGTGAAAACTTTCCGATAATTTCGACTCTTTTTTATTTAAATCCAATGTCGTTATTTTAATTTTAATGTTTTACGAAAATAACTATATTTATTTTAAAATATCGAACTCTAAAAAATTAATTAACTGAACATTTTTAAAATTCAATTTTATATCCACATTTTTAAACATTAAAAAATATGTACATATCGAGAAAAGAAATATTACTTTCAGATTTTGACCAGACAATGAGCTACGAATTTAGTAGACGTTAATAAAAATGATTTTCATCAAGTTTTTTTTTTTCAAGTTTTTAGAAGCCAATCTTGAATTTTTACTTGTATTTGAGACATAGACAAAATGAGATTGCACGTGCAATTCCGTAGTTTTCTCATTATTCTGGGTAAATATTTTAAGTTTTTTTTGTGCGTGCGTGTGTAGTAAAATTTGTATCTTTTTTGTTTCATATACGCAAAACTGAGCCGTTTTAAATAAGCAGCATTTTCATAATTGTAATCAAAATATAATTTCTGCAATAGAAACACATTTATAGTCTTTTCTAACTTTGCTAAATCTACAACTTTTTTTCCGAATTATACTAATTTAGTCATAACTACATTTCATAAAATCTATAAACTAAAACGTAAGGGAATTTTATTAATTTTCAAATTTCAGTTACATAAACTAGGATAGCAAAGTTCAGAAGGAATATTTACCACTAATTCACAATCCAAACTTTATAGTTGGAAAACGCAATTTCTGTCTTTCACTTTAATCCAGGTTTTAGATAAACTGAAAGCAAATGTATTCTCATTAAAGTATAGTAATTATTTACATCTATGGAACGTTTAGAAAAGGATGTGGAAATAAAATGGATGTTTCACTGTCGTACCGGTGCACAGTAATGACTGTGTACTCTCCTCATTGATGATTTGGGGGTTGAAATATTCGCATTTCTTCGGCAAGACGATGACACTAAATGAATTTCTGCCTATCTCTGAAGACCTCATGAACGGAGTTCTCTTCTACCATGCATCCTAGTCCAAATTGCAATCGTTAAGGGTACCTGAGGCCTAATGAACTAAGGAAATAACAAACTTTACTATACGTCGCGCATTTGAATGCTATTAAATTCGACGGTACGATTACTTACCCTTGTCTAAGGCCCGTAAAAATTTCCCCTCAAAGTAAGGGCGAAACGCAAATTGCACTCATAATTCACTCTTGACGTTTTTTCGATCTTTTTCTCCTAAATGCCCGCGGTTTACGGTTAAAGTGCAACAGTGCAGAATCTCTCTCTCTTTCTCTTTCTCCTGCTCGTTCGATGGTGCAAATAGTGTAAGGCAAACATTTATTACGAGTTTTCCCCGAGAAAATTTTGTTGCGGTTGTTTCAAAACATCTGTTGGCAACAAAACAACAGCGCGTTTCGAGTTGGGTTGAGTGGTTTTTGTTTTAATGGATGTGTGCGTGGCGGATTTTCCGCGAGTGATATCTTCCGTTGCCAGGTGTTAAGTAGAAATCTTGATTAATTCGGGTTTTGAAAACTATTTTTCCTTGCGACTTTTTTCCCCCCACACATTTGTTATTCTTCCGAGTGGAACGTTAGAAAATTGATCATCGGATGGTGGATGAAAAATAAAACTAGAATTGTGGGAGGAAAAAACGGTTGAGCCAGCTCGAAAGTTTAATGGGAACTCGCAATAAATAAATAAGCTAGATCAGGGTAATTGGGAAAAGAAGATGATGAAGCATTTCGTGCAGTAAACTCGAATAAGCGTGATGAAAACAGGTCTCCATATATTTTTTGTTCCTTTCTGTGCAAAGCAAACAAGTTCTTAATTACGCCAAGTTAATGAGAATGAAAATAAGCGAAAATTTCAAGGCAATAGCGCTGCTGTAGATCTTAAAATTTGATAGATGCGTTAGTCAAAAGTGAAAAAAATAGTCGTGCATTAATATACAGTTCGAGCGAAAAACAAAGCAAAAAAGAAAATTTTTTAAATGAAGTAAAATATTTATTCACTATTATTCGAGTTTTTGGTAAGTTGTAAGCAGAATTAAGTTTTTAACACAAGATGTTTTGTACGATCTGAGAGTTTATATATGAGGAATTTTCAAAGTTATTAGTCATTATATATTTGGCAACACCTTTACATTCTTCTTTCCACTTTTCCACTTTTATTTTGTGGCAACACCAGTTTTCACTTTTTACAATTCTTAACATTCACAACCCGTTTTACTTGTCTTCCATGCGCTCCAGATTGGTATGTCGATCTTTCAATGCTATTTCCATTAATTTGATATCTTTATGTTTTCTCTTTTTTTACTTTTTTTAAAGTAGGGTAGAACGTGTGGAGTGATTATCTCTTTTGATATGCCACCCAACCGAAACCCTACTATTTTGTTTGCTTTTAATTATAATCCACTTTTCGTGGCTCCTGAAGATGGTGACAGTGGTTATAATTTCTGTTCCATTCTATTTTCACATTAATTATTGTACTTTATTTGGCTCAGCTTTTATTAATTTTTATTATTATTGTTCCAATTTTGGTTTCTAATTCTTGCTTCTAGCTGTTATATTTTTAATGTGAGGTATGTCTTATTTGCAGTATATATTGTGTTTTACTTATTAGTTATATACATATATATATATATATATATATATATATATATGTGTGTGTGTGTGTGTGTGTGTGTGTGTGTGTGTGATAGTATATGAGCATACGATAAGGAAAAGGAGTACAACTTCCTATCACATTCGTATAGTAAATGTTTTGGTTTTTGTGTTACGGCAAGTATACATGAAGGGCATCTACCTACAGGCAGATTGCCTTGGTACGAATACTTTCTAAGGGTTTCTAACGCGTATTCACGATATGTTCAGTAGAATTGCGGTTACAAGCCTCTGAGAGAAACTTAATGAAATTTAAACTTCATTGAAGTGAAATTTTGTTTCACATAAAATTTTTATTTTAAGACAGTATATTTTCAGCAATTATATTAAGCTGTCTGTTTAATCAAAAACAAAAAAAAACGTAGATAGAATTGTGTAAATTCATTAAATGAGTTTTAATAACTTAAAATTACTGAATAATAAAATAAACGTAGTAGTAAAGAATTCTGCTTATTATTTAGTAAAAATTTCTTTTTAAATTGGCAAAATTTACTTTTATCTTAAATATATGTCAAAGAATTAGTTATTTAACATAAATATTATTTTTCTCCGGTAAAATTGCATCAAAAAAGCGTTTCTTAAAATCCTTCGAATGTTTTACTTAAATAATGAAATAATGAAAAATTTTATTTTAAGACAGTATATTTTCAGCAATTATATTAAGCTGTCTGTTGAATCAAAAAAATCGAAGATAGATTGGTATAAATTTATGAAATAAGATGTGTTTTAATAACTTAAAATTACTGGAACATAAACTAAACATAGTAGTAAAGAATTATGTTTACTATTTAGTATAAATTTCCGCTTAATATTCGCAAAATTTACTTTTGTCTTAAAAATAATTCAAAGAAATAGTTATTTAACATAAATATTATTTCTCTCCGGCAAAATTGTATAAAAAAAGGGTTTTTTAAAATACTTCAAATGTTGTACTTAAATAAGGAAATAATGAAAAATCTTATTTTGAGGACATTGCATCTTTAAAAAATGATATTCGAAATCAAGTAATTTTTATTAATATGACACTGCAGTCCTTATATGCATCGGTGCATTGAAATAAGATTGTTAAACTAATAACATTGTCAATTTTTAAATAATTAATTTTATTTAAATCGCAGCACACAAAAAAAACTGCATGCAAGTCTATAATGAAGGAAAAAACGCTTTAAAACTTGTTTTCTAGTTTTAAGGCTTCAAAAAAGTAAAAGAAAATACGTAAGTCACATTTCCATTCCGATTTTGCACATTGCATAAATCTTGAGAGAACCATCACGTAAAACTCAAGCAAGACGAAGTTATCAAAATGCGGTGCGTAATCCAAGGCCACTTAATAAAGCTGTAATATCAATAAAACTTTTCCAGCTTCCTAAATACGCTTAATAAATTTTAAAACTAAAAAGCAGGAAGTCGAGCATTACTCAAACCTTTAAACTGTAAAAATACGACTCCCGGAAACTTAAACTCGCATGTGATACCTCAAGACTCCCAAAATTTAAAGTAACTTAATATTTTATCTGCATGCATATGCATATATTTTAATCATGAACATGGAGGATCCTGGCATTGCAGCATATTTTTACTCTTCCGTTTGCGAGACAGAAATAAGAAGAGGCATTTTTATTCCGTTCTAAAACTTACTCTCCCACCCCTTCCCCCTCTCAGATGTTCCTCGTTTCAAAAATGCATAAAAGCCAAGTCGGATTTTTTTTATTTTTTTAAAAATGCATGGGAACGCGTGATTTGGGAAGCGTGAAGTGACTCCAGCAAGTGGCTTTTATTTTCCGATGCAGTGGGAATGTTGCGTGGATGCTCCTGAATTTTCGATCCCCGGCTCAAATGAGCTGGAATGAAAACGTTACAGGGGAGAAGCGGTGTTTACGACTTAAGACACGCTGCAAACGCATCGCTGGAAATGTGAAAGTAGATCTATATTTTTTTAACCTCTGCTTTTCGTGATAACTCGCTCTAGGTGTGTTTCATACATAATGAATCGGAAAAGGTAGATATTCACGGACAAAATAAAATGTTTACGCAGATTTACAGGAATGCTTCTTTGTGAAATGCATTTGCATGTTGCATGATATCAATAAATGCCTGTTTCTGAAAAAGGAAATTTATACAAGTACTTAAATTTTTGATTATTTTGAAAAGTATGCAAAATAGTAGATGTCCATTTTGTCACCTTCGGTTGAGAAACATTTACGTAAAAGAAAAATCATTTTATGTTGCATTTAGTTAAATTTCAATAGCCAATACTTTTTACAAACTGATAGTGTTAGCTGGTTTGAAATTATTAGTCATTCATTTCACGATGTTGAGTAAAATTCATAAAATCAATCGATGATTTATCTTCAGCAGTTGTCTTTCTATTTGGCAAATAAAATGAATGTCAAATTCAGTATTATAATAGTCTTAAACTAATAAGCTGTAAAAATGTAAACAGTGATTGGGCGCTATTTCAATCAATGGAATTTTGATGGAATAGCTGAAAATTGGGGCCCATGACATACTGGAAGACGGTTACAAATGGCTTGTCAAAATTTATCTTCTGTATAATCTTTTCTTCAAGACAATCACAATATTGCCCGCTCGCATTTGTAAAACATAACTAAAGCATCAAGAAAAACACTCCCGTTAACACTGATCAATAGATTAATACGCATAATTATATAGATTATTTTTCTCTCAAATATTTTTTATGAACTATACATGTATTTATCGATAAACATATGGACATTTGAAATTGCTACGCTAAACATATGAACATTTGAAAATGCTACGATAAAAATATGAACATTTGTAAAATGCACTGTCTAAAGTGGATTTTATGAAATTTTATTATACTGCACAATCTTAATTTAGACTGTTTAAAGGAGAAAATGTTACATATTCTATAGTTTTCAAGACTGAGGCACATATGGACTAACTGTTTAACATATCAGCTATCTCTAAAGAATAATAAACTAACATTCATTATATTGTCCAACTAATTTTATTATTAAAATAATCATAAAGCTTCTTAACATTCGCAAAGTTGTGTAAAATTGATGTGCCCGGAATTATCTGGGTCCGTATTTAACTGATTTATATTTAGACAGTAAATTTTAAATATGTTTTAAATGCCATAAATATTAGAATATTATTTTTAAAAATCACTGGCAATGGTCATCTGTTATTCTTAAACAAAATATCATTACCAGAACAGAAAACGAACCACATAAAAGATTGCAAATTAATGCTTGCAAGTACAAAAACCTTTATCAGAAAATACTATAACAATCGCACTTTTATAAGCCTTTCATGAACGTGTACAAACACTGTTTCGAAACAGTCCTTTATTTCTATGAAAGCAACTTTAAGCTTGAATGTGAATTCATACCACACACACTCTCCCTGTTTGTTTCTTAGCTAGATCTAAAGCTAAATAAAGAGAGATCCACTTGTAGTCTATTCCCTTTAGCATCCGTTCAAAGATTCATAAGGGGTATGCTTCGTTTTTTAAAAATGCATGGGAATTCGTGATTTGGGAAGCGTGAAGTGGCTTAGGCAAGTGCCTCTTATTTTGCAAAGGATTGGGAGAAGCAAATGCTGCTGAATTGTAGATCTAAGTAAATGAGCTTCGAAAAATGCTACAGGGGGAAAATAGTGAGTAGATTCGGAGAACAGAGTTGGAACTTTTCTACAACCAAGTTTATTTTTCCCTGTAATTATGTTTGAATTTTTGTGTTTTACCTTAGAATTAGTTCCGTGGTAGACTGCTTCACTAAGAATCGGGTAATGGAACAAATACTTGTTCCAATCCAGACTGACCAAAAAACTGTGGTGCACTTTCAGCGAATGAACATGCATACTTTCAAGGAACTCGCGTTCTTATTTTATATTAGGTGAAAAAGAAACGAGAACTTGAGGAATCTAGGAATTGTATAGAAGGTATTTCTAAATACACTGTGAAAACTTTGTGAAATTGCAAACAAGCGGGATTTTAATAAGTATATTCCACTAGCGATTGAAGCACCAATGAATCTCCAACTCGCTTCGTGAGGTTTGTCAACAATGAAAATATTTTCAGAATGTATGTCGAGTGACAGGATAGAGCTTTGTTGGGGATAGCTCATTCAAAATTCTGCAATTAAAACATTTGTGTCTTTTCTGGCATTACTTTTTTTCTGAACTACATATTATGTACAGTTATTTATATACCTCTACTTACCATAACACATTGTTTTGGCTTCTTCTTTCCATTATAAGAGCCTTATAAAAGTCTATAGTCTATAGTCTCTAAATGTCTCAGTACCCTAGACCTTGCTTTTCATTGAAGACAAAGGTATTTTTCAAGATCCTTATGCTGTGTAGGAAACAAAGAGCCTCATAGTTTTACAAAACATGTCTCTACTAACCTCTCTCAAAAACACAACAAACAACCCTTTAAGGGGTTAGGGGTAGTCAGAATTTTCAAAAAATTGATTTTTTTTTTTGCATTTTCTTAAAGTACAGTATCTTAAAAATATTCTCTGAAAGTTTGAAGTGAAACCGACAATTATCTTTCGAGTTATTTAACGAAGAATAAAAGGCTCTCGAGCGGTCTAATATTTCCGAGAACAATTAGCTAGCGGCATAATTCTCCCTTACCTCCTGAAGTTTTAAAAGCAATCAAGCCTATTTATGAAGATCTTAGTAATGAAAATTTACTTTCAAGATGTGTAGGTGGATTTAATCAAAATAATAATGAGAGCTTCAACCAACTAGTGTGGAAAATATGCCCAAAAACTATCAATACTAGTTTTACCATAGGTCAAATTGCTGCATACGTAGCTATGAGTATATTTAATGAAGGGAGAAAGTAATAATGAACACACTGGGACTTAGTTGTGGGCCTAATTCGCATCGGTATACTGAAAAAACCGATAGTGCACGTGTAAAAGTAGCTGATCAGCACGCTAACGACAACACTCGCGAAGGTAGAATGCGACGTAGACAACAACAAATTGATGTTTTAGAAAGTTCTACAACGGCTGAAGAACTCTTATATGGTCCAGGAATAGATGACTCAGTGTAAGTATTGAAATCATTCGTATTACTGTACATCAATCGACTGTAAAACTTTAAATGCGTTTTTCTCAAAACTATGTTTTTTGAACTGGTGACCACTGACTCAAAATCCGCTCGATAGATTTGAATGAAACTTATACAGCTTTTAGAAAACATAAAAAGCTAGTGCCTGATCGAAGGATTTTTTTTTATTTTTTAACTTCGATTTTTTATAAACAATTAATTGTTGGTTTTTTCCCGAAAATCTGCAAAAAAATTTCCAGAGACCGCCATTTTGTTAATTTTGAAAAAAACAAAAAAAGCTTCGATCAGGCACAAGATTATCTATCCATAAAAATAATCTTTTTGTTTCATTGATTTTAGATGAATCTCCAAGGAACTGTAATGGTCACCGCAAGGACCCATTATTAAAACCTGTTCAACTTAGACCGCCATAACTTGTAAAAATAATTATTATTTTTTTTTGGAAATTTATGTGAAGTAATGTTAAAGTATGATGAAATGATACTATGTTTTTACTTATGTGAAATAAACTTAATTACTAGTAAAAAAAAATTAATAAAAAATGGCATTTTTTCACGCCTCTGACTACCCCTAACCCCTTAAGAACCCTTTACATCTCTTACTGATAGCGTCAAAACAGTTTCATACAGTCGATTTTTCAGCGAAAAGCTTAAAAACAATGATTATACATTGAGTGAAACAAACTGTTTTGATGTCAATTATTCGCTTTTTTTCCTTATAATTATCTTCTGTTATTTTAAAGGTTATCAAAAAATACTTAATAATAAACAACATTTAAACTTTAAAAGCTTTTAGTTGCAAATTGTTTGTATAGGGCCCTACTTCTTTTTATTTAAAAAAAAATCAGTTTTGAAACAAAGGTATTACGTATTTTAAATCTAAGTATATGAACGTTTGTCAGGTTATATTATTCAGAAAACTAAAAAGGTAAGTTCATAAAATTTTCATCACTTATGTAGAAACCATCTCCTTTTAGAGGAATCAGGTTTAAAAAAATAAGCGTAAGCCTTTCCTACTATTAGAATCCTGTTAATTATGCTGTAAAACCTTAAAAACGCTATAAACGCTAAAAACGCTATAAAGTATAAAAACGCTAACATTATACTATAAAAACGCTAACATTCGTATTAAAAATAATTTACTAAATTTACTGCCTCATTATTCTTACAATATATAATTTTAAAAATTTCTTAATATTTTAAAAAAAGTTCTGAGTCAGGAAAAAAAAATACACAACACTCCGGGAGAAAATCAAGTATTTTTGCAGGTATTTTCTCTAAAATCACTTGGATTGAAATACCATGCAAAAATAGTGCATTTAGTAGCATTATTTTCAGGAATTTCGTAAAAATTATTTTATTTTAAAATCATAGCACTCTTAAATACCTAGTTTAAACTGTATTTTTATTTTACCTTCAAAACAACGCATATATAGATAAAATGCACTTACTTCTCTTGTATTAACTCATCCACATTTAATAATTTAAGAAGTGTGGCTATTATTTTCTTTGAGAGAGATAATAAATGGAGCTAACCAAACTTGCAGTTTCTTACTTCATTAAACGTATTTTCACTCATTGTATATTTTCAGAAAACTTTAAAAATAATAACAAAGCATGCATGCAAAGTATAAAGATGAAAGTACAATGTATCCTATGCATTAAGTCTATATCCATTATATTTTGAAAAACGAGAACGGTAACGTGCATTGTGACCTTTCACAGCGTTCATCGAAAGTCAAGAGAAAATGCAGGCCTATTAGTCCTCATTTTTCGGGTAGAGCAGAATGCAATGGCTTAATACAAACGACTGCAATATTTTAACAGATAATTAGAAGTTATTCTGTCAATGGCGGATAGACTTCTTAAACCAGGCCGTATCTATAAATCACAAGTTAATGAAACTGCGCAGAACACTGCTTAAAGGTGCCGAGGGCCGTTTAACTAATACCCGAAGCTGGAGTAACCCTGCTAATGAAACTATGAGGTAATGAGCCATGCTAATTAGAAGCTTCCTTTAAATAAGCCAATTCCGATAACTCCGTGTTTAGAATTACAGTAGAGACGTATTCGGCGATAATTATAACAGTAAAATCTTCGTTATGTTTTCCTGCTCCGTGCATTACATGTAATTGGGATCATGTAATACCGGATTTTTTTTCACACTAAGTGATTTCTCGTGTGATGTGTCTAATGCAATCTAACGGCCAAAGTTCTGAGGGTGGATAGAAGCTTTTGCACTTTTTTTTCTTCTGATGTATTACCTTAAAGCAAAAGATGCTCTATAACTAGTTCATAATGAAAATACATTAAATTCAGTTCAAATCAACACATTAAGGATTTTTGCATTTAATGACATTAAAATTATACTACTTAAAAACTATTCCCAGCATGAATGCAAACTTTTACCGAACTCTCTCTCTTTTTAGATTTTAGCTTTTATTTATTATTTAATTAAATTCTAAAACATTATGTATTTTATTGAATCTATAACCTCTCAAAGACGTATTTGTGCGTAAGTAAAATGTCATACGTAAGTTTCATATTTAAATATCATTCTCCGTAAAAGTGAAGCTCCATTTATAAAATTAATTTCTCATGCCTCATTCTAATGTGTTTTTCCAAAAACTAATTAGTTATTGCTAAAGGGTTTTACATTTTGAGTGATACAATTCAAGAATTGAAAAAACACATATATAATTCAGTGAGACATTTTTTTTTCTTTTTTTGAGAGCTTACATTATGCCATTAAGTATGAAAAATAATATCGTTCATGTGAGCATGACGACTTCCCTGTACATACCGCATTTTGTCGACCCAATTACAAATCGCTATTTCACATAAATTTGGTGTTATTTCATGAATAACACGTTCAGTATTACTTTTTAATTGCTGAATTGTTATAGGATTATCAGCGTAAACTTGTGACTTAATATATCCCAAAGAAAGAAATCACAAGGTGTTAAATCACGAGAACTGAATAACGTCGTCCATGAATTCTCAAATTTTTCTCAGAATTCACATATGAACACTGATCTTGATAAAAGAATTGAATAATTTCGAAACTTTGTTCAAGCGTGTATCTTTCCATGATTAAATGGCGTAGCATACTAAACACAAATGACACAATAAATGTCAAAAAAGAATACAAAATGTTGCCATTTTAACCATTTAAAATTGTATCTTGTATTGGAAAATCCTTTAGAACGAAAAGAGGAAATTTGGCTATTACTCGAATTCATTTTGAGAGGGTGTACTTTTTGAAAACACTATTTGGATAATGTGTTAACTTCACAAATGGAATTTTATATTCCTATTTAAAATATCTTTTGTAGTACAAAAAATATCAGTTGTTTTAATATCTAAATAAAAATATTTTATACTCTCCTTTAAAAGAGTTTTATTCTATCGTCATACATACATCACAATAGGTATTATAAAGCGTAATTTTCTCGTGTGACAGATAATACTCTTGTACTAAAGTTAGTAATCAGTAATCTCATTTCCTTAGAATAATCATATATCCTTAGGTGCACTCTATATAATTCCATCTCATGCGACAAACACGGATGCAAGTTGACAAACTCATTTCACTTATATGCGTGCATATATGCATCCGGGACCTTCACAACTGCAGAGTCCATTATATGCATTTCCTGAAACAATTGCCCCCAAGTAAGGTCTTCATTTTATGGAGTCTTCAGCACACAAGGCTGGAACACAGTCTTATCTCACTGTAATTATAATTGTTGAGCTTGCAATTTAATGTGTATTTTTCCGAACATACCATTAAGTTTGAATCGAGACTTATGAGTTTAGGGATTGTTTGTTTTCATAGAAGACTGATATGCCAAGGTTTATATTGACATTTCATTAATGTCAATCGGGCTGAAAATTTTAAACTAATTTCAACAGTTCATGCATTGCCCAGACATTTTTAGGATGTTGTATTGTAAACTTCTGTAGATAGGATATATATTTGCAATATGATTTATGTTTACTCATTATTTTAATAAGAGATTTTAATTTAAAGTGACTATTTCAATAAAACCCACATTTGTATTGCAGAAATTTTGTGCTTTATATTTAAAGATTGAAATGAATGTTATTATAGCATAGCTTTCGAAAATGTTGTTGGTCTTCCTAATAGCGTCCCAACAAACACACACAGGTTTTCTGAACGTCTATTAACGTTCAGAAGACGTTTTCTGAACGTTAATAGACGTTCAGAGAACCTGTGTGTGTTTGCTGGGGTATCTATAGAACAGTATGAAGTTACACAAAATGAATGGAATTTTTTATTCATGCATGTTTTGTGCGTTATTTTTAAATATAAATTTCACTGATTAAAAATAGATTTTGGAACACAAAAGCATCATATATACAGGGTGAGTCTGAAAATATGGCCAAAACTTTTTTTATGGGGTGATAGAACGCATCTACACGAACAAATTTTGTCATAGAAAGTATGGGCAGAACGAAAACGGCGAGCCACTAGGTGGCGTTGAACATAGAAACTTGAACGTCGAAAGGTGGAAAGGGTCGGTCCTTGCATTTTCTTTCGTGGATCACCGAGAGGATGGTTGGTTATACGAACCACGAAATGGCGGATATGCACTTTGTGCGGTGTGGCGTATGTGGCCAGAGACTTTACAAGGACTTTCCATTGAGACTCTTTCCAGGTCGAATAAGGTTCGAGCGGTTGCATCAGTGGTGGCTTTGTATGCTAGTAGGACCGAACCTTTTATGTCATTTATAACGTCCTCTTCCGCCGTTCAAGTTTCCACGATCAACGCCAGCTGGCGGCTCGCCGTTTGCATTTCGCCTATGCTTTCTATGGCGAAATTTATTCGCGTAGATGCGTTCTATCACCCCATAAAAATTTGGCCACTTTTTGAGACTCACCTGTATATGTGGGTGCGCGGGTATATGTGTTTGTAGACTAAGTCAACTGGAAGATTTAGAATGTTTATTTTAAGAAAAAATACTGTAACGTCGTTTATTATTTTAAAATTAAAAATAATGCACAAATGTAACAAAAGAAAATCCGCCAACACAGAGATCAATTGCAAAGTCTTTAGATACATCTGTAGCAAGAATAAATAAAATAATTAACCAAGATTTACAACTTAATAAAGCTCAAAAACATAATTTTCACCAGCGTTTGCCTATACATGTGGCTCAACACAAGTCATACTTCGAAAACTACCACTGCATTCCTTGAAAAAATGAAGACTGATACAGGTATTGCATATATACCTTTTCAACATATTCCTGCGAAGTTCCTTAACGTTTCACCTATGGACTATTGTGCCTTTGGTCTGTTAAAAAGAGATCTTTCTAAACGCAAACCCACCACGATAGATGGACTCTGGAAAGTAGTGGAAGAGGCATGGAAAGCAATATCCCTGGAAATTTCACGAAAAGCTCTTCTATCATGGAAATCACGATGCAGACTTATAGTTCAGAAAAAAGGATATCAGATCGAACATTAAAAAAAAATAGTCTTTGCATTTTAAACATTAATTAAACGGCCCGAAATCGTTCAAAAAATGTGTAAACACCGTCTGTATTTATACATTAAGTCAAAAGATAATTCTAAAATATTGCAGAACATGCCATTTTACAAGAAGTTTTCGTAAAATCTTTAAGGAACTGCATTCTACATACTTAAGCAGTGACTTTTACTGTTCAAATTTACAAAGATATTAAATTCAAAAGACAATCTGCACAATTCTAAAGATTTTCGAAATCTTCTCTTTGCTAGAAAGATTCAAAATGTGAATTGCTAAACTACTTTATTTGACTGTCGATTTTCATTTTCGAAGACTGCGTGGAAAGCAAAGCAATTCTTTACCGTACGTTGAAAATCGAATTTCAAAATAAGTGGTTTCATAATACGTTGTTAAATGCTTAAAGGATATTACTTTAAGTTTTCTCATTGATCTGCAAAGGTTTACTTCAATGAATGAGAATTTGAAAAATGTACAAGAACAGTTAATTATCAATCCAAATTTCAGGAAAGAAAAATTCTGTTTAGAATTTACATTATATGGTGCTCGTAACGCTTAACTATGGAATGAGGTATCATAAAATGTTCTGTATAAGCAGTTATCAAATGAAATAGTATACGGGTGTCAGAGTATTGCTAGTAACTCATTTACAGGGTGATTAATATGGAACACATAAAATCACAGACTAGTAGAACCAATCCTACTGAGTGAAACCAAATGAAACTTAAAACACACATTATTTAGATGATGGTCCGAATTTTCTACTGAAAACAATTTGGGAATCAGTCATCTGTTTGAAAAATTGAAAAAAAAATTGCTTTTAAACATAAAGCATGATATTATGATGCAGGTAACAAATATTTCTGGTTTCATTTATATCCTCTTAGTAGAAACATAGCTCACGTTTCCAAGTTCTGTCAGTTTGATTTTAAAACATTTACTCAAGTCTAGAACAGTCATAAAATTTTCTGAGAGAGATAATGTATAGAGGGAAAACGGGGGGCTAATACGTCACATTTCATATTAGCTGCTGCGATAAACAAAAATATTCTTTTTTTCCAATGCGTTAATTCAAACAGTCTGTCATGGGTAAAAGACTCTATCTTGTTGTTGGGTAAAAGACTTAAGTATCTTTTTAATTATTAAAAAGCATTTATTCTTAGTATGTTGATTGAACTTTTGTCTCACAAGACCCAAACTCTTGGATCTCACGGGATTCACCAACGGTCTAATGCAATATATTTAATTAAACAACTACCAGTAATATAATTTAACAGTAAGATAATTTTTACATATATGTAACATTTTCATTAATTTTACATCACCTTAAATGTACATAGAATCTTTCTATAATTTAATTTCAAAACCTATATGATGATCATACTGCTTTTATTTTAAATTAAACAATAAGACTCGCCTTAAAACTTATCGAACTTCACAATGAAAGACGTGTCGATAAAATTTCTCCCCACTATTTGAATAAAATCTTTTCAAAAACCGACTTCTGACTGTCTTCCACTAACTATCGAACCAAAAATGTGCTCATTTCCGATTCCTTTCAACCAGTGAGCCAGATAAGGGTCCCTATACCCATCGATTTCTTGTCTGTCTGCCAACAGATATCGCACATCAGTTAATACATTCACTCTCATGTCTGCGATATGACAAACACTGACAAACCCATACCTCTCTATAGATACACATCTCTCCGCTCTGCGCATTTGCATAGTGCACCCTCACCCGCAGGCCCCCCCCCCCTCTCTCTCTCCCTTTCCAGGCAAATATCTCCATTTTATGTAGTCACATACATACATACCTTAACCTTTGCTGCCATTTCTAAATTTAATAAATATTTATAACTTCCTGTCTTTCGAAAATTTCCTCAGAAGTTATGAGCTCGGGCGCGCGCTCTCTCGTCGTACCCCGATGTATAATGCATTTGTCTTTTCTGTGTGTGTGCGGGCGCACATTTTACGTATTCATATTCTTTTGTTTCTTCTTCCAGCGTCACCAACCCCCCAACCCCTACGAGAATTATTTTAATAATAGAAGACTAAATGTGCTGTTTGTGAGTTATCTACCGCTCCACGCTGTTGCTTCGAATGCGATTACATGCAAACCTGCTGCGTTGAGGGAATATTTATGGTAGTTTTAGGACTCGAGACATGGAGAAATACGGGCACTGCGAGCCAGAAAGTGCACGGTTCTCTGGAAAAAAAATATATATAAATAAGAAATGCTTATTTGATTAAAATTATGTGATGGCTTATAGAGTATTGCCAAAGTTTTTATCATATTGCTTGCCGTAGGGGATTGTTTAAAAAGTCGAGCGATAAAGTAGGTGATATAATTTGTCTGCTGTGGCTGTATAATTTTATACAGAAATAAAGTATATGAGTTTTGGTATAGAAGAAAATGTTAATGCCGAAAGTAATTTTGGAAGGTTCATTTTATTTTCTATATTTTTGCCAATTAATTCTGCTCTATTATGGCTCTACTATATTTTTGAAGTTTTTGTTTTGCTTAACAAAATTTGTTTCAGTTATGAATATTTGATTATCATAGAGTGTTAAGAAACAGTCAAGAAAATTGTAAAAGTTAACGATGAAGGGTTCTGGTGTTAGAGAAAAACTTTATTAATTATTAATTATTATATTCTAAAAAAATAATTCTTATTGCTTAAGATGAGTATAGTTTATCTTATTTTTCATTCACTTATCGTTTTGCCTCAAAAAAGTAGTTTAAGATATCAAAATTTAAAATTTCACTAACATTTGCATAGTTTTGAGTGGATGTACAGTAAAATTAATATTTTCTAACTGAGTTGTAAACATATGTGAATATAAATAAATCTTCAAGCAACAGTTTCGCGTACATACGTATGCACACTTATTTAATAGGAAAGTTGTCTAGAAAGATTGACATATACATTAAAATTATGAATATTTTCTTTCATCGCTAGTACTTACATTATAATTGTTAAATGTGAGTTTTTATATGTTTTCCAAGAAGTTATACTATGATATAAGTAAAAAAACAGTCTTTTAAACATAAACATCGAAAATATTGCGTCAAATACACTTGAATAAATAAAAGAGTTGAAGAGCATTTTCCTGCGACTTTATTTAGCTTGCTTTTTTCTCATTCGTAAAATAATTGAATTATGAAATTGTAATTGTATATTTAATTTGAATAATAAAATTTATGAAGAAATAATTTATTACATTATATATTTTTTATTTCTTACAGATGAACCGTCCAATTCAAGTAAAGCCTGCCGATAGTGAGAATAGAGGGGGTAAGCCACTATTTTATATTTAACATACTTCTGTATTTATAAGTTTCCGATTTTCGTTGGAATGATAATAATTGAGGTAATGCATTTTGCTTTGGGATTCTTGTCTACAAAATATAAATACTTAAGCTTCTTATACATAATAAGTTAGAAAATGTTTTTTCATTATTTAAAACTTCCGTGAACGAATTTTATTCAACAAATGTTTTACCACTAAAACGAGCTTTTAAATTTAAGTAATAACTCATAAAAGCACTATTGAATATAAAACTGTGTCAGAAACTTATATTAAAGTGATTTAAAATTTTTCTTATCTTATTAAAATTTCTAACAGCTACAATACGCTTTCCGTGTACTAGACTGATTAAACATTTATTATACAGTCTAGGTATAGATAATTAGCGATATTAAAGATAACAGTCTTTTTATTTTACAAATTATTGATAAACGATACGCGTTCAGCAACTATTAAAACTTTCCATGAATGTCCTTTGCCTTAAGTCAATATCATCTGTTTGAATTTATTGGTAATTTAAGTTTTGCAGGGATATTGATAAATCATTTATCAGGAAATGGCTTTTAAAAATTTATGTCCTTTCGTGATAAAACTTTAGTTCGTATGAATTAATATCTTGTATTGCTTTGTAGAGAGGTCGCATAAATTCGGTGGTAAAACATTTTAAATTACATTTGTAGGAATAGCAAAAGACAAAGCTTTTATGGAAACTATCCAGCCTTAAATTGTTGATATTTAATGAAATTTTACTCATTATTCACTAAATCGTGCACATGACTTCTTTTATTCAGGATGATATAGCTTCCTCAAATATTTATACAGCATGAATAAGTCCGCTTATACAAAATTCATTTGAAATTTTGCATTTGTTTTAAGAATAAGATATTAAAAATTATTACTGGAAATACATTCTAAGGCTTTTTATCAATGTATACTTATATGCATGTAGTTATTTGAATATTCATATGCTTATGTAAGTTTTTATAATGCGAATCGAATGCTTTCTACGATTAATTATTACTTTTTTGTGTGTTAAAGCTTGTATGAATGGTCAATCCTAGGTCTATGTTTCTGAGTTTTAACTAGGCTGCAGATCATATAGGCAGGTAGTAAGGGCTTCTAGGATGCTTGATATTTAATTACTTTGTCATATTAAAGATATTGCGTAGAAAACTGAAAAAGAAAAGCTATTGTGAAGTATTTAATATCATCTTAGGTTACCACTCAACAGATAACAAGAAATTAAACAATGGATATGTAAGAAAATAAAAAATTATAATACTGTAAGATTAATCTCTGAAAAAAAATTGATTTTTTTTCCTGTTACAATAATTTAATGTTTTTTAAAATAGTTTCGAGGGAAAAAATGTATATATCACGAATAACACTTATTCTTTTCTTAATCCCCGATCATATTAATTTCCAAAACACAAATACTAATATTTTTCTTTCTTTTAATCAAAATGTTCACGCCATTTTCATTTTTTAAGATATCCTAAATACGGATTATAATATTCTTTTTGCATTAAAACTTTCAGATTATGGCTTTGTTTTAACTCTTTTCATTGCCTAAAGCATGATGAAAATGGTCCATTTTTAAAGTATAAAAAATACATTTAAAAAGAATTCGCTAAAATTCTTTTCATTTCTTATTTTTCCTGTTCTCATATATGATGCAATTTGTTTTTTAGTACCCTATTCTTTACAGAAACATTTTAATTTAGCCCTGTTTAGCTGTTGCGCTCCCAGAAAGACGTTTAAATGTACGAAACTCTCCAAATTAAAATGCCATCGTGCAAATAAAATTTTAATTTGTCAGTTACCTTATTATTTTTTTCTCGTTCCCTGTTTTCAAATCTTGGCTCTGTTGCTTACTTTAGAATTCTTGGAATTGTTGTACAAACTGAAAATGTGAGAAATGTTTTCATTTCTTAATTCTTTTTTTTTAACTTCAATTTTTATTTTCGTGTTTTCCTAGAGGGAGAGATTTTAATTTGGTAGAATTTTGTTTTCGGAATTTAAGCAGAAAAATTGTTTTAAGGGATTTGGAAAGACAATGATAGTTACTTTTTACGCTTAAGTACTCCTACGGATGTATTAAAAAATAGTTCTTGGCATTTAATTCCTGGGAACGGTTTCATTTTGTAATTTGTTTTTCCTACAGTCAAACTAGATTATCTGTTTTCTACATTTAAAAAAAAGAAACAAAATATTAAAATAATTTTTTCTGACAAATCATTTCAGTATATTTGTTATATTTAAAATATTTTTATAAAATTTGAATAATTGTACAAATAAAGTAAGTTGGTTATACAATCAAAAAATATTTTATAGAAACATTAATATCAAAATTTCTTATAACTGAATTCTTAAGTAGAACTAATAAATCACATTTAAGTGTTATAAATTCGTTTCAATATTCGTTTCTGTACGTAGTTTCTTCAAACCTCCATAACTATTTTTAGCATAATATCTCATGAATTATAGCTAACTAAAAATTTATTTAAAACGATTTAAAGAAAAATAAGCTTTTTCATGTATGTGCCTGTATTAACACTTTCTCTTAAATAACTGTGTTCATGGGTTTAAAATTTTTACACATAGACAATCATGCAAGGAAATATAGACAAACATGCAAGGAAAAAAACCATGCCTGCATTAAAATTGTGAAAATGTGCCCTTTCTTCGTTTTTTAGATGTTTTTTTTCCAGATCAAGAAAGTTTTGTTAATTTACGAAAGAGAAAAGTTTATTCAATTGAGAAATAGTTTATTTATCATAAGTAAGATTGACATCATTTTGATGGCATGAGTTGAAAACTGATGCAGAAATCCAACTATACCTGCAAGTTGTTACGTCGAACTTTTGTCTCTGGTTGAATAATTCTCAAATTTTCATTTTGTCATAACTGTTCGATACAGTTTAAAATATCACCTGCTAAAAGTGAAATAATGAAAAATTTTACGTTTTATTTTATTTTCGTTTAAAGAATTTTTTATGTATACTGGCTTCATTTATAGTTAGTACACTATAGTATTACAGAATATTATTTTTCAATTTGGGCACATATTACAACAGAGAAATTTTACGACTTCAGAAGTATCGGTGTTGGTTACACCAATATCTCATGTAAAGAGAAGTAACTATTATATATGTGGCATATTTTTATCTTAGTTAATGTTGACGGCAAAGCGATATGATATTTATTTATTTGTTTGTTTCTGTATTTATCTCGGTTGTAAGTAGAAAGTTAAGAAAACTACAATTGTGTTTATTATTAATCCACAACCATTACTTTAGCTAAAATTCAAAATTAAGAGTGCATAATGCAACACTAATTTTTAAATACGTTGCGAGAAGATTATACAAAATTGTATCGTGCAGGAAAAATGATTTTTTAATTAAATTACCGTGTAAATTTCATGCATAGAAATATTTATAAATCACGCGTATAAACTTAGACATAATTTTCATAGCAACCGCACAAACAAACAATGTGCTAATCGATATAACTTTACATATTTTACTATTATTAGATGCTTTAGGATTCATTAACAATTTAGTTTTAAGTTTCTGCAAAATAATAAACATTAGAAGTGTGTTACAATGTACTAGAGACGTTTAAAATGTGACTGTCGAATTTTTCATGTAAGTTGAGAACAAATTGCTTTATATTTTCTCCAATTATTGTCTATATTCTTATTATAATTTTTAAAAAATTTCCATTATTATTTCTATTCCATTCATTTATTATTTCCATTGTATACTAACGCTATAACGCATGATATTTTTAGATGAGCTAAAATTAAATATGTATCTTCATTTAGTCTTCCTTGTGCTAGGAATTTTTTTAATTTCCTAGTAGCTTCCTAAAAACATCAGAAATAAGTTCAAATATGAAAAATTGCAATCTCAACCGTGTTCATGAAACAAGCGAAAGTAAAATAACCCCCTTCTATTCTATTTAGTTCTAATACTTCTATTTAGTTTTAAAACTTCTCAAAATTATACTTTTTAATAGTTTTACATTGATTTTCATTCAGCTATAAAAATTAGAAGCAATCAAAAATTTGTTTAAAAAGCTGGCTGCACACGCTGTGCAAGGACGAATTCATTATTGTTTGATCCAAAACTAATGTTGTCATGCATTTTTAAATACTAAAAAATATTTATTTGAAATGAATATTTTAGACAAAAACTTAAATTTTCTTTTTATTACGGAAAAATGAGAGTGTAGTCAATTGGCTACACTATATAAAGCGTAAAATAAGGAGCTGTTGCATGAAGGAACATGAAAAACAGTTCAGCATGTTATATAGCGTGAGAGTTTGGCAGGTTTAAATTTAAATGAATCTGTGTACGGTTAATTTTAAAAGAACGATTCATTCAATGATTTTTAATTCATATATACAGTATTTTCATACAGCTGACGCTTATATTTTAGCTGTTTCGAATGTTATCTCAAAAGCAGACAGCATAAATAATATATAGATTTTTAAACGAAATTTAGAGGTATGTAAAATCATAATGCATTAATTTTATTTATACGGGTGAAGAGTAGGTATAAAAATCTAGTACTTGTTTCCAAATTATTTTAAGCTAGCAATAACTTATTGAATAAACAAAATTTTTTAGAGAATTTTTTGAGAGTAAAATAATCATGATTGATAATTATATGAGACATTGCTAAAGATGGTAGGATTTATCCTTCAAAATTGAAAAAAAATGTTTTGTTTTGACCGTAGATTGTGTGCATCCTTTATAGGTTTAACAATATGAAAATTTCATGTTTTTTAACATTAAATTTTCATATTGTTATCATATATCAGAAATTAATACCATATATCAGAAATAAATATCCCGACACTTATTACTGGATAATGCAACGTAATTCATGCACAAAATTGTTCTTTTTTAAGTACAATCACTCAAACATGATTTGAATATTGGCACAAAGCTCCTACTTTAGTTCAGTTTAGCAAGAAATTGATTTAAAAAATTATACAACTCTAAAAAAATGAAAGAGAATGTGCTGGTATTTAACGTTATTTACTGTTTGTTGGGAACAATGGTCATTCATCAAACCAATAAAGAATTTGAAACGAAACAAAAAATGACAGAGTATCATGAAACCTACTGACGTCTTGTAAAATCTTAACAAAAGCTTTTGAAAAATTATTTATATCAATTTTATTTGTTGATAATTGCATATCAAACCTTTAAATTTAAGTATTAAGTATTTTAAATTATAGCTCCCAAAAATGTATCTAAAAAATTACTAGATCATTTTGTAAATTTTATTAATGAAAGACATTAAATGTGATTTCTGATGGTTACGCCCAATAATTTAGTTTTAAGTTGTTCAAGAACTTCATCGAAAGAGCTAGTGCTACATATTGAAATTATTTATAGATACAATTACTATTTATAGTACTGTTTTCTTTAAACGTGTGTGTACTACATATTTCATTTCGTAGTAGTGCCTATAGTCTATTACTTGTACAAGATGCAAATATACTTTCAAGCTTATTATAAGTGATCATATATGAGATATTAATGCATAACGGGCTCTCATTTTGACGTGAGTTACTAAGCTAACTGAGCCAATCGAAACCAACCTCAACTACGTGAATGAGGAATCAGCATTTATATCATTTAATCTTAGATTTACTAAATTTAATCTGAATTGCGAAAACTAATCATTCTGGTATACACTATTGGTGTGGTATTATTTATACAGATGTATTAATACATGCATGATTTATTTACGATGTATGAAGCCTTTACTGATTACTACAATATGAGTTATTTTGTCTCATTTTTTATCTGAAATGAAAGTAAAACTTATATGATAAAGTTTCATAATGCAATTTAATATATAAAAATACTTTAAAAAATTAATAACAAACATTCCTTGTAAATATCTTAGATCCAAAGCATTTTTTTCTAAGGATGCAATAGACATCTCTAGAAGCTCTACAAATTATGGATTTCGATTTAAAAACAAACTTCATCTAAGACATTCATTTCAAATTTGAGGTACAAAGATAAATGATGTAATGTCAGAGTCTATGGTTAGATGTAAACTGCAAAACATAGTAAAATGTATTATGTAAAAGAAGGAGATGTCGCATAAAGAAATATGAAAAATAATTCAGCTTCTGAAATAACCTCAGAATTTGTATGTGTCACACATACACTGCATTTAAACTTGACAGACGCACTCATGTCAATGCATTCACAAATCGTTTCTTTGTTGCAAATTTACTAATAGACAATTCACAGAAAAAAATAGCATAAATCAGTGTTTTCCAATATTTTTCTCTCCCTGTAAATCCCTTCTAAATTCTGAAAGAATTTGGTAAACCTCTGGTGTAGTAGTGTCATACTAGACTATTGTATTCTTGAATCTCCTTAAACAACTAGGGTTCGTAAATTATCAGTTAGGGTTTGATAACATAAATAATCACTGTTTCATATTAAAACTGCAATAAATATAATTATACAAATATTTAAAGATTTCTCCAAATAACTATGAAATGTTTTTTACGATAGAAAAAGTTTGTTGCAGCCTCGACCTTTTACAATACAGTTCAAAATAATAAAGCTCGTATTCCCCTTAAAATACCATAGAATGAAGCTAAAATAACATTTCATACACATTAGATTATAACCTAAACATAATATAAATAAATGGATGAAGGGACTGCTGAAAACTGGGGCGCAATAATTGAATTCTAGATATCAAAATGCGTCTTCCCGGATGAATTATTGTGCTTTTTATATTAATAAGCAAATTTTGTAAGTATAAAATGTTTCTTAAGAAGTACTTAAAAAATACAAAAGTGTTCTTTACAAAGATATTAAATGAATAAGAATTCATTAATTAAAATATTAACTGATTCAATATAAAATTCTTTTTTTTTTCTATATATATAATTTTGCAATTTTGAGGAACATTAATCTTGTAAATTAAATTAAGTTTTAACATAAAATTGTGTTCACATTAGTGTAGTAAACAGATATTTTAGTTTAAAATGCTCCTAAAGTTAGTATTATAGAGTAGTGTTATTAAATGAAATAAGTCCACATAAAAATTTTACGACGGGTAAACCGTGTTGGCTTATTTACTGCATATGCAAAATTATATGCATTATTTTTATAGCAAATTGTTACACTTGTTATTAAGATTTTTTTATTTACTTTGTTAGTTACTCTTATTTGAAGAAGAGTGAAATAATTCGTGATGCTTTCTTACTCCGTTTGTCTATCTGAGTTTTAAGGATTTCTCTACTTCTGTAATCTGCAAACCCTTTCTAATAGTTATTTCATTTATTATTAGTAAAATATATCTACTTTTTACACTTAAGTGTCTCATATTCTCAAAATTAGTTGGGACGGTTTTTATTCTGCAGGTATTATAGTTACTCGTATGTGAGTTTTACGCAGCTTATATTATCACAATTTTACTAAAATTCGATTTTATTTACTTATTTATTTATTTATTTTATTGAAAATTAAAATCTATGTTATGTAATAACTTTTATTTTTACACTTATCTGATTACTTACGTCGTTTAAATCTTGAATTACAGCTATCGTAATAGTAAGACATTTTTAACTCGTTATGTAACTAAAATAAAAAAAAATCTTATTAAATGAGAAATATTTTCGAGCATTTTACTTTGATTAATCCGCTATCCATTATGCAGTTCCATAAAAATTTATATTTAATTAAACCGAGGAAAACAAAATGATTGATGATAATAAACGAAAAAAAAAAACTTCGAAAGGAGGAAATTAAGTGTATTAGTGTTAATTACTTGATACTCACTTTTTTTAGGTTTCTTTGTTGTTTCATTAAAGTTGGTGAAACTTTGAACTAAGCAATTTCCTTAAACCCATATAAATTTACAGAACTTTGTATACATTATTTAAATTTGCGATTTAAGTTTTTAAGAATTTAATGATAAAATTTTATTAGTGTAATGAGACTAATTACTATTTTGAGCTTTTAAAAGTGCTAGAGCGTTTCTAGAAAATTTCGCTTAAAAACATTTACTTGATCATTAATTGAAAAAAAGAAGTAATCTGCGATTAAAAATTGGAGAAAGTTTCACAGTTTTTAATTGCAGTTTTATATCATTTCCATTAAATTGTTTAATAATCTAAAAATTGTTTTAATAAATATTTATTCTCAATTTTATTATGTGTGTGGTTTGTATAAAATCACAAAAATCATTGAAATGTATCTTTCGGTTTAGTGAAATATTGAGGGCTTCTTATATCTAATTGAACAATTAAACACATTAATCATGTAATCTGCATTTATTGAGTAAAATTTTGTTCATTTAAGTAAACAATAACTGTTATTGTATTTTTCCAGGTTCCGTTAAAATACTCTACATGTTGTATCGTGCACTGGTTAAGCGCAAGAAGAGAATTTTTGTTGAAATTTTCACGTAGAAAAACAGTAACATTTTTAGTAATACTTCTAATAAGTTGTTAAATTCTTGGTTTGGTTGGCAATTTAGGTCTCAAAGATTATGCTTAAATGAAATTTGATAGATGTCTATCCCAAATGCTATGCACAAAATATATTATACAGATTTTTTTCTTGAGAAGAGTGATATGAGATTTTTGTGTATAGCATAAAAATGTTAAAAACTTTCAAATTTAGCCATAGCATTTTAGTAGCATGTCTTAACTATTCATTCTTGTTGTCACCAGACTATATAAAAAGCAGCTTTACTTTTAAATATGAAATTTTAATTTTATTGCAAACAAATGACAAATTTGCAATCGGATATCGCAGTGGTAGCAGTTACATTTTAAGTACTTTTCCACGAAGTTGTATCTTACAAAAGCCGACAGATATTTCATTACTTTCATATATCTACAGACAGGAGCACAACTATTGAGCAGTGGTGCAGCCTACTGCCATTAATCTAGACATGGGTTTATCCCCCCAAATATTTTAGTTCCACAGCAGAAGGTAGTACACATCTGAATATTAGCATCAACTGCGAAGAGACTTCAGAAACAGAACATTTCGCGTGCAACCACCCTGCATGCACAAGATTAATTGGTTTCGTTAAGGCAAAGTTACGAAGGTGCTAGCTGCCTAAGAGGAGGGAAATGCCTTGCGCGGAGGGCTTTTCATGGGATTCTAACGCGTATTCACGTTACATCTTCGAACCCCGAAAACTTTAGAGAGTTAGATCGATAGCTGCGGGCGATGCCAGAACACTCGACCTACACACTTCAGCTATCGCCCAATTTTCATTTTCTTATCCACATGGCCATATCGGTCTGCGCATATGCTAGGTAGTCTCGTCGATAGAGGAGGAAGAGGTGTCGAACGCAACATTCTATAGTTTCTACCCCTATGCCTAAAATACTCAGCTTATTTTAGTGTAACTGAACATTAATAGCCGGTTTTTACCGCTCGGTTAAAGGTACTTGAATTTTTTGAACTCCCATTTTCATTATAAGAAAAATGCAAACATTTATAATTTTTTATGCAGTGTGATAAATTAAAAAAAATACGCAGTAAGGTTTTACGTTTGTTTAAGAGAATGTCGTAACTGTACAAAAAGAGTCAAAAATTAAATATTAAGCATTTTAAAGTCTTGATTTCTTTACAAATTTTACAACAAACATTGGTTCATATTCATGTATAAAAATATTTATACCAATAATAAATTTTTTTATATATCAATAATATATTTTTATTATATCTATAGTGCATTCAAACTTTTTTAACAAAAAACAAAAATTTATAACTTGGCGAAAATTTATCCTCGCTTTATATCTTCTAAAATTAAAAAAAAGAAAGCATATAATAAAAACTTGTCTTTTTGGTTAACTCCGTAGCATTGCAAAAGAACGTAATCATAAAAAATAAATTACTCTAAATATCCTCCGTTACATTTCAATTAAATTACTTCTCGCTCATGGGAAGAAGAGAAAAAAAACTTTGTTAAAACCCCTACGGGCTCATCCTCTCAGAGCAGGTTTATTCCGGTTTGATATGATATAGTATCAACCACCTTAAATGACTTTACGGATGTAATCTAATCCCCCTACCCCACACCTCAAGAAAAATATAATGTTCTCGCGAAGAATAACGGGTTATAAAATAATCCGATGAGAACGGTTATTGGTTTTTTGTTCACAGAATATAAAGCACTGTTTTAGAAGATCGTCTTGAGCAAGAAAAAAATTCCGACCGAAGTCTCATAAATAAGTGTAAGGTGAAGTAAAAAAAGAGTTATTGGGTGTGAGAATTGATTTAAGAGTTTTAAAAAAATCTAGCTTTTAAATTTCCTCCGCATATTTCCGTTAAATTTTAGATTGGTTGAGATGGGTTTCAAAGGTGTAGATTGGCTGGTTTTAAATATGTATAGAGCATAAAAAAATTTCATGAATTTTTTAAAATATGCATGTATACTTGCAAAACTGTGTAAACAACAAGTATATTTTCATAAAAAGTTCAGATTGGTTATCTCTGGAGTTAACTAACACGATGGATACTTTTAAGGTTATGGAAATGTTATCCATGGGTAATAGTAGATTATTCGATTATATTGAATTCATGGATTATGTATCATATGTTATCGATGATAGATTTTTATACGCTTTCAATCTGTGTTTGAATTTTGAATCTGTGTTACGCTTTGAATCTGTGTGAAGTGTCAATCCGTGTTTGTTCTTGTGTCTCTTACTTGTACTAGCGTAAACCAAACCTGATAGTGGAGAGAAAGGCTAGAGGAGCCATTTCACTACTCTCCGCATGTATCGCTCCGAGACTCGTTTCTCCTTCCAATTATTATTTGTTGTTGTTGTTGTTGTTGTTGTTGTTGCTAATGCCCTCTGGCAACCGCGTTACGGTGACAGATCCCCCTATATAGGCAGGCGATGGGCCGAAGGAGCGGCTTCCATTTCAATGAGCCCCAGTGGGAGGAAGTCCGTCTTAGCTCGGGGTCCCGTAATTTTGAACCAATTCCAGAGGAGGGACCAACCCCCTGAAATCGGCACCCCCAGAGGTATCGTTTAACAACTTGGAGGACTTTGGAGCCACGACGGATTTTACGTGCACCAGCTCCCATTAGCGTACACGGTTCCACAGCGGACGGGCCGAGAGGGGGAAGTCCCTCCCAAGCACTGGCCAAGCCAGATGCTGCTTCACTTGCCGTGTTCTTATGGGAACTGAGTTTAGCGCCCAGTCCACTGCGGGACTCCAATTATTTGGCTTTTAATATTAAGAAAACAGCTCAATCACAAGGCAAATCCGCAGTACTAAACTCCCGCCAGCACAAAGGAAGTCCATCATTGGTCAAGCGCCTGGGAAGGCGTTGCATCTGATATCTCACTTAATTTCTTAATCCTTTTAATTTTTGCATTCAAGTAACACAACTATGCAATTGTTTTAAAACAAACTTTATTTTAGCATTTAATAGATGAAAAAGTCTTAGGCAAAAAGTTGGGCAAACAGATTAAAAGAACTATTTGAGAGCGGCGGAATCACAGGGTCTATAGCTTTAGGTCCGGTTAGTTTTGTCCCGAGTATAGTTCTAAACTTAAAACTTCATACAATCCAATTTCAAGAGAAGCCAAATTTTCACTAGTGCAATACTTTACGATGATAAATATATGCTAAATAATGTATATAAACATGTAATTTGTTATAAAATTATCAGAAATTATTTTTTCATCATTGTATAAAATGTATTTGATATAATATGGATTTCGTAATCGCCCCATGTGTTTTAGCTTGTTGTACCTAGGTGAGATTACAATGCACTTTTAATAAAATCTTAATTTATCCACTTTTAATACAAATATTCTGTAATCCACTGTCAAAACCCGTGCTTTAAAATATACTTTTACTTAACTTATTCGTGCATGGATTTGCGTACAATATATGCACAAAGCTTTTAGGGATGTTTTTCTTCGTGCATTTAACGACCACTGCTAATGTATGCTTAAGAAAGCCCATAGGATAATACAAAATTAATAAACCGCAAGCAAACCTCACCCATTCTTATTCATTTGCCGTGAAACACGGCCATTTTATCTTACCCGAAGTCTAAAAGCGACTTTAATCTAACACAAACTTCTGTAAAATGAGCCCGAATTGCACCACTTCGACTTTTTCGTTAAAACAGGAGCTTGTTGAAGCGGTGGGGATCCCACTTTCTTATATCTCCGCTGATCCTCAGTAGCGCTAAACAGCTTTATTAGTGCTTATCTTCTGCAGCTACCAGTATCTCGTAGACTGTTTCAGAGCGCTTCAGTTACGACGAAACTAACGCTTTCTAACAGCAATGTTAGTGGCTGATCTTATCGTACCAGCCTCGCTTCGAAAGGGGACGTATATTTAGTGAAAATCCTTGTAACATATAAATAATTCCATCTTTTTAGGCATATTGCTGTTGTAATAGAGAAATTCAAAGAGGGTTCTTGAGAAAAGCAATCAAAATTAATGATAAGGAAAGGGATTTTGATAATGTTTTCATTTTGAGATACAGCGTAGTTGTAAATTACAAACTAACGTTCATACGTTATGATTCATATATCTTACCGATGTAATTTGTCAGTATTTTGCATTATATATCATACACAAAAGTATCTTCACACATTTTTGCTTTGGATTATCAGATAGTTTGCAGAAATTCTGTGGTATTTTCACGTAAAAACTCTACAAATTTGTAAAAAGGCGAAGAACTAACTGCATTGAAATGTGTGATAAATTTGTAGTGGTTCTTTATGTTTTTGTGCAGATACGATTTTTAAGATTAAACATGATAACGTATACTATTTTGATAAATAAATATGATGATTTATATTACTCATAAACTTGACATTCATTAAAATATTTTAAAAGGCTTATTGAAAATGACAGAATATGTGAGCATTTGACTCATAAGGAAATAAAAGAAAATGGAATACAAAATAAATGGATATAAAAGTGAATAAAGATTCCATTCAGTTGACATACGGCACGTTTCAACAGCTATTTGTCAAGATGGGTGATATATTCAGACTTTTGTCGGGAATTGTTGACTTTTAGATTTAAAAGTGAAGATTAGAAGATATATTTTTACAAAGAATATTTTATTTTCTGTTTATATAAGTTTTGTAAATACATAAAAGGTTATTAAAAAAGAAAGTGTTTGATATTATTATTATTATTATTTCTAAAATGAATTTATTTCATTTCAGTTTCAGGAGTGCATTTTGTAAATTAAAGCTCAGTAATTGATTTTAAATGTAAGAATCTTCAAACTTTCGGAAATTGGGGAAAAGTAAATACATTTTATGAAAAAAAATACTGAATTCCAAGCTGTAAAATGTAAACAGAGCATAATATTTTAAAATTAATATTTAAGATTAGCAATTATAAACATTCTATGAGATATAATTCTAGATTTTCAAACTCGAAATTTCAAGCATTTAAAAATTCTCACATTTTTATTAGACTGACTCTTAGATATGTACACAGATTTAATAATATTATTTACATGTAGTATATATGTACATTATAAAAAATGTTTAATTCTTAATGCATATATTAAATTGAGGAATTTAATTCACAAGCAAACTTTCTTTTCTGCTATTATTTGAAAAAATTTAAAGACCTATACCCAAAGTAAAACTTTGATAAAAGTAATTCAACTTCATATCTAGGGATAAATACATGGTATTTCATAAAATAGGGCAAAACTTAAGAAGTAGTAATACAAATCCAAACCAAAAACTTTAATTAAATAGAATGCGTAATCGGAATTAAAACGTAAAGACTCTACAGAACGCCGAAGGTCATGTTGTGGTAAGAGACAAAAGCACAAAAATAACGACGTTAGAAAAGCGTGTTTAGTGACATACGATTATAGTAAGTGTTCAAAACAGTAAATGCAAGCGGTTCAAAGGCGATAAATATATTGGCGAACATTCATAAACACACATGGAATAACATGCGCTTTCCCTTCAGTGCCCAAAGTTTAGCGACAAGTTCTGCTGCAGATTCAATCGGAGTTTGAATCGGAGCAGAACTTGTCACTGCTTCGAAGCATCGAATACATCAGCCTTTAACAGTCGCTACAAAAAGAAATCCAGGCATGAAAATTTTGCCGAGCCCGACATACAACTTTCAGTCTAGCCATCGACAGTTTTATAGGTTCAAAAAGATTACATAAGGATAGTTTCACCTTGTCGTACATAATGGATAAATGCTCCATCTTGCTGGAATAACATTACCCACTGGAAGTGCAGGGAATGCCGTTCAAGACGTCAAGCAGCACACGTTACAGAAGTGTGAGGTGGGTTTCGCCGTCAAGGTGTTTTAGCGGAAGAAAAAGTAGTAAAGAGCGTCGCTGATGTGCATTTGTATTTACATTTGTCCATGCATATTGATTGTAGATGCTATATACACCTTCACATGGGAAAGTATGTTCATCCGTGAAGAACATTTTAGCTCCCTCTAGCGCCGTTGCGTCTGAATTCCGATCATGCATCATCTGATCAAAATTGTTGGTTTAGATGTGTACCATCATCTCCTAAAATTTGCCCATATTTTATGAAATACTCTTAAGAAGAATATCGAATAGCATACCTTACTCTATACATTTAATGTTTAACTACAAAATGATTTATTTATCATCATTTATGATCATTTAAAAACATTTCAATTTTTTAAAGAAAGGTCTATTAAAAACAAGCTAAAATTTTCAAACATTTAAAATATGAAATTTGAATGCTATAAATACTGTTTTAATATACTTGCATCATATAATGACCCTGATAAAGAAAAGAAAAAGCAAACAGTAATGAAATATAATACTATAAAACATTTCATCTAGGAATATGTTTAACCGTTGTTAAAAGGTTCATGAAAGCCAATGAAAAAGTTTAAGTGTAATCATTTACACTGTTTTAACCTTTCAAAACTACATTTGTAGTATACACAGGCGTTTGCTACAAATGTGATTTTTTTGTAGATTTTTTTAAAATAAATGGACTGACACATTTGAAAAATCACATTATAATAACATATCATTTAAATAGAATTCTTGTAAAAATTCCTGTAGAACAATGTAATTCTATTCTTTAACAAATGGGCGTAGTATTTATTTTAAAAATATTTATTTATTTAATGAAATTTTAAGACTTTACAGAAGTGAATAGCGCCCTCGCCAAAATGGCGCGGTATCCCCCCCCCTAGAACTCCGAATCATTACACTTGGCCATAAATCTGAACATTCCGTTAGAATACATCTATATTTTTTAAAGTTATTCCAAAGTTCGTTTTTCTATATTCTCTCTCTCAACATCCATAAATTAATGGTATCTCATTGTAATTGCTTGCAGAGTAATGCTCATTGTAAACTACAAACCTGAACTGTTCTTTTAATATTCTTCGACCTCACACCACCTAATAAAACCTTGCTTAACATCGCGAGTTATTCTTCGATCGCCTCTTCTAAATTTTGCAACATAGAACAGTCCCCCCCACAGAACAACGCCAGAGAACTTTGACAGAAGGGAAGAGGGAGTCTCTCGGCGCCGCCTCCCAATTGTAGTTTCAATTTGCTTATCTCCACTGTCTAATTGCGTCTACGGCCTCATTTTGGAAACTTCTAACTGCAAGCATTAGAGTCACCTTGGACACGTAATTTAAAGTGACATGCGCCAACGCGTAGAATGGAACTATATTATTCAGCCTGCCGCTTGTCCATCCAACAGGAATGTGCTGAGCGGTCAATGAATGCTATATATACACACACACGCGCGCATGTATACGCCTGGCAATATTGTTTCTTTGTTTTAGCTGGGATATATGACAGCTTGCTGATATTCCGTTCCCTCCGAATAAAAGTACTCGTGCTTTATGTTTACGAATGCACAAAGAGATAATAAAACTCACAAGGTAATTTGCTGGGAGCGGTAGTTTAATTTCCGAACAAACTAAAAGCATTCGAACACAGGAAAAACTTCAAATGAATTTGTATGCGTTCGCAATTTGCTTGGACCGTTATCTGGCATTTTCTACATAAGGCATTCAATTCGCGATGTAACTTGTTATTTGATGGAATACATTAAACTAATTATTTAAGCCAATAAATTTTGGTAGGTCATTAAAATATCTGCTGTGGATAAAGCTTTGAGGATTTCCTGATATTTGTTCTTTGAAGGTGAAATTTTATAAATAGACATATTGAAATCATTCTTTATCATATTAATGGATGTATCGGATGAAATATTTCAGGGTACAGACGCTTTAGCGGTTATATATAACAACATATATATTGAGAATGTATATAGTACTTGCGAAATTTGAAAAAGAATTTATATAGTCTAGACATTTTACAAAATGCTATAAATCTTGAATTCTTTTATTACTATGGAAATGCAAGACCACCTTGAAATATATTATGCATAGATAGTTTAAAGTGAATTTGACTAAATTAAAATTTAAAAAATGCACATATATTGTTAAAAGATTGAGCCTGAGAGAATTTTCGAATTCTTTCGCATTTACTTTTAGAATTCTTTCCCATAAGCCTGAGAAAGTTATATTTTTGTTTTTGAAAGTGTCTAAACATTGCAACTGATCGAAATTCAAAATTCATGAGTATCGTGGTCATATGCAGCGCTCATAGGAAGTTAGACAAGTGTAGAATTTAAAAAGGATAAGCTTTCAATGAAGAACATTTGTAATCAACCAACTGACATTTCGGATACAAGACATTTTCATGTACAATGCTTTACAGATATAATCGGCAGTGGTACGCACTGCTTGACGTTGCCAGAGATCTGATTACAGTTCACTTAGAAGATTGATTGTTTCATCGGATATATCGGCCGGTGTATTGTACCGATTGATAATTGTAGCTTCCCGGTGTTGTAAACAGTGGCTCTGGCCAAGACGCAGTCAAGAGTCACAGCAATTTTAGACGTTTCTAGACTTTCAATACTCGAGAAGCAATCATTATAGAGTTTACGCATGCGCCAGATGCCATCTGGTCTGTAAACTCTTGAAATTGTTTTTTCATATCCGATGATCATTACTGCAACAGCCACAGGCATTCCTCCATAGACCATGCCGTTTAGAACTGTGTTGTTCACAGTCACACATAAGTTAAAGTATGTGAGAGACTAGTATTCGTTACCAAGAGTGACTACTAATGTGACAGTGTAGGGAGAAATTTCATGAGATAGCGGGTGACTTGTAATCGTGCTACAGAAAACTCTCACCCTTAACCACAGTTTTCTCGCGGGAGAACTGCCTATGGGACTTGATCGACAAAATTTCTATCTTTCAGTAAAACTAAGCTCGGCTACATATTGTTTGGATTGCCGCAATAATGTGTCCGGGTAGTCAATCAGCAGTTGCTGCATTCATTTATGGAAGAATCTACCACAGCGAGAAGTCGGAAATTTACCCATTCCATTCTCCACCGAGTATTATATTGTATCTCAGGCAATAATTTAAGCCACATACTGAAGAGCAGATTCTATGCACTTTGCGCGTTAAGAAAACGATATTTTGTTTCATTGATTTGACCACCTATTCACCTACATGAAGCCTTTCACATGTTGACTTTTGTAGTCATAGCTCATATCTTTCTTGGTAGCTTTATCCTTTTATTTCCCGACAGAGTGCATATATGTATCTATGTGTGCTTTAAGTTCTTTTTATCAACATAAGATAAAATAAATTTAATAGTAATTAAATCAAAGCTTATTCATATTATAATTTAGATTTTTCCCTTTAAATGTATTCTTCGTACATCGCTCATAGATATTCCGATTCCTTGGTATTTGACATTATTAATCTGAAACGACCTAATTCAATTTTACTCAAAAAAGCCAATTACTTGGAATGATCATATAAATATATATTCTGAAATTCCGTCCGTATAATAATCCGGCAGAACATGCTTAAAATATCCAAGATAACAAATTTCACAGAAAGATGAAGAATTCAATATTAAATTAAAAACACTAAAACCAATCTCTGATATATACTGATATCGTATATCGCATTCGCCCATTCACGTTCCAGAACCCTGTCGCTTTCGCATACCTCTCATGTGTTCCTTATCGTTACAATACCTACAACTATGCCACATACATTCTCTTTAAAACAAATTCCATTTTACGTCCCAATAAAATGTCTATCCATTTACGTGGAAGACTCTCCTCTCTTGCCCATTTAATAAAAAAAAACCTCCATTCCCTGATATAAAATTCATCTTAACGCTACAGAAACGTTTCCCTGTATTTCACAATGCTATTCGATATCTCTATCATAAAACTATCATATCTGCAAAAATTAAACGCATAAATCTGAAGGTTCCCCCAGTTTTATTTGTTTGGACGGCGGAAAAAAGTTTCGTCTGAAGAGAAAAGGGGGTTTTAGTAGTAATCTGCCATTGGCCGTATTTCATTGGATATAATGCGCACGCATCACCGCTAAATTAGTTTTATTGGATCGGCCCTGAATCCTATGGTTAATGGGCATCCTTCTCTCCAAGGGAACTTCTATTGATCAGGTGTTCACAAGTATTCTGGGGGTGGATTCTTTTTTGCTTTTGTTTTTTCCTCGGGAAGTCAATGCAAAAGTGGCTAATTTAGCGGTGCTCTGTTTGCAAATGCAGGTTTGGGGGCTTAGCATGTACTGGGAAGAAGAAGAAAGAAAGGCAGAAACTTTTGTTTTTCTTGGTGAATGGAAGAAGGATTTAAGTTTTGCCATGGTTAAAAAATAGGTGCATTTATTTTCGTCAAGCATTCACAGCAGATAGTGATAAATTGGAAAAGCGAAGAGAAGTATTCGACAAAGGTTTTTCTAGTGAATTCGATTCAAATGGGTAACATTGAAGGTAGATAACGCAGTTTTAAATAAGGTTAAAAGTATCGCATGCGTAAGAACATGGAGCAATAAGCGAAACTTAAATACCATGTTATTCTTTGATATATTTCATACTATACTCTATAAAAATTTGTAGTTTGAGAACAAAAATCAAAATTATAAAATAATTATGGTTTATTTCAACATACATTTATCTAATTCATAAAACTTTTAAATCTAGAAACTGGAAACAGTATAAGTACATTTTGATTTGGAATAGGGCAAATTCTAAATCAAAAGTTAAAGAAAAGCAACTTTTCTTTAACTTTTTAACTTTAAAAATTATATTTATTAAGAAAGTCACAAAATAAATCATTAAGATAATTACTGTAGATATATATAAAGAAAAATTTTTACATTTTAAGTTTAAAAATTTATTTTATTTTATTTTTATCAATACACTGATATTATCTATAAGTTATAATTCCATGATTAACTAGTTAGGGGATTTAAATTAAACGATTTATCAAAAATTCAAAATGCAGAGTATAACAAAAAAAATATAGTCAGTAAATGAGATCATCTATGATTGTAGACAACTTCAGGAAAATTATTTGTAACTATTTGTATTGTTGACTACTTTAGACTAACTATTTGTAAACCAAACACACAAGTTTTCCATTTGATATTTTCGAATTCCAAAATATCGAATGTATTTACTACTGTAAAAATTTCAAAATATAGTTTATGTATTTTTAAATAAAAAAAATATAAACACGGTATTTTAGGGACACCATTTGCTAACATTTGACATTTTTTAAAGAAAAAAATGAATCTTTAGCACTATACAATACATTCTTCCATATCAAGGAAAAATAAATAATAATTTATGGAAAGCTGATTTCTTTTTTAAATTAATAAAAAACATCGTAGTTTTATGAAAATTAAAAACAAGAAGATAGAAACACAATAATGAGACATTTTTTAAGAAAGTCGATTTTTCACTGCAATTATTTTATATTCAAAATGAGTTTAACCTGTTATTTCTATCAAGCCTTACACCTATAATAAAATAATATCTCAGTATCTCAAAAATATCGATACAGAAATGGATACAATCTGAGCAAAAAAGTATTTATTGGATAACCTACCAAATACTTTGGTTAATATATCCCTTTTCTTCGTCTAGTAAGGTTTATATACCCAAAGGTACTTGATACAGATATTTATCAGGTTTTCTTTCCAAGATATCGGTTTAGTTTCTTCTTCCATAGCTAGTATTGAGTTATAACAGAGATAAGTTTGAAGGGTAGAATTTTCTCTTCGAACGATATCTTTGCATTTCATATGCATATCTATTGCTTTGGAAAAGGAATAACTCCGTAGTTGTTCCCATATATTAAACTATGTACATTACTGGAATCCACGTCTAATTAAAGCTTCAGATATTAAAATTAATAGGAATATCAACACTTCAGCACAAATATAAAGTCCCTTATTAAAATATTTTTATCACGCATGCTTATTTTAACAAAAGAAAATCAGAAAATAGATATTTGATAAATAAGCACATTTAAATTGATAAATAAGCAAATTCATTGTTTTTAAAATTAGTTATTTTAGTAACATTGAAAACCAGAAAATGCATCATACTTATCATTCCTCTGGTCAATCCAGGTCAAAATATTACCAAAAACACTTCATTTAAACATCTCGAGATTATCTCAACTGAAAATGGTTCATACTAATGTTTCGGAGCATTTCAGTGAAGCCTACTTTTTACAAAAATAAAGGAGTGCTGCCAAAAAGGGTTAGAATTCGAAACTTCCAGAATGTGTCAAGTTTTTGACGATACAAGTTTTATCCATACTTCACGCTTCTCCCCGTAGAATGATGAAGCACAAAAAGACTGGGCATAAAAAATTCTTTACATAAGAATCGCTTCCACTTTAATAGAAAATGTACAGCGAAATATCTGGCACAATGCATCGCCCAACGAGAAAATGAAAATCGTTCAGCAATATGCTACGCAGATGGATGGGATTTAAATGTGACAAATTTATCTCTTTCAGAATTCCTATTTGATTTTGACATTTTCGTCATCCCTACGGATGGGGAAAAAAATACATTAATCTGACAAACCCTACCGCCATTGTATGAAGAAGAGATACCATGAAAGCGCATCAAACTTCTAACTGAAGATGGAAGGAAAAGGGAATCATATTTTTTACAAAATAAAAGAAAATTTTCATCCGAAAAATCTATTCTCTTTTCCTGCCAGCACGCGGTTATAAATATAGAGATTTATATATATATATACATATATACATGTATGTGCATGTGTGTATTTCAGTCTGTAGGATCTTACTTCCTGCTTCAAAAATTCTTTTCAATCAATCTGGATGAATGAAAGAAAAAATACACAATATCCTTTATGAAATGAATCTGTCGAGTTGCAATCACGTGTAGTCAGCATGAGATAAAAAAAAAATCCTGTCCTACAAAGAATGAAAAAAAACTTAATTCTAGTGACTTTCTAGCGTTTTATTTGTTCTTTATTTTGGCTACCGTTTCAAGTTTTTCTTACTTTCGAGCATCAAGTTGTAAATACATTTGTATTGGGCACGTGCATTTTATCTGTGTGTGTATGTATATACATATGCATTCATATTGATTTATATTCCTCTGTCTGGTTCTATAACCGTTACTACTTTCAAATTTTCAAATGTGGAAAATATTCAAACATATTTGTGAATTTCATAAATATTTTGAAAAGTTTAGGTGCTGTTATAAACGTCGTTACTTATCGAAAGTATAGTTTATTAATTAACATTGTGTTTGGTTCTGTTCGTATACTTTAATTGGGAAAGTTGACATAAGTATAGCACATGTAAAATAAACATTTGCAAAGAAGAACATTATGAAGGACTAATGACAGCGCAAGAGAGTAAATGGTTGTGGGGAAGCTTTTAATGAAATTACAAATTTTGAATGTGTTCATTCCGCAGGCGAAAACGCATCGCATGCGGGAGATTGGGGGAAACAATGCCAAACGTAGCATAAGAGGAGGGATCTAAACAACTTCTGATTTTATGGCATCTTTCAATTCCGAAAGATCTTGAGGACCAGGCGTGGTCTCCTTAGATTTCAGATAACCCCGGAACCAGAAATCTTGCGGTGTGGAGTCAGAGAATCGTGGAAGCCACTAAACTGCAGAGATCACCAAAGTGTTCTTGCAGCACTGGTCTAACAAAATGGCTGACAGGTGGAGGAGCCCTGTCTTTCATCCATACTGAAGCACTATTGACATTTCGTTGTTACGGTTCTGGAATAAAATAGTTTTTCAATATTGATTAAAATCAATCACATGTGATAGAGCATGATATAGCACCCGTATTCCTGACCTCTTCGAAGAAATATAATCCAAGAACAAATGTACTTCTAATGCCGTGCCATACAGTCGCTTTGGCTTCGTGGGGTGGCACTGGTGCAACATCGTGAGGTTTTTTGTCTACCCAGGTGAACGCAGTTCTTGATATAAAAGTTTTCAATTAAATAGAAGCGTGCCTAATCAGTCTATGATATTCACAAAGGCCATTTGTTATATGTATCATATCTGATGTGGAAAAAATTTGCGAAGTCTACACGCAGTTCTTCATTTCTAAACTGCAACATGTGGAGGTGCTGAAATCGATTAGGAAACATCCGCAGGACAGAATTCAGAACTTCGGGAACTCTGGCTTTCGGAAAATCCAAACTGCGAGCAACACTTCCTGCAGTAATAAAACCTGCAGTAATCGTTTGATATACTTCCGCAACAAATTCAAGTGGAACATATGGTCACCCGGATCGAGGTCAGTCTAAGTACATCTAATTTCTTTAAATATTCTTACTAAATCATGAGCACTTCTTACGGAGCATGAGCCTCGTCATACCTGTAAATCTTGCCGATAAATTCGCACTGCTACGGCAGCATTTTACCTGTTCAGATAAAACAACTTTATCAGTTCACCTGGATGATTCTTTGTAAGCGTCATCTTGTTGAAACATTAGAAAACCTGATTGAAGGAACACTCTTTCCACATTGCCTTTTGAAGATTTTTCGCAAGCAATGCTTTGCATAGTGCTCTGTGTTGGTACTTCTGTTGTGCAGTCCTGTAAATTATGCAAAGTCCGTCAAACCCCCTCCACTCTCTTATTGTCATTAATCCTTTATAATGTTCTTCTTATCAAATGCTTTACGTCGGCATTTTTCATCACACGCCATTTGTGGTTTTAGTATAAGCTGATGAATTTACGCAACGTAAGAGAGGCTGTTGCCAATCGAAATTTTCCAAATTTTCTCACTGTAACTGTGAGTGTTGCGTTGTTTAAAATCATCATAATCTCCAACTCATTCCTTCCAACAACCATGTCCGAAATTTTGGTTCAACTGATTGAGCGGATAGGCCGCAATGGTTCTTATATACAGCGGGAGTTCTTTTTTTTAATAACTATTTTTATAAATACACTTATCTTTTAAAAACGAGGACGAACTTTTACGGTCAGGCATACATTGGAGCGAATTATTATAAAAGCACATATTTTTATCAAGCATTTTAATAAAATTACTTTAATGAGTAATTTAGCGTTTGTGCTCAAGAAAACTCTTCCAAGAAATCCAAATGAAGATGTACTTAGGAATACCTCGAATCACTGAGGTGCATTAAAAAATTCCTTATCCCCATCTCGCAATATTGATCTTTTCGACAAACAAGCGGACTCCCGCGTTAGAAATTTATTCATCCATACGGTCGTTGATGACATTTCATTTTGTAAAACTTCTGGAACTCTCTATTCATCGGGGAAATTTTTATCTTCTAAGCCTTGCAGTTTCTAATTTCGGGAATGGCGGAAACGTTTTGTAAGAAGCGTTTACTCGCGAGCAAATATGGGGGTAGCGTAAGAGGATGGAGGCAGCTCTCCCTCTGTGCACTCTTCGAAAATGGCGACACGACAGTTCTGTTAGAACTTTTTAAGACGCTTTTCGATCTGTCCTCCCCCTCCTTCACACCCTCCGTTCCTTGGCTCTATCATGAACCGGTTTCAAAAGCTTTTCGCAGAGATCAAATGCATGCTGCTATTGAAGTACCTTCTGCTTTTGGCACTTTCCGAATTGCGTTGATGCTTCTTCAAAAGTAAAGTGAACTAAAAGCTAACACTTATCATGCATTATAAATATGATGGACTTCGATCTAATTTTTACGCCGAGAGGACCTAAACTGCATGATTTGCGTCTGATGGAGGCATTTAAATGAAATGAGCTGGCTTGCTGACGTAAGGATGGCGACGGCGGGCTGTCTGCTTTCTGACTGCGTGTAAATTTAAATAAATTTTATCAAAGTAAGTGAGCCCTAATTTGTGTGAAAGCATTCATTAGGGACTTTCTCGGATATTTGAAAAAATAATAATATTGTATATACAACTGCGCTTTTAAAAGCAAATTGAGCTAAAAGTTTCGATTCATTTGCTTCTGTAAACATAACTGGTTTCAAACAACTTGATTACCCGTAATGGGATAGAATTATTTCATGACTGATAAAGTGTTGTGAATCGACTTTTGTCTAATTCTTTAAAAAATAATAATACTCCCTTTTGCTCGGTTTACAGCTCTGGCCTAAGTAATTTAATTTAGAAACCGAAACGTTTTGAAACGTCTATCAAGATAAAATATCCCACCAAAGCTAAAAGAAGGATCACATAGCATTTTCCACCACAAGTGAGTCGTAATTAAAATTAAAAAATTTTTAATGACGCTGTATTGGATAAATGTAACTTATATGCATGGAGTGAGGTTTTCTCTTCTTTAAAAGGCGAGTTTATTGAATTTTTTCAGAAATTAAGTCGTAAATACCGTTTACATATTTCCATGAATATTTGAGGAAAAAAAATTAGTTTATTATTGTGGTAAATAATGTGATATTCATTAACTGGAAAGAAAAAAAGTAAAGCGAAAAGCTCAGTCCATCCCAAAACTGTGAGCTTTTCTTATTTAAACCTTAAATAAATTAAAAATATGACAAAAACACTTTAAAAATTATTTTGTCACGGTGTTTGTCACGTATTATATTAAAATACTCAAAGCTGATTTCACTATTCGGGATTAAATAATCATCTGTCATCCTAAGAAAACAGCTTTCATTTTTCAAAACTTTTACTGAAAGTGTACTTCTCGTTAGAATAGATTTTCTGAACTTTTTAATTTTTCCATACTTCATTTTAATGAATTTAATTAATGTTTTGGGATTTTTATTGAGGAAATAAATATTCTTCTGGAAATTATGAACGATGTCCTCTAAAATTCTTTATTCAAGGTAAAGTCACGTACGGGGAAAAATTAATTTAAAATTATTTAAGAATTCCATTAAAAAATAAGCATGTTATTTATTTATTTATGAGCCTGAAAATAATATGTATAACAGTACTTGTCACTGATTTTTGAGAATTTAAATACTGCTGCTTCTTTATAGATATAAAATGAACAAAATCAGTCATATTTTGCATTTTTTAATAAAAACATGCTATTGTATTTTACTTAAACTATGCAAATTGTGTTTTTAAACTTTGTTGTGAGTACAGTAACTTACAAAATTATTACAAATTTTTTGCTCATTCTAATATGAAATGTTTTTATATTTAATTGGATCTTTAAAACATTTGTTATTGTTTTTTGAATAATTATCTTTTAAAATTCAAAAAAAAATCAAGAACACACACACACACATGTGTATGTACGCGTGTGTATTTCTTAACCAAATTTTGAAATTTTTTGAAATCTCTGAACTCAAACAAAAAATAGTAAAAGATGTTTGTTTCTTGAAATATTTAAACCAATTAGAACAAAAAGCCCTGAAAAAGAAAATTTACAGACAATTTTAAATTTTTCATTGTAATTTTTTTTATTCATAAAAGTTTTAAATCACATTCAGCTCTTTAAATTTCTGAACCATGTTTACACTTCAGACTACCGACTCATCATACTTAGTGAGACATGAAATTTATCATTAACATATAGAAGAGTAAAATCTTATCTCTTCAGTTATTATAGAACATGATATTTAATACATTTAGTACTCTTCGCAGTGAATCAATTATTGATTTCCGTTTATTGCAATGTATTGATGTAGCATTGTTTCACTTTCCACATGTAGCACCATTCTATGTATTTTTACTACAATACAATAACATAATTCAATTATTCCCGTAACAACATAGATTTTCATAACAATAATTCACCTAGTAACTATCTTGATACAATTCTTTAATATTTTTGAATTGTCACACAATAACCATCTCACATCTTGCTTCAAACAATACTCATACCATTACATCACAATAATGACCATTCACTCATTATTACAGTCCAGTCTTTAAACGGCCTGCATTAGATCGAAAAGTAAAACAAAATTAAAATTCCGAAACATAGATCGCTTTTCATGAAACGAATAAACACAAACATTTATTTCTTCGTGGACACTGAGAAGAATCGCATCATTATGCGCAGAAGAATATAAAATAAAGAAATATGACAAATAAAAAATCGAAACCGAGAAAAACAACAGCAAAACCAATGATGCTGCTACCCCCTTCTTTCTTAATGGCACTGACGGTGGGGGCATTATGCAAAGTGGCTAACCACTACGCTGTCATTCCACGGACTATTCGCAAAAAGTCATTCTATGAGAGAAGTTAAACATTCGCCTGAACGATTGAAAATAGAAATGCATTAGGACGAGATGGGGAACAACGTCCGGAGTTTTCGTTTTGGCGCTTTTGTGTGCGTCGAAAGTATTCCAGAATGACTCCAATTTAACTCCAGGAAACGAAGTGTTAATGCATAATTGAAATTAAATGGTGTCGACTTTAGAGCCCTTTGAAGAGTCCGCAGGTATTGCTATAAAGAAGGCTTAGAACTAAAACTGGGAACGGAATTTGTTAAATGAGATATTTTTTTTTCTTTTTTATTGGAGATATATCTAAAGTTTCCTGTTACTAATTCATTTATTTTTTTCTATAAAATGGCACATTAGAAATAGTGACAGTAATCGTTTTAATTATATTTGGTTTACTTTTAACAACGTCATGATAGTAAATAAAACATAATAAAATTAGTAAAAAACAACATAGTGATGATAATCTTCAAAAAGTTATATTTTCAAGAGTAATACTCGGCTTACTTACTTACGAAAAACAGATGCATGGTTAGATACAGTTTTTGGTAAAATCACATCTTGAATAAAAAGTATAAAAAAAATCTGTAATGCCTTTTTTCCTGTAATTGACTTACCCTAATCCTTTTACATTTAGTAGCTTGCATTTTCCGCTGAAACATATAATCCAATTTTTATTATTTATGAATTGGAACTATCCGCGAGCTCCACTACGGCATATAATTTAATGTATATTATGCAATGCACTTAGTAGACTACTAGTTCCACATTATGAGCTTAACATTCAGTCAGCAAAATTCTACTATTTTATGATGCATTTAATCCTTTAAAATGCAGAAAAGGTTTCTGATAGTAAGACTTATATTAGTAACATTTAAAAGTGAAACATATTTTAATCTATATTTCATATATTACATTTTTTATATGCCTACAAACATACATAATTTAATATTGAAGTACTGCATAAAAATACTGTGTAAAAAAAAAATATCCTTTTCGTGATAGTTTCTTTTATAATATTCAAATTCAAGAACAAAATTTTTGTGTTCTATACAATTATCAAATTTATTTATAAACCTGTTTTTTTGTAAAACGTATCAGAACCCCTTAAAAGTCTTTTGCCAAGGAACCCACCCACTAGACAGATAGCCATCGCGCAGCTTAGCCTCAAAATTAAAACCTGGCATTTTTGGAAGATTTTAAAAGAAATTAAAATGTTTTCTACTTATTAGCTTTAGGATAGGTTATATATTAGGCAGGAATACATTGCTAAATTAGATTGAAGTAATTATGAACCTAATTACTTCACAATGTTGCGAAAGAAAATTTAAAAACCATACCTTATACCAACTCTCAATATTTAATTTCTATCGTATAAATCTTTATAACTTTAAAAAACACATAAACTTATGGCATACACATTTTTCAGACTAAACTGGTAATATACCTCCTTCACTACGTTATTTTCCTAGCATCAATTTTAATCTCCTAAGTCCATAAATGAACGCCCTTCCAGCTCTGAGAAAAATTCATCAAATTTTTGAAAATTCTTTCAAAAAATTGGGAGCAGCCAATGCATTATGCCGTCAAAGCATCATTACTTGAACAAGCTGATCTTTCGAATGCATTAGAAGTTCAAAATGTCGGTTAGAATATAAATGACTTCATACATTTGTTTGTTTTTATTACTGGTAAAACATAATTTAAAAGCGAGATTAATGCTAAAGTACTTTTGCATCCATTTAACATCAATGTTTTTTTTTTCCTCTTCTATCCTAACTTTTAATATAGCAACTACTGCATTAATATTTTACGTTATTTTATCTTTGGCGTAATCGCATTTGCATTAAGTTGATGCTTTCGCTGTTTCTGTTACGGCAATATTTCGTTGTGTTTGAACGAAAACATAGTTAAAAGCACTTTCATGTGTTTTTTCCCCTAATGCTGTTCGACGTTTTTAATTAGATAGGAAACGCATAATATTTATATTTCTTTTCGAAAAAGATGCGTTTTTATTAGCTTTAGGGTGTATTTTAATTTATTATGTTTGTGCGGAGATAAATTAAAAGTGTTGATGCTTAAATAGATAAAACGGTATTTTTTTAATACGTTTTGCTAATAAGTTTTGCGAGACCATTACTGCATTAGTTTCTCCGTTGTCAATGTGTATATGGGTGTTCGTGCTTTTATTGACTTACTGATACGCATGCATTAAAATATTGCCATGCTGTGAAGAAGTAAAGTGTCAGCCAACTCAATTCATTTTCTAAGGAAACATCGTTATCACCGTTCAAATTGTACCATTATCACACATTCCTGTATGAAAATTTTAAGAAAAAACACCCAGGTGCACGATATTACCCACACATTTATATAGGAAGTAATATTTTAATATTTTTACGGGCTGCATTTACGTGTTCTGGTGAATGAAAGATTGCATATATGAAGTTGATAGCTAATATTAAAAGGCATTATAATATTTCAAATAACTTAACAATCGTAAGTCAAAAGCTAAGTATGGATTTATAGTAGCATCAGTTCACTACAATGTTTACTAATTTATAGAATGAAAAATTTAAACACATTTTCAATCTTGTAAAATGAAGATGTGTGACTATATTTTCTTTTCAATATTCATTAAAATTATTAGGCGTTCATTAAAATTGGGGACATCATCTGGCTACTATACTAAATCGTATCATAGTAAAATTATTTAAAAAGTATAACGCCATAATGTTGAATTATTTTTATTTCATTTCAAGATACTCAACACTTTAATTGCAGTTCTTTACAACTAAGACTGGTAATTCAATTATACTACAAACAATCGTTAAGTTAATCGCATTTTAAAAAGGGAATCAAGCTCAGAAATAATGAAAAACAACTGCCGAAGCATTAATGATATTATGCCATTAATATATTTCAAATACAGTTACGAAAATTCCAAATTAAATATCAGCGATGAGACTTAAATAAGCGACTTTTAATAATGCTAAGAATGATGTGGAAACTTCCAAGATATTGAACAGACATTATCTGGTCTGTAATTTGTTGTCGGCACGCATCAAGTAGCAACAGTTTAAGCAGCAAGTTGGCTTTCCCTTGACGAAACCTTGGACTGAAGCCAAACTTGTTTGGTGAGCATTAGCAGGCTTTTTATTACTAAAGTATAAGATAAAATCCATGTTAAACTACCTTCATAAGCTGGGGAAATTGACTGTTACAGCGATATGATACGCCGTAACATGTATGAAGAGATTTCGGATCTTGAGCTTTTAATGCGAGGCTCTGGGTAAACTGAATGATGTATTTTGTTATAATTACTCATAATATTTTCAATTTTAAATTCAATTTAAGCAAACTAATTTTGTATTATGAACCATAGCGGGCCTAAATTGATTAGCCTAAAAGCCACAAATGACGAATTTTGAATTTTCTAAAGCTCCAGGAACTACATTTTCTTATTAAAAATTATAAAAAACTATTAAGAAAAAGATCTCACTGTTGTTTATTTTTCTTATTTTCGTAAAATAAACCTGAAAAAAAATACTAATATTAAATTCTTATAATAAATTCAAGAAAGAAGACTGAATCAATATAATTATTAAATGATCGTTTTGCTGAGTTTTGGGAACAGATTCTAAACATATATATCCTAAAGTCAGATGTTGCCTTTGTGACTAATTTCTGATCTCGGTGCTTTTTATTGTTACCAGATTTTGCATTTAATAACAATTAAGTTTATTAAACTAAGCTTTGTTCATTGGTTTAATTTAAATGATCAATATTCATTTGAGGCTATGCAAACTTCTCCAAACAGTCATTAGCCAAACTTTTGATATCGAATGGCTAATACGGGCAATATTCGTAAGACGTAAACGAAAAAATTTTAGCTTTAAAAAATTTCACAAGTTTGTTAAATAAGTACAATTTTTAAATTTTCTCGGAAACTTTCACACACAAAAAATAATCCAATTATTTACTTTTGGAGGACGATTAGTTTAGTTTCATATCATTAATATGTTTCATTTCGTTACAATCTCCTATAACAGTTGCACGTGCTTCCCAGGCATTTTCTATGGGTCTTAAACCGTTTGTCTACTGCCGGTACAGTAAAAATAAAATTGTTTTTTAATAAATTTCATTAATTTATTGAAATCATTTCTTTGAAAAATCGCAATCAAATATTAATTTATTCAGTTTACATCATTACTGCATATTCTATTAAAGTAAGATTGTTTTACCTTTTTTTAAGTTTAAAAGAATGTTTACTGCGATGTACAAATATGTGAAATAAACATGATGAAATTTCATTCATTTTGAAGTTTCGTAATTTATGTAAAAGTTTATTGACCACAACTTCTTTTGTTGTACATTTCAATAAAACCACCTTTTTTGATACTCGAAATGTATCTTTAGCTTACCAAAATGATATGGAAGTGTTTGAGACCAGTTGAAACTGAGAACTATTAAAACAATCATTAGTAAACTTGTAGGGTTGACGTGCAAAATACGCTATAAATACTTCAAAAAGCAATAGTGAGACTGCTCAAAGAAAATAGTTTCATCTTAACATATTAATTAAATATAAAAAAAATTTGTTAATTTTTAAAAAATGTTATTTTATAAAAATTCACGTAAAATCTTTTTTTAGCTCACTATGACTAATTTTTATTGCTTTATTTTGTATGTTGCAGATTTGCAACACATAAAGAGTTAAATTGATATTTTTATACTCAGTTTATAATCACATCAAGCCAAAAAATATGATCATCAGTGAAATTTCAGACGTGTGTTTATTGATTAAAGAAGAAGATTTTCCAAATATGCTTCCAATTTTGTTTGTGCTGTAACCTTTTGAAAAATGCATTAATTGCTGATGCAACAGTCATCAGACCTATAGCTAGTGTTTAGTCATTCTTTCCCAAATTTTCTTTAGAATTTTTTAATCAGAATTTATCCTTCATTTTCTAATTAAAACATGAGAAATGTAACAGTGTCAAGCTGATGTACTCGTCAATTCATAATTCGGTAGATAAAGGGTTAAATATAGGAATATATTGAATTTAAATTTTAGATGTAGTTGATTTCTATAATTGTATCATAACGCATAATTTACCTGACATGCCAAATACACTACGAAGTGTTCATAGTTAACTAATATATTGATACATCAAAGTTTATTACTTTATTTATTTCTAGATTTAGTATGTAAAATGCTTAAAAAATATATCAAATTTCAATTTTATAAATATATGAACAATACTTCTTCCTAAATATATACATTTAAAATAGAAATTTGTGGAGACAAAACTGGATTTGCACATTTTTGATAGTATTTAAGATAATTTTATTCGCCATTTCCTTTAAAAGAAAGCACACATAAACAAAAAAGCAAAAAACACATATTCGTAAAGAAAACTTTTACATCATTTTTAACTATAAAAACACTGGGTCGCAAGAGTATTCTCCAAATAAACATAAGTACTCCCCATTTACGATATCGTGATAGACTCGCATAGATATATCTATCTTGAATCTTGTAATTTCTATTCAACCCGGGGCATGGCAGAGCGGGAAGCGTACTAAGTTATCGGAGCGTTGAACGACCTGTCAGCAGTGCTCATATAACGACCGTGTGGCAGCCTCGCAGCGCATACACAGAGCCACATTATGAACTTTCTTCACCGTAAGGTGTAGAATATAAAGCAAAGCCTTTCTCAGGTCAGTAATCGGCAGGCTCTTCAGTTTAAATGACAGAATTCCTGCTTTTGTAAGGGTATATATCGATGGTAAAGAAAATGGGGTATGAAAAGGAAAGGTGACATTATGGTATCGTAGCTATTAGTACCTATAAAATTTTAGATTTTACGATTGCGTAAGAGGACTGAGCAGTATGATGATTTCATTTTCTATGCATGAAATGTACTTTAAATGTATTTCTGAAAATGAAACTTAAAGTGCTTACAGGCAAAATATATTTAAATGATTTGCGTAAAGTTAATCATTTGAGGAATTATTAATTTATGTGTAATCCAGGAAGCCAAATTGGCGTTTTAAGGCTCAATTCATCAAAACAGGGTTGCTAGATTGCCTCTTTTTAAGTCCAAATATGAAGAAATAAAGCCAATTTGGCAACCCTGCATTTACGATTTATATCGCTGTAACGTATTTCATGTAATATTAAAATAACTAGAAGTCAAAGCCCGTTGTTTAGGGAATTACAACGGGCGCTACAAAAACATTTGACAAAAATACATCTTCACTCAATATACTTAATCTTTGTCCACACGAAATAAACAACTCCATATTCAATTTTTATTATATACCCAAATCGAAATTGAATTTTTTTCTTAAGACATGCGAAAACTTTTCGCATTCCAAAGATTTCGTTTCTCTGGGAACATCCCCCCTTTTTTCAGCGTTTCATTACAGACGAAAATCACTTTATTTGTCTTTTTTAGACCTGCGTAATCTACAAAATTATTTTAAATCACAATTTTTCTTACAAAGCCAGATAACGTGACTTCAATATGACGTAATTGTCACTTGATTCTCCTGTCACTTCTTTGTCTTGATTGAATTTTGTCACGCAAATGATAAACTTTTTTTACTCTCGGAAATAAAATTGAGCTTAAAATAGCGAAAAATCGCTTAAAATTATTGAACGGGTGGATTTTCAGATTTTTTAAGTAGCTCAAATTGTTTTCTGTATTTTTATACATAATTGAGAACAATTTCTAGCTGATCGCACAAACATTGTACACAGTATTACACTTTTTCTGCATATTTTGTAATATTTTGGTGGCGGTAAAAAGTTATCTTGGAGCAGGTTACCCGGAACTGATAGAGAGTGCGTCATGGATCAGCGCAATTATGTATTTTGATCTAAGCATCTAAAAATTTTCATTTGCGCTTAAAATTAAGCCAATCTGGCAATCGTCGCGAATGAAGAATCTATTAAATCAGTATTCGTTCAAAATGAAATATATTCTTTGTTAATTTTCATAAAGTTATTTAGGTGAATAGTGAAATCGATATAGTTTACTCTATCACCTTAGTCATTTAAAGGGAAAAGCCACTGAAAATTATGTGGTGTTGTAGATCATATCTTCTTAGAAAAAAAAAAAAAGCACGCTACAGTAATGAAATTGCTTACACACGTTAAAAGGAAATAAAGCCTTTCTACATTCTTAAATAGAAATACACGCAGATAAATAATTTAGAAAAACACCAAAGGAATTTAAAGTTTAAAAAAAAAAATTCCACTAAAAAATAAGCTAAAGAAAAATTAGCTGTAAACTTAAAATTTATTTACAAATTTATACTATTTTCTACTTCTTTTTTCGAGCTAAAACTGCGTAGCCAATATAATTTTAAAAAATTACAATAAATAATGATGTGCGACTTTAAATAAAGTGTGACCGTTATATTAGACCTATAAAATAATAACTTAAACATACACATTGAAACCTGTCATACGGTAATTTAGATAGAGTTCATGCTCTTTTGAAGATCTGTATTTTGTGAACAAGGTGGAAGAAATTTTTATATTGGATAAAATTTTCAAAACTTGAATACGTTTAATTTACCAAATTTTATGGGTATATTGTGATATTAATGTTAAGATGCAGCAAATGGTAAAAAATAAAAGGACAGTTGATGGCTCTCCAGGCTTTAACAAACGATTAGGATAGGAGTTCCCGAAGCAGATTGGGGGAATCGTTGCTTCCCAATGGGTAACTTCCCATTTTGACCTTAGAGCGAACGCTCTGGCTGACTTTTTGGATAAAAAGAGTGCAGGCATTCTCCAAATGCCTTGTAGAATCATGCTAGATATCAAGGAAATCTTCAATCGATCATTCCGCCACCAGGCTTCCAATTAAGTTGCACATAAGCACTGCAAGTTCCCAGCACACATTGGGAACACATTTGGAACACATTTATTGAAAAAAAGTGTTCCAGTTACCTAAAAGTGTTCTGAAATGCGTTCCAAATATGATCCGTTATAAAGGAAGTGTTCCGAAAGTGTTCCGAAAGTGTTCTGAAAGTGTTCTGAAAGTTATTTCAGAACACTTTCAGAAGGATATTTGTTAATCTAAACTTAGGAACACATTTGAGAACAGATTGGGAACATCTTAAGAACGGATTGAGAATACATATTAGGAGCACATTTAAGAACAGATTGGGAACACTGGTGAAATCATTGCTTTCTTTGTTAGAACGATATTGTTATGAGCGAGGAGCCTGAACGGTATAGCATCGGCCTCGAGATCGGGAGGTCCAGGGTTTGAATCCCGCTGCCGGTAAGTGAGAAAAAATAAAATCCAAGTCCACAAATTAATACTAAAATTCAATAACAAATGGCAGCACTAAATTATAGTAATTAACTAAAGTTCATTAATTAAATAATTCATTAAAATCAGTTCCAAACTCTAAAAAATTCTAAGTCCAATTCCAAAACTAAAAACGTAGTTCGTAAACGTAACACCAGATTGCAGCACTAAAAATTCAATAACAAATGGCAGCACTAAAATTAATTAATTAATAATTAAATAAAGTAACTAAAATAAGAAAAGCTGTCCCAATCGAAACATAGCAGACTCCAAATCCATCAGAAATACAACTCAACCATCCAGGAGGGAAACAACCCAACTCCCCCCCTTACGTCACTTCCGGCCACGCCCCTTGATGACGTCACTTCCACAGCACCTACTCTTACTTTTTAGAAAGTGTTCTCAAATGTAATCCTAAAGGCATTCCTTAAAGTGTGCTAAAAAGGAGGACAAAATAAGTTTCCTAAAAAGTATTCTGAAATGGGTTCCAAACAGTGTTCTCATATGTGTTCCAAAATGTGTTCTCAAAAAAGGGACAAAATAAGTGTTCCAAAAAGTGCTCTGAAATGGGTTCCAAAAAGTGTTCTCAAAAAGGGGACAAATAAGTGTTCCGAAATGTGTCCCAAAAAGTGTTCTGAAATGAGTTCCAAAAAGTGCTCTTAAATGTGCTTTTAAAAGTGTTCTCAAAAAGGGGACAAAATAAGTGTTCCAAAAAGTGTTCTAAAATGTGTTCAAAGATTTGCAGTGAGTCATCAAGTGTGCGATGCCAATCTCACTGTGTTTGAGGTTCACTACGAGCTGCTGCAGTGGTCATTTTTAGACTTTTAACAGGACACGATTGCCTCCTCATTGACTGTCTGTTCCGTTTTAATTTGACGAATTAACTCGGCTCTATTTCATGTGATTCCAGACAAGCTATGACTGTTGTTCATTTAGATATGTGTTCTGCTCTAAGTAATTTTAATTGTATTGTTAAGAAATACTGGAGAGCTCGCTACCTAATGACTTAATGGTCAATGGCCTGGCATTCGATGAATAAATAATAACATTATTTTGAAAAAAATGGAAACGAATATTCATCGTAAGAGGTGAAATTATTTGAAAGGTTAATTTTCACTTTTTTATGTTGCAACGTAACGTATTATATTCTTTTCAAATGCGTTGGTAATCATGCTAATGGACAAGATACCACATTTTGAACTAAAACATTCAATTATAATTTTTTTATGTTTTATAAAATAAATCTTTTTGAGTAAATTATAAACCGATCATGTACGGATATGGTAGATCATGTAACAGATGCTGTTATAAAATTTACGCATAAAATCAGAAAATTTCCGCTTAAAAGTCATAAATGGATAAAAATACATTGACTTTAAAGGCTGGTAATATTTTAGCTAGCTATTAGTGTTATAAAAGCTCTACATTTTAAAAAATTATTTGAGATATTAAAATTTTTTAGTAACTGAATCCAAAACTTTTGTTTAATGTGATTTTACTAACCCTGTAGATAATCTTTATTCAGTCATTAAAAATTTTTAGTTGTACTCTGAATTGCGTTACGCTATTTTTAAAACAATTTAGATTCTTAATACGAAGTTTTCAGTTCACACAATTCATGTGTAAAGTGGATCACTAGGCGTTTAAAATCCAGCCGTAAAATGGATGGTTAGGCGTCTAATCAACCGTTAAATGGTGCCGTTATAACAAAGATTTTTGCTTTTTATTGAGATACGCTTGCAGTACCTATAGAACGATCCCCTTTCTGAGCATTAATCAACAAAATCTTCGCACAAAATGGAAGTAAAGCATGCTAAGTTTTCCGAAGGACATCGGTTAATACCATGTTAATATCAAAAGCGTAGTATTTAATGTACTTCTCACATTAGCTATGGTAATGCTGTTGTGTGTATCAGAATAATTAGTTTTGAGCTTGTGTGAATGTGTTTCTGCATATTTATGTGATTATGCATAATGCATAGCTCCAAAACATATCAAAATATTTTAGAGAAGATGAAATGTTCTTGCGTAAATAGATCATGATTGTATTATATTATCACCATAAAAGCAAATTTTATATTTTCAATGCGAATGAAAATGGCATAATTTTATTTTGTACATGTCATCCCAAGAAAAGCAAACGACTGACATATATGGTTTCAAGGAAAGCGTGCCACATTTGTAATAAGACAGCAGCACGTAAGAGTAAAATACATCATAATGTAGTTTGAAAGAAAACACGCGTTTTTCCTAGCTTTATTCCATCAAAATTGAGGATATTAGAATTTCTGATTAACATAACAAATTTCTCTTAACCTTGTAAAGGAAATGATAAAGCTTTTATTGTAGATTTTATAAATGTAAGAAATAGTAAGTTTGATAACAGAACTCTAAGAAGTTTAAAGCTAAATGATTACTTACTAATATTATGGTTAAAAATTAATTTAAGATATATATTTACTTAAATTAAAATAAACTGTAAAGGAGTTGTGGTGAGAACTAGGATTTGGTTTATTTATTTGCATACGTTACTAGTTAAAAGTATATCTTCTTCTTATTACAAAAAATACAGAACAATAAGTACTTGAAATCAAATTATACCATGGCAAGTACTAGCACTGAGAGGGCTTAGGGCGTGAATGCATCACATTTTTAAACGACTGTTTAAAGTAGTTAATCAAAAGTCTTTAAAAAGTTGAATGCAATATAAAGTTAAGTGTTGAGATCTTTCGTTCTATAAATGCAAATGTCATTCTAGTGTACATGGAAGGATTTTTTCCCATGAAAAATATCTTGAATTTTTGAAATCGTGATTAGATTAGGTACATGTAAAACAGTTTTCTGTAATACAATTCAGAAAGTTTTCCGCATACTATTTCCATATGATAATATATTTTACTATACCAACATAAAATACTACTCATAACAGTGATTATTTTATATTACATACCCTTGCATACACTTTCATCCGAGTTAATAAGCGGATAATCTTATTCGTCTAGCTAGACTGGCATATTTTCAAAGATTTTTATGCATATTAATTAATTTCTCATTTCCATTACACACTTTAAAAGTTATATTGATGTATAGTTATAGTACCACTTTGAAAAGTTTCATCTTTGTAGTTTTCTTTTCGTCAATTGATTATATAAACTTGATTTTTTAGATTAAAAAAATGATTAAGAGATATTTTAATAAAGAATGCTCAGAATTTTTTACGAATAATTTGGTAACTCTTACATAATATTATTCATCAAATAATCATTGTATTTCGCCAATTATTAGCATATTTGAAAATATATATCTATATAATATATTTAACAAAATGTATTTATAGAAAAATATATATCTATATAATATATTTTTCAAATAGCATGAACAATAATTGTTCTTTTTTCTTTAAATATTTATTTGGAAGAGTTAAAATCCAGGCATTTTCTGAGAAACATATGACTTTCACTTTAGAAATGCCTAGCATGTACTGTGTATATTAGATAAGGAATATATCGATTACTTAGATAATACTATTAAGAATGAAATAAAAATACCTTACATTACACTCATATGCTTTAGTAAATCCAGAAATCAATTGATAATAAACCATAATCAATTAAATTTTAGATGATTTGTAACTTTTATAAACTTTGATTATTCTAATTTGAATTAGTCTTAGTTGTATCATTTCTTTCTTCTTTTTCCTTAATGATGGTATTCGAAATTTTTGAAAAGTTTAATTTCTTAATCACTTTGATTATTGTTTAGTTTTCTTCAGAAAATATTTATAATTGTACAATGTGAAATTGAAGAATTTAATTTGAAAATGTCAAATCGAATAACTCAAAAGATTTATTCTGTAGGCATGAGAAACATGAGAAATCATCTGTCAGTAACGCTATGTAAATTTAATACTACCTACGTTTGCAAATGTTAGAATAAAAAGATGCGTGGCTCACATTTTAAAATACTTAATAAATTGCATAAATATTTCTCTTCTTATTGAAAATTTTGAACATAAGTACAATTGTGCAGCTTTTCCCTACAAAGCTAAGTATTTTTCTCAATTATTTATTTATATGTACTTTCATGCCAGTGAATTTTCCCTTTAAACTCGGCAGAATAACTTTTTCTCACTTTGCAAAGAAATTCTAAATTTACTTTAGCATTTAAATATGAAACATTAAATTCACGTCCATTCTTTAAAAAAAAAGTGCATCAGCATTCAACGAAAATCTTTTGAGCTAGAAAATAAGGATATTAAATGACGTAGCATTAAAAACAAAATCGATAGTCCTACATCTAAATGCCACACTTTGTTATTAAATGTCACCAGTGGCTTCAAATTATCATCTCCAAAGTTTTAAATTTCATAACGTATTTACGAAATATAATTATCAAATGAAGTAAAAATATTGAAGATCCAAACGAAAGTTATGAAAGTTTCAGCACCTCTGAGCTTTCAAAATGATCATTTCTAAGCTACCCAAGAGTAAAATTTTCCACAGTACTTAATTCTTTTTACGAGTGCATTTGACAGAAACATGGCCACCAGCTGAAAAAGAAAATATAAAAAAACATACTTTAAAACTAAGGAATGGCAACAACATTTATTTTTAAATAAGGGAGGGAATTGTTTCTTTGTTTTCTTTTTTTAATAATGTATATATTTCTTTGTTAGTATAAATAAAAATAACGTTTGACATTTTTATGGAGTAATATTGAGCAGTTTTGATTGGTCTTAATGGTTATATACTCTCAAAATAAACACTTAATAAGAATATAGTAGGAAGTGTAATAACAGTGATAAAATGAAAAAACACATTGGATGTCTTTTATAGTTATTACAGAAGATAGGAATGGTGGATATTAGATCGTCTTTAACTGCGATGTGGATTTCGTATGAATTTCACATATCTCCTTTAACAAGAAAAATATTTTGTTTTGTTTATTTGTAAGTTTCTTTCTTTTTAGATGTTTAATTGATAAATGCACAAGACTTTTGCAATATACAGGTTGTATCTAAATTGTTTAAAAACTATTAATATATATAATTGTTTCAACAAAATATCATATGAGATAGGGTACATAATAAGGAATCAGAATCACATAGCAATGTGGGATCAAAAACGTTGTCTTCATGTAGCTGTTAATAATCACTTTAGGAAAAGTGTTGAAGTGTTTGTCAAAATTCTTAAGCAAGTTTCGTATACAATAGGCTTTTGTCCAAAAATCCCATCCAAGAAAAAAGTAGAATTTTTAAACTTGAAATTTTACTCACATGTTTTCTGAGAAAAATACGTTAGCTTTTCACGAACAATGGTTCACTGTTGTTTCAGCACTTGTTCCAAAGTAATTATCAACAGCTACATGAAGACCACGTTTTTGACCTTATGTGTTAGCTATGTGATTCCAATTCCTTATTATGTACCCTATCTCCTATAATATTTTGTTGAAACAATTTAGATACATCTTGTATTTGTTATCGTTTCTGTGTTTATAACAAAACCAATTACAGTCGAACCCACTTGATGGAACAGCCAAATACGCACGAAAATTTATTACAATAAACGGGACATTTCGCGTTTATCCGGAACGGATATCCGTAATCACATTGACTGATTATTATATTTTGGTACAATGAAAATTTATTACAATAAGCGGGATGTTCCTTGAACCGATTTTTTATTAAGCTGGTTCGACTGTATATATGTATATTACCTCAATCATAATTCAAAATAAAATGGCTTGATAAATAAATGACTGAGAAATGTTATGAAACCCTACAAGGTGAAATAATTTACTCATTTTAGAATTCTTCAATAAATAAAGGATTTTTTTTCTTCTTCATTCATTACTTAAATCATTTTGAGCCTACAATCAGCAGTGACACAAACCGTGACAATTACTTTTATAGCTGTACACACTGTCATAAAGTGTGCAATCACCATACAGTGTGTATTTCTACTGTCGTTTCAAGTAAAGGTGCATTCAGATAAACTACATAGCGTCTTCTATTTTAATATGCTTCAGAAACAAAATTATAATAATGACAGTCGTTATATTTAAGAAATTTGACGGATTAATATATTTTTTAACATTTACTCTTCTCAAACATTTACACTCATAGTATTATGTGTAGATATATATTCTTTGCACTAATTATGCTTTTATTTCCATAGAAAACAACTGCTATTTTTAAACTAATTAGTAGATTTTCCTATCTGAAACTTTCAGAGCCAGATAAGGACGGGAAATTTTTTTTTTTTATGATTCAATAGGAAAATTGTTTGACCTTACTTTGATTAATTTAGTTGAATGAACAAACCATTTCATTAAATCAACCAGAATTTTGTTGATTAGACAACATTATTAGGACAAAATCAAAACAACTCAAAAAAATTTCTCAAAATTAAACTAGACATTTTTTCTGCAGATGAAATAATTATTCAAAACAAGCACGTACATATTGTTATAACTACTCAAAAAAGAATTGCAATTTACAAATTTTCAAAAAAAAAATACATATAACTGAAAATGTAAATGAACACAAAACTATCAAACGGATAACAACTTTTTGACATCCATTAAAATAACCTTCTTCAGTACGTGTCCTTGGCCGAACGACCATTTAACGGTGACCCTCCCAGTACCACAAACATATATTAAGTGGGAAAGAGATGCACAGGTGTTTGTTTTGTGTTGTGGAAAACCTGCACGAGGATCATCCCCCTATGGGTTGGTGGCTTAGTCGGAGGATATTATAAGGGATGCTAACATCTGGAGAAAAACGACCCAAACTCCAGATTGTTAGATCGATAGTCGATCCGTAGGACTGAGCGTGCGATCACATCATTTTCAGCCAACCAACATGTTCAGAAGAGATGGACAAATGAGCAGATGAGGGCACGCATCATTAGTAGCCAGGCTAATGTAGTATAAATGGGCCTGGAGGTAGACATGTATCTGGGCTAGCCGAAACTAGGCAACAGTTGTTGATCTTTCCTGGTACTTTACAATCAACCTTAAATTCTATATTCCAAAATTTTTAGTTACTTGGAAAACTCTATATTTTGCCGTTCTTTATTTTGATTCTGAGGTTAGTTAGAATCACGTTTATTATTTTAAAATATTTTATTACTTAGTTATGTCAGTATTGCCAGTACATGTACATGAGACAAATATTATTAAGTAGTAACATGATTTGTCTTTTATGCCAAATACAATAAATCACATATTGAAATACTAGACCAATTTGATTCATGTTTTGCTAATTATTCTGAAAACTACACAGGGAAATCTTAAACTATGTTCTTTTATTTTTAGTGATTTCATAAATTCTAGTGACTTTTTGCATAAAGTTTTTTATTCTATCTTTAATCTATCTATGTTTTATTATATCCTTCATAAGTTCTTATATTCTATCTTAAACAATTCCATTTAGAATTTTTCAGAAGTGTTGAAAAGTAAACTGTATTCATTAAGTGTATTAGCTGTAAAAATTGTTATGTTTTCCCTGTAAACAGCGGATAAAATAAAGTAGAGGCATTCATTTAATCTGAATTTTTTTATTTAATGTGAATACTTTTAACCATTAATGATTTGCTATTCAGAGAACTAGAATTCATGAAATAACATTTCCTAGAAATGTCAGAAAATAAAATATCCAAGCCTATGTAATCTGAGACGACTGTTTTTGATTTGTTTAGACTTTTGAATCTAAATGTATTTGGTTTATTCCAATGTCGTTTGCTAAGAAAATTATGTAGATGCCTACGTTGTGGTAACAATAAGAAATATCAAAACAGTTTTTTACTTGGGTGTCTGAAGCATGTCTGTGATTTTTTTTTCTATATTCAATGCACTTTTGAACTGCTTTTGTCAATGTTTCGCATGAATAAAATCTACCAGACGTTACCCAGTTTTCATTCTCTGTTTTCCTTTTATTTTAATAAAACTGATTAAATAAGTGTCCTCTTACGTAATAAATACATTTTTTGTTTTTGCTTATTAAAAAAACAAATTATAAATTCATAAGCCATGAATTCCTTATATTTTTATTTATCCACATTTGGGGCAATATCTAAAAATATATTTTACCCTCCCCCCCAAAAAAAATATTTAAATCATAAAAGTAGTGCTTTTCAGTTTGTTTTATAGCCATACTAATACACAAAGAAATAAAAAGAAAAAAATCCATAACACGATTTAAAATGCTGACTTTAAATGAAAAGCACTTATTTATAATTATTTTTTCAATTTATTTTATAATAAGTTCAATGTAAAATCGGCCTTTTTATGCGAGTGTCTCTGAGATTTGTTTTTCTACTGAGCATTTATCTTTCAATTCGTTGCCTCATATTCAAATCGAACCTGTTGTATTAATCTTACATTTTCCACTTAATAGCAACATGTCATTCATTATTTTTTTTTCATTTGAATTTTCATGTTTATTTGATTTTCAGTATCTTTTTTTTTTCTAAAACGAATTTTGTTAGAGTAAAAACTTGTTACCGTATGAAAATATGAGGCTCAATACGGTTTACGTATAAAGAAAAAAATATTATGCATTTTCATTCATTCATCATTTTTGACGGGAAAAATTACGTTATTAAAAGTGAGAGAAACCGATGTAAATTGTTGCTGGGTCATCGAAAACAATGATTCAAATTTTTAAAAAGTGACTTGCATCACATTATGGTAACTTTTCCATGTTTATATAACCTAAAAACTCGATTTAACTCGCACCGAAATGAAGGGGTTATATTTTTAACTTGTTCCCTTGTAGATTCACCTCGTGCTAAAAAATTAACTCAATTTTCTTAGGTCGTGAAAACCAATTAATCTTCGATTGATAACTGAAATCAGAAAGATTTTAAAGAATTTTTACATAATACGGCATCTTTAAAATACATTGTATAAACCACCTTAATATTTTCCTTAATTTATACAATCAAAACTGCTTTCATTCCGCAAGAAAATCAAATATCTTCGTCTACTGCTATTGTATGTAGTTTATTATGTTAAATATTTGATTAATTTAATAATACGATTACTAGTTTGCCTTAATATGTCATATTACACGAAAATGTTTATTTCTATGAAAGAAAAGACTTTCTTCGTATATAAAATCCCATTATAATTAAATCTTTTGAGATAACGAACTTTAACTTACAAAGTACACTATTTATCCAAAAGAATTATGGTATTTCCACAGTAAAATATTCCAAACAAATGTAATCTTTATGAAATAAAACTCAATTTTCTTTCTATTATTTCTAACAATAAATTACTTTCCAGATAAAGCATAATGAGTTACTTAAAACAATAAAAAGAACTTGAACAATGGTTAATAATTAGCTGTAACAGTGCTTACACCAAACTGTGATTTGCAGAAAATATCACCCACGTCTTTGACGCACTTTGATATTGGGGATCAATGACGATATTTGCTGCTTTGAATTTGCCACTAGACAAGCGTCTAGACGTTATCACATTAGACTGAAGATGTATTTTGAAGAACTTGTAACAAAATATTGTATTTTCGGAACACGAACGATATTCGTTTAAAGTCTTCAAATCCCCAGAGTTAAAAAAGCATTGGATCCTTCTGCACGTTCAGGAAAGCGCCACAATTTATAGAATGAGTTTATGTAAATGTGTTCAAAATTTTTACATCCAAAGATTTTGGGCAGAAAAGCTGAAAAAGGAAGATATAAATAAAATTCGTGGGTTAGTAACCAATAGTCTCTCAGTGATAAACAACATTTTCAAAGGCATTTTCAAAAGACTGGTATTCTCAAGGCATGCAACTGTTCCTAGTTATATCGTCATTAGTCGATACGGTAAGATTTGGGAGAAGTATTTTTATGGATAGTATAATGAACCTTTGTTTCTAAGTTTTCAGCATCAAATGACAATTTTAAGCAAAATAAATATGCAAGTGAGAAATACGCTTACGATAAGAATCGTTCTCAATACTTGTACTCCTATTGATCACACTCAACTACCGTGCTCAATATGCATGTAGATAAAAAACAATGTGCATGTTGAAAAATTTCGCAAAAACATCTGTTAAGCTGCACATCTCCGTACTATTAGCACGCATCATAACTAATAATGTAAGATATTACACAAGTATATGGTGGAAATGGTCAATCATTTGTCCGATTAATTCAGATGGCACTTTGATCAACTAGAAGCACATTCGTACGCATGTGCAGTATATGAAACTTCAGCTAGGTTTAAGTATTCAGGATATCCCCAAAAGGAGGTAACCAGCTTTAATTTTTTACCTGCTAGAGATAAGTGGACAGTGTAAATTAAAAAATTGTTCAAAATAAGGTCGGAAATAATACTCTTAAAAATATCCCCGATGTTAATTTCCAGAAAAAGTTACACTTTTTAAATTTTTATACAACCCCCGTATAAAACAATTAACAAGTAGTAAAATGTGCCCCATACACTTTAGAGGTGACAGATAAAATTTTAGGACTATACATTAAAAAGTGTCAGAGATATGAAGATAAATAAAACGCTGACTAAAATCACTTTTCAATGGCTCTCGAAGGGAAAAAAAACACGTCCAATGATGGCTTATTTCAGGGGTCGTCCATAAATTATGGTAATAAATTATGGCAGGTTGTAACGAAAGTTTTCCGCCATATCTGCCTGAAAAACTAACTTCTAACTCTTTAGATAACTGATTTTGAACTTTCGGTACCAAACCTGCACAGTGTCACATGATACAACAATAGTACTTAAAGCTGTACTCATAATTTGTTGATATTATGTAGCTGACTTTTTGCAACACAAATGGAAGTAAATGATGGTTCTAATCCTCTAGAGTGATAGTTCCATTTGGGACACCTTATGCTTAATGATAACTATATTTTTTACAGATTTCACAACACAGTGTTATAAAGTAAGCCTCTTTCTTTCAAATGCCAAAAATCGTTTGACAAAATATGAGCAAATACGCCAACGCGAACTGTGTGCTGACGATGTTTGCGGTGGCGGGAAACTTTCGTTACAACCTAATATATATATATATATATATTTACTCTAACAATAAACATTTATATTCAAAAGAATGTATAGCCCCATATCATCTTTCTTTAAAGATATCTCTGCGGCGTTGTATGATGAATCAAATAAGACGTTGTATGATGGCTGAAATTTGGTACATCACCTCATTAGTGTTTGGGGCACATTTTACTAACTGGGAGTTGTATAAAAATGTACGGGGGTTGTATAAAAATTTTAAAAAGGAACTTTTTGAAAATGAAGGAGGTGAACTTTTTCTTAACGGAATATTATTTCCAACCTTCTTTTGAACAATTTTTCAATTTACACTGCCCACTTATCTATAACAGATATTGAATTAAAGCCTGTTACCACCTTTTAGGGACACCCTGTATATTGCACGTGCTCCGTCATCAGCGTACATTGAGGGGATCCTTAAAGAATCAAAAGTTGTGCTATCAGCTGAATCTGTAAAGTTATTTTAAAGAAAACATTTCCTTAACTCGACGATAAGCAGTGTATGCTGAAAAATTTGACTATCATCAAATTAGAATCCATAGCAAAATTTATTTAGAAATATATTCTTTTAGACTAAGCTAAGTCGTTTGGCTCTGTTTATGCACGGTTGTAGATAAAACAATGTTATTAAAATATATCTCTGTATACTTCCTTCCCTTTTTATGGTTATTTGATAGTTCAATTATTATTAATATACATAAAAAATAAAGTTTTGTTTTTGTACAAGCATTTATTATGCTTGCACAGAGCTAATATTTGAATACATCATCCTTTATCTTACATATGTGCAACTGTACAAGAGCGATTAATAAAAAATGCATTCTCTAAAATAAATGATCATTCAGTTATTGTATTAGAGTTTATTAAAATTTTACGAACATTAATTCAATTATTTTTTATTACAGATCATCTTCATTGCATATTCATGATCTGGATTGTAGAAGGGAATCTTTGAACTAAAGTAAAAATTTAAAAGCCGCCTATATTTTTGAAAAAATAATATTTATTTCATTGAAACTGAAAGGAGTTACTGTTCTAATATACATTAGTGTGCATGTTAAACTTTCGCCTAAGCAATAAACTTAATAAATTTTTATGCAATATTTAAAATATTAGCTTTCAAGGTATATTTGCATTCGACTCGTTAAATGCAATTTTAAATTAAGCACCAGGACATATTTAAACATGCATTTTTGATTTCGGAATCCCATATATATTGTGAGCGCGATGAATTTTCAATTTAATCATACTCGCCTATGTTTGCTAATGGGAAATTCTTTGGTTTAGGGAAAATAAAATTACGATTGTTAATTGCATACATTAGCTTAGCTGACGAAAATTTGAGATAATTTGAAACCAGTTTACTGGGTTTAACTTTGCAGATGTAATAAATATTCCTAATTTTATATTTCGTTGGCATCTGTTTATTTTTGAAAGTATATTCATTTACTCGAATTAGCACTCACTAGGATTTGAAATGTTTACTTGAGAATTTTGAACTGCAAATACAATTTAAGAATTCTAGTTTCAGAATTCTGTGTTTAATTTTGCAGCAACCTAAATGGCGAAACTTATGACATTCAGCAGCGGTGTGAATATATTTCTTTAAAATATGTTTAGTATAATCAGAAATGCCTTTCCTTGAGAATTTGTGCATTCAATGAAGATTCTCTATGTGTTTTCAGAAAGATATATTTTGCTTGCATAGGTAATTTATACAATAACCGTCTGTAACTTCACTTCCATAATTCATAGTTGTCCTAACTAGGCCCAATTGCTCGAAGCTTGGTTACCATTAAATATCCAAAAGTTAAGCAGCGTTGTCTTCGCTTAGCTCTTGGAAGAGTGACGACCTTGTACTGTAAAGGGTGTTGTGGTGAGAGCGCGAAATTTGTTCGTGGCTCCAGTATGTCGAAATAATACCTCTGTGTCATTTGAAGAGTGGTTTGGTTCTAATCCAGATACAGGTTTCTCTTTTGGAAATGCTCCAACTTCAGGAAACCCAGCACTACGACGGATTCATAGGGAAAAATTATTAGGCACCCTTTAGGGTGTCTTCATAATGAAGTAGCTAATACTTCCGGCGTTTTTCATGGCGAATGCTAAGACAATTGAGAAAAATGCGATTGAGAAAAATATTTCATAGCTAAAAATGTATCACTATACATTTTATGAAATTTGAAGTAAGTAAATTAAAGTATGATTTGTGCATAGTTATTAAAATTAGTTCTTTTTTTTCTAATTAACAATATTTAAACATCATAGACACATTTTCTTTTAACTCTTCAAAATCATTAAATCTGTCAAGTTTACTCTTCAAAATGCTTCTAAGCCACTTTCATCTGATTTTTTTGCCTATAAATTGAGCTAAACGCATCATGAAAACAGGCTTTTTTGGCACGGTTCAAAAATAGTTCCTGTAAAACAAAATAAAATAATCAGAACGTTTGAAAATGACCATGCTTTAATCCAAAGCAAGTGTTGTTTTGTAGGCAAAAATAGCGGATTCAGTTATTGAGTAACTTTAGACGATTATTTGTAGTCCTTTAACTTTTAAAGAACACAAAGATTTTTTTAAAATTTTGTTAAAGACTGTAAAACTCAACTTGCGCTTTCTTCCTGTTTCTCCTCCTCTGCAGAAACGTTCGTTTCCTTGATGTATGTACACAATGGCTCTTTCTCATTCATAATGCCAGTGCGTATAGATGTTGATATTTCTCTCTTACTTTCTCTGAACGTAGGAAACAGGTCAAAAAATAACAGATGGGAAAGCACTGCTTGGTCGGCATGTAAACCAAGTCTTCAAATTAGAAATTCTCTTGCATGGCTTAAGAATCGGCCACACACCTCGAACATGTAAAGAATCCGAAATGAGTGTAAAAAAATAGAAACTAAGAAAATCTTTCTACATTTGGAATGAATATCGCGTGATCGCTTTATCAAAATACTTATTCCTCTTACATAATCCAGTTGATGGCATTAAGGTAAGATTGATTTCATTGTGAAACAGCCTGACCTACGTGTATTTTGAAACATGATGTTTGCTCATAGAATCTGTGCTGATCCGTGACTCACTCTGTAATCATTCCAGCCAACTCATCCAAGATATAAAGCTTTTACCTCCATTACTCCTAAAAGATTAAAAAGTACGAAAAAAGAAATAACATCTACGCCGTTTGTACGAACCGCTTGAAATTTTTCATAACTATGTTTATAAATTTAGAAAACAATCTGCGCTGCTTTAAAAATCTGCAAATACCCCCCGTTCCCTCATTTTAAAGCAATTGTTTATCATTTTCAGCTCCCTTCTATTTCCTAGGAGGAAAAAAGGTAATGATTTATGTGACAAAATTAACTATTTCAAGTGAGAATGACGTCATATTTGAAGTCACGGTCATCAGGCTTTGAAGAGTGCTTTGATTTTTTTTAAGATAACATAGTTTTTTTTTTTAATTTAAATAATCGTCTGCTTGAAACATTAACATAAGAAGGGCTACACAAAACGAAATCGTTCAAATGCGAAAAGTTTCCGACAGTTTCCAGAAGAGAATGGAATTCCGTTTGGATCTATAATAAAAAATTAAATACGAAGTTCTTTACTTCAGGTGGACGAAGATCAAAAATATTGCGTGTACACATGCTTTCGTCAAATGATTTTTCTAGCGCTCGTTGTAATTGCATCCACAACGGGCTTTGCCTTCTAGTTAATTGATATTTTTTAAGGAAAATAAAAAAGAATCGACGATAAATTTATTTGCAATATCATAATAGTTTATTTATTCAATCAACGACTTTTGAAAACTGCCAGGGTCTAAATATATATATATATATATATATATATCATTAAATTACAAACTTTTTCCTTCTTCTGATGAATTCCTTCCTAATACATAAGGAAATTGAAGCATAATGACACGTTGTCTATCGCTTTTGCAACAACAACCTTATAAAAACAAATAAAAATGGCATCAATGCAAACAAGCGAACCCCAACTAATGTATAAAAAATGAACGGTAATATTTCTTCCAAACAAATACCATCAAGAAGTAACCTAATTTTTCGATCCTTGTTATTAACTTCCACGCAGTGAGGTGACATTTTTTTTTTCGAGGAATCATTGCATCTTTTTCGAAATTCCGAATATCTGACAGCATTCCTTTTTTATGCAGTCGCAGGCGCCTTTATTCTTATATGTGTGAAGTGCATAATTTTGTTAGAATTGGTAGCGGGTGGGCAGCACCTGGGCGATAGCCAAAATAACAAATTCCAACCTCAAACGAGTTGATTTAATCAGACAGCTGTTGAGGCGCGAAAAGAAATACGTTGTAAGAGGGAAAGAAGAAAAAAAATAATTCCACGGAAAAGTGGCGAATTGGAAGATCGCCAATATAAATGCACATATAGAGTCTTCGCTTTTTGAAACCGACAGAACCAATAAACAAACTGCTACGCCAGAGTGAGGCTCGAAAAATAAGAAGCGGGCCCATTAATAAAATCTCATCCATCTTTTCATGGAAAATCGGAATTAAAAGCTAGATTAGCAATTCAAATGTGATCAGACGAAAGTGCTCTGTTCGAAAAAGATAGCTAGGGAAAAAAGCCTAGTCTTTGAATGTTTTCCCCATGCAACAAAAACTTATTTCGGCCATTTTTTGCTCCGCAATCTCTGCGAAAGGTGATTGTAATGTTTTTTTTTATTCTTGTTTATTCACTTTTTTTATTGTATTTTATTCCTTGCTCCTTCCCAATCCTTTTCATTTGTCGAGCAGTTTTCTTTATTTTGTTGGTACCCTCTTATTGTACTCCGCGTCGAATTTCCCAGAGGAACTTTTAGTAATATCTTATTGATTGTGCTTTGTTGTGTTGCGATAAAAATCCTTCCAATATATACGCATCAGTCCCAGGAATAAAACAATGGAAGTCGCCTAGGGACTGTTTTTATAGCCGCATGGAACTTTAATTACCGCTGTAAGATACCTTGTTAAAGAACTGGGGGAAAACTGTCATCAGATGGTATCATTAAGGCTGGAGCAAAAGGGGAAGTGTTTTTCTCTGAGATGGTATTTTTATGCAACAACTATAGTATTTTTTAATCAATTAAAAAGAATTCTTTAGTTAATCTCACGTAAATGGAGGGTCGAATTTATTTGAATTATTATAATTGGAAATTTTATTGTTATGCTAAAATAAGAGAGTTTTCCATTATATTAGAATGTGTACATGGCATTTTTAACGTTTAAACTTTTATTGCAGTTTTATTGAAATAACTACAATCAACAATTTATTATGGTTACGAACATTATTATTTATTTTACTATGTATGTATTGGAGACCTAAAGTCAAATGATTTGTTGGTGATTTAAGCATTGGTAGACAGGAAACTTTTTGATGATCTTCAATTTTATTGCTCATTATTTTGAACTAGATATAATTTAGAAATAAGTTATTGTGTAGAGGTAATGCTGTATGTAACTTAAGTCAATAAAAAACACCGAACTTCTTACAAAGATGTATTAAATTTCATAAACCTAACTAATTTACGTAAAATGGATAAACTAATATTTATTCCCAGTACAACAACAATGGAAATTATTATGTTTTTAATAACTTTGAAAATGTCGATGATTTAGGGCAAATGAAGCACATTTAAATTATTATTTTTGGATAGCCGTTTCTTCCAAACCATTTTTCCGTATTCTTGAAGAGCAGTAACAAAAGATTAAACAAAAGTTATGCTGCAAGATGATTTTTATGCAACAACTATATTATATTTTAATCAGTTACATAAACGAATTATTTATTTAATCCTACGTAAATGAAGGATCAAATTTATTTGAATTATAATAATTGGATTCATTACTGTTATGTTAAAACAAGTGTTTTTCAGGATATTAGAATGTGTACATGACTTTTTAAACATTTAAATTTTCATTTCGGTTTTATTGAAATAGCTATAATCAACAATTTATTACATACTATCTACCAGTATTTGGACACCTGTAATAGGAATGAAAAAAAATATTATCCATGTTCAATAAACAGTAGAACCATCATAAGTGGCAATGACAACCTCAAACATCCGAAGCATGCTTTTCCCAAGTACTTTCATGACAGTTATCGGTATTTTCTTGTATTCGTCTTGGAGAATACATGCAAATTTCTTCACCGATTTTTGAAGGTTGTTAACCCATTCATCCGTTGACCTGACACCTTCGAAAGGCTCTCGGTAGGTTTCAAATCTGCGGAGCAGTCTAGTCCACTTGATTAACCCCATTGCCACTAACAACCGTCCGCAATCGGAAAAGAACGTGTAGGCCATGGTAGGTTAAGGCTTTGGACTTGTAACCGGAAGTTTACGGGTTCAGTTCTGAGGTACACTAAAGACCGACATGCACATGTCGTGCACGTTACATTCTTTATTACAATTTTCTTCTCGGCAGTCGCTACAAGTTTTCGAGTGATGCCACCAATATTCAGAAGTTCCCCACTTTACGATGAGGATCCATATTGTGATGGGAACTCCAGGAAAGACATATGTAGCTCCAAAAGGCACATTCAGTCTTGCAACCATCCTTCTCCTGACAAATCAAATAAACAAGCCGATTCCAAGAATATATAAGTATCAGCCATAAAAGGCGTATTAGAAAGCTAGTGGAAGCTCTACTATTTATTGAATAAGGAGAAAATTAGTTACAGCTTACGTTGTTCTCCTGGATATGACATGGGTTCAACCCGTAAAACAGAAGCAGCGTAGGAGATACCCGTAAAACTACTGCGACGACGTAGTAGACAATTTTGGAAGTATCTTCCAAAATAGCGCAGTAGTCCTCGGCATTGACCTTACTCAAAATTTGGACCAATTCTATATACATATATATATATATATATATATATATATATTCCAGGGAAAACGTCCTCAGACCATAATCCCATCTCCCAACACTTTACGGTAAGCGAAATACGTTCTGTTAGGAGACGTTCTTCAGGCTAATGCTGGACCAGGACATTACCATCCGAACCGTCGAGAGTGAACCTTGAATTATTCCTCGAGAGAACTCGTTTTCAATGATCTACGGCCCCCTGTCGACGTGGTTTCACACATTAACCGAACAGCGCGGTTGGATTTTATGATCAACACGACTTATGGACGAAAAAACAACCATCAAACACCAACAGATGTATTCCTTTACGGATAGTATTCATAGAAGCAACTTTCTCGGATGTCTGTTGAAACTCACCTGCTGTAGTATATCGGCAGTCGATTGGGTTCTGCTCTTCCGACTTTCGCTGGACATCATCTTTTGGTACATGGCGCTTAGTTTCCTTGGTCTGCTGACTAGGAGCACATTCCGACCATCGCCCCTAACCTTTCACTCCTGAATTACATAGACTATTGTCGATTTTGGCTAATTCAGTTTGCTAGGTACGCCCGTAAAAACTATTGTTTCCTTAACGATAACTATTTTCTCCAAATCATTTAACTCAGCCAGTGTTGTTTCCTTCACGATCTTTAGCAGCGGAGGGAATGACGTACATCAGGGCCGTTGATATCGGTATTTTCAAGGATGTCCAAATATTTAAATGATAGGTAGTGTATCATGTAATTACACTTGGTGGATTTTTAAACAATATGATTTAATTTTAGGATACACGTCGATATTCAGTTATGCATCATTTTTAAAAATTGTTTCTAATTGTTTTATATTTATTACTGTCTATTAATTTATTCTGTGTGGTTTTACTTTGGTTTAGAGTGTTTTCCCTAATACTAAAAATGGCTTGATTTTGTTTTTAAGCAATATATTTGCAGCCACGGTAAAATTTCTGTCAATATTTTTATTTCTTGGAGTTCCAATAGTTTATGTGAGAAAACAGTCCAACTTTATAATAACTACCGAGTAAGAATCAGTGAACTTTCGTAGACATTAATAAACATCATGTTTATTTCATATCTGAATTTTAATAGATTGTTAAATCAATGAAACTCTCAAAAACTTTCTTTAAAAGTAATTTAAATTATTTTTTTTATTTCTATCCCATTCAAAAGCTTTCCTGAATATCGCAATTCTTACAGTTTGGAAAACGGCAAGAATTATTCTACTGAGATTTTCTTTGTAAAGTAACTGAAAATTGTCGCCTTGCGTGATCAGCCCAACTTTAATGAAGTAATGGGAGAACAGTCAACAGCTTTTCTTGTACCGCGGCCATCCTTTAAATTCCCCCATTTTTTGACATCGAAGAATGCTGTGTGATTAACATGATTTATGTTCAAGGTGATTTATTCTCTATATTTAACAAAAATATAGTAGAGCGAATTAAAAAATCATTTTTGTTTTATTTTTTTCCCTTGAACTTGATTCTTTTTCATGGCATGTTTGATTAAACATTTAGTTTAGACCATTGGTTCCCAAACGCTGGTTCGCGAACATTCGAGTTCACAAGATGTACAATATCAATAAAACATTTGTAAGTAACTTAATGTCTGTTGTTTTATCAAAAGAATATTTTCTATCTATTGGATATGGAATGAATTGTAAAATATCGAGAACTACATAAAATCAGTAACTACATACTTACTTATAAAATGTCATATCACAATTCATATGCAAATTTTAACTGCAAATCGTTTAAAGATGTATATTTACTAAGTATTTATTTCCGTTAACATGTCTCCATTAGAAAAGTTTTAAATTAGATATTTAGAATCTCAAAAAATTCTTTCAGTTACTACTTTTCAAAGAATTATATTTTCGTCACTCTAAAAATATTTCATTTCTAACTAATAAGTAATTTCCTTAGTACTTCAAAGCTAAAATATTTAGGCTTCCTTCAACTATCACTTGATGTAATTCTTCTACTCAGTTACTGCTATATATAGAGCATATTTTTTGAGTGATAAGTTAAGAAATCTTATTATAATTAAGGTAATTTATAATGCAGCTGAAACATATGGGGGATATGAATCAATGTATGGCACGTATATTTTGTTGCATTTAAGGATAATTTCTCCATCTGACTGTTAAAGGTAACTAATTACTTTTTAGGTTATATATAGATAAGCGCGAAAAAAGGCAACTCACACTTTAAAAATTGTTCATATGTTCTTTGAAGTGCTTATTAGTACAAAATTAATAAATGTGTTAAACAAAACCGTAAAGCTTCTCATATCGTTGCATATAATATTTACTGTTGTGTGATTACGTTTCATTGGTGTGAAATACTTTGATTTTTTTCATTTGTTATCAAAAGCATTATTTTTACTGTTCAAACGATCCAAAAAGCAGAACTTTTTGACATAACAAACAAAAAATGAAAACTTTCGAATTTTTAATTCTTTGTACTTTCTACTTTTATCCTTTGACGCTTTAACACTTTCATTTTCACAATTGTAATTAAACTTAGTTATTTATGGTTCGCTCAGTGACTCTTCGTTTATAAAGCAATACATTCTGACCATCTTCCTAAAAAGACATTCATGAAACAGGTCTTTATTTAAAAATCAAAAACCTTTGTTTCATTGGATGAAAGAAAATAACCAGCGTTCATAAAAAAATGAATTGTCGCTAGGTAGTAAGTCCTCACTCCAAAGTTTGGATCATAAAAGTCTCTATAAGAACGAACTATTTATTTATAAGCATGTAACCATCATTATTTTTTTAAAAACACACTGCAGATAGCGTACATTTGCTGTTGAATTTTTAAGGAAGAAAATGACTCATAAGTTTCGACAGTATTTGTCACATAGAACTTTCTATTTATTTAACAGGAACACCAAATTAACGCCGAAGGTTTTTGAAACTCCGTACCACATATCAGTGAATAGAAGAAACACATTTTTACACTAACAGACCGACACTAGGAACATACGTCCATTCTATTAGGAAGAGGTGGTCCAACTATACAGGACTTTCCATTATCCGTCAAAGGGTAGATATCTTATTGCGTATATCGTATAGAGATTAGCTGGAGTACTGAAGAAGGAAATGGGGAAAGTCCAAGTTTATAGATTATGATTTGATTTGTGGGATTAAGGCAACGCTGCACTAGGACGATCTGCGAAGGAGGGGGGGAGGTGCCTTGGCAGAAGGACTTTGTAAGGGGGCTCTAAAGTGTATTCATGTTCCATCTGGAGAAAACCTGCGAAAACCCCAGACCGTTCGATTGATAAGGTGATAGAAGGTTTTATTCGATACATCTACAACTATATTCTATCGACGACAATGACATAATATCTGAAAGGGAACACTGTTACAAATTTGGTGCAACAACCAAAACATGGTACTAAAAAGTTGGCTCCATAACAAGGTGAAACCTTATTCCAACGTAGGGTGCTTAACCAAAGTACGGTTCAACTTAAGCACCAAATGTTGGAACAAAGTTTTACATCTTAATGAGTCACATTTTCTAGTACCATCTGTTGGTAAAATGTAGCACCAAATTTTTAAGAGTGAAGTATTCTTAATATACACAGTATTTCATACAACATAATGAAAGAATAGTGAATACTTTATGAAGTAAAAATAAGTATGTGATCACCATCACAGTACGTAATTTAAATTCACTTCTTTTGAAACTCGCTTAATCCCGTTACAGCGTTTAAAATATCCGGTTTCACTGCCTTACACCTTATAACCGGGTATATAATTCTAGTCATTTAACTGCTTTTGGCTGAATTTGGACATTTTTGTGACATTCTTCAACTCTATTATAACCCGTTCAAATCTTGTATTTGAAACATGTTATGAAAAATAAAACTCTAGAAAGGTCTTCTTTTCTTCTTGGAAGGATAAAAAAAAACTCAGTTTGAAAATGAAAATGCAAATTGTTTCTCCGCGTCATCTACTCAAGATTAATGGTGCACAGAGAAAACGGTCAACACTTTTTTTTCACCTCGACCATCCATTAAACTCGTAATTATTCGATGTGAGAGAATATTCGGATGATATTCGTGATTTATGTGCTTGATGGTTTATGCAATATTCCCCAGAGCATTGCAGAGGAGTTCGGAATCGAGTTGTTGTTTAGAAAGAAAAAGAAAAAAAAAAGTTTTGCATGAAGTTAAGTTTACTTTTTTATTCTTCTTTCTGTGTGGTAAGTATTAATGTTAGTCCCGTTTGTTAAGCATTGAAACGAAAGTTGGAAAATAATATGCAAGTACTGAAGGCTTGGAAAGACATTTTCTGACAAGCCCTTTTTTTTTAAAATAGGGTTTTAGGTTCAATTTGCTTGTATTTATCAAAAAATAATAGTGTAGTGTTTACAACTGCTGCGGTTTCTAACTGCCAAGTGGTAGGTCTAGATTTTCTGTAAGTCTTGTAGAATGCAAATTTGATTTTTTGGCTTTGACAAGTATTGAGTATGCAGATTCCAGTTAGTAAGCAAACTTGTTATGTTGTTCAAGCTTGGAAAACTGTATTATCAGACTTATACTGCTATGGCAGTATTTTTTCTAATAAAGTGCGCATATTTTGATCGTGATATTTAATATTATATTTAATTAATTTTATTTTCAATTTTACCATGAACGTTTTAAATTTATAAAGAAAAAATGCTATTATAGTATTTAGTTTGAAATGGAGAAAATATTGTATTCTTATAAATTATGAGTCTATGTAGAAGGGTATTTTGTTTGATTTGTTGAAATAAACAAAATGCCCTTATAGACAGACATTTGTAGAAAGATTTGTTAACAATAAAGGAAACATATCTTAAATAGTACATTAAAGTGTGTAAAATTTCTTAATCTATTTTAGTTGTTCTGTTCTTGTATGTTTTTAAATTCTTTTTTCCGATTTCTCAGGAGTTATGATTAAAATTTGAATTGTTTTTAATTTGAAGTTATTTGCCCTAATAGCAGTATATAACCGTTCGTTGAAATAAACTTGCATAGCATTTAATCAGAAATGTACCATACGAAAATTCCTGAACTCTCCATCAGGGTCAAAAATCAAGATTTATATCATTAACAAACCTTGCCAGACTGAGTTGACGTACGCGTTTCTTCTTCTATTGTCATAAATTACTCTAATTAGAAACAACCGAGGCGAAACTCTTCAAACCTGGATTTCCATCCTCCACAAAGCCCGCTTACTTGAAGCCAAACCAGTGATAACAATTATTCTTATCATCTTACAGTTAAAGTTTTCCAAGAGGGGCACCGGAACTTGTTGCGGAACAAAAATATCGCATAAACTGTTTCCCGGCAGGCAGTTAGAGTTTGGAAGCGAAAATGGAAATTGTTTCATCGCGTGATCTACTCTAGATTAATGGGGAATTGCGGGGTGAGAAAAGCAGCTTTTCTTTCCGGATGGTCATCCATTTAACTGGCAATTCACAGTCTTGGAAGAATATTCTTATATCTTTTGTGATTTATGGGTATAATATTTCTTAAGCTTGAAAAAAAAAGGTAAGAAAAAAATCTGGTATTGATTGTGAAATGAGGTTTGTATCTGAAGAATTGTATCATTGGATACAAGATCACCTCTACTTGGGTTCATCATACTAATTTTTATTCACATTCACCGGAGCTTCTAGATACTAATTTTCAAGTGGCGATGACATTTTTTTTCTTCTTTTTTATATAACGAATACTCTTTTATATATAAATTATTTCCTGAAATACATTCCATGAAACAAACTTCAGATGTCAGTATCAAATAATATTATTATTTAGACATTCTCTATTTACTTTAATTTGATTAAGAATATGCTTTAATCTTGCGTAACTGTAGAAATGTAAAGACGTTATTTTTAGTTAAGTAATTTTTGAATTCACTCTTTTTTTTTCTTCTGACGAAGTAACGGTCACCATAAAGAGAGCGTAGATGCTTCAACCTTATAAACGTAGAACAATCATAAAAGGCATATTCTTGTTTCTATGACGTTCCATTTGCAAGACAAATGAATTAAAAAGACGTGAAAAAATGCTATAAAACTTGAATTCCATCATCCACAAGCTAGGTGTGTGGAAGCCAACGAAAAGTATACTGAAATTGAGAGCTCGCCGTAGTCCAGTCTGTTGCAACTCATTTCCCACTAGAACACTGAAAATCAAGCAGCGCAAACCTTGGCCATCTCTTAGGAGGGTGAGAGCCTCTCTTGTCTGGACTACTGTGGGACCATATATTCTAATAAAAGCTGGTGCATCTAAAATATGACGGGACTTCAATGCCTCCACGTTGAAATAATACCTTTGAGGTTCTAATTCGAGTGCAGGTCTCCAATCTGGAATTCGCTGAAATTTAGTAGACTTTTTTTCTTTAGGAGAGATATTTACCCACTTATGCGGTGTCTCCATAATAAAGAAGCCCGAATCTACGGCCTTTGCATTAACCAATGCCTACACGGCAAGTGACCACCATTAAAGATAACATGTATTGAAACTGAAATTTTAACATATGGAGAAATTCTACGTGCGGTTAGTTATATAAAACTAGCAATAAAAAATTACATTAATAAAAATGCTCAAAGGCTAATTATGCTGATTAGAGTAGAGTTAAAAGGTAGAGTTACTAATTACAAACATGCGTACATTTCATAGAGAGGCATATGATAAAAATCAAGATTATTTGCATTACCAAACTTTAATATAAATTTACTCTTCTGATCACTTAAAAAAATATTTTAATTTGAATAAACGGCAGCAAAACGCTATAAAACTTGAATTCCATCATCCACAAGCTAGGTGTGTGGAAGCCAACGAAAAGTATACTGAAATTGAGAGCTCGCCGTAGTCCAGTCTGTTGCAACTCATTTCCCACTAGAACACTGAAAATCAAGCAGCGCAAACCTTGGCCATCTCTTAGGAGGGTGAGAGCCTCTCTTGTCTGGACTACTGTGGTACCATATATTCTAATAAAAGCTGGTTCATCTAAAATATGACGGGACTTCAATGCCTCCACGTTGAAATAATACCTTTGAGGTTCTAATTCGAGTGCAGGTCTCCAATCTGGAATTCGCTGAAATTTAGTAGACTTTTTTTCTTTAGGAGAGATATTTACCCACTTATGCGGTGTCTCCATAATAAAGAAGCCCGAATCTACGGCCTTTGCATTAACCAATGCCTACACAGCAAGTGACCACCATTAAAGATAACATGTATTGAAACTGAAATTTTAACATATGGAGAAATTCTACGTGCGGTTAGTTATATAAAACTAGCAATAAAAAATTACATTAATAAAAATGCTCAAAGGCTAATTATGCTGATTAGAGTAGAGTTAAAAGGTAGAGTTACTAATTACAAACATGCGTACATTTCATAGAGAGGCATATGATAAAAATCAAGATTATTTGCATTACCAAACTTTAATATAAATTTACTCTTCTGATCACTTAAAAAAATATTTTAATTTGAATAAACGGCAGCAAAACGCTATAAAACTTGAATTCCATCATCCACAAGCTAGGTGTGTGGAAGCCAACAGCAGTGATAATGACTATTTCTGTCCTATTACAATTAGAACTCTTCCTTGGATAGCCCTTGAACTTGTAGCGGAACAAAAATATCGCATAAGTTGTTTCCAGGTCGACGGATAAAAGTTCGGAAAGGAAAATGGAAATTGTTTCATCGCGTGATCTGCTCTAGATTAATGGGGAATCGCGAGTGAGAGAAACAGCTTTTCTTTCCGGCTGGCCATCCATTTAACTGGCAATTCTTAGCCGTAGAAGAATATTCTGATATCTGTGATTTATGGGTGCAATATTCACCCTAAATTTGAAAAATCTTGATATTGGATTAAATAAGTTTTCTGCTTGAATAATTAGTCCCACCTGTTATTTCTTTCAACAGAGAAATGGGTAGTTCAGGATCACTTCTTTTGAAAGTATGGTCGTCTTGAATCACAATTGAAATCTATCGGATCTTCGAGCCCTGTCCCTTAATAAAGAGTAATTTTAACTTCAGTTTATCGTGCCATATACTTAAGCATAATAAATAAAAGAGAACTTATAATAATTTGCATAATAATACACTCCTGAAGATTAAAAGTCTTGCTCACATAAGTTTTTCTTCCCTACATTTTTTAAAAATGAATTTGAACGAAAAGCAATTACTTCATTTCTCTACCTGATTGCCATGTACAGTTTTATATAATGTATTAAGCACAGCTTCTCTAAAACTGATTTGAATACGAATCGCACATGTTATAGCGTAGGAATCGTTTCTTTCGATAGTCATCAATGTGCTAATGATGAAGAACGTCTATTTCAAAGTTTTAACCTATAGAGAACCAATATCAAAATGATTATTTCCCTTGCTTGCTAGAAAATAATTAGAAGTATAATACTTATTGAAAACAGAGAATGATTAAATTCGAAACATATATTAGACATGCTTTAAAAAGAAAATACTGTAATTTCTTATTTGTGAATTTTGTAGAAAAAATGGGAGGGATACTTACTAACACATTTTTGTAAATGTTTCTTGATGATGTATTTTTTTTACATTATAATTTTCGCTCTATACACTAATAAATATTTCAGTTGCATGAAATGAATTTGAAGAGTTATATGCTACTACTGGTAATTGGTTTGTTGATTGTTAGATAGATCTAACCTGCCTTGTTTCTAAGAAAAGCGACCGCTTTTTGGTATGTTAGTTTACTGTTTGCATAGAATGATCATTATGCAAACACATTAACTGCAATAAAAACAGTGACAACATTTAAAAAATAATATACCAAAAAATTACAAATATTTATTTATTTTCTGAAAATAAGGGTCCCTGGCATTGCCACAGTGAATATATTGAAGTATCCGTAAGACAAACTAGTTTTGAAACTATTCTGGTGGTGTGCTGAAGGGTTTCTTCAAATGAGAGTGGGAATAGGGGGCTTTAGTTACAATGCAAGGATAATTGCATATTATATAGAGTTACATAGTCACTAGTATAGGGATTAAATAAAATGTGAAGTGACTTGTACGTTCAAGTTAATATATACAGAAAGACGCATACTATAAATATGCAACTTCAACTGGAATGTTGAAGGAAATTCATAACTTTATGTACAAACGGTGCACAGTTATTAATGAATGCGTATGTTGTGTATAAATAGGCGTATGTTGTGTATATATGGCTTGGATTAAAGGAAAACCATCTTGCAGAGAACAATAGGGTATGGCCATATAAACGTTTAAGAGTGATGCTGAATGCAACTAAAGACATTTTTCAAAACTACATTTATAATTTTGAGAAAAAAATATGTGCAGTTGTGTTTTAAATAAAATGGTGATCCTGTCTAATAGAAAATATGATTATTACATCTATTTATTTAATTCTGTAAAATTGATTATCTGCCCTCAATACTGATCTTAATTCTATTTACTTACAACATAGCTTATTGTTTATATATTAAAGCATCAATGTACTTTATTTTATCAAATTTTAATTAAATTTCTCTCTTTGAAATAACTGTATAAAACTGCAGAACTTCTAACTAGGCCTTTATTGTAGCAACTAAGCATCTTCAAAGTATTTTTGCAGTCCCACCTTCATTTGACAACTTAAATATTTGCTTCTGTTAAGGCGTCTTAAGTGCTTGCTACGGTGCCTGATTGGTATTCATTCGAATACCATTTCGCTTTTGAAAGAATGAGGAAGACGCAAGGGTCCAAAGTATTCACATAATTTTTAATTTATCGCATGCCATTTTAATCTCTTTCCTTTTTCGAAAAGGACTGTAAGGGCAGGACATTTTGGGCTTTCGTAAGCTCTCAAGAAATCTTCACGAGATATCAACGAGATTATCCTATCACTTATCCTATCCTATATTTAAATCCTATCACGATATATCTCACGAGAGTGCCACAAAAGCGTTTGTAAGGTGATGTGAGCAATTTAAAAAATCCTCAGGTGCCAAAACGTTGTTCAAGAGACTTCTTAATTTCAGAACTATTAAAAGTTGTGTGTGTATGTGCGTATATATATATATATATATATATGTGTATATATATATATATATATATATATATATATATATATATATATATATATCACTTTTCCTCAATTTTTTTTTTGTTTAATGAATAGATCATTTTCACACTTTGGGACTTTTGTATACGTAATATTTACTTTGACCATTGCCTGCTTTTTTTAATCAAAGTAGGACAGTAAAATGTTAGTTCATTCGTGTGAATGTCTAAAATAGGTCTAAGCTACTATGAAAGATTAGATTTTTCTTGGAAATCACTGATATAGTAAATAAATAAATAAATATCTTATTATTATAAAAGTTTTAAAATATACTTTTAAAACAATACAAAATAGGTTTTTAAATACATTTTTTATAAATATCTGATATTTCTTCCTTCTCTCCAATTATAACTGCAAAATCCATAAAACCAAAAATGCATTACAGGCCATTATTTCTAAAATTTGCATGATATTTAGCAAATCGGTTAATATTTTACAGCTCTGATATAGTTTTCCTGGGAGAATTTGGATGATCGATACTCGTTCAATACCACAGAAAATTATTAGCTAAACAATAAACACACACAGAAGCTCCTAAATTTATCGAAAATGAATAAAACAGGAATCTAATTTGGAATTAAAACCGATATGATGCGCAGTATGGAAAAGAGAATGGAAATTATTTCTTTGCGTGTTACATCTAAAGTAACAAATCTCACCGTAGAATGAAAACAACAGGCTCTGTTCACTCCATGATCATCTATTAAGCAGCACACTTTCCAGAAACGTGCATGTAATCTTTGAATCTTTTCCGAGATGCAAAACAAAGAGCAATATTTCTTGAGACTCAGATGTTTTCAAAAGTATATAGATATTGCTAATCTGATTTAGTTTATCTTTTGCACTGTTATATGCAGTTCACTACAGGAATGTGATGATGCTCTATAAGATAGGAGGTTAATTCTTTATCACATCACTTATGATAAATTGATATTTTTGAACACTAGTCTGAAAAGTATGGATATTGTAACATTTCCAAACTAAAAGACACATGTAAGTAATGCCAGTAAAAGAAATATAAATAATATACCTTCCTATTTGACGCATAATTTGAATATTAGAGACTTTTACAATGTACTGAAATGCTATTTTGAGAAAACGGCTCTTACAAACCAGAAGTGTGAATTAGTAAACCTGTCTTATAGACAGGTTTACTAATTTTATGTAAAAGTCAAGCCCTGTGACCAACTTCTGTTTGCTTTAAATTATGCTATGCCTACTGCTCAGTACTTAGAATAGTTAGGGATTTTATTTGTGTGTCTATAGGTTTAAATTATTACAAATTTCTTTAATCATTGAATGCTTTGAATGAAATGCCAATATCTCATGTAATAGGCAAAATAGATTGATTCCAGACTTGATAGATTGGATCCCAATTTGAGTCATTTTTATGACATAGATTTTGTTGGAAATTTGATGATATGTTGCAAAAATTGGCGACCATTGGGTTATTCCTCTGAATTATCGCTATAAATGACGTAAATTACCTAGAAACATTTTCCAGGATTAGAAATTATAAGAATTTAGCGAAATAATTGAAAATTATTAATGAAAGGTATGTATGAAGACAATCAATACTTCCTTCAGTTCAAATCCATCTTGATCTGTACATTTGTAAAAGTCTAATTTGTTTATATTTTCACTTCTCAGATTTGTTAATCGTTTTTAACATTATAATTCTATCTTTTTTAAAATTGAAGAGAATTTTGTTCTGAGGAAAGTTTTTCGAAAGAATTTTAATTTTTAAAGAAAAATAAGTGGCATTTTCTGTTTAGAGATATATACTCGATTTATTCACTGCAAATAATTTTTGCTGTTCATCCTGTCCAATTATTATATACAAGGTGATTCAAATTAACGTTGAAAAACTTCAGATAGCAGTAGATTACTGAAAGACGTATCAGAATCACATAGCAATGCTGTGTATCAAACGTCGTGTCCATGCACCTGCTAGTAATCACTTTGGAAAAAGTGTTGAAAGAATTGTTAATTTTCCGACAATGATTCGTGATGAACTATTTGACTTTCCGCAGAAAGCATTTGACTTAAATCATGTTTCAGATATTTAAATTTTTTGGATGAAATTGTGGCAAAAAAACTATTAAAACCAACTATAAAAATTTATACAAACGTCTTACAAAGTGATTGTTGCAGGTTCATGAGGTCTACGCTTACGACCTTACTATGTGATTCTGATTCGTCTTCAAGTAAGCTACTCCTCTTGAAGTTTGTCAACATTAATTTGAATTATCCTGTATATCAATCATAAAGCTCTTCAATTTGACTAATGTCTTTTAGATGTTTAACAAGAATGTTAAACTTGGATTGGTTTTTATGGTGTAAATATCTCCGTTTTTATAGGTTGTTTTGTGTAAATATGGTGCAATTATTGTAAAATTGTGCGTAAAATTAATAACACGGTATTCCAAATAAAGGCTTTTATATAAAATATTTCTTTAAAATTATACTCTTTCTTTTCAGTCTATTTGAGAAATAAATTAAATTTTTATCTCTAAGTACACTTTTTAAAATAAAAACTTAACTTATTGTAAGCATTATACATATAATGCATCATCCTTTTTAAAACACAAAATTAAATATTTTGAGATACATAGTATCTGCACACAGACGAACATAATAATCATTATTTTATTTGTGGATTATTTCCCAGTGAATAATAATTGTATTTTAAATAGTATGAATTGTGCTTGGATAAAACAAATATTATTTATTCTTCTATAGCACTGCCATGAGCAAAAATTCAACGCCCGTAATTTAAATTCTGGCTCAGGAAAATACTTATTTTAAAGCGAATGTTGTTCAATTTATTCAGCAAATTTCGGAAAATGCTGAACTGCAAAATCTCTTTCGGATCTAAAATTGAAATGAATTCAATGCAATGTAATTAAATTTAATCCCCATATTCTTTCATTTCGTTCTGAAAAGTACAAACTTTTGCGCTCGAATGTTATCCAGGTTTATAGTAAATCTTGTTAGAACGTTCACAGAAAATAATGAATTAAGTCTATTTTAACTTGAACACACATCTTTCGTTGGTTCGTTCGGATTTTAAACGAAATATTTCGACTTAGCTTTGGACGTTTGATGAAAGTTTGTTTTAACGTACTGATGATTTAAGAAGATGAACTTGGCTTAGGATTTAATAACTTTTACGTCTCGTCATTCCCACCAAAGTTTCGAAAGCTGGCATCAAATACAAAATTTTCAGTTTATGTATTTGCTTTTGGTTTACTTTCTTTATCGTTACTCCAGAAATACGTAGAATTCTCTCTAGGAGCTTATCACGTGTGAAAATGACTGATTTTGAGTTAAGAATTTGGACAGCAATTAATACTTTTGTGTAAAGGTAGTTTTGGACAGAATTTTGTAATCTGCAGCTTTGATGTAAATAAAAGGTTTGCTATCTGTTAGACTGAAAAGTACAGTACTTGTAGCACTTAAAATTAAACTGCAAGATTTTAAAGAGTGTTGCAATACATTTAAAAGAGTTCTGTTGTTTTAATCTGTATGTTGTGCTGTATTTACGTTAAGATAATTTTCTACAGCTGTAAATAGGGAGCTTGCGGGTAAAAATGCCACTTTTTCTTTCACGAACATAACATCATAATTACCTTTTGATTGTTACATGATAGAGATGATGTCATGGGCATGACGAATACTTTATCAGACAGTGTCATGGAAGAGATTTTTATAAGTGAATAAACATTTTAAGCATTTCCATTTCTTAACGTACCAGTAAACCTAAACTTGTTCGATTATTTTTTAATAAATATTGGTAAGTGCGGTCTTGGACGGTGTTTCCTGAAAATGATATCCAAGCAACAATGTTGATATTATATAGCATTTGAAAATTGTCATTAATAGCAAATTAAATTAGATTCTTCATATCACGGATAGACTATAGGAGTCTTGCTAAATTTTATGAAGCACAATTCTCAGCCGTATATACTCCTAATAATTTATCAAGTAAGATCATGTCCGATGCGCATCATTTCCTCTGTAGATTTTTATTTGTTTGTTTGTGGATTAAGGCCGATTGATTGCACTAGGGTCCTAAGCCTGTAGGTGAAATGCCCTCCTTGGAGGCTTTCTAAGGTATCTTAGAGCGTATTTAGGGAGGTTTGTGAGAAAAACTACGCAAAACTCCGAAAATCTAGGCCGACAGGTACGACGGGGGTTATTTCCTCTGTAGAATCAGCAGTATATTCTAACTAAAACAATTAATGCTTTTTTAGAATTTAATGTTTTGGGGCATCATAAAAGTAAATTATTTTAATAATTTTAGTTAGTTTCTAAATAAAATCCTGTTTATTTTTTTCTTAATTTACTTATTATTGTTATTGTTAGACAGAAAAAGTATCTTTATTAGTAACCATTTCATGAAAAGAAGCTACATCTAAACCAAGCTCCATATATGTACACCTCGTTTAAGCTTCGAATGTAATACAAATCAAAGTGAATTCTTATCACTGTACATTTCTGTATCTGTCATAAAAGCAGCGAATTACGAGATACTAAAAATAAAAAGGTGCATCTAGCAGAACGAGGGCGTCATATCACGTTGGGTTATCCATTAAATTTGGAAATGCCGCGAAGGTTGTCCAACTCTATGACCTGCCTGTGAAAAGGAAACCCGAAATATATTGCCCTATTTTTGCGCGCCGCACTTGATCATTGCAACTTAAGTGGCAGTCACAAAATACACGTCTGGAGTGGTAGCGAGTTATTTGTCACCCAGATAGATCAAGATTTCTCCGTCTCTGCTTTTTTCAGGAAATTTCAGGCTATCAACTTTCTTTGAATACTAGCTTCGAGGCACAGCAAGAGGCGCGTTGCTGGTCCATAAAGGATAGTGTACTTTCGGTGCCCGAGATTTATGAGTTTGCAAATTGCACGGTTTGGGTATTTTGGATGCTGGAGAAAAATGGCGCAGTTTATTTATTTATTTTTTTTTATATGAACTCGTGTTTGTCACTCTAGAATTTTCTGTTTCGAAGAGAAACGATATAGTGGGCATTGTATCGGCCATTTTGTGTTGTTTGGAGTTCTAGGCCTCAATTTTTTATCGCGTAATAACGAGGAAGCCTTACTGTTTCCTGACTGAAATAGGTTGTGGAAGGTAAATTGCTGTACAAAGTTCATAGTTACCGAAAACGGAATACAAAGGTAATTTTTTGTGGCACGTGTTCATTTATTATTCGTATTTAAGCAATAAATTACGTACTTTTGAAACGAGAGTTAAAGATTAAACAAATATCACTGTCTTATCAGTGTTTTGTCATTTGTAATTCAATGTAGTAGAGATATGATACTAATATCCGAACATTAAAAATGATCTCAAATTGATTATCAAAAGGACTTCCATATATGAGGGAGTTGTCGGAGGTCGATTAAGAAAACATTCTCTCGGCCGTTTACATGACGTATAGTTTAATTAATAAAATCCTTGAGTTATGCTGAAGACTTAAAAACAGGAAAAAACCTCGAATTCTGAGAAGCTACATTTATTGGAGGTATCATCCAAACAGTCTTAAAGGAAACAACTTCAATTATGTACAGTACATTGCATTAGTAGGGAATAACACCAGGAACATATCTAATCCTTCCGGCCACACGGCATGCCGGAGTTCCATTAAAAAAAAACGAACATAACCTCCTCTGATGGAGAGCAATCAAGAAGTCTACTAAAATCTTCCTACAAAACTGCCAGCTTTTTACAGGTTGCAGATAAAAATATGAGCACTCATAAGCCACTGCCCCACGTGACAACCACCGTCCGGTAGGCGTAAACAATATAAAAATTTGAAACAAACGGATTAAATGATTAACGCCAAGACAGAAGTGCCAGAATTTGGCGAATGCCAATACATAAGCGTACAACCCCGTGAGAAAAGCAAAGAGGGACGACCGGGAGGCACCAAGAATTTACACAGCATATGCTATAGCGAAATTAATTTAGAAGGGAAACCCCGAAAAACCCAGACATACTGTCGCGAAAGAAAGAACATGTTATCGAGCCGAGAAACAGAGTGGAGAGAGAGACTAATACGGAATACGAAATTTTGATTTTGAAAGACGAAACATAGGAACATTATTTTAAGACGCGAAAAATACGCGAACTTCGTCACACCATATTAGTTACATATTTCGAAACATCTGTAAATATCTTATGCGTCATGAAGAGTTATATTAAGATATCATACAAGACTCATACAATAATCGTTCTGAACTTTCTTTGTCTAAAAATGATTCCCTATGCTGTCCCTATTTCTGCCGTAAAGTATTATGAATAAATGATTATGAATGAAAGTTTTATTAAATTATCCATGTTTCAAAAAGCAGGTGCTTTTATGTCTTTTATATACGCAATATTGCATGTTGTCTCTTATGTAGTCTCAGGACTTATGTTACTACGGTGTCTGTGAAGCATTAAGATTTCAGTAAGAAAAAACACTTATATCTATCTTGCTTGATACTAACTAAATCGCATTTTGTTTTATGCATGCGGACTCCTCTATAATTATAAAATGGTATGTTCTTAGTTATACTTATATAAATAAAGAATCCATAAAAACTTCCAATATTTAAACTGCAGTGTTTTTTTTAAGAGTAGCATCACTTTAAGTATTAATTCAAGTTAAATTTAAATAGATATTTATCAGTTTGTAAAGCATATTTTTAAGGCATTACATGTTCTTAATTCAATTTATATATACGGCATTGTTACTGACATGAAAAACATCGCTGCAGTGACCAACTGTTTGATAACTAACAAGCATTGAAATTCATAGACACCAGTTCCTCAATTTATCGATGACCCCCATAAGTAATCCTTATAGTCGGAATGACGAGCGATTCGAAATTTTGGTCGTGGAATAAGGTTTATCGGACGCCTGGGGACAAGCAAGTAATCTCCCGAATATGACACCCGATAGGGAAAAACAACTTTTTTTTTTCTTCCCTGGAACCTCAGAAAAAGTTTCTTATTTCCTGCTTTTTCGATATTTTTATGCGTTTTCTTTTTTTTCTTACGATTGTTCAGCAAGAGCGTATGTGCCTCTTTTTCTTTTTTTTCATCTGCAGAAATACATGTTTGCTGGAGAAGATGGCTTTATTGCAAATGAGATATTCGAAACCTGGTGGGGAAGAAAGCATCGACCGAAAACATAGTCTCATTCACTAGTCGCTGGTTTCGATAATCGCCTCAACGCCGGGACTTACGGCTTTTTAACAAGCTAAGACGTAGTGTTTGGTACTCTACCGCAGCATAAAATCTAGCGGGGAGTCGAGTAACACGGGATTCGGATGTTTACATTACATCGTATGGAAATACTTCAGATGTAAAGGCATTCATGGATATTGGATTCTTTTTTCGCGAGTATTTTGTTGTTAGGAGTTTTGAAATCATTATGTAGATCAATTTTTTTTTTACTTCTTCAAAGACTTTTTATTGAAGTAGAACACATTTTATGCATAGATTTTTTTAAATAAGTTTCTTGTGATGTTTTGTTTTGTTGTTGCAGTGCAGAATCCAAATTCTGAAATCCTCTGGACCTCAATAATTCCAAATTTTCAAACCTTTGCAGTTCTTTTTTTTGTTGTTGTTGTTCTTTGTAGATTATAGTCTATTTATTTTTAAGAATTGCATTTAGTTTTGCATTACAAGAACAGAAAAATATTTTTTTTTAATTCTAAACAATGTAGTTTAGAATTCATGGCTTCCTTCATGTAAACAATAAATTAAGACGTCGATAGAGATTCAAAAACAATCAATTACCATTGATTGAGTTAAGTTTTTGAAGTATTTTCGAAGTCAGAATATTTCAACTTCCATTTTTAAATGAAAACACATACAAAGTAGCACATGCAGGTTCTCTTGACGTTAATAAACCTTCAGAAAACAATTAGTAATGTTCTTTGAACATCTATTAACATTCAAAGCACTTGTGTGTACTACCTGGTAGAGATGAGACGGGCTCAGCCCGAGCCCGAAAGCCCGAGCCCGAGCCCGGGCCCGACTCGGGCTCGGGCTCTGTAATTCACGATTGCGTTCGGGCTCGGGCGGGCTCGGGCTCGTGAAAAATTTATCCTTTGTTGAACATACTCCTTGAAACAGATTTTAAAAAGTGATTCATGGGATAAATAGACGTACTTATTTCAAAAAATAGCGGCACGGAGGACTAGAAGGTGTGTGAAGCTCCAAAATTTATTATATCCTCTTAATGAAGTAGTTAATTTTATTTGTCTTTAGCTGAAATTTCGGGCTCGGGCGGGCTCGGATTAAAAGTCTTCGGGCTCGGGCTTCAAATAATGAGCCCGAACTCATCTCTACTGCGTGGCAGTGACTGTAACCAATAAAAGTAAGAAAAAGGGAGGTTTTAATCAGAAAGAAATATGTTATATTTTCTGCCTTCATTTCCTATTTCTACTCTCATTTTGAGCTATCTTTGCATGTTCACATTCCATTGACTCACTTCAGTCTGCATTTTACTGCATGAAAAGTGGGAATGGAAATTAAAGAAAATAACGAAAAATTAAAAAAAAAAAAAGACCAAAAGATCTCGCACGAAAATGTTGTTCCTAATCTTTATTATAAACATAAGGAATTTTTTTTCAATTCTTGCATTTGAATTTTCCCAGGATTTATTTATGAAGCTATCTGCATGGAGCTGGCTGTGTCGGCACAGCCATCTGCGTCAAAAAAGGGTCTCTAGATCTGTGGCACACGATGAACGTTTCGATCGTCCGCCATCTTGCTGGTAGTTAAGTCGAGCGATGGCAACGGCTGCCCTTTTATTAGCATTGGGAAAGGGTTGCGCTCAAATGGTTAATGTGGGCTACTACAACTGGGTCCGCATGACGTATCGCGCATGCAATGTTGAGCTGAGCGAATTTCGTGCAGTTATCTCTCCCTCAAGTTGAATTTTTTTCGGTGATTATTCCTCAATAATATGCCCGATTTCGGATTTTCTTTTTTTTTTTGTGACCTTGACCAATGTCAAAGGTTCAATGAGCGCGTGGAGCGAATAATTGAGAAATAGAATAATTCTTCTAATAACTCCATTGAAAGTTAATGTCAGCAGGTTTTTCGGTGATTATCCCTCCGAGGTCAACCCGATTGATTTGATTTCAGATTTATACCTTGCCACCATTGGTACCTATAACCATGCCAAATTTGAACTAAATCGGTCAAGCGACTTAGGAGCACAAGCGTTACGTTGAAATGCCTGAGTGTAGTGTAAGAGCTTCGCTCACTTCGCTCACTTCGCTCAGCTCGAAAAAAAGGCCCTATCGCCACCCATTAAAATTATCAAAATCATAATATTGCCACAACCCGGTTGTTACTCATTCTGGTATATATTATTTCTACGAGCATTACATTTTTTTCAGTTCTGGAATGCCTGTGCAAAAACAATTCTTCTGAAAAATAACAAACCATGGATATCATGATTATCTACTTGATGCATTAAGTAATACCTTTTAAAATTCCATTCTTTTCTTTTATTCTATGGTTTATTCACAATGTTTGAACCTACGAATGGCTATAGAGTTTAGTTAACAGAATTACAAGACAGGGCTGTTTATTGCGTAGTCGTGCAGCCAGAAAATTTTGATGAGTATGACTTAAGACACTTTGGCTCACATTATACCCGGGCAGTTTAGCTACAAGTTGCCTCTTTTTTGGCTTCACCAAACGGGACCGTCAAAGACCATCAAAGATGATGCTTTAGATGCATCTAAAGCATCTTCGAAGACCGTCAAAGTAAAGCATTTTAAATAGCAGAGCAATGTGTGGACATCTTATGGCCTATTGTATACTATTTATACGTCGTTCATATGCTTTGCATTTCTACTAACAATTACACTCATTTCATTTATTGATATCTTTGATTTTTACTAAGTTCCTTATTAGTTTCGACTATTTAATACCGTAGTATAATATTGGATTAGCAACTAAGTAATTGCGGATTTCTCTCATAGATGGGTTCAGTTGAATTTTTAGGTTTGCAGACGATTTATAAATGTAAAACACATTTTGTTATTTGATAGTTGGCAATTCAGCTGTCAATCAGTAAAAAAAGTTCTTTGATCGGTTGCGTAGTTTTCGCTTGGCCTTCGTTGAAAAATGGAAAATTAAAAGGAACATTTTCGTCATATTTTGCTTTTTTATTTCCGCAAAGGGAAAAACGCATCGCAAGCTCATAAAAAGTTATGTGCTGTTTATGGTGACGAAGCCTTAAAAGAACGGCAGTGTCAAAATTGGTTTGCCAAATTTCGTTCTGGTGATTTTTCACTCAAAGTTGAAAAACGCTCTGGTTGTCCATTTGAAGTTGATGACGCCGTAATCAAAGCAATAATCGATTCGGATCGCCACAGTACAACACGTGAGATTGCAGAAAAGCTTCATGTATCACATACATGCATTGAAAATCACTTAAAACAACTTGGCTATGTTCAAAAACTCGATACATGGGTTCCTCACGAACTGAAAGAAACGCATTTAACGCTACGCATTAACAGCTGCGATTTGCTAAAGAAACGTAATGAAAATGATCCAATTTTAAAATGATTCATAACTGGCGATGAAAAATGGGTTGTTTACAACAATATCAAACGGAAAAGATCGTGGAGCAGGCCAGGTGAACCAACTCAAACAACATCAAAATCTGATATTCATCAAAAGAAGGTTTTGTTATCAGTTTGGTGGGATTACAAAGGAATTGTCTACTTTGAACTCTTACCACCCAACCGAAGGATCAATTCTAATGTCTACATTGAACAACTAACGAAATTAAACAATGCAGTTGAAGAAAAGCGGCCCGAATTGAAAAATCGAAAAGGTGTTGTATTCCATCATGACAATGCAAGGCCACACACATCTTTGGTCACTCGGCAAAAATTATTGGAGCTTGGTTGGGATGTTTTGCCACATCCACCATATAGTCCTGACCTTGCACCATCTGATTACTTTTTGTTTCGATCTTTACAAAAATCCTTGAATGGTAAAAATTTCAATAATGATGATGATGTCAAATCGTACCTGATTCAGTTTTTTGCTAATAAAAACCAGAAGTTTTATGAACGTGGGATTATGATGCTGCCTGAAAGATGGTAAAAGGTCATTGATCAAAATGGGCAATACATTACAGAATAAAGTTATTTAGTTCCATGAAAAAATTGTCTTTGATTTCCTAAAAAAATCGGCAATTACTTAGTTGCCAACCCAATAGTTCCAATCATAATAATAATTAGTTTAAACTACAGTTTATTTTAATTTATCGTAATAATTTAGTTTTTAATTATCTATAAGAGATTTTAGCAAAATTAATTTATTGCATTTTTATTACTAAAGAAATACTTGATATTATGCAGACACAGTATCAAAATTTCACATAGATGTATGGACGGATAAAAATGAAATGCTTTTCTAGAAAATTTCTTATAGCGGTATGTGTTTTTTCAACCTTATATTTAGATTCCATGTCCACTTGCATACGCTCAGTATTTAAAAATTTATAGTGGCTGAATGTTACTAATGTATGTTAATAATGAAACTCGTTTATTAAAAATGTTTTTAGATCTTTGAAATTAAAGATAATTAATATGAATATTAATTTATAAACACTTAATTTATTTGCATATTTAAACATTTTTCATTAGCAATAAAAACGTAAGTAAACTATAGCTCTTGAAAGTATTTTGCAGCCATTGATAATATTTTAATGCCAAATCAATTAGAAACCACGTATGTATACTTCTCTATTTATTAATTTATTGCACTTAAATTGCACAAATTTTCCTTTTCTTTTTTTGCTTCACTTTTCATTAGTATAATTAATTTACTCTCTTTTGAGCCCTATTTTAGTACACAAAAAATTAACTTAAAATTAGTTAATATGAAAAAGAGTTTTATATTAGTACATTGTAAAAAAATGAATTTTAGTTGTTCTCTTAATTTTTGTAATTATTCTCATTGTAAACTGTTTTCAAATATATCATTATTGTAAAATTTTTATTCATATGATAGCGCTATCTTCCAAACCGTTTTCAAAATCTGTAGTAGAGTAGGTTCTACATTTATAACTGCGTATGGTTTAGTCCAATGTTGTAGAATTTCATTTGAAAAATACTGTGTATTACTCTCAGTATGTTTATTTTTTAAAATGCGTTTTAAAAGTCGGGAAAAGCTTTATAAAACTTTCTTTTTATCACATCTCATATGAGATTACAATCTTCTGAAATGCAGACATTTAAGAATTTTCAACAAAAAAGTACTAACAAGACATGAAACCTTTTTCCGTGTTTTTAATTTTGCAAATAACATCGCGTATAGAAATAATAAGAAAATTTCTTTAGACAAATGAGCTTCAAGTTTTAAGATGTCAGATAAAAAATATATTTTTGCTTGTAGGAAAGCTCACATAGCTTTTGAAGATGAGCGCATATTACCAATTTTTTAAATCTAATTTTCTTACAGCCTGTTGATACATTAATCTTAGAATTAAATAGCTGAAAAATGTGTCTGTAAATAAACTGGTACATAGCCAAATTCAAAGTTGAACTGTGAGGGAAATGAATTACTATTTCCCCGTCATCTATGTTGCTTTATCTATCAGCAATGTCACATATTTTGTATGGAAGGAATGCAGAAGATGATATATGTTTATCTGTGTGAAGCATAAATGATTTATAAATGATTTATGATTTTATAAATTCGTAATACTTATAAATCAGTGTTAATTTAATAGTTTTGAAGAAGATTTTCTAAAAAAATATTTTGAAAATATTAAGTTGAATAATTCAGTTTCTTATAATTCAAAGAAAAAAAGTTCTATTCACTAAATAAAATCGTACAACATTAAATTTTACTTGTACCAGTAATTCTACAGAGTATTTCTCAAGATCCTTTATTTAAGATTAGTGTAAACAACGTATATATATATATTTTTCCAAATAAAATTCTCTAAAACTCTATGAATGAATCCAGTTTGTCAATTACAGTTTGCAAGCTAAAAAATTACAATTCGCAAGTTTCTTTTTTTTTTTTTTCAATATAAAATTCTTTCAATAAAAAAATGGGCAACAGGTTCGTTAGTAAATTCTAAGTTTCTGTTTATTCGGAGAGGTAATATTATTTTATTACTTTTCGAGAAACTGTAGCTTAGTTAAAAAGATGTTAGTCGAAATGTTTTTTTTTCAAACCTTTATGAATATTATTTATAAATATTATTACTGGTTTGTAAATATATATATACAAAGAGATATTTATTAGAATACTAGCTGCGTGCCCGTTCTTCGCACTGTAGGAAACGAAAAATTTCCTCACATGTGTAATTCGAATTAATTCCAGTGATGTGGAATTTAGAAAAAGCAAAATTATTTCACTCTTGACTTAAAATTTGCGTCATATATGTAATAATCTGAGATCATTGCAATATAATGACACACACACAAAAAAAAAAACTATGTCAGCGTCATTCGGGATCAAAAAAGTGAAAATGGACCGTTTGCAGTGAACTTCTCACTTTCAAAATGTCTTATTTCCTCAGACATGCTGTCTTTTAGGTTCACGTTTTAGCGTTAAATACCTCAGACACTACATGAAATGGACATTTTTTTAATTTTAAAAATACGTCACCCTCTCTTGCAACCCTTTACAAAAAGAAAAGAGATAAGAGATAAGACTGCGCTATTTATAAAGGCTTTAAAATTGTTTTTCTAGATTATGCAGTTTAATTTTTCTTCTCACAAATAAATCCAGTATTTATAAAAGGAAATCGAGCCAAGCAAAGAAATTGTCTGCTCGCGGGACCCGTTTTTATTTATTTTTTTAACTGGCAATTTTAATCATTGTTACTGTATCCATGACAACCAAACCGCAAGATATCAAACCGAAACTCATAAGCAGGTGCTACTGAAATGAAAATCCTTCTTTACTTAAAAATTCGTAAAAATTCTCCTAATTTATATTTTTCCTCCGTTCTTCTTTTAAAAGTGGGCGAATTGTGTGCTCCGTCTTTTGCCCAAATATAAAAAAGTTATGACAGATAGAATTCAAGATGCAGCAGTTTTAAAAATATTTTACGAAAGTCAGCGTCAAATTTAATTTTATTTGAAAAATTCCCAAAAATCTGCAAATTATGTTACACAGTCCGAACAAACAGTTTTTAAAAGAAAATTTTCTCCTCTATACGATGATGTAACTATCGTTTTCTTGCGAGTGCAATTACCGGCGTTATTATGTATTACGCAAGAAAAATCGCTAAAAATCGGACAAAACATAAAATAAAACATTTTCTAATTCGAATTTCGAAAAAATCGCTTCGAGGTGTGTCGAGACTCGTCTTGGAGAATTTCCGTACAAAATTTGGTAGGTCTACGATCACCCGTTTCGGAGCTACGCGAGACACAGACAGACAGACAAACTAACGGACAGTTTACACATTGCTTTATTTATATAGATTCAATCGCGAGCACGGTTTCTCACTGGAATCGACAGTCATTGTCGCAATTAAACTATTTTAGCACTTCGGATAAAACTTTATAAGCATCATTACTAAAGATATATGTTTATAAATTCTAATTAAATCGGCATCTAAAGCATCTTCTACGACTTCACAAACGTGTTTTCAAACATCCTCGGTACCAGTTTCCACAACAACAGAAGCGAAATCGAATTTTAAAACAACCCTACTTCAAATGTCCCCATAAACCAGATCCTAAACTAATTTCTTACTTAGAGAGATGTCCATTGATCTTTTGGTTTGGAACTTCACAATCACATTAGCTCGTGCCTGCCTTTGCTTTCCAATTTTCAAGCGTCTCCACAGAACTAGCGAGCAAAGTAAAACTATCTCTTTACGAGACCGGGGCAGCAAATAGATGTTTGGAGATAAAAATCTAGCAATTCGTTTTAAATATCGAAATGGTCTTTCTTTCGTTTATTTTAAAACTTGCACTTTTGGTTGCAGATTCTTAGTAAACTGAAATGGGACTTGTGTGTTAGCAGTTTCAAACGTTTTGGATTTTAAAATGGTTAATTTGGGAGTGGGGGAGATTGTTTTAAAGTCAAATTATTATTCATCATCGAATTTTACTTAACGTCACATTCATTTAGTTTTAAAAGGTAAAAATATTAATTTATATTTTTTCTTACCTCATTGAGCAGTTTTTTAATTAAATTATCATTAAATTACCAAAAACTAAGTGGATGTCTTTTTATGAATCTAAACCGTCAAATAGAGGTCTGAGTGTTTTAAACGTTTTGGATTTTAAAATGGTTAATTTGAGAGTGGAGGAGATTGTTTTAAAGTCAAATTATTATTCATCATCGAACTTTATTTAACGTCTCATTAATTTAGTTTTAAAGGATAAAAATATTAATTTATATTTTTTCTTACCTCATTGAGCAGTTTTTTAATTAAATTATCATTAAATTACCAAAAATTAAGTGGCTGTCTTTTCATGAATCTAAACCGTCAAATATAGGTCTGAGTGTGATATCACATCCTTACTTTAAAAAAAATAGCTTTATAAAACTTATCCATCTTATAAAAGTGCAACTATAGTCTAGTTTCATTGATAAGCGAATATATCCAAATTACCAATTTCATAAAAACTAAAATTATATTGCGAAAAGTGGGAAATCATTTAGTAAAATTAGTACGAAATTACTGGGAGTCCCCAAAACATTGACTTCGACATTTAATCCTTAAATATTGGGTATAAATACACACAATAAACAACAAAATTACATAAAAAGATTCACAATTTTATAAATTCGGTTAAAATTTACAGGGATCTAAATTTGTGTACATTCAATTCAAAGATACCATACTATGCTAGTATAAAAAATTTCTCGAGTGATAAAATGCATCTCGTATGTTAAATTGAGGGTTTACCAAATTTCACCCTTTTATCATAAAAAATCTCAAAAATATGTTTAAACAAATTTGTGAGGGGCTATACAAGAATGTAAATGTAAATTTTTACTGCTAGAGCGCAAAAAATGTGACGAAAAAAATGAATCATAAATATCTGCCTGTCATCTTAAGTGTTTTATTATTATTTTTTTAAACTATACTTCCTGAAAAATATATTACATTTTACTTACTTTGTTTATGAATCGTAATAATTTGTTTAGCTCTCAAGAACCGTACTTTTTTGCTTTTAAGAAAAGTGGTTTAAGCAAGTATATACTTGTTTTCATAATGAATGAAAAAATGTTCAAATGTTCTGCCTGACCTCATTAGATATATTGCATGGCTTAAATGTTTCATTTATTTTTTAAAGGGGACGCATAAAAGCTTAAATTATGCATTTACTCCAGTTAAATTCTCTGATAATTTTAATTCATAAAATCCTATACCTTTTTTTTTACTCTACTTTGAAGTTTATTATATATATATATATATATGATTAATATTTATGAAATAAAAGCCAATGACAGTAATTTTGGGTCACTCTTTATATATATATAAACAAACAGATAGAATAAATATAAGGTATCTTTCACCCTTATACACTTATTGACCTAGAGTTACTTCGTGTTTGTAAATACAAATGAAACATTAATCCGATAAAGTTTTTTATAGGCTCATGCATCAAAAATATGCAATTACTTGTATTAAAAAAGCGATAAATTTTCTCAAACATTCCCATACTTAATAAATTACTTCCCCATATCTGTATCACCAGGGGTATTTTAAAACACCTGGAGTAAGTAAAAACCCATAATTTTCTTTTTAACTCCTCATAGATTTTCTAATCAGACACTTTAGATTTTTACGCATTTTGTTTCCCTTTAATTTTAGATTACATTCATTAACACTTATTTTTAAGCACTTACATATCTTATTAATGACTCGGAGAGCGCCCCATCGTTCTTTATGCATTAAAACTAACATTAATCAAAGAACTTATTACGCTAATTATATCATTGACAAATGTACTTTTTCAACGAGCATTAAGTTTATTTGTTAATTATGTTGATTCAGTCGGATTTCAAAGTGTCAAAAATAGGCATGTAATTTTATAGTTTTGTGGCTAGTGTGTTTGAATTTTTAACCTAACGTCGCTTTTAAAAGTTTCAAATGCTTTTGTTCCACAAACTTAATGCAGAAAATCAAGGTTGCTTTAATTATGTGGAACACAAATTTTAGACATATAGATACATTGATGGTAGATTTTATGCAATATATTTTTCCAATATCAAATAAAGAATTATTCCAAATTGAAATGTATGTGTACCTAATGTTGTAAACAGTTGAAATTTTAAGTAATAATATGCGGAGTATTCTTCTCATTCAGTTTTAAATGATTTTTTAATTTTTTTTATTATTTTTCAAAATCACAAATTAAATATTATTTCAAATAAAGATGATGATGATGATGATGATGATGATTATGATGGCGATGATGATATTCAAAATAAATTATATTAAAAGAGAGTTTCCTTTTTTAACATTTCACGTTATAAAATGCAGCAAAGTGTGTGTAAGTGGAAAGAAAAGCTTTAATATCTCGATTACTCTTTACAATATTGTAAAAAAATATTAATATAATCACACTTAAATAATTGTTTAATACAACAACAAGAAATTTGTACTAGACGAAAATTGATACATAACTGTTAGAAAAGCCCTTGAATCCTGCCCAAAATCAATAGACAATATTGTTAGTTGCACTACATAGCTTTTAAATATTTTATTTCATTTATTAAAAAACTTCCATACATTAAAATTCTCTACCTATTGTAATTCAGACATATATTTATAAATAAGGTTTCATAAAATAATTATATCGCATTATAACTGATATATACATCTGGTTGAACCCTTTTGCTACTCCTCTTTTCGTATATTATTATTCACTGTTGACATACATGCGTATTCATAAGCAGGCATATATTGCACACAGCTATAACCAAGATTCTGCGAGTCGGACATGCACTTTTACATGACTAGTAAACATTTCTCAGAATGTAACTGCTTCAGCGTATACAATCTGTGATAAAGTCTACTACATTTCTTCTTTATGGCAGTTCAACCAATATCCCTACAGATCTTTACCGAAGCGTGTAGATGAAACAACCTGCGTGTAGAGAAATCATATTTTAGGGGATGTTTTAGTATTTTCGGTCAAAAGCCAGATTCATTTCCGAAATCATTGTTCTAACTACTGAGAAATTCTTACACGCATTTCTGAAGGAATTTGCACTCGACCTGCGGCATTTTGAATAAAATTGCCTTATGAGTTCAAGAACGATATCTTTCTAAGGTAAATATAAACATTTAACTCCAAAGTAATCGTCTGGAAGTTTTATAAATATCAAAATAAATTGCGATGAAAAATTTAACTCTTTTATTGTTCAAATTCATTGTTTTGATGTTTCGAACAGCATGTTTTTCAGTGAATTTTCTTTACAGCAACATCTTTTTTTCCTTTACTGTATTTTAAAATGGGACGATTAAATTAAATTTGACGAAAAATTGTTGGTCTAATCATAACAACTTTAACGTGATGTATGATAGTCTATTTGATTTAACATAGAAATATGATACTATATCACACGTTCATTGATGACTAGAATCAATTCCTTCCAATAAAGTATGTGCAATTAAATTATATCTTAAGATTTCAATTTTCAAAATAATACCAACAATTACATCAGTACTAATATATATTAATTATTCAACTACTGGAAACACATATACGTCAATATTGTTTGGGGAATAAGAATGAACTTTAAAAATCAAGCCATTTTAATTGATTTGCAATGAAATTAAAATTGTCTGAAAAAGCTACATCCTCGTCTTCTGAGTCAGAGCGGAAAATGCAAATAACTTCTCCATTTATAATTCAATCTTTTAATGCTGCTCACCGTGGATACGGACCAGTGAATTTAATCCATTTGTTTCTATCTGAATAATGCAATTTAATTAACACATTATTCCCAAATCATCAGCATACAAGTCGGAGATTGATTAATCTGTTAAAAATATCATTCGTTTTGTGTTCTCATTTTCGTCAGCCACTTTGTTCTAAAAATTTCAATTCCAGCTTTATTTTTGGACCGTTGCCATTAACATTAAACACATAAGCGGCGAAACTTTTCAAGCCTTAAGATGGCAACAGAGTATTTTTGCAATCCCGAAATTGTCCTTTGACTAAGCTCTTGACTAATTTGTTTCCATTACAGCTTTCTCATTTATTGGTATGAATGACTTTCAGGCCGTACAAACAGCCTTTTAGAAGTGCTACTTTCCTCAAAAATGCTCTCATTAAGTTAAAAAGAATAATGCTGTAGCGCTCGGATTTCAGTACATGTCGCCGTCAGCTAATTCGCTTATTGTAACATCGGCAGAAGGGTGCTGGGAATATATCGGTATTGATCGGGTGATAGTAATCCGAGAATGCTTTAAATATTTTTTTAAATTTTAGTAGATGCGTAAACAAGACTTTTAGTGACATTTCAGAGTCCCAAATAGATTAAGAGCTTTTGATTTTATTTATGATGTTACTGGCGTTGCGCTGTATTCTTTTCCCTTTGGAAGAAACACAAACATGGAATATTTTGCTGTGCAAAGATTTTCACATGAATTTAGTAAGTTAATACAACCATAAAGTAAAAATAATCTAAATTTTTAAGATATATTTAAAATACATAAGATAACATTTGAAGATTCATCAATGATTTGCTTCAAATATTAAACTTTTAAAAATCAGAAAAACTATTCACATTTTTCTCTCTTTAAACACATAATTTGATAAATCCCTAAAAAGGTTTTTAACAAGTTATATCTCGAAATTGTAAGGATGCGTTAAATGTAATCTGATTTAGCATTTAACCTGTTGCTAACGGGTGCCAAATGTCTTGAGACGAATTTGGAAACATATGAATCATACAAATAAATGAAAAACTAAATAATGCTTAGTAAAATCTTTAGTTTATTTCATTATCTTCGAAAAAAATATATTTATGTAGTTGTTATCGTTCATTATCTTGATATTACACATTACGGCTTGGATGGCAGATATATTAACTTCTTTTTAATTTCGAGTAAATCTATTTACTAATTGTTGCTCAGATTTTTCTTCCCATCCATTCTAGCACGCTTACCAAGTGATAACACTGCAAAAATTTTCAATTGGACGTGTCTGTGGCACATTTGAGGAATTCTCACTTTTTGACACGAAGTGCAGGATTTTTTTTTTTTTTTTTTTTCAATAATACACTGCAGTATTTTTTCGAATAATGGCTTCTAATTTTATCATTTTTGTGGTAGAAATTAACAAATTGCTTCAGTTTTAGTAGAAGCTTGTGGATTTACACAACAGAATTATTCGCTGAGTTACCAACTGCTTTAATTAATGGCGCCGACACACCTTTCGATTAGAAGGTGATCTGTACTAAAGCTTTTTGAATATGGCTTGTGCAAATAGCATACCTTACATTGGCAGTGAATTTCAATTTTGTCAGTGTAAAAACTATCGTTTCCAAAAATTCATGGTGAGAAAAAGTGAGATTGCTATCGTCATCCGAAGTTATTGATGTGTGATATGAAAACTATTTTAAACAGAGTGAACAGCAGTGCGGATTTTGAAATTCGTTTAAGCTGTTTGACGGATCATTTTTGAAGCGCGTTAACTTTGGCATAGTTGAACGTCGTTTCTTTTTAATGTTCAATGCCCCTTAGTACAAGAACCACCAAATAGACATCAGCAACGTGTTTATAGGACACAGCACTAAGATTTAATGATGGAAATTTCAGCGGTAAAGATGATTAAGTTTAGAAATGATATATTTAGATTGCTAAAACATCCAGTTTTAAATCAACTCATAACATTACAGAGATTATTTTACAATCGCTAATCACAAAAGTAATTAATCATTTAAAAAATATTTTTTCAGATTTTATTTTTTTAACAGAAATCACCCAGTATTTTTCATAGTGTCCCAGATTTTGAAAACACATTTTGTGTTCTTAATGTAAATGAAATTTGATCTGATTAAACTTATTGGAGCGTTAACAAGGTAAGCACAGTAACACTTAAACCAACATCTCCTAAATAAAGAAAGCCTTACAACTTCTACGTCACCAAGCTTTAACGTCATCATTAGGCCTACGCATAAAAGTTTTATTTTTTGCAAAATAAAACTATTAAAAATTTCTAGTTAATTTAATCATGCATGACAATAGTTTAATAATGAGATAAAAATATCAGGTTGTAACGAAAGTTTTCCGCCAAATCTGCTTGAAAAACTAACTTCTAACTCCTTAGATAACTCTTTTTGATCTTTCGGTACCAAATCTGCACAGTTTCACGTGATGCAACAATAGTATTTAAAGCTGTACTCATTATTCGTTGATATTCTGTAGCTGACTTTTTGCAACACAACTGGAAGTAAAGGATGGTTCCAATCCTCTAGAGTGATAGTCCCATTTGACACACCTTGTACTTAATGATAACTATATTTTTTTACAGGTTTCATAACACAGTGTTATAAAGTACGTCTCTTTCTTTCAAATGCCAAAAATCATTTGACAAAATATGAGCAAATACGCCAACGCGAACTGTTTTCTGACGATGTTTACGGTGGCGGGAAACTTTCGTTACAACCTAATATATAGTTTAATGACTAATGGCAATTTTTAACCATGACTAATTAATAATATGATAAACAAATTGATCATAATGAATAATTTTGTATGAGAAAGGTATTTTAATTTTAAAGTTTAATTTAAGATATTTTATAATATTTGTAGCGTTCACCAGAAATTTTAAATAGCTTTACTTTACTTTGTGAAAGTAAAATTATGATGGCGTCATTATTTGAAGGTCTAGTGATGATGTCAAAGCTTCAGTTCTTAGGTTTTCTATATGTAGGAAGTGTTGCTTAAACCCATTTCAAAATATGTAGCAACGAGTCTGTGAGTCTTGTGTAACTTTAAGACATTTGAATTTAAATATAATCTGTATGGATATTTATTAATGTATTATATCTTAAGCTCACGTGAGGATGGAAGTCTACCGTTTTTTATGTTATTTCATGCAAAAATTATTTCAAAAACTGTTCTTGTTTTCAAATATCATAAAATATAACAACAAAAATAAACTATTTTCGCCTTCCAAAACAGCCAACAATGAAATATTTATCTTTGCTTTCCACATTCAAAAATCCTATTCTCATTTTAAATCTTTTTCTTCTCTCTTTTTACTGTTCAAATAACATAATAAAAATAGCAATAACATTTGCATTTTATATAAAAATTCTCCTTTTAAATGTGATTTCGACCCATGGAGTGTTCCAGAACTGTATTATAAAAATGTGAACTGCACACACACATACACTCAACGATGGGGCTATTCTATTTGGAATTTTGTAGATGGACTCCAGCAGTGCTTCTCTTTTTTTTTCATGCTGCATTTATCAAAGACGTGACTTAAATGTGCTATTAAATACGTAAGCAGTGATATCCTTTCTGGAGTGATTTAATACACATCGTTTTGCGGCGTATGCTATAGAGCATTGTGAAATTTTTCTTTGCTGAATCAATATGTTTCAGGGATCGTTTCTATATATATACAGAGTGTACTATAATGTTTGGAACAATCACTAAGGGGTGATAGGGCACATAATAAGGATTCAGAATCACCTAGCAATGTGGGTTTGAATTGCCATCTTAATTGCCGTTAATAGTCATTTTGTAACAAGTGCTGATTCTGAAATTTCTAAACAATGCTCGTCAAAAACGAGTTATATATCTATTACAGAAACTTGGTGACTAATATTGGCAATTTAAAAATTATATATCATTTCATTCATAAAAGTTTTGGAGACAATACGATTGTTTATGAAATTTGGTTAAGACATTCGACGAACACTTCAGCGCTTATCCCAAAATGATTATTAACAGGTAAGTTAAAACGGGTTTTTTGAATCCAGATTCCTATGTGATTATAATTTCTAATTATCTACTCTAGCTCCCCTTAAAGATTGCCCCAGTCAGGAAACCCTGTGTATATATATGTAATAAAAATAAATTTAGAGTTTTGACTTACAAAAATTTAACGCTCAGTCGGTAAAATGTCCTAATCCATACAAAATTTTGAAGTCGCAAGATTTATGCACATTGTGACTTTGTGACTCTATGCAAGATGTCTGCCATGATGTTTTCAACGCAGAGAAGTTGCGACGAGGATAATTAGCCGCCTAGGACATTTTCAGTGACGCAACATGATGAACTCCATGGGCTCACGTGGACCTGCATTTATGCCTGTTAATAAAAATTTACTCTACAATGTCACGTGTTCGTTACACAGTGACGTCAAATTATGACTCATTACCAATTATATTACGTTACTCTTTCATTCTGCAACAACACATGTGTGTTTACGTGAAGGATTGTTGAACGGAAGGTTTGTTTTTTTTTCCAATGGCCTAGTATAGGCCTTATATATAGCCTAGTAGAGGCCTTATATATGGCCTAGTATAGGCATTATAGTGTCTTTCCCGCTGTGAGGGCTAAAGGTCCAGTGAGGGCAACCCTGTGACCTTTTGCCCTCACAGGGTCCAGTGAGGGTCCCCGTGAGGGCAAAAGGTTGGTCATTCGTTATGGTAGCGCCTATATGGCAGACTAACAATGTTTCCCATGAGCGGTCTCCTAATTTTGAACCAATTCCAAATGAGAGATCAAACACCTGAAATCGGTACCCCCGGATATATAGTTTGCTGAGTGGGAGTATTCTATTCAGTTTTTTTTTTTTTTAATGCGGTTATTTATTGAGTACGTAACTCCGATGTTATTTTAAAGGTATAATTAGTGGTGTACTTTTCGGTTTAATTTAATTCACATCCATCAGCACGTAACATTTGCCACTGAGTATATGGAATCCCTACTAACAATTTTGCTCGGGCTACCACCGGCCACGTAGCCAGCCAATGGTGGCCCGAGCAAAATTGCTAGTAGGGATATTTCTTCTCGATACTTCAGTACAAATCGTTTAAAGTGCAGCTTTTAAATACATTAAACATCACGTTAATTCATTCATTTGATAGAGATAAATTCAGAATTATATTTGTAGATATCTACTGCTCATTAAATTGAGCTTATGTACAGAGTGTGCATACATAGCTAAAAGAACCGTATCACAAAACTGACTGAAAACGAAACCAGTCTATAGACCATAGTAAAATTATGTAGATCACTTAATAAAGGAATGGTATTTTTTTCAGTTAAAAAAAGTGTTGAAAGTATCTGCACTAGATTTCTTTTCAATTTTAACGCATCGATGCGAAATATATATATATATATATATATTTGAGATGAAGATGCTGAAATGAATGTTTTATATCTTTATTAACCCTCTCGGAACGGAGGAGCTCGCCGCGGTTATATGTTCGTGGTACTACGAAGTTTTCCACAAGAGTGGTTGCATGATGAAATTGTCGGTGGTCCAATATAGAACATTCTTTTGCCGGTTTACAGGGCGAATAGTTGGTTAAAAAAATCCACTTGAAACGCTGTTGTGCAAGAAAACAGAGACAACTCTCGATGATGTAAAGGTTACATTTTATTGTAAGTAGAAGCGAAAAGGTTTAAAACGCAAGTTCTATTTCATAAAGTACATTGATTTACAAGAAGTTGTTAACGACAGGTTCAAAAATATAATTGATCCACATGAACACACGGCATGCCGGAATCCCATAATAAAAATACGACCTCCTTAAACGTAAAAATAGGAAGAAAGACGTCTCTGAAACTTAACTTTTTACCAAAACTACCAACTATTTACAGCTTGGCGAGTAAAAGATGAGCCACTCATAAGCCACTGCCCAAGTGACCAAAACTGTCCGGTAGAGGTTATAAATAGAAAAAGCCTGAAATTAACCGTACAAAAGCATATCGATATGATAGAAGTGCTGGAATTCAGCGAACGTCATACTAAAAGCCTGCAGCCCTGTGAGAACCGAGACCACGCTGACAGGCCGACACCAAGAACTTACACTGCATACGCTAAAGCAAAATTAATTTAGAAGAGTAACCGCAAACGCGAACAATAAAAAACAAACGCGCATTTTATCAAGCAGAAAAGCTAAGTGGAGAGAGAAATTAAAACTGAATACCGAATATCTGATTTGAAGACGAAACGAAAGAACATTATTTTAGACTCGACAAATATGTGATCTTCATCACAGGTTGCACTAAAACGGCAGCATGAGTCGAAAAATGAAAAATTTTGCTATATGCTAACACAAAATTACTGTTTACAAAAATTGGTTAATTATATTCCGTTATTGTTGGCAGCTATGGCAATCATACCCACATAACCTTTAGGTGGAGCTGCATTAGTACTCAGAGAACTTTTCGTGGCCTCTGACAATGGGCAGCAATAGTGACGAGAGGGTTAAGTAATACACAAACGCCCGAAATTTTCTAAAGAGTGGTTTCAGCTGTAGAGGGATTATTTTTTAAAATACGGTCCTTCAATTATGGTCATCCGCTATTTTATAAAACTGAATGTAGATTATAATTACAGAAATTTACTACTCTATAAAATTACTTAATGTGCTGTTCATTTTCTATACAATCATGTAATCTATTTATAAGGAATTTCATCTATTTATACAGTAAGAAAATGAAATATATTTCATAATTAACATCTGAAATTTCCTGTGAATTACAATATTTTCGTTGTTAAACAAGCATGTTTCCAAATTTACATGCTCATAAAATTTTGGCTGTTACAAAACTTTAAATTTCATAAGTATCTCAATTATTGTAATTTAAATATCCAATATATTACACTACTTGATTTAAACGTCTCGTGACATCATAAATAGTGCTTATTTAAGGTTAAATGAAATCGCGAACTGCTTAAAAATCTACACTACCACCACCTTCAATCTAAAGGAGTAAAGCACCATGAATATTCTAGCATTCTAAGTAAACAACCATTTTGCTTCTAAATTTTCTATAACTGGTCGCATCCCACAGGAGGCCTTTTAAACCACCTATTTGAATTCGAAAACGAAACCACACGTAGGTTTAGACGAGCTTCGTTTAGTAGTTTGTAATGTGTGGGCCATTTTCATGGGATAATGCTCCGTTCTCGTGCCAAGTTGCATTTAAGAGCCAGATGCAAACTTGTCAGCCTCATGGTCAAGCAATTTCCAAGGAGGGTGTTTTTATATGAACGTTTCAATGAAAACACTGGATTAGTGATTTGTAACATGCATGCTATTTATATTTATCACCAGTCGATGTTGGCTTGCAGTGAGTTAACTAAAAAAAAATTATTTTTCTACTCAGATAGTCGAATTCAACAAAGTATATTTGCATGCAATATTACATGTAGAAAATATTTCAAATCATATCTTCGATGACTTTATTTTGTTTTTTTTAATGGATCTGTGTTTCAAGGCTATACCATGAGCATTTGCCTACGGGAGGTGTGGTGGTTGGAAGACTTTTTAAGAGACTCTTACGGGTATTCACGGTACCGTTGGGGAAAATCGACCATAACTCGAGACCGTTAGATCAACGCCCGATCGGCAGGCTCAACCGTGGGCCCTTCTCACTTCAACCGTCTACACCATGTTCAGTGTTTATCCACCTCGAAATGGTGGGGTGACACTATTTAAAAAAAAAAAAGACCATTTGGGTTATTTGGCAATTTTAACGAGGTCTCATAATTAATATGGCAGACTTATCTATAGCCAGAAAAGAGAATATTAATTAACTTGTTGTTTTTGTTGTTGCTGCTTCTCTATTTTATCGTACGCAAATCTACAACATTGGTTTGCAAGCAGGACAAAGTGACATAGTCAAATGAATTGATAAGCATGTTTTTAAAAGCAGAGAATAAGATTGTCTAAAGAAAAGGCTTAAATACTTTTAAAATATGTAAATAAAAAACCCGATTTTTTTAATACTTTGAGCAATATTCATTTTGTTAATAAAACTCTAAAAACGTCACTTAAAGCAGGGTTACAATTACGTTACTGCACGTCACATAAGAATAAAGATTTCACGTTAAAGTTTTTTTTTTTTTTAGAAATGTAACTCGTTTCATTTAGAAACTAGAAGAAACTCCTTTAGAAACACTCGTTTGTTTTAGAAATGTAACTAGTAATTTGCTAAAAGCTGAAAATATTTTAAAGCTGTTGAACGAGAAAGTTGATGAGTTTGTGTAATTGTGATAATTCTGTTGGAGGTTAGCAATTTTAGAATTATGGAAAATAAATATTTTTAGAGTAGAATTTAGTTCTATAGTAACTTAGATTGAAAATATCAGGTAAATAAATTTTGTAAAAGATTTAGTACATGAATAAATTTTAAAATATCCGTTTTGTGTGCATGTTACTGCTTTATATAATATATGTGACTGAGTTATTAGATTTGTATAATGTATATAACTAACTTAATTATAGTACGCATTTTACATTAAAAATTACCACCATTAAAATTTAAGCTTTATACTAATCTTATTAATGTGAACTAATGTAACTCAGTTACTTATATTTTAATCATTATTCTTATCATTATTATTTTTTTTAATATTTTCCAATAAAATAGGAACTGTTGGCTCAATTTCTTTTGTAAGCTTATTCCAACAGCCGCCACTGGGTTTTTTTTAGTACATGTAAACTTGAATATACATTTCTACTTTATATGTCAAATATTGTGCAACGGATTGCCAAAATCTAATAAAAATTTAAAATAATACTGTAAAATATTTTGATTGAATGAACAATGATTATGTTGCAAAACGATATTACTTTTTTTTTAAAAACATTGAAATTTGGAAACAACCAATAACAGCAATTTTGTTTTCATAGTTTTCCAACACTAATAAAGTATAATAGCCTCTCCTGCTTTTAAATTCTTTATGTAGTAAAAAAATAGAGTACTAAATCAACAAAACATTTGGTGGAAGCAATTTAGTTCAGTACAAAGCATCGATACTTCATTCATATCTCATGTAATCGGAACAATTTCATAAAACAGAAAAATATATAAATTTGCCTAATGCACCTAGTCTTAAAATGATGATGACATACAATTTTCTACTCAATCATCTTATTTTACTAGGCAGCATATTTACGTATTCCTGTTTTCTTGAAATGCAATTTTCTTCTAAACACATAAGTGTATTTTGGAAAATAGGGATATTTATATATCTTTTTTTTTTCTATGAGCCTCGGGAAATTGTTAAAAAACCGAACGTTATTTGGTTTCCTTGAAATTAAAAATTAAACTACATTCCATATTTTTTAAAACAAGCTTATATGTTATAGTACTGTTCATTAAAAAAAAGAATTACATTAGGAAAATTGCATGAAAATGATTGATAATTTATTGTCTAAATGATTTTGAAAGTTTATGTGCACTACATAACTTAGTACACACAAACATACATGGCTTTTTAAGTTGTAAGCAATTCGTGTGTAATTTCGCAGCTCTTTAAAAATAAATAAATAACTCTGAATAAATAATTCTTGGTTTATGAAAATAAATAATAAAATCCAAATTTATAGTAATGCGCATAGTCATATTTAAAAAAGTCAAGTTGAAATACCCGTAATAAATTGATTTTTTAAAATTGGATTGCCTCAATAACTTGTTTATTATACGTGAATTTAACTTATCTATACTATAAATCATTTTAAAAATACATAAATACAAAATATATTCCTCTCAAATTTTGTCATACAAGAAATATTTAGCTCTTACGTTCTTCCTTGTATCTGAATTGGAACTAAATCTTAAAGTTGTTTGTAAATAATTCAAAACTTTTCCACTTGAATACATGTGTAATTCGGTATTCTCATAACTAAACGAGTTACAAAAGCAAAAACACATAGCGCAGAACTATTTCTTCTAAATTTCAGCAAACTCCATACTTTGTGTAAAATAAACGCTAGCCTAATAGCAGGGCACTATCATTCCCAACAAAAACGCAACTCTCAAAGCTGATTTATCCGCCACGACTATTCCAAAAATTACATCATAGACTCTGAAACTTCCCGTAAAACGTACACGATTTACGAGCTGGGGGCTCTCTTACTGTCTGGCGACTATTTTATAACGTTGGATCCGCAACATTTGTTCAAAACTTAAAGCTCGGCAAAGGTTGGGTGACATTTTAGTACTGAACGCTTCAAGAATTTTGTGAAAAATACGGCCGCCCATAGGAGCTCTTTAATGAAATTCTGGAGCTGGAGGCAATAAAATATTAGGTAGGCATTTACCACACAAAATTAATTAACTTTTCCGGGACGTTCAAGAACGGTGATCCGAATTCCATGGGTCATCACAAACGGGTCTTATCAGAGTTCGACCAGACCTTTATGGAAGACCTCCCTAATACGATTTTAATAAAGTACTTTCTGCTTTTTTCTTCCAAAGTGTCGTTTGTCAAACTTTAAGCAAAATGTACCCGGATTTTTTGAATTAATGAGAATGAAATGGCGTCTTTTTTTTATTTTGTTCCGTGTAACAGAGGTTTTACTGAGCGTGACGAAAACTATAATATTATTTTAAAACCTGAAACAATAATTTTTTTTTTCAGGTACATTTGAAAAAAGTACTTGAACGCGCATGAAAGTGTGCTTGAATATATTTACTTTTGTTGTGATGATACAAGTACTGTGCAAAAAATACCTATATGATTGCAGTCAGAATATAACGAAAATTATTGTAAATTTCTAGGTAAACGAATTTGATTACATGCTTACACATCTACGCCCGAGATTGAACCATGGAGTATTCAAACTTATCATTTAAGGGAGGATATGAAGATAGATATTATTAAAAATGATAGTTAGTATTAGTAAATCTGTTAAGATAATATGAATTAAAGCACAATAGTCAATAATAATAAATATTTCATCAAATCAAAAATGTTTGAATTTTTTTAATGATCGTCTTGCATTTCACTTGAAAATCGTAATTTTGAAATTCGGTGCATGGCATCAAAATAAATTATGCCAAAATAATACTACGCTAAAATAGGCAAATAATGCAACGTTAATATTGCCAGCACATGTAATGTAGATCACATATTTAGTATTCATTGTCATTTATTTTCAGTTTCTTAAATTTAATCTATTTAAATTCAAGCACTTTAACTTTTATTACTGTACTCATTTTTCTTTGCTTCGGCTTTCAAAATTTGTATTTCGCTTTTTCTCATATGCAATAGCCTTTTATTGTATATTTATTTCCGTCTAGCCGACTCCTCCTAAGCAAAAAGTAGATTTTCTTAAATAAGTTTTTTACATGAGTCAGCAACTTTTAACGGATTTCTCACAGCCCTCTGTTGGAGCTTTTTTAGGACAATTTATTTTGATGCGATGAACCGACTTTCGAAATTATCCAGTCATTATTTGTTTGCTTTAAATTCATTGGTCTAAATTCATTGTAAATCTATATTGTTTATTTCTATTGCAATCTTTTCTTTTAACTCACTCCACCTCCAATCCAATGCTCGTGTAGCATATACTTTTTATCGCTGGCCATCAATAAAAAGTAATTTTTAATACGTTTATATTAAATAGTCTTTTAAAATAAAATGTTTTAAAGTATCTTGCGTCGTCATCATTTATTGTAACTAAATTGTTTAACTTAATGAACCTGTATTTTTGCTATTCACAACGCTAACTAAGAATTGAATACAGCCCGAGTAATAACTATGTTAGATTGAGACTAAATAGACTACCAAGTTTAGTTATGAGTAGATTGGACAAAATAGACTACCTATTGTTTTTTTCTTGATCATTTTAACACTATATTTAGTCCCTTCACTGAAAAATATCAGTTTGGTGCGGAAACGTATAGAATTATCTCATAAAGATTGATTTGAATGTAAAGGGGAGAAAATATCTTATAAAAAATGGTACCTTAGGTGCTTTTTTTTTCGGAACTTACTAAAACATTCTTCAGAGATTGCTCACGTGCGATATCAACTATTTCAATTTAAGAAATGTATAACTTGTATAACTTCTACTTCCATTTCCATTCCGAGTTTTTGATCGATTCCCTGTATCCAATATCCCAATAAAGCCCAGATACGTCCAGCTTCTCTCTCATTCCTAAGCTAAGGGGATGGGATAAGAAACCAATAAACACACTTCGCTTCTTTTTAAAAGAGAGAATATCTTGGAACATCACAAAACTTCTTTCCTGTGAAAAAAATAATAATAATAAAGTTCTACATATGTCGTCATATTTCAGATACAGCACACATCCTAAAATGTTCTGCAGACCTATCCCCTCCCTACTCCAAAATAGCAATAACAAAACTGTGTGAAAGGAGTGTGTAATAATATCGTAGTTTAAGTTTTGGTGAAGGTACATATCCCCTCTTAGAACATTCTCTCTTGGGGGTTTCAGTATCTTCACCAATTCGCGGGTAAGTTAGAAGATTTCTAGATTTCCATCAACAGTAGTTTGAAGATGGAGAGTTTCAAAGATTTTTTTCTCGTTTATTGCTATCTAGTAGTATTGTAAGTTTCTATTTACTTTTATTTTACTTTATGCGCCTGTACCCGGAGTTTGAGTGTTTTTTTTCCTGTTTGTAAATCTTATCAGAAATTACTTATTATTTATCAAAAACTGCAAATATGATATTCTAAAGTGATGTACTGTTCAGATATAAATATATTTTAATGAAGATGTTATATTCATGTGAATGATAGTATTTTGCATTTTTGCTCATAAATGATAATATTTTGCATATTATATCTTCTTAGATTAAACTAATCTCTTCAATTTAATGTAGTTTCGCAACTTTACATAGAGTTATTAATATCCAAGCTGATTATTATAAGACAAGTATGTATCATAATCAGGTCAAGGTTAAGTAGACATGTTCGTATTTTCAGAACAACCAATTTAGATATCTAAAGAACTTTTCCTACGATTATGTATGTAAAAGTGATATCGATGGTTTTGATTAGTTATGCAATAAAATAAAGATACGATACTTGACTTGCACAAAATATTCAAAACTTTTACACGAGTAAATAAAATTACTTTGATAACTGAAAATTCTGTGCGCACAACATTTAAAACTTTTAATGGAACTTTCATTTACAATTTTCCATAAATAGTAGTCCATATTTTTAAGCTATTTATAGACATCTCCAGGAAAAATGCTAGCTGTGACATTTTTTTTCATAGAATACAAACTCCTAAACCAATAAAGATAACTAAAAATAGCTTTCTCAAACTATAAAATAATTTCATCTGAGTCTGGTTACATCGGGAAAAAGACAAAAATACGAAATTAACATGAAACTTTGAAATGTTATGAAAATTTAAATAGAGCCAAATATAATTACAATTGAATAAATACCTTTTGTGCGTAACTGATATCAAAGGAACCAACGACGATGGTTAAAATTCTCTTCTATTTATATAATTTTAAGAAATACAAAATTTAATCTTTCAACCCCCGCAGAATCTAATAAAATAACAACATACTTTCAGTGAAATCCAAAGTCAAAGAACTGATTTAATCTAATTTTATTTAGAGTATTCAAATCTACATCCTCCTATCCTTTTACGTCTGGATCAAGAATTAATTCCAAATCCTCTTTTTCAATCCTCCCTGTTCAAAGACTATTCATAAATGTATTATCTTAACGAAAATAAAGGTATCCAGGACTTAATAAGATAAAATTTTTCATTAAAACGATCGGAATTCCTCGAAAAACATCTAACAAAGGGACCAGGAATTTCATCGAAATATTGAGTGGAATTATTTAAATGAAAAGCAAAAAGAAAACGGTTTCTCTTTTAATGAAAGTGATTCCTACCAAAAAAGTGGAGGATATCATTATTCTCATTTTTGAAATTTATCTCTCGTTATACGGCCGGCTTCACCGTTTTCAGAGCAAAAATTCACTTTCTAATCCAATCCAGATATTTTGCTGTAATTTCTGAGGAAAAAGTTTCTTAGTTTCGAGTAGAAGTACTGCAGATTTGAAGCGATGTTAAAAGATTGATGATTGATCTTGGTAAATTTATATTTTTGGTTTTGTTATGTAATTATCAGTGGAGTAAGAAATAACTATTTTAAGAGGGGTGAAAACTGATTTATGTAACTCTCAGCCAGATATTGCGTACATTACATTAAATAATTTCTTAACTATATTTATCAATAAGTTTGGAAGAAAGACTTTAGTTCTAAGCAGAAGCAATGCAATTTTGAACATATATTAAAAGTTGGATGATTGATTTCAGCAAATTAACTTTCTCTTCTGAATTTTGAACATACGTCTATCTAGCAATGTGCATGAAAGTAAAATTAAGTTTCACTTAATACTTAGCTCCTGACAGCATAAGATAAATGAAAGAAACTCGAAAACATCTTTTCAAACAATAAGAATATTGCAGTACTTTTCTAACAGAAACTTTGAATATTCTAATTTCACCGAAGTTTGACGTGCAGTTTTCAAATTTTGAGTGAAAACTACTTTCAACGTATAAATTAGAAAAGCATTGCTTACATCCTACTTATGTAATCAAGCCCATGTTAAACTTAAAAAGCGTTGTCAGGTAAATTAATTCTGAAACCAATTTCATTTTATACATAAAAACTCCTTTTTACTATTTCCTTAGATATCAACAACGAGATGATAAAAGTGCGTTGATAATTGCACATATTTGTGTGTGTGTTACATTAAAATCGATTTGATACGGAAAATATACCAGCTGAGCATTTAGGAAAAGAATAAAGAATTTAGAGCAATTTTTATCGCACAGTAATTTCGTCCAGTTTCAGCAACACAAAATATTAATTTTTGAAAGAAAACTGTGTACTTTGGGCAAAAAATAAATCTAAGTATGAATTTTAAATTTTAAAAATAGAAAATACTTTATGATATCTTGTCTATTTTAACTGATAAAAAGTGTGGTTGCAGTTAAGTAAAATCTGGAATTTAGAGAACGATATATTATGTCTCAATCACTCAAAGGTTAAAATATTTCATTGAACTAATCGTAATTTCTTCTTTCAAACACTCACGGGCTGAAAATTTTTAAAATGCCAACAGAGTATTCCTTATGGTTTCTTAAAATATTGTGTTGTAATTGATAATCATCACTCAGAAGTATAGCACTACAAATATTTACTACCACGTCATTTCAAAATGTTACTACCGTATACCTAATTAAAATTCTCAAACTAATAAAAAGAAAAAAAATATTTAAATGTCTGTAATCATGCATTCGGTGTTTTGTTGATTCAAATTGCAACATACGAAATTTCAAAAAATGTACTGGTCACAAAACGGAAAACAATGCAGAAAACACAAATGGCCGTATTTATCTGCCAGTGAAACCAATACCATGTGAAGGATCCTTTATTAGTTTACCGCATTTCTAAATTTCCCTTCTCATTATCCGTAGTATTCTATCTGCTCGAAATGGCAGAAAAAATTACGAAAATTCCAACAAAGCATCGATTAGAAATATTTAAAAGCATTGCCGAGAAAACATAAATGGTCGCATTTAACTATCAGTGAAACCAATATCACTGGAAGAATTCTTTATTATTGCTCTACTTTTTGGGACTTCTTTCCCCTACTCATTATGTGCTGTGTTTCGCCACCGTTTTTGTGACCAAAAATGTGTTCCTTTTCTTTTTGGTTTTCTTTGTTCGCATTGTTCGATATCGAAATGGGTTCTTTTCTAATCTTTCCTTTGAGTTCCGCTTTTCTAATGCAAAGCAGCGTCGCCTGTTTGAGAAATTTAATGTTATAATTCAAACGGCAAGAAGAGAAACTTGTATAAATTTTGGAAATGCTTAAAGAAAAGCAAAAACCGCTCCCATTTGGCAAACGCTACAGAGAAAGAGAGGGGGGGGGGAGGAAAAAACTTCACAATATTCTGCTGAAATCAGAAGATAATGACGTAGAAAAGATAAACGACTCGCAAAACGCCGTGAGAATTTCTTTTTTTATTTTTTTTCTTCTCCCTCTTCTGCTGTTGCTTTTCGTTTTATTTTCTGACTTTTGCAAGAGGGGGAGTGAAAAGAAATTTTGAATGAGGAAACCTGTTAGCTGTATCGTTAAATCAGAATGTGCAACAATCTGGGCGCTTTCATTTCACCCTTGTTGTATGCTTCCTTACTGAAACATTACATAGGCATAGCACATTAGACGCCATTAATTTTGAAAATGGGTTTCTTGTGATTCTTTTCCTTTTGCATTTATTTTTGGATTCGTTGTTTTAAAATCATATCTTTTACGATTCCCAACTCATAAATTTGCAGATTCCCTCCGTCCGATTGAAGTTGTGCATCCCTGTATTGACTAATGCTGATAAAATTTATTGCCCGATTCCAAATTGCATAATTTAATCATGCATCTGGTTTCTTGCGTTTAATGCCGCTTTTTCTGTAACAGTGTCATTAATGTTATCGATAACTGGTGGTTACTTTATCGATTTTCAGTAAATGTAAGTAGCAATCGTTATCTGTGCTATATTAAAGAGGCGTGTTACAGCTTCACGACGATGGGAGAAACAAATTTATCAATTAAGCACATACCAATTTAAAAATGTATCTGTATGAGAAATTTATTTATAGTTGCATTTATTTTTAACATACAAAGCTATTCTTTTTGTAATAGACTTGCAATATACTGTATAAAAATTATTTAAAATTAAAACAAATGCATTTTATCACATATTTTATGATGTGGTAACTGTCAATGATGTGACAATTAGCACATCAGTAATGTTTTAGTAGTTGATTCCTTGTGATGATACTGTTTTAATACCTTTATAAATACTATAGAACCTTTTTTTATTTAATAAAATCACCAATAATACGTGTTAAATTAAATTTCAAATTTTCATATAATAAAAATAATGTAATCACACTAAACACTTTACTCATAAAAAATCCATTTTTCCCACACGGATGCCTAACTTTGCAGTTAGGATTTCTTCTAATTATTTTTAATATAAACTATATAATATTTACATAAAGATTTTAGGCATATTTGTTTTCTACATGTACATAAAAGTTGCAAAACTTATTGCGTGACAAAATTATTCAAAATGTTTTTTCAATAGAAATGAAAAACAAATGCCCATGTTATGCATTTGTAACATGCGCCATTGCCTCAAACATGTAGTTAGGAATTTGTCTGGAATGCAACAAAAACGGTCATAAATATGTAATAAAAATTCTTCTCATAAGCCATTGTAACAACGAGTATCTGTTTTGAAGTGAAGTATTAAACAAACAACATTATCTTATAATAAATATTATAGTCAATTTATCTAAAACATTCAATAATGCGCTGTATTAGTTATAAAAATAAATGTCTCTGAATGCAATAAATGTGGTGGAAAATATTGCTAAAATTTTATTTTTATAGCCCAATATCGATAAGCACATCTCTGGTAAAGCTGCACAGCTTAATCTTAATTTCTGTATCATCTTTGTAGACCAATTACCATTCACAGCTGCTCAACTGCATCCCCTAAATGAATCAAAATGCATGAACCTTCACACGAATCACGTGACACTGTCTTATATTTATAACAATAAAGCCATCCAATCACGAAAATATGTCGTTTGGAGCCCCAGTGAGCAATAATGGCTGAGCATTTTTCAAGATACTTAACCCAGCAAAGTGGGCCTGTCTTTTTTAATTACCAAAGCTCGCTTGCGAAGCGTCGCATGCTGTCGCCTATAGAAATGACAAACATTAGTTAGCCTGTCAAAATTGAAAAAAAAATGGATACGAGGGATAAAATGTCACCTAATACTTTTAAGCATTTGTCTGACATTTTATCTCAAGCTCCTGGCACAGAACCAAGGTCCTGCCAAATCAACAATTCCGTTCTTTTCACAGTTCGTTCTTTTCCTCGCGAGTAAGACCTCACCAAATTGCATTACCAATCTATGGTGTGTCAGTGCGTTTTCGAATTCCCGAGGTGGGGGGTGGGGGTGGGAAGCAGTGTTTACGAAGTCAACAAAGGATTGTTTTACGTCTCTAAAATATCATGTGTCTGGTTAGTGTCTTAGAATTTTTTAACTTAAAAATTATACTCTCTTTTTTTGTTCAGCGAAGGCTTTTTGTTGATGGGGAAATATTTTGTTTTTAAAATGAGATATTTCTTTCTCGAGTATTTTTAAATGAGATTTTGTATAAAGTTTACTAGAAGAAAATAATTGGATGGACGTGAAAATAACATAAATCCGTTTAAAGTTCTTTTTGAAATATATACCATTTTTGAAATTATATTACATGGTCGAAAGGTTTATCAAACATATTTTGTAAAATAATACACTTGCATAATAAAAATTTAATAGCATTATTTTCTAAAATTTTCAAGTTTAATGTTTTATACTATCACTGAGCATTTATATCTACTACTACAGTTAAACTTTACTTCATTATTTTAAGTCATTCCGTGGGATCGTTGAACATCTTTCTAGTATAATCGTGCAATTTTTATAATGTATTCGTGAAATTCTTAAAGATTACATTAAGTCATCAACTCTATTTATTAGTTTAATGCATTTTCTTAATGAAAACGCTTTTGCTCCTAAAAATATTCTTAACGTCTGTAAGAAATAAATAATTTATTGCATTTAATCATATTCTTGAAGCTACTATACTAAGAGGTTCTACTGCAATATTAGAAGGCCATTTTGGGTGAACAGTTTTATTAACACTTCTTAATAAATAAATATATACGGTGTCCGCAAAACACATATAAGCTTTTATTCTTAAATATTGATCATGAACATAAACAATAAATTTTCAAAGTATTTAAAAAATACAGAATTATAGGTATCGACAGTTATTTTCAGGAAATGAAATCTAAAATATATCCAAAATTTAATTTTTGAATGGCATCTGTACATAAAAATTCTCAGTTATTAAAATTCGCTCCTTAAATTAATTAGATGGTGTACAAAGATTCAGTCTTTCATCATAAAAAGGCTCAGAGGTTTGTTTGAAGAGTTTTTGAAGGGCTGTACAATACCAATAATAGCAGAAGTATTCTGTATTTATAACATCATTGTTTTATTTCGTGATTCACGTTTAATCCGTCATTTGACGGGATTTTTTCAATTCTAAGAGCCATTGAAAATGGTAACTCAGCATATATTTATTTTCATTATCTCCTACATTTTGAGAATAAAATGTTCAAGATTTGCATATTACATAATTAATGCATGTGACACATTTTATTAACTGGGGACTTCTTTTGTAAAGGACCGTATAATTTTTTTTGGTGGTGGGGGGGGGGTTAATCTCTTGAAAAATTTAATGGGTACCACAAAATTCTGTTATTTTTTTTACGTAACTTAGTAATTTATTCTATATGTCTATGATCCATATTTAAGGAATAAACCATAGGTCAGTGAACACATTTCCTTGCCTCTGTGTTAAATTTCTTTTAAAGAAAATCTGAATTGCAGCTTATAAGCTATTAAACCTTTCTGCAAAATAACCTCAATGCTTATAATTTTGTTTTCTTTTTACACCAGCAACCCTGAAAACACTTACTGAAGCCTTTTTCTATGAGAACGCAAAATTCCGTTTGTTCGGGAAAATTACTACTTCCGTAACAGCATTCAAATTTACGGCCACCAGATGAATATTCCACTCATAAGAATACTTTACTAATCACAACGTTTCGTCATCACGCCATTACTCGTGCTTTATCGAAATTTATTTCACAGTAAGAAAGATGTCTTCTGCTTAAAAACCATTTAAAAAAAAAATCTCCTGAACAGTAGCTCACGTCAATTTTACGCCCCGTTTCCTGAAAGAAATTTTCGTGCCTACTGTTTTGTTCTTATCTCTCCAACCTGATGAATGGGACGTGAATTTCGGAATATATATATTAACCCTCCACGTGGAGCTCTATGGTGATAAGGGGTGAAAGTCCATTACCAGTGATCGTGAGGGGATCAAACTGGAAACAACAAGAGTAGAACAGTTTACCCCCCTCCCCGCAGAAAGATAAATTAAACGCATGATCTCTGGCTGTGCAGGGCGATGTGGGTTTGTTATTAGGCTTTATAACACGGTACTGGACGAATAAGGAGAAAATCCTGATGTTATTCATTTCTGCGCTACAGCTGTTTTAATAGTTGAGAATTTCTGCACTTTCGAATCTTACATGATGTGAGCGCGCAAGGTGAAAGTGCGAGGATTGGGTAAATGAAGTTTTGAAATGGCCTTTTCACGGGGCACATACTAAACAATACAAAGAAATCATACCAAATGCGTCGCAGGACATGATTTCTTTGGTTATGAAGCGTCACGGGGTATGATGCAGGAAATTTTACCAAATAATTTATACCAAATGCATCACATGGTATGATTTCTTTTTGTACGATGGATACATCACAGTGTATGATGAAGGGTGTGATTTTGTGTTTTTGAATCTTACTAGATGTAAGTGTGCAATGTCAATGTGCGGGTATTGGCTAAATGAAGGTTTAAAATGATACTATCACGGAACACCTACTAAACAATAAAAGTAAATCACGCCAAGTACTTCGATTATATAACGCTTTCGAACAAAATTGTCGTTCGTGAACTCATATTAGAACACGTAGTTAATTAAAGCAAATAAAACAGTCGCGAAATTATTTCACTTAATCATATTCCAGTGAGCGTAATCAGTGAATGTAGTTTTGTAAATCTTGTGAACACTTTGCTAATTTCACTTTATTTGGAGAACGTAATAATGTTAATAAAATACAGTTTAAACAAACACTGCGTATCCTGTATAGTCTTCAAGAATTCACAAATGCACTCCTATGAAAGAAGTTTAAACGATACACTCAACACTTTTAATAAAATGCATAGCACAGTTTGAATGAAAAAATATATTTCTTTTCATGCAGTTACAGCATGAACAGATATATCTAAAAGGAAAATAGTTTTTTCTCCTTTCTAAAGGCCGGGTCAGAGGCCTACTGGACGTTTCACTACTAAGAGGGCTGCAGATGTTGGTCATTTCATTGAGGGGACACCTGACAGACAGACCAACGTTGGCCTCCATGAATGATCTGCTAAGTCTGAACGAATTCCAAATGAGAGACCTATCACCAAAAACCGGTTTTCCAGCGGTATTGTTTGGCCATGGAGGACAATGAATCTATTAACGGATTTTACGTGGACCAGCTTCCATTAGCGTATACCTTACAAGCAATTTTGCTCGGGCCATCATCGGCTGGCTGCGTGGCCGGTGGTCGCCCGAGCAAAATTGCTAGTAGGGTACGGTTCCACAGCAGCCCATACGAGAGAGGTTTCTGCCCTCCCAAGCACTCGCCAACCCTGTGCTGCTACACTTTCCGCGTTCTTATAGGAATGGGTTTAGCAACTAAGCCACTGCAGGACAAAATTGAAATCAATAACACTTTTCAATGTTGTACAAGAGTGCTTAAAAACTTGATAAAAATAATTTCATCTAAAATAGTGCATAACTGTATGAAACTGTAAATAAAGTCTAGTGTAAACAAAAATACTGACTTAACGTCAACTCTTGACAAGAGTTGTTGCGACGCTAGAATAACACACTACATGCCTTTATGAGGGGGAAAACTTTTCAGAAAGTTTCAGTTCGTTTACTAATATTTCTCCCCATACTCAAAAGAAATCAAGGAACCGTTGTGCGAAGTATTTTTAGGAATTAGTGCGTTATATTTTAACATAAGTTCGCTTCATCATCTCAGAAATGATCAACATGCCGACAGGATCCATAGTGAGAGAAGTGCAGTCATTGTAAATCATCTTAATGATTGCGGTAAACTAATCTAACCTGTAATTGCAGAGGCTCATATTTTAGTCGCACCGTGAGCATGTCTGAGCTTGTATGATTCATCGCTACAATATGAAGCTGTTTAATTGTTCTGAACTACCAAATTTCATTGCAGCAACTTCAACAGACAGTGAAAAGTTAATTATTGGAAATTATCAGTGAATATATCGTGTATCGACAGTGAAATTTATCTTGTGTACTAGACATATAGATGAAAAAATTCAGTATCTAAAGTGCATTCATCGGTTAACATCTAGGTGCCATGCATATAGCCTGAATATTTTTTTTTCCTAGAATATATTTTGCCTTGAATATTTTTTATACCTAGATTTTTTTCATTAAAACAGTATATTAAATTTCAGCAATAATCTAAAAATGGACACACTTAAAAAAAAACAATTTAACTGTTTTGTACTAATAAAATACAGAAAGAGACAATGAAAATGTAAATTTCAATGGAAATCTTTGTAACTTTGTTTTGATTCATTTTTAATTAAATATCACATTACACAACTATTTTAGCATATTAAATGCGATTTTTGTTGATTAAGCCATTGAATAATCTTGGATTTACACAATTATTTATTTATCTGTCTATTTATTTATTTATTTGTATTTACAAAATTTTAATATTCTTATGATTGAACTTGATTTGATTATTATATTTAATTTGCAAATAAGAACTGTTCATCATTAATACACAAACTAGTTAAACTGAAATTATTTCTTATCCACAAACTAACCCATATAACATGTTCATTGCTAGTTAGAGAAAAATCCCATTTCAAAACGTAACATAAATAACTGTTAAATACAAAAATATATCTTGAAGAGTAAAATTTGTAATATGTGATCCAAGTACATTTTACCGAAGGAACAAAAATAACAAATGAAGATTTAATTAAAATCACAGCATTTCCGAGAGAGCACCGCATTTTCTCTAAATCATTACGTCTCTGGCTCAGATAGTTACTCTAATAATGCATCATTCTAGAATTTCAGCGTTATTTTTCTTCCAGTAAAATATTTATATCATTTTTAACGGTGACGTCTTTAAAGAAAGTAGTTTTAGTCAAAGAACCTCTTGAAGCACAAAAGCTCATGAATATTCAGGGAAGAATAAGGAGGGGAAAAAAGGCATCGTGATTAGTTGCAGTGCAGGGAAACGGAGAACAGGGGCTGCAATGTTATTTTTTGAACACATGATTACCTATCATTAGAATGGGAGGATATTTTCAAAAGCAAATACGTAAACAAATGATAATGCACTAAGTTCCCAGAGGACGCAATTTCAACAGACTTTATTATATTTTTGCTTTATTCTTTGTTTTTAAAGAAATTGGAGGAAATATTACGTTTCGAAGAATAAAGTTTGAAAGTGCTAAGACATGAAGACACATTTATTTTCTTCTTAGAAATGATTAAGTTTGCGTGTATAAGCTTGGTGATGAAATCTCAGCTTCATTTTTAAGATGTTTATATTTTTTTCTAAGGAGTTGGACACAATGTGTCGTTATTGTCTATTCTCGAAGGATTACAATTATATTTTTCAAATATACACGTGTACTACTCATATTTCCCGATGTTTACGGTACATGTTTTTCAAAAATATACTTTAAAATAAAACTTGGAATATATTCTTTTATTTTTGCAACAATTTTATGTTTGCTTATTTTTAATCTCATATCTATTGCTGAAGAAAAGCATATTTATTCATACATATAAAACGCATACCTATTAAAAATAAGGCAAATATGCGTTTGTTGCGTTTTTCATATTTTTTTAGCGTTCTTAAAGTAAAAGTGTGAAAAAGTCTTTAAATAGCTTAAGATAAAAAATATATTCTATAATCGACGTATTAATACAAATAATTTTTTTAAGCATTTATTAGTATTTTATTCCATGATTAAAATAATTATACTGTATATGAGTATCTTTTGTCCTATAGATATTCTTTCTAAACATGTTCCTTTTATATTATATGCATTTTAAAGAACACAATTTTCAACACAGAAACTCTTCCACCTACATTATTCTAAACATATTTTAAACACACGGCTATTTAAACACTTGAAAATCACAATAAGTATATGTTCAGTTGGAATAAATTGCTCAAGATAAAAATATCCAAGACTTTCAAAAAATATTGTTACCTCAAAAAAAGCTATTTTAAATGAATCGTTTTCGTTGCATCCACAAAATACTTCATTTAATTATCAATAACCAATTGATTTAAGCAAAATTTCGTCAATTAGGTATACATTCAACCAATTATCAAAGAAAATGTTTTCTATTGAACCAAATATCAATTAAAATGTTACTCATAAAAACCTTTCGGTTAATGTAGGCCCCAAAAAAAATCCAACAAAAATTTAAAGAAATCGTTTTTTCAATACGGAAGAAACTAACTGTAAAACAAATCAAGGAGGAGAATTTTTTAGTTATTCCTTTATACCTTCATGGTTACTAGAATGTCATAAATTGCCATAACTGGCTTAAAATATTAATGTAATTATATTGCGTTGCGTATTTAATTACAAATACTGATGTCACTAATAATACTCAAAATTTAAAAGTATCATTTAGAGATGATTATTTCGTAAGCATTCGCTCGTAATGATTCGTTGTGAGCATCATTTTTTTTTTCAAAAACAAATTATTTCTATGTCATGCATACGCCATTTGCTAAATGAATATGAAAGATGTATAACGCATGCAAATGTATTTTGCATGATTATATAAACTAGAGTCAGATGATTAGGGAACTCAAAGTAATGCACATATCGAAAGCATGTACTATGGATAAATGCAACTTTTGTTAAAATATTTACTTGCAGATCAAGAATAGCTGTAAACTGGGTATAATTATTAAGTAATGCGATTGATAAAATTGTAATTAACCAAAGTGTGACTCGTGCATTTTAATACATTGTAATTTATACGAAATTCGCTTACATCTCTGTTAAAAATATATAACAATGCAAAAGAGTTTCAATGGATAATAAAATCTCAATGTGTCTTTGCACATTAAATTGCTTTATGTTGGAAATGAGTATAACAGTAGAATTTTTCTCCGTTTTTCCAACATTCTTTTCATGGTTTTTTTGTATCGTAATTTCGTAAAAGCAGAAAACTTGAATGGAAAAAAAAAACTTATATGTTATTGCAAATTAATAGCTTTTTGACACGCTGTGCCTATTAAAATTAACAGTTTTGATCATTCGAAGAATTATCCTTCCTGAAAGTAGCAATGTACTTCTTACACTATAGTGTTGGAGATCGTCATACTGGCTACAATAAAAAAAACCAAAACTTCAATGTATTTTCATTACCGAATAAATTCTGTAAATATCAATTCGGTTGAATTCCTAAATCTATTTTAATGGTCATACATTTGAGGTTGAAACAACTTATATTTCTTACTTTGAAAACTTGAAAACTTATGTTTCAAAAAATAATAAATCCTCTACAGTTTACCTTTCTTAAAAAGACAAAAATCCGTTTTTTTCAAAATATAATCTGATCAATTTTTTAAAATAAATAAAATTAAATAAACTACCTTATTAAGGGAAGAAAAATTACTTATATTCTGAAGAATTTTCTCTGCATATACATTTCCTATATGTTCATCATCTTGATTAAAGGTTTTTATTCTTTATATTAATGTTAGTTCTATTACAGCAAGTTTATAAACTAAAGCATTTAATCTAAACTAAGCTTTCCTGAAAATAAAGAGGAATTGAAAAAAAAAATGAACCATAATACAAAACGTTGACAAATAGAGATTTAGTAAATAATCTCATATAAAAATACAAAACAATTTAAAATGCAGTTTCCTATTGCAAAAAAAAAAAAAAAAAAAAAAAAAAAACGAGATAATTTCTCAAAAGCCGAAACTAAATGTTATAGCTCATAATTATGTACAAAGATATGCTTTTTAGAAGTAACAAATAACTAAACAAAAACTATCGATAAAGCATTAAACTTACAAATGCGACATCTTTATTCTTATGCATTTTGGAAGTAATGAATAAGCAGTCAAATGAATTCAGAAATGTCCTGTTCCGTTTAAATAATTATGCAAGGAAAACAAATTGAATAGAATGGATCCTAATAATATATCACTCTAGCCTTTCAACTGGCATTGCTCTTATAATAAAAGTTTTCAGTTTTTAGTGATGACGACTTTATGAACATGACTAAAATTCTTGAAAAATTTGTGTTTCTTAATTTAAAAAAATGTTCATGAATATGCAAAAGGAGATATGGAAGTTTAAAAAAGGGCGATTACCCATGGAGAAATGTAAAAGATCTTTATTTTTCGTAAAACTGATTACCTATAATTTGAATAGAATATTTAATGAGCTAACTCAAAAACAAATAATAATACAGTAGCTCCCTAAGGATATAAATTCAAAAACAAAAGAAAAAAAATCCCTATTTTTCTTTCTTTTTATTGTCGCATTACATATTATGTTTGTTCAACTTTACTTATTTTTCAACATGACATGTGATTCCTTGTTATACTTTTCGGAATATTTTTAAAAAATAATTTTGAATCTTAATTAGTTAAAATCAAATAGAGATTTGAAAATTTTTCAGCGATATTTCTTTTATTACAAAAGGAGTTTAGTTGATAAGTTTTATCTTACTAAAAGGGATCTTACTAAAAGCGAGATGGCAAAACGTATTCACGAGTATATTATATTTTCGGCTAATCAATCACGACAGACGCCCAATTGAGATTTTAAAAAATTGGTAATTTAAACCACTGTAAATAATAAGCGGGTAATAAGAATTTTTCAATGAAAGATATAGCCACGATGTTGGTTTGAAAATCATTCGGGAAAATTATCCTTTAATGGTTTCATTTATTGTTTTCACTCTAAATTAAATTACTGCACATCTATGAAAGCAAATTGCTCTAATAAAATTTTTGTTTTAAAATAATAGATTTGATAAATTTATTTACTCTGAGCTATTTCAGATGCACGACGCATTTCAAACAGCGTAAAGTTTGGCATGCTAACGCAATTATATTCAAATGCATGTCCGTAGGTAAATACTTATACTGTCACAATTTATGTGACAGATCACATTTCCGTGCTTTGAAACTTCAGCGACAGGACCCATTACTTAATATGTCAAAAGGGTTATTAGAAGCTAATGTATAGTTATGCAAAATCTTGTGATATTTGATGGAGAGGAATTTATATATAAAATATGACATTTAATTAAATATACTTTATTTGACAGTTCATAATTTGAGTTTGCCTCTCGGGGTTATTTGGCCAAAACTGAGCCTTCTTTCAAGACATCTGTGAGAATAGCCATTTGAAATCCTGAATAACTGATAGGTTTCATCAATTTAAATACCACGAGTAAAGAAGAATACTGAAATATTCCAATCTATTAGAAAATGCATTGGAAAAACGCATGAAAAAATATTTGCATATTTTTCACAAATTTGTTGTTTTATTGCAGAATGATTTGTTGTAAATCCACGCTTTAGTACAACTTAAAACGCGTATCCATTTCTTAATGCGTATTTCACTTAAACAGTGGTAGATCACTGTAGTGGTAAGTCCAAAGGTTACATTTGAACCCAAAGAAATCTTCAAAGCGGTCTATTTGGAATAATGGGATTCACCAGTTCTGATGTGGGTCAGTTAACTTTAATTCTTAAAAAACTCTAACTAGCGAAAATGCATGTGTTACCACGTAGAGTACTTTACAGAAAAGATTTTTGCTGTCCACAGATTACCTTGCATATAAGCTAAGTAGCACCTTTTACGAATTTTCTTTATCAAGATTTTAAAAATTTCACATGTTGGATTTCTAGTTAGAATTTTAAGCATCATATTTTATTATTTCAGATGTAAATCGTTAGAAAGAAATATGTAGAAAGATAAAGGAGAAAGAAATTTTGAAATTTAAGTCGACTGACTGGTTTTTTTAATTCCAGAAAATCACGATCCAAACGAAAAACAGCGGTTTAAATTTGTGCGGTTAATTATGCATGTCATTCGTAAGCCAATGCTTTCACTTTGAAGCCTATATTTTTATTGTGAGACATTCGCTCGGGCACTTTAATTGCAGTACATAAAGTAAGTAACTTCGGTGATAAAATGGATAGATATTCTTTCGATAATTTATACAAATTCTCTTGGGGTAAGAGCTGATAATGTATTAAAGAAATAAGGATGCTTATAATTTTTTTAAAATCTTTAAAATATGATATCGCTTTCAATACAATCGGCAATTTTTTTTTTCAACGGGCAGGCACTTGCCGATTAGACATTGTCCACTACAATTTCGAGAAGGTATTGTGATCACTTTACTATGCGTGCTCCCACTGGGTGTCTAGCGTTACATACTATGTAAAGACGGACAAGTTAAGATCCATGCCCAAACTGGGACCCAAGGCGTGATAATTGGTTCCCAAGCCGGTACACCACCTGGGCGGCACAATCGACAAATATGCAAAATTCAAACAGAAAGATATTTAAGAAATTTTTATTTGAAAAGTAAAAATTCCTTTTACTTCAAAAACATTTTATTAAGGTTGTTTTTTTATCTTTTTGGTTCAAAAAATGTATATGTGACATTACTTTTCATAAATTCTACTTTACCGAAGTTAGCAAATGCATTTTTAGAACGTATTTGTAAAAATTCTTATGAAATGCAATATTTGGAAAACATCACAAAGAAAAAATTATTAAATGCTTATGAAATCAAAATTTTGAAATAATTTATTTGTAGTTTTCAGAAGAAATAAATATATAAAATAATTTTTCTACATTAAAACAACTCCAAAAATGTAATACAATTCTTTTATGTACTTTAACAGATGAGAAGGTTTTCTTTATTTCATTGCAATTTCGTTGCGTAAAAATGGCAACAAAAAGACTCCGCGAAGCTTTTATGTAAATCAAAACTCGAGTTTCTTCGAAATGCTCTACAAGTAGACCGTAATTTAAAAAAAAATAAAGTTCCGCGTCAAAAATCATTTTTCAAATTTCCCTTTTCCCTCTTTGGATTCTGAAGAGAACAGGCAAAAACAGACTCGCATATGAAGTAGAGAAAAAAATTACATGAAAATTCAGCATTATGTTTCACACTCTGTGACGTCCATATAAATAGAGACACTTTGCGTCTTTGCGGTAAAAAGTTTTTTTTTTACATTTTTTTCCATGTTAGCCTTTATAACAAATATCAAACTGACATTTTAGGTCACAATGCATTTTTCAAACTACATAAAAGGGGAAAAGCAGACGAAAGGAACAAAAAGGATAAAGCTGGGGAAAACGCAAGAGAAAAAATATAGAGGCATTGTTTTTAAAGATGGAGAAAACAAAGAAATATTCGAAGCATGGAAAAAACTGCAGAGCGTGTGCATTTCTAAAAAATAGCAGACATATATTTTTTGCATGTCATTAGGCTGGATGTTGAATAAAACACAACAGGATCAACATGGAGAAGGTTGTTAAATTTTAGGTGCTGAGAATAACAATATTAATCTTTCTTTACATCGCAGCCAATGCTCCAGTATATTTATTTATATATTTTTGTAAATATATATATATATATATATATATATATATATATATATATACAAACACATGCATGTATATACACAAACAAATACATACATACATTCATATATATATATATATATGTATATATATATATTATTATATGTTTACATTATTTGTTTTTGTATTACGCAAGTGTATGGAAGAAAGGAGAAAGACAAATTTGTCTTGAGTTAAAAAAATACATGCTTAAGCTGCTCTCCATGTGAATTTAAATAATTAAATCAATATTTTATTTGATGAAACTCTCACCATGTTTCATTGAAACTCACTAAACTTTTAATTTTAAGGCCATTTATCGATGAATGAAATATAAATCTAAAGGTGAAATGTTAAGAAAACATTTTTTCAACAGAAATTGCATTGTGTTCATATTTATATTATTTTCAAACAAACATCTAAACCAACTTTAGTGGTTTTGAAACTAGACTTTTGTCAATAGTTGTTCAAAGAATACTTACAACTGTCAATTATGACTTTAATTTCATTCAAATTAGTTGAGTATCAATGTTTCCTAGTTACTTTTTTGCTTGGTGGAATCTATCCATATCTTCCTGAGTAATTCTTTTTAAATAATAAAATTTATAATAAAGCACATGCATGATTTTGAAGCAAGGATGCTGCAATTAGCTTTTTTATTTCTCTTTAAATAAAAATGAAACAGATTAATACAGGTTGTCCCAAAAAATATACCTACAGATTCAAAAATGATTTAAAAATTAACAGATTTTCCCTTACGGTTTTTTTGGATTCGTTTAAAAAAGATGAATGCTTTTTTTGATTGAAATGCAAACCAGATGGACAAACCGTTTCCACCTATATATCCGGACATAACGTATTTGGACCTCTTCTTATGGGGATTCGTTTACCAATTTTCAATTTGTGAAACTGATGAACTGAAAAGGAGAATTACAGTGACCATTCAGAGTGTTGATCCTGCACCGCTTCTTAGAACGTGTCTAGAAAGCTCGTATAAACTCGACGTACTAGCGTCATTAATTTCTGTTCTTTGAAATCGTACAATAGAACATTGGAAAAAAAATATTTTCTTTGTGGAACATAAGAAACCCTAAGCGAATATCTTTGTTTATTTGTAATTTATTTTTGGAGCCCTACTTAATTTTTGGAGCCCTGTGTTGCCCTACTTTTCGGACACCCTATATTTAGCAATTCCTCTTTGAAGTTTCATTTAAAAAAATGGCATCATCAGATTGCTGTTGGTTGGTTGAGGTTTATGGCACAAGATCTTGTTTCGTAATCTGAATAGAAAATACATATATTAATTCATGCAAGTTGGAAGGTACTTCATAATCGTTATTTTCTAAGTGACAATTTTTTCTTTCTTTTCAAGTTTGCTTATGGTTAGCATTGATTGGCTGTTTGAAATTAAAATACATCCTTGCGCTGTTTGACATTAAAATAAGCTGCTTTTGGATAGATAGTTCCAAACCGTAAAAAGTATGCCAAAACGTATATTATGAAAATCATTAGAGATTTATCAAATTTTAAAACAGGGTCTCCTAAAACATGTTTTTAAATCATGTAAGATTGAAAATATTTTGTTATCTTCAATTTCCAAATAACATTTTCTTCGATTAAAAGAGTATTAACGTTAACTCTTGGATAATTTGCCATTTCATTATCCCAAATAAAATAATAACTGCTTTGAGGTACAGTACAAAAATTTATTTCGGGTAACAAAACGTTTACAAGGCAAAGTCCATTAAGCAGTTACTATAGTCAGAATCTGGAGCATTACTGGTTACCTGTGGCGCTAAATGCTTGAGATAACGCACTGTCCAGTCTCATATTATATCTTCATTCATCATCCGTATTTCATCAAACCCGTGTGTTTCATAAACAATGCATTCGAAATGATATTTTTATGTATCTGTATAAGCAGCTAATTTGTGATTCATGTCTATAATTCATTCACGAAGGAAAAGGTTTCATAGTTATCATTTTCTAAATGAAATCTCCTTTATTGTCTCCGATTAGACTTATAAACTCTCATTCTTGTCAAACCATATCGTTCGATTATCTCCTGATTAAAAATGAACTACGCTCGGGCTTATTAAAAAGTATAATTCGAGGCAGTAAAAAAAATTGACAGTGCTTTATGCTACGAAAATCATTAGAGAGTTATCACAGTTTAAGCCATAATTTAAAGCCTTATCTCTCGTGAACCAAGGCAAAAAAGCAAAACAAAGGACCAAGCTTACGAACAGTGTCTTCCTTTGACGAATGCCCTGTCTTCGGGATTTATCAGAAAAATTCGTAAGCCACAGTTCGTCTCTGGGGCTAAGAGGGCCCATCCGTCTTTGGGGCCCTATCAGAGGGATATTTCTTCGGCCACTCTTATCTATGTTTCTCTGGCGTGACACAAATACGCAGCACAATTCAATCACCGGACCATGATAGAGTTACCGGGGCTCTTCTGCTCTTATCTTTTGAGACGCTCTCTTGAGCGGGGGGTCACTGATTGGGTGATTGGGGTGGAGCAGAAGGGGGTGTAGTGGACCAGACTGTCGATGGGATTTGTTAGTGGATAGTTACAGTCGGAGCTGAGAGATGCTTTGTTCTTTTCCCTGATGCCTTGAAGAAAAGGACGTTTTCCGATAGATCAAGGCATTAATTTAGGATGTTATTATGGTCGGATGTTATTATGGTGTAGATTTGCATTAACTTAAAAATTCATCGAGTTTTGTCATGTTAATGAGGTTATAAGATAACAAAAGTTAAGGTTCATGAAAATTTTTCAGATTCATAGTATTAGAGACGAATCCTGAATAAGGGTTAGAGGGTTCCATTCTAATTCCCTCCAAAGACATTGCCCAACAAGACTGAAAAGAAAGAGAAATAAAGAAAAAAAAGAGGTCCAGAAACTTGAGAACCATTTTAGGTTATTATACATTTTAAGAAAATTTTCTTATTATGCCCTTTTTAACACGCTTTTTAACACGCTTTTATTAGCTTCACCTGTATGTATGTTTGTATGTTGGTATGCTTGTATGTTTGTAACCGACTCCTTTGAACTCGATTTTGACCCACTTTAAACGGACAGATCTAATTTAAACTTTGTAGATATATCAAGGATCGATGACAATACAATAATTTGGTAAGTTTATCCCATTATCTTGATTTTAACACGCTTTTATTTATTAGCTTCACCTGTATGTATGTTTGTATGTTTGTAACCGACTCCTTTGGACTCAAATTTGGCACACTTTAAACGGTCAGATTTAATTTAAACTTTGTACATTTATGAAGAACCGGTGACAATACAATAATTTTATAAGTTTATCTCATTATCCGATCAGGATAGCCAGGATTAAATAATTTCCTCATTTCTTATGCTGATTAAGAAGAGTAGAACACTGAAGTAGAACACTTCCAAAGATTACAATCTTAAGAAAACCTTTTTTTACTGTGGCCGTGATCGTATAGTGGTTAGTACATTGCGTTGTGGCCGCAATAACCCACCTTCGAATCCTGGGCACGGCAATATTTTTATTTTTACAAAATATCGTGATCCACCACATCATGAAAGAGTTGAGTACAAGAACATGCTAAGGCCATTCTTTTTAACACGCTTTTATTTGTTGATTAGAGACCTATTTTTACTTTTTAGTGAGGAAGGTAGCATTTAATTGCAGATTGATTAATACTTTGGTGCACAGCAGGGACGTAGCAAGAGGGGGTCTCAGGGGGCTGCTCCCCCCTCCGAAATGGGACCTTTTACTTAGCTTACAATTTGATATTTAGCTTACAATTGAACTTTAGCTTTAAATTGGATACCCAGCCCACCCCGAAATAAAATCCTGGCTACGGCACTGGTGCACAGTGAAAATAAATTATCTCACAGTTTGTACTTTCCGACTTAGTGTTCCTTAGTGTCTTATGAGAGATATCGAAAATTAAAAATATATTTTAAATACATACAGTTTAAAAAAACTAAAAAAAAAAAACGCTTTTATAGCAAATCGAACTAAAAAGTGAAAAATAAAAATATAGTTTAAAAAACAAAAAAACACGCTTTAGTGATAAATTGAACTAACTAAAAAGCGAAAAATAATTCTTAATATAGAAATAAATTAGTGAACGAAAAATAGTATTAATGTGAAAAAAGCATGGGGTGCTCCATATATCAGTTCTTGAGAATATTCAATCGGTACGATTAGTACAAAAATAATACAAAAAATATAGCACAAAGCGCCCCACGCTTTTTCACAATAATACTATTTTTCGGTCATTAATTTATTTCTATATTAAGAATTATTTTTCGCTTTTTAGTTAGTTCAATTTATCACTAAAGCGTGTTTTTTTTGTTTTTTTAAACTATATATTTTTTAACTGTATCCTCTATTGGACGTAAAGTGTTATTTTATAGTTATGAGAATGTAAATTATAGAACGTACCCAGGCAACACCTCCTAGAAATAGAAGGCCTGAGAACAGAAGCTTTTACGTTATCACTAGGCCTTCTAAGATGACGTTATCACAGTTTTACTCTCACAAAGTAAAACTATTTAAAATTTCTGGTGATTGATACAAATTTTGAAAAATATCTTAAATTTAAGATAACTATTAAAAAAAACCTTTCTGATAAAAAAATAAGTTATTATGATCTAAGTATTTCTATATCATATTATATAATTAGTGATAGTTCAAATTTCGTATTTGTTGTAAAATTAAATTTTCTATCTTTAATCATTAAAATGTTTTATGCGGGAGTAAAGTCACCACTAACTTAGTTTTATAGAATAGTTTTACTTTGCGGAAATAAATCTGTGATGACGCCATTTTAGTGGACCTAGTGATGACGTAAAAGTTTATGTTCTCAGGCATTGTATATCTAGGAGGTGTTGACCCAGGCAGCACCCCAAATCATTTTTACAAAAGGAATTATAATAAAAAATGCAATGTGTTATTTAGATAAGTATGCTACTTCATGTGTAAGGAAAAATAAACTTAGTTAAAAATTGATAGTTACTAGTATTACTATCTGGACGAATTATTTGTTTTTGCTCTGAAATAATAAATATAACTGCACAAAATGCCTCTTATCACATTAAAAATATTCTGTTCTAGTTTTCTATCTGAGATCTTTTTCTACTATATTTTTGAAGATGTTTATGTACAGGGTGTTCCAAACGTTCCAATTGATTTCCATGAAAAGGCTTACATGTTGGCATCTTTCATGTTAGCTTCATTCCAGCTATTTCATGAGATAATAGGGAGTTTTTGCATAGCAGTTTCACTCACGCTAACGCTAACGTTAAATGCCATAGGACAGTACAGCGCATGAGCACGAATAAATTCTGAAACCCCATAGGTCAAAGTACTCCGAAAAGCGGATAGTGTTATCGTTAACGTAGGAAGAAACGGTAAGCAAAAACACCCTATTCTCTCAGGAAAACATAATAGCTACTGTTTGTTGTAAACTCAGTATTAAACCATATAAGTGCGTATGAAATATGTTAAGGAGTACATGGAAATAAACTGCCAATATTGAGAAGTATCAGGATTCCTTGCTCTGCAAGTTGAGATCTAATATTGGTGGTCGTTTTGCACATTCCTCGTTCAACACGTAATCCGTTTATCTGTTCAAAAGAAACATGATGTTTGTTCTTGTTGGTAGCTATTTTTCATATATTCAGTCTACCTTTCTCTTTGTATACTTGACCACTGTTTTCGAAGGAACAATAGATATTACTTCAATTACAGGGACCATTTCTTCAAGTACTTATAAATTAAATTAATACATTAATGTTTTTAAGGAAATGAATCGCTATTTTAGAACACCCTACACTGCAAAAACGTCTGTCAAATTTAATGAAAAAACTGTCAGTCAGGACGCCAGTTTATTTCCATTTTTTTAACTGAAGTCTTTCGTAAATTTTACAGATTCTCAGTTTATTTTACAGAATTCTTCCGTATACAAAAAAAAAATACGTAAGACTTCTGTAAAGTATACGGAAATAAACTGGTGTCCTGGCTGACAGTTTTTTCTGTTAGTTTAACAGACTTTTTTTTTTGCAGTGTATATGTTGCAGTGATTGTGAAAATATATAACTGCAACAAAATGTGCTATGAACTTGAGACTTATCGTGTAAGTTGAAATGTAATTAGGATAGTAAATTTAGCTTATTTTTTACAGATATCAGTGTTTGCAGGTCAACTATGACTTTATTACCATTATTTAATATTTTGCTGAGTAAAATATTAAACTACTTTAATCAGATGCCTGAGATCTTTCTTTTAATTATCGACGATTTGCGATATCTCTGCCTAAAACCACTCTACAAAGCACCATATAACCGCTTTGGTTTTCATCCAGCGACCTTGCAACAAGTGATAATCAATGGATTAAACAATTTTAAAATTCAAAATTTCATTCTCGGAGAACAACGCGCCCGGAATTATGCTGTGACATTAAACTGACATCATGTATTGTTCACAAAGTGACTGCGACACATATAGCAACACAGACGTTATTGCGACGTCAACCGAATTTTACATGCTATTAATGCTGTACCTATAGTACAAAGTTACCATTACCTATGTTTAAACGAAGGAGGCTAAATTTGAACATCCCATTTCTCAATTAACTGAAAAATTGGGATGCAGCATGCTTAAGGGTTGTTTCATTTCAAGCAACTTGTTAGAAAGTATAACACACATATTTTTCACTGCCAGGAAAAACAAAAAGAAAAGCTAATCTAATTTCAGATATTTTACAAATAATCAAAATGAAAACTTCTTTAATTTAACTGGAAGTTTCGAAGCAAGATATACCTTTACGCGTCCCAGAATTATCTGCTCTTAATTGATTAAGTAAGATATCTTCAAATTCTTAGACTCGAAAAATTTTCGATTGCAACTCGGAGATATAATTGGATTCGTCACTAATTACAAAGGGACGTAATTCACTTTAATTCAGATTTGAGCTTAACATAGACTTGGATACATAATAAATCTTTTAATCAAACAAGAATGATATTTTACTAGAGTGCTTGAAAACTCGAATTAATGCGATGTTTTAATTATTTTCAGTTTGAACACGGGATATATTTTAAAATTGTATTTGTTCTTTTACCTGCTTAGTTGTTTAAATATTGATCTACTGAATCTAGCAATGTAATGGATTTCAGCGTTGAAAGTTGTCCGTAATGTACTGTAGTAGTTTTTTTTTAAAACACTGATATTTACCCTTTCAAGACATTTGTGTTTGAAAACTCGATTAGAGTTGCAGATTAAGAGCGTAAATCTTCAGCAATTAAACAGTCTTTCAAGAATCGTGAATAAAATATTGTACTAAACACAAATGCTTATACCCCTATTTCATTTTCAAAATTGTGAAATTTGGATGTATTTTAATACGTGTTTCGTATTCTCAGTGGTTTTATCAACTGAATATCACATCATTAAATAGTTTAGCATAAAATCCGACTATCGAATGCTAACTAATACATTTTTAGCAATTCTTATATATATTATATATATTCGAAAATTTCCCTTTTTTTTCATATAACATCCAAGTCAATTTGTATAATTTACCATGTAGTCTAATTTTTGTAATGTTATTTTAAAATTGTATTCAGAATTTTTTATTTTATGTAACACAATTTATAACAGACTATGGTACATGTAATAAAGACTGACAATATCACAGATTATTATTATTTAGTCCTTACGTACGCATATCTGATTTAACTACATATTTAAGGTGAGTTCATAAGAATGTACTCACAGCTCATATTAAAAGTGTTTTCACTTCTCATATTATTTCAGTTTAGTTTTACTATTTCAATTGATACTCAATCTTGTCAGTTTCATACCTTGGAATCTTCTTTTAATTTTAAATATTACTAGGTGCTAATGTTAGAAGTTTTTTCAAGTAATATTCTATCATCGACTGCTAAGAGTTTAGATAAAATATTACTAGATAATGATACAGAAAGTAATTTTAGATATTTGTTATTTCACAAATACTAGTTATCTTTTATATGTTAAATTGCATTATCAATGTCGGAATGAATGTGAAATTTCTAATGTATTTTTCTTTCTTTTATAGGTAAGTCATGGGAAACCATTTATTAATTTCTATTAGCCAATAATTGTTTAAATGTAAGTATTTTATGGATTTTTTTACTGAATGTATACGATAAAACACCACATCTTTCCGCTTTATAATTTCATGAATATATAGATTGAAAGGTCTTAAGTCATCTTTCATATTCTAATAATTTAGTGTGCACACTTATTTTAGGCATGGTAAAAGAATAGCGTTACATTTCTCGGCCGTTTTAAAACCTTGGCAATAATATTTAAAATACTTTATTCCAATAACATAAATATTTATTTCATTTTTAACTGATTAAAAACCAAAAAAGTGGAAGGAAAATTGCATGCGTTTGGTTGCTTAACGGAAAGTATAAGTTAAAGAGTTTTAAACATTTATTATAAATATTTTTTCCTATTAACATGCAAGAAATGTGAAACACAAACATTACCATTTTTTCAGTAGATAAACAAAAAAAAATAGTCTAATGCTTAGTATCTACTTTATAAAATTCTAGTCTTACATTGTTAGAAATAACCAAAAATTCCTTATTTTTTAACAACTTATTTATCTTCATCCTCCACGTTTTTACTTTTATTTGCTTTTCGTAAAATTCTGAAATTATCCAAATTCCGATAAAATATATTGCCCCGTTTTCTTGTTTATTAGCAATAAACCAGTCTGGTCCCTACTTGAAGTTTTGTTATAACTTTCGATCTCGGCTAAATCCCTGCTCCAGTTCCCCCCAAAAAAGATGCGATCTCCTGACAAATAGGAACTTATGTCCTCTTTTCAGAAAACAGCCAATTCAATTTCTTTTTAGTGCCTCTCTGGAATAGGAACAGTCGGCGAGGTCAGAAATAGTCGCCAGACTATAGAAAAGGTTACTTCTTTCTTCAGAAAGAACCTCTTGTTCTTTTTTTTTACTCATCTGTACTGTACAGAGCTCTAGCAACTTAGAGACAAAGTGACTCCATTTGTAGAGAACGTGAGCATTGTATTTCGAAGGATCCAATCGAAGCTAGCAATATAAAAGTGTTCCTTAACATAAATTCAAGTTTATGGATTAGATAATGCTGTACTTCTTACAGAAAAAAAAAAATATATATATATATATAAACGTAGCGCACCATATTACCATGTAATTTTTCCGCTTGATGCATGCAAATTTCTTGTTTAACTTTCTGGTTGAAATTATGAAAATTTATACCGTTATTTATAATCTGATTTTAGAGGAAAGGAAAGTATTATAGGGATGGGCGCGAGACGATTTTTTGCGAGACTAGGAAAAGATTTACAGCTTTTTTGCGAGACGAGACAGACATTTTTAACATTACGATATAGGAATTTTCGAAGACGAGACTCGCAGAGGCTGTTGCGAGTCTGTTTTCACTTACGCTAAGTTTTTAGGCTGTTTGCGAGACGCCAATTTTCTGTCTCGGGTCCGTCTTTAATTATGGAATAGCACTTACATTTCTAAATATAAATTTACAGATATATCAATAATATCTCCAAAATCATCATGCCTACATACCATAACAAATTAAAATGAAATGTAAAGAAAAGCAATATTTATTTAGTTGTTATAGATATAGCACAGGATATCGCAAGTTAAGTAAGTATCGTTGGATAAAGCACAGTCAATTAAAAAACAACCGCAGTAGAACAAACTACAAGTATTTTAGTGTACATTAAGCATAACAGCAATGTTCAAGTCACGTGTATACTAGTAGGTAAAAATGTTTGGAAACTTATCTGCCTTTTTTTTAAAAACCACAAAACACATTTTGTTCTGTAGCGAGTGGTACGACAGCAATAAGAGGTCAACTCTTACTTCATTGTAAAATGAGAATCTTTCTTGAGTAGTTCGTGGTACTCCCACGTGACAACACCACCTAAACAGTCTAAAACTGTCTTCATTATGTTTGTTTGTTTGATTATGGCAATGCTACGTTAGGGCAATCTGCCAACGATGAGAGGTGCCTTGACAGGAGGACTTTCTGAAGGGTTCTAACACGTATTCACGTAACATCTGGAGAATACCTACCAAAACTTCAGACCGTTAGATCGACAACCGCTTGATGGGACTCGAACCTCGGACCTTCACACTTCGGCCATCTACCGTTTTCAGTGACATAACCACCCGACTACTCCACAATACCCGCCTCATTGATGAAATACTTTTTGCACAAATACATTAATTAGTCTCAGATTATCTTAACATACGCTATGAACTGCAAGTCCTAATATCGGTTTATCTGGCACTCTTTAACTCACTTTACATTATTTGTATTATTTTCCTATGCATCATATTTAATTTTCTGCAGTAACATGATGTTCTGAAAGTAACATGATATATTTGCTCCAGGCAAGTAATAACATAAAATCTTTGATAACACATTTACGTCTCCCAAATCAAAAGTAAACAGCAAGAAATTTTCCAAAATAAATTACGTATCTATTTTTATTATGTTTGTGTTCTCCTTTTGTTTTTCGTGTGAAAGCGTTTAAACTTTTTTTTAAATATACCTATAATAGACTTTTTAGTATCTTTTCAGCGTAAATTTTACAAACTACTAACCAGATTTTAGTGAGGAGTATGATTTCATAATGTGAGTTTCGTGGACTTTTTTTTTTAATTTCACCCAGTTATGGCAATAACAATCGCTAAAAATTGCTCTTAAAATTAACTCTTTCTCATGAGTCTCATTTCACGGATAATTAATATTTTAATGTGTAATTTTAACTCTCTTTAAAAGTGTACGTTGTTATATTTTGTCTAATTACATTTTGCCGTTAAAAATTCAACTTGAATTTTTTGAGCTATAAAATCTTTAAAATACAATTTTGTCGCTCATTCATTAGTTAAAATTTCGAATACATGAAGTGAAAAAGTGAGTAAAATGCTATGTTTTTTCCTTTATTACACTGCTCTGCTTGCGTGGACACATACACTTCTATAACATATACTGCTTTTATACAACAAATGAGTTTTAGGAAAATTTTTATACTTTAACAAACTATAATTTCATTACTTCTGACTTAATTTATAAATCTGAAAACATTAAAGATAAAATACTTTATACCAACAAGTTCATTGAAGACTTTTAAATCAAAAACATTTCTGTTGCCTCTTCTCTAAATCTGTTTCCCAAATGACCAGAAGCAATTTTCGCCTTTTTTATCAGCTACCAAACAAATCTTCTTTGCTTTTAGACCGGGTGTAGCCCTGATTTAAGCTTGATATTCTTCTGTATTTGATTTCTCGGGAGCCTATATCTCCAGAAGGATACAAACTTCTGCTCCTCTACAAAGAATAGCGACTCAATATCCCTTTAGGTTCTTTCGGGTAACAAATAGAGATCGCCAATCGGTCTTCCCGATTCTTGAGAAGATTACGAAATTGCCTGAGACTAACCCCCTAGTTCTTAGCACACTATCAAAAACTTAGCATTAAGAACATAGTTATTGCATTTGTGTCATATTCTGCAATTCTATTCCCTAGAAATCCAATCGACAAGATTCCGAGCTATTTATGTCTTAGAAAAGTGGGATTTGGGGACATAACAAATTCTTGCCAAGAGTAAATGATAAGCTTCTTACATGTTTTGTTTAAATAAAAATTTCTTCCTCTTTTTTCTCTTTGTAAGCGTCTTTAATTTTCCGTTTTAATTACAAAAAGTATAAAAATCCGTACTTCTTTTTGTGTAGTTATTGATCCCAGGAATAAATATCTACTTTTTTGTCAAATATTGTCTCCATTTAAATTAAATATACGTTCTTTTTAAACAAATGTTTTAACTTCTTAGAAATTAATGCAATCTTAATTTTCAGATTATAATTTTTTAAATATTTATCATACTTTTGAAAACATTTTTCAAACAAAAAAGAAGCATTAGTTTGGGTTTGTTTTTATATTCTATACTATCAGAGTAGCCTGCTTCATTGCATGGATAGATTATAAGTGTTAGGCCATAACTTGCTGAAAATCATAATCAGATAATCACCGTTATTCCAGCCTGCTAATCAACTACAGTCTTGTCTTTACATGGAACATAGAATTATTTTCACGACCACTAATTCAAAAACTTCACTAATTCATCACGACTACTAATTCATAATTCTACGTTTATATACAGCATGTCCTAAAAAAATGACCTAAGCTTTCATTCCTTAAGTATAGATAAAAGACACATACAATAAATTATGAAATTACGTAAAAAGGGAGCAGAATTACATGGTAACGTTTAAAAATTTCCGTAGATAAAATCTAAATAAATACAAAAATTAAATTTTTATACACTTCCCATTCAAAAAATCTCCAATTTGTAAAATTCACCTCATGCATTCATAAAGTGATGTACAAAACGTATCCATTTTTCAGTAGCTGGCGAGGAAAATTATTACATCGGCAGATCGCTTTCCAGAAGCTTCACGCAAATTACGATAGTTTACGAGTGTTTAAATGTTTCGTGTGATGGCAATCCTTCATGGGGGGCATCCGACTATGGGGGGGGTCCCCCCGTTGAAGTTCACATTTCAACCATCTACCATATTCAGTGTCTTATCCACTCGTCCAGGGTGGAGACTGAAATGCCCTACTAGATAAAAAGTATATTTCTTTTGTAAATTTAATTTATGCTTAAATAATAAATAATATGTTTATTTTTTCATGTTATATCACTTTTTTTTTGCAATTTCAGTTAACAAAATAAATATCAACTTCCCAATACTTTTACTAAAAAAAAATTCACTATAAATCAGTTAAGATATATTTACAAATAACTTCGAACACTTACACCCTTTAACATTACTTACATTTAGAAAGCTATTTTTTAAATGCATCATCACTAGTTAAGTAGTCTCTTGATGTTTTAAGGTACTTTAAAGTAACATATTTATACTTTAACCCTTTAACATTGCTTGCTCATCATACTTTTGAAAACGGAGCTGTTCGCCATTTTTTTTTAAGGTCCTACATTCATTCACTTCGCACTTCCAAATTGTTCAGTCATTCCTCTGAGATATTATCAAAGTTTTGACGCACTTTATAGCTGTTGTTCCTCTTTATCAGCAATGAACCAGTACTCCTTCTACTTTATGACCTGATGTAACCTTCGGTGTCAGACCAATATCCTGTGCCTGTATCCAACAAAAACAGTTCTCTCGAGAAACAGCAACTTATGCCCTCTTTTTTTTCAGAAATGGCCGATTGTATATCTTTTTAGGGCCTTGGAAATAGCTGGAAAAGAATCGAAACAATCAAGAAGGCCTTGTGAATTGGTCGCCAGGCTATCGAGATACTGCTGACGTCTCCCAAAGCACCGGACTTGTGTTTTTGTTTCAATTTTATCGAGGAACTCTCTAAAATATAAATTTGCTGCATTTTTAAAGATATGTCGTTCAGCTCGAAGAAAATCCATTCGAAAATACTAAGAGGGAGTATTTTATGGAGTGTGTTTTTTTGTGTGAAGTTGTGTTATAGGGTGTTTTGTAAAGTTCGAATTACGGGGAGAAGGATCAAGCTCAGATTATAAAAAACCGGAACAAGTTAGAATGGGGCTTTATGGACTGTTGTCGCCTCCCCTTTTGAACTCACGACTAACAAATTTAAAACTATCGTTGCAAAAATGCAATCATGGAGATTCTCTTTATTTGTATTTGAATGTCTTTTAGGTAATTCTAGTTGTTTCAGTAGCCATGCATACAGGTGTGTTAAGCGTCATATATTTTTCAAAGTTTTGAATCTGTTTGTATGAACTCTATTTCCCCTCAGGGATAAAAAAATGAAGTGGTGTGGAGAATAGAAAAGATATATTACACCTATTAATATTATTACCCAGGTATATTTTTTATTATTATTAAAGTGAAATATCTTGAGAGATGCCTATTTCAGCTATTCCAACAGTATCCTTTCTAAAATTGTACGTGGCTCTTGAGTCACAAACGGCTATATCATCGTCGTACAGACAATGATATAGCCGTTGCTGAATAATTATTTATGTTTGTGAAATTAATAATTATTTTAATTAATCTGTAAATATAAATACAAATGCAAACAAGTGGATGTATCTATTTAGATTGCAATTTTGACATCTTTCATTATTTACACAGTTAGCAATTTTACCAATTCATAAAAATGCAATAGTCTTGGTTTTTAAAAGGGTGGCCTTCCAACACAAAAGATGATCTGTGTATCCTAAAAAGAAACTCATCATACTTTACAGTTCATTGTTTAAGACTTTTTGCTTTAATGCCTCAGATTATTCGTCAGAAATGGGGCCTCGGGAAAAGGGGAACCTGGGCATGGAATCTAATGTTTCACTCCGCATCAACTACGGCCTGAAAAAGAAAAAATGCACACATGAATTGCAACACAATATAATGTAGATTACAGCACTTTATATATATAATATAATATATATATATATATATATATATATATATGTATAAAATTCAAGTTCTCCGATTAAAGCGTACATATATATTTTTTAGAAATTATAGAGTTATGTTTTGAAAACTCCAAAAAGCGATAACAGTTTGGTGTTTTACGAAATTCATCATGTGCTATTCCAGTTTTGCTGTAAAATATTATTGAGGTATCTTTGGTCGGAGTAGGAATTTATCTCGAATGATTCATTTTGATTAAATAATTTATCGCAACTAAACAACAAAAATAATGCATTAAAAAAATCTAAAAAGCAGTAAAAAAAATCCCTTCCTGTATTAATTTTGGCAAGCAGAGTTTCAGTTGATTATACACATCAATGTGCATCAGAGGATTCCATTGGTCATGATTGATGCCCAAATATTTTAATATCAGAAAAACAAGCAATAAAAAGGTTTAAATTTATAATAATAAATATTTTCATACATCGACCTTCAGTGTTCAGTGTTCATGTTGCACTCAATGCAAATGAGGATTTTTGCAATCTGGGAACGAAATCAGAAAGCAATGTCATATATGATGAGCGAGCAGGGTAACTTGTGATGCTAAAATTAAGCATTGGAGATAGATCTTGAGTGGTGTGACTAAAATTGTTTGGATCTCTACTCTGTATTCTGTTTTTCCCAAAGAAAGACTTAGTAAAAATATTTTTTTTTTCGCTGGATTCGTTATTTATTACCTTATACTTTATCAAAATATTTTTTGTTCTGGAAAATTCTGCGCATTTGCAGCTGTAAGCATTAGATATCTTCTCTTATGTTGTTCTCTCAATATCCCAAAGCCTGCTACTTCAATCCAATAGATAAGATACTTTCTGAAATATACAAAAAATAAGCAAAGAAATAAATAAAATAATCCGTGGATACCCTTCAAGCAGATTCCAAATATATTCTAAATATATACCAAGAAGGAAAAAAAAACCTTCACATGGAAAATTTCCAACTCCATTCAATATACCTCACACTGAATGAAACAACCTTCCTCTATGTACCAAGAAATTTGTATCAGCGTCATAAGAAGAAGGGGGGGGGGAGGGAAATACCCTTTTTTCCTGATGATCAGGAAAGAACGGCATTCCTGGGAACCTTACTTCATCTCCTAAGCGGAGAGCTGAAACAACAGGCCTCCGTTCTCCACAACTTTCTGTGCGTTTGGCAAGTAATTGCTTCTTGTATTGAAAACGAGGTCAGAGCCGTTACTACGCCTCGCGAGACTGCGTATAAATTGGAAGAAATAACATAAAGAGCAGAGAAAACTCCCGTCAGCTAGCTGAGGCCACCTAGCGAAAATGCGGGGCTATAGGCCGTCTTTTTAATGCTGCGTCCACGTACTATATTACACTGTCCATCAAGTGCTCGGAAATGTTTCATAGAGTTTACGATCTTCGGACCAGACATTCGGGCGACTTTCTTATTTTCATTTTGTTTTATTCTAGACGAAGTGCTGCTTCTATCGATGAGGGCAATTCGGCTCAAAATTTTGAGTTCACGAAAACCTTGTTAATCTATTTTCGTGAAAGTCCAAAATTATGATAAATTTAATTACATTTTATAAAAGGAAAATGTGTGTTAAACGTGATTTTTTTTGGCATATAAATAGTTTTTACGTAAAAAAAATCAGAATAGATTTGTTGTTTATGAATTAGCTAAAAATGACCATATGTAGAGTTTGGTATTCTTTATCCGTAAATTAGATATTCAAAGATGCATTTATAGTTTTTTGCTTCTACTTTCATTGGTATTTTCACTGTTACTATCAGTGTATGTTGATAAGAACTACCAGTGAAAAATTGGGCTCTGCATAAAAAGCTGTACCACAAGAACAGTGATTACGGTGATTCTGGTCACTTTTCCCGAAACAATTTCGGACAGAATATCAGGATATATACTATGATCCAGCTTCGTTCAAAGCCTGTAGATGATTAATAAATTCAGAGTCCGGTTTATTTGATGCGAAATCTGACAGAACGTAGGAAAGCAATTGCTTCGACATCTGGAAAATGTGGTTGTCGTAGCACGTCCGTATTGCTAGCCAACACGCTCAACACGTTGAGCCGCCCTAATAGCATCACAATTGCTTGACCCACTAGTTCGAGCCCCCCATGACAATCCGACTGAAGCCACACAATACTGTCACAATAGAGTTACAAACAGTCGCCGCGACTCTGCTGCAAAGTCACCACAGAGTCCCTATGTCCTCTTGCTGTGTATTCACATAGCGACCCTTCAGAGAAGTCGCTTTGGGACAGTTTTGCGACAGCGAAAATATTCGGGGAAAAAGAGTTACCGAGAACATGTACTAGATGGCAGCACCAAACTCTCAGGCATGGAAACGCTCATCAGTATCGAACTCCCGACGCACTGGTTCGTAGGCCAGCACGTTACCTCAGCGCTGTGATTATCTTGCTCAAGTTGCTTTAAAAGTAAACTGATTGCTGCAAAAGTAGTTCTGGCATGGCTTGTTTTGGAAATTTAAAGTTTTCCTGGGTGAGTATTTTATAAATGCAGGGAAAATACCATAATTAATAAATATAAATTAAAAATCTTGGAAATCATTTTTTTTTTCACATAAATTATTTTCAGGAGATAATGTGCTGTTTTATTTAAGTATTCATCCAAAGAAACTAATGATTTATTGAAATTTTTTTTTTCGATTATGAAATAAATTTGTAATGTGCGACATGTGGGGTTTGATATATATTAAGGTTTGAGGGATAAGATTTATATTTTTGCTATATTTTGCCTAAAAGGGATTTCATATAAAAATAAATAAAATTAATGGAAAAAACATGTATTAGATAAAATAAATAAAGTATTTTTGACTTAGTTTTACCTCAAATTTATCCTAGCGGAACTTTCAAACATACCAGGGACGTATTTATAGGGAAGGGGGGGGGATCCCGGCCCCCATTCGAAAACTTAAAGCAATTATTAAAAAACAGCAATTTTGAGACATTTGTATATACTCTAGTAGCAATAAGGTTTAAAATACCAGATAGTCCCCCCCCTCCCCATCCGAAATTTAAACCTACATACGCTATCGAAACATATATGACATGGGGATATGAAAGAAATTGTTAAATTTACTCACAGATACTTAGTTTTCACCATTGTGATTAGAACTTTAATATTTTTAAGAATAATATTTTTTTTTATAAATAATATTATCTTGTTTAAACGAAATAATTTAAAAATTAATAAATTAAACTAAATTCCATAACTTCATAACTGCGAGGTTTTATTGAATTACTATTTTCGGATTTATTTCCATCAAGCTTTATTTTCAACAAGATTATTCTGCTGCACATTTTTTTATAATGTAGTTCACAGAGCTGATTTTAGATGTAACATCAAACTTAAAATTGAGCTAAAGAGAAATTTCTTTCTTTTTTCCAAACTATACACCATGCTGTGTGCGTGATCAGTATTTTATTGTATTTATTTATTTATTTACTGTGCGTAAAATCTTAGAACATTTCCAAACTGAAGTATGTCTTTTATTTAATTCATACTTAAATTAAAAAGAGATATACTTGCAAGTTGCTTCTTTATAAATTTTACTAAAAATAATATAAAAGTTTTCAAACGATAGCTATAAAAAGTCAAAACTCAGTAACACTTTGAAAAAAATAGAATCAATCAACTGTGGTATTGATTTTATTTCAAAATATTAATTATTAATGCCTCCTGCAGCATTATACAGTAGAGTAATTTAGGATTTGAAGAACTTTGAGACTATTTTGAGGAAAAAATCAATTTCAGATTTTCAAAACATACTTTTTTTGCTTTTTGCTCAATCTGATTTTTTTTATTAAAATCATTTTTAAAAAACATTTTTTTTTTTTTGCAATACGGTTTCGCATTATTAATAAACTTTCGAAAATATAAATTAAAATATAAGTGTCTTATTCAAAGTCACAATAGAAACTTCGACATATGCACGGTACTCAAAATTTTAAATTTGAAATAAAAAGTGAAGTCGAAATATTTAGCTTCAATATCTACCATAAAGAACTCACAATAAAACATTTTATTAAAGATTTTATTGTTGGAAGCAATAAAACCTAAAATAAAAGGCTTTGTTTAGAAGAAGTTTATATTTCTCAATGCTATATGATAACATTCTCTACGGAGACAATAAAAATTTGATTCCCAGTAAAACGCTACGGAATTCTAGAATTTGTTATTTTCTTGTTTTCTTTTATATTTTGTATCCTTCGGATAGGTGTCCATTTTAGAGAATCTAATCAGTTCAAGAAAAGAAAACTTTGCTATAAACATAAAATAAAATGGTGTATTTAAATTGTTCCATGGCGTTTTTTAAGTTATCTGTAAAAGTCTGCACGTAATGCTTTTATTTGAGCTCAATTATTACCTTATAAAATTTTGACTTCAATATGGATGTTGCATAACTATTTTTAAAGATTTTATTTTCTGCTGTATAACTTTGAAACATTGATAGCTTTCTTGAAGTTTTAGAGGATTCTAGTACTTAAAATTTAAATTCTAGCAAACTCTACATAAATCAAGAATCAAATCATTCTCGAAACGGAACTGAAGTTTCTAGTTCTGAAGCCCGATTTCATCTCCAATTATTGCAAGCGAACAATTTCGAACAAAAATCAAACGCTTATAAAGATGGCTAAAAGCCTTCTATTTAGAACTTATATCTCAAAAATTTATGTTAATTATTAGAAAAAATTCTGTAGTAGCAATTATGTTATAATTATAAATGTCGAAAACAATTTTATACAAAAAATTAATTTTTTAAAGATGTCAAAGTTAGACCTCCTCTAAAAGTGAAACTGGCGTAAACTCACACACTATCTCTTTCTGGATAGAATTATAGTAAAACTGATATGCAGTTCAGAAATAAAATACCTATTGCAGTGTCATAACAAACCAAGAACAAGCCGATGTGTAGTCGGATGTGAATATAGCAGTACCTTTTTCTACGTTTATTAAATTAATATATTTTTGTGTATTTTATTTAAACTTGTTTCCTTTGGAAGTAAGAAGCGATAATTCACTTTTATTTACCCAATTGAAAACATTTCGTTGTTACAAAGAAATTTTTATGCAGTTATTATTATTATTTATGAAGCTTTTTCCTTGATATTCATGTAAACTTTAATAATCACATTTTTATATAAAAAAAATATGAAGACAATATCAAGACATATGAAGCCCATCAGTGTTGACATGCGAGACTTGATTCTGCAACATTTTATTGCACCTATACATACTAGAAGTTTTTTATTGAGTCTCTAAAAATTTTTTATGAACCTATTTTAATATTACTTTGCCGTTTTGTTCTTACTGTTCCCTATGTATCCTAAAAATGTTTTCACATGCAATTATACACTATCTATTTCATCTTCATTCAATGCTAGGCTGACATTGGATTATCCTTTAATAACCCCAAAAAGCTGCCGAAATTTTTATCATATTCGATACGCCAAATATAAATCTGACAACGCTCTATATATAATCTGAGGTGCATTATTAATCCAATAGCATTAGTTTCAAAATTTGCTTCTTCAAAAGAAATATTCTGAATGAATGTTCAGCCGTCTTCAAAACAGATCGAGAGAAAACTAAAAAACGGAAAAGATACTATGATAATTAACTTTAGATGAAAATTAAAACCTTCAGATGTGTTAATTAATCAGTCATTCATTATAAAATTAAGCGCATCGTGTTATTAACGTTGCCCGTGGTAAACTATCGTTATGTTATATTCATTTCCTCCTTTCAGAATTTTACAACTCTGTCTAACTCGGAAGAGAGGACCGATACTTCATGGTAACGGTTTAAAAAAAATCTCCCTGCAGAATCACACAGAACTTGATCATCTCTTTCACGCTAACGGTACATTATTCTAGAATAACAACCACCGAAGGGTGCAGTATTAGGATTACACCCATCTCTTTTAGTCTGCAGTTACGACAATTTTGGCCTCATCCCCAACCCAAAAGTCCAATTAAAACTCGCTTCGACACTAAAACCAAGTTTTGAAGGTAAGCGCAGTTTTATGACCCGGCTGAATCGTTTTGTTTTAAAAGTTAAGCAGACCCTGAGTGTGTGTCTGTAACGACATTACCCTGTCCAACCAACCTTCTTTCACCCCCCACTCGTACCCTTCTTTCCCCCTCTTTCCACATCGATCGCTTTATTTTTATGTCGGGATTCGACGCCCTTAAGCTGTTTTCCATTTGCATTAAAACTCGAGTAAGAGATCCCAATGTGTCGTTAAGTTTTCTTGAAGACGATTTTAATGATCTTGATTTTCAGCTAATTTAGAATGGCGCAGCGAGAGATTTTTTTAAGAGGTAATTTTCGACAGGAGTGTTTACTTTTGATACTACTATCTAAAACATACTGGGTGGGGAGGAGGGGGGGGTGGTAGAAAAGTTGAAAAAAAATCGGCATGGGTCCTTTAGTTAGGAAATGGTATTTACTTGTAATGTTGCGCAAAGGCCTGCAGTGGCCTAGTCACTACGCTCCGTTCCCGTAAGAACACGGAAAGTGAAGCAGCACTGGCTTGGTCAGTGCTTGGGAGGGTAAACCCCCTCTCTCGCCTGTACTCCTGTGGGACCGTGTACTCTAATGGGAGTTGGTGCATGCAAAATCTGTTCGTGTCTCCAATGTCCTCCATGTTCAGATAATACCTCAGGGAGAGGCAGTGGTTAACGTGTTAGACTCGTAACCGGAAGGTTGCGAGTTCGATATCGGCGTACCACTAAAGACCTCGTGTACATGCGGTTTACGTGCACGTTAAATCCGTGGTTCCGAAAGTCCTCTCGGCGGTCGCTAGCAGTTTCCGAGGGTTGCCAATATTCAGAAGCCCCCCACCTTCTGATGAGGTTCCAAATTGTGGCGGGAAATTCCGGGAAGGACGTATATTTAGCTCTAAGTGACACATCCAGTGACGCGAGCTGTCCTGTCCTGGCAAAGAAACAAACAAATACCTCTGGGGGTTCCTTGAAGATGGTAAATCGGTCTTCCTTCCACTGGGGCTCATCAAAATGGAAGCGGCTCCCTTTCGCACATTGCCGTTCTATATGGAGGATCCAGCACCACTGCGCGGTTGCCAGAAGGCATTTGAAACAACAGCATGTTGATCTAGTTATTGTGACACATAATTAGCTATCTGATATGTAGATTAGTTTTTTCAAAAACTACTGAGTTAAAAAATGAAAGTAACAAAACAGATATAGGGAAATTTAGTTTGATCCATGTTTGATACGCTTGTCATCACTGGCTGTGATGTAGCGCAGACGAATAGCACTATTCAGAGCAATTCGCTGAAGGGGTGAGAGTTCTCCCTACCATTCCATTTTCTCGAATCCAAATCATAATTGAATCAAATTGTTGATGTTGATTATTGTAACATTTTGACCTGTTCTCTTCAGTTTGTACTCAGTCGTACATCCTTTTAGCATGATGACGCTCTTATTGCTCAAATGAATGGACGGTCGAATGATTTCCTAAAACCTTATTCCGGCATTTTTTCACTTCATAAATTAACAGTCAGAGTACGCGTGCTCAAAAAAATTCTACACTATCCTGCATTAAGTGGGTCTCGCCTGTGATATAGATCACATATTAACTATTAATTATTATTTACTTTGTGTTTCTTAAATTTAAGCTTTTTAAAATCATGCATTCTAACTTATTTCTATTCTTATTTTTCCTTAAATTTTGCTTTTAAATTTGTATTTTAAGTCTTCCTGCATGCATCATTCTTTTAATTTTTTTATATTTCCTCGTCTGAGTGTCGCCGTTCTGGACTAAAAACAGACTATATTACGTCAGTTTAGAAACACAACGAATTTTTGTTTTCCCCTATCTTGGCACCCTTTTTGGCGTAATAACTGGACGTTTTCATCACTTCCTCAGTAACGGTACAATATGCAAGTGTAATACCTACCGCCTTAGTAGAACATTTAGCTCAAAAAACGTTCAGCATGTGTTGTCATAACGCAGGCTGAACGTCTCTTGAAAGTCTTTTGAATTAGTTGTACTACCGGGGTTCAGGTTGCTGTATTAGGGTTATTCCCATCTGTGCGGTAGCGACAATTTAGGCTTCTTCTCCAAACCAAAATTGTAATTAAAACGTACTTCTATACCAAAACCAAGTGATTAAAGCAATCGTATAGTCTTATGAACTAATGGAATCTTTTATTTTTTATTTTTTTATGTTGTTGTTGATATTTATTCCCTACTTAAAGATTATTTTAAGATTCATCTTTTACTGGACAATATTTCATCAAAAACGTAAAATCTTTACAATGTAAAAACAAATACTGGTTTATAGTTAAGGGCAGTATTTCCTTTAAATTCACATTTTAGACATACTATCTTCATTATGGACACGTATACATTTTAAAAATTGAAATCAAGCCTCCAATGATGATCTCGGCTGCAAAACTGTTGCGCATTTAGCACCACCCGGGGAGCACGTGTAGCTTAATGAATGCTACGGACGCGAGTAACGTTATCCCCCCGACTAATGAAATACCTATGCTGTTTGAAATAAAGAAATCAGCCTTGAAACTATACCAGAAATTAATTCGCCTGCCTCATAGTGATAAGTGGGCTAAATCTGGGCCTTGCAGGCTGAGGACTCAGGATGGCTTTCTGCAGGCTGTATTAAAAGAAATGGATGGACGTGATATCCCACCCCGGATCGAGCTTTTACTGCCCCCATTGAACCCATTGGATGCGGGTGAAATATTATATAATCTAGACCTTGCGAGTCCAGTTTTAAAATTCCAGGATTGTACTGAAGCTTTGTTCAGCGCGGGGATGGAGACTATTCACAATCGCTTTCCTCCTGAGGCATGGTTACATATATATACTAACAGCTCAAAGCTTGAGACGGATGATGTGGTCGTAGCTGGTATTTACTGTGAGCATTTTTCTCATTATTTTTCATTGGGAACATACAAGACTGCTTTTGACGGTGAAGTCGAGGCAATTAAAGTAGCTCTAGCCCATCTAGACGCTTGCCCTTCTCACTCCGAACAGGACCAGGTTGTCATTTTTTCAGATTCTCAGGCTGCTATTCAAGCCATTGCCAACTGCCTTCAGGCTCCTGTCACTATGTCTATAGTGCAATGTAGAACTTTTATAAGAGAAATGCGCAATAAATATAAAACGATTGTCTTACAATGGATCCCATCCCACTGTGGTATCCCAGGTAACGAAAAAGCGGATGAGCTGGCCAAAAAGGGCTGTCTTGTTAAGCAGGCCCCATGCAATCTGGTTAGCTATAAGTCAGTCTCATCAAGAATTAATCAAATGTTTAAGACAACACATATGGCATTACTAAAAGATCGAACGAAGGAAAAATCGTGGAGAAATGCCATCCTCAATCTCCCTGACTGTCCAAGAAGTAATGCAGTGGCTGCCTTTCGACTGGCATCTGGACATGACTGTTTATATGCCCATCTTTACCGCTTCAACCTGGTAGATAGTCCTGCCTGCCCCCTCTGCCGCAGTGGTGCGACAATGGATGCCGATCATATCGCCGTTTGCTCTGCTCTAACTAAGAACTGTATCTATTCCCGATACTGGGAGGCTAGAGATTCTTTGAACAGTTTGGTTGCCTGATTTTGCATTTTTAGTACTTTTAATGTTTTAAATATTCTTAGTTTATTTTGTTTCTCTGATCTCTGTACGGCGTAAGTATAATGTCTGTAATCGCCTGCTGCATTGGAAATAAAATAAAAAACATTTTAAAAATTAACTACATAATCTACAGTTAAACATGACACCATTTTTTTCAGAAAAGAACCACTCAATGAAAAAGAAATAATCACATAACAGCACTTTTTCGTAGGGAACCAAATATAAATGTGCTATTTTCTTCAAATATTTACTATTTTGACTGGCCCATCACAGTTCTTCATTTTACTCACACAAAAATAAGATATCACTGTCTTTAGAGAGACACTTCAATTAGTGCGTAAATCAGGAACATCCAGCTTCACAAAAGAAGTCTTCTATCATATCCAGATTAATAAAGTGACTTCGGAGAGCGACACGGATTTCGGACAATCCGGCTGGATTTGTCCAGACTCTATGTTCGAAGTGATGAATCATCGCCCGGACAGCTGAACGAGATTGTTCCTTGTAAGCAGTCACAATGGTTTAAGTTTCTTGCTATTCGACTGTTGTTGACAAGAGGACACATCAAGTAATTTAATTGAATTCATTCATCAACGGGCCGAGACGTGTGGTATAAGAAACCTTTTATTACGAGTGGTTTGTGTTTTTAAATTATGAAAGATTGTTTTGCTGAGTTTTATGGTATGCTTGACATAGATGCAGTTGTGAGCCAACTTTAATCACATATTTTTAATGGCGTTATCTTATTGATTCAAATAATCTTCATTCAGTTGCAATACGTATAAACAGGGTAATTTTTGAGAATAAATGCTTAAAATTACTGATTACACTTTTCTGGATAGGGTTCGAAAATATTTTTTAATAGTAATTATAAATAATGTTAAATACTGTATATTAGTGCCATGAGAAGTGTTCCTCTCTTACATAGTTTTACATCTGAATACGCTCCTCGAAAGGCTGATATACTTTTCTCAAACAGTTTTTGGTAACATCTTCAATAATTTCGTGCATTTCATGTATAAAGTGATATGTCTTTTCTGCGATTTAACTTTTAGTGGATTTAAGTAAACTATTTTGCTACTGTTAGATAGTCAGACACAATTCATGCTATGAGTCTTTTTTAAAGAATCAATTAGAATGTTTAGAAACGGTAAGACGACCGCTAAAAAATAAGTTTTCTATGTTTAGAAGTTTTTAAAAAGATCAACAAAGAAAGTTATTCAAATAAAGCAAAATTAATAAAAAATAAAATCTGTCAATAAGAGATAGCAATTTTCCTTAAATGCAAAAAATACACTTCTTTGATTTTAGACTTTTTTTTTTAATTTGATTCATACCTTCTATTCATTCACACATTTTAAATATGATATGTGTTTTTTATAAATACATTAAGACAAAGAGCACTTTATAGGAATGTAAACGCTTAAAGATCATGCATTCAAGTATATTAATGAAATTTATGTTACTATGAACTGCTTGCATGTACAGACAATTACAAAACCTCGGTCTCACGTAAAACGTTTCCACATTTCAACATTGGAATTTAGAATAGGCTTCATTACACAGAAAATGACAGTTCTACAAACATAAGAAAAGTTTGTAGTCACTGCGTTTATAAAGTAATACCATTTGATTATAAGAATGACTTCCTTAATCCAAGATTTCAAAATGGATAAAACATTCAAAGGCATACTTAAAACAGAAAGCACAAGCATAAGCTATGAAAATTGCGTCAGTAAGTTAATTAAGCCGTAACAACCAGTTTTTCAGAGAACGCATATCTCTAACTAAGAAATAGCAAATGGGCTTAAGATATTTCGTATTTTGTAAAACGTATGGATATGTTTACAACATTGCATTAAAATTAACAAGCGTATGCGCTGAAATGCATTATATGTACCAGATAGCCTCGAAGCAGCTGCAGGGCCGCGCTTTAATGATGAATAATCATCATGACAGCAGACAGAATTCTTCTCCTGCGAGGCTGTCACAATCGTTTAACTTCCTTGCCACTCGACTGTCCGTGACATTAAGGTACCTGGAAGAGTTTTAATTGAATTCATTTATCATGGAAGCAAGACATGCGGAATAAGCTGCGCCATAGGACGGCTTCATGCGTTTCCTCCTGTGCTGGAAGTTACGGGCCAGAATCTTGTTGTGTATTTACCGGAAAAATAAGGCAACATAAATGTCATTTTAATAATGCCTTAACTCTGCATGCGATAATTATAGGAGTACAGAAATGAAGATTTATATCGTGATTCTCTTATATATATATAATTAAAAATTATTGTAATGAGGATTCGTTTCATGCTCGAACTAGATGTATTTGGCCATGGTAGTCTAACAAACTATCCGTTGGTAATATTTGAAGATATAATATTTCATGATAAACACTACCTCGTACAGCAGTCAATATGTGCTATCATATTGACTGCTCAAAATTTCAGGCTTTAACTTTTAAAAAATTAAAACGGATTTGTTCATTATGAAAACTTAACAAGAAGTAATTCTTGAAGATGTATCCAATATATTCGCAACTCTATATGATTTATTACTGGTAATTTTAGCAGAATCATGAGAATGCGATGTATGGGTCATTTTTGAACTATCAACAAGAGACTTATATGCAATTAATAATACTTAATGATTGCACTACCCCTAGTAGCAAAACTTGTTCAACAGACGTTCAGCCTGCGTTATTAGAATGCAGGCTGAACGTCTTTTGACCTGAATTTGAAGTAGTTGTGCTACTGGAGATTAATCTCTCGTACCCAGTCGTAGTATACTGAGGTATATCGAAATAGTTTTCATCTTCAGTAAAACAAGCATTTTTATCGATTACTAATTGTATAGTTTTAATGAGTCATCTCGTTTTATTAACAGTATAATGATGGCTAATAGGGGGCAATGTAATTATTTTACCCTCTAGTACACTTTCGATGATAAGTCCATACTTCATTTCGCATTTCAATGCTGCTTGGAATGTAAAAGCCAGCATGATAGTCCACTGAATCCAACTGAGTATGCATGAAAAAACCGTATTAAAGCTTTTTAATATTCACACTTATCAAAATTTGAAACAAACGAGCTATGAAAGCTTACAGGAAAAAAAATGTGTGGGCAGTGTGTTTCTTCAAAATAAATGTTGAAATAAGCTGAAATAGTTTTCTTTTGCCTCGAAACTGCATGATACAGTGATATCTGTGCCAATTGGATTAATCAATTGTAGAAAATATCAGATGTCTTCAAACAGAAGTTTAAACTAATAAATAAAACAAATGAAAGAGCAAGCGCTACTCATTTCGGAACATATTTAAATAATCGGGTTTTCTTTGGAAGTGGATCCCTGCTAGGTACCTTCAGGTGTGTTTTCAGCTATTGCACCATTATGAATGATGAATAATCTATCGCTGCTTAATCCGGGAAGAGCATGAAGCACTTAAACGTTTTTTGCTGGACAAAAAATCCGTTTGACGGAACCTAACGAAAGGAAAGTATGTTATATTTGTCATACAGGAAAATAGAGGGTCAATTGACTTACTCATGAAACAGTACACCCATTTCGAAGAACTACTAACAATAATTGTCTTTTTTTTCAAATTATAGTTGAGCAGTTTTCTCTGATTTTAGTCGTCAAGGGCTTTCTCAGATCATAAAAAGAATCATACGTATGTTTCTGGACTGCTTGTCGCTAATCATTATTTAGATTAGTAAAAACCATGCCCTGATCGATACTTTTTGAGTTCATTTCAATATAAATATTCTTTAATGGTGATAAAGTATTGTAAATATTTTAATCAAACAATAGATAATATAGAAGATAACTTTGGGAATCAACAAAACACTAGAACATATGAGTTTTCTGTAAATTATTTCGAAACTATTATTTTAATATTCAGTATGATTAGATAGAAAAAAATTACTACCTGAGTCAAATAAAAAGTACTTAATCTCATTAAAGACCCTTTTTTTACAATAAGAGAATCAATTATGCTTATTAATGCTAATACCAAAATATTTCTGGTCACGTCTTCATAGTAATGCTGAAAAAAATGTGACAATAGTATTTGATTTTTCAGTTTTAATCAAAGTCATAAAAAAAATACATTCTCCTATATGCAATAGAGCATGTAAACGAAAAACCATTTTTAAGTGAAAAATGTAATGTAATTTAATACAATTTAATTTACCTTCATTTTATATTTTTATATTCACGTTTTTTTTCTCCTTTTTGATACTCCATAAAAACAAATAATTTTTAAAACTCTTACTTAAGCATATAAATTTGTTTAAACTACTTTCGAGAGCAAAAAATTTTGTCCGTTATTGTATTCCCTTCTTCAACAAATTACGGTGTTAACGCACTTTATTCGTGCGATAGAGGAGCAAAATATTGAATTATATCTTCTTTCTTTAAATAATTACATTTGACTGAAATATAACTCTATTCAACTGCTTAAAAAAAGGCTGTGGAAGTGAAAAAAAAAACTATGGAAAAAAAACTGCTTAAATTTAGATACATTTTACGTTACAGTCTAAAACAACATAATAAAACGCAATTTTTTTAATGCTAGAACAATATTTGCTTTCTATTTATTTCTCTGAAATATAACTTTTCTTAAGTTTTTATAGCTTAAGTAACACAAAAAAATTTCACAAAAAAATGAAATATGGACCTGAAATAAGAACAAACTTTCCCCAGGTGTGCGATTCAACATTCTTCAGCTATTTTAAAGAAAACATCCATTATTTGCTCAGAACAATGCATAAAATTCTTCTTTTTTTGCATGAGAATTTTTCCAATTATTCAGCTTCCGAAGAAAAAAAAAACTTTAAATACAGCTTATTATTCAGGAATAGAAGGAAAAAAATAAAATAAGATACCAATTTCTGAAATATAAATTGAGACTTTTTTTAGGGAGACAAGTCATTAAGTTAAAACTGCTTTACACCTTTTTTATCTACCTTTCGAGCGTTTATAGTAACCATATTTAAATTTTGGGACACTATTTTTCACTGAGCTTAACGGTAACTAAGGTTCGCTCTCTTAAGCTGTTTTTTTACAGTACCGTTTCTGTTAATGAGCCATTAAATTTTTCTTTTGCTCTTCTTTGGCGATGTTAACGATCGCAGCTTCTTTTTAGAATCTCCCAGAAATTGTAGAATGATGAAGTCTTAATTTTTTATCTTTGCTTTTACTGACCATATTATCTTTGCCACAATCTTAATGACAACCTGGGGTTTCATTTGTTGCAGATTCTTAATCACGGCAGAAGCAACTAATTGTAAAGTTTGAATGGAAGAGATTTGCTTCGTAACAGAGTATTATGCATTACTTTTTTTTCTTTCTTTCGCTTAGCGGATGTCGTAAACCATTGAGTTTATAAACACATATCAAGGTGTTTTGTTTTTTTCTATCCGGGTTTCTTAAGTATTTTATTTAAAGAATCGAATATATTCAAGTAAGTTTAAAGGTTTGGTTACATCTAAGTGAGATTTAAAAAGTATATTTGTTTTAATATACTTTGTCTTGTGTATAGAAATGAATAACTGTTAAATTCAAATTGATATGTTCCCAGGCAGCACACACAGCCTCTATAAGCATATATTAACGTTCGAAAAATGTTCAGTAATGTTTGCTGAACGCCAGTTAATGTTCAACGAATCTGTGTGCGCTGCTTGGGTTTTGTCTCAATGAATGTAATTTTAATTTGGTTTAGTGCATGAATAAACCATTTTTTGAAGATTCTTTATTAGAAAAATAATATGCAAAAAAATAATATTGAACTTGCTTCGTTATAGAAATTGTGTTTGTAGATTACAAAAATGAAAGTTTTAAAATCTCGAACGCCGTACCGTTTCTCAGTTAGCACAGTATTCTACGAACTACTATTAACGTTTTGTTGGTTTGTGTTTTTGTTTGTGGGATTATATTCAATTATCTACACTTGGAATTTAGGCCGAGGAGTGGGGTTCCCTCCATAGGGGGTCTTTCTGTGGGACTCCAACCCGTATTTACTCTAAGTTTCGAAAAAAACCACGGAAAACTCCGAACGGCTAAGTCGGCGGACACAACGTGGGTTTGACTATAACGTTTAAAGAACATTACTGAACTTTCAAAGAACATTACTCAACGTTCTCTGGTACTTAACAGGCGTCCAAAAAACTTTGGGCTCTCTGAGATATCTTATACTTTTTCAAATGTAATGCTTCTATTTTGCATTTGAACTGTAACTATCTATGTTCCTGCTATATATGTTTCCACCTATGGTCGATGTCGATTTATGCTTGCCATCCGTGCTCTGATATTCATAAGTATATATGGATTACTACGAAAATTATTTATGTTTTTGATGTACGCTGCCGTACCATGTATCTTGAAAATGGTGTATGCCTAGCCTATGCAGCTTTTGATAGTTCTTTTACAGGATTAATCAAAAGACCATCCTGTAAAAAATAGAAATCCAAAAATCGAAACATGATGATCTACATTCAGTCATTGCTTGAATTTTATTTCAGAGACATTAATCTATTTCAAATAAATCAAATTTTACCCATGCTGTTAAGGGTTGTAACATATTGTTTCTCTCTAAAAATAGTGTATATAGCATTTAAAAGTCTTTAACAAGAGCATTCAAAAAATTTCCGATACATTATGATCTGTGCCAGTTTAAAAATATCAATCCACTTCATGCACACTGCAATAAGTTCAAGCATCTTTAGGCAGCTTTTAAATCTTTATTTTCAGGTCTTTTTTAAGGAATGTAAACCCCATTTAAAGTTATTTTCATAGGGCTATCAAATTTAAAATAATAGTGATGCCATTCTCTTTTTTTTTTCTTGAGGTTATTCCGACATCTTGCCAACGACGCATCATACTTAATCTATTTAGTGTGTTTCATTAACCACAAACATGAAATGTTATTAAATTGAAGATCGACTGATAGGCAATTAGAAATAAATTCAAGACTGCGCCATTAGGAAGCTACATGCAATAGTATGTAGAACAGTAGCATTAAATATACGGTTCCTTAAAATTTTATTTTAAATATATCGGCTGATATTTTTAGAACTGCTGCTACAAATGAAAAGAAAGTTTTTGTAATAAAATGCATCTTACAAAATTGAATTTTATTGTTCTTAATGGATATATATATAAATAATGAAAAGGTACGAAACGTCGTAACGTCTTAACCGTTAACATATTTGCCTATGTCGCTATGATAGAACAAAGCGAGACATCTAGTGATGCAATTGGAATCTTAGGCGTGGATAGGAGCATGCGGAGGTCCACAGGAGAGAGCAGAAGCTCTTTTAAAAAGGACCCTCTTACGTCCAATTGATGCGGCTGTGCGTGTGTGGACAGGATGGTGTTTACATTGCAAAATTTGGCGATTTAGGAGCAGCGAGGCGTTATCCGATTTATGACATCGGAAAGTGTCTATTCATCGCCGGATGGTGAGTGTATACAGTTAAGACTGTGTGTCCCACAACTCACTGAGAAAATGGAGTGTCCATTTTCGCCACGGAACTGGCCAAGTACAAGTGGGAACAGCTATATCATCCACCCTACAGTCTGGACATATCACCCAGCAATTTCCATGTGCTTGGTTCCCTGAAAAAAACATGTGAAAGGGAAGCTCTTCAACTAGGATGATGGACTAAAGGACGCTGTGAAGGACTGGGTCTGTATTATATATATATATATAAAATACAACCAACATTTTAGAAATGTAATATATATGAAATACAACCAATATTTTAGAAATTGTGTATTAAATATTGTCTCTAAAACAGTTCATTACTCTTCAGTTGCTCTAAAAAACACATTCACTATTTGTTGGAAATTATTAAAAATTTGTTTTCATGGTCTTTTAGGTGCAAAGTTCAACAATCAAGTGCAAAAAATGAGGTTTTTCATAAAACTTTCAAAACTTTAACAGTTTCATTTATAGATGAACCCTAAAAAGAAATATTACAATTAACAATGATAGCTAAGATTTTAGAAAAGAAACGGTTCTTTATCTGTACGTCTGTTAAAATTGAAGATTTCACTTGAGTTCATAAATTTTTAATTGTGTTAATTGTGTTCACGTAGTCCACAATCTATTTATATTTCTGTTATATTTCTGAAAATATAGCTAGGAATACGTGAATCACAATCAGTTTATTTATCTGAACTTTTAGTTCTTTTATTGGCAATGCCTAAATTTATATGACTGTTCTATTAGTTTTTTGTAGTATTGAAAAACTGTTTTGGTGACCAAAAAGTCTGTATAAACTTTAAAAGTTCATTAAAAAAGAACAAATGAAAATAGTGGTTTGCACAAAAGGTTTAGAGTGTGATCGGATTTTTTTTTTTTTTTATGTTAAAAGGGTTGCAGCTCCAAATATTACCGATAGATGGTGCTCACATGCACTATGAGAAGCAAGTTTCCAGTTTAAAAAATCTAATCTTATCCATGCAAGCCGCAATTTTGTATCATTATTTGTTCATTTTTAATTAATTTTTAAACTTTGATGCATCCAGGATGAGTCAAAAGCTAATGAAAACTTCAAATATTCATTAAAAAGAAAGAAATCATGATACAAATCTGTAGTTTTTATGGAAAGAATTATAGAGATTTCGGATATTTTTTTTAATTAGAAACCTTTTCCCATTTCTCATGTCAGCGCCACCTATCGGTAACAATTGAAACTACAGCATTTCTTCTCATTAAAAAAATCGGATAACCCTCAAAACCTATTTGTGCAAACCAAATTTTCTTTCCTTATTTGTTCTTTTTTATGAATTTTTAAGTTTTTAAGGACTTTTTGACCACTCTGTAAAAAATGTTTAGCTCTTGATTGAACATAATATCGACTGTATAGCGACTGATTATTTTCTACCATATGAATTTCGTGTATGTGTGCTCTGCGTTTTCGTAAGGAATCTCACAAATTGTATTTGTAAATATGACTTTAGAACGTAAAAGCTTTGTGCGTAGTCAGAGGTCTTTCTTTTATTGCGGTCTTTAAATGATTGCTATCTTTTATGCACTATTTCAGCTTCTTTAGTGTTACAGACTCATTTTTATGTAAATTACATAAAGCATGCATGAATGAATTTAAATGCATTTTAAGTTACTTATAGTTTTTGTTGATAATGACTTATCTCATTAATTATCTATATATTTTTTTACTTTAAAATGAAAATATTTACACTCCATACATTCATCAGAACTAACGTTCGGTTCTAAGATTTCCATCTCCCACTAATAAAAAATAGAAAAAAATCTTAAATGTATTATTTTCACCTTTATTAACGTTTTCCAGGAATCATCAGACATTCTGTGACAAGTTCATTAATATTCACTCTCCCATATGACAAGAATCCGAAATTAAATCGCGGCCTCACTCCATTATTGTACTCGCTACAGGAGAGAAAAGAAAAAAAAAGTATTACTGATTATTCCAAGTGCTATCAGGAAGGAATGGTTGCTTATTTGTGAAAACGAAAGTTCTCCAAATTAATCGCTCCGACGAGACAAATTAAAAAAAGAAAAAAACAAAAAACAAAGTCCGCAAGCCCCACGTAAACGATGCAATCTCGGAGGAAGCGTTATAAAAGGACAATATTCACAAAATTGAACTTTTCTTTTCAGTATAATTTGCTTAATGAAACTGATACAATCGATGGGCGGCTTAGGAGAGCAGAAGAAAAAGAGAAAAAATCTGATGCTTAATGGTTTTCACACCTAATGCGCTGAGAGGACCCACGAATTTCATTTTAATCTTGGTTAATGATAGTATGCACATCGTCTTGGGAGACACAAATGAGTTTTTGTACTCAATTTCGGTTGTTTGTGCAACGATTTCATTGCGCCGAAGGAAAGAGGTGATAAGGCAAAGCACTTAAAATTCCCTTCGTGAAGATGAGTTGGCACTTTTAGACAAACCGTTATTAATGGCGAAAAGTGAGTAAATTAATTTCATTTTTTTTCTAACTCAGATGATTTGACTCTAACTGATTAACTAGTTTGGGAAATAATTTTGATTATCTCCTCTTTCTAACGAAATTCATGCATTTTTATAAAATGGCGGAAGAAAATCTTACATGTAATCGACTGAATTCAAAACAGTTAAAATAAAAACACATTTTATGATTTATGAATGATGGGATGAAGATTAAATTGATATTCATTTTTCCATTTATTAATAAGAGGGAAAATAAAGTGATGATTCAAAATTTTACTAACAAACTACAAATAAATCATTCTATTTATGAAGAAAACGTTTAATTTAATTATAATAAATAGAATTTTGTAATAGAAACACAAAAAGATTATTTGAAGAAGTAATGGATCAGCTGCTAATTTGCAAATTTTTAACATTACAATTTTTTGCGTTTAGATAATTTATGAAATTTTTTCATTAAAAATGTTATTTTCTGCAAAGTAATTTTTTTCATCAATTTTATCTTGCTTGAACCTTTCTTTAGTATATAAGCTATATTACATGTGGCACTAATATTTATTGCAATACCTCTAGAGTTTCGTCTTTCATTTTATTACCACTGACTTCCATTTTTCTACTCTCTGCATCATTCATGAACGTGTCTATAATTATGTAACAGTGAATATAAATGCTTTCATGAAAGTACACAATAAGTTTTACTAAGGAGAACTAGCCAGCTTCAGCAACCAGTTGGTTTGTCCTCCAAATGAATATCATTCTGACTGAATCTTAAGTACTTCCGCACTTTCATACTTTCCAAAGAATTAAATTCTTATTGACTATTCACACTCTCCAAAATTCGCCATAAATAGTTCTTCAAAGTATATAGTCAGTTGTGACATATTATTGCTTCCCCAAAACTGCATCATCATCGAGAACTCTTAACTTCAGACCAACATTTAGCTATATTTTAAAAAAAAAAGCCTTTAATATATTTGACAATCTTAGTGCAGTCGAAAACTCATCCTGAGTACGTCGAACAGTTAACTTCCCTCCCCCCTATCGAGCACGAATCGGGCAAAAAATCTAGAAAATGATTTTAGGACTCTGTGTTTGTTGCTTTCTAATAGGAGACAGTAGTGTATGTCACTAATGTGTCATCTAAATCATCTTGCACTTTACTAAATATCTTCTCAAACCTCTAAATTAAGTAAAGCGAACAGATACTGGTAATGACTACCCCAAACACTTTCTAATACAGTGTTCCACTTTCATTCGTGTTCCGTTGGTCAAATCCGCAACTCTCCAATTACGATTGATAACTGGAAAACCACAGTTTAAAATTGCTCAAAACTTTTATTATTAAGCTGCTTTCCCAACAAAAACAGACCTTTCGTGAAACATTCGAACCGTCATCAGCAGTGTGGTTCAGTGCCGGTTTAGTGTCGGCAAGAAGAATGAGGACCCGGTAAAATGTCAGTCACATGCCGGCAACAGATAGAAATGATGTTCGATTATCTGCGGCCAGATAGTGTTGTTGGCCAACTTGCGGCTAAAAATTGGCAAACGACAAGTATCCGCAAGTGGTACTGGACTAATACCTTTTAGCCGCTAACGGTCCCATCAGATACGCCAACTTAGTCAGAACGGGGAGTGATTTACATTATCGTTGTCTCCTGTCTTAAATTCTTTTCAATAAAAATATAACTTTTAAAAAAATTGTACTCATAAAATTAAATTTTAAAACTTGAATCATTTTCAAAATTCTTTATGAATTTTTCCCATTATAATTACGAAGAAATGCATGGTAAAATAATTCCTTCTCTCAATAACAAATTCTCACAGAAACATTAAAATGTTCCCCCGGGGAAATTTAACTATTAATAGGCATATTCTACAGTAATAAGACTTTAGGTATACTTCTAAATTTCAAGTTGAGAAACTAATTAAATTGCAGGCAATTTCCAAATCATTTTAAAACACAAACTTGCAAGTGTAAAGTGCGATGTTTAAAGTGTGTATGGTCAGATCACGGTATTCATATTTGACGCTAAAAAAACTGTCTATAGAGAAATCCTTAGTGGTCATTCATTTCAACCAATCGAAATGAAATTTTAGGTATACATTTTTTATCGCTCCAGCAGTCCAGCTTGTGATGAATAGCATCTGTGGTAAAGCTCAAAAGTCAACACACTTTCCTCTAATCAAAAATACGAGTAAATGAGTTCATTTCAAAACTATACGTTTCTCTCGAACGTAACTTCCAGCTAAAAAGATGGTAAAGTTAAGACATGCAAAGGACAGCATCATCAGAAACTACTTTAAAAACATGGTCTGGTGTTAAGTTTGAAGTAATGTTGTGAAATATTATATTTTTTTAATTTATGTAAGCAAGTTTTCTGTATTTAACATATAATTTCAAATATAGACGGGTAGCAACATCGTTCGACATTTAATGCTTCAATTGTTAGAGACAGAGTATGACAGAGAAATGTCATGCTACATTTAGTTTTTCCATGTCTTTTGCAAGTCAATCGATTGCTCATTCTCAGAATATCTGGAATCTGAAATACACATGTTGAATACTCCAAATTTGTCTGATTTCAAAATTACCACTAAATGTGAAAATATTAATATTTGTCATAGTATTTTATCGTCTACTTTATTGTTAATAATCGTCAAAATGCAACGCATGATCGCTTGTAAAAACTAACATGCGAAAAAAGTTTGACCTCCATTAAAGTTTCCGTTTTTTAGTTATTATTGGTTTCTTACAATGTTGTTCGTTTTACGCCAATTGTCCGTACGTGCTTCGTACTGCACAAACTATTCTGACGTTTAAATTCACTGATAATTAATTTATCTTCTGTTGTTACCACTTACTACAAACAGAAGTGTACACCTTCGAACTTTAAAATCACAAACTTTGTTATTTATTTATGTAAGATAATATCGGTGAATTCAAACATGGAAGAATTTTTGTGACAACCCTGTATAAAATCTGGAAAATCATCCAATCCTTATATGGTTGATTTTCTGTTACACAATTAATTATTACAAAACAAATTGAATGCAACAAAAGCCCAAAATTAATGCGCTCTGTAACTCGATCGCACTTTAAAGAGGCCTTTATTTTATAATGTAAAGCTTTGGATATTTTGCTGATTATAGATTGAACCAGAACACCCTAATCCAGTTTCAAACATAGTTTGCTACAATTAATATAATCCAGTCATGATTTAACTTAAAATAATACCATTATTATTTCATCCCATTTTCTTACCATACCAGTTATTGTCTACCAAAAGCAATATATTTTAGAAACCAAAAACAATACTTTATTAAGTGACAAGTCAATGAACGCCATAATTTTTTTATAACATGACTACATCTTTTTTTAAACAAGATTAAAAGACGTTTCTTGAATAAAAATTGAGGATTTTAATCCCATCTGTCGTTAAACAAGCCATAATATATGATTTCCAAAAATATGACGCACTTATTTTTTTATATTTCTTATCTTAATTACGAGTGCAGGCAGGAATTTAGTTTTAAAATAAGTTAATCAGAATCCTTTTTATCAAAATTTATTCTTATCAATGCAGTAATCTCCTTCGATCTAAAGCACGTACGAAAAAGATAAATTCTTGCTCGTTTTTTAAAGTTTTTTTTTCTTCTTTCTTCTTCGAGAATTTTTCTAAAAAAGAAGTACTTTTAATTGACACTTTCCGAAAACCTCCATCTTTTGACAGCTCTTGTTTTAACAGAATTACTTTGATGTTGTTCGTACTTTGAAAATCAAATTAGCGAAATCAAATAAAAAAGTAAGAGAAAACTACAGAAAACTTTTTTACCTACCTAACATCTCTACAGTTTCGAAATATATGGTATGCGATATTTTTTTTTTAATTTTTGATTAGGTGCTCTGTTTTGGGTAATGTCTGATTAGAAATTCCCAGGTGAAGGCCGGGTATTTTTTTTCTGTTTTGTTCCGGTTAATAAAACTAAAGGAATGCAATTTTTTCATGTTTAAAACTTTTATTTACGCTGTAAATTAAAATCTTAATTAATCTTAATGTTTTTGACAAGAATGATTGTTTTGCTTGCTTTGCCGTTTATCTTGCATAGAACTCTGGTAATAGACAGAATTGCATTATCGTTATTTTTTCAGCTAGTTCATTATTTTTGACATGTTCGAATTTATTTTTTTTAATTACTCATTCACAGAGTCATGAAGAAGGTAGCTTACATTTTTTAAGCCTTATTATACATTGTATCACTAATTTAAATTTTTAATCTGTACCTTTGTGTATTCTTTTAAGAAATAACGTAAATTTTTGATTATTTTTAATGAATCAATTTACATTCATTACTTCGAAAAATTCGGAATGCATGTGTATCAGTATCATGATAAGCAGAGAAAAGTTATAAAACATATACAAACATTTCTTCGATTAATGTCGGTGACACAGGGTGCTTCCTTTTTATGTGTACATCACAGTACCTTATAAATATGGAGTTGTTTTGAATAAATTCCTAAAACAGTTTTATTTCAGTATTACCTGCATTTAAAAAATAAATTACAATATTCATATAAAAACCTGTAAATACAAAGAAGTTTTAAAAAATTACAGTGATTTACATAAAAAAATAATTGTCGATCACTTGCCTACTAGGCATTCGCAACTACATCGAACTGAACGTATTGGTCATTCTATTTTTGGGGCACCCAATGGGCGGGCCCTGTTAGCTCCTATGAAGGGGCCCCTAACACCCAAATGGTAATCGAACCCAGACCAAGGCGTGAAAGGATGCCTCTTTAACCACTACATGATCAGAACGGCTTACAGTGATTTACTGAAATTTTAGGGTACATATATTTTCTATAACATTAAACCATTTTTCTCTGTAACAGAAAAAAGTCATTCAGTTTCCATAGAAAACGGCTCCAAGCTCATCTTCTCTATATCAGTAATTGATGTATTTTTGTTTTCGAGTTAATATGCATTTATGTTTTTCAGTGCGTAAAAATTAATGTTATCAAAAATTATACATCAGTTGCTAACTACACAGTTTTATTAATACTGATTATGCTGTTGTTTATGATGTACAATCAGTTCAGCTCTGCTTTATTCGTTCTTTAGAGAATTTTTATATTCGTTCTATCATATTTTTAGGACTTGTTCATTCATTTGCAGTCATAAATATGAGTTACCTTTTTGTAGTTTCTGTTGTTGCTTATTATAGCCAAAAATTCGTATGCACATCTCTAATGTATACGGGACGAATTAATGATTTTAAATTCAATTTATACATATTCACTACATATAGAGTTGCCTGAATTTATGTTCTTGGATTAACATGAATTCGTATCTTGCAGTGCTTAAAGCTTATTACATGCAGTATAAGAAAGTACACGATCTATTAGGGTTCCAGGCAATCACACAGTGGACAATCCCTAATAGCACCGCAGTGGATACACCTAAACATCGCAGTGGATACAATATACATCACAGTGACTTCACCTAAATGTGAAGTCACTGCGATGTGCAAGACAATCACGGGACGTCGCGAATAACTCACAAATAAGTCGCCTTGACTGTCTAATGTCCTTCTGCGGCAACGTCAGAACGTGACGTCACCATGAAGTCACACTGTGACTTGCGCACGCCATTGTGACTTCAATGCGACGTTACAGCACCGTCACATTCACAGCACTGTGACTTAAATGTCCCACTGATTTAAAACTGAAAAAAAACCTCTTTTTTTAGAAAGTCGCAAAATTACTTAAAATTCGCAAAATCATAAAAAAAGTACAAAGAAATTAGCAATATCGAAAAGTCACAAAATTGAGTCGTATTTTGCTTTCAAAAGCAGCAAAAATTGTGAAAAGTCGCAAGATCTGGCAATACGTCACAAACGATCCGTCACGTTGACGTCACAAAGAAGTCGCAAGCTATTGTCACTGGCAAGTTACACTATGACTTCCAGTTGACGTCACTTATTGTCACCAGTGTGACTGCGACCTATGTGACTCACAGGGAAGTCACGGCGACCTTATTGTGACGTTCCGTATTTACATTTACAGTGGACTCCCGCTAACATGTTAACATGCCCGCAACCATGTTTTGTTACACAAATGGAATATTATGCAAGTTTTTACGAGTGGCGTACATCACAACTAACGCGGACTTTCCGCCGCTCAACATGAGATTTTTCGCCAAAAATAAGAAGCGTAAGCAAAAGTGCGAGGCTTGACGTGTACGTATCGTCTTGGTGATTTGCTAATAAAGGAGAGAACCAATCAGCGAACGGTTTTCCATCTCTCGTAGCATCACTGAAGGCGAAGTCACCCAAACCGTCCCAGTTTAAAACTGGCTTTATTCATTACTTAATGTAAGAAATGATAGTATATAGTTATAAATGGTCTAAAATTGTTTTAAGTGTGTTTAAATTCTTGAAAAGTAACTATGGATGTGTTTCAGAAAGTTGTGTATACCCTATTTATCAAAACACGGAATTTTCACTTACGCGAGGGGACTTGGAATGCACTCCTCGTACAAATCAAGACTCCATTGTCTTCTTATTGATAACCCAAATTTTTAACCACATTTTTTGTATATTATGTTCAGTGTACGTCATTTAAGTTGGTCATGTCCCGATATGAATTATTTTCACATAACAATGAAAAAAATATTACTTTATTGATGCTGAGTAAAAATGTTAGATCTCAGATGGTATGTAAAAATCCAAATTTATCGACCACCCTCCTTTTTAAAAGTCGAATTTGTATTGGTTCGAACACAAAAAGGTTTAAAAAGAAAATAAAACAAAACCCATCACCGAGATTAATCTGTCTCGGCCGCTTTCGTTAACGCTCTGATATCTTAATGATATCTCCGCATTCATATGCTAAAACAGGTCACCTAGCTGTGATTCCCAAGCAATCTCGGGATGCATTTAAGAGGAGTTACATCTTTCAAATCTTTCCCCTAAGAGACATGTTGCTGTGGAAGAACAAAAATAAAAAAATACAGAAACGTCTGAATCTCAAAAATTCATTTCAAAAGTGGTCTCATTTTCTACGAACCTGTTATACGACAAAAGCAAAAAAAAATTAAAATAAAATAAAATAAAATAAGGCACCGGAGGAATCCACGTCGTGCAAAAGTGCATCCAGACACGTAAAATAATATAAAATAAAAAGGCCCCTCCGTTTAGATTCAGAAAAAGGACCTGTTAAGTGATTGGTGGAGGCAGAAAAAGATCATCTCAGAACAGTTCATAAATAATGAAAAAGCTTACGTGCTCCTTCGATGTTGCTTAAAAGGGGGAGGCTGTCTACTTTACGTTTCGTATCCATTATGAAATGGGGAGGAAGTTGCTATAGCAACAAGTCCGTGAACGTTCTCTCTCTCTCGAATCGTTGAGAGGGCATATATTTTCGGCTTTTATGAAGCGTGTCATCGGAATTAATTTTTAAAGCAACGAGTAGAGATATTTAGTGTCTTTGGTGTAACGTGCGTTTAGGGGAATGCCGTTTCCAGTGGAACAGACCTATTCGTTTTATGTTTCATGCTGTAAGTTGTGGCCGTAATTTTTGAAAGACGTAAACGTGAATGACGTTTAACCCTTTGAGGCGCAACCCTTCCCAATGCTGAAAAAAGGGCACGCACAGCCAGCTGCGTCAAAAAGGGGTCTCTACGTCTGTGGCACGCGATGAATGTTTCTATCGTCCACCATCTTGCTGGTAGTTAGGTCGAGCGATGGCAACGGCGGCCCTTTTTTCAACATTGGGCAATCTATCCAGCTGTTCTCGCATTCTTCCATTTTTCAGCAGACGTCATTGCTGTTAAAAATAATCGTGACAATTTTTTTACGGGAAATGACGTGCTAAAATGTAAAGGATTCTCGTGGAGCTATGCCATCCGCAACTACTTTTATAGAAATTAAATCATTTTTCGTGACTGGCAACAGTCAGAACGTGAGAGTTTGGTGTTCCCAGAGCAGGCACACGGCGCCTTAAAGGGTTAAGGAAAAAAATTGAATTGTTTATAATACATTCATCATTTATATATATATTTTTTTTCTTTTTATTATTATGGTTATTTTAAACGAAATTTTAAGTTTTCAAATATACTTCAGTAAAAATTTTTCTAAATCCGCACATTGCGAACGTAATCCACACATTATATTTCGAAAAAAAGATTTAATATAGTTAAATATAAAAACACCTTTTTCGTGCCATATTAAAACACTCGGCACACACATTAAATGGCCTTCTTTATAATGGTACTGTGTTCTCTTCGTTTATTTCGTAAAAACTTTTGCCACTCTTCGTCTATTTGCGCATGTGTGGTGTCATTTACAGCCTTGTCTTGAGTCAAAATTTAGATTGCCCCTCTTTTATAACCGCAATGTCTGTTTTTGTAACTAGCCAATTTTTTATGCTTTTAAAATCTATTGATATGGAGACATTTCAAGCTAAAAGTGAAAGAGTTGTGATGACTTTTCCAAATTTTAAGTCATTTCCGTGTTCCTTTTTCCGATCTTTGATTTTTCTTTCAATAGGTCATTTGCGCAAGAATATTCGAGCTGGGTGTTCTCAACAGCACGGTACACTCTAAAAACATAACCGTGCATTTACTGGAAACTTTCCATAAAATTTTACTGGAATTCTCCATTTATACTTGAATATGGGACTATTTTCCGTATATGAAGGGTCAGTCACTCTCTGAAACGAAAAATCTTCAGGAGTTTAATCATGATAGTGTCCTATTAGGCAGCACATTTTCCGTATTTTCATGGAATTTTTTATAGTGAATATTGCGCATTGCATACTTGGTTTATTGTTCCAAATACCGTTGAGTAAACAGTTCTCAAACATTTTTAAAAGATCAATGAACAAGCTGTTCATAATCCCTAAATGACCATTTCTGTAAGTGTTTTGCAAATGTTTCATAAGCTTCTAAAATCTGTAATACCCATGTTCTGCTAGAGTCACAAATTAGTTTGATGGAACACGCATCCTCCCTTGCAAAATAAGAAAGTTAAATGTTACTGAAGACATCAAATGTAAAACTTTTTCCCGCACGATTTTATTTGCGCTCGTACTACTCTATAACCTGATAGTTGCAAAAACGCGAAGGCAAAATTTCCATTTCTGTGCCCATCGCTGCTTCAAGACATGAGTCTTTGAAATCCGTGCTGTGACCTATCACTGAGATCCCTCAAATTTCGTATTTTGCTTCTCCAAGCTCGACGGAGGACCATGATGGTACATTCAAAAATCCATGCTAGAAGCAACGACGGCCACAATCTCTAATGCTGTATGTTTAGAAGTATTATAACTAAGGGAACAAACGTGTTAGTGCAACTAAAACAGTAAAGTACGTTTTTTAAATCACTGCTATTAATTACTAATATGTGAGTCATACATTTTGCCTTTACCTGTGGAACGTCTAAACAATTCCATGTGATAAATCCTGTCCATCCTGTTATAAAACTCAAAAATATTTAACAATTTTTCTTCTTTAAGAATTTATTAATATATGTAGAAGGAATGTTACCATAAACTGTTAGGAATTTAAATTTTTTGTACTCCTGAAAAAAATAATAATATTCATATATATATATACCTTTGAACCAAAGTTACATAATAGAGTACATAGCAACCATTCATAAAAATTTTGTAAATATAACATTCATATATATAGCTTTTTTTCAAAGTTACACAATGCAGTACATAGCAACATTACATAAAAAATGTGTGACAATTTATGCAAATTTACGACAATCGCAGCACTGATTGGCAGACTGAACTGTACAAATCATTGCCACTTTTCACTTTGTTGTAAAATAATTAAAATGCCCCTTTTTTCATTCTACATTACTTCATTACTTACTGCCGTCGTGCGTTGCATTCTGAAAACAGTTTTGTAACACCAAGGCGAGAGAACAAGACACTCAAATTCATAGTCGGTTGAAGTGAGATCCAGCGTTCTGGCCTGGCCTATCACGAGACTGTCGATCAAACTGTCTGGAATTTTGGTTGGATTTTTTCGATATGTAGCATGAATACCCGTTAAAACCCCTTAAAGGGTTGTCCTACCAAGGAACCCCCGTCCTTTTCAGATGGTCTTTTCTTAACTTTTCCATAACACAACGAAAACGAATTATTATTATTTTCTTTTTCCACTTAATTTCAAATACTCTACGGTTTGTTTCATATACTGTCGTTTATAAAAATGTAAGAATAATACATTCAAGAATAAAGAAGCCATGTATTAAGAGATTCAATCAATTATTTTTACAGCTACACATCTTCATGAAAGACGTAATTAAAGCTCTAAAAGAAAATGCAAGATAAAAGTGAAAACTATCCCTAATTATGTCGTATAAAAATCAATAAAGTAATGTGAGAATAAAAGCTAATATATTTTTTAATTAAATCAATTAAAAACCTTTCAATTCTAGATAAAAACACCCTGAAAGTAATTAAATTCGAGAATTAAAAGTGTTACTGTTGATAAATTAAAACTAAATTTATCCGATATATCCTATTGATTTTAAGTAATTATGAGAAGCATGTATAATGCAAGTTTCATTTTAAGCTTCCCATATTTTCCTTATTACATTAAGGACTGGATTTTTACTGAATAATATTACACGGATATTTTAAATCCACCTGGGAAAAATTCCTTTTAGTGAATTATTTGATTATTCATGCCTAAAATTAATTAATTATTTTTTGATTAAATTAATTTTAGAATGATTAAATAATGTCCCAAAACTTGTACTTTAGAGTCAAGCGAATTAATATTAAATGTTTTATTCAGTATTTTATAATACAATTTTTTATATTAAACTAAAAAATAAAACTTAAGATTAAATCAGCTTTCTCGTAGGGTTTTAAGTGATGAATAAAATTAGATACTGTTAGAGAACCGGTTCTGATCATTTTATTTCTGCCTAAGATCCTTCGAATAAGTTATAGGAAAAGCTATAGTTACTATTTACTAAATAAAACAATTAACAGTAATGTCCATAAACTCTAAATCGCACAAAATAAAATTTATTTCATAAAATAGGCAAGTTATCGCAAACCCGCAGGTTAAGTATAGTGTCAAAACTGCACTCTGTGGGTTTCCAATGCACTCTAATGGTGAAAAAAAAGCTGGATTCAGAATGTTCTAATTGCTTCCAGACGTTACTTTATCAAGAGATTTTCAAAAATTGAACTAAAAATTTTTGGTGCAGGATGCATTTGGTGCATAATGCAGGAACTGTGCAGAAAAAATCTCTCCCAGTGAAGAATCCTCCAAAGTTTGCTAGACTTTTGCGAGAATTTGCCAGAATGTCGAACTTCTGCAACACATCACTGTAGTTGAAACGGAAAAAATACTCAAAATTGGCTTGGGGTTAAATTTTTCAAGCCAATTTATCAGGTAAAGCTACAATTTCTTTGTGGCAACTAAATACATCAATGGTTGAGAAACTATATCAAATTTAATAGTTCAACGAAATACAAATCTCAACTATTTTCAAGTTTAAAATAATAATTTTAGCCTCACCAAGTCAGGTCCTTTAAAAAACGGCAGTAAAAAAAGATATATTTTAGAATTATAACATTTTTGACATTAAAAACTGTTTCAAGACTACATAACAGAAACAAAACATTTTTTCGAGTTCAGTTTTCTTAATACATACGATTATACATACACCGTATTCCCTTTTCACGGGGTGGATACGTTCCGCAGAATACCGTATAAAAAATGTGTACTTCAAAGAACAATTCCGCTGTAAAAACTCTTGTATACCACACTGCACATACTGAGTAGTAAATACATGCAATAGGTCTAGTAATTTTCAAAGAATAATATTGTTACCATTACGATATCGTTAACTAGAGATTGACTAATGTTTTTTGTCTTCTTCTACATCGTGTTATTTTGAAACCGTGTAAATAATGTAATATATTCTCTCATTGAAAAAGCTTTTTTGCAGACGCTTTCTACACAAGAACAATGAAATAATTTCAAGTACATTTTTATCTTAGGTAATTACAAAATAGCAAAAATAGCTTTATATTTTAGAAGTTTTGTGCAACGGCTGGAGTACAAAATTCATTAATGAATAAAATTAAATAATTGCAATTAATCTTAAATGAGATTTTGTTTTAATTAAACATAGATTTGTCTGTTACATCACCATTTAAATGCATATCCCATCCAAAAAAATTTAATGGCCTTGTCATTAGATAAACATGTTACAACAAGCCAAAATAATGCATCTGATTTATGACGAGTGCATTAGAGATCATTTCAGATAATATTATTTCTTTTACATCCCCCGAGTTAAAAAGAATTCAAATGCAGTTTGTTACAGTTCAGACCATCTCATCCAAGTACATTTGAGAGCAGGAAATAAAAGCCATTTTCCAAATAACAAAGAGATACGTCCCGGAAGCATAATGTGAAACTGTATTAATCCCCGGGCTCCATTTCCTCCAAAAATATGTCTTTTCAACGGTGTAAGCAAGAGCGAGGAGGTAATTTTGGATTTCAGCCCCTCACCAATTCCCATTAAAAAGTTCCCTTCTTCGTTACAACAATTCCACCTGAGGCTGAAAAGGCATTCGCCATTTATGACAGATGTCGCTTTGTTTTCCGACTGGACGCTCGACAGATTCAGGCTATTTGTCACAAGCAATTAGTGTGTAATACGACTTTAAAAGATGCCTTCGAATGCAGCGGGGGAATGTGTGCGTGTGTGCGCAAGCGCACATTTTTCCATCGAGAATTTAAGGAGAGAGGACCGCACTTTCGAAATTTCCGACTTTCTCTTTGCGTTCAGGAACGACGAAATAAAAAAAAAAAAAATAAATAAAAAGGTGAGTAGTAAATGTCTTGATACCTCTCAAAAGTGCCAGTGATTTTTACTCTGCAGTCATGTATTTTTAAAATAAGCAGTATTTCTGCCCTTTAAAAATTATTCCTCACGTAACAAATAAACTTTTTGAAGACTGCAAAAGATAATAAAATTGTTGCCATGGTAGACTAACAAATCTCACCGTTGAGTACATTAGATGACATAGCTTTGAGATTAATGGGAATATTAATGCCATTTCAAATTTCCACAAAATGCATAAATTTAATATTTTAAACTATATAATTTTCTAAATGACACTACTTAAAAAGTTTTTTGAAAAGGTATAATATATGTGAAATATTTGCAGAATATTCGTAGTGCTCCTGCAGATTTAAATATCTTCAAGCATATATTTAAATACCTATTAGATTATGTCTATGGCGGTAACAATTCATTCCTTCAGCATCTATGCGTAGGAGTGCACTAAAATCAACTGAAATCAACTAAATGTCATAATATAAAAATTATTTGACACAAATTGTCCGTTTCATTTACGAATCCGGTCAGGTTTGTCTCCTACACTGGGCTACAGTCATAAAAAAACATCTATTAAGCATCTAAAGTTCAATTTTTAAGATTAATACGAAAATGAAAATGTAGATTCTAACATATATTAGACTTTCTTGAAGAGTCACAATGATATTCATATAACTATGCGTGCATTGAAATTGCGCAGAAACATTGAAGTAGATTGGCATGCAAGATTGGAGGAAGGCAAAATGTTTCCTATTGTAGAAAATATTTTCACATAGGTAACAATCTGAAATTTCTTGGAATTTTTAGGGAATCAATTACCCGCTTGCCCTTAGTAAGTTACACCTATGCACATGAACATTGTTCTTCAGTAGAATACTCAATTTTAAACATCTAAAAATGTGCTACAGGAATACTTTTAAGCGATTTTTTTTCTTTAAAAACTGAAAGTGTTTGAAAGACAGAGCGATTCGGCAAACTTATCTTCTAAATGAACTGAAAATTTCCGAACTTATACTACATTAATTTTATTCCTACTTTTGTGTTTTACTGAACGCAACTACTTTAAACAGTTAAAAACTTACACTGAAACAAGAAAACAAGCTTAATTTGTTCAGCTTACTCAAAATGTACTTCAATCATTTGAAAACCACCTTACTAATGAAAATAAAATGTGACTATCAATATCTCGATCAACTTTTGTCACTCTGATTATAACTTTCTCAAGAAAATAAAAATTTAATATCAGTAAATTATTCATTAGAGTTCGAACTCAAAGTACTATGAAAGGTATTCAGTGATTCGGTAAAGTCCTTCGAAAATTTTATCAGTCCAGATACCTAACTCTGTACTATACTGATATGAAAGTTTCTTTGTCCCCTCATAATACACCATAACAGAAATAAAAAACTGTGAATTGCAATATGAAAGATTTAAATTTTCAATAAATAAAATACAGAAGTACCTGTAAAAGTACTCAAAATGACATGCTTTTTGTTTGCTTAATTGTACTTAAAATTACGTTTTCATGTTTTCATAGGTCATTACTTTTTAAGGAAATCATACCAAGAAAGATAATAACTTTTCTAACATTATAGGCAATAAACATGAACTAGCAATTAATGAAAAGGTAGTTACATTTCATTTGAATAGTATTAAGTGCTTAAAATAAATGCTTTGATATAGAATTTCTTAAAACGTTTACTTGGTATGTCATTTAATGTGTTTAATTTAATGCATTAATGTACATAAATTCAACAAATAGTTCTACACTAAAGATTATTTAAAGTGTAGAACAGGAAGTCAAATTAATCTATTAGAAAAGCTAAATTTATTTCTTAAAAATGACTTAATTCTTCAGAAAACATTTCGCAATTTCACTGCCTCAAAACTCACCTCTTTAACTGTTAATGTCGCAACGCGCAAACGTACGGGACTGTTATACCAAAAATTTATCGAAACAATTAATTGAATGGAACCTTAATGGATCCATCAGGATGAAAAATCTTTTAGTGACGTCAATAGACCCTTTCAAATGGGATTGCGATGAAATTGAAAAAGGCAGATCACGTCTGCCGAATGACACTAGTGGGACCTGTTGCCATTTGATGCTTTTTCTGTTTCTAATTCCTTAACAAGTCTCCACTTTCAGTTGATTTTTATTCTCGGTTGAATTGGCAGAATTAAGAAAACAAAGAAAAAAAAAGTGGGAACGACTGTCATTTCAAGTGTATGGTTCTCAAGTTTTGAATAGATCCTAGGTATTTAAGCCCCGCTCAAGAACGTTATTCATTTATTCAATATTCTATTTAACTGCCATGAAATTATTGTTAATGTTCTTTTGAAAATTCTCGGCAATTTGCACGGTTGATTTAGTGCAAGACTGGGTATAGATATAAACAACATTAAATTATTAATAAGAAAGAGCTTCTTAAAATGCATGCTATAACATTTTGAAAAAGTCATCATTATTTTAAATGCAATCAACAAAAACTATCAATAGAATCCGAAAAGCTATTCTTTAAAAATTGAAAAAAATATGTTCGATTCACCAAAAGAAGAGCTTAATGGCTGTTGGATCTCCAAATTATCATAAATTTTATGCGTTTTCAAGCTTAGAACAGGCCTATTGCTTATGCATTCTCATTCTTAGTGTTACAAGCCTATGAAATACAGATAGCAAAGAAATACCAGCATGAATTTTGACTTGGGTACAGCTTCTTTTTAACGCTGTTCGTGCTTTCAGAAATGTTAAAAGTGAGAGGTTTTTTCCACAGTGAATCTACACTACAAGTGTTAACCTACTATTATATATAGGTTTAATCTGTGGCTTTCTTTCTGCCATTAAAAAGAAGCAATGTTACAGACGTGGTGCTGTTCCCAAGAATTGACTTTTTAACCCTTTATCTACTCACAGGAATTAGAAGTACCGTAAAAATAAAATTGTTTTTGAAAAACGTTTATTGATTTATTGTAACCATTTCTTCAAAAGATCAATACCAAATACTTCATTTAATCAGTTTACACCAAGACTGCACGTTCTACTAAAATAAGATTGTTTTGAATGGAAAACTTTTCTCTCACTTTCTAATCATTTCGAGCAAGAGAAAAAAATATGACCATTAGTGAATTTTCAGAAGGTGGTTTTATGGTTAAAGGACTTGATTTCCCAAAAGTGTGCCAATCAAAGCATTACTCAAAGACTTTTTCAATTTTGTTTGTGTTATAGTCTTTTGAAAAAACCTCACTAATTGACTATGAAACGGTCATCATACATATAGCTAGTGTTTGTTAACTTTTTTCTTCATTTTATTTCTTACTACATAATTCAGTAGGGATAATTCATAGACTAAGTCATTGTGCGCACCCAACTAAAACAAAAGAGAAGAAACAGTTTCAAGTTGATATTCTTGACAATTCTTAATGCCGTATATAAAGGGTTAAAGTACCACTGGTTGTCATTTTGCGTAACAGCAGCGTCGGGCAATAAGCAAAGGATCTAGAGGAGAAATGTAATTATGACAAATGAGTGTTTTAAATGGTGGGGGTATCAAAAAACCAATATTCAAGATTAAAAATTAAACTGAAAGAAAATTATGTGAAAATCATTGCGTTCAAGGTATATTTAACCAGCGATTGAAGGAAGACATTTTTTTTTCCTTGTTCATTTCAATTATTTCTCTCTTTACTTTTTTTCTAAGTACATTGATCATGAAATACCGTTGCTGTTATGTATTTCTTATAACACTTGGTCTAATTCAGTAAATTGTAACAGATTGTAAACTCTTGTTGTTTTACATGATCATTTTACTCATATTTAAAAGTAATTCTGCAATATTGTGTGTGTGTGTGTGTGTGTGATTATGGCAACGCTACTCTAGGGCGATCTGCCAAGGGGGCGTGCCTTGGTAGGAGGACTTTCTAAGGGGTTCTAATGCGTATTCACGTTACATCTGGAGAAAACCTACCAAAACTCCAGACCGTTAGCTCGACAGCCGCGCTATGGGACCCGAACCCGGGACCTTCACACTTCGGCCATCTACCATTTTCAGTGGCAAACCACTGTGCCATGGTGAGGCTCTGCAATATGGAATTATTTGTTCCAACAGCCGTACATTGTCCCAGTGCTAATATACTTTTCTACAGATCATCTATTTGCGAAAGATAACTTTAAAACTTGCATCTGAACTGTATTCAACCCTTCAAGCAGCAGTGGCGTATAATAATATTCCGTTCACTTAATTCCAGTTTTCACTGCAAAGCGACAACAATTTATATTACTTAAAATAAAGAGGAATCTCGAAATATATTTTGTGTGTGTTGTGTTTTAAGGCAAACCTGCACGCGGGGTATCTGCCTAGGATGGGGGGGTGCCTTGGTAGTAGGACTTTCTAAGGAGTTCTAACGCTTATTCACGTTGCATCTGGAGGAAACCTACCAAAACTCCAGACCGTTAGATCGATAGCCGCGCAATGGGACCCGAAGCCGGGACCTTCACACCTCGGACGTCTACCATTTTCAGTGGCATAACCACTGTGCCATGGTGAGGCCCAAAATATATTTTAATTTTAAAGCTTTTAGTAATATTAATAGCTTATTTTCAATTACAAATATTCCTACCAAAATTCCCTCCACTTTTACATTTTTAAATCTGCATGAAAATTAGACCATAAAAACAATTTCACACTATTTGCCCATTTCGAGACGATCAAAAAGTTAAAATCATTTGTGAAAAAAACGTTTTTAATTTATCATTTGCCAGTTCACTACGTACAATCAATCGAATATACTTTATGTTTGCTCGTATTCTGTTAGTTTATTTCTCATCATCAGTGACTAGTGACTAAAAGCTATAGTAGTGTATAGCTGGTTAATCCCCCTTTTCCTCCCATCATGCTGTTTTTTGGTAAAAAATACCTGGAATCTGCTTCAGGATCAATTGTGGCAATTTGGGAAGCAAATTCACTTAAGTATAAACCGAAATAGGACATATTTTCCGTTCGTACAATATTTTACTGGTATTTTGCATGATTTTGTGTGTATGACCGTGTGTTTGTTTATTATTTTTGTACATTAAATTTTTCCTAAAGCAAAGAAAAGCATATTGTTTCCATAAAGGGAAATATTCATTGAATGATTTCATAATTATAGAACCAGGTACTGTTCAGAAATATTCAACTTTGAGGTATTCTTCTTCCTCCGAATGAAATCTGTTAGTTTTTGCTGTGTCTCTCATACTCTATAATCCCTTTTAATATTGCACTTGCAGATGTCAGTGTGTATTATATAAGAGGATCGTTTATTGAATTCCTATTAAATAATCATTTCTTAGAATGGCCATAATTGCTTAGAACTGAACTTGAAGACCTGAACATCTATTTTGTGGTACTATATATCAGGAAAAATAATTTTTAAAATTATCATTTCTATCTAATTCTTATTCTGAACTTTCAAATAATTATAAAAGAAGTAAAATTATTTTTTACCCATCACTTGTGTGTGTGTTTCAACTTCTAATTAAGAGCAGATTATTTGTATCACAAAAACCTTTTAACCGCTTATTTACGAAAATAAAAGATAAATAGGAAGATAAGAAAAATCTTTTCTCAAAACAGGAAAAAGCTTACATTTTCTTGTATCCAAAGAAGATCGGATTATCCCTTCTCAACAAAATTTACCTATTTTTTTTCCCTTTCCTTCTGGGTTCACTAGGGGCTAAAACTTTTAGCGATAAGCAGAAATTGTTTTTCCCCTTTTATGTTCGAGAGGGAAACTGCAAAAAAGGGGGCATTTAATTTTGCTTATCATGCATTTTTCAGGCTGCATAAGTGCAAAATATATTGCAGGGTGGAAACAATGCACCACAGGAAATACTTTCCTTAATTGCTTTAAAGATCGAGTTTAAAATATTTTTTTTTATCTTCGGAAGCCTAAAATAGTTTTATCGGTTTTTCTGAAAGCAAACAAAACAGAAATTTTAAGCATTTTAGTAAGGATAAAGAATTTAAAAGAAATGTTAGTGTAGTTCTTAACGAAAGAATTTGAAAAAAATTAATAGTAGATAAAATCGTTATTTTTATTTTTTAACAGATCTGTAGAATAGAGCTGTTTGATTTAAGCTTGTGTATACAGGTAACAGAGATCATTTTAACATTATTCGGAATGTAAAATGAAGATTTTGTCAGTCTAATAAGAAAAATGTGAGAAATAATAAACACTAATGCCATAAATTATTTTTCATAATTTTTTGAAAGTAGTTCAATGAAAACGAATGTTCATGAAGTCTTCTAAAATTGTTTCTTAAGAAATCTCCAAACGATTTGAGTAAAATAAATTAAGAGCATCTCTTATTCTTCTTGTAATTTAAGTTTAAAGAAAGTTACAGTCTGATCGTTCTGACTTCTTTTACATGATTTAAATGCAGTTTAAGAAAATATTTTAATCTTTATGAATAAAATCTTTATTAAAATAATCTAAATTAACACAATTTATGAATAGATGTGATTTGTATTATTTATGAAGAAATATAAATCTTTTCCTCCGGCTCTTTTCCCTTTTTTGTTAAAGTAATGCTTTACAGTTCTGTTAATGCTTTAACCTTGAAACCTCTATTAACTATGATTTATATCCTTTCTTTGGGTGTAGACTGATTATATATAACAAGACGCATCTACAAAACAGGTTTAGAAAGACTTTTGACAGAATATTACAGAAATTTCAAAGCATAATTATTGTTCTGGCAATGTTTTTAAATATTGATTTGGAGAGTTTTCTTGATAGCTAAACATCCATTTCTTCCTTATTTAAATGCATTTAGATTATTCACGTAAAGTTAGCAGTTTATTAAAATTATTTCGCATTGGCAGATAAAGCATCGATTTCCGTTTACAAAATTAATAAATTGTTTTCTTTGATCGGAATAAATTATTATTTTTTAACTAAATCGAATCATTATTTTAGCCGTGCACGTGAATAGTTTCTCAAATTTCGCTCGCGCTGGACATTCTACATTCATGAAACTGCATATAAAGTATTCAAACAGCGCATAATTATCTTTATATAGAGTCGGTTATATTATGTTTTCTAAAAATTAACTCATAATGCAGGAGATCATATTTCCTGCCAGTGCACAGGAAAACACAGCTCTCATACAAACAATACTATCAATTCTCAATGTCTTATTAAAATCGAAGCATTAAGACATCACTCGACACTTTAAGTATTTAACACTGGACACGTATCCACTTCTAGAATTGATTGCGCCATTTTAAGATGATAAGTATTTTCTGCTGTGTGGATATTCCCGTGTAATCCAATAAAACCTCCCAGTAAAAATTCCTTCAAAAACTCGATCCATTCCGTAATGAGAATTCGGCAAGACTCCAATTTCAACAGGTCCCTGCAGTGTTATTCGTCGAACGTGATTCACATTTTTTATCCCCTAGTTGTGTCTTTTTTCCTGTCTTTATAAAACGACGGACAGCGCAATTTATTTTGTGACAAAGAATGTGTGCCATTTATTTATTTCCAAATTTTATTGAGCTGAATTATATGTTACTTTGTATTTTTGTTATGTGTTTTCCTTCTGTCAGAGAATTTCAATGATTTTCTTTTATTTATGTTTATAAACACAAGGGTGGTGTTTTGGTTTATTTATGGCTTATCTATACATTTCGAAGTCTGAAGATTTTTTCCCCCTGCTTCTTCATGTTTATAATACAGAATAATATTTCAGTACTTTTTTTTTGTTCTTGTGTACCACATTAACATACTAAACTATATCTTTTATTCTGCTCCAAGTACAGCCCAAGTTATAAATAATGTAGCATAGTGTGTGTGGTTACTTTAGAATTCATCTTCTTGGCTTGAAGATTTAGGCTTCGAACCCTATCCAAAAACATGGGGATTTTGTCGATGCAAAATCCCTAAGTTTAAAACTGTAATTTGAAAACTGAAATTATAAATCGTTCACTTCCGTAGCGTAATCTGCCAAGATTACTCTACGCAAAATCACTAAAAAAAGGTGTTGAGAAAATTTAGTGAACTTTCAATCTTTTCTCGTCATGCTAATATAAAAATGTCACTTTTAAGAATATTTTATTTTAAAATTACCCGATTTAATTCATTTTAATTGTGTGGAATGTGAAATAATCCAAAAAATGGAGTAATCATCATGTTCTTCCAATTGATACATCATGCCGGCTGAGCTTATGTGAGACACCATATTTACTGTGACTGGTCTGACAAGTCAAACTAATAAATAACATTAAAGACAACGTTAAATTTCTACATTTTGCTGGGTGATATATTTTTTAATTATTTCTGTATCTTTGAAATGCCATAATAACATACATATCTGTATTCCGATTTATAAGCCCTTATCTATGCTCTTAACTCAGTCTTTTAACTATTTTTAAATTGTAGGTCTGTAGCTGTTGAACAATAGTTTATAAATTATTAATCTCTGTCAAAGGAAGTCATTTTCACTTTTGCACATACGTCACGATTGCATTTCAGCCAATTAAATTAGGAAGTTAAAGAACTGTTATGTTTAATTAAAAGAAATTAAACCTCTTAAACTAAAAATAAATATAACATTCGTATTAATGTAGTGGACAAATGACATTTTAACTGCAATTCTTTTAATGCTGCTTTGCCGTGAATTATTTTATGTTTTGTTCGCCTAAAAGCGATAAGTTCAATATTATGCAAGAAAAACAGAAATATTTTAAATAGATAAATAATGTTTTCGAAACTCTTTTTTTCATCTACAAGCACATTCCCTCAAAGAAACAACATTTTTTTTATATATCAGCTTTTGCTAATCCATTTTACGAATTATAAAGAAATTAGTAGATATAACCATAAAAACTGCATATTGGAGATCGGTATTCTGTTTTGTTTCTCCCTGACGCTTGCGTGATAAGCAAAAATTAAACGTTTTCGCATTGATTTTCGTCTTTGCCTTTTTAAAAACTGAAACAATTTAAGCTTAAAAGCGAAAAAATATATAGACCCTGGGGGATTTTGAATGTCAGCGAAAAGGAAAACGCTGCCGGAGCGAGAGAGAAATAATCCAATATATCTGGGGAATAAGCAAATGCTGATGTAAAACAGGAATATTTCTCTTGTTGCTTTACTTATATGTTTGCGAGCATATTTTTTTTTCTGTGGAATGTTTATGCTAAATGTGTATTATGTATCAGAACATTGTTCACTTATTTAAAATGCAACATACATACCAATAAAATATAAATATTTATTTTCAATGTTATTTTTATGTACGTATTTCATATGTGAAATGAGTTATGGGAAGTTAAAATTTTACAATGCTCTGCAATTGAAATATTTTCAATGGCCTCGTTTTTGGGTCGAAGAAATGTGCTTTTGTGTCTTATAGGTAGAACAGCGCACTGATTTTTTTTTCCTGTGTGTGTGTGTAAATCATTTAGATTTAGAAAGATATGTTAGCAACCTGCTCAAGAAAAATGGATTATTTTATTTTTATTGTTTGATATGGTTCGAGCCTACAAAATTTTTATCTTTAAAAATTAAACAAACATTTTGCAATATATGTTCATCTTTGTCTTCCTAACATGCACTAACATGAAAAAGCTGGATTCCTGTTCCCTGTGTACTTATATGTTGATATATCACACAACCTGATCTAATGACATGATCTAATGACATGACCTAATGAGACCTGATCTAATGTGATCACTTAAGTAATGTATATTTATGTTCTTGAGTCAGTTTATTCCATGAAGCTAGACGATCTTTTGAACACGCTAGGAATAATTTTATTTCTGATTCATCACTGTCCGAAAATTTCTGCATGTGAGCAATGTTTTTATTTGTAAAGCTAGATATTTTGGCATGTGTTAGATACGAGTACTTTTTTCAAAAGAGTTCTTTCGCGTGTCATTTAAGGTTAATTCTTGATATTTCTTAATTTTAAAGCTGTGTAACGTAAATTATTTTCCTTAAATTAATTCAAAATGAGTTAAATTCTATTAGCTGTGGCATCATAAATTATCCTGATAAAAAAAATTAGCTGAACTCACTGGTTTGTGCAAATTCCCGTTTGTAATCAAGTTATTTTATTTCACACGCTAACAATTTGTTAGTATATATATATATATATATATATATATATATATATATATATATATATATATCTTTGTATATATATATATATATATATATATATATATATATATATATATATATATATATATATATATATATATATATATATATATATACATATGTATATGTATATATATGTATATGTATATGTATATATATATATATATGTATATGTATATATATATATATGTATATATATATATATATATATATATGTATATATATATATATATATATATATATATATATATATATATATATATATATATATATGTATCTACATAATTTAAATTTAAATTTTATTATTACTAACTGTTTAAAGGCTGTGATACCATCCTTTAAATCATAATTCACATGACACCACAAACACTATCTATCTTCGGATGTTAGGCCACATACCATAGTTTCATTAGATAATTATTGTCAAAAACATTAAATACATGTATAAATATTTATTTATATATTCTTATACATTTATCTGTTCTACAAGATGCTTGAAAAGTAACTATTCATTTTTATGGAAACGTTAATTTCTTTAATTGGATTTTGAAGTGACTATCTCTCAAGAAGCAAAATTAGCCATTGTTATAGAGAAAACCAATAAGAACAAATATCAAGAAATCATAATTCCCTGGACGACCATCAACTTCAGACGATAGCGTGCAAACCAAAATAAACCTGGTGTTTATTATTTTTTGTGGGTCAATTTTCCCAGAAACAATGGCTATTCTCTCTTATAGAAAACGAATCTCCTCAAATACTGTTAATGCATTCGTGGATTACATTTATAACACCCTGTATTAACCAAACGTACGAGAATGAAAACAGAAAAAAGTCATTTTAAATTGTCCTTCAAAAATTTGAGTTTAAAATTATCTACACACCAGCAGCGTCTCTTTATTTTGGCTTACTGTATTCATTGTACATGGAAACTAAATAAGCAATAGAAATAAAAATAAACGAAGCAGTATCCTCTACCATAACCCACTGATATATGAATCATCTTTTCTTTTAATAACATCTTACTTGTTTTCTCCCCCGAACAATAAGCACACAGCGTGTTCCATACCTTCCGCCAGAGATGAGTGCTGTTTCTTTCATCCCAGCTTCCTTGCCACACATATATCTAAGTCTACCAAATCGCCTTTCACCTTCTGTACAGGGAAACAGAGCAACCAAACAACAGCTATTATTCTTAAGCTAATGTCCGTTCAAACGTTAAGTATAAAACATGCTACCCTTCGGAAGGAAATAGTGCTATTCTATCCTGAACATCTGGATCTCCTGATCTCGACATAACCATGTTGGAAGGGTGGAGGGGAGCAATAACTCAGATAAAGGCATTTCCTTGGATGGGAGAGGGGGAGGGGGTCGTAGTTACTCCTCTTTCCCCATCTTTCTTAGGTAATAGCCGCCATTGTCTCCCACATGAGTTACGGGACCAATCTAAAACATTAAGGGTCGTATAAATAACAGTTTATTAACCATATTTTGTGGCCGGGCAATCGCCTTTGTCAGTAGATCGAGCCTTCCGAACAAAAGAGGTGTTACGTAGCCTTTACCTGTACCCCGTAACTAGAGAACACGCCATTGATCTCCGGGGGTACATAGAGCGTTTGATAGAAAGATGGCAAAGGGTTGATTTGTTACCAGATATTGCGTAGAAGCGTGCTTTTTACTTCGTTTTGCTCCGTTTGTGACACCAGATATTTCTTCTGACGCTGAAACATCGATGCTAAGGAACATTTAACAGCCTCCACAGCTTCGGGGATATAAAATTGTATTGGTTTTTCTCCCATAATGAGAAGAATTCGTGCGAGAGCATAAATTAGAGGATATTACCCGGCGGCTTATAAAATTAATAACCTAATCGATCTGGCTGATGAATCTTTTCATTACGCCGAATGTCTGAACTTTAGACTGGTGTTTTGAAGAATAGTCTGGGAGGACCTAAATCATCCGGGTTATAATGGAACACGCATACATATATATATGCACACCCCGAAGGCACTGTTCTTCTCATACATAATTATTTTGGCTACAACTGAATGAAATTAAAGAAAAGAGAACTCTTTTAATCTCAAGAATTCTTTTAAAAGACAGACTATTCATCATATTTCAGTGAAAGTTTTGAAATATTCGATTATTTTCATAATCATAGCTTTCAGAAGTAAACTAAAAGATTTAGGAGGGGCGTACCTAAATGAAACTCATTTCGTTTTTGACTTACCAGACTTTTCAAAAAAATTGTACAATGTTTTTAATGAGAAAAGTTGAATTTTTTGTCCAGATGATTCCTTCGAATTGATCGGTGGGTAATACGGAAATTATTGATGGTTTTTATTTTTACTTCTTTAAGGATGTAAAATAAATATAGAGAACAATAGTTATCAGTCTAAAATCAAATTTAATAATAACGTAAAAAAACAATTTATCCGTTGCTCTGAAAAACCACTTAAAAACCGAAACCAATGATTAAACATTTGAAGAAAAGAGACAATGTAGTTTTAAATTTGTATCTGTAACGACATAGCTTTGTAAAGAGAGCTTAAAGAATCTAAAGCAAACGACACCACCTAGCTTTATATTTAAAATACAAGCCCATAAAGCTTCTCATTTTTCTTTCAGCATTATGAATCAACTTCCTGTACTAATAAAAGTTATACATACTGAAATTCATAAGAAAAATTAAAATTCATTGGTTTCGGTGAAAAATTTGTAAACGCAATGACTGCCTAATTTATAATTTAAGACTAAATTCGAAATCTTTACCTTCTCAATTATGCATAATCTGCATACAGATGCCTTTATAATTCCCAAAAGGATAAACCCAAAAGTTGCTCGCAGGCATAAATCCGAGTTCTCCATTTTTATCATCAAAATCATTAAGAATATTATGAAATATTTTAATTGTTTTATGTTTACTCATCGTAAGCTATTTATCATTCCTGTCATTGCATATTCAATATGTCAAATACTTTTCTATCCTTAATGAAGCAAAATGCCCGACATCCAACATGTTACGATATAAATTAACTTTGTTAACAAAGTTACTTTAGTTTTAATCAGTTGCGCTTTTCAAAATTAAGCGACTACGCATTTCCTTAATTATCATGCATAATTTTTCATGTTGAAAATCACGTTTTATGATTCTCGATTCAGAATAAATAATTCTAATTCCTTTTCTCTTATTTATTTTCTGAATATGTCAATGAATATCAACATTATATCCAATTAGTTCTAAAAAGATTTCTCGAATCATTTCACCCAGCCGCATGTGATATAGGTTGAATATTCTTCTTTGTATCCCCTAAGAGATAGAGCACGCAGTATCACTCAGAACTTCAATGGATTGAATAAGTACGAGCGCCATGTTGTTGCCGATATTTTTATTGCCATGGTAGCATTCCTTCAAAAGGCACAAATTTTACCTAGAAACATACTAAATTTAGTGTTAATATAGTATCTTAAAAACTGTGATCATTATTTAGTAGACATGAAACATTTTCCTGTAGTAACTCTTAAAAGTCATGAAAAATTGTCAGTTTCAACTGTCAGTTACAACGAAGATTTGCTGATAAAATAATGAATGATAAATTAATGACAAATATTTAAGTCATTGACAAATATATGTTTCTACATAACATACTACTCGTATACTAGAGAACATACTGAATTTAGTGGTAACATAATATTTCAAAAATCTTTGGTCATTATTTAGTAGACATGAAGCATTTACCCTAGTAACTATCAAGTCGCGAAAGATTGTCAATTGTAACACATAACGAAAATTTGTTGATAAAGTAATAAATATTGTAACAAATTTTTAAGTCATTGACAAATATTAGTTCATAGACATCATAACAATTCAGGAAATTTTCCAAACATAATATTTCCTTTTTTTAGAAATTTGTCTTAAGAAAATTACAAATAAACGTTTGAAACCTCTACACAGACGACGAAAGCAAAAAAACTTACCTGAAGTACCAAAAAATGAAGAAAAAAAAGACAGATAATTGTCATTTTGTAAATATCCGTAAAGAATATAATCTTAAAAGAACGTTCCACAGAATGTCATCTTTATTTTTCGTATTACTGTTGAACTAAAAGACGCACAGGTTACAGAAGCTAGCTTCCGAGAGATACAAACACGTGACAATTTGCTGGTAGTAGAGTATGTTCGCGTTGCGCCGTACAGTCAGGCAACTGTTTCTGCAAAATTTAATTTGGAAACTGAAATATTGTCTTTTAGCGGCATACTTAATAAATTAAAGAAAAATAAATTTATTTTTAAACTAACATGTAAATTAAATTTTTGGAAATCTTTTTTTTTTCAATATTTTTTAGTTGGAGTCTGGGTGCTTTTATTTATTTATTTATTTATTATAGATGAATGCTAATACCTTCTTTAACCTTTGTTAAGTTCAAAACATTACAGAGAGGTATATTTTCAAATTCATAAATTTCAACAATTTAATAAGTTGTTTGTTTGAACAAGTTTAATTTAACAAGTTAGTGATCTCCTTTCCAATTTATTCGTAAAAAAAAGGCTAATAGTTTCTTGAACATTTTTTGCTGTTAAAAATAATGCTATAAAGTATTATATTTTAACGAGGTTTGATATAGTATTACGAATACAAGTGTATTTTCAAATTCATAAACATTCAATAATTTATATTCTTTGAAATTAATTCAAACAAAAATCTACAAAATTATTATTAAAAAAAAATTATCGTATTTTTTTGTTGCTATTCCCAAAATTCCACTTAAAACGTGTAACAAAGATTCAGAATTAAAAGTCACAAAAACTGTCGCTGTGACGTCATTTTAGACTCTCAAGAATCAGCACTCACATTGTGACTTCATAGCGATATCACTTGGGGATTAGTCACAAAGAAGCGTCGCAGTTACCGCACAGAAAAGTCACGTAACTTGACAATCACAATGCGACTAATTTGTGACACTCCGTAACCACTGTGACGTCACAATATTTGTTTTGTAACCATCTTTGCAGCAGTCAAGTGTTTGATTATCTGTAACAGGTTGATAATACTCCAGCTCTGTCTGAGGCACCATGTATTTCTTCTTTGAGTATGATATATTAATTCTACCTTAATGTTGAATATTAATGATTCGTTTATTCAGGGAAAGAGCATCTAAAATTAATTTGGCTAAATGAGGTTTTAAATATTATTTCTTTCTTCCTGCGGAAATTTTTTTATGCTGGACTGTTTCACATTATGTCTTTGAAGAAGAAGTATTTCTTCCTATGCATTTCTATGCTTTCTGAAAAAAAAAATAGACTGTAAAGCAATTTTATATATTGAATATTACTTTCTACAACATGATTTCTAGAACATTTGCCACAAAAATCAAACTGGCAGATTTCTTCAAGAAAAAACTTATTTATTAATGAATTTTAGACAATAAAACACTCCTGCATATTGCTTCATTAAGAAACAATATGTCGGACTACCGAGTTCTTGGGGATCTGTATTTCTATGTATGACGTCATTATGTCATCCTATTTGCATATTATTCTACATTCTGGGCTTTTTATTCCCGAGGTACCTTCCGATATCGAATGGTATTTGTGGAATATAATTAAATATTCATGATTTTCTTCCAGCACTTGCCTCTACAGATTGGATGATGTCCTTGGTTAAGACATTCTGTTGCAAAATAGATTTTCATTCGTTATTTTTTATCCTCCTTTTTTATTGAGGCATAGTGAAAGAATTCCTTATTAATAAATAAAAAATATCGTAGCGAAGAACATAGCTTCCATAATAAGGCAAATAGGATTGCCCTGAAGTTGGAAGAAACTGTGGAATATGAAATAATTTTTTTCCTCTGAATTTCCAAAGTTAGGAATTAAGCTGAAGAAATGATAAAATGAATAAATTAATGTATATCTATGCTTCTACATCTATGTATATACTCTGTAAAGTATGTATTCCAATGTAATACACTTATAACTGAGTCAGGAAAATTGCGTTTTGAATTTCATGTGGTCATGCAATTTCATATTTTGGTAAACGGTTTATTCTATAAAAAGTGTTACATTCAAATTTTCCATTAAATTTGTTCTTCAGTTACCTTTTAAATATCCTAAAGTGATTTATTTAAATTTAATAAATATATGTGCATTTCTTTGATGCTTATTGTTATTGCTGTATTTATACCGTGTTCATAATTTATCGCTATCTTTAAAAAAGTATAAATTTATAGCATCAACATCTTGTTAACTGTTGGTATAATAATTTAATTTTAGAGTTGTGTGCGCATTAAATGGGATTTAAACTGCATCACTTTTTATATACATCGAAAGTGAATCAGTCAGAGCGAAGTCCTCATCTTTGTTCTCATAGTTTCATCCAGTTTGGCGATTTCACCAGATGCGTACTGTCACAGTTGAGGTTCCCGTTTAAATTGTGAATGGGGATTAATGAATTAACGATCGTTTATTTTACATTTTTCATCAAGCCTTGATTATGGATGAGTTATCGGTTCGGAGAAAGACTCTTTCATGAAAATTTGGTCGGGAGTCAAATTGTTCCAAAAGCATGCATTATACACATTTATTATTTTGGGTTATTGTCCCAAGATGAATATCCAATGTGATAAGTGTAAATGGGCTTTTGGGAATTCGCTGTTAAACAATAAGATAACTCTGACGTTCCCATAGTATATTTTAATCATTTTGTATTGTCGTGTAAATTCATCATTCTTATTCGGTTCGTTCTACCATTCCGAGTATTACTCTAAAAATTATGTAATTTAACTAAATTCGTGTGCTGTACCGATAAACTAAAATAATTCATGTTATTATAGTGTTAGTGTGACAGTGTTTGCTATAGGTATTGAGTACTGGGGAACTATTGTCCTCAATTAAGGTCTGCAGTTTACAAACAAATCCCACGAAGACTATTTTTGGAATAGTTATGATCTGTGGCGTAGCCAGAAATTTTGCAGGGGGGAGGTTGCGACTACTGCAACTCATATATATGTATACGTGTGTGTGATAAGGGAGTAAAGAACATACATTTTGTAAGCCAAAAAATTCCTCATGGAGGGTGGGTGATTCCCCTATACCCCTCCACCTTTGGCTACACCACTGGTTATGATCATAACTATTCCAAAAATATTTGATATGTACTTCCTTGAGCATCGTTTAAAGTATGTTTTTAAGCATATCAAATCAAAACATTTGTGAAACATTTAAAAAGTTTAAAGATTTAATATTATGTTTAATATTTGATTTTAGCTTACAAAATGATTGTCAATGTGGCGTATTCTCTAATTAACAGTAGGTAGTTTGTGCAGGCCCGGTTTCATTCACGGTAACGCTAACGTTAAATGACATAAAGCGCATGCGCACGCATAAAATGCGAAACATGGTTGGTCAAAATACTCCGTATAGCGGATAGTGTTAGCGTTAGCGTAGGAAGAAACGGTATGCACAAACTCCCTAGTGTTTACTTAACGTAATTTGGACAATTATTGCATCAAACATAATCACATTTTAGCATACTTCTTCAAAAGTGTGTGATTATAACTATGTATTCCAATCTTTAAAATTTTTAATCCCAATCACAAATCAGGTTCAACTTATTAAAGTACTTCCAAATTGTTTCGTTATCGGGTATTTAATTCAGATGAAGAGAATGTCATACTTTGTGCATACATTTGTACCTTTATATAAGTTACAAAATGTACCGTACTATGGTTTTGGGTTCAACACCCAGCGGTCGGGGTTCGATCTCCAACTGGGCTTGGTTGTCATTGTGTCTGTCCCTTCATATGGGGCGATGTTGGTCCACCTACTAGTTGCCCCCATAATAAAGAGACCAACAGCTCCGGCCATAGTAGTGGCAATTGCCTCCAGGGACGGAGGCCCGCCATTGGAAAAAAAAACTTTCAAAATGGTTGATACAGAAGTACCTATTAACTACCGAAACTTCCTAAAACATTAAAGTGTCCTTTTTTACTCAAGCTTTTAAATTAGATTTTTTTTTCTCTGCAAAAAATAAATAAGCAACACATGACTTTAGTTTTTAAATTTTCGACTTCAGATTGCGTGCAGACTAATTACTTTGCTAAAAGTATTTTATATAGAGATTCTGAATGCATTAGTTGCACAAAAAATATTTGAATCATAGTTGATTGAGCGTTAAGATAGAAAGTTTTTAATTTTATTTACTACACTGTAATATAATAGATAAAATGTTTATATGTCGGATAATAATGAAATTATTTAAATTCTTGTTGTATTGAGATGTAGTAGCAATGAATGGTTGTAGCAAACAAAAATTATAAAAGGTAAATCAGCTTTAAACTCTTTTTGGAGTAATTTAGAGGTATTTTCCTGCTTATACTTTTATTAAATAGATGTAATTCACAGTAAAATTGTGTGATATTTCCAAAAAAAGTAATGATTAATCTTCTGCAGTTTAAATAATACCATGTTAATTATGAAATAAAATCAAGAAAATTTACAACCGAGCTTTCGTAAATTGCCACTTAGTTTAAATCAAGTACTATTCTGAATTATTTAAGTTACCAATAAAAGAATCAATATTTTTAAAACACCAAATGCAATGATTAAAGTGCGATTCTGTTTATAATAAAAGCATCGATATTTAGTACTTGCTTTTTTTTAGAGCATCAAAGAAGCTTTCAATTTTCCGATCATGGACTGAAATATTACAATTTTCAAGTACCAAAGAGTGAGGTAAAATCGATTGTTCAGTGGCACTAATCAATTTTCCAATAACGGACTAAAAACGACAATAGAATAAAAAAAGTTCAGTGCGATAAATATTATTTATAGTGTTAAAAATGCGGAATTTTTATAAATAGCTATAATATAATGCTAATTAAGTAGTAAGTATGTAAATTATGGAGCATGTAAAATAAATAACCTACCATTAATGCAATAATTAAACATATAGTAAATTATTAAAATTAAGTGCATCTTTATTAATCGTACTTTTTAATTACCCTTTTGTTTAAAAAAGATAATAAATTTACTCCAAATTTCATTCATTTTTTTTTTACTCTGACGGGAAAAAAATAACGTATGTGTGCACTTGCTCTTCCAATCTAAAAAAAACTGCAATATAAAAAATGCCATTGTAGTTTTTACGACATCATAATTTGTATGCTAATCTTATTAGAATTTTGAGTAAGTTTTTATCCAAGAGATTTAAAAAAATGTAAAAACAGCAAATATTTAAATATGTTCTCTTCAGAAGGTACAGGAAAAAGTATTACTTAAAAAATAAATGTAATTTCTTTATTATTACTAAACATTTTACTGACACTCAGAAATTTCGTGTCAGACTTCGATAAAAATTCCACACAACACCAAGTTAAAAAGCACTAATGGAGATCTTCATGGAATAATCAACACAATGCTCTGCAACATTTTGATCAAAAATTATGAAAATATGTACATTTGTGTTTATTTTTAACTTATGCTTTAAGTAACTCAGCAAAAATGGTGTTTTATATTGGTAAATTTAATATATTCAATTCATATTTAATGTATTTAGTATATTCGTGTTAAATAGTTGTAAATAATTAATAAGAGAATATTTTATTTATTTGTCTTACACAATGCAAAATATTTTTATATACAATCGAATAATGTAATAAGTATGCTTTATTAAGCTATACTTTAAGCAATTTGCAATTTTGTCAGATTGTGCTCTTACCAATAAATAATTATTTATTAGTATTTAATGTTAGTAATATATAGCTATTAATTAAATTATGTATACATGTAAATCGCATGGAAAAAATATTAGCACTTTAAATAAGGGGTTTTGAAATAATAAGCAAGGGAGTTTTAAAACGTGAGTTTTAAAATTTCTATAAGAAAATTCTTTAGCGTATTGTATACTTGCATTGGCATTATTAATGAAGAGCTGTTAAATGTATGAACCCGATAGCATAACTAGTTCAAAATACATTTAGCCTGCTTTCTTAAAATAAACAATACAAGATTTATCACTGTTGATGAATCAATAGTCCTTCAATAGAAATGAATTCCTGGAATTGGTGGGCTTATTATATAAAGCAAGAAAAGAAAAATGAAGCTTTTTTACTTTTTCAGTTGTTAAATGCATTACAGTAGAAAATAAAGTGACTTAATTTCCTTAATACTAAATCAGTCGTATGCAATCATATTATTAATAATGTTGACACTGGCTATCCCATGTATACTCTATTTCCCACGAAACAAACCGAGTACATATTTTGGTTATCTTTTTATTATGTTCCAAGGTAATTTTCTTATAACGCAGAGAACTCTTTTTTATAACACTTTCTTAATTTTCTTTTAACGCTTTTCTTATAACGCATAGAGAGATGGATCATACTTCAAAATATTCAAAATATCTATTCACAATCAGAATTACATTGCCTTAAAGCTCAACTAATGCATTTAATAAAAAAACAGTCTCCCATAGAATCACGACTAATTCAAAATACTTTCAGGCCACGTTATGGGAACAACTCTAAAAAACTGAGTACACAATCACCAAAATACCAAAATTTTAACTCAGTTCGTTTTCCAGGAAATTTAGTATGCATACGATAGCCAGTGTCAAAATTAATCAGAATAATAATAATATGATTACATGTGACAGATTTAATATTAAGGAAATTAAGTCACTTTATTTTCTATTGTAATGCATTTAACAACTGAAATATTTAAAAAGCTTCATTTTTCTTCTATTGGATTATTTAAGAAACGTACCAAAACCAATCGATTCATTACTCTTGAAGGACTAGTGATTCATCAACAGCGATAAATTTTGTATTGTTTCTTTTTAAGAAAATTGCTGAAATGAGATTCATTTATTTTAGATCTTTTTTTAGCTCTTGTGCATGCAACATGTTCGGTGTTTCTTGGAAGGCATTTTTATTCCCTACAAGCAATGAATCAAAGACCGTGTAAAACACTTTTTTTTATAAAAGAACCTTTCAGAAAAATTCTCAAAAATCTTAATCTGGAATCACATATTTCATGGTTTTTAACAAGAAATAGGGAAAAAATGTACTATACCCCCAATCAATTCATAATATCTACTCGCAGGCAGTATTGCTCGTTTTCAGAGAAAACATCCATCTACAGGCAATGCATTGTTAAACTTTTTTTGGCAAATTTGCATTTCATCTGACGGTCGTTGCTCCAGCTATTAATAGCAAGATTGTACAGAACTTTTTCTGCAATATGAACTAGATACCTTAAATCAGTTTATTTTTCACTGTAATGCACTTATCAACATAAATAAGGGACATGCTTTATTTCTGCTCTATTGAATTTTTTAAATGTATGATAGGTATACAAATGCCTATCGATCCCTTCCCATCGAAAGGACTAGTGATTCATCAACAACAATAAGGTACAACAAAACAAAGCTCCGGGTTTTCATTACCGCTGCACAATACATGTCATCAATATTCACATCGCATGGCATCTACGTCCAATATAATATACCGCCCAGCAAGCAAAACCATTTCATCCATGAGAAAAACTGGGGAAGTCGCAAGCCTTCCCCATAAAACAACAGAGAGGCGTCATCAAATGTCCTATAGAAGCAAGATATAATTAATGCCTGGGGCATTTCTTCTATGCCTTTGTGATGATGTTGAAACGTCGGCTATACTTAATAAAGAAAAAAAAACTTTATGGGACGATATAAAAAATAGGTGGGATGGTATCGTGCTGGTTTTAGTTTTATGACGCTTTTTTTTTCGGGTAGAATTAAAATGCATTTTTTAAAGATACATCTGTATTTGATCGAAATGTCTTTTAATAAATGCAGTATCTGGTCTTCGCTATCTTTTCTCACTGAAGATAAAATTTATGTAGCCACCAGTAAAAGAGAAATAATTTTTGCAGAATTATTTCTACGCAATTAAAAAGAAAAATTTTTATTAAAGAGGGGGAAGGTGGAACGATGATTTGATGACGAGATTAAACTTCTTTTTTCCTTCTTTAATGGCGTTTTGTGCTATTAGAGAGGCAAGCATTAAAATACTTTTTTAAATAAAATAAGTAAAATTTCTTTTGAATTCTGTACATCGAATTGAACCTAAATCTTGTATATGATTGATTAACTATAGCAAATTTTTAAAAGTATGTTCAAGTAAATCACATAAACTAAATGGCATTGTGAAATTCGAAATGAATACAGTTTATTTAACTTCATCATTAAGAAACACGGAAGTTAAAAAATCCTTTTATTTTAAGATTTTAATTAAACTTGCACATTTGAATTATACATATATATATTGAAACAAGATAAAACATAAAAAACTAATTTAAACTAATTTAAATTCGTTGGTATTGTGAGAAGCTCTATAGGTATCTCAAACGAACACTAAAATGAAGTACTTGAAATCAACATATATAACTCTTACGATTATAAATATTTTCTTAGTCACAGTAATAATTACGTGAAATTTTATGAATGTTTCAGTACCTAATGAAAATCATCTTACTGCATTTAAATGCAAGTAGTTATTATTTTTCATCAATTTAAAATGCATTACTATGTTTTAAACTGTTCAATAAAATATGGATTCTTTTAATGCTGTTTTGTTTAACGTCAAGTTTATCATGCGTTCGTCTACTTTATGAATCTCACTGAATGCTCGGTTATTTGAGCCGTTCCAAACCTTATTACTTGAACTCAGAGGACTTATTCAATCTCACATCTCACAGTGTGTTGGATGGTTCTGTGACTTCTACGTTACTTTCATTTTCAGTTGTTGTGCGATCGAAATCCATTCAAAAGTTTTCTATCAAAACATTCTCCATAGTTTGTCTAGTAAATGGAATACTAATTCACCTTTTATTTGATGCATTATTGTGAATATTATTGTAGAATTCTCTGCTTGTTCCCCGGGTTCGTCGTCCTAAAGTCCAGTAGGTGTAGAAAGTTCTAATAAAGTGGCCACTTGTCACGATAGAACACGAACTTTATTGCTTCTAGAACGTCGTAGAACAATCAGCTGTAGAAAACAGGCACAATCAGACAGTAATGTGCTTATTGCATGTCGCTTAGAACAGAAGCTTACACAAATGCTATATATCTCACGCAAAATAAAACACTTCCGCAGGAATAAATTCAGCGGAAACTTACGAGGGATATCGTACAAAGTCTCTCACGACTCAGCAATGAAGAATTCATACACAGCACTCAAAAACACAGCTTCATAAGCAAGCGAAAATACCCCTTCTATAGCGTAAATACAGACAGACGTCAATACCTTATACTTTGGCAGAACGGCATCTACTTCGCTCACAGACTACAGCAAGACTGGCTGGATCGGGACCGCCAATTTCTATTTATAGGTGAGGTAGAAGCTATTAGAAATTTCCCGAAGGTTTCCCTTAAAGCGCGAATTTTGATTACGTCAAAAGAATACAGCTGAAGCGTTGGGTAATTATGTAAGGCTAATGTAGTTAGAGGCCTCATTGGAAAAATCGCACCAAAGGCCCGAAATGTTGCCAATCTTGGCAACTTTTTGGTGAAATATCGCCAAATTTGATGCCAAAAATAATTCCCCAAAAGTGATGTTAGGGAAGCAATCTATATGCCTTCAGAAACGTTTATAAAAAAGTCCTAAATGCAGAATCATATTACAAGACGGGCATAAACTATCGAAAAATGATATGTTGAAAGATTTTTTTTATTTTGAATGATTTGTAAAGTTTTTGTTTGTGTTTATCGCATGAGAACTTACGCATGTTCACTAACCCATGGTGAACTGACATTTTAAATGTTACCGTGATATAGTGTGTTTCTAAATTATAGACTGTTAAAAAAAACGATTTTTTAGGGTTTTTTAGAAAGTAGTCTTAAATTATCTGAATATTTTATGGTATTTGGATATTTCAAGATAATAGTTTTCTTTGATTCTTTTAAATATATATATATCGATAATATGTACTACGCACATATCTCTAAAATATGTTGTGGTATATTTTATTGTAAAACATTTATGTTTGAAGCGCTTAAAAAATTATAACATCCGAACAAACGTAAGTAAACTATATAAGCTATTGAATGTCTTTATGCCTTCCAAATACGGGATTAAAAAGTTTTAGTTGGCAAAACCTTGTTACCTTTACGTGTAAAGTTATTTTAAGGCTTCCTTCAGTGCATTTTTCGTACGTTCTGGCAGTTATTTATGAACATTTTCGTTTCTACGTACCCTAGAGCTTACAGAGAGCATTCCTTCAAAGTATTTCCCTTCCAGAACTTTCGACACATTTGCAATCAAAGAGGTAAATGTATCTAGCTGCACTTTCTGCTTCCTGTATGTATGTTAGCGTAGGCAGTTGTTCAGATAATTTACTGTCTCCCCAGGCACCGTTATTTTGGAAGAGATATATATCTCGATATATTTTTTTTTTCTTGCATAATTCATGCTTTAGACAAAAAAAAAGTTTCTGGCGTTTTATATTTTCCGAATAAATTACGGGTAGAACTTATTTCTAAGAGGGACTTGTTTTATTTTATGTATCAGTAAATAAATGCACATACATATAGTCAATTTTTTTGTTAATTCGGTCAATTTTCTCTTAATATGGAATGTGTATTTAACCGTTTTGCTACCAAGACATGATAAAAGTAGAGTACTAAATCTTTTCTACCCCCCCCCCTTCAATACATATAATTTAGTACTAAAATTTTTAATTAATTATTTTATCATCACTTTCTTTTGTTTTTATTTTTTATGAGGTTATTAAGGCTATCGCTCTAAAATATCGCAATTGTAAGACAGAGTCGTGGCTGTCTAATTTTATTCTGTTACAATAGATAAACATTACTTGATATTAAGCCAATAACAATACTTTTCCACGTAATACCTGTTTTTGTATACAGTAATTTATCGTTAAACAGGTCAATATAAATGTGTTAAATTCTGTAGAATACAAGAAGGTATTTCTATCTAGTGATGATATAAGTAATCATTTTACGTTTTACTTGACTTTCGGGATTACTAGATTGTTAAATTTCTGTAGCCTTTAATTGCATGAATTTATGAAAATTGCATGAATTTATGAAAAACAATGATAATCTCATTTTACTCTGTGACAATATGTAACATAAAACTTAATTTTTTCTTTCTTTTTTAGGTAAGTGTTCAATCTGTAATTTTGTAGAGATCTGCAACTGTAAGTTATTTATACTTCAACATTTTCTAGTTTAATTTATTTCATTGTGGATAAAAACTTAACCCCAATAGATAATGAAAGATTTAATTATACTTCGATCATACCTAATCTCTGTTTTAATTAACTGATATTCTGATGTACTTTATTATTGAATTAAATTATCGGGTAGTATGGCTACCTAAACCAAAATTACTTGAGGATAAGTGCATACAAAAACATATTAAAGATTAATAAAATATACTTTAATTTTTAATTAACATACTTAATTAAATTTGTAACTAAAAGCTCTATATTTTAGTTATAGACGTACTCAGCTTCTTCGTTTTAGGTTTCAAACATCAGTAACAGTTTTATAATTTCTTTACATATTCAAGGGAAAAAAGTCAAGTATCGTTCCATCGTTCCAATGATGCACAGATGCTGTGTAACTCTAAATTTATGACTGTCAGAAAGTCAAATTTAGCTAACGTTAGAAGAAAATGTCAGATTAAATGGCTAAAAATATAACAATTAAATATCATTAGTGATTATCCTTTATCAAAGCGGCCTGCATGTAAGTCACATTTTGTTCAAGTTTTCCCTTAAGTAGATTTTGATAGCACATTCAATTGAAATTTTTTCTTCAAGACAAGTATTTAAATTAATGTTTATTTCGTTTCTCATTTTTTTTTATATATATTCTGGAGTAACACTATGAAAGTAGCTGATTTTGTTATTTTTCGATACCGTAAACGTACATGGTATTGTCTAAATGCTTAATTAATCTATAATGTAATCATTAATTAAGTATAAATTAAAATACGAGTTACCCAATATTTAAACTTTCTTTTAAAAAATCCATTACCATTCAGAGTAACATTGATAATATTTCAATGGGCCACTTTAACATGGAAATGCCATAAAATGCCGATAAGAAGTCTTCAGGAAGTGTCATAAAAACGTCTGTCAAAAGTTAAAAAAAAAAAAAAACAAGGCGGCACACAAGGGCTCTCTGAATGTGATCACACGTTTTATAGCACTGTGCGAAACGCATTGTGGTTCATAATATGTAATTTAGCAAATTCAGCTTCATTTTTTGTTCTAGCTTTAAGTAGATCTTGCTGCAACATAATTTATGCTCCATTATCACATGTACATAAAACGTACTCCAAAGTTCGTCCTATAATTTAGGTACACTATACGTTCTGCAGAAGTTGAATGTAGTACTGCATGCGATAATTACATAATAACCGCTGAAGTGTCCGCTGTTTTTTTCAATTAGTCACGGATGAACACGACTAAGGTACTGTTCAAAAGATTTTTTTTTTTTCAAAGAGAGTGCTTTGAAGTTGTTTTTTTTTTAACAAACACGCAAGTGTAAATTGAAAACCTAGTTACATAATCTATTTTATAGTATGCTCTATAAAACGTGTTTTGCACGTTTGTTGAACACCAATCCCGAACCAATTTTCAACCACCTTATATGTAATTTGCTCGGATATTGTCATGTAAGGGATACATAAATCATGTATCAAATATGAAAACAAAGCTGGTCACACTGATAACGTTTTTTTTTTTCTTTTTTTTTTCTTTTTTAACGATCTTGTGCTACTGGGGAATGTATCTTGACAGTGACAAGTAATTAAATATAACCAGACAAATATATAAAGTGGCAACTTTCGCTTTCTAAATTTTTGAGTAATTTTGATTCAAATAGGCTTTATATATTAAACTATTAAAATTGTAGTTTTTGCGTACCTGATATATCATATCGGTGTTCATTGATGCGCATAGGACATTAAGCCGTTTTCTTTCTGATATACACTTGCTTTCTCACATTGTAAACGTAATATTTAATTTAACATTTTAATTAAAGGTTGTAATAACTATACGCAAAAAACAATTAATTTCAACATCCCCCTTGTTATTTATTATAAAAGATGTATCATGTTTTGTATTTTAATTATTTAACCCTTTGGCGTATAAGTTCTGTATATAATTTATGACTAAGTTTCCGTGCGAAGAAAACTTCTCAAATTTCGTAATCTTTGCATTCATGTATAGTTAGCATGGTATTCTGTATAGACAAAATAACTGAAAAAAAAAAAGATTTATCTCTAATTTTTCAAGCATTATGAGAAATACTGCAATCATAAAGAACTACTATGCCTTTTCAACAAGTTTAATTTCTTTGCTCTCATAATGCAGAAAAAGGGTTTTTGTTGTTTATAAATTTTGTGATTTCGATAGAGTAATTTTATTCTTCTTTCACATAAATTCTAAAAAAAGAATTATGTTTCATAAACTAATAGTTTTAGTTTAAATTTAATTATTTTTGTTTAATTTATATACGTTAACAACGTTTTGTTTAAATGTAATAAAACATTTCCTAATTTCAATCAAATTTAAACAGTCGAAGAAACGTTTCATCAAAATGTATGGCCAGAAGAAAACACTCCGTCGGCGAATCGATATCTTTAAAAATGCATGAGCACCAAATCCTTACTAACAAAACACAAAGAAAGATAATTTCAATGCAAGTCATATTCATATCCAACTATTTTGCAACTCCTTGAACAGTGACACTTCCGACATGTCACATAAAGAAAACAATCGTGCCTCGCACCGGCGGCAGAACACGGTAACACACACACACACACACACACACACGTGCACAGCTCCTGAAATCTCATTTTCGATTTTCGTATTTACTCGCGCATTTTGCCTTCCATTCTTTTCTGCAACTGATTCCTCGCAGCGTCACACCCACCCACCTCCCAGCCCTCTCTTTCCTTCCACGTGGTTCGAGAGGGGATCAATAATTACCCGCACGCACGCACGCAAAAGCATCGCATCTTGATCGATTCTGCACAGCCCCCCCCTCCCCCACCCCTTCGGCACAAAAGTTTCCCAGCGGCTTTGATTAAAGCCTCTATCTCTTTTATGACAAATAGAAGGGAGCCTCTCGCATAACAAGTCCCCGAGTCAAAGGCAAGAGAGAGTCTTTAACAAGCCCACTGTAACACCGTGACATCGGGAACGCGATTTCCGTTGCCAAAAGAGGCCCGCGTAATTATGGTAATGAGGCAACGGTCAGGAAACAAATCGAAATCAGATATCTTCATCGTATTCTGAGGAAAAAGATTTGCACTCAACGAATCCCGGCTTGATACGGGCTCCAATGGACGTGTGGCGTGTGAAATGGAACGATATGAGCTTCTCTGAAAATTTAAGGAGTTATGGCATCGTCTGTTAACGTCAAAACTAAGCCCATTTGTTAAGCATGGTTGTAGTAGTGTTTTGGGATATTTTTTTGCGTTAGCATTTACCAAACATGAAGTGTCAGGAATGCGTTACTTGCAAGCCTAATAGGTGCAGGAACTAGACATTTCATCTGAAATTACCATAAACGTGCATTTTTAAGAACTTGCCCAAAGTTATCCAATTGTTATTTTGTTAAATTTTACTAATCAGTTTTTAAGGGACCTTCAAAATTTGTTCAATCAAATGTTTAGAACCACGTGAATAAATAAACTGCAGTTTACTGTGTAAATGCACTACCATAACTTTCTTTTTTTTTCAAATTTCCACTATCTGCCAATAGCCCTGAAAATTCCCCCAGCTGGTGGCAAAAATTCTCCCAGAAAGCATTTCTCTTTATTTCAACGTTTACTTTTGTTTACAGGAACATAAATAGTATTTAACTAGTTCTAATGAGATAATTTGTAGGTGTAATTCTACCAGTGTTATATTTATTGTACCATAATGCTTGAAATCGGCTAATTTCATGACGTAAACTAATAATTCTCTGGCACATTAGCTGGATCATCTAAGAAGACATTTTTAAGGGTTCCTGGAGTTTCCAAGAAAATAAAAGCTCGTGATAACATTTAATGAATGTATCTGCAATTTACTTTGCCTAACTGATCCATTTATAAAATGAAGAACACTTATAACTTCAAAAAGAATGAAATTGATGATGCATGTAGTGCAAAAATATTGACGGCATCTTCTTATTTTAAGGTACACATAGCTTATTTTTACTAATCGGTTACCTCAAAAAATCATTTACCGCAGGTAACCTAAAAAGGGATCTTATTATCAAATTTGTTCCATCTCGAGATAGCCGTTTATATGCAAACTTTGCAGATACGATAGTTAAGAAGGAATGATTAAGTTTAAAACTCAATACTACCACTATTGACAAGCTATCAAAACATACATTTTTGACTAGCCCATTTTGTCAACACGTTATTAACATCAAACAAATATCTCTAACGAAGCAAATTTTACAACGAACACTAGCCAAGAAATTATCCTACAATAGATTTTATTCACGCGTGGACTAACCCCCATAAACTTTGAAGACAGTTAAACAGTAATAGTCAACATAATAACCTCAAAAGTAGCCCTTTACAGCTGTTGACAATCAATCAAATAAGTACTATTTTAAAAGGATATACATACTGAATTCAATAAAATTAGTGAAAATCTGTCCAGTGTCAAGTCAATTTCTGGAGCTAAATATAAGCAGAAAAATATCTTACGAACAAGTTTATTCATGATTGTGTTAACCATTCGCAATCTCCGTATTACCTCTGTTGACAAATTATGAAGTCATACAATTTTTGACAGCACACATACTTTAACTCATTGCCCAATATTTCAATCAGCGCAAGAATAAAAAAGCAATACCCAGCATCACAAACAAAGCAATCTATGCAGCGAAAAATACCCTGAGTATAATTATGGTAATCAGCCAGCCCAAGAAACAAATCGAAATCTGATATTTCTATCGTACATCGGAGAAGGAAAGATCTCGTATGATATTCCTCTGGTTGTTTCTTGCCTAATATGGCTTGTCGGCGAATGTCCAGCTTGTGCGAAATGGAATTTTCATCGCTACGGACGTGGCCATCTATATTTTTGTGCTCTATTTTGAATCAGTATCGGATTTTTCGGAGAAATGGGGCGCCTATTTTACATAATGCTCTTTCTGGACAATGCCCGAGATTTTATTTTATTTTTTTATTTCTTACTGAGACCCAATTTTCCATCGGAAAGGATCCAGAAGATTTAAAGGCAACTTACGTTCAATATATTCAGTTCCCTGATGCCAGCTAGTCTCGTTTTTATAGATCTGAGCTATTTTTAAAAGTATATATTTCTGAAAGCTTACGTTCAAGCGTTTCTCCAATGAGACCTGTTTTTAGATTTGGAGAAAGTGTAAGGGTAGACTATCAAATCCCATTTAATCTCTCTCTCTTTGCCTGATTTTTATGTAGATAATCGGTTTTCCATTTTTGAATAATACATAAAGTGAATCATTTATTGCTCGTATATCACATGCAGTTGGAATAAATGCAATAACACTAGCTCTCTCTTTCGTCGTAATACTGTAAAGTAATTCCGCATTATATTTAATAAAATGAAGATTATACATTAATTTACAGTATGGAAGCTGTTGTTCAGCTAGTAAAATTTGCGGGTGCTTCCAATTTTTAAATGTCTTATAAACTGTAATTCAACAGTGTGTTATGTAATTGAAAATTTCCTATAATGCTGTTTTCTTTAGCTGAAACGGGTAAATACATTGCCCTCAAATTTGGCATAGGGATTGAACACCAGATGCGCTCATGTAATATTTCAAAAATAACCACTAGGTGGCACTTTCCATAGTGAAATCGCCCCAAAAATAGCCTAAATAAGTTAATAAATTGCCAAAAAATGTTGAATAAATATTGAAATTTTTTAGATTTCAAATTAGCGATTTCCATTGCTAAATGTACTGTGTTTTTCTTGTTTTTGTTTTGTTTTTTTATGCAGAACTTCACCTAGTGCACATTTTTTGAAAATATTAAAACCAGTGGGTCCGTTCATCTATGTGCTGTTTGTTGTAACTTAAAATTATTTGTCTTAGCCTAAAATTAACCAAGCGTTCTTATTTATACTGTCATCAATTTATTTTCATAAATATACATTAGCTTTCTTATTAGCGGTACAGCAAATCACAGTCGGATAAATTCAATTACTCGAGCAATCTTTAACACATACCACGGGACTTACTACTCTTGAGAGCAAAAGTCTTTTAATTAACTCCACTTTGAACTCGGTATCTCACCCAACTCACGTAATGCTAGATAATTCCGTGAAGTAATTCAAACATACAGATAAAAAAAACGCAATATTTCATATTTGCGTGATTTAAAAGCTTATATACCTCACGCGCCGTAACACCGCAATAAAAACCCATCACAGGCCAAGAATTGCATCCGAAGCCTAATAAACGGTATTCCCAATGCACAGCTTCAACGCATGGAGTATGCAGCCCCTGGGACATAATCCAGCGCCCCCACACACTCTTGGCGTAGCTGGAAAAATAAAACAGAAACAATGATAATAGGGTATACATAACGATCACCCCCCCTTTCCCTTTCTTTATATCCTTAGTTATGCGACGGGGAAATTAAGAAGGTAAAATATGACATCTATGACAATTGCTTCTGGGCCGGTCTGATATCTAAAATAAGTTTTATTCCCAGTGAAACGTCAACAAAAGAATAGAAACCATCTTGCATTTTTGTTTTATTTGTCTCGCTTTTATATCTGAAAAAGTGAAAATTATAGCACCGCTGGTAGGGAATGCGCTACGAGATATACCGCGTTAGAAATAAAACTGGGACTTAAGTTAGGGGCGCTCGTGTTAATAAAAGGTATGGACAAAAAGAATGGTGTTTTTATCAAATGGCGTTTTCCTGCACCGGAAATAAAAACGGGACTGTTTTGTTTTGTTTTGTTTTGTTTCTGTGTCTCATGAAGTAGAAGAAAAAAATTGTTAAGATTAATATAAATACATAAATTACGGGTTTGCTTCACAAGTTCGGATTATTCTTAGACCATTTATGAATTTATGTAATTCATTTCGGTTCTGGAAATAGTGGAAAGAATTGTTTTTTCTTCTTAAGTGTGGAATAAGCCTTTGGTTTTCTTTCTGTGCACCGGAAATACTGAGCGAAGAAACATTTTTGTGTAAAATGTATGCTCTTGAGAATTGGAGTTAAAATTATCATATCTTAGCGAAAGAATGTTAAAAAAAGCATGAAGTTTTTGCCAGTTATGAAGATTTCTTCCGAGGCGTACTGGGAGGAATGGAACTATTACACTCTTGGTAGGAACATTGAATATATTTAATTGCTCCTTCAAAACAATGTACCACTGATGAATTTTTCGGAAGGCTCATTGCTTAATATGTAAAATTTTATTAGTCTGTTTTAAATTTATATTATTCATTTTTAATTGCATGGAAAATCTCTGAAAAATCTATTGTATGCACGAGAGAAAAATATGCACATTTCAATTACAAAAATCTTATTTTTTGTAAGAGAAGGGGGGCTGTGGTTTTAAATTACTTCTAATTAGCAAAATTTGTATAATAGTATGCATAATTTTTGTTCAGGGCCGATCAGATATTGCAGTATCAAACGAACCATTTTATCACATCTTGGGTTCGCGTTCGGTTCCCGGCTTAGGCTTGGGTGTTGACTTGTCCGTCCCTTCATGGGGAATAACGTTGGCCCCATAGTAAATATGTTGTTTTTGTCCGTTAGCTTGAGTCCAAGAGACCAATTTGGCTGATATGATTTTGATAAAATTTATTGTAAGATGTAAAAAGCAGTATATTTGCTTGTAATTTAATCAAAACAAATGCTCTTGCGTTTTTTATGTACACGGATTCTTCTTGTTGACTCTCCCAAACTATTACTTTAGGCTAATATCAAAAATGTATGTCACTAATGAATTTTTATAATATTTTCATTATTGAATACATAGACTTATTACATGGACGTCTAAATTATCGAAAAATGCATTCTAACCTCTTTAGAATTTATTCATTTTACAATGAGCCTATCTTAATGTTACATATACGTACAAACAAAAGCCTGTATGGCCGACAATGGCATCATTTTAAACCTTTTAAACCCTGCTGTAGGTATCCCACCATTGTTAAATTACTCATCAGTAAGTGTGGAATTCCTAAATATTCGCACCTTTTGGAAGCTGCTAACGACCTCCAAAAGAGTTTACGGAACAGCGGATGTTGAGTGCACATACACCGCCTGTGCACAAAATTCTTTAGTGGCAGTTCCTTAATTATTGCACATAAGGCCTGTGGTTACTAGTCCGATGATTATGGTTATGCGCAGGCCCGCGAATGGCACCTAAGAGATTCTTCACCACCAAAACTTGTGCATGATTCTCTTTCTCACTCGTATAAAAATGTCGATTTAGCGAGAAAATCGAGTTATCGAGGCAGCATATCATATCATCGGGTTCAGTGCTGCCATCTGTTGTCCGTCGGATTATACATTCAAGATATTACGAGCTGGGTGTTTTTATTCCAATGGCGTTTTGCATGTTCACCAATAAAATCTACTTTTATATGCTTCGCCAAATAACGTCTGCTGGTAATATTTTCGCGACGGCTTGAGAAATCCAATCATTTCAGTAAATTTTTTCGCATACTAAAATATTTATTAAGAAAAAAAAATCTCACATTATAAAATTTTAAATAATCATCTTAGCCTGCGTTCCTAGAATAAAATTTTCACCCTGACTTAATGCGCACGTAAAAAAGCATAAAGAGATTTTAGAGATATTTGGAGTTTATAGTTAAAGAACGACACAAAAATGATAAAAGTGAAAGAAGGAGGGAAAAATCTTCCGTTTGATAACCAAGACGGATAAAACTTTAATTTAATGTTACTACCTCTTGCCATGAAAGCTCGCTGATCTCTGAAACCGTAAAACGGGATCTTTTTTTTACTTTTTCCCTTTTTCTTTCTGGCAACCTTTTATTTCTTCTGTAGAGAAGCCGGGGGGAAATGCTTCATGACGCAATTTAATTTTATTTTATTCTAACCTTATGGGTATAGGCAGAGCTTACGTATTCATGGTGGATTTTTTTTTCCCTTTCCACCCCACCCCCGAAGCACTCTTTTGAAGAGTTGTAATACTATCTAATGCAATTCCATTCAAGAATTTTTGTAATTTTATCCTCGAGCATTTATGCTAGGCTCCCTGTTATTTCAAAAACTCCAGAAGTGTGCGTAGAGAGAAAGGGGAAAAGCAAAAAAACGGGGAGGGCCGAAATACTACAATTGGACTTCCAAGGAAAGTCTTCACTATGCATAAGTGCAACCATTATAATCCCTGGATTCCCCTCTGGAATTTGCAGGCTAAGGGGGAAAAAATAACAGAGACCTGTTCGTTATAATGATCATTTTATACGAAGTAAGAATTAAAGAAACGAAATTTTTGTTCTCGTTCCTCAAAAGTAATAGGATAGTCTTGAATTCTCTTAGAATTGAAGTGAAATGAGAGAAAAAGAAATAAATAAAAAGAAAGCACAAAGAGAAACTATTTTTTGAGCAAAATGGAAAAAAAAAATTCTTTTTTATTGTTGTTGCTTCTGTTCGCGAAAAAGGAACTGGAGACGATGGAGACATGAGTAAATTAAATTTAGATATAGAAAGCAAACAAAATTACCATAATTTTCTGATACTGAGAAATATATATATATCTATCTATCTATCTATATATATATATATATATATATATATATAGATGTATTTTTTTTTCTTAAACAAAATTTTGTGTTATTCTCGATAGAAATGGTGTCGAATTTCGAAACGTGACTTATACAGGAATTTACGAAATAATGTGGAAACGAAATATTGGTGAATTTTAAATATTTTCTTTTAATTCTTTAGTAATTTTAATTTTTATATTTGCATCGTTTCATTTTTTTTTTTTTGAGTGAATATGATGAAATTGGAGGAGGAACATAAATTTTGATGATGCAATCTTCCCAAAATGAATAAATAATTTTAATCTTCTTCTACAAAGCAATCCAATTTGCCAATACTAAACTATTTTCTTGGTGAAAGAAACATGTTTCTCCCAAAAATAATTTTTTAATCAATATTTTAAACGATTAAATTGTGTTTCTCAGGAACTTCGCAGTTAAATAACTTGAAATATTGTTTGTTTATGTACTTATATTGCAATGGCGTCGTATGCAGTTAAATATGTTGACATTGATGAGGGATGCTGGATCACTACTGACGCATTTCAATTAAGAACTGATACGATTTCAATTTTTTCATATTTTGTCTGAAAACCATTAAAATTTTTAAATTGTTAGTCATTTTCATTCCGAACTTTTAATCAACCTGTCAGATGTTAAAAGCACCGTTGTTCTAATCAGCATAAATATTTACTTTATGCTCTTTATCTAATGAACTTCCACTTGTGATATCGCACTCTGAATAAACTCACTGAACAAAATTTTTGTTAATTCAACAAAGTATTTTGATGATTTAACAAAAATCTTGTTTGAAACTAAAATAAAGGAACTCGGTTGAAATAGCGCGAGCCAAATTTTGTTAAATTCAGCAAAACATTTTTGCCTTGCTGCAAATCATATTTAAGCATACTTCTCTATTTCTAATACTTTATTCACATTATAAATTTGTCTGCAAGAATTTCTATTAAAGAAAGTAAATTAAAAGAAAAATTATCTTATGTTCCTCTATTAAAATTCTTTCGTAAAAATACGGAATTATAACACTATTTTCAATATGCAAACTAAAATTACTCCAATTGTGTAACGACTGAAAATTTCTATTAAATTCGAATCAAATTATCTAACATGATAAAAAAAAGCTTCCCTGGAAAACTAATTCTGCTTTTTTCTTATAATTTCTTAAACGTCAATTTTTTTTCACACAACATTATAGAATAATTTAATACTTTTCACCATTCTGCATACCATTCAAACCTGTTTTTCTTTTTCTAATTTTTTTTGTGCCAGATAGCTGTCTCCTTCAATTACATAACTAGTAAAAAAAAACTACATACGCACTAAAAATGTGGTGTATACTCGTTACTCTGTCATATTTTTTCCACCGTGTACCCGTTTGATACGAAGTTGTAAAAATTTCAGAATTTTCAATCATTATTGAACTGATTTGTAAAATTTTATAGAAATGTAAATAATTTATGAAAAATATCGTAAAATCTTAGGTATATAGTAATACATCTGCATAATCTGTATAGAGAAAACGCAACAACAACAGTATTAATAATAATAATAAAATAACTAAAAAAGTAAAGAAAACTCTTCATAAAAATTAATGCAAATCAAAATGCATCTATTTATTATATAAATAAAAGCAAAAAAAATTAAATCTATATAGAAAAATACTATAAATTATAATTTGTAGAAAAAAAATCAGAAAATACACTAGAATACTTTTCAAAGGATTTTAATAAATAGTTTTGATGTGTCGCAAATAATGATGCGAAAGCTCTTTTTAAAAGCAATTTCACGCTTCCTTTCAATTTACGTTAACATAAAATGCAATTACATATTTTCTTTTCAAAACGTGCTAAATTTTTCATTTGGTGAATCACTGACTGTTTGTTTACAATTCGGAACCCGCCTTCACAGTCAAGGTGTTACTCAGTACATTACTGAAAAAACAACTTTTTTGGTTCTATTTTACATAAATTTTGGACTCTAGATGTTAGACTGCCAAGCCTATCTTTAACATGCAAATAATTAGTAATTTTAATACTACTTGCTTAATGAAATATCTGTTAAAAGAATAGCTCGCTTATTGTATTAAACTTTCAATGTACCGAACCGTAATAATTAATCAATGTAATCCCGGATAATGGAATATCCCGCTTATTAGAATAAACGTGGCAAAGTGTTTATTTTATTAAGCGAGTGCGACTGCATTTAAATCATTTGTCAATAATACTAATTAATCAATGTGATCCCGGATATTGGAATATCTCACTTATTAGAATAAACTCGGCAAATTGTCTATTCTATTAAGCGGGTGCGATAGTATTTAAATCGCAATCATTAGTCAATGATACTAATCAATTAATGTGATCCCGGATAACGGAATACCCTGCCTATTAGAATAAGCGTGGCAAATTAGGTATTCCATTAAGCGGGTTCGATTGTATTTAACCGCTGACTTCTTCATTTTCATTTACATTATCTAAATAAACACTACCAGTTCCACTTCGTATCATGATATTTACCTTCCTTCCGACATTTCGTAAAGTTTCGTTAAACAGGACGAAATGTGAAGAACTTTGCATTGCATTACGCTCTCTGTATCAAATTGAACTTTCTCTTCCACTTCGGAATATTTCTTCGGAATTTGCGTCCGAAAGCCATCTTCCCAGATTTAATCTAACTAAGAAAGAAATAGAAGACTCCTTTATTTTATTTTTTATGATCCTAACTGTTGATCCGAGGCGGTCATTCACTGGGATGGTCTTCTTCCTGTTTTATGTCATTGGGTTAATCCCTGTCCGTGGCCCAGCGGGAGAGGAGACGTTTAGATGCGCTCCCTTGCTCAATTACTGGATTGAATTTAAGGGGAAAGTGACCTCTAAAAGGGACGTTATGACACGGAGTGTTTTTGCGCGTATGAGTGTGAATATATATGTTTTCCGTGTTTGGAAGTTCAGTCGAGGTGAAGGCGTTTTAAAATCTTTTTATACATTGAAGTGTTAATAATTGAATTGAATTTAATTGGTTTATCTTCTGAAAATAATTAAAATGTCACGAAAAAGTGTTCAATTGCGATATTATTGGATTAAATTTAAAGGGAAAGTAACCCCTAAAATAGGCATTATGACACGGAGTGTTTTTGTGCGTGAGAGTTTAAATATATGATTTCTGTGTTTATAAATTTAGATGAGATGTAACAGTTTTTAAAGTTTTTACACTTGTTGAATTGTCAATATAGGGCCGCAATTATTTAGCTATATGAAATAAGAATTGGCTTTTTCAAAAATTAATATTAAGAAAATTAATCCCAATTTTCAAAGTATCGATATATATTCAGATTTAGTTTATGACATGTTTGATGTGCTTGCAATAAATATGACTTAGGAAAATAGCGAAATCCTGCAAAACTTGCTGTAGGGGTGAAGGTTCCCGCTACCATTTTCTCGAATCAAAATTCTCTTTGAATGAAATATTTGATTAATGTAACACTTGGACCAGTTGTTTTCAACTTGTGCTCGGCCGCTTATACCACGGTGGGTTCTAATTTCCCTTTATCATGCTAGAGCTGTTACTGCTAGAATAGTAGTTCTTTTAATACTTTGCCCTTTGGCTTTAACCTTTTAAATGGCAAGTGTTTTTATTTCATTCTCCAGTTTTTGAAGATGCAGTCGATGTTCAGTAAGTTTCTCCACTAAACAAACTTCCTTATTTTACCTGAACCTTGTTCTGAAGTCACTTGTAACCTAGGTAGCAGAATGTTTTCTGTCAATCTGCATCCAAAAAATTACAAACCTAAGTTTCTCTATGACATTTAATTCAAGTTTTTCTAGATTATTCTGCCAGCTATAAGATAATCTGCAGTGACAGATGACATGCTGCACGGTTTTTTGCTTCCACGCTTGTAACGTCTACATTTTCCCGTACATTGTTCTGAAGTTGCTAGTAACTAGAGCACAACGTGAAGATCGTAGTAATTCAATTTTTTTCAGTCCAATATTAATTTTATTTACAATGTAATTTAATAAAAATGTAACATTTTCTTCTCTTTGTCGCTTACAGGCCTTTTTAGAAGCAAAAGATATTAGTTAGGAAACAGAAATTTTGACTAATGTTTATACATTTTTGCAACGAACAATGGAAACTTTAGAGCTATATAGGTTTACAGTGAAACTCTTAGAGGCTACTTCTTTAAGTATTTATCGAAAGTAAAGCTGCTATGAAAATAAAAGCATTTTACTGATTTATTCTTTATTACTATCGAGCATTTCCGTCCGATCAAGGGCCGATTGCATAAGGCACTAAACACTGGTAAATTGCTGAAGCGTGAAGATATAGGGTTCTGGCCTACCGTACTTATGTCGACCTAATGATCTGGTGTTTCGATCGGTTTTTTCCAGATGCAACTAGAAAACGCGTTAGAGTTCCTTAAAAATTCCTCCACTCAAGGCATCTAAAAATTATCCGAAAAAAATATCTAATGGTGTTACCTGAAATAATTTCGTAAATGCAATAATCTTTAAAAATTTCTTATATAAATTATGGTTACTCTCTCAACTTCTACAAACTATAAACTATCTATAAACTGCCTATCTTATTCTACACACACAAAATGATAAAGCAATTTTATGTTTATTTCTCTATAAGTATTATATGAAGTGCTGAACAACGTTAAATTTTGTATACTAAGAACGTTAAATTATATTAAAAATAACGTTAATTATACCAGTTATTTGAAAGCTAATTTAGTTCCATAATTAGCCTTATAATTATTTCAATAATAATTGACATTCAATAACCTTACTTCATTCTTTTTTTTTTATCTGTATTACAAACTTGCAGGGTTAGTCTGTTTTTACAACAATTTTTAAGAATAAAAGTATCACAATAAGGTAGTCTAGTCAGTTTTGAAAATATTTTGTTGCAATTTACAACCCCGTCAACCTTTATTTTGTGTAAGGTATAATATTAAACAGAGGCGCTCCCAGCAGGGAGAAGTTTGTGAAATTTATTTATGAATTTTGAATAACTACTCCCTTGGCAAGTCATTACTCTTCTGTTTTGAACACCGGATATTTTTAAGCAGAGGGCGCCATCTGTTGACGGGAACTCAACACCAAAGTGTCTTTTAAACTTCTCCATACTGTAAAAACGAATTTATCCCTCAAACACCAATCAAGCTAATTTCACTTCGCACCGCAGAGAAGGGTCCGGCAACCTAATCCGAACTCCAAAATTCTGGTAGAATCCGATTCCTCACTGCAGTGGCGGGGAGGGGGACGAGCGAAAGGGGGGGGGAGGAATATCCCCCCAGGGGAGTGTCGGGTTTTGCCAGTGGCGTGTCCAGTGGCGAGTCCCTGGGGTCATTCGTCACCATCAGCTTTCAGCGGTCGCCATGGAAACGCCTTAACTCCGGGCGTTGTCAGCGCGATTAGCGGTGAGGTGTGTGGCTGAGTGTAGAGTATTTTCTTAACTTAGCTCCTGCCAGCGTGTATAAACTCTGCGAATCTGGAGGAAAATTTACTTTTATGTGTGTGTTACTAGAAACTGATAATGTAGGTTGTTAGCTAAGCCGTTAAAAGCGTAAAAGATAAATAAGAAAGTAATGCTATGAGATTAACGTTGTTGGCGTATCGGACATTTATATTACGCTCTCGCTGTTAATTCAAGGTGGAGTTGGTTGTCGATTCACGTATGTTTTATTTTATTACACGTTTTTATGGCCAGGGGATTTAGGAACAAAAGAAGAACAGTTACAGTCGATGATCTTTATTTATGGACAGTACTTGGAAATTTCAATTTTAAGTTAATCATTTTTGTCACTAGAGCATATGTCTGTTAACTTTCAGAACTAAATTTCTCTGTCTTTTTGCATACCGGCTGACTCAAAATTGATGTTACAGCAATTACTTCCTAAACCTTTAGTGATCGAAACACACTTTCAATTAAAAATTTGTTAAATTTAAAGTAGCTTTCAGATATGAAAGTTTTTTAAAATACCCTTTATACATATTAAAATACAAAATGTAATATTTATATGGTCCTAATTTCCTATGATTTCGAAAAATATTACTCTGTATCTAAGATGGTATAGAAAGAAAAAAATAATGCCGCGTTCCCGGGTGTGAACATGCATTGAGATAACGTAAGTTAAATATTTTAGCATTTGTCGCCAATCACTAGAGAATGTCTCAAAGGTGAAAAAAATAAAATTACTTTTTGACTTTCATTACTTTATGTTAGTGGTCATTTGGCTGCCACATCTGATTCCAGTAAATCCTATTTCGGTTGAATTTTCCAAAAACCCATGTTTGGCAGTTTCTTTTGAAAGTTAATCTACACTATTTCCTCTGTTACATTTTGAAATTCCTTCTCTGGAACGGTGACGTAAATAGAGAATGACCCCCAAAGACTAAATCGTCGGTAGTTTTTTAATGTAGTACTTATTAGTTCATTGTAAAAATAAACATATAAATCTTACGAGTTTGAATGCATTTCGTTACTATTTTCCAATAAAGGGATCATTGTTCAACTTTTAGTAACTCATAGTTGGTCCCCTGAAAAAGCCGTCCCCCCCCCCATTATGGATGCTAACACAGCATGTAGTCGTGTAAGTCGTTATATTTATCATTCAATATCTCATTAACTATTTCACTCAGTGACACATGAGAATTATATTTTTACCTTCTAAGCAATTATTTTCCCATATATTAGTGTTAGAAAATGATGGACTGTATAAAAACTAAATTTTGTATTTTAATATGTATGCAGTCCCTTGTAATGAATGCTATATTTGAAATCTGCTCTAAATTTACAAACTTTCCTAATTGAAAGTATGGGTCGATCACTTACGGTTTAAGAGATAATCGCTGAAGCATCTATTTTGAATTACCTAGCATAGATATTTAGGTAGACAGGTACTGAGGAAGTTGTTCCATGGAAATTAACAGAGTATACAGACGATAACTGTCATGCTACACCGTGACGTATTAGAAATCCGAAAATTAATGCTATATTAAAAAGATAATTTCTCTTTTTACTATTACTGAATTTCAGTTTAAATATGTTTGCATAACTAACTACGCATCGAGTGAAAAATCCAGTACCAAGCATATTTTAGCTGACATGAACTTAAATATGCGTTATGACCTCCACGATAGATTAAAATTTGACAACTGAACTTATAAAAATAGACCGCCTAGAAGGATGTGAAGGGGAGTATTCAATTAATGTTATTTTACAGCATGTACCCTCCAGTCCTCTGACATTAATTAACTTTCAATCAGTACTTGTACACAGTGTATACTTATGTAGATTTGAAGCATAATTTTTTCAATAAGCTTAGTTTTATGGGCAGTCGAAAAACTTACTGGTAAAAATGCGCTAAAATTTCTTTCATTTTGCTTGAAGTAATATGGAGATAACGAATTACGCTAAGTTAATTTTACCATGTTATTTTTTTTTACTTAATATATAAAAATTAAACATGTAGCTTAACGACTTTTGTACATTTTCTTGGGGTGCAATCTACACGTAATGTTGCATCAAAATTTGTGCTAGACTAGTGGCGCAATTTGCTTGGTGATCTTACTTTCACGATTCTAAATTTATTACTTCTGTAACTGCGGCTCTTCATGTATTTGTAATATGTATATCGATGTTTTTTTTCATAATAAATGCAATAAATAAATTTAAAAACTAGTTTTTCCTTTTTATATAACTTATAATTTTACAACAAAACATAACGCAAAGTAATCGGAAACACTTAAACTATTTTCTCCAACTTTCTTCTCATATAGCCCGATAAAATATTTATTTCAACCCAAAAATGCGATAAGTATTATTTTATCGAAAATTTAACTTGCTTAACAAACAGTAAACATATATGAAAAAGAGAAAAGCGTTTTTTCGTAGGCTCCGTCGAATTATCGATGTTAACGTAAATGCAATCTACTTCTTTGAAAAATATTTAAACGCATTACCCAAGCAACTATTTTTCCAGAACACAAAAAAGCTTGTTAATTATATTATCCCAGAACATCCACACACAAACAAATTTATGCACATATATCATATCTGAAAACGCTCTCAACAGATTAAACAAATAATAAACAACCACATAAATAAATTTCCACCCGCGATAAATAGAGCATATTTCGTGGGTATTCAAATACGTTAAATCATTTTCTCAGAACCATGATGTATTTCCAATATAATAATTTGATACACACACGCACACAATCGCAGATATTTCTGCTTTTTTTATTCTTACAACATCAAATGTATTGGATAAAAAACAGCATCAACTGTGAAAAAAAAGTTAAGTTGTTTTGGAGCTTCTGAATTTCATTTTGCTTTGCGAACACTACGTTGTGAGAAAAGGAAAAAGAGAATAATCCTTCGTAAGATATCTAAATAGTTTCACGTCAGCAATTATTTTATGCATTTTTAATAATTATACATGAGCGTAAATCATGTGCTATAACAAAATATGTTTTCTAATTTTTAGCCGAGCTCAAATAAATCACGTTAAAAAGGAAGTTATTGTTAACACTTCCGTTTTTCGTTTACTTACCAAGTATGCTAAATATAAAGTAAAATGTCAATTTCTCCAATTCAGTTATGTAGTTTATGTTAGTGTGTTTATATAACATATGCGCGGTTATGTTATATAAACACACAGACATATATATGTACAGGGTGTCCCGAAAAAGTGGTAAAGGGCACAATTCTTTATCTGTTAGAGATCAGTGGGCAGTGTAAATTGAAAAAGGTCGGAAACGGAACTCCGTTAAGAAAAAATTCCCCTCCTTAATTTTCTAAAAGTTTAAAATTCTAAATTTTTATAGGAACCCCGTACGGAACAATTCCCAATTAATAAAATGTGTCCCATACACACATGTTGTGACATGCAAAATTTTAACCAAAAGCCACTTTTCCATGGCTCTCGAAGGGAAAAAATCACATCTAATGATCACATTTCAGGAATCGTACAGAAAATATTTTTTCTCACTCTAGCAGTACACATTTGCATCGAAAATCATGTATAGTCCTAGATCACCTTTCTTTAAGGATATCTCTGCGACGTTGTATAATCAAACGGCTAAATTTGGCATATTGCCTCACGAGTCTATGGGGCACCTTTTATTAACTGGGAATGTTTTTCTTCGGGGGTCGTGTACAAATTTTAAAAAAGTAGCTTTTTGAAATTGGATGGGGGGGGATTTATTTCTTAACGGAGTCTTTTTTTCGACCCTATTTTGAGCATTTCTTCAAGTTACACTATATTAGATAAAGAATTAAAGCCCTTGTCACCTTTTTGGGGCACCTTGTGTGTGTGTATGTATTGTGGAAAATGATACTCCAGACATTTAATAAAGCATAGTCCAATTAGCATTTAATGATAGACTAGGACCTAGACACAACCTTAACACAATACAAATTAGACAACTTATTTACATATTAAAAGAGAAAGATTTCAAGGAAAATGTAAGTAAACAGGAACTTCTAGCGTCACACGTCAAATTCGTCTACCTCTCCTCGCTTCGGCGCGAAAAGCAAAACGGGGATTTCCCTAGTCTCGCTGCCATGGAAACAGATGACGCTTGCAAGTGGCGGCATCTCTTGGGGACAATATTGTGCACTAAGAATACGAATTATGGTCGGCGTTGGTACTGGCAAGATAGAATGGCACTACACAGCCACCGTACAGCCCATTCCGTGTGATCCTATAAAAATTGAAAGATGCGAAACTTCTAGCATCCCATCACAAGAGAGCTGAAAACCCATCCTGTTAAAATCAAATCTTAACGTGTCATTTGCGCATCTCTTTTCCGTTATAAAATATGCTTATTTATCGCATTAACAGACCATATAATTTTTCTTAGTTCATAATAAGGAGCGTGGAAGCAATCAGCGGTTAAAATGTTAACAGCCGATGCAGAGGGCTACAATGCCTGCCATTTTTTTCAGGCTTATAGTATAGATGTTCCCTAGAATATAGTATAGTAATAAACAAATTAAAAACTTATTGGAAAAATTATAAGGCTGCTTTAAGAACCTTTAAACACCTACTAAGTTGTATTTTTTCACTTTATGATACAATCGGTTGAGAACAGCTTTCGACTGGAAAAAACTCTACCTTTTTCTGAGTGAACCTGACAAAGCGAATTGTTTTACACAAGTTAATCAACACCAAGTACCGTCGCACATATTTTGGCCAATAGCCCTAAATATGTTCATAGAGACAATATGATTGTGGATCATGTGGGGTACAAGATACATGTATCTAGGTTTAACATACCTGCTTAATCGTTAAAAATACGCAAGACAAACGATTTACTCTCAGTGCCAACGACGCTGGATATAAGGGAGCATTCAAACTTCAAAGCTAGAGAGCAACGCTGAACACGAAAAAAGGAGTGTTTTTAATGCCTAAATCTTAGTTAAAGAGAAAAGTTTAAGCTCCATAAACCCCCTTTTTTACACCACTGACGATACTTGGTTTTATGATTTAAATTTGGTGTTATTTGCACATTTTGCTATATAGATGATATACTACCTGTAACCTCGATTGTTTAAAATGTCAAAAGCATTTATGAACTCCCCAAATTTTCATGTCCCTTAAATGTGTTAATATTACTATCAAAATAGTTGTTTGCCGTTGTAAGTTTCCATGTAGCTGGCTTACAAGTATCTACCGAAGTATCACGGATGTTGTCTAAAGAACAACATTTAAAAATTGTCTAAGTATCCTGATAAATCTTCTTAATATTTAATTATAATTAAAATTTATTTTTAAGGTGCAGTTTTTCATTACTTCGTCCATATGTACTTCGTTTGAAGAAAAATCTAAAACATAACGCATTGTATCTACAGACTAAGTTCACAAAATTCTTCAAAACCTGCTCTAATAATTTCCAAAGCACAATGATTTATTTCTGATAGCGTAATTTGATATAAACTGTTTGAAAAGATATCCCTTTCTTGCGTGACTATAAACGTACTCGTGAGGGGAGAGAGATATAAAGATCCACGAGTTAACAATAGGCATGTTTTGAAACCTCAAAACTCTTTTCCTCCTTAGCAAACATCCAGAAAAAAGAAGAACACATACGACCTTCCTCAACAGGCACAAATAAAGTACATAAATCCAGATCGATCGATTATAAATCACTTCAACTAGAATAAACCTAGACCGGTACCGGGTATAAATAAACAAATAAACTTCGGAAGCAGGAGCAACAAGGGAAAAAAATAATAATAAAATTCCTCTTCCAAATGAATGCAGCAGTTGAAGGAGGGGGAAGGAAGGTTGGTAGCGGGGAGGGAGAAAAATAACGCTGAGTTTGATTCTCATCTACCAATAAATCTAAATGTTCTGTATAGTACAGCATAGTCTGCGTCTCCTAGGATTTGCAGCATCGCCGGCATCGCTGATATATGGATTGCAAGAATTCGGGCTCCATCACTATCCTGGAAGCAATCAACAGGTCCGTCCATTTTGATGATATATGGCGGTTTCGAGGCTGGATCCAAAGATATCATCTTCACGCGCGATTGCTTCTTTTCATTCCGTTCTTTGGCAACATCCATCATGGCGGGCTGCCCACTGAAAGTTTTTATAGCAATCGTAATGAAAATAATCGGCTGAAAGCATCGATTAGACGGAAATGACGTTCGGTCCTGTGCAGTTCGCAAGTTTCTGTAGGAAGTGTTTTGAAATGTCCAGACATTTTTTTTTAGTGTCTAGTTCATAATGCTGTCGAATATGGAAAAACTATTTTTTGTTTGGATTGTAAGAGTGGAGGCTTTATGATTGTCTTCCTTCTTTTTACGGGAGATTACGAAAGATATTTCGAGCACTACGGAGAGTAATTGGAAATTTCATATTTGGGGCTCTCTTTTCGTGTTTTAATGAATATTTTGGCTGTTTGTCATATTTATATATCATGGTTCCGAAAACTGACGACATATTTCTTAGAAATGATTAAACCAAAATTTATGGCGAAAGTATTTTAATTGAGAAAACATGTCATTTTCCCCCACAAATTTTTAAAAAGAATTCTGAAGTTCACCAAAAGATAAAACTACAGATTTCTTAAGTATGGAGAAACACTTGGACAAAATTCATTAAAGCTGTGAATGCGTTTATTGAAAATATATTGTCTTGGATATTACTAATTATGCAATTATTCAAATTTGCCTTATGCTTCGATAGCAGTAAGTGAATATCTGAAAGGTAACATAAAAATATTTAACTAGAAATAATACTTCCAAAAATGTGCATTCAATGTGGGAAAAAAGATATTAATAAAAAACATTACATACAATGTATACACACAGAATTATTAAATTCACATTTGTCTCTTTCTCAATATTTTTGACAAAATTTATAGTGAATGAAAAATTTCATAAGATTTTAATCTATGATTGAATATTATTTTAGCATTTCTATTAAAATTATGTATACAAAATATTTATTAAAAATAGTATCATCAGTAAAATCCTTGAAATTTTTAATTTTAAACACATATCAGCGTTCCTCATAAATAAGTAAACTTTAGAGATTGTTTAAAACGCCAAAATGAAAACTAACTTTACGCACTGCTACTGTATTAATTTCAAACGTCAGAGCTATTTTAACAAATTCCCATTTAAATATATAAGCGAGATGTTTTTATGTTATACGTTTTAACTTACTATTCAACTATACTTTTTGTCCCGTAGTGTTTTTTTCTTTAAATCCAATTTCTCATGTTTATTTTTGATACCATTAAACAATCAAAGGCCTCATTTATTTGAAAACAAATACATAAGTAATTTTTCTTTCGAAAATTGTTGTTTGTACAAATATTTATTTCTAAGCACAAATCACAATGAAACCTTCATCGGTAACAAAGTCTCAAGACCTGCTTTTGAAGAAAAATGCTGAGTTTTAATAATCAAACCCATCGTTATATTCGCTACAAAGAGGTTTTATGCTCTTTAATGATGCCGAAGAACGTTTCGTGGTAAAATAACCCTATAACTTTCTCTGCATTATTAAATTCCTGTATGGAGACATATTCGTCCTTATTTTCTTTTATTTTTCGACCTATTTATAGGTACCATTATTAAAGAACGTACATTTCTAGGAGTATTATATAAGGGTTGGTTATAAGTTTATATTCATGTCTGAAACTACTTATAACGGATTTCTTAACAAAGCGCAATGAAATATATTTATAAAAAATAAACATTTTTTGCCATTCTTTTAATCATCTTAACATCATTTTTTAAATGAACTTAAATAAATTTGTAAATATTACTTTTGTACTTAAGTGTTGTATTATTGTAGATTAAATGTAGCATTAAAATGGTAGTATTTTCTTTCTTTGCCTGTAAAACCAGTTTAACTTCTACAAGACTATCAATTCAAGGGAAGAAAAATTTATTTTGCTCGCTTACATTCATTTCGCTGATCTAAGTATTATTTCAATTGTACCCGAGAACAGTTTAAAATACACAGAAGCATATTCTTATAATATTCAAACCTTCATTTTAGTGGAAGAATTAAAAAAATTAATAATGAATGTTATATTTCATTTAACAGCACTTAAATTCTTGAAATAATCTACTTTTAAAATAATGTAACTTTAAAATTTTACTATTGTACATTATGTATATATTATTATGTACATATTATTTTGTACATAATGTTTCTCATAAATATAATTTTACCATAGCATTTTCTTTCTTTGCCTGTAAAACTAGATTCACCTTTTTAAGACCAGCAATGCTGAAAAATAAAACTTTGTGCAACTCATATTCATGTAAGAATGATATAGACATTTACATGATTATATTCATATTTTATCAGATATCAATATTCATTCAGAAAACAATTCTTATAAAATTTTAATTTTGGGATCAATGAGAAAAATTTCAAAAATGTATTAATAAATATTACTTTTACATGTTAACATTGGCTTTTTTGTAGTTTCAAATGTAATTTTAGCGCAGTATTATATTCTTTCTTTGTCTGTAAAACCAGTTTCACCTTTACAAAACCAACAATGCGAAGAAGTAAAAACTAACTCATCTACATTTACATGACTGATTTATATCATAATGTACATATTCACCTTAAGTAGACAGAAACCAATCCTGATAAAACTTTCAGATCAGTGAAAAATTTAGAAGAATTATTAGTAAATATTAATTTTACATTTTAACATTTAGTTTTGTGTAGGTAGTGTAGGACATAAATTGTAATATTACCACGGCATTATTCCTTTTATTTGCCTGTAAAACCACTTTCACCTTTAGAAGACCAGCCGTGCCAAGAAGTAAAACTGCAATTTATCTACATTTATTTGATTGATATAAGAAATTATATGATTATATTTATATTCATTTTAAAGTATAGGAAAAGCAATACTTATAAAATTTTAATTTTGAGATCAGTGAAAAAAATTTCTAAAAAATTATTTTAAAATATTACTTTTGCATATTTATATTTAATTTCTAGCTCCTTGCATCTCATAAATGTAAAATTACCATAGTACTACTACCTTTATTTGCCTGTAAAACTAGTTTTACCTTAGCAAGAGTATTAATGCAAAGAAAGAAAGCTGCATTACTTGTTCATAGTCGTTTTCATATTAAAGTTTATTTGCTTAATTTGGTACACTCTGAAAAAAATACATTTTGGAAATAAAAAATAAAGTGAACAATGAAGTTTTCAAATAAATCTATTTTCTTTTTTTACTAATATTGCATTGGTATAAGTTACCTGAATAGAATTAGAAAATAAAAATAATTAATAGAGTTGTATGAGAGTATTTCATATTTATTTTATAAATTAGAAAATAACATTATTATGTCATAGGTAACTCAGCTGTTTAAATTTATTATTTTTGTATTTTGCCGTAAAATATTTCAGCGCATTTTCTTTCACTATCAATAAAATGCGAGAAAATCATCATATTCATATATTTCATTATTTTAGATTCCATTACAAAACTAGATTAAAAATACCGAAATGTAAATACATATCTAAAAATATTTACTGTTAAACATTAATTGGATATTCTGTTATTTAAGTAACCAAATTTTTTTAAATATACTTATAGTACTAATTGCAAATGCAATTAAATATTATCAAGATAAGCACTCGGGAGATTTCTTATACATTCAATTTTGAATCTGTTTTGATTTATTAATGAAATTAATTATTATAAATCTAAATTTTTTATACATAGCGGGTTGTTATATTATAGAAATCTGAGTTCCTGTGTTTATTTAAAAAGATATTTACTGCATAATAAACTTTTAAATAATGCATGATTTAAACATTTATCTAAAAGAATAGCGTCATCTGCATTATTCTTTTTTAAAGCTTTAAACTGGAAAAAAAACATTCATAGCCATTTTATTAAATGGTTCATTCAACTGAATCTATCCTATGCTATATTTTTAAACTTGTTATCCTATGCTAATTTTTTTTTTTACTATTTTGTATTATTTTTAATATACATTCTAATAAATATACATATACATTCAGAAATGCTTAATTTAGGCATTTCTGAAAAAAAGACAAAAACTGTTTCACTGAAGCAGTCCAATAAATAAAGAATAATGAAGGGTAGACATCTCTAAGAAAACTTGTGAAAAGCTTAAATTTACTTGAAACTACGATTTACGTGTCTAATGAAAATAGTGTTGCCTTAATTGCGTTGTTCTCTATTTCCAAAAAACCCACGGGAATTCTCTTATTGCTTCAGACAACGAATCAAAATAGACAATTTAACGCTTTGTTTAGAATTGTAGCTTCAGCCACTCTTTTTGGCTGATACTTAAGAATAGAAGAAGTGATATTATTTGTGTATGTGGAGGTTTCTCTATTTATGTATATATATTGCCTGAGTCTGGTCATTAGCTTACCTGCATTTATATTTACTATGATACATACTACAAGCTATATATACATGTACACTTACATAATATTTCAAAGGCATTTTTGAATATGTCTATACAAATGCATTTGTTCTAAAGTTAAGAATGGTGCACACAACTATACATAATATATTTAACCAAAACACACACAAATACATTTGTATAAATGTGTGTATTTAAGTAAAAATCCGAAAGGTTTAATGCTAATGTGCATATTATGCATGTTTAAAATGAGATGGTCTGTCTTTGATCGTCGTCAAATTTGTGATACTTAATCTGCAGACACTATCTTATAAAATTTTGGGAAATTTTAATCGGATTTCTTACTTTCGCTATGCTAATACAGGGCAATTCTCTATGAAATATTCTCGTAAGACACTGTCCCCAGTGTATCAGGTTGGTTAAAATGTATTTCTGAGAATGTTTAAAGTAGAAAAGTTTGTTATTTAAGTACAAAATATGTATAAAGTTAAAAATACATACTCAAATTCAGAAATATATTTACGAACATATAAAACAAACATATTTTCTATTATTATCCTAATCTGTATGTTCAGTAATGACTACTCTTATGCAAAGCAAGCAAGAAATATCTGTTCTTTAAAAAAGCATCCGATTGAAGGATGATATTTTTATGAAGTTAAAGCATTTTCCAAGCAGCACTCCTTGCATTTTCAGCGTCATTGATTCGCTCAGCTGGGAACCATATTTCTTATTCCATTTTTGTCAGTGAATAACCTGTCCTTCAGGTGTCCTTCACGCAGCATTCAACAGGTTTCGATCGCTTTTTCTTGATACGCTTGTTTCTTTCATTATTATTATACTTTATTTTTTCTACCCCTTCCCCTTCTTCTCAATCACCGTGGGCGTAATCTCGCGTTCCTTTTCACGTCTATGTGTCGCCGCATTTATCACGGTGACTGCCGAGTGTTCTTTTACAGTAATGAAAATAATCTATTACATCATCGATTATGTGATCAGTGCGGGGCGCTTCTCTACTGTCGCCGATAGATCTCGTCGATTCATCAATTCCCCCGGAATGATTCATTTGTAACGGGAGTTATTTTGTGATGCTCTCGTGAATCCGCTCATACCGGTGATGGGTCGCCCCGGTTCGTTCCCTATCTGATCGGGAACTGATTACCGAAATCAGGTGTATGTACGGTAGTAATCCGTCGGATTTAAAGCTCTCTGCTCGAGTCCATGTCATGTCTTTTGTGCTTTAACCGCTGCATCTGAAGTTATGAGCTGCAGCTCTCATATTTTACCGTATATGCCTGGGGGATGTTTTAAGTACTTGATTAATACGATCACGTGAAAATTTATGAGGCAAAATTCGTATCATATTATCGTAAGTTCGTTTTGAGAGATTCGCTGAAACTGTAACACCCAGGAGATTTTAAAGATTCATGGGAAGGAATTTCAGATAAGTTTGAAATTCCATTCTATGTGTCTGACAGATGTTTTCTTAAATATCTTAATGCCATCAGCATTTAAGAATCTGAAGTATGAGTCAAAAGTAACTGACATTTAAAATTGGTTGATATATGCATAAAGATTCAAAAACATAAAATACATATTTTTTCTTATTTATGAATGTTGATTACGGAGTAAAATTTTCAGATTCTAAAGCAGTTGGTTTTAATTGAGTTCCTTTTTGCACGTTTAAATTCAAGTATACAGAATCAAGATCGTAGAATATATATATTTTTATGTATATAAACTATATTCCAACTTAAGTTTCTATTTTTTTCCATTAAATGTATAGTAAATATATTTTTTAATTACAAAAATCAATCTTTATTTTGTTTACTTATTTCACTATTTCTTGAGCCTACATCTCGTTATTGCGATCTATATAGCAGTTTTATTATGTTACTATATTTCCTCAGTGCTTCTTGAATCAAAAATAATGCTTTGGAATTGCTGGTACGATAAGTCATGTGACATTTCTGTGTAGACCATGCCTACTACATATCAAAACTTTTCATATATTTCACCTTCCAGAAAAGCTCGCCATATCCATAACCATCTATTACCCTATTCGATTCATCCACATGTTAACAATTAATGTGTGACAAACTAATCCCTACCTAGACTACCTTCACTTATTAAAACCTAACGACTACTTACGTATGATCCATTTATACAAATGTCACTGCATGTTCTCCGCAGCGCAAGTCAAAATCTAAGTTAAAACGCCAGCGTGGTGTGATAAGACCTCGCAGCAACATGATGTATCCAAATATAGACGGTCTCTTTGTTCAAGAGAAACTCTCAGATGCCTGGGTCATCTTCGCACAGCGTTCCTGGGATTTGCCATCCTCGTGCTCAATAATTCCTGACAGGTTTCCATTCGTTAGAGCATGAGTTTCCCAAGGAATCACCTCAAGTATGCATTCAATCCATTTTCGGGCAGTCTAGGGTAAACACTTGAAGGGTATTTCCTTCTGCTAGTAAGAGGCTCTCCTCCGAGCGGCTCTAGAGTCACTAATTAATGTTTGCTTAAATGCAGCTAAGTGAATTGTGACCTGAGGCAGCGTACGGTTGATTCCAAATGTAATCATAAGGACAGCTATGAGTGTTTTACAGCACGGGACGCAAGTCTTGTGAGCTGATATCTTATCACACTGATTCCCTCAAACGCTTGTTCGATTATGCGGTATTTGGGAAAATAATGATATTGATTGGAAGGATGGGGCTGTTTGGAGGTTCGTTCAAGAGCATTTATATGTGAGGTATATTTCGTAATTAAAAGGGAATTATAAGGGTTTTTGAAATATACTTGTGTGTTAATTAAATTGTATATTAGAATTGCGATTTGAGAGCAATCGAGTTTATTTAGCTCCTTTGATTAGAATAGAAAAGTATACTGTGTTATTTTACATCCACAAAAGAATTATGCATTTCCTTATTATAGGAATAATCTAAAGAAAGTCGATTTCCATACTGGAAAGCGCATTAGATTAATTGCATCAAATTAAGCCTTTAACTTACCAAAGTGGAAAGATCGTTGTAAAGGAAACTATTGCAAAAGGAAAATTGAATATTTTGGTACATTTATTAAACTTCTAGTTGAATATAGTTGAAGGACCCTTTTGTTTATGTTACTGAACATTTCAAGGGAATGAAACATTTTGTATACTTTTGTTTTAGAAGTTTCATAATAAAACTAGTGATATATCGTATGACATTTTATTTCTTTTACACTTGGTATAATTAATTTTAATACAGTGGTTAAAACAATGTCTACATTCGTTCACAGAAATAGTATTCTAAACATTTATTTATTTATTTGGATAGGGCAGAGGGGACTACAAATCTGCATTTCATTATTCAAACATACACAACAAAACTTTATAATTTTCTGTAAAAAATTTCCCTCTTACAAAAGAAACTAAAATAGATTGTTTTGGAAAAAAAATATTTTCTTGTAATTTTTTAACCTATTAAGTACTTATATTACTTCCTTAAGTTTCAGTTAGATCGGCAAATGAATAAAATAACATATATAGGTTTTTAGAGGTTTGATGGTTTGATACATCTTATATTTAAAATTTTCGATACAGTTGATGATAAATGATAAAATATAGCCCATAACAGTTTTATAATACTTGTATTAAAAAATGTTTCTTTTACAGGATTGTACAACTACAAACAAATAGTCTAACTACTTTAAAAAATGCTTTACTCTATACTTTTCTGTAAATTGATAGATAAATCACATTTCTTTATATAGATAACATAGCGTCTTCTACTTGTACTGTGAAGCCTGAGTCATATAATATAAATTGAAATTTTGCACAATACTTCATATGCCATTTCAATGGCTTATAAATAAAAAAGTACTTACCGAAAGACATTTAAGCAGCATCTTAGTTGGGAAAATTTTATGAGCAGTCACGATGCTTTCAGTAGATATGAATTCCCCTTCAACTTTGCCCTTTTAAAACGGAACTTGCGTTTCGAATGAAATAATATTAATCTCAAACTAATGGAAAATTCAATCGATTAGAAGGAAGGCATACTGAAGCATTTTACGACGCTACAACAAGGGGACTTTTGCAAGGGCCGATGCGCAAAATAATACTAAACAGCACCATTCCATACAATAAAACAAATCCACATTCCCCCCTTAATGTTAAAAGACAACAAATGAAAGGCCCATTAGGCACTGAAAAAGCAGATATGGCCCCAGGAAAAAAGAAGTCTTGCCACACAAAAGTAAAGAACTTCTTTACTTTCAACTTTCTTCTCTGCCCCTCACTTAAGCTGTCAAATCCCGTTTGGCGCTATTTTTATATTTTGTGAAGATGCAAAGATTTTGTAATGTTGAAAAAAAAGTGGGGGAATACTTTTTTGATTCTGTTTTCGGGCTTAAAGGACTAGAAGAAACGTGATCGTCATGTTAAAGGCGTGGAAACAACAAGGAAATTGCTGTGATGTTATGTTCGTTTGATTTGGGGGGGGTGACTGGTTCTTGGGTTGAATTTGGAGGAAGTAATTAGACTTAATTTCATGAAATCTTTGGGAAGATAAAGAAAATGTGGAGTAATAAAATGAGGCTTATAGGAATATTGATTTGAAGTTTTGATTCTGTTGTGATAAGGCGATGTTTTGTTTTGTTTTTCAGGATCGAAAGACAGAAATTATGGTAAAATAATTACTTACATTCTTAGATAGTAACTTTTTTGTGAATTCCTATAAATTTCTGCATTATTGTATTCCATTTAGTGCACCATTTTATTATAATTGCCATCAATTTATTAAAACAGGCCACTTTTTTACAAATGTTCTACAAATCTTGAGAACTTTATTATTATTTAAATATGCACAGCAATTTTTTTTTTTCTTTTCATAAATCCTTATGTCGATTTTTACCAACAAAAATTGCTTACGCATAGTATTCAATCTCTTTAAAAAGCGAATTATTTACAAACTGAACTTTCTGCACATAATTTATTTATCATACACTTATCAAACATTAACTAATCATTCAATTAGAATTTATATTCTTATTTTTAGCAGCGATTTCCCATAACATACTTGTTAATTGATAAGCTTAAGAAATGGATCATGGTCAATGGAGAGAAGCTTCTAGACTTTTCCTCTGAAAAGCGATGAAAGACAAAATTTAATTTGCGTGGAACCTCACAGTAGCTCATATCCTGCACTTCTTATTGTATGTATTGACCTTTATTCAATTACACTAAATAATACTACAGTAATAAGCAAAATGTACGTAATTAATAAGCAAACTAAATACATGGTGTACCATATGCTGATTCAGCTAATGGTTTTTACGTCATGAATATAATTTATAAAACATTTCAGTGAAAAAAAGATTTTTAATAACAGCACCTAGCACCTGTATCGGTACCCCCAGACGCATCGGTTGACCATGGAAGTTACTAAAGCCGCTAACATATTTTAGGTGCACCAGCTCCAATTAGTGCGCACGGTTCCACAATAGTCCAGTCGAAAAGGGTTTTAACCCTCCCTAGCTCTAACTAAGCCAGTGCTGCTTCACTTTCCGTGTTCTTATGGGGATTTTATCAATTCCCTCTGGGTGTAAAAATTGTGGAAAAACATAAATATATGTATTAACAACAATTTACATATATTTTTTAACATGCAATATAAAGCTGGATGAGTAAAAAATAAAACTTAAAAACAAAAGAACTGAAGTTAAAAGAAGGACGAAATTTTAATATTAATATTTCAAAGAAACTAATTTTTCATTCCTGAATGATTCTTCAGCAAAATTAACTCAATTTTTTGCTTTAATATCCAAAAAAAAACCTCCTGCGACACAAAATTTCTGAAGAAATTTATAATCTCACGTTGTAAAAAAGAATGAAAAATGGAAAGAAAAATCCAGACATTCCCGCACTTTCATCATAATCTCTATCAAATTCAATTGCGAAGCTTTTAATGGAGACATTTTTCAAAGAGAAGAAAAATAAACGCATAATTTTTGCCTGCGATTGCAAAATTTTAAAAAGACGTAAAAGGGAAGAGAATGAAAAAAGAAGAAGCTTTAATTCCTAATCCTAAATCCATTAAAATTTCAAAAGAGAAAATCCCTCTTTAAATATAAAAAAGAAGGGAATTGAAAAATAAAGAAAAAGATGGTCGAACGAAAGGTACACATTGTTATTTATTTACCTGTTTCGCTGTCAGCAATGGTTTTTAAGCTTTTCTGTAAAAGGTTTATTTTTCCTGTTAATGTAATTTACTGCGAATTGAGGACTGAAAAAGCCCGAGGCCGCTTGCAACAGCGGGGCCACTACGCTAGAAACGCTGGGCTGTCTCCCTCGAGCTTTTCTGGAAAAGCATATAAAAGGCGGAATTCCTAGGTAGAGATGGAAGAATTTTAAGATGCTTATTTTTGCAGGGAAAATGGGACCTTGGATGATTCCGAATGTGCTCGCCTCGGTTTTTCGTCCATTTTTTGGAGGAGCGTGCATGTACATGCCTTGGGGGGAAAGTTGAAAGCATTTAAGTCATGTAAAAATATTTTACTCTTTCGGTAATATTTGCATGGTTTGTAAAGAAAACAACTTACATTCTATATTAGCTGAAATTTTTGCATTGTTCATGCTAACTCTTGTAAAAGGTTTTTGAAATTTGAGCTGTTAATTGATTAAATTATTCTACAAACACTATTTTAATTTTTTTTTCTGCATTATAACTACACAAAACTAAATAATGTAACTGTATGTGATTATTATGGTAATTTTTGCGATGCCTTTGATTAGAGGTCGCATTTAGTATAGTGTTTATAAAAATATAGAGTATAAAAATCAGTTAATGCTTTAAAAGGGAGATTTCGGTCCTTATTCTAAGAATCAATTTAAAATATGCCACATTAACAACAAGAAAAGCACACTTGGTGCATTTTATGGTCATTTAGTTCAATTAGTAAGCTTACGTTATTGAAAAACTAAAAAATGATGCTTTAACTTGTAAACATACAGCGTGTTTCAAAAATACTTTTTACTGCATTTTGGAGGGTGGTTGAATGAGGTATTTGGAAATACATACTAATGCAAGTTTTCAAATATTGTCCTTATGCAACAGTCAGTATGCACTTTTAAAAGTCTGAAAAAGGTGTGCATGGAAATTTATACTTTTGCCTTTTGTGAAAAAAAAAAAATTAACGTACCATGTCTGAAAGAAACGATGATCACTCACAACGGACGAATCTCTACGAAAACATCTTTGAAGATGACTAAAGGATTTATTTTAAATATTTGATCTTTGAGACTTAACTATCTCAATCAACTCTGTAAAAAACTACAAACACTACATAACACTATTTTTGATGGAAGACCTTCTTTTATAGATTTTAAGTATTAGTTTTGTTTGAAATTTATGAACCTTCTAAATACACTTTAAACTATGACAGTAAAGCTATTCGTGTTATATATCACTTATAAATAGGGTAAATATGATTATAGTTATAGCATACATAAATTTTGTGGCAAAATATGGCAATTAGAGGAGGGACGAATGAAAATTATGAATATTTTTAGTCATTAAAATGCTTTGACAATACCAGCTGAAGCACTTACTAATCTTTATTCACTCTGTACCCCACGTCTTCCCTATCCTCCACTGTTTTAGGACAATAAATTGAAAAGTTTTAATAGAGAAGTAATTTAACAAAAAATTGATCGGCATCATTAATGTAACCAATTATAAACACACCAATTATAGTATATCCGCTACTTAAAATTCTAAGTATGTTTCTCTTAATATTTGGCTCTTTTTGCGTTTTCGAAAAACACGCTCTTAAAGTCCAATGTTAAGTGTCAATTAAACATAGGACTTTTAAAACGATGCAGCTGTCATAAGAATTTAGATAAGAACACGGAGAGATCATGCTTTTTAATCCAATAATGTTATTTATTTAATTAAAAGATAAATTTCTCGATAGGTATTTAATTTTTTAAAAATTTATTTTATAAAGATAGGAGTATCCGTGCAATCAATAAAAACTTTTACCAGATAGCACGAAAAATGGAACATAAAATAAATTTACGTTATCTTTATCAAATTTTGCAAGTTTTTTTTTTCCTTTTCTCATCAAGTAGATAATGTCGTGAAATTGATTTTTGTAAAATGTTTGAAAACAAAAAATTAAAAATCTGCAGGAAACGGAAGGTGGACGGAACATCGGTTATCGGTTTATCTGATGTTTTAATTATACTGAAATTTTGCAACTCATTGAGTGTCATTTGGTAACGACAGAATTGGGCTCTGATCCAATTCACAAAATGCCTGGTAACAAGATATTACGTGCAGGAAAAAAATTAATGTGAATGAAAATGTAGGAAATCAACTAGTTTCGTAAATGGGCAAAAAAAAAAAATTAAGTTTAAAAATATTTTTAGTGCATTTGCTTTCTATTTTAATTTCATAAATCAATACTTATTAACATATTAGTATATAAACTAGTGAAATTATATCGATAATACCTCCTATTTTTCAGATATATTATAGGTACCTGCTAGTGCGTCAACTTATACTTTTGATAAATGCGCATTAAAAATCTAGAGGAAAGTAATTTAAGCTGCAGAATGATACTTCTGTTATATCTGTAGATCAAACTTCTTGTTCTAGTGTACGATTGAAAAAAGAAAATGCTTTTAACTAACCTTCTTATTACAGAAAGTTAAAAAAGAAGGCGATTTTGAGTGTTTTCTTCACTAAAACCTTTATAAAGAATAAACAAATAAATTTACATTTCGAATGTTTAACATAAATTCTTATTTTGTAGGAATTTTTTTTGAAATTTAAAGCCCTAACTTGGACACCTGTCTAATATGGGCAGTTTTTTTTTTTTTTTTTTTTTTTTTTTTGTGGGGGAGAAGGATACGGACTTGTGACATTATCATAAGTTAGACACCTCTGTAAACTGTATTCTGCATGTGGGAACCACGCGTGTCCAACCTACAAAGGTTTCACTGTATTTTATATATGTAGGTATACATTCATAATCTAATAAAGAGTATATATGTATACATAATTTTTAGACTACGTGGATGCATAAAAAATTAGTGCTACTTTCTTGCTGAGGCAAATTAAACCCATTAAAAATAAATAACTTTTCTGCACTGTGTGCTGCAGAAATTGAGGAATTCTTTTCGCGACTATAGCTAATAAAATTTAATCAGCTCCCCTGAAAAAGTCTTTATCCAAAGCATTTCTCCCTGCATACCTGTATTCTTCTTACCTGTATTAAATAAAATGTTTTTTTTTATTCAAAATAGATTTCACTGTCCTATCATGTGGACAGTATTCAGGTGCAAAATATTACGGAACAGTCTATTTGATTCCAAGAACTCATCGAAAAATGTCCATGTAGAACAAAACTAATCCTCCTGTCCATAAAGTGCGGCTTGGAAAATCGAGTCCCGCTAATCCTCATTCCCGCCTTCCTCTTACATCCTGGCGACAGTGACGCATTTGCCATCCTTTGGGGAATTTGTTACGGTCACTTTGTACCCTACCCCCCCCTCCCATCTTCTTTCTTTCATGCCTCCGATTTCTTGGGGGTAATCCTCTTTGGACACTGTCCATGGGGACTCTGGCTTACCTGCACTTAGCCTTGGATGGCGACAGGTGCTTCATCAGGGTCGTGTTTGCTGTGAGATACCGAGAGGATGTGTTTGTATCTTCTCGCTTTGGAAGAAACTTTTTTTTTCTTCTTTTTCAAAGGTGTGTACCTTTGGGATAAAAGAATCTTCAGAGAAACAGCAGTGTATTTGTAGTTACTTATTCATACTTTTGTGAGAGAAAATTTTTCCACATATTAATGCGAATCAGGATAAAGAAGGGTTCTATGCGGGCTTGATAATTTATTTATTTTTTATTCGTGAATTGTCATCGGAAATGAATTTGTCGTGTACATAACAATCTCAGTTCAAGCCTATAAATTTTGTTTCTGCTTAATATCCAGAAAGTCCCAAATGGAATATAGACACGAATTTAAAAAAAAAAAAAATGGTATAATGCAAATGATAGTGCTTATTAATAGAAAATGTTAACTAGCCAAGTTTTAAGCAAATGCTCTCTCTAATATGTTTATTCATTTTTTATTGTTTCAGTCGTTTTATCCCCACCCACCTCCTTTAATTTATATGTACTCTGTCCCGCAGTGGCCTGGGCGCTAAACTCCGATCCCATAAGAACACTGCAAGTGAAGCAGCATACGGCTTGGCAATCAAGAGTTCTAAATCTTTTCTGTTCTCATTTTTCTGCCATTTCGGCTTTTAAATCTGTATATTCGCTTTTCCAGCATGCATTATTCTTGATTGTCTTTTTGTCTCTTCAGACCTGGTGGCGTCGTTGTGTTAAAAATAGATTATATTACGTCCGTTTGCAATCACAACGAACATTTTTGCTTCCCCTCTTTGGCATCCTGCTGGCGTAAGTTATTTACTGTTACCCTGCCTCATCTTTAAAATTATTTGCTCTCGATTCCGTCATTTTATTTTTATTGGATTCAGTTTTAAGGTTTCTCTGTTGTTGGCGTTATTTATATCAGTCAAGTTGTTGTTCTCGCCAATGTGTATTTCTCTTCTGGCGTAATTTTTAATTCATTCCATCTTATTATCACTGTCCTCATAGGACCTACACGCTTAAACCAAACAAGCGAAATTCGATCAGTCGGAGCGAAAAGTGAGCTTTTCCTTTAGCAGCGTTTTTCGATCACAAGAGCGGAGCGGAATATAACAATGAGCGGGGAGGGGAAATTCTCGGAAAAGATAGGAAGCGAGGATAGGATTCTCAGAAAAAGACTACGTAAAGAGTCCATTCGTGGAAAAACCGGTCGGTTTCCAAGGAAACAGATCGCTCCGCAGTGTATCGTTTTTTTCGCTCTTTGGGTTTAAGCGTGTAGTTTTTATTTCGCTAGCCACCACCAGATGTTGTAATAACTTAATGTTTCAATTTTTTTTTTTTTTTTATAAAATAGTTTTAAGCTTTCAATGTCTTTTTATTATATTGTTACTAAGTGTATCGAACCTGGATTTCTAACCGTAACAATGCAATTTAATAATTACGCAATAGCCAATCAAATATCAGTCATATAATTGGTGTAACATAATAATCATTGTCATATATTCGTGCCGTGACTAGGATTCGAACTTGTATTATCGCACAACGCCTTTTAATCGTTAATTTAAGTCTACAACTAATTTACTTCGTCATACCCCCTCTGCCCATCGCCTCCCTACCTGGGGGAATCTAGCACTGCATGCAGTTGCCAGAGGGCATAAGAAACAGCAACAACAAGAATGTACTTGTACACATCATCAATATTCATCTGCCACAAGTAACTCAAAAAGTCATGAGCACTCCCTCCTGTAAAGAAGTTAATTAGTTAGGCTGTTTTAAATATATTAACACTGCGTTGTGATACTTGATAATCCAGGTTCGAATATGCACTTAGTTACAATATAATAAAAAGACGTTAATTACTTGAAACTATTTTATTAAACACATGCTATTGAAACATTATTATAACAGGCGGTGGTGGCTCAGCGAAAATAAAATGAAGTCCTATATGGACAGTGCAATTAAGATGGTATGACTTTAAAATTACGCCAGCACAGAATTACACATTGGCGAGAACAAACACTTGGCTGAAATCAATAACGCTAATTCCAGAGCAACCCTAACAGTTAATCCAATAAAATTAAAAATGACGTAATCCCGAGCAAATAATTTTAAAGACGAGGTATGGCAACAAATAATAACTTACGCCAGCAGGATGCCAAGAGGAGAGGCAGAAAGTACGTTGATTTTGCAAACGGACGCAATAAAATCTATTTTTAGCTCATAACGTCGCCACCGGGTCACATTTCCAGAGACAAACCAAAAGGAATAGTGCATACGGTGAAAAGCAAATATACAGATTTAAAAGCCGAAATGGCAGAAAAATGAAAAACAGAAGTGATTTAGAATTCTTGATTTTGCATAGAGTACATTAAAGAAAGCCAAAGTAAATGATTATTAAATTAGATATGTGATCTCCATCACACCTCCAATTCGGCCAGCACCCCTCACTTCATCCTGACAAGAGTGACGCAACCGTTCTCTTTTCGGGTATTTGTTACGGTCACTTTGTGTATGTGTCCCCCCTTCTTTTTTTATGCCTCCCGATTTCTGGGATTAATTCTCTTTGGTCACTGTCCATAGGGACTTTGGCTTACCTGCACTTAGCCTTTCGTGACGAGAGGTGCTTCATCAGGATAGTGTTTGCTAGAAGACATTGTAAAGATATATATTGGTATTTTACACTTCCACGGAGTCACTAGGACAGAACTGTGTGCTTCTGAGATTGAAAAATGTTGATAGAAACTGTACTAGGTTTATTGTTACTTATTAATTCTTGTAAGCCTAGTGAGTTTCCGAGACGGGGTGAATCAGGATTAAAAATAATAATAATAATAAGGTTTTCAAAGTTTGTTGACCGACGTTTTTTTCTTCTTGGCATAAAATTGATTTTTTTCTTTACCAATTGATTTAATTACTACAAAATTCGTTTTCAATCCAGAGCTTGAAGCCCATTTTTTACTAGAAAATAACGGAAACAAATAGATTGTTGTGTTTTAATCGTTTCTATTCCTTTTCATTTTTAAAAATCACGTACTTCAGTTGCATGCAGCCTCCGATAGTAATTTATATATTTCAGAATCTGACAATTTATATACTATATTTTAATTAAAATAGTTATTAACCAGTTTAGTATTTCAAGAATGAGGGAGGTGTAGTACGGTCAAAGGAAAATGCGAACATTCTATGCTCAATTACGAATCAAAACATCTTGATTTCGGAAGCATTTTGCAAGTCAAATAAAGGTTTCTGAAACCTTAAGATTTGTTGAAAAGGGGATATTTTAAAAACACATTCAAAAAGTCGCATGTTATAGGATGTTAATCTTATTATTAATATGCTGATACTTGGAAAGTAAAATAACTGTGTAAAGCTATTTTGCGATTTTGGGTTAATTAGGGCTGGTTTTTTAAATTCAAAATATAGGGTGTCCGAAAAGTCCTTGACACATTTCAAAAATTCACAGAAAAACAACAAATTGTTGTATGAATATGCATTTCGCACAATAATACTTCACAGAATCAAGAATTTATTTTTCCAACTCATAACAAATTACTTTCAAATTGTGTTCATAGATGGCGTTGCATCTCCGGTTTTCAGCAGGGAGAGCCAATAAGCATTTTTCGAGAGTTCTAAAAAGCATTGACGGTGCGAGAATATTCATTCCAGCTAAGGCGACTGCAATCGTGAAAGCGCATTGCGTAGGATAGTATTTCGAATGATAATCCATAACTACATTTCAGAGAAAGTTTCGTTACATGTTTAAGTAAAACCCCCCGGGTCATAAACAGCAATTCGGCCTTTCATGAAAAGTTTTTAGAGAATATAACCGTTTTAGATAGGGAAAGGTGTGGTCGGCCGCGAAGATCGGATGTGACTGGTCAAGACATTCGGGAAGCTTACAGTGACGGTACAGCGCCATCTATGAACACAATGTGGAAGTAATTTTTTTTACGATGTCAAAAAAATTCGTGAACCTGTGAAGTATTATTGTGCAAACCACATATTCACACAAAAATTTTTTTGCTTTTCTATGAATTTTTTTAGTGCGTCAAGGACTTTTCGGATTCCCTGTATATCGAATTTTAGCGAAGTGCGTTTTTATGGTTAAGATGATATTGCAAAGCTTTTCAGGAGGAATCGATTGGTTGTTTGCTTCTACTTTATAAATATACATGACAATGAATTTGTTATTTTGCTTTAAAATAATGGGCTTTTCTATTTTTATCGGAAGTTCATATTCCGCTGTATTATCGGTCATATTTTTCCTACATCTCGATTGACTAGAATTGATAAATCTATCAAGAGCATTTGCACTGCTATCATGAGCAGCAGTAGTTTATTTTTCTGTTCTAAGTACTTAAAAAATCTAATAATAATGCTTTAGCTTATTTAGCTTCTTAAGGCTACTGGTCGATTCTTAAACAAAATAAAATACCTTCTAAAACGACAAGCTTCATTTAATGTCGTGCGAGAAATGCTTTAAACCTTTGTTATTGCTCACCTGTATTTTACTACAAAAATGTCAGCATGAATGCACTCTTAATTTATGTGTACTAAAGATTTATTTATTTCTAATTCTTCAAAAGGCATTTTATACTTCAAAAGAATGAATGGAAGAAACTAAACGTCGGGTTCTGTATTTTGTATGGTCAACAAAGTAAACATAAATATTTCCTTCCTGCGAGAATTTATAAGATTATTTTCCGTCTAAAGGTTTTGAGAGTGCCAACCTACAAATTAATTGGAATCAGCTGTAGACAGCAATATTTTCTCCTTTTTTAACACAAAAATATCACCATTTCAACTTTTCAAACATCTCCGAACTAATAAATTTAATTTGTTTTACTTTCCAGTAAATTCTAAGCCTCTTCGCTTGCCACTATGTAGTAGATTTCCAAACTATTGGTTGGCCAATACATTGCTTGCTGTAAACAAAGCAAATTTGCATATTCTTTTATTGCAAGCAGGTATAAAATGTACACATATAACGAATACTTCCATTCATTCTTGTGGATAAATTTAAGACTCTCCTTTGAAAAACCGAATATTTCTTTTTGGACATAAAACTACATCCACCTTTAAGAGTAAACGATGCCATATTCTTTGGATGTATTTTTTGCACTGAGAACGTCATGCGGTAAAAGGCTATGAATCAATTTTGGTCTTCAAAGCAAGTGTTATACACCGCAATCCATCATCTGCAATCAATAATCATTGTGTACATGTTCAGAATAGAATGTTTTGCTGGACCACTTGCATTTCGTAACCATTGTTGGAATATCTTCACCGCACAGCAACGGAGCATTGTGAAGAAACTCTTTACAAAGAGAGCATCTGTATTCTGTACTTCAGGAACCGAACTTGTGGTTGAACTCGAACAAATCCAAATCGGTGATCGCAAGTAAGAACGATTTATTAAAGATTTCTTACTCCTGTTTCTTAGTTTCATGAAGGATTACGAAGATTTTCAACAATGTTCCTTTTGTGATTTATTGTATGTTTCCATATGTATCTTCCTGTAAGGCATATTAAGATTAATGCTATTTGTATCTACTAATATTAAAATAGTTGGATATATCAAAAGTTAGAAAAGAAAGAAAAATTAAGAAATATGACACATTTTTAAGACATACTTTATTTTACACATTAAAACTACATACAATGAAGGAAGTTTTTTACAATGAAGTTACCTAAGAGGAAATCCAGTCACTGTTTCAAGTACTTGCAAAGAAAATGTTTTTTTTTCAATGACAAGACAATCGACATTGCGTAATGGAATTTAATTCAAAGTAACAGACTGAATTTTACAGCATTTTAGTACTACAGGCTGTTTTTGTAATCTTGGTTGAGGAGTAATCTGATTATATGAATATTTTTCCTGGGAAATTGAGTAATTCACTGCTCAAGATGAAATTATATACATGAAGTCTATAAAATTCTGTTGAAGTATCTAGCACAAATAATCGACAAGCTTCCGATATTCTTTCTTTTAATTTCATAATATCTTCATAATTTAATTATCTGAAAGTTAGTAGTTTTCTCTCTATTTTCGTATAAATATACTCTGACTATTGGCTAATTATTTATGCAAAGCCTTAAAATACTGTATAATAAATTCAAACTTTCTCCTTAGGATTTTGCAAGCTAAATTTTACCGTAGATCAAAGGCATATATCATCGATATCTTCATCTTACAGATAATGTCGATTTCAGTTTAAGAAAATAACTTCACAAGTTGCAGAAACAGACTTTCATGAGATAATCTGCATCTTTTCGTGTATTTTGCACTAAGCTCCGTTTACTTCGCAGAAGCACCTTGATTATCCTGCAGTGCAAATAACATAACGTGGAATAAGTGTTATAATAACTTTTTATCTCAATTAACTTTTTACAGACCGAATTCAGATCCAGGCATATTTTAAATTAGTTTATTGCATATTTTGCCTTCTAATGTGTTAGTGGAAGGAAATTAGTCATTTAAATGGGAAATAAAAACTGTCACTGTTTTCCCAAATGGTCATTTCTGACTATACGTTTAGGGGCTATACTTTGAGTATACTTTTATTGGTAGTTTAAACAATAAGTGAAATATTAAGAATAAATAAAATATTTATTTTTAAATTTAAGTAAAGATATGAATTAAGCTTGAAGGAGGAGGGGTGTATCAAGATGGCTCCGTAAAAAATGTATGAAAATGAATATTTTAATGATTTTTTTATTCAGTTTCCCACTAATTATAGGAATGTACCTTCTATTTCAAAATATCAAGTCACCTTTTAGCTATATCTGCTAATTTTTTCAAGTCAATATTGTTAAAATTTAATTTTTCAATAAATTTGTTATTTGATGTTCCCAATTTTGAACATTGGCCTGTAAAAGGTTAAAATTTATGCGTTATTTTAGCAATGATTTATTCCCCAGAAACTCTTTCAGTACCATTTCGTAATGCGGAAGGTACATAGAGAAAAGGGTCACTAACGTGCACATGCATACATACATTTATGCATGTGCGCATCGCCCGTAAATAACATGCCCTCTTCCTTCTACTTAATGCGTACATTTAAAAAGCATTACCTCTTTGGATGGTAAAGTACATTCGCAGACAGCATCCTTACGTATAAAATTCAGATAAAAGCATCCCCTTTTTTTTTTGCAAATCACCTATCGTCCCGGTCCGTGCATTAAATATCATCATGCTCCCGGAATATCAGCCCGTCCCGTAAAAAGAATGTTGCTCCTGTAGCGCAGAAATCGTCTGCGTTTTTATTCTTTATTTTTTACGAATCTGGCAAAACTGGCGAAGCGTTAACAAATAATACTTCCCAGAACGGAATCGAAAATAAAACGGATAAAAAAGGCCACGGGTGAATGAATACGCAAAATAATAACAACAACAAAATAAAATAGAACGATAGGTTTTGTATTGAAAACAAATCGATGTCCGTGTTCAAGTGATTTTTTTTTCTTTTTCTCTCTCTCAGATGTGCGCCTATCTAAATGTATTTTTAAAGAGGTTATTCCTAGTACTTATTCCTTCCATCTTGCTGCCAGTGTTGATTGATACATTTGAGGCAATACCCGGGGGCGTTTACCACGATTCAGTGAAGTTATTGGAAAAATCCTGAGTGCCATGCGATAGAGAGGCATGCTTTTACAATAATGTTCCTGTTTTGAATACTGTGATTTGTTTTATTTTGGTTTTTTTAAAAAATAAATAAATGTTTTACTTTATTTTCAACTGTTTTTGAATGATCATACATAAATGCTGCCCAATACATTTACTTAAAAATAGGAATTCAATTTTTTTTATATTAAAATTGAGTCAAGGACTATATATTATTCCTTTTTTTTTAGTAACTAGATCCCATTAATTTCATTAAGCGAAAACTAATGAGCTTCAAACATTTTAAGGTTTAATTTTGAATTAACTTTTCAAGAACGCATGTTATTGCACATGAATATTGGACAATTAACCAGGTAATTTTCCTGAAGCAAAATTGTTACATATATCCTACAGACAAGCAAGAACACGAATTATAGTTATCATATAAATATATTTTAATAATGATGATTACATATCTCCTAAAGAAAGATTGTTATAAACTTCAGGAACTTTTGAAATTCGTGCTCCATCAAGGATAGACCACATACCACCTATTTTTTATCGCATTTTTCTTTAAAGAAAAAAAAATTATCTATAAAATTCTTGATTTAAAATATAGAAATGTGAATCCTATGTTTAGACTTAGATTGTTTGTAATAAAAAAGTTCTGTTGGAAATTTATTACTTCGAACTTAATGTAATAAACGACATTTTCGATACACCTGATAGTACTTTTTTTTTTCTTTGTATATATTTTTTCATCCTGCTGACAATGTTACCTGTTGCATTTGAATAAACTCTTAGTTCTAGCAATGATTATTGTTCCTTGAAATTCTCTAAAGAGATTTAACAAGTTTAGTTGTAAGGCATAAAAAATTCTTAAAGTAACTAGCGATTCTGCTGAAAACTATCACAAAGTTTTTAATTCTTTTTCAAATTGTGATTTTTTTCCTTCAATGAGTTGGATTTGAGTTTAGAAAAGTTTTCTTACAAACAAGCAAATTCTGAGAGAATCAACGAGGTAAATTAAAGGGGTTACACCAATCTCTTAAAGTGAAGCATTTTTAAAAGCTATTAATACTTATTAAAGAAGCAGAGAAATGATAGTAGTATAAATTATGTTTTTCAACACCTCATACTTTTAAAATATCTAAACTGTTTCATCGAAATTTCCATTCAAATGAATTTTCTTTTGGGACAGATAATATTTACGTATTTTTGTAACTGACGCTTAATTCTTGTATCATTTCAAAATTAGAGTTCTGAATGTTTTTTCCACTTCCTAGCAAGATTTATAATTAAATACCCAATTAACGTTTAACATTTTATTTAGAGATATAAATTTTATTTCAATACATGAAAATAACCACTTATTAAAATTTTTAGATCATGTTTTTAAGTTTATTGTTTCCATGTTTACTTTGTTTTTACCGAAAAGTCTTTTATTCATGCAACAATACACTCCACGCTACTAAAAGTATTTATTTTTTCTCTGCAATTGTGTCTATTTCAATGAGGTTTTCCTAACTTAATGTTTTACGCATTAAGTACATTATAAATACAAGAATTTTCCATTAAATTTAAAATTATAAATACGCCATTATAAAGAAAGAAGCTTTTTACATTTTCACGAGTAATAGTCCATTTCCCTTCAACCATCTTTTATTTATAGCGAAAATACCTGAAAGGCTTTTTAAAGAGCAAAGCAAATATTTGAAATACAAGGAAATTTCTAAAGCTAATAAGACGTTCCGTTTTAAGAAAAATAAAAACTAGCTTGTTTTTGATCTGTAGAAGGCATTTACTTGTTGAAAAAATTTCTGAAGCTGACAGAGAAATCAAAGGAATTTTCTCAATACTTGCAAGGATTTTCCTGGGTTTTTCCCTTTTTTCCCTGAAAGCGGAAATAGATACATTTAAAAGAATGCTACTTGAGGTCTTTCTCTTTTATTTTGTCTCCCTTACTTATCTATTCGTTTCATCTTTTTTGCATGTTTATTTAGGCAACAGTTTCTTCTCCTCAGTTCTTTCTTTTCAGTAGGCAACACTTTCTCCGTCTCCTCTGTTTTAAATTTGCTATTTTGTTTCGTTTTTATCCATCAATTTCCTCCGTAGAGTGGCCCGAAGCCCCTAAAAACATGTCCGTAATCCCATAAGGCATAGCAACTACAAAGGCGCTTGTACTTTTCCTTTCTTTTTTTATATTTATGAGTCCTTTTTTACTTTACTTTACTCTTTCTTTTTTTTCTACCTCCTCTGTGGTTAAGTCCGAAAATAAAATACTGAAAGACAAATATATATATATATATATATATAGATGTAGAGGAAGAAAACAAAGCGGCTCTTATGACGTCAAAGAGCTGGACTTCAGAATTGTTGATAGAAATGTATTTTCTTCGGTAGCTGGCGACCTCTTCCGAGAGAAACGCGCATCTGTTTGGACGGAGTTGAGTTGAGTAGTTTTTAATGGCAGTACGGTTTTGCGCTCCACGACGGGGAGAACTTCTGAGTCCCTTCGATTTAGATTATGTTTTTATTTTCATTTTTGTTCAGAAGCAACACATGGTCTTATTTTCGTTACTCAGACTTTGTTCCGAAATCCTAAGCCTTTAAAATGCAACTGTGAATGCCGAAACACAGATTCTGAAAGCATTTGATTTATTTCAAGAAAAGGACTTCAGACTTCTGACAAAAGAATATTTTGTTTGCAGACTTTCAAAGTTTTAACATTATCGTTGTGTACACATTTCTTACTCTAAATTTAGGGTATACAATTTACAATTTTTTGAAAAATGAAATGCAGAAACACACATTTGTTCAAGAATTGATGAGGGGTTTCTACTATAACATTAATATTAGGGGATCGGATTGTAATGTCGTTTTTCCGTATGTTAATATCTTGCCTTGTCAAAACTATTTAAGGGAATAATACGAAATTCGTCATGTATGTGAGTATTTTAACATAGGTGATAGATTATGTAACATTTTCCAAAATTCATAACCTCCCATAGGTTCTTCTCACATATTTCTGTGCCTCCCTGTATCTCAAACAAAAACTTAAAATGTAAAATACAAGATTCGAGAATACCAAAAAGTTAATTTCCGGATATTTTGAAATTCAAAAATCCATGCAAAATGCATATTCTTCGCTCCCTTATCACATACACGCATTCAAAAATGTGAGTTCCAGTAGTCGTAACCCCCCCCCCCATGAAAAATTTCTGGCTACGCCACTGATATATATATATATATATATATATATATATATATATATACTTTCAAATCATTCTTTTTTTTCAAAAGTATATTATTTTTGTTTCTAAAAAATTCCGTGTCTATTATTTTCAGAAAAATTAATAATAGATGTCAAAAAACCACAGAGAGAAATTACTTTAATGAAACTTAATTTTAGTGTACGAAAACTGTAAATTTAAGTCTGAAAATTTAATTCTTTGGCAAATTGGTCTAATAATTTCCTTCGTGGCTTTTTTTTTTTTTTTTTTTTTTTTTTTTTTTGCTTTAACGGTGTTCTAGTACTAAATATAAAAAAAAGTTATACACTGATATCCGTTTCCTTACAAACTGAAATATTTTGTGAAATGTTTAGGTAAATTCATTTAATGCAATTGTAAACACTCATTAACAAAATATTTTTTTTCTTTTGCAAAATAATCTTTGCAACTTAAGATTCCTGATAACAAATTATGTCATAAAGTATTGTAATTTTTGTATCATTAATAATTTTGCTTATTTACGCTGTCTCTGAGTCTATATATTTTTAAAGTAATAAAGCAAAAAAGCATTAAGTTTGGATTTTTACTTTATTTGATGGGACGCGATAAACAAAATTTGGAAAAAAGTTCAAATCATCATTAAAACGCCCTAATCATATTATCTGTAATTATTATTTTTCAGCTGGTAATTCCTTACAAATCCATACTTGTTGATTAGTAAATTAGTAGGTTACATCAGCATCAAGTTCATTCCTAGGCTCTTATCTCTGCAAAACTCATTATTTTAGTTATCGAATCATATATTTAGGGGCATTTTTTTAAAAGTCTTTTATGTTCATGGACTTTTAATTTTTAACTTCTTATAAGTTCAACTACAATGCTTAAAAAAATTTTATATTCAAATATTTTATATGTGCATGTACAAAATTACTGGAATTACTATGTCAAGAAAGTTTTAATCCTCTTATTATATCAAAAGCCATTAAAGAGTTGGAAAATAAGTAGTTGCAAAACGCTTAAGAATAAGGATTTATTTTCATGGTCATAAAATAATTATTCAATTTGAAATATTACAAAGGCTTCCTTCTTATCTAAAGTGAAATTTCGCCTCGCTAAACAAATAATTTTATCAAAATTCAACTTATCTGATTATCCATGTAATGACTTACTTAGGCTCGCTTTATTCTTTTGGTCGAAAACGTTTCAAACACATATTTAATTTGCTTAACTTTCCGTTATTTGAAAAAACAAGGCACCCAGTATAAGTTATATTAAAATCCAAAGGTATTATCCTGATAAAAGTGGGCATTTTACTAGGAAACATAATGACAGAATTTCTTTCGCATTAACGTTTCGATAAAATTTTGTTTAAAAAAAAACCAGGAAAATGTTAAAAGCCAAAATTTAAAGGTATTAGCATTAAGTAAAAGGTAAAACCATAAAGAGCTTTTACTGTTTCGCAAAGTAAGGTTTATTTTTTTACTGTGTGTTGTGTGCTTTTATTCTACGAATATGCGTTCATTTTTTTTTCCTTTATCTGACTTTCAAAATTTAAATGGATGCGTAAGTAGTTGTCTAATGTCCATTTATGTGTAAAAAGCATCATCAAAAGTGACACGAGAAGTTTTTATAATTTTGAAATCATTTAAATTACCCGTATGCGAAGCTTCACTTTTGCTAAGTTAATAATTATTTTGAGCTAATATTGTTTTCCTTTCTTTTAAATAATAAGGTACATGTAGTCAATATAGTAATATAGTCAATGTTTAGAAAGTTAGCTCTCAACCTCTCAGTGATTGGATAATAAAAAATATTTATGCGGCTTTATTAAAAATCTGTGACGTTATTAAATATTTTCAACAGGCAAAACATTTTTAGAGAACCATCATTGTTTCATTAAAATGCTAAGTAACATTAATGAAACGTTTTACATAAAGGATAAGAGCCGTTTCCAGAAAATTTGCGGTTTCATAGAAGGCTGATATTTATACTGTAGTCTTTTGTACTGAACCTTGGATTTGCTTTTACTCTTTTGTTACTCCCTCCTCTATTTTTCTGTTTCCTTCGTGTTGTGTCTTTCTTTCAGCTTCTTTTTCTCAAAAAATATGATTTTGATACCTGTGTCCTTGTTGCTCTTTGTCTTTCTACCTTCTTTTTTCTATTCTTTAAGGATTTTCTATTACTCTTTTGTTACTTCCTCCTCTATTTTTCTGTTTCCTTCTTGTTTCTTTCAGCTTCTTTTCTCAAAAAATGTGATTTTGATACCTGTGTCCTTGTTGCTCTTTGTCTTTCTACCTTCGTTTTTCTATTTTTTAAGGATTTGCTTTTACTCTTTTGTTACTTCCTCCTCTATTCTTCTGTTTCCTAGCTGTTTTCTTTTATGTGGTTGCAAAATGGTGTAACGGATCGAGTCGGAACAAGTCGTGTAAAAGGCTGTAAAATAATCATACCCCTCTAATATAATATCACCTTCAAATCAAACCTCTCAAAAAGGTATACGCATGTGTGATGGAGATCACATTTATTAAACGATAATTTGATAATATATTTTAATGATTAAGAAATACAATTTTTCATAGAAATAGCATACCTAAAAACTACAATACGATAAAATAATTCATTACGTACATTATGTCAGCAAAACTATACCAGGTCCTTTAACCTTCTACGGAAAAATGGTGTTGTTCACAGAACTGTTTCAAATCTTTTAAAATTTACAATCATTTGTGTCGAAGAAGTCTCTGAGTAACTGTGAAAAATCTGACTCATTTTTTTTGCAAGTTTAGGATTTTTCATCTCCTTAAGAAGATTGAAATCCAAAGAAAGAAGCTTATCGTATGCTGTTACAAAATATACTTATTCTTCCTTAGCCATAACTGAATTTTTCAATGTCTTTTTTCTTTCGTATCGACGTGAATAAATATTCTAATAATATTGTTTCGGGTAACGGGTAGGAATAGAGGAAAAAATCCTCTCATAATTCTTAGTTTTTGTCACTGCATTCTTCTAAACAGTGTTTACATAAGCCGCTTCGAAGAAAGCTATAAAAAAGTATTAGATTCCCAATAAATCACATTACTCTAGGTTCCTTCCATTTTTTTTTTCCATTTTTCCGTTTTTCCAGGTACCTCTCCCCCCCTTTCTTTTGTCTTTCTTCCCCCATTCTCTAGATAGAAGAATCGTTCTTTTTACGATCTATAAAGTCCCAGGCTTTAAACTATGGGGGAGAGACTCGATATGAAAAAGTAAAAAAAAATAAATAAAGAAACTCAAAAAAAAAATCTTAATTCCACAAGCGAAGCAAGATTTTGAATTGACTGCAAAAAAAAAGAATGAATAACTGAAGGGTTTTTCGAGGCATGAAAAAAATAAAATATCCAGGAAATTAAACGGGTTCCTTCAGTGTGAAATGGCCCGGTTTTCCAATTAAACTTTATTAGTTGAAAGGCCTGTGTGGGTACAAGATTAGAAAAAAAAATTAGTAGAATCTGCGGGCGTGAGACCCAGTCTAAGAAAATTACGTGGACTGGAATTTTTTTTATGCGTCCCATTGGTTGTCCCAGCGTATTAGCAAAAGCATCATTCAGGCTGAGTCTAGTTTTTCAAAAAGCGTCCGGTATAAGGCGCTAATTGCCATAAAATAAATTGCAGAGAATTTGAACTATTTGAACATAAGGTTGGAAATCTTTTAAATTTATCCTCATGCTTTTAATGGCTGTTAATTTTGGAAAAGAAAAAAATAACGAAGCACTTTTGTTTTGAGACGTTAGCTGAATTTTATTGTGGATAAAGGGAGATTTAGGTATTTACTGTTTTTCTCGTTCGTTAAATTTATTTAGATATTAATGCGTGGATATATAAACCAGACATCTTTGAAATTGAACTCATAAAACTTGATTATTATAGGACGAAAGAAAAAAATCTTTGCTGATAAAATATAAATTTGTAAAAGCTACCTTCATCAAAGGATTTCAGTACAGTAATTTGTTTCCCATGCAATGTCTTCTTAATCAGAAAAGTAGATTTTTTCTTAAATGTAATTAACTTGTTAATTAAATTTTAAACATATATATATATATATATATATATATGTATATATATATATTAAAAAACTTTTCACTATTTTTAATATTTTTGGACACATATATGGTTATATATAATTTTTGTTTCAAGGTTTTCTTTGAAATAAAATTTGTTTCCAGCAACTATATGAAAAAAAAAAATTTGCAAATAAAATATATGCACTTTTTTAATCTGATATATTTCACTAGGGTTATTTTTTTAATTAATGCATTTGTTTAATTTAATATGTGTTTTATAAAATTAGCCTGTACTCATTAGTCCAATTAACAGGACTCATGTAATGACAACTCATGAAAAACCAATGTATTTAATGTGATGTTGCGCATGTTAAATATATAGCTCTTAAAGTACCTTATGTTTTTTTTTAAATTACTAAAGGTTCTCAATTTTAAAGAGTTCATTCTCGAAATTATTTAAATCCTGAAAATTATGAAAACTACCACCAGTAGGGCTTTAGACAGCAAACATGTACTGTACATGTAACATTTATCTACCAGACACCAAGTATTCAACTTTGCACTATGCAGAAAACAGTAACAGTAAAGGAAAATTCATTATTTAATTTTTACATTAATATTTAATTTAGTAGTTTAAAAATTACAAAATTTTAAATTTACTAAAAGAAGTGTTATCGAAAAGCAGTTTTTAAATTAATATTAAAAGATGGCAAGGCAAAAGTCGAGCTACTTATTAATTTTAAAACGTCTTCCATCAAGCGTTTTAGCTACTACAATTAATATGTTTCACGAAATTGCAATTTGAAGTGCAAATGTATATTAGTTATAAGTAAACATCTCATGAAATGTTGAAGTCAATATTCTGTGCATTTTGAACATAAACCACTTATGTGATATCAAAATTCCTCAAGATTCATGGGCAGAAAGTGTTTTTAGTTGTACAGCAGTTAAACGATGAGAACTAAAGGTTAAGTCTTTGCATCAGTATGTAAGAAGAGAAATTTATAAAATTCAATGAAACTGAAAAAAATTAGTGTAACTTTTAAAGTTATTCTTAAACTTTTCTCTCGTTTTTTAAGAGAAATGAATACAGTATTATTCAATCATTTGAAAAGCATGTAAACTTAAATGAGAATTTGCAATTGAAATATACAGCATTCTGTGAAAAAATATATATTTACTGCTGTTTCTAATTTAAGTAGAAAATAAAATGAAGTCATTGTTTACAAGTGTACTTTCTCCTCACCAATCATTATTTTGTATAAATTTTTGCTGAGGAGAAAACTATTTATACTATGATTGCTGAAGTTACGTCAATACAAACAGTTAAAGCTTTAATTTTGTTAATGACTAGTAACGTTAAACCAACAAAAACTGTAAGTATTTAATTAATAATACGAAGAGAGAGTGAACCGACTGTTAAACAGTAATGTTTAGTATGTTCAGTGTCTCATTTCATGATTTAATTTATACAGTGTATGATAACGCAAAATTACTAGCTGTTATTTATTGTAAATTTTTAATATTATAGTTATGTTTAAAAACTGTCTTTTGATTCATCATAAAAATTGCAGTGTTTTCCACTTTATTTTAGCTCTCTTAAATCCCTTATATATGTATATATATTTAATGAAAACCTCCTTTTCTAGAAGGAATTAATCTGGAACTCTTTTTTCATGCTTTGCACATTTCTAATCTCTAACATTCAAAAGTTCTTATAATTTAAAAAGAAACATATTTTTAAAAAAATTCTGTAAATTTATTTTTCATAAAGAGATTATTTTATATATACTCGTATCTTAATGTTTGTTAAGTGCATATATTTGTATATTTAAATTCTGAAATTATTTATATTCATTGAACAAACATACACATACTTTTAAACTAACATAGATCTTTTCTGTGTAAAAGTCTACTGACAAAACTGAAAATTTCAAAAAGTATGCAATGAAATTCAAACAATTTTTTCTAGTGTCTTATTACTTAGATTAAATATACAAAATTTAATTTTTTTCGGAAAACAGATTACGTCAAAATATTATTAAATTTGCATTTTATTAATTTAATACATTATAAATCAAAATGCGAACAGTGTAATTATTCCAATAATTGTTCGAATAGTTGAAAATTATGTTAATGTCTATAAAATACAATTAAAATTAAATAGTTAATTTAAAATTATAATTGCTCTTTTCAAAAGAGCGTACACTTTGGTTTCTCTTTTTCATAAATAATTTCAGTCGTATAAAATAAGAAAAAAAGTCCCTCGACAAATGCATTTTATTCCGTACGTTGAAGACATTAAGCAATTAGTGAAATCCCTGTCGATGAATTTTTCCGCCAAATATGGAGGTCGGGGGGGGGGATAAAAAATTCTGCCTTCACCGCACGTAGTCTTTAACGAATTTCAATGTTAAGGAAATACGTAAGTAGTCGTAATGAAATACATTTATTAAGATAGCAAGAGGGAAAAAAAAGAGTGTTGAAAAACCATAGAGAAATGACATTTTCGGTTTTAAAAAATGTCTTCTATGGTTCGGAATTAATATTGAGGAAAAAGTCTTAGATAAATCTGAGGAATTAAAAATTAAAAGACTGGTAAAAAATCCTTAGATTGAATTATATGATAAACATTTTTCTATTAAACTGCAAAAAAATGTCAAGCAAGAAAATGAATTAACAAAAATACAGCTACAGCTATGAATTATGGAAGGTGTATTTTTTTCTGCTACGACTTTAAGAATATTTTTAATATGGAAAAGAAAATACTTTGATATATTTTTTCAGCTTTTTTTCTCAACAACGAGCTTGTATGAAATGTATTTGATTTGCATATTTTTCCAGAAAGAGAAGGGCAAATTATTTTTTTAAACAAAAGGTAGTATTTAATTGGATTTATGTTGCCAGCATTACTTATTTTATTGTTACACCTGTTTTATTATAAAGGATTTTTCGTGGGAAATGTTTTTTGAGCTTTCTTTGTAATCTTTAAAAGAAATGTTTTTTTTTTTTTTTTAATTCTTGCATTGGATTTTTTTCTTTACACAAACATGCCAAATAAATTTTGCTCTATAATTATGTTTCATATTCATCTCAAGGCATTAAAATTGTACTTTTTATGGTTTCTAGTACTTATTCATTAAAAATATATTAAATTAATGTAAAAACTCAGGTTAGACACATATAACGTAATAGTACTAAAAACAAAAGTAGTTTTAAAGGTTATAAAGTAATGCACATCTAATATTTTATAATGCTTGCATTACCTATTATAAACAGATATCTTTAATTTTGGACTTAAATAATTTAACGAAATTCTTGCGTATATTTAAGATACATTATAAAAGCCATTTATTAAATCTGACAAAAAATATTATTGCATATTTTTTAAATTGATTTATCTATGTTTATACTTTATATATATAAATTTTAAGAGTTTATTTCGCCAAAAATGTATACTGCATTTTAATCAATGTACTAAAGTTATCGGAAAGAAAACTGTACGGCAATAATTTAATCGCAATATTTTAACTGGCATAAATTTGGTTATCGAATATTTTATAGCAAAATTTATTTTTGAAAAATCTCATATGCTTTTGGTTTTGTATCTTTTGAAACTAAACGCATTAAATACTGCAACATGGAGGTATTTACTTAGCATTTCAAAATATTGGTGCATAATTTACAAACTATCAGTAGTTAGAACCTTATGAAATTGAACTACAATAAAGCTGAATTTTACTGATTACTAAAAGGTGTTTGTAAACTTATTTGACAATTTTTTAACCACAATATAAGTAATAATAAAGTAAATTTATTATCATTCCATGGTGGGCTTCATAACTATATGATATTCTTTTACACCGTTATGCCAAGGCTTTGGAGGAGGAAGACATAGCTACCTAGCCTTTTATCCTGCGTGCAATTTTTTCACCACTGAATATATCGTGGCAGGTTTAAGTAAAAGGAATATCTCTAAGTCATAATTTTAACAGTTTACAATGTCCTAAATGGTAGTGTTGTTTCTAAGCCTTGGAGAACTCGCTGGACAAAATCATTCGTGTAAAAATAAAAGGATTTCTTTTTTTTTCTTTTTTTTTTGGGGGGGGGGGGAGGGGGGGGTCTGCGACACTTTTTGATTTGGCACAGAAAAAAAAACTTGAAAACCATATCTGAATAATGACTATGTTCTAGAAATTTTATTTCAGTAAGCTAAAGTTAAATAAATAAGTACTCCTAAATTAAAAAAAATAAACTTTCTTTTTTCAACTTAGAGAAGCTTGTTAAGTGGAATGAGTAAACGTACTCTGCATTAACCTATTTTTTATACTTTTAATATAAAATTTATTCATTTTTTTCGAAAGCTTAATGTACCTTTTGTAAAACATACAACTTATTCATATGTAACCTGGAGGAGATTTCGTATCGAGCGTTTAACAAACATTTTTACCGATAAGATTATGATAATAATTTCCTTAGAGGATTAAAATTAATTCACTTTTTTCCTATGCACTTAGTAGCATGAATATTCAAACCATGTATTCACAAACTATTGCAAAAACATAAATGAATATTAATGCTGGAAAAAATTCAATTAATCAATAAGCTGTTCTTTAAGATAACATTTTTTTCTGAAATTTTAATTTTTCTCATTCATTTTTTTTTGGTGTGAAATCTAGAGAAGAAAAGAATATTTTGAAACTAATAACCATAAGAATTAAACTCATACGCAATACAATAAGCTTTTTTTTCTATTATAATACACTTTCATAAATTATTCTTTATGATTTAACTAGCCCACGTTTGTAGTGTGACGCTGGCCACAGAAAGAGATGGCAAGTGTAAAAAAAAGACATACGCCACAGACATTGGGTGTCAAAAGTAACAGTATTAAACAAAAAAAAGACATTCAAAATTGCCTATTTTACACTCTAAGGTGCCCTTTTTACTCTAACGGTGTATAATTGTACCGGATTTTTTCATTTCCTAAATGGTAGTGTTATTGAAATTATCAAAATTATTTTATGCTTGAATCATTTTAAAATGTAAGATGTTGCCTGAAATCCACATAAAATGTCTGCTAGCCACGTCTAATAATATAAAAAGGCCTCCTTTTATACACATATGAAAATTAAAGTAGAAAATTATGTCAGTTTCAAGATCACATAGTTGGAATGCAGACAATGCAAATATTTTTGACAGCATCATCTGTATTACTTTAGCGAAAAAAACTATAACTTATACGTTTGTATAAGTGCAATATAAATCAAAGAGCAATACAATATCAGCTTCAGATTTCCTGAAAGTCACTGTTGTAGTTCATAACTTTCATTCAATGAAATATGGATAATTATTTTAAAAGACTGGTTATAAAACTGTAAAGAAAACATTCTGATTGTTTATCAAAGATTTAAATTGTAAGTTTTTCTAAAACGTGTAAAAGTGGAATTTCAAGCAGAATTCTAGCTGAAGCTAATATTGAGATTCGTGATCTCAAATTGTCGAATTAAATTTTGCATATTTAATTCTTTGTATTGGAACTTCGCTTCTCATATAAACCATCACCAAGTGCTTTATTTACGAGGATATCTTCGGGAAGTACGATATTTCATCAATTTCTGTAGGAAGCTGAATTCTGATTACAATCAAATATATAAACAAACTAATAAAAAGAATACTTTTTGATCATCAAACAAGCCCTTTTGGCTAATACAGCACTTATGCTATTCACACACTCAAAATCTATAGAACACCCCACTCTTTTTATTTTCACGTAGTTAATTAATTTTGCACGTGCAACTTTTTGCAATGCATTTTAAGATCAGAACATGTCTCGTTTTAAATAAAACCAGTGAGTTTATTGGAGTCAGTGACTAACCTGATCCCACATTTCTTAAATTTTCTGGTTTGAACCATCTCATTTGTTTCTCATCGTTGATAGTGTGCCAAATTGCTTAAAAATTTGTCCGTCTTGTCCTATGTCCTCGTAGTGATCTGCTTTGGATATAAATTTCGCCTTTCTCGAGATTTTTTTCTACATTTAAAATTGATTTGTGCAAATGTGTTCGTTCTACAGATTTGTTCCGACCAATTTAACTTTGAATGTTTTCTTAATATACCTTCTGTAATGTCTTCTGTAATTTTTTAAAAAGCACGCGAATGATTGATGCAAACAGAGAGTTTTATGTAAAATATTTCAGAAGTTTCAAGTAGAAATTGTTCAAATTAATTTTAAACTTTAAAGTTTATAAAACTGTCTATTTTAAATGAGGGGTATTTCGATTTGCACCATTAAATGCTTCCTGTATTTATTTCATCAAGCATAAAAATATCCGGAAACACTTTTCAGATACATTAGTACATTATTTAATTAATCATTTCTGAGCTTCCTTGGTAGTTTCAACTAATACGAAATTTTAACCCCATTACTAAACAAAATTTATTAAATGACACTTCAAATTACAAGTGCTGCATTTAGCTTATTACTGTCATTATAATCGTTGTAAAACTTTAGCTGTTATCTACAGAAATGTAAAATTTTTAATTGAACCATTTCAAGAATATCACACATGTTCTTTTTCCGATCATCCGATTTTACTACTATCTTTATAGTTGAATTGCTTTTACTTTAAGAGGCGTTTAGACATCACCATTATCAATATTGCATGTATGATAGCAATATAGTTTGTGTGGAGAAGATCAATTTTTTCATATACTAATTTATTATATAATCTTTAAAAATTAAATTAATTGAGTGGTTACGCTAATGCTGCTAGAAAATTGCTGAAATTAAATCTCATTTGATACACACTTGAATATTCTGTGCAGTCTTATTATAGAGAGATAAAAAGACATTCAGAATCTTCAGGAATTATTTCGTTATTGTTTATTGCTGCTTCAAACTAGGTTTTGATAAATCTTAATTTTAACTAGTAATAAAGTTTCAACGGTATTCCCATTTCTCATAAAAGACTCTCTAAATTAAATGATCAAATTAAAGGTTTGGAAGCATTTTTTAATTATATATTGAATGCATTAATAATAGAAATTGAAAATCATGAGTACCTAAAATATTCCATAAATGAAGTATTTGAAAAAAAAAGGGGAAAATAAAGCTTTACTCGATTTTATTGATAAACTTAAAGTACTTTTGATCAAAAGAATATACTCAATCATCAAATCTAAAATATCTCATAACTTAGCATGCAAAAACATGGACTTTGGTAGGCGAAATGTGAAGTCTACGCAAGAAATAAAGACACTCAATACTAAACATTTATTATGAGTTTAAAATTCTTCTCCAAGAGATTTTAAGCTTTCACAACAGGGTATGTGGAAGAAATACTAATTTCACTGCATTTTCTTTAAAAAGCTGTAAGTGGCTCCAGTCATATTAAAATTTGTGTGAATTAGGCTTACAAAGTAATTGTACAAATAAAACTAACAAAAACTTTGTAAAATAGCAAATATAAAATGGTAATTTATAAACAACGTGATCATTTCAGCTCTTCATTTGAAAAAAGTTCCAATAATCCACCCTCATGTGGATCGTTGAATTATTATACAACTGAAGAAGAGTGGATCTATTGTACCATACGAAAAATTCATATTGTTGATAAGTACCATTCTATGTGCATTATTTTACAAATTTTTTACTAAGCTTACCTTTTAACACCCGTTTCTGTAGAGTGTTTTTGTTAATTTTACAAACACGTCAGACATATAAGTAGGGGAAGAATTCTATTTAGTTTTCGAAGTTCAGTTTTTCAAAGAATTTTATTTAGACAAGTAAAACTGTGACCGCTTGAATACTGCTATTGCTTCTTTTTAACTTGGCACAATTAGTTCATGTGTTGCCCGGTAGATACCGCTATTTGTATCTAAGAAAATGTATGTAGGTTGTTCTGCCCACTAGGATCATTTTCGGCCACATTCCCCTTCGTATCTGTTTTTAATCTATCGCCTCGGTAACTTCGTAGGTTTTTTTAACAGCCGCTGCTGATATCAAGCTACTTGATAAATTTCTCTGAATATCTTCCCTACTATCTTAAGATTATTTATGATTATTTAATATTCAATACTCGAATCAAGCTCTTTAACGAATTTTTGAGAAAAATACTTCACCACAAAGCACATCCACGACTTTAAGTTATGTGTATGTATCCATTTATCATAAGATATCTCAAATGCACCAAATTTATTTCATGTCCCTTCAAGTTGTATGAAAAATGAAACTGTAACTCAAATATAACCACTTTTCCATAACTTTACAGTTTTACAACATTATTTCATCTAATAACAAATACCCAAATGTCAGTTATACTACTTATTTTACCAGGCATTTTTTTTACGGAATGGTTTTACGTTGTTGTACGGAACCCAAGATTGTTATATTTTTCCGCTTGTCAATTTCTGGCAAATTTATGACTAGTATCGAAGCAAATAAATTCCTTCGAAAATATAATATATGGGGAGAAAGCGCATACTTGTAGTTTTGAATTTTATGCATCGGATTTGTTACTGTGTTTTTGTGTCACTGGATAAATGCCAGGATCGTATAGTCTGTTGCATAAAAATATAAAACTGTTCCAAAGTATTGATTCATTAATCTATATTAGTACAGAAAATTCTGACACAAAATAATTTTTATTCTTTTCCGTAAGTTATTTTAGGATTTTGAAGTTTCAAATACTGCTAATTCATTTAAATGAATCTCGCAATATGTCCAGTTATTGCATAAAAATTTTTACATTCATGTCATATTTTTCGCCAAGTATACATATTTTACTAGAATATTTACTTTTTATGTGGATTGATTCATCTATAAATCTTTATTTTTTTACGAGAATATATACTTGTGATCTAGATTATTTTATTCACAAGTTTTGCACATATTTTGTTAATATCTTTTAATTAGAAATTGATTCCTTTTGTTACTGAATTGCATAAGAGTTTGTGTTAATTCTGAAATTGTTACTATCCCGCTTAACATTTCCAGAGTTTTCTAATTTTAATAAATTTTCATATAAGAAAATTGCTTTTTTCAGCATCACTCTTCATGACTGAAATTAAAGGAAAAAATCTTTCTCACTGAATTTTTTTTTAATGTTAGCACTTTTGCGATAAGTTTTAAATCGTGTGTACTTAAAGTTTACAATTAAGATTGATAATGCTGAAGTTTTAGCTGCATGAAAAGTGACATAATAAAAGTACATATACAAAAGTTTCCTTTTAGGAGCGATTTTAGTCCCAGTAAGAAAGTTTATCTTTTAGGGAAAAAAAAATATGTTTATATTTTTAAATGTAAGTATTTTTGTTCATGCAAACATTTGTTATTTACTGTTTCCACTGTTACTGACAACATAAATCACTTTCCCTCCTTATCCATGCAAGGTATTAAGAACACCATGCGTCTAAACAAAAACCCTGACTATGCAAAACTTCCCTAGAAAAATGTCATTTATCTAGAACTTCAATAATGCCATATCGCCATTTCTGAATAAACATTTTCTTTATCAGTTTCCAATCAGATTTCTGTTACCTTCATTTTATTTTTTCTTACAAAATCAACAGTTTTTTGTAGAATGTGCAGGGGGGAAAATCGCCTCTATTTTATCCCGTAGAAAGTCATACATTTCAGCTGCAGGAAAAACTATACCCCTTTCTACGCTCGGCTAGACGCCATTTTCAACGTTCTTTTAAATGGAATTTTAGTTTTCTTCGTTCTTTTCTTTGTTTCGGGTGGTACGTCTTAGGAGTCGTAAAGTTCCGAGAGGAAAGAAAGTAAAACTAAAGGCCCAGTTACGTTTAAGAGCCGGGCCACTACACGCTTCAGCAACTTTTTCCCCAATTTATCACCATGGAGGGTTCGTTTTTATATTTTTTTATCGTCAGAGTAAAGAAGAAAATAATTCCCCGAGTCTTTTGCTTATTTTTTGTAATAGCAGAACTTCTTTGCTTTTTTTTATTTTCGCTTTCTTTGCGAGGTATCGTAAAGGTGTGCTGGCACTAAGTCCTAGGCTTTGATAACTTCCCCGAAAGTAAAAGAAGCAAAAAAATGTCAACGGACGAAGCTGCATTTTATGTATTTCATTTATTTTGATATTCGAGGAAGAAAATCTGGTGACAAAAGTCTTCCGTGTCAACTCAGATAACTTTCCCAAAAAGTGACATATTTTTCAGTTATAAAACTTTTCGCTTTTTTTTCTAGTACATTACTTTGAAGTGTTGCTGGAAAATCATGAAACTCGGTCACAAAGACTAGCAACTTTTCAAATTATGGGTCATTTTACAAATAAAACGGATTCCAAAAATAAAAATCTTCTCCAAGAAAGAGTTGGGCTTGCAATAACTTTTCCACGCACTACATATAAAACGAATAAGCATTATACCGTAAGGATTATACTAAAAATTAGTGCAAGCCAAGTTGTCTGCTTCAAGCAACATATTATTGAAATCATATTGCTTAATTTTCGTAAATTCGTGTGTTAAATTTTATTTGAGTGGGTCAGATACACAAAATAGTACAAGCGAAAATTCAAAAATTGAACAGTTATTCTGCTTTTTTCTATTTGCATTGTAGGTTAAAATGTAGAAATGAAATCTTTCAGAGTTTTTCAAGAAGAATCAAAAAGCACTGAAAAGTTATCCACTAAAGTTCAAAGATAAATTTCCAATTTTATACTACCACTTCCAAATTAAGGAATGCGTTTGATTAATAGTTGTTTGAAGAAATAATATGTCAATGCTCAAAAGTACCATTAACAGGTTTTTTTTCAGATTTTACAGGTATTTGAATGAATTATAAATCATTAAGTTTTAAAACATCATAAATGGCAGCGTGATTTAACGGGTTTTTATTAAAAACCTGTTCAAAATCCTTGAGAATACTTTCTGTTTATATTTTGACCATACTTGTGGAAATTTAATATTATGTATTTTAAAGCAATGCTTAAAGAACATCATGTTCATTCCGTCTTAAATCTATTTGTCATGTCAAATTTTGTAGTAGTATATTGATACAATTTCTGTTCAACATATAACAATATATTTGTTTTAAGGAGGTTCGGATAACGAGTGAGTAAATAAAATTTTAAAAATGGAGTGAAAGAAACTTCATCGAAATTTCAATGTTACGTCAAAGATAAATGTTTGTATTACTGCTAAAAAATGAAAATTTATTTCAAAAGTCAGAAACCTTAAAAAGTTGTATAAATCCGGGCAGATTTCTTTCATTAGAAATAAAACTCAAAACACTGCATACGTTTGGAATTCTGTTTTTTACTATACATCTGAAAAATTATCGCACTGAGGGTTTTCTCATTTAATATAGTATTTTATTTAAAATTATTATGTATGTATGTACTTATATGTATTGAAATTTCACTACAGAAGGAACCGTTAATAATAAATATCCTGCGTTTACTTACATACTTCGTTCATCCGTTAATTTTTAATCCGTTAACTTTATAATTTGCAGTTCTGTGTGAAATAAAAATAAGTCATTAGTTACTATACCCATACTTTGACATGCTCTAGCAGTAAATAGTTCATCAAAAGTAATAGAAAATTGTTACCATAAACTAAGCTTTATAAAATTCTTTTAGCTGACTTTTGCATGAGGAAAATTCGGATAGACTTCTTAAATAAGTTTTCCGCCTTTTTCGGCAGATATTTATTTTATAATGAAATTAAAAATACTACCGTGACATTAGTAAATGTACATATTTTTCTTATGTATTGAATTATGCTCGTTAGTGAGTCGAGTCCTGGCAAAATGATGCCAGCACTTGGCTGTAGAGCTGTGTATACGAAAGGAAAGCTACAGAAATTCGTACGCCATGCCTATTATTAACCGAACCAAAGCAGAGCACTTTTTTAAATTAATTTGAGAAGTATGTTTTCTGTTCTGTACTTGAAACAAAAACTTAAAAATTGGTTTACTTCTTACCTGAACTGAGACAGATAAAGAAATTGATATGTAGCCGGAATGAATACTGAAAATTTGGTACCACAATCCTGCACATGAAAGCGCTCTTTTTATGAATTCGTAATTAAGAAATTGTTTTTTGATGTTACTGTTTTATAATTCACTTTAAAAAATTACTATTAGAAAAGCAGTTTTAAGATATTAAATTGAAATAATACTTTTAGTATAGTGTACTCCTTGCTATTTCGCGATTATTACGATTTCTTAGTGCATATATTATTATAAAAAACCTTTCTTAAAGCGAAATTATTTCTCTTTTCAAAATTATATAAATAAAGCTTATGTTTGCTTTAAATACTTCTTCCTTGATTTGTAAATATATACGGATAATATCCCTGCTTTTGTTAAAATTGAATCTACCTAATTTTTGTCTTTCGCTTCAGTCATCAAGGGACGAAAAATATTAAATTTATTGACGATCTCTTTCTCCCATAAACAAAAGTGTTATTAAACGCTGCATATTCATCACTTTTTACGCTGGGGACTTAAGGGAAAGGTAACATTAGACGGCAAAGCGCTGCTTCGAGATATATATCCCATTCCGGTAACACAATAGCAGCAAAAACAGCACCATTAACCTTTTTTACATCTACTTTACTTCTTCCCTCCATTGGGACTTTTGGAAGTCGTAAACAGGCGAAAAGAACAGAAAAGATTAAAAAAAACTAAAGGATTCAGGAATCTTTAGACTTACATGCCTCAGCAACTCCGGTAAAATTCCCGCCACCAAGCTTACCCCCTTGTGGCAATTTATCACATTGGACTTCCCTCCCCTTGCCAAGCATACTCTTTTGCTTGACTTTTTATTAGTTCCAAACAAAAGAGAGGAAAAAATTGGGCGAGAGGCTGCAAGTGGCAGACTTAAAATTCAACAGCTGCGTTTGAGCTGTATTGGTTTTGCGAATGGTCATGCTGAGTGTTCGACGAAGCTGTGTTCTGGGCGGCATTAACACGCGATTCTAAGATGTTCTTAAACACAGTGACGGGTTAAAAAATTTAATCGCAGCCAAAGAACATGTTTTGTTTATATCAGCATATTAAAAAAAATTACTTGGCTGAGGTACGTGTAGATATTTCTAAAGATGAATTTTGAAAGCAACGTGGATCATTAAAAAGAAGACAAATACAGTGAGTTTTGAAGTAATGTTTTATTTCTGCCGGAAGTTAATTAGTTTATTTCAAATTATTTTTTTTTCGCCTATGTGAATCTGTGCAAGACATTTGTTTGTTGATGGAGACTTTTGTTATCGTAAAGAGAGTACATTTCCAGGGATTATAATTTCCTCATAAAAGCCAGCATGAAAATTGGAGACCAGCATTATTGAAAAATTAGTAACTGGAAAAAAATTATCATACGCAATGTAACAAAATTAAATTGGTACTATATATGCAATTCCTAATAAAAGAAAAAAACAGTCATTAGATTTAATCAAATTATTATTAAATAGTCATGAAGTAGCATACCCTAGTAGCACAACTAGTTCAAAAACCGTTTAAATTACGTTGGAAACACGTTTTTTGACGTTAAAAAACGTGTTTTAAGCGTCTTTTGGTCTAATTGTGCTTCTAGGGTAGCTCTACACTCTTGCTATCAAATTTTGAGTTCCTGATAAAAATGTTTTTGTCCTTCTATGGCTATTGTAACTCCCTTATAAGTCATAAATCCTTATTATTTCGCTTTTATATGAAAACATTTGTATTTTGAGATCAATCATTATAATTCAATTCTGATGAAGTTCGGGGAATTTAAAAATAAAACTAGAAATACCTATATTTTAAGAATGATTTAAGAATATGGTGCTTTTTTTTCTTCCGTGAAATTTTATGCTTGAACTTGGATAATGTATATTTTCCTTTGTGTAGTCAACCCTTCACTGAATTCCCATCAATAAGTCTTTTCAAATTCAAAATGTATCACTTTCATAACTTTAAAAAATAACAAAGTACATTTTCCCGAATACTATTACAAAAAAAAGAAACTTAATTAACATTTTCTTTTGAAATATAAATGCGTTATTTCTTTTTTGTTCCCTTCAGTGTTTGCATTTGCCTAACTTTTAAAAGCTAAGTGACTTCGGTTGGATGAATTGTTTGTTTTAAAGGTACCTAGATTACGGATCAAATGGAGACGAGTGAGAAAGCTTCTATTTGACTTGGGAAGAGTCAATAAAATCCTTGTTTCTTCAATTATGCCTCGCGATAGAGCAGACGCATAAAAGAAGACTAAAAATATCTTCAATTAATTAGCTAAAGTAATCAGTCAAAAGGATTTGTGTTTGCTGACTTAATAAAAGTCTGTGTCGAATTAATTGGGCATGGAACCATATTGTCAGTTCCATTCTTCGTATTTTTATTTTGAATTTAGAGGTGGGTTGTCTTCTTAGAACGTGAAATTTCGCAAAAAATATATATATTTCGTTTCTTTTCAAAAATTTTTTGGAAGTATTTGTTCGAGAGTGTAATGTGAAACTTTATGTGTTGCGAGAGCACAAACATTAATTTACTAAAAAGGTTATGTAAACATCATTGAAAAAACTAAATATTACGAATAATGTATTTTTTATTATTTTGTATTTTTAAAAAGTACTTTTCTTCGTTTGCATTCTAGCGTTTTCTTTTCCATTTTAGAATGCATGACTACTTTTTGCTTTATATTTTGAGATTTTATCTATATCATCCACATTTGTTCTGATATGCAATACAAATACAATTCGGCTACATCTTTTGTCTGTACTACTCCTCTTAATCGATAAGTACCTTTTATGTGTGTTGTTATGCACGCAGTTTCAATTATTTTATGGTTGCAACCTGTAATCGCCAGATTTATGACTATATAAAATTTTGAAAAAAAATGAAATTTTGCAAAATGACACGCATAAAATTTACTTATCGTTCTATTGCACATGTGTTTCGGACGAAAAATGCCGTCCTTCATCAGCAATACTTCATCCACAGACTCAATCTTGACAGTCAGGTACAGACTTGAATCTATGTATGGATTGCTGCTGAGGAATGGCGAAATTTATTCGTCTGAAAAACAACAACAACAGAACGATGAGTACCTTTTATGTGTCATATTTTACAAAGTTTTATATATTTTATCTTTTAAACACCAATTACGTTTGAGTGTTTTTTGTTTCATAAAATTTTATTAAAGCAACTTATACTGATACCCCATACATTTGTGGAGTTGCTTTTTTTTTAATTATCAACTGGACATCTTACTTTTAGCCGGAGAATATCACATTCCTTAAACAGACGAAATAATTACTTTAGAGTGTTTTTTGTTTCATAAAATTTTATTAAAGCAACTTATACTGATACCCCATACATTTGTGGAGTTGCTTTTTTTTTTAATTATCAACTGGACATCTTACTTTTAGCCGGAGAATATCACATTCCTTAAACAGACGAAATAATTACTTTAAACTAATATCAGAGTTATAGAATTAAGATGGATTTTTGGAAAATCTTTTCACACATTATACTGATGTTTAAACACATGTGATCTTTAATCCAGATATGTTTATTAAATCACAGAATATCACATAAAACAATGATAATTAGTCTCAACTAATTAAAAGTGATATCACTGAAATTGGGAAAATCCATACTCTGTGTCAAAAGCATCATATCGATAAAATCGATATTTCTCATGAATTATGGAAAAGTTGCCTTTTTCCCCCTTAGGCTGATGTTTCCGACTAACGAACTTTCAACTTTATGGAAGTTTGGTAAATTATAGATAACTAACTCTGTGTCAATATCAGTTTGGACGAAAACGTATAAATACTTTATTAAGATTTAAGATTACTTGAAACATGCATGAATTTTACGGAAGTTTGTTCAATATTAACTTTGAACTTCGGAAGATTTAACAAAATCATACTTTTGAAATCTAGATGGAAAGTCATGCTTGAATAGTTGAAACCTTTAAATAAAGGGATATTGAAATATGTTAATTTTTAACTCTAGTTTAGTACATTTTTTTCCCTAAATAATTATACTAGCGCTGACAGTGACCAAATCTATTTGAGTGTTCTTCTCTAGGGTTTAAAAATAGTTCACGAACATTTATTGAACTCAAAATAAATAATAAATACAGAATTGAGCAGATATTTTAGACACTATTTTACATCTTAAATAAACTATTGTTTCAATGGCTAGTGTAATCTTTGGTATACCGATATTTTTAAGAGTACCCCCCCAACATATTTAATACGGTAAGTGGAAATACCTTCCCTATCAACAAAATAATGTTTTCTGTTATTGCTATTAACTAAAAAAAAGTAATATTTAGTTGTGTGTTTTTTTTTTTTTTAAGTGAAACAAAATTGACTTATTAGCGATGAAACTTGATTTAATGTACTCACTGTAAAACTTTTCATATATGCGTATTGATTTTTTATTCCAAATACTATTATAAATTCGGAATTGCGTATGCCTTTTCAGAATGTGCTCGGACCATTCTTCTATTGAGAACATTTTTTCCACCATGGATTTTTTGCTGATTCAATTTGTTTTTCTTCATTCTAAATTCTTCTTTGCCCTGCGATTCATTTTCATTATAAGAAGAAAGACGAATTTTCGAGAAGGATATTTCCCTCCAAACGTAACTTAGCAACCAGCAATCCTTGTTGAAAATATTATGACATGTCACACCTATCGTACGGCGTGGGGTCAAGCTTCCCATCTTCCTCTTATCCGATCTTCACTGAGCTGATGACTAAAGTCACATTTTCTCGCAACCAGAGCTTCTCGTCTTCTTATCTTCAGCGGTTTATACATGCATATGTGTGTGGGGACTTTCGATTATATTTTAAAAACATGGCTGCTCGAGGAAAGGCTATGAATCTCAAAATAAAAATAAAAATAAACTAAATGAAATGAAATATGAAGGTAGTAAAGATAAGTAATTGAAAAACCATTTATGGATTTACATAAATTAAAAGTTAGAAATAAAAATAAGAATAAACAATGCATACAAACTTTAACCCTTTAACGCGCGATGTTCCCGCTCTCGGAACAACAAACTCTGACGTTTTGACTGTTGCCAGTCACGAAGAATAGATTTTATTTCTATAAAAATAGTTGCGGGTGACATAGCTCCACGAGAATCCTTTACTTTTTAGCACGTCATTTCCCGTAAAAAAAATGTCACAATTATGTTTAACAGCACTGACATCTGCTGAAAAGTGGAAGAATGCGAGAACAGTTGGATAGATTACCCAATGCTGTAAAAAGGGCAGCCGTTGCCATCGCTCGACTTAACTACCAGCAATATGGCGGACGATCGAAACGTTCATCGCGTGCCACAGATCTAGAGCCCTTTTTTGATGCAGCTGGCTGTGCGGGCACAGCCAGGGTCCCGTCAAAAAGGGTCTCTAGATCTGTGGCACGCGGTGAACGTTTCGATCGTCCGCCATCTTGCTGGTAGTTAAGTCGAGCGATGGCAACGGCTGCCCTTTTTTCAGCATTGGGTAAGGGTTGCTCCTCAAAGGGTTAAGAAGTACATTTGAATGACGCTAACAAAATATCTTCCAACTATTTGACTTATTTAACATTTAAATAAGTTATTATTGCGCGATTACTATTGTAGCAGAATTCTAATATTTATTGTATTACTAAAAATGTTTTTCCTCCTTTCCCACCTTTTTATTTCCTCTCTTTCCTCTCTGTCTTTCTTTGTTATTTTTCTGACATGAAGAGTTCGGCTCAGGATTTTCCAGGCATCATCAACGAGTGGGCGTCCAGCAGAAGGTTTGTTTCAGCATAGTACCATCGATATATATTTATGATAAAATCTTCATATGAATCATTTCGAGTTTAATTTTTTATGTTGAAACTTTCACTCAATTACAGATGCTTGAAAAAGCCTGAGCCGAAATTTCATGGATGTTTGCAGGCTTGCGGAAGTTATCAAGAAGTAAGTGTCAAACATTTTTGTAATAGCAAGTAATGTAGGTTGTTTCGTTAGATCTTTTAGATATATCATAGATTTCTTTTTACTGATAAAAAATATGTCTAATTTGCATAGAATAGCGAAGTCTCGAAAGCAAGGCTCTATCTTCTGATGGATTCCGTACGTATGATAACTAATAATCTTTCAAGCTTCTTTAAGCAATACATTATGTAGTATATTGGACGAGTGACTCACACTTTTAGTAAAACAAAAATCTATGATATATGGTGACAAACTTCAAGAAGAATGAGTGAATAGAATAGCATCAATGCTTGAAATTGGAATTTTCGCAAATTTTTACTCTCGTTTCAATTGAAAAGTATAAGGTCAGAGAGGGCATGACTGAAAAATTTTGTTTCGTTTTTCTTCCAATCCTTTTTGTTTCGTTCTTTTGTCCTTTTGATCTCCTTGACACCTTTCTCTGTTTTTCTTCCTTCGCCCACCCCCTTCCTCATCCCCATTTCAGTATAAACAAACAAGTCTTTGAACACGCCCCCTCTCGTTCCAGAGGACAGGAAGTTGTTTGTGGGTATGCTCAGCAAACAACAGAGCGAAGAAGATGTTCGACAGCTCTTCCAGCCCTATGGGACGATAGAGGAATGCACCATTCTGAGGGGGCCCGATGGACAAAGTAAAGGTAAGGACAAAAAAAAGCAAAAGACTTGGCTTTCCCTTCCTCTTCACAACCCTCCTATGTCCCATAACCTTCTATCTCATCTTTTGTTTTCATTTCCTACGACCTTGCTATGAATGTTGCTTTCTTTTCTTCAGTTAATATACTGTCTTCTCTTTTCTTGCTCTCTCTGACCTTGCGAACACTGCTGATTTGTTTCAGTTGGTTTCAATGATTTGTTATGGCTTACTTTTGGTTTTATGAATGTCTTTTTAATATACCTGCATAAATTCTAAATGTATTTGAATGTATTCTATTCACTTTTGATGAAAAAAATACAAAAGATTAATTTTTATTGACTGTCCACGTGGTGTTCTGGTCTGATAGATGTTGTGAGAACGTACTCTGAAAAGTCAACTGACCACTCATCTAAAACGGTATTACTCGGTTTTGGCAACATAACTATCAACAACATGTCTTGCGATATATTTCACAGCTCTTGAAGATGACAAATTTACCAGATGTTAAAACGAGTCATGCAGTTTTTGGATGCTCTAAGACAGAGGTTTTCAAGATCTGACCTTCCATGCGATAACACACAAAAAGCGTTCCATTCAAAAAGTTTGGCCAGACAATAGACTGCATCAAGAGCTTGTTCTTCGGACTACTGAAGCACGAGCGTTATGATTTAGAAATGTTGTTCTGCTGCAGAGGATGAGTTTCTACTATGAAGGACTGATAGCTCAAGTGGTTCACAGTGATACTGAGAGAGTTCACATCTTGCACATTTGATGCATTCTACCACTATCAAAGGAAATATATCAAAAATGAACGTGAGATTGTCTTCCATATCATAATACTTCCACCAACATTTTGTGCATTATGTGAAAAACGGCAAATCCATCGAATGTTGAATTAGGAATCTTTATTAATACCTAGTAAATCGTCCATTTTACCGAAGCCTAGTGAAAATCTTCCTGGAACCATAATAGACTTCAAAAGTGATGATCGTGGATCACAAGATATACACGAGTGGACAATCTTCCACATTTAACAGATCCGCTGAACACAATGCCATTCAACACTTCTACTTTGTAGACCTCCATTAATTTCAGTTATTATCTTCTAACTATAGTCGAACTGGCTGCACTAACTGGAATATTCTCCGACACCCGTTTTTGTTGGTGACGGACGTTTCAGAACATGTTGTTGACCATTGGTATCACCGTTATGCATTCACTTTGCCTACGTTTTCATAGCTAATGTGAGCAGCTGGCTGACGTGTGAGGGTCTAGGGTTCTGGCTTACAGCGTGACTAAGGATCTAACGGTTTGGAATTTTGGGCGCATTTCTCAAAATGAAACATGAATCCACGTTTGATGTTCGCTACTGTCGATCCAACGATCTGTAGCTTTGATCGATTTTCTCCAGATGTTACGTGAAAACGTGTTCGACACTCTTTAAAAATTCTCCGCCCAAGGATCACTCCCTTGGCAGAAACCTATCATGTAGGTTTGCCTGAACACAAGATAATACTAATATATTCTTTTTAAATGGCAGAACATTCTCAAAATAATCATATGAAAATTCAGGCAAGTCAATCACTCATTGGTGATCATGCTAAATACTATAAATTTGTCTTAAAACGAACACATTATTAATCAGAAACTTATCTTAGATGAATAATTTCCTTATTTTCATAAATGTTTGTTCCGTTGAAATAAATTACTTGACGCCAACCGGATTTAAACGATTTTTTAATTCAAAACTCTTTCCTACTTCCAACATATTTCATTTTATATTAATGCAACCAGTAAAATGTAGAACGTGATATATAATATTAGTGAAATTTCCTAAAATATAAATCCATGTTACATAAGAAAGATTTTGCTAAAAACTAATACTGACGTTTATTTCCTCAGATTTAGATACTTTAACTATTAATAGGATTTATAGGATTTTAAATGTCTTAGCAGTAATTATTTATTCAAATATTTTAAGCGTTGAATTTTCTCCATTAATGTAGCTTTGAAGTACCGTTGAGAGTTCGATACATTAAATTCCTATTAAGATAAATGAATATATTTTAAATATTCACTCCCGTACTGGATGTTTATCTCAAATACTCTTTTCGTTTTTAAAGCATATTTTTCTTAGATATCAATTAAGGTTACTGTTTATCAAACGCCACAGTGTTTAGGATTATTTATTCTCTATGATAGAATTTCTAAATGAATATCTAGTAATAATTTGATAAACTTCAGAATGTAATTCAGTTTTAACTAAGATCTAGAAAGAATGTCTAATATCTAGAAAGAATTATTAAGTGCACGTTATTAAGAAATATATGAATTGAAAGCCTCGGGGTTTCTACAACTGACGTTTCACACTAATGCGTATATTGATCATTTTGAAGCAAAATATTGTTGAACAATTATATTCAGTGATAAACTGTTAACTATCACTTATTTTTTTAAACTGAGAATTTTTCCATGAATATGATACTTGAGCAAAATACTGAAGCAAAGGTGATCTAAATACTTTAAATAGAAGTATCTAAATCGCGGGGTTCTTTGATAGATATAATAGAAACAAAATATTAGTCGCGCACTTATAATCCTTATAAAAGTTATCTGGACTTATTAAAAGCAAAAATATGCACAAGTTTGTTTTGAACATGTAACTTAAGTTCAATAAAACTTAAATCCCCATGAGCTTATTCAAATGGTAGCAGTTGGTCCCATACATCGGAAAAGTGCAAATTGTTAAAAGATATTTTTAAATATCACGATAACTATTTAATCAGTTTTGCGGAAAATTATTCCCTAATAATTATCCCCCTTCCGTATAAATCAAGCCTAATCAGTTAACTTCATTTCATAAATGTAAATTTGAACTGAGCTCTGCTGCAGCTATTTTATTTAAAATGTGCATTTATAGTAAATGAATATCTTAAATTATTTTTAAAACAATAAAAAGTACTGTACAAAAGTGTTCTTATAAAGCATAATATACGATAACTATTACTTTTACTTTATTTTAAAACATACTCCTCGTAAACATTAATAATTACTGACTTCAAAAAAAAATTAACACATTTGAACGTCGAATGCAAACAGCACTAATGTTTATGTGACAGCTCTTTAACCTCCATGCAAACGGCCTCGGCAAAACATATCAGCGTTGTTAAAATGATAAAAAGAGATAAAACAAAAAAATAGTACCCTTCGATCGTATTACCTAGTTAAAATTCAATATCTCAACTTCGAAAAGCACAAAGACGAAAAGAATGCGTAATTAACAAGAGGTACTTTGCATGTCTGAAATCTTCATTTTTTTTTTATCATTATTACTTGCTTCAGCAGCAGGCTTGGGTAAATTCTTTTTATAGGTAGATTGCCTAAATAAAAAGCTTTCTTTTCTTAATATTTATATTGCAAGACATGTTTGTGCCTGTAACTCATAAACTGGAGTCGTAAAAGTAAAACCCCTCAAAATAAATGTTAGTTTTCGGACAGTAAATGTTTATGAGAAAATTCCTGCCGAAAAATTTATCGACCTCAAAATTACCTTGAAAGTTTTCGACAGTCATAACTTTTGGAAGGCACAGTTATGTGGGCAACTTACCTACTGTGGAAAAGAACACACTTTTCATTTTAGAAAACAAATAAAAATTTCGGCCATTACTGGCTTGCATGGATCCGTGCATTTTTGAGATAACTTCCGGATAGTAAACGCTCTTTGTATTGCATTAAAACTGAAGGGGGATGTTTAGGTTATAATTTGGGGCTTTTAATTATTGTTTAAAATATTTTTTACATGCTCAAAGTTCATTGTTATTTGATAATGTTAATCTTTATAGCTTTATTTTTTAAAGGAATTTAATGGGTTTTCGCTATCAATTTTTAGGAAGTATGATTTTTAAGTTGAGTTTTCGGTGTTATAGTGCCTAACAAATGAGAATAAAAAAAGGTTGAATTGTGAATATTTAAATATTTTTAAAAACTCTTTTTTTGAACGGGAAACTAGATTTTATGCAAACGTAAACTCATATTAATATTTTTCATAGATAGATCGGAGACTATAATTTATCAATAAGGTTATTCATGAAGCACAGTATAAGGTTTTGATTTTATTTAACATGTTTACTTCCGGTACAAAAAATAATAGAGTACAAGGTAAATGCCTTATTCAAATTTCATACTAGCAATATAATTTTTAATAATACATTATTTTTTACATGAATAATGCAAATTTCACATATTTCCTTCAAATTGTTGTTTTTTGAAAAGTCAATTAGCTATTTACAAAATTAAAGTAGTACATTTTGTTTACACTCGTGACTAGCACGCGCTGTTCCCAGATTGACGGCGAAAAGGCAAAATATTAATGTACGAAAGCAGTATTAATATTTTTAATTTTTAATGAAAAACGAAAGCTGAAGAATTATATTCATAAATTATTATATAATATTGTAAATAAAATAATGAAGAATTCCGTCACACTTAAGATTGCAAATAGCCTGGTAAAACACTCAACTGTCACGCTTTTCGCAATATATCTGTTTGCGAAAATGTAATTTGAATAACCCGTTGCTAAATCCAGCCACCACTAACAATTGTTAGAAAAGAATATTAATAATTCTTCATATATTTCTGTTCTTGAGGATTGCATAACCTATAGTAGTTCAACATTACAATATAAAAGGGTGCTAAATTAGATACAACCTTTCCATGGAGAAGTTTCACCTTGCTTTGGTTTCACTAATCAGTTTAAATGACAAATCATGCTACAAAGTTTCACCATAGAAAGGTTTCAGCGGATTTCATGGCAAAATAACGCCGGAAGGGCTAAAGCACAGGAAGAATCTCTCAGAGGTAATGCGCGGATGTTTATTTTTGAAGTTATGCCACTTCGAGATGTTCATAGCAACAAGAATAGATTGAGAATGTCCCTTAAGATTATAGCTCGGAACCATGTGAACTTGGTTCATAAATATAAATTAACATGTTATATCAGGAATTCGAATTTTTTTTTTAGGTTTTCTCTTCAGAAGTTGTAACGTGCACTGTATAAAACGACAAACTTGTGTGTTTGTATCCGAGTCGGAACTGCCAGATAAAATTCATAAAAAACCAAATTTTTAATGTGTCACTCAGAAAAATCTGTGCAATTCCATGATTGAGAGTTTTTTTCTCTGACAGTTCCGTAAAAGGCACAGTTTTTTAATGCGGTTTTTGTTGAATCAATCTTAATTTTTTTTTTACGTCCATGGCGCAATCAGTTTAAGGTACGATAGGTGTGACGTGTTACTATATTTTCAACAAAGATGAGGATTAGTAGTAGCTGTATTGTGTTTGGAGGAAAATATCCTCCTCTAATATTCGTCTATATATACCAATACCATAAAAAATATTTTTCTTCTTCGCAATACAGCCTACAAGCAAGTTCTCTGAGTGTATGCACGTCCTGTTATTTCCTGTTAATATTACAGACATATTCCGATTAATGTGAAAAAAGTGGTGGTAGATCGTCCTTTACTTTCCTTTAATTCATATAGATTGTTTTAATATCCCCCTTTTTTTCGTATTCGACTATATTTTTGAATAATCTTTCGAAATAATTTTCAGTACATTTTTTGACTAAATTACATTATTCAATCAGTACTTTAAATATTATGAAATATTTTAAATTATACTATAATCAGTTTCGTTCAGACATATACAAGCGGCCATTTACAATATTTTCAACAAACGAATATCTTCTATGTATATTTATACTCCGATGTAGTATAGTAGCATTACTTTAAAATTGGTTGTATGGTTATTGTTAAAATCATTAAATGAAAATTACGAGTAAAATATGGGATAAAAATACAACTTTACTCATAATTAAATGTATGTTACACGTTTTAACACCACTTATAAAATTAATAAACATTACAAAACATTTTTTTCACTAAATTCTAAGTTAAAAAATAATTACGCAAATGAAATCTATTTTCATAAACTTAAAACTGATTCTAATCATTATACACGAAAACGAATGAATAAATTAATCTTTTCAACAATATTAAATATTTATTTTGATGTAAGAATGATTTATACAGCGCAATAAAAACACGAACCATAACTGTTGCTATAAAAATAACAGCTTGAACAATAAATGTTATTAATGACTGCATTTTCTGTTCGAAGCAGAATAATTGTTATTTTGATTCATATCTAGGATTGTGTTTTAGCTTGGACATATTTATTTTTGTTCTTGTATTTTTCAAAATCGATGAAAACAATGATTTCTTCGGATAAAAGAAATTCATTGTACAACTATTAAATGTATTTTTGTTTCATAGAGCTAAGGGATACAGCTATCTGTTTTTATGAAAGTATTTTTAAGCAATATATGACTGTTAATATCAAGAAAGGTAAAATTCTTTTTAGGCTGTGAAAGCTTACGTATACAGTAAATTAGTAGTCAAAGTTTGTAATCGTTAAAATTGTTGACAAAATAAATTAATATATACACATATATATTTAAAGAAATATAATTTTCAGATATCTCTAACAAATAAATTACAATAATAGCTGACAATTCTTTGTACTTCCAGAAAGTGAAGTCATGTAAAAATACTTTTCTTATTTATCTGATATACCTTCTACACATTTTTTACAAACATGTAATTAGAATCTATTTAAAGAGAGAAAATATTGGTACTTAGAATTTTCACTTTTACAAAACTTAAAATATTTAGATTCTTAAATATTCAATATTTCTAAGCCAAATATTTTGTTCATGGGAAAAGTCATTCACTGTTACATTGCTCTTGAAAACTACAAATAAATGTCCCAGAAACTCAATAAATTTCAGGAAGTTTTACAAGAAGTTGTTCTATGCATTTACATACGATAAATCTATTTAAGTTATGATTATTTTAACAAATATATTAAACAAATAATCGAATTACAAATGTTTGTGAGTATAAACACGCGTTTTTATTACAGTACATGTAAAATAGTAAAATAGATCCTTTTTCATACAGGTATTTTTAAAGTTCTGAATATTTTCTTCGGTATTATTTATTTTCAACTTACAGTGTAGAAGAGTTTTGTAGCGTATCCAGTAAAACTTTCAAAATGTACTCATGTTTGATGTATCATTTTTTAATGAAGCATCTTTAAAATTTAAGATACAAGTTTAAAAATTTATTTTATATTCACTTTCAGTTTATTCAATTCAATAAAGTTTTAAATATAAAGTGTAGAATTTAAAAACTATACATGTTTACTTATTATTTAATGACTTTAGTGATTATAAGGTGATCACTAAAGTTCACCCTGTAAAATACTTATCAAACAAAAAAATATATCTGAAATTTAAAATATATTGTTATCACTTCCTTTTAGGTATAATTTATAAATAGCTCTAGATGGAGAATACTCTTTTCACTAAGACATAATCTTCAACGTAAAGAAAGTAATAGTAAAGGTTGCAATTCAAGGGCGCACATCAAAATTGATTTAAAGAAAACAACATTTGTTAATCAAAAATTTGTAATCAGGTAACAATAGTTTGCATTACAAGTATAAGTATTTATCTCATTTACGAGATTTCCAATATTTTTTATACTCACAGATAATCAGAGAAAACAGTTATAAAGGTTTCTGCTTTCGGGATGGCGAAAACACAGTCTGGGTTTTAAATGTGTGTTTACAATTAAAAACGTTGTTCTGAATTTTAAACTCCTTAAAATGGGTTAATTTAGCAAATTTGGAATGCGAAAATTTAAACTCAGTACGCTGTCCTGAGAATCTCCTCTAGAATTATCACATTGCATCATAAAATCGAAATACTCTCAATTTCAAACTAAGCAAGATCCAAAACGTATGTTTTACAGATTGGCTAAATTTTGAAACGAATACTCATGATAAAACTTCGTTATTATTCATTCAAATAGAACGTATCGGATTCTTAATTTAGAAACACTGCACTGAAATCCGATTAGTTGTGAAATATATAATTCCTTTGTCGAATTAGACAGCATTATTTGAGTTCAAAGGACAAAATGTTGAACTTTACATAATGCCGATATAAAAATATTTCATATATCCTAAAAGTTATATTAAGAAATTTATTTACAATATGAAATATAAAACAATGTTACCCGCTGTATTGCTATTTGCATTGCATGAACTAATATCGACGATATCTTTCTAAATGTCATGTTAGTCTAAAAGATGTTACATGAAATGAGTACTATTTTATTTAAGTTGACTTAAAATATTCATGCATATCTCATGCTTTTAAAAATTCATTTTATCTAAACATTAATATCTCATAGTATAATATATACTTCAAATTTCTGCATTGTGTTTTCAGTTTATGTTTTGATATTTTGACCGTAAGATCTATTACATTCGATTTAAAATTCTAAATTTTGTAAGTAAGACGAAAAGGTTTAAAGGAACGTTAGTAACTACTTACACAATTTTAAAATAACTTTTTATACGAAAATCCATTTAAACATTGTTAATAATTAGTTCATTGTTTAGCTATTACTAATGAGTTTGGATTTTTCATAATAAAAAGATCCAATATATAAAGGATGTACAGGCAAACTATTTAGTTCTTAGTTCTTAAAAAAATGTAAAAACGTATTAACAAGCGTGATATTGTGTACTTTTCTTTTGTGATATATTTGATGCCATACAACAACTTGCGTATATTTCCAAACCTATAATAATTCTATTAAAACTAGAATTTAAATTTAAATATGGAGAATTTCAGTTTTACATACGTGTAGAAAGTGAATTTTGCATATACAGGGGAGATTCGGGAAGGGTAGGACATTAAAAAGAAAATTCTTACAAATTATTTTCTAAATGTACAGCTTTGAAAGTTTGAAAATAACACATTCAAACATTTTAACGTATTAAAAAATATAGATGTTAATTAATAAAATATTGGATACATAGGTAAGTTAAAATAGCAAGAAAAATAAGGGTGGGTTGGAACATTTTGTAAAAAGATAAAATTGCCTCAGTATTTTCATAAATGTTCGGGGAAAATAACAGATACAGCGTTTAGTTTATGTTCGCAAGATTTATTGCAAATTATAGCATGTATTTATATGACATTTTGTTCAAATCAAATGAAAAATATGCTTATGCAAACAAGTTCCGCCAATCGTCTTTGGTGGATATAGTTTTAGAGTAATATCTCTTTTATCTACGATTAAATAATCATTTTCTTGTGAGAAGATCCAATTTCATTTTTTCTCATTGTTTTTCCTCCCTAAGTTAACGTGTCTTATCCCTCCATTTACACAACTTATCAATAAAACAAATTATATCTAAAATAGGATGTTGCAAGGTCTCAGTAAACTTCTAATTTATAAAGTTTATGTTCTTAGGTCCACGAAACATTAAGAACATATTTGTTAGTTACAATAAATGTGACTGAAAACTTGCATAAAAAGCAAGAAGTTATTTACTTGCGTTTTTGTTTTAATTGAAAAGAATATCTAAAAACGGAGAATCTCGATGCTTCTAGCTATATTGTATTTAATAACGTGGTATTATATTATACTTTGTGGTTTTCATTAATTAAAATTAAAAAATCATTTTCTGAGAACAAAGTTTAACAATACTAAAAATATTTTAAGCCTATTTCAAATTCTATTATTTTACTAATTGCATGTCATTTCCTAATAAAGTATAAAGGAGTATAAATTATTAAGATTTATAAATACTCTTTTAATTGTGAAAATAAACACTCAGAAAACTGGTGCTAAAAGATAAAATAAATAAAAACTTTGTGAAAAAACACACACAAAAGGTTACTTCAAGGCGTAACGATCGTTTTGACCGAAATTTCGTTTGGTCTTCGTCAGACAAACCCTTCCGTCAAACAGAGCAGAGGGAACTGACCGAAGACCGAACGAATTTTCGGCCGAAACGATCGTTACGCCTTGAAGTAACCTTTTATGTGTGTGTGTTTTTTTTTCACAAAGTTTTTATTTATTTTAACTCTTTTAATTGGTCTATAAATGAAGCTGTAACCATGTTGAAATCTGATATGTGATTTTGCTTAATGGTTAAATGAGCTACCGTTTTGTTTATTGCACATTGAATGAAAACCATCATTCTAAATATCGAAATCTTAAATTATATTCCTGATTTAATGAGTTATTCAAAATCCTGCAAAGTATTTCGAAAATTACATGCTGTGCAACCAGTATTCGCTCTTAGATAACATAACAGTTCCAAAATTAGATATATGTATATATATATAAAACATTTTTCAAAACCCTGTTTTACCACGCAATGACAACAATTTTTGAGCAGTACATATCGCCAACTTGATATAAATCATCCTTCACAGCATAAGATCCCGAAATGTGAAATGTGGAAAAGTATTTTCATAATTCCTTAACCATCTGAAAACAACAACAAACGACACATTCAGTAGTAGCCCCAAACGGCTTTATACGCGGCTGAAACGCGAATTCACAAAATGGGAAGGCAGAGATTCCCAGAAAATTTGTACTCGTGTAAATTGATTTGGCGAGAACCTCGGAAGACCTGTTTAATAATATGCTAAACAGCCCTGGCGATTCTTTAAATCTGGTTTGCACATGCTAATCGGAAAGGCGTACATTATTGCCTAGAGCCTCGGATCTTAACGAAATCCTTGGCGTGAAGCCTGGGTAAGAACAAGTCGAGATAAAGTGTTTGTGGACATAGCAAACGCCTGGGTTTCAAGTTCGGTAGCGCTGCGTTTGTGTACTTATGATTTCTCGCGAAATGTTTGAGGCGCAGTTTAGTTCATGTTGCTCCAGTTAGGCCGCTGTAAGCTTCAACTCCAGTTTTTGAATATTAATGAACTCGCTGAGAACTAGTTTAGTATTCTGTGAAAACTCACGGATTCATGATTGCATGTTTCTGTGATGTGAAATGTTGTTTCTGAATTACGAACTGCATTCGTTGCAGACGCCAGTATTAACATATCAAATATCGTAATTGCGTTTTAACCTGATTAAGAGAAGATCAATTAAATCCTTCCTGTTACCTTACCCTTTGATAATATTTAACAAAATTTACTCGTTAAAAGCATCAGAAATTCACGTGTGGGTAGTTGAATGCTCCATGCTAATTAAATTCAATGATACTAAACATTATAATTTAATTTTCATGTGCTCGAAGCAGTTTATAAATTTTGTATGAGTATGTTTGACTAAATCAAAATAATACAATATTTTTTCACGTCTGTCTCTCTAACTCATTTCTTTTTTCGTATTTATTTAAAGATTAATATGATTTTTGTATGTAAAGATATGAGTTCTTTCTATCATCCGTATTTCAATGAAGCACATAAATTTCAATGAAAATCTTTTTAATATTTGATTTTCCATGCTTAAACGCAAATATTTAAATACATTAAGTTGCGTGTAACTGCATAAGTAAGTCAAATTTCAAGAAGATTTGATTTTAGAAATATTTAATAAACTTAACTAAAAATTTTCAAATATTCTTGACATGAAATAATAGAAAAATAAGCAAGGTTATTACGACAGAGTGAATTGAGCATTTTTTTATATAATTGACGATGCTTTTTCCTTCATACTCTTCATTATATTTAATGAGTATTATGTAATAATAATAAAAATGATTTTTTGTCTGCGTATGAGCCAGAAGTAACAAGCAGCTCTATAACAGCGGTAATAAATAAAAATTTCACTAATATATATATAAGGAAATATGTTTGATTAATTTCAAAATGCGAATTTCGTGATTTCGAAATTTCCGTTACAATTGTGTGAAAGTAAAATATTGGCAATTCTTTACATATTTACTAACTATGATTTTTTTTTTCTTTTTTTTTTGTCTGCGTTGATTACAAAGCTTCTTCATATTCGATGTATAGACTTAAAGGTAGAAAAAATGTCTTATATGGGCCGTTTGAACCTTGTATTAGTAATATTGAATTGAAATTTTTTGCAAGAATGGAGGGAGAAAATCTCCAATAATCAGAAAAAAAATAATTGTTTTAGTTTTATTTTCTTACAATCACAATTTTTAATTTTAAAGGATTAACTCGATTGTTAGGGTAATACTCAAAGGAAAGCAACTCTATTGCATATTCTGTGATAATTTAACCACTAAAGACCCGCCCAAGTATTGTAGTGGATAAAGAACCATTCTATCGCGATTTTGGTCCGGGTTCGAAACCCAGCTTGGGCTTGGTGTAAGCTAGGGTGTTAACTCGTCCGTCCCTTCATAGGGCGTAATGGGCCCATTAGTTGCCCCTATAATAAAATGGCTAATACCTTTTAGTCGTTGTAGTGGGGAATGCATAATTGGGAAGTGCCCGCCTGTTATTAAAGCAAAAAAAAAAAAAAACACTAAAGGTACATGTACATTATATGAATCATTTAAATACTAGGCTATGAAATCAGCCATTGTTGGCATCAAGTTACCATTCAAACTTGCCAATAAATGCAAGCACTATAAATGTAATATAAAATATAGTTATTAAACACAATGTAAACACGTTTATTGTATCAATACATTGTAGTCGATTTTCTTTGTCATCGTAAAGTGTAGCACGATGTATTAATACCGGTAGCCAAAAGTCACTCACCTTTGCCATTTTTATTCTTTCTTTCTATCTTTTCTTCAGGCGGTAAAAATGTACATGAACAAAAAAGAATCCCTGAGTATTTTGTTTTTCTTTTGTGGATGTGTTAGACTTTTTTCAAACATCAACAACTGAAAAACTATATCGGAATTTTCTTGGGAAGTTGCACGCAGTAGAAAAACAAAAAAATGTCGGGGGGGGGGGGAATAGAATGATCAACTGTAGCCATTTTCGTTGATCTTTTTTCAATGCAAATTCTCCTTACTTGACGTATTGTGGAATCGTTGAACAAGTATATAGAATATCTAGTCATTGTTAGCCTTAATCTTCCGAAATCTATTCTTTTATTTTTCCCGCCTTGAATTTTTACTTCGTTATTTTCACTCAAAAGATGAAATGATCTTTTAAAACGTCGAAAAGATTTCTGTTCGCAGCTTCGGAAAGCTTCTGGGGGATTTTTCAAATCGTTTGTTTAGCTTGCTTCGTGCATTTTTTTTTCCCCTCAAGAAATAAAATTCTTTCGTTCCTTTTCCTCGAATTCCAAATAAACAAACTCTCTTATAAACAAGCACAGTTGGATTAAGTTTAATATATTTAATCATCCGTTAAAGTTATCGGTATTGTTCTTAAGCTTGACAAGATGTAATGGAATTTGTTCGGCAATTTTACAGGATTATGTAGATTATGTGCAATTTATTTAGGTTCTGTTAAAAGTAATGGTAAGTGAGCTAAGCAAATGTCAAGAATTACGTTACTTACATTTGAATAAAATTTTATCTTTTATTAATTCGTTTCTTAAATGAAAGGTTTGTTATTAATTTAGTAAATGATAGTATCCAATCTCCATATTTTCCGAACTTTTATTTAACCCCTAGTGCACAACGTTAAGTTTAGCATAAAGATTAAAAGCTCAATAATTTTTATTAAATTGTCATTACCAAGCCATTATTTACAATTATAATGTAAGGATTAGGTAACTATTACAGTCGATGTACTAAAACAGAAAAAAATACGTACGCATTTACGTTATAGTTTTGGGTCACGATAATTTCATGCCGTACGTCACAGTACGCAAGGGGGTAAATACGTCATGTACGTCATAGTGCGCAAAGGGGTAAAAATTTACGATTCTACGGAAATTAATATAATCAATTCCTCTAAGCTTATACATCTGTGAAATACACCATACGTTTAATAATCATTTTAGCCACTTATGAAACATTTATTTCTTTCCGTGTGCAATTAGTTAACTGACAGCTATATCATGTGAACATTAGCTATATTTTCATAGCAATGAAAGTAAGCTGCATTTACTTTCTAAAATCATTTGAGTCAGTTTGATTATAAAAAAATAACAAAAAGAGAAGTTTTATATTTAGCTCAGACAAATAAATATCATCTTCCAATACGTATATTTGTTTTTCTGAAAACCTATACTCAACTATTTTTGTCTCTCTCCAATCAAATAAAAACATTTTCTTGTAACCATATCTGTCTTTCTCAGGCGGTCTTGTTGGCTAAATTATTAAAAGAATCCCAGAGAATGTTCTCTTTTTATCGTTGTGTTCGAAACTGATATTATTTTACGACATTTAAAAGGAATTAGAAAATCGATATTTTTCTCTCGGTTTAAGTGGCCTGTACCTCCTTTATTATATATCTACAACTTTATTTTTTTAATAATATAGTATATGCCTTTCATGAAATTTTAATACTTCTATTTTACATCTAGATTCTCTTGAAGAATTTTGATAAAAATTTTCAAATTAGATGGTAATAAAAATAAGTGCCCCTTTAGTTTTTGCTGAGATAAAGACACTTGTTTTGATTTAAATGACCTGAAAACTTTCAAACCCGTTCCGAATAGCTATTTATGCTCTACCGGAAGCAGTGTGCTGTTGGCGCCATCTTTTGTATTTGAAAAAGGAGATGCAAACTTTTAGAAACAAAATAAAGAATTTTATGAAATAAAATATATTCATACATTAGAAATTCGAACGTTACAGTTTACGGTACGTTTCTATTGTATTTTCACGCAACGTTTAATTTTTTTATGTGTACGTTCTAAGCATTACCTTGTTAAAAGTAACACAGCCGGTATAATTATATTAATATCTTTGTTTCTGCATGATTTCTTTTTACTTTATATCACAAAGATTTATTCCTTGAATTTTATATAAGCATTCTTTTGGTGTATTAAATTTATTAGTTATGTAATACGTGCTAAAATTTATAATGCATTTCAAAATACTTTTAGAAATTGTTGTCATAATCTCCCAGCATGATACATTTTGCTGGGAGATATATGAAGCAATAAGAACAAAGCGCAAACCACATATAAAATGTATCCTTTCCCCCAGTGCAATTCCTCCCCACCGGTACCCTCATATCTCACTTGAAAATATATAACAGGACTGTTCTACCTTACTCCCTAATCAAATGAAACATTTATTTCTGATCATATATGTCGCTTTCAGCTGGTCTCTTCGCTGAAATTAAGAAAATTCCCTGATATTTATACTTCTAATATCCCACGTTTATGTTCTGATATTGCCGCTTTCTCTTTTTTGAAATATACTGGGAAAAGTTTTATAGGAGTCAACTAATGGATTATATTTACTTTTGTAATTTTACTGTTTAATCATTCTTTCAAACAAATATTACTCGTTTTGTATAAAATTTAAATCTTCTTACCTAGTTTAATATTAAGGAATAAAAATTTTCAAAATGTCTTTTATTTTTCATAGTAAATTTTCTGAGTTTTGTTTTAGCGTGTAGTTGATCGCCTATTCATCTAATAATCTATTTATTTTTTCATGTAGCTAGTTTAAAGAGTTCCCTACAATTTTCTAGTTTTATTTTATTAAAGTTATAAAAAATTCGACGTTATTGTTTAATTTTAGTACCAGTACTGTATACAAAATACATATTGTATAAACATTAGTTAATAAAGTGCATATAAAACTTTCATTTTCTTTCAGGAACACATTAAGATTATTTTTCTATAGCATTAGCATATCCTAAGTCTATATCATTTAAACAAATGAATTGATTGTACAAACAATGATCATATTAGAAATTTCATAGTACCTAAATATAACTGAGTTCACTTTTAAGCTAATTGTTTTACGGTGTTGTTTCATACCGAATCATAATCTGTTTTTCTATTCTTCAAATTTACTCGTTATGTCAACTCTGTGACATTTTAAGTATTTCAAAGTTTTACAGAAATAAACGAACATTATTTTATCAATAACAGTATAACTAATTTAAACATAAATCTTTGATTTTATCAATATTGTTATTTGCAGTGCTATAGTACATAGTTTTGGTATAATAATCTCATTAAACTTTTCTTCCACCGTTGCAACTTGTTAGATTAGCAATTTTTTCGCAGTTGTTTTTTCACAAGGCATAAATAATCATATAACTTAGCATTCATTTAGGCAACAATAAATGAGAAAAGCTGTACGTAGAGTGGAGTAGATAATAATAGCAAAAATTGAAGCCAGTGTAGGCTAATTGCTAAAACTAATTATACATTTTATGATATTCTTTCCAAGTAAAATTTGTTTTTATGAATATTTTTATTTGCATTAGGGATTATACTCGTAGAAGTTAATTTTTCTTTCAAATTAATTTATAATGTTTGCCTCCACTAAACTCATCTTTATAACTTGCCTGGAGTCGTATAATCTATATTTGTACTCACAACCGTATGTCATCATAAGCAAAACTATCAATTCTTTAACTATCGAAGTAAAATAACATCTTTTCCAAAACAATTAGTTCAAAATTCTCGTCTAACCTTGTTAACAACTATATTAGAACATTTATTTTCTTTAAGAAATCATTTTTATACCAATGACTGGGACAGAATATCTTTTATCACGTTCGGAGGAAGTCATAATCAAGTTAACTGAGTCAGCCTTCGTTTAAGATATAAACAGAAAATAGTTGAAGATAAAGAAACTACTTTTTTTTTCTTTCTTTAAAGCTATATCAGGGCCATTTTTATTGATCAATATTTCAGCGCCTATCTAAATCATGCTTTTTTTATTTCTTTCTAAAGCCCATGTTGAGAAATAAAAACTGATTTGTGAAAATATATTGTAGTACAAACCAAAGTATTTCAACAAATAAGAAAATTTCTGCATGAAGTTTATACTCAAGTGTTTTTTCAAATGTAAAAGTATTTATTTCTATACAATCAAATATTTATTTATGAAAAATATTTGTTTAAAACTCTATCTCTTTCTTTTTCTATAAGTACAGGCGATTATAATTTAATTTCCACTTTAAAACGATCAGAAAATTGAAAACTACTGGACCAAACATTATCAAACTTGGTAATTGTGTAAAGGTGGTCACGTAATTTATTATCAGCGGAAACAGAGTTGAAAATTTCAACACCAGGGGCAAGGACGTATTTAAGGGCGGAGGTGGGTCCAGTTGTCCGAGCCCTCCTCCTTCCCCGAAATTTTGATTTTTGTTACTAAAATGAGAACGATACAGTGTCCTTTTGAGAAAAATACTGCCTTTTTTACCGTTTGGACCCCCTCCGAAATTCTTGCAACCCCTCCAAAATGTTTTTAATGTAGGAAGAGGGGGGGGTCGGACCCCTGCCCCTCCCCCCTTAAATACGTTCTTGCCCCTGATGTTGAATTTTTGAACTTTTTTTCAGCGGTTAATAAAATGCATGAAAACCTTTACACAATTAACAAGTTTTATAACATTTGTTCCAGTAGTTTTCCATTTTCTGATCGTTTTAAAGTGGAAATTTAATTATAATCATCTTGTACATTATAAATTTTACTATTAAACTAAAATTACCTTTTAAGGGATTTTTTGTGTGTGACAGCCAATGCTAACAACGAAAATAAATCTAAACCTAACTATGAGGCGCCTTGAAGGAGCAAAAACCTATGTCGGAGAGTAACTTAAAATGAGAATATTTCTTCTTTTCTAAAGCTAGTTGGGTGATTTATACTTTAACCCTCCCCCACTCTCGCCAAGGTGGCAATAACTATACATATTCAGTTACCATGAATATTTTTTTATTTATATGGCATGCGTAATTCAGAATTAAAATGGCGGTTTGGAACAATATGTAAGTACAGCATTTATTTAATTATTTATTTATTTTTGGTAGGTTGCCAGTTAATGTACTTTTAATAATTAAGTGTCTTCAAATTCCTTAACTGGTGCGTTTGTCGCTAATTTGATCTCTTTAGTCTTCACCTAGCTCCTTTGGGAGCGTTGAAACTTGTGTATAACTCTTAGAGACCTATGACTGCGAAGCTCGCCAAAGTGAGGCGATTTTTTAAGTTGGCGAGAGTGGAGGCAGAGGGGGTTAAAGTAGGAATCAACCAGCTAATCCTATCAAACCACAGATTAAAAAACAATTTTTATTTTGACATTTTAGCTGACAGTTTTCTATCACAGCAAATAATGCGACAGCACGCACTCTATGAATAACGAATTGAATGTTACTTCACTGGTTGTTACGTAAAAAGCTATTTTGCACCTTCTAAATGAACGAATACTATGACGTAACATTTTTCCTTTTCCTTTACTAAACCACACTATACTCACATTCGATATTACACTCCAAAACTGACGCATAACCTCCTATCTGAATCGGATCCCATCAAACGGGAGCTTCAAAAAACATTTTCGTTTTGACATTTTCCCAGACATTCCACTACCCGCATGTTGAATTCAGTATTCTTTCCCTGAAAATTTCTAAAATTTTTACATTCCATTTCCAGTTGCCCGTATTCCTCATTTCCACCAGATCTCTATTTCGTAGAAAGTTGTTTATTTTCGTGAATCGAAAATACTTTCTGGATTTTTCTTTTTTCTTCCCTCCACCCCCTCTCTTATCGCGGGGCGTTAAGAATACCTCAAAGTTTGTCCCTGTCAAACTCCCGCCGGAGTCGCTAAATTCACTGCTTGCTACTCCAATATCCCTAGAGATGGCTCTAGTGCCAACAGATTGACATGTTAGAACTGAAATGAAGAAATTTTCTTTTTTTTTTTCTTTTAACCGCTTTCATTTATATGAACATCCACTTTAGGGTTTTTGGTTTTGTTCAGGTATTTTGGTATAACCAGTCTTCTAGCTCGTTTCTTGCAGCGATATTCATATTTACAGCACTAAGTTTTACTCAAGGCATTTAACTTGGAAAGTTACAAAGAGGAATTTTAACTGAAATTATTTTTACATTTCTATTCTTGAAATGTTTGCGTTTTAGGTTTAAGAGATTTTCGTAAGCAATGAATAGCTATACAGGTGATATAAGCCTAGATAGAGGACGTATACCAAGTTGGATGGCGTTTCGGTGTAAATTATGTTCCAGTTCATTTTATAACAGAAAAAATAAAACTATAAAATTTGTGAAGCGCTACTTTTTAACTGTTTAGTGCTTTTCGAATGTGAATAAAGGATGTTTTGAAAAACGGATACTTGTAGTAATAAAGATGAAAACGTACATATATGTAGGAAGCTGAGCACAGTTTATAATCAAATAAATAAATAAACTAATAAAAAAATACTTTTTAATCATGAAATAAGCCCTTTTGTTATTCACACACACAAAATCTATAGAACAGCCCACTAACTTTTATTTATATTTTCACGTAGTTAATTTTTGTGCGTGCAACTTTTTGCAATGCATTTTTAGATCATGAAATGTCTCGTTTTAAATAAAACCAGTGAGTTTATTGGAGTCAGTGACTAACCAGATCCCACATATATACACTCATTTCCATAAATTAAGGATAATGAAGTTCAGGCAAAGAAAGAAAAAGAAGCAAAACAAATTTGACTGATTTGTAAAGTCTATTTATTAAACAAAAAGTAAAGAGCGAAAAAGATGCTATATGTTTGACATAATTAATAAAAATTGCAAGTTTTACTCCCTTGAACAAATTTCAAAAAAGAACCTATTTACAAAAAACAGTATAACATGGTTAGTAGGATGGTTAATACGGAGTATGTCTCCGGACGATGCAATACAGGCCTGACAACGCCTAGCCATGCTGAGTATCAAATGATCAATCTGATCTTGGGGACTATTTTATCACTCATCAAGCAATGCACTCCGAAGTTCCGGTAGACAGGTGGGAGGGGGTTGACGGGCTGCAATTCGTCGACCAAGCATATCCCACACATGCTCTATTGGATTCAATTCCGGTGAGTATGCTGGCCAATGCATACGGGTGATATCCTCCGATTGAAGGCATTCGATATTTTTCGTCTACTTAGTGTATGAGCAAGATTTTTACTTATAATTTTACATTGTAAAATTATTAATTAAATCTTTAATATTTTATTTTCTATCAAAAGACTGAAATTAACAGTAATATCAGCTGCAATATAAGTGATAAATTATGCTATTTCAGAGACATATAAGGTTCAAAGATTACAGAATGCGCTTTTTTTCCCCTTACTTCGCTAATGTTATAATTTTATGTAATTAAAGTTTCTGATCTGAGGTTTTACTTTGATAAGCAGTTATTAAATGAACTTTCATTCAACAAATAAACTAAAAAACTAATATTTCAAACAAATTCAAACTCTTTACTTGTCAAGCAGCTGTTATCTATAAAAGACTGGATAAGTTCATAAGATACTTATATAATTCTCTTGTTTCAACACAAATGATTTTATGTTTACATAAAAATACTAAAATTGGCTGTAAAAATTTGTAGCAATTCAAAATGAATAGGTTTTCAAGAATGCATTATTACTTTTCACTGACCTTTAAGTTTTTCACATACCGTGTAACCAATCCAATGCTTCAAAATATCAATTTTCTTTTTTTAAGGAAACTGCCAGACCTTTATGTCCAAAAAACATCTATTTTGACTTTTTTTCCAAAAATCACTTCCAGCTTCACTCCGGCAATCTTCAATTCATGTACACATTCTACAAGCCCCTCGCCTTCCAAATTTTCTTCATTTCTACATTCCATTTCCAGCTGCCCGTATTCCTAATTTCCACTCGATCTCTATTTCAACATAAGTTGTGTACTTTGAAGAGTGGAAATACTTGAGTATTTTTTTCATGTCATCCAGTATCTCTCTTTATCTTACTGTGCGAAGAACGTCTTCAAGTTTGTTTTCTTGTTATCGCTCTCCCATTGGTTGTTGAATTCATTGTTTCTTCCTCTTATATCCCAAAGGATTCTTCAGTGGCAACAAGATTGACATGTCAGTACAAAATTGAAGAAATGTTTCCTTTAAATTTTTTCATATGTATCGCCTGTTTTCCATTTTTTAAGCTATAGCTTTTAGTTGTAGTATGGAAAATTGAAGCTTGATTTTCCATGAGCTATGTTGTACTTTCACCTCGTATCTCTAAATATTGATCTGAGAACGTGGGCATACATATTTTTGCCCAACTCATAATATTTAAGTGAAAAAACGATGTTTCTGATATTAATACTTTAGAACCTGAATGTACCGTGCTCAAAATACTACATTTACAAATTACGTGTGCAAAAATGTGTTATTGTTTATAGCGATTCTATAAATCTTTAAATGAGAAACGTTAGCATTTATAAACATTTTGATTAAAATTAAAAGGTATTTCTACAAATATTTGATAAATAATATGTAACTATAAACAATAGCTCACATACATAAAAAACACTCAAAATACTTGTGTTAAAAGATAAAATAAATAAAAACTTTGGGAAAAAACACACATAAAATGTTACTAATAATACGTTACGATCGTTTCGACCAAAAAATTTTTTCATTTCAGCTCCCTCTCCTTGTGAGACGAAGGGCTTTGTATGATGAAGACTGAAAGAATTTTTTGGTCGAAACGATCGTAACTTATTATTAGTAACATTTTATGTGTGTTTTTTTCACAAAGTTTTTATTTATTTTAATATCTCACATAGTTTTCTCTTTTATGCATTCAAGAATATGAGAAATCAAGAAAGGCATAATAGCGTACGTTTTTTCATTATCATGCTTTTGAAATTTATACATCAAACAGAGTATACGTCCTTACGCTATTTTTAATAACATAACTAAGTGAATGCATTTTTGTTATATTTGAAATGCATTTATAAAGAATTTTTTTTGTTGTTATAGTCAGAAAATTAAAAGGGTACTCAATTTTGTGTTTCATGAACCGAGTTGGAAAATTGTATCATTCGATAGTTTCTGATGATATTGATAAAAATAAAAATAAAAAGTACTTCATTGTGTCTGCCACAGATACTAATAGAAATACTTATAATCCCTCACTACTAGAGTTTCAAACAAATCTTCTACTCTTTAATAGCAGATTTCTGTAGAGTATGTTTTTCATGCACTTAAACATTAAAAGGAATATGGAATTAACAACTGCAGAGTTTTATGTCAATCAAGATTATACTTTCATAGTCTAGAAAGATTATTTGTATCAACATTCCAGCGAGAAGTATTCCTTACTCTTTTCAAAAAATCTCAATCGACTCTTTTTGCAATGGAAACTGCCAAAACTTCTTTCTTTTTTAACTCATCTATTTCGACATTTCTCCTAAAATCTCTTCCAGCTTCACTCCGGCAATCTCCAATTCATCTACACTCTACAAGGCCCCCCCCCCGTCCTCCAAATTTTCTACATTTTTACATTCCATTTCCAGTTGCCCGTATTCCTCATTTCCACTCGATCTCTATTTTAACGTAAGTTGTTTACTTTCGCGAATGGAAATACTTTCCGAGTACATTTTTTTTTCTTTTTAATTTTTTTCCCCTTTCTCTCTTTCCACTTTATCTCACAGTGCGAAGAACATCTTAAAGTTTGTGTGCCTGTTGTCACGCTCCCATCGGTTGTTGAATTCAATGCTTCTGCCTCAATATCCCAAGGGATGCTTCAGTGCCAACAAGAGTGACATGTCAGTACAGAATTGAAGAAATGTTTTCTTTAAGTCTCCTTTTTTCCCCTGTCTGTCTCTCCCGTTTTCCATTTGTAAAGGGTGCAGTTTTTAGTTTTAGCATGGATTTATGAGGCTTGGTTTTCAGGAGATATACCCTTCTTTTCATTTCCTGCTTCGTAGTAACGAGATGGGAAAATGGCGATTGTCAGTTTTGAACATTATGCTTTTTTTTTTTAAATAAGGGGCGTTTTTTTTCTAAATTCCATACTTTCAGTATTGGCTGTATTGTTGCAAAAACGCAATTACTATTTACATCACGAAAAATAGTTTATTTTTTGTAACATTCTAACAAAATACAAAATTTTAAATTGGGAAATATTGGATTATACAAAAATATAGTAAAAATTATTATGTACATTTAGTTTTAGTTAGAACTAATATGAAAAATACTAAATTTCAAAAGCTGTAGACTATTTGTGTTAAATCATATCATGTTCTGTACCTACTAGTGGCACATTCTCTAGAGTACCTACACAGTAAAATTATTTTCGACAAGAATCTATTCTTAAAAGCTATAAGACGAACTACACGACATCTACTATCAATAAAAATATAATTTAGCTTTATCTTTTTTTACTTATTAAACGCAATTATGTTTAAATATATATAGCTGCACAAAAGTCCAATGTATGTTCTTTTTGAACAATGATCTGTTTACTTTTGTCACGTTGCCCTTTTGAATCTGATTACCTTTTGCTACTCGGGTTCTTCGCAGCCTATTGCTGCAGGCCGCTATGACAGCGGTTTGGTTTTTCGTTCAAATCCCATTAGCTCATGGATGTATGTGTTTGCCTAAATACTGTGATGTGAATTGTACTTTGAAATAAAGATGTACTAGTAACAACTCAGATGAAGGAAAAAAAGAGCCAAAAATGTCTTCCAAACTCCAAAGTGTAGCTGCATATGCTTTGATCTATGTTGCATCTGATTTATAAATTACAAATTGCGTTCAGTATAAATTATTATTTTACAAAGACACTAGTTTAAAACTGTAAAATTCAATAGCACGATATCCAGCCTTAAATTATTAACAATAAAAATGCTGCTATCTCCAAAAAACTTTTCAAAGATTACTGATTCTTCTTTCTTTGGATTTCGATACAAAACCAATTCCTCAGTTCCAAAAACTTTTCGAAGTAACGCGTTGTTTATTGACAGTTATTGCCGACATTTTTTACCGTTTCTTTTAACACAAATAAAATAAGAGATATCGGAATTCGATATTCAAGCCAACAGAGTGCAACTAGTGGCAATTCCGCGTAGCATCACCCTAGAGGGAAGAGTTCTACACATTCCACATAAAAGTTACACCCGAATTTGAAATCTTCGAGAAGTGTTGCGGAAAGAGAAAAATAAAAAGCACCAAAGGTAACAGCTTACGAAGCAAAAGGTCGATACTTTTTTTCAGACATATATCCCTTTCTTTTAAAAGATATTTAATTTTATTTTCAAAAATTACTTCCCGCATTTTTACGCAGCACGAATTCTGCAAATCCTTGTAATGTTCAGAATAAGTCCCTGTTATTGAAATATGCTCACTTTTATCGCCCCAGCTTACACACAACATTTGTGTGAAAGTATCGGTTTCCAATATTCAGATTCAAAACGCATCTAACAAAAAAAAAGAAAAAACCAAAGCTGCATTGACCCGAAAAATAGCCTCGGTTTTTATTTTAGTGTATTTGCTGGTGTGTGTAAAAATGCATTATGCCCTTGCCCGAAATATCTTTACAGCGTGTTTAGGAGGTGTTTTATTCAGATTTCGGTTTGCGTTTCTGCCCGTTTGTGAAACTGTAAATATAGATTTCGCTGCAGAAATTTATGGCATGCATCTGAGAATACCCGTATGAGTATCAACCTGGAAAGCAAAATAAGGGAAGTTCTAACCTGGATTTTTTTTTTTTTTTTTTAATCAGTATTTGTATTCCGCTTGCTTATGATTAAGGGTATGAAGTATTTAAAATCAATATTTACTTTTTTCTCAATGTAAGTTTTACATCTTGCATATGTTAAAGCAATGTGTGTTTTTCTTTATTCAATCGCATTTGTTTATTTTTATATGATTGAAATTATATCGAGCAATCAAAATGAACTAACATGCGAGCAATCAAAATGAACTAACGAGCATGCCAAATGAACTAACACCAGTTATTTGCCCTTATGTTTTAGGTCAGTGGTACTCAAACATATTTGCAGTGCGACTCAACTTCATGTATTAAGATAATCTCCAGACGTAAGCAATAATATAAGTCTCTGCTAAAGAAACATCAATGCCAATTTTGATTTTAAACATTAGTTTTAGCAAATCAGCAACCAATATTCAAAATGAAAAGTCTTGTCAATTTTTAATTAATTCAAGTTTGTCATTGATCAATCTGCATTAAATTAAACCTATTTAAATCTTTCAGATACTGACCCTAAGGTAATAGTTTGCTACCTCATTTGAGGTCGTAACTTATAGATTGAATATCAGGCTGTTTGCATCCGCGATATCAGCGATTTTTAAGGCTCTAATAGTCATTTTTTTCCTAACGTTAAAAAAAAAAACTGTTTTTGTCCGGCAGATCCGGGTCATGAATCTTTCTCGCTTCCAGAAAAGATTAATTGCCAATGTGATAAAGCGATTCTATCCTCAGTTGACAGGAGGGTATCGGGTAAGTTGTCGCCAGATATGAAGGAGCAAATGTCATTAAACATATTTGATACTTTATAACACTACCTTAATCAGTGTAAAGCCATAAGAAGAATACCATATTCATTTCAATGAAAACCTTTGTCAAGCGAAAATTGATGTTTAGAAAGCTATTCACCCTAAAAATTTAATTGGGTATCAAGATTCCATAGCTTAGATATACACTCATGTCCATAAATTAAGGATAATTCAGAATCACACAGAAATTGATCTCTAAAATAAAAATTTCACCTGTGGAATGATCACACACATCTTGAAGAAGAATATGCAAATTACAGGAAACCACCAGATGGCGTGGATGGTACGTCACAATGACGAGAGTGTAAGGGAGGGGTATATAAGAAATGGTGGCAAAGAAGTAAAATTGTTCACAAGCGCTGTGAAAGCCTTTCAGTGCAAAAACCTCATAGTTATGGCACAAAGGAGGCATTTGGATGATGTTTTACGTGGCAGAATTATCGGACGACTGGAATGTGGACGTACCCAGCTGGAAGTATCCGAGGAACTTGGAATCGCCCAGAGTGTCATCTCCAGGCTTTGGCAACGATTCCAAGATGATGGTAATGTGAGTAGACGTTACAGCACAGGTCGCCCCCGAGTTACAACGCCGAATGAGGACCGCTATTTGGCAGTTACTGCCAAAAGAAACAGACGGAGTACAGCATCAGACCTGTCTCGTCAGCTCTCTTCAGCTACCGGTACGACAGTTTCAAGGCAGACCGTGTACAGACGCTTAGGGCACATTGGTCTATATGCTCGTAGGCCTGTCAGATGTGTCCCACTTACCGCAACTCACTGTCGCCTGCGATTAACCTGGAGTAGAGAGCATGCATTGGGGACACCGCAACAGTGGTCTTGTGTGATGTTTTCCTACGAGTCCAGGTTTAGTTTGGAGTCTGATTCTCGCCGGACATTCATCTGGAGAGCGCCAGGTACCCGTTACCACCAAGAGAACACCATTGAAAGACACCGTTACGGTGGTGCAGGATGGCTCGTTTGGGGAGGAATTATTCTTGGTTCCAGAACTAACCTGCATGTTCAGAGTGTAACGATGACAGGCCACATCTATCGGGATGTCATTCTGGACCAACATGTACGTTTGTTTCGGGGCGCCATGGGTGCTGAATTTGTGTTTATGGATGACAACGCCCGTCCTCACCGTGCAAACATTGTAGACGAATGCCTTCAATCGGAGGATATCACCCGTATGCATTGGGCAGCATACTCACCGGACTTGAATCCAATAGAGCATGTGTGGGATATGCTTGGCCGACGAATTGCAGCCTGTCAACCCCCTACCACCTGTCTACCGGAACTTCGGAGTGCATTGCTTGATGAGTGGTGTAATATTCCCCAAGATCAGATTGATCATTTGATACTCAGCATGCTTAGGCGTTGTCAGGCCTGTATTGCATCGTCCGGGAGACATACTCCGTATTAACCATCCTACTAACCATGTTATACTGTTTCTGTAAATAGGTTCTTTTTTGAAATTTGGTCAAGGGAGTAAAACTTGCAATTTTTATTAATTATGTCAAACATATAGCATCTTTTTTGCTCTTTACTTTTTGTTTAATAAATAGACTTTACAAATAAGTCAAATTTGTTTTGCTTCTTTCTCTTTCTTTGCCTGAACTTCATTATCCTTAATTTATGGACATGAGTGTACAACAAGGTAACAGCCTGTTCTCCGATTTTTGGATCTGTTGTATTTTGGATCTATTGTCGTTTTGATTAAACACAATAAAATAGACCTGAAACATGGCATCAAATATTTTCCAAAATTGTCTGCAAAACAACTTAGAAGACACCAGAGACATTTTTATCTGATCCACTATATAGGATGAAAAATATAATTTCAGTCTCAATTTGAAAACACATTTTTGCATTTCAAAGGGATTAAAAAATTAAATGAGAAGATACTTGATTAAATTACCTAATAATCAATTCATTTTTCCCATTCTCACTTTTCAACGATCGTATTTTAATAGGTATATTCTGGCAAGATAATATAGAAACAGGCTAGCAATCTTTTCCTTTTTTCTTTTTTAGAACAACCTATGACTTCATTTAAAGGAACTATTTTGAGTAATCTCTCGATCCCTCGTGTATTTTCTTTGCATTCAAGAAAACTTAACCTAAAGTACATCGGATTCCAATATCGTTGCCAATAAAATGTAATTAAAGAAAATTGCTCATTTAATCTCGAAGGGATTAACATAAAACGTTTTACTTATACAAGGTCCCAGTTTTAAAATAAATATCTTCCAAAACGCAGTTTAAATCTCCAGTGTTTATGTTTTACAAAATGATAGTTATTTTTTTTTCATTCTTTGAATAATAAACTCCTTTAGAAATCCGTTTGAAATCATTACGCTTCTTTTTAAATTCCAATAGTTCTTCAACAAAGCACTTAGCCATTGAAATATGCTGAAATGTTATCGTTTTTGCTTACAGTAATATTTTCGGAAAGGAGTATCGGATTTCAATATGCAAATACAAACTGATTTTTTCCGTATTCTAACGAAAACACTGCATTGACCTAAGTAATAAGCACGGTTCTATTGCAACGCTTTTGCAATTCGGTAGAAACACGCCATGTCACTAGATATGATCACGTTATTTCAAATGCTATTTTTAAACGTATGGGTAACTCAAAAAAAACGTGCGCAGGCACTTTATAAAATTAACTCGACAATGTAAAAATACTCCACAGATCATATAATACATGTCTTAATCGTCAGAGTGTGAACTATCTATATAAATTAAATTAGACTTTTGTCTTTACATTTCTTGGAATTCAAAAGTTTTGCGATTTCTATCCGTTTCAAGCACCTGGGAATCCGATGCGACCCTCAAAAAAAAGTTTGTCTGTCTGTCGTTCTGTCATTCGGTCATTTTGTCCGTGACGTTTTTTTTATTCAAGCATCACGTAAAAACGACTGAAGCAAATGATATGAAATTGGGTGTCATGATAGGTGGTCACTCAACTTGAAACATAGGTGTCGATTTTTAAAAAAATCTTGATTAGATTTTGAGATTTTGCGAAAATCGTTTCAAAAAGGCGTAGATTTGTTTTCGCACATCGCGTAATAACTGCAAAGGTGAAAAAATGATATTTGGTGAAATGATAGGTGGTCACTCACTTTAAACTATAAGCATCTAATTAAAAAAAATCGATTCAGATTTCAAGATTTTGCGAAAATCCTTTCAAACTGCGTAAATTTGTGTTCGCACGTCACGTAAAAACGACTGAAGCGAATGAAACGAAATTTAGTATCATGATAAGAGGTCATTCAACTTAAAACATAAGTGCAGAATTTTAAAAAAACTCTTGATTAGATTTTGAGATTTTGCGAAAATCGTTTCAAACTGCGTAAATTTGTGTTCGCACATCACGTAATAACTGCAAAGGTGAAAAAATGATATTTGGTGAAATGATAGGTGGTCACTCACTCTCTTTAAACTATAGGCATCTAATTAAAAAAATCGATCCGATTTCGAGATTTTGCAAAAATCGTTTAAAACTGAGTGAATCTTTGTTCACGCATTACGTAATAATGACTAAAGCAAATGAGATGAAATTTGGCCACACGATAGATGGTTGCTCAACATAAACTATAGGTGTCCAATTTTTTAAACATTTTTATTAGATTTTGAGATTTTGTGAAAATTCTCTCAAAATAGGTTTATATTTCTTCAAGCCTCGCGTAATAACAACTAATACGAATGATACGAAATTTGGTGATATGATAGGTAGTTGCTAATATTAATTTATGGGCGTTGAGAATTTTTAAAATATTTTGATTACATTTTGAGAATTTGTGAAAATTGTTTTAAAATGCTGAAATTTTGTTCCAGCATCACGAAATAAAGAGTGCAGAAATGAAACGAAATTTAATGACATGATAGGTTGTCACTCAACTTAAATTCTAGGCTTTCAATTTTTGAAAAATATTGATTAGATTTTGTGAAAATTATTTAAATATGAGTAAATATTCGTTCGCGCATCACATAATTGCCACTAAAGTGAATGAAATGATAGTACTTAGTAACTCTCTAACCTGTAACATTTTAACAATGTATAAAAATTATAACTTCGCTTTCTTTACTTTGGCAACATACTAAATCCATTCTGTGTACTCCTACAATGATGACAAAAGTTTTTGCTTTTTGGAAATTTGCATTCAGTACTAACCCGTCAACGACGGGCACTTCAGCTAGTATTTGAATAAAATCACTTCAGGTTTGCCCCTCTCCCCCTCAGGTTGTCCACCCCCTAAAGAAGTGAATCTTGTGGGTGACGTTATTTTGTGAGTACCCGAGAGTTATAAATATGTTGGTAGTAGATTGTGAGGTCATAGTGATACGTTTGTGAGACAATGAATAAGTAAAAAGAAAAGGACTGTGATCGTGGCAGTATGATTAGATGCTCCTGCGTGGGAAATCAGTTCGTGATATTTCGGACATTCAACAGAGACCAAAATCCACTATGAGCGATATAATTGTGAAGTGGAAACGTCGAGGCAGTGAAACTACAAAGAAACGAAGTGATAGGTAGATATAAATTAGTGAACGCAATCGTAAAACTCAAAAAATGTAATGCAAGATAATTGCAGGTTCTTGTCGATTGAAATCACTCAGGAGTTCTATATTTCATAAAGTGTTCGAGCTAGCAGCAGGACTACTCGTCAAGGGTTAAAAAGGCCGAACATCACGCTTAAGAATGCGAAGAATTGATTGCAATGGTGCAAAGCTCACCGTCATTGTTATTTGGAATTATAAATCTCACTAGACGAGTCTGGGTTTGGCGGATGCCCAGCGACAGCTTCTTATGGGACTTCATTGTGCCGACTGTAAAGTTGGTCGCGGTATGGGGCTGTTTTCTACTGTTTGGCGTAGGTCAATTTGCTTCGCGAGTTGGAAACGTGAAATCTGAGGTGTATGTGAACTTTCAAGAGAATGCTGCTCTCCCAAATATGTGGCAATAGTTTGGGAAAGGACTACTTCTCTTCCATCAAAATAATTGCTACATTCACACATCGAGACTTGCGCAGCCATGGTTTGTCAAAATGGGTGTTATAAAATTGGACTGGTCTTCACAGAGCCCCGATTAAAATCCTATAGAACACCGTTGGTACATATTAGAACGCAGATTACATAACAATCCAAACCTACCATCCTCCCTGCCAGCACTCTCTTTATCTGTTGTGGACTTGTGGAAGTCAATTCCAATGCCTAACTATCAAAAATTGTTGGAAAGCCACCCCAGACGTTTGCAGGCTGTCGTCGATGCAAAGGAAAAGTCGACATCATATTAGTACATGTCTCAGGCGTCTGTGAGTCAGTACCACGGACTCAGTGGTCACGGGCTCACGAACCCCAATGACTACACTATCTGGCCGTTTAATTATGGTCAGATCGTGTAGTCACTGAAAGAGCACCTTGTTCTGTTAATAGTACACAATGTGATTATTTAACTGTTGGTCTAAATTCAACAAAACTTAGTAAGACGTTTGAAATAAGGTAAATAACGTTTGAATGAAGGGGGGGGGGGATGAATCCAAAATAAAGACAAAATTCGTACCCTAAAAAGTTAATTTAATATACTTCAATAACGTCGTGAGTAAAAATTAATAATTAGTACATCCACTTTAAAATATATCTATCTGTTTATTAGCGATAATAATATGATACTGTATAAAGATGTATATTGAATTAAAGAGACAGAACTTGCTAAGTAATGTCAAAAAAGATTAAGGAGGGGGAAAATGTTAAAATTATTGAGAAATCTTGTTATCCTGAAATCGTGTACAAAACATTTCAAGTCTTTTAACTGGCGAACATAATGCGGTTCAATTTCGTCCTCTAGGGAAGTATCTAAGCGCAAACTGGATTGACATATTGAGTTTAGAAAAAGTTTTTCTGGGGTATCTCTTTTTGTTTTCAGTTTTGTTTTGTACCGCTTTTTCTCCTTTTCTCGATTCAACTTAGTGTTCTGAAATATCAACAAAACATAACGGTTTTCCAATGTCTTAACCTTATTTTTTTTTCTTCGTTTAGGTTTAGTTTTAATCTTTTTTAAACCTATAATAACAGAATGGATTTTAAAATTTGCTTAAATTTTAAACTTGTCTCTTTTACCAATCTACGAATATCCCTTTGTAAAATGAAAAATCTAAACCACAAGCTTTTCTGTTTTTTACCAACTTGAATAATTTTTGTTTGCTCTAAATGCTGTAAAACAAAAATTTTTTATCCTCCCAATTTTAGAGTTTTACATGTAAGATGAAGAGCTTTGAAAATAACAAATGTAAAAAAAAATACATGTTTGTTTGGAGGTGACAATCTTCCCACCTTCAGAACAACTTTTTAAACTGAAAAATCTTTAAACTTGAATGTAAGCGATTTTACAATAAGTGATAAGCTAGAATACCACAGTGGACAGAAATTTTTTTTTTTTCTGATGCATACTTTTCTGTACATAAAATAATTTACACTTATCTTTAAGCAAATAATTTTAAAGATGTCGCAGGGCAACAAATAATAACTTACGCCAGCAGAATGCCAAGAGGAGAAATCAAAAAGTACGTTGTTTATGCAAACGGACGCAATATAATCTATTTTTAGCACAATGGTGCCACTGGTCTGAAGAGACGAAACAATTAAGAATAGTGCATACGGGGAAAAGCAAATATACAGATTTAAAAGCCGAAATGGCAGAAAAATGAAAACAGAAGTGATTTAGAATTCTTGATTTTGGATAGATTACATTAAAGAAAGCCAAATTAAATGATTATTAAAATTAAATATGTGATCTGCATCACACATGTAACCTTCGAATGCATATTTGTAAACATTCCATGCTCTTCTTTTTCTACTTTTCCACACAGTTTTTTAGTAACATTTCAACCAAGCTTCTGTGCATCTGAATCCATCCAAACTATTGGCATTTTCAAATCATATATTTTACTTTCAGAGGGGATTCTTACACTTAAACAAAAGTTCTTTTTATTAATTTGTTTATTATTAAAGTAGTGTGAGTAAAATAATCATAACGATTTTTTAGAATAGTTCTTACATTTTTTATAGAACATGAGACACCGTCTCCTATAACATTCCAACGATTTTCTAGAAACTATCTATCCTTTTACATAAATAGCATAATATATAACAAATCTTTAGTATTTTACATTTTTCATAAAATAATTATCAGATACACGCAAATTATCGAAAGAACGACTAAATTGAGCGCATATAACCTTCAAATGCATATTCATAAATACTCCATGCTCTGCTTTTTTCTACTTTTCCACACAGTTTCTTATAACACTCCAACTAAGCTTCTGTGCATCTGAATCCATCCAAACTATCGGCATTTTGGAATCATATATTTTACTTTCAGTGGGTTTTTCCAACAGAAACTTCACGCAAGGAAAAAAATCTGAGATGCAGCTTTCGATTTCTCTTCCTTTTGGACCCCACGATACCAGTACACCTCTGAGGTTGTCACGCTCGCTTCAGATTGGAGAGGGGGAACCCGTTCTATTTCCGTAAAATCACAGATATCCCACCTGAATCGACAGAATCTAATATGCGCTGCATTTGTGCGGAAACAAGTATCGAGGTTATTTGATTTTGTAGGAAGAAGTAACTTAAAACATCTGTTTTGAATGCGGGCAGAATAAACTTTTCGTAGTTAACATTCTCAACCGATACTAGATATAATCTAAAATAACTTATAAGAGGAAAAAAGAAATTCATTCATTTTTAACTCCAATCTATTCACTCTATTATAAACGCTAAACCGGTAAGATGTCATACACATTAGAGTCATTTTCTCACCCTTACCAATGGAAAGTGCTAATTCAAGATTAAAAAAAAAAAAGAACTTGCTATCACTGCTTTAATTTCAATTATATTTCATGCTGTCGGTTTCTATGTGTAAACACATTATGGGCAAACAGTGGCGCACAGAAGGCAGGGGTCCAGAGGGTCTGGACCCCTACCAAAGGAGTTATCAACTTAGCTGACTTTACGTTAAAAAAAAAATTCCATATTTTTTCAGGTAGTAGGTGTCACTGCTTTACAGACTGGAACCTCTCCAAGAGAAAATCCTGTGTGCTCCACTGTTTGTTGAATATGGTAAAACAATCCTGTGACAGAGGAAAAATTAACCTTCTGCATATATCACCTTTGGAGTTGTTACCCTGCTAGCAATTTTGCTCGGGCTACCACTGGCCACGCAGCCAGCCGATGACGGCCCGAGCAAAATTGTTAGTAGGGTATTCTCAAAGAAAATGATTAATTTAAACATTTCCATTCTTAAATCTCTTTACTTTTTCTTACAAAAGCTCTCAGTGGTGAAGTCTATAGTCTATTCACACTCAGTGACCTTTTGAACGAGATATTTAATACTCCGGTTGTTATAATTTTGCTATTTGCATTCTCATAGCCAGTTAAACCCACCCATATTACATGCACAGTACGTGCATTTTATTAAGAGATTTGTTTTTCATTATGTTTGTTTTATTCTTTCTTGATTTCCATCACACAAATCCAATTATCGCGATTTGGATTACTTTGTCTGAAAAATAACAGTGTGAACCTAAAGTTTTAACATAATTTATATCACAGTTGGAAATTCAATTTTTTCCGTCATAAACATCGCTAGACTTTAGAATGACATTTTTATTGGGTGAGTTCACCAATGTGCACAGTGATTAAATGTTCAGGGACTCTGTTCCAGAGAAAATTCCAATTTCATAGTGATCTAAAGAAAAAGAAGCTACTGTAACATTTATCTCTCAGGCCTTTTTAAGATTTCTGTCTCAATTCTTAAGAACAATACCTCATTAGCCATCCAGATTGTTGAATCTAAGATTTATATAGTTTAAAAGGACTTTTATCCAAAAGTTAAAATCTTCTTTTCATTTCAAAGAAAAATATTGCTTGAAGTTTCCCCAGTTTAATAGAAAAATAACTTTGTGCTTTTAAATAAGCACTTAAGCAAATTCTGTACAGATTCTTTACTATAAGATTCTTTGGATTAAGCTATCGATAATAAACATCTAAAATTAAAACAAACTTCAAGTCCCCTGCATGATACCTGCTTTTTCTATGCTGAGACCTTCTCTTTTCGACGAGTCTTGATTTTTACGGCTGTCACTTTTCGAAAAATCCCTATATGTGGTATTGAGAAAGAGAGCTGCCTTGTCTAGTATTGCAAGCGCAATGTATTTATACATACATATATATATATATATATATATATATATATATATATATGCACATGCTGTAATGTAGATCATATATTAATTTTAATTATCATTTTCTATGTGTTTTTTAAAGTTAATCTATCCAAAATCATGCATTCTAAATTAGTTTTCTGTTCTCATTTTTCTTTCTCTTGTGGCTTTAAAACCTGTATATTCGCTTTTTCCCGAATGCATTTTTCGTAATTGTTTATTTCTTCTCATGAGAACATTGGCGCCATCTGAGCTAAAAATAGTTTACATTGCGTCTGTTTGCAATGGCAACGACTTTTTCCTTTCTCCTCTTTGTCATCCTGCGGGCGTAAGTTTTTTTTTTTTTTTTTTTTTTTTTGCCGACATCTTTAAAATTATTTGCTGGCGATTCCGTTATTTTAATTTTATTGGAATAAGTTTTAGGGTTGCTCTGGGATTGACGTTTCTTATCTTTGTTCTCGCTAATGTGTACGTTTGTGTTGACGTAATGTTTAAGTCATTCCATCTACTTTTCACTGTCTTTATAGGATGTATTTTTATTTCTCTGAGCCACCACCAAACGTTGTAATAATTTTATGTTTGAATAGTTTCTTTCAAATAAACAGTTTTAAATATTCCAATGTCTTCTTCTTATATTGCATCTAAGTGTATCGAACCTGATTTCATCCGTCACAACGCAAGTTAATAATAATAAAATAGCCTAACCAAATAGCATGCATGTCTGTGTGTGCTTGTAAAGATGGATGCGAGACGAGACGATGCAAAGATTCGTAGTTTTCGTCAGAGAGAAACAGTCTTTTTTTATTACTCTATAGAAATTTTGCAACCTAAACGGAGATTTGTAGTTGGTTTCCTAGACGACATAATTCTATTTTTCGTCTCACATCCATCACTATGTATATGTGTGTACTTATATTCATTTTTACTATGCAAAAAATATACATTGAATTCTGACACCATACGCATCTAAAATCTCCCATTATTTACAAATTTTATTACACTCGCTGTATTTTTAAAACAGTATCATGGCTATCCTATTAAACTTCACAACAGCCATGGATTCTAAATTATATCACAATTTTATGTTTACTTTCATACAAGGAAGGCCTGGATTTATATCGAGCCACGAAATAGAAAGTTTTGAAATGCATATCCTTTTTAGTTCTCTATTTTCTATTTCTTGAAAACCCGCTAACGCCCGAGGGCAATACCTCCTCACCCCGCGGTTGACTCATCTTCAGAAATGACTGACAGAGTTTAAAAGGAGAAAAAGTTTGTTTTCTTCCACAAATATTTATAGATATATACATTTCGAACGGATGTAATGTGATGCATCCGGATAGGAGTTTTTATTTTTTCCTTAAAGATACATTTTGCAGTTTTGAAATTTAAGAAAATGGCATTTTTCGTAGCATTTCCTGGGCAGTATAAGTTAACACTTTGAGGCGAAAACCTATCCCAATGCTGAAAAAAGGGCAGCCGTTGCCATCGCTCGACTTAACTACCAGCAAGATGGCGGACGATCGAAACGTTCATCGCGTGCCAGCTGTCGTCAAAAAAGGGTCGCTAGATCTGTGGCACGCGATGAACGTTTCGATCGTCCGCCATCTTGCTGGTAGTTAAGTCGAGGGATGGCAACGGCTGCCCTTTTTCAGCATTGGGCAATCTATACAGCTGTTCTCGTATTCTTCCATTTTTCAGCAGATGTCAGTGCTATTAAAAAGAATCGTGATAATTTTTTTACGGGAAATGACGTGCTATAAAATAAAGGATTCTCGTGGAGCTATGTCACCCGAAACTATTTTTATAGAAATCAAATCTATTCTTCTTGACTGGCAACAGTCAAAACGTCAGAGTTTGGTGTTCCCAGAGCGGGAACACTGCGCTTTAAAGGGTTAAAGATACATTTTACAGTTTTGAAATTTAAGAAAATGGCATTTTTCGTAGCATTTCCTGGGTAGTATAAGGGAAAGCTTTAGTGAAATGCGCAAAGCTGCAATATGTATACCTCATTTCGCAGTTGCAATGTTAATCTGTTCATTATTTTCTGAATTAAAAATGTTAATAATGCAAAATATATCAGTGTTTTTTAATAATTATAATAACTGATGTAAATGTATGCAATGTTTTTGAGTGGTAAATTTTTATCGTTTTGTATATTTTGAGATCGCCCGCAAATCTTTTATGTTTTTCAAGAATATTTTATTAATAAATAATTTTCTGATAATGAATATTTATTCAATCAATTTAATGCAAATAAAACAAACATAAAAATGATAATTAGAGTATTAGTACTTTAAAAATATCTAGAATAAATATACTGGGTGTATCTAAATTGCTTTAACAAAATACTATGGGAGATGGGGCACATAATAAGGATTTAGAATCACATAGCAATATGGGGGTCAGAAACGTTGTCTTCATGCAACTGTTAATAATCACTTTCTAACGGAATCTGAAACAACAGTGAATTTTCCGACCATTGTTTGTCAAAAACTAACATATTAGTCTCAGAAAACATGTGAGTAAAATTCCTAGTTTGAAAATTCCACTTTATTTTTTGGATGAGATTTTTGGAGACAAGCCCATTGTATACGAAACTTGCTTAAGATATTTGACAAACACTTCAACACTTTTCCTAAAGTGATTATTAACGGCTACATGAAGACAACTTTTTTGTCCCCACATTGCTATGTGATTCTGATTCCTTATTACGTGGCTTATCTCCTATAACATTTTGTTGAAACAGTTTAGATGCACCCTGTATGCCTATTTTTTCGTATGTTACACTGTTAAGAAATTTTATATGATTTAATCATTTTAAATGGCATGAATGCATGAGAAAAAAAATGAAATTCTATTGCTTGAGTAGTAAATAAATAAAAATATTCGTGAACACAAAGGTAAATATTTCGGATCGGAAACGGAAATGAAATAAATATTCTAAAGTTGATTACTATTTAGACAAAAGAGAAGAACAAATATTGAATTCTTTTAAATATTAGCTTAATATGAGGGACATCAGTCTTCTCAATTTCAGCATGTTTCGATGTGACTGTGGTCAAACTTCCTATCAACGAATACAATATATCAAACCATTCTGCCAAATATCAATATTAAATTAGATTTTGGAAAAAAAGTTCATTTTTGTCGACCTCTCCTCCAGACTATAATATTTAAAATAAAAAATACCTGGCGTTATTGATTTACCAGTCAGTACAATAAAATAAATTATTATTTAAAAAACGTATTCTGAATTTCAGTTTTAAGAATTTTGTGTACCTTTTACATACAGGGAAAATCTATCCTTGTTAAAAAAAATTATAATAAAGTAGTCAGTCTCCTTATATTAATACCTTTTTATATTGATAATTTTTAACTTACGCATCGTGCACCATTTATATGATGTTCTGTTTACTTTATTTTTAAGTATTTTCTTTTATATAAAATTACCGTAGTTTTAAGAATATTTTAATGTACTATTCAGTTTTATTAAGCGAAGAATAAAAATAATAAATGCAAACTTGAATACTCGTAATTTGAATCCACTGAAAAATAACCATATTGCATTTTTTAACGCAGATTCTTTCAGATACATTTAAATCGACGCGCTTAGCATTTTTATCCTTCTGGTGAAAACGAGTATTTAATAAAGCATTTATATATACTTTCCTTTCGAATATTTCAAAATTTGAAGAGTAACTTATCCATCACATTCAAAATAATTTACATATAAATAATGAACTTGAAAAGTTTTCAATGAAACGTCTCAAGAAGTATCGAGAAAGTGGAAAGCGCATAGACTTAGTACTTTGAAATATGGTATTCAAATAGGAATTCTGGTTATTAATATGTAAATACAGAACGTTTCCAAAACTGCCATCAGAGGGGAAACGCTCTGACAAAGAGCTAAAGGCAATGTCCATGAATCAAAAGCAAAAGATTAAAGTTTTCATCGCAAAATCCTGCAGTTTTAAAACTATAATTACGTAAAACATGTTTACATTTTGATTCCAAATAAGTAAAAAGATGAAATGTCATTATTCTCTTTTAATTAAAAGCTAAGCCGTAATGCTTCAACCGAAAAAAAAACCGAGAAGGAGAGCTTAACGTAATAATATTTATTTAATTTAAATTACAAAAGAAGAAAATCATAATATAAATGCTTTTAGCGTCACTAAATTTACTTTCCGTGAGGCATAAATTTTGAATACTTCAACACACTATTTATTTAATTAGTACTTGGAAGGAAAAGTTTTAAAATAAATGAAATAATTGCAGCTAATAAAGATAAATTAAATTTTGATCCTTCAGAATATTTTCGTGAGTTAAAATCCCTTCAAGCGCAGTCATCTTTTAAGAATATATGACTCTGCATTGATTTAAATTACGACTTTATAATATAATTTTTTTAATATTATTATTAATTTGTTTTATGTCTATATTTTTTATTTAAATAAAATTTTCGCCTTATCAGGGAAATGGCATTGAGGGTTTGTTATTGTTGCATGATTATATTTTAGTAATTTTTTTTAAATAATAGTAAATTGACTGTTGTGTTTTTAAAATTAATGATAAATATAACAAAAGAAATGATATTCGCAATTGTTTTAGTCATAGTAAATTAACCGTTGCGTTTTTTAAATTAATGATAAAAATAATATTTTTAGAATAAATCATTAGAATCATGTAGATTTTAAAAAATGTGTCATTAGTAAAACTTCATTGCTACGCATATTCTTTTTTTAACTTACCTTTATCGTTAATATGTGTTTTACAGCAAATTAATTTATTATATATGGGAATTTTTTTAGGTATATATTACGAATGGTTTCTTTTTAACATTTTTAAGACAGCTACAGCCATCTCAAAAAGTTAAAAATTTAGAAAGTATTTCCATCATGTCTTTCAATTTTTACCAATAACTTCAGAAATAAATAAATTTAGACCATTAAGTAATTTGACATTTTCGCATTTTTCAAAAAAGGATATATCAAAACTATGAAAGATATGTTTGTTATTTTGTTATCCATTCAACTAATTTTTCTACACCATTCTTTCGCAGTTCCGTATAGAAAAGACTCTTGCAGTAGTTTCCATACTGTGCACTGTTTTAACATCTCTAGATAAATTTCGCCGTGCGAGAAAGCGAGAGTTGCTTTGAGCTTTGTTGCTAGTTGAGAATAGCCTTTCGAAATCTACTAAAATAGTTGTCAATTTTTGGAAATTTGTTCTATTATATTGCAGGTTTTGCAGTAAATGTGCAATGACTTAGCTTCGATTTCGATGATACAGGCTGTCCAGCAAAAGGTACACTAATTTCAAAGTTTAAAATCTCAAAAGCAAAGATCAATAGAAGGGCGCATCAAACGGTATGTCACTTATATAAGCTGTAAAAAGTTTACACAGAAGTTTCGAAAACCGCTTGCCGATAACGTTGCAATCGTTAAGTCCCCATAATAGATTGGCCTCCATATTCTCCCGATCTGACTCCTCGTGACAAATTTTTTTGAGAACATTGAAAGATACTGTCTACCAGAATCATCTCAGCAGGCTGGACGAGCTTGAATCGTGTATTTGTGTGGCATGTGAATCCGTTTCCGTTGAGACATTACAGGGTATGATGATAAACCTCACTACTCGTTTCCCGTGCCTCTGTATGTCTAGGGGCAGACATTTTGAAATAATCGTTCCGTTACTGCTTTCTGAAACTCATACATGATGATCGTCAGCCTGTTTTGACGTGCAGCAGCATCTGTTAGCACGCAAGGGTGTGTTTGGGGGCTCTAACCGCCCTTGTCGAAGATTTTTTAATGTAAAGTCCATAATTCTTTTTATTTTTCAATATAAAGATTACGTTTTTTATCTCCCTCTCCCCTTAAAAGAAATATGTGTACACCACTCTCTTTTAGAAGCTGTTGTAGCTATTCTTTCGAAACTCTGGTATAAAATTTTACAGATTACATAATAAACATTTCGAGGTATTAAATTTTTTGAAATCATTGTGTTCTTTGCTTGACACCCTGTACTATGTCAAATTGACATGATTTCGCAACTTTAAATAATTTGGCTGCTGATTACATTTACTCAAGATAGCTCGAAATTTTTATTAGTGAAATAATATGTGTTTTAGTTGTTTCATTCAGGAACAATTGTTTGTAGAGTTTAATTTTTTTTCCCCTTGTCTTTGCAGGTTGTGCGTTTGTAAAGTTTGGAAGTCATTCGGAAGCACAAGCGGCCATCGGAGCACTACACGGAAGTCAAACAATGCCTGTAAGTAAAACAAATTAATCCATATTCCTAACTTAACCGAAAGATTTCGCGAACAATCTATTCTATGATCCTAAGAAAATTTATTATTAGGACTATCACCTATATCAGACTCCATGCTTGTGTCAATTCTAATCAAGTACCACTGTGCACACGAACGGGCAGGTTAAATCTGTTGGGTTGTTTGTCTTTGTCTTTCTTTGAGTTGATAGTTAGATTTTAATTCGGTAACTACATCTATCCGGGGCTGGGAAACAGTAAACTGATTTTGAGGTTTCCTGTGTGGTATTGTGAAAAACAAAAATTCAACATCAACAGTTATACAATAAAAAGCTGTAATAAAATGTATTACATAACGCGTCCTCGGTAGCTACAAAACTGATAGAAATAGTTTGTTATAAAACATTTAAGCAAACGAATATTATTTTGTAAAAATAGATTGTAAAAAAGTTTAAAGAAATTTGTATAAGTTAACATTATAATTTATACGTATTACTTGATTAGTAGAATGTCTTTTAAATCAACAATGTTTAAAGAAATAGAAAAAAAAAATCATATAATTCTCTTGAAATTCATTTTTATATTTGAATGACAAATACTCATCAAAACTAAGATTTTCAAATCCAACTTAAGTTCCAGAATAACAAACGAAAAATTACATTGAGAAAAAACTAAGTAGCGTAAAAGTTGAAAGGTAAGGGATTTAAACACAAATCCAGTTCTAAATACTTTGGGAAAAAAATTATCAGACGCTGAAAAATTCAACTCTTTATGAGATCTGGGAAAATCAACGCCTTAAAAAAAATTACGAAGCTAGGAAAAGAAGACGGAAATTCAATGCTTAAAGTTTTGTACCAAACGAGATCAAGCTCTTATTTTTTGCTGACGCCACTTTATATAAATATATATAAATGTATATGTATTGATAAAAAAGAGAGAAGGGGAAGGCCGTGGCAACTTCTTCGAAATGAAAAACTAAGATAAAAATATTTTTGAGGGGAAATCCACCGAAAAAAAGCTGCGTTTACCCGAATAAACGTTTTTGGTAGAATGTGACGTGATGGATTTTTATATGAAAAGCGACGTTTTGCTCCCCAGTGCTCCGCCGCTGTTACAGGTTGGAAAAGGGATTGCAAGTTCAAAAGACGAAAAGGAATTGCTTTTTGATGAAATGCTAGAATTTTGATTTTTTTTCTCTTTCCCTTAATCCCGAATTCCGTTTCAATTTACGTCTATTAGTAACTTAAACCATTGAGTGAAACTGAAGGATAGATAAAGAGCGAAGATTTTTTTAAGAAACGAAAGTTTAAAGAAGATTCTTTTAGAAGGCTATAGAAGGATTCATTTAAATTCATTAGAGTGGTATAATTTATAAGTACAGACGCCTTTATTTGATTATTTTTTTAAATATTTATTGTTATGCTTTTATGTATATTGTTTACACACCGGCATGTTAGAATTAAAATTCTAAAACTTCATATTTTCGTGCAGGGGTCAAGAATTTTCGAACATTCTTCTAAAGCAATATTAGGAGTCGGCTCGTACAGGGCATGTCGATGTAGTGTTGCGAGTACGTCACTTGAATGAGAAATGACTGCTCACATTTGCACTCAGATTGTTCAGATTCGTTTTGCATTAGATTTATATTTTATTAATTACCTAAAATAATCATGTTAAGAATGGCAACCGAAACTACAATAATTTCTCGTAATAATTTGTCCAGAAAAAATCAAAAATTTGTTTACTTTCCATTACGATTACAGCTTGAATTTAATACAGTTTCTTATAGGGTTAAGAAGAGCATTTCTCACTTTTAAAAACATTACGAAAAGTTTGTTTGTGCCACTCAAACTTGGGAACTATGGTGGTTTGTAAAATCCTGAACATGCTCTGACGACGGCTTATATGAGGGGGTCACAACCATGGTGAGCGAAGTCCATCTAAATTAAATTGCAGAAATGAAGGTTTGAAATTGCACTTTGAAGAATAGTGGCATTATATTTCCAAGTAATAAATGCTATCATGCTAACTCTGGGAGAGAAAACTAATTAATCACTTGATTCATTATGGCATTTAATGGTTTTTAGGATACTAGCCAACATGAACCATCAATATTTTTAAAAAATACGGACTTGGTCCACTATGGTTCTGAAGCACTCATATAGGGATATTAAGGTTTTGGATAAATTACTGAAGATAAAACATATGTTTGGCATTTAAGCTTATATTAGGAAAATTACGATATTTAAAAATTTCTAAACTTCATAAATTGCCAATATGGAAATTATTTTGTCAACTTACCAGTTTTTCATTATTTCTATCATACGTCTTTCAAAATTATGACGTAAATTAATTTTTCTTGCACATTATAGATTTAATACAAGAAATATTCCCTTATTCTTAAACTTTCATTGGAGATTTTATTAATTTTTAAAGTAACATTTTTCCATTGGGCTTCTTTTCCAAAATGATTACTACTTTCAAAGGAGGGTTTACGCATAAAAAAAGCAATAAACGAAACTTGAATACTGCAAATTACGCAGACCCTTGAGTTTTGTATTAGTCCATTACCTCTATGCACCATTTCATTTCAATTCGTCATTCAGAAATAAAACAAATCTCAAATATATATGTAAATGTAGGCTAAATTATTTATTCTCTACAGGCACGATGACGAATAGAAAGAAAAAAAAATTCAATCTTTGAAATTAAAAGATAAATTTCTTTCAAGAACTTCCAAAACGCAATATCGAAGTAGGAAAACAAAAACTTCAACCGTTGCCAAAATTAATTTCCTTTTTTTCTTTTTTTTTTCTAATATCATTCTGCATCGTAGATTCATGGAGTACTTAATACCGAACGCAACTGTTTACCAGCGATCGCAAATAGATACCCTTTCCGACCCCCACCCCCTTTCCTTCTTTCCTTACCCATTCAAAACTTTAATGAAGTCCATTTCCCCCGTGCATGCAACAGTCACATTTATTTGAAGTATATATAATTTATTCAAGCCCTTTCCCCGAGCTAGTCACAGTTCTTGCTGCGCGTATTATTGACATGGCGAGCGATGAAAATTTATTATTGGTGCTTTATAATGCGGCAGTTTCAATGCAATTTTGCTATTCTTGGCTTAAGTAACAACTTTGTTGGGGGCACGGAAACAGTTCCCGGTTTTGACAGGAATTTTGAAGTGGCATTACTCTCTCTTTGTTTCACCGTCGGTTAATATTTATGAATTAATTTCCTGGTGTATATAATATGCGCAATAACGAAATCTCGGAATCGCTTCGTTATTAATTGCTACTACCACAATTTTAATTCTTTTCAGCATGAGTAACGGATATTCCAGCTATGGATCTGGATGTTAACCAACTATAGCAGAGACGGTAATGTTTGTTGCGAATGAAAATTAATTTCGTGCATATGTTGCGGATATATTTTGCGTGCGTAGATCTACGTACCGGGCTGTGTTTTTCATAACAACCGTTTATGGAGATACCATTTAAGAAATGGCTGATCTTGATTACTTAGGTGCATGTAACTGGCTAGCAGAAGCATTTAGAAACTTTTAGGCTATTTTTGTCGATTTAAACCTTTGAGGCACAACCCTTTCCCAATGCTGAAAAAAGGGCAGGCATTGCCATCGCTCGACTTAACTACCAGCAAGATGGCGGACGATCAAAACGTTCATCGCGTGCCACAGATCTAGAGACCCTTTTTTGACGACAGCTGGCTGTGCCGGGCACAGCCAGCTGTTCTCGCGTTCTTCCATCTTTCGACAGATGTCAGTGCTGTTAAAAATAACCGTGACAATTTTTTGACGGGAAATGACGTGCTAAAAAGTAAATGATTCTCGTGGCTCTAGGTGACCCGCAACTATTTTTATAGAAATCCAATCTATTCTTCGTGACTGGCAACAGTCAAAACGTCAGAGTTTGGCGTTCCCGGAGCGGACACACTGCGCATTTAAGGGTTAAGGATTTTTTAAGGTCAGTTTATCCACGTTGCCGTAAACTTTTAGCGCATTTTGTCAGGGATACATATCAAATCTCAACAAAATTACAAATAACCAGCCAGATATGATTTTGATGGATTGGAGAAAAGAGATTTTTAAATCTTTTACAATTTATCTGCTTATCCACATCAAAAGAAGCCACACAGCCCCACAGACACTGATTTAAAGCAACATTGACGATAGTTTTAGTGGCAAGTTTCTTTGATAATTTTTTAACTATGTATATTTTCAGTTTTATAATGTTATTTAATTATTATTTTATGTGTTTTAATTTATTTTGGTCTATCGAAAAAACTGACAAAACTTACAACCGCGTGTGTTTGTCCAACAGAAAGAAGAAAAAATTAAATTTTTAAAAAGAGTGTTTTATTAAACTTTTTTATAAAAATTTGAATATCAAAAATGCTAGTAATCGGCATTAATTACGCTCTGAAGACATTTCAAAGATTGTTAATCACAGCGATATATAGATTCATAGATTGATATAAGCAGAATTAAAAAGAATTCTTCATATTAGTGTAATGTTTCCTAATATATATAATGTATTGTATTGTATTTGCTAGTTACCTGAGATAGAACAAGAGGTTTTTGTTTAAAATAACTTAATACGCGTAATGATAAGTTTAGACTATATATTAAGAATTATTGTTTTGAGAATGTAACAATTAGAAAAAACTAACGAGAACAGCGAAACTATTTGAATTTGCCTATAAATGTAAAAGGTATTTCAAAATTAAACTATTTTAAAACATCATTAAACATCTTTAGATAGTAAGTATCCATATTTTTAGAAATTTTCTTCTTTATTGTGGTATAACATTCATCAACATAGCATAGAACATTCTCAACATTCCAGCATATATTTTTTTAATTATCAATCAATCTCTTGTACAGCATTGTAAAATTTACAATGAAAAAATTTAATCATTACATTTAATTGCGAAATTTTCATACTTCTGTATTGAGTCGACTTGATTCTTCTTGCTTAAATAATTCTAAAATTTTGTTTAACTGTATTTCTGATTCAGTTCAAAAAATAATAGTCTCCAGTTTTCATATTATTTACTTCCAACTGCATAAAAGACATGCATACTGTGAAAGAGATGTTTACTTACTTTGAAAAAGGTGAAATAGAAAAATATTTTTTAAAAAACGCATTTGCAAATGTAAAAAAAAAACTCATCAAAAAACTGTTCTCGGTGTAGATTCAAAACTTTAAATTAAAAAAAAAGGTTTATTAATCAAAACAAAACAAGCATTTTCTTACTGTCCACATTTATTTAAATTCGCTTCGGACGAAAAATACTACCGTCAAAGTTTTAAAAAAACCCGAAGAAAATATATATAAATATGTAGCGAATTTATTAATTTTCTCTTTAATTTTCAAATAATAAAAATTTACTGGGATAAAAATTCGAGCTTTCTTTTCCATTTTGAAAATTATTTTCGTTTTTCATTAAACAACAATATATTTTCCCTGACCTCAAATAATTAGGAATTTACTAGACTTCCATTTACATTTTAATTTCACTCTATATTCCCTTTTTTCGCTAAAGCTCTCTTATCTCTTCTTTAATCTTTCCTATTTGATTGTTCATCTTCATTTTTATTCCATTGCTATCGTTCTTTTTTTCCCATTATATTTTTCTATTTTTTTTCAATTTCTATTTTGCTTCCGTAAAATTAAACTTCACTTTTTATTGTTCTTTGAAAAAAATTCCTTCTTTATGTTTTATTGACTAGAATATTTTTAGAATTTTGCGTAGGGTGCTGTTTGAAGAAACTATTGAGGTATACATCAGAAATTGAAAATAAAAACTTTTTTTCTGTCTCTGTACCTTGAGGTGTTTCTTTTTCAAAAAAATAAAATAAAATAAATAAATAAACAATACCCTAATAGCTACCATCGTTTCACGGCTAATAAATTCATTTTTTAATAATACCTAGTTTCAGTACTGAAATATGATCCCATTACTTTTTACCTCCTGCGCAAAAAAATAATAATAAATGCACTCACATTTATATAAAAGTCACTTAATTTAAAAAGATGTACTGAAGTTTTATTTTAAAGTCGAGTCATTTATCTATTTTTTTATGATTTCCTATGTGTATATATATGTATATATACACACACACACAAACATATATATATATATGATTATTTATCCTCTACTAAAACGTTCAATTTAATGTTAGTGTATTTTTATGCCATTTTGTCGAATTTCATCACATCACTCACAATTATATCAATTATTTTGTAAAATATTTCATACAATTTCACTTTAGTTTTGCATTTTTATGCAAACTTTTCAGATTGTAAAGAGTTTGCTCAATTTTTTGTAAAACGTTATACATGGATATGCTAAAAGTTGTACATGGATATGCTTTTATCGAAAAGTAATGCTGAGCATTTCATTTCACTTGTATAAACAAAGAAATCATTTTCTGAATTTGCTTATTTCCCTTAGAAGCTTTGTCTTAACAATACGTGTAAACATGTATTGAAGAATATTAACTTTATAAGAAGATTATTATTTTTTTTCATCGCTACAGCCTGAAATATAGTTTTTTTACTGATTTTAACTACTCTTTCAAATTGTCGTTTACTAACTTTAGAAAAGTGACAGGCGAAGATCGACTTAACGAAAAAAAAAAAAAAAAACATCCTTTAATTTATTTTCAAATTTAAAAACTACGTATTCTTTCACTTATTTTTAAAAATTTTTCCATAAATTTGACTTGTCAGTTGATTTTAAAGATGAGTTTTCTTTTGAAAAATAATATGTTAAACTAATGAAAATAACGAACTTCCTTTTCATCGTCATCTTGTCGAAGAGATTATGAAAAAGTGCTAAATTACCCTTATCTTAACATCATGAAGAGGATAAAGACGAATTCTGTATTGCAGAAGTGATTTTTTCAAGCAGACGCTTTGAATTTTCAATATAAGAAAAACATGGCTGTTTAAGTTTTAGTTTTCCCTCGAAATGGATCAGGAGACAGTTATGTTTATCATGCTTTCATTCGCAAGAAGCAGCGGGTGTGCACCTAGTCCAGTGCAATTAGGCAGGTGGCCACCATCTATCCTGGCATGGCTGCAGAGCGGGCAGGCCGCGTTAGCAGCCAGGCCAAGCCACTGGATGTAAACTCCAAGGAAGTCGTGTCCGGCTGTTAGGCGAAAGCGGGCAACCGGCTTGGCTCTCTCCAGATGACTCGGGATAGGACCCTCTGTGGCCAGGGTTTCCCAAGGCTTTCCAATGCTTTTGATTTTTTGGGCGGTAGCAGTAGATCTATCTACGTACATGCCTATCGTGTTATTTGTACTTCTAAGGGTCAGGGGGACTTCCAGCTGAGACGACTCAGCTTCCTGAGTAGATTTTTGCTCGGCTCTCTCATTGCCAGGGATCCCAACATGGATTAGGACCCGCTATAAAACCCCAGTCCAGCCGTGTGTTCGATGAGCTCCGTAATTTTAATACGGCACTGAATCACTTGTAGGCAGTCAGTTGATGTGTTAATGCTTAGGACTAAAATTGCAGCTTGGGAATCGATGAGGAAAACAAGTTTTGAAGGAGCCTAACCAGCAATCAGCAGATGTGTTGTAGCTTCATAGACAACTGAGACCTCCCCATCGTAGTTGATGGCACTTTTCACCTCGGCCAATCAACCCTCGGACAACCGGCAAAATCATCCCGCACCGGCTCCGTTTGTTTCTGGTAGGTATAAGCTGTCAGTATTGATGTGAAGCCAATCGTTTGAGGGATATCTAAATTCGATGGTTTCCAAATATCAGGATTTAAGCTCCTCGAGAATGGTCTCAGCTTTTCCTGATGTCAGGTAAATTAAATCAAGCCGTTTAGATGGAAGAGTAGATGCGACTATGGAGTAGCACTGTATAGAACGGCGGATCGTCGATAACGGCAATTGATATTTCTTCATAAGGAATTCCGCATGTGAAAGAGATGTTTGAGTCTTTGTGTTGCACGTCTGTATCCGTCCTAGTGCGTCCAATTCACTCTTCTGGCTCTCTCACAAAATTTGCGAGTGAATTTGTCCATGCGAATATCAATGAAAACATATTTACGTGTAAATTAAATAAACTTGGGCTCTTTTTGAATGACTTTTCTCCTGGTTTTCAGTAAAAACTACACACAAGGAAAAAATTTGCTATTTATAACTATTTTTTAAAGAATTTTGTGCATTCCAAATAACATGAGCCGACGGGGTTTAATTTCAACGGAATTTAGAAATGGCTTGTTTATTTTTCAAAGTGTATGTTGCTTAAATCCTCCTAGTAGAACTAACTAAGAGTTGTTTGTATACATCTTTAATGCATTTCCAAAGCATTAAACATTATATTTTAACTACGTTAGGTCACAATATTGTTATTCTTTATTTTAAAATAATAAGAAATTCATAAGAAATCATGAAGCTTCTATAACAGTCTTTATGCAACGGCATTTGAAAAAATTACTTTAAAATAAGAATTTTATCGTTTAAAAATAATATTCAATTGTTTACGCTTCATATACCTTTGATCTTAGAATTAACAAAGCGACCAAAAAATATTAAAGGAAATAGTAAATTCATATGCATAGTTTAGATCTATTGCGTTATTAAATTTTGGATATTATAAGTTGTTGCTGCGTTTTATATCGAATTTGTTTAACTTATTTTCTAAATTGCTGACATTCTTTAAATTCAGGGAGTGGTACTTTTGAAGAAAATCAGTAATTTAGTTTATTATATATTTGTGTACACTATAAAGTCAGCTGAAACACTCTGCATTTATTATTTATAACTGAAGACAACTGCATTTAAAACAGTGTAGATTAAACAATAAACCCACCATCTTTTACAAGGTTTTATTTTTCAAAATCTTTCAATTTGGATTAATATAAATTATAAAAAAATAGAGCAAGGGTTTTCAACTGGCAACGCGCAAGCCTCATGGGGCCCGCGAAGCTTTCTGGGAAAAGAAGGGTTTGAAGCATCAACTTAGATGCTCTTATTTAAGCAAATGACGTTTGTGTGAACATCTATGCCAGTTTCAAACAATTCATTTGCTAATAAATTTGATTTTGCTCGGTTTTCATGTAAATTAGTGCATCCACATGTGTTCTATTCCCCTCGCTTTTTACATCCGCAGACTTTCTGAGCTCAAGTATAGGAATCGCTTCTCAGATTCTTCTTTACTCCATCTTCCGAGATTCTCAACAACAGAGCTTGACGTAAACATCCCTTTTTAGGAGTTGCAGTAGACAGTCACAATTCTCGCTAAACATTTAGTGTGTTTTTAAGTTAATAACCTCCACGTGTCATTAAAAAGCTTTCATTTAAATTTTAGTCATCTCCCGTTCCATATTGTACGGTGGTTAGCAAAACGCTCTCTGGTTACAGGCTTGGTCTTTACCGTCTGTTGATTACAGGAATAGCTCCCGGCAACTACTCTGGTTGCGGTCGCTGTAGCAACTGGACTTGCCCATTTCCAATGGGATGGGGGGTTGAGCATGAGAGGAATTCGCTAAATGAAAGGTAACATCACACTTCATGTCATTTTCCTTCTCGGTAATTTCCTGTCGAAAATGGAGTGAGACTTGTTTCCACGGCAACAGACCTACATTGATTACTTGGCGAGAGCTATTCTTGTAGTCCACAGACAGTAATTTGTCCATCATTTCATAGATGGTAACGTTCAAAATTACCCTCTTTTTCTTTGAATAATATTTAATACTTATTTTTGATTTTTGTAACTTGATGGAAGTTAGCCAATTCTGATCAATTTATTAAATATCCCGATCCCTTCTATTTTTAGTAAGAACCTGATTACATTGTGGCCCGCCACTAGACAGGTGTATTCGATTGTGGCCCTAGAACAATTGTAAATTGGAAACCCCTGACTTAGAGTATCTATCAACTTAAATTTTTGTTTGTTTACTATACCTACAGTATAATATGACGAGCTATTAGTCGTACAATGAGTACGTTTCATGAATAAGAAAGTGTTTACGCACGTAGGTTGTTCACAGGTCAGGCCACGGGCGCACAAATTACAATACAGCAGACGATCACAGCAATCAAATGCCGCTAGATGCCACGAGGTTCGTTACAACGCTTCCGGTGGAAAGCATTGGATCATCTTCTCTACAGACCGGATTTCACACCCAGTAAATCCCCTCTCTTCATCACGTTGAAGAAGCACACAGCAGGGTTTCATTTCCAGACTGATGCCGCGGTTTAGGACGCCACCGTCGTTAAATATGACTCAGCAGCCGGGACCCTGATTTCATCAACACCGGTTTCGATAGACTGGAATATAAAGACGGAGAAGCTTCTTTCCTGCCCATAAAGACAATATTGAAAAATAGCCCACATGATGAAAAATTCTATATAAAATGCCTTGATATTTTTCTATCTCTTGAATTCCATGATTAAGCATTTCGGGTAAATAAACCGTTGCCTCATTTTTTTAACCAACTTCGTATTAACACTCGACTCTCTTCCCTACCAATAGATGACACAGTGGTGCTTCTTTCCGATTTTTCACTTCCAATTTTTAAAAAATAATTTAAAAACAAAACTGTATCATATTTATCTTCACTCATTAATTCAAATAATCTATAAAGTTATGAACTAACCTTATTTATCTATTTTTTTTTAATTTTCTTGGTATTAAGCAGTAAGAAAGTTTTCCTGTGTTTACGAAGGTTTTCTTAAATTTATTTAGCTAAATAAAAGATTTTAATGTATATCCAGGTCTGCTAATAAAGCAAAAAGTATTTCAATATTTACAGTACGTTTTTTAACTGCAAAAATTATTTTCTTCACCTATGTAGGGTTTTGTCCTTTTCACAACACACCATCTAAGGAATAAAAATTCTTACTGTACGAACATTTACATCCGCAGCTGTTGAAATAAACCACAAGCAGATATCCGTTACCAGATTTATAATAGGCTGTTTTATATTCCCACATATTTAGGAAATGTATTTAATTAAACCAAACTTTTCAACACCGAACCACATCTGCTGACGAATCGAGAAATTATTTTAGCTTGTACCGAACTTTTTAGGCTGCAAATATTAGTTTTCTTACCCTATACAAAAATATATATGTCTTGTCATTTTCATCCACACTCCATGTACTCAAATGAAATCCATCTCTAGAATGCGAACGAACATTTTTACCCACAGCTGTTCGCAATAGATCGCAAATAGATAACTGCAATCAAAACTTCAATGAAGCCATTTAGCAAGTGCATGGCATGGTCACATTCATCCTGGAACTCCTATAATTTATTCAAACCTTTCCCTGGGAGCTCCGTACATCGCTCCAGGAGTTCCGTTTATTGACACAAACGATCTGGAAAATTTATTATTCGCAAAATGCATATTAATATCTGCTTAGATGTACCTCCGTTCCTCTTCGCTTGCGATTTGCATAACTATTCGAATCACTGGAAATTTTTCTTTGTTGGGTGCGTACTCTGTTTTCTGGAGATTTATCACTGCACAGACGCAAGTGTAAATAAATGGGAAATTGTTTAGGAATGTTTCTTATCTAATTTTGTACAGCACTGTGTGTGAACGTCAAGGAGCTTTAGTTAGTTATTTTTTATCACTCGATATAGAAGACGCTCTAGTTTCTAGTCAGTAACAAACTCTTCTATTAGGAAAATGTTTTAATATCATCAATACGTTTTTAATTAAGTAACATTTTTGGGCTGTTGTTTAAGATTGGAATAATATTTTAGGCGCATTAAGCACATAATTTTTGAGTTGTATTTATTTAAAATAAAGTAGCCTCAACTGGGATATTTTGGGCAGTTTTTTATGTTTCTGTTAACATTCCTGTTATTACAAAAAACAATATTTGCATTTTCAATGTCCAAAATTTTTTTTAACCAGTTAAATTGTATAAAAATGTAAATTGTTTTGTTGCCTTGGATTTTAAAGACAAAACTGTACGAATCGAGCCTTGGTTGGAAGGACTTTTATAAAGGCTCTAACGCGTATTGACGTAACAATCTGGAGAAAACCATCTAAAACTGCAGACAATTAGATTGACGGCCGTGCTATAGTGCATAACCCTGGAACTTCACACTTCAGCCGCCTATCATATTCAGTGTCTTATTCTTACGGCCTAGGTGGGATCTGTGTTGTTTAAAAAGAAATATCTTTTCATTTATCATTAATTTACTATTTTTCAAGTTTGCAAAGCAGCCCCTGCTTGGGGCTTCTTTAGTCCATTCAAGTGATTTTAGATAAATTGGGTACATTTGATATGTTTGACTAATGTAACCCCTAGGTTAGTGATCTGCTAATGAATTCGGACCTCAATTTTTTTTCTTTATCTTCTGTTTTTAGCAAAACTCTCTTTTGACAGCAACAAAAAAATTAAATTTTAAACTCCAAACTATTCAATTACCCTCAGAGTGTTTTTCAATCCCAAAAATTCTTCTTTTTCATGCATTGTTTGTTCAGGAAAAAAATTTGCCACTTATTTTTTGCGATGGTCTTAAGTAATCTCAGTTGATGGTAATTGGAAATATTTTTGTCTTAAGCTAGAGTTTCATTTTATATGTCACAAAAAGCATTGACTATTTTTATTAAATAGTTAATGCTCACATAATTGTAGTATTCATGCTTGCTAATTTTTTAAATAGGATTCATATTTATTCGAAATTTATATAATCTTCGCGTGTGAAACATAGCTAATAGTTATGTTACTATCTTCACGTAAAATAAAATATTTAATCAGCTAGATAAAGTACTCAACTTTTATTTATAAGGTATGTCTATATTCATTGATTTTACCTTATTTTATTTTCAGCTGATTGGCTTGTATTTTTTTTTCAAATGGTCAAAACAATGTAGAAAAAATTCGCTACCTTAGAAATCTGTAAAATACACCCTTTCCCGACTTTCAAAGTCCTTTGGTTTCAGGAAATTTCTCTAACAGAGTAAAATAATTCGTTTAAAAAATGTTTCACGGTATTTTCCCTTTTTTTACAGAAGCGTTGAGTACAGAAATCATTCAAAAAATTAAATAGTAACAATTCCTTTTGGTAATTACAATAAATAAATAACTTCATACTATGTTTTTATTAAAGTGTACAAAAATCAAGCGTATTAATTTGAAACATTCTTTTACCGAATATTTTTTCTAGCGTCCATTGTAACTGCCACCAAGACGGACATTATCTTCTAGTCCTTAAAAGAAACTAGCCCAAAAAAAGAAAAATAAATTTTTAAATGCCCAGTCATTTTAGAAGACGATATTTTAAATTGAGAAGAAAATAACTATTATCAAAGCTTTTTTGAGCCGAATAATTACTGATATTAAAAATGAAAATTTGAGGGATCATTTCATCAGTAGTAAAGATTTTGCGTCACAATATGCAACCGTAATTTGATTTCTAAAGTATTTTCCAACTAGTGACATCAAAATGACGTCAATCTCACCTAACTTTGTTACTCATATTGTTCACTGTTTCACTTTCGTATGTGAAAGAAGGTTTCTAGATATGAAAAAAAACGCTAAAAATTGGGTATTATTTGAGTTTTTAGAACTTTAATATAGCCTTTTTTATGCTTGTCTGATGTTTTTGTGAAATTTCAAAACAGTCAATCGAGTTACTTAGGAGTAACCGTTGAATGGTCGCACAATAACACATTCATTTTTATTTATATAGATTTTGTTTTTAATTATTTCTGCAATTTAACCAACAGAAAAGTAATCACGAATAAAAAAAATCAATTATTATAATTTACATAAAATTTTTTAAAAAAATGAATACAACTTTCAAGTTAAGAAAATTCAGAAAAACTTAGCTCACTTATTTGTTTTGCGAAATTATTTTGTAATATTCTTATACAAAAAAATTTTCATATTTTAAATGGAAAGGTAAATAATGAAATAGAATATACTTAATTAATTTTCTTAGTTTGGTATTTGCATCAAATAAATTATTATTGAAAGTTTTGCATAATAAAAGCTTAAGTATCATATAACAATTTTATTTCGAAAAGTGTTACATAATATTTTTGAGCTTATTTAAATGCATTTGTCTGCAGCCTTAAAAATTAACTCCCAATCAGACGTCTGTTCTTGCGATATTCAGGTTCTTTTTAAATTAAAAATCATACAATTGTTTTATTTCATTCCTACTGAAAACATTTCTTAAAAGGAAGCGTTTTAATGTAAAATCCTTGCTCAAATAATTGAATATCATCTGCTCCATATACTACCCAAAACTCTTTCTCGATTTCACAAACTTTTGAACACAATGAATAATCTTCAATTGCTAGCATCTGATAACCACAAAATTTACTATACGTTTAGAAGGTGTATCTAAATATCAACAGATTGTTAATTGCATCAGACGAATGTTTTGAAGCACTCCACTAGAAATTGTAAATTTTCGATACGTTCCTTAAAATATTCAGGTTAGTAATTTCAATGATAATGACTCCGTAATTTATTGTTTTCCAAAACTGTTTATGTAAGTTCGAAAGCATGTAATTTATTCATGATTTTCAGAAACAGAATTTAATGATTCCTTATACACTTGGAAATGATTTTGGTCTGTATTTAAAGAGGAACACTGAATTATTTAAACTTGACTGTGTTGCCAAAATGCGTTTAAAAATCCTGAATTAATAAACATAATTGAAATAAATTTCCTATAAACTATTTCAAGTAAGTAGTTTATTCTACAATTGCTTTTCGAGCAAAAAAATATGTATTCATGTTTTCTAAAAATGAAAACACAAACTTAAACAAATCGAATGTAAGTTATTATAATAAATATAAAACTAACAGAAAGATTGAAAAAGTTCACTCTGGTTAAATTCAAAATCGATCAAATATAAGAGGAAATAGTTTAAAAACGGAAAGTCTAAGAGTGCTTGATTCAAAATTAAATTTTTAAGCTAATAGGTTTCTAAAGTTATTAAACGTTTGTCTTGTTTTGTCATCAATAATCGCGAAATAGGTTTGAATATGCTCAATAGGTAATAATCAGGAGACAGTCAATAATTGCAAATTTCTTTGCAAACATATTTCTTTTTCAAAATAACCACTAATAGATAAGTTCGGACATGTTTCGAAGTCTTGAACCTTCATTAGATATAACCGACTTAATCGAAGGTTCACCCTAAAAGCACTAAATCTGTTTATTGCCAGAATATTTCGCCTGTAATCCGTTACGTAAAAGATTTTTACCTTTGTTTGAAAATGACAAATTCCATCCACCCCAGTGCTGCCTTGCATAGGGTAGAAAAGCTAATCCAGGTTTGTCTAGGAATTAACGGAGCTGGATTTAGTAATTTTTGTGTACACATCAGGGGAGAAAAGGGGTCAGTTGTAACCTTTTTCTCACTTTTTGTTCAATATTTACATAACTTAATATAACGACTCAAAGCATTTTAAGCTGGACATCACAGAAACTTTGCAAACATTTGCATGAATTCAGTTTTGGAACAGCATCGGAGAAGAATTGTAATATATATATATATATATATATCAGTGCGTAGTGTTGCAGTTGTTCCCAACCCTGTCATTCAAACAGTGTCATGGTGCAATTGTAAGATATAAGTGTTTATGACTGAAAGTGGAATTATATTCTGTGCTTCTAACTTCATAGTGCACTTCTGACCGATCACAGGAAAGCAGCAAAAGACAGAAACGTGAAATCGTCACCAAATAAATGGCAAACTCTCCAAATTTCAGTAGAACCTTCCACATCATAATATGCAAGGTTCTACTCACACAGGTGCTGACACAACTTCACGAAACTGCGCTGCAGTGGCTCAGCCCAAACCCACGCCAGTCGAGACGTGGAAGGTACAAAGTTTCAGTGTATTCCGTGGCGATGGTATTCACGTTGTGTTTTGACACGGGTTCGAATTCAGCAAGCCTGAATCGGTACTGTGAATCCGTTTGTAAGGTTATATTTTTTGCTATGTACTATAACAGTGAACTTTTTGAGAATAAATAAATAAATAATAACACTATATATAGAGAGAATCGTTTCGTACAGGAATACCGAAAATAGAAATTGTGAATATTTTTTTTCTAAAAGTATAAATTTAAATTCATCTAGATTAGTTCTATATATTTGAGTACTAATTCCTGAATATTAAGTACTCTATATTCCCTTTTCTTTAGTCAGACGAAAGAATTCTGAAGTCATAATGCTTGCAGCATTTACTGTTGTCTCTTATGTCCATCAGTCATGCATTTTGTGTCCAACACACATTAAACTTTAAAATTATGAACAGAAATGATATATCTTACTAAACGCATAGATTATAAAACATTTCTCAAAACATGGGTACGCATTAGACTGTTTAATGAGTAGTTGATCTATTTGCTCCCCTTATTACATAAATGCAACGCATTCAAAAACCAATGCGATAGGGCAGATGTCCCCCATAAATATTTTTCATCTCAGCCCGAAACAGATAAAAGGGCAATTTCAAATTTAAGTAGTATCGTATCATTTTGAAATGAAAAATAAAACACGAGAGGCAGAATAGAACCGTTGTATGCTTGTGCAGTGTTGCGAAAATTTGTACAAAATATATTTTTTGTAAAAAAAGAAAAAAAGATCCCTACGCCATTAAAATGACTCACAATTTTTCAGAAAAGTTGCACTGTTTTCTAAAAGTCACTTACGTAATTTATTCCTTCCTTTCTTGTAGTCATCAAGGAATAAAATCCCAGAATATACAAAAAGCAGCAGACGCGGAATAATTTACTGTTTCGAAAAGAACTAGAATCAATCATTCCATTCCCTTCAGAATGTTCGCTATTAAGTCATAAACCTGTCGAAACTTAATTGGAATTATCAGAACCTCCACACATAACAGCCTCAATTCCCATTCGGATGTATTTTTTTTTCCTGGACACACACATACACATCAGCTGCGGGCATTACTCGTATTCAAATATTATCAAAATATATTCCATGCATTAAATCTGCATCGCGTTTTTCCTGGGCACAGGTGTAAGTTTTCTTACAAATTACATTAGGATTAAAGTAAAACGTTTTAGAGCGGAGAAGGATACTTTAAATAATGCAGAGTAATTTGTATTTCAATGATGCAGCCTATCTACAAATTTATGAGAGGTCGTTAACAAAAATTTAGAATTTAAGTTTAAAATTTATATCTTCGCGATTCTTTGTTGTTTAGTATTTTCATCACGGAGAAGTTTTATTTGTTGTATAGCATTAAACTGTGGCCCTCCACAGCTTGTGGAGTGTTAGATTTAAGTTCCTAATTTGATGGTAAAATGCTGAAAATTTGAGGAGGGACTTTATCATTAATTTAATTATATGCATTAAGCATATTAAAGTAAGTTTAGAAATTTCGGGAAACGTAAATATTTCTGCTATCAGATAATAATGCGTTTGGATAAATGGATAAATGTTTGAATTTCAATAACGAAAAAATATTTAAATTGATTTCCTAGCTCAAAATGTCAAATGACATTTAAAAAGCTAATGACAGCAAAATAGCTTGCTTAGTATTATTTTAATGGAAAAATACTTATATATTGTTTAATAGTTATTATTTAACAACAATTAAATGCAAATACATGATACTTTTAGTTGAAATTAAATGTCTTTTGTATCTGTCTGTCTAAACTACTAAAGCTCTTAATGTTATTTTACTGTTATAATAAATCTTTGCTTATTTTAACTTTAATGCGTTTTAAAAAGTTATGATTTCTGCTCATTATCCGCTGCAGGCGTGTGTGCTAAACAATCTATATTACAATATTAATGATAGGAATGGCAATTTGGTGCTGTTATTTTCCGTTTAAAGTTCAATAAATTCGTCTTAATGCATATAAACTATGCATAATTTAAATATTTAAACAATGGATTTTTATAAGTTTCTGGTTTGATTTTATCACAATTTAGCGTTTATTTTACACACATTCAGATGGTAAATTTCATATTCTTTCTTTGATTAGCACTCCAAAAAATGGTTTATTCCATGAATCTACCAATTATTAACTTGATCACATCCGTACAGATAATAACCATTAGTTTAAGAACGTACATGATTTATGGTGAATTGCATTAAGTTTAGGTTTGAAAATTCAAACGTTCCAGCAACTGCAAATATCCATCTGTATAAAATTATGAAATTTTCAAAAGTAAATTTATTTTACTTATGAAAGCAATTTTCTTTTCATTTAAATAAAAAATGAAGTGTTTTAAATTTTAACAGCATTAACATAATACTCTGCAGCCAATTATAAAAAAAATAATAATAATGTTTAACTAGTTTTGAGCACTTCTTCTAAATGTTTAGAAAATGAAATCACTATTAATAATTTCAATTACCATTCACCTTTTTTCAAAATCTATATTTAATTTTTTTAAATCATTTTATACACAAGGTTTTTATAGTGTTTCTATCCTTATTTATCTAGTATGAGGAACCACTTTCTTTACCACGTGCAAGTAAACCAATACTGTAATTTTAACTATTTCAATGAATTATTCCAACGCTGCTAATAATTTGCAGTTAATAAAACATTAGTCTATTGCTACTATTTCTCATTAGCTATCATTGTCAGACTTTCCTAATAAATTATTTTAACATTTATAAGAAGCGCATTTGTGAGTCTTCAAACAAAAATTTACTAAGTGCTACTCTTTTCAATCTGAACATAAAAATAAGCCTTGGTCATTTGAATTTCGATAAATTTGAATTCGAAAATTGTATAATCATTTATATTTTCTATTTGAAATTTCAACAATGCTTAAAAATTGTGTGGTTAGTTCGTAATACTTTGGTAGATTAAATCTTTTTTTGGATTTACTATGATATATTCATTACAAAAATATGAAGCCTGGAAATTTAAATGTTCATTACATGTTCAAACATTCTCAAACAAACAACATCATCTTTTCTAAGCTGGCTATGATCAAAATGTTTTTCTTTTTTAAGAAGTAAAATTCCCGCATATTATTTTCTCAGAATCTGGGTTGTAAATTTTAAAATTAGGTAATAAAACTAAATAATTATGCATCGTTTCCAGTAGAATAACTGTATTTTATAATTATTCATTACCAGGATATGAGGTACCTCAAGAAATGCTTTTAGGTAATTAGTCTTAGGTTGATCTATTTCAATATTTCTTTCCGATAAATATATTTTATTTCGCTTTAAAAAGTTCTATTAAACTGGTATTCGTACTACCTCAAATTTTCAGAAAATCATTATTATTTGATTACCTTACATAATAGATAAATATTCGAGCCTGTGAGTCAAGTACTAATATTTTAAACTAAACTTTATATTGTAAGGTTTCCGAATTTCTGAATAACTAGAGCTATAGCATTCAGGTGTTGCCTTTAAATCGTTAATATGGATTTCCATTAATCGAGGTATAATTGTCTGGATCCCTTCCAACAAAATTTCGCATATTAAGCATTTCGTCGATGGCAACCCTACTAAAACTCTAAACAATCGTATAATCACGAAATATGATGTTATGTTATGGCAAAGTTGTCGAAACTGACAAAGTTCTGTTCAGGCAATGGCTAAGTCTAATTAACTTTGTTGAAAATCAATAGAACCCAATTCTGGAGCATTTCCTTCAGCATGTTATCTCTATTTAAACAATTAAAGCACTTCTGATTTCTGAAGAAGTTTAAAAAAGTGATTATCATTGTTTTTAAAGAGCTATGTTTAGCTGTGTTTTTATGAAATTACAGTGAAAAATGATGGCTACTGATGCTTCAAAATATTAGCATTTGTTCTTTTTTACAAATTACAAGCACAGTCTCATTATAAAGCTAGGAACAAAAAAATAAAACTACTTTTTTTTAATAATCCAATTTATCCACTCTGTATTTGATACAATAAAAATATGACGAAAATCGTAGGCGTAAAACATTTGAGAAGAAGAGCATTGTAACGAATCAATGACAGCGAAAGAAAAAAGAGGGAATGTTTTTCTTAGAATTAAAATTTTTAAATGCGCTATTGTTAGTTTAACATTTCTACCGTCTATTCCAGTCAATTAATGTGAATTGTGCAAAAGCACTTTCTCTCTGTGTTGACTTTGGTTCTTTACAATTCTCTTTTTTGCGACTGTTTTAAGCATCCAAATTTTTGTCAGACATTTATCATTCCGACGTCATTGTTTTTCAATGGCCTGATCAACTTTTACAGAAAAGAAATGTTTTCAATGTAACCGTAATCGTGAAAGCTGTATTGTTTTAAACAATGCGAATCTTGAGCACATAGCTGTGAATAACAATACCTAAAATGCCTCGATTAGTTGAACGGAATGGCGGCTATAGGTATATATGTCGGGGAATTATTTATGACCTCTTTGTATTATGCTTCCGAAAAATATAAATGTACATAAAAATTAAAAACATCTACAATTCCGCATTTCATTAAAAAAGAATCGTGCATAATCCCTTAAACTCTCTGGGATCCTTTAAACTAAATTAAATTGCAAGAATGTAAACTCTGTCTCTAGGAATCTCTTTTACTTTAACGAATCCCTTTTAGATTAGAAAGCATCTGCTCGCTAAATTACACCAAATTAAAGTCCCATTTTGATCCCGTTGACTACATAAAACAACAAAGTAAAATTATTTTTTAAAAATCTCTTTCCATGGCAAAAAAAAATTAATTAAATATACACATATATATATATATTCACTACATTTTTCGTCCATTACTCAACAAATATTTTTAATTGAACTTTTGAATGACTTGCATTTTTTTTCAATTTGCATTTGCATTTTATTGACATTTTACCGGTATACTTCTGTTTTCAACGATACTTTAAAAATGTAAAAAGAGAAAATTATTTTTGTCCCCAGCTTGTAAAGTTCTTCTTTATTCGATCCCACGCGTTAAAGCTTTATCAGACCATAAAAAAAAAATGTTCGAAATTAGAATTCCTGTCTTTAAGTCAATTAAAATGTACTTTTTTTCACAAAAAAGAGCTTTAAATCAATATGCTAATGGTTTGGGCTTGTATTATCAGTCTGTATAGAGCTGTAACTCCTAACCCCACCCCCCGCCAACCACACAGATACTGGCGCGTTAAAGAGGGGTGGGGGGATGAAAGTTTTAGGCATTTCAATTATAAGGCACGTGATCAACTGGAGTGTTTTAATTGAAAGCAGAAAGCTGGGGGTAATTTAGCAACTTTTTTAACTCATTTTTTATCCCGTGGCCCAATGGGAACTTTGTTTTTGATCCCCTTGTAAATGCTCCATCCAATTAGCTGTTTTTTATAAATGGCCGAAAAAAAAATGTAACAAAAAACGAACAAAAGAGGGTACGATGGAAATTAGATAATAAAAGCTATTTCTTTCACATGATGGCGCTGCAGGCGATGTCGTCCCTATACGTGCTTTCATCTGGTATAATTAGCAGGTCTTTACATGTTCGTTATCACCGTAGAATTGCCTGTCCAATTATTTGGATTCACTGAGCAATTCTTTTGCCATTCTTTTAATTTTCTATTCGTACTCGTGGCATTTCGAATGTAAAAATTAAAAACGTTGCTAGAAATTTCTCGTTGTAATATTTGAAAAGAGTATCGTAACGTAAAAGTCATATTTTCATGCAGTGTGTAATTATGTTTCACTGAATGACATTTGTCATATAAATACAGGAAGGCATTTTATGGAAATTTGTAAATTCCTTGCATTGCAGCGATTTGCTTCTTATCTGGGCTATGACAATAGCACAAAATTTTGATGAAAAATTTTTATAATCTGGGAGCCACCTATAAATTTTAGGAGACATTTTGAAAATAAATTATTTTATTTTATAAAACAATCGAAACAGAAAATAGAAGCAGAAGATTACTTTGATTTCAAATTTTTATGTAAAAGCGCAACTGAAAAAAATGTATACAGATTCGTTTTCATTAAGCACCAACAGCCTTCAAAATATATTTAGCTGTTACTTAAATTTTCCATCTTTTTTATTTTTAAACACATTTTTTTTCACATTGCGTTTGCTTTTATTTATAACTTGAAAATGAGAGTCAGAAGTCGAAAATGCTTTTAGATTGCCATGCTCCATAATAATAATAAACATAACGATGTTACCATAATAAACGAAAGATTATATGTTAAACGGTTCCCTTAGTTGGAACCTTTATTAATTACTTTGAATATTCGCACTGATTATATGATGTTTTATTTTAATTTTATTTGTACTACATGACAAATATTTTAGAATGCAATCAAAGTCGGTTAATCATGTTTTGTAACTACAGCAATTTTCAATGAGCTCTTAAACTTATATTTCCAAAAATAATGTTTATCATTATAGCAATTGAAATCTGACCAAAACTCAATACAGTAACATCGAAGTTTTTGCTTGCTATAGTAAATATAAAAGGAGGCAAGAAGTATAGTTTGAAAGTCAGAAATCATTGTTTATATTTCACTGCATCATAACTCTTTCTGCTGAAAAAAATTTTACAGGCAAAGAAACTTCCGCAAGCCTCTGAATGAGTGTAATTACTTCACTGAGTTATTAAAACAATAGTTTTATGTATTCAGATTAAACTTTAATGCCTATGAACGTCTTCATCAGAATAAAATTAAATATTCTGTCTAAAGAGCAATTTCAGTTACATGATAAATGACATAAAACTGTCAGTTGATGTGGATTGAAAGAAAAAAAATCACTGTTTACATTTTACTGCATTATACCTCTTAACGCAGAGAAACGTGTTTTACAGGCAAGGAAAGTTAAAGGAAGCATTTTTAGTGCAAAAGTATTGATGACAACCAGTGAGTTATTAACACAAGAAGAGAAATTTCAGAAAACACCAATGAAAGTCAATGCTGCAAACCGGTTTCGGTAAGTATGACTTAAAACCATCAGTGAGGGAATGAAGCTAGGTAGAGATTCTCGCAATGATGATGATAAAGTCATTCTTACCAAAACCGGTACTTCTCAGGCCTTAACTTTCATCGGTGTTGTCTAACGTTGTTCTTGCCAAACTTCGAATGTTGTAACCAGTAGATATTTTTTTCTTTTAAGACTCATCTCTAAGCATTTTTTGATTGATTTTCGATTGATTTTTTTTTAACTTGAACTATGAAATGTTTATGTTTTTTATTGATTAATTTTATTATCAGTTAAATGAACTGCCCTTAGGTATTTTCTTTCGTTTATTTCATAACGTATTTAAAACCTTAAATAAATAGTCGGAATCCGTGGACTAAACTGTTATAATTATTTTGAATCTTCTTTCTTCATATTGCGTTTTTTTTCACATGTACTCCCCATTTCATGCCCATGAGTGTTGTTTTGCACGCTTTCCATTACTTATTTGTTTGCTACGCAGGTGCAAACAAATATATTTAGCTTTTCGAATATATTTAGCAAGTAGCAAATATATTTACAAATGTATTTACAAAAGTATGTAGCTATTAGCAAATATATCGTTTTAGCAATGTATTTAGCTGTTCGATTGTTTATGTTTCAGGATGTTTTAATTCGCAATTAAGAAGATGAAGTGTATGTATTGATTGATATTGATTAAATTAATTGAGAGAAAGGATAGGTAGATGTTTTTTACCTTGCAATCCAAACACGTTACTTTTGCATAATAAACCTTAGACAGGGGTGTTCTGAAATTCGGACGCTAAATTGAGAGGCGGTAGAAGACAAATCAAACTCATGAAAATGATGAAAACAAAATAACCTGAAGTCGCAAACCGAATTGAAATATTAAAACTTCGAAAAACACATACAGATCACGCTGGAACGTGAAAAGTGCAATACTAACTACAAAAAGATTTATTTGATTAATTATAAGTGAGTGGTTGAAAGTAGCTTTAGCCCAGTCTATAACGACGTAAAAACGATTACCGGACAAGCTCTAAGATGTCAGGTATACTTTTGATGTCTGCTGCAGCGACGACAATCTGCGCCATGAGATCCTCCGGTGTGTCCGCAAAAGTCTTATAAATGAATTATTTACAGTAACCCCATGCTAAAAGGCCACACGGATCGAGATCCGGTGAGTACGGAGGCCATGCAATGGGTCCCTTGCGTCCAGCCTGCACGAGCTTTCCTCGATTTTCACCCTCTCAGCGTGGTTCGCAACCCCATGCTCTATGATAAGTTTTCATCCTTTCATCCTCTGAAATTGATGTTTGAAAATTGGAACTTCTCGCATGAAAGCAATCAGTTCCTTGAACTTGTGTATCCACGCTAAATAATATGTTTGCATCCATGAAAATAACTGTAATGTTTCAATTCCCAGCTTTATCCTCACTCATAATTTAATTGCATGTTACTTCCGCACATCCCGAATATTTATGCATAAACAATAGCCAATCGAACTTCGCGAGTAAATGAAAACAGCGACCGCTTAACCACATCCCATTCCTTCGACGTCCTTCCGCAATCAATCGTAAATTTCCAATTATTATCAAACGGCCGTACGCTGAAAGTGATATTCTCTCTTTCCGTCACATAATTCCTATGTGTGTGGCAGGGAAGGGAGGGACATCATGGGGCACAGTAGCATTATTGTGATTTCTAATAGAAGCATATAATTTCATGCCTCAACATTCGGGGGCGCGATTCGTCATGTTAATTTTGATGAGTAAACTAAGACAACTCCCGGATAATTCGTCCGTTCATAATGCTAATGTGTCTAATTTACAAACGCAGGTGATGCATGCGAGTATTATATACGGCTTTTGCATGCTCCTTCTAATAACATCATCACGTTCGCAAGTGAGGATTAGCGTACGTTGGAATATTCCTTGAACGCATACTGGGGATCGAAACCTTTTTCCGTTTAATCATGTGATGAAGCAAATAAACTATTCGTATTTCTAACCAACTCATTTTATTTAATCTTCACAGAACTTTTACGGTCACCGAAACATCACATCCATGCAGCATAACAACAGAGCCTTGAATAATAGTCATTGAAAAAAGAACGTTCTACACCAACAAAAAACTTAACTGCAAGACGCCACCTGGCGGCCAGTCAAAATTATTACGATAAATGTGTAATAAGTGTTTACAGTAGAACCCTTCAACACGGTAGATATGTTCCGTGTTGTACGAGTCACAAACGCATGAACAGCATCAGCAGTGTTAGCAGGTAATACAGAATAACCTGTTTCATTTATATCGTATTTTAGGAGTCTTTTTCAATGTGATATAGGAAATATATTGCAGTTTTTCAACCGTGTTATACGAATCCGTCTTATTTGAACCTGCGTTATAGGAGGGCCTTACTCTTTTTGAAACTAGAGAAAAAGATATGGAACTAGAATGTATCACCGCTTGAAACAAGTATTCTCTTAATAATAAAATGTTCGTTAATTTAGGTTGTACTTACAAGTCCAAAGCGTTTTTAAATCTTAAAGTAACATAAATATTGATGAAATCATACCAGTTAATTATCAGTTATAAAATACAATATTTATAACTGATACATCTATTTTATAACTGATATCTGATAATGTTTGAATTATCTTAAATGCCCTGTAAAAAAACCTATAAGTACTGTGCACACCCTTTTTTACTGAGTAAATGTTGCTGTAAATCATCAATTCATAAGCTTTGTTTGAAATAGTATACAGTAAAACCTCGCTCTAACGATATTCGATAGAACGATGAATCCCTCTACAACGATAAAATTTTTAGGTACCGTGAAATTTCCATGAAATATAATCTCCTCTCGATATAACGATACATCCCTCTAGAACGATAAGTTTATTGGGGCCCTTCAGTATTGTTGTATCGAGGTTTTACTATAGTTTTAAAAAGACGCATTTCAAAAATCTGTAACTGTTAGTAAATATATTTTAATAATTATTTAGAGTGCTCATGTACAGGAATGTTTCGCGGATGATATCCTTTTTCTTTTGAGTTTGAAAAAATGGGTTTTTTCGATTTGAGACAACATTGTTAAGAACTTCTATTCATCTTGTTCTGTTCATTGCAATGTCTTTATTTAGATTTTCTGAAATTTTCATCGATTGAATTCTTGTTCTTGTTTTCCTGTTCTCTGTCTTTCAACCGGGTTCCAATCTATGATGACTTTTGGCAGACGCGCATAGCTAATTCTGTAAACAGTCTCACATGTTATTTGTTTTATTAAGTTCAATAGTCTGTAGCACTTCATTTTGATTTTTCATGATTTCACCTATTTTATAATTGTTAACTTTTGTCGTAGTAATTATAACTACTGATTATAGCCTATTATAATTATGTATTACTACTGATTATAGCCTATTATAATTATGACGTTCGTCTTGATTTTATATTATTTTTAACGCATGTATTGTGTCATATTCAGTTGTGGACATTCAATAGCTAATATAATACTCCCTAGAATATTACGAAATTATAATGAAACTTTAAAACATAAAGAAAATATGGTTCATAACACCAAAATAATAAAAGAAACTGCGACGTATGTTTTGAAAAGTACAGAAGTTCGCTTTCTTTTGTCCTCCGTTCAATGTTAAAGAGTTCATAAATATTTTTCTAATATTTTATTCTATATGTGTATTTGTTTAGATTTTTATAGCCAGTCGTTTCTTAAATTCTTTATATTACACAGAAAATAAAGCTGAGTATCTTTTCAAAAGATATATTCTGACATGTACACGCATACAAACACACACACACTCACGTGCATACTCACAACGCAATCGAAAGTGATTAAAAGGATCCATGACTCTAATATATGCAGCTGTACTTTTTCATTCATGGGCATAAATCACCCAATCACACGGCGCGTCCGTTAGTGAAAATAGTGGCTGATTATGCTCTTAAGATATCCCATTTCTGTATATCACTCAGCTGCGATCGCGCATTTGCAATTCTTATGAAGCTTCCACGTGACGCAAGAAAATATCGTATTTCTCCTCAGCGCAAGATATAAGGGATTTGAGAGAAGAAAAGCATTGTTCCTATCGTTAAAAGCTTTTACTACTGCCAGACTGCGAATTCTTAAACGCATATATTTTGCCAGGCTAATGCTCATAATAGAGGCAATATCTCGATGATTCATTTGTTAGAGACGATGATCTTTGCAATTTATGAACTAATGAAGCCTTAAATGTGATGCAGCTTTTAGGATATTGTAGTTAGTATATTGGCGTTGCTAATGTGAACAATGCCCATATCGGTGATGGATTCTAGATCAGTTAGGCAGCATTTGAATATTACGCAGAATTTAACAGTAATTGAAATGTGAAGCAGCATGTGCCCTCGTTCTCAAAAGTCCTCTTTGATACCTTCTGCGCATAAATTATATTCTGTCTTAAACTGTTTAATCAGTTGTTATTGTGATTAAGCTTTTGAAAGATCACGCTTGTGCAATTCGTTTTTGGAATCCAAACGTAACTCCCTCCAAATTTCATGTTGTAATTAAAAGGAGAAGTAACCTTCTGAATATTGCCACCCCTTAAAGTCTACTATTGACCACAAAGTTCATACAGGACTATGTTTAATCAGTTGAGTCAGTTTTGTCTATGTTTAATCAGTTGAGTCAGTCACAGGACTATGTTTAATCAGTTTGATCAGTTATATCGTTGAGTTAGTAATATAATAATCAAAATTTTGACCCATCTATTATTTGAAAACTTGTAAATTCTATTGTTAAAGTAGAGTTATTTCAAAAAGAAATAAATGTGATTCCTTATAAGAAGTTGTATCTGTTTCTAGAGTATTCTGCTTGGTAAAATTCGCAAATAGCTCTTGAAGAATTTTTTGGGGGGGGTTTTGTTTTTTCATTACAAAATACCTACTTATAATATAAACTATCACTTAAATTATGAAGTTCTGTATTATTACATGTAAATGTACTTAAACGCAATAAAAACAACATCTTTGTGCATTTAACAAATGTTAGTAATTACATAAAATAGCTATTCTTAACATAAACCATCACTTTTATTATGCCATTTAAGCCCCGTGAAATTTTAGGTTTAATCGTATTTTAAAATAACAAATTCTCTATTAATGCATGAAAAGTTACATAAACACATTGAAAACTACATTTATGACTATTTCTAACTTACACTTTTATTATGAATAAAAATGTATAAATCGTTAATTTAAAAAACACCCAAAATGAATTTGAAAAGTTAAAAGCTAGAGTTTTGGGACAATTCAGTTTTTCTAAATTTTTTTTAATTAGTTGTCTTCGTGAAGCAAAATACAGCAATATATTTAGTATGTAGTTGCATATCATTTTCCATACCTGTGGAAGTACCCGTGCACACAATGGAAAGAATCCGTGCTACCTTATACACGAAAATGATGCCCAGATGATGAATCTTTCAGCAGAATAAAAGTCCCTCCTCAAAAATGGTAAATAATAAATTTGCAGCCAAGAATATTAAAGTTTTGGCCTGGCCGTTTCAGTCACCAGACCTCAATCTAATTGCGTATGTGTGGAAGCACAATGTAAGAAAATTCGGGCCACACAAGAATTCTTCAAAGGCAGAACGCCTTCAAGACCTTTAATAAGAATGGGCAAAATTCGCTAGGCCCACTTCAGATAGCCTCCTTTATTCTATACCTAGACGATATGGCTCGGTCGTCAAAACAAAAGTACAGGCAATTACTTACTAAGTATCGCTGTATTCCGTCAGGTTAAAATGATTAATTTCAATAAAAGTTAGGAAAAATGGAATTGTTTCAAAGCTTCTGCTTTCAGCTTTTCAAATTCACACTTGGAATTTTCTTTTAATTAACAATTTTCGCGTATATTATTAATTAAGAGCCGTGTAGGATGACTAAAGCTACGAAATACTAAGTTATATGATTAAGAAATTTTGCTGATAGAAAAAGTTAGGACAGAAAAACATATCCTTTCAAAATCCTTATCCTCAAAACATATCCTTTCATTTACGAGCTACCGTGTGTGTGTATATACATACATGTACTTACACTTTATTGCTACATATATTTACAATTTACATTTAATGTGCCAAATTATCTTCATGGAAATTCTTGGATTTAATCCTCTATTGAAATTGTGAATTTTATATAAAAACACGCAATTTTTTTATGCATTGATAAATATACTTTCAAAAAGTAAAAGAGGAACAAGAAGATCAAGAAGAAAGATTCACTCAAAACTTATATTTTCTTTATCCTGTCTACATATACATAAGTTCCTAAAGAAAATGAGACTATCTTTTGTTTTGGAGTCAACTCGAACAAAAAATGTTACAGATATAGTGCGTACAAATACAAAATCATATTTAAACACTTTATCCCGAGAAAAGTGATTGTGTCAGGAATAGGGTCAGTTTTAGAAATGAGGAATTATAAGACAGGTTTCGCCTTTTCTAAATCTTGTGATAAAATCCTCATCCCCATTTCAGAGGGCATTCTATTCTCATTCTGAATGTAATTATATGGAAAAGCCCTGACAGAATCTCCAACAACATCCCTTAATTTCACGGATGGAAATTTAGACGCAAATATTTCCTCTATGTTTACAGAATACCAACAGGGTGTAAAGGAAGAGTGTCAGGGACATGCTAATTTGCTCAATTTACGGTTAAATGATGCTGGTGGAGATAACGCGGATTTTACATACTAAATCCGATGCCCGATGTATCGATGAATATCTTGCTCTAACATATTTACATCGCATCGGATTGCGTAGCCAAAATATTTGGAATTAGACGTTCAAATTAACTTCCACTGAAAGTGAAATGGGTGTGTGTTAAGGAAACATGCATGGAATTTCGCTTTAAAGATATGAAAGATCATATGTTTCGCTAGGTAGTAATCTGTCTAAAATATGATATTTTTCGACTAGTTCAAGATTCACCAAAATTTCTGATAAATGAATATGTCTCATGATGTTTGCGTTACAAAAACATTGTTTGAACAAAATTGAATAAATAACATCAGTTTTGGTTTTTTTATGTCGATTAGGCTATATAAATTAGGTTTAAGTAAAATAATGAGCATTCGTGTAGAAAATATAGCAACATAAACGGTAACATGTAGAAGCATGCCGATAAAGGTACGTTTAACATAGAGAGCTATTTTGGATTAATTAAACGGATATTTCTATTGTGAAAATACAAGCATTACAAGTCCCAGAAAATTAAATAATCCCTTATTTATGCAGTACTAAAATACTGTGTTAGTGATGCCATCTAGTGGCCAATCAGAGAGATAAAAATATTTACAACATAAAGAAAACCTTAAGAATTCAGAAAAGCGCTTTGGTAGATTTATAAATACAAAAGATTCTTTTGAACAGGATCTCTCGAAAATTTGATTTGAAAGGAGATGATTTTTAAATAATAAGAAAATAGCTTTTTTTACCAGATGGAACAGAATACAGCGCGAAAAGTTTCCAGCACATCATTTTCAATAAATAACATTCTAAACATGGTTTGTGAAATAATTAATTTTTCCGATTCTCGTTGACTACAAAATGATTCGATTTTTATTTATTTATTTATTTATTTATTTTGAGCAAATTAATGAAATTTCTGCCGTTTAGTTAATGAAATATTACTCTGTTGTGTCTGTTTTAGTTTTCTTGAAACAGTCAATTGTATTTCAATTAAAATGCCCTTTTAAAAGCAGGAGAAAAAATGCTAAAATCTATTCTGTAAGTTTTTTATGTTAAGTTAAAAAGAAAAATGTAAAAAAGCAGAGCAGTTGAAAAGTCGTTTGCTTATAAAACGCCGTTTCCTTTTTAAATATAAAAAAAAAATTGCACTTCCAGAATAATAATTTTTATAAACCATCACTCTAATCTAATGCTTATTCACAACAGAATAAAATGTTAAAACACCCATTTAAATCCCTTCTGCGAAGAAAGCCCTCACAAAACGCCGAAATTAGCTCAATCGGGTGCATAATGTACCCTTTGTCACTTGCATTGTTGACACCAGAATGGATGGGCTTCCCTTTTCTTTTGTCCGAATGACCGTATGAGCCAAAGCGTACAAAAGCATCGGCGTTTAAAATGATACCCTGCAAAGGGGAAGTTCTAGTTGGAATTGCTCTTTCGTTTGGAGCTGTCATATCCCTGAGCCAAAACAGGAGACGCCTCCGTAATAATTAGGGGGTGTTTCGAAGCTATGGTCTATTTTCTTCGTCAGATGTTCTTTCTTTTAAGTATGATCAAAAGTTCCCAGAATAACTAAAGCATTAAATTGCAAAGATTATGGAACTCGTTTGGCATGAAATCTGCAAAGCACATTTCTGATTCGAAAATTTAGAATCAAAAGTTATAGCTATAGATTGGTTTGTTAATTTAAAATCTTCAGCGGAGTATGATGGATGATTCTAGATGAGAATTGAAGTTTTGGGATTTTACCAAGCAGTTAATATACAGCAATAAATGTACTTTAAGATGTACTGGGATTTTGTTTTTCTTCTTCTAAAGCTCAATCAAGTGAGCTATCATCCTATAATAATGGCTCCATTAAATTCGTTATAAGCTGTCCAGGTGGTGTAGTAGCTATGGAACCATTCTATAACGCCTTGCGTCCGGGCTCGATTTCCGACTTGGACTTGGGTGTTAAAGGTGTTGTTCGAAATATCATGTGATTTTGGTACAGAAGTACAAATAAACTAATTATGCCAGGCACTTCAAAATTTTGATACTGTCTCTTTACAAGCTGTACTACATACTGAAATAAATTATCAATCTGTATCAGTTTCACAACTTTTTGAAAAAAATCTTAAAAATTGGAAATTTTTGCAAAGCGTGTCACTCTTCGAAAAATCTTGCAGCTCAGATCCATGTTTAAGAATTTTTTTCTGAAAATTTCACAGAAGCCACAGCTTTTTCGCTTATTGAAGTATGTAAAGCAGCTTATGAAGAACCGTCTGGAATTTTTTGGAGACCGTAGTGCTATTAGTTTATTTCAATTTGTGTACCAAGACTAAAAAGTGATTTTTTCTTCAACATACACCCTTAACTTGTCCGTCACTTCATAGACGGTATCAATGCCTGCCAACTCTATGCCCCCGTAGCAAAACGGCCAATATTTCGGACCATAGTAATAACAAACACTTGTTGAGCAAAGCCCAACTCGAAAAAAAACATATTAAATATGTATATAAATTTTGTATAATTTTATTTATATTACTTCATTTTTTTTTAGAATTGACAACCTTTAATCAGTTAAATATAATTTATTTTCATAAATCTCTCATAAGAGTAAAATACGTTTTTTGTGGGTTTATAAACATTTCCAATCTCAGGAAGAGGTATAAGTCTCAAGAAATTGTCAGTTTTATTTACTCTTTTTTTTTCACTGAACGATTTTGACACTATTTTAAAAGTCATTTTAGCTTTACAGTAATCTTAAACCCAAACTAAAACCTCATTATGTTGACACAGCAGTAAACACCATTTTATAATTCTTTTCACAAAATTTAACACGATATGCCTTTAAATTCTCCTAATTTCTTTACTGTATCGCTTTAGAAAGAGTTTTATTATTTAAAAGAATATCTAATTAAATATTTTACATACGTATCCATACAATTAAATAATTATTTGAAAAAAATTGAAATTTTATGATAATTCGATATTATAAATTTTGGTTTTCATAAATATCTTAATTTAAATCATTTTCATACATTTATAATTAGGAAATATTTCATAATCAAATTAATTAAAAATAACTTAGAAATGTTCACAGTTATATATAAAACTAATGTTTATTTTAATTACAGGCAAATAAATAGCATGATTGACTCTACATACTAAAATTTCGCGTCAAATTCAAATGAGGAATTTTTGAATTTTCTTTATTAATATTATTATTATTACAATAAACTTGCAAAAAAATTTTATATTAATTGAATTTGTAAAAATTTAAAACTGTCTTTCACATTTTGCTGAATCTAAAAAAAAACTATTTAAAAAGTTCCAACATCGCTTTGTAGAAATAAAGTAAGAAAACTCACAAACTTGCAAGCATTCAAATATTCCTCATACATCTAACATTTCAAAAAAAAAATACGTATGATCGCTTTATAGAACCTAAAATTCCTTTCCGCTTTTGAGTAAAAAAAAAGGGGGGAAAAGCGTAGAAATGAAAATGATCTTTAATATTTCGACAACGAAAAATCCGTCGAGCAAAACCTTAATACCGTATCAATATTCGACTTCGTGAATTCATAATGAAACAATCTACATCACGATAAGATCCACCACCTAGTCTTCTTATTAGACCTAATCTATGCAGAAACTTTTTTTTCGTAACCAGTCCAGGCGTTAAAAAACGCCTTTCAGAAAGGCCCTTTCTTGGTCCGTGCGCAGGCCATATACGAGTCCTGTCCAATTCGATAAAGTCATTCAAAACACCAGACAGTTGTCAGTCGATTAAGAAGCAATCGAGCATACATAATACACGGGAGATGGGGGGAAAAATAAGAAGAAAAGGGAAAAATATACTTCAACTTCAGAAACTTCTAAAAACTTGGGTGAATTATTAATACGCCGCTTTGGAGCAGGAAGTAGAATACTTTAGAACGATAAAAATCGAGTGTATTACGGGGTATAGATAAAATATAAGAAAGTTGGAAAAAAAATTGTTTCACGCGAACAGGAGAGAAAGAAGTAAAGGAGAAGACCCTATCTTTCGGTTTTCGGAAGAAATCTTCAGGAAGATAATATTTCCTAAGATGATGGATAGAAGATATTCCTTACTTCCTTTGTTAGTTGCCTCAAGAGGGGAAATATATTTTCTGTAAGTCTCATCTTGTAGGTTATATTCTTGAAAATTTCCAATGTGTATAAATATGTTCCCAGATATATGGAGCAAAATTTTATTTGGCTCATATTATATTTCCGTGGGAATAAATGCTTCAAATTTCGTGTTTTTGCGGAAAGGGTTTTTGGCAGAGGTTTTTAGAATTTCGGGAGCACGAACTTAAAATCTTTTTAGACAGTTTAATAATAATTTCCGTTATTTGAAGTTAGTAATCAAATGTACACATTTTTCTAAAAGAGGAGTCCAAAATTAACCTCAAATTGTTATATTTTGCATACAGCATTATAGTTCTAATCATAGATCATATGAAATATCCTTCAAATTAAAAAATGTCAACCAATGGCCTGAATGGATAAGACACTGAATATTCTTAGATGGCTGAAGTTTGTAGGTCCAAATTCTGGCCTACGATCTGCGGCTGTCGATCTAAAAGTCTGGAGTTTCGGTAGGATTTCTCCTTATGTAGCGTGAATACGTGTTATATAATTCTGAATACATGAATACGTGTTACCTATGTAAACAGTAATATTGGCAGACGAAATTCGGTATCATCTCTCACATTTACATTTCGCACATACAAAAAAAAAGAGATGCTTAAATATCATACAAATATCAGACATAAAAAAAGCATTGACGAATGTTTATATTTTTCACTAGTATATGTATTTTCTAGAGCATTCTAAATGGCCCTTGTGTTAAATTTTCACAATCCCCAAAAATACCACAAAGTTCGGCCTTTGTTAAAATTCAAAAAGATCAATTACGAAATTACTGAAAACTGAAATTTTCTAAGTTATTTTGAAGGATTGACTCTTATGGGCTAGGATATTATACTTTTTTCTTGCAGATCCGGTTAAATTCTTTTCTTATATGAGTTTTTCTCGGGGGGTTTTATTACGATCACAAAGATTGTCTTGTTCCACGGCATTTCCGTTTAAGCTAATTAGCCCATTAGTGCCCTGATATTATCATCACATTTTCGAATTGCGTTTATGCCTGAAATGATACATAAATATCCGCACGATTTGAGGGTAGGAAAAATGTCTTTTCTCTTCTAAAAATATGAAAAAATTAGTGAAAGATTCGTATTTTACTTTGTTATCCCTGAGTATATTTTGGAAATCAAATTTATTATTCCACAAATTAAAATAGGAAAATAAGTTGATGCTCATGTATTTTTTTAACCGTCGTCGAAAAAGGTGTTAATGCGATAAATTCTAAATAGCAGACATTTTGTTTGCTTGTTTGATTTTGAGAGTTTATCGCTGCTAATAATAGACATTAACATTTACAGGAGATACAACATAAGTGCAAAAATAAGAGAGGGGAATAAATGGAAATTATGAGGCTAAAGAGACTCGAACCTCAGACCTTACCGCTAGCAGGCGAATGGCAGTCTAAGATACACAAACTCATGCAGTTATAATGTCCTCAATCTTCACGCTTTTGAAAAAGCATTTCCAGATTCTAGCATTCCATTCATTCACCCTGAATTAACTGTGATACTATTATTTAACAATCATAGTTTTCTCATTTAGCCTAACCAGTCAAAACTATATTTCTTGGAACATTTGCCTAGTGTAAACAACATGTCTACATACTTTTCAGTGGGTTATTTTGATAACTTAAAATCCATATTGTAAAAACACAAGTTTAAATCTATTTTCTATGCTTGAAACTAATCTTATAATCTAGGAAAAGTTTAAAGTAATAAAAATGATATATTTTGAAGTTTTTATCTCATCCATATGAAAAAGAAAAAAGCAAACATTTCAGGAAAAATTCCCGAAAATATCCAGTTTATAGTCTAGAAAATATTTCAGTACAATTTTTTCACATGTTGAACGTAAGCTTTTATTTAGACCGTAAGACAGTTTTAAACATTCTTAAGTTTTTTAACTGAGGTCTTTACTGTGTTGCACTTTAGTGTAACAGTAAAAATATTAAGTTAAAATCTTTTTTTAAAAATCATCCCTTAGCAGAAGAAGTATAATTTAAAATATTAATTTTAACTCAAAAACAGGCTTTGTTACTCTCAAATTACGTCATTACAAAAATGCAAATGCAAGTGTTTTTAAAATATCCAAGAATTTAGCAAAAGAATTTGAGATTAACAAAAAGCACTACAGCTATAATAAGTATAATAAATATATTTTACTTTTCATCTTTTGAAAATTTTTCGAGCTTGTAATTATCTTTACTTTAGAAAGAAATTTTCACCAAAGAATTAAGTTTTTAATGCTTCCACTTCTTCGTTGGCGAAAAAATTGTTCATTATGAAAAATCCTTTCTGACAAAAATTGTATGATAAACATATCGATTTACATAACATTTTAAGCTGGGCTTTTTGTAGGCTGTTTCATGATGTTAGTGCTAAAAATATACGACACGTTTTATGAAGATTTAATCATATTAAGTTGTCAAAATTTCATGTATGGACGAAGTAAGAAAGTCCAGAAATATCTGTTTTATATATTTTTTTCAGAAACTTTACAAGATGTTTAATATGTAGACATTTTGATAATTGCCCTTTTAAACATGAAAAGAGTTGTTAATTTCGTAGATTTATTTTACGTATAGAACTGTAACAAACATTTATCAAATTAATTTTTCGTATAATTATATGAATTCATTAAGCGTATTTACTAAAATTCAAATAGCTCTAAAGCTGTTCTTTCTTGAAATTACACAGCATGTGGGTAGCTTTGAAGGAGAATCATATTACAAAATTATATAAAGTTGGTATAGCTGTACTTTAGGGATTTACAAATATAAATTTACAAAAAAAAGTAACTATCATTAATTGACACGCACACACAATGCTATGTAATATTGGCATCACAGGCAATTTTTATTGCAATTTTATGTTTAATTCGTTTTTGTGGAATTAAATGTAGAAGTAAATTCTTCTCCATGTTGCATTTGTGAAGTATTTGTTTTATACAGGAAACACCTATACACTTACTATTTTACGTTACGTTTTGTGTAAACATAGAAGTAATATAAGCATCAAATGTATAGAGAAAAAAGATTTTTTTTAAATAAAAATTGTAAATATCTTGAAATACGAAAGTTAAAATTTAGCTAATGTTATCGATAAAATTTCTTGACATCAAAACAGTCAAATTCTGTAGCTTTATTGGCATTTTCTATATACTACAGCAGTGGTTCCCAATCTTTTTCTCCTTGCGAATCCATTCGGAAATCTAGGAGAAATTTTCGAACACCTTGTGTAGCATTTGTGTACTAATATATTACTTGTGCGATTATTCTTAATCCATTTTAAGAATAGCCAGTGGTTGAGAACTATTGGGCTAGAGATTTACCTGTTAACTTAACAAAAAGTACCAATATTTATTGAGAAATAAACATGTACATGTCAGTTGGAACTAAGCAATGAAACACTTTTATATATTCTGAGTAATTTGTATGACTTTAGAGTTTACCTTCAAACAGAACTCAATATTTGGTGAATAAAACCTTTTTTTTTTTAATTTTTGAAAAATTGATTAAAAATTTGGCTTTATTGATATTAATTAGTATGATAACTTTAAAATTAAGCATGAATAACTAAGAATACACAATAAAAATTCATGTGTACTTATTTTAAAAATAAATTAATACAAACAGTGTTTCACATGACATGGGTGTTTTTAATTTATGTAAATGTCTCAAACTTACAATTACATTAACCCAATTTCTTTAAACTGATTATTCAAACAAATGAATATATTATAAATGACGGAATGCCCGGTTTTAACTCTTGGCGAGAAATATTGATTTAAACTTAAAGAGCTTATATTCCAAATTTTTTAGGGATTTTAGTTATATTTCACTGAGCAATTGTATCCAACCAGATGAAATTAAGAATTTTTCATCTGTCAATAAAGAGTTTTAATTTTATCGCATTAAATCAAATGGAATTTTAAAAACAAATGATAATTTCATTATCAAAATTTCCGCGTTTTCTTGAACCCTCAACTTCTACGATGAAAATTTTAAAAAATAAGTAATTAAATCAAACTATTTAATTGAAACTCAAAGTTCTTTTTTCTTTTTACATGTCGGCTTTTATCGAAATAATATATTCTTTTTCTCGAGTGGCAACGCGATTCATAAATTGAAGCCAAATTTAGCATTTGCGAAAAAAATTGTAAAGAAAATTTACACGTTATTCAGACGCGAAAAGGGGAGGGAAAGAAATGCATTTTTGGTTTTCTAGCGTAGAAGACGAAAGTTAAAATGCATCGCAAATTGAAGAAAACTTCACATAAATGGAAATTTTTCTTTTCCCCTCATTATACACTGCTGTAAACGCAATAGGCGCAGTGGCTTAAGTCAGTGGGATTCAAGCTTAAACTGAAGGAAACTCAAAATTCCTTTCAGAATTGAGATTGAAAGAAATGTTCAATTTCTTTTTTGTTTTGTTTTATTCCTCATATAAAATATTCATATTTTTCTGCGTGTCTCTCAGAAGATATTCAAATTATTTATGACACTCGGAGTGTTTTGACATAGTGTTTATTCTTTGGCCTCAAGATTTTGCGCCAAGTTTTCCAACATAATCAACAAACGCTTTTCAAAACTAATCCAATATAGGCTGTTCCTATGGCGACATGACTTGAAGCGTTTACAGAAACTTTTTTTTTCCCATCATGCCCCATGCTTGGACTGAAAACCGGAGTCTGTATCTGGGGAGCTAGAGATTTTCTGTACATTTCGGATTCCGATTGTAAGGATGCGAAAAAAAATTATGAAGATGTATTCAATTTTCTGTAACATTTCGAGTTATTCAATTATCAAAGAAAAGAATCAACAATGTAGATTTGAATTCATTCTTTATTTTTCCAGCAGAGATATGCTGTTTCACATATCATTAACTCTAGGAGCTGTGACGCTGTATAAATTTTAAAAGCTCTTGTGATGTAATTTTATTGGATTGTAGGATATATAAGCCTGTTTCACTGGGTAGCTTTTCATTATGAAAAAAGGGCGAAATTTGTATAAAAGATAAGTTCAAGCCAAGTTTAAATGGAATAAAATGCATTTTTCATATTTCAGTCGTTCTGTTTTAATAAATAATACTTTTTATTTATCTTTTACTATCAAGGCATCATAAATTTAAAAACTGTATTACTTGTTTTCTAATATCTTGTTGAGTTAAAGAACTTTAATGATGTTTATAAAAATAACCTAGTGATATTTTTTATAAATACCATTAGTGTATTTAGAAGTATGCAGAATATAAAGACATGGATGTTTCATTATTTTTGTAATATTTTGACGAGTTTTTTTCAGATTTGATCTATATTTAACCATTGTCAAACCAATATCACTTTTGAAAGTCATAATTTGTCAAACGAAAATTTATACAAAACAAAAAAAAATATAAATTGAGACACAGGGCATTTATTAAAATGAATATCACTTTAATTAAAATGTATTTTTTTATTTTAGCTTTCAATGTTTGTTTTTATACTGGCCACAAAATTTACCTTTATGTCAAAACAGAATTAATTGATAGTTTTATTTTGTGTAAGGAGTTTTAAAATATCTAAATTATTTTTTGTACAGTTTATGGGATTCTTTAACTAATGAATAATAATTAAATAAATGTCCAGGTAAATGTCCGGGTATCTTAAAACAAGAAGGTCCTGATGGGAAAATTAACTAAATCTTAACAACAGAAATAGTTCAGATTTTAATTTTTTTCTTCGGCATAAAACAGGAACCATACAATTTAGTTCAACTGAAAAAATCGGGTAGAAATCATTCATTCTTTCTAGATATAGCTGTTTCTGTTCAAGTTAAATATGAGGACAAAAAAACTGACAATATTTTAAACAGAAAGAAGTACTGATCACAATTGTGAAGTCTTTTAGAGCTATTTCTTTTTTCATTGCGGCCTACGGGGATAAGCACCTCTCAGGAAAAACTGCCTAAGATTTGCTTTTTAACTGTGCTAGAAGTTTATCTAATCTTATACATTTCCTGGAATATGTACAAAATCACAACTCCCAATGAAAATTTATATATTTGATTCAGATTTTCTTATAGCTAGTCCAGAAGTTAAACGAAACCAAAAATGATGATATTCTTTTTAACTTGGCTTTGAACAAACAAACATTACTCACACATCACTACCAAAACTATTTTCGACATCTCAGCATCTCCTTATTTATGCACATTGCATTAAAAACTCCTCTATTTTCGTCTTCTGTCTAACTCAACATTTCCCAACTTTCCGGCTGTTTTTTCTCGGAAATAATAAGCACCAAACAACTTTCAATTAGAGCCTCCGGAATGTTTTTGTTTCTTTCGGATCCTAAGGGGGCAATTCGACGTGCTTACTTACACCACTCATCCTCGGAACAAACAGTCCGTGGCCCTAACAAAGTGAAGAATCACATATTATGATGGATGGTGAGCCGAAAATATAATTTGAATTTTTGGCGTCTACATTTGCATGAGCTTTTCAAAAAGCCTTAGATCTTCCGAGCTGATATAAATGTCCTCTTAAAGTCGCAAGAAAAAGAAGAAAGGGAGGGGGGGTGGAACTTGCGTGATTTGGGGGAGAGTAAACAATTTGGAATTTTGCCTCATCTTTCGAGCATAAATCATGCGACTTAATTTATTCGTTTGAGATTTTTCCCACCGCCTTTTTTTGTGTGTGTATGTGCCGCTGGCCCTCACGTCAGAATCAAAGTCGACTGATAAAAAGTGTTTGTGGAAGGGGGTAGGGGTGGGGGGAATACGGCAACATAAGGAGATGCGGAAGAAAATACGACAAAATAATTTTTGATGCGTAGAAATAGAGAAAAAGAAATGTATATGTGTATAAATGACAACTGGGAGAAATTTATTTATATTGCAGAGTGAAAATGGCTCAAATTTATGAGATCTGCGAATTGAAATACATTCTAGCTGTGGAGCTCAAAGTTGTTCTAGACTGAAAGGAGAGATGAAAGTAATTGAATTAAGCGGAGTATTATTTTATTTTATTTTTGAAGAGAGACTATTCAACAAGATTAGTGAAAACCTAGAGCGTATTAACTCAAATATGTATTAGCAATTTGTTATGAGAATCGCAAAACTGTATGAAAAACAACTTGACCTCAAATATGAAACATTTATTTTAACTACTTTAAGTACTTAGAATAACTTTTATTATTTTTAAATTCTTTAAAGGTTTAAAAATATTAAATCAAAACTCATGAAATAAATGAAAACAAAATAATGCATTTCGATTATTTCTTTTTTTTAAAAGCTGTAAATTTCTCTAAGTCTGTTTAATCTGTTTTCTCCATTCTAATTCAATTAAAGATGCAATCACTTGATTTTGAATCGTAAAACAACAATTCTTTATCAAAATCGTTTATAATCAGTTTGCGAGGTAAAATTACAAAAGAAAATTGTTTATGTGCAGGAAAACAGCCACATAATTTTAAATGTCAATAAACTTATGAATTACTAGGATTTGAAAGTTGGAGTACATTCATTATGAAACTATGCTGCAGACGGGAAAAATGTTCAGAGTCCTGAAGACTTGTGTATTGTCCATTCGAAGTTAAGATTGAGCTGAACCGCATCGCTCATACACTTTCTTCAGTTTGATTGATTGAAGGTTTTAGAATACATATTGCTGCAGAAAAAGATTGTTCATTTGACATATTTGCAATAGGCGAGCATCATGTGTTTATTCTCATTTTATTTTGTTTTTCTAATCTAAAAAATGTGTCAAACGAATCCAAAAATAACACTTATCAATTACGTTTTACAGTTAACGGAGTTGTTCATGCATTAACCGTGGTATACTCGAAATGCCAAAATGATTAACCAAGTATTTTCTGTGGTTCTGTTGTTTTTTCTTCTCCCACTTGATAGACAGAAATATCCAGATCAAGTCCATGAACTCATGCGTTTTTATGCAATAAAGAACTGTTGCAGGATTGGAGTACAACTGGCTCTTTTGGTTTCAATTAAGATGTGGGCAGGAGCGACTTGAATAACATTGCAATTCTGACAAAGAGGATAAACTTTGTTCCGACACATGCCGTTGAACTCGAGTATGTCTCTGCGAAACGTAGGAAGGGCCGTTTAATCGTGCCGACTACATGCTCCAATCATAGCAGCACCAGGACGGTTTCCTTCATACCACTCATAAGTTCTATGCACTCATGTGCGAAGGTGGGGAGAAGGAGGCGTCACCAAGAGGTGCAAGAAAGGCTGCCACCATAGAATGTTATGGTTTTTCCTCACACGATCTGATGCAGTTCTACTTTGCGCCAAAACGCGTTTAGTAGTATTTGTTGCCGATTTCTTTTAAATCTTGAACTGCTTTTTACCTTCTGAATTGATAAATTAGCCTTTGCTCATAAAAGTTCAATTCTCTTCTGATCCCACTCAATAATGTCATAGATAGCATTATATTAATGTAATTTTAAGGGGAGTTGCAGCCTTTGAGTAACTGAAAAGAGCTGTATTTGGACGGATTTTCATAGCTTTGTTACATCTTTCCTTATTGATCAATCTGCATAAAAAAATTATTAGGGATTCTTTTAATATTGATAATGAATTCATGCGCTACCATATTTATCAGAAAATTTTATTTATGACAATATAAATATTTATAGTTTTTTTTCCAATATCAAGATTTCATACTGAGCTACAGCGCGCAAACTTACAGAACGAAATATTAATGTACAGTTAAAATATTAGGTTGTAACGAAAGTTTCCCGCCACCGCAAACATCGTCAGAACACAGTTCGCATTGGCGTATTTGCTCATATTTTGTCGAACTATTTTTGACATTTGAGAGAAAGAGGCTTACTTTATAACACTGTGTTGTGAAATCTCTGAAAAATATAGTTCTCATTAAGTACAAGGTGTCTCCAAATGGAACTATAGCTCTAGAGGATTAGAACCATCATTAACTTGCAGTTGTGTTGCAAAAAGTCAGCTCTAGAATACCAACAAATTATGAGTACAGCTTTAAGTACTATTGTTGTATAATGTGACACTGTGCAGGTTTGGTACCGAAAGTTCAAATACAGTTATCTAAGGAGTTAGAAGTTAGTTTTTCAGGCAGATATGGCGTTGTGACTTTCGTTACAACCTGATATTTACATTTTTATGAGCACAACACAGTAAGTAATAACCTACACTTAAATATGTTTTTTTAATTTACAATTTTTCTCGGGGTTCAATAAAAACGAAAATGAAAACCTCTACTTTTCATTACGTAAAAATATTTTTTTAAATAATAAATAAATATTAACATGAAAAAACAGGTGTTGGTTATAGATATTCATACCACGTACTTGCCCAAATTTTCAAGATAATACCTGCATGATGTTTTTACAATCATGCGCGCAAGTTGCAAAAAATGCAGTTTTGAGGACAATGCATTTAAAGTTTTAAACCCCCTCTTTAAACTCCATTGCACACACATTTTCTTTTGCAATTACTCGCGTTCTAATAGGAATGTTTTCATGTGGTTTGAAACACATGATTTAGAAAAACTCAATTTTTTTTATAAATGCAACAATATTTTTTTTTTCGATTTTCTGAAGGTTTAAAGGTCGCAATACACCTTAATAAACTTATAACCCCTATTCTGTCTTTAAAGGAAATTTTAAAGCTTTTTATTTATCCTGCTATATTTTTCTCAGTTTTCTATAATGCGTCTTTCAATGTTATATTAGCATTCAAAATATTCTTAGCTGACACATTTCGGTTGTTTTGAAATGTACATTCAATACATTCATATTCACTTATTTAAATTTGAAAATTGTTTAAATAAAACAACAAATAACTATTTTCAAAAACAAAATCTACATTTTTATAAACATCACTGAATTCTGCCATGCAGCACAATCTATAGTATTTGATATTTTCCAGACCGAAATCAGTTATTTGATTAAAAGAACACAGTTTGGAAACAGTTGGGACTGTTCTTGTGTTATTCTTTTGGCTTGATATTTTAAGTAAACAGTCTGTTGGAACAAGAAGAAGAGAAAGGAAAAAAAGAAGTTAAAAGGAAATCTTTACGTTGACTTTCTGAATTTTAGAATTTCCAACTTTTGTATAGCGTGATGCGGACATATTCCGAAATAGAAAAGACCATTGGACCAAACAAAATTGTTCGAGTATTTTTATTACTTTTTAGAAGCCATAAACAAAGTCAACAAATATCGTCTGCAGGAGTGTATGAAGGGAAGAAAAAAATGACGACAGACACAAAGGAAGAGAAAAAAAAATGGCCCTACCTATATAACGGACGTTATTTTGATAAGTGGGCTCCACGTTAACAAACTAAATAAAAGGAGACAGAAAGAAAAATAAAGGACACACGAGATTTTTTTTCAAAAGAAATAGGTATAAGATTAAATTCATTTTTCAAAGGTGTGAGTCGTTCGAGCGAGAACAATGTTTTCAACCTCACAAAATGAAAGGGATGGGGGAGGGGAGACAGAAAGAAACGTTCTTTTTTGGACGAACGATCTAGAACCCAATTTCCTGTCAACTTTTTTTCCCTCTTCTAGATGTAATAGTTGGAGGGCACAGGGAAAAAAAAAAACCTCAGCTCCCAAATGAAATCAAAAGTTTTGGGAGAGTCTTGAAGAAAACATGCGTATGATTACCATCATAAGCGGAACTAGTTGGGAAAAGTTATTTTTTTCCCCTCTCTTGCTTCTCCTCCAGAAACGCTGAGATGAAACGCTTGTGAAAGCATGAACAAATATTTAGGATAAAATCTGGAGATAAAATTATGAATCGTTTTTTAAGCTAGCGGGAGTGCCAAAAAATAACCTCATTCTGATGGGTAAAAGCTAAATTAGGGACTTGAGAAATCTCGATTTCAACAGCTGTACAAATAAGCAAAGATTTTTAAAAATTACTTTTAGGAATGTTGTCAAATGCTCTTAAACTTTTTTGTTGTTCAGCAACAGTTATGGTATATTTCATAAAAATACAAAATTTCCTTCCTTTTCAATTTACTTGTTTAGTTTCTTTTTTCTTTCGTATTCTTTCTTTAAAGTATTTATGAAGTGCTGAGTTTTTTTAAATGAAAGAAAAACATCTTAGAAGGTTTTTATAAAGTTTCCCATAACAAAAATGAAGTAGCATTAAAAAAAACAATTCTTACAAATTATACTAGCTTTACTGAGCAATTCATATTTAAAAAAAACTGAGGATTTCCATCTCTTCATAATATTCTGCTCTATTACAAGAAAGGGAAAGTTCTTTTTTACCCTTTGTACTTAGATTGATTTAAAAAAATATTTTATTATAATGATTTAAATAAACTTAAAAATAAGTATACGAATAATTAATGAAACAACTTTATTTGTTCCCGTGAAATAACTTCTTAAAGTTACAAATATTTTATGCATATTTTGAAAGCTGCCACATTTCTCTTTCGTGGTTTAAGTACTAAATCTACATTTAACAAGTTATTTTATTCTTGAACATTTAAATTCAGTATTTTTCGAATTATAGTTATATTTTTGAAGAAGAGATGAATTTTGCGTTTAAATTTTTGAGAGAGTGAGGCCAGGTCTAAGTGGCAATTAAAGTGGCATTTGTATGTTAGTTCGTTTGTTCGACTATAACATTAGTATCGCTCAGCCGATCTTCTGGAAATTTGGTAGACAAGTAGTTGAGAAAAATACAATTTTTAAATTCAAATATGAAAGGAATTAACTAGGGTTTACGGTTAAAAAATGTATTTTTTAAAAGTTTTTACTTAAATAATATTTTGAACTCTTCCTATCAATTTTTGTCTGCACGGCGAAACAATTAATCGCTTTTTAAAGGTTGTCAAAGCGGTGGAGTAGTAAAATGTCAACATTCTCCAAGATAGGTTCATTTTTGGCGATTTACTTTCATGTTTGGCGCAAAAAATAAGACCTGCTAAACTGAACACAACTTCGCGATATCTCCTATATTTGTCGAGAAAATGCCTAACCCTAAAGTTTATTTAATGGGTATATTAAATTAATGAAGTCCAAGGATAATTAGAATGTGCCTGGCGAAAATTGTAAAACAATTTTAGCGAACGATTTTTATACAAATTTCAATTCGGAATAAGTATTTTTTGGAACAAAAAATACAAATATGTTTCGCTCATGGATTATGATACAGTTTCCAAATTATTGGAATAAGTAAGATAAGTAATGTCGGCAGAGGTTCCCTTGTGTTGAATCGAGATAAAACAGGGAAATCGCGAGGTCTCTGTGTGTATATATATATATATGTATGTATATAGTCTGCTGGCCACCCAAATTGCAACACCAAGAAAAACAAGAGATATCACAACAAAATTTATTGTGTAGATAACATGTTGACCAAGTAACAAATGATTAAATTTACAGCATTCTATGAAGCGTGGTTCCTGCCAAAATCAGTACCCAGAGTAGCTGCCGTTGTTGGAGATCACAGCTGCCACACGCCTCGGCATTGATTCAAAGAGACTTTGAATGTGTTCTTGGGGTACAGCAGACCAAGCAGCTTCCACACGTTGCCAAAGTTGATCTGGTGTGACAGCTGGGGATGAACTCTGGGTCAGTCGTTGAGCAACCATGGACCACATGTTTTCTATCGGCGAAAGATCCGGAGAGCGCGCCGGCCAGGGAAGCAATTCAATCTGGTGATTGACGAAGAACCCTTGGACAATGCGTGCCACGTGTGGCCGTGCATTATCCTGCTGAAATATGGCTGTTGGCAAGCCCTGAAGGTAAGAAAGGACAACTGGCTCCAACACCTCGGAGATGTAGCGCTGGCTGGTTAAAGTACCGGCAATGCGTACTAGAGGAGTGCGAGAGAGATATCCGATACCGCCCCATACCATAATACCCGGTGCAGGACCAGTGTGACGGTGCATAATGCAGCTGTTCAGCATCCTCTCTCCACGGTGTCTCCAGACTCGAATCCGACCGTCGTGGTGTTGCATACAGAAGCGTGACTCGTCAGTAAAGAGAATTTCATTCCATTCTGTCGTCCACATCCTTCTTTCATCGCACCATTGGCGGCGGAGACGTCTGTGGTTCCGCGTCAGAGGTAGACAAAGCAACGGACGTCTTGCGGACAGACCATTCTGCTGTAAACGACGTCGAATGGTACGCGCAGACACTGGATGATGCGTTACAGACTGAATCTGCTGTGATATGGTTCGTGATGTGACTGAGCGGTCCATCACTGCCATGCGTACAATCTGCCTGTCATCACGTGACGTGGTGCACTGAGGTCGATGCGGTCGATCACGTCTGTCCGTCGTACCCTCCTGCACCCAACGATCACATATCCGCAACACAGTTGTTTGGTTTCGTCCAATACGACGACCGATTTCCCTGAAAGATAACCCACAATCTCGGTATGCCACTATCCTTCCTCTGTCAAACTCGGATACTTGATCAAAAGATGATCGTTGTTTCCTACGAGGCATAATTTATCGTTTTTTTGAAAAAAAAGCAAGAAAAACACAATTGCTGTACTTGAAACCGTCGAAATCTCCAAGCCTTAAATAGCGCTTTGAGGTGGCGCCACAGGCGCGCTTGATGTGCGTCTGCGCTGAAATTCTAATCATTTGCATATCTCACCTCAGCTAATGCATGTTGTAAATTTCATATTATTTGCATGCTTCCTTCAGGGTGTTGCATTTACGATGGCCAGCAGTGTATATATATATGTATGTATGTACGTGGGTATTTGTATATACATATATTGATCCTTAAAATTCTAAATGTATAGAAAGACAGACTAGAGTATGTACAAAAAATTAATTCTGCTCAAGACTATCATACCATTCAAGAGATACAGATAATCAAACCATGCTTTATATCGAAAATATTAAAACACTTTCTCGCATAAAATGAATACAAAATATTTGTAGCATCATAAAATATTCACACTATAGATTGTAAAAATACAGCCTGCAAAAGGAACGATAAATTGTGGGCTTTGGAATTCCCACGTGGACAACGCCTAGGTTTATTTTGTAAGAATATTTTTATACTTTATACAATATAGGTGTAAAAGTCATTCTTACATGCAGGCTGTATATTTAAAACATTGAGATTTTGTATGCAGCATTTCAGGATCGTGTTACAATTTTTTGTACTTTTGGCTGCTTACAGTTTCGAAACATTGTTAGAATAGCTTTTATTATAAATTCTCGAAGTCAACGAGGCTGAATGATTGATACTTTGGTAGTTGTCTTTCAATGTTATATTTATATATAATGTAAAGAATGGCCTTATGCCATCTCTTGTTGAAATGATTGACGCAAATCCATTGAGGTTCTAGGTTAAATAGTTTATTTCAAAGTTCGGGCAGAGGGCAGGAGTCAGGCCGGCGACCTTTTAGCTCCGGGGCTGTCTTCGCACATCGCAGTCTAACAGCTAAAGCTGGAAGCTCCTGAAAAAGCTTCACGTTCCAAACTCCTAAAAGCTAAGCTAAATCTCTAAAAGCCCCCAAAATTTTCGCGCTCTTGCTTAAGTACTCCTTAGTTACTACACCTGCTGGTAGGGTGCAGCACGATCACGAAGGCGTTACTCTCAAACGTAATTAGTTAATTCGATTGCCAATCAAGACATGAGAAACACCTACTTACCCAGGAGTTCTAAAAGTGCGCAATGACAAAACCACAGAAAACCGAAGATATTGCTGAATCAACAATTTTCTCCTTATGGAACTTCAAAAAACGTCTCCGAGCGTAATATTTGTATGGCCGAGAACCAAAATTTACAGTAAGAGTAAAAGATTAAAGAAGCTTTTTCAAATAACATTAAATTAAATTAGGTTAAATTAGCAAATTTTATTTTATTATTACATATATATATATATGTATATATATATGTATATATTATATTGAAGAAATTATTTTCTTGCTTCCTTGATTAATTTTTTTTTCATAATCCGGTCTACAGTATCTGATTGATTCACACAAAACTTTGCATAGATATGTAAAATAATTTTTAAAAATGAAAACAAATTGAAATCCTGCACTTTTCCTCCTGTAGTAAAATCCTGTACTCGCCTAAAAGGCTTTATCCGATTTTTCACAATTTGCAACTTTAAAAAGTCTTCGGCTTCCCACATGCACGCAAAAAAAATATTTTAAAAACTTTTAGATGTCTTAAAAATCTAAAAATTGAATAAATTTCACAAATTTTGGCAATTTTTCAAATTTGGAAGAAACAATCGTTGCACAGCAAGACCAATCGGCTGGAAACTTACCAAGATACGCAAACCTATTTTTTTTAATCCGTCCAAACCTCCATTTTTGATTATGGTTTCTTCATTATTGAGAGGATTTATATTTAAATAGCGATAAATATGAATATTGATTTCATTTTGATCTGCGGTTATAAATTATCAGTAGTTTAAAAGTCTCGAAGAATCGGGTAGGTACTCACAAGAATTTAAATTCAACAGAAAGATGCTACGTGGACAATTTTTTCAAAATCCTTTCTATCTCGGTAGGAAATGTTATCGAGATCAATAAAAGTTACGGGCCTTTTTTAAAACTGGATCAGCAATTTTCTAAAACATTTGACATAACTCGTGTCTTTACAACAGGGGGAATGTTTTCCCCGGAAATCGCCGCATTTTTCAACGTTTTCTTTATGGTTTTACATTTGCCTTACAAAAACACTCCTCGTAGATTTAGATCTGACAGGGCATTTTATTTGTAGGGAAGACATCTACATAAAATCGAATTTTCATAAGTGAGGCCATCCATAACCCTGGAGTTACTTTATATGGTTGAATACATGCATGCAGATTTAAATCTCGGATAAAACGTCATGCATCAAGCGGCCTTATGTTGGTTTCAGTGGGCCGAACTTTCAGAGGAACTCAAATTTGAAAAAGCTTTAAAACGGATAGAATTGTTCTGGAGGTATTTGCTCAATATATTTTTGTAGTACTTCCGTTTTTCAATATTTTATATTTCTCCATACTGTGTATACAAAGGAAATCCGACATTTATACATCTTGTATTCTCGAAAGTACCCGAATTCATAGTCAAATGCTGTCAAGAGTACAGCCGCAGGTGCTTTAAGTCAAATGAGAATAGAAACGTTGTACCCGTGGAATTTAAAGAAAGCAACCTTAAGCTTATGCATGAATCTTTAAAATTGTTCCGAATTGTTTCATTGGAAATAAGTTCGAACTTTATAAGAATATGTTTGAAGACGAAAATGTACACTGAAAATACGTATCGAAAGTGACATAATTTCTTTTAACGAAGTGGTATCTAGAAATTTACTTTATTAAGTAAAGAACGTAATTAATTTATTAAGTAAATATTGTTTATGAACAAAACAAAAAGTGAAATAGTCCAGTACTTCGATCTTTTTTGGGCCTGTGTAAAAGTGGTTATATTCTGTATAAATTCTTGACAGTTTTCATAAGCATTGTGATTTTGGTCTATTTTACAGCATTTCAAAGTTTTCCGACATGCACTGGCCATTAAAAAGCAAAATATGTACATTTTTCTTTTAAAATTCTTCCTTTAAATTTTCAAAACTTTATATTATGCATCAAAACGATTGTAAATCACCTTCACTTTTTTCCAGATAGTGATGCATTGTAAACGACAGTCTTTTACAGTTTACTGAAAAATTTATCTACATCCTCCACAAAACGTGCTTAAACAAAGTTACCTTGTTGCTTACATTTAATACCCATTTTACATGTAAAAAAAAAAAGCTTTAATAGCTGTCTCATACATGTGGGCGTTGATATCAAATTTTTACTCGCGCAATAATTAAACAATGTCTGTACGAAATATCAATTAATTTAGAGAGAAAGAGAGGAGGAGAAAATGCAGAAGCTAATTAATCTCAATAACACTTATCAGTGAGTGTTATGTATTTTTAATATCTGGGAAACTAATTACTTTTTATAATGAAAGATATTGCTTGCTTGCTTTTTCATCAATATAAATTTCCAATCTTCCTGAACTGTTTTTCATTTCTGTTTTTACCCTTTGTTTTTGTCATAAATCACCATAATCACCACCAAGCACATACCGTACTAAAAACAATCTCGAGAGGAATAAACAATTATGCAATAACAGTTAATTATTTATTTATGCGATCACAATTAGCAGGAAACCATACTTAATCCAGTTCTCTTTTATTTTAATCTATTCATTTTACGCAGTTCAAATTTAAAATCAGCTGAAAAACATTTTTTTCTGTCGAAAACAGTTTTTTTTTTCTTTCTTCTTATCAAAGGCACGGTCTAGATATTTTTGTTTAAAATAATCCTGAAATAATGCTCCGTAATTAATCAAACTAATGTAAGCTGTTTTAAATTAATTTCATGTCCCCAGTAAAAGTTTTTTTTTTTTTTCAAATCCCTCATGAGATATGGTAATTTTAAATTTCGAGAAAATATGTCACTGGAATTTACACTTCTCAACTAAGCTGATTTCACACACTATAAGCTGATGAATTTCTCCTTGCATCGTTTGTAATTATTCATGTAATAAGGATTTTTAAAATACTCAGAAAATAATTAGTACGACCATAACCACAGTACATTTTTAAACAAATAGTTTGATTGAAAACCACTTATGTAATGACTATTCTAATTTAGCTTGATTAATTTTCGTACTATTTTTCTGTTAATTTCAATCCTGTGAAAATCCCTATTCGTTTATTAACTCTTTATAGAAATCAGTAATACATTTTTGCGTTAGAATACCAGTAGATGGCGTTAATTTGTGTGTACGTTTTCTGAACGTCTTCTGAACGTTAATAGACGTTCAGAGAACCTATGTGTGTTTGGTGGGAAGCCAAGTGTTACTAAAAGTATGCTACAGACGACGAAAATAGCTACCAATTGAGCATCTACGATTGAGTTGCATTCTATAAGCAAACTTTTCTCAATGTATTTTAAGCGCTTCGTGGGCAGAATCACATGTCGAATGTGTCACCTTTTTCGCAATTTTGTTTAAAGAATAAAAATTATTGCTGTTTTAATTGAGAGTTTTTCTTCAGGTTTCTGACCACAATCTCGAAGATGATCTTATACCACTGAATATCCTCTTAAGATTTATTTAATTCCAAATAACATTTATTAAGAATCACAAAAAAGCACAACAGAAGTACAAGCGCAGGTGAAAGTGATAGCCATGAGTTAGCGGGATTCGAACCCTAGACCTTACTACTCGCAGGTGGGTGGCAGAGATGAGTGCGCAAACCCACACAGCCAAACAGATCCCCAAATCATTGTATCTTTATGAGATAGAATGCTTTTAGACTACAGTGCTGCTATCTTAGAGCTACTCGCTATTTTTCACAGATTTTTCTCAGTTCTAGTAATTTAATAGCTCCTCATCGGAAGGAAAAGAACTTCTAAATATTGTCTCTCTTAAAACGCTGCTTAAAAACGGGTTTTGATTAATGCTCTCTTTCAAAAATTGATTAATTTTGTAAATTCCTACTCCCGTGGAATTTACGATTTTGGAGCTATTCGCACTATAGGTTGTATGATCTAGTGAAATATACGTGAAACACCCTAAAGAGTTGTATACTACTAATTTAAAACAGTAGGCTGCTTTTATAAATTCGCGCAAAAAACTGCGACTGATGGTAAACTGTGTTGACATGTTACAAAAAAGAGAGAGTGAGAGAGAGAGTTTGCCATAGTCTTCTGCATAAGTTATATCTGGTAGATTTTTGAAAAGGATCACAAGGTATCTCATATATATCCATTTGATCTACCTGTTATTTCTAAAACGACTGGATGCATATTCTGAATTCCTATCATTACTAACATTTTTCTGACATACAAGTTTTATTTCATTTTAAAAAAAACATAATATCCAAAATTGAAATTTTCTTACAATAAATTGAACTTTTCAAAATAAGTTATCGTTGTTTCTTTAGAAAAGTCTGTTAAACATTTAAAGTAAATAACAGATTCATATTACAAGTATTAAAATGTACATAAAAACAATTGTCCTTAAATTTAAAATAAATAAAATCCGTTTATCCACTTGGAAAATTTGCTAAAACATACATTTGCTGCTAGGTATTTGTAAATTCAAATATTTTCTTTGGATTTTTTAAATGAAATCGTGTGCAAATAACTGGAAATGTTCTACAGATTAATCCAAAAAGTCATAAAACTTTAGAATTTAATTGAGCAAACAATTATCTTTTTAAACCTTGAGCAAATCGAAATGCAATTTTTCGCTTTCTCGCTCTTAAAAATTTAAAGAGCGAAAGAAACACTTTATTTATCGTATTCTAAACTACAGAAACGTTAAAGAAATAACGAGGAATTTTTATCCTTGTACCGCATTGTAAGTCAATTTAAATTTCTTTAACTTGCCATTTGAAGCATACAATCACGCACCAAGTACAACAGTTAATATTTTTATTCTAATATTTAAACATGAATGTGAATTAATAAAACATGTATTGGCTAAACAAAGATAACGAAAAAATTTGTATAACTGGTTAATCTTAATATAGCGAGAAAAATAAGTTCATTTTTTTTTCTTCTTTGTTTAAAAAAAAATAAACATGAAAATAATATGAAAACTAAACAATATTTCTTTCATTATTTCTATCATTCTTAAACAATATTTCTATCATTAAGTTTTTCCTATTTTCCTCATTTATATGGAATGGTTTGTACACTAAAAGCTCTTTAAGTCCTATTGCTGGGCCTAATACAGATTCAGCCTTTCTATAAATGAGATTCATCTTCTTATATTTGTATTTTTATTTTGTCCTGATTCATTTTTGATGGTATTTGTTATTCATTGTTCCATGTGCATTTCTAATTTTTAAATATAACTGGATTTGCTGATTTTAGTACGCAACTTTTTTATATAAATACACATGCGGGGTACCTCAAAAATATCTAATAACATATTAAATGTTGGTAGAGGGATAATTCAAATAATACAAGATAATTCAAATTTATATAGCACTGCGCCATACCTTGAAGTATATACAAATAATTCTCTGTGGAATATCCGTATTAATCTCTGACAAATAAATTGAGCAGAAGTTCTTCAATAAACGTGAAAGAATTTCTGTAAGAATGAATATCCTAAAAGTATATCTGTGAGGTAACCATTTAATACAGTATGAACTATTAAACAACTTTGTTGAATATCCAACATACATCGAAAGTACATGTACTTTAAAATATTGGAAATATATTAATCATTTTAATATAACGATAATTAAATCGTCTGTAATGACTCAAGTTAAAAAATTGCAGCAAACACATATTTCATAAAAGATATTTATGTTTCAAGCTATACAGTAAGCATCAAGTAGTTATCCATATTTAAAGATTTCCAAATAAAACATCTAGTACAGAATATTTAATCAGTTATTTAGAAGAATTTTTGTTCACAAAATTCGTATTAATCTTGAATATTTAGCAAATACTTGTGAAGATTTATTTTTCTAACACCAATAAGTTATATATTTAATTTAATCTCTCTTTCTCAATTTTAGTTCCTCCTAAAGAATATATTAATCTTTCATAAGAGACACTATTCGGGGAAATTTAATATTTACAATCTAGAAATTTTAGCAATTGATTCTGCTTTTTTACCCAGATAGAATTATGACTTAAATATTTCGTATCTTTGTATCATGTCGATACTAATGTGTCCGTAATTATTATTTAAACTTTTTATTTCCTGTAATTATAACTCGCTATTTTTGGGAGTGGAGTCGAATACACAATCAAGCTTTATTCCCATTAATGCATTGGATCGAATAACACGTGCAATTAATTCGTTTAAAATTCATTAAATTTTTGATTGGTTTCTCTAGTATGATTAATTTAATATATGAATGCATTCAAAAACAATATCATAAGAAAAAGTATTATATTTCCCTAAGTGCAATGTAAATTTCACGAGTGTTACGATAAATTATTTAACTTAAGGAAGAAAAGACTGCCGCATTGTATTCATGAAAACTAATATTCTTTTGCTATTCAATTTTCAATTCAACGAAAGATACATACGTAAGATAAACGTTGTTATCATTGAATGATAACTTTATGCGGGTTCAACTGTCCAAATTAACTCTAAATATTTTCATTCAAGTAGAAAGCAATTATTTTACGTACTTGAAAATTTATCATTTTTGTTGTTCTTTTTATGCCCTACTATTCTTACTACCCATTAAATTAATAAACATAATTCTTTAGGTTAATGAACATTGCTGTAAAACAGATGGCAGTAACTTTTATCTTAAGTACACTAGTATCCAAAATTAGGGTTACAAACATGTTTTTCCCAATAATTAAAAACAAACTCCAGCAAAACTAATAAAACTTGTATTTAAAATATTTTAAGCAGGGACTCTCACCTGAATTGAACCGAAAACCAGAAAGTAAAACCGTTATTTTGATCGGAACGAAAACCAGGACTGAACCGGAAAAAATATCGGTTTATTTCGGTTCGGTATATCTTCAATCATTTTGTTACTGTAACCAACTCATCAATATTTTCTAATTTAACGTCAACCATATAATTAACATCATTGTATGTACATTCTGTTTTCGTTTCTCAGAGCCTTCCTCCCATTTACGCATGCGTCAAGTCCGATTCAATTTCATCATAATAGGGGCAAACAGAAGTTTAGCAACGCTCTTTTATGTTTCAAACTCTGTTTACACTTTAACTTGCAAAAAGTAGAATAGTTTCTAAAATTCCGAACTTAAATAAAACAAAATGAAAAACATCAGAAAAAGACAGCGAGCCAAAATAGAGCTTTAAAAAATATCCATCTCAACCTATCACCTCTTTTCCATGTAGAATCATCTTGTCTGCAGTCGCTCTGCTTTAGCAAAACGGACGATACATTGCTTCTCGATTTTCTGTTTTGATGTTCACTACTACTTTTCTGTTTCAGTTTCGCATGAAACTACTTGTAGAAGGTAGATTTAACTCAAGTGATGATAGAATTATATTTTTAGTACAAATAAGAATACACATAAAATAATATTATTCATTCGGAACTGGACTGATATATTTTCTTTTAATTGAACCGGAACGAAAACCGGAACAAATTAAATTACTGTTCGACGCCCTGATTTTAAGTAACGGTTAGAACATTGATAGCCTACAGCTTCGAATAAATGATTTCAAGCGTTAGTTTTGAAGCGCGGCGTTGAATATTACTGTTTGAGCACCTGGGATTTTCGCCAGCACTGGTCTGAATATTGCGTTAAACACCATAAGTTAGAATGTTTCTGGTGAGGATGCGTTCTCATAATCGTTTAGATGATGCAGTGATCTCTAAAGCCGTGGCCAGGCTGGAAATAGTGTAATCAGAAGAGGAAGTGAGACGATGATTAGAAGTATCTCAAAAAGTGGTATACAGGTTGTGGTATCAATTCAAAAAAAAGTGGCAATATTACCAGGAAGTAAAACCAACGACGCCCAAGAGCAACGATAACTGCAAAGGCATTTTAGTTAGAATTCAGTGTACGACTGCGTAAGCAGGCAGTGGTTGCAAAGTCATAGCTGTTGCGTCTGAATTAAGACAGAGGGTATATAGACATCTTGCAAGGAGGGCCTTTTACACTCTTTGTGCATGGCGCGTCCTCCTTTGAATTTAAAATGCACGAGAGCCAGTTTATCGTGAAGCTGAAAATGCCATTCTTGGATACATCAAGAAAGGGGACCTGCTTTTTGTGCATTTATGTCAAGATTCAGCACACAAAGTGTTTCTCGGCGAGTCTTCATGTGCACAGAGTGACAACCTTATGTGTCATTGCCATAACGCAAGAAAATTTGCCCAGTTTGGTGGCAGGGGAATCCTTGTTTAGGGCGGCATCCTGTTGTGTGGTCATTACTGCAAGTCTTTTATTTCGGTTGTGTAACCACATAGAACTATGAGAATGATACCTTTGAAGGATATGTGAAGTTTTTCAAGGTGCTGTAGGCCCGGGTTTCTTTTCTATGAAATATGATATGCAGCCATACGCAGCTCACATTTGATCTTCTTAAATCAGAGAATATTCGAAGCATGAACTCGCCTGCGCATCAGGATCTCAACCCTATAGAACATGCTTGGGACGGTCTAGGAAATCTGTTGCTCAAAATTCATGCTTCTTCTAGAACCATAGAAATATCAAAAGCTTCCACAGAGAAAAATTAAAAAAACCACTCTCATCCAGAACGAATAGATGTTTTCGTTTTCTCTTGTTTTTGTGCCCCAAAACTGGAAGAATAAATCGTAGAATTATGCGTGTAGGTGATACACACAACTGGTATAAACGAAATTATCAAGAATTTCTACCCGGTAGTATTCTAGCGAATCACAGCAGAATGACTAGTTAAATAATCTAACGAAAAAATACCGTTCGATTTTTGTTGCACTAGAATTACCAGTCTACTTGCTAGCGTACGCAGCGATTTTCAGATATTTTCGTCTGGGTGCAAGCACCAGCTTATAGAGGACAGTTCCAAAAATTGAATAAGTCGGTTCAGAAGTATCTTATTCTGTGATTTAGCATTTATAGGGAGTACATAAACTCATAAATTCTAGTTCTATCTATTTTCTAGATGTCATTGGCATATTTTTTTTCAGCGTTGCTTTTGGAAAAATGGGATTTATCACAGTAAACGTTTCTCGTCGCCCATATTAACAGTACGCCGGCTCATTGTGAGGCTTGTATAGTAGCAGACACTCTAGATAAAATGGATCATCATTTGACCGTTTTTGATATAATGTCTACATGAAATATCGAGTCACCTCTTTCTGATATTGTTATTTTGCTATATTCTTTTGGATATCATGATATATCTCTCTGTACCACATTTTTTTCAATAAATCGAACATTTCTCGAATTATGACACATTTAGTGTTTGTAACTTTAATTTTGGATACCAGCGCATTTTGCATTGTTTTATGCTGTGATGTACTTAACAGTAATTATTCTGAGAAAAATAGATTTCAAGTCCTACTTACTTTAATGTAACTATATATCTCTTAAGAGTTTTTTTTTCTTTTGGCTAACTAATTCAAAATAAAAGTATCACTTTTTCAAGTACAGTTTCTCTAAAGCATGCTTGTTTCTTGATCCTTAAAACCTAATATAAAAGACATAATTAAGAAATTATAATGGAGAAAATATTATTTAATTATAGTAATAGACCAAGCAGAATTTAATGACTATGATTTTTCATTACTTTATATGTAAATATAATTCATTATTTTACAATGAATAGAAAAATTAATGACACTATTATGCATCAATATGCTTCCCAATAAGCTGATAATCCTGGGTAATTAAAAGCAAACAATCAATAATATTGGCTTTCAAAAATTGTTTTTGGAAAGTTAATCACTATCCAATAATTAATATATTAGTTCATATTTAGTGCTTCATGATAAACTAGTGAATAATGACACTGTGTTCTAATTAACCCTTTGGGTACTTACTTAATTAAAAAAGTCTTCAGAAATTATGTAATTGATATATAAAACACAATGCAATAATACCATTTGATTTATGCATCAACTGTATAATGAACTTTTTTAAATATATCTTTTAGTCGCATGTTCTGTTTAATTTTAATTTCACTTTATATTCACTATCAACTAACAGCCTCAAATTTTCTATATCTTACTATAAAAGACGTTTAATATTCATAATAAAATATCTATCTTTGTCATATTGCTCTTTTCTATAAGTCTAACCTTTTTTATGATAACGGTCTTTTTGAAAAAAAAAAATCACAATCAAAATTGTGAAGACAAATTTTTACTCTCGGCTGTCTTCATTTATGAAGTCGTTTTTTTCAAAAACTGAAATTAGTATACTTCAGTGAAAGATTTTCTTCTCAGTATTTAAGTACTACAAAAGACTTTCTACCTCAGCTGGCGATGATTGGGTTGCAGGATACAATTTTCGCGTTTGAGATTACGACTGTAAAAGAATTTTTTTTTTTTTTCATGCGCAATATTTTTTAAATAAGATTCAGCAATCAATTTTTTAACTAAGAAGATATAATGAAAAGAACTAAAATGTTATGGAAATAAGTATCGAAATCTTATAAAATGAAGAAACCAATGAACATAAATAATTGACAATCTAAGAAATTCTATATATTTTGATTTGGCAGTACGATTATTAGAAAGGTATCATATCTGCTGATATTTATTAGTTTAATCAAGAAATAAAATCATTACGAAATTATCAAAATAAATCACCCCGCTAGTCACCAAAGCAAAACTTAAAGTAGTCTAAAATATCTGTATTTTTATTATAAATAATTTAGTCGTATTTAATGCGTTTTTAAAATCACATCTTTTCAAAATTTCAAAATCTTATCTTTTCTTTTTTTATTAGTTTCCGAAATAAAATATTTGGCTAGAAATTTAAAAAAAATTAACAATGAAAAACGTGGATTTTTTATGTTTTTCATTAGCATGAAATCTGTGCCATGAATTCCTCGACAAAATCGCCAGTGAAAACATTCGAATACAGATTTCTGCAAACTATTTTAAGCTATAAGTAGATCAATTTTTCTTAAATCAATGTAATTCCCTTTTATTATTAATTTGTAATCAAAAGGACCAAAACAATCTGACTAGGAAAATGTGCTTTACCAAATTCAATAGTGTGTTATTGAGCTTCGTGGAATCTCAATTTTTCTCATGATCCCAATACTAACAAGTAAAGTAAAAGTATAGTCATTAAAAAGAGTTGGGGGTCCTTTAATGCTTATAAATTACTTATTGAACAATACTATGACCATTTTATCTACTAGCATATATATATTTATATAACTAACATATATAATTTTAATATATTTGTATAAATATTCATGTATTTTTGCCATGTATATATTCGCAGAAAACATTTAGAGCGAACCAACACTTCATAAGTGAATCCAGAAATAAAATTAGCCGTAAATAAAAATATTTGCCATAACTTTTAATTATAATTAAATTAAAGCAAGTTAATTCCAAAGAAAAATTATCAGTTGCGTCGAAATCAAAAATCCATTTTATACGATTTTTGTAGATATATTGATATGCACATATTGTAATGAATGTTTAAATAGGTATCTAATATTTTTACAACGTATAAAAATTTATTATGTTCATATAAATATGCTATTTCATCATCTCTATATACTTTCTGAGGGTATTCAGGCGGGATCACCTCTTCATAAATATAATAAGACATGAATAAAACATCTTAACCCTCTGAGCGTCTTGGAAATGGGCAAATAATGTAAAGTTGTTTTCACTGCAAAATTTTCATGCAGCTTTAAAATTATTTAAAAAATAAAATTTTGATAAGAAGATTTGTAATTATTAAAAGGGGGAACTCTTAAAATACCCATAAGCTTTAATATCGAAATATATTTTATGATGCCTTCGTGTTATATATAATTTAAATTATAGATGCATTGCAGTGAAAACTGGGATGAAGTGAACGGGATTTTACGTCTCAGCCACTTGGAGGGTTAATATAAACTTAAACTATATTTAAATTAACGCGAGTTTATGTGTTTATTCCTAAAGAAAATTTTTAGCTATGTCGAATGAAAAAATGCATTTAACATAATTTGTAAAGAATCACAAAATGCTGTGAAAAGATTTTTTTTCCTGGCGGTAGTTTGGTGCTTTAATTTAAATTAATAGCCATCTAACTCAGCACCTCTTTTTCCTTACTGCCTCTTAAATTAGAAACATTCGGAGTATTTTTAAATTACAAAACACATTACAAGCACACCTTTCGATGAAAAATAAGTCTGGTCTAATCACTTCACCGTGCTTTCGAAGCTTCGTTAATTTTCAACTGTTGCCATCCGCGCGGAACTAAATATCTCTTAACACCATCTTCCACTTAGAATAATTTAAAGAAACTGCGACGAAGCTGTCATTGTACCTCTGGTGACGTTTTTAGGTACTAACAAGCTGAGATGGGAAGCTCACGTGGAACACTGCCTTACTTCACTTTGTTCTCGTTTAATCTAATCTGCACATTTTCTTCTGAGCCATCAAGCCTAGTTACCGCTCCGGGCGTTGAATGAGGCTCAAAAACCTTTTTACGAGTTTTCGTCTGACGCCTTTTTTTCTTCTTTCCTTCGCGCGTCTAAAAAGAATTACTTGTTTTGGATCTAAATTAAGTGTGCTGCTAATAATTAGTTTTGTTTTAAGTGTTAAGTGCATCGATGGGCAGTAATAAAAGTTCGTAATTATTTGGGTGATCTACTTTCGCTTTAAACTTGCGTAAAACGTGACTCCGGGGTTTGTTTTAAATAACCTTTAATCACGATTTCCGTTGGCAGCACACGGGCTGCTTCGCTCTTGGTGCAATGCATCGCAAGAGAAAGGGCGTAGCAGAAATGCGGGTATATTTGTATAATTATGTGGCATCATTATTTACTCTCTCGGCAACGCGAATTATTCATTACTGCAGTAAGTTTCTTATTCTTGTAAGTATTTTTATTGCCCAGGTGATATTGGATGAAACAGTTTTAATGCGTCTGAGGAAAGTTATAAGTTTAATAGCTCCTTTCGCAGGGATAAATTACGTAAAATTTATACCTAGGGATTTACTGCTTTTCATACACAAATATATACAAGTATATATATATATATATATATATATATATATATATATATATATATATATATATATATATATATATATATATATATATATATGCATATCAGTTTTACTCGTTAATTTGAAGCGCGATGCACGTTTCCATTTTATAACGAGTGCCTGAATTTGGGAATTCATACAAAAAAATAATGTAAGAAATGAAAAGGTGATATAACAAAGAGCAGTTAAAATGTCAAACTTTTAAAACTCTACCAATTATTCGGGGTTCGTGCTATTCATTAAACACTTATAAGATTTTTTATTTAATTACTACCTTGAAATACTTGTATGCATTTTTTTCACAAAAACTGATTAATCACTCACGTTTTTAATTTTTCCACTTCATAAAGTATATTTATTGCGATGAAAAGCTTTTACTCATTAAAGAAGTTAAAACATTATTCTGACGTTAATTAGAAGAAGTAATACACTATTATATATAATGTATTTAAGCTGTTTAACTGTTTTTTTTTTGAAAAATTTTATTTATTTCATTTTGTATAAACCTTAAATCTAGAATTTTTAGAGAAATAAAGCCTTGCCAACGCTGTAGTTTTGATTTATTTTCTACTATAATGTAACAGAAAAAGTAAATAAAATCAATCTGGCTCAGGCGCGTAGCCAGGAAAATTTTTCGGGGGGGGGGGGGGATATGCGCCTGGAAAATATTTCGGGGGGGGGGGGGGTATGAACTTATATCTGTATAAATAGACGGAATTTCATCACTAATCCAAAAATTTCGGGCGGGATATATCCCGATATCCCCCCCTGCCTACGCCCCTGATCTGGTTCATGTGTTTTCCTCATATTTCACATTAATTTGAAATAACCAAGATAATTCTAACGTAACAAAATAAACTATTTTCGTAGTTTTTAGCTATATATGTAATTGCATCAGTTAATTTCATTTAGTTTGTTTCCTGAAAAAAAAATGTATTGCTTAAAGCATGTATTATCTTATATTTTTTCAAGATAAACACATTACATGAGGTTTGGACAGATAAAATGGCAAATCGATCAATATATTTATGACAGTAAAATCGATAAAACAAACCAAATACATCTTTTAAGCAGTAACTGTCGAAACTTTCATTGGCTATTTCGAATATTTTTAAAACTCTAAAAATAAATAATTCCATGCACTAAATATTGATGTATTGATACAGTTTCAATTATTTTAAGAATATTTTGCTGTAACTTCTAGTATTTAAAAGTATCAGATATTTTTTATTGCCAAAAAAATTAATAAAATTCTTTATGATTCCTGCATGATGTTTTTCAATGTAAGTAACGCTTAAATAGGTTGAATGACGCAGGGTGACATAAGATAAACTGTTTTCTCTTGCTAAGGAACCTTACTTTTCCTGAAAAATGTGCATTAATTGTTCTTTTACAGTCTGGGATTGATTAATTTAATTTCTACAACTTAATCATTTTTATTCCAATCGTCCTCATGAAAAAAATTTCACTTTCACAAGTTTGTTCTCAGGATTTCGAAAACATTTTTGATGTGAATTACACCAATAAATTAAGCTACGGTTGTATCTTTCAATTTCAGGAAAATTTTCTTCAAAGTTTCTTGTACTTTAATTTGAGATGGTGGAGTGGGTGATACTTAAATAGGTTTTGATTTAAACCGCGGTTCCCAACTTAACTTAACCCACGGACCACTCAAAAGAGCTTCCGTGGGAAGGGTGGGGTATAGTAAAATATAATAATAGTAATAAAGAAATTTGAATCGTATGCACAAAATGTAATGATAAAATGAAAAATTCAAATAAGATTCTTGAATAAAATTAGAAATATCTACATTATTTCTTCTAAAAATGCATTAGGAAATGAATTATAAGTGTTACGCGTTTTGCTTCTGTCTTTCCGGCATTAATCTGATTGATTAGCAGGTGCTTCTTTGACTAGCTGTGGGACTCTTGTATTCTTCCCTAGTTCGAAAGGATTATGAAAAAAAATTAAATAATCTAAAAAGACCGTAATTACTCACCCTTTTAGTCTTTTTACCTCTTGAAGTTGAGAACACGGTAATTATTTTTTTTAAATCACTTGCTTCGGGAACCGCGGACCACCAGTTGGGAACCAGTGATTTAAACACTGCATTTTTTGTTTTTACTTATAGTAAATTTTTATTCTCGTCAGAAATCTGCTCATGCATATCATTAAATAATGTGTTTTTCCTTCCTATCTTTCCAGGGGGCATCATCGAGCCTTGTGGTCAAATTCGCAGACACAGAAAAAGAACGCCAACTTAGGCGGATGCAGCAGATGGCTGGTAACATGGGCCTCCTGAATCCATTCATGTTCAACCAGTTCGGTGCTTATGGTGCTTACGCACAGGTAGATCTCAATGTATGTCGAGCATTGTGTCTCTCTTCATCCTTTCATTTATAACTCTCACGTAGGTTGATTCGTGAAAAAGGTTACGAAATCAAATCAACCACAACGTTGGTATACGAATACGACAATTAAGGTTACGGATCCAGTTTCGACAGACATGGATTTGAACTTTAATAATAGCAGTCCTGTCATTACAGATTATACAATACGCATACCGAAAGAAACCGAAGTTGGTATCTGCGTCTTAAAAAGATGAAGATTTAAAAATGTTGATAAATCCGTATACAACTGGATTGATAAATATCATAATATGCACCTTTGAAAAACAAAATGTGCGAACGTTTTTCGCAAATATATCGCACAAAGAAGTTAAGGTTACTTGAGTAAGATCTCGATCATCAATTCGATATCGTTTGAATTTGCAAAGCATTCTATATACAGCTGTCTAACTATATCCATAATAGTTTAGTTTAAAAAAATGATGACCTACTATGTCTCACGAATTGTTTTTTGATTTTACTTTTATCGACTGTCATAACTGATAATGAATATCAAGAAAGCTAAGGTTATCGTTGAATTCAAAAGTCAATCGTACGACCATATTTGGTTTCGTTTTATCTTAAACAAGTATTTTGTATACATTACAGATGAATGAATATAACAGGGATATGGTTTAAAGTTATAACTAAACAGCTGGGCCATGAACTAAGTGGAATTCTGGGAAATGCATTCAATCCACCAAGAGCTGTGCACGATGAGTCAGTTTGCAAGGTAAAAGTATCTCATAATATATCCAAATAAAAATTTATTGTTTGCGTTACGATAAATTCACATATTATTTATATTTCCACAAGTAACCTTTTTCGATCAACCAGCGTTATTTCCACATTTCTGTCACTCTGTCCTTCTCCATAAATCTCACTGACACCCACTTCGTTCAGCATGACTTTAAATAATTGTAAATAGTACCTAAGCACTTGCACTGTGTAATTCTGTTTTGATGTTGTGACAGTATTTGTTATTCTGATTGTACAGTATTAATCACACTGATGAGCACAATAAATGTTAGTTTGTTATTTCCTGTAATATTCTTTCATAGATATTCTATTGTGGCATTATTACTAACACACATTATCACTAACTCACATTGCTAAAGAAATTTCTGGGTAATTTTAAAAGCATAAGCAAGACGCTATTTATCAAAGCTATTTACACATTAAAGCATTTTTCATCGTACATTGTTTTAGGTCTAAAAATTACCTTAATTACCTTGCTAGTTGTGCTACTTAGCTAAAATTCTTAGCCATACTTAAAAAATATTAAATCTTCTAAAAATATGAAAATCAGTGACATACTTCAACGTAAGCAAAATAAGTGCTTATGCATGTCACTTTAAAAATTATAATGTCAACGTTTTCAATTTTCCTTCGTTTATTTAGAACGTCAGTACTCCTTCATAAACACAATTCCCGACCAAAGAAATTTTATATTAACTAAAAGAATTTTAAGATTCTGCCTTCTGTCTATCAACATAAAAATATTCGCTAATTAGTGTTTCGCAATCAAAACTTTACTCAGCAGATTTACAATGCATTTTCGGATTCAAGCCCACAAAAAGATGTCGCTTAGTAACAAACAACGCTCAATCAAAACTAAAAATGCTGAGTGTAATAGTCTTTTAAATCTAAAAATGTTTCGTTAAATAACATGGCTTCTCATTTAATTGCTGTTGCCACGTGTGCCTTTGAAATTTCCAACAAAAATGGCTTCGTACTTTTGTAAGATATGAACAAAATAGGCTTTTCTCGATGCGCTGCAGCAGCATAAAAATCTTAGCTATTCGGTAAATTCCAGGGGATGATTGCATTCTTAAATAACTGCAACCGTGACTTTAAAATTGTTCTGGTTTTTGTCCCGCTCTTGTCATTGCATTCTCAAATTAAGTTTATGTAGACGAATAATTTACTTGGGTGGCTTATGCTAAATTTAAATCGATTTCGTTTGCCTGTTGCGAGCATCTCCCCAGAGGAAGATGGTTTTAATTAAATTTCTATCTTTTAATCTGTGATGCAAAGAACCCCCTCCACTTTTAAAAATGTACGTGTATAATTTTTCCACGTACCTGTTTAATTTTGCAATCTCACCGTGAAATTAGTTCGGTAGTCCTGTTTGTTTTTATTGCGACTGACTCTCTTTTAACCATCCCCTCTAATATTGTATTATTGCTTTTCTATTCTTATCGTGAGAGATTTTATTCCGTTTTTCGTTTATGTTTGATTTCTGGGGAAAATACAATCAGTGTTTGAAGAGTGGGGAGGCTTTTGTAGTTGCAAGACCAAAATTAAAAATGTCCTCGTGGCATTTTTAGAAACATCGGGATTATTCGAAATAACTGTGATGGCACTCTTATCACTGATATCAGTGTGATTTGAGTTACGTTAAATGAATAGTAGGATTACTGATGCATGGTGAAAAGAACGGATAGCTTTAGAAGGATGTGTTACTAGAAGTGTATGCTCAAATTATGAAGGTTATTAGAAATATCTTGAATTCATTTCATTAAAAACGTTTATAAGTATTGAAACGTATTAGAATTTTAATAATTGGATGCATTAGTTTAAGTAATTTTTCGAGTTTTAGATTAATTTGAAATTTCGTGATAGTATCATGATAAATTGCAAAAAATAGAGTAAATAAAAATTTTTTATTTACTTTTTTTTTAATTATTGGTGTAATTAAAAAAGCACCGCTGGTAGTAAATATCTAAACTCTTTCTTTAAATTGAGTATTAAAGAGGGAGAAACGAAGATAGATAGTGTTGATATAACTAAGAGCATAACTAATAGGTAGTATTAATAGATTTGTTAGGATAATATGGATTAAAGCACCATGTACCACATTAATAAATATTTCTTGGCCCCATTATGGCCGAGAGGATAAGACACTGAATATTGGTAGATGGCTGAAATTTGAAGGCCCAGACTCTGGCCTACCGTGCGGCTGTCGATCTAATGGTCTGGAGTTTTGGTTGGTTATCGCCAGATGTAACGTGAAAGGGCATTAGAACACTTGAAAAAGTCATCCACCAAGACACCCCCTTTCTCCTTAGTCAGATGCCCCTCGTGTATTTGCCATAACACAAAACTCAAACGCAGAGAAATTTTACTCTTCAGAAAATCAACTTTTGTAAAATAATGCTTTTAGGTATATTTTGTAACTAAACACTGGTTGTCATTAGTTTAACAATATCAATAAAATGACGATTTCTGAAAAAGCTAAGTGTCGAATATTATGAAACTTACCAGAAGAATACAACTCATAGTAAGCTATAAAGTAACATGAAATGAATTACCAGGCACTTATGATGTTATGGTAATTATGTGTGATAAGTGTAAAATCAATAATTAGTGGGATCAGTCCGTCTTAGAAAATGTTCTTCCAACGTGGAATATGATCCCCCCTAGTATCAAAACAGAGCCTACAGCGACGTGTGATGCTGTCAATCATGCCGTCTGTCATTTCCGTTGACAGTGAAAGCCATTGCTCATAAGTGCAGCAGTTGCAAACGTGGCAAGGGTCTGAGGTGGAGGATTGAGAGCAGTTATACGCCTTCCTAAATCGCCCCAGATATGCTCGATGGGATTTAGGTCCGATGTTCGAGCTGATCACTTCATGCGTTTATTTGTTTGCTGTGGTTATCCACAATAATTATCAGATAATTAGCCAAGATGCAAGCCTTCTGTGATAAAAGATAGAATGTGAGCCTAATATGGCATTTTAAAATTACCACTCCAAAACATTATTAGGCTTTAATAATGACATAAAGCGTAATTATTGTGGGGGATATTTTTGTAAAGTATATTTATATTAATTCAGCCTAGATTATTTTATAAATAAATTGTCATCTTATAGCCTTACTATATCTTGCAATCGTTTTACTGAACCAGAAATCAAAATTCCTCTGTTACACTAAAGCAGTTATATTAAAGCAGATTCCCCACCTACATACTGAATGATACTATAAAAATGAACTATTATTTTTAAAATACTTTAGAATATTAGATAATATTAATATATATGTTAAACCTAGGAAAATAATAAAAACTCCTTTCAGCATATTTGCTTATTAAAGGTATCTCATGAAAACTTTCACAACCTGCTTTGCATAATATTTGCATTTTGATAGCTTGTCTATACCTACTATTAACGTCTGCAAAAAAGCATAATATTTTGGATATAAATTACTTTTCCATTATTTTCTTCAGAATGATAAATATACCTCCAATCAAAAGAAAAAAATGCATAAATTATATGATAATGCATGATTCATAAACTGGTCCTGAAAACCTGTTATTATGAGGCTACCAAGTTTCCCCTTTCAAAATTACCAAGCCCATCCCTATTCGGAGCAGCAGCTACCACCCTCTTCTCAATTTTACGTTAGAATCATTTTTAACAACCCCTAAACGCATGGAATATTAACATCAAATCTGGGATCTTTAATTCTAGTCTCTTTATACGCATCTGTTACCCATAAGAAGTGTATAATGAAAGGCCAAAACACCGCTTCAAAATGTGTGTATTTTTCAAGAGAGGGCAAACATTATTTATTAAACAAAAGACGAAACTGCCGAAAAAATCATCTTCATGGCTTCTATCTCACTTTTTTTTCACTCCCTCTCTGTCTATCTCTCACTCCTTCTTTTCCCCATTTGATAAACCAAGCGAAGATTTTTATTCCTTTTATATAACGCCATGTCAGGAGCAACATAAATTATAAAACCCCCGGAGATGGAGCACGAAAATGATTTTTTTTTTCTTCCCTTCGCTTCAGTTCTCTTACGTATATATAATACGAAAACTAAAATATCTTCCTTTTCTGATTAATAAGTGCTGCTAACTTTGAATGGCTTTTGTAAAAATAAACTTGGATGCTTTGTGATAAACTGTGGTAGGAGGAGTCCCGCGTTTAAAAGCCTCGCGTATTGTTCTTTTGTGCGTGAAAAACGACCACTTATATTTCATTGATAGTGTTAAAAGCTCGTATTAAATGCGAAGAAACAAAGAACAAAAAACGATTTATTTTTTTACTTTTTTACGAGGGAGTAGAGGGTGTTGCTGGAGATTTAAATTTAAGCTCGAAAAAGTTTTGCAGTAAAGATTCAGGTACAACAGACTTACTGATTGCTTGGGAAAAAACTAATAAAAATTTCGGAACGTGGATTTTCAATTCATGCTTCTTCTTTTTTTTTTAGCTTCGGGGCCAGTAATAAAAATCCTTTGAATCAATGCTTTAATTACAATTTTTACGCTCTGTTTGTCTGGATTATTTTTCAGATTTAGCTTGGATGAAAAGAAAATTGGATTTCGCATTCATTCAAAGCGCACTAAACTTTCCAGGATTTTCAAAGGCATTAATTTTGATGGAAGGCAATGCCTTGAGGCGAAATCAAAAATGCTATATTCTTTGAAGGATAATGCAATTCGTAATTTTATTTTTGTTGCATTATTTATATCTAAGCATATTGAAATCATTAGTTTCACACAATCATACTAATCTCTAGAATTTCACTTTTACTTACAAGTTTAATTTATGTTATTTATAATTTATAAAGCGTATTATGTTTGCTGAATTTAAAATTATCTTTTATTAAATAAAAATATTTATTTTTATTATTTCCACTATTCAAGTAAATAATGACAGCTAAAATTAATATTTTTGTACCATTTCGTTTTATATAAGACAGGGCCTATTCAACCAAACTCATCTAGCAAATCAAAATCTTCTAAGTCTGTACAAGAAATTTCCTTGTCATTTAGGATTTCAGAATTTTTTTCTCTGAAAAACGTGGTACTACTCATCATTCGATATTCAATAACTGCTCAATTGCTGGTTGCTTTGATTATTCTGTTATTATTCTCCTTTGTTAAAAGTCCTTTTACAGCTAGGTGGCGCTACAAAATATGCCGCTGTAATAGATTTTTTTTATGTTTGTTTCTCAGCTAAACACTTAATCAGCCTTCATAACAGTTCTTCTCATTTCTGTGTGTGGTTGGCATTTATTTATTTATTTATTCATTTGGGGGGAGGGGGGTCGGGATTTCAGTGAGGAGTTGGATCAAGCAGACTCGCAATCGAAAAGAGTATTACAGTTTAAATCTAATTTCCACTATAGTTTTCATAAAAATATTCGTTAGTTACCTGAAACTACGAAGAATAGAAAAAATCTAGGCCAGCATAGTTTTTTTCTAATTTTAATTTTTTGCAAACCGACATGGGAAATTTTATCTATGCTCATGTATTCTTTTGGGTCGGTTGTTTACATAGCAAGTATTTCCCTTTACTATAGATCTTTTTTGTGAGAGGAAGAATTTTTTTAATAAAACTCATATGGCTCTTTTGTAATAGTCAACAGAAATGTTTTTTTATAAAATTTTCAATATGCCGTAAAACCTCCCAGGACATTTTGCATCTACTAACTAGACTAAATCCTACATTTTAGTGATAATTTATAAGAATGTAGATTTTCATTAAACTACGAAATTAAATATAGCTTTCCCTTATCTAACGTAATTTTTCAATGCTGACTTGTGTGTATCAAGCCGGCAAATGTATTTTATCGACAGTCAGTATTTTAAAGAGAAGAGCGAATGACGGAAGCTGGTTTTCATCCCGCGAATTCCGTGTGGTAGACTGAGGCACTATCCAACCAGGCAAAATGTACTTACTTTCCGGGTCTACAATTACGGTGGTATAATGTGGATGGAAGCGATCTCGTGCCGCCGATTTAACCCCCCCCCCAACCTCCCTCTGGATAATCAGTCTGAGGATTGCAAACGATGTTGCAAGTTTTATGGAATTTGCCAAGCGTTGTAGACCCTTGTATCGTGTTCCTTGCGATATGGGTTTCGTTGCCGCTCGTTGCGGACTTTGAAAAAGCGAGAAAGAGATGAATGGGGTTGGGGTTGGCGCCATCTGTCGCTGATGGCGAGAAGGGGAATGTGTGTTCGTAGTCCGGGCCATCAATGAAAGGAAGAACGGGTGGCGGAAGCTGGTTTTCATCCCACGAATTACTCGTGGTTGATTGGGACGTTGTCTGACCGGTTAAAAAGTATCCACTTGCCCAGCCTTTATTTGCCGAGGTGTAGCGTGCGCGGAGGTGACCTTATGTTGTCACAATTTTTACAAACGCGCACCCAACTTTCGGTATTCTGATTTTGGAGTCATAATTAAAGTTTAATCATTCCAAAATTTACATTGACGAGTTACTGCATTACGCCCGTACGTACTTAAGTATGTATCTGGCATTACTCAAAAATGATAAGTCGAAGAATGAGGAACTTTTTATTTAGGAGTGCTGTGATATCTAACGTGCACTCCCCTTTTCGATAGCAATCGAATCGGCAGTTTATTTACGGGGTCACCCAAAATATTTTAAGTATTTTAAGGTTTATGGACAATTTACTCTTTAGACCGTACCTAAAATGTAGCTAACTGTGAATAATTTTGGCGACTTTTGGCAAAATATCGCCAAATTTGACGCCAAAACGTGGGAGGAACCCATGTGGTATCCACATCACATTTTATAAAGGTGAGCACTTGCGGTCAAGCATTGGTTTACTATTGAGACGGAGATTGTCCGCCGTATTATTTCAGAGACAACTAGTAAGCGGTCAACGTTATGACCTACAATGGGATACATTAAAGTAAACACTGTAGCTTTATTTTACCGTCAGACTTGTGCCTTAAAGTGAGACGCAATATTCACTTTACAAGACAGGTGTTGGTTTTTTTTTAAGGTCGATTGTAATACTGACTGTGAAATGTACAGCCATTATCCTATTAGTTTTACTAAAAATAAACTTATTATCAATCATAATTTGCACTGAACTTTAAATTATACTATGTTAGGTTGCTTTGAATTGAAGTATAAGCAGATCTCAGCTGTCGTTTCACCTAGTGCATTTCGTTAAATTAAAAAGTAAAAACAAATTATTAGTGAATTTCTTATGTATACAAATATGGACACAGTTACTATTGAAGTCTTCTCACCCTTTTTTAAAGAAATACTTATGTATGCAGCATTCAATGCTCATAATAATGTACATTTTATAACCAAAAATGTACTCCATTTCCTCAACAAGTTTGGTTACTGAATTTAATAATAGTGAAAATTTCTCCATACCAATAAACCCAATAAACAACATTTTTGCTTAACAGCACTTTAGTCCCTTTGCTTAACAGCACGTATATCCAATTTAATCTGCACTATTTCACCGGTTATTTTCATTATATTAGTTAATTTTATCAATGTAGTTTTATTTTTTCTTAAAAAGATGTGAAAAGGTCGTTGAACTTTAGAAATAAACCTGGATGGACCCACAATCGACAAAATTCTGGAAAAGAATCTTTCATTATTTACCTTTCTCTGAAATCTAATCATACATATATTATTTTTTTTAAAGATTTAACTGTAACTTTATAAAGAAGTACTTTTTATACGCCTTTCTTAAATTAATGTAAAATGATGCATTTTAGTGCAATATCTCTTTAATTATTTTGTTTCATGAGCTTTAAATTATAGAGAGGCCTCACCATGGCACAGTGGTTATGTCACTGAAAATGGTAGACGGCTGAAGTGTGAAGGTCCCGGGTTCGAGTCCCATCGCGCGGCTGTCGATCTAACGGTCTGGTGTTTTGGTAGGTTTTCTCCAGATGTAACGTGAATACGCATTCGAACCCCTTAGAAATTCCTCCTGCCAAGGCACTCCCCAACCTTGGCAGGTCACCCTAGTAGCATTTCCATTCGTAGCATTTCCATTCGAGTAGCATTTCCATAATCATACACAAATTATAGAGAGAACAAAGTACTGAGAAGTAGATTTGCGAATTCCTAAATATCAACAAAACTACTTCAAATTTTACTGCATGAAAAAAAAAAAACACTTTAACATTAAACGTAAACAACATAAGCTAAGACTATGTACATCATTAAACTAGACTTTGTAAGTAAATTTATTTTTGAAAGATAATCTTTATAGCAAATATTAGCTCATGGTGAAATGATGAAATATAGTAGATAAAATGTTATAGTTAAATATTCAAAAGACTTTTTTGGAATAGTTTGAGTCGAAATATGTTAACGTATAACCAGTGTTTTACTTTTGTGCAATGTTTGTTTTTGTGGCCTTCATGTAAACATTGAATATCGAATGAAATTTTTAGTACACATATTAAATCGACTTTAAAGTATATACACTACTTATATATATATATGTAGGTGCAATATACATGTACTACTTATGTAAATATTTATATATATGTAGACACAAACATGTATAAGTAGTTTTGAGAAGTTTTAAACCTGATTTTATTTTATTTTATTTATTTACTTTTTGTAAATATATACCACAATTCCTGTATTTGTTTATGAGACTGTCAGTTTATAAAGAATAAACCCTAAATACAACAGTGTTACTGGTTTAAGATAACCTTAAACAGTATATCGGATTTTCAGCAATTCACGCACAAAAAAATATCTTCTCGGAGGGCCAAACGTTCATTAGAGAGAAGAAAAAAAGCTAGTTTCTTTTCTTCTAGCATTGTTAAACACTTATGTATTATGACAATGCTTCAAAGTAGTGATTCTTAAATCTATTATAAGTCTTGCCATTTCGGTTCATTTTATGACTTTATGAGTATAGATAAAATGCAATTAAACACTGACAGGCTAAAAAGCACTAGTTTTTTGTTTAACAAACTGTGAGAAAAATCAGGATTGAAGTGTTAATATCACGTATTTATACGGAAATGCCTGAATAAAAGAGCAGAACGGTTGATTTTCACCGCCAATTTCTTTTACATAGACTATAAATCTAGTCTATCTAGCACAAAGCGACAAACAACTTTCTATAAATAACCCAGGCAGCAAACACAAGTTCGCTGAACTTGACCACACGTTTTTATGTTGCGTAAAATGCGTTCTGGTTGAGAGTTGGTACTTTTTCATATTCATATTCACGTTCTAGTCTAGCTCTTAGTAGCACTTGCTATAGTTCTTTTTTATGTTTGACTTCTATACATACAAGAAACGTACTGCACTGTGCCCTTCATTAAAGGTAGACTACACATTCTGAAAGCATTCAGTGTAACACGGCATACGAAAATTACAAAAACAAACTCTGGAGGACGCTTTGTTTTCCTACGTAGTAGCATGACTAAGATACCATATAGAAGATTTTTTCAAACGGAATGCTTTGAAGTTTTTTATGAAACAAATACGCAAATGTACATGGAAAACTCAGTTATAAACTTTATTTTACGCTATATACAATCTCTTGTGCACTTTTAGAGAACAGTTTTCAACTACCATTTGTACGTGTTTTGCCTGGACATACTGAACTAAGCAACACATGAATTGAGTATGTGATGGGAAAGCTGGGGCTGGTTGATCGTTTCTATTACGAATTTTGAACTAGCTTGTTTTACTGGGGACCTTTTACCCCAAAATCAAAGGTAACTGGTTTACTAAGCACAGCTCAGATTTTCAGTCCCGTTCTGACTTTTTTAATTAATATTATCCTGCCCTTATTTTACAAATTACATTTCCTAAAATCATCGAAAATCTCTTGTTAGGATGTGAAATGACAAGTTTTGAGAAACAAACAAAAAAAAAAGAGATTTGTTTCTTGAGAGATGTCGTCGTAACCGCTTAATAGAATAACCAATTTTCAAGGAAAATTTATCCTAATAAGTGTGATATTACATTATCCGGGATCACATTGACTAATTATTACTGTTTGGCACATTGAAAATTTATTGCGATACGCGGGATATTCCTTTAACCGATATTCCATTAAGGTTCTTCGACTATAACTTAAAGCCTATAGAAATAACATTCATCTCACTAATGAGCTGTTATTTATAACTTAGATGATACGCACAAAATTTGGTAGAGAAATGCTCGCGGCTTCAAAACACAAAACAACTCTAAAAATCTTAAGTTAATGGACATTTGTGTAAATAAATCTAAATATATAAATCAGAATCAGTATTAAGCTTGTATTAGTACATTGAAAACAAATGTTATCTTAATTATGTACTCTTTTTACAGTTCATGCAGCAGCAAGCGGCACTGATGGCTGCCGCCGCCCAGGGTGGCTACATGAATCCGATGGCTGCGTTAGCCATTGCTCAGCTGCCTCAGATGACCACAGTCCCCAATGGACTCGCCAACCCTGCCATCACGCCCACATCAGGTGAGTTACCAACATTCTTGTCAAGGGATTTCGCAAATAGGATGGACATAAAAGTGCAATTTTTGAAAATTGCTGAATGCTGAAAAATTACGCTTTACTTCCAAAGTAAAATATATTACCAATATACAGCTAATTAACACACCACGCACACTTGAATGAACTGATTCAGTATGATTATGCAATTAGACAAATGTTATCAGTATGAATATGAAAACTTCTTGAACTCTTTTAGCATATTATCAAGTTAGCTAAATATTTAAAATATTAGAGTCAGTTATTTCTTATTTCCTCAAAATATGGTTGATTTTATTAATATTAAAAGTGTTAAACGATAAAAAAAATTCTTCAACAACTAGAATCTTCATGCTAAAGCTCGAATTTTGACACGTGTATCTGATTTTTCTAAATTTAGAACTCAATACTTCAAAGAGACACTTCAGATTGTTGTCTGCTAAAAGCCTCTATGCTACTCTATCAAACCATCACAAAGAATAAAACTCATAAGAATTTTTAATTCAGCGGTAGCGCGTTATCTAAATATTCCACACAACTGTCCACGACGATCAGAATATTAAATTAATTAATCGATTGATGAATGCAGATTCATTATTCAATCTCTTAGGATAATCGAATTTTCGAGAAAATCGAATGCCTCCTAAACAGTGGAAATTACCTTGCTCAAAGATGCTACGTCCTTTTCCTTCTAATTTATCACTTTTAAGGAACGAAGTTTCAGATATTTATTGAGGTGTTAATGTCATATTCCTGATTTATGGTGGAAAACGACATTTTTAAAGGGCCTTCAAAAGTTATGGCAAGATATACCCATAAAGATCTATATTTTATAAGGCCTCCGGCTTAAGATTTAATAGATAATGTATCATCGGATGTTAAGAGTTGTTTAAGATATTTCATTTAAAGTTAGAGAGTGAAATTTGTTTCATCTTTGATAAATTATCTATCGCACGTTTCCATTCATTGATTAAATATTGAGGGCATGGTTTGAATTTATCGTTAATTTGCTCTAAGCGGATGCTTAAACACGCAAAGTAGTTCATGATATTTTTAATTTATATTAATAGTTAGCCCAAATTATATTAAACGTAGACTTGTTTGGTGTTTGATATAGTTGTAGTTGGGTTTACGAATCAAAATTAAACACTTCATTACACTTTGAATGCAAAGTTTAAACATGGTACGTTTAAAAAAATGAAGCTTTTTCAAGAAAAACTCGTTTTTTGAAAAATAAAACTTTTCAAATCAAAGCCTATTAAAACAGCGTTAAGTGAAACACGGTTTGAACACGTTCATATGAATAACGCTTTTTAAAGGAAAACTCGTTTTAAAACGAAATTAACTAAATCTGGGAAAGCAATGGAATAAAGTTTTTCCTGTCGAAAAACCGTACAAAAAAAAAGTCTTAAAAAGGAACGTTTAAAAGGTTTTTTTAGTGCAAAATTTTAAAAGAGTAGATTTTTACCAGATAGGATAATATCCCCCTCCCCCCCCAAAAAAAAATAAATACTTAAGTAATACAATTAAGAAACAGCAGCCGTTGTATATAAATGCTAGCACATTGACTAATAGTAAATTATTATTGACTAATAGTCTTGACACATTGACTAAGTAAAATTTATCTTTTATCACCTAAACTAGTCAAATTCTGTTTTGGAGGCAGTTACAACGGGCGCTAGAAGAAACATTTGACGAAAATATGTCTACACTCAATATTTTTAATTTTCATCCACCTAAAATAAATAACTTCATATTCAATTTTCATTACATACCCAAATCGAATTTCATGCATTTCTGGAAACGCGCAAAAACTTTTTGCATTCGAAAGATTTTGTTTTGTGTACAAACTACCTCTGTTATATTAATACTTTAAGCAGACGATCATTTTCATGAAAAAAAAATAAACTATGTTATCTGGAAAAACTATTTTAAACAAATAGGAATCCCAATCGTATGACGTCATTTTCACCAGAAACAGCTAATTTTGTCAAGCAAATGATTCGCATTTTTTACTCTCTGAAATAAAATAAGCTGAAAAGAGCGAAAAGTCGCTTAAAAATGAGGAAACGTGTGGATATTCAGATTTTTCAAGTAGCGCAGATTGCTTTCTATATTTTTATACAGGATTATGAAAATTTTCAAGCGAATCTTACAAACTGTGTGGATGTTATTACACTTTTTGTGCTTTTAATCTTTTTGAACATTTCAATCTTCTTGGAGTAATGGCGGTAAAAGTTTTAATCTTGGATTGGTTGCCCGTAACTGTTACAGAGAGAGGGGGTGAATCAGTGAGTGCAGCGGGCAGGGATCAGCGGAACTATATAGTAGGATTTTCTAAAACATTATAATTTAATCTTAATATTCTTGTTAAGCCTTTATAACTTTGGTATGGCTTTTAGATGTTAATAATAAATAGAAAAATTGAACCTAGATCTTAATTATTAGTTGAATGTTTATTCATGAAATATTTAGGACTCCTTACATTTATTAACTTTCACTAAACCAACAATTACACGTATTATATAACGGATAGAGTTAAACCATTGAAGTAGTTTTTATCGTCAAACTCATATCATTGTTCTATTCAGTTCAATACTTTCTTCTGTTTCAACTAATACATCCTTTACTAAAATTAAGTATTTCAATTCTCTAATCCACAAAATCTTCCGTCTTAGTGTAATGTGATAAATATAGTTTAAGTCAATGTCATAAATGTCATTTTAGCAGCAAACAGCAAACCAATATCTTCTCAAAAAGAACACGAGAGCATTTCTCGAGTATAATTCATTTGCGCACGTTATAACAAAAAAAATAAAACTTACATGCAACATTTTCTTGAAAAGTTACGACCATGTACTTTAACCGAACAAAAACGACACCACGAAAAATAAATCTCTCTTTATTTCAAAGAAAACAAACCCCACCTCGATTTAAAAAGCCCATTTCGGCACGGTGGGGGGGAAAAAAGGACAAACACTTCTAACATTACCTTTAACTGCAATCAGCCAGAAAGAATGCTTGTATCATATCTGAGTATACTCTATGGAGTTCTGTCGCGTCCTATCAGAAAAAGACGTAGAGTCCTGAGGAAACGCAGGTGTCCCATTGCAGACAGAGGCGTCACTGCAGAAATCTGCTACATGTCCCACTCTAACATACGCGAAGCACCGTAAGAGCAAAATGTCTCATTCTTTTTATTTGATACGCTAGAGGGGCATTACACTAAGCATATGGTGATTGAGATCTTCTGCATCTATTTACCTGGCAAATGGATATTTCACTTTCTTTCCTCGTTGTTTGTTTATAGGTTATATGGGGATTCCGGAGAAAAAGGGACATAAAACGTCGTGTTCTAATTACAGGCTTTATTCTAGCTTGAGTTGCAACACATTTGGAAGAATGTTCCGTGGCGTGTTATTTGTGTTGAAGTACTGAATAAGTAAAGCAAACTAATATGTGAATGGGGTTTAGTAACAACTGAAATAACTAAAAAATATTTTTATATGTTCTTGTAGTTATCTATAAACGCCTATTTTGACAAATGTAGTGTATTCTAAATTTAATTTTCAGGGGGCATATTTTAACCATTTTAGCAAGTCAATTTTGATATTTCATATGCTCTATCAGTTTCGAACATATATATTTTATTAGTAATAAACATTTCTAATAACAAAAATTATTAATCAACTAACGAATCGTATAATAAAATAACGAATTGTCAATGCATTTTTGTCGTTTTTTAAGGTCAAAATACATTTCTTCTCAAAACATGTATTGTATTTAAAAGATTTGTCTAAAGAAATCAATATATGTTTACATACACGATAACTTTCTTCATATTTTTAATTGAAATTAACACTTTCAGTTTTAAAACGACCTAAAGGTGACGAAAAATTTCTATGATTACACAATTTTTTAATAACGAAACTTAGTATACTCAAAACTGTTCGTATTTCTTTTTAAAATGAGTCATAGTCTACATGAGTGCAAGACTAACATGTTAATTGCACAACATCAGATAATACATTTTACAGTATGTGATTTTATTTAAATTTACCTATATACTCTTTTACATCAGATTTACATCCGTGAATATTTGAATTTGAGACAATACTATGGATTGATATTTACCTGCAACTAGCTCTAGTACAGTAATTCATGAAGTACTTCTAATATTGTGCATGTTATATTCCATAAGTGATATTGGGGTGTATTATGATTGCATACGTGTTTATGCATCAGGTATTGTAAATACGTACTCAAATACGTATGGTAGTAGTGCCAGCTTATGTTACTAGTCACACATATATTATAGAACGCATGGTGTGTTAATCATGATGCTTTATTCCATATTATTAATACTAACAATTTTACTGTATAAAATTACATGTAGGTGTTAAAATCTATTTATTAAACAATATATTTTCGTGTTTTTATATTTATATTAAATGTTCACAATAGTTCGGAAGACTTTTTCTAAAGAACTTTCCCGTGATATAAGTTGAAGTAAGTTTTTTAATGCTTTACATAACTCTTTAATAGTAAACTTTTATTTAAGATTTTGTTTAAATCATATATTTATGCATTAAAATGTTAAAAAATATTCCAAAAAGTAAAAATTTTAAAACATCTAATGAGTTTTGCAAAATTACAATATGATGATTTGAAGGATCATTTTATACATTGACGTGGTCTATGTTAAATATAAGTATAAAATTGTACTTGAATTAGTTAGAGAATTACGAAAAAAATTAGATTAAACAAACACCTATCTTTTACAAAATACGAGAACATTAATTTAGAATTCAAAAATGTTCGTTTCGCAAAACTTTTAACATATATTATACATAGAGAATAAAATACCGTTTTGTTTAGGTGTTTTAAGTTAAAAGTATTATAAATGAAAAGCAGGACTATTTAAAACAATATGTGTGAGTAAGAAAAACTTACTTGCACATCTTGTAAGTAAAGGGTCGCGAGAATAAAGCAAATAAAAAATTATTATGAAAAAACATCGAATGCCTTTTGATGCATTTCACTTTCACTAAACATTAGGTTTTAACAAAGACAGATACATGATTAAATGCATGGAACAGATCTCAAAATTATTGTATGTTACAATTTCAAAGTAATAATCATGCCAATTTCAAAGCTGGATTATTTGAAATATATGTCAACCTTATTTCAGAGAACTATTAACTTGCGTACCTTATTAAAAGGCAAATTAATCAAATACGTGACAAATGATACATCTGTAACAAAGCACAGGCTGTCGGAAATCATTTCACGGTTCCGAATAATCCCATATAAAATGTAACGGTCACAGTCTCATTAAAATTGCAGAGCAGTGCAGTTCAGTAATGTTATAGCAAATTTTCAGTATTTTGTTATGTTACATTTTTAAATAAACAACGAGAAAAGTTTTTACATAATTAAATTTATGACTAAGTTTTTTATTTATTAAGTAAAATTTTATTTTAAAAATATTGATGTATAAGAATATGGAACTTCATTCCTGAAATTTCCTCAATTTTTTTTTATTTAGTTAATTTTTATTGCTTACTTGAAAATTCGCACATTTAGAAATAAGCAGATTTCAGTGAAAAAAATTAAATTTTCTTTTTCTGTTATATCTCCTCTAAATTAACTTCATAATGTTTTATCAACGCTTTTGTATTTCCTAGCATTTGAAAAGTACTTCAAGACTGAGGATGTGACAAAAAGTTGAACTGCTTTTAATTTTAGTTTTTCTGAATAGGAATAATACTTTTAATAATTATCTGAAATAAGCAGTTCATTAGATTTCTCATGAATCAAATTATTTTTTTAACAGAAACATTTAAACTGGAAGAAAAATCTAACACAAAATAAGAAAACGAGAAAATCGATTTTTCTTCAAGTAATTTAGCCTCTGGAATAAACTAGTTTTTTAATGAAGATGCACTTTTCAAAAATATGAATTGCATTATTATCATTTATATTGTAGTTGTTGTAAAACATTAAAGTAAAAATGAAAATCAATGACAGGTACCATATTTTAAATTAGTCTTTCAGCAACATAATAAAAATTAGAATAAGACTGCTATTATGAAGCCGTACTAGCATGTTTTATTTTAAATTAAATTTATTTTTTTAATCAAATAATTAAAGAACTCTAAATATTGAAACGCTTAATACAGAACAAAATTCAAAACTCTTGATGAAAAGAATTTTATTCTCATTTCGATATGTAAAATTTTTATAAGCATAACTTTCAAAAAATTTACACGGGATAAAATCAACAATAATACTTCATAATATTTGTGTGAATTGCAAATCCTGACATTCATAATATCATAACATAATCCATTTTAATTGCTAATTATTTTACCTTAAAAAATGAACACGCCCATCATGGTACTAATCAGGTATAAGGTACTGAACATTTACAGATGGCTGAAGTGTGATGGTCTAATTTCGGGCCTACGGTTGCGACTGTCTATCTAAAGGTCTAGAGTTTGGGGCGGTTTCTCCAAGTGTAACGTGAATACGCGTGAGAACCCCTAAAATGTTATCAACCCAAGTCACGCCCCCTTTAGTCCGATAGCCCTCGTGTAGCCTAAATCACAAACATTAAAACATCTAAAAAGTAAACTAAAGATGTTTAAAATATACTTCTTACTTTAATACTTCTCTTATTTAAAAGCTTTTAAATAAAATTTATTAATAAAAATCCTTTTCTAATAGCAAAAGTACACAATTCCATGTCATCCTCTTTCAAACCATCTCGAGCGTTTCTATCAAAACATATATTGCTGTATTTTTCGACTGAATTTATCTTCGTGTATACAATGTTTAAACTGATATTAAAAAGTGAAATATACTGCCACCTATCAACTAAATAAAATTGAAGTGATCCATCTCAATTCTAAGAAAGATGTTGCAAAACTCTCCCAAAAAAGACTATTCGTATATGAACTACAACATGTATTTTTATTTACAAGTATATTGCTTGTAATAAAAATAAATCTTAGTAAGGAAATATGCAACAGTCAACTTTTCGCATAGAATAAACAGTCAGGTTTACCAATTCCCAAATTAAACTATAAATATATGTTATGCATATAAATTATACACATAGAAGTCAACAATTTTTATTGTGCAGAACATGGACTGATATATCGCATTACAAATATACATATAGATGAAAAAAAATATGTATACCTTTAACTAACAGCACTGGTTGTGGTTTTCACCAGATAGATATTATGATATATATATGAAATTTTATGAAACCTTGAAAGAAACTCTTACTTAATTTACTTATTAATACGAAAGAAATTTATAAGTATTTCGTTGAAAACCAACAATGTAACAGATATTTGCTAACATAAATTAAAATTATTTTATAACAATTTAAGCTACTAAATGAGCTTGATGCTTCAATTTAAAGAATATTTTCTAAAATCAAAAGTTTCGACAATCATGAGAACTAGACTATATAAGGTACGTTAACAAAAACTGACGCTAAAATTTGACTTTTGATCTATATATTTATAAAAAATCTGAACCTTCTTGAAGAAAATGACCATCTATTGTCAGTCCACACCATCATTTTTCGCAAACTTCCTTTTCTAACTACGTCGTACTTCTGCTGATGCGTCTGTACAACATCACCTGGCGTTCAGGCATTCAATTCAATCACACGAGCAGCATATTGCATCAAGTACGCCCAGAATATTATTGCAGAACCATAAAAAAATTTTCTACTACCTAACTCCCAATAAAGAAAACAACTATTAATAAACGCGTCTTGAAAAAGCATTAACCGCAAGCATAACCACCAACAGTTCCTCCATTAGATTTCACATTTAAACAGCCTGCTCCAGTTTTAAGACCTTCGCGTTAAATAATATATCACCATTTTTCCCTTTCGAAGGCTTTTTCTGTAAATCTTTGATGGCAGAGATGCCCGTCACTCCGTACTTTCTATCCCTTTATATACATTTGTTACGAGGCCTAAAACGCTGACACATCCCTCTCTAGCAGCTTTCCCGCAAAACATCTGTGGGTGCCTCTCGCCCTAATAAAGATACTAAAACTCATAAATTCCTTAGCGATATCGGCTCATAAGAAGAAGGGAGTTCTTTGGGGGGGATGGGGGAGGGGTAAATAACTTTTTTTTTCCACTTCTGTGCTCGTAAGACCTGGCGTTTATCACAATAAATTCCAAATGGAGGTAGATTATTATGAGGGTTTTAGAAGGTTTATCTTTATTTTTATTTTCTCGAAGTTTCTCCGACGTCCGAGTATTATTGTAGCTGGAAAGTTTATTTCTGTTATCCAGACCAATGATTAATTTTGTTTTACATTTTTTGATTATGTACAGGGTGGCCATAATTAAACTGCAAGTGTTCAAGGGGTGCTGGAGAGAAAACTACCAGGAATATTCCAGTGAAACTTGGTATCTACACGTTTCGGAACATGCGCAAGTCAAATATGCAATACAAAATCGCCATTTTCACCCGATAGATGGCGCTATATCGTGTTTCAATGCTTATGGACGTCATATATGCAAATTTTAAGCCCATCGAACATTGTAAAAACAAGACCACATTGAGTAATGGTCAATCCTGACTCTCAATAAGAAGGAACGTGCATTGTTAGTGAAGATATTCTATCAGAATGGTAGCAATTCTTCAGCTACTCTGAAAAAATAATGGCGTATGAAATGATTAAGAAGAGGTCAAATGAGTATCAATGAGAATAAATAATGGTTTAATTGTTTTCCAAAGCGTCTTTATGAATTGTTTAATTTGTAATCTTAATTTACGTTAATTTTTGATTACATGTTACTGTAAAAATTTAATTGCTGAAGCGAATTGTATGGAATTATGATAAACTGTAAATGATGTCTTATATTGTTTATATGCCTCTTAGAATGCCACTATGCTCTGTCTATCGGTTTTGGAAGTTGTATATGTCACCGGTGAGTTTTGAAATACGGTACAGCGCCATCTATCGGGTGAAAATGACGATTTTTTTTCATATTTGACTTGCGCATGTTCTGAAACGTGTAGATACCAAGTTTCACTGGAATATTCCTGGTAGTTTTCTCTCCAGCACCCCTTGAACACTTGCAGTTTAATTATGGCCACCCTGTATTATAATTATCAACTTAATGGCAAACCTTCATATCTGTTTGATAGTCATACAACAACAATAATCAGATCCATCATGCTTTTAATGTTTTATTTTTTTAATCTTTTCTTCAAAATTTTGCATAAAATAAAATTGCATAAAGCATGAAATGTAGCAAAACAAAACTAACTATGCTTCATACAGTTTCTGTAGTAAGAATTACAAAGCATATTGCATTTTTCGGAACAAAAGAAAAGTTTCATCAGAATTATCTCTTGGCTGATATATAAAACTTTCCTGAAGTTCATTGACAGCATATTAACTTCAATTGAATATTTTGGTATATCAAGCATGGAGTTCTAGTTTTGACAGCATTTTTGTTTCTGACACTGAGTTAAATACGGGTCTAGACGCATTATTCTACTATCGGGAAGATCATTCAACCCTCATAATAGGTATTCTCAAAAGACTATTTTAACTTTTTAAAACAGCTTTTGAGAGTTCTGTCTGAATTCATAATTTAGCTTACATTTTATTTTTACACTAAACTTTTCTTTTCATTTTCAGTTTAAAAATTCTCATACAAATTCATCGAAAGCATGCATGTGACATTTGCATATAAGGGAAGGTGGCCTAAAATGATATCCTTAAGGGGAAAACTTGTATAAAATAACATTAATGTTTAAATAAAATTTTGGCATTTTGCTGGTACGTTTTACACTATATTTGCCATTATAAACATATTTCAATAATATTTTCAACTCAGATTGAATAATTAAAAATATATACAGTTGAACTTGCCTAATGTGACCACCCTCGGGAACGACAAAACTGGTCACCTTATACAGGTGGTTACCTTACAAAGGTAGCACTTTAATAAATTTGTTTATGCTTACAATTATAATAACACTTGCACAAACACTCTACAGTTTATTTATAACAAGATCTCAAAATCAATAAATATCCATAAACAAAAAAGAGGACTGTAGAGAGTAAAATACTGAAACATCAAAATGCACATTGCATACAAATTGTGTGCGACTTCCTTATATTTACGTTTCAATATGTATTTTAATACTTGTTGGTCACAATGAATAATAAAAAATAAAAAATATGAATAAAAAATATAAATTTCCATTTTGCAGCTTGACACTTGACATATTACTAAAATACAGTTTGAATGTTTGGGTTGTTTTCATGTTTCCACAAATATAGTTCATGATACAATTTTCACTAGTGTACATCAAGAACACATTTTTTAGATAATACACTGTGCTGTAACAGCAAAGTTTTAAAAGGTCTGGTCGCCAAATAAATCGCCAGGTTGAAAAAATGAAAAGAAATGTTAGGCTTTATACATGTTTGGCAAAATTTAAATGTGACACGCCACAGGGGTGATCAGAAAATGGTTTTTGTAGCCTAGACAAAATTATTGTAAGCCTGTGGGAAAGGAAGAAAATTAAATATATTCACAGACTACAGACGCCAACAAATACATTACAAAGGCTAAAACCAGAGTAAATTAAGAAACAGTTAAATAGCATTATTGACAGTTGGGGGATTTAAAATGGCAAGAGTATTACATTTAGAATAGGTAAAGAGAAATCAGAAGTACTCATAAATGTGTGATTAACTTCATCAAAAGTAATTCTAAATATGTGATTAACTGCATCCCATACACCTCTTACCGGAAACCACGCTGAATCAATTTTAGCATCAACAGAAATATAAAAGAATATAGACTAAAACAAGCTTTCCTTTTTAATTTATTTATCTAATCTTTTTGTGTTTTATTTATTCATCTATTGAGAAAAAGTGTAACAGAAGAGAGAATCAGTGTTGAGATCAAATCTTGTGTTAAACACCTGAAAAGGGACATGGAATTCTATATTATCTGGATGTGTTTTATATTTATATTTAAGAGACAGCTAATAGTGGAAAGTGGTCACATTTGAGAGGTTAAAAAACTTAAATTTGGCAGATTATCTGGTCACTATACAGTTTTCGCAGGTGGTCACTTTACAGGATATTTTCCCCATACATTTTTTATGAGTTACAATGAAATTTCATGAAAGTGTTCACTTTAGACAGGTGGTCTCTTTACCAAGGTGATCGTTTTAGCAGGTTCCATGTAATTTTAAAAAAGTGCCCATAGTATCATTTTAACCTTAATCAAAGGGGAAAATGATCCTTCTTTAAAAATAATTGTAAGTTTTTTTTATATCTGCAAAATAAAAAGATTGAATGTAATTATAATTATACTTAATGAATTAAAATAATTTTTATAATCAGATAGCACACATAATTTATTTTATGAAAATTTTAAAATAAGAAAGTGCATCGAACAATAAAACAGAATATATGAAAATTATAATTTAAAAATAATTCCTACAATAACCGCAGAAATAAATTAAATAATGTATTTTTCCGCCACTTCAAAAACTCGGAATATTTGAGCACGTATCACAAAAGTGCACGTGGTCACCATTGTCAGGTATCCCAGTGCATGCCTCATTCACCCACCTAAGCATTTGTAACACTGCATCTAATCTAAGTAATAATCTAAAAAATCAACTCCATTCAGTAAACCAAGCCCTATTTCTGTACATGAAAGGCTGTTTATCTAAATAAATAGGAAAGTTGGTGTTTACCTTATGACAAATGTTATAAAATCTAATTTTTCAAAGATTTCTATTCATACATCTAAACTGTGATCACTTTAATACCGTCTTTGCTTCTTCTTCGGTTGGAAAAACTAGTTTATGTGTTACCCGGTAGATAGCGCTACCTATATGTAAAGAAACAAATGTGGATGGTATGTGGATCGCTTTACCGAGTATTATCATTTTAGGCCACCTTCCTTTAGTCTTATTAACTGCGATAATTTATTACAAATTAAATAATAAACTATATTTAGTATTTGCTTTTATTTAGTATGTTTAGTGATGCCAGGTCAAGTATTCGCAGTTTCTCGGTTCTCATAAATGCATAATTAGCATGATCTGGAGTTTTTGGGTGGCTCTCTGTAAATGTTACGTGAAAACGAGTTAAATCCCCTTAAAACTTCCTTAGTCCAAGTCATTGCTCCCTTTGACAGGCATGCCTAGTGAACTTAACAAAACACAAAACTATTATGAAAGTTGAATTATGTTTAAAACACATAACTAAGGTGATATCTCTTAAAGCCATAAATTAGCATGAATAGTCTAATGAATCTGATGTTTAAAATAGTAATTTTTTGTACTACATCTGTGTTAGCGAAATACACAATGATGCCAGATTAGAAACAATTCATTAAAAAAATTAAACTTGTCTAGTCTCATTTATCAAGTCCCACATGGATAATAAACGTGACTGATTTTCAAAACAAGCCCCTTAAGCTCGTTTTATCCAAATTCATCAAATAAATTATGTTTTGTTCGACGAGGACCGACGCATAAGACCACAAAATGCAGCATGGCAGTTCTCAATTAATTTAAACACAATCTTCCAAGAACCAAAATAAATTTCCCAACAATTTACATCCTTCAACTTGGCTCGTAAATAACGAAAGAAAAACACTTCATTGAAGCAACTTATATGCACTCACCTTCCACTAACTGCTAACCAAAATACGCCTGTTGTCGTTCAATTTCTATTAATCTTCCCTCGTAATACTTTCACATCCATCTCTTTGACAAATGATGAGCTAATACCGCCTTATAAAACAATACAATCTTCAAACAAACGAAAAAAAAAGTTTGTTATTTAAATATAAATGGTTACCTCCCCTGTCACTGTTTCACGCTCAACAAAATTGATGTCTTTTGGAAACATCTGTTGTAGCAGAAGCGGAAAGTGTGATTGAGACGATATGTCACAAGGCTGCACACATCGTTTCCGATAATTCTAGCGTGTTATAACACGATGCGTGTGCGAATGTGTTAGCTGTCGATCTCTCCTTCCATGGGAGATGCGCTTCAAGATCACACGATAAGGCCTTTTAGTCGTTTATAAACTCTGAAGAGGTGGGATAGTATCTTTAAGTCCTAACTGCTTTACTCCAGAAGCAATTTATCGCCCGCTGAGCGTGGCGTTGACATATTCAGATAGTGTTCATGGTATTTTCACACGAAAATAAAAAATGATTTACAACAAAAAAATTGCAATTTTTTATAAGTATATTTTTTCAAGTTTATTGAAATAATTTTATGGATGTTCTAACTCTGTTGTAAAATTTTTAAAGCGTATTTTCATCTCAAGCTACCAAACTTATTTATCACTTAAATTTTCCCTGTGACAATGAATTGGAACGATTTTTCGCAAATGATAGATAAAACTGCCCTTAAAGTAATTAAAGAGACTTGACATGTATACATTTTTCGTGTATTACTATAAAAGTCAACTTCTTACAGAGGTAATTAACGACATTGAGTTCATCCTCATGCCTATCCTCACGTTTAGGACATGAGCTAAGTAAAGCAAAGATAATTAACAAGGATTAGTAATATTAATATCCGTATTACAATAAAAATACAAACAAGGTTGTCTTACCCACCTTTTTATTGGCACATCGCATTCATCGCATGGTTTGCAATTTTATGCAATATAAAATAGGGTGAAGCCAAAAAAAAAAAAAAAGAAAGAAATCGAAATTCTTTCACTAGCACGAAAAACTTGTAGAATACTCTGAGAAACATGCATATAAAATTTCAGATTAATCAGTCAATATCCTCCGGTTCCAATTAAGGATTCTAATATGAAACATTATCCAAAAACAATGTACATTTGCATATTTCAATGATATTTTAATTTTCAGATTTTCTATTTCCGCTAACGCGAAAAACTTGGAAGAATATACAAAAAATATAAACGCACAATGTTAGAGTAATTAATAAATATCTCCCGGTTCCACTTTTGAGTATAAATATGGCAAAACAGCTGAAATGTCTGCTAATTTTCATTCAGTAATTTATTTTCCAAATTCCAATTTCCTCTTCCCACTGGCATCGAAATGTAAGTCCATCTGATATGCTCACAACACAGAAACTTAGGGAACGAAAATACAGGTCAGAAAAGTTAAAGAAAATGAAAAAAAAAAGGGGAATCACTATCACAGCTGTTTCATGCGAAGACTTGGAGGTATTTCATTCTTCAGATCTTGTTAATGAGCGACAGTTTCGGGATGTTACGGATAAACCTTCAAAGTCACTGCAATTGAAAAGAAGTGTAAAGTGTATATCATTTACAACACCATCAAGCCCTTGTTAGCGCATGCCCATTATTCATATAACTTGTTAAGTTTTCATGATATGATAAATAACATTAATTTTTAATGAAATATTTTATCTGAAACAGATTTTAAAGGGGGGGGAAAGGTACACACCGGTTGATGAAAGCGAAGAAATTACATCTCCATTTTCCGAATACTGCGCCATTTCGCTTTATATTCTCTATGCAATGAAGACACTGTCTGTTTAACTCGCAGTTCTTAATGATATAATTAAATGAACTAATATATTTACTATATAATAAAAAATCTGTTTCAGTTAAGGTAAGCACTTAAGGTACTGCAATACCATAATCCGAATACTGCGTCAATTCGATTCATGTTCTCTACACTTTGAAGTCACTCTCCGTTTAGCTAGCAGTCGCTTCTCTTAAAGCACTTATTGACCAAACATAATAACATTAAACCTTTGAAATAACTCTTCCATATCCCGCAAAAGAAAGCGTGTTTAATCACCAATATAGCACGTCACCGAGCACTCATAACAAACCTTCCAGACGGAATTCATTTAAAACGCACCCATTGCAGAAACTTCGCAGAATCGAATTCAATAATTTCTGTCGCTGAGGTGATGGACATCAATTTGCAAATTTCTCTCTCTCTTTAGCCACGTAAACTGATTATTCATTAGGCTTAGCAGAAATGACAAGCGCCGCTTATATGTCGGTGACGGGCTGAACTCGGTATTAATGTAATTAATAAAGCTTCGCGTTAATGGGCCAGTCAATCAGTTAACGTGGGGATTTGGGAATGTTTGTAGTTTATTTCCGAACATGAATTTATGGAATTTTGGTTTTAGCGAACGAGTGTGTGAATATATGGCGTAGTCTTATCGCAGACGGTAGATACATTATGGAATTAAAAGCGCGTTTCCGGATTGTTAAAGCCTTACGATTGGGGGATGGTTGTTACGGTCACAGTTTATTGCTTTATCAGGCATTAAATTAGACAAAATTCCGATTCTTTCGGGATGTTTTTTAGGTGTACGCTACTTTGTATAAGATTTTTTAATATTGTACACACTGTAAATGCGATTACTGTTCTACATTTAATAAAACTGATTATTTTCTTTATACTTTTGAAATCAGAAATGGTCGATTTAGTTAGCCTTTAACTTCTAGGAAAGGTGAAATATATCAATTCTTTTTCTCATTTCAACTAGAGCCAATTTTTTATTTATACTTTTTTATTCGTACTTACATTAATTCTTATAACTTTTAGAGCTTTTTTCAATAAATCGGTAATATATATATTTGACTGTACAAAATAATCAAAATCACTCTGAAACTTTAAAAGCATACAAATCAATGTTGCACTCATAAAACTGCATATGATTATTTCAGATAAATAAGATTTCATTAAAAAAACAATCATTTCATGAACGTTACAAACATTTGTCAATTAAAATAGTGAGTACAAATATCTTGTCTTCATTTTTAATAGCATATAATCTTCATTTTAATAGCATATAAATCTTTAAGCTCGATGTTCTTAAAGTTTTTAAGTTATACATTATTTTGGCGTCCATTTAGACTTTCTTTTTTCGAATCAGTCTGATAGTTTGTCAGTATTAAGGTAATAAACAGACTTTTATTCAATGATGGTGTAAAATTTTCCTATAATAGATTTAAGTACTTTGTTTTTCACTAATAAATTTTTAAAAGATGTGGAAAAAATATTTCTTTGGTAAAATTATAATCAAAAGTGTCTTTCTAAATACAAACCATACTACTGATATTTGCAAATTACATGAATTTTACAGCATATTTCTAAATTTTAGGTTGAGAAATTGTATTTATGTAAACGAGTTGCACAGAAAACTATATTTCATCTAAAAATTTTCCATTTAAATGTATCTTATAATTTACAACAAGCAAAAAAATTACAAACTTTTAAGTATTTTACATATTTTATTACTGAGCATAGGTACTTGTCTCGGAATTTGTAGAACTGGAGATTTTAAAACTTTTTTCTTAAAAAGTTCAATTACTAAACTTATTCTAATAGTTAAACCAAACCTTGAAAATTAAGATTCTTGGTTAATTTATATACTAAACTTTAAAAGCTGCTTGTAATTTTTAATTTCAGACTAACTATGCCCTCGGTAATTGTACAGTACATTTTGGTGTAAGTTTTAAATTGAAACAGAAAAGTGTCATTACGCAAACAAAGAATCCTTATACAGTGGAGTTTTTACAAATGGTTTGAAACAAATTGTCAAAGAATTATTTATATTCCTTGATTTTTAAATTATGTTTGTAATTATTCGAATAATGAAACTTTTTTAACATTATTTAAATAGAACACATCGAATTAAATTTAACAAACTATTATTTCAGATATTTCTTATTCCGTGTACATTCAGAAGCGTCATACTGAGTATAAAATACGCCCAGTAATATATTTCTTTATAAAATCTATAGGTTAATAGCTAAAACTATTACAACTAACTTTTCTTGCTTCTTAAGATTTTAACTAAGGAAGCACAAAGACAAATTACAAGATGATGTGTTAAACTGCTATTATCAGTTATTTTTACAAGTACTTTCATTAAACATCTATTCTTGATTGATGATTAGATTTCAGTTCTTAATATCTTTGTACAAAACGGGTTTTCAAATGGCAAATTTAAAATATTCAGATTCAGCAGAACTATTTAATTTATTATTTTTTTTTTCATATTCAGCGAAACTTTCAGCATAGTTTTTTGTACGATGTTCTATACAAATTATACGTTATATTTTTGCTATGCGTAACTCACATTAGAAATTTTGCACACACAGCTTCTGATTGCTTGAGCCTGCACGAGTGTGAATGCCAATATGGAATACGCTTGTAGCTCACACTAACTCAATGTCTAGATTAGCCATGACTGTTACTAACTATTCTTTTTTATAGAGAACAGAGCAGTATCGCTAGATATTTTTATTTTTGGCGCTTTGTACTGGGTGAGTTAAGCATTTACTGCATGCTGCTTATGTGTTTTTTGCATCGATGTCACATTTTTTTCTCATATTCTAGATGTCGTATTTTGATGTTGTGATATTTTTATGACATTCTTTTTATTCCTTGTTGTTTTGAGTCCTCAACACGGGAAGCCTAGAAAACAAGAAATAGCTTTTTTACATCTTTACCGCATTTGCTTGCTCTTCATTTATAGAAATCATAAAGAAAAAATACATAAATAAGAATATTCTCACATTTTAGAGCCTTTCGTAGCACATGCATGTTTCAGTAGCGTTTAGTTTAAAACATATTACATTCTCTAGTTGCATTTCTCCTTCTACACAATTGCATTATTTCCTAAGTTCACTTTTTATTTATTTATTTCTTTTTCTGAATACAATTATTTTAATATTTTTTCTGTACTTACGTTCATTTCTGTAATATCTTTCGTATGGATTATATTTGTTTTATATTAAAAAAACCGTATTATTTTTACAAATCATTAAGTTGATTCTTAGAATTAAAATTTTTCAATTATTTTCCTTTGTTTACGAAAGAATTTTGAGTTATTTATGCACATTTTCTTTCATATTAGTGTCTTTTTATAAGTTTGATATATTTCAGGTATTAACAGGTACTGCATATCTTCAACAGAAGCAAATGCGGTATTACTGTGTCTGAATAAAGCTTAACCCCTAAATTTATTTATCATATCGCTAAAGCATATAGCCTATTAAAATTTTTAAACTAATCTGAGAAAAACAAGTAGTGCCTCTGCTTAAAAATATCTTATTGATACTTTTCTACAGTTTTACTTAAAATACTTCAAATACTTGAAATCAAAACATTCCTTGTTAGTAATAACAAAATAATTGCGCATTATATAATGCTTATTTTTAGAGAATGTATTTCAAATTATTAATTTAAACTTCCAAATATAAATATAACACATCAAGTTCACTCTTCTGCATAAAGAAATTAATTTATTCTAAATAGTTTAAATATAAAAGCTAAATAGTTTTGCAAATTATTGGAAATAATTTAATGAACGGTTAACTTTGAAATCAATATTAATTACATTTAATAAATTTGTCTTTTTTTCAACATAATATTAATCTGAGAATTTCAAGCGTCGAAATTTCTGTATTATGAATATAAATATTTTGAAACATTTAATCCAATGTAATTTCATTCCTTTTCATCCGTCCAATTGCTATTCGTATTTTTGCTGAATCTAAATATTTTATCAAAAAGTAGAAGCTTTTATAATCTTATTAACAATGAATGTTTCCAGAAATAGCTCTTAACTTTTAAAAACTTTGATATTAAAGTGAACACTTATTTATTGAGGTGTCATTACAATTAAAAATACTTCATCTCGAAATAAATCAGCTTTTAAAAATTCGTACAAATCAGACGTAACAAACACAATAACATAATATACAAGTGGCTTATTTTATAAATCGTAAATTAGAGGAGACGATTTTTTTCCATATCGAGGGTTATTTAACGATAATTTTTAGATAAAATGTTCGATAAATTTTACTAAAAATTTCAAAAATGTTGGGGAAAAGTTGTAAACAAATGAAATGTACAAAATTATGTTGATAAATTTTTTAAAAGATAGATTACTTTTAAAATTTCGAAAATGTAACGATTCTTTAAGTTTCTTCTCATCACTCGTGAACTTTAACAACTATCACATTTTCATCAAGTGAATTTTCAAAATCTTAAATTATCTACTGGAAATATGTGTTTCGTTGCACTTCATATCAAAATTACATTTAAATTATGACGCTTCTCCAATCACCCACTCGTGCTGCAACCATCGATATAAAAGAATTGGACAGACTGCCCAGCGTTGAAAAAGCAAAGGCGTTTTCATCCCTCGATTTAACTACCAGCAACAAAGGGGTCTTCAGAATCATGCGACTGCGTGCCAAATCCCTTCTTTGGCACAGCTGCCTGAATTGCAGATGATTGGCGATTCGATCAGCTGCCGTGTAGCTAGTAGTTATATCGAGGTATTGAGGCAACAGCTGCATTCTCTCTGGGTTGGGGCTATTTGGGTAGTCTGTCCAGTCGTTCTTATATACGCTTGTGGAGTGTGATGTCCCGTAAGGCCATTTGTCATCCTCAAAAGTCCGTCCTATAGAATATAACAAGGTTATATTCTGCAAGACGGAGTTTTGTGGGCGCCCAAGGGCTTTCCGTGACGTCATCACTCTACAAGCCATGGTTGACGAGATATACAGGCCACACCCCTTTTCATTCAGAGTCATGTTACCTAAAGGGTGTGATAATTTTACTTTGGCTGTCTCGAACTAAGTTAGTCACACCTCCTTGGTCACATGATCATTCGGGTGCAAAGGGGCGTGACTAAAATGTCAGCACCGTAGCTTGTATATCTCGTCAGTCAGGCCCAAAAGCGTTTGTCGATGACTGCAACCAACATCTACAAAACTATTTAGGCATAAACTATAAAGAATCCGCTTTAAATTGAAAGTTCAAATTAATAATAATAATAACTCTCTGTAAGGGGTTAAGCAGCTAAGGATATCGAATTTGACCGTAGGCTTTCTGTTGTAGGTTCGGGGACTCAGAGCGTGAATGGAGCAATCCCTAACTTGCCTTCCCCTACCATGCCCACCTTTAGTGTGCCTCAAGCAAACGGGCAAGCCGGAGAAGTCTATACCAATGGCATGCCACACTATCCACGTAAGTACCGATAATCTATATGTTCTCCTACTGTTTCCTTTTTCACACCTAATAATCATGCTTTTGATGTTCAGATGAATGCCTATGTCATTTTTTTCGATGTTGTTATGGCTGGTTGTTTGACGAAAAGCTTAGATGTTCTAAGTTGTATTTTCGAATTTTAACCCTCCTACCTCTTTCTAGCTTTCCACGTTCAAAAACCTGTGTGTAGATGAATTAGATTCAATCTGTTATTTGAATGCTATGGCATAATTTAAATGCGAATGGCTGACTTTCAAAAACTTTTATCCAGCTTCACTGTTCTGTCGGTCTATGTCGCACTTTTCCAAATTTTGTAGTAGATTGATTTTTTTCATTCGCTTCCAATCTAATTACATTTTTGAAATTTTAAGTAGTGCTACAGTATAATATGCAGAAAATTTGCATAGGTAAAAAGTTATAAAACATTAAAAAGTAATGCATAAATGTATGCATAAAAAATTTCTTATCACTAAAATTCTTCGTATTAGTATTTCTGCGAGTCATTGTAATAAATATTAAGGCAGAAATAGACTACATGGGACGCTTGCAGCTTTGGAGAAGTCAATTTAATTGGTTTTAATAACTAATGGGATCGCTGACTTCGTCCGCAGCCGGATTTACAAAAGAAATCCATTTCAGCACTGCATTTTACAGCAATAAAAAGTGAGTTTTTTCTAGAATTTTTTCACTTTCAGCACAGCATCACAACCTAAGACAATTATTTCAATTGAAATGAAAGTTCGCTTGTACTGCTATTTAGTGGAAAATATCTACTGAACCTTGGCAAAAGTCTAAACAGTACCTTCGAGAGTATGGTTTTAATGAAGAATGCTTTTCAAAATTTAAAAAATAAATAAAATTTTATAAATTTTGTTAGTTACAAGTTAGGGAAGGCTTTTTAGACCAATGAATCAAGTTAAATAGTTGCACAAAAATGTATCATCTGTAGAACTCTGTTTCAAAAAAATAAGAGGGACATCTATTAAATCCAGAAGAAGGTAGAAAGGTTAAATGAATGTTGTTAAACATATAAGCAAGACATCTTCGTATTTCACAAAATGCACACATAACCTATTTGGTATTTCTCTCGAAAAAATTCAGAATATTTGTTGATATGTCGTGCAAAAAGGGATGCTGTGAAATTATTGAGCGTAGCATCGTAAATTAGCTCAGTTTCGCACTCAGTATGCGAATTCAATTAAAGTCACGATTGAATAAGATTTTTTTGTAGAATAAATGTATAAAGCAAATGATGGGTGATTTTTTTTTTCTAATTCATGAGTCTTGCATCATATTTCTCAATGAATGTACTGGCGTGTGGAGGAAAATCTAAGACATGAGTAACTGAGCCAAACTTTTTAAAAGAAATTCCAAGTGATATTCGGGAAGATTCCATGACTTGTATTTTTATAAACTTATTTTATTATATTTTACAGGCGACTCGCGATTTAACGACCTTCACGGTATCTCGATAAGTGGGACGTTAAATCAAATGGTCGTTAAATCGAAAGTTTAAAAAGGGTATAAGAAAACGGTCAGGATTTCATCAGAAGGTCGTTAAATCGGGAAAGGTCGCTAAATCAAGGGTCGTGAAATCGCGAGTTGACTGTATTACTGTGCTTGAATCCCTGTAAATTCATTTAGGAGTCGATTTTTCAATGCTTGTGCCAGGTAGCTGGCCCTAATATAAAATGGAATGGAACTTTCAATATATAATTGCATTTTTTAATTGCTTTGATGTGTTTTCCTTTTAAATTTGGAACCTAAAATTAATAAAACCATCTATAACAGATTAGACAAATTAAATGTGTTTCCTTAAAGAAAGAGGGTAATATTCTTTTTAAAATATTTGAAGAAAATTTTCATTTCAGAAAATTAATATCAATCGTCTACGATCATTTGCTGCGTAATTTGTATGCAAAACTCTAAGACTCTCCTCACCTGAATTTCGATGCATATAGCTAAAAATATCTGTCTGTACAAGACATAAATAATTTGTACTTTAAAAATTCAGAATCCGTAAGAAAAACTATTTTTATTCCCCGTACTAACATACAGTATAAGGTATAAAAAGCGGGGGAAATCTGATCCCCCACCATAAGACAAAGAACCAACTATTCAGCCTCCAATCGAAAAAAAAAAAGTGATTTACCGGAAATGCTCTAACCGAAAACAAATACTTGTTGGACAGATGCAATTCGCCTGTAATTTGCTACATCAGACGTAACATTCCGTAGGTATGCTTCACATTACAAAATTTCCAATAAACTTATCAAAAATGAAATCAACAAACAAATAATTGAAGAAACCTTCACAAATTGAATTACGCATCTGAATTACTTTACAAATCAACTTTGCAAATTCAAATAATACATAACAATCTAAGCAGTTTGAACTTTAATAATATATATCGCAATTACTGTATAAAATTTTGTAACACCTGTAGTGTTAACAGTATTGCATAAGTACACACAATTATTATTTTTAAGTTTTCTTAAAGCGTATATACAAGATTTTTATTTTAATTCAATAAAGTATTTTTCCTCGTTAGATTTTGCTAATACCATATTAGCTACTGTTCATAAAATCTGTATCCGTAAAAAAATTTAAATTAGCAAACATTGTACCCAGTTTTTACATTCAGAATCCTAACGGCGGTTAGGTATACAAAATCACTTGGAGAGAATTTGTCTGGAAAAAAAAAATTAAGAACTGTTTTTAAAAATGGGTTCTTAAAACATTAGACATGCGCCATACTCATGCTCGTTCTTTTGTAATTTTAAACAAAAAGAAAATCCTTTAATTTTTATTTTTTACTTTTTCTTAAAATAATCTACTATATATCTCATTATAAATAATGCGTGGTATACGATATTTTCTCAGCATAACAAAATATTATAGTTAGATATAGTAAAACAAAAATTCCAATTTAACATGAAATTTTAATATTTTAGCATCTTCATCTTTTGCTTTCAAAATAATTCCCATCTAGTGCTTTTGAAGTATTAACTTATATCTCAACAAGAAATACTCCAGTTGCAAACGACATCGTTATCCCGCCATAATGACACCTCAACTCCACTCGTTTCCTAGTCTCGTTAAAATCTCGCGATATTCAGCGAGTTCCGAACATTGACAGCCATTAGGTAAATTTCCTTTTTCGTAAGTGCTCTCAGAATTGCGTTTAGAAATTTCATATAGAGGAATTTTCGGAACTCAGAGGATTAAGTCCGCTCATAATTTTACTTTTAATTTGGAGAGATGTATTTTGAAGGTTTACGGAATACCCTTATTTACAGTTAAAGTTTATCTAGGTATTAGGGTAGAACTGCTCAACGGAGATTCAGACTGCGACTTTCACTTTTAAAGCAAGTTCCTTGAAGACAAAGTTCGGGAAATAGTGCATTATTTTAAATATTAATTTATATAAACATAATTAAGATAAATGCTTTGTTTAAGAGTTTTAAGCGCGGAGAAATACAATATTTCAACAGACTAGGTGTTATTTTATTAAAATATTAAATGAGAATTTAAGTGCTTAATGCTCGAAAAACTGTAGCGTTTCTTTTTAAAATACGAATCGGAAGTGTAGGAAAAAAATTTAAGGAGTTTTTACTATAATCTTGTGTATTTTGTTTCCTTTCTTTAATTTTCTTTCCTTAAAATCTTACCTGAGGTTTTTTTAATGTGTATTTTAACAGTATTTTATTCGTTGTCATTCAGGCATTAACTTTTTTAAATTTCGATGGGTGTAAAATCGTTGTCGAAGAAAAAAAGAAATAATTATTTTTTGCGCTAGTACAGCAGAGTTACAGCAATTACCAATGGCAACTATTTATTCACATTACTTGCCATTGGTAAGGTCTTCGCCGTAAATTGTTTTTCAAAGGTGAAAATGAACAATTTAATGTTAAAAAAAGTGGGGGGGAGTATAAATTCTCATTAAAAAAATTGTGCTCTTAATTAAGTATTTGTGCAGTTTTAAATATATAAGCTTTGGCTTTCAAGCTTACGACATTTATAGCATATGTCTACGAAATCAAGTTTGTAAATTATATAACTGTTTTTCTTCAAAAAATGGGGAAGGTGTACGTTATTGCAATAATAAAATATACAATACAAAAGCAATAATACAATAAAGTAAGTTATTGCAATATTGCAATAATAAACTGAAATTTATTTTTTTAAATGCACCAGCAAGCTCATAGAGGATTAAAACAATTAACTTTACAGCATTTCAATGTATAAATTTTTGATGCATTAAGCATGAAAATAAAAACTGGTAAACAGCGTTAAAAAGAAAATAATAATAATAATTATTATTATTATTATTATCATCTGAAGTGTGCATTAAAAATTTTCTGTGAGTACATAATTGTTTTGAATTTATATTAGCAGTCGAGAATTTTGATATCCATGATGATGCCAATTAGAGCAGATTCTTTTAACATTTGTTTTTAAAAAGATAATCCCACAATACCAACTTCAATTTAAAACATCATTTATGACAAGAAGTAACCATCATAGACGAAAGTCTTGGTGGTAACTTCTTAATGATTTTCTGGATGAATTATTATTTATGATTGACAAAAACCCATATCGATACGAAATTTTATTTACTGGCGTAACAACTAACATAGGACATTTGCATTACAATAAAATACATTTTTGGGATGCACAAACAATTGATCTCTTACAAATGCGATCGATAGACGCACACTGTGAAAGTAGGATGATCGAAAAAAACACCAAGGGAAAGCTTTAGAATACAAAAGAAATTGCCCGGACTTGTCAACGCTCACATTTATGGCCAAGAAAAAGTAGTCCCAAGTTTCTTACCTGGAGTGGTAGGTAATCTTTAGTGCTAACAGAGTAGATCCCTCGGGTGGCATTCAATTTCGAAGAAAGGGTATTTTTAGAACACAAATGCGGTATGTGTTTTACCACGTGTTGAAGTTTTATGCAAAGGCTCGGTAATTTAATTCCTCACCATGGTTGCATGCATGAGACGGATCGAGGGAAAAGAACTTGTGGCAGAGCTTCAAGCACAGAATAAAATGAGAAAAAATGGCGCTGAAGTATCTGCTAGAATATTTCCCCATATTTATTTATATATTACCCGAATAAAAGAAAGCAGAGTGCATGGTTATTGTTTCCTAAGAGCATGACTGAATTTGTTGAAAAAAGTATTTTAAAACAATTAATACATCGATGTATGAAACGTTTTGTCTCTGAATTAATTAAAGTTAAAAAAATATATAATATCTAGCTATTTAAAGCAAAAAAATCTTTAAAAAAAGATTTGTTTATAAAAATATTTGTTATGTTTTGATTTGCAGACCATATTCAAAAAACTCTATCGAATTAAATAAAATTTCACTGCATGATAGTTACTGGGCATCACGTTGTTGGATTGATATGCAATAATTTCAGTTGTTTAAACGTCTCAGTATGACATAAGAGAAATTTTACGTCTTAAAATATCGGCGTTAAGGTGTTAATAATTAAGATTTATTTTTAGGAGTGCATGATAAGAAACGATCTTCCTCTTGTCCGTCTATTGCGCACTCAGTAATTTTGTGGAATGCTGTCTTAGGAACTCGCCCGATAGCCTGCGCACAGTAATGTCATCTAATTATTACCCTACCTAAAAATATTTTAGAAGTGTGTGAATTCGCATATTCTTACGCATACGAAATTTATTTTTTTTAAGACTAGGGGACAAGACCCCCCCCCCAAGCTCGCTACTCTCGCTTTTCGTATGTGGCATTCGGCCCCTAATGAGACTTATTCGTAAAAAAGGCATAATTTCAACAGACAAAACCCAATGATTGAATCAGATAGATTGTTAAACATTGATTGGTTCTTGCATGTTCTTTGGCACACAAAATTTTAAACTATTTTTAATTATGTAAAACCTACGGAGAACCTTGGGTATTTGCCGCTCATGGCGATTTTTCAAAATTTAGCGACGTACGTATATGTATAGTTAATAATTAGTTCTAAGAAAGCAGTAATTCATATGTTTCCTTTGATGAAAACTACGGAACAGCTAGAATATCTTGCCACCAGAGGCGACTTTTCAGTATTTGGCGATTTACACAAACTCATGAACGATAATTACTGCTCATGCAAGGTTACCACCGGTAAAACCGTTCTCCAAATATTCATATACATAATCCTATGCAGATTGGCATATTTAGCACCACGAAATATATCATCTCGCCGCTCTAACAGATATCCAAGCTGCACTTTAGATTGTATAAGGGCATAGTTAACGCCACCAAATATTTCTACTGGTAGCAAATACCCTGCTAAACCATACCGGCTTTACTATAATCTGCATTTTAATTATTTTTCATTTTCAAGATATTGGGTGCTAACATTTGGAACGCGCGGTTTAGATTCACCCTGCTTGGAGAGATATCCTTTTGCCAGATCGTACCTGATGCCAAAATGGCACTTTTTAAATCAGTTGCAATTAGTTGTTCTGTTTTTGAAAAACGAATAATCGGTAATTCTAAACTCCTAAAATTGGTGTAATTCTATTTCATATTTATAACTTTCACGCGATTCTACATACTTGGAATATCTTTGTTGAAAAAGCATGAATGATTTTATGCTGGCAAAAATTTCCAAATCTGGCAACCATTCAGCTTATTTTTTCAATTTTTTTATTAATACCTTCTAAAATAAATCGAATTTCGAAATTTAAGTCAGTTTATCGGATTCCTCGGAATTTTACAAATCCGTTGACACCTTATTCGAAACTCAAATCCCCATGGTTTAGGAGGAGATAGCCGAACAAGCTCTTGACAGCGGCGGAGGCAGCCGGCAGCGTCCATTACTTTTTTTTTAGAATAGAGAGATGCTTCTTTAGATTATTAGGGGAAGGTGGTGTACCTTGGAGGTATTTTCAAACTTTGAATTTTTACAAAAAAAAGTGTTAGGAAAATATCAGTAAAATTTTTTTTCCATAAATTTAAGGATATCAGGAGTTACATTTATTTATATAAAATGTCCAAATACATTTCTATACTCATTTTTAATTATTTAAAAAATAGCTTACAATACAGCCAAGGTACATCACCAGTGGTGTATCTTGGAGGTAGGTATGGTGTACCTTGGAGGTATTTATTTTTAACAGATGGAGTACTACACAGCATGAAGAAAAGTTGGTGTATTATTTTTTTACAGTAATCTGACTTTGCATAGACCTACTTTGGGCTAATAAAGTCGATGGTATGTTTTTTCTTCACTAGTGTTAATTTCTTATGAGTTTTCTTTTCTTTGTTGGAATTCTTATTTTTCTTCACTGCTTTTTCTTTTTCGTAGCTTTAGTTAAGTTTCGTAGGTGTAGAAATTAAATTAGATGATTTTTTCTCAGGGTGACCCTTTATAGTTTGTTTTCGAGGTTGAGCTTTCGGATACCGGCGAATAATTTCAGGAGATACAATGCTCATGTGGTTTGTGAAAGGATGGCTGTTTGTCACCTCAGTTTCAGTTGAGGGTCCAGGTTTGTTTTAGTTGTCTTTCATAGGCACAGTTTGGTTTTTATGTCGGTCTTTAAGTGTTGGCATAGGCATATGTCGATCTGTTACAATGGAAGGCCGGAACTCGTAGTCTTGGAAGATGTCTTCATTCAATGGATGAAGACCACTCACTTGAAAATCACTTGCGATGTTGCTAGGAGTAAAAACTAAGGGAAAAACTTTTACAACAAATTCAGCCACACCATAGATTGTTGCTGATTTCCCTACATTTTCTGGTTTTAACATCCACTCATTCATTTTAGTGTTGTAGTACCTCTTAAATGCATCAAATACGCCTTTAAGGGCTGCTTTTTGTGGCTTGTGTGAGGATGAAATGTAACCATTGAAACCCCCTTGTATTTTGCTAGCTGAATTGTTGCTATCCATATATAGCTTTCGTGATTTTCTAATAGCAGAATAGTTGGGCTTCCTTACTGGAACGACTATACTTAACAAAATGTTTCATAAATTCTAAAAACAAGTCTTCATTTGACCATCTTGATGGGTTTGCCCCTCCGAGTGTTCCTTCTGGAGCCCCTTTCAACATAAAGTCCTTAAAATGTTTACGAGGGAAAATCAGCCTTGGATGCATATAGCCACCTCCTGCATTTGTTACATTATTTCCTCGTTCAGCACTACTCATTTGGCCAACCTGTTTTTGACCTTTTCTTGCCAAGATTTTGGGAGATAAATGAACAGTGCTGATACCTGTTTTATCTACATTCTATCTGTTAAATGCCGTTATACCTTGATTTTGTCTGAGAGCCTCTTTGTAGTTCTGAAAGGTAACTGCTACATTGCTTTCGTAAAAGCAGTTGATCGAGTCAGTCTTGTTGCTTCAGGTTTCCTTAGAGCTAATTCTTTTGCATATTTATTTTCGAAAGATTTTTAGCCAGTCTTTCCCTGCCATTTTTTTAATATCCCAATATTTATGATACCTTTTGTTGCTTACTTTTGCAAACTGGTATGTCAGTATTCGACTATATCTTAAAGTCAATTCATACTGGAGATCATTAGCCTTTAAAATATAATCAATTCTTCTTCTGCAGTAAATACTTTCATCACATCATTATTTTTCTTGTAACAATATTTGTCCAAACCTGATTGGAGAAATTCCTTTTTGTACCGTCTTAATGTTGATTCAGGAATGTCAAAGTCTATAGAAGCTTTGTAGATAGACAATTTATCATTCACAATTAGTTGTTCAGCTTTTTCTATATCTTCTTTGCGGTGAGGTTTCCTCGTGAATCCAGTTTTAGAACTTTTCTCTTCTCAAAAAATGCAAAGTGTTAAAAAATTGTAAAAAATATTATTCATGAAACAATAACATATAAATAATTATTAATATATTTATTAAAATATTTCTTTACTGTCTAATACTAATCTCAAATAACTTTGATTTTGAATTTATATTTAGGCTTACAACTTCAGGAATTTAACAGTCTTACATTTAGATTTAGGCCTATTTGACCAGCACTTTAGTTATTAAAGTAAAGAAATTCTTTCTAACAACTTTTACTCTTAATTATTAATAAATTTTGGAAGTGTACCTTGGTGGTACCTCCACGGTACAGTAAAAGCAAGTGTTTTACAAAATGGCTTCCATATCTTATTATGTTAAGAGTTAACCATTTTCAAATATACATAAACGTAGTTGAAAACATGCTTTTAAACTTTTGATTATTAGTTCAAAACAAAATTTAACACTTACAGTTATGGAAGAAAAATAATATGTCCTGGAAATGTAACTTTTTGACGCTAAAAACAAACTTTGGTTTTTATATCAGCAACAAATGTTGATCAATCATAGAACAACTTCCCATGAACCCCTAGTAATAAATATATACAACTGATCTTTTAGTTTAAATTTATCTCTCCAGGTGGGCGCACAACCAATGTGCCTCCAAGGTACACCTCCTTCCCGTACTAACAGAAATTTTGAATCTCAGAAATAGATGTTATAAGTTTATCCCTTTATAAAAAATAAACTCATTTGTCTCCTTGCCAAAAGATAACTGAATAATTAAGAATAAATAGCCGGCGGATAAAGAATTACAGTAAAGCATGAAAGGAGTTTTAACTCTAATAAATGCTGTAGCATTAAAAACTCAAAAACAAAAAATCTTAAATGTTTGCGGTGAAACTATCAGTTTTTCTGGAATATTCCACCTTTTATTTTGCTACACTGAAAAAAAAATGATTGCAGCACAACGTGTGGGTAAACGTAACGCCAACACATTGTGATGTTGGCGTTACGTTTATCTATATATTATGCAGTGGATTTACAACACCCAGTGCTATATTATTTTACAGCATAACGTGTAGTTGAACGTAACGCCAACACGTTTTGATGTAGATCAGTTGATGTAGACCCACACAATTATTGCCATAAGTTCTTCATATAGGCTTATCAATCTCATTGTGTCATTTTTGAGTGGATTTACAACACACAGTGCTGTATAATTTTACAGCAGTATGTGTAGTAAAATTAACGGTATTTCTTACAGTGTATTGTTTATACTTTAATCGGTCATATTATTACTTAATGTTTATTAGCATGTCACTGTTGATGTAGTTTTTGGAATTTTGGGGCTATCTTATTGTAATCACCAACGATCTGTCGAGTTTCTTTTGGATGCAGTGTTTTTTCTCATACACGGACATTTAATATGCTTTCCTAATAAAATTAAAAAAAGATGTTGAATTGTGTTAAATCATCTGATGTAGGTGATTAGTGCTGATAGCAATAGAGTAAATCTAATATTCCGTGAATAAAGTAACAAACAAAATAATTTTGAGGTACTAACAGTTGATCTTAATGATGGTTGAAAGAATCATTGTCACAAAGAACACAAAAAATAAACTCATTTGTTTCAAAAATAAGATACTTTGAGGAAACTCTTTTTCTCTTTATGAAAGGTCATAGATTTTCACGTATAATTTAGAAATAATTCATAGTGAGAGGATTTGAAGCTAAAGCATGAGAAAAATAATACTTTTAGAGTATTTCTGTTTACTGAAAAATTAACCACTTTTATGCGACACTCTTATAGAATTCAATGATAGTGAACTGAAACTGTTTGTTACTGTTAAAATCTACGCATTAGGTTTTTTATTAAGAAAAATGTGAAGTGCATATTTTTTCTTATCGGGACAAAAACAATAGATCTATTTACGGAGAACGTTCTTTATAACTTAAAACCTTCATATTTATTTCCTCTTTGAAGAATGTATTACATATTAAAATTGTGTCCTATCAAACACTGAAAAGTCTTTTCTTAAAGAGAATATCATTATTTTCTTTTTCAAAATTTATTTGACATTGTGTAAGCGTTTCCTCCACAGTGAAATCTGGATTGCTCCAACTTCAATTTCAATGTTCGCAGCTTTATTTCAAGCTTAAGCGCCTCCGCCTTGCATGCATTGGCAATTCAATTCTTTCTCACTTTAAAATCGCTCTTAAATTTTACGTGTAATTGTAGTTCTACTTTCTTTTTCTATATCGCCTTATTTTAAATTCTTTTTCTAAAGAGAAATGTAAAGAGTCTTTTTTTTCTTTGTTACCGTTGAATTTTACTCTAGAACAAGCTAGATGATAATAGATACCACTATTCGCTATTCGCGCAAAAATAATAGACTTGCTACAGCATTTCCTTCGGTAATTTCTTTTTCCAACTATTGATGAAAAAATGCTGTGTAATAAAGAAATCTACGCGTTTCAAAAAAGACCGGCCTCAATTTTTTTTCATCTCCAGAAAAAAAAAAACTTTAAAATTAAAAAAAAAAAATCGAACAAAGAAATTTTCTCAATTTCATTCTTCGATTTCTTGTGCATAATGAAGCACCTAAAGCTGAAAAACAATTAAAAAATAAGATACTGAACGAAACGTCTTCTACTCTATCTTCCGATTTCTATCTTTTGTAAAGAAAATTCCATCCCCTTGTATGAGTAGCTTCCCTATATTAATCACTAGAAAACAATCTTTTTTTCAACTCATTATGTGAGGGGTCAGCGTTACTTCTGTTGAGATAGTACAGAAAAGAAATATGGCGTCGAAGAATATTTTTTCTTTGTATTAATTTATTTTTATCATTCCATTTTTTGTGTTTCTTTTTTTTTTAATCATTCTACTTTTTGTTCATTCGCAATTGCCTTTATCATTATGGTTGTATAGAAAGATGGGAAGCAACAAAAAATCTAAAACATTATTTTGATAGAAAAGAATTACGTACGCTGAAAAAATAAAGAAAGAAACTTAAAGATCAATTATTTTTCTTATTGGAGACAAGAATATAATTAAACTTTCAGTTATTCTTTTTTTAATTATATATTTTTGTTCTTTACTGTCGACAATACAAGGGCCGAAAAGTAATTTCATTGGAAGAAATTAAGAGAAATAAACAATTATAGTAATTATTTACTGAAAGAAGCATGCTAGATTAAAGAAAGTTTGTTTAAAGTCAGTTCTTTTTAATAATCAATTTATAATGATAGGACGAGATTTCAAGCATGTTCAAAATATTTTTTGGCATTTTTTTTTTTTCTCACAATACATGTACTTTTAATTTCAATGAATTAAAACAATCTTAAATAGCATTTCTGATTCAAAAATATAAAATCCGTGGTTTATACAACCATTTATTAATAAGTAATGTTCCTAATACTGCATTTTTAATAATACAGTAAATTTATTAATTGCCATCCAAAAGTAATTAAAAAATTTTATGAAAGAAAAGAAAAGTGTCCCTTCTTATATTTACATATATTGAAACTTTGCTATGTGTAATTTTTGCAAAGCATTCTTTTTTATAAAGACTGCTTGTCGTAGAAAATAACTTAAAGACAGATAATTTTTTCTCTTATTACGTTGCGTTGAACTATTAAAATAGTCGAAAATAAAGTTATTTGTTTCGTCGAAACCTATATTAAGCTTTTTCCTCCTTGTTTACTTTTCTTGAATGTAGGATTTTAATGGCCATATTTCATTTTGTACCACGTGAGTTAGTTTTAACTAATCCATACACAAACTCAGACGCATTACACACAGCCATTCTGTTAATACATCATGGTAAAACTTAAAAATAAATAAAGTCAGGATATAAGCTGTCCAGCATCAAAGTACACCATGCAAATATCTTCTTTAAGTCGAAATCGGCATTTACATTTGAATACATGTACCCTCCTCTAAAATAAAATAAAAGAAAAGAAAGATTGAAATGCAGAAAGCGTTTCTAAAGATTTCCCTTATGAGTAAATTATTTTTCAGAAAGATATAGGTTATTTATACAAATAAATTACTACTTACCTGTGAATTTAACTACTAAATTTCTTTTTTTCTTACACCTGTTTTCAGCCCCACCATGACTGAGTGGGCAAGACACTGAATATGGTAGATAGCTAAAGTATGAAGGTTCTGGGTTCGGGCCTGTCGCACTGCTGTCGATCTAACGGGCTGGAGTTTCGGGCGGTTTTCTACAGATATAACATGAATACGCTTTAGAACTCCTTAAAAATTTCTCAGCCCAATGCATCCCCTCCCTAAGCAGATGCCCTTAGTATATGATTGCCATAACACAAAACAAATATACCTTTTGGCTGTAAATTAAACTATTGAACTGCAAAATATTGCATCTATTTCTGTGAGTACATAATATGAATAATAGAAATAAATAAATTAGTTAAAACTGTGTGTAAAAAACACACGTAAAATAATACTTGTAATAAAATATTATCGTTTCGACTGAAATTTTACTCAGTCATCATCAGTCATAGCCCTTCATCTGCTACGACTGGTGAAGATTGAATAAATTTTCAGTCGAAACGATCATATCTTGTTATAAGTATAACTGTATGCGTGTTTTATAATACTGGTGTTGAAAGCTAAAATAAATAAAGTTTTTATTTATTTTAGCTTTCAACACTAGTATTTGGAGTGTTTTTTCAATAGAAATAAATATTTGAATACATATTTCTGTCTTTCATCTTAATCAAAACTAATGTAACTCAAATGTAAGCAGTTTATTTCAAAGAAAAAGCTTAAATTATGAAATGTAATTGATATTAAATTACGTTTCTTAAATTTCCATAAAAACTTACTTATTGCTGTTTTAGCTACATGTGCTGCTACTTTTAAACCTAATACAATAAACTCTTTGAAAAATAGTCTTATTAAACATTACGTCCATGGTAAATTTGGAGTTAAGTAAATTACTTTAAACAAAGTTTTTCCCTCATTTATCATTTCCTACCACTTACTAGTAATACCACTTATGCTATCTTACTACTACTTGATAAAGAATTAATAACATACTTTTTCATATTTTTTCAACTATTATAATTGCCTACATAATGAGAAATTGGGAGAAAATGTACGAGTTGAGCAAAAAGTTACAATGTACTAAAACTTGTTTAATTTCATAATGACCTGGGAAACCTTAGGAAAAAACAGAAGCAATTAAAAACAACGATAAATATTCATTATAAAAGCAATATCTTACGAATTTCATGATTAATTACCAATTTCGCATAATTTTTGGAGTTTCTTCGCATATCCAATATCATATAAAAACTGTTACGTGAAGAAGAAAAAAATTAAAATCGAAATTCTAATTAATCAAGTAACAGCATGGTGTGTAATAAAACTTTTCTTCTAGATCACCATTAATGGGCAACCACAAATTCCCGAAATTTTTTCAGCTGGAGTTCGGGGTTTATCAATATACCCAACATCCACCAATGAAGCATAGGACTTCCTTAAATACGGGGTGTTGTATTAGGAGATGGGGGGAAAAATTCAACCTTAAAAACTTTTCTATTTCATCAAAGCAAACCAGAAATATTCGCTATAAAGATTAATATTAATTTCAAATATCTCCCACCCCAATCCTATTTCCTTCAAGCGAACCATTTCTAATTTAAAATAACTTTTTTTTTCATTAATTCTCCTTCTGCGAATTCAAATCCGGGCAATATCATTAGGAGAGAAATAATAATTTCCCAATTTCTACGAAGGGGAAAGTGACTTAAGATCATCACAGTAACTTTTTATTAATTATAGGATATTGCATTTCCCTTGAAAGAAACCTCCTTCCGTTCTTGAATGGGGAAAAAGATGAATTTTTTTCCCCACAATCTTTTTGCCTCATCCTTGAACATTAATTTCGCAAATTTTGGTTGAACGTAATTGGTCAAATGAATGATTTACATGCACTTTGATTTCAGTTTAAGTGGGGAGGGGGTGGGGTGGAGAGTAAGGAATGATTGTGAAAAAGTGGAAAATTTAGTTTCGTAGGTATGTAGAAACAAGTGGAGTGCAATTATTAGAAAGTTTTTTTTTCTTTTAATGTTATTAAAAAAGAGTATCTCCAGTGACCTGATATTTCATTAAGCATTACAAAATTAATTTTGCCTTTATACCTATCTTGCAATTAAAGAAATTTAAATGAAGTTATTACTCCTGCTTTTATAAAAACGGTTTCGATTACGCTATGAATTATAAATTTATGTTAAATTAATAACATAGATATCGACTATTTATCTCCATGAAATTTCAATACCTTTTTCTTTTTTTTTAACTTCAACTTTTAAGATTTTTCATTACTGTTATTGTGTTGAATATCGACCAATCAACATTTCAATTTCTGAATAAAAAACTATTTCATTTACTTATGACTCACCAAAAAACTTCGATCATCATAAAAGGATTTTTGTGTTTAAGTACTTATAGTTACGTCTAGTGATCTATTTTTAATTATAGAATGATAAATCGTAAATTTCATTGATGTTGGAAAAAGATGTTTCCCTTATCTTTTCTATAAAACTTGTCACCTCTTTTATCCAAAATTTGTTCCTGAAACACAAATTTTTGATTTATCATTTATTGACAAGTCCAATATTGCAATTTTAATATAAAATTTATACACCTCTTTTGATAAACTATTGATTTTATAAAAGTTCTTTAAATTCTCCAATATCATGTTGTTATAATTAATAAATTGAAAGTTACATAGTATTCTTGCATAAATATGAAGAGTTGTATTGGCCTCATGTTAATCATATGATAAATTTTAAAAGAATTTGCGGATTTATTGATTTAGATACATAATTTTTGACGAAATTTAATTCAGTTTGCAGTATAATGTTCGCAGCATTCTGAATTATTTTTGAAAATATACAAAAGCTTTTATTTGTACTGTGTGTACTATTCACATAGTTTATAACTGTTACCGTTGTTTTATCGCAACTCTTTTGTTGTGATTTTAGGATTTTATCTAAACTTACAAGTAATTTATTTAAACAAAAATCCATAATTGCTGTTACTTCGTTCATCTAATGAATATGTTAGGCATAGTTAGCTGGTTTGAAATTTATCATGTGATTCACTAAAAGGGCTAATCGGTAAAATAATCTTTGAAAAATTGTTCTTGTGAAAGATACCTATCTTTCAGCAGAATACTTATTTTAAAAACTGTAAAAAAATGAATTTTGAGGGGTTTATATTATTTGCATACAAATGCGCCTTTTTATGTAAGAAAAGGGGCACTATGTTTCTGTAAGAAATTTCTCGGCAGCTCTTCTATGCTATTTTTCATTTTTCAGATTACACTGATGCATTAAAAGTTAGATTGCCGTTTTCTGCTCTTTAATTCAAATCCAATGAATGATATTGTTTATTATCAAGAAAATAACAAGTTAACGTATTGCCTGTTATAACGTATAAAAGTTAACGTATGTTATGAAAATTTTGACAGATTACTTAGTCATAGTGTGAGTGTATTTTACAACAAAGAGACAAGGATTACATGAATTCAAATTATAACTTTTGTATGTTTTATACTAATTTGTAGTAACACTGAGTTCATTAAAATACTATAACTATTATCAATTCATATTATACACTTTTTTTTCAAGAGAAAATATCATTATGTGCTTCTTTTCTTTTTTTTATAACAAAAGTTTATAATTTCTCATTTTTTTTCTGTTGCAGCTCAAGCCATACCAAACGGAGACGCACTGCAGCCCACTGCTTATCCGAGTTTGCAACCTTATCCTGGAATACGTAAGATAATCAAATTACATGTTTTGTTTTTTTTTAAATTCGTGTATCTTTATTCTTCAACTGTCTACTTATTTTCACAAAATTTTTTAATCACGCAAGCATTATCTTGTGCTGATGTAAATTAATTTTATATTAAAAGTTAATTAGCAGTATAATAGGATGCAATACATATGTATGTTTTACATCAAATGTACTTAAAAGGCATGTAAATTTAAATATACCATTGTAATGTGCTTAGAGAAAAAAAAAATTCAGTTACTATTTCTGAAGTTTGAGATATTTGTTTAAAATATATCTTCCTAAAATTCTTGTAACAATATATATATCTTGTATAATTTTTCTGTTTTAAATTTTTTGATTGTAGATTTATTTCGTGTTTCGAAAAATACGCGAAAACAATAAGGATTTTTTTTTATTTTTATAATAGTGATAATTTACAATATGCTAAATGTCTATGCTAAATGTATGCTAATGTATGTTAATTTTTTCTAAATCCAATTTTAACAAATGTATTTCTGAGATAATGCAAACGAGTTCACATATTAACGGATGTCAAATGTGAAAACTTTAGATCATTGCACTAAATTTTCTTTTTGACAACTTTCAAACAATTACTTCTGATTTGCTTTGTGTTTTTCGCTAACCTTATTCTGCCTTTAGGTTCATAAAAACGGTCATCTAAACCGCATAAAAACTAAAATATAAAATATACAATCAAGTATTTAACCAAATTAAAAGTTTTTTAATTAAATTAAATGTAAAAATGTGTTACATATAAAGCATTATGCTCATTTCTTTATGATGCGGGGTTTGATAAGGAAGGGGAAACTTAAGCATCCTTCAAGTGACAGAAGTACTCCTGTATTCTCAATTTCACCTGATATTTTTCAGCGGCGTATCCAGCACCTTTCGGCCAGTTTGGCCAAGCTTTAACTCCTCAGCCTGCCGTAGTTACTCAGACTCAAAGAGAGGGAACGTACATTCCTGGTAAATATAAAAGAGTATCACTTACTTTGTTATTCTGTTATTGTTATCTATCCGTTCACTGTATGTTTGTAAAACAGATTTTCCAATAAAATATAGCCCAGTATATTCAGGCTGGTACAAGTTATATGCTCGGACGTAACATATTTTGTCGAACATGTTTTTTGCTAACGCAGTTCATCAGTTGCTTAGCGTTGCACAGTAACATGTTCATTTCGAAAGCTGATTTAGAGTATACATCGTGTCATAATACTTTTATTCATAATACCACATTTTCACATTTATATTATTATATTTCTTTTAGACACAAAATACTACTCTACAACTTTATAATTAAGTGGTACCCTGAGATACAATTTTAATTCCTTGACGCTCGTAAGCTAAAATTCTCGTATTTTAAATCAAATCCTTCATTTAAATTACTTAAATGCAATTTATTTTTACTATTCTGGTAGAGTTACATTGTATTATATTATTCTTTCATTTCATTTAATTATTTACTTTCACATATTCACCTGCAAATAGATCTTATCCTGAATTCCTTCCAGTACTTCTGTGAAGTTGTAGTTTGGTTAGGCTATTTTATAATTATCAAAACTGCGTTGTGACGAATGAAATCCTGGTTCGATACACTTAGTTGCAATATAAGAAAAGACATTAGAATACTTAAATGAGTATTCTTATGTCTTTAGAGAGTTATATTTAAAAGAAACTATTGAAGCATAAACTTATTACAACGGCTGATGGTGGCTCAGCGAAACATACGTCCTACAAGCACAGTCATAATAAGATGGAATAGCTTAAAAACTACGCTTACACATGATTTCACTTTGGCGAGAACAAAAACTGGCAGAGATCATGGAGGCAACTGAAGAGAGCAAAGTGGCTAAAAAGATGCCCAGTATGCTTCCGCGGATGTGACCAAAACGCATGCGCACTGTGCATGTGTTTCAGTCATATGCGTGGTGCGCGTGCGTATTACGCGTTTAACCTTATATGTGATGCGGCGCGGAGGAACACATTTCGTCCTCACTCCGGTGCATTACGAAAAGATAGGCTGCTCTCTCCAGTTGTCTCCATGGCAGAGATAAATAATGCCAATTACAGAGCAACCATCAAACTTCATCCAATAAAATTAAAATGACGGAATCGCGAGCAAATAATTTTAAACATGTCGCAGGGCAACAAAAAAGTACTAACGCCAACACTATGTCAAAGAGGGGGTAAGGAAAAAGGCGTTACTATTGCAAACGGACGTAATATAATCAATTTTCAGCCTATAACGGCGACATAGGTCTGATGAGACAAATAAACAAATTAGAATTATGAATAAGGGAAAGAGCAAATATGCGGATTAAAAGCCGAAGTGATAGAAAAATGAAAACAGAAATGATTTAGAATACATGATTTTGAAATAGATTAAATTTAAGAAACAGTGTAAATGCTTATTGCAATTAGATATGTGATCTTCATCACACTTCAAATCAAAAACTTGTCCCAAAAATGACTGGTATTTCAAAAAACTAGCATCTCGAAGTACCACTATATTTTGAGAGACAGACTTGGGACTCTTTTCTTGATGAGTAATATACTGTTCAAATTCTCATGATTGTAGCCCGAATAAATGCTAAGCAATTATAAAATTATTTCATTTTTATTTTATTCAGGAGTTACGTGATTTTGCATTAGCTTTCGCTCTGCGATAAAAATTATTCAAAGTTGTATTATGTATTCTCTGCAGAGCATATATGATAAAAGTTGATTTAGAGTAGAGTACACCGTTACCCTACCTTCATTACTCAGTTATACTTTCTTATATTTATAAACATTTCGGTTATTTCTAAGTCTAAAAATTCTTACTGTCTTTCTTAAAGTATATGGACAGTTCAAAATGTGCATGTGTTTGAAATGATACTTTTCAGTTACTTTAACAGAATAATAGCAATAAACATTGCAACTTTTTTCCTGTTTTTTGTAATTTGCAAAAAAAAATCGACTTCACGCGTTTTTTTTTTTTTTTTTGAAAAATTCGGAGTAAAAACTTTTTCGGTGAAAAAATAGAACTCTAGAACAGCCATCTATTATTTCATCCGAAAATTTCTTGAGTAAATTTTTTAAACATATATTTAGGAAATACTTGAGATAATTCGCTTTGTTTCGTGTAAAGTATTTACTATATTTACTATAACTAATAAGTATTAAAATTGTATAAATGTTTATTTAGTATATGCATATTATTAAAGTAAATTTGCATTTTCTCATTTTGTCAATAAATATTTTTTCAGCATCTATGAGAATATAAGATGCATAATATACTTACGCAGTTCATTTAAGTTACAGATGTTTATTTAAGACTTTATTTGTGGCCATAAAATTTTGATTTTAAAAACTTCATGACTGCTTAACACTAGGAATTTTTATGAAATTCCTAAGCATTTCTAGCGTATATAAATTTTAATCATAAAAGTAAACTTTTTTAATTATATTTGTATTGACATTAGTACACTGAAGAACAACTTTTGTTACATTGATTTGGACTGTTTTTACATTTTTTAACACACATAGTCATCAAACAGAGAAAGGGGCATTATTGTACTAACTATATTTCCTTTCTCTTGGACTTTCAGGAAGTTCAGTCGATGTAACTTATCTACATTTCCGTCTACATTCACCCTTCAGTTATTTCAAACAAGATTTGCTGTAAAATTAAAGAAAATTACTTCCCAAAAATATACCTTGTAATCTTTTAAAGTTAAAGAAGTAACAATTTTAAAAACTGGTAGCATTTCATGCAACTATTTTCTCTTCACTTAGAGAAAGTATTTTTTTCTTTCCAAATTGATGATACTTATACTGACAAAATACTTAAAAACGTTTTAGAACTATATTTTATTCTGTCACCGATCACTCTTCTCGCGACAAGATAGTCTTATCGTTAAAACCCTTATCGTCTTTGACAACGAAACTGTGTCTTTTTTTTTTATTTCTCTCTTTTTCTTTTTACTGGGCTGCACAATTTTCTAGCAGCTTATCGTAGTTTTTCCTCGTCTTAAGGGAAGGTTTTAGTTCGCAGAAGTATAGAATTGTAAAACTTTAGAAAACTCCAAAGATAGAAAAATTCGGTGTATTTTATTTTAAAACTTTTGTTGTTTTTCCCGAGTAATTTAAAGGAAATAAAAAAAGTTGAGTTTTCATAGATCATGAAGCAATTATTTCTGTCCTTTCAAAACAAGTCATGGAAAGAAATGAAAATCAGTTTTTCTGAACCTTGCTAAAGTGGAGGCTGTAAGGCGACACTTGTAGTACTTATATCTTCTGAGTAAGTTTTCAAAGGGAAAATAATTTTCCAAGTGTTATTTTTCGGGATGGAAAATTTTAACTGTTTTTTGAGAAGAAATTTTTTTTCTAAATAGTTTACTAGAACCAATAGGATTTCGAATAATTTTATTTTTTTCATTCGACATAGTAATAATATAAATGTTCAAGCAGCCAACTACTAAAAAACATCAACTGACCTAATATAATTAATGCATTTTACATTGTTGTTTTTTAAAGATAAATGTTTTTTAAAGATAAATTTCAGTTATCAATAAAGATAAATGTTTTTTAAAGATAAATTTCAGTTATCAAATAATGTCGGACAAGCTGACAACAAAAAGCAGAAAACAACAAGCTGTAAACAAAATAAGTGATAGGTAAACTTATGCAAATATGAAAACCATGTGAGGATAAAATTTCACTTTGCATGTATTTCAGTCAAGTAGCTGGATTTTGAAGTAATTCTATGAAGCTATGAAATCTAATTTGGGTATCAAACATGAGTTATTAAAAAATACTGAAAAATAGTTTTAAAAGATGATATAAACTATGTATAAAAACACACATAACAAGGTACTTACCTGTCAATATGATCGTTTCGGCCAAAAAAATATGGAGGCTTCATCAGCTGTCATTGCACAGTCTCGCAGAATAGTGGGAACTCAATTCTGTGAGACTGTGCGATGACAGCTGATGAAGGCTCAAGATGTTTTTGGCCGAAACAATCGTAGTGGCAGATAAGTACCTTGTTTGTTGCGTTTTTATGCAACGTTTTATTTATATCATCAAATGTACAAATTTTACTTATTTCTTCTTTTTCAACCATCGAATTGGTTTTGATTTTAGAAAATCACAGTATCATTTGAATTATTATTATTATTTAATTCTGAAAAATTCAGATAATCAATCTGGGTGATTTTGTTCTTAGCATGTTTTACTATAAAAACAAGATATAAGTAACAAAATTTTAAATGTAGCTCTCTGTGTAGACAAAAATCAAAAAGTACAGACAGACATCTGGTGAAATTTCTCGCACCCTGATGCAATTTCGTTGCATAACCGCAATCTAGAAATAGTCACTAACTTGCGGAAATCAATATGTCGGAGACAATTTTTATGATCATTAAATCACTTGAAATATGCTGAAAGTGATGCTGTTCACGTACTCTTTCCCAACACAAATTTCTTTTTTCTATTGCACATTATATCATATAGCTACAATTTTCAAAAGCACTGTCCTATCCTGGGTTTTTTTTTTTTTTTCATCAAGTCATCGACGTAAATGTTTATTTTGTGAAATCTGACACTTAATTCAGCTTATTAATGGCTTTTCATTCAAAATGAAGTACCTTTCTTGCTGTTGTCGGTGTGTTTAGTATTTAATAACATTTTCTAGCACATTAAACATTTTATAAGTTCCGTATTTTATATTTTTTCTGCCACAGCTTTAATTAAAAGTATCAACTAACCAGGTCTATCGCAGAGCACAGTTGCGGCCTCCAAATGAAAGGGCAACAAAATGTCAAGATAGTTACCTAAAAAAATAAAATTATTTTTTAGGTAATAATTATATCAGTTTTAACAGTAAAAATATACTCTTAACAATGATACTAAATAACAGTAATTTCAGTTTTGAATACGTCAATGACGTAATTTATCTTCATGTGCAATGATGCTAAAATATCGCCAGATTGGCGGTCAAATAGTTTTCTGGTATACCCCAACCAACCAAATGAAAAAAAAAAAAAAATCCTAAACTTTTTTTATTAGATGGGTCTTTTATAAGTGTTATTGTTGACCTAAACGGTATGCGTAGGCAAATGCTTTGCATATTTCAAATATTAAATTTATAAAACTTTCTCTCAAAATCTCATTACATTTACGCTTACAATTTTCAGGTCCCGAAGGCTGCAACTTGTTCATCTATCATCTGCCGCAAGAATTTGGTGATGCAGAGCTCATGCAAATGTTCATGCCATTCGGTAACGTCATCAGCGCCAAGGTCTTCATTGACAGAGCTACCAATCAGAGCAAGTGCTTCGGTAAAGTCTTCTTCTGTTGTTTGTTTATATATATATATATATATATATAACCATACTGGGGTTTCAAGATAAACTTATCAATTAAAAAACCAAAAATGAATTACTACCGTGTTTACGCACCCCAGTTTTGAAGCAGAAAAAGCCTTCAAAATATTTTACCCGCATAAAAGTCGCAGCAGTATCCGACTTTCATTTATGTCTATAAAAATATTATTACCAAAAAAAAAAATATCTTTTTTGTGTACAGTTGAAGAAAAGACTATTGAATATGGCAGATAAACTGTAAACATTTGGTAGGTTAGTTATTTTTCAATAATACCAGTAATTTTTTAGTAATAGAGTGTTCAATATTGCATAGTAGACTTTCCCCGCATAATAGTCACACTTAGATTTTCACCATGAAAAGTGCGACTATTACGCAATTAAACATGGTAGTATTTATGTGATCGCGATATCTATCTATAACTTAGATGTTACGTGTCTGCAAATCACACATTATGATGCGGGATCTTCTTCCTATGTACTTGTCCTAGTTCTTTTCCTTAATTTACCAAAATGTTTCCTGCATGCACTACTTTTTTGGCTGGCTGAAAGAATAGCTGATATAGTTGCATCTTAGAAGGAATGATTTCGGTTTGATGGATTGAACTAGTCTTTTTCTTTTTCAAATATGAACGGACAACATACTTAGCGTTTAAGAGGTTATGATAAAGGGAAGGGGGGAGTCGTTCGTTCGTTGTTACTTAACAAATGTTTTTTAAGTGATCATTATTTCATTTAGGAACGTGAACCAATTAAACCCTTGTTGAAGTGCACATGTCAACAGAATTGGCCATTAACATTCACCTTGCTACTAAATACGAATTGAGGGTATTAATGAAATGAAACTAACGATTGACACGTAAATAATTAAACGATTGAAATATTTGAATATATTCTTATGTAACAAAGCATATCTTAGAGAGACGAGAACAGAATCAGAACTGAAAGAATATATATGCACAATCTTTCTATTACATATTTTCCAATAAACATCATCGTTTTCTTTAATGGCCATTTGCAGTTTATCATTTGTCCGAAACGACATATGTTTGTCAAATATGTCATTGAATGTACTTTTGCAGCTTATAAAAGCTAATTGGATTCAGTTCGTCAATAAAACATTGCTTTTGCATAAAGTATCGCCTGTGTTCCAGAAAGTGATTTTTTCTCTCTAGCATATTAAATTATGAAAAAATGGATTCGGAAAATCTGTCTTATTATTATATGAGATCCCAAAGAGATCCTTAAACTAATTTATAAAGAGATTTTCAAGCTCACATATGCTTAAACTACAGACCATCATTTTCCATTAACTTTTTAAACAACCTCCAACATTTTCTTGATTGGCTAAGTCCAATGAATGCATCGGGGTACCATATAAAAGATTCTATAAACCCTTCAGAACAGAATTTAATTACATGTATTTTCAGGAGTAATTTTAAAATGTTAATGCTACAAATTTAACGAAACATATTAATAAATGGTTAAACACTCTCAAAACGAATTACTCAGAATAAATTGCTACAAATTTTAGCTGTGTAACATGACGTAAAATACATTTCAAAAATTATTACTTAAAAGTTCAATTTTTTTCAGTATGTTAAGATAAAAAGGTTAAAAAATTTCTTTAAAATTATTTTTAAATATTTTCTTTCTCAAATAAATTAGTTTATAAGCAAAATAACTTATAATAACGTCCTTTTGTATTTGCCAGTTTTAATACTGCATGATTTTTTTTTGACAAATCATGTATAACGAACACTGCAAAATCAAATTAATTTTCCATTAGAAGTTGCTCATTTCTTTTTACTAAAAGTAAATGCTTCTTTTGCAAGAACGTTGTGAAGTTTCAAACAGATTTTAATTAAGTGGAATTCTTAATAAACTTTAATTCGTTATTTAACAGGGAGGCTTGTTAAACAGATTTGTGATATAAAATTTATTTTTCAAAAGTACATTTTGTTTAGTAAAGACTCATCTTTGCGCCATTTTGTTGCTTATGTATCTTTTAAAAGAAATTCTGCGTTTTAATACTATTTTAGAATCAATTTAATGTTTACTGAAACACTAGATTCTTGATTTAAAATATTTAACTTTACTTTTTTTAACAATTAGTGTATTTTTATTTTTAAAAAATAGTCTATATATTTTAAATCTCAATTAGAGCATTTGAAAAACAATTAAAAAGACTTTTTGAGCAAAACGTACATTCCCCTGAGTTTGACAATATCTTCTTAGACAGTCGTTGAAGCAAAACTCGGCGCAGAACAGAACTTTTTGTCTTTGTGTCTTTGCAACAATGTAAGCAAACAAGTTAATTATTAGCTCAACAATTAAAAAAATAATCCTCCTCTTGGAAAACTTCGTACGACTCAGTTTGAGCAATTTTAATTTTTTAGAATGTTTAAATTTTGTTAAAAGCAACAGTCATCAAAAGGAACTAGCTACTTAAATAATACTACTTTCAAGCTTTAAATTTGAATTATGGTGTATTTGATTGATTTTCAATAAATAAAAAGGTTGATTTTCAATTAATAACAATTAATAAATAATTTTAGGTGTGTTGCTGTCAACGCTAAAGTTTGGTAAGCGAAATTTTGCGTCTCAACTGCTCAATTCAATGCTGACAGGCATAATTTAATCGTTAGAATAGAAAAGGAATGATTAAAATATAAGTGAATATTTTAAATTCAATCACATTAATCAAGACCAGAAATATGTAAATATGTTTCTCAAAAATTGTCTGTCGAAATTGAAAAGAAATTTTTTCTCTCCAAGGGCGTACCCTTGACTATTAGTCATTCGCCACTACTACGACCCAAAGTATTGGCCGTTTTATTAGGGGCACAACCATTTTGTGGCCAGCGTTACCCCCTATGAAGGGATGGACATTTCAACACTCAAACCCATGCCCGGAATCGAGCGCGGACCTATGTTGCCATAGAATGATTTGGTTCGTTAGTCACTACACCGCCTGGGTCGAGAATTGCAAAGAATTTTAGAGTGAACGTGATATTGAATGCTTTTGTCGTAGAAATGTCTGGTCGCGAACAACATCGTTGTGCACAAGTTAATAATATAAAATCTGAAATGTCAGACTGAATACCAAGAAGGATAGATAAAGGTGAATTTTCCGTAAAAAAAAAACTTTCATTTGCTATTCCTAATTTTAAATCAAATTTCAATTTGAAATTTGCAACTTCCAGAAAACCATTCCATTCTTTATTAGACTAAATTTAAAAAATTAAACAGTCTCTTTTATGGGTTATTAAACACTGTATGAGAACAGAATTTGCAGAAAAGCTTTCTATAGTTTAAAGAGATTCTCTTTTCTCTTTTATTTTATCTGTAGGGTTAAATACGTCCTACATAAGTTAAATTATTACACATATTTCATTTAAAATACTAGCATATGCCTACACTTTATCATTGTTTTGAAATTTTAGCTTTTGAAAGAAAATATTGCATATATTATAATCCAATTTAGTATTTTTTTGCTGCTTTTATCGTCAGCATGCCATTATAGTAAGTGAAAAATATTTTTTAATCACTTCCCGAATAAGAAAACTTTTATAGTTAACTTTTATATAACAGGAAGCTAAAGTAGGCAACAACATGTCGGTCTTGTCATCTCCTTGTTTTAAGAGCTTTACATTAAGTGCTTTTACTAACTAAATATCGGAAAATCTATTAGTCTCTTCGTGTATGAAATAATTACAAGCCTTAAAATGTCTTTTTTAATTTGTTTCGCACATCTCCGTGATTTAGAGTTTTCTTAGAACTTTCTATTAATTATCCTAGCATAGGATATCTGAAGAGTGATTTTTTAAAATACTGAAAAGATATATTCTCTCACCGAAGTGTTTTTGATGTTAATTTTTAATTCAAATGGATGATATTAATTAAAAGCATTTTTAAAAACATTTTATTTCAATTATCTCAAAACAAAAACATTTTTTTATTTTAGTGGCAAAATAAATGTTAAATGCACATAAAGTCTGCTTTTTTTTAATCCTAGAATTTTTTCAACATAATTTTTAAAAAGTTAACAGTTTATATTTTTTATAGTGTAATTTTTAATAAATTTCCAAGAAAACATATTTTTCTTTAAGATTAAAATGTTATCTAGCATTTTTATTTTACTTCATTAGTTAGATATTTAAAGGCAAAACAAATGAGATAACTTTATTTTAAGAAACACTCCCGATAACTCCTCGATAAGATTAATTAAAAGTGCATTCGTTCATTTCTTACAAACATATAGTGAAAAAGCAATTACAACATTGAATTCCAGTAGACAGTCTTTATCTTTCTCCTGTTTATTTGTTTTTTCCTATTCAGTTTTTTCCTATTTGTTTTTTCCTATTATTTTATTTTTAAAAAATATCCAACTCTCTTCGAACAAAGACTTATTACTGATGAAATCTCATCGGTAAAGTTTATATTTTACCTTTGTATTCTTCAATGGCAAATTTACACACTAGTTTCTGTTATTACAGATCATTTTCACTTCCTCTTTCCGTGAAATACGACTGATACAATTGCACCTTTCAGCTAAAACTAACAATGAAACTTTCTCAAATTCTGTATTTTCTCACATGAATGACATTTATCTTTCCCTCGAAGATATAACTAGCTTAATCTGTTTCGTACTTAATCTTGTGCAGTTAGACTGAAACTTTTCCTGCAGCCTTTTATGAACACCTGCTTCAACGACACCTCCATTAAAGGTCATCTCCCATACTCTCTTTTTATGGCACAGAAATTCAGCTTTACGAAACGACAGTTTCAGCAGGTACAAAATCTTGTGCTCTAATCGTAAGACGAAATAAGAGAATGTCTTTTTCCTCAATATGAGCACATATCTCACTAAGCCTTCTTTTCTCATCATTTTCGGAATAATTTTATGCATTGAAATATAATTGCTCAAAGATTTATCTAATTTCAAAGAAATACGTGATACAGAAGGCATATAGTCAAGCACTGGAAAATACCAAACCGAATCTATTACGATTTTAGATAAACTGTCCACTGGTTGATAACTTATAACTTTGGTAAAACTGACTTCATTTTAACTTAATGTTTCAAAGTGTGATTATATTTGCACCATTTATTAAGCTAAGCCTACAAAAACAAAGCCTGAACAAATGAAGCAACAAAAAAAAAATTAATGGTCCGATACTGATAAAATCCACCTTTCTCTTTCCAAAATCACAATTCTCACCATCAAATTTCGCTACACTGGAAAATTAATTACCTAGATTACAGCACAGCTTTCACCAACCTCGTTGGGTAAACGTAACACCAACACGTTATAATGTAAAGACTGTGTCTAATTGTTGCACAAAGTTCTTCGTATTGGCTTATCAACGTCATTTACGTCACGATGAAGCACTTGTGCTGTATTATTTTTCAGCAATTTGTGTAGTAAAATTACAGGTATTTCTTACAGTGTAGCAGTATGATAGCAAAATCATTACCAACTGGAGCAATGCCCTTCCTTAAGATTTGTAAAGAGCATCATGTCATCCATCATTTTTTAATCTCATTTCGCGTATACAAATTACTAGTGATTTTTAACCAATAATTTTTCATTTACTTTTTAACCTTTTTCACTGAAGACGTATCTACCGTTAATTAAAATGAATATTCTTTAAATGAAAACGTATCAATATAAACACAACATAAGAACATTCGAAGAAAAACAGCCTTCGAATTCTTTAAAATCCAATTCAAAGACTATCTTTTACAAATCGGCATTCATGTTATACATTGTTTAATGAAACTATCTTCACTACAGATACTTGATGCCATTTATTGAGAATCACACTTCTCCAACGGCGCCACTTGAGAACATCTGTGTCATGAGTTGAGGACTGTCTTTCACTACCACGAACTAAACCTTACTCCTTTAAAATGACAAACCCCTTTTAATTTGAGACCCCCCTCCCTCGAAGAGAAACAGCTTCCCGTAATGGGCAGCATATATCACCCCCCCCTCCCCTCGAACCGAACTTACAATCTCGGCGAGCACTTCGCCTGGATTTAAAAATGAAGTCTGTCAATAAATATGGCCGACCGCTTATGCAAATGCAATGACCGCATTCCGAGGATAAACGGCCTTCTTCAATGACTTAAGCATGACTCTCGACGCCATTTAATACCGGGCTGTAATTTAGGCGTCCGCTTTGCAGAATGGACGTATTTATCCTGTCTCCAAGTTTCGGACTGGGGCATATATACTTGCAGGGGGTAAAAATGAATATCCTTTTCCACCTACGCCTTCCACACCCCTCTATCTCCAATCTGGCGTGTGAGTCTTTTGCCTCTCTTAATGATTGGCTGACTGGAGATATCTCTATGCTTTATAAGGTGGAATGAGGTTCGGATATATAAATAGAGGAGGGGAAGGGGGAAAGGCGGAAGAGTAGAAATTTGGAAGCTTTATCATAGCGGAGAGAGTAGATATAACGTTATCGCACAAACAGCTCGCCACTTTCAATAACATCAATTCTTGGTTTCTGGTGAAAACCTTCTGATGCATGGGGACTGGGTAAATATTATGGAGATTTATTCCAAAGTTATAGATGTGGGGAAAGAATCGTTAAAATTAAGTCATTTTTCTTTGAGTGTGAAATGAGCTAATTTCAAGCACGATCAAATTAGTGGATGAAAATAATTTATTTTGAAGGAGAAAAAATAATCTCTCTACTTTTAAAAATCCGGGAATAATTTGAATTTACTGCTATTTTTTGTAATTTTCTTGGTATTGTTGCAAAATATATTAATACTCCCCATTTAGCTGCTAATAGCACTTCGCTTATTATGATATGTGTTAAGTGTGCCATAAATTTCTACATTTCTTCTTATACCGAAAATAATTGAAACGTCTGCAAAAAACTTATTTCTATAATTATAATAATTATTTAACCATTGAATGTGTATGTGTGCAGTTACATGGTATTTTATTTAAAAATCTCATGCTACTAATATTGTTACCATCAATTATGTGAAATATGTCAGATTGAAAGGACACGGTATATTTTTGAAATTCTCTAATTTTATTATTATTATAGTATGTTTTCTGCAAACCGGCCTACCACAGCACGTGTGTACTTATTTGTAGTTCACTGAAATGCATTTTAATGACATTTTGCTCGATTTATTAATTGCACAATAGTACCTACAACGCCTTATTATTGAACTACCTGTAACTATTTTTAGTAAGTTGATGAATGGTAAATACTGAATTAGGCTGCACTTGAACAGTATATAGTCAAGAACTTACTAAAAACTGTTACAGCATACGTTTCAATATATCTGAATAGCAAGCAGACATACATTTCACCCCCCATCCCCACACACAGCTGTGCAAAAAATATCTGTTGGAATTGTGGTGGAAGAAAGTTGTTGAAAGTAAATGTGCAAAGGAAGTCCTGATTGTATATCTTCAGTATGTTTTTCACAGCAACGTTGATGTCCTCATTATCACTGAAACGTTCTTTTAAACAGCGGCACTTGAAGCACGTGTATAAATAGGCCAGAAATGTAAAATTTGAAAAGTGCCCTACTCAAAAATTTTATAGTGAAGCGCTGCTTTTGCAGCACATTTAATTATGAGGTATAGAAAACGGTCTCCAGGGGCCAAATCAGGTGAGCAGGTTGGGTGTTTGGACTCACAGATCTCTTTCGTTGCTACAAATTGTTTCACGAGTAGTTCACTATGAACCGGTGCATTTCAACGATCAATTGAATCGTCCTGTGACCACAAAAACTGAAGGAGGCACGCAATCAGGACTTGCAGCGCTTTTTAGCAACTTTTATGACCGATGAAAACTTACTACGTTTAATTTAGCACACTGTCTAACATTCAGTCATGGGGATCAGCACGATCTGGGGAACATAGACATTTGAATAGATCACTTTGAATAGATGCACTGGGATACTGCAGCAACATATTCAAAGATTTACGCTGAAAGCAACGATGGGTACAAAAAATCAGTGCCTGGCTGTTCGGCAAGAACGTGCCCATTTTAGATGTGTTGGAAAATGTTTTATAAATGATGCGTTGAACAAGATTTATCTTTCTTGTTCCGAATTTATTTATCTTAACTCTTAAAGAAGATTTTGAAAAGCAAATTATCTTGCTAATGAGCAAGTGGTGATATCTATGTGTGTGGTAGTGTGTCTCTCCACTGATACATTTTGTATACGTTATATCTCATAGATATACAGATGTTTCACAATTCCCTCCCAGGTTTGGAAGGCTTATAAATATATATATATATATATATATATATATATATATATTACCTATACAGCAACAAAGTTGACTTTATTGGAGAAAGAAATGTTACAATTTTTATTTCACAAAAGTCCAATATGTGAACGTTTTGCGACAGGGACGGATTAATGCAATTTTGTCGGGGATGGGGGGGGGGAGGGAGGAAGGACAGTTTGTTCTCCAAGAAAGACAAAATTTTCAATGTTTTTTTTCGGAGGAGAGTCTTCTCATAGAAAGAAACATTGCAAGTTTTGTTTCACAAATAAAGTTCTTCCTCGTCGTTGGACTGGACGAGGTTCTGCCGACGACAATGGCCTTCTTCCGTGGCCACCTCGCTCTCCCCTCGCTTTCTCCTAACTCTAAGCGATTTTTTTATGGTGCTGCATAAAAGATTGTGTGTACGTGCCATAGACGAAATTTACGCCAAAGGATCACAACTGCATTTGTTACCATGTTAAAACGAGTGTGTCAGTGTGGGAAGAATTTGACTTTAAATTTGATATCTACCGCATCACAAAACAAAGACGGATTATGGGGTGTGGGGTGGGGGGACGGAGGGTCTACCGTGCCAATTGAGAAAAAAGAAATTAATATAAAAGATCAGATTTTGCTTCCATAAGATGGATGTGTATGTGTAATCTTGTAACTAACCGCCCCCACCGGCAACCCCACCCCCCACAAAATTGCATTAATCAATATGTGAACCATCTCTGTCACGAAAGGTTCACATATTGGATTTTCGTGAAATAAAACTTGTTAATATTTCTTTCTCCAATTAAGTCAACTTTGCTGCTGTATTGGTAATGTATATATTTTTTATAAGCCTTCCAAACCCGGAAAAGAATTGTGACACACCCTGCATACGGATACGTGTGGTTTATATTTCCTTTTCATCCATGCAACACTCATTATTTTTCTGTTGTCCAGGTTTCGTGAGCTTCGACAACCCCGCCAGTGCCCAGGCTGCCATCCAGGCGATGAATGGCTTCCAAATCGGCATGAAGCGCCTCAAGGTGCAGCTGAAGCGCCCAAAGGATGCCAACAGGCCCTACTAGCGCCCAGCGACAGATTGCCTACTCCCCGCGAAGCCGAACGCCCATCCCGACATCAAAGGTGAGGACTAATTTTCTGACAAACGCACAGCTCTAAGAAACGCACAGTGCGAGCAGATAATGTCCAAATGTACGGAGATGAAGCTAGTTAAAAATGTATAGGTACTCGTGGATTCTAACGGCCACTGAGTTTGCTTGGCGACATTAGGATTGCGCCAATATTGAAACTGTGCAAAAGGATTGCAAACGTTTTCGCCAGATTGCACCAAAATCATCTTGAAGACCTATCACAGTTCCTTGACAATCGAATTTCAGTAGCCGCTGTAATCCACAAGTACCAAAATGTAGATATACATGTACAGGGAATCCTTGAATTATTCACAGGATAACAAATTGGAATTAAAAATGCAATTTTTCAAAATATGTGGAAATGATTTTACGAATGTATAATCTTTAGTTCAAGGAATTTAAATTGTTTTCGTTTTTTCTCCGAATGCAATAGGAATCTTGTTTTTCAACGGTGTATTTCGACAAAAAGGGGGGATTTTCATACATAAGAACAAGTAAACTAATTATCTGCAAATTCTCAACATGATAAATACTATAACTATTGCGGCTGCTGCTGTAGATGCGTATTATCTTATTTTTATTTCGCATTGTTTTATTTATTTAAATTTATATGTAAACAGAACTTCTCTACCTCGTTTTTTCAATATTTATAACAAATCTTTAATTTGCAAACACTCTTTTTTTATATATGTATTTGGCTACAAATGTCAAGTTAACCCATTCTTAAGAAAAAATTAAGGCATGTGTCTCAAGGAATTGTTTTTGTGGAATGATTTTTAGATTCTTGCTTTTTCGGCTTGTATGCAAAATATTAATTTTTGATAAATTTATTTATTTGTTTATATATTTAACACTAGGCGGAAATTTTAGGTTTAAAGAATGTGTGTAATATCAATAATTGTGAGGTTCTAGAACAAATGCTTTCATTTGTAGTGTTTGTGAAAAAAATTTCATTTGCACTTTTCTACTTTGTGACACTTTTGTAAGCTATTTTTATGAAATACAATTTTTTCATGTTCTTTCTATTATATTTTAAAGCAAAATATTTAAATTTATTATTTAATCGAATACATTTTACAATACTACATCGATTTAAATTTTACTACATCGATTTTGACAAAACAATCAGTGAATGTCATTTTTCAATTTTTTGTAGCTTATGTTAGCACAAAATTATATCAATACGTTGAAATTTTCCAATTGAGTTATGAAACGTTGAATGCTGAATTATTCGTTGTGTTTTTTCACACTATTTTAGATACCCAGATTACTTAGTCCCACATATATTTAAATAATTTATTTTCAAAAATTTTTACTAACATGTAATTATTTCTGCTTCAGATGAACTTCTTGCGAAATTTCTTCATTGAAATCGGCAATTAACAACTATTGATTTAAACAAAATTTTTTTTTAAAATTCAACTAATTAAGGAAGTATAAGCAACTTAAAAAAACAGTGTTGGAATAAATCATAAAAGTTACACACATGTAGGCATGTGTCTCAAGGAATTGTTTTTGTGGAATGATTTTTAGATTCTTGCTTTTTCGGCTTGTATGTAAAATATTAATTTTTGATAAATTTATTTATTTGTTTATATATTTAACACTAGGCGTAAATTTTAGGTTTAAAGAATGTGTGCAATATCAATAATTGTGAGGTTCTAGAACAAATGCTTTCATTTGTAGTGTTTGTGAAAAAAAATTTCATTTGCACTTTTCTACTTTGTGACACTTTTGTAAGCTGTTTTTATGAAATACAATTTTTTCATGTTCTTTCTATTATATTTTAAAGCGAAATATTTAAATTTATTATTTAATCGAATACATTTTACAATACTACATAGATTTAAATTTTACTACATCGATTTTGACAAAACAATCAGTGAATGTCATTTTTCAATTTTTTGTAGCTTATGTTAGCACAAAATTATATCAATACGTTGAAATTTTCCAATTGAGTTATGAAACGTTGAATGCTGAATTATTCGTTGTGTTTTTTCACACTATTTTAGATACCCAGATTACTTAGTCCCACATATATTTAAATAATTTATTTTCAAAAATTTTTACTAACATGTAATTATTTCTGCTTCAGATGAACTTCTTGCGAAATTTCTTCATTGAAATCGGCAATTAACAACTATTGATTTAAACAAAATTATTTTTTAAAATTCAACTAATTAAGGAAGTATAAGCAACTTAAAAAAACAGTGTTGGAATAAATCATAAAAGTTACACACAGCTTTCACTTATAAATAAAAATAAACTGTTAAAACATATTATCGGTACTGTGATACGTGGTATGTCGCTCGGTTTTATTCTAACCCTATTCTTCTTTTCTTCCTTATACTCAAAACGAGGTTTATCTAGAAACATGTATTGCTAAAAAACCATAAGTTTATCCCAAAGTAGCTAATAGTCCTGCAACTATAAATTTATTTAGAGAAACTTTTTAATAAATGTAACAGTAAATGTCTTATTAAATAAATTGTAAAATTGCAACTTCGTATTCTGCTTATTTAATCATTTCGTTATAGTTAGTGCTGGGTTTTCTTTTTATATTGAACTTAAAATGACTTATTGATCCATATTGTATATTCAGTTTAAAATTGTGCACTGGGTCAAAAAAAAAAATATATATATATCAGACTTTCTTCGCAAAGTCTTTTAACAAATTTGGTTAAAATATTTTCTTTAAAAAGAAAATTACGAGATTATTTGTTTACATGCATTATTTTTTCAAAATTGTTGAACTTCCTTAAACACAAGCGTAATTAGCATTTTACCTTTTTTTCACAATTCGGTTTAAGAAACGCACCGAGCTGAATGAAATTTTCAAAGCAATTCATCATATCCTGTGGGATTTTCTTAGCATGGCTAATTTACCTTTATTGTTTAAATATTTACGTTTATTCAAACAAATGCCTGTTTCAAAGCAATATTTTGAATGAAACTCCAGAAACGTGTGTAAAAGCAATTTCTTTTGGACCAGTAAGTTACAACTACAAAATCATCTGAAGGGTAAAAAAATTTCGATGACTTTTGCTTGGATTAACCAATTCATTTTCTTTTTAAAAGAAATCCCAGTGCATTTAAAACTGCTAAAAGGTTCCTCTAGTTGGAATAATATTTACTTCTTTTTTTTAAACATGTGAAATAATAAAAATGTCTCTCGAAATCAGCCATCGAGTTACTTAAATAATGCGAAAAAGTTTTGGCATGTTTCCCTAGAGTTATTATGCATTCATTGTCGTTCTTTGCAAAATAGAATAAACCTTAACAAAAATTATCCCAAGCTCATTTCATGGATTTTTCCACTGGGTTTGGTATAAATTGAACTCTGAATATCACGCGCTGCCTAAGGTCATAGGGAAAAAAATCTGAGCGTTCAAAAATTTGTGTGGCATGCGATCCGAAGGGAATACCAACTTTTCAGCTAATTGTTTAAATGTACATGTAAAGAGTGTTTTAACTTTAAATTTTTGATTATTTCTCAAACATGCTTTCTTCCTAATACAATTATTTAAAAAAATATTTTACCACTTTATTTTTGCTTTATAATTCGTCACAGTATTTACTGCTTAGGGGTTACTAAATTATCAGTGGGCCTGACTATCTAATAATGTGACTGACGCAGCCTCTTAACGTATGAGAGCTAGAAATTTAAACTTTTTCTCAACTAGCAATTACTAAAAAAATTAATTTATTTATACTTAATAATCCATTATGCGAGTGATAAAAATAAGTATTAGGTTGGATATTTAATACGAGTGCATAATGGAAAATTATGCATGGATTCTATATATTTACAGTTTGACTATTAAAGAAATTGGATATTCACTGTTTTTAGTTTTAGTCATAGTTTTTAGTTTAATTGTCGATCGTTCAACAAAGACATAAGTATTTCCGATAAATTTCGAAATTTGTTGTGCTCCGAAATCACTATTTAAATCTCTTGGTGCTGGTTTTGAATTGTTTCTGTTTTATAAAGTTTGTTAAAACCGTAAAATACAATCATCTTTTTCAATGGGGAAATTTTTCTTACTTTAAAATTTAGTAATAGAAACTTTCATGAATTTACTTTTCTATAATTTAAATTCAGTTTCAGTCGAAGATAATTGAGAATTTAGAAAACATGATAGTCACTTAACAAATAAAAGGAGTAAATGTATCTGTAATATTTTTCATGTACATGAAATACTTATTAAAGAATCAAATTTTCGATAGTCAAAAAAAAAAATTTACATACAGAACATTTTAAAGTTTAGTTTTCAGTGTTTATTTGTTTATGTTTAAATGACAAAATCCATTTTTAATTGCCACTCACGTATGAACGTGTTTTGTGGGAATAATTTTGTTGAAAATTGTTACAAATACGCAACTTTTAGCTAGTTTATAATACTTGTACTCCTTGTAAATATTTTTAATTTATCATAAGAGGATACTTGTATATGAATTTGCATTCATCAGAACTATACTACCTAAGTAAAGTAAAAAATATTTGTCATTTATAAATCACTTTTATTTTCTTTATTCAGCCTACGTTTAAACAAGTTACAAATATCAATTATAGAAATGTCAAAATTTTAATATCATTCTTAAACTAAATGCATTTTGATAAAAGTGTTTCACTTGCACTCATCATATATACAACTGTCGAGCGTATTAATATATTACATCACATCCATTTTTAATACATTATGGATTAAGCCGTTTTCACTAACTCATATATTATTTACTCTCCTGGTCAGAAATACCTTAAATACTTTGTGTCATACACATTTTCTCACCAAGTTATATTATCATTAATGATTCATTGTTGCTACGTGACTCGATAGCAAAACACATCCTTTTTTTTTCACATGACGTCGAGATCATTGGGGTTATCTCTAATATTCATCGCCATTTTCTTTAACAAATCAACAGTTTTCCAATTTATAAAAGTCTACTGTTTTTATGGGGGTTTTTCCCCAAAGATAACAGCATACAAGTCCGTTGATAATAATATAGTGTGTAGGTACAAAAAGCTATGTTTCTTAAGAAAACAGTGATATGAGGCCTGATTGGAGCAAGGAAGTTAAGTTAGCTACAAATGTAGCTTTCAATGTAGCTTAGTGATAGGGTGATAACAGCTATTTTTAGATATATCTGTATTTTATTTAATCAATGTTTGTAAAAATAACATAGAAGTTTTTATATATATTTAGAACTTTTCTGGATAGGTGCATTTCATGTCTATATCTAGTCTCTCAAGTACATAATTTGTTCTGGTCGTCATTTTACTAAATTTGATTTCTTTTTTTTAATGTACGTAAAAGATTAAAATGATAAAAGAGTGGAAAGTATAAAATAAAGGAAAATAAAATTATTTTAATTTTGATAGTAGAAAGTTGTTGCCTTTTTAAAGTGTGCATCTTTTTAAGTTGTTTTTTCAAACACTGCATGCTATTGTTTTGTCGTTTATTTCTTATTTGATTTATTCCTTTACTTAGTAAATCTAGTTTGATAACTCTGTGTAATAATTTTTTCAAATGATTATCTGTGCATTTTAAACACTCTTTTGTTCTTGTTTCAGTATATAGATTTCAATTTGCTAAGCTCATTGCCAAAAACAAATTTTTAGCTACAATATAAACTTTTCATGGCAACTGTTAACTAACAAAAATGTTATCCAATTGTGTAATTCATATATTAGTGTTTAGGATTATAATTTGAATCTTCTTAGTGAAATAATATTAAACTGAAGAAACGTTGATCATTAATGAGGCCTCATTTACCATGATTAATTCACATACATATATCACGTTTTTATGTATGTTGTACTTATCGATTAAATTGCAAGAATTATTTATTCTCTAAGCACTTAAGATACGTAAAATTTGTCGTTCACCCAATCTTTGTCAGTTTTAAAAATTTAGTAATATTTAGAAAACGTAATAGTTTTGCAGACTTTAAGTTAATCTGTTGTAAACTATATAGTATATACCTCCAAATTATATTCTAAAAGTATGCTCCCTTATCGTCACATTAGTGTTATTGAAAAATACAAAAGCAAATAAACTTTTAACTGTTTCCCGTGTGATCTGAAACACAGTAGATTTCTATCAACCGTTATGTGCTCTTAAATATATTAAAAACACACCTGCAGGGAAAAGTTTCTAAAGTTGCCACTGCACAAAAATACAAAACACCGCATTTTAACTAAAAAACTATTTATTTTTTAGGAAAAATGATTAGTTTTGCTACCTTAATTGCTGTTATCAACAAAAAATCCTTACTCTATGTAACAAATTCTATTTCTCTTCTTTAACGCTACTGTTATATAAGAATTACCTCAATTTAAAACAGAGCTTACGAAACGTCAGTGAATAAAATGACAACACGGGAAATAAGCTGTTACTTAAGCTAGTTGCGCTAAAAACTATGAATATTGTCCTTCCGTTGATCCCTTGGGTCATCGCATATTCATTGTCGCTCTTTTGGAGGGCTACAACTCTCACTTAAAAAACTTTTGCATTCATTACGTGAATTTTTCCACTGTGTATACTATAAATTGGACTGTTAATAACGAGATCTCCAGAGAAATAGCTAAAAACGCTGAATTATAAACACTGTGGTGAATGCACGATAAGCGAAAAACATTTTTGTAGGTGAGAGTGCATGGTTATCGATAGCATAGTCCTTTAAAAACATTTTCAGCATTATAATTAACTTTAAAAATATAATTTCGTACAGAATTTTATTTGTTGTTTAAATGTATTACCCGAAAAGAGAAACAACCGTTATAATAAAATGTCTGTTAGTTTATTGATTATTAGTAAAAATTTTTAACTAATTCCACAGTTGAAGAGAAAATACGAGTACATTGTTCCATAATATTTTATGTTTTTAATGCAATTTAAAAACTGAGCATTGCTTTAGTTAATCATATTACCTTTATATTGATTGCAAAAAGTAATTAATTCGGGAACAGTTTCTGAAATGCGCTGTAATTAACGACAAATTAAATTATTCAAACCCTTTACTTGACACTAAAAGAAGTAAAATTTAAGTTTGATCACTGTAAAACTTAATTTTTTAGTAATTGGTATAAAAATAAATATATAAACTTATATTAATAAATTTATATTAAAATTGCATATGAATGTATAATATTAATAATACTAATGTTTGATCAATAATACTTTTCTTCGAATATTCTAAAACCTTAGACCGAAACAAAATTGATGTCTTTCTGTTTGTTCCATTCTATGTTGGAAATATGACAAAAAGGTCATAGGATCTGATAATTAGTAAAGATACTACATAAAATGAACCATGCACATGTTTTCATTTTATGCTAATGATATTTCTGGCTTTAAAAAAATGTTTAGCCATCTTTAAGGCGATAAAAAATACAAAACTAAATCTTACAGCATCCAATTTTTGTTGTAAAATAATTTGCAAGCAACTGAAAGAAAATTCTAACGCATGTAACGTAAAACACGACTTATATGAAATGCACTGATTCATTAAATATTCTTTGCGTACTTCTATGAAATAAAAAAGAATAAAATACAAATTCAGGTCGGCTTGTTCTTCTATTATGGCATAAATTAAGCGGTTAATAAGATTTGTTTTTATAAAAATTAAGTATTTTCGACTGAAATTCTGACTTGCATAGTTCAAAATGAGAATATCAAATTAACAGCTAATTATTTTAAAAGATGAACGAAGAAATTCCACCGTTAGATAATTTAATATTCTAAAAATTATCTTCATTACATTGAACATAATCAACTTATGAAACAGTTTTTAAGAGTTAACCTGGAATATTTATGTCAAGGCTTTTTATTTACCTTATTGAAAGTCAGAAGTTTAATGTACAAAAAGAAAAATAATTGTTAATACACTATTTTAGCTTCGTTAATTGCATTATAATGCTTAAACTAATTATTACATGCAGAAAGATAGTTAACCTGCATAATCTGTAGTTACGATTTCTTTCTCTTGAATCATAAATTTCATCATTTTTCTCTGCAGTTAAACAATACAACATTGTTAACGAATTTTAAAAATAAGTTTTCTGTGAAATTTTTGTTTTTCTTAGCTTGAGATAACTTTAGATTGTATTCCCATTCAGCAAATGCCTACTTTAGGAGATATTTACTTATCTGGTTCATGTCTTGATGTTTAATATTAAAAAGACCAAATTCGCAATCTTCAGACTTGTATTTAAAAATCATATAACTTTAGATTAATTAGATAATATAAACTTTCTTAATAAAAGATTTATTGGTTCAGTGGTCCAATACAAGTAATGAACTCAAAATGCATTTGGACATGTTTCAATAGGCATGTTTCTTTAGTACTATAATTAACATGGTCATGTATGTATTGTGAAGTGAGACAAAATTCAATGAAATATCTTTTTACTTTATATCGATTATTTCAAATTTTCAAAAACTCTGTTTTACTTACAGGGTTTTTTCTCAAGCATTTCTGTAAACTTAAGGGATATAATATTCGGTAATAATGTATAGTTTTAACAGGCACCATCATCAAACGCTTTCATATATTTGTAATTATTCAATTTCCTATACAATCAATTAAAAGAAGCTTTATTTTTGTAGCTTTTTGAAAAAATTTAACAGAAACGCATGTATATGTTATCTACAGATAGCTTACTTTTTAAGGCCTTTAAGGATATTTTTCTTCTTATTTTGCCGGGGTTTTTTTAATCACAAAGTTTTTTCACTTGCTTACTGATGCGAAATATTTTAAGTCACTTTGCGAGTATCTCTACTTGGCTTATCCGATTTTTAAAATATCGATTTGAAATTTTAATGAAGACATAGATTTTAATATGCTGCAATAAAATAATAGTTACAATTATTTTTTATGGTTTTAACCATTCTGTCTGCAGTAAAATTGCTACGTGTGATCAGATTTATTTAGAAGCAACATATTTTGATAATCGATTTTTATAAGAAAAGAATTCATTTTTATTGTATTATACTTGATAATGATCTGATATCGTTGAAATTTTGCTATTTTTGTTATTGAAGTACATTCGATAATTACATGTATGTACATGAAACCTACTATTTTTAACCAATTTTTAAAACTGACCTTTCAAACTAAAGTGCCTAGTATAAAATCCTGAATTTTTGTGAGATTAATTTTTTAACTGTTCTTTTAATTTAAAACTATATGTATTGCAGTTTATAAATAATACTTAAAAATTCCACAAAGAATAAGCTTATTTAAATTTTTAATTAACTTTAATCTGTTGCCATTCGGGGAAGAATTAAAGCTATTAAAACAGCAGTTCTAAATTCATTTCCATAAAATTTCCACTGAGAATTACTATGAATAAAGCAGTTAATAAACAGCGCCCTCTCAGGAGATATCTTCAACAAGAGAGATTAGCAGAAATTCTTCTCAACGAATTAACGACTATTTATTTCATCACAGTGGGGATCTTAAAAAGATCATACAGCTTAACTTTCAAAGGCATAATCTCTTTTATAAGGAAATAATAATGAGCTCACTGTTTTCATTTAATTCTTCCTGGTATCGAAATAATAAATCCATTAATCTCTCACAATGAAAACATCTAGTTAGATAGAGTTTTGATAAGATATTGATGTAATTTAATTAAAAAGTATATAAAATTATTTGAATGCTACTTTGAAAAGACCAATTTAAATTACTATAATATTTCGAGGTTTGACGTTTTATAAATTTTACATTCAATATCAAAACAAGCTATTTGCTAGGAGTCAGGCATAAACAAAGTCTGTTATTAAAAAAACACAAATGATCAATTAATGTTCTAAATGCTGAGCCTGTATCGCACACTATTTTTTAGGTGAAACAACTAAAAGTTTAATTTTTAAAATTTGCTACAATTAATCAACTATAATTTGTTACTTTAGATAAATTCTTACAATTTAAAATTCCATTTCAAGTTTATACTAACTATGAGAACTAATTAAAAGTAATAAAAGGCCTAAAATGTTATTAATTCCAGGTAAATATTACAAGGAAGCTTTTCATTAGATTTGTTGGTCTGCCAAACATATATTTTTGTAATGTTCCTTTCTCTATACTTAAATTCCATGTTTTTATGTGTAGTTATAGATCAGTTCATGTTCAATGTCAGCCAATTACAAGAAAATAATTTGTGTTTCTATAATTATCGGAAATTTAGAAAAAAAGAACATAAATATCTCATTGTTTTCTATTTTAATGCAATTAAAATGTCTCTAACTGAAATTCAACTTCATTGGTATGTATGTATAATTGGTATGTATGTACAAGTTGTGTGAAATCATCCATGCTTTTAGCACTATTTCCGATGCGTGTTTTTCTACCATTAAAGTGCCTGGAAGGGCTATGGCTGAAATGGTAAATACATGATTAATACGGCTGTAGGTGGCACACTTCTTTCAATTCACATGGATTTTGAAACTAGAAAATAGCTCTATCATCAATTCATCCCGATGCTAAAATACCCCTTTTTTGAGTAGGAAATGATACAAATTTATCTTTCAGAAGTAGTGTGTCTCAGCTGACATCGATAATTACAGCAATAAGTGACTTTATTTTATTTCCAATCAGAAAACAATTACTAAAATGCATTTTTTCATTTAATTAACCTTATATTGATCCTCTACACCTTAATCGGTAGGATTTTCAAAACAGTTTACCGTTTTTCTAATTGTTATATTTTTGGCCATAAGAAGGTGTATTCTAGTGCTTGGATCTCTACGCCTTCATTTCTTATCCTAAATTTTAAGTATTAATTTTCTGGAAACTAAAATTTTCACAAGAAAGAGTTAGCTCTCACCTAATTATACCAGTATTGCATACTGATACCTTTACTTGATAAAACGATAGTAAATTTAATAATTAAGCAGCACCTTTTGTTGGATGAATTCTGTTTAAGGTTATTTCACTTTTTAAAATCCTGTGGCTTATCATCAGTATTAAAAACGAAGGATAAGACCATAGACGTAGCTTCGGGAGGTAAGAAAACAGGGATTATGCGTCCTCCCAATTTTGTTCAGAAAACCATTCATTTTAAGACATTCTTTCGTAACCTAAACATAGCTGTTTTTACTTTTGAATATACTGGTGTGTCTCACCAAAACTTTTAGACACACTACGTCTAATGGTATAAGATTCTTCAATTATAAATTTGCTTCCACAAACACTCGATGGCACTCTTTCTATCCAGAAATTTATAACAAATATGAAATTTGTTTCAAAAGTATTAGAAAATACTTAAATTTTTAATTTCATAATTTAGCATGTTATAAAGATTTTTTTTTAATTCTACAATGAAATTTTTTGTCATAATTCATTTCTATGTGATCCACAGTTACCACATTCAAAATACACTTTAATACCTCTACAGAACTTGGAAGTTTCTTGTTCGGAATCCTTTAGCAATCCAAACTTTACGATAATACGTTACTACGTCAACCGTAGTTATATCATTATCTATTTCCGAAGTCAGCTTTAATATATTTAAGAAACCGGGAAAAGTTTCTTGCTGAGGGACCTCCATCATGCATGAGGCTATGAAAATACAAACACTTTGCCCACGATAATATCCTCCCGTATGCTGAAGAGCGGAGTAACACGCTGTCTATGCCGATGACGGGGCAAAAGAGATCTTGACGTAAGCTCCCATGGGTTATCACGTATTCATTGTCTTTTCTTTCCAAAATAATACGATCCTCGAATAAAAATTATTCCGAACTCATTTTTCCGCTGGGCGCGGTATAAATTGGTTAGCGAATAGTGCGGCTGTCTGGAGACAAAACCCAACAAAAGTTTTCACTCAAAAATCTGTGTGACACGCGGTCTGCTGGGAACACGAAATTAACTGCTAATTGTTTAGGAAGCCAAGTGCTGTGGGGGAGAGGGGTGGTATTCGGAAGCTAGACAGCTTAATATTCTGCCGAATTATTCTGAAGATGAGTTTTAATGGAATTATGAAGTAGTATGTGGAAGTTAATTGAATATTTTTTTGGCCAAAAGAGATGGTGATTTAGTTTATTACCATGCTCTTTTTTTCCCGGGAGTGGGGAATATATTTAAGCATTATTTTAATTATTATTATTTGATGTAGCGTATTAGTGTTGCTTGAACACTGCAAGCCGCTGAACTTTTAGTTTACTAATTAATTACCTTGATAACTAGGTTACATGATTGCGAGTATAATTATCATAATCAGTAGAGTTTTGTTTTGTAACAGACATAAAATAGCGTTTGTTTATAATTGTGTTGATAAATTCTAACTATCCAATACTTCTATTAACTTCCGATATTTTGTTCTGTCATTTTTCTGACTTTCTATACTAATTAAAGAAAATACAATTTTTATAAATTAATTAACTCAGAAAAATTTAAGTTTCAAAAATTTTCAGTTTAATTGGCGGTTTAAACTTTATATCTTTTTGTATCAGTTGAACTGTGAGTAGTGTAATCTCTAGGAAACAAATAATTATCTTTGTTTAAACAAATTTATGTAAATATCTAATGGCAACAACAACAAAAATATATATGATTAGTTTTTAGAACAACAATGGTTACAAAAAAGTGCGATATGTTAACGAAATAAATAGTTTATTGATGAATTATGTAGTTGAAATTTATTTTTAAAGCTAATTGATATTTTTTAATGTAGTAACCGCTACAGAACCATATTATCATCAATCAGTGTTTGTGACCAATTTGTGATTGCTTATTGTTATTAAAAAAATCTGTTACTATTCAGCCCAAGAAAATTTCTGACAAAAATAAATGGAAAATGAATGAATTGAAATAGATACTCAAATTTTAGTTGAAATATATATATATTTCTGTATAAGAAGTAAGATTATACATTAAAAACTTACAATATTTATGAGATAAAACTTATATAAAAAGTGCAGAAGTTAGTAGTCTCTCACAGTATTCTATCACATAATAACACCCTTCATATTGGATAAATTTATATCATTCTTGTAACTAAACAAATGTGATGGAATGTACTTCCTGTTTTAAGAACTGAAGTTAAATGTAATTTGTAGCATATTCTATATGTCACTTGTGTAATAAATAAAAAGTATTTAAATGTTTGCTAATATGTAATTCGTTTTCATACTCGCTGATTACTAAGGAATAATTTAGTACATGTGTAGAAAAATTAAAATCAATAGTTAATAAAAAATACCATGAAAAATGTAGTGGACTTTATTACCATTTTGTTCATTTTCCCATTTTTTAACTATCTAAATATAATTTAACTATTGTGCAAAAAAGCAAAATAAATAAGAAGTCTTTTGAAAAGGCTAATAAAACATTTTAAGGCACGGCTGTTATTTTGAAATAATAATTTATCATTCTTCGTCAGGAAAACATTACTAAATAACATCATTAAACTTGTATACAATTTGAAATCTTCTTGCTCAATTAAATTTTTGATAATCTCAAACGATAAACAAACAACTTTTAAAAAAGCTGGGATGCTTTTTACATCTGTTCGAAACTTAACTCTGTATAGTTTTTTTTTTCTAAAATTAAGAAAATTTCATTTGGTCAAATCATCTGCCGCAAAGCTCCAGTTATTTTTTATCGGCAAAAAAAATGATATAAAATTATGACTGTACATTATGAAATAAAAATGTTACAATCATATAGTATGTATGATCATGATCAAGATGTATTTTATGAAAATTTTAAAATAAAAATGTTTCATCAACAATAAAATGGAATATTTTAAAATTATAAATAAAAAATTATGTCCTACAATAAACTCATGAATAAATTTAAAAATATAATGGAGAGTCACGCATTTTGAGAATGGTTGAATGGCTGCCATTTCGCCCAGGACCCGGTACTGGAGTGTCTTCAGTCAAGGGATCATTTTGCCATGCAGTATGGATGCCCACTTTAGGTCATATTACTGGAACACGGCGAGAAACATGACAAACGTAGCAAGTGTATTCACATCTAAAAACATACTCTATTCAGTAAACCAAGTCATATTTCTGTACATTAAAGACAGTATTTCAAAATAAATAGGAAAGTTGGTGCTTACCTTATAAGGTATAAAACCCAGTTTTTCGAAGAATTCTACTCAGACACGTAAAACACCGATCGCTTAAATACCACCATTGCTTCTTCTTGATTTGGCACAACTGGTTTATGTGTTACCTCGTAGACAGCGTTACCCGTATCTAAGAAAATATATGTGGATCGTTTTGTCCGCTGGAATTATTTTGGGCCACCTTCCCCAATGTAGTTTTGTCTTATAACTACACTTATGATTATATCTAAAGCTTCAAGGAGATATTGCTTCATTAACTACAGCCATTACTAATACTAAAATAAAAGCGCTTAGATTTCTGATCTACTAAACAACGTAAAATGCTTTAAATAAAACTTTTTACCAAGAAAGTGCTTTTATTTTCTCATACACTCAATTAATCACACTACACTAATTCTGTTTAAGCATAAGGGCTGATTAACAAAAAAAATCTATCAAAAACCTAACAAAAACGTTGTTACAACTACTTTTTTATTGCATAACTGCCTTTAATGTGCGCTATTAGAAACAGCATTTCTCCTCATTTGTGTTTTCTTTAACAATTAAGTTCCTATGCATATCTTATTTTCCACTTCAAGATTTTATAAATGTTGGATTTTATTAATACAAATACCATTATTTGCTTCAGAAACAAATAATTTAAATTAAGTAGCCGCAGGCGAATGAAATTAAACTTGCTCTTTTGATACAAATAGTGCATTTAGCTAATTTAGTGTAAAATGTCAGCGACTTTTCAAACGAGCAAGATGCAGTATTCCCAATTCAGTTTTGTTTAGCCAATTAGATATGTGTCATTTGTTCCATCGATTACTTTCCCTTTTTCAGTTGCGCTCAATTAATTGGATATTTCGTTAGTTTATCCCTCTGGTACAAATTTAGCTTTCTTCTAGACTCCGTTGCCTCGTTTTCTAAACTTTTCTTCTTTAAGAGAGAAATTAGACTTCACAAATTAACGAGCAATTTATCTCGTTCCATTGGATTGATTTCTAGTTATCTGAGCCCATTTTTTTATCGTGCCTTCAGGATAAAAATTGTTAAATCAACCATTAAAAAATAATAGAAATATCATATTTAAATTTATTTAGAAATCAGTGTGTTTGTTTAATTTAGGCTTTTCAAACATTAAAAATTTTTATAAAGGCTAAATTTTGTTGTTCTTGAATAGCTATACTTTTTATAATATATTTTTGAATTATTTTTATTTGAAAAATTTTATTTTAAACTTCATTGTGATTAGAACCCATTTGAAAAATAGTTTTATTTTCATGAAAATAATAAAAATACACTGATTAAATAAATCTTGCATATTTGTGTGGTAGTAATAAAAAATTACCTGCAAATTTACTTATTAAACTGATTTCAATAGCCTCTACTATTTTCTTCAATTTCAAACTGTTCCTAAATTATTCCGATTTAATACTAATTTATTGAGTTCTTAAAATTATGCTTAATTTATTGGATTAAAACTGAATTTACGACTTATCTTGAAGCACATATTTTTCTTTCACATTCTAGTTTGGCAGCAAAGAGAAAAAATTTTGTATATCTTGCAAGTGTTGCATGCTAGTTTATTGTTTCATTAAAAACATTCATTTTGATAGAAATTTTACTCTTTGCTGCCAAACTAGAATGTGAAAGATAAAAATATGTGCTTTGTATAATTGATGTAATTTATTTTCAATTATGCCTAAAACTTAAAAAACTATTTACTACTATTGATAAAACAAAAAGTATAGCAAAATTCGTTTTTAAATGTTGGACATATCGTATTGAAAAATGGAGGAATAGGAAAGTATAAGCATTGTTTTACATATCCGAATGTTAATTATACCCGTGAGTAAATTTATTCTCAATTGAATTTCTATATTTTTAATAGCCAATTCCATGTTGCTTATTTCCTTACTATTCTTTTAGAGCCTTTCAAAAAATCATTTTTAAAGTCTACCAGTTCGTAAAGCTGAATTTTATAAACTCAATACTTTTTCATGTTGCAGCTAATCTGTTTAAACAGAGTATGCGAGCTTTAAAATACTCTCCAAATTATTTTCTTCCATCAGCAAATTTATCTGTATCTCACGAATGCCCTTATCTTAAATTTTCTTCTCTCTAATATGAACATATGCCACTAATTCTCCGCAGAATTATATTTTGCTTGCAAGGAATAAATTTCCGTAACGGTGACCACTTAAGCACACCTTCTAATTAGTTTCCACCAAACATCAGTATCTGTCAATCTTTTCACAAAATATCACAATGGACTTTCTATTCATTACTCTACGTTGGACACGAAGCGTCAGCAACTTTTTAGCTGAATCATACGCAGTCTTTGTCGCCCCTTATTTTCTTTCCCGGCATGCTCCATAATTTTGCGCTCCCCCTACGAGAGAGGTGTCATTTAGATCTGAATTCTTCTTTTTTTTATCTGTTTATATCAGTTCGGTCATCAGTTTTCCGATAATTCCTCTAAGCTTCACGTGGGAGCAGTCGCATTTTTATTTTTGTAAATGGCGGACGTTTTGTTTGCTATATTTTTCCATGACAAAATATCACGGGTTGTCTTTAGGGCATTAGCGTGGAAGAACACTGTGCAGCCATTTTGGGTATTAAAACTGGAAGTCTTGTGCCGATGCCTGCAAAATTTATAGCCAGCGTATTTTGTCTGCAGTTCAATTGACTGAAAAATCGGATTTTCTTCATTAAAAGCGAAATTTATCACAAGTTTCACATGTAAATGATTTCGGTCAGATTTTCTTTTAGTATTATAGATGTATTATAATAATCAAAAATTTGCAAAACCCTTTTTGATAAATAGTTTTGCAATCAAAAGACTTTAATGTTTTTGAGAAACTTTTTAAATGTTGCAGTAAATGCAACGAAATGCTGTTGTGGTGAGTACTAAATATATACATCTATTAGATGAACTTTATAATACATGCATCTATATAAATAAAAATATATACGTATGCAGCGTCTACTCCAAAATATGTGAATTGCTCTGTTTGAAACTTCGTATTAATGTGTAGACAAACACACACATACAAAAAAAAAATAGCTACATTTAAAATTTTTAGCTATTTTCGGCTCTTAATGTAAAAAAGTGAACCGATAGGGTAAGGAAGTTAAGGTAAATGAGACTGAATTCATTTTGATATCACTGGTTTAAAAATACTTTAGAAATCAAATTGCGGTGAAAAAATCTATGATGCAAAAACTTTGCTACTTGTAAAATAATTGCACAAGTTTTCCTTTTAAATCTGCCTTAACTTTTTCTTGCAAAAATATCCTCAGTACCAGTTATTCTCTTCGTTGTCCAAAATATCGTCCCAGTAAATCAAATGTTGAAAATTTCAACGCTTTATTTTTTTTTTTTAATATATAGCACATTTTCTGAAATCTGACATCTAAGAATTGTGTATGTTTTCATTAACTCAAACATTATTTCTCTGCCCGACTGCTTTTTCGCATGCTCATATCATAAAAACCCTAGATGAGAAAGCTTCTTCTGATGTCGTATTGTTTGAAACCATTTTTTAACTATTATGATACCTATCTCTGTATTTTGATCCCTGCATAAACTATTAGAAAGCAAATTTAAGTTTTTCTTATTAAGTTTGGGTTAGCTATTCTGATGCAAATCTTAACGTTAGGGGTGAAACAATTTGATTGCTCCTATCAAACCAACTTCCTTCCATTACCAGAGTTAGAAAAATTCCTGCTTTCTCCCACATGAAGAACGGGTGCTTCAACTACTAGAAAATAAGTTATCCAGCATATCAAAATCCATTTAAATAACCGATGAAGCTCCCAGCACTTCAAGTTTTGAAGATCTCGAGGAAATTTGCCAACGAATCAACTTTAGGCCAAATTCTTTTTCTGGCTGGTAGCTAAGAATTCTGGGAAGTGTAGTTTCGCTAAGGAGGGAGGGGGGAAAATTATGCAAATTCTTGAATGTCACTCGCAGCACGTCAGCATTTCCAATGTCGAGAGCCAGAGGAGTGAGAGACTGGTCTATGCATATTTCATAAGACTTGTTAGCAGCAACATCAATGTTGACAAATTGAATTTTCTAAGCTCGTGTCGGCCAACACGTGCAGTGTTGTCGCTAAAAGTACTTCATACAGAGGGAAATGGCTATTAGCATAATTAACGGGAGGTAAAAAAGAAAGAGTTCCTGATTGACTATAGTAGAAGGTTTATAATTCTGATCACATAAATCAATGTTGCTGGGATATGGAAATTTTTATCATTCAAAGAGAGATGAGTGGTAAAACTTTGTCATGAATTTTATTTTATTTTTTCGTAGATTCGCTTATTCACGTCATGTTTTTTTTTGGAAAGAGCACTTTACTAATAATGATATGCTAAAAGTGAATCTCTAATATTTTGGCCTGAAATCATTAACAGTCAAGCGCATTTGATGTCTTGAAATTGCTTTTAAATGTGTTATTAATAGCAGTTAATTTTATTAAACAATTCTTACGACTAATTATTTTCCTTTATTATTTAAAATATAAATATAATTAGACCTAATATAAATATTTAAAAAGCAGATATAGAAATAAATAGTTATATGGATCTAATATCTTAATATTTTATATCTGTTTTGAATTACATTTAAATTACTTAAGGGGGATGGTACACATCCAAACAAATAACTTTCATCAGAGAAAGCATGGTCGGAATGAAAACCCAAATGCGCCAGAGGGCGCTAAAGGTTATGTTTTTATACGATACAAAACCGCACAAAAAGCGATTTAGTTAAAAAAATCGATGATATAATAAGTGTTCAATACCGTGACGGGCAGCGGCAATGCACACGATACAACTACGAAGAAAGAATTAGCGAGCATTCACAAACACGCCAGGTATATCATGTAGATCCCCCAGCAGCGACCGAAAGTTCCGTGGTAATTTCTGCAATAGGTGCCTCATATATAAGAGACTTCAGTCCACCCCAGAAAAAGAAATCGAACCTGGCAGGAAGGTTTCTTGCCAGAAAAGATCTGGCAAGAAACAGCTGGTCAAGTTCCAGACCCACTTTGACCAATCCATTAGTTCGGAAAGGTTATGCCAGGTAGACTCGAAATTATCGTGCAGAAAGAGCTGGGTTCCCATCTTTCTGGAACTCCATTACCCATCGAAAGTGCAGTAAATGTCGTTCAATTTGTCACTAAGCACCTGTTGCAGAAATTTTTGGTAATGTTTCGCCTTCAAGGATTTCTGGCGAAAATTAAAGTCTGGTTAATCGATCTCTGATTATTCTTGCAGCCAAAATGTTGATAGAAAAGCATCACTGATGCGCATGTGTATTCTGCCGATACGTGTTGATAAATTGTTTGTGTTAAACGCAGTTTCACGCGGAAAGGTACTCCATGAATAGCACTTCCGGCGCCCTCTAGAACCTTTGCATTTGAATTCCGAACTACGCATCCTTTGATGAAAGAGCTTTAGACGTGTATTAATACCACTTGAAGTTATAACCATTTTTATAAAACGCCCTTTAAAAGCATTTTACAGTCATAAAGAACAGAAAGTGAAGATAGTAAATATTACCTTCACAATATTTTTCTTGTTATCTTGTATTTTTTAAAATACTGTTATTTGTACTTTAAATAAAATTTAAATTGATTACTGGATTTTATTATTAAAAAAATACAAAATGCAACTAATCTCCTGACATAATTCTTTATATTTTTACTATGTACATTAACTTACTATACTGCTGATCGTATTTTTCGTTTTCAAAAGTTTACGATTTCAAGTTATCACGTGTATCTGATGGTTTTTATTTAGAACTAATTGCTACAAATAATACCATATAGATGTTTGCGAACTCTAGAATTATAATTCAAGACATTCCGATTTTTACAAGCAATAAAAATAATGTTCACACCCAAGAATCCACAAAATCACTCTTAAACAATTCTGATTTACAGCATTTCCAGTCGTTCTTCCCTTTGTTAGAAAAAGAATCTAAAACAATTTACAGAAATTTCATTCTATTACATTTTATTTCGGAGCATATTTACTTCAATGATGTGTACGCCATTGAAGCGAACTTAAATAAAACACCTTCAGACTAAAAACGAACTGCTAATCCTCAGCCTTCTAACGACTCCAAGAATCAACGAACCCAAAACTAAAGAGTGACGTTGATAACAATGCACTGCCTATTTCATGTCAATTTGTCAGCCTTCCCATTGGTCTGTCAATGATATCCAATGCCAGTTAATAGAGATCTACGGTTGGCCATTAATGGCTTCCAGCTACCTATTGTGCGCAAGGAAAGGGAGCCAAGAAAAATGGTCATTCCAGCTCAGTTAATGCCTGCTAATACACCTGAACAGAAGACTTCACATAAACACATATCGCCGTTATATTTCTTGGTTCCTTGTTGCACAGAGGTTTCAATTACGGTTAACATGCCTTCTGATGGAGATTTCTAGCTTACGTCTTGCTCGCGTTAGTGTGGACATAAATAGTCATTATGAGGATATGCAGCTATGCGTAGGACTTCTCAATTTTTTTTTTTTTTTTTCCTTCCTCGGAGTAAACTTTTAGAAGCTTTCGGAAAAGATGTGATAATTTAACTCAGTTGTTTTTTCGGAAATGATTGCTACAGTAAAAGTAAATTTGGATCCATTTTTTAGCCGCTGAGAAACAAAACTTAGTGTATTCGAAATACATTCTATTAGGCATTGTTATCATGCTATTTTTTTTCTTCGATAGTGCACATAATTGAGAAAAGTTATTCAATTGATATGTTTAAAATGTTTTATTGAGAAAAGTAAGTTTGCTTTTCAATTTTGACTCTTTATTTTTTCTGAAACAAAATTGTACAATGACATTGTTTGAAATGAAGCAATTACATAAATTTAATATATTCTGTCAGTAATTTCATTCAGTGGTTACCAATCTTTTTCACCTTCTGAACCCCTTCTAAAATTCGATAGGAATTGGCGAATCAGCTGTATAGTCACAGTATACTAGTATAGTATTTTCTCGAACCCCTTTCTATACCTCGCGAACCGCCTGTTGAGAATCAATGTTCATATGTAGCATTTAGAAAATAGCCAGTACTAAATTGACCGATAAGATGAATTTGTATGATAAGATTTAAATAAAATTGTTAACAGCAGTGAATAAATATTTTATTTCTATTGCTTAAAGAAATACATCTGCTAGATTTTATATAAATTTAAAACAGGCAATTGGTTGAAAATACTGCTTGCAAGAAAATTTGAGACTTTTAGTTTATTATACTAATTATTTTCAGAACACAAAATAAAAATTTCTTTCTCTCTCTTTTTTAGTAAATTGTAGTTGTATAGGTAAAAATGTTTTCCTAAAATTCAGTTTTAAAAGCTGCTAATAGATAATCTTCATGCAATGAAATATTCATTATTTCAACACCTTTTACACTTCAAATGTATGGAAAATAATCGCACTATTTATATAAATTTCTTCACTATAATAAAGCTTGTTTATCCCTACGTTAAGGCAAGATAAAGAGTAAATTTCTTACACACAAATAAATTTATTCACTTACATTACCAAAAAAAAATATGCCATTTATTCGACATTATAAATATTCATATATCTAAAAAAATAAAAACTCTTACTATATCATTTAATGTTCTATCTCGTGACCTTTATAATCATTAATTCAACTTTTCAATCTTGAGTCTCTTGCAGTAATGAAACACCTAGGAGCTTGCATGAGCCATGGGGCACAAAACATTTTAAACCTTACAACTATATTTAATTGTCCTATATAACGCCAAAACAGGACAGTTTTTATACAATCATTCATGGATAACTTTACATTATTTGTGTTAACTAATTTCTTCAATTAAAATGTTTCTAAAGTTTGTCTTTTTTATTATAACTTTCAACAACTATCAGGTTATTACTTTACATCTCCTATCCCTAATCGCTACCCTTCGAAATACCTTTTTGTAACAACTTCCATATTCTTTTTTCCCTTTTCTACAAATTAGACTTGAAATTACCTTCTTAAAGAAAACGTGTTCCATTCCACGATCATCGAAAAATGGTGATACAGTAATGAAAGCACCAATTTGCGCGAGTGCCTTTTGTGAAACTGAAAAAAAAAAACTTAAGTCCCTCCTCTCCTAAATGTTAGTAGTCAAAACCAAATGAGAGAATTTAAAAGATGGGGGGAGAGAAAAACTTCAAAGTCTCTTCGGTAGGAAATGATCTACGGGATTTTTTTTCCCCTTTCATCTTTATATTACAGTCCCAACTTCCCCCCTGCATCGCCTTAATCGGAACAGGTATAAAAACATCTCGAGAAAAAAAAATTGGGGTCTCATAAAAAAAAGGTAAAATGACGTAAAAGTTTTGACGATCGGACAGTTTAAAAAAGTCTTTCCGTTTCTTCACGGTCCGATGAAGATCCCTACAGCAGAAGGTTGAGAAGAAAAAATCCTGAAGTGTCGGAATTCTTCCAACTTTTTGGCTAAAGAATTTCTAAGGAATCATCGGTCTATAGTCTTCGTGACGTATGTCTATAAAAACTTCCCACTTGAGCCATAACCATAATCAGTGTACCATGAAGGGAATGATATATTTTATTGATTTTTCCTCCATTTATTTATTCTTTTTATTATTCTGGCACATTCTTTCCTTGCTTCAAAATCAGGTGAAGAAGAATAATACGTATTTGGAATTATTTTTTACACACTCTTCGCATGGCGTTGATGTGTCTTTTTTTTATATTCATTAATGTCTAGAAAAAGATCGATGTTATTTTATTAAAGTGGAGCACATTTTTGTTGATATTCCTTCTTTATTGGCTGCTATGTAAATATTTTTGGATTTAGCTTTTTTCTCGGCTGTCTTCGGAAAATTAGTCATTGCTGCTGGAGCTAAAGTGAGAGAGGGAAATGAAGACAAACATTACTTTGTAAGGCCTCGAACGCTTTTGGTGGGGGGGGGGGCTTTGTTTGAGTTTAAAATTTTGATAAAACGATGCATTTAATTAAAACGTCAAGTATTTTGAATATACTTTCATAAACAGATATGTGACTATCCACTTTTTATCATGGAGGTATAATGCACAAACACTGTTTAGTATTATTATTTACATTGCAGTTTGGTCGTCTTTCAGCCGTTTTAAATTCATTAAAAATACTATCTAGTTTCTAATTATCCTCTTCATAGTATAACTCAACAAAACAGAAGTTTAGGCTTACGTGGGATGATTCTGAATTTTTCATATTTCTTCGTCAAACACCAAATAATAGCTGATTTATTAACAGAGGATCCAGTAACTCAAATTTTAGAATCTAAATAATCTAACATTTAAATGGCATATTCTTTTATGCTATGTATTTTACTTCTTTTATGGCCTTATACGATTATATAATTGAGATATAATTGAGTTATTCACGGCTTTGATGTTTTTAAGTATCCAAAATTGTTTACTGTAAACGCTGAAAGTCAAACTTCTTTTTTTTTCAAAATAAATATCAACTGAAAGAACTTTTAAAGTTCTTTTTTTATGTAAATAATTTTCAATTGTTAAATGAATCACAAGTAATTTTATTGAATAATTGTTTTATTTAAAATAAAAGTAGAATACTCTAATTTTTGTCAATTGAAGCCAGCGTATTAAATGAAGGGTGAAGATGCAAAATTCACATTCTCTACTTATAGAAATTTAGTTATTAGTTCTTAGGAAAATGCAAAAAACTTATTAACAAACATTCTATATTGGCAATTTTTTGGTAATTTATTTGTTTCCGTAACAACTACTTAGTAATTTATTTGTTGCCATAACAACTACTTGGGTATAGTCATAAAGCTGCAATAATTCTGGTAAAGCTAGAGTTTCAATTTAAATGCAGAAAACGGGAGTTCTGCAAAAGTAGAGAATATGAGTTTTGCATCTACATTCTTCAAATAATGTAAGTTTAAAACTTTGTACAATGCTTCGTCATACTTTCACATGTCTTTTCTCATATGTTTTTGTAAACGCGTAGAACATGGCCTTATTTCGATTTATTAATATGATTAATATTAATAAGGCTTTTTATATATCAAAAGTTCAAATGACAATAGAAATTTTTAACGATTTTTCTTTACATATTTCATAGTTTCACAGTTGCTAAGATTTTACAATATAGAACTGATTCTGAACAATGACCTTATCCTCCATCAAAAGCTCTTCACAGCTCATTAAAATTAACCGGCAAATTACGCTGCAGGTTTCTTTATTGGAACACAATAAAAATCTATTTACAAAGAAAATATATAATCCAAAATTGAGTACAACATCTATTTGTTGAAAATAACAATTGCTTTGTTCTACACTAATGCCCCGTTAAAAAGAAGCTTTTCAACAAGCTTAGTTATACATCAATAAAAATAAGCTGAAACTTCTATAAATAGTATTTTGTAAGTTTCCATTCTAATAGAGATGATAAGACTATATCCAATATACACATTACTTTTGCGTTAAGCTTACCTTTATCTTATATTAGTACTTCTACTTAAGAAAATAAGTTTATTATTGGTTAAGATAGGCTTTACTCCAGGAAGTCATCAGATGATGCAATTTTATTACACGGAATTTTTTTGTATCTCCATTTGCTAATCTTTCGATAACACCTGCTTTCGATTTTTGTTTTGCCGTGTTTCTGTACGAAGTCATAACTTATACCAGTTGCTTTTAGATACTTTTTATGACTTTTTCCCCAAGTGCCAGGGAGATGTAAAGGGGTTTATAAATCTTTCTTTTCTCTATACTCTATTGGTAACTCGTGGTTTTTTGCTTGTTTGTTTCATTATGATATATTCCCAAGCTGCAGCAAATATTTGATAACCGTTGGCTGTTTATTGGTCAAATATTCTCTTATAAATATGCTGCAAGAATTACTTTTAATACATCACTTCTGTATTTACAAGCGACGATTAAAAGAGCTACATGTTACATTATTTTATGATACGAAACATTCGATGAGTTTTCATGTGTTCAAATAGCATAAAAATGTATCGCTCATTTTTTTTAAATGAAAGTAAGGAATTATTTACATTTTAATATGTTATTAGTTCAGAAAGAGAATTAGTTTACTTTAAAACTTAGTTATGTATCACACTCATAAAAAATCTCAAAAGAATGTATGTGGATAAATATTGGGTTGGCAACAAAGTAATTGCGTTTTCTGGTATAAAATTCAAGCAAATAAGTTTTCAACAAGTTTTTAATTACAGGTAAGCTGTGCCTGAACATACGATTCATATTTGTTACATTTTAAAGAAAGAATTTCACTGGCAGTATTTTTTTTCGTCCATAAAAGATGGCCACCCTCCCCTTTTTTTCGCTTCTATCCTCCTTAGAGGACAATATTAAAAATGTGCTGAAATTAATTTTTAGGTATTCGTGACTGCTGTATTTTACAGAAAGAATTTCACGGATATCTCTATTTTTATTTGAGATCACGCGGGATATGTCAAAAGAACTTTTTGGCCCCTTACCCCCCCCCCCTAAGATTACGAATTTTGGAAAATGCTCTCTGATCTAGCACCTATGTTGAAGAACTCACGTACGTGCCAAATTTCGCATAATTAACTTCAGTAGTTTTGGCCAGGCGAAATATTGACATACGGAAAAACGCAATTACTTTGTTGCCAACCCAATAGTTCTGTAGGTCAATGAATTTATAATATCGATGATGTAATTCTATATGACGTTTTGCAAGCACATACTTTGAAGTGTTTCTACTAAGAATAAGGACAGAAAATTTCGAATACTTGCACCAAGTGTAGGACTGCCCAGGCATTGTCTGCTCATATTTTATACTGCAGTGACTTTACCTTGGACTAGGTTTTTTTTAAATCTCTTCTCTTTTCAGACTTTCTGGGTGTCTTTGGGTTTATGGACTTTGTCTGATTTGTCATTTCGGAGATCAGAAACAGTTCTACATTATTATGTATTTATGATTTAGTTTAACGAATTCGAATCTTACAAACATATTTTTGGAAGAGTTCAATTTTAAAGAAAATGTTTGTTTTTTTAATCTTATCTATCATGAGAGGGATTGCCTCTCTAAAATTATAACTCTATCGTAATTTCAATTTATAGCTTTCAGGTGTTTAAAAAGTAAATGTTCACTGTAGCTAAAACGTTTGGAAATATTGTATTGAAATGTTAAAACATTCTTCTTCAAAAGACTAAGTCTTTTAAATTACTTAATACTAAAATCCAGTCATCAAAATACAATTTTGCAAAAGTTGTTTAAGCGTGCTGTGTCCTATAAAATTTTATTTCTATTGCTAACGAAGAAATTAGAAATACTTTGAAGAGCACATCACGTGGAAAAGATTGTTGTTGTTAATTAATTTCAGAATTTATTTGATAAAAATCGGCTTATTTGTTTTTTTTTTTTTTTGTATTTTACGAACTCTCTCAAAATACTACTACGGTTGTTTTTTTTTCCCTTCATTTCCTCAAATTAATTAGGCATGAATTCACCACGCAATTCTGTTTCTCTAATTAGAAAAATAATAACATTTCTGGAGAATTTTAATTTAAATTCTCATCTACTTTTAAAAACGCAATTTATTAGGAAATTAGGAAATTTTGCTCTGGTCACTCACCTTTTATTTTAATTGGGACGAAATGGTAGCATTTTCTGAAAACAAACCAGGCATACCTTCGAAATGAGGGCAGGAGTTGGGGGAATACCGAGAAGCTTTGCAAGTTCGAATATACCATTTTTTTTTTCCTCCCTTCCTCCCGCTCATCAAAAATGTTGGTGAATTTTTCTTCCTTCGTAAATTCTATAATCATCATTTAATTAGAGCTATGTAATGAGGACTACTTTCTGCTCACTTTGTTCTTCACTGCAGCTGGGTCCCCGCTAATTACGAGTAGAAAGTGTTTGCAATTAGCGGGATTTGAGACGCAAAATACGGGGGATTTTTTTTTTCGCCCCCGCCAAGGCCTTGCAGAAAATATGATCTAGTCGATGCTCGTAAAAGTGAAATATCGCCGTCATTCTGAGGATGATATCCTTGAGCCATTGAGCCATTCTTCAAGGAGTTTATGAGTATTTATTCTGATAATTAGAATATAATTAAAAGGCAGAATTATGTAGTGAACAAAAAGCATTACTATTAATTTACCGTTACTGAGACTTTGAGGAGTACATGATATTGTGTGTGGTGTGTTTCTCTAAAACTGTTTACGTGCTTAATATTTATTAACGGTTTGAGAGCTTCTATATAGGAAATAATTAAAACTTTGTAAAATAGCACACATAAAATGTATTTATCGTTCTGTATACGTGTTTCGGACGAAAAAATTTCGCCCATCTTCAGGTGTTGCCCATACACAAACTGGGACTGAAAAAAATAACAAGTTTTCTGTTAACTTTTTTCACCCCAGTCTGTGTTGGACAACTTCTGAATAAGGACGAAGTTTTTTCTTTCGTAAAACTTGTCTAGAACCAAAAGTACATTTTATGTGTGTTATTTTTCAAAGTTTTAAATTATTTCATCTTTTAAACTCCAGTTTATTTTGAATGTTTCTTGTTGCGATTCTACATCTGTTTGAATGTATCATGTTTTACTGATTATGCTGAAAACAAAGCATTTGTTTTATCATAAGTCAGTAAAATCCTGCTTAATTTTATAAACTATCAACAGAAATAATAACTTTTTATGAAAAGAATGCATCAGTATTTATTTGGATCACGCATTTCTGGTTCTGTGCTTAAATTTTTTGCTATCCAAATGTATTTAGTGCTTTAAAAAATATTCTAGTCATTTTGCGTACAAAAATGTATTTTACTTCTTTGATTTTTAAAATATTTTTGAAATCGTGTAATTAGAAGCCGAATGTTAATCGACAAACACATGTCACACATGTATATACTACATAAAAAGGGACTTATACTGTTTCCTTTTTTTAGCACACCAGTGTACATCTGAAAATGGCAGAAACTGAAGAAGCATTATTAATGCAATTAACAATAAAATAAATATTCCCATTCTAGTATCATTCCACGTCCGTAAATAAAACTTCACTCTACTCACTTTTATTCGAATCTTATCTATCGAATAAATTATTGGATATTTCATATCACCGGCACAATAAAGACTGATCGCATCTCCTCCTCAACAACAAAACTGATTTATTTTGTTATCTCATTACACCGAGAACGGTGTGTAATACATTCATATCCGTTCATTCCGGTCGTCACTCATCCAAAAACAAATGGGCGCAATTGCCAAGCAAAGAGAATGAACAGCAGAGGAAATATCTTTGAATCTAGAGGGCACCTTCACTCTATTCCCTTCTCTTTCCACCCCTCGACCCCCGCCTCCTCCCTTTAAGCCTCACATGCGAATCAGTAGTTAGTGATTAGTTCGGAAATTTAGGTTTGTTTCAGACCGTGCGAAAAGAGCTGATCATTAATAACAGCAGCATCTTTAATCTCTATTACAATAACTTTTATCGAACACTCCCCCCTCCCATCTCTGCTTCCCCCTCCTCCCTTCACTTTCAATCGCCTAACATTTTCCACGACATTGATGGATTAGGTTGTGTTCAAACATTACTTTTCCTGTAGTCCAACGGTCATCCGCGCTTTCTTTCTGCTGCAATATAGATAAAGTTTACAGAGCTTTTAAACTCTTTGAAATGCCGTTGTGGCGATAATTGGAAAGCAGCGGGATTACTTCTGCGTATAGAAATAGATTTGTAAAGTTTTGTGTACTCATCCTGTTTGTATTTTTTCATTTTTCCTACATTAATGTTTAAGATGTCAAATTTAATGTATACAATAATATCGATTTGTTTGCCTTCATTTGTGCAACAGCTCGAAAATATAATATCCGAAAGTCATATTAGACGAATATGCCATAGGCTGCATTTATAAATTTTCTGATCTATATGCAATTTCACTCTTAATGAGAACTATATTTATATTTCAGATATATATTTTTTTTATGATCTTCTGCTGAAAGATAAAATAAAATCTCATTATATCAAAATATTGATTTGATAAATTCTTTCCCGCCTTTCACAATGTACCCCATATCGCTTCATGAATCTTACACTCAATTCAAATTCTAAAAAACTTCTAAAATTTACCTGCTGTTACCTAAATTCACATTTCGCATTTACTAATTCTGCTTGTAGTTCAAAAGATACCTCATCTATGGGTTTTGTGGGATTTGATTGTTCAAATAATTAAGCTTTCCTAAGTGCAATGACTTAAAAAATATTTTTAGTTGTATTGCGCCATTCATATTCATTCATTATTTTAGCAAAAATTGATGGTCAGAGGCATGGACTAATCCTTAAGCTTTTTGACATTCCTTTAGAGCTTTAAACTTTGAAGATCCCCAAACTTTATTGAATTACCAAAAAGGAATCGTTTCCGTCCGCAGGTCTTTTTTTTTTAACCTCCGGGCCTCTACTGCTCCAAGAGAACATACTTATAACTCTACAAATTTAATGCGCAAGTTTGCATCTTGTACACTGTTTTGTATGTCCTTCATAATTTGGATCCTTCTCTCTGGAGAGTAATTGCCTGTCGACCGGCCAACTAAAAATTCTAATAGGCCTTTTTACATGTCTTAAGAATTTACTAAAACTCAAGAAAAATATTTTAAAAATTTTTGTTTGAAAACAGTTGTTTTGAAAATGATATTTTTAATCCTTAATACTCAAAAAAATTCTCTAATTAAATCTGTTTTTTATCTACAGCAGGGGAAATATCTTTGAATCTGGATTGTACTTTCGCTCTATTCCCTTCTCTTTAAACCACCATACCTCCCTTTAAGATTTACATGCGAATCAGTAGTTAGTGATAGCTGTAGTCCAATCACACCTAAGTAAAATTCTATATCTACCTTTTATTAATTGAAGAAAGAGTATTATCAAAATATTTGTAAAACTTTCCACTTTTCTATGTTAATTATCGCAATCTAAATTTAATGCATTAAAAACATAAAAATAAGATATTTTAATTGTATACTGTTAGAAAAAAGTGAATTTATGATATTTTCATGTTTGTTATGCCACATATACCATAAACTACATATGAAAAACTAGTCTCTTTAAGTAATCGATAATTCAGTTCTTCCTTTAAATTTAGAGCGTTTTTGAAAGCAATGAATAAATCAAAAAATTCCGGTATATTGCAATTCAAAAGTACTTCCTTGGAAATAACTAGCATACACCCATTCAGTATTTTCGTTGTGTATACATCAACCGCAATGCGTCTATAATTTCTAAGGCATTCTCTGAAACAATTATTAACTCAATAAATCATGCCGCGTTTCGCATTTTATCATCCGGCACAATTAATCTAAATTTATCGTACGTATTCAATTTCCTCTGAATGACTGTTTCCATACAACACGAATCGTACAGCACACACAATACACGCCACTCTTTCACAAATACAGCTTTATACCACTCTTAAATTTTCCTTACCTCACAGAACCGAGCGACACAATCGACCTTATTTCTAAAAGTTCTGATCATTAATAACGACATCTTTAATCTCCATCACAATAACTTTTGGAGTCCCTCCCTCGCCCCCTTACCCCTCTCTCCTTCCCGTCTGTTCTAGCGTCACGTGTTTCGCTGCTGCTACCCCCTCACCCCTCACCCCGTTTCGAACAATTCAGTTTTAATCGCCCAACATTCATTCTAGACAGTGATCGATTGGACAGTGCTAAACGCACTATCCCCTCCTGTACTACTGGCATGCCGGTCATCTCGGACTTTCTTTTTCCAGTTCTGGAGAGGTCTGTCTAATCTAATCGGCGCTCAGCACATTGAGGCGGACTTTCTCTGCAGACTTGCAGCGGTGAGATAATCTGCTGTGTTCACAGATTAAAGGAAAACCTGATTTAATATTCCAACGAAGAAAGCGTTACTGGACGTCATGAAACTGTTTTTTTATTTAATTGTGTTGTACAAGACAATTTTTGTTTCACATTTACGGAAATGATCTGTTTCTCGTGCCCGTCATATTTCCGACCAGTAGTGTTCAAATGTTATGCGCCAGAAATATAAGAGCATTTCAATTCTTGTGCACGGATTTTTTAATGTCTCATTTTACACAACAGATGGCAATGCCAGACTATTTTTAACTTAATTCGAACATAGATTATTTTTTAAATAGATGGTAGCAGTACTGAAATATGTGTATTTGTTCAACTGAAATATGTGCAATGCATTGTTCCATCTCAGCTCAGATTTTTTTTTTTACTTATGTTGAAAGAAAACTTTACAAACATTTATTTATTTTACGCAGTAAGTCTAATAAAATTCTCCTTTAGTGTTTAAAACGTATATTTTTAATGATGGGATATTACTTTCCATTACACCAAGCCCGACCAGTGGCCGAGTGCATAGCGCTCTAAACTCGACAGATAGAGCGTGGTTCAAAGCTAGGTCACGTCTAACGACCTAACCGTTCTGAGTCTTCCGTAGTTTCCTCTGGAAAGTTGCGTAAATACGATAAGGACCCCCTGAAAATGACCCCCATGAAGGACACCCCACCCCTCGATCTAGAACCATGTGTAAATAATTGTCCTTAATCCCACAACACATCCAATACATCTAATATTGATGGGTTGTAAAAGATTCAGGCCAGCTTCCATTACTGATAAAAAGTTTATTACGTTTTAACATGCTAATAATTTTTTAGCCATTATCTAATAAAATGATTCAAGTTTTAACTAATTATAATTGTTTAATTGCTAAAATAATTATTTCGTAAATTTTAAGACAATATTCAATGATTTGAATTTATACACGAGAGAAAAAAAGACAGCTCACAAATTTTAAATAGTATTAAAAAAATGCATATTTTCAAAATTTGAAATATATTGGTTACGTCAACTATCAAATTAAGCATTTTATTAATCTGCTGCTAATTGAGGAAGAAATTTTATTTAATCCTCAAATATTTCAATTTTCAAGTTCCCGTGAAAATATACTTCATTTGGAAAATGATTGTCTAATAAGTCATCTACAGAAACATTTTAACTGTAAAAAAAAGTGGTACCTATTTTATGGGGTTACTATCAAATTAAAATAATGTATATGTGCTACATCGTAACGAGGGAGGGGTGTGGCTTTTATGAAAATAATTTTAAACGAAATGTATTTGTACCGTAATTTTTATCTTTATCTGAAACTGTTTTATTTCATTTCTTGTTTTTAACTTATTCAAACACATTAAACTCAATAATAATAATAATGGAAAAAAAATAGCGTTTTTACTTTGCTTTCGAATAATTTCGGTCTTATAATACTACATTTCAAAATTATTTTTTAAATGTATTTACTTTTTTTTTCCTTTACTACTTTTATTTTTAGGATTGTATTTTAGAAAAAATAAATAAGGTAGGAATGTAATCATTTTTTTTTCTACTTTAATTTCGTGTGACTCTTAAACACCGAAAATCATTTATTTGTTGCTGCTTTTAGATTTCGTAAGATTGGCAATCCCTTGGGAAAAAAAAAAAATTATTATCCCATTCCCTTAAAGACAGCTTTGTGCAACAAGGCAGTAGCTGCACGGAAACATGTTTTACAGGTGAAGCAACAATTCCGTAGTACCGACCACAAAACAGCGAAATAAAGGCGTTTCCTAAGGCGTTGGTGCTGTGACCTCAGAAATTCGTTGTACGTAAGCTCAACTCACTCAGTGTTCTGGCAGGTCATTTATTAACAAAACATAGTACTTGTCATAGTACACTCAGTGAGTAAAAGGAAGTGGAAGTTGGACTATATTTTTAACTCATTGATTACTAGGCATATTCAATGAAAATATATCAGGATTGCTTAATATTCATGTCTTGACTCGATTAGTTTTCTGTGCGCAAAATTATTAAACAGCGAAATATTTTTGGTTAGAAAATATTGCACTCGCTTGTATAGTAAAATGAACAGCAATGATTTGGTAATCAATGTAAAATGATTTGGAGCCGCAATTGGTGTTTATGTAATATGGATCTGTGTTTATGGAATAGGCTGAATAGTGTAACTTGGTTAGTCTAGTGAAAATAAGTGTTTTTAATGACTCCAGAAGTAAAACTTTGCAATTAAAGAAATGCTTCTGCCAGGGAACATATAAAGAATTGAATTTATGAGTTATTTTAATTGTATCTTTTATACCTGTGTAGTATAAATTGTCTCATAAACGCACTTAAGCACATTTTTTTTATAATAATATATTTTTTATTGTAGCTTTTTCGTTTATTTGTGTGAGGGTTTTTTTTAATTTATGAAAAAAAATTGGGGAAGTTATAAGTTACTGGACTTGGGTTTTGGGACAGTTCAAGTAAAAACTGGTCCAATAGCCCAATAAATAAACAGATATTGACATTGTATTGTTTATTTACTGTAATTAAATAATATTCCCAGTAAATGAACACATACAATACACATCAACAAAATATTATTTTTAAAGAGAAGGGCATATGACTAGTTTAGCCAATGAAGCGTCAAATTGCATGGAAGAAAATAATGTTAACAATTCACAGATTAAAAAAAACTTCAAACCTTATATTCTTTTTAATATACATAAAATGTTTTTTCACTGGCTGCATTCACAAACTGGTTGCTTACCCTATATCAGAAAAAATAAGATATTTTGTTGCGTTTAAAATTGCTGTTTATACGTCGTCACTAACGTATGCCAATAAAATCATTGAAGTGTTTAAATTCTTGCTCTACAGTTGAGGTCTGTAACAACGAAAATGCACATCTTTATCTCTACTTATTATAAAAGAATGTGTCTGTCTGTGTGTGTGTGTGTCTGTCGGCAGCGTTACGTACAAACGGCTACACCTAGAAACACCAAATTTGGTACTCGGGAAGATGTAAATATGTAGTTGTGCACTTCGAAGCGATTTTTTCAAAATTCGACCTAGATTTTTTTTATTTTATGTTTTATGCGATTTTTGGCTTTTTTTCTCACCTAATTCGTAATGACGGCGGAAATTATGCTCGCAGCAAAACGGCATTTGTATCATCGGATAGAGGAGAAAATTTTCTTTTAAAAACAGTTTGTTCTGAATACGTAACATGATTTACCGATTTTTAGGAATTTTTTTACTAAACATCTGCTTCGCGATTTTTTTTCGTAAAATAATTTTAAAACTGTCGCATCTTGAATTCTATCCGTCATAACTTTTAGATATTTTGACAAATCGTGAAACATTCTTTTCTCCCTCTTTTAAAATAAAAACGAAAAAATTATGTAAATTAGATGATTTTTTACGAATTTTAATGCAGCCTAATGTTTAGAATTTAATAGCATCAACGCGATCTTACGCCATTCATTACATTGCGATCATGGCACGAGAATTTATGTTCGGTTGTTGCCACAGAAAGGATTAGAAAAAAGGGTTTTTTCAACCAATCGAGTTTTTAAATGGGATATCAGAATTTCAATTCGCAAGTGAGGATCTATGACGTCAAATGCTTTAAGATACGTAAAATTTACGCCATAATTTTAACTTATTTATTCCAGCTCCATTTTCAACACAGGGAGACGATATTTTGATTAAAATTTACTGTAGAAATAAACTAATAAATTCACGATTATTATTATTAGAAGTGGTATTTTAATCCGGTGCTTATTTAAAAATTGAAATGTTTTCACGGCGCTGAAAATGTTCATTTTAAAAGTTACAAAGTTCGTTTCAAAGCGCGATATATTAAAATTTTTCTATTTACTATTTTTATTTTTGGCATTTAATTTAGCGCAGGCGTTGCCTAACATACGCATGCAGGTTGCGAGTATAGTTTTATTTTAACGTTGAATTACGTTCCTCCATAAAGGTCCCACGCTTAAACCAAACGAGCGAAATTCGATCAGTCGGAGCGAAAAGTGAGCCAGTTTTCAAAAGTGAGCTTCTCCTTTAGGAGCGTTTTTCGATCACAAGAGCGGAGCGGAATATAACAATAAGCGAGTACGGAAGTTCTCCGAAAAAAAAAGGAAGGCAAGAAAGAAGTTTTCAGAAAAAAGACTGCTTAATGAGCACTTTCGCGGAAAAACCTGTCGGTTTACATGGAAACTGATCGCTCCGCGATGTATCGTTTTTTTTTTTCGCTCTTTGGGTTTAAGCGTGAACGCAAAGTTTTAATGATACCGTTTGAAAACAATTATGCGAAATATCGAAATTAACTCCCTCAATCTACCGGGGTATCCTTTACGGCAGTCAAACAGTGACGTCATAAATTAAAAAAAATGCGTGAAATTTGTAAACTCTGCAACTCTAACGCCCTGTCACAATTAAAATGGGAATAAGTAGCTCCTCGAGATTACACAGTTTGATGTTTTTCAGGAGACAGGACTATGGAGGATATAAAAGATATCGCTGTATTAGATACATGGATATTTGAAATGGCACCCCTTGGATATTTTCTCCCCACAGTAAGATGAAATGATTTGCGGCGCTAAATACGCCAATCTTATAAAACTATGTATAAATTAAATATATATGGAGAGTTTCCTTAATGGCAACCATTATGTGAAATGATTATTATTTATGCTAATGCGTAAATTGCAAAGAATCGCCACAGAATCAAAAGATCCCATTGAGGCCAGCTAAGAGAGCCTTGAAGAGGGAGAAGCGAGTATAGATAGTATTAATGCACGTAATAGGTAGTATTATTAGATTTGTAAAGGTAATATGAATAAATCGCAATGTACCACGTTAATAAATATTTCATGAAATTAAAAGTGTTTATCCTTTTTCAACGGTTGTCTTACAACCAACTAAACGAAAAGTAATTCTAATTAGCGTTAATATATCCCGCAGTAATTTCAACAGTAGAGATTACTTGAACTTTTTTAAAAATGAAATTCTGTTTTGTCACATGCAGATATGATTTTAGTAGTAAAATATTCCCTTCTTCTCGTATGAAGAGCGGGTACGCAGCTATTTTAAAAACATCTCTTGAAAATAGCATAAATGAATTCAGAAGACCTCAAAACGTGTAAATACACCAAAATCTCGAAGTCAAATTTTTTCATGATTGCAATACTTTCCTTAAATGGTACATGTTCGGAAAGAAATAAATGGTGCTCCATTTCATGTAGTGTCTTAGGTATTTAATGCTACAACTTGAGCCTAAAAAACAGTATGATGTAGAAATAAGACATTTTGAAAGCCAGGAGTTCTCTGCAAACCATTAAGCTTTCCACTTTTTTGATACTGAATGACACTGACGTAGTTTTTTGAGTCATTATACTGCAATGATCAGGTTAGTACTCATGACACAAACTTTACATTAAGAGTCAAATAATTTTGCTCTTTTTTTTTTTAATTCCACATCACGAATAATTTCGAATTACACATGTAAGGAAAATTTTCGTTTCCTACCGTGCGAAGAACGGGCACGCAGCTAGTAACTCATAAAACTGGCTTTAAGTGAGCTGTTTAAGAAAGAAGGGCGATCAGCAATTTGTTATTTAATACTGCTCTCTAATACAGCTCGTGACACACGATAGCTCTTGAATTTCTAGTAATAGAGAATTCTGCCACATCCTCCATAGACCTGATTAAGGCATTGTCAGATTTTTCATCTACTCTTAACTTTAAAAGGCGCCCTCCAGAACTGTATTTTCATTCAAATGATAACTTTAAACTAACTCGTATCATTTTGAATTACCTTCGAGACGCATCTTTTTATCATCGCCGATGATATATCTCTTCTCTATTTATTTACTGATACCATTAATGTGTCATCAATCAAAGTGCTTACTTAAAAAATCAAGTGCGTGTACAAATTCATGTATGCTCTTTTCATTGAATATTTAAAATTTTTAAATTAACAATTAGAAAGCATAATTAACAGTGAACTGAACAGTTGAGGGATCCCTGTTTAATAAATAAAAAAAATTAAAGCGCTTTTATTTAAGGCCCACTGTATATCTAATTTAAATCTTGTAAGCATTTTTTGCTTACTTCCCTCTCTCCAATTAACTCGAAATATTTCAGACGTGTCAAGAATCAATGACATTGTATTAATATTGAATATAGTGTGTAAAGCGTGAATACACTGTAAAAAAAATATCCGGGAAAATTCTTTGGAAATAATGCGCAGCTGTGGTGTTGTTCTACAAGGAACATTATATGAAAATACCAGGAACTTTACTAAATAATTCAGTAAGGGTGCACAGAAATGTACTGTTTAGTAAAGTTCCTGGTATTTTCATGTAAAGTTCCTTGGAATTCTAGAGCACCTCAGCTGTCCATTATTTATAAGGACCCTTCCTGTTTTTTTTTTTTGTTTGTTTGTTTTTTACAGTGTAGTTCTCTTAGAGGAGCATACAAAATAATTTCACTATACTATACTTTTTTGGACTTGTTAAAAAACACTACCTGTAAGAAACTCTCGCGTATTAATTTCAGATTCATTCCCTAACAATGAGCACAAAAATTAGTTTCACTACGCTAGTATATTCTATGGGCTTCTTTAAAAAATTACCTGTAAAAGACCCTTATCTATTAATTTAAAATTTAATCCCAAACAATAGTAAAGCATCGTCTGAATCTTTGTACGGTTTGGGAGTTACTAATGATCAATATAAAATCAATTTTCGCTTACATCCAGATTTCCAATTCAGTTGAAACTTTGAATACTAATACTTCGATCGCCAAAAAGCATAGTAAGCTTTCAACGGAAAAGTGCGTGTATTTTAAATTTATACGTAAAGTGCATCTGCTCCAGACGTGTTTTAAGAATTGTATGGTCGGCATTAGTTAAAATACGAGAATGTCGGTTTTTCTAGAAAAATTGCTAAATACGCGAATTTTAATAATTTCTTCAGAAATTATTAAATTTTAGATAAAATTGTTCATTTTTTTTTTTTTTTTACATTTCTCTTATTATTACGCTGTACTTATTATTATGCATGTTGTAAAGTAAAGTGCGACACATGAAAAAACAGTACAAATCTGTTTTTTTTTTTTTTTTTTTTTTTTTTTTTTTTAATTATTAGTTGGATTCTTTCAGACAATTCACTATTGAAAATAATATGAATAAAATTATCGCTGTGTTCAGATACATATGGGGGAAAAGTGGATTGTGACGTCATACCTACGTTATCTCCTTCCTGCTGAGATTTCTTCCTCCTTTCTTTGAATTTTAGTGCTGCCATTTGTTATCATACGTAAAAACTTCACATTACTTTTAAATTGCGTCCTTCTAGCTTCCGTGACTGGTACCGAACCGTAGACCCAAAGCGTGGTAAGCGAACTTTCTAACCACAAAACGGTTTCGACTCGGGATGAAATGACTAAAGTTTAAAGTGATTGTTGTTTCAATTTTGAAATGAGAACTTTTATGAATCTAAATAAATAAAATTAGACTTAATCTACACACTATCCAAAACTTTTGCGATTTCTATCCGTTTTAAGCATTTGGGGCTCCAGTACGATCGTAAAAAGATAAATTTGTCTGTCTGTCGTTCTTTCTGTGCCGCTTTTTTTTACTCGCACATCACGTAAAACTGACTGAAGCGAATGAAATAAAATTTGGTGACATGATAGGTGGTCACTCATCTTAAATTATAGATGTCGAATATTTAAAAAATTCATTAGATTTTGAAATTTTCTGAAAATTGATTCAAACTGTTTTAAATTTTTGTTCGCACATCACGTAATAATGACTAAAAAGAAAGAAATTAAATTAATAGGTGATCACTCAACTTAAGTTATAGGCATCGTATTTTAAGAATTTTTTGATAATATTTTGAGATTTTTCTGAAAGTCTTTTCAAACTGGGTAAATTTTTGTTTTAGTGTGCATAAAAACTGCATATAATTTGCACAAGTGTATACTTTCAAAATATTGAAATTTATCCACATTTTATGAACAAATTGGATACAATCTGTATGTTTTTGGGAAAAAAAAAAGTGCAGACCTTTTCTATCTGGGTAGGTGCTATAATTTTCGATTATTTGTTTAAAAAACTGTACTTAATTTGGATAGCTATATAGTTATTGCGCAATAAAGTTAATTTGATAATGTAAAGAGTGTTATTACTGTACATTACTTGAATTAATTATATACTGTATATATTTTTGAATTATTAGTGTTATGCTACAGTGCATTTGAATTTGGATTATAAATCCACTGTTCATTACAAATAAATAGGATTACTGCTCATCACAACGTAGGTGCATAATTATTGTTAATTAATAAATTCACGAACATAATTATTAATTAAATCGAACAAAATCCAACGCGTGGGGGGAAATGTGTATTGCCGATGTGTACCGTACGCATGTGTCACGTGCTGTGCCACGCTGACTGTGCGCACCTCTCTCTTTTTAAATTTTAAATGTGCACGCAAATCAAGCGCGAAATTTGAAATTCAATTAAATTGAAAAATAAAAAAAAATCCAATGCTAACCCAGTAATGTGTACAAACGTACAAAAATATGTAAAATTGTTAGAATATCATAAATAAATGGGCGATACCCTTACAGCCTTAAAAAAACATTTAAAAATTTTTTACAAAGAATTTCAAATGTATAAAAATTTAAATAAACGTTCATAAATGTTTATTTATATTATTTTCTTTGTTGTTAATAAGAATACAATAATGCTTTAAAACTTGTTTAACTGCATATATATAAATTTGAGAAAGCTTAACAAGAAATTTTCACTTCTGACGTGCAGTCCTACGACTAATTATTTTTTGTTTGTTTGTTTGTTTTTTCGTGAGTAATTATTGTTTGACTTAGCGTTTTAATGATGATTTTTACTTTTATTCCAATTAAAATGAGAAATCATATGTCGTTGAATTTTACAACAGCCAGCACCCAGTGAAGAATGATATTAATATTCCGTTGATCTCTCTTACAAGCTTTCGTAAGAATTCTGATCTATTACGGCTGCTTAAAACTAGTATCACGTGTACAAATAAGGCATTTACTTTCGAAATACTTCAAAAGTCGCTGCAATTCGCTTAATCCACCTTAATTGTTTGCAAAACCACTAGAGTATGCGTTTATGAAGACATTTCTTGTCTATGTTTGCCCTTGAAGTCAAGTCAAGTCACTGTCTTCCTTAGAGCTGATCCAGCTCGTGTAGGGCTTTCATGCAAGAAGGAATCTTCCTTAATTAGTGCATAAACTCCCACTCAACTCTCTCCCCCTCCATCGCAAGAATAACAACAATAAATGCGATTTATGGAACTTCCTCCGGTAAAAGAACCCCAACAAAAATAATCGAAGACCCTTCGGAAAAACACCTGAAGCGGAAGGAAAGTATGGCAACACTTTCGGGAAAAATAATCGAATTAAATACGCTTAGAAAGTGCACCTTAATGATCTCAGGACGAAAAATATTTTATTTAATAAAACCAGATTATAGCCGGGCCTTTCCCCCTAAGTAGATAAAAGTATTGAAGCATCAGAGAGAATGCTTCCGCCTCCATCATTATATTTCATTTCTGCTAAAAACTCCAAACGCTTTCTTTCTATTTTTATCATTATCAAGATTTTCTTGGAAGAGGACGGGGAGCGAACAGCACTTTTCACCTAAGTGCGTTTTTCGCCCCGTGTGCGAGTAAGTCCGAGCATTTTAACCGCGCGAAAAAATGGATTACTATATTTTCTATAAAAATTTGGGGTTCGTGCTTTAAAAGGATGTTTTTAATGTTCCTCCTTTTCCTTCCAGAGATTTTTATTCTGTCGGTAGAAGGAATCGTTATAGAGTTCTCTTTTTTTTTTTTTTTCGTTCCTTCCGTGGCATGATAAGCGCATGGTGTGTGTATGTGCAGGAGCCTCTCACTGAAGATAGGTTTCTATTAGTGGGTTTTACGTGACGGCATATCCATTAGAGGGTGTTTTGACGCAAAGCAGTGCAAATAGGCTATGTTATGTGCCTAAAAGTTTACCGTTGTGAATGTGGACTTCCTCAGAATTATCGATTCAAAGTGTTTTCACGATGGGGCACGCAGTGAAATGGATATTTTTAAGAAAGAACACGTGCGAGCTTTGTTCGGAAACAAAAGCTGTGTTTTTTTTTCTTCCTTTTGCTTTTCACGGCTATGAAGTAAAACATATGCGTATTTAGAAGATACTAATGACTTTTTATGGGATCTGGCTTTTCAAATTATATTCTAGCCTCGTTTACGAGTTTCCATGTTTGAAGTCGAGTAAAGGTGCTATTGTTGTTTTTAAGTGAAGCTTTATCGACTACATTCGGTTTTGATGCGCGTTCAGTTAGGTATAAGCCTTACATTTTTTCAACAACAGATTTTTTCAACCACATTTCTGTACAAAAAGTAACTAAATAAGTAAACACTATATATATATTATTACAAGTTGATTGACGAAGTTTTTGTGGCACAACTTTAAAATTGCATTATATGTTAGAACACGTTAGAAAACTGTGGCACAAGCAGTTACGTAATAAGCAAGCAAAAAACATGTAGCTTCATTTTTTAGTTTTCGTTTTGTTTCTCATGACCATCTATAAGAAAATTATTTGCAACATAATAAGGAATCTCAGGAGTTTTCAGAAATTGTTTCCGTTACTTAAATATTTTTGAAGCTATTCTTCTCCGAATTCGAAACCTAATAATAAACTTATTTTTAATCCAAAAAACTGAGATATCTTTATTTAAGCAAGAGAAAAATAAGCATGTTTATTCATCAAGCATTTTCGCTTTGTCGAAAATTCGTAGCTTGGGCCCATCAAGTAATTATGCTGTTCAAGATCGTACCACGTTGTCTCAGTTTATTATTATTATTATTATTATTACTAAGCCATCAGAAACTGCAGTCAGAAAAAAAATGCAAAACCTAAGTCTTACACAGAAAATAGACGTTAACTAAGTTTCTAATAAAAAGTTTTGTACTTTCTCTTAACTAGTCTGTGCTTGTGTTCTTCTAAAATAAACTTTATTCTTTTTTGTACGGTGGTATAAATTCTGTGAGTTGTCTTTTCTAAACGCTTGAATATGAGAAACAGTTATCTGAGTTTCCTATTCATTTTACATTTTCTTTTGTGCGAACAGTGTTTGACAGGTATTAGAATACCAACGCAATAAATGACAAAATTAAAATAATGACTTTGAACTTTTTAATTTTTGCGCATTTTAATAACACTCCATTTCAATAATCTTGCAACTTGCTTAGCTTCCAGGCATGTCTCAGAATCCAGTTCTCATTACCTTCCGCAATTCGACAATTCAATCAAAAGGCAATATCAAACAGAATGCCACGTTTCCCTTTTGAATAGAATTTCACTCATCCGCCACTGCCACGATCTGAATTCATATGAGTATTGTTCCATAAAAGTCGGAGAAACAACAATTCATCGAAAAGGGAAGGGGGATGGGCAAGTCTTTGCTTCATCTGTTCTTCGACCCCAAGAATAGATAGGACCGAACTCAGATTATGCGCGCTTGTGATGAAAGGGGGACTTAGGCGTCTTGAAAAGGAATTGGAACAACACATTCCCCTTTCCTTCCCGCCAACACATGCTTTCTGGAACAGGGCGGGCTGCTGCGATTTTCGATCAAATAATCCAGCTTTTCGGAACCGGGGAGTTTCTCTCTCGTCAGAACTCTTCCATTGTTTTTGTTGGAGTCGGGCTGGAGGTGACTCCCATTATCTAATTGTCTTCGAATTTAATAACAATGCGTGTGTTGGGGTGGAAACGTTCAGAACATTTATTACGATCGCAATGCTGTTGATTTTGCATGGATGATCTTATTAAGTCGCTAATCGGCAATGCGTTTAATCAAATAGGATGTATTTATTCACTTTCCGCTGGAATTCGTTTATCTTCAAGTGATTCAGGAATAAAAGTGTGTAGATTTTTAGTGGAATTAAAATATCTCGTATTTTGCAGTGTTTTGTAATATGGAAGATGCTGTAAAACTTTATTTCGCAAAACTGGAGAAAGACTTAAGTATATTTACTTTTTGTTCTGCAGGAAATTAGTTCCTTTTGGTTTAAAGCACATTTTGAAATATATTTCACTACAGACCTCGTTGAATTTTGCATGTATTAGGAAATTTCATAATAGATCTTTTTTTTTTTTTTTCAACAAACTTAAAAGTGTTATACTAGGCGGAGTAGATCAAAGGAAGAGGCGATTTCTTTCCTTGAAGCAGACCAAAATGTTAAAAATAAAGGATAAACTATTGATATACAATATCTTGTATTAGTTAAAAGAATCTAAACAAAAATTTAAACGCAGTTGGTAAAGCAAACATAATATTTCGTAAGAAGTAGGTGTAATAATACATAGCATATAAAACAGCAACAAAATCAACCAGCTTTGATCTTATGCAATCGCTTTGCTTCTACGAAATATTCAAAGGCTCGTCTGGGAAGCAGCACTGGTCACAGAAGGAAAGTTTCCTCCGCCGTGTGTATATTTAATGATGAGAAAAAACGGGTTAAGCCTGGGTTCATTCGCTAATCAAATTCTCAAATAAGAAGACAATAATTTATGTTCAGCGTGGTCTCAGATGACAGCAACAACGGGTTCTTCTTAGGATCCATCACGGGATAACTAACAGGATAACATCTCTCAGAGAGTTCTTTATCTGTATCCATTTTAACCATACCTTATAATTATGATGAGTGTATTTAATACTCTTTCAACCAGTTATCTTAATCCTTTTATTCTTATTATAAATAATGCAATGAAATACAAACTTTACTCTATCAAAGCATACTCCATTAGTTTTTCGTTTCATAAAACTTTTAATACTTAATGTATAATAAGAGCTAAATTTTCTCCAGGGACAGTTTAATTAAATATATTTACCTAGATAACAGAATCAAACAGATTTTGAAGTATGCCCAAATAAAAACAACAGAATGTCAAGGAAGAAAACAATATCAAGTTTTGGCATCATAAAAAAATTACCCCGAACTCTTTGATTCATATTTAATTGACAGCACGGCAGAAAACGTATAACGGAAATAAAATCTCTAAACTTCGAGACAAAAAAAATACACAAAACCAACAGTTCGAAAACATTTCCCAAATCTCTTCTTAAGAAAAGAAAAAAAAAAACTTCTAATCTTTTAAACTCTTTTTCCTCCGAGAAACTTTTTATTAACTTGAATTAAACCGTTTTTAGACATAACAAGCGCCAGAGGCTTATGAAATTTCCTTTGCAAGCCTAAAATGGATTATTTAGAAATACTAAAAGGGTGGAGGACTCTAATTGCTTTGTATATGTACTGCGTTCCCAATAGGTCGAGCGATAAGCTGATTTTCAAGAGTTTTGCCGGAAAACTTTTATCTGAACTTCGCAACTTTCCCTGAATTAAATATAATGACTACTTTCTTGTTCCTCGGGCAGTCATACATCACATTCCTAAGTACTGGCTTTTAAAATCTGAAACAAAATTCTCGATAAACAATATTTGTATAAAGTTCCAGAAAGTTTAAAGATTTTAGCCAGAGTTGATGAATTTTGGTGTAATATTGTGTTAATGCTAGACTCTTTCATTTTGGAGAGCTATTTTCAGTTAATCAATTGTAGACAGATTGTTTTGTACGTAGATAAGCTGTTACTCAACATGAGCTTTGCTGTTAAAAAAACGGTAAATGGAAAGAATTCTTAGAATTTTGTAAGCCATGAATTTTTTTCATGCACTTCTGAGGCACTTTTAAATCTTTGTTACATTTCACAGAGTTTGCATTAAGAGACTTGTGCTTCAGTCGTTTCAATCTATTTTGCAACTGATTGATTTAGTAAGATACAGTGAACATTTAATGAAACTCAGACTTCTTATTAATTTCATATTTATAGTGACTTACAAAAAGCTTCCAAATTCCTGTAAAGTTTTCGGCTAGAACTGTCAGCAGATATTTAAAGCAATGTAAAACATTTTTTTTTTTCTTTTTACATATTTATTTTAAATATGCATGTTAGATTCAGACACTACTGTGATTTTAATTTTCAGAATTACGACTAAATTAGAAATAAATATTTATACTATAATATTAAACAGTATTTTAACTTTTACGTAAATGTCTATATTTGAACAGTTAAAAAAAAAAGAAGAGATTCTTAGTCCCCCAGAATGTCTTTTTTTTAACCCGCTGAGGACCAGCGCGCGGATAATGAAACGCAATCACAGGACCGAATGGAACGATTTTTATGAATTTTTCAGTTCTAATAGCAGTATTTAAAAATTCATAAAGATCGTTTCATGCTCAAATTACGCATACGCGACGCTGGAATAACCACATTAATTGGAGTTCTTAGTGTGGAAGGGAGGCGGGCTGAGAAGTGCGGAATCGTAGCGTAGCGTATACGGGATGCTGGTCGGGAACGGGTTAATGTATTTTTAGCATTAATATTTTTCACGTGTACCAGTTACATCATTCATTTTTTTTTTTTTTTTGGAAAGAGGATATCTTAGAGTTGGTATCATATTATTGGTCAAATTCTGATTATATGACAAAAATGACCTATGACCAAATATTCTATCTGATAAATATCTGATTATATGACAAAATAATCAATGGCCAATAACAAAATAACGTAACTCATCAGATCTTATGAGCACATAAATCTTTATATGTTACATAATAACATTGAGTACCGTATTTAACCGCGTATAAGTCGAGAAATTTTGGACCAAAAAAAAAAAAGGCTTTAAAGGGGGGATGTCGACTTATACGAGGGTCCTTAATTTTTAATTTCTTTTTTTTTTTTAATCGGAACCCAAAAATACCCTTTTAAAAGAGAATTGTTCCCTTCCCGCATTCCATAACACAATGACGTCATTTAAGATTGATTTCCATATCAGGAAGAATGTAGCGATGCAAAGATTGAAAACGTGTATCATGTTGCTGTTGTTGTGGGATTACGGCCAATTAGTAGCTACGCGTGGTCTCTAGGACGAAGGGTAGGGTGTCCCCGTGGAGGTCTTTTTAAGGGATCCTAACCCAATTTCGTGAATTGTTTGGCGATTCCTATACTGAATCGGATCTTGAATCAGTTTAACTTTGTATATTAGTACTTTATCATATCATACTATCAGTAGCGTCCTATTATTATTATTCATTATTTTCAGTTTAATTTTGTATACTACTTTTGCATATTGTTATCTTTATTATTGTATATTGAGCACTTTCTTTTTTTTTCAGCTGATTTTGAATAAATATATTTTTTTTTAAAAATTAAAGTTTCTCGATAAGGTAGAAAGTGGTGGGTCGACTTATACGTGGGATTTTAAAAAATTCAAATTTCTTTTGAAAGTGGGTCAGAAAAGTGGGCGGGGGGGGTAGACTTATACGCGGGATCGACATATACGTGGGTAAATACGGTACTTGTAATATAAAGTAAAAAAGACTCTCTAATTGTTTTGATTTAAATTCTTGAATTTATTTATTTATTTATTTCGAAGCTAATATTTTTATACGTAAAAAAAAATATTTTTGCCCCGATATATGGGAATTCTTGCTTTCAGCCTTCCAATGTGTTATTTATCTTTCTGTATTTATTGCCAAGATGAAACAGTAATAATTAAAAATCTTCTTATATCTGCTGGAACCACAACAGCTTAATGGACCCATTTCTCATGAATGCGAGCCCCCTAAGCGCGCTGAAATATTGCGAATCTTGGGAGAATAAAAATGTTTATCTTCAAATCCATTATCTTTGAATTCATAACAAGCCTGTGCTCCCAAAACAAGCATGAACGAATTATTACAAAGTGGGTATACTGACTGTATAATGATGGGAATGCATTGGAATCTATCCAAAAACGATTGCCGAAGCCCTCGGCATTCTTGAAGCCGCAATCATTTCTGACGAATCAATATTTTGTTTGAACTCAGGCATGTAACTATTGCACAACATCCCTACTTCGCCGACTATAAATCATCGCGAAACCCGACTCTGTGACAGATAGAGGGCCTTTCTCTTAAAAGAACTCCATTAGCTATATATATAATAATAAAAGGAACAGAAGTCCGGGGTTAGAAAAAAATGTGGGGAACGTTTCAATGCCTTCTCGTGTGTGTGTGTGTATACATGTCCATCCCGCTACATGACTTAATAAACAATCCTCTGTCTCTCTCTTCCCTTTTCATTAAAACTACTATTCCTCTAGCGAAAACATTAATAAACTAATACAGTGGTTAGTGAGCAATATTATGCGGTTAACTGTGGAGTGGGAGGAGGGGTTACGAAGCTCAATGTGAAAAATCTGATCCTTGTAATAAGGGGTAGAGACGGGGACTCAGTTGAAAAGCTTGTTAATGTGCTAGATCGTTAAAAGCTCATTAATAATATGAGACGTTTTCAGATCGAAGTAAACTTTTTTTTTTACTCTTAGTGCTGTTCATTATTTTACTTTTTTTTTCTTTGCTTTTTTCGGGGCCGATCTTGCAGCAGCGCATCTGCGACGGGTTACTCCAGGTCTCAAAGGCCTCGTTGGGAAAGTAGAAAGTGATTGGGGTAAAATTGGGTTTGGTCTGTCAAGTAGAAAAAGCATTAAACAAAAAAAAGAGGGGCCGTAAAAGTAGTTCTTACACGCTGTGCGAGCTCGGGTTTCTAATATCGGTTTATTGCGATGAATTTCGTTTGGTAATTTATCTTATTAAATTATCAAATACGCGTGACAGTAAGTGCTGTTAATTAGAAATTCATCGGATGCGCAGTGTTCTTTAAGATATTAAATATTATTAATCATCATAAGAAATGGTGCTATTAAACAACCACGAAATATTGTACTCCTCTCTTCCGCTGGTCGTAAACAATCTTTATTTCATATTATATTCATAAATAAAAAAATTATACTTCAGTTCTTTCTTTTTTAATTTCTGTTGGGTTAGTTCATTTTTCATTTATGAAACGAATATGTCAAAATTAAACTTGAGACTTGAGTCTTCTTTCTATCATTTTCTAAATTTAAGATCGGGAAATATGTTAGTGGGTGAAACACTTGTAGATTGAACATGATTAGAATAATACCTTTTTAGAAAAAATTGAACTCATTTAGGAAAATATAAGGTTCAAGAGTGTAACAATATTTAACATACTGCTTTCATATAAACAAATATTAAATAAACTAAATAACCCTTAAACGGCAACAAAAAGTACCTGATGTTTGTTACTGCGAACTTAGTTATAAATTTTCAAAAGTATTACCACCTTATACACATAACCCTAGCATAAATAACTGTTATGTACTGAAAAGCTAATATAAATTTCGTTCATTCTTCGAACCTCAGTGATAATATAAATTTCTCTAAACATATTAACAGAACTATAAATGTTTATGAAAGAGCTTTGATTTTAAGCGTTATGAGTAGTATATTAGTCCTATGTGACTATTGCTTTTGGCACATTATAAAAACCTGGAGGTTCAAAGGTCACTCAGGTAAATCCAACCTGTACTCTCCTATTTCATGAATCCGTCGTGTTAGCTTTATGATGTAAAACGCCAGAATTTTACACGTTTCCTAGAGGACTTTTGAAACTGGAAGTTCTACAGATGGTACAGTTTGATTATACAGGAGGTAGAGTTTGATGGTACAGACTGACTAGATTTATGCAAACTTGGAGGTTCAAAAGTCGATATGATAAATTCAAGCTGTACTCTCCTGTTTGGTTACATATCTCAACGGCTTTCTTATATGTATATTATTTTATCTTACGGCTTTCCAGAATCCGTCTTAGCTTTATGGTGCAAAATGCCAGAATTTTATACATTCCCGAGAAGACATTTTAAAAAGTAATTGGTCCTGATTGATCAGTATAATTTGAAGAGTGTATTGATTTATCGAAGACTTTGGCTTCAGTTTATCCTCGTGGAATTTGTTACTGGTGAACTTTCTTATGATTTACGATTTGGACATGATTTCAAAACGATGACATGGCCAAAAGTTTTACCATCGTGTATTCAAAGCATATTAACAAATTAACAATGACGAATAACTACAGGTTTCGTTGCTTTTCTATGAAAAAATGGATTTAGATGTGATGTTAAAATGTTGAACGGCGGTGTTTTATCCTCGAGTTATCTGGAAAAGGATAAAAATTGAAAATTGTCATTCGGTAACAATTCAGACAGTAATTCATGCAATAGGGGGGATGCTAGATTGAATATCTTTCCCTCAAACCTCATTAATTTTGATTCAATATTTAAAATTAAGGGGGCGGGGGAATGGGAAGAGGAAGTGTGTAGCAGAAACTTGTATCGGGCTCAAGACCTCCAGTTTCAGTTCGAGTACCACTTGCTGTGGGTTCTACCACCAAGCGTTCCAGGCTTGCAGAACAAAACGAATCCATTTCTCCGGATCACTAATGAAGGAAATGGTCGAATGAATTGTATCGAACCCAAGACTTTCATTTGTCTACTTTAGCCATTATCAGACAAAACAAAATGTACCCACTTGGCCGGGTTTCAAATGAAGAGGTGTAACTTGCCTCGGTGGCGATCGCGTGTCCATCATAAATGTTCTTATCTCCTTGGAAAAATACTGTATGTGCCACTGAACTGAAATAGATTTGACAGAATAAAAAGTAGCAATATTTCATAGGAGCAGTTATAATTAGGAACATTGGTTTCAAAGAAATTTAAAAAAGCACTTATATATGTGCATGAGTTTCAGTTAAAATAAAATGCAGGTGTATTGCAGTGAAAACGGAAATTCACAATTAAAGGAGTTTCATATTTCTACCGCTCATAGAATTAAATAAAATTTGTGGAAATTTCTAATTTTAATTTTGTAATTTTATGACAGATAACGGTTTTAGTCTTTAGTGAACTATTGATGCATTCGCAGTAAATTATTTAGGTGAAAATATTTCCCTGGCTTTAACCTGTAGTGATTATTAAAGCCAATAAAGGAAATATTTATAAATCAATGTCTGCAACTATACAATCACATAACTGAAGCCTGCTTCGTATATATACGATTCCACTTGATTGAGTTATTTAAGTGTGCTGTTCCATACTTTGAAGGCATCAATGAACTGAAGATTTCATCTAGCACCTGATAGTTGTTATGAAGCAAAGCGGAAAAAAATTCTGAACTGAAGTCGTCAAAGTTTCGTAATAACAGAAACTGTATCCCACAAAACAACATGTTAATGGAACAGATCGTTAAAAGCTCGTTAATAATACAGTTTTGTGCAGAAATCCTGCGATTTTGTTCTTTTATTCGTTGAATTTTTATACGTTCTGAACTCATGCATAGCGAAATTGGTATTTGAATTCCTCTATAAAAGCTTCACAAAGTAATTAATTATGGAATGACGTGTAACTGCAGAAGCAAAGTTAATTGAATAAAGTTTACAATAGACTAAAGTTTTGACTTTTAGTTTTCTGCATAGACTGGGACCTCTACTGCAGTCACAAAGTTTGAAAAACTATTTACCCTCTTACCAATCAAATAAAGCTTAAATGAGAGTTATTAGCATTAAATTGAATTTCAATCCTCCAAAAATTTTGTTTTTGTCGATTTTAGAGTGTTCTTAACTTTCTGAAATGGGCGTATTCTGATGGTTTGTGTCCTTAACATTCTTTCAGAAGTTCATATGAATAGCATTTACTTACTCAAATTATATACGCAGTGCTGCATTTTATTGTCTATGCTCTAAGTTAGAAATTATTTAGATATTTTTCTTAGAATCACCACTGAAATAGCCACAAAATGAAAGTTGCTGAAATTTATAGGAAACTTAATTTTAAATGTCATCTACTGTGTGCCATATAAACTTACTGTTCGAACTGCTAAAAACATCTACATAAAAATGAGTGCTTTATGTAATCAAACATTTTCAGCACATTTGCGTCATAAACGAGTATATGACGTACCTAAATATAAATTATAATTCAAAAAAATGAGTGCATGTATTTCTTAAATTTAAGAGGAGTAAAGTACTCAGAACTCTTACAAGATGAAAAAGTACTCAGAAATGTGTCCATCTTGCTTATTTCTAAATGCCTCGTTTTACAGTGTCAGTTGTTGGGTAGGTAGGTTAGGTAGGTAGGTAGGGGTTAGGTAGGTTAGATTATGTAGGTAGGTTTATTCCAAATTCAAAATATGTCCCGCAGCCCCACCACGACCGAGTAGATAGGACACTGAACACGGTCACATGACTGAAGTGTGAACGCGTTCGAGCCTACCACGCGGCTGCCAACTTAACAGTCTGGTGTTTTGAGTGCTTTTCTCCAGATGTAACGTGAATACGTGTTGGAACTCCTGATAAAAGTCCTCTATCCAAGGTGCCCCCTCCCTTTCCGTAGGCAGATGCCCCTCTTGTAGGCTTGTCATTGCGCAAACTCTACTTAGAAGTTGTCCCATGTATCTAGATTTATTGCGACTTGAGAAACTTAGAACTTTTTTAATGCGAATACTAGAATTTATTTTTAAATTTCGAAGATGAAATTTAAAAGTTCAATAATGTGTTAGCAGAAAGTTTATATATAAATTTTAACTACTCTTACAAGATTTTCAAATCGCATATTGCGTACGAATCCAGTACATGACTGAAAGCTCCAGTACAATGCTCTCACGTTGTGACTTTCACGAAAACCTATAAATATTGTGTATAAGTAGAACGAATGGAATAAGAAATATTATTTTAAGGAAATTTATCTCAATGTGTAAAACAATTCTGTAATTGTTTCAATATGATCTTTACTATGAACGTTTCAAAATAAAATATTTAGCAGTAATTAATTTTAAAATCTATGGAAGAAACAAACGCATTCCTCTGCACAAAATTTAATTAAAGATTTTTTGTATATTAATGCAGCTACATACCTTTAAGTTCACAGCTTGCAGAAAAACTACACTTGGATGATTTTTTAAAATTACAGGCTTGTTTAATATGAAATTATTTCTTAAGTATAAACGTGTAAATTAGAAGCGCTTTCTTTTAAAAGTATAAAAATGTCTAATATACGCTGTTGTTTTCTAAAAGATTCAAATTTGGAATGTATATAGTAAATGCGGTGAAATGAAAAGTATTTTGAAAAACATCACTTCTAAAACAAGAAAACCGAGTAACAGTAAAAATTATACACTCTGAAATTTCTCTGTTCGAAAAAAAGGGAAGAAATTATGAAATTCATTTTTTTAGCTTTTTGTGGTACATAAGTTGGTTGCTGGGTTGACGGAACCGTATTCAATTATCATCACGGTTCATTTACGTACTTACCACCGTAATTTCCCTTGCGTGTAAGTTACGAAATACGTTTACCTCATTCTCAAGTAATCAACTACTATGCTTGGTTTTTTTCTTCAGTGTTTACATGCACCAGTGATCAATTAAAGACTACTCTGTGCTAAGAAGCCTCGAATCCCGTCCCAATGCTTTTCTAATAAGAAAAACAAAACACCCTCCCCGCCTTTTCTCTCCCCTATACATACACACAGCGGACCAATCATACTTTTGTTTAATTCGTTCTTGAGCTTCCTACAGCGCGTTGGAATTCCGTGAGCTCTAACTGCAGCTTCGAATTAAGGTCTCGGACTTACCTTTATCAAACTTATCAAGAATAAGCAGCAAACAATAACGAAACAACAGTTAAGCTACTTGTTACGAGCCAGATCATTAAATGGAAACCTCGTTGTCCTTCAAGAAGTTGCCGGGGGGTAAGGGGGGCTCTGAGGGTGGAGCAAGGGGGGGGGGGGCAATCATGGTTGCTCCGAGAATCTAGAAAAGTCTGGGCAAGGAGGAGTGGGGGTGGGGGAGATTAGCTTTTCCCCTGTATTTTTTCTCCCATTTAAGGAGCATTCTCGAATCCCGATATAATCCGCTCCTAAGAACCTCCTGATTAGGTGCCAGATTCGGGAACAATTCAATTTACTTTATGTCCTCGTTGAATCAGAGGATGATTGGTTCACGGATGTCTGAGTTTCTGATGGGATTGGGCAGGCACGTAGAACTGAACGACCAATCATACCGTAGATCGATTAAATCAGATTTAGGCCTTCCGTTTTTTTTTTTTTTTTTTTTTTTTTTTTTTTTTTTTTTGCCGGGACACTTAATAGCTAGCGAGAACCGTAGACGAAATAAGTGAAGTGCTTTCCGGTTTAGAGTTTAAAAATTTAACAATGTTCCCTTTACGATTTTTTTTCATGCTACTTTATTCTCCGTGAAAGGATCTGAATTTTTAGCGGAATATTTTAGCCTCTATCTTTTTCCCCTTTCAGCAATCTCTTACTGCTTGTTTTATTGCGTATGCAAGTATAGTAAAATTGATAAATTAAAATTTGAGTGCATGGTAAAATTTTATACTTTTACTGAAGTTAATATTTGATATAAGTGATGTGAATCTCTTTTAGTGGTGAATATTTCACAAGTAAAGCAATTTTTACTTTGAACCGATTCAACTTGAATATGCCCTTGGAAAAAGTATAAGTATAAAATTTCACTCGGATATTTGAACAACTTAAATAAATTCTATTATTTTACAAAGACATTTCTGTACCGAAATGTACTGTATATAATGATGCTTTTAGTTTTAGTCATAACTTGCAGTGTAAAAGACATTTTAATTTTTTCGCTATGCTCTCTAGGTCTTTTCACGGACAGTACTTTTGAGGTTTCGAGGTCATTTACTGCTTCCATTTTCAAGATCCTCAAAAGTTTTTTTAAAAAAACGTAGAATTACGTGCAGCATGTCATTGCTGTGACGATGTTCTGTGCGATAATGGATTCTATTTTAATGCCGTTTTTCACACTCTGAATGCAAGACGTCAGCCTTTGAGTGGGTCAATGTGGTCAGCCCTTGAGTGAGTCGATGAACTGAGGACCAAGCTTGCTTGGAAGTTAAACATTGGGGACATCGCGTCAGGCTGGCCACCTGGATGAAGCATATACTTCCGCACCCCAGAACACATGGTCGCGAAGGTGTGGTTCGGCAGCACAACCCTTGGCCCCGCAGTGGGCTGTTGGGCCAATGTTTAACTTAGAATGCAAGAGGACTTGTGGTAGGTTGGAAATGCAGAAAGACGACATCTAAAAAACTTACTGCTAGTTTACTGTACCGAGCACGAAGGCAACCACGAAGGGACTTAGAGTGACTAAAGCCGCTCCTCCTCCTAAAAGTGAAGAAATACAAGTAAAAATGAAAAATTCTTAAAAAGTAGAGAATAGTCTCTGAGATAAAACACGGTATTTTAAATTTTATCTCCCAATCCAATTTGAGAGTAGATTCCTTTTACTCCCTTGCCACCCCCTCTTCCACAATTTTTTTTTTTTTTTTACTATAAACAAGTGGTTATGGTGTAACCGAGTGTTATTATAAGCGGGCTTCTGTTCAATGGGCGAGTGAGCAGAATATTTTGACGTCATAAAATAACTGTCGCTATAAACATTATAAAAGAAATGTCATGATTTCAACTGTATTTGTAGCCCCACCCTAAACTGAACTCTTCTTGCACCACTGCTGCCGCTCATAATGTTCAGTCGATAACTCTATTCTTATGAACTTTGTGATTAACAAAGAAAAAGTTAATTACTTAAAATGGACGCCGTAACTTTCTTTAAAACACCTGTTTAGTGCTAAAAAAAAACTTTCCCAAGGGGAACAAAAATCTCAATCCCGATTGAAATAGCTTCCGTTTTTTAAAAAAAAATGATTTCAAGAGTGTGTTTATGGAACCATATTATCTTGGAATAGTTGTTAATTAATTTTCTTATGAATTCTAAGTAAAGAAAGGTTTCAAAATTTTTATGTTTTAATGGACGAGATTGTATTTCAGAATGTATTTCTTTTGAAACTTCCGATTGTATATATATGTTTAAGTTATATGCGAAAAATAAAGTTCGTGTTTCTTGCTGTATATATTAAAGAATGTCTCTTTGAAAATTGCAAGATGCATTTTGTTCTGAACACGTAACTGGAATAATCTGGTGATTAAGAACTACTTATAAAATATTAGTTTTCTTGCTTTTTTTTCATAAACATACATCAATGAGTTTTATGTACTTATGTTAGTCTAGTTGAGATCCATCTTACCAATGTGCAAAGATAAGTACACGCTAAAAGGCTTAGTAATTATAGCTTTGAACATAGTGAGCTATGAACATTTTACATAGTATTTTTATTAAACACAATAATTTATGTATTAAACTTCTTGCCCGATACCTCTAAAATTGTCCTTTGAAGTTTGTTTTGCTTTTTTCAGCTTTCTAATATCGAAAGCACTTGGTAAAATATTTACTGTTCTCTCTATATTTAAACCTTCCACTGTATCGTCATACAGCCACTCTTTTCGACCATTTCCTCGACCACTCGACAGCCAGGCGTATATCTCCGCTTCCCGATCACAGTAACATAAAACCAAACTGCCAGAGCCGGGACTCATCTTCAGCAGAAATCGGAAGACCATTCAGCCAATTCGAGGCTACATAAATATGTATTAATTACCGCTGATTGCAAAGGGAACGCACCGAGCTGACTGTTAATGCTAGCCGAGCATTAGGTCCCTCGTTTTCTCATAACGTACCTTAATAATTCAGCGAAAGATGTTGAGGATGCTCCTTTATTGGCTCTTATGAAGTGAACATTAAATTAAAGAGCGTATTAAGGTCCCCAGTTCAGTTCTGTAATTGCCTTTCTGGGCGAGTTTGCCTCTAGTGACATCTGTTGGCGTAAATGGAAATTTTAGCGTCGGGCGGTGAAATTTTTGTGTGCTGTCGGCTGTGAACATTTGGATGGCTATTAACGCTGGAAAGAGCCGATTTTGATGGGTCTGAGCACGTCGGTGGCATTCAAAGAATATTTCGTGCGTCGTAGATTATCTTGGGAAATTATAAATCTTAAAAGTGCATTATTGAATAGAATAGTGGCAACAAATATATTTTCAGAAGATTCAAAACAATTTATATTTTTAAATATGTTTTGACTACAATTATGATAAAAAAAATATTTTAAGACATAATTAATGCTTACAAAAGCTTTAAGTTCATAACGCAGAATGCTTTCAACTATACAGATGTGGATTGTAAAATTTCTAATCAAATAATAGCCTGGGATGATTGAAATAATTCTGAGACAATTTTATTGATCATTGAATTCCAGTAGCATTTTGTGTCTTGAACAAAATGTATTTGTAAAAAAGGGTGTGAAATTTTAAATCAATCGGTTAAATTACATTAAGTTTATTGATGTTACCAATGCTATATGTCCATGTACTGAGTTTATTGATAATTTATGAATTAGAAAAGTAATTGGCTACATGATTTCGCTAAACGATTTTATCTCAGAACTAAGCGTGTTCTATTAATATTTGCAAGAATATAAAACGTTGAGAGATGAACTATATAACACAAAGTTTCTCTTTGAACAAGTGGGGACATTGTTGTAATTTTTATTACTTACTTTCTACATTTTACTCTTTAAAAAATTGTTCTATTGAATGAAATATTTAAGTGGAAACAATTTAATTGGTCTGTGTAATAATAAATTTAATCTTTTACACTAAAATTTTATCGAATGTATACTTCTTTTAAAAAAATATTTTGATTAAGAGACTTTGAATAATCACTCTTTTTTCTGTTCCTTTGTTCCATCATTTAACAAGTAAATTCTTTTAGTCTATTGTCGCAAAGCCGCTTTTCTTTTTCGCTTTCTAACAAAACAAGCATGTATTTCAGCTTTTAATGGCTCTTAATTTACATTCCACGTAGAAAATACAGCAAAAACATGTTTTCGATTACATTAATTATGAAAGGTGTTACCCGTATTTAAAACCAAAGGCAGGTGTTTACTAAAAAGTTTCTAGCAACCTTTTTTTTTATCCCGTGGCATTATTTTCCTTTAAATTATTTTGCTTTACTCTTGTTTCTTATTTCTGTTCACGTTTTACATGTCACCTTTTTAAAAGCACTTACATTCAAGCTAAAAGGTATTAATTGTCTTTAAAAAGGAAAAAAATCATTTAAAAACATTGTTATTCTGCATTAAAATTCTATGCATAAATAATGACTGTGTGACTACAATATTAAAAAAAATATATATGTTCAGCGAGATTTTTCTTATTCATTTTTAACTAAAAATATTTTTGTGTGGGCATAATCACTTAGTTTTTAACACGCTTTAGTTTGATATTACTATATTAGTATGGTGATTTTGAGACTTTCAAAAAAGAAATTTGAGAGAAAGAATAATTTTACTAATTTACACTAGATAAGTCTCAATATTCACATAACGGGTCATAACACGGCCGTAAGATGATCATCTAGATGTTTACTTCATGTATAGAGGATGCTCGAAAGTATAGTATACTTTCCATTAACAATACATTGCATACATAGTATAGAGGATGCTCGAAAAAATCGTAAAAAGAAGTCATTATTACTATTTTAGAATTAGATGCCACTTCAATTTATGTATTAGATCAGTTATCTCCAAACTCTTTTGTCCTCCGCTTACGTGTCTCACGTAATTCATAGTCACAGATGCAATTGCAAGTAAGCGTGAACTTTCCTTTTTTGGAGCAGCATTCTATGTACCACACTTTGACGATAGCTGTATTACATGAACTTAGACAGTAGCACTTGGATTGTCCCATGTATTAAAATATATATGATACTTTATGCGTATTAGTGTTGTCATATACACGGAAAAGTTATTTACCTTTGTGTTTTCAAATGCAATATCAGTACCTTTCAACGATCGAAATGTATGCCATCACATATGCCATCTGAGTGACAAGTGATTCTGTTACTCAGGCACTGATTATCGCTAGGGCACTTCGATCGCTGGGCACTGCATGCAGATATGGACAAAATTTGAATTTAGACCAATGTCAGTATGGAGATTCACCTACATATAGCAATTACCCAAAAACTTGTATTTATTTATTTATTTTATTTATTTATTTTTTGACTTTTTATGTTCAAAATCGGGGGTTTTCCATTGAATTACTTGAGATAAATAGGACAACTGTTTTCTTGCCACGCAGAAGATGCTTGCCCCTTGGTTGCTATGTTAATGGAAATGCTTTAACGGCAGTTGTAATGTCAAGAAACTTGGCCTTATTGGATTTCAAGGGAGAGCGGATTCCTCGCCTTCGAATTCTATACCTTTAACTTTATTCAAGAATTCAAATGTGCAGTGAAAGACTGGCTGTAGAGCCATTTCGAAGGAAAGCGCATTTTTTAGGGTCTTCAGTTTTGTTAAAATTAAGTTAAAAAGAAGGACACAATGTGCTATTTGGATAACTTTATTCTGAAGAGTTTGAGATGTTTTGATGTAAATTCTTGCCGTGATCTGTGAGTACTTATACACAAGGTATTCTTCCAACAGCAATCAAACTTGACATTAAGGATCAGGCGTGTTTCTCGTAAGCAAAAGGAACAAGTTCGATCTTCATATTTTTGAATTTATATTTTTATGCATACTTCAGATATTTCTGTGCAGAAAACTATTTTTTGCTTTGATTTCCGTTAACTATGCATAGCTTTTATTTTTGCCTATTGAGACTAATATATTAAAATTAATTGTTCTGTGTTCCTAATTAAGTTTTATGAAAACAAGCCACAAATCTGAGAAATTCAATTTATGCAAAATTAATAGTATTGTATAGTCATATATAGAATTAAAGTGCTGTATTTTATTTCATAATTTGTATCCAGGGGCGTAGACAAGGGGGGGTTAGGAGGGTCATAACCCCCCCTCATGAGGAATTTTTTGCCATACAAAATGTATATTCTTCACTACATTGTCACACCCACGTATACATATATATGAGTTGTAGTAGTCGTAACCCCCCCCCCATGAAAAATTTCTGGCTACGCCCCTGTTTGTATCTAATGATAATAAATAGAAAAAACTTTTCATGCACAGCTGATTTTTATTTAATCTAATTTTTTATGAAAATAAGTGAGAAAGAGAATGCAATAATACAAATTTTGTAATTTTTTTCATCAAAATACTTGCATAAAAATGGAACTTTTAAATCATGAGACTTAAAACCATGTTTCCGCTTACAAGTCGTGCATCCGATGTACAATATCAAAATAGCTGGCGAAAAATACATATGAATATTTATTTAGAGAGAACTTCAAATACTATCAGTTTTCTCTCAAACTCTTGAGAGTACGTTTTATTAATATATATGCAGTAGTCTGATATCTGCTGCTCTTAACTGCAAGCTTTTTAATCACCGGTGACTCCTAGAGAATGCATTACTTGTTAATATCAATTAAAAAATTACAAGAAATAGTAAACTTTTCCCAGTATATCGTTTCAATGCTCTCCTACTGTATATAGAAATTAATTTCGTTTTCTCTTTCAAACAAAAACAACAAAGATATCAAACCTAGTTAGGATCGTTTCCTCGAAAAGACAAGTATTAAAAGATTAATCTCAAAAAATTTTGGTATGATTCCTAGGAAGTGAAACTAAACAACAACAAAAAGAAAGGAAATATTTTCTATCTTTTGATGTTTTGAAAGTGATTCGACACAAAATATCCTGCATTGCAGACAGAGAAATAAATCCATCTTCCTCCCCCCCCCTTTCCATAGTCCCTCCACACACACACTGCCACATTCTTCAAGAAAGAAACTAAGATAGTCGCTTACAAACCAAATAAGAAAGAAAGAAAGAAAAAAGTAAACCTTAATAGTTCTTTCAAAGCAAGAAAATTTCTTTGAAAGAAAGGGTCCTATCAACTAATATTGAAGTACTTACTCTTTTAAGGCGTCGAACAAAGAATGGGGCTATGAGAACAAAAATTCGCTCTCCAAAAGTAGGAAAAGGAAGTAAAGATATTATTGGAGAAAAAGCTTTCCGTGGTCTTTAATGACCGAAGTAATTGGTCCCAGGTATAATTGAGAACATTTTGAGGCAGTTATTTTTTTCCCTTCTCCCTGTCTCTTTTGAAAAGCTTAGATTTCTGTAGTAAAAGTTAGGCATGTTGAAGTTCTTTAGCTTTGATGTGTCTTGTTTTATCAAGTTTTGAGGATATTGCTGAATACTAAATATCGCAGGAAATAAGTACGTCAGAAAAAATGATAATTTTTTTCAGTGATACCTGAAACGCTAATATGCGGTGTACAAGATTTCTAGGATTTATACTAATGTATATCCTTTGTCTAAATATATTACCCTCAAGTTCGATCAAATTCATCTTAAAAATAACTTGGAATTTGCATTTCATGTTAATAAATGTTTTACGTTCAAAAACATGATTTAGATAGTTTTTATTCAGATGTTAGTTTTTCAGTTGACAGAAATGTAATATTTGGTTATGTTATTTTTTGAGTTATTCTACTGAATACCATGCATAAAAAATAAATAAATTATAGGAAATCAAAAACTTAACTGTTTTATTGCAACTCCTTTGCATCTATAGTACGTTCTACAATACTTAAATATAATTAATGTTTCCTTTTGATTGGTCGGTTCTTTCTGTCTCTTCAAAAGATTAAATTTTTTTTTAGGAGTACATGTTAAAAATCTCAACTTTAATGCGTTTTGTTGCTTTAAGCCTTGAAGTTTATACTGAATACTAAAATTTACAGTATACAAAAACGATAGAAAACTACAACCTATTTTTTAGAGGTACTAAGAACAGCTAATAATGCTGTACCATGTTTATTTTGTTACATTAATTTCTAAAATTCTTTGCTCATGAGATGATGTTAACTTGTATTTCACACATTGTATTTAGAAATAGCTATTTTTTCTATGAAAAGTGTTGTTAAAGTTTTTTTAAGGAAATAACAACTTTTTAACAGATGTAAATGCAATCAATCATTGGTATCTGTTAAGAGAAGAATAGATATTAATTGCTCCAATTCTGTTATGTACGTTATCAAAAATTGAAAACTCATAGAAGTTATTGGAAATCGATTTTATCAATCAATTTTGAAATGTTTGTGGATGGTTGTCATAACTGAGACGGTCTATTAAAATAACCTTTTGTAAGACAATTAGTTAATTGTAAACCATTTTGAAGGGAGAATTCCTCCTTTATCATTACTATCGCACACATTTCGCGAAGTATCAGTAAACCTTCTGTATATATGCTCAAATTATCCGTTAGTTAGCAGCATATACTTTCCGCAACTTTTAGAACATCCAACAAAGTTGCAATATCCGGCAATATATGAATGGCATCAACTCACAGAGGCTTTGCTTATTCGCTATGTTCTTTAATCCTCAATAGTAGGTATTTCTAAGAGCATGTGGTAACTTTCTGTAAAAATACTATTGTGTATAATTACGGTGAACCATTAAAACTGTACAAAGTAACTGTTTACGGTCAGATTTTTCAAGATTTCTACGATTTTATTTGATTTCATTCAAACTCATAATGATATTTAAGTCACTTTTAGCATCATTCCTAAAACACGCCATTTTTCTATGCAAATTTAGTGAGGCTAAGGAAGTGTGCTTGAAGCTTGCGAAGTGTTATAAAAGTAATAAAGGTTACTTATTGAGAAAAATTTTTATTATACAGTAGGTCCTCTCCGTAACACTGGTTCACTCAAAAAAAGATTCCTGAAGCACAGCTTGAAAATCATTCGTGCAACACGCTAAAAGGCAAAATAAAATAATTTGAGAGATGCTGATGCTATGATGAGATATAGTTTATGTATTTGTGTAGTCTAAGGGACTCGTACAACATTGATTCTTATAGCATGGGAAGTACAAAGGGCATTCCATAAAAACAGAGTAAAATCATAAAAAATCAAGAAATATATTTACAGTGAAAAATACATCATTCTTTTTCAAAATACCTTCCTTCAGATGACATGCAACGGTCTCATTTTTCAACCCACTTTTCGAAACAAGTAGAGAAGCCCTTTTCTGGAAGCTGCTTCAGAGAGCCCTTCACTGCTGAAATAACTTCAGAATCTGTGTTAAATTTTCTGCCACGGAGCTTCTCCTTCAACGTCGGAAACAACCAGAAATCGCATGGTGCGAGATCTGGACTGTAAGGGGGATGTGGCATGATTTTAATATTGCATTTACTAAGATATTGCTGAACAGAAGTACCGACATGCGGGCGAGCATTATCGAGATGTAATGTCCAATTCCCTACCAGTTCATATCCATTTCTGTAGGCCAAATAAAACAGTTCTTTAAACAAGCATGGAACTATAAAAATAAAATCGTCTGCTTCGTTTTGAATTTTGTATAAACGTACAGTTAACAATTTGAAAAAATCCCCTGCACATCTATTGTTTAGTTTCGCGGTGTCGCCACTACGTAAAAAAATAACACTCAGTTTTTATGGAATGCCCTTTGTATATATGTAAATATTAATATTATTATTTATTTTAAACGATATCAAATTGAGAAAGTAGGAGAAATTCAAATGGCTACAGACAGTGAGAAAAAATAGTTATCTTCACCTGGTATAGCTTGTCTCTGTTCTCTACCGACCATACCTCTATGTAATAAGAGCTTGTTTTACTTCTTCATAGTCTCATCTTTTTACCACGTTATTTCCTTTTCCTTTCTCACTTTCTCTCTCTCTCTTTTTTTTACTTTGTATAGATTTTTCCACCTTTTGAATCAGTCCACCTTTTTTCTCTGTTCATTTTTCCCCTCCTTTTTTTATACACACACTTACATTCTTATCCGGAGCTTTATTACGGTTTTCTTCTGTTTTTAAGCTCTAACAGGAGAGCTGGGGTTTTATGATGATCATTTCTCCATTGTGTTCGATTTTTATATAGTTTCTGCACTTTTCATTCATAAGAAGAAAGAACGAAAAAAAATGCTGTAAAGATTTTATTCTTATTTTCTTTTCGAAAAACACGTGTTCCAATTCTTTTTTCTCAGAGGTTATCTTATTTCACGAAACTGAATAGCGCAGAAAAATATGGTGGTAAAATTTCTAAAGATGTGATGGTAGAATCTGAGATGTGCAAAGAATGTGATAAACGATCTGTATTTACAATCTTTTAAAATAAATGGAATATAAGTTTTTTCCGTGCAGGTACTAAATATAAAATGTGAAATACTAACAGGGTTTCTTTTGAAGATGTTTAAGCTATAAATTTAGGATTCTAAAGTTTAAATCGAAAAGAATTCTATGAAACAACCATCTTTTCAAGAAAAATGATTTTTTCTGTTTCTGAATACAACTCTCCGCCAGAGTAAATGTTACACGGGAACTTTGGCATTCATTCGAAATTTTGATTTCCAGTTTTTGATGAGTCTCTAAGTTTTTCGATATGAATGAAGTAAGGAGAGAGAATTTTTATTTTTCTAGAATTCGACGTTAGTCTGCGTCTGCTTGTAAGCTAGAATGCCAGAGTGGCATTCTAGCTTCTACAAAGCAAAGTTAAGTTAATTCTTTTTATGTTTATATTAGATACTGAGACTTATAAGTGAAACAATTTTGCAGCTTTGAAAATTATGCTCTACCCGAATTCTAGAACTACACGTTTTATAAATGTGTCTTGAGTGAAGAACAGGTATTGACCAACCTCGTTAAATTCCGTGATCCTAGAGACTAGTTGACGTATAATCGTCTTGTAAACGTCGATAAACAGTTCGTACAGAATTGTTATTTAGTAACAGCTTAACAAATTTAACAGGTTGAGAAATGTTTGACCTATCTATCTTGTAAATGTACTATTTGAAACATGTGATATTTTGGGAAATTAGCTAATTTACAGTTTTTCTAATGTAGGAAACTGGAATGGAATTCTCCTTTTCAAATAAACAATAATCCCGTATTGGAACATGCGTAAATTCGTGTGTTTTTACAAATATGTACGAAAAACGTGAATCTAAAGAATTATTTTGTCAGTCCAAAAAAAAATTTTTTTAATTACACTGTTTGATGAAAAATTTTTATACTTCAACATTTTTCCTTTTTTTCCAATATTTTGTTTCAGTAGTTCTAAATTTTAGTGCAACAACTTTTCTTCAAATAAATTAGTAATACTTGCAACAAAAAACCTGTAAAATATTTTCCAATGTCCAATAATATTAAAGTTCCGAAAGCATCAAATTTTATATAACCTTTCAGGCTCAGTTACATATTAATTTCCGTCATATTTCACTAAATTTATCGTGAAACAACTTCTTTTCAACCTCATCTTCAAGTTTTGAAAAATGTTTTTAATGTTACTTATTTCATCCAAAAATAATTTCCCCCTGCATATTTCTTTCGCAACTTCGTTCAAAATGTATTAACATACCGCTGTCATTTACAGCGCCTGGTGCTCGAGTTGAGTTGAGTTGCGCATTAGACAACGGCGAGGGGAGGATAAAAAAATAAAAAAAACCTGCTTACATTTATTTTGTAATCGTCGACTGAAGATGTAATGAGACAGTGTTATGCAAAGCCATTAATGATGCGAAATTTATTTGTAACATCATTAATGCTTACAAACATCCTTCCTTTGCATTATTCTGCTTTTGAATAAATTAATCAGGGGGGCGCAGCGTTTGCTGGTTATAAGAGTTTCTCTCGGGCAGAATCTGAGATGGCGCGAGACTTATAATGAGAACAATGTATGGGCGATCATGAAATTCATTAAAATTTTGAAAGATGTGTGCGCAAGCAACACTCGTGCATTTTTGCCCGGTCTTTAAAATTGGAATTAATGACGCCGTCATTTTTCCATTTTTAGTGGGAGCTGCTCCGATATGTGTTTTGTATTATTTTAATGCAAAATTAATCAAAAGTTTCAATTCGATAAACATTTATCGTAGATATTTCATGCTTAGATTATCCTCATTATTCATGGAAGCATATTACGCAATCATGACGTTCTGCTTCAGGTATAATTATCATTTGATATATTTCTAAAACGTCTCACATGGAGCGCTGCCAAACAAGAGCTTAGTAAAAAGGAAAGCTTATCTGGTACTTAAATTTTGCAATTCTTAATTTAAGCCTCTGAGGGACTGAAATGTCTAAGTTAGTTTGAGCTCCACTACCACTGCAGTAAATATACTTACATTCTCTAATTAAAGCAAACAAAAGTCATAATCATTATTCAACTACAAAGATTTCGAGTCGTAATTAGAGTTGATTTTCTCTAATTGTGAAAGCTTTAATTAAAACTTATTTATTTTTCCTAATGTTTAAACTTCTTGAGCCCGGTAACATACACTGAATTTTTCCAAAGGTATGGGGTCATCTTACTTCTACTTATTCTTTTATCTTGAACCCAAGTTTAATCGATTCTCTACCAGCATTTAAATAAGACACTAACGAAGTCCACATTAAATGCAAGGTGGATTCTTTAAACCGTCGTATTCTTTGTCTAAATTCAGCTCGGGCAGCTGAAACTTACCAATCTGGCTTATCTCGAATGTAGCGCGGGCAATAAAGGTATTTTCACTGTACTCGCAATATTTCTTGAATGTCCCGCAGTGGTCAGGGCGTTATGGGAACTCCGTTCCCATAAGAACACCGCAATTGAAGCAGCATCCGGCTTGGCCAGTGCTTGGGAGGATCAACTCCCTCTTGGCTCGACTGGTGTGGGAGAGTGTACACTCATGGGAGCTAGCGCACATAAAGTGTGTCGTGGCTCCAATGTCCTCCAAGTTGTTAAACGATACCTCTGGGGGTGCCGATTTCATGGGATCGGTCCCTCCTCAGGGGCTCTACCACCACGGTGTTGTAGAATATCAGTGGACGGATATTTCTCGCTGTCGGATAGTCAGATATTTCGGCTAAATAGCCGCGACTCTCCTTTTGGTGCTACCATGATGAGTGTCGAATAAAACAAGCTAGTATTTTTGTGCTTGCTAGAGGTCTATCCGACATTCAGAGCAATCAACCAATCAAAACACTGAGCTTTCTCCCCATTTTCTAAAACGAAGGCATTGTCTTCAGAATTTTCGAAGACTCCGGAGACATCCATCACGAGTGGAAGCCCGTTTCTGACAGACCCAACATGCTAGGGAGAGGGGTCCTTTTGTGGAAGTACTTGACACTCTACGATCCACACGACAAAATCCCATCCATCTCGTACTCCCCGATACCGGAATGCAAGTTTTCGCCTTCATCCAACGTGTCGGGAAAAAACAGCAGTATTATTTCGATAGTCAATACGACAGTGAAACAATAACGATAGGATCGTGCTAGGGCATATCGGATATTTCTCGGATTTTGGCGTCATGAGAAGAGAAGGCTCGATATATTCGCTAACGAAACCTTTCCGATACTATGGTGGTAGAGCCCCTGAAATTGATTCAAAATTAGGGGACCACGGGCTAAGTCGAATTTCTTCCCTACCTGGGGGAATCTGGCACCGCATGCTGTTGTCAAAGGGCATAAGTAACAACAACAACAACAACATATTTCTCAAAATGTTTCATAGTGCATTTATTTACTATTTCTGCCTACTGTATGGTAACATTATGCAGTTATAGATTACTTTTTTAGGAAATATTGTGTACTAATGGTGTTATATATGCCCCGCAGTGGACTAGTCGCTAGGCTCCGTTCCCCTACGAGCACGGAAAAATGAAGTAGCACCAGCTTGGCCAGTGCCTCGGACATCACTCTCTGGGACAAGTGAAAACATCACTCTCTGGGACTACTGTGGAACCGTGTACGCTAATAGAAGCTGGCGCGCGTAAAATCTGTTTTTCATTCCACTGTCCTCCCTGTTCAAACCATATCTCTTGGGTTGTCGATCCATTCGCTAGGTCTCTCATCTGGAATTGGCTCAAAATTAGCAGACGCTGAGCTAAATCGGATTTCCTCCAACCTGGACTCATTAAAATGGAAGTCGCTCTTCTTCGTCCATCGCCGTTCAATATGGAGGATCTGGCCCCGTTCCGCGGTTGCCAAAGGGCATTAGTAACAGCAACAAAAAGATTTTATATTCATAATCTATGAAAATAAGCAAAAGAACAAAAGAATCACATTATCAAACTAGTGTAAACGTGCCAATAAGGCGTTAAAGACCTTCCTTACCAGCTATGCTTTAACATATATTCCTTTGTGGAGGAAGAAACGCTGAGCACAGAAGGTGAATATGCGCCTTCGAGTCTTCGAAACAATAAAAGCAAACATATTGAGTCCCGATTCGACAACATTAACTCCTACTTTGAGTACGCACTGTCTTTAATTTATATTTTTGCTCTTTTCGATGACACTTAGATGATTAAAATATGCTTTTAGAAAAATTTTCTTACCAAGAACTTTTGTGAAAATGTTAATGAAGCCCAAGAATGCAATCAATTAACGCTTCTTTTAAATAGGATATAATTTTTTAAAAAAAATATTGTCTTGTCTTTGATCAGCGTTTTTTTTTAAGCAAAATAAAAATCAGTCATTTAAAAATAATTATTCAACCTGTTTTTATACATGCAGCGTTTGAATTAAACACTTCTTATTTTCATCAACAAGTACAGAAGCTTTCTCATTTTTAACCAATTTTAACTTATCTTTACCATCAATAAAATTTCGTTGGTGTATGAGATTTCTTTTATGTTCCTTTATTATTTCTGTGAAAAGACATCTATTGATAACTTTTCATATTTATCTTTAATCACTTAGGTTGCTTCCCGTATTATTGTTCTTGCAATGCGTATACGGAAATGTAATTAAGATAAACTGCGTTCCTTGTTCTGCTTTCAATAGAAATTTAAAGTAGCATAAACAAAACATTCAATAGAAATTTAAAGTAGCATAATCAAAACATTAATGACTGTTTTGTTTACTGAATTCTGTGCGAAATGCTTTTAATTACTGGAATTTCCTTGCCTCTAGATAATAATGCGTGTTAAATTATATAAGCCTTTCTTCCGTTCTCAACAGCTTAGAATCTCTTTGTGAAAAATCAAAAATTCACTCCTTTTTTGTAGGGCTTTGAAATAGTTTAATATTCTTTTACAATACATGCTGTCTTTGCAAGTATTTTCGAAGAAGTCATTCATAGAAAATCCTTTCATATGCAAAATTGCTTTAAGAAATGAGTTTATTAAAGATTTGGTATTTTTTTATTGCTCTAGAGACTAGTTATGTTGAATAAAATAACTATAATTAAGGTGGGTGTCTTATAATTTAACTACAAAAATATAATAGAAGTATCTGAATATATAAATATATGTGTACAGATGCTAATTTGAATACTTTTTTTTTATCCTGAAAGAAGACATTCCTTAATTTTTTTTTCTTTCAAAACAAAGATTTGAAAAATGATTTTGTTTTGCGACTTCAGAATGTAAACTTTAGAATGTGTATTACCTAATTAATAGACTATAAAAAATTTCTAGTCTAGTAATTAGATAATACACATTCTAAAATTTGCTAAAAGATTAAAAAATCTTATATAACCTTTTTTCAAGTATTTCCTTTTAGCATTTTTTTATTCGCTGCAACTTATAAATATTAAATTCATTAAATATTTTCAGTTGTTTGCTCTTAATGCAGCATTGAAGTCTTCATTCCACTTTTTATTCACTTAAATTTAATCCATTTTATTAACAACTTGATTTTTAATTCATGTTCATTATTAAATTATCAGTTTTCTTATGAGGCTTAAAATTCCAATTCTATATTTAATTTTTATGGCGTTAAAATTACTTTAAATGCTGAACATCAACAATTTTTTATTGTCAATTACCTTTTACAATCTAGCGAATTTTACATCCTGCAAAGCTAATACGTAACTGTTTATTTTCCTGTTAGTTAGTTAGTTTTGTTTTATTTTATAAATCATTATTTTACTAGCATAAATAGATCCTAATTTCAAGCATGCTTTTGCATCAACATAAGAATCAAGTTATATCTAAATGAAACAGAGATTTTCCTATCCTAAGGTTTTTTATCCTATTTTTCTCTTCAAAAAACAATAAAAATAGACTTGTGCCAGATTTCAATCAAAATTATATCTGCGTAATAAAATCATGTATAAATATTAAGAATTCATACTTGCATGAGTTATGAATAGATCAGAAATATCTTTAATCTTTCCTGGAACCACTGTTAATTTTAAACTCCCTTTGTTACATTTAAATGCTAATTACAGTTTAATAAATTGAAAAAAATTAAATGCGTTTAACTCTTTTGTACTTAAGTACTTCAGAAAGGGAATTATAAATTCATCCTATTTTCCCCTGTAATTCCTTAAGTTTTATTATTTTAACTTTTTTTGCAAATTATTTTTTATTAGTAATCAGTAATGTATAAAGTACTTCGTACAAATTTTAATACAATTAACAAAAAGAATAATTAAAATGTGTATTTTTCTACCTTAAAAAATGATTTTCTTACATTTTGTTCTGCTAAAGATTTCAGTTCCTCAACATGCGTTACTGCAATATTTTTGGTATTTTTGTTTGGATTCTTCGGAGTATCATACATTTCTAGAATTTAATAAAAATTTGAAACATCTGTTTAGTAAAAGAAGTCCAAATTTATTAGAGAGAAATTAAAAAATGTCTACTTGTAGTACGCAAGCTAGTACCGATAACATGTGGGACCAAATTTCTATTCTGAGTGTAATATTAAGAACACTTGTTTCGATTAACTACACACAGAAATATGCGGCGTGTAGGTTTTCAATTAAGACAGACAAAACTTTAAACTTCTCTTGATATATTTATCAATTGATCCTAAAGAAAATATTCTCTGTGCTCAGATGACATGAAACTTTTTGCGTATGTGTGTGTGTGCTTTTTAATATTAAGCTTTGTTTGACTTACGCAAAAAATATCGCATTTTTGGAAGAATACTTTGAAATTGTTATATTTTTTTCACTCAAATTTTATAAATACATCATAATATGTATTTACATTAGTGATGTTACAGAAAATCAATAATATTAATCATGATTCAAAATTGCGTAACTCTTTTCCGATTTATAATACGTCAATGTATTTATTTATATAAAATTACACTGAAAGCATGATGCTTTCTCAAATTAAAAAATGTGTATATCTCGTCATTATTCAACCTTTTTATATCTTGAAGATAACAAGTTTAGTTTTACCCATAATAATGCGTTTAATGCCAAGTTGTTAAATTACCATACGGCTGTTCTTTGTGATTTTGTATCTGCATTAAATGAGTCTCGGAGTATTTTTATGCCATTAAATGTTTTATCAGAATATATTACTCTCATTCAATTAATTTTAACTGTTTTTATTTTATAAAATAGAAATCTTATAAAATAGAAATCCTGTTTTGTTGTTTCCTCGTTACTTGCAACATATGTTTTTCGTTTCAAATGCATTTTTGCAAACGTTTGCTACAGCACGTTTTAAATTTGAGAATGAAAATTTTGTCTATACTGCTATATTTTTGTTTTTAAATTATTAATAAGAAAAAATTTCAATCTTTCGAACCGTCTTAAATGATTTAAAACTCAATTCATCTCAAATAATTTTCAATTTATCATTGAAAAATATTCTAAAATTTGAAAAGTGTCTCTTACTTATTTTTTAATTCTCTGAAGACAATGAAACATTATTAAGAGGTTGCACGAAAGCATATTTACAAAATATCATTAAAATAGTTTTTATGCACAGCTATTTAAGGACAGAAATGGGATTAAAATAAAGATATTTCTTAAAATATTTTTCACTCCGCTAATTTAACCGGAAGTTTCGGAACCAAGGTATTACTTGCTGTTATTCACTTCATTGAGCTTTCCCGTGAAATGCATTTAATTACATAAATTTTCCCTTACCCTGAAGGAAACTTGCATATTAATTTTAAAAGATGTTCAATTAATCACGAAACTTCTATCCATTTTATATCATTAATCAAAAATACAAGAATTTGTTTCCTCCTGAAATACTCCCCAAATGGTTCTAAATTCATTAATATCTATGCCCTGTCTTTTGAATAAAACAGCACACGCACTAATGCCTCAGTATCCAAAAATACTTTTGGCCATTGATTCTTTAAATTTGTTATTGATTTATCCTATCTTTCCGAGTTATATGAATTGGATAAAAACTATTCGCGAAGTGAAAGTATATTTCTACCGATTTAAAAATAAATTTAGGTACGTTGATTAATAGATTATTCTAAAAGCGTCTTAACAAGACATCCAAAAGTATGAACGATTTTCTATCTATATTATACATCTATTGTCAATCATATTCTCACACTGATAATTCGTGTTTCTTTTTCATCTTGAATTCCAACTGATTATTAAAAGAAAACATTAGCTTAATTAATTATTGTCTTTTTTCCGAAGTCTTTTGTAATAAATCGGCAAATTTTATACACAAGACTAATGATTAAAAATTCAGGAATTCGATATCCGATAATTTATTTTACCATTTATTATTTAGCTATCTCTATTTGATTATTAAGACTTGGTTATGTAAGTTTTAATAAAAATGTGCGAAGTGTTTTACAAGTGTTAAATTTTTATTCACGCAATACATAAAAACCGCTGTCGTGAAAATCGAATGTTCTTTTTTTTTAAACCTGTTCATAATGATTTTATTTTCGACTGTACGCACTTGATCTGAGGGATTATTAGTTTATACCTCCTCTTACATTGAAGCCATTACTAGCACAAAGTACAATTACATTTAGACGATTTACACTGCGGTATGCTCACAGGTGAGTCACATAAGCTCTAAGTCACCAGGAATCCAAACAGTCATAAAATCAGACGATTGAAGCTCGCCTGTTAAAGTATCTCCTTTTTTCTGTGATTCTTGCAACTTTTTTTTCTATTCACCAATAAGTTTCTGATTAATTCTGATTATTTATCCCTATTGCATTAAGTAGAAAAGACGCAGTTTAACAGAATTGTATCCAATCTTTCTGGGGAATATCAAATATCAGTGAAATGAAATTTGAAGTGAATACCGCAAATCACGTATCCATGAATTAAATTTCTGTGCAAATATTTTGTTTGTTAACTTGTAGTATTCGAAATTTTATTTTAAATTTATTTATAATTCAACTCCACTTGTCGAAATTACTTTAACAGTGTTCTGTTAGCTGTATTAAAAACAGCAGTAAAACCTGAAAATTATCAAAACAAGATTTTTTTTCTTTTGAAATAGATTTATTAAGAACAAACAGATTACAATTTCAAAAATAACCAATGAATCGTAAAACTTCGCAGTGATAGCATAACATTTTTTTTATTTCTTCGTTCTTGAAGCAAACGTACATATTTATAAGTATGGCTGTAATAGATTGTTTAGTTGTTCATCTTACTAATTTTTAAATACGGTCTTTTGATACTATATAAAACAGTAATTGGCTGTCTTTTCAACACAATGGATAGAAAAATTTTCTATTCATTTACTAAATTCAAGTCTATTAATAATCACAACAAGCAAAGAATCTTTCCTAAAGCTAATAATTAACGCAAATGCTTTTCGAAAATTGAAAAAAAAAATGGAGCGTTTGAAAGCGAGATCTTAAAAATTCTAACTTTTTATCCAGTTTGTTATAATTAAACCAAATGCATCTCGAAGAATTATGAGCTCATATATTTCTTTCAATATTCTTAGTGCTTATTGAAAGATCGTACTTCAGAATCTTTGGGAATAAGATAACGCACAGCACATAGTATACTGCATATGGAAAAATGTTTTCTAATATCTTTATCTAACGTACCTCCATTCAGATATTTACTTCTAATTGCCTGTTTGCTTAAGACTTTTTTTTTTTGCCCGAACAATTCATTACATTTCAAAAGAAGGGGGGGGGAGAGAAAAAACATTTTGCATTCATTCTCCAGCGCTTTGAAATATTCTTAATTCTGACACATAATTAAACTGAAAATGTATTTTCTCTTCATTTTCATCGATATTTTCTAAAGCATAATATCGCCTCGGGGGCAGGGACTTCGCTAAATGCCAATTTGTTTGTTAGAAACGGAAATTGAGTTTTCAACGGACGCTCGTGCTGCAGAGTCACCTCATACACGCACACACACACATTTTAAGCAGATATTGAAATTCTTGTTTCCCCCATTTCCATGCGAAGGGAATGCGTAATTGCGTTCTATTCAAAAGTCTTTATTAAAAAGAGTACCGAATGTTGAAATTTGTAATAAATATTGAAATAGAAATGGTGTTTTTCCCCCTTTCTTGGCGAGAAACTACCTTTTGTCTAGCGCAAAATATGTAAGAGGAAGGAATGTCACACGCTTAGAGATGTATAATGAATGGGTGTAAAGATATTCAAAAGATATTGAAATTTAGGGGAGGCGGGACATCTGGATGGTATATTTTGCGAAGAAATAAAATTGTGTCTTTTGATCTAGCGGTACATTTACTGTTTGTTATATAAATGAAGAGTTTGTGTCTAAATTTTGTACTCGCAAGACCTTTACCATTATTAAAATAGCAATTGAGATATTCAGGGTTTTTTTCGTGTAGTCAGTAAATAAATATTTAAAGGAGCTATTTATTTATTTACTGTCGTAAGATTAGTTTTAATTTACAGAATGATATATTTAACAGTTTCATGTAAAATGTTTAAAATATCTTTTAAAGTATTCACGCTAACTTAAATTATATGTTCTTGTTTGTTTATTTGAATTGATATTGCATCTCTCAAATACCAATTATTGCTTTTTAAAAAGTTTTATGACTGATTTTTTTTGTTTTAAATTATTTGTACATATTTTTTATATTTAATTTCGCTGATATTTTATTTCAATCAACATTTCAGTTTAGTCTAAGTTACCTTTACACAGTCTAAAATACTATTTAACTATTCTCAACAATTACAATAATTATTCACGTGTTCCTTATTTCAAATGTAGTGCGCATGTAAAATTAATCGTTTAAAATATCAAATGTTTTAGTGGAATAAACATTTTGACATAACTATCGCAAAACTGGCTACTCTTGATCTAAAGAACAAAAATACTCTGATTACAACAAGTTAATATACCATTTTTTTCTTAATATAAGGAAATAAGTGTTTAAAAAGGTGTGATACGTAAACTATGTTAAACAAAACAAGCATTGTTTACCGCAAAAAATGCATGATACACATCAGCAGCTACCAATAACAATGGATTGTACCTATATCAAAGTAGTTTCGAAATTTTTACAGAGCTCCTTCTACAGGAAGCAGTAAAAAAAAATTAAATTGAAATTAGAAATCTTCAGAAGAGATACAAATGAAAAATGGGCCATCTCTATCAAAAAAGAAAAAAAAATCAAAAACGCTGAGGTTCTTTTCATCACTTCAACTTCTATTTTATGTCTTTCACTTTTATGGCCGTGAAGTGGGCGAGAGAGAGAGAATGGGGCCAATTTTTTCCCACTTTCATTCATATTCTTTTCTATTTAAATCGCACCTTACTTCAGGAAAGTACTACAGTTTTGTATTTAGTCTTTTGCATTGAACCAAATTCAGTTCCCATTGTTGGAATTTTTCATTGCAAGAAAGAAGTGCTTCGAAATTTTATGCGTTTTGAATTCGCTTATCTGTTATTTGAAAAGGAATGATGAAAGTTGTAGATTTATAAAAAATACATGTTGCTTTTAATTATTCAGGAACTTTAAAAATGAACCTTTTTTAAGGCAATGATGTATGTGAATATATTTTTAAGCAAACTTCTGAGGTGTATTGGACATTTTGGTTGCTTTCCGTGCTTTCGTTGAATCCATTTGCATTAAAATATATCTATTAAAACTTGCATGCTCAAATGTACACTCTATAGTGATGTTCTTTAATTATTATTAAAATTTAGTGTAATTGATAATTTTCTTTCATTAATTTTCCCAAATCAATTAGTATAAGATTGTGGAAAATTTCTAGTAATACATAATTCTGAACTCTGGAACACTACTACAATTTTTTACATTGAATTCTATTTTTGTATATCCGTGATGTATTGTAATTTGTATTCTTCTTTTGTTGTTTCAAATATACTTTCAAAAGCACCTTCCATATTTTTAATATAGCTTTTTGAGTGCATTTAAGATATTTATGTACTATGTATTTCAATAAAATCTGTGTAATGTTTATCAGATTTTAATATCACTATGATAAACTATTGCTATCAATTATGATTCTGCCATGTTGTTGCTCATTGTTACTAGTCCGTGTTTGAAAAACAAACTATAAATTCACTAATTTTCACCTAAATATTCATTTTCAAATACCCTGTTGGGATTCATCTGGTTCTACAATGAAACAACCATTTTCATGGTAACTTGAATTTAATTCCACACACTATGATCAAAAAGGGAACGCATTTGAAAAAAATTGCTCAGCTGTGGGATCAGTACAGAGTTTCCCTGGTTTTATTGCTAATTTTCATTATATGCTGTATATGTTGGCAGCTCTGATTGTTTACATCGGATTCTGATCACAGGCAGTGTTTTGTTATGACTGCAGATTTGTGTATAGTTTACGATGGTTTAAGCATGGGGCAAGCGCCAAAGAGGCCCTACATACACAGCTGCGTCGAAAACAGATATTTTAGTCGTCAGATTTCAGTGCAGTCTACGAACGTTTTCATGAACCTCTTTTATTTCACGACCACTTTCTATTTTGCGAATCAACGACTAGTCCAAAATACACTCCCATCGGATATTTTAAGACTAGATTTTACGAACTTTTCGGTTTCACGAACTATTTGATTGGTCTCTACGGGTTCGTAAAAACGAGCGTCCACTGTAATATAGCCTAACAAAAAAGGTTCCACAGTGTACAAACATACAAGTTGCTTCCAATTTCCTTTTACTGTATTATTTGGCATGTGAAGTATTTATGTGCTGATTAGAGATTATAGATTTCATTGACCAACTTTCTTACTAATTAGCAGTCTTTTTTACTAATGCTCTAGTAGTCGTCACAGAAACCATATTTGTGTTTTTATCGTAACAATGATTAAAAGTAATTTTGATCAGAGATTACAGGTTAAAAGATACTTCGATAAATTCATCAAAATACTATTTGTTGCTGCTATTTCAAATGAATAATTTTGTTTGATCAGCAAAGTATTTCGTTCATTCAAGAAACTATTTTGTTGAAGCAACAGTACAATTAAGTTTTCAAAAAATATTTGGTTGGCTCAATAAAAATTATCCGGTAATCTTCGGTTCCAAAATCTTGGCTCAACGAAATTATTTGGTAAACTTTGGTTTCAAAATTTTTTCATGAATTCAATAAACATTTCTTTCAGAGCGTGAAGAGATTAATTATTCCAAATAAAAAAACTCGGTTTAAAAGAAAATTTTATTGAAATTGCTATGCTAACATATTATTCTTTTAGCTAACTAAAACATTCTTTTAATTGGCTTATTAACGATTTTTCCGTATACTGAAATGTAATTTTTTTTTAAAAACAACGTTTAACCAACGTCATTAATGTCTTATTTGTAAAACTTAGAATTTCAGATTTGTTGGAATTTACTTATACAATACCCTCTAAATTATTCATTCTGTACTCTAAAGCTTACTCTTTTTTCTTTCAGGTACTGCTGGGTATTTAACAAAAGCCGTCAGTTCATTCATCAAGGTCAGAAATACCCAGCCGGACTGATTTTGAACGCCAGCTATTAGAGCAAAGAAACCCAGTTTTAAAAAAAGAAATATTAGAGAAACACTAGAGAAAAATTGAGGAATTTTTCTTTTCACCTATTTTTCAGTAGCCACAACACTGTTTTTCTCTCGCCTTCACACACGAAAGGAAAGAAGAAAAACGGAGAAAGAAAAAGAAAAAAAAGACACTGTGACATAACAAAAATCCGTATCACTGGATTTTTGAGATCGTAGTGATTTACATTAGGTTTTGCTTGATATCCACACATCATAGTAGCCTATCTTAGATGAAATTCCCCTCCCCACCCCCTATGAAACGTCTGCTTTTACAAATGAAATAATTTAAGAAAACAAGAAAAAATTACCTTCATTTCCATGCCATAGTGAGACCACACAAGTAGTTATTATCAGCACTGTAGTTATTAGTGAAATAAAAAAAACAAAGGGTGAATAATCAGCAAAATGTAAAGAACAAAACAAAGAAAACGTTCTTTGTGGTATATATATAAATAAGTAATGTAGTTAAACAAAAAAGTCTCGAGTTTTGTTTTCGGATGAAAGGATATTTAACACTAGACTAAATGAACTTCCCAGTTGATCATGAGAACGTAGATTTAGAGAATATCTGTTATAATCATAAAATATATAAATGAGATTTAAAAAAAACTGTAAAAGCCACGCCAGTAACTCTGCGACTGCGGCTTGGATTTTTTTAATACAATTACTTTTTTCGCAACAGAAGATGGTAGATAAAAAGGAAAGAATTCGATGATGAGTAGGTTACAGAAATCTTACAACCGTCATATCAGCACAAAGAAACTCTACTAACATCTGCACTGTTGTGTTCTTCCAACTTTTCCTAGCCAAAGAGAGGACTTTTAGTAGCTTGATTATTTGATGACGTCACGCCAAATTCTGATGACGTCATAAGCCAAAGAACCTATCCAAGATTTCTCAAAAAGAAAAAAAAACTGGATGTGTGAAAATATATTTGTATATGTGCGAGCACATTTATATATGCTCTAAGCTCACGCCAACACACAAACTGATGTGAGTTCCAACAAACTGTTGATGGTTCTAGACAATGTCCACACTATCTCACATACACATATATATATGTTTCACAAATATCCTTTATGAGGATCCAAGAGGATTTTTGTTTTCATTTTGTTTTCATTACGATGTATAGACAGCAGTATCAACCCACTGTTTAAACACCACTTCTATCATCTACCTTTGAAGCGTATTTTACCCCACTGCACGTTTTTTCTTGGTTTTCGATTTCGGAATATCAGTACATTATATTTGCTTCCATTACAGTTTCTTTCTTCTTTTTTTTTAAATTTTTCACTTGTGTTTTCTTAGAGTGAGAGTTTTCAAGTATTGGCAGCACTTACTTGAACAGTTGCGTCTCGCAGGCTTCGGGCAGGAACAAAGTACACATACCTCTGTGATGAATGACTTAACTTGAATATCATCCATTTTAAAACTGGAAGAGTTCGTTTAGTGTGAATTATTTTTGCAGATACATATGTAATTAACTGAAGTAGGTTTAGGAATGCTACAGCTTTTACGAATGGTATCAATATACTGAGAAAGCTGGTATTTACTGGCATGTAAAATTTTGAAAACAAAGTCTACAGAAATGTTGGTGTAACTGCGGTTACTCAAGTAGCGCAAGAACATTTTTTTACGTAAAGTAACAATTATTTAATTTTCAGAGTACGTTCAAGTGCTACTTGACCAGCTCACTCTACAAGTCAGTATTTACCAGATGCACAGCCTTGAGACGAACATCTGCCCAATTTATTCGAAAATGATGTTTCAGCCAAAATTTATCAATATAGCATAAGAAAAAGTCCCATATATATAAACAGTAAGTAATATTCTAGAAACTCCATTTCATTGATGAAAGCATAATTAATGCAGAATTTTATAAAGTTTTCACACAAAGAAAATAAAAGTAATTGCTGCATGGCCAAGAAAACTCTTGCTCTGGTGTACCAAAACTGGTACAATGCCGTGCGCGAAAAGAAAAGCACCGGTTAATTTTTTCTCCGGTGCTCTCAGTCAACAGGTTGTAAAGCCTGTAAGAACGTATTTTCCAATAAGTTTGATGAAGAATGTTTAGATACTATACTTCCTGCATCTTTCTATACGCTAGTATAACATTGTTATATAAATATATAAATATATATATACATATATACATATATATGGATACTCAGCGCTGTTGTGTTTAAGACGAAGCATTCCAAAGGATAAATTATTACATAATTTTAAAGATTTTATTTATGTATTCATTTTTGGATAGAAATCGTTTGTAATTTTTCCTGAGATATAAACTACAGCGTCCATGTTGTTGGTTATTTAAATCCCTTTGAAGAAGCAGTTCAAATCAAATGCTTATAAAACATTCCATGTGTGATACATTCTATTTTGTGTTTATTGATCAGTATCATCCGGAGAAAAGCAACTGTCTTAGACGTGGATGCTGCACTGAAAAACAAAAATGTGCTTGCGATTTCCAAAGCAGAGAATGCATGTCCCATTCAGTGAAGTTGCTTTAACCGGCATGCATACGGAGCGGCATTGAAAAAGTTTTTGTTTGTAGCACATGAAATATTTCAGTTTTATATCTCTTTATGCGATAAAAATTACTTCGCTATACTATGGGCTTATAACGATACACAATCAAAGTAACTAACAAGAAAAATTACCAAAATTATTCAAGCACTCGTAAATAGTTAGTAGTCTTCATTTAGAAAAAATAAGTTTGACTATTAAGTCCGGAGAGATTCTTTGCAGTGCACTTATGATCAAAGTAACGGCTTGATAATCATGCTTTTCATTAGTATTGGTTTCCTTGCTTGTCTTCAATTTACTGTTGTGATTTTATAAGTTTATCAGTAATAGTTTTACTCATTTTAACAAGCTTGGATGCTCACAAATTTCATTGCAAGTTAACTACTAAAGCAATGCATTATTTATATGCTTTACATTCAATTTCAATTCAGAGTTAATTAATTTATTACTTGCATGTTGCTGTTTTAATAAATCGCAGAAATTCTTGTATTCACAAGCTAAAATTTTGTTATCACTTCTCAAAATATGTAATGCAAACTTCTTCTTTGATTCCGCAAGATTAGCTTAATCTAGAGAAAACTTATTCATGATATTTGTTATCATGAATAATTTAATGTTTGTTTGTAAATAGTTCTTTTAGATAAATATTCTTTTAATCCTAAAATCAAAGAATTTTTAACTCAAATTTTCAAAATTTTCCAAAGGGCTTTCATTTAAAGAAAGATAATATAGAAAATATACTGGCATGTTTATTCAGTTTAAACAATACAGTAATTTATAGAATAACCAATCCATTATTTTTTTTTCTTACAGCATTTTGATCATTGAATTAAATTACTAGGGAATTAGAAATGTTGAAAAATGAAGCATGTTTTGTTGGATAAAGAAAACGTTTAACCTTTGACCAAAATTTTGAGCTCCACAGTTTATTTTCTTTCATTGAACTTGTATTTTTTTTTCATATATCAATGCATTAATAATTATTCTCTAAAAGCCTTTTTATTCTCTAAACGCATCTTTTGTATTGAAAAGGACTGTTGTGCTGAAAACGTTTGTAACAAATACAATTTTCAATACGATAATATTAATTTTTATAGGTAAATAAAACAAATATTTACCTATAAAAATACCTATATATTTACCTATATATAGCATAATTTTAAATGAATTCCAAATTGAAATAACTGTATCTCATAAGTTTGTGGAAATTAGTTTACTATATTTGAATATTTATTAATAAATTCAAAATATGCAGCAACTGAATACAATGAAATTCAAACCCTTTCTGTCTTTTAGGATACAAATTTGACATTTTCTGCTTTGGAAAAATCAACAATGAAATCAGTTGTTATTTAGCGTAGATAAAGTACATACTACTGCACGTTTGTGCCTGGCTTTTCTAATTTTGTATATATTTTGTCTGTTCCTATTTATTTATTTTTATCTCTGTTGATCATTTTTAGTATTCGCACAATTTTATACATTTATTTAGATTTTATGTCGTTATATTCTAGTCATTGATTTTACCTAGCGAACATAACATGCTTTACAAATGTACGATGAAATGTTTAAAATAGCAAGATATTACCCATGTAATTACAAGCAAGCAAGTTACAAACCTCAGAAGCACAGAAGAAAAAAGACAGTGCAATGTGCCAAAGAAAGAATGTTGATATTTTTCATTATTTATTCATTTTAAATATTTTATTTAATTATTTTATTTTTACTGTTATACTCAAGTGTTATGTTTAACATCAAGATTAAACTGAATCCAAAAATTTTCTTTCATTTAATAAATTACTTCTATAAACGTCAAATAGGTAACAATACCATTTTTCCTTTTTCAATGATCATTTTTTTTTTTCATACATGTACATACTTTTGGTATTACTATCTATTAAATATCATATCAAATGTTATTTGAAGGAATAATCTTTTAAAAATCTTGTGGCTGACAGTCTCTTTACTCAATTACTAAGTCCTATATATTTTATTTAAATGTTTTATTAATGTAAATATATAATTTAAATAATTTGTTTACAGTTTTTTGTTTTCTTATATTTAAAATTGGTTGTCAATGTAAGAATAACCTAAGTATGAAAATTTTTTCAAAACGTTCTTTCAAAATGAAATGAGTATGTAATATGCATTACTTGGTAAAAGTTTTATAAAGGTTATAAAGGGGAATTTTAAGGAGGAATATTGATATTTGTGTTCAAGTCTCTGTTTATCATTATCAAAATATTAATTCGAAAATTTTGATGCAAAAATGTATCGCCACCTTAATTTCAGCTCTTTATTCAATTTAAATATAAACTCGTTCCTTAAACAATTATATTTGGTATAAACTTTTCAAGCATTTTACAGTATTGTTTGTCGAGAAATTAACTAAAAAGTAATGAGTAAAATTCCCAAAATTGCTTACACAGATTATTACCTTATTCATTTTTGCATTAGGATTTTATTAGCATTTCAGGCAAATTGAAAATCAACACTCAGGAAAAAAAATCATTTATATGTTGCATGATTCCAAATACCCAAATTAGTATACGGTTTAAATGTCTAAATAACAAGTCCAAAATACTCACAGTGATTAATAAGCGTTAGTTACGTTGAAACATTCAGTAATTGTGTAAGAAAATCTTGTGGATTCAGTTAAATCCTGATTTGTTGTTTATATATTGAAACATTCAGTTCATTACTTCAAAACAATGCTTCGTGTAGGGGAACAATCAAAAGCAAAACTTTAGCTGACTAATGTACCTTACTTCTTACAGCAACGTAAGCAGTAGTGTCCATCAAATGACTCTAGATCTGCAACTACTACCTGTTCTGAGTATTAAGTAAAGTGTAGACTTTCAGAGTAGCATGTAAAAAGAAAGTCAGCATATGTTAGACTTTTTAACTCAAGAGTATTAGATGATGACTTAATGGGACTTTAGTTATGTTTTACGGAATGTTTAAATCAAGTATAAAAGATCTCTGAAACGGTGGAACTAAAATAACGAGAGCTTATTTGCAAGAAATCCAACTTATTAGAACGTATTTTTCAAAGTCTACAGTTTTTCAATGCACATCAATAAAGCTTTTATAGTTTTCATGGCATTTCCATAATACTCTGTACCAGAGGAGGGAAATGTGTTGTGGTAAATTAATTTTATTCGTGATATATATATATTTTGCAATATTTTCTAACAAGTTGTATCGCTATTCTACATCTTGTAACATGATATCAGCTTCACTTAATATTTCCTGTTATTATGTAATATGTTAAGATATGGTATGTTAATATTTAAAAATATTTCTGTACATAGAGATACCACTGTAATCTAGAATATTATGTTAAGTACTGTAATAATCCTCCTACGTTCTGGAAAGTTTTAGGTCTATCGACATTGTTGTGTTATTGGATATTTCGGGAAGAACTGGAATATTTTATATTGACGCAATCCGAATATTCTATTTTCAGATACTGATGTTAAAATTAAGCCTATTGTAGCATATCATTAGTAATCTGACCTGTTCTCATTTGGCGGATTTTAATTTTAAAAAAGTTATTCATACGTTACTCTCAGTTATAAAAATCTAAAATTATCAAGATAACTTTTTTCATCTTCCAAAAGAGATTTAAAAGAATCTCCAAGCTTGTTGGTTTGTTTTTTTTAAAAATGTGTTAACAAGGTCTTCTTGCAAAAAGTTAACCCTCGAGAGCTTGATTTTGAAATTCTCTTGCCTGGTCTCTTTCGTGTAAAGCCCTCTGAAAAAATATATATAAACCATGGGAGGACCAATATATTTTTGTCTGAATGCAAATTTTCCACTTCAATTTCAGTTTCATAAGTCTCATAATGATGGACACCTCTGGCTACAAGCCGTGGAGAGACTTTGTGTACGTCATCATTTATCCTTGTACAGTGTACTACAGTCCTTAAGTAGTCCTTAAGTACAGTCCTTACAGTGTTTCTCAACCGGTGGTCCAAAGGATTCTTGAGATGCCCTTAAGGAAGCATTAAACCATTTAGATTTTTTAATATGTATGTAAAAAAAGTATATAATTAGATGTATCAGGACTTATTGCATCCTCTATCACGTTAAACCCTTCAAATGTGCTTTAGTAGTCAAGAGTATAACGATATAGTTTTATGGTTACACTTAAGTACATATTTTTCTTACCAAATTTCCTTTCTACCATGTGGTAAACCATATTTGATAAATAACGTAGAAAATGTACATTCTAGATTCATCACGAGATTACACAACTATTTTTAACACCTACTCACTTGTGTTTATGTACACAAAAGAAAGATTATTTTAGATATCAATTAAATACAGTCAAATTTGTTTATGACAATCAGATATTGAAAATTTTTCATTCATTTTTTGGGGTCTGATATTTACTTTTCATTATAAATATGCTATTAATTTTTTAGTGAAATAATTCAAAATATTAATCTTTTAAAGAATTTAAAAAATAATTGATTAAGAATCTAAATTTTAAATTAATTAGAATGATTTTAATAAAATTAATTAAAAAATTCAATTAATTAATGTAATACAGTAATTTTTTATAGAATAAATTTTTCAAAATAATTTTGCTGTATATGATGTACACGTTTTCTTTCTTTTATAGTAAAATCAACATTTTCTTGTACTTAATAAAACTTTACGGAAGTTTATCATTTTAAAAACTAATAAATGCCGAGGTTTTTGAATTTATTCATATTTCTAATCGAAAATATAAACATCTAACGTTTCAGTTTATTTGAATAGCTTTATTTTTCTCTACAAACTAAATTTAGTAACACTGTACGTAAAGCTTTTTTTGTAAGTTATATTAAGAAAATTTTTATTTGAACTGCTAAAAACAGTTATCGCTTTTTTTAATTGTAAATATTATATTCCTAAAAAACTTCCAAAAATCTCTCCTTCAATTTGCACAACTGTGATAAAATTAGAAACAAAAACAAAATACTATTTCATAAAAATAAGAATGCTATGGAATTGTTCTGAAATATTATAAACGACTTTGACTGTATGTTAAAATACATTTGCAGTTATTTTATTTAATTTTTGTGAATATTCATACTAGAGTTCAGATATGTTTTTTTGTATTTATGTTTTTGTTTACAGGTTGAGTTTTTCGGTAACAATTTCAAATTTATAGCAACTGAACCCACATTTTTGTGTATATAAACAAAAAACAAAACTCATCTTTAACATAAATCTCGTTTTTAATTTGTCTAAATCAATGTAACTCTTAGCAAAAATAAACGATCCATAAAAAAAGTTGACTATAAAGGAATAAAAAGAAAGGATTTATATATTTCGGAGTTCCAGCTACAACATCATCAAATGAAGACTGCTCCTTTTTAGCGAATGGATAAATACGAATGGCTCATTATTTCTAAGCATAAGTCCACGAATGCTTAATTTCAAGGCATCAAATAAAAATCAGTTACGGTCCAAGTTAGCGATTACGGGAGACTGAATTCTGTTGCTCACATGGATCCGTGGCAAATGCGAAAACGCTTGAGAAACACTGAAGTAGCACAAACCATATTTGCCCAGATACCGAGTGTTTCACAGGATGAGTCCATACCGGAATCTTGAAAAGTAAATTTCCTCAGAGGATAAGAAACTCCCCCTTTGACAGGAAAGCAAATCTAGTTATTGATCATGTACGTGTATTTATAAACTCATAGTATAGATGAAACAAAAATATACATATTGTAGATTTTTTGAGCGCCGTTGGCCAGATATGAAAGTAGAGTAGGAAATTTAAAAAAAAAATACAGAAAAAACAGAAACTTCTAAAGAAAAATGTAAAATATTAAGTGGGTTTTTTCGCATAATGAAAGTGGGGAAACTCTAAGAGCAGAAGCATGCAATTTCAGGGGTTTGTTGACAAGTCTGAAAAATAATTTTTTTTACTAAAATAAACTGTTAGACCTGGTACTCAAAAATTGAAAATTTCTTTATAAATACTACATCTGAATAAAAAAAAACTCAAAAACTTTGTTACCAAGTTTTTACTTAACCATAATTGAATCTTCTGTGTCGTTACAAACTTTTCAGCGTGGCAAGTAGAAAAAATCTTCGTTCAGTTTTACGAATGAGCTACCTTACAGAATTTTGCGAATAAAAACTAACCTGTAAAATACGCTTACAATATGTTTATTTGTTAAACTGCATATAGATTAGTACAATGAAACTAATTTATTTCACCATACTTCATAAATTCTTAACGTTCTCTGAATGTCGAGTTACCATTTTAATGTAATTAACTTATAAATCAAAGATTGAATCTAACATCTCAGTACTAAAAATATGCATTAAATAGCCAAACAATTTTTATTTAATGGACTCTTGTTAGATTTTTCAACACACACACATATATATATATATATTAAACGTTGTAAAACCACATTAAAAGTAGTTCGCGGTTAATGAAGAAAACAGTTGAATTAAATGCCTTAAAATCGAAATATAAACTCAAAAACTAACAAAAATAATTCAAAATCCTCGACCATCCTTCAATTGCGTTTTGAAATAAATATCAAGAGATAAATTTGAAGGTCAAAATTATGAAGTCTGTTTTTCTGCGCTATGGAAGAATTGTCTAAATGCTTGCTTTGATTGAAATTTCGAAACAAATAATAAAAATGTTCTCTTCTCTTTTAATAGTTCTTAAATAGTTTACCAAGGGCTTAATAAAATATGTTTTTTTAGTTATAAAATTGGATTACTGTTGTGAAAATTAAAAGATCATGAATGTGCATGCGCGGCCATGTAGTCGCCTGTTACGGTAAATTACAGATGAAATTTATCTTATGGATGAGAAATAAAACTTGAAAGAAACTTTAAATGAAACTTGGCGCAGTTCACGGGCATAATTTCTCAAAAATAGTGAGCCATGGGAACAGAACTTTTCCTCCTACTTGAAACAATTCGTCTAAATTAAGTTGAGTTTAAGGAGAAAGTCGCGCAATATCCAACGTGCTTAAGTGCGTCTTCTCCGGGGAATAGCGCGGGAAGTAATAATAATAGTAATAAAAAAAAAGTAAAGCAAAAACCCTTTTGTCGGGTTTTCAGCTGTGAAGAGTAATTACCCTGAGACACTGTTATTATCGTTCTGTTAATGATGCACTTCATGTGAGGTACAGCTTAATTACTTAAAACTGGAGTCATATAAAAAAAAAGGAATAACTCTAGTATAGTAACAAAAAAAAAAGAAAAAAAAAAGAAAGGAAGGAAAGGAAATTCAAAAGCGGAATTGGGTGGAGAACAAATAACTCTTTCTGGAACTCTCGAAAAATGTACAGGAAAGCGTGAAAGGAGGAGCAAAAACAATGAAGGTCTGTTCAGCAGATAAAAATTATTACCACGACATTAGGTGACAAACAGTTTTGATAAAGATGAATTGCGAGTTATTTTTGACTGCTTTTATCCGTTTTTAATAATTTTCTGTTAAAATTTCGTTGGGCGCAATCAAGTCTGCCAGCCTGCATGAAAGTACTTTTAAAATCAACAAGGAATCCTGAAAAAAATATTTAGATTTATGAGACTCAACAAATCACCGATATTAACAAAAGAAAGTGGCTAAATGCGCGTAAAAAGTCTTTTCCAAAACTTGTTAGTTTTCTTACTGCGTTATTGGTCCGCACACATTTTACGCATAATTTATCCTGACACAGTTAAAACAGTACACTTTTTAAGCAGCTGAGTATGTAATGAAATATCTCACTAATTAAACTGATGGGTTAAACAGGAATTTTGCTAATAATTCCTAGTTTTTACATTTCTTCAGCGAGAATGGGTAATATTAGTTTACTAAACTTTCTCTTTTTTGCATGCTGATATTTATTTCTCGTTTAAATACATCATGTCAGTAAATTTCAAAGCTTAATCACGGGAATTATTTGTTTTAAAAAGTTTCAAATATTTATTTGTCATACTTTTAAATGCCCAGATATGAAGCGCTTGTTAATTTTTACATTGGATGCAATTTTAATTAAGAACGAAATTTAAAAAAAAAAGAAAAACCGTCTATGAGAAATGTTTACAGAAAGTATGTTACATGCAAAGCAATAAAATATTGTTCGTTCTTTCAAGAATAAAACACGGAATGAGCATCTTACTGATTGAATCAATATGCAGAATTTTCGTGTTAAAAAATATAAAAGAGTCATTTGTTGAATATTTCACTAAAGTAATTTATATTTAATGCTCTGGAGGTATAAATAATTTTATCATTAAGTAAACTTAACAAAATTTATACGAAAAAACTTTCTTTTCCCGAAAAAAAAAGAGAGAATAGTAATATTTTATCTACGATCAGGCAATTGAGAAACTTTAAGACATCTGAAAATTTTTAGACAAGTTTTCAATTTAATTTAAATTGATCCGTCATACTTGTAAAGTGACTATCCTTTGAAAAGTAGAATTTTTTAATTCGAAAAAAAATACCAAAATTCATAGCTTTCACTGTAATAGTTGTTAAAGTATAACCGTTATAAAAAGAGGTAATTATAAAAAAATCAAAAAGAGTCATAAGAGGAGACTAAATAATTCTTAAAAATAAATGTTTAAAGATATAGATATATTTAATTCTTACTTTTAGCGTATTATGTTTGATACTTATAAATCATATTTAGTAATGATAAAAACAAAAACTTACTCAGTAATGAGAAAAACAAAAATTTTCAAATTTAATCAAGAGAGTTTTTTTCCTTTTTAAATAGGTGAACCAAAACATGCATAACGCATTTTGTATTCAAAATTATTTATTGAAGAAAATAACAGTAACTGGAAAACAAGCTTATATAACACATTACTACATGAATATTTTAATATTACTAATTCAGACAGTTATATTAACCGTTGCTTCTGCTCTTAGAGTAAAGTCAAATTCATTTGTTAGTTATCCTCTGCTTCATACACCTTTTATACATTCACACAGATGTATTTGTATAATGATTAACGTGAATACACTTACTTTATTCAGAATGCGTATATGTGAGATACACATTTATGTATATCTGTGCATCTGTATGCATGTATAAATAAGTTCAGCGGTGACGGTAGAAGCCGAAGCGGCTTTTATTCTCGCTGCTTATGGAAACGGTACCATAGTTGCAATTGCGTGGCTAGCACAAGAACAGATATGTCTTAAGTTTGATTCTTTTACTGGTTACTTCTTCAGTTTGTTGTTGAATATAAGAAAGAGCTGTTTTTTGTGAAAAAGAATTGTACATACTAGTATATTTATGTGTGTGTACTTCATGATTTTACTTGAGGGAAAAGATCCCGTGTTTTTAACATTTCATTTTCCTTTATGTGTTTATATTTGATAATCACATCGCAGGATTGTTGTTATCAGCAGCAAATCATCTGTCCCTTTTCCCTTTTGAATACTTGCGTATAGTTATTTAGAAAATTAATTTGAATTTAACATTTAGAAAAAAATCAGGAATTTAATGGTTTCAAAATATCAAAATTGCTTTTTAGACTGTATAAAAAAAATTATATAACTATTTAATGTGCTAAAAAAGTTGAATTTCAATTATTCGATGGTAGAAGCATCCATCGTTTCTTCAAATCGTTACTTTTAGAAAATATATGTTATTTTAAATTATAATTAAACCACAATGCTATTGAAATCAACCAGTTTTTATCATGCATTTTCCCTTTTAAAATATATTAGTATATCCCTTTCCTAAGATGAGAATTTTTAGAAATATTATTTACCTTTTGTTCCCAAAATGCTATAACTTTTTTAATCATTAATTAATCATCTCATAAAATAAAGTAATTCATTTTCAATGAATGATTACATTTGCACATTTTATAAACTTGTAAAATAAAGAGGTTTTCCTCTAAAAGCTCCAAAAACATACTTCATATCTTCTACTATTAACTTTTTATTTTTCGAGGCTTCAAATTTTATTTGCAACAAAAAAGTTCAAACATTTTTGACTAAACTGATGATAGTTTGTCAGAAACTGCAGTTTAGTCAAAAATTAATCCTTTGAAACGCAATAACTAATTCAAGTGTTGTGATTTTTAAAAAACATATTTCGTTAGTATTGCATAATTTATAATCACAGTGCTAATTTGAAATTATGATTTTAAAATAACTAGCTGCTATGGGATATGCTAATAGAATAATTTAGCGAACTACTATTTCTTTCAGAGCAGAATTTTAAAAGTTGCTGAATAATGTGTCTGCTTACTATTTGGAAATGCTAATGTATCAGAACCAGCAATTTTATACAATTAATTCAGTCTTGTATTATTTAATTAAACTTTCAAGCTTTATTCAACCTCAAAATTTTGCTCGAGTTTAGCAATAATCTCGGAAGAAAAATCCAGCGGAATTCGTAATTACTAAACACGGATGATTTGCAGCTGCTGCCATTTTGTTTTTTACTGCGATAATCCTATTAATTTCATGTAATGTTGTTCGGTGTGGTGTTAAAATTATTTTTGCTCGGTTGTTAAGCGCATAACGGTAAACCAGAAGAAAAATATCTGATATTTTTTATTATTCTATATTTGATAGTAGATACACTTTATACTACAATGAAAAAAAAAAAGTGAAGTTTGCAGTCAACGGAACGATAAACACTTTAAACACACAGACACATTTTGAATTAGAGAGCGTAGTCGAGAAGGTTACACTCGCATCGCAAAAACAAACAAAAAAAAGACTGTTTATGAATGTGCAGAGGGAGTACCTGAGACTGCTGATGAATCCATACATTTGATGATCTGTACAATTTTGTACATAGCATATCAATTCAAACAGAAGTCATTTGCTTGAAGATTTTATTATTCTATTGTCACCAGATGGCGCGACGGCGGCATAAACTTTATTTCAAGCACAGCTTTCGCCTTAATTTCTACTATATATAATATATATTAATCTATAGAAATGATATTATATTTGCATTCTCTGCTTCACATGGCAGCATAAAAACGGCTGATAAACCTGTAGTGTTATTTGCAGCGAGTTTTTCACAAGAGGGGATATCAGTGCTGGATTTGCGAAGAAATGGAACTGCAAGTGTTCGTGCTGCGAAGCATTACGCTGTTGGATTCGTTTGCGGACACTGGCAAGAGCATTCTGGCTTGTTATAAAAGGGGAACAGCGGCTTGTTCTGTCCTTGCAGGCAGATTTCGTTCGCGGCCGGCGACCAGAGCTACTTTGCGTCAATTAGCTTTTTCCAGCTTTGCACGATACGTAAATGTAGATTATGCATTTATTCTTACACTACACTTCATTCTCTTTTTCACTATAGACACGAGGCACTTTGGTAACGAAACCACGAGTTTAAAACGAAAGCTTAACATATATATTTTTAGCAATCTATTTGATTACATGATAAGCATGAACGCAATTTTTCAACTTTGATATAGCTAATAGTTTTCTGGCATTTTTCAACTTTGCTACGTGCATTTTAGTATCAGGTTTAGCAGAAATATCTATTTTGAAATGCCCTTCTTTCCGTATTGCATATAGCCACTCGCTGAGGGATTCGGTTTTCAGCGTTAGGATAAAAATCCTTTCTATTGGAACTTTTGCAAGTGCTTTCATCTTTTGAATACTTATTCAGATTTTGATGCTGTTTAATTTCATTAGAAATCATTTGTATTAGAACATATTTAAGCTTATTTATAAGTGCTTCCTGCAAGAATGTTATCATTTTAAAATTGGTATTTCAAGTTACCAATAAGTTAAGATTTTAATATCGAATTTTATCTCTCTGTTTCTCTAATCTTCATTCAAACTGTATTTTAGTTATGGAAATTTTCCTATTCTACATTAATCCTCAAACTCTTCACTTTTAATTTGCAAACTCTTCACTTTAGTGTTGTAACTTTCATCAAGTAAAATACTTTGCCATTGTAAATAAGAATGTTTACATTCAAACATAAAGCTGTATACGCTTCAAATATTTTCACGTTATTTAGTCTTCAACTATATAGTTAATCAGTGAGGTAAAAAGTGCATTTTATTCTTGTACATAATTCCATGTGATCATTTACAAAACAGTCTTTGCTCAAGTTTATTTCAAGTTTAAATTATTCATTCTTTGTATTTTAATCTTGTATATATTTTGCATACACCGACTTGTCTGAAGTTTTCATTAGTTTTGTTTAGAATACTCTCTATTAATCATAAAAATGTAATATAGGTACAGCATATCAATTAAAATAAGAAGAATCAATTTCTATCATGAAACGTTTTCTTTAAAATATTATAAAGCGCTTTCTCATGATTATACGCTTTCTATATCAGTTCATATAGTTCTTCTTCTGGAGATCTTTTGCGCGCTCAACTTCACATTATTTTGGTTTGCCAGTGTCCGAAAACGCTTTATATTCATTTAAATAAATCCTAAATCTTGTTAGCTACATTTACAAAAAAAGAAGCATCCAACCCGCCTATTGCATTAAATTGAATAAGATTTTTGTGATTTGTTTTTAAATCTTGAAATAGATGATATAACAATTGTTTCAGCAAAGGTATAGCGTTGAATGCTAACAAGAACAATCAAACTATGTAGTTGTGTGTTTAACTTTAAAGAAAGTTTAGAAAATGGAAAAAATAAATATTCAATTTTAAAAAAACAAATAAAAATACAAAGTTCGTTCGAATGCTTAACGGTTAAGAACATAATGTCACCACCGAACGCTGGAGATTGGGGCCATCGATTACTTTCCCGCATATTGGCGGGAAATTTTTTTTAAATATTTCTGTTCTCATTTTTGATGCACAGCAATTTTGTTCGGGTTTCAACGCCACACTTTTAACCAGATAACCAAAACAGTTACTGAGTGGCCTTTTTCTGGTTAATTTGGTCTGAAATTCTTTTTTTACCTTGAAGAGTTGCTCTTTACAGATAGCAGAGAATAAATCTTGGTAGGCATGTTCACATTCGATGCCCGGAGTGAGAAAAGTGAATTTCAGTTACCCAGACACACATTTATTTTGAAGGCGGTGGTGGCCGAGGATTTGTTGCTCTATGGGGTGCCATGTGATTTAGTACGAGCTTAATCTTTTTTGGTGGCATTTTCCATCCTAGTAGAAGCAGATTTGATAATGGTTAAGATGCAGTGGACTAGCTTAAACTCTCATATACCATTATACTTGTACCCTAATGCTTATCTTCTGAGAATAAAAGCCAACCTTTGAAAAAAATTGTGTGTCTTCATTCTTGTGTCCTTTATTTTTTTGTTCAAGTTGCCGGATATTCCAAAAGGTACATTTTTATGTTATATTTGATTTTTAAAAAACTGTTTGTAATATTCATTGTGTTTTACTTTATAAATAATTTCAGAACCAGTATATTTTTATAACTAAAAATTTACGGAAATCTGGTATACTGGAACTTCCAAATTGCTCGTGAAATTTTCGGAAAAACTTGCTATTTGAAGGGTGGGTACCATTCTTTCCCGTCTGCTTTACCTGTTCTAATTGTCCAGTCCATAGATGATTAGAACAGACGGATTTCTTTTTTTTCTTCTTCTTTTTTTTTTCTTTTTTTTTTTTTTTGTAAATATATTACCAGATTTCTGCATTGTGAAAAGCAGCTTGAAGTGTTATACGGCTATTATAGTTGGAAATGTTTACTTGTCGAGTGAGTCTGAAGCTCTTCATTCTCTAAGGATATATTTCGGAATATTTAGATCTTTGTCAACGAAAAGCAATCTATGTGATGGTTCAATCGGGGAGTACGAAATTTATTTTACGATAGGTAGTAAATCTGCCACAGTATTAACACTGTAAAAATGCTTTTCCTTGTGGCAGGAACAAAGTTTATTTGTTTATAGTTGAGAAAACAGGTTTCAGTTTTGGGACGAACCTGAGTAAATGAGCTTTCCGTACCAACTAAACCACCACAAAGTAACTTGATGAGTAAAATTTGCTTACTCGATTTTCTGTCAAAACGGGGAATTTGCTTTTCGTTAAACAGTATCATGTTTTTAGACCTTCCTTTAATAAAAGAAAATGAAAACTTTTGGATACACCTCTTAATTTTTCCATGAAAATATCAGAAAGACGTTAGTAAAACTGGTATCTAGAAATCTGTTCCACCGCGTCTCGCTCTAAGACGCCGCTGGGTATTTTCTACTAGCTCCCGCTGTATTTAAGTGGGCGTACTTCAAAGACAGCGTAAACATTAGTAGCAAACTTCAATTTGAATGAAAATATGTATGTTTTACTATAACAATCTTTCTTTTACGATACGTAAATAGTCATTTCTAAGAAATAAAGTAACGCTCAAAGAATCCAGGCCTCAAGAATAGTAAATATTCTCTTTTGTCGAAAGTCGGAAATTGGTTGTTGGATGAATTGAATTTTTCATTTATTCTAAAATAATTTGTTTAAGAAAAGTCACTTTTTAGGCACCTTTATAATATATTATTACCTTTAGAGAATGGATGATTGTAGACGTATTTATGAGGTGCATTTTAAGTTTTCAAATATTTGAAAGTAGTGTCTAAAACATCATTTCTATGACCTTAAGTTCATACTTTGAGGCTCTTTTACATACGTTTCAAGTAGTCTTCTGCTATATACAAGAATAGCACTAGGGTTCTTCTATGCTTATTGCCTAATTTCAATCCTATACCTCCAAAATTGACACCTAGAGTTGTAAATCCTCTTCTTCCGTGTGAAATGTTATTTGTAAGAATTCAAATCATTGCGGAATATGAGATTCAAGGAATCTTTAAAAAACTACTTTCTTAAAAATAATAAGTGTCAAATTCTTTCATCAAAACTTTGACAAAAGTACGAATTTCATTTTCTATTCGAAAAATACACTCTATAACAAATAAATCGATGCACCAAGAAGGAAGTGTCCGATTGAGATGAAAATTGGTGGATAGGAAGGCAATGTACAGAATAGTAAATGATTAAAATTTCAGAACAATTAAATAATTTATTTCAGAGTTACAGTAACAAGTTCAATAAGGTGTTGACTCGCCGCTAGCCTGGATACAAGCTGCCACACGGCGGCGTGGCATAGACCTATAAAGCTCCCGGATGGTCTTCTGCGGTATTTCCTGCCAAATTCGCTCCAATTGTCGAACGAGGTCATCAACAGTCCGTGCCAGATGCAATCGCCTTCCCATCATATCCCAGACATGCTCGATGGGAGAGAGATCTGGCAGGCCAAGGAAGAGTTTGACAAGCTTGCAGTCAGTTTAGAGCAACACGAGCCGTATGTGGTCTGGCATTGTCCTGCTGAAAAACCAGCCCAGGGCACTGCAAAAGGAACGGTAGCAAAACAGGTCTTAGTATGTCGTCCACTTACCGCTGTGCAGTACGCTGTACCGCTGTGCGGTACCTCTAATGACGACAAAAGGGGTCCGGCTGTCAAAGGAAATGGCACTCCAGACCATAATGCCTTGTTGAGGGCCGGTGTAGCGTGCAATAGTGAAAGCAGGATCCCCCCTCTGCTCAGTGCGTCTCCAAACACGTCTTCGATGATCGTCAGGACACAGTTGGAAGCGGGATTCGTCGCTAAAGACTATACGGGGGGGATCCCCAGTCGGCATCATTCTAACCTGAACGAGCCCTGCACCACTGTAATCTGGCTCGGCAGTGTGCAGGCGTGAGTGGCAGGTGGCATAACGGTCGGCGCGAGCGTAGATTTCGCTCTCTCAACCGTCTATGAATGGTCATGATGGACACTGGTGTTTGTGTTGAACGTCTGATGGTTGATAGAGATGAAGAAGGCGCTGTGACAGCTGATCGGACCATCACTCTGTCCTCGCGATCTGTTGTAGCCCTAGGTCGACCGCTAACATCCTGACGCTGCACTCTGCCATTTTCCACCCATCCTTGCCAGCATCTTCGAATCGTCGCATCGTTTCGACTCAAATGACGAGCGATTCTCCGATTAGTCCAACCGGCCTCTTTCAATCCAATGATACGACCTCTGTCAAACTCTGACAGTTGCTCGTAATGAGCACGAATCCTCCAGCGAGGCATTTTTTAAGTTGTTGAAAGGTCATCTGAATCGCAATCGAACCGAAAGTTTTAACAACCGTTGAAGAACTGCTCCTTATATACGTCTGCTGGATGCGCAGATCCGATGAGCTAGAGATCAAACTATTCATTCATTGGACACCAAATTTGAATCATCTGCATATCTGTTCAAAACATTCATGCATACGAAATTTCAAAGCAATCGGATGATTGTTTCTTGGTGCGTCGATTTTTTTGTTATAGAGTGTATTACTGCTAAACGTAACACTCAAAACTAAATGCACACTCTAATTTTTGCTATGTAGAATCTACCACAAAAAATACTTTAGTATGAGATAGCTTTCATATCATTTTTCAAAGCCCGATCTTATTATCGATGGATATTATTTAAGACAGAATCAAATCCAAGTCCGATGTTTAAGCTAATTAATAAATGAGACTGTTACCTTATTATAAGCATACCATACGTCTTGCTGAATACTTGCAATAAAACTATGTGCTGTGAATGAAATGTATGCAAAACATTATTCATTTCTTTCTTTTTACCTATAGATGAAAAATATACACAATCTTTAATATAAATATCTATCTGCTCTTAAGACTAACTAAGTAATAAACCATCGCTCTGGAATATCCGAAGAGGTTTCATGTACCATCTAGCCATTCCCTCTTTTTTTATTTAATACTTTATTTATTACTCTCATTGTACTGTACACGATACTGCTGCATTTGTAAATTAAAATTAGATATTGCTTTTTGCTTCCTGGTATCCAATCAATGTTGCCATCCAGTTACTGAGCACCGATTACATCCATGAGTGTGCACGACCCTGAACTTGAATGTATAAACATTCACTTTCACAGCAACTCTCTACTTTTTAACGAGTATGATTACATCTGGAGGAAACTGCCCAAAACTCCAAACCGTCAGATCTACAGCCTCGCAGTAGGCCAGAGCCTTTAGACCTTCCCACTTCAGCCATCTATCTTGTCCTGTGTCTCATCCACTTGGATATGTTGAGGCCTCATTTGATATGGAAGACCGCAGCATGAGCGTGACGTTTTCAATGGTTAGGTAATGAGTTCATCGATTAATAGTAAGACTAGTACCACTAGAGTAAAAGTTAGATTTACATAGTGAGAAGTGTACATTAAGTTATTGGTATGATTTTTTTTCTGCTCTTAAAATTTGGATATTTTAAAAAAAAAAAAATTAAAAATCAATAATATATCCCGCAGTGCGCTGCTAGAGCCGCATTTTCAAAAATCATTAGGCCGTCTCCGCCGTTTTTTTAAGTACATGGCTAATATCGAATTTTGATTTTCTTGCTACATGAAATAATACTTTCGAATTAGGAACAGTTATCTTAAAGAAACGCTGCTCTATAAAACATGGGCTTTTTCGAATCCTATGTTTTTCTGAAACTTTTCTGATTCCATTCTTTTCTTTCGGAGAGATTACTTTCTCGCCGGTGTCTTACAAAGTACAAAAAGCTCCAGAGAAAATATCTGATCATCATTTTACGATTGACTATTTTCCGCAAAGAAGTGTTCAGAAACTTGAGTCCAGTAGCCTTCTGAATCATGCATCCCTTCAGTGAACAAATAATTGCCCGTAAGTTCAACTTATAAAAAAGTTAATGCTTCCACATTTTTTTGTGGATGATCGCACAATAAACTCGCGTCATAGTTAAAAATATTTTGAGCCTGTGTATTTTTACGGACGTCATCCCCATCAGTTATCGTCAAGGAAATAATACTTTAAATATCATACCTGAATAATTTGAAGGTAATACTAATTTGTATTCTACTGTGTAGAATTAAATTTGTCTCTGTGGATCATCGACAGCAGGTTAATTGCTCACTATGTCTTAACATAGAGAACGATTAGGCTACATTATAAATAGAGCACTCTACCATACCTCTAGACCCTGGTCTAGACCCTAGTTAGGATTGTTATTATTATTATTATTGTCAGGATATACTCCTAATTATGATTTCTTCTTTAGAAACATGCAAAATCGACCTCCCCCATTTATGCTAAGGTAATAAAAAAATTTCTACATCTTTCTTCTCATCTGCAGCTAATTTAAAATTGCCAATAATTACTCATACTTTTTTAATTTCACTTAGAGAAAATTTTTTGGCCAGTTAAATAAATTTTTTCCATGTACGTACATGCGCACATTTGAACATTTATTTTGCTTATCCACTCACAGCTCACGAGTGTGCACCTACACCTCGTGCAAAAACATAGCTTAGTGTGTATTGCACACCTTGCCCTCCCCACTTAAAGCACGCCTACGGCAACGCTATAGTCACACATTTTTAAGTGTACATTAAATATGTTTCATTTAATGTGTTAACACACATTAAATGTGTGTCTATCGTCACACATTTTTAAGATGAAAAATAGATCTTATGTACGCAAAAGTCGGCCACCTCTGATTAACGGATTGGTGAGAGAACTCAAAATTTCATGAAAATAGTATGTTTTTATTTTATACTAAAACTTAGCTTGTCGAATTATAAAATGCCATTACTAAGCAGAACTAAACTCAATTGCTCAACAGCATAAGTAGGGCCATGGCCTGCGCCCCCCATTCACGCCTTCGCGACCATGGGCTGTGGGGTTCGGATATATATGTTCTGGTCAGATGGTTGGCCATACGCTGTGTTTAATTCCCAACCACTCTTGGTCTTCATTTTATTGAATTACTCAAGGAATTAAAGGCAGAGTCAGCCTCGCTCGACTCGAGAACTGAACCCCGGATCTGTGGAATCGCAGCGCATATATAAACAGTGTGCTAGCCATTGCAACATTGGGCTTCATAAAATGTCAAGGAATTTTCATATGTAGTTCATGAGTGCGAAGACCTGGAAACAAACCATTTAGCGTGAAAGATAAATTTTAACCTTCAATCCATGGCCTTTAAAAAATGGGTGTGTTTCGCTATTTTCTATCTTAAAATTTGGTGTTTAAGAGACTATCATGGTTTTCTTATTCAATCATACAATCATTTCTATATTAGGAATTAGAGAAGCCTATTTCAATTAAATAATAAATATGGTAATAAGCTTTAAATTCGCTAAATCCAGTGCGGTTTGCAACTTCCTATTTTTTTTTTTTTTTTCATGTGACTAGAAGTTTTAAAAATATCAGCCAGTATAGTTAAAACTCCGTCTTATGTTTTCTTCCACTTTATGCATTGTCGTAGCTAGTTTTCTAATACAGCATCTGAATTGTTATAATCCTCGATAATGAACTAGTTCAGTTTTCATCGTAGAAGATTTAAGTTTTGTTTTTGGGTCCAAACGAATCTCTAGAAATCAATATAGGAAATAAAAAGAAGTTATTCAGAAAATAAGTGAGTTCGTTATGAAAATGTACTTATACTTTCAGAAAAGTTTTATAAAAATGGCTAAAAGCTTTGAATTATAAATTTAGATATGCACAATTTTCTTCAAAATTAATTATAACGCAAATATTACAAAAATGTAGCTTGTGTAACAAAACACATTTTTATATCTACATTTACATGTACATTCGATGAAAATTCATATCAAATTTATGAGGGCTTAGTCGAGTTCTATGCGACTTTTTAACTAATCTGAACTAAAGCAACATTTTAGGCTGAACTTGACGTATCAACAAAAGAAACGATATCATTTAAATTCGATTGATGTTTTCTATTAATATGTATTGAAAATACACATTAATAGAAATGTGTGCCTATGGAGAAGTTACTTTCTCTTAAAGTTTTTAATTACTATCCATTAATATACAGTTAAAGCAGAACATTAAAGAGCTGTATATTATATTCTATTATACTGTAAATCATTATATTCGGAAACTAAACTTTTTTTACTGTTCCCAATCGTTAACGCGTCAATTTTCCCAGCACCGTCTTGAAATTTTATATTTGGTAAACGAGGTTCAAGAAATTGATTTAGCATACAGTTTTACATTGAAAAATTTTTAAAAATACATATGTGTAGAGACACATTTAGATGACAACCTCAAAATGCTTAAATTTATGTAGAAAGATAACAAATATTTACACAGAAATATAAACAGGCATTTTTACCCACGAAACAAGAAGGCAGAAGGGGAATTTCGTATTTAAAAGTTTAAGTACTGCTAGTTTCAGAGAAACTGAAAAACCGTGCCAGACCAATTAGATTTCTTGCATAAATATATTGTTACTTTACTTATTCAGTAGAAATGTAACCTTCACACTAGCGGTTGTGAAAATGTGACAGGCCTTAAATAACTGAATACGAGCAGACATTAATGTAAAGGTCAAAAACAGAAAGAATATAATTACTTTTTAAAACTTAGCTGTTTTTGAATTTATTTTCTCTATAGTTTCATTCTAAAATTTCTTTTCGTTTGGATTTTTTAAAACCAACGCACGTGAGGAAAATCGCGTATTATATTCAATGTTAATGAGCTACGTTAGTTACACAAATAACTTCGTGAGCAGGGCGCAAAAACTGCTTTCGCGTTTCGGTCACTTTCAGAAAAGCCTTAACTTTTGCTAAAACTTCATCACGTCGGTGGAATGATTATATTAATCAGTTCCCCAAAACTGGCCAGTTTGAAAGAAATTTGTGGAATTATTCAGATCAACAGTACTTTTTCCGCGTTCAAACTCATCCGTAAAAAAAAAGTTAGATCTTTGACTAATGTTTGTTTTCGCGTGTAGTAAAACCTTCGATTAGACATCCCTCCAGAGCTGGAGAAATCGAATTCATTAGCTGAGTAAACTTAAATTTAAAAATGACAAAAAAAAACTCTTAATGCTTTTGGAAAATTTTTATCTCTGCTCATATTGACCATTGTTAAAGGCTATTAAAATGTTGTTTTGATACACGTTTCATACTTCGGCCTTTACACAAATTGTGTTTTTTGTTAATGTTTCATAACTGTCAACAGAATGATGAAAATCTCGTTCAGAAAAATAAAATTCCTTTTTTTTAACTAATTTTTTTCTTTTCTAAGGTATCCAATTGGAATTTTAAGAGCTTAGTTTATTGTTTATAATTGACTAAACTCTACGAAAATCAAAAATTAACATTTTTTTCACATACGTAGCTGAAAATTACATGCTTCGACCTCTTTAAATATTTCTTGTTCTATTTCAAATAAAAGTAAAATAATTTTAAGCTATATATATATATATATATATAGCTTAAAATTATTTTACTTTTATTTATATATTTGCATATTTTTAAATTGATTCCCCGGAATAAGTTATAAATTAAAGAAAAAGGCGAAAAATTATCGAATTTTTTAAACAGAAATGTATATTTTTGTGAATTGCAGAAATTCCTTTTCTATGAAAATGCATACATACGTTGCTCACAAAGGGTTAAATATGTTTTAAATGTTTTTTTTTTTAATTCAATTTGTTGCCGTTTCGCAGAATCCACTTGTGACTAAATTAATCCTAGAAAATATTCGTTGAAACACGCTTTTTATTTACTCAAATTTGCAGAACATTGTGGTTTTAAACAAGATTCCTATTGCAAGTGCACAAAGATATTATAATCACCCTGTACTCAAGGCGTTTCAAAAGTATCTGGCACAATTTAATGCTAGAACTAAATCATCCATCAGCAATGCACGAATGAAACCGCTGTCACCATTCAGCAGTTAACTCTTTAAGATGTTCAATGAGCGAAAATTTCTCCCAATTATAGGTTGCTAAAATTCAACTTCTTTCCTAAAAGAATTGCCGAACCAAAACTGATAATTACAAACGCTATTTCATATTCGAATTATGCAATTTTCGAAAAATGAAATCATTTGGGATGAAACTGTATTAGGAGAGTTAACAAATGCATTCAAGCTTTGGACTCTACCATGGCCGAGTGTATAAGACACTGAGCAAAAGTATAGTAGACGTCTGAAGTTTGAAGATCCCGTGTTCTGGTCTTCCTAACAGCTGTCTATATAACGGTCTGGAGTTTTAGTCGGTTTTCTTCAGATGTAACGTGGTTACGCGTTTGAACACCTTAAAAAGCCTCCAAAAAGAAAGCCAATTAGGCAACTCCCACCCATAGTCAAATGCCCCCCCCCTGTGTAGGCGTCCCATAGCACAACATACATTTCCAAACGTTATTTTCATCGGTTATTAACCGATTGGAATTCTAGTGGCCCAGGCGGCTTGAGCTCAGTTTCCATAAGAACACTGAAAGTGAATCAACACCGACCTTGTTCACTGCTTGGTAGGGTGATAACCTCCCTTGCCTGGACTGCTGCGTGACTTTGCACGCTAGTGAGAGCTGGTGCACGTAAAATTTTCCGTGGCTCAGATGTCCTTCATGTCGAAACGATACTTGGAGGGGGAGAGGCAATCCAGATGCTGGTCTCTCATCTGAAATCTATTCAAAATTTGGAAACCCTGAGCTGAGTTGTTCTTCCTCCCACTGAATGTCAATCAGCCCATTGCCGCTACAATCAGCCCATTGCCGCCCTATTTGGAGAATCTGGCACCGCCCCGCTGTTAGCCAGAGGGCATTAACAACAACAACACTAACCGGTGCTTGAAAACGGTGTTTTGGGACCAACATTTCTGTGTGACTCTCAATTTCTTATTTTCCCACTGGCACCTGTAGAATAGATTCCGGTGGGAGTTATTTCGCACTTGAGATAGTCGTATTTCATTTATTCTGCGGTATCGTGTAATAGTATGCAATACCCAGGAACTTCTTGCCGATGAAGGTAACTCGGTAATATTTTATTACGCGGTTACGTAGTTACGTGGTAATATTTTATTGACATATTCAATAACGCAAAATTACAGGCCGTAGTGCGGTGGCTGGTAAAATTGCAACGACAAGCTCGATCTCTTGTGCAAAGACCAACGCGTTAAGTGGAGTGCGTAAAAGGTCCGAGAACAGAAAGACAACCTGGCGATAGAATTGAGCGCTAGTAGGGACGGTCGCCAAATAAATCGCCAGAATGAAAAAATTATAGGAATCGTTAGGTATTGGGAATGTCTACCAAAATTTAAATGTGCTTCGCCAAGAGGAGATCGATAGGGTGATATTGTAACCACAGCAATATTATTGGAACCCCGTGGGAAGAGGATCAAAATTAATTAATTCTCTGACAGGAGATGCCGTTTAAATACATTGCAGAAGTTAAAACCAAAGTAACTTAAGAAACAATTAAATAGCGTTACGGATAGAAGTCTTAGAAATGGCAAAGCGTACTAAATTTAGAATAGGTAAAGGAAAATCAAAAGTAATTATAAGTTGGTGATGAACTGTATCACATATCGTAAAACTGCTCTTATATGCAAGGAACAACAGTGATGAAAGGAATACCACACAGCAAACATACATATCTAGAAATTCTCACAAACAAACAATCCATCCAAGCCAACATGTTATTTCTCAATGACGACTGTTGAAATAGGATCCTAATGTAAGTTTCTGAAATATTTTATGCAACGCAATTACGAATAATGCACCATCCTAGAGGAATTTCGTATAATATGATACAAGCTTGAAAATAATTTTATAAAGCAATTTATGAAACTACCTACTCAATTTATTTTTAAGTGAACTCTTTATTGACGTTTTCATGGAGTATAAAATGTTTCAAATTACCTGTAATTCTGCAGATCAAATATTTTCTGTATCACCGCATCAGCTTTTAAAAGCGGGGATTTTGTGCAATACAACTTTGCATTTTGTTTTATAATGTTCTATCGTATTTTTCGGTAAAAGTATTTACTTTCAAATCGTGTTTCAAAGCTAAATATCGACGTAGGTACTTTGTATCGCAAATTTCTGAAACACTTTTACAAAATTTAATTTATTCTGAAGTATTCATGCCTTCCACGAGCAGTGTAATCGAAAACTTTGCAATAGAAATTCAACAAGGATTTTCAACACTTTCAGACGAAATTGAAAAATGCTGAGTTCTTGAAATCTTAGCAGTACACAGTTTGTTGAAATTTTATTTGAAATGGTTTGCAAAACTCTTGATAGATAAAATAAATTCCTTTCCCCAATATGTTTGCTACTCTGCTAGGTTAGAAGATAAAATCCTTTAAAACCTATGAAGCTATATATTTTAAATTAATTTTCGAGTCGATCATAAATTTGTGTAAAATGCATTCAACGACGTAAGTTAAGAGTAGAATGCGTTGTGGGGAAAATGCCTTAAGGCGTAGATGGTATTACGCTATGGGCAAGTTCTACTGCTTATCGGTGGTGGTCACCGAACATAGCGAGTTTGGACAGTTTGTTTTATTAACTCCTTGCGCACCAGGCCAATTTATCCATAAACGGACCATAATACCAGATTATTAAATTCTGATTAATTTAAACTGATTTATTTTGTTAAGGGAGTGAAAATGAAGACTAAAAATATCAAAATGCGAAAAAATCACTGCTTAGAATACCAGATAACAGTTATACGCTGTGTTCAAGAATAACAGGTAGAAAAAAGTCAAGTCGATGCAAGAGAACCATGAAGGTACGCAGGTACATCCATGGTATTTATGTGCGACGTATGTCCCGCGGTGACCTCGCCACTAAACTCCGTTCCCGTAAAAACAGAGTGAAGCAGCGCCCAGCTTGGCCAGTGCTTAGGAGGGTGAACACCTCTAGCAGCTGGGCTGCGGTGGGGCGGTGTACAATAATAGGAGCTGGTGCACGTAAAAGCCGCCGTGGCTCCAATCTCCTCCATGTTTAACGCTACGCTCCGTGTTTAACGCTGTGGGTGCCGATTTCAGATGGTTGGTCCCTCAACTGGAATTGGTTCAAAATTAAGGGACCCCCGAGCTAATCAGGATTTGCTCCCATTGGGACTCATTAAAAATTGGAAGCTGCCCCTCACGCCCATCGTCTTCCAGTACGTGGGAGGGCATTGGCAACAACAACAACAACATGTGAGACGTTAAAAAAACGTAAGTAACGTACGTCCGTGGTGCGCAATGAGTTAAAGAATCTCTGTAGATTTCGTGTCGTCTTGTAGAATAAATGATCCTTTAAGTGATTTTGTCTGAGTTTTTTTCCTCTAATTTTAATTCATAAACAGAAATGTTTAGGAAAACTACTTTATATGCCAGTGGTAATATCGTATATGCAAGCTGTCTTATGAAAACTACCTCATCTTTTATTCCTTAAATATAGATCACAGACATACATAAAAAATTACAAAGTTACATGGGAAAAGGTATAGAATTGTATGAAATCGATCAAAATTTTCAGTGTGCTAAATTTGAGTAAATACAAAAATTAAATTTTTATACGGCTCCCGGTATAAAAAATTTCCAATTAGTAAAATGTGTAACATGCACTATTTGAGGAACTGTACAAAATTTGGGTATTTCATCCTAAAAAAGGGTCAGAGATATGAACTCTAAAACTTTCAACCGCAGAATATTGAAATTTTGAATTTAGAAGTATTGTGTCATCTAACTGTGCATCTCTTTGTTGATTGCCTGCGACTGAGTAATTTCTTTACAGGGTCACCCAAATGACTTTAAATACATTAAACTGCATGGATACATTCAATTCATTGAATGTCTGTGGTCAGTTACTACTTTGGCTGTCCCCAAATCCTCGCAAACTATCTCAAACTTCTCGGCTTTTGGCCATATATCGCAAAATTATGTGTCAAAAAGAAATCTTTCAAACTGAACCTACCTTGGCGATATCGGAAATATTTGGCTAGAAATCGCTAAAACCTTATTAAGGTATCCGTACACCTCAGAAACGTAATTTTCGGTCAAAAATTCGATTTTTCAATTTTGATGAAATAATAAAATTTGATCTTTTATCTTTCTAAAACCACTTGAATTTTTATTGTATCTCAAGTAGAAGCAGAGATATAGCAGTTTGAAAATTAGTAGCTCTAAGCTAAATAAAGTGTATATGAAAGTTGTTATTAGGAGAGTTATTAGTTGTTTACATATTATTAAAGGGAATAAACTATGCTCATTAACATAAACTAATAATATTTCAATTTATGGCTGTTTGCATTTAAAGTTCTTGGCTGTTTTCGCATTTCTTACCATATTCATACAGATTTTACTGTTCCAGCTTCTCATGTAGCAGGACAAACTTTTTGATAATAGTCTATTCCCTAGATTATATTATCATTAATCTTATGCATTTTACAGATTTTGAATTTGTAAGTAATTTTTCGAGTTATGTTGTTTTGCGGAAATGCAAAAATTTTGATATATTTTTGTCTTTTCCTGCCGCTATCTTTTTTTCAGATATTTGATAACTTTGTTTTAAATGATTGTCTCATTTTTTTCTTACATTTAATGATAAAATATAGTTTTAAGTGTAAAATTTGTAAATTTCAAAAAAAAGTCTCTGCAGGTGTACGGATACCTTAATACTGCAGTATTTTATCTTTTCAAAAAAAAAATAAGTTGAGGTGAAGTACGCCGAAAATATTTTTGATTTAATAGACGTACAAGGAAGTTATGTGTTGCCCACATCATATTTTTACATACAGTTAAATTAAGTATTATTAAATAGCGTAAAATGTATGCCAATTCATGATTCATTAAAACTTTTACGCAGGTAGATGAGAAATGTAATGTAAATTTTTCCTAAGTAATTTTGAAGTAATATAGAGGAAATTTTTTTTGTTGTGGTTGTTTACTTTTTATATATTTCAACTCATTTTGTCCTACGCATTTTGATTTTTCTTTCAAAATATTGCTTTACATATTCTCGTTAATATTTTTTTTTACATGTTCTAAAATATATCTCTTTGAATTTGTGTTGATTAATAACAATTTCTTCATTCTACACATTACTAATTTATAAGAAAGTTACATAATCAGAGGTCTTTGACGTTTATGAGTATCCTTAGTTTAACTGAAGAAAAATCTTCATTATAAAGTTGAGATCGAAAAATCTAAAGATCAATGAACAAAATTTCTATCATCTGTTATTTTACACTATTTTAATGCATTACCTACATTGGCCTTATTATTGTATACATAAAATTTTTATCTTTTTTCTTTCTCTATTAGATTCACGAATTATTTAGGCGTACGTGTTTTCCTAGGGCAAAAAACTCGTGTTCTTTGAAAATGCTTCCTGAACTTCATTTGCCTGTAAACTCCTTTTTCTGCATAAACAGTTAGAATGCAGGGAAACGCAAACAATGGCTTTCTCTCCCGAATGATATCAATCGATATTTTTTAAGTCGCATGTCACAAACAAGAATTTTGATCTTCACCTTATAAATTTTGGTCATATCGTGGTGTTTTTATCTCAGTTAACAACAATAATTTTTATTATTATTATTATTATCAGTATTATAATTATATATATATATATATATATATATATATATATATATATATATATATATATATATATATATATATATAACTAATAAGTAAAACACAATACATACTGCAAATAAGACATACCTCGCAATAAAAAGATAAAGATAACAGCTAGAAGTAATAATTAGAAACCACACTTTGAAAAAATAATAATAATAATAAATTAATAAAAGCTGAGCCAAATAAAGTGCGATAATTAATGCGAAAATAGAATGGAACGGAAATTATAACCACTGTCACCATATCAGGAGCCACGAACAGTGGATTATAATTAAAAACAAGCTTATATATATATATATATATATATTTATTTATTTATTTATAACATATAAAAATAAATGTCCTCTGAAAATTCAAATTTTTTATAAGCTTCCTTCAAAATTCTATAGGGACGTAACAGCTTTCGTTTTCAAACAAAAGATTTACCTCGAAATCTAAATTAAATGAAAATTAATTTGATATTTTTCCTCTGGTTCTACCGTCTCGTAGTCGCCACAGTTCTCAAGAATTTCCATGGACTATGAGACCCGAGCATTTTAATAACTAATAAATGCACCATTTTTGAAACACTTGTATAGATCATATTATATAGAATATAATATTCGTAATCACTGCAGCCACACAATTCTGTGTCATATTCTGTTCAAATGAAAATGTGTTCTAAACAGGAGTATTTATCTTAATACATACGGCAGCCACAGCTACAAGGATCTTTGTATGTACATATATATGTGTGTGTATTTTGCTGCCATAAAATTAAATTTTTCTGTTCATTCATTTTTCTTTTTTTTTTCTTTTTTTAGATCTAGATTTCTTTAAAAATTTACTACGCATCTTAATATTAAAATTTTCACAATCAATAATCAGGTATTAATTTTTGATTACGTTTTCTTTTTAAATATTTCATGAACAGCAGGCTTTCTTTGCCTGTAAAACTACTTTCTTTGCATGAAGCGTAATGATGCAGTAAAATGAAAATAAGGCATTTTTCAAATTACTTCAAATACTTTTAATGGAGCTCGTGTGACAAACTAGAATATTTCTACTACTTCTGTCTTTAGAATTTTCGTCAAACTCAGAGATTGAAATACTTAGATCCAAGGGATGGGACTTTGAGAGCGCCACTTAAAGGTACTTTCGAACAAAAAATATGGAGATGGGGTGTTTTTTAATTTCAAGTGAATATATAATTGGTGTTCGTCTAAGGTCGTTGTATATTGTTTGCGCTATCCTGTGTTATTATTATTAACTGCAATTATTAGATAATATTTTTGAATATATTTATCTATGTAATGCAGATATTTAAATATGATCGAATCTGGTGTAGAAAGTATTCTAAATCTTCAAATCTTAAATTAAAAATTCTTTTCTTTTTCAATTACGAACTGGTGCTCACTATGGCCTAGTCAGATGAAGCTTGGTTTCCGTAAGAACAACCACAGCCTTATTATCGCATGGGCAAATCGGGACTTTGTCCAGGGCCCCCGCCTCGAAGGGTCCCCCAATATCAAATGTTGTGATGAAATACTCTTTTTTATATCAAAATTTTATGAAAAATAAAACAAATTTCATAGATGGGGCCCCAAATTCATCAATGCCCGGGGCCCCTGTTGATCATAATCAGGCTCCTGAGAACACCGGAAGTCAAGAAGCGTCGACCTTTGTCAGTGCTTAAGAGGGTGACAGCCTCTCTCTAATGGACTGCTGTAGGATCGTATACGGTAAAAGAAACTGTTGTAAATGAAATCTGTCGTGGATCCAATACTTTAGTGTTGAAACCCCTACTTCGGGGGTTCCCAATCCCGGTACAAGTCTCTCATCTGGAATGGATTTAAAATTAGGAGACATCTTAAGACCAATCATTTTTCCAACCATTGGACCAACCATTTTTCCAATCCCGCCATTGGAAAAATTATATTTATGCTTATTATAAAAACATCTATTTTTACTGTATATTACAAATCTAAAATAATAACTGAAACTGGGAGTGTAAGGTTACTTTGTTGGTTTTTTGGTTACTTTCAGCATCTAATTTAAAATTCATTTTTTAATTGTATTTTTCATTCTCAAATTAAATTGTTGTTCATTTTCGTAAAGAGTGAGAACTGTCAAAATTTCTTTGAAAAAGAAATTTATGTTTAAAAAAGATAAACATACTTGAAAAGAAGTACAAATTCTTTCAATTAAGATGAAATATTAGCATTCTATTTGATACAATATTGAGGGCAAATGTTCTGTTTGAACAGAAAAAGACATGCTTGAGCATACTTATTTTAATAAATATTAAAAGTCATCTATATTACTGAAGTTTGATTTATATTTAAAAACAATAGTTGAATATGCTGATATTTATTTGACTGTAAAATTAGATAGCTTTAATAGTACTTAAAATAATATTTTTATCCTTTATCGTGAAGGAAGGAAATTTAGGCAAATATTTGAAAAACAATGACGTAAATCCAATGTCCGCGATTGACACAAAAATCCTCTGTTTGACGACTACAGCTGAAACCCGAAACATATTTTGATTGTATACTAAGCAAGCTTCAAATTTTTCACTCCTTACCTTCTGTCCAATTATGATCATACTGTGGGAGGATTATCAGTTTTTATTTGAAGGAACCCTTGATTGAATTTTGGGTCAGTAAATAAACATTTTTCAACCCACATGACTCCTTCTTAATCAGGAGTAAATCTTCTTAATCGAAGGTTAAGCAATTGAAGGTAGACCAATTCTGTTTTTTAAACAGTAATTATGTTGTCGTTGTTGCTGTTGCTGCTAATGCCCTCTGGCAACCGCGTTGCGGTGACAGATCCCCCTATATAGGCAGGCGATGGGCTGAAGGAGCGGCTTCCATTTCAATGAGCCCCAGTAGGAGGAATTCCGTCTTAGCTCGGGGTCCCGTAATTTTGAACCAATTCCAGAGGAGGGACCAACCCCCTGAAATCGGCACCCCCATAGGTATCGTTTAACAACTTGGAGAACTTTGGAGCCACGACAGATTTTACGTGCACCAGCTCCCATTAGCGTACACGGTTCCACAGCGGACGGGCAGAGAGGGGGAAGTCCCTCCCAAGTACAGGCCAAGCCGGGGGCTGCTTCACTTGCAGTGTTCTTATGGGAACGGAGTTTAGCGCCCAGTCCACTGCGGGACACAGTAATTATTGTTAAGTGTAAGGTTACTCTTAGTTAACTGAGACAAAATCAAAATTTCGTAGTTCAAAACTTAAAAAAGAGGGGAAATATCAATGTACAAAATTTCTAACATCCAATTACACTATATTAACTTGCTCCTACACCATACCTTTAAATTTTGTATTAGTAGCTTTAGGACACTCTGTATATTTAATCCGTGTAATCCGTTTTGTCAGATTTATCAAGTTTAGTATACTCATTCATAAATTTATACATATTAAGAGTTTTCACACAATAAAAATCACTCTTGTCCTTATCGAAAGAGAACATTTAACAAAATGTTTTCGGGAATTAACATTGTACATTGTACGAAAGATATTTGTGTTTATTGGATAATGTTGAGTACATTGCCTTCCGATGAAAGACACCCACTAATGATCTGGACAAATAATGTTTCGATGCATCATAAGGCTATGTCCGGTGGCCTTTTATTTTCATTAAGCTGAAATGCTGTTACCCTGATAATATTTAGGCGAATCATTTATTCCTTTTGGTTTATGAAAGAATAGACATGGAGAGTAATGTACTAGGAACTATCGTATACTTTTATGCAGGCAATAAGTGTCCAAAGAAAGGAAATTAGACGAAAATAATTTAATGCACTGTTGCTTAAATATCCGCACTTTTTTGTTTTATTTATTTATTTTTTATAATGTAAAATAAATGAAACTATACTTCTATTTTTAAAAAATGTAGGATATTGTAAGCCTTAGAAAGTGACAGAATTATCGAAATGTTTTGTAGAAAATCAAATGAAAGAAAAAATGCAATTACTGCACATTTTGAACTCCGTCAAATTTATGATGTGACGGTGAAGAATCCTACAGTAAAAGCAGTTATTTAACTTTTACTTTTATTTCCGTGCATTTTTACTCTATAAAGATGACAATATGCTACGAGCACCGAGGTGCTTTGTATCAGAAAGTGGAATGTTTGAATGAAGCCATTTAACCAAATCCTGGATATTGACTGCCTGCTTAGAGAAAATCCAACCACTATCCATGATATTATACTCGTATTTCATTGAAGGATCAAACTGTGTGATTTCTAAAACCTGTAATTGTTTTGGAGACCGAAAACGCTGACCGTAGATTGGAACAAGGTGATGAACGAGTAACAACACAAATGGCTTTCTGGCTGATGACGATAAAAATTCAAATTATGAATTTCTGTATAACTGAAGTTGTAGAAATGAGAAAATTCCTGCACCAGAAATGAATATGCTTTTGCGTAGGCCTATGATTAACAGCAAGTCACCGAGTTGCTTGGTGTCCTTGGGCAGAAATCGTGTGAATTCGAACTGAAATTAGTCAAGCGACTTTCTTTCCTCTAATACATTCCTTTGAAAAGGCCATCCTGATAATAGACTTCTGTTAATCTATATGAAACGTGGCACTAAAAGATTTTTACTTCAAATAAAAAAAATTAGTTAGGAATAGCTATTGAAGAAAGATATACAAACGTAAAACAGGAGCATTTTATTGGAATTGCTTTGTTCAGTTTGTAAGTATAAAAGATAAGATATTTTAATTGATATGTTTATTCTGTATTTTTCTTTTTATTGGAACTATATCGTACATGTTATTGAGAAAGTACTCTTCTTCGGGTATTCAAATCTTTATAAAGCTTAATAGCATAATGTTATTTACCCAGACGTTATAATCTTCTCTTACTACTCATGTTTGGATAAAATGGTCCTTATTTCCTTCTACATCATAATTATTCTTTAATAAATTATCCGATTTTACAAAGTTAGAGGAATGCCGTGGAATTTTTAGCTGCTATCAAATGCTATTTATTCATTGTAGTTCTGTAAACGTTTTACGTGATTTTTTATTTCTTGTGCGGTGGATTTTAGCTCAAAAATCTTAGGCTTCTCTACTTAAAAGAAGATTCTACAAATAATCTATTTTGGAGGTATGAGAAATGTTAATTTTTAATCAGGAAAACTGTCTTGATATCCTCTATAAGACGAGATAGAGTCACTCACAAATAAATAAATAAATAAATAGGAAAAGTTTTTAGCTTGTTTAAGGATAGGAACGTGACCAAAAATACGTAAAACTTCAGCCCATTTGTTACAGTTTTGAAGATAATCTCTATAAATTTCGCTTTTACGCAGTCTCTTTATACATTATGCAGTAATTACTAGAAACCCTCAAGATACTAAACAATTATAAACAAAGATATTTATTGGCACACAAAGTTTCTGAATATGGGCTTCAAATTTTTACACTTTTACAATCCAATACACTAAAAGACTAGTGAAATTTTCTGGAAATTAGACCTAGCATAAAATATACCACTTATACAAACATTTTCATTATTTATTTTATTCATAATATTAGAGTGGAGTGCCATTTCTCCATTCCGCCAAACATTTTTTTACTAATGTCTCAGGTGGCTATAATTTTATGTGCGATACAAGAAGATATGAAGGGGCACTCCTTTATTTTCATTTAGATGGCACTGTTAGACTAATAATGTTTTGACAGAAAACACCTTCTTAGACGCTTATGAATTATCGACATTAGATCCGGGGACGCGATAAGAAATAGACAAGACATTAGCTAATACCCTTGTTCTTAAAATTCATATCATGTAGCAGATATTCACTACTGCGTATCCATGGACTATTAAACATGACTACTAATGACTTTCACCTTGTAAGAAAATAACAAGGATGATAAATTGCGCCAGGCACATAGATTATGTAATGCATTCCAACACAAATGTTTTATTTGTAAAAGTATGAATCTAAAATAAATGGTTAAGGAAAACTGAACAACGTAATAAATCTATAAGGCCTCTCCAAATGAAAAGTGGACACATTGAATTAAAAAAAAGAACTTGTTTAGAAATCATAACAAATTGTCATGGGCGTTGCTACACAGGTCCCATCGTTTCGGCAACATGTAAGCGCCCAGGTAGGTCGTCACAATGCTGCTCAGAATGGAGAAAAAGCAGTTCAGGAGAGACTGGGGATACTTGATATCCACTTTAATTTGTCCATTTCTCTTTCCTGCAAATTATAAGTTTTCAAATAATTTTTCCATGAACAATGGTAATTGCTTTCTGTCGCATAATTTTTTAATTAAAAGTAAACAAGAGTTTTACCACTTTAAGAAATATTCATAGTTACAACCACTAATAGAAAAAAAAACAATTACAAATGCTAATTTAAAACTTCTGCCATACCTCTTTTTACATTTTTGTCTTAAATGTAGAAAAATATTACTTAACTATCTTCTGTAGAAACAGGTTTATTCTATAGAAATGTTATTTCCTATAAAATAAGCTCAAAGCTCATCTATAGCTCAAAGAAATACTTACCTACTTATAAACAGTAAATTATAAGTACAAAATATGTTTGTTTAGCTTATATCGTACACAAATCTACACCATCGGGTATTCCGACTATAAATTTTGCATAGACAGGTAAAAGATACAATTAAAATAAAGCAAAGATAAAAGTTAAAACCCACATATTCGTCTATTTTAGCAATTTTTTTGCTTCAAATGTGTTTTCAACAAGATTACATGCCAATCGGTTTTTTGTTGTTGTTGTTGTTGCTAAGATGTACGGACAAAAACATAAAATAAAATCCTAAGAATTTAAAAATCTAAAATTGTATCGGATTCTTAACTGTGCAATCGATCTTAATTGAAGTTTATCGGTACCACTATACAATAGCTTGGTAATTATTAAAGCTTGAGATTAGCGGTCGCCAGATCGCCAGTGGCGACTGTGGAATTATTCCTGGCGACTGCAAAACAGTCTGTCAGTCGCCAAAATTGGCGACCTGCAAAATTTACTCAGCAAGCAACCCCCCCCTCCCCCCTCGTTTCCGTCCCCGTAACAAAAGTCGGCGCTGTATGTCCGAGCAAAGTAAAGCAAAGCAGTTGAAAAAATGTCTAAAATTGATGATGCGCAAAATTTACTTAGTCCCGCCCACCCTCGGCCTCGTAGGAAAAGCTGAATGTCAGCGCTATATGGACAAGCAGGGGAGAAAGGGTTGCAGACGTCTATGGGAGGGGAAGAAAGGGGAGGAGCTCATCATAACTGATAACATACATGTAACATTTGGGGGGGGGGGGTAGGAACGCACCGGAACAGAATACTCAGGGTCCCTCTCTGTGACCTGACCCGTTGGTTGACCTTGACCCTTCGCACCATCTCATTATTTTATTACATATCCACATCGACATTCCAGTACGCAGAGAGGCATATCCGTGGGACATTACACGTGGTCGCAAAAATCTGAACAAAAGTATTATTCTAATTATAATTTGTTACAATTTCTACAATAGACGGCCGTAATAAAAGGAGAAGAGTGAAAAGGACTTTTATTTAAAACTAAATTTGATATTTGCCTACTGATACAATATATGACTGTATGTGAAAGATGCATTAAGTATCTCATTAATAAGACATTGTACTGAAGGAACGAAGCTAATATTTTTCTAAATTATAGTACTCCCCTTTGTATATTTTCCGTCGTTCGACTCAGTCAGGGTCCAGTCAACTTAAGAGTAATCGATTATATTTTTAAAAAATTTCATGTGATCTTTACTATGACCCTTCTAAAACTGTAGACGGGAAGCACGTGCGTTTTTTTTTTTTTTTAATTATTATTATTAACTTGAAAACAATAAACAAACCCTCTGCTTTTGAAAGGTCGATGAAGAGGTTGGCATTCTTTGCATCCTGATTTACGCTACAGCAGATCGAAAACTACCACGCAAGATGCTTTATTTAAAACGAACAAAAACGTTATTTTGTACATTCGAATACGCAAATAAAAACTAATGTCATAAACATACCGTTTTCAGTTTTAAATAAATCTAATTTCAGCTGCTTTCATATTATTACGTTTTTCCTTTTGCAAGAGTTTTGGCATCTCTACAATAGCGCGAGAGGGAGGGGGAAGAGAAACAGACAAAACACTTGATTTTGTTTTATTTTGTAATCACTGGTAAAAGCGCTCGCTCTTCAAAGCTTAAATAAACAGATCTCCATGCCTTTAGAATTCCATTAATCAGCGTTACAGCTGTCCGAGAAGAGAGAAGTGTTTCTCTCCCCCCCCCCCCTCCTGTTCACACTTCAAGCTTTTTTTTTTTTTTTTCCAGTTCCGTTTTAATGACAGGGAGTTTCTCTGTAGATTATACGAATAGAAGGCATTTTTGGTCGGCCGAAGCGAAAACGTATGGGCGCCGGCAGCAGGCTCCCCCCTGGATTTTTGTATGCAGTGTTTTTAGTTGCTTTTTTGCTCTTTCCAACATGGTAACCATACGTTGAAGTAGTCCCCCCCCCCTTGGAAATATTCTGCCGGCGCCCATGCCCCCCCCCCCCCGCAAAAATTTCTCCCTGTTTTAAGTTATTTCTTTTATATGATTCACCTTTGTAAATTGAACCCTTAGTATGTGTAACGTTCGTTAAAAAATGTTTTACATAATCAGACACTTGATTATTTGAAAGTGGAAACCTTGAAAATGGGCTGTTTGAGTAGCACATGCTTACGATTTCCCCATCTTAAAATGCATCTGATTTTCCTTAAAATTTGATAAGATGCTTAGTGGTTTTTTTTTTTAAATAGGAGGTTGGGGAGCTACTACCTTAAGTAAAATAACCGTTTGTTAGCTTCTTGCAAGTCCAAAATTAGTAAATTAGGAGGAAGCGTACTGTCGAAATTAATAGAAAATTGGGGCCCTTGATCCTCTTTCTTTTATTAAGTCCCAATTCCTTTTCCCCCCATAAATTCCATGAATGAAAGGAGAGATAAATTAAATAAATAGTACTTTATTATGTGTACACCATAAGTTGAGAAAATGGTCTGCAATACTATATATATTATCTTACCTCCAGTTTCTTACTTAAAAAAAAAAAAAAAAAAACTTTTTTTTTTTTTTTTTTTTTAACTTAGGCTTCATGTTTCACAAGTACTTGGTAATAGTGACAACTTTCTAATAATGTCAAAATATTCTATATCACTTAGCCATACAGATTTCAGGTTGGCAGATTTTTGGGAGTCCACTGTATTTATTTAATAACCAACTATTTTTCGTAAAAGATACGTTTGAATTAATCTGAAGAGAAATTTTAAAGTAAAATATTTTAAATCATTAATTTTATTACAATTCTCTATTTTTAAGAGATTTTCACTTTTAATTTGGGTTTGGGGGAGGGGGGGGGGGTTAAGCTCCTATAGCCTCCTCCATGTGTGTACCTATATATAGTATAGACACAGACAGTGATGTGATGATTCTAACAAGGAGCTGCAGCCAATCAGGAGGAATTAATAAATTTTAAATTCATAGTACTTAGATTTCTTTAAATACAGCTAGTTATTTCTGAATGTAATATATGGAACATGCCATGCATTATTACTAAAAAAGCATTGAATCATTAAATGTACAAAATAAAAAAATCTCATATTATTTTCATATATCTGAAAGGGGGGAGCAAGGGTGTCGAAAACAAAAATTACGTAAGTACGGAAAATTTTGGCCACTAACTATATCAAAGTGGCCACTGAACTTTGTAGGGTCACTGGCCACTGAGGAATTTTTTTAATCTCAAGCTTTAGTAATTATGCGCATGTATTCAGGAAGATACAGAATTATTGCAAAAGATACAGCAACGCTCCTGCTACGTCTCAACATAAGAATAACCTGAACTGAAACCCTTGTCATACCATGAGTTAAGTTTTCTGTAGTCCAATGTCATAGGAGTCTGCCGGCTGAAAAAGGAACCAGAGGGTCACAATTGCTTGCAGTCTTCGTCAGTGGAAAAGTGATACCCAGACAGGAATTTCTTCAAGTCACTGGAAGCAAGATTGGTAACACATGGGTAACCCATGTGTTACCAATCTGTTACCAATCAACCTATGTGTTACCAATCTATGACTGTGCCAGCACAGTCAGCTGCGTCAAAAAAGGGTCTCTATATCTGTGGCACGCGATGAACGTTTCGATCGTCCTCCATCTTGCTGGTAGTTAAGTCGAGCGATGGCAACGGCTGCCCTTTTTTCAGCATTGGGTAATCTATCCAGCTGTTCTCGTATTCTTCCATTTTTCAGCAGATGTCAGTGCTGTTAAAAATAATTGGGACAATTTTTTTACGGGAAATGACGTGCTAAAAAGTAAAGGATCCTCGTGGAGCTATGTCACCCGCAACTACTTTTAAAGAAATTAAATCTATTCTTCGTGACTGGCAACAGTCGAAACGTCAGAGTTTGGTGTCCCCAGAGCGGGAACACTGCGCGTTAAAGGGTTAAAACGATATAATAAATAAAAACTTTGTACGCGTTATAATATAAATTCACAGTATACTTTAAATTTTTTCAGTCATTTCAGATATAATAAGCAAGAAATAACTAGCAGCTTAAAAATTATTCCAATTTTAAACGGCACATGCAATAAGAAAACCTCAGAAATACAAATACTTTATTTAAAATATTCTTTTTTAAATTTATTACCATAATAAATGAAATTCACAAAGCACCTGTACAAACTGCACCACAGTGAATACTTTTATGACCGCTCTTAACACCCTGTCTCTTGATTTATAACCTTTTATGTAACAATAGAAAAAGTTCCGATGCAACTTCCAAAGAATAATCTCTAAAGCCTACTCTAAGATTTACGATAACAAGTTTTTAGTCTGAAAAAGTGCAAACGAACTTTTACGATGCATTTAAACCCCGTTTCAATTAGAAAATTATCTAGCAAGAAACGCTCTAAAACTTTCTGGTTAAAAAGAGAGAAAAAATGGCTGAAGAAAGACTTCATTCCAAAAAGAATAACATAAAGAAATGTGTTGCCTAGAGGAAATAGAATTAAAAGGTTTCGAAATTTTTTTAGTTGACTTTGGAGGTAAAAATATTCTAGGGGAAAAGAAGTATAGTTTTAAAATCATCCTAAGTAAAAATACTTCTGCTTAAATAATGAAGTGGTATTTTTAGAATGTACGATAAAGTTCTTCTCTCTCTCTCTCTCTCTCTCTCGCTCTCTCTCTCTCTCTCTCTTCCTAAAACTAGGTGTTACAATCACAAAGGTTTTTTGTTTTTGTTTTTATGTTGTTGTTGTATTTTTTTGGGGGGGGGGATGAATAGTAAGTACAGAGAAAACAATATTTTCATTCCTAAAGTACCCTAGTTTACAAGAACTAGTGTAATTAAATCTAGCTAGATACAGTGTGTCAACGATTTAAATCAATTGCTTTAACCCTTTAATGCGCACTGCTCCCGCTCTGGGAACACCAAACTCTGACGTTTTAACTGTTGCCAGTCAGGAAGAATAGATTTAATTTCTACAAAAATAGTTGCTGGTGACATAGCTCTACGAGAATCCTTTACTTTTTAGCAGTCATTCCCCGTAAAAAAATGGTCACGATTATTTTTAACAGCACTGACATCTGCTGAAAAATGGAAGAATACGAGAACAGCTGGATAGATTACCCAATTCTGAAAAAAGGGCAGCCGTTGCCATCACTCGACTTAACTACTATCAAGATGGCGGACGATGGAAACGTTCATCGCGTGACACAGATCTAGAGACCCTTTCTTGACGCAGCTGGCTGTGCCGGCATAGCCAGCTGTCGTACGACATGGTTGTTGCCGACATGGCATAAACAGTTACAATACTCTGGAATCACCCAACTGCCTTTCCCATGTGTGCCATCATATTTTCAAGAACTTTAATGTGCAAAGAAATCTATAAATAGATGTTTGTATTTGTGTCATTACAATAACCAATTAGTCTTTAATATATTGACCGTACATTTAAATTTCTGTGACCCACAAGCTGAAAGAGGTTGTTCATAGTACTATTATTGTTGTTGCATGAGATTAATATTTCGGTTTTCTCCAGATCTAACGTGAATACACGTTAGAGCCCCTTAAAAAGTACTCCGACCAAGGCACCTTCCCCCCAACATAGGCAGATAACCTTAGCAGAGCTATCCTTAACACAACGCAACAACACAACTGTTCGAGTTTATGTTTATTTCGTTGGGTTTCAAGTTTAGAACCTTATCCTACAACATTTCTCGTTTATCGTCAAAAAAAAAAGTAAAAAACTGAAATTACATTTATACCATTTTTGAGCTTCGATCAGGTTAAGGGAAAGTTCTGCACGTTTTTCGTAAGTCAATATTTTGCCTAGTCAAAAACATTGAAGCTAATAATACGAAATTCGGCACGTGTTTGAGTTTTTTAGCGTAGGTGCTAGATTGAAGAGCATTTTCCAAAATTCGTAACTTATGGAAGATAGGAGGAAACGTCCTTTTCACACATCCTGCGTGGTCTCAAAGAAAATATATATATCCGTAAAATTCTTGCTGTAAAATACAACAATCATGAATATCTAAAAATCGATTTCAGAATATTTTGAACACCTTCCAAGGAGGGTAGACGTGAAAAAAAGGGGTGAGTAGCCATTTTTCTCGAAAGAAAAAAAAAATATCTATAAAACTCTCGCTTTAAAGTTTAACAAAATGTGAGTCTTATACTTAGGCACAGTTGTTTGTAATTCAATTCTGTTTGAACATTTATTTGTTCGAATTTTGTGTAAAAAACGACATTACTTTCCCATACTGCTAATAATATTCACTCGAATTGTGAAAATATTAAAAAACACGGTGTTTAAAGTATGAAATTAATAAATCTTTCTAAAATAACACACATAAAATGTACAAATCAAACTGTGCGTGCGTTTCGGCCGAAATTTTTTAAACCTTCTTCCAAATCAGTGAAAATCTTTTTGATCTGTTAAGAAAAAAGGACGATCATCGATGTATTCTGGAAGAGCTAAATGAAATTTTCCTATAAGATGGCGCTGTGAGTCGTAACCATTAAGTTTCTGCTGTGCGCATGCGTGCGTTGGGTAGATTGCATCATAATGCGTCTCTAGTGCGCACTTCTGTAGCTAATCATTAAAAGTGGGTTGAGTATATCCTTGGGGTAGCTGTCGCTATTTCGGACGTCTGCCGCCAGTCGATAGTCGTCCTGTTGCTACAACTTTTAAAGGTAACAAGCACTCAACAAAAAGCTGGTGTCTACGTAAAATTAACTCAAAACTTTTAAATTAATTTTACTCTTTGACACTAGTTATTTTACCTTTTTAGAGTGTATTTTGTAAAATAATACATATAAAGAGATACTTAGGAAGACGACATTTCGGGTGGTTCAAATAATTCATCCTCCTTCCGTTTCAAAATACTTCCCCAATCAACACACGCAGAAAAATTAGAACTGCACAAATATGGGTTCTGATCTTCCTCTTTAATGAAAAATCCATTTATTCAATGTATTTTGCATTTACCTGCAACGATATTCATATTTTACACTCACTTGTCTGATAACGATAATTTTAACTCATATAATAATTTTTACTATACGTAAACCGGATTTTTAAGTTTCGAAAACAATATCTATGGTCCAGAGTGTGCGATAATAGAATACCGTAGCGTAGGAGTGAAAAATGTTGGTAATTCTTTTAATCATGTACCACATTGCTCTTAGAAGTTTGTTTTATAGGCGCTAAAGCCTTTAATCTATGATAGTATGATAGTGTGAGGTAAAGCTGAAGAAAAGTAACTTTTTACTTGTACGAATTTTATTTCTTTACAGCATTTTATCTTCCGTTTATGAATACTTTTGTTTATATTGCTAATAAAAATTTTAATTACAACTTTCATTTTATTGTTGTATGAAAGAAAATGCGATATAGTAAACACATAATCAACAAACAGAATGTAATTAACATTACATATATCCATTGTAACTTCAATTCTACAAAGGAAGATTCAGCGCCTGACTTCTTCAAAATCAATATCCAAGAGCTTTCGATCAATGACTGTTTTTTTAACAGTGTGTAGTATATTTTAATTATGATTTTATTAAACATCTTCAGTGCTTAAATATTGAGTAAAGGCTCAACCTATCTACGACGATAAATTGTTTATCACTATATTTTTAAGTCCCTACAGTTTTTTATCTGTAGTTTGTTTCAGAAATCTCTTTTCAAACTTTTATTTTTTTCAAGTCAACTTTTTTTCAAGATGCATATATAATAGTAAACTTAAAATGATGTCTACTTAACTTTTGCGATGATGCTATATCTGAATATTTTTTGAATCAAAAAATTTGTTGCCTATTGCTAAAATAGAAAATCATCGTTAAATATTATGCAGATGTGTGTACTTACCATCGATTTTTTAATACTCAGTAATTGTTTTGGTAATATTTAAAATAGGCGTGACTCCCTGATTGTTTACACAGTAATGAAAACACACATGAGTTAATTGAAAACAATTGATTCTTGGTAGGAGTAAACGCTTTACCTATTACATCCACAATAGACTTAATGATGTGTATTTCTCGACCACATAATTAATGGTAGTCTATAAAGTAAAACGTTTCTTGTAAAATGGTGTTTACCCATCCATAACTGGATTTTCAGCAAAACAAAACGGATCTGTAGTAAAAGATGATAAATGATCAGTGCAAAATTTCAGTTTACTATTCAGTTTACTACAGTTCAGTGACCATTATGTTTAACTTACGTAATTCTTTTAACATTGATTATCAGAGTCATTTTAATATTTAGTATTTATTGATTGCCACGATTAATTCACTTAGTTTTTGTAAATGGCTCATTTATAAACTTCATAAATATCTAAATTCGTGTGCATATAGTCTTCCAATAATTCATCAACATCCTCCATATTTTGTTAGATAGTAATCTGAGCTATTATGGTAATGCTTTTTTTTTTGTATGTGTGTGAGTGAAATTCTGTGTAATGCTCACCAGTAGAAACTGAACCTAAATTAATAGGAAAATTACGTGTAAGGTGTAAGGTGTACTCTCGCACGCACACACAAAAAAGGAAAGAATAAATAAATAAGAAATAAGCCCAGTAGCACAACTAGTTCAAAGGAGGTTCTTTGAACGTCTCTGAACGTTCTGTGAACGCCTTTTGAACTACCCACACAACAGGGATAGGGTCTCTGACCGTCTTTTAACGTTCAGAAAACGTTCTCTGAACGTTAATACACGTTCAGAGAACCAATGCGTGTTGCATGGGTAGTTGCGCTATTCGGGAACGTACTGAAGGGTACAGATCCGCCCATTGGCGACTTAGCTTCGATTTGTGATAAAAAATGCAAGCCTTTCCGATATTTGTGTAATCCCTGGGAGGTATTTTTTCACACATTTAAGCAAATTTTGTCAGGCAAGTCAACTAATTTTGGAAGTGTAAAAATTATATTGCGAGCATGAGTTATTATTCTGGCATTATTATTTAGCCAAGGATGATGATAACGCATAGGAAACTGTCTGTTTTAAGGTCAAGCCCTATGGTAAATCCTTAAAGAAAAAATTAATAAATAAAAAATAACCCCAAAAATAAAGTAGCACAGTAAGTAAATAAAGTAGCACAACTAGCTCAAAAGACGTTTTTTGAACGTTCTGTGAACGTCTTAAAAGACGTTCACAGTAGCACGACTAGTTGAAAACTAGTTGTGCTACTGGAGAACGTACCGAAGGGTACAGATTCGCCAAATGGCAACTTAGCTTCGATTTGTGATCAAAAATGCAAGCCTTTCCGATATTTGTGTAATCCCAGGGTGGAATTTTTTCACACATTTAAGCAAATTTACGCAAATTTTGTCAAACACGCCATTTACTTCAGAAGTGTAAAAATTATATTGCTAGCATCTGGTATTATTATTTTAACCAAGGAAGGTGATAACGCATAACGAACTGTCTGTATTACCCAGACTGCACAGCAAACTTGCATCAAACTTGCAGCAAGCTTGATTTATCAAGTCAATAAACTTGAATTAAGCTTGAAAATTTCAAGCGTGTAAGCTTAATGCAAGCTTGATTCAAGTGTTCTAGTTTACACTTGCCCAGCTTGCATTAAGTTTGATATAGCAAGCTTGAATCAAGCTTGACATAGCAAGCTTAATTTCAAGCTTAAAAAATTTTCCTTAAAAAAAATTCCTAAATACACGGGGCGGCGGTCGGCGAACTCGCCCCACATATTTTATTTTTCCATGCATTTTCCACTCTACGCTGAAATTTCAAGTTATCTTAATCTGTTACCATCAAACGTCCGGGGCTAGGATCGTACACGGTATCTTTGGTTTGGGAGGCCCGCGTCATAACCACTCGGCCAACCTGAGTTGAGCTGACATGACTAAAGTTTGATGTGATTGTTCACTCCGTTTTCTGGCGAGATCTAGTGGCCGATATGTTGATCTGTTTCTTTTATTTTTCCATGTGATGCATCAAAATTAAAATAACGTTATGTGTCCCAGACAGCACAGCAAACTTGCATCAAACTTGCAGCAAGCTTGATTTATCAAGTCAATAAACTTGAATTAGGCTTGAAATTTTCAAGCGTGTAAGCTTAATGCAAGCTTGAATCAAGTGTTCTAGTTTACACTTGCCCAGCTTGCATTAAGTTTGATATAGCAAGCTTGAATCAAGCTTGACATAGCAAGCTTAAAAAAATTTCCTTAAAAAAAATTTCCTAAATACACGGGGCGGCGAACTCGCACCACATATTTTATTTTTCCATGCATTTTCCCCTCTACGCTGAAATTTCGAGTTATCTTAATCTGTTACCATCAAACGTCCGGGGCTAGGATCGTACACGGTATCTTTGGTTTGGGAGGCCCGCGTCACAACCACTCGGCCAACCTGAGTTGAGCTGACATGACTAAAGTTTGATGTAATTGTTCACTCCGTTTTCTGGCGAGATCTAGTGGCCGATATGTTGATCTGTTTCTTTTATTTTTCCATCGGATGCATCAAAATTAAAATAACGTTACGTGTCCCAGACAGCACAGCAAACTTGCATCAAACTTGCAGCAAGCTTGATTTATCAAGTCAATAAACTTGAATTAAGCTTGAAATTTTCAAGCGTGTAAGCTTAATGCAAGCTTGAATCAAGTATTCTAGTTTACACTTGCCCAGCTTGCATTAAGCTTGATATAGCAAGCTTAATTTTAAGCTTATAAAATTTTCCTTCAAAAAATTGCTAAATACACGGGGCGCCGCGCCGGTCGGCGAACTCGCCCCACGTATTTTATTTTTCCACGCATTTTCCCCTCTACGCTGAAATTTCAAGTTATCTTAATCTGTTACCATCAAACGTCCGGGACTAGGATCGAACACGGTATCTTTGGTTTGAGAGGCCCACGTCATAACCACTCCGCCAACCTGAGTTAGGCAGATATGACTAAAGTTTGATGTGACTGTTTACTCCGTTTTCTGGCGAGATCTAGTGGACGATATCTTGATCTGTTAGTTTTATTTTTCCATGGGATGCATCAAAATTAAAATAATGTTACGTGTGATTTAGAGACTCTAAGAATAGGGAAATAAACATAATATAAACTTAACAGCGGCACACGTTTTAAAACTTTCAATATTGCAACACTCATGTTGTGTCGAATGAGACAAACGACGACTCAAATCGAGACAAACGACTTATTTTGAAATCAATTTCGTAGTATAATTGTATTTTATTTTGAAGAATTTCCATATTTGGAAATATAGAAATTTTTTTAATTCTATGGTCGAGTACATTTATGACTGATGATAAATTATTTTGTGGCGGCCAGAGCCTGATCATAAGCGGTCGGAGCCCCGGGACAAAAGTTTATTTTGGGGCCTCCATACTACTATCACAAGCATTTTAACTTAGTTTTGTTTGCTGTTGCATTTTTCCCGACATAAAAATAAAACATTTTTAAAGAATACTAAAATTGAATTAAAAATTACCTATTTATTTATACTTATTTAGAACAAGACTATGTATTTAAAAGTGATTTTAATATTTTTTTAGTCCGTTTGTATAATTAGCGCAAATTCCAGGAATGGCAATTACGAGGCATAGGAGCAAAGTTTCTCACTCCAAAAAATTTTCTTGATACACCAAAAAGTTCGAAATTTTCTTTACTTCATCACGAAATAAAAAATGTTAACTAACGGATATTTCGTGATAAGCATATATATATATATGGCCATACCATACGTTTTCAAAGACTCTTAACTTCTTGTTTATTGATCTATGAGTCTTAATTAACTAAATTGTGTTAATTATATTAAAATTTATTTTAGGGCTAATTAATTAGTTAATGGAATTACTAATGTTAATTAGATGTAAATAAAACTAAAACTCCCCTCGTGTTACACTTCAGAGGGGCTTATCCTATTCATTCCGTCCCCTTGCGTATTCTAATGTCCAGGTTTTGTGCTATAATAAAATAAAACACAACTTTTACGAACTTTTCTTCATTTAATGTCCAGTGACAGATGGCGCCATCACCGAAGCTTCCTTTTCAAGCTGTAATCAAGTTGTATTCAAGGTTGACAGTTCAAATTGACTTCTCAAGCTTGCTGCAGGCTTAAAATGAATTGAACTGTCAAGCTTGTATTAATGCGTCAAATTCAAAGAAATGTGAAGCTTTATTTAAGCTTATGTGCTGTCTGGGTAAGTCCTTAAAGCGAATAAAAAATATACAAATAGCCAGTGATGGGGAGATAAATCTTGATTTTAGAGCAAAACTATTGACAAATAGCCTTTACATTTGATCCTTTTTCCTCACATTGCGAAATTTTGAATAAAAGTGGAATTTTCATTCTTAAAAGTCATTATTAGTGTTCGAAGGTTGCTGTGAGAACACAGTAAGTGAAGCAGCAAAGGTTTGGCTAGTGCTTGGGAGGATGGAAACCTCTCTCGCCTGGACTGCTGTGGAACCGTGTACGCTAAGGGAGCTGGTTCACGTGAAATTTGTTGTGGCTCCAATTTCCTCCATGGTATTTAAAGATACCTCTGTGGGTGCCAATACAGGTGCTAGGTCTCTCATCTGGAATTGGTTCAAAATTAGAAGACACCACTCACAGGGGGAAACGTTAGTCTCCGGCGTTCCCGTAATGAAATGACCAACATCTGCTGCCCACGTAGTAGCCAAACCTGCGGTAAGCCGCTGGAACGGCCATTAAAAAGAAAGAACGGTTGCTGTATATCGTTTCAGACAAGTATCATTAATGTCTGTGACTTCTTTTTCCTTTTGTTCAGTTTATATGCCCATCCCACAAAAATTGTCAACACTTGCAATTAAAGTTAGTGTCATTAGATTATTAATTTATTTATTAAATTGCTTATGTTTGATAATATATCTTTTAAACTCGGATGTTGCAAGTAACGTAATTCCAATTTTATTAATATTTTAGAAAATGCTAATAATTTTGAAAAGCAATCCAAGTTTTTTTGCATTTACTAATTACTTAGTTTCGAAATAACATTATTTGCAATATTATGCTAATACTCTGATGTTGATATCCTTTATGGTCACTGATGTCAAAGACACATTGGAAATATTTCTTATGCAACGCTGTTTATGAAATGCTACTTAGTTATTTAAGCAAATATACATTTTGCCAAAAAATATTGCCAGTGGATACACTGTTCTAACATTGACATTTTGGCCCGAGAATACTACTTCGTTCACGCAAGTAATTTTTTTCTGTCAACATAATTTGTGAAAATTTCTATGGACATGATTTGCGCCGAGACGTTTTTGATGCATTTTTCAATTTTGGCGCAAATAACGGCCGGAGGGAATCAAATATTAAAAATTGCCAAGTTATGCAATATTCGATGATTTATTGCCAAGTTTGGTGCCTAAAAATAAGTCCCAAAAACTGAAACTAGCTTGGCGATATCTTCCATATATGACGAGGAACTATCAAACCCTACAGTTTATTACAAATTAGAAGTAAAGTTAGAATGTGCCTGAATAAAATTGTAAAACAGTTTTCGCAAGCAATTTTAATATAAATTCCAATTCTGAAAAATGTTTCATGGAACAAGAAAGACAAACACGGCACACTCATGGATTATGATGCATATTCCAAAAAGTATTTATAAATGTGAAGTGATGTTAGAATATGCTTGGCGAGTAAAACAGTTTTAATATTCGAATTTAATATAAATTTCTATTCCAGAGAAGTGTTTTATGGAACAAGGAAGCAAAATATGGTACATTCAGAATAATGATACGCTTTCTAACTTAATGGAATGAGGAAGAAAAATAGGGATGACGCATTTATTGTGATACGGGTTTTTAAACTTAACACTTTAGTGTGCATTTAAAATATGAAAGTGTTTCCTTTTTTTCTTAGAAAACATTTTTGAATGTCTTTCCAGTATTTATGAAATGCTATGAGGAAATATTTTGAATGTTTCTCCAGTATTTATGAAATGTTATAAAAACATAGCAGAGGCCCAAAATGGGAAATATTTCTTAGTGTTTAGTAAAAGTGTTTCCGCACTTATTAATTACTACAACATCGGAACAACAGTATTTGCGATATTCTGCTAATACTGTGTTGTTGATCTTATTTATGATTACTAATAAGATACATTGGAAATACTGGAAATTCCTAGTACAACGGTATTTATACAATGCTGCGTAATTATTTAAGAAAATAGGGTGGCAAAAATTTACCAAAAACTATTGGCAATGTATATAATTCTAATATTGACTTTCCTGTAAAACTATTTTTAATTTATCTCCAATATTTATGAAACGTTATAAAAAATGTCAAATTCCCAATATGCAAAATATTTATGATGTACACATGTACAGTCTGTAATAGATAGATGCTTTTAGCTTGCGTAAGTATTGGCGCAATATTCTAAATTAATACAGTCAAACATCGTTAGTACATTACTCTCGAGGTCACATAAAAATGGCTTACTGAGTCTTACGTAGAGTGCAGTGACTTCTTAACCAGAGCTTACCAGAGCAGTATTTCTTTACCTATTAGAGATAAGTGGGCAGTGTATATAGAAAAAATGTTCAAAATAAGGTCGAAAATAGTACTCCGTTGACAAAAAATTGCTCTCGTTAGTTTTCAAAAAGTTACACTTTTTAAATTTTTATACGGTCCCCGTACGAAACAATTCCCAGTTAGTAAAAGGTGCCCCAAAGACTAAAGAGGTGAGTTATAAAATCTGAGAACTACACTTTGAAAAGTGTCAGAGATATGAAGACAAATATAAGGTTGACTTTAACCACTTTTCAATGGCTCTCGAAGGAAAAAAAAAATATCGCGTCGAATGATTGCCTTTCAGGGGTCGCACAAAAATTACGAAAGAAAATATTTTTTACACTCTAGGAATAAACGTTTACATACAAAATCATATATAGTCCCCGATCATCTTTGTTTAAAGATATCTCTGCGACTTCGAATGATGAAAGGTTCAAATTTGGTACATGACCGCATTAGTGTACGGGTATATTATACTAATTCGGAATGTTTTTGTACGGGGGTCGTATACAAATTAAAAAATTGTAACTTTTTTGAAAATTAACGAGAAGAATTTTCTCTTAACGGAGTCTTATTTTCGGTCTTTTTTGAACATTTTTTTTTCAATTTACACTGCCCACTTATCTCTAATAGAAAAAGAATTAAAGCCCATTACCACGTCTTTGGGACAGCCTGTATAATAAGTGTGCCCATATAATTAAATTACTTTATAATTTATATATAAATTAGTAGATTAATAATTTAAATTAATAAAATGGATGACAAGTTAAGGAAATTATAAGTAAAGACGGTACGTAGTACTTATGATTTGACGGAACAATTTGTCCTGTTTAATCCTGGATGAATTCATAAAATTTGTTGATAATGCAACAATCTTTGTAAGGGAAAATGCAGAGAGTCTTGCTCAATAAAAATTAAGTGCTTTTGGTAAATAACTCAAACAAAAGAAATGGGGCCTAGTTTGTATATTGCACTCCGTCCATGTATCTTAACGTCCGTGGTCTACCTGTCTTATAAAAACAATTCTCCACAAGCGTAATTTTAATATTTGGTACTTTTAACTGTGATTTTTTTTAAATACTACTAAGCACAATTTAAATTTGTGAGAAGTTTGTGCATCGGTTAAAAATGGCTTCGTTGAAGGTTAATAAGCAATCATTTGCGAGTAAACCATTAGAATTTCGCGTTCCTCTTTGTGTCCTCTCTTGCTTATTGTTTAGTCAAGGAACTACTGACAATTTGCCGGGTGCCATTCTGTTTACAGTCACGCAGGGAATAATCCGAGATGCACTTACATTTCAGATGTTTCTCTTCTTGTTTTCCTTATCTCACAGATATTTTGACAAACCCGTGTGGTATATGAAAGCTCTATGGAAAAGGAACGTGGAAAAAATTTCCAACCACAAAGCATTTCAAAATTTTGTTCTTTAGCTTGTGACAACACTACGCAGCGAAGTTTTAAAGTTTGAATTTCTTTTAGATGTAGAGAACATGTCTTTGGCATCTGTCACTTCGCAAAGTTTTACACTTCTCAGAATTTCGGGGCTTATTTCGAAAGCACGAAATATGAAAAAAAAAACAATGCATTTGAGGAGGAATAGGGAATTATAAAAAATTCAGCTTGAAAAGAAAATAACGAAAAAATGCTTTTAGTGAACAAAAAATAAGAATTAAGTTTTCAGATTATTTTGGTTATATTTTACCAATTTATTAAATGTTTTTACGAGTGGTATATAGTATTTTTAGAACATTGCGAACGTAAAAGTATTTTTAAATTTTAGTTAAAATACTGCAGTTATAAAAAATATAGTTTAAAATACCAAAAAACACGCTTTAGTGATAAATTGAACTAACTAAAAAGCGAAAAATAATTCTTAATATAGAAATAAATTAATGAGCGAAAAATAGTATTATTTTGAAAAAAGCGTGGGGCGCTTTGTGCTATATTTTTTGTATCATTTTTGTACTAATCGTACCGATCGAATATTCTCAAGAACTGATATATGGAGCACCCCACGCTTTTTTCACAATAATACTATTTTTCGTTCATTAATTTATTTCTATATTAAGAATTATTTTTCGCTTTTTAGTTAGTTCAATTTATCACTAAAGCGTGTTTTTTGGTTTTTTAAACTATATTTTTATTTTTCACTTTTTAGTTCGATTTGCTATAAAAGCGTGTTTTTTAGATTTTTTTAAACTGTATATATTTAAAATTTATTTTTAATTTTCGATATCTCTCATAAGACACTAAGGAACACTAAGTTGGAAAGTACAAACTGTGAGATAATTTATTTTCACTGTGCACCAGTGGCGTAGCCAGGATTTTATTTCGGGGTGGGTTGGGTATCAAATTTAAAGCTTAAAATATCAAATTGAAAGATAAGTAAAGTCCCATTTTTCGGGGGGAGCAGCCCCCTCAGCCCCCCCTCTTGCTACGCCCCTGCTGTTCACCAAAGTATTAATAAACCTGCAGTTAAATGCTACCTTCCTCACTAAAAAGAAAAAAAATATGTCTCTAATCAACAAATAAAAGCGTGTTAAAAAGAATGGCCTTAACATGTTCTTGTACTCAACTCTTCCATAATGTGATGGATCACGATATTTTGTAAAAATAAAAATGTTGCCGTGCCCAGGATTCGAACCTGGGTTATTGCGGCCACAACGCAATGTACTAACCACTATACGATCACGGCCACAGTAAAAAAGGTTTTCTTAAGATTGTAATCTTTGGAAGTGTTCTACTTTCAATCAGGATAAGAAATGAGGAAATTATTTAATCCTGGCGATCCTGATCAGGATAATGAGATAAACTTAAAAAATTATTGTATTGTCACCGGTTCTTCATAAATGTACAAAGTTTAAATTAAATCTGACCGTTTAAAGTGTGCCAAATTTGAATTTAAAGGAGTCGGTTACAAACATACATACAGGTGAAGCTAATAAATAAAAGAGTGTTAAAATCAGGATAATGGATAAACTTTTCAAGTTATTGTATTGTCATCGATCCTTGATATATCTACAAAGTTTAAATTAAATCTGACCGTTTAAAGTGGGTCAAAATCGAGTTCAAAGGAGTCGGTTACAAACATACACGCATACAAACATACAAACATACATACAGGCGAAGCTAATAAAAGCGTGTTAAAAATACTGTCTTATGTAGTATATTTATAAATAAAGTAGTTATAAAAATGCATGTGTCATCTTTCAATGCGTGAATGTAACAAAATATTTTTATCTTTCGTAAAATCATTGTTCGAAATTAACTATAGTCCGCTCGTCTGTACCATTAAAATATATAACATACCAGTTGAATACAAAACTTGCTGGTCCGTCCGACCAGTAACTTTTTATTTACATCTTTCTCTTGCAAACTTTACTCATGAAGTTCCACAATACATAGCTCATCTAATTTTACCAATACATGTCATATAGTTTGATCTATTTAATATTTTTATAATAGGTATTTGCATTGCAAACTTAACATTACAGCGCTTAATCAGATATATCTCTAAAATATGTTAACATGTTTAACATATATTTACACATATACTTATATACAAAATGAATATGCCACACTGTGCAATGAATATAACATGTCTTTTCAAACAACAATCTATGTTACAGAGAAGAACACTCAAAATACTGGTGTTAAAAGATAAATAAAAAAAGCTTTGTGAAAAAATACACATAAAATAATACTTATAAGACGATACGATAGTTTCGATCGAAAATTCCGGCGGTCTTCATCAGTCGTAACACTTCTTCTCACTAAACAGTACTAACTGTTTAGTGAGAAGTGTTACAACTGATGTTGAGAAAAAAACCGAAATATTTCTGTATCTTTTGCAATAAATCGTTCCAGGCTATTTTTTTATGAGCGGTGGGAAACTTGCCTTCCGATTGTCCCTCATATTTAAAATAGAGCCTTAAGAAAGGCGCACTGATTTCCACTTTTCTCCGTATTGTCACATTAAGCTTTTTTAATAGTGTAGTTAGCGTAATATTGATACAAAAGATTCTTGATCATTAGCACTCTCCATTTCGTCATAAATTTATGAAATTTCATATACTGGAGGCAAATCATGCTTGAGAAATCGATTTAACAAAAAGTAAAAATTTGGATAACAAATTTTGAAGCTAAGCCAAACACAAATATGTAGTTGGCCCCACAAAACAGTTTAAAATAATGTAAAAAATAAAAAGAAGAAATCATCAAATAATTTTCTTTTACTTTTTTTAATATTAAGACTCAAATTATAGCTTCAATTCAAATTTCTTAAAGGTGGAAAGTTATTGAGAGAAAAAGTATTCCCATTTTATAATACTTAAAGTCAATAATACTTCTTGAGGCACTCAGATATTTAAAAACAAAAACTTCCTACTACCAAATGCACCAAATTCCAGTAGAAAATAGGAATTAAACTCTGGCATTTACAGAATGTCGACTCGAAAAATAATGTATTTATTTAAACTTTCGTACAAAACTAACACTTTTTTGAATCAATGAATAGAAAAATAGGAAAGAAACTTCTTTTGAATATAAAAGAATGCTAAACTTAAGTATTCAAGTGGCATGTTTTACAATTTAAATGATTTTAACTCTTTTTTATCCCAGGAACAAAAGAAAATTGCTGCAGAGTTCTATTCAAGCAACGTTGAATTAACAAAGTGAAACTATTCTTAGAGATAGATCAAACACGATCTTCTACTTAGCTCGAATTTACGTCATTTGTTTATCTGATTGCATAACAAAATGCAGCGTTAATTTATGTGAAACGTGAATACGTTTTTAAGGAGTTCTTCAGATTAATCATCGCACGAAATTTAATATTTATTCAGGTATGAATTAATTCATAATGAGTTTCCTTTTGTCGCATGTTTCTAACATTATTTGAAACTGTTACAGGAAAGATATTTTGTTCGCTTTTTTCAGTTTGTTTTTAAAAGACTAGAAGAGAGAAACTGCTGTATTATACTCAGAAGTAAAGGTAAATGGGGGAATTTACAGATTCTGTTTAAAATAAAAATGAAAACTTTTCTCCTGAATCGGAACTGCTCTTAAAAAGTTAAATATTAAAACTTATTTTCAAGAATATAAATAACACGTGATTAATGTTTTTCTCATTGTAACATAAACTTTTTGGTCGATATATTACAGGCATTTCAACAAAGCAAAATGAAGTTTTAACAAGTGTATTTTTAAATTTTAATATTAAAAAGTAAATCAAAATTATTTTCAAATTTTATTACTTCAGGTAGGTGATTTTCTTATTACTTTTCAACGAAACTAAATTAAACATAAATTCTTAAAAAATAAAGAGAAACCACAGAAACAGTATGGTAAGCCTCTGTATTTGGGCGTAAAAAGAGAAAAGAAAAGAAATTGCGTTATAAATTAGTCTTGAAGTCATAATGTTTAATCTTGTGACCCATTTTTCTAAATTTAATTATGTTATTTTTGAAAGAATTTGCAGCCAGAAATTTATTTACATTTTTTCAATATCCACCGAAGCTGATACATGAATGGAATGCATCGCCTCCTACCTAAATAAACATCCCTCCCCTAAAGGGAAAAAAATACATACTTTTGGCTTGCAAATTTCATAAAAGTTTTTAAAGTGTCCTTTTGCACAAAAAAAGTTGCGCATTTCTATTTTAAAGTACACATTGTCATACGACGTACGAGGATCATCCGCAAAGTAAATTTCCCTCAGCCAATAAAAAGGAACAATACATTACCTGGAAAATTTTATTGCAAAAGATATAGCAACGCTCCAGGTACTTCTCAATATAAAAATAACCTGAACTGGTAACGTATGACTATCCTATGCTATGGCGTTATAATTGTATCATTATGTCCATAACTTATCTGGTCGTCCATACAGACGTATTCTACAGAAGTTTTTGTGATGTAACATACATGTGTTTCAGCATAAAATATCGAGCGGTATTATATAAAACTTGAATACTTACCACAGATCTGTAAATTGATTTCATTTTTACTGTACTTAACCCTACAAGGCTCATTTTTTTTCTATGTCTAAAATAAATATATGTGATAATGTTAGTGATTATTATTTGGGTAAAAATAGTTTGAAAAATAATAACCTAATATTTTACTAGAAAATCACGTTTTAATTTCGGTTGTATGCGGTACACTGGGACTTAGCTATACTTTTTAAGTATTTATTTTGAAATTTTAGTATTTAAATCATTTCTTGATAGGACTAACTCCAACACGCAGTAATTTTTTCTGAGTCAAAACTCTTTGCTATTTATTTTTTTTTTTCTTAATTTTCTAAAATACTCACAACCACATTCAAAAGATTACTGTCTAAATTTTAATGAGTTTTGGTAATATTATGAACAGTAAGTACATCTACATGCAACAGCCTGAATTATATCATTGATATCTATGTATAAATACTCTTAAAACCTAGAGATGTCTATACTAGTATTTTATAGTGGTAGAGGAATAATTAAAGTGACTGTTCCACATAGGGTACCAGGTGCTTTGTACGGTTAAGGTTTCTTACAAAGCTGATTTCATATCTCATCACTTTTGGCATAAGTAGTAGATGACTTTCAAAATCATGCAATTTTCCGTTTTCTGTAATTTCAGAGCCAAATATTTCTGCACGCCAAAACTTGACCACTCATATATTACCCATTATTCAATATTTCACATTAGTATGTATTCACTGAAACATATAACACTGTGATTCACTTTTGACCCAAGACGATTTTAACTTCCAAAATTTTAGAAAAAGAGCCTTTGTAGAATTTTGAATGATCCTTGGCCTTAATGACAAGATTCAATTCGTAAGTCTTTATTTCTTAACAGTCTTAACATGTCTTTCAGTGTGGAAGTAGTAGAACGCAAAATAATTGCCAATACCACAGTTCATGCTGCACAAAACGTGTGAGCTTTTGTAAACTCGTATGTTTTTCTTAAATAGTAGACGATTTTTAAGGTCAACCCCTCAAAACAAAATCAAAAATGTCAACTATCCAAGCTTACCGGACTCTAAAATATAATAAAATAATTTTTAAAACTTACTAAATATCTTGATTAATGTAACCAATAAAAGGTCTTTTTAAAAGTTATTCAGGAACGGAGAAAATCATGAACCTTTATTAGAAATTATATGTATATCTATAATGGTTTTATGAGCTTCTTTTCACGCAGGGTATTTCAAAAGTATATGTCAAAATTGCTAAGATAAGCAGGACAAATCAGATTTGCAGGATCAAAAGCTTATAACACTTATTAATAATCACTTAAAAGATAGTGAAATGTTCGTGAGATTTCCAAAATACACATTGCAAAATCTTTATTTTTTTCTCAAAAATTACGAAATCAAAAATCAACATATGATTATTTTCTCAAAAAGTAAGAACTAAAATTGATAATCGTATAATGTCTTTCATTTTGAATGATTCGATTAAGATAATGAAATAATTTATAAATAAAAATTAATAAAGAAATTTAGCCAATATTTCAACATTATTTGTGAAGTGATTATTTTGAAGGTGTATGAAGACTGCATTTTTGAGCGTACCCTGCTGTGCAATTCTCTTGGTTCCCTCCACCACTCTTTACAATTTTGGCAGATATTTTTTGAAATATTCTATAGAGTTGATGAAGATTTCCAAAACGTTATCATTCAGTAGAGCTTTCTGATACCGAAATTGAAGCAAAAGTTTATATTGAAAATGATTAGGAGCAAGCTTAAGACAAGGCATTTGGGGGGGGGGAGAAGGAATTTTAAAAACTCACAAATCACTTCGATTTCCAAAGACAAATTTTCTAATGCAGCATCAACAAACATCTGTTTCAAGTCTTCAAGAGTAATTTATCAGCATATAAATAAATCTCGTTTCTTTTCAAAATGAACACTACCCGTTATCCGATAAGCAATAAAAAATCAATTAATCTGCATTATGGATTATTCATCATGTAGCTGACAGGCGGCTCAAAAAATAATTTCAAACCCAAACATGGCTTTCTAAAGAACTAAAAACGCTTTTTTACTATATATACTTAGACTTAACGTATCCCCGTGACCGCAAAACCATTCCAATACACAACAGATCAATACCTTCAAAGAAAGCTAAAGTTTCAATGGAGAATTTAAAAAAAAAATTCACTAACAAACAATAAATTTGACATCATAGGAAATTGGTACGAAGCGGAGAGGGGAGTAAAACTTTCAAAATCTACCTCAGCTAAGAACAGGGAAAGAAATGAGAATTTTCTTTGGATTAAAATGTACATTAATCATTATGCTGACAGAATGAGTAAATTTTTTTATGAAAAAAAACGGAGTACTGGAAGGAAACCCTTAAATCAATGTCGTTTACAGATATCCGAAAGTTTTATTTTAAATTTAATATCTCAGAGTGCCAAATCTGATAAAGTTACGGATAAAAAGAAATCTTGAGCTATGATTATCAAACCCGGCTTTTCGGGTAGGATTTTGAAATTAAATGAGGATCGAATTAATATGAAAGTTGGATATTCTTGATAAAATATATCAGGTAAATAAAATCCATTTACGCTTGGAAAATAATTCGTGATTGAAAGTAACTTAGTGCAATTAAAAATATATTAGTGCCTTTAGGGGTTGATTGATTCCAGAAATATACAAGGGTTGATAAATAGAGTATATAACAAACTTTTTAAAGATTTATTATAATTTTTACAGAACAAAATAATTTCTATTTACTTTAATACAATACATACTTTCTCAGGTCTGTATCCAAAGCAATTGTTTTGTCTCATACTTTATGATTAAAAATTACTGAGATATAGTATGTTAATAGATTAATAATTTATGTTACAGAAAGTATATATGCTGTTTCTGGAAATGAAAAAACACGATAAAAATTACTTTACAATTGAAAAAAAATGTTTTGAAAAAAAATGAAAGAATAAAAACGTAGTTTCCAATATTTCTAAAACATGCGGGTGTTTTTATACTTAAATATTTTTAATTCAAAGATTTAATACGAAAAGCTGAATACTTTTTTTTTATAAGTTAAATGTAACTCCTAACGTATCATTTCTTTTTTTATGTAGAAAATTCAATTTCCAATTGAATTAAATTTAGGGAGCTTATTTTTCACGCCATATTTGGCAATATTCCACTAAATGTCCCCAAGCTTGGAAACATTGGCTTGATTTTAAGGGATGCACACCACAGTCATCATCATCGCCATCGGACTATTAGGGAATTAGATAATAAAATATAAGTACGTATAGGTGCTTCAAAAAGAAAGGTAACAAGAGCACTAACGGGTGCACATTTTCCCCTAGCGAATCAAATACCATTTCTGGGTACAACAGACGATCACTGAAAATCAAATGAAATGTACTTGGCTAAAGTGCTGCCGATAAAAAGTATTGGATCATCCTCTTTACAGCCCTGATCTCGCGTCCAAAGATTTCCATCGCTTCTGGCCATTGAAGATGCACCTAGCAGGACATCATTTCTAAACCGATGCCTCAGCTCAGGAGGCCGTCGTTAAGCAGCTCATTGATTTCTTCAACGCGGGTTCCGATAGATTGGTTTAAAAATGGAGCAAACTCTTTGATGCCCGTGAACGTTGAAAAATAGTCTGCACAGAACGTCTTGCTATGTCTACATATCTCCTTTCGTGAAAAAAAAACTTCGTTTAAGGCCTTATTATCTTATTTTTTGATGCACTCTCGTTCAAATATGTAACATATTTTATGACTGGTTATTAAATATGTGAGTTTTGCTTCAGTGTTGTTGTTTCTGATGGCCCCTGACAACCGCAAAAGGCGGTGCCAGATCCCCCTCCCCAAAGGGAGGCGATGGGCAGAGGGGGTGCGCCTTCCATTTTTAAGGCCCCAGAAGTACGATTTAGCCCGTGGTCCCCTAATTTTGAACCCATTACAGAGGAGGGACCAACCCTTGAAATCGGGACCCCCAGAGGTATCGTTTAACAACTTGGAGGACATTGGAGCCACCACAGATTTTGCGTGCACCAGTTCCCATTAGCGTACACGGTCCCACAGTAGTCGAGCCGAGTGGAAGTTGACCCTCCCAAGCACTATCCAAGACGGATCTTGCTTCACTTGCCGTGGTCTAATGGGAACAGAGTTTAGCGCCCAGACCACTGCGGGACGTTTTGCTTCTGTTATTTCATAGAATGTATCATTATATCAATATTTTTATCCATCACTAGACATTGCTTTTTTCCCTTTTTTTTTCAAAAGACGAATGCCGAGTCCAGAGAACAATTTGCCTTTTGAAGCTATTCAGAAACAAGCTAACATTTGGCTTTTCATAACAGTGGAAGTGCTACTCATGTATGCCATTCGTCAATCATCGAGAAAAGTAGTCACCAGAAGAAACAATATCTTCAGAATACAGTGGATTGGGTATATATAATTTCTCCTGAAGGCATTTTACATTGTTTTACTAGCACACAATGGGAATATCCGTCACGGATAATGACATATCCGTCACGGATATTCTACGATACCATGGTGCTAGAGCCACTGGTAACGAATTTTAAAGTCCCTGCTTGCCGGAAGCTTACATTACAAATCTCACATGCATGCCGAATTCCGACATCTAGCCTTTGATGTTTCGGCTAGACGAAATATTGACATACGAAAAAAAAAAGGCATTACTTTTCGGTACTTCTAATACAGTATTCTCACAGATGGTGCTTCTGACTTTCGTCTAAAAAATTTCCGCCTTTGAATAGTTGAAACCACTTTTAACAAGTTTCATGAGTTGGTAAAGTACTTCCACAAACTTCCACAAGAACTCTATGCGCTGCAGTTGCACCTCCTTTGTTCCAATTGAAACACAAAAGTAAAAACTCTCATGCATTTCCTTTTTTGATACATTCACTGCCTTATTCTCATTAGTGTAATTTTTTGGACTAAAAACTGCGAAAAAATCGTTGAACGGGATATTTTCAGATTTTTAAATTGAAGCAATTATTACTATTTTTTCGATATATTTTTACTTATTAGTGCAAAAATTTTAAATCGAACATTCCAAGAATGTCGATTTGCATACAGCACAGATTTCTTACTTTATTTATAAGATCTGTTTAGTTACAAGAATTTTAAACAAAATACAGGAAAGTATCATTTTTATTTATTTATTTAATTTATCCTGAAGATTTTTATTTGGGAGAAAACTCAACAAAACACTGAAAAACTTAAATAAATTTTGAATTTAAAATGTTTTGCAGATTATTTTTAACTTTATGTTTAAAATTTAGCACGTAATTTATGCATAAGTAACGCACAAACTTAATTAAAACTACCGTTTCTTTGGAGAGTATGAAAAATATACGAAATATATTTTTTACTATACCATTGGAATAAATAAACAGGTAAACTAGTACTTTCTTTTTATTGTTCACGTAAGAAAACTGAAACTTAATGCATTTCTAATAATTCAAAATAAATATTTGTGAAAGTATCTTTATTTAAATTTATATACGCATTTCATTTTTAAATCATTTAAAAATAATGCATTTTTAATTACACTTGTGCGACAAATTGTTTTTCAAGATTTTTTTCGTTACGTTAACGCATACAAATTTTAATGGTTTCATAAAAATCCATAATTTTTAGAATACATACATATTATTAGTATTCTCTATTAAATTACATTTAAGTAAAACTAAAACCTGTAAAAGTAGCAACTTTCATTAAAATTAGTACGTACTTTAGACTAAGAAAAAATCAGTTATACCAAAGACATCTGTTATACTTTTTAGCGCATTTGCATGCATATATATATATACATACACATACACACACACACACACACACATATATATATATACATATATACACACACATATATATAGATAGATAGATAAATAGATAGAATAAATAACCATGTTCTCGGCCATCATTGCAAAGACTTTACTGCAGAGATTTTATTTCTGTGCTTAACCGACCGTTGCTCATTAAATGTTCTACGAGATATATTTTGAACTAAGGTCAAGCGTCTTAGAACAAGTTTTGTCCAACAGTGGTCTAGTCGCTAAACTCCGTACCCATAAGAACACGGAAAGTGAAGCAGAACCGTTTTGGCCAGTGGTTGGGAGGGTGAACATCTCTCTCGGCTGGGCTGCTGTGGGACCGCGTACGCTAATGGGGGCCGGTGCATGTAAAATTTGTTCGTGGCACCAAGGTTCTCCAATCTCCATGTTCAAACGACACCTCTGGGGGGGCTGAGTCCAGGTGCTAGGTCTCTCATCTGGAATTGCTTAAAAATTAGGAGACACCGAGCAAAGTCTGACTTCCTCCCAGTGGGGCTCATTAAATGGAAGCCGCTCCCTTTTGCTCTTCGCCCTCCTAGAGGATCTGGTTCCTTTCTGCGGTTGCCAGAGGGCACTAGAAATAACAAGTTTTTTTCTCTTCAAATATCAGCCTTTCAACAGATGAAAGTTCATTCCGGTGTCAAGTAATTAAGCCATTAAAGCTTTGGTTATATCGGTAGTCGCCAGTATTTAGCAGCCAGAACACGAAAAGAATATTTCGATGGTGATAAAAATATTTTTTTATGGTGCCGAGGTGTACAAGTAAATTGTAATTTGTAATAATTAACGAAAATCTTTGATTGTTTTATTTCACTTATCAATCCTACCCGTATTTTCTCTCTTTTTCATTCTTCCAAAAGGCAGTTCTGTTTTTCTGGGGTTTTTTTTTTTTTTTTATGTGTGTGTGTATATATATGCTCTACTGCTTTTCTGTAGGTTGGTGAATATGCTGCTTCAGAAAAAGGGAGAACCTTTTCATCTCCTGAAATGTAAAGTAGGATTTGTTTTGCCATAATATGTGTTTTAAACAAAGTTTTTCAATAACAGTGACCCTTTCTGTCTTTGTGTCCATTTATGGAATTATTTTTGGCAAAAGTAATATGAAGACTGACAATATTCTAGCATTTATTTTTCATAAATGAGTTTGTTTGTTAATTTTTTCAATCCGATGAACAAAATATTACATTTTAATATTTATTAATTTTTTTCCTACCGAAAAAGTGCAACTACAGTTCATTAATTATCTGCCTACTACTGCACGGTATTTCTATACTAACCCTAATTAATTAAAATTTAATAGCCTCTTAAAAAGTCAGGAAGCTTTCTAAAAACTAAGCTAATAAAAGTTCTATAAAAGCTTACAACACTGAAAGAATTTCCGAAGCTCTCTGGTGCCTAACAAATATACCTATCGTAGAAAGAAAGGGGAAAAAAGGGGTATTGCTTTTCAGATTTAGAATTTTTCCAAAAATGAAAAAACAAAAATGCACTGAGCAAAAATTCTTTAATAAATCAGTACCTCATAATAAGAGGGGGAGTAAAAAAGAAAACAATTGTCTGCTGATTTCCGCTGATTTTGATAGCTAAAATACTCTAGCGAGAGAAAACTCTTTATATCATAACACTCAAGGGGCTTTTATTATTATTCTTGCAAGCTTTAGAGAACTTAATGGATACAGGAGGGCGGCAAAAAAAAATCCATTGCATAATGAACTGCTGCAGAGTTCCAACTCAAAAATTTTAAAATGAATGTTCACCGGGGAGAATTTATATTAATGATAGATAATTAATTCAAAGTCTTAAAGAAAGCTTGAGTAATGGGGAAATATTCATCAAAAATGTTCTCTGCACAGCTGCAAAAATAAAATAAAAAAAGTACATTCTCTGGAGGTGATTAAACTTTAATATTTAGCAGCGGTGAAAAGAATGGGGGAAAAAAAAGTATGTAATAGTTATGTTCTCGAAAATATTAAAAAGGAAGGCTCTTCAATAGTTTTGTACTTTGCGTTCGAATGAAAGCAATTGGTGGTTTTATTGGTCATAATCATTTTGATGAAAAGTACTATGAAATTGTTAAATGAGCAAGTTTAAAAAATGTACATAGGGTGTCTCAAGGCGTTTTATTTATTCATCTTTTTAACCTTTTAAACATAGCAGAGTACGCCAGGATGACTCTAGAATGTACAATGTAATAATAATTTTAAATAGAATGTTTTAAAAGTAAAAATTTACATAAATTAATCTTATTTTTGGTGTAAAAACCAACATAAAATCCATATTTTATAAGATGCCGCATAAAAAATATGATTAACTCATCAATTTTGTCGTTTATCTGATTATTAATTGGTGTATGAACACAACTTTGGAAACTTTACTTATTTATTACATGTTTGTAAGTCATCGTGGTATATACTTTACCACTCCTAAAAATTTGCAAAGAATTTCTCGATACACCCGCATATCCAGCTGTTGCGTAAATAGCGCAAAAGTGAAACAAACCAACATGCACGAGAGCGAAAACTAAAAATGAAAAATAAAACCAGCTTCCGAATGCTTCAGATGTATGGTATGGTTAGTTTTCATCATCGAAACCGCTTGCTATTTATTTTTACTGAAGTTATATAATCGTGCATTAATTTAAGTTTGCTTTTAAGTTATAGATTTCAGATAGGCTTCTCGTCTCAGTTATGGGCAAAATGTTGTTCTGGACCTACGCAGGCGTTCAAAACAAAAACAAATGTCCTTTTCCTGTCGTCAAAATAAAGTTTTTCTCTGTTAAAAACTCTCAAAAAGAATCAACATTGCTGATTATTACACTGTTAACAGACTCTTTAAAGAAATAGAATGAATTTGTCTTTTATTTTCGAATGCGTTTTTTTTTTTAAATTGGGCGAGAAGTAGGTTGGAATTTATTTAAATATTTATTTAAAAAAAGCCTCAGAAATTCAGCGTGTTGTCAAAATTCTCAGAAGTACTTCCTCGTCAAATATCGTGGCATTGCAGTATCAATTCGTTTTGTTTACAAGATCATTTAACCAGAGTCGAAACTGGAGCTCTAGCACGATCTTATCGGAAAGCATCCGTCACGGATAGTTCTCACTCACGGATACTGAAAATCTTCGGATAAATATCCAATACCCTCATTTTGACTCTACCACCATGGTTTCGACTAATGGAAGTGAGAATTTTTATGCCTCTTCCGAGAGTATCGGGACTATCAACCAATCAAAACAAGGCTCACCTTTAATTGTAAGTTGCGTGCAAAGTTAGTTGCGCTTCGATGGCTGAATCGGTAAGACGCGGGACTATTACTAGGGCGTTATGTGATCGAACCCCGTGATGCGCAATATTTTCCTGCACATTTTTTTTTTTTTAATACGCAAATCGTATAATTAATTCATCAGAATTTTACACTTTCAAAATAAATCACTTTTAACACCCACAAAACTCAATATTTCTTTAAGGTACATTAATTTTTGTCAGACAGACTATTTTTTCCCTAATTGTCATCGGTTCGTGATGCAACAGCAAGAGTATTAATTTTTTAAGCATCATCAATTGTAAAAATATATTCTTTGAATAGCAGAAATAAAATTTTAAAAATATATAAATAAATATACAGTCAACTCACAATTTTACGACCCTTCCGATTTAACGACCCACTGACGAAGTGCTGACAGTTTTTCAATACCTTTTATAAACTTTATTTTACACTCAGTATATTCACATGGCCATTATGACCATTATGCCAAAGTTCATTGAAATCCGCATTTTCCTGAAGCCGTGCCTCCTCCTTATAAAATAAAAACGGTAATATTCGAGTAAAAACAAATCAGATTGAAATTATCGTCCAAGCAATGGAAGAAAATCATTACTTAAATGAAAACAACTTTTCCAGTTTTTATAGAGCGCAGCAAACGAAATGAGGATTTGAAATGTCTAGCACAAAAATTAAACAGCAGTGGAGGTTTTATTAAAAATGTGAAAGCTTGGCAAAAGGTAAGCAGACTGTTATTTTATAAATTTTAAATATCATTAAAAATTAGCATTATTATATTCTAATTGTTCTAGGCTCTAAATATTTTTTAAACTCTTGAATCAGTTGGAATGCTAATGATTTATTCAACCGAAAATTGTTGATAAATTCGTCGTCGCTTAATTCAAAGGATTTACACCTAGGAATCGAATTTCGATTCCTATGAACCCTTCTAGCATCTTATTGTTGTGCAACAGTTGCTACAATTAAAACTGAGCCATTATTTTCATGTAAACAACTACCATCATAACAAATAACCACGCACGCTGACTTGTATCCGAAGCGGAAAGAGCTTCTCACTCGCGTTTACCGTGCCGGGAAAAAAAAGTGGAATTTCCGACAGGGTTTCCGATATCGGAACGTTCCCGAGAGCATCGTGGTAGACCAAATTGACACCCTTTCGGAATGTGACGTCATGAGTGAGAAAAGGGTTGTTTTTCCGCTTCGGAAAGGTTTCCGAGAAGATCGTGCTAGGGCCCCAGGTCTATGCAGAACCAGATGCGAATCTAACCGTTTTACGGCCCTTCCTTACAAAATAAAGCAAGAAAAATAAATTGCGCCAAGCGCATGGATTATAAAACACTTTACAACGCAACAGTCTTTCTAGAGCCAAATTTGGCGGTGTATAGTCGTCCTTCATTCTGAAATTTTGGGGATAGTCTCAAAATAGCTGTATATCAATAATTATGTAATTTTTCAAGACCCTGTAAAAGAGTTATATTATTTAAATCCTTTGAATGAAGAACAAATGGACATAATTTTTCATATACTTTTTAATTGATCTCTATATGGTAATTAATGATGTTCTTCAACTGCTCCAGACCGTAATACATTGAAATTCTTTTGAATGCTCTTGTAGAAGGACTGTAATATAACATGTCTATGTATAAGTAACATAGAATCTATGTTCGGATGCGATCTTTAATTTTTAATCCTTAAAAACATGTCGTCGTTTGTCAAACCAGTATCTGCTATGTGAAAAATGTTTATTTATTATTAGCACTCGGATGCAACTTCTTTCAAGCACAGGATTTTTGCCTATGTTTTCCGTTTGATCCATATTTTCTGCAAAGTGATTTGATATTGCTAACAGAAACATGGTCTATACCCTTCAGATGATTTTCAAATACCAGGATTCACTTTGGTCGAACGGATAGACAGTGGTTTCCAAAACAGAAAACCATCTGGAGTTATGATTTTTATAAAGGAAAACTTAATGAAACGTTTTACCCGTGCCTACACGAGCCAGATCAATGGTGTTTAAATTGATCATTGCGTATATTCAAGATGAAGTGAGATTTGCAGTTACATATATGCTAGTCCTCGAATTTCTTATGAAGATAAATTAGGCGCTCTAATCGAAACGTTGCTGAAGGAGGATGATTGTAAGACTGTTTTAGTAGGAGATTTTAACATAGAATTAAATTCCGATCAAGGATCCGATTTCATAACTGAAATGGGTACTTTAGATTTTCCAATACGCACTAGTCCAAAACATTTCACCACTAGGGGCCAAACAGCAATGGATGCAATTTTCAGCAACAAAATTATGCGAACAGGAGTCTATATGAGCACTTACAGTTATCATTTTCCTCTATATGGCAGAATTGATTGAATAGATTTTAAAAAAACTGAAATTCTTCCACTTTTACCAGTTTTTATTAGCAGTTATTATTTGACAATACTGTAGCTGATGCACCTCGCAAATTTTTTAGCGACTACAGTTCTCCGTATAATGTTCAGTCACATAGCAGTCTTTTTATACGAAAATTTCGTTAGTGAAATAGTCAAAACAGTGAAAGTGTCAAAATGTCAAATTCTCCAAAAAGTACACATAGATACCGCATTGGTTTGATGAGTTTTGTTTGATTGATTTGAAGATATTCGTTTGACATCGACGATGCGTTAATTTTGTTTTATTCGATCGAAATAGACGAATATCTCAAATATGCTTTAGAGAATGACTACCATAGAGCGCAATGTACTGTAATTCTTTTAGGTGCTCCTGTAAAAGAACTATAAACGATATATACACCATCTTCAATATGGTACACTGTACAGTACATAGAAATAACATACATAGTAAACGTCAATGAAGTTCGTTCACATACGAAATACTTTGAAATGCGGAAACTCTGAAACACAAAAAAGCGTGTATAAAAAATAAACATTTCATTAACATTTAATATGCTCAATACAGCATTTTATCAGCATTTGTGTTAATTTGCAACAAAACATACAGTTATGATAAGCGTTGCAAGTGTATTTATTTCCTTGCACAACGAACGTCAAAAATGTTCTTTCGGTTCGATTACCAAAGATCATAAGGTCACCCTTACGGCAGATAACAGCAGCAATGCGACGGAATTACACGGTTTAATGTGTCTCTAGGAATTTTTTTTTTCCATTCCTGCCGTAGATAATTTTTTAACTGTTGTATATTGCGTGGGTGCCATTGGACCAACTTCCTCTTAAGAATACTCCAAGTATTCTCGCTAAAACAAAGATAGGAGCTTGCTGCTGGCCACTCTAAGACAGGGGGGGGGCATGTTTCATGAGTAGCCATGTTTTGGTTATCTTCGCTATATGTGGCCTTGAGTTATCTTGTTGGAAAACATATCGTGTTCTTCCAAACAATCGCTGCACTGATAGGCGTAGTCATTTCAAGAATGCGCATCCTTTACTGCGCCCTTACAAAAATGCAAATTACCTACCTCATTCATTGCAAAGCAGCCCCACACCATCACAGAGCTTGCTTTAAGAACCATGCACCTGTAACAGGATCGTTTACTTCATCTTTCTTCCTAATAGCCTTTCGACCAGCATTTCCACATGAAACCTGGAAAAGGAATTCATCTGTCCGGAGTACCCTCTTCCAGCTAAGTTGAGATTTAGCCCACGCAATACGGCGACGTTTATTCGATTAAGTTAAATGGTTTACGTATTACTTTGTATTATGCGTAGCCACACTCCTCGATATATATACCAGTTGCACAAGATATGCGACTACCAAGTGCCTATTTTTACGAATAAGTTAACGAAATAGGCGTACTTCCAGATCAGTCAATATTAATTTCCGACCAGGAGCCTGGATAGATATTTTCAGTTGTAGTGACTTGTTTCATATTACTACCCACTGCAGATTGTGTGAAGTCGAACATTCGGCTAATTTAGCGCTCCGAAATACCATTTTCTATGACGTTGTATGATTTTTTTGCATATTGCAAGAGCAGCAGCTTATCCCCTCGCTGCATGCTTCCACTTACCAGTAGAGATGGCCAATAATTCGATGAGTCGAATCAGTGATTCGAATCTTGGTACTGAGTGGCTCAGTCTTTACACACACTATCTACTGATTCGAATCTCAAGCCCTCAACTGCGGGGAAATACATTCCAAGTGCGAAGGGAAGGAAAACTTATTTTCCCTTTGCGTTCCCAGAGATTTTCCCTTACTCTTTCAACTCTTTTCGACTCTTTACGACTCTGAGTCGATAGATGATTTGAAACAGCAAATGAGTGGGTGTGGGTGAGTTGGTCACTGAGTTGGTGCAGCAACGAATCTTTACTGATTCAGTGTTTCGCTCTGTTTCGGTGATTGTATACGATCCTTGAGATTCGTTAGTTTTTCGAATCTTCTATCGACTCAGAGTCGAAAGGAGTTGAAAGGATGTTTCATTTAATTGCAGTTTTTTTTCGAATCTTCTATCGACTCAGAGTCGAAAGGAGTCGAAAAGAGTTGAAAGGATGTTTCATTTAATTGGAGGTTTTTTTTAGGGATGGACGCGAGACGAAAAATTGGTGTCTCGCGTCTCGCAAAACAGCCGAAAAGCTTGTCTCGTCTCGCAAAAATCCCTATATCATAATGTTAAAAATGTTTGTCTCGTCTCGCAAAAAAGCTGTAAATCTCTGTCTCGTCTCGCGTCCATCCCTAGTTTTTTTTTTTCGAATCTTTGGTGTTTCATTTCTTGGTTGGTGGTCGGATTTAAAGTTTTATTTGTCTGTGGGTGTGGAGTGGGTCGGACATCGTTTGCTTTTGGCGGGGGGCATAGGCGTTACTTCCTAAGGGCAAGAGGGGTCAATCCTCCCCCCCCCCGAAAAAAAAAATTAAGAAAATTCAAGTATCAGAGCTATTTATAATAATGATATTTTATACAATCGGAAACATTTTGTCACCCCATCCAAATATTACATGCCAATTTACGCCAATGCTCGTGGAAGAGCGGGGGGTGTCTCAAAGTTGTTTAAACCTTTTTCTGGCTGGTTTAATATTTGTTTAAAATTTAATGAAACATCCCTTTTCTACTTTTAACTTCAATATATGCCCCTAGCCCCCACCCTCAAAAAAAAAAAAAAAAAAAAAAAAAAAAAAAAAAAAAAAAAAACGGAACGTTAAGTTTACATGGTGGCGGGTTTTCATGTGAAGGGAAATAGAATGAAATAAAGTTAGGATTGTGCTTGTCACTTTTAATGAAGGATACAGGGGCGGTATCAAGCGCTCTCACAAAAGGACTTTGTAGTTAGCAATATAACATTTCGCTTTATTGCTGCAGATTTCGTTTAAGATATTTTTTTTTTACCTTGTTTTTCGTTTAAGGGGAATGATTTTATTTTCTTTCGTAATTCAGAGAAATACAAAATAGGGTCTAAAGCAGTGGCGTAGTTAGTGTTATTGACAGTGGCGTAACCAGGAATTTTTTTCGGGGTGGGCTGGGTATCAAATTTAAAGATAAAGTTCAATTGTAAGCTAAGTAAAGGGTTCCATTTTTTTTGGGGGGGGGCAGCAGCCCCTCAGTAGGACTGGGCCAAAAATCGATAAATATCGGCATATCGGCATAAGGTCAAAAATACAGGCCGGCCAGGGGCGTAGCCAGAAATTTTTCATGGGGGGGGTGGGGGTTATGACTACTGCAACTCATATATATGTATACGTGTGTGTGATAATGTAGTGAAGAATATACATTTTGTATGGCAAAAAATTCCTCATAAGGGGTTATGACCCCCCTAAACCCCCCCCCCCCTTGGCTACCCCTCTGAGGCCGGCGATAAGAAAATCCTGAGATCAATACCAGCTTGTGATGCTTTTGCTACTGCTTTCTCTCCGTTAATGACGATGCCGGATCGCGGAAAAAACAGCTCCATGGTTTATTAGTCTAATTACCATAATTAATTAACGTATATCTCGGAAACTATCCACCGGAGCGCGTTTTTATTGATTCTCGACCCCCACTAGACTCAACACCCCACCGACACTTAAAATTTCGAATGCTTTGACACCAAACTTAACCTTTTAATCTTACAGGCCCAGGGGGTCATACGAAGCTCCCCTATATTTTCAATTTGAGCATTTTAAACACTAGCCTCCTCCGGCGGCATCTCCAAAGTCTGGAAACCATCCCAGAGCCAATTTATACATGTTTGCAGTCCTTTTAAGCCTCAATCATAGTTAATTAGTCTAATTATCATAATTAATTAACGTATATCTCGGAAACTATCCATCGGAGCGCGTTTTTATTGATTCTCGACCCCCCCTAGACGTAAACCCCTATCAATACATAAAATTTCGAATACTTTGACACTCCCCTGTATTTTCATTTCGGGCAGTTTAAACACTAGTTTTACTCGAGCAAGGAGAGAGAGATGCTAGCTGCCCGAGAACTCAGCGCAGAAGAAACCCGATGAATGGGTGAAGGGTGTTTAAATAGTACGGCTTTCGGCGCAGAGAGAGGGAAATTTTCTTTAGTTGTTTTATTGATTCGAATCACCGAAGTAGTGAGTGAGTTGAGATTCGAATCAGTAAAATGAGTCGAACTGCCCATCTCTACTTACCAGTGATAACGATTGGGAATTCTTCCTCTTACCCCACTGACTCAGAATTGTACACGAAGCGGCAGGATTATTCTTGTTCTTTCTAATGAATGAACTTCATTGAAAAGCCTTCGGATTAAAGGGGCAATTTTTATCTTAACTTTCAATCAATTCTTGCTTTGTTCTTTCAGATGAGACATTCGTGCATAGTAAGGAATTACTTATGCATTTTACATGTATGTAGATGAACCCAAATTTTAGAAATTAGAACAACCTTAGTGCACGAACTTCATTGACGTTGACTATGTACATAAATTCTGCAGTATTCGATGCATGTACAACATCTAGATAAACCCAAATTTTAAAAAGCGACAGGATTATCCTTTCTAATGAACGAACTTCCCAGTGATAACGATTGGGGAGATGTTCCGTTCCATTAGGATGTTTTTGTAATCGAAAACTAAAATGAAAAAATCAACAGATACTTAACCCTCTCGTCACCCTGAACCTCATATGAGGCTCCTACTTCAAATAGCAATATTTAGAGAGAAAACAATTGAATTTAGTATTTTTTTCTTTCTGTGATATCAATATCGTTAATTCATGTAGAAAGTATTGGAGGCTCTTAACTAGATGCATAAATCGTGCCTAGATTGCAGTACTAGTCAATTTAGATCATTTTTTACAGTTTTCGCTTCATTGTTTCAGGAGAAAAATTAAGAAAATACTTACGCTGCTTTTTTACCGTTTTTTTTTCTTTTTAAGGTAAGTATAGTTTTTTTTTCTTATTCCTCAACCTTTACATACATATGTGCATCCTTTTAAATTAATTTTAGCATAACAAAATGCTTCGAAAATGCAGAAATTAATATTAGAAAAGTCTCATATTAATCGACATTAGAAAAAAATATTTTTGCGTGATTTATAATAGTATTTCAGATGCATTAATTGCTAGACAGATCTCTTTCTCTGATTTTTCATAATTCGGTGACGAGAGGGTTAAAATAGTTAAAACCTTGTAAAATAACACACGTGAAAAGTATTTATCAAGTATATTATACACGTGTTTCGATCGAAAGATATTTCAACCTTCTTCAACAGCAGAAGTCCATAAACAGACTGGGACTGGGGACTGAAAAGTAAATAGAAAACGAAGGCCTTCATTTTTTTCTTCTCGTGTATGGTCTATGTACTGAAATTGGTACAATTCGCTCTCTCGTTTTAGCTGTAGAACCCTGCTTATTGGGGAAGTTTAATAATAACCAACCTAGCTCTGTATGTAAGGTAATGGAGAAATTTTACAGGTAGCATTTTACACGCAGTGTACACCACTACAAGATTTTTGGAAATTTGTTCACAAAAAGACAACAGCTTATAACCAACAATAACAATACATAACCCTTGTTAGAAAAAGAAAAACGCATTCGTGCCATAGTATAAAATCATAGGTCATTTGAATTAATTTTGACCACAGCAATTCATTACTCTTTCGCTTGAATATGAGCTTTCTCACGATGTATGGTTTGTTTGTTTGTAAGGAAGGAAATTTAAAAGACAGGAGTTGCATTGTCATTTTGCGTCAATGCCAGGTTCACGCTCCTTTTGAACGATTTCTTTAGATTTCATCGCTGCTCATAGTTTTTGCTTCGACCTGTGATTTAGAACACTGTGTCACTCATTCTTCTACTTCTGGAAAGGGTAAGTAAACAGAATACTTGATTATCTATATTATTTATATTTGTAACGCATGCTGGAAAAAGGGACATGATATGAGGACAACTTACTGAATAGCCTGATTTCAAAACCGATTACCATAACTGACAGTCATTTGAGTAAGATATGAGTGAGGGAAAAAGCCATGCTATGTTGTAAGCATAAATTAACGATTGAATTCAATGAAAATCGCAGCGAACATCTGAGAAAGATGCTAAGGCCATCTAAAACTTTAAGCATTTGAACACGTATTATATTACACAGTACGTATATTATTATTATTAAAATAATCTACATAGTTTGGATTTAAGATACTCTTCAAATATTCTAAAAGAAAAACGTCTCACTAACTGTATTTTGTGCATTTACAAGTACATTTGAAAAGAGGATAAATAATTCTGATTACTGCACATCATAGCAAATGTGAAAATGAACTGTACGGTGCGGGAAAAATAAAATAAATGAAAATCATATACTTATTCAGTGTTTTTTTTTTCAATTCTAACTGACGCACAGACAAAAGAGTAAGATATATCATTTTATTTCAGTTAAAAGGGAACTTTGAAATTTCTACCGCTGCCCTATTTTCTTGTACTGAACAGGCAATATATATATATATGTATACACAAGACAGGAAAGAGTGGTCTCGAAAGATGCCTTATACCCTGTTTTAGACCAATTCAATAGTTTGGGGAGAAGTTAATCCTTCTTCACTGGAATTTTGTTTATATGTGAAGATTTTTTATCCTCCGAACTTTCTCCTGTGGGGCAGTTTATTGCATGGACGTTCCGTCACTAGGATATACATGTCCAAGAAATGCGGTGGTTATTTTTGCTGTATGAAAAGACATATCATAGTGAAGCATATTTCTGGAATAAACTTAATTGTATATTAACGATATGCAGTGGTCATTTGTGCCTCCAACTTGACTATGGGAAATCATTAACTAACCTATTTCATACCTATGAATCTTTTTTTTTTCTCTTAAGTTGCCGATCCAGGGTTAACTTAACATCTGTCAGCATAATTTAATCAGTTTAATGCTTACCGTCTATTGGTATCTATCGGCAGTACACCTGACTGATGCTTTTCCAGGGGTAGAAAGGCTTCAGTACGTTACAACTGAGGTCTTTAATGCAAATTCTACATATTAGATTTTTTCTCCCGACATCTGACCAATTCACTGTTTAAAGTCAAAATTGTGCACTGTCATTTAATTATGTAGTTTAGAAACTAAATGGGCAGCAATTTTCCAAAAATAAATGGCTATACAAAGAGTGCGATATTAAGAAGATATTCAAAAATTAACTGGTGTTTAAGATTAAAATTTTGTAGAGCGACAAACACAATATGGTATTGCGTGGACTTCTGCGGATGAAGGCTGAAAGTTTTTCGCCCGAAACGAGCTTCCGGATTGATAATCCCTTTATGCCTGCGAAACAGGCGTACAAATCTCATCGCATTTCAGCGTAATCCGTTATAGTCTCCGAACTTTTAGAATTTCCAAATTCGGATAAGTAATTACGAAAGATGATCATTATTGCGCGCACTATGAAGTGTGTTCTGCAGTTTTATCTTGTATTGCCGTAAGCAGAGCATCTAAATTTCGTAAGTGTGGCAGTATTCAAAGGCCGCAAGCTGTCCGCTTCTACTTTAGTAGATATCTGCAATATACTTGTGATCCAGATATTGCATTTGTGTAATTGTTTCACTTGCGATATTTTTAAGATCATGTTCCAGGTTGAATCCGGACGTCGTTGATTGCAGCATTGTTACAGAAGGAATAAAGACTTTAAAAACAGTTAAAACAAGAAATTCACATTTATTGAATTCCGTTCACTTGTAATAACAGAACTTGTAAGTCATGTTCTTATATGATGATATTATAAAATGTTCTTATATGAAGCTAACAGATGGGCTTTCAAGCACTACAAACACAATATTAGAAAATGCAATCTATGAAAATTTAACAAGTCAATCCAGGGTAAGCGTCATACTGTAAGAAGTGCGTAAGGTTCCGGTAAAGGTTAGCCATGTCTTTTGATGTTTGCCTTGTTCTGAGAGTTTGCGGCCTTGTCTCTGGAAAATGAGAAGAGAAATATTAAATCCAACATTCTGCAATTTGATTTACATGTGCAAAACTAACAAAATTTTGACTGCACTTGCAGTGCAGTTTGTTACCGAAATGAAATCTTATCCTGTTTGTACACCTAGTGTCACTTAGCTAAGCCATACACACGCAGAGTGAAAAACTGGCCTAATCATGAATATTGAAAATACTGGTTATTACTTTTGACTCAACCATTCTCTCGGTCCGCAATAATTTCCCAATATCAGAAAATTGTGGAATTTCGAATAGTAAGCAGCATGGTAAAAGCCTCTCCGAAGGAAACGCAGGCTGCATTTCGTCCGAAACCACAATATCGTTGGTGGACAACCGAAGTGTCAAACTAGCGTTGAAAATGTTTCCTTGACCCCCCCCCCGCTGTCTCGAGTCGTCTGCAGTATCATCTATGTAACAAACCGACTTGACCAGCCCTTTAAAACACCGTTACTTTGATGAATATTTTTTGAAATGTCATCGCCACTGCCTGTTCTCTCGTTTCATGAACGGTCGAATCCTAAAAGCCTTTCTTAATTAGTTTAGCGCCCCCCCCCACCACCAATCTGCGACCGCAAATATCTTCCCACCCACCCAGTTCTTTCCCATGATAGGCCGTGCAACTCCTAGCTCCAAGCCACCACCATCGATCAGTTTCGGGAAACCGCCGTCGCAATGCAGGAACATTTGTTCACGGGTCACCCTTTCTGCACAGCCACGCAGCGGCCCATTGTGAACGCTCCAACACGCTAAGGTCAATCACCAAGTCAAGGACCTTCGATAGTGGACATCGGAGCCAGCTCAGAGAGAACACTACCAGGACCAGAGAGACCGTCAACACCAAGGGAGCGGGTGACCCAGGTGGGCCGCTGCGTGAGTGCATTCACACCCTCGGATTAGACAGGTCAACCAGTACCCTCATGACCCCCGAGCTGTTGTCGAGTATTGGCCAATGTGAAAGAACTGCCCTGCCTGTCCTGTCCTGTCCTCTCCTGTCCTACCCTTCGTAACCCTATTTACACGTACAGAATTCGTGACCTGTAGAAAGTTGCTAGAACGAATGCTTAATTCTAAAAACTAAAAAACTAAGAGAGAAATACAGCAGCCGCAGCTGTGCTTTTGAGTATCTGCGGCTTATTAAGTACATAAGGTAAGATCCTCCTGAAAAAGAGCTGCTGAAAAATAAATTCATAAAATAAAATATACTTATCTGAACTGGTTTTGCTTATTGATGACAAGCAGTTTTCGACGTCTCCTACAAAACAAAAATACAGAGCATGAATGCTACGTGGACAACGTAAATGACGCCAAACACTCCGATTTTACGCGCATAACAAAGTTTACCATCGTTACTAACACGTGATTCAGATATTTTTGCTACTTCCAAGGACGAAAGAAAGCAATCACTGAAAAAAAAATTTAGCCGCTGTCAGAGCTTTTCGACCTACGTCATTGCATTACGTCAGATCATAGCAACCAGCCTGGCAACACTTTCCTGTAGGACACACTAACGTTCGTTTGAGGACGGTGATTGGCGGAATACTCGTCTTTCTACCTCTAAATATCCGAGTTGTCCTACAAAAGGTTGCCCTGACGTCATGTCGAAATGTTCTATTAGATCTGCAAGAGTGTTACACACAGTGCTGGACATTCAAATACCCAAGCCTGGAAACAGCGATAACCACAAAAGGCTAAATTGCTATCGCAGGGTCTTTACAACGACGGAAACTAGTATTCAGAAATTTGTCGGTCGACAATTTTGTGCCATGTCTGCAAAATTTCCTCCTCTTGAAAATATAAAATAGTAAATAATTTGCTACTCTCCCTTTTACTTCAAAACATACCAACAGCGGGTCCACGTAATCCGCTTTGAGGTGTGGATGGATGGCCAAAAAAGAATTTTTTTGTGCACCAGAGTGGGAATAACGAGATTCAATAATGCTAAGAAAATAAGTGAAGCTGATTACAGAATGAAGTGTTTCAGGACATCGAAGTTCAACGCAACACGAATTTTCGCAAAGTGTTTATGATTTCGGTTTGTCTGTCCGTCCGTGCTCTAACTTCTGTAAATATGCATCGATTTCTACGAAATTTACATATGTTATTCTTATCTACTGTACCATGTACCCTATTGAAAATGGTCTATGTAGCATTTATAGTTTTTCTACAGGAGCACTCAAAATATTCCCAATACATTGCGCTCTATGGGAAGTTATTCTTTAAAGTGTATCATCCTACTATATAGTTACGCTGATCCCCGACTCAAAACTCATTTCCGCCATTACTATAAAAAAGATTACAAAGCTAGCACAAAAAGCCTAACAATATCTGCACCGTTGGTGCAATCCACTTAAAATTTTCCATAATTATGTATAAAAATATAAAAAAACAATCTGCGCTGCTTTAAAAATCTGAAAATCCACCCGTTCCCTCATTTTTAAGCGATTTTTCGCTATTTTCAGCACCATTTTATTTCCAAGAGACAAAAAAGTGAATAATTTGCTTGACAAAATTACCCATTTTAAGTGCAAATGACGTCAGACAGTTGGGATTCCAATAGGATTCTTAAAAATAGTTTTTCAGATTACTCAGTTTATTATTATTTTTTTCACAAATAAATCTTAAGCACGGATATTTGAATGACTGTGTACAAAAAATAAAATCCTTCGACTGCGAAAACTTTCCACCCGTTCCCAGAAGAGCATGAAATTCGATTGGGTGTACAATAAAAATTCAATATGAACTTATTTATTTTAGGTGAAAATTAAATATATTGAATGTAGACTTTTTCGCCAAACGTTTTTTCCTAGCGCCAGTTATAAATGCCTCCACAAGGGGCAGTTACTTACCACAAGGGGCAGTTAGTTTTAGAAATATTCCGGTATTTGAAATGAAAGAAAACTGATATAAAATCTAACGTGCCCTGACCATGAGAAAGCGGAACACTAAAATTATTCATCATATCTGCAATAGTGATGCTCACGCTAATTTCATAATTCGATGTTCTGATACCGACATTGCAGCAATCATGTTGGGCAATATGCGTCATTTAAAAAACGATAATTCTCACGTGTGGATATTGACTGGCATCGGAAATAAAGTAAGATATGTTGGTTGATATCACTAAGGTTTAGGAACATTTAGGACCTTCTTTAAGCCGTTGTTTGCCACTCACTGGGTGTGATTACAATCCTGCTATTTTCAAAAAAGGTAAGCAAAGGCAATTATTCAATATACAGAAGAAAAATGAAGAGTAACAAGATGCATTTGTGAAATTCGGCGATCCAGACTTATTCAGAGCCTTAGAACTAGAGCAAAATGTAACACAATACAGAAATTTATTTGTGAAGATTACAACGTGGCCGGAATAACTGACGTTGATGCTACCAGACTTCAACTATTCATCAACACTTACATGGTTTCAATGTCATTACATGATGTCAATGAAGAATTCAATCGAAAAAATGTGAAAAACTTTGATGCAAGCAACTTACCACCGTGCAAGTGTGAGCTCTTGCAGCAGTTTCGACGAGCTACTTACATCACTTGTCTCTGGAGTAATGCTCATATGAAGAAACTTAGTATTTTTAGTAATGAAACTAATGGGTGGACACTGGAAGACAACCAATATCATTTCAACTGGTTTGATGGGGACCAATTACCAGCCTTTGTTAGAGAATCACTTCAAGAAGATTCAGGTATTCTACTTTCACTTATAATTATGTATATAAACTTGTAACTATATCATCTATATTTATATTATTTTTTACAGAAGACACTAAAGATGCTGATAATGAAGATATTCAATATCAACACTGGATTGATGATGAATTGTCAAACTTCAATGATGATGATGATAATGAATATTGAAAATACTTTTTTTTTTTTTAATCACAGCTTTCTTATTGAATATGATTAAAAGTTGCATGATTTATTTTGAAATTTTCTAACAATAAATGTTTTACTCTTTTGCATATTACAAGATGCCAATTAAACGGTACTTACGTATTATTCCTTCTGTCATTCCCGCCAAACTATTTTTTCGCCAAATGTGCTGACAAACTGCTGCCAATCGTTCCAAACCATCAATAATTTTATGTGTCCGGCATTTATCTTGGCGAAAAATTGCTAGTTTTGGCAGACCGTAGGGATAATACGTAAGTACCCAATAAACTATTATTTTATTAAATTAATTTCTATTTAAAACCATAAATTTCCTGCATATTTCCAATAAAACACATTCTTCATAAGCCAACAACGGTTTAGTCATACTTTTCACTAAGAGTTCAAATGTACTTATATTTTATTATTCAATAATTATTGTTATAATTAAGCGTGAAAATATTAATTATTACTGTTATTATTAATTAAGACTTCCATTCCTTAAGAAACTATTAATTAAGACTTCCATTTGACTATTGATAACAAGTTTTCTAAAGATTTGTTACAAAACATCTAATTATCCCGCCCGCGCTCATACGCATAGCGACCCTTTAGGGATGTTTGTCCCATCCGATTGGTCTGGCAGCTTACAAAAAGTATTGAAATAGTTCACCGAGTATCGTATATAAAAATCAAGACTGAGAATATAAGTAAAGTTATTTTTTTTTCGAGGGGGGGGGGGCTTAAGGCGTCTGGTAAAAGTTGTCGCCGCGCCGATGGAAAGTGTCTGGCAGTATTGATTATTAATCTTTTAACGACATTTTCTAAAACATACGTAAAAATCAGCTGTGAGAATTTAAGCAAAGTTAGTATTATTTTTACGCACCTTTAGCAAGTGGTACATGCGAATTGGCCGTTGGCCCAAGCTAGCAAATATGCATACGTTTATTGTACGTACTAACACTATATCGTATACATTTTGAGAATGAGAAAATAAGTATGGTCTGGGGTCCCTGGGATCTTGGACTATAAGGCTCAAAATATTGCTCTCCGTTGAGAATAATGCCTGTATTATGAATAGTTCTTCCAGTGGAGCACTCAAAAGAATTTCAGTACATTACAGTCTGGGACATTTGAGAGACACTAATACATTTCTAGTACAAGACAATGGGTATCAAATTTTTATATTCGTCAGTTAAACGCTGGAAAAAAGTTAAAGGTCTTTTACAGAGCCTCATAAAGTTGCTTTTATAGTGATAGTACAACATTATCGTATGTCTGAAATCTTGCTAGTTTTAAAGAAAATGCATCGCCATTGGCGCAAAAACATTTTTGTGTTGGAAAGTTTTATAATCTATGCGTTTAGCATGATTTATCTTTGTTTACTTTTCATTTCAGTTTAATTAGAAGATTGCTGCAGTGTAAAAAAAAAATTACATACGCGAACGAACAGATTAAAATTTGGCGGCTGGAAGTTTGTTACAAATGCTTCTGGGCCATTCCACCATAATATGTGCGACGTTTTTTCACTTTCTGTCCAACGTTCTTTATCATAAGGTCAGCTTGAAAATATGAAGAATCATTATCGTATTTCATATACTTTCATAAAACAATTCCATGCACAATTTAATTGAACCATTTTACAGTTCATTACAATTAATTTGATAAAACTTGTGATGAGTGTGACAACTCATAGATGACCGTTCTCATACGCGTTACAAGTTTTGTAAAATTAATTATAAAATGTTTCCACATGTTTATATTGTGCATGTAATTGTTTTATGAAAGGACGTAAAATAAGGTAATATTAATAGATTTTCTTTTATTGCTGAGCGTATGAAAAAATTTAAAAAGAAAAAATGAAAAAAAATCACACGTTACGGTGGAATTGCCCTCAGCTAACCTTATATTTGGCATGATTTTTTTCTTAAATGTTCACTAACTATAGTTTATATGTCCTCTTTGGTGATGGAAATTAAAAAAAAAAAAAATAGAGATCGATTTGTTAAACATGTTTTATTGAGCGTATCACATAAGGCACACAGTCAGACTTCTAACTGTAGATTTTTGGAAAGTGCAGCTTATCAAATCATATACTGTGCCAAGAATTGTGTTATGAGAAAACTAAGCATGATCTATCTGCCAGGATGGTGTATGCATTGGTCTTAGAACTTTCTAAGGGGGTTCTAATGCCTATTCACGTTACATCTGGAGAGAACCGACCCAAACTCCAAACCGTTAGATCTACAGCTGCGCAATGGGGCCGACTTCAGGACGTCTACCATTTTGAGCGCATCATCCGCTGGGCTATGGTGGGGCTCCTGTGCCAAGAATAAGATTAAAAAATTTTGAGCATAACCATTAAAAATATCGAGTGTCTCCACACTCGACTTTCCGAACACTTACGATTAAGATCATTACCAAGCATTTAAATAAATTTTAATCGATGAATAATTCAAACATATATACCCAAGTTCAATCGAATATACCGTTTAAACGCTAGCGCACATTCAAGAATTCCCCCCCCCCATACGCCATAATGTAAAAGAAATCTTTGTCGTAGCCCTGTAGAAAAACTAAGTCCTATGTACACCGAAATCAATACCGGTATTACGATGGTGGTTTATAGCATATTGTATACCCAACTTGAGCTTAATGCCGTTTAGGAGCGATCGTGTTCATTCACATACACACACACACGCACACACAAATACATACATCTCGTAAAAATAGCATAAACGAATTCAGAAGACCCCCAAAACGTGTGAATACACCAAAATCTCGAGGTCGAATGATTACAATACTTTCCTTACATGGTACACGTTCGGAAAGTGAAAATTGCTCAGCTCATGATGACAGAGCAAATTCTAAAATAGAGGTGCTCAAACTGTGACCCGCGAGGTGTTAACTTCTGGCCCTCGAAAACCTTCGAACTTGCTCTGTTGCAGAATAAAAGTCAACCATCATTCTTTTTTTTCTCTTCAAATCTGTCACTTATTTTTCTTTTAAGCCTCAGCAGGAAAGAATACTTTGAGAAAGGTCTGAATGGTGCCGAAATTGGAGGGTTTGTTCAACCGCCCTAGTAAGCGAAGAGAAACAATTTGATTCTAAAAGTGCCACGAATGTTTCGCCATCGGTAGATCCAGACAAGGGCACAGGGGTATGTGCGGCACCCCATAGCAGATCAAGCTTAGACTATCAAAGATTTTTTTTTATTTTGTATTTCAATATTCTGAACACATCAAAGTGTTAGAAAGAAACATACTTTTAAAGATTGCTTTCGTTGTGTTAATCTCATATTAATTGGTTTATTTTGCCGCGTTCGTTTAAGTGAACGTTCGGATTTGTGAAGTAAGTTGAAACTTATGCAAATGTAAACATTAGGTAGGGAGAATCTGCACCTAAGCTCTACCGTACCTTACAGAATACCAACATACGTTAGCAAGTTGCAAAAAATGTCAATTTGATGTCATACATCCGAACGTTCGCTTAAACGAACGTGGTAGCATAGAGTCCTTACCGTTTAAAAAATCTGGAGTGACTCCACTCGACTTTCCGAATACTTACGATTTCTCCCCATATGCCATAATGTAAAAGAAATCTTTGTCGTAGCCCTGTAGAAAAACTAATCAGTCCTATACACACCAAAATCAATACCGGTCTTGCGACGGTGGTTTGCAACATATATACCCAATTTGAGCTCAATCGAATGCCCCGTTTAGGAGCTATCGTGTTCACTCACATATACACATACACCTCGTAAAAATAGCATAAATGAATTCAGAAGACCTCAAAACGTGTAAATACACAAAAATCTTGAAGTCTAATTTTTTCATGATTACAAAACTTTCCTTACATAGTACATGTTCGGAAAGTAAAAGAGGCATAATTTCTCATTTTCACGTAAACTCAATCTGATTTGAATTTATCTTTTTCTGAATTTACAGACAGATCAATTTAAATCAAATGTTCCCAACCTTTTCACTACTTAGACCCCCTTGAAAGATTTTTTCCCTAATAGATCTATTTTTTAATGACTAAAAAAAGCCACCATGCATTTAGTTAAAGGATAGTTTAATAATAAAAACTACATTTTATTAAACCACTCAATTTTACAGAATTACATGTAATTGTAACATATACAGTGTGCCCGCTAAAGTCCGTTGTCACCCCAATAATTTCTGAATGAGAAGAGCTATAGTCATAAAATTGGGGCGAGGTGGGGGGGTCTAAGCATGGTAATGTTGCCATGCGCTACGGAAAAAGGAAAAAAAGCTTACAGTGCCACCTGGTTCGCTAAATCGTATCTTTTAAAACGGTTTGAGATACGGGAAAAGAGAATTGCAAAGTTGTTAGGCATTACTGATGTATTAATAAAAGACATCTTGATCACATTAATGTGTTAAAAAATGAAGCCGTAAAGTGCAAGGTGCAAAAATGTATTACTGATATTTTGCCAGTGTGTAACAAGTGATTTTGTGCAGCTTCCAGCAGAAATAGTAACCCAGCCTCGGCTTTAAATATATGAATTACACCGCAAATGAAAATCTATTCTATTTATAAATAGTAAAAAGGATATTATCTATCATTTATGTTCCTTAAAAAATTAATAAATTTTAAAGCAGAAAAATTTATCATCGACCCCAGAACACTATAGATCCCTTGAAAAGCTTCATAGACCCCAAAGGTGTCCACCTGCACTCCGTTGGGAATCACTAGTTTAAATGCTTTGTTTACAGAAGAAAAAAAAATTATTACAGAACTAGTGCAGCTAAAAAATTTGATTAAAAATAAATCACGTGAAATGCATGAATTACCGTTATCCCCATTTGGGAAAATAGTCCAGTGACTGAATTGAAAAGACCTCAGATTTTCCCCCATAAAACTTATTAGAAACAAACATTGTACCCTGAAGATCGCTATTTCTTCTTTCATCATTTTGTATTAGCAAGTTATGGAGTTTTCTAAATTTACGTAATACTTAAGGCGAGAAAAAAGAATATGAAAAGGAATTCAAAGCACAATTGAGAAACTCACCATTGACACAAACGTGAGATCTTCCACGATAAGGAATATAAGCTTTAAGATTAAACCATTTGTGCCCATCATTCCATTTTTGGGATGCTCAAATTGCAGCATTTTCGTTGTCAGTCTAAAATTTTGTTAACATTAAACACTCCAAGCAGCTGTGACGCAACATTCCGTTCCGTTAATTTCACTTTTCACTGCAAAGTAAGGTCAGTTTATTAATAAAAACACAGGTACCACGAAATATGTTTTAATTTTAAAGCTTCCAGTAATATCAATAGCTTATTTTTTCCCAATTACAAATATTCTTATACCAAATTTATTTTCATTTTTAAAGCTACATGAAAATTGGATCGTGAAAAGAGCTTTACATTATTTGCCCATTTACAAGGTGCTCAGATTTGAAGAAATTAGCTGGAACCCGTCAAATTCGACGGTCATTTTATTGGCCGTAATGTTTCAAAAATAAATGGGAACGATAAGGAACGTCACCGAGGTCTTTGTCAAATCGGACAGAAAAACTGAAGAGCGAAGCGGACGTGAAATGGCGTGTCACAGAAAATAAGTGAAAAGTTTAGCACCAGTTCAGCTTACTTGGCGGTGAAATGATTGAAATCCATAAAATTGGTTTTTAACCAACTCAAAAAAAAGTAAAAAAGACTATATATGAAATAACGAATGAGCATGAATAGAGTTATAAACTCTAATTGAGTATTTCATTAACGATATTTTGGGTCCAACCATCAGAGTAAAGGAACGTCCAGGTGAATTCCCGTGTCTGATCTTGACTGCCAGGGCATCATTCGATCTAACCTTTGAAAGAGCGACATGAAACAGAAAATAGGAAAAAAAACGTCGGAATTATGCGAAAGACAAAAAACTAATTCGCCAAACGGTGCGCTCTCTCCCTGCTTTATTTACATTTTCCCGCGCTGCCCTCAATGGTGAAAATCCAATATCAGATAGAAAACTGAAAAATTAAAGGAATAAGAGATAAAGCACCAAAATAAAGAAGGATATAACTGCCAAATTTTATGACTGCCAAGTTTATAACTGCCAAAAATGTGGTTAGTAAACGACAATGTATTTCTATTGAGAAAAAACATATCATAATCCATACGCCGTCCCTATTTCCTTCATTATTCCATTAAGTTCGAAAGTATCATTTTCATGAGCGTGGCGTCTTTGTCTTTCTTATTCCAGCAAACGCTTCTTTGGAATAGAAGTCTATATTGAAATCGCCTACTAAAACTGTTTTACAGATTTCATGAAGCACATTCTAACTATACGTCATCTTTATAAATACTGTTTTGAATGTGCATCATAATCCATGAGTGTGCCGTGTTTGCCTTTTTTGTTCTATAAGACACTTTTCAGAATTTAAATCTATGTTAAACAGCTTTGGTGGTGATTTTAATAATCTTCGTAAGGCTTATTCTAACTATAAAAAGTTAGATTAACATCTTGGCGCAACAACTCACCTGCGGGGCCCAAGGCCTACGCTGCCCAACCACGCCTTCTGAGGGCGGAAGCATCATGCCTCGCTCAAGTGGTCAGCCTGACGCGAAGCCCCCCGTGTTTAACTCCCAAGCAAACTTGGTAACCCATTTAATCGACTTACTCAGTAGATGAAAGGCTGATTCAACCTCGCCTATCCCGAGCGAGGCACGGACCTGTGGCACGGCAACGCAATGCGACAACCATTACACGAATGGGCTTATATTCCAACTACACTTCACCATTATAAATACTGTTTGGAAAGTGCTCCATAATATATGAGTGTACCGTATTACCTTCCTTGCTCCATAAAACCCTTTTTTGGACTTCTACAGTACAATCGCCTACTAAAACTATTTTAAGATCTACGCCAGGTATTTTTTAACTATACTCCCCTTTATAATAAATTGTCGCGTTTTGGCACTAAACTTCGATGAATTAAGAAAAATTGTACACCTTGTGAGACTTTCAGCATTTCATTAGTTTGGGGGGGGGTTACCTAGTCGTTCTCTTAATTTATTGGATACAGAAAATAAACGTTTCAAATTAATATGTTAATTTGAGTGTAAGAGATATAGCGTCAAAATGAAGAAGGCGTTTAAAACGCCTAAGCTGTTCAATTTTTATTTTTTTCTTTTGATGTCACATCTATAAACCAAGAAGTTTTTTTAGTTATCCCAAAACAAATTTCTACACCTAGTCGTTCTCAATTTAGTGGATACAGGAAAGAAACATGCGTTTCAAAATAATATATAGATTATCATTTGTTCATGCAGTTAACGGTAGAAATTTATTATTATTAGCGTCAGCAAAGATTTGAGAAAGTCATGCAAACAGTGGGCACAGATTTATTAATACATAAGGTGTCACATAAATTTTGAGACGAACTTCTAGGGTAGGTAGGGCACATAGGAATGATTCAGAATCTTATAACTATGTGCGAGCAAAATCATCGTTTTCATTTATCTCTTAATGATCGCATGTAAATGCAACTTAATAAAAATAAATTTATACTAAGCAAGTGAACTCTTAAACACTCAACTTTAATGATTAGTTTTAATGTCTAGCATATACCAATGAAAATGCTTACAGAAAAATGACTTCGTATACATTAATTTGTATCGGTCTGATACAAGGAGCAGTACTTAAGTTTTTAGAATCTGGGAACAAAAACAGCGCTACTGTCAGCGCAGACGATTTTTATCAAAATTCAAACATTTACTTGATTGTTTGCGTTGATAGAACATCAAATGCTGCGAAATTGTATTTATTGAGTTTTTTAAAAATCGTAGCGCTAAGTAATTATATGGAGTTGTGTCGAAGGGATTTCATAGCCATACTTTTTTTATTACCTTCGACACGGTTTGACACAGAAACAGTGATGCGATAAAATGAAATCGATGTTTGGCAGTGAATCACCACAACTGGTTTAAAAAATTCTGACGCGGTCGTAAGGATCTTAGTGACGATGCTCTACTGGGTCGACCAAGAAGTGCTGTGACACCCTAGAACATTGACGCTGTGAGAAAGCCAATTGCTACTGATCGTCTCGTAGCATATGAAACAGAAACATCTTTGAACATTTCAAGGACCCTCGTACATTCAATTTTACATGATCATTTTTAGAGGTGAAAAATGTGTGTGCCCGATGGATCCTCTCCCCCCCCCCCCCCAATTTATCTCAAGCTCAAAAGGAGGCTCGTGTGAAAGGGTGAGAGGAAATTCTAAAAAGTCCACTCGGGTGCCTCAAAACATGTGTACGATATCATAAACGTGTGACGAAACTTTGATTTATTGCTATGAACCAGAAACAAAACATCGATCCCCTATTTGGGTGTTCCCCAGATTCCCCAGGTCGGTAAAAGTTGTTCGTTCAAGGAGTGCTTCCAAAAAAAATGATTGCTTCTTTTTTTCCCGATAAATCTGGCATTATTACAAACTTTCCTTTGAAGGATCGTAGAACAGTCAATGCTCTTTGGTACACCACATTTTGCTTGCCGAAAGCAGTGTTGGGCGTTAATCAATTAATTTTTTAATCGACGCGTTAATTGATTAAAAAAGTAATTGCGATTAAATCAATTACAATTAAATTAACTGCAATTAAACTTTTAGTTGCAGGTTGCAATTAAATTATTTGGATTAATGTATGTTAATCATCATTCGCAATTAAAATAATTGCAATTAACTTTTTAAATCATTCTATGAAACAATTAAAACTAACAATTAACTTACTTATATATAGTTTGTATACGCTACATCAAATTTTCAAAATTAAAGAAAAATAAGCTTGCTTTTATATAGGTCATTGAACATAAAAAATGCTAACGAATTCGATTACATACATGAGTATTTCACGTGTATTGCGCCAGTAGCAGAAGCCCTAAACATTATGCCAAGTGAAACTAACGCATACTACGGAATAGTTTTGCCCTGCTTTCTGGCGCTAATTTAAAAATACTGAAAATTGAAAAGAAAACTTTTCTTTTTGCCGTTGATCAAGACATACAGAGAGGGTGTCGAAAAAAGGTTTGAAAAACTATTTGATGTCAGCACTCCTGAAGTGGAAAATGTTATTATTGCCGCATTATCATACCCCAGATTTAAAAATAAATAGTCAGCTTGTTTAGAGCCTGCAGATCGTACAAAAATTCTAAAAGTTTTCAAAACCAGTATTTCCAAACAAATGAATGAATATGTAGTAGCAACAGTGGCAATAAAAAAAGTACCCAAGAACGCAGACTCCAACTCATTTTCAGCGACAGAAACAAGCCGAAGCTCCTCCGATGCACCAACAACTAAAGCAGAACTTTTAATGTCGCATTTACTTGCAGAAGAAAGTCACGATTTGTAACTCCTCATTAGATATCCCGAGATAAAAAAAATGTTTTCGTAAAATACAACTCACCTTTACCATCATCAGCTGCAGTTGAACGCCTTTTTTCTTTTGCGACAATGACAAATCTGCCGAATAGCCACAAATTGTTCGACAGTATGTTCGAAAAAGAGATTCTTATTAAAATGCAATCTATATAAGAAATTAAACCTGTTATTCATTACCTGTCTAATCATGTTTAAATTAAGTTATTGATGATTATTAACATTAGTCTTACTTTTTATTAATATGCGTTTCAACCCAAACTATATTATTAAGCCTGTCTGTTACCTTTCACGCCTACCCTCTGAACCGACTTTGATGAATTTTAGTGCAGTGATTTATGGGACATCGAGAATCGACATATCCTACTTTTTGTCGCTAAAAATGAAGAGATCCACACCAGTCATATTTTAATTGTTAGTTTTTATTTAAATTCATAAAACAATTGAAAATTAATTGTTAACTGTAGAAAATGAAGATTGACAAATAATTAATTGTTAATTGCTGCTACTACGATTAACAATTAAAAAACTGTTAATTGCCATTTTTGACAATTACAGTTTATCAATTTTTAATTGTTACAGCCACAATTAACAATTAATCAATTGTTAATCTTTAATTGTCCTTACAATTAAAATTTGCCCAACACTGGCCGAAAGTAGAGGTAATGGAAAAAAAAAAAAAAAATCAAAACGTCGCATTATTGTGCACCAAGACAATGCAAGCTCACACAAAGCTTCGCTAATTCTGGATTATTTTAAACTCGAAAAAAATCTAATTGACCCATTGTCCGTATTCCCCCGGACTTGGCACCCAACGACTTCTTATTTCCGTTAGTAAAAAATAAAATGAGTGGTCAACGTTTTAACATCCCGGAAGAGGCAGTTTAAGCTTACAAATGACACGTTTCCGCTGCGTCACTTTCAGAGTGGCATAAATTTTTTGAAAAGTGATTTCCGTTATTTAAAGCAGGATTTCCCAACATTTACTATTTCAACTAATTTGAAAAGTAAAACTGATCTTAGTTTAAAAAAAGACCCCAGTTACCCAATAACTACACACATTAACAATTTAAAACTTATCCTTTTAAAACTTCAACAATCCAAAGAGTTCACCTACAACTTGTTGGGAATCCTTACTCTATCTCAAGCAGCGGTTCTAACGCTTTAACACTGCGCCTCCCCCCCCCTTCCCCCAAAAATTATAATTTACAATGCCCCCCCCCTCTTCAGCATACATTGTTTTTTTATTCTATCCCAATTATAAACATACATGTAAAACATGTAAGGCATTAATTCAAATTATTCATTTTTAATAAATAAATTAAAAGTTCAAAATGTTTGATAAGAGATACTATAAAATGTAAATTTGACAAAAATAAGAATTGAACCAATCGTAAGTCTTAATTCAATCGTAAGTCGAATATAAATTGAAACAATAAGATCTGTAATAGAACTATTATTGAAATGTAATACATGCAAAATTAATTTCCAATATACTTTAAAAATTTAGAATTATGGTACTTTAATTTCTAATTTAAAATTTTCCATTAAAATTAAGTGATCGTACTTCAGTAATAAGTTTACTTTTGTACCAAATTTACACATTTCAAACTGAATGAATGGTCCAAGATACCAACACCCCCCCCCCCCCCACAGACCTAACTCATTTTTTCATTCTCAAAAGGTATACGATAGAGTAGTGTTAGTAAATACAGTAAACGTTTGTATATTTGCTAGCTTGGGCTGACTTCCAATTCTCAGGTACTTAAAGTGAGTAATACACTTGCTACAGGTACGCAAATATATTACTCACTTTAAGTAAAGTCTCACTGCTGATTGTTACGTATGTTGTACAGAATATTGTTGCAAATTTTGGATCAATACTGCCAGACACTTTTTGTTGGCGGTAATTATAGCCAGACACTTTAAAGATCGGAAGACAAAAAATATGATGTGGAGACCATACGACTTCTTTGCACGTCTGTTAAATCAAATATTTTCGGTGCACTTTACTAATTGTTTTTGCTTGAAAGAGATAAATACATTAGTAATCGTAAGGTTTAGCAATTGCTAGCCAAATAGTTGAGATATCGGCAAGCTGGGATCAATTTGAAAGATTCGTTTTTGGCGCCTAATTGGATGATATTTCGTCAAAAAGCTGACAATATTGAGATACTTAGCGATATTTTGGTCTTAGCCGAAATAGTGATTCATCACAGACTTTAATGAATTGAAGGTATTCATAGGCCTTAATGTATTGAAAGTCTTTTGGTTGACCCTGCAAATAAATTACTCTGTCGATTGCAACAAAAAAAAAAGAAAAAAATGCACAATTGTATGTTACACTAGTTCTAAATACAAAGTCTCAACATTATACAGTAAAGAGTTTTAGAGTTATACGAAATATACAATTGTTTTTCACGTCAAATTTGACGATATTTCGGCAAAACTCGACAAGCTCGATGACAAATGGCGAGATTTTGGGCATGCACCAAACAATGACCGACTAAAGACGTAATATATTGAAAATGTCCATTGACATTAATGTATTGAAATTCTTTTCAGTGATCCTGTAAATAAACTCCAATGTAGATTGGAACCAAAAATTGAGTTGCACAACTAGATGCTACAACAATCTTAAGTATCAAATTTCAACAATTTAAGACTAATAATTTTTGAGATATGCAAGTTACATTCATACATATGTACACCAAAAGTCGCCAAACTTCCCTTCCGTAAGCAATACTAAATTTATATCCTAAGTATTACAAAACACATTTTAATAACTCTGCCATAATACTTTTTAAAGCACTGCAAATACTTTTGATTTCATCGTTGAAATCGAAATGACAGCTGCTTTTAATAGACCCAACAAAACACTAAATGTCATACGCACACACACAGTATACTAGAGAAGACCGTGAGTATAGGAGGGAGCAGGGGCGTAGCCAGAAATTTTTCATGGGGGGGCGGGTTACGACTACTACAACTCATATATGTATACGTGTGTGTGATAATGTAGTGAAGAATATACATTTTGTATGGCCAAAAGTTCCTCATTGGGGGATTATGACCCCCCCTAACCCCCCCTTTGGCTACGCCCGTGGGAGGGAGAGATACTCTCCGAAAAAATTATGTTTTTTTCTTCCGATCTTTAAAGCGTCTGGCGATAATTATCGCCCACAGAAAGTGTCCGGCAGTGTTTCTTCAAAATTTCTAACAATATTCTGTACAACATACGTAAAAGTCAGCTATGAGACTAAGTAAAGCGAGTAATATTTTTACATACCTGTAGCAAGTGGTACCTGAGAATTCGCCATCAGTCTAGCTAGTATGCATACGTTTACTGTGCGTACTATCACTACTCTATCGTACACATTTTGTGCATGAGAAAATAAATAAGGTCTGGGGACCATGGGATCTTGATCTAGAATGTGACGCATAAATTACAGCCTAAGCTTTTTGGTTCCTTTCCACCGTTCAACAGGGGGTTTTGAAAGTGCACCAAGATCAAACTATTTATAGCTGGAAGCACTATGCTGAGACATGTTTTTGTGCCTTTGCGGCAATCAAGTCATAACATGGAAAAAGTAACCCTTCTGAACATCAGTATAAAGTCTTGTAATACTTAATGCAAAATACAGATTACTGCGTCTGTAGTTATTAGGTACGTACCAATAAACATGAGCATATATCAGATTTATGCTTTGCAATCAATATTTATGCACTATTAAACACAATAATTGAAATTATAATACAGTATATAAAAATGGCCATTTTTACTTATTTCACATTATAAAAATTAAGTTATTTAACTAGAGCAGTGCTAACTTTAATATCAATATAAAAATTTTAGTTGCCCAATTTGTTAAACCTTGAAAAAAGTACAAATTAACTTTAAAGTTTTCATAAAAAGCTGCAGTTGTTTCAGTTCCTAAAAGTTAAGGGGGAAAAATGAATTGTTACAACATTTAGTTAAACAGTTGCAAATTTTGTTGGGAAAATATTTAGTTCACTTAACTAAGAATCAAATGCAAAATCATTCTAGAGCAACTGCTACTATATCTAAAAAACATTCTCAAATACGCTTTATTTCAAAATTTCCCAAAATTCAGAGAAAAAGTAAAAAAATCTGAAACACTTTCAGATTTTAAATACGCACTAAAGTGCTGCATGTTAAAAGCTTATCATAATTTATGCGTCGTCCCTATTTTCTTCCTTATTCAATTAAGGTTGAAAATATCATTCATGAGTGTGCCGTATTTTTCTTTCTTGTTCCATAAAACACTCTTACGGAAATTAAATCTATATTAAAATTGCCTACTAAAACTGCTTAACAATTTTCGCCAGGCATAGTCAAACTATACAACACCTTTATAAATACCATTTGGAACGTTTCATAATCCGAGTGTACCGTATTTGTCGTCTCTGTTCCATAAAACACTTCTTCGGAATAGAAATCTATATTAAAATCTCCTACCAAAACTCTTTACAAATTTTCGCCAGGCATAGTCAAACTATACTTCACCTTCATAAATACTTTTTGGAAAGTGCATCATAATCTATGAGTGTACCGTATTTGTCTTCTGTTCCATAAAATACTTCTTCGGGATTTAAATCTATTAAAAATAGCCTACTAAAACTAATTTACAATATTCGCAAAGCATTTTCTTACTATACTCTTAATATATTCATAATGAATTGTCGTGTTTCGGCACCAAATTTTAGCAACTAATAATCAAAAATTGTAAACCTTGCGAGACTTTCAACATTTTCCTAACGCCTCCCCCCCCCCTCCACATTATCTGGCAAGCACATCGGAAAAGCTCTTCACCGTGACAGTTCATATCTATAAAAAGCTGTCTACAAGATCGCGTAGACAAAATTCCGGGATTGAGCGAAATAACTCCCTAGTGGTAACAAAAGAACAAGTTTGATTCTAAATAGCGTTAGTTCTGTCGTCTTTGTTACTCTATCGACAATATCCATATTTGCTAAGCTCTGGCTGCACTAAGCTTGACACTCTGATTCACATCAAATTCAAGAAACTGGCTTTACATCCGATACAAGTATTGTATCTCAATCAAAATGGATGAATGATAAACTATTAAAAAATCTGTATATTTGATGCATTGATTAGAAACCATACAGTTTGCACCCATCTTTAAAATAAAAATTTTGGAACTGTTTTCTAGATTAGTCTTTAAAAAAAAATACTGAAAAAGTCTTTTAAGAATTATGAGAGGAAAACAAGTTTTATAATCAACAAATGCAGAAATATTTGCAGTTCCGAATTCTATGAAACCGTGGCGAGAAGTCTCGAGACTGCTTTAATGAAACAGCGGCCGTCTTTTTACAAATGGTGGGACGGTTGTCGAGTACACTGAGAGTTTTACTAGCAGCCCGATGAAACAATTAGATAAGGTAAAAATCCCATTCATTCCTGTTGTCCCTACACCGACAAAATTATGTCTAGAACCCACTTGGTAGCATAAATAGTCTAGAAACGAAGTAAAAAATAGTAACAAAAATTTCAAAGAATGTAACATTTTTCAATAACCATGAGATATTAATACTTATTTAGAATATAATCAATTAAAATTGTCGAACTGCGTTATGTCCTTTTTCGGACGGGCACGTTAACAAAAAACTAATTGGGATTATTGTAATAAAAGACGATACATTTAAAAGAACATTAAACTACAGCCATTACTATTTTTTCACTCTCACCATTGTTTAGTGTTTTAAATAACATTTGAGAGCAAAGCACACGTTATTACTTCCAATGTTTCAACAGACTTCTTTTACATTCATATTTGACAAGGTTTACCTGAGTATTTTCTGATCGAAAATCTTGACGCACACTTAATTGAATTCTATCGTCTGTGAGAAAACCTAAGAAATTAAAATAACTTCACTTCGTGCTGTCAGAAATCATGACGTCACAGAGTAAGAACCAATCCGAGGAAGTTTGATAATAAATTCTGCATTTTTTGTGAATGCAAAGTGGCATATGCACATTTTTAATCAAAAATAAGCACATGGAGTTTGTAAAATCGAGCGAATACTTAAACAACAGCTTCCACCGACAGCCCTAAACACACGCATTCCAGTTTTCTTACGAAAACTCGTGCAACGAGTTTGTCGTTTACGAATGCACCCAATGTTTCTCTTCATTCTAGTGCTAAAAGTGCACCCCGAGTCTTGCCCCTGGTCGCATTCGTAAAACGGCAGATCAGTTACACTTGTGCAACGAGTTTCCATCTAAGGGTGTTCGTAAACGAAACTGGGCGCATTCTGTTTATAACTATAGCGTGCGTATGCAGAAGTACAGGCTATATGTGAAATTGACGTAAGAAATTAGATTTCTGTTTTAATACTTTTGGGGTAACGTTGGCCTCTCACTGGGTGCCCCTGTAATAGAATGGCCAATACTTCGTTGGGCCATTGTTAAGGTGAATGCCTAATAGGCAAGTGCCCGCCGGTTATTTAAAAAGAGAAAGAAGAAAAAAAAGAAAGAATGAAAAAAGTATTCGAAGAAGCCTGCATTGATGAATTTAATTCTGACATTAAAAAGGAATATTCAACAACGGTCATTGCAGTTTTCCTTCTGACATTGTTAATTAAATGTTAAATTGTAGCATTGAACAAAAACTAATGTCTTTTTCATTTTGAAAATGTATTGAAATGTGTATTTATACTTTTCTTTGTCATTTAGACTTTCATTTGTGATCATCTTCGTCATTAGCATTTTTCGGGAATTAAATTTATTAATTACGAAACACGTGTAGAAAAATTGATTTATTTTTATGTATTTTTTGCATTTGACATTTGAAGCGTCATTACTAAGTGGTCCGAGGGGTTAATCTTGTGATTTCTAAATTGAGGAATCAATTTTGATTTTTTTTTTTTTGTGCGATCGTCTGCTCTCTGTGGCACATGATCGTATACATGTACACCCTCCAAAAAAATATTTGAGTAACAGATAAATTTCCAATTTTAGATTTGCGAATAATTGTGTTTTTGTAAAACGCACGACTTGACAGAAATATGGAAAGTCATATTTATACATGCCCCAATTCAAATTCTATGATAAATAATTTTTAATATACGAAACCAACGTAGGAAATTTATCTCCTACTCTTACTTTAATTGGAGGGTGTAAATTTTACGTAACAATCCGAGTGGAATAGATCATTTCGACAAGCCTAGAAACCAAGAAGCTACCTCCTATCTGACAATTCAATTATCCTTGTAAAATTAATTTTCTTGACAGAAACTCCCATTTTGAGCATCAAAAAACGATTTAAGTTGTTCGGTGATTGTAACGGATTGAATTTAAGAAGCAAAATCTGCGGCTTTGATTTTAAGGGGAGATATTATGTTTTGAACTGCTAAACTTTATGCTCATGAACTTATCGACGCCTGCAAAAACTGGAACAAGTGCGATTTAGTGATCCTAGTTTCTTTCAAGTTTAAGAACGACTTCACATTATTCAGTTTCGTTGCCTGCTTGAGTGATGCGTTTGTTTATCAGAACGTCTTCGGAGAAACTATAAATAGACTTGAAAACTGAACCAAGTCGATTTATTTTTTCAACTAACTACACTCCGTTGACTCTGAAAACGATGTTCGACTGGTTTGGGTTTAAAAACTGAGCGTGCAAGAACGCTTAAAACTGAAACTAGTTGTACGAGTGGCACTGGTTGAGGGTTTAAAAACACGCCCTAAAGATTTTTAACCCATTTGTGCCTGGATATTTTTGCGACTTTCTTCGATTTTTACTGATAACAGAAATAATAGATAAATTTCTGATGTCAACTTCTTGAACAGGGGAGGATTTCTTTTAAAATCATTATGCATAAAAATTAAAATATCAACATACTACTTGGTCATGTTAAAATATTTTGTAGAGTTGAGGCTCAATACTCATGAATAAAGGCTAGGAAAAATAAATAACGTTTTCGACTAATAGCGAAAATGCCGTCCCAAAAAAGGGACGCTAGGCATAAATGGGTTAACCCATTATCGTACGATTTTTTTCAGCACATTCTCCAATTTATGTTGATGCCTGAAGTGATGAATAAATTTCCAACATTTTTGAGATATGAAGAATGTATTTCTTTTCCTAAAAGTATTAATAGAACAACGAAAGATTAACATTTTACTTTGTTATTGCTGAGCCATTCTGTAGAAATCAGATTTTTTATTCGAGAAATAAAAATAGGGAAAAAATGAATGCTTAAATATTTTTGCGACTTACACTTTTTGAGACCGTCTTGAAATATATTGCTGGGCGTTAATGGGTTAAGATTAATGTTTTTAACACCTTTATTCTGGGTAATACTGTAGGAGTAAAATGGCAGAATGTGCACAGTCGATTGTCACTCAGATTAAGTGCATGAAATGCCATGTCGAATTACGCTAAAGACAAACTAGTCTGTGGACTTGAGGCGAGACTTTTGCATATGTTTCACATCGAACTCGATGAATATATACTGGAGATAAAGAATTTTTGGATTGGAGTATGACAACGAGTTGCGTTTTTACGCTAAATTGCACTAGTCCAGCCATTAACCCATTTATGCCCAGACTGTAATCATCACATTCTCCAATTTTTACTTATGGCTGCTGCAATATATAACGTTTCTAAAAAGAACTGAATGGGCAATTGATATTTTATCTATAAAAATATGTATGAAAATGAGAATTTTACATCTCATTTTATCATTGCATTTTAAGCACTAAGCCCACCTTGAAAGAGTTTTATACCATTTTAGAAAAGTTATTTTTTTCTATTGCAAAAGTAACCAAAAAGTTTACTTCGATGATACCAAAAGCCAGTTACTTCGATGGTGCAAATGCGTTGTTCATCAATCGCATATGATGTCACAAAAATCTGATGTTCAAGTTAAAATCGTTTTGAACAGAAAATGATATTCTTGTGTGTATGATAGCGAAAGTTAATTCTTTTCTGTGCGTATCTCATACCACCTGTACAGTGGCGTAGCCAGAAATTTTTCATGGGGGGGGTTACGACTACTGCAAGTCACATGTGTGTATACGTGTGTGTGATAAGGGAGTGAAAATATATATTTTGTATGGCAAATAAATTCTTTGGAGGAAGGGGTATGACCACCCTAGGCTACGCCACTGCACCAAATGATTCTTTGTTGGTGTTATATTTGGAATATTCATTTTCGGATTTGTGGGCTTGGTTTTAAGAGTCCGCTCTTAAATCCTCGTCGAATAAAATAGCCAACACTGAGACAGGTTCTACTAGCACAGAGAAAGGGAATTTAAACAGCCAGGGAAACGAGTTGGAATCTAACACACGGCCATACGCTTAGGCGATTAGCGAGGGGGAGGACAAGCCCTTAACTTCCAAGCCCCCGGCAACACCACCAGTTGATTCCTGGCAGAATAAGATTCCGCCAGAAATGAATCCCATCGATGGCAGCTCAAACACCACTTCACTAGTGTGGTTCATACGTTTTCTGGCCCTATCCTCTCCACTAATAGCTTAAGCATACGGTATTGGGTTGACTTCCCACTCATTCCCTAGTTGTTCAAGTTCCTCCAAAGAATTGTAACTTTCTTTTCTCTATGCTAGTAAAAACTATCAATGTGTTGTCGACTTTATTCGAGGAGGATTTACAAGCGGGATCTTGGAGCCAAGCCAACAAGTTGTTGCTGTATTTGGAACATTTATTTTTGGATTTGTGTGCTTGGTTTTAATGACCGCTTTGAAACCCTCGTCGGACAAAGTGGACAACACACAGGCAGGTTTTGCTAGCACAGAGAAAGGAAATTTAAACAGCATGGGGACTGAGTGGGAATCGAATCCACTACCGTACGCTTAGGCGATCAGTGTGTAGGAAGACTATAGAGGTGCCTCACCATGGCACTGTGGTTATGTCACTGAAAATGGTAGACGGCCGAAGTGAAAATCCCGGGTTCGGGTCCCATTGCGCGGCTGTCGACCTAACCGGAGTTTTCCGTGGTTTTCTCCGAAACTAGCGTAAATACGGGTGAGGGCACACATCACACCCCCCTGTGTCGTCCTTGTGACGTGGATTTACAAGCGGAGTTCGGACCAAGCACACAAATTCGAGATACATGTTCACAAACAAACTAAGACAGGCCCTTAAACTTTAAGCCACTGGCTCCCAAGCAAGCAAGTCTGAAAATAAATATTCTAAATATCAAATACAACAATAACAACGTTCGGTCAGAATACCACTTTAAGCTGCTTATGGTTTTATATAGTATTTTATTTAATACTAGTTGCATGCCCGTTCTTTTCACAGTAGGAAAAGAATATTTTTCTAATATAATCGTAACTACCTATGCGAAAACAAAATCTCAAAAAGTTCATGTAATCCATTTGTTGAAACTACCGCGGAATATATTAACGTAGCAATATATTAAAGCAGGGATATATTAAAGCAACTACATTGTAAAACTTTGTTTCCTCAACAGTAATGCTGGAGGTTATAATGTTTGCCTCAATCCGCAAAAATCGCAGTTCAACATCATTTTTAAAAGGTGCGGGGCCTTAAAAGCTAACTTTGACGCCTCAGAAAAAGTATCATTACCTGTACTCATACTCAAAAAATTCAATTAGCTCACTGGAAGCAGTTTAAAATAGTATTAAAATCTAAAATTGTGTATAAAGACTATTTGCAGAAAAATTTTCAGATGATTTAAAATTTAATGTACGAACATTGTAAAATTACCGTGTTTAAAGACCTAATTAATGACACAGCACAGGAGGATGAAATTGAGAGACATACCCATAATTTTCAAAAACGACGTTCGGTTAAGACGAAGATTCAACTCGGTCGTTTAAACTTCAGTCGACTTATCACAACTTTAAAGTTGAGCACAAGAACTTGCTTTCATATCCACTGTAGCACAACTTGACGAGGATCTTGAAAAAGATGGCTTGCTTGAACTCGACGACTTGACACGGGCCACTTCAAAACATGTTAACACATTAGAATCCTTGTCACCACTTTAGCTTAATCTGGCTGCTTGTTGTTAGACTAGTTATAACATGTTGATTAACATGACACTTAACTTCGAACAGAAACACTTTTATTAACATTAACTTAATTGTAAACAATAACTATAACAAAACAAAAAAGTTATATAACATAACGTAAGAAAGAGCAGCAGCTGCCATGCCGGTGTTTCACCTTATATACTGCAGTTCGTAGTTGGAAGTGCATTTTCATATTGTTACCTAGCCGAAAACGACAGAAACCATTGAGTTTCAACTACGGGCTGGTTTTGCTTCCTGAGTGTTGATAAACCGAATAACCGCAAATCGGCTTAGCGCTCGTAAACTGAATAACCATGATCGGCTCTTCAAGATTCGTAAGCTGAGGTGGACGTCTCACTAATTTTTTTTTTAGTATAAAACATTTAATTCCTGCTCTGATTTCACATGCAGACGATACTCTAATTAAAATTAACCTTACAAATAATCTAAAAAAAATCGTTATTCTTTTATTTTACTTCAAGAGCCTGAATCATTTAATAAACGTGCCAAATATGGCAACCTAGATATGCTTAATCATCACTTTTCCCACTGCAATGGTTAAAACTGCGAAATGGAGGAGAGCAAAAATGAGCCTTTTGAGCCTCGACCCTTTTTTTATCGATATCTCCTAAAATAAATCAATTTCGAAAACATCGCTTAGGGTATGTCGTGATCCATTCTAAAGAATTTCCATACAAAATTTGTTAGGTCTACAATCACCCGTCTGGGAGCTACGTGAGACAGACAAACTGACATTTTACAGCTCGTCTTATTTATATAGATAGATTATTAATTTGAACTTCATTGAAAAGCCTTCGGATTAAACAGGCAACTTTTATCCTAACTTTCAATTCTTGCTTTGTTCTTAGTTGTGGCATTCGTACATAGTAAAGAATAGCATATACCTATGCATTTTACAACATGTAGATGAACCCAAATTTTAAAAATTACAAAAACCTTAGTGAACGAACTTCATTGACTTTGACTATGTACATAAATTCTGAAGCAATCGATGCTTATTTATGGCAGTCAGAGCACGGGCGGACAGACAAATCGAAATCATAAATGCCTTTCAATCTTCTTGGAAAACGTTAAAAAAATTCCTCTCACCAGGAAAGTACTAATTCAGTATTTTCAAAAAGCGATTAAACTGCATTGAAATTCTTCAGTCAGGTAAACGATAAAAATAGTCTAGCTCAAAAGTTATATGAATTAAAATAATAATAAACATGAATTAAGAAAAAAAAAAGAAAAACTTCTGAAAATTGCTTCAGTTTATATTTTTATTAACTATCAAAGCGTTAAAAAGCTTTTTAAAAATGCATCGCGCTTAATATAAAATGAGTTAAAATTAAACCTTATGGACAACATTTTTTTATCAATACAAATACAGGTTGATCCAATTATAAGAGTACCCATTGGTTTTTCTTATTACTCTTAAATCTTACAGATGTGGCAACTATTCTAACACTGTCCGATTTGTTGTGCACACTGTATAATTGTTTGAACCGTGTATAAATGTGGGAGACAATTTCCAACACTGTTGGAATGTTACCGCTTTATTTGTGAGGTGAAACAGAAATGGAGAAGCACAAGCTTACTTAATCCTGTGATAATTTTATTTTATAAAAAGATAATTTGATTCAAATTTTTTGCATTAGCATTACATTATTAGTTATTCCTCGCCCTGTTAGATTTTTTGTGTGCGATTTTCTTAAAGATACTGTTTTCCAGAGAAGTCTTACAAACATGGATGAATTAAAACTAACCATACCCGAAAAAATCTCGTCAATAACACCAACAATGTTGCAAAGTGAGTCAAAAAAACTTGGTTTGACGTGTTCATGCTTGCATTCAAAATTGTGGTGAGCATTTCCGACATTTGTTGTAAGCAATAAAAATGTAAAAAATGCGATTTAAATTATGTATTTTAAAAGTAAAATTATCGCAGGATTAAGTAATATTGTGCATCTCCATTACTGTTTCATCTCACAAATAAAGTTGTAACACTTCTAAAATGATAGAAATGATCTTCCACACTTGTGAATAAGGTTTAAATAATTATACTTCAGGGTTGAATAGTTGCCAGATCCGCCAGATTTAAGGGTAATAAGAAAAACCAGCGGGTACTCTTTTAATCTGATCACCCTGTAGTAGACTGATAGTTCAGCTTGAATTTTTTAAATATTTAGTTTAATCATGACCTAATTGCCATTCTGCATATGCGCGTGGGCGGATCCAGGTAAAAATTCTGAGGGAAGAGGTCACAAAAGTTTCTTCATTTCCTATAAATGCATTTCAATTTACAAAATAAAAAAATCTTTGATAGTCTAAGCTTGATTTGCCATGGGGTGCCGCACATACCCCTGTGCCCTTGTCTGGATCTACTTATGGCGAAACATTCATGGCACTTTTAAAATGAAAGCAAATTGTTTCTCTTCGCTTACTAGCGCGGTTGAACAAGCCCACTAATTTCGGCACCATTCAGACCTTTCTCAAAGTATTCTTTCCTGCTGAGGCTTAAGAGAAAAATAAGTGACAGATTTGAAGAGAAAAAAAAAAGAATGATGGTTGACTTTTATTCTGCAACAGAACAAGTTCGAAGGTTTTCGAGGGCCAGAAGTTAACACCTCGCGGGTCACAGTTTGAGCACTTCTATTTTAGAATTTGGTCTGTCATCATGAGCTGAGCAATTTTTACTTTCTGAACGTGTACCATGTAAGGAAAGTATTGTAATCGTTCGACCTCGAGATTTTTGGTGTATTTACACGTTTTGCGGGTCTTCTGAAATCGTTTATGCTATTTTTACGAGATATATGTATGTGTGTGTGTGTGTGAACGAACACGATAGCTCCTAAACATCATTAAGCTCAAGTTGGGTATACAATATGCTATAAACCACCATCGCAATACCGGTATTGATTTCGGTGTGCATAGGACTTTTAGTTTTTCTACAGAGCTACGACGAAGATTTCTTTTACATTATGGCCTATGGGGGAAAATTCTTGAAAGTGGGCTAGCGTTTAAACAGTACATTCGATTAAGCTCAAATTGCGTATATATGTTAAAAACCACCATCGTAAGACCGGTATTGATTTTGATGTGTATAGGACTGATTAGTTTTTCTACAGGGCTACGACAAAGATTTCTTTTACATTATGGCATATGGGGAGAAATCGTAAGTATTCGGAAAGTCGAGTGGAGTCACTCCAGATTTTTTAAACGGTAAGGACTCTATGGTACTACGTTCGTTTAAGCGAACGTTCGGATGTATGACATCAAATTGACATTTTTCGCAACTTGCTAACGTATGTTGGTATTCTGTAAGGTACGGTAGATCTTAGGTGCAGATTCTCCCTACCTAATGTTTACATTTGCATAAGTTTCAACTTACTTCACAAATCCGAACGTTCGCTTAAACGAACGTGGCAAAATAAACCAATTAATATGAGATTAACACAACGAAAGCAATCTTTAAAAGTATGTTTCTTTCTAACACTTTGATATGTTCAGAATATTGAAGCAAAAGAATTAGAAATAACTCATCCTGACTTTTTTAATTAAATTTAAGTGCTTAAAACAATATTTAAACATTGTAGACCTTTGATATGTCTAGATTTAACAGTTATTAAATAATTTCTTTCGCATTACCCAAACAGGAAAGATTACTACTCCTGGTGACCGAATTTCATTCACATAAAATGCAATCGTGTACTAAAAATGATTCAAATGAACTATGGTAATAAACTATAGCAAGGTATTTTTCTAAGTGGTGCGACGTACAAAAATGCGCCCCTCCCCCACACATGTAGCTTAGTTCATTTGGATCATTCCATTCGCACTTCATTTCAGTCATAGTGTCTTAGCCCGTGATTAAAAATATAGTAAAAGTGGTACGATAGCCATACTTGTTTCTAGAGTGTAGCAGTCTCTAATATTTTCTTGAATGCAAATTTTTTGCTGCTTTCTAAGTCGCCAAGATAGCCGAATTTATTGTTCTCCCGTTGAATCAGATAATGGATCTGTTATGATGTGCACTCATTATCACGTTAATGTATTTTTATTATGGTATGCTGACACAAAAAACAAATAAACATATTATAAAATATTTAACAACGGTACACAGTAGCAACTGTAATTAACACCTAATGACAACTTTTTTTAGATTAAAATTATTATTTTCGTATCTTATTAAATGAGATAATTCTAATCTTTTTTATTCTTTTGTGTAATCATCCATTTTTCTTATCGGATCAAAAATAGAGAATCACGAATGCGACCTTTTTATGTATTATATTACATTTAACGCATGCCATAACATGCTTTAAATTCAATCTAAAAAAAGCAAATGAATGGAAGAAAATCATTACCTCTTCAAGAATTGTTTTGTTTGTTAAAATAGATTACATGAAATGAAACAATAGTGTCATTTTATGACTACAAACTAAGTACTTTATTTATGGTAAACTAAGTACTTTATTTATGGAATAAATACAAATATTTTCTTATTATCTTAAGATAATTTGTTGAAGAGTGGATTCTTTTGTATTCATTCATCATTAGCAAATCCTGCAATCAACGTGTAACTTCTTCGAATTTTTAGCTTCCCAGAAGCAATATCTTGAAAGATGAACTTTTTTATTTAAGGTAAATATTTATAATGAAAATTCTTCTTTCCCTTACTTTGAAAAAGAGCTACAGACATAAGCAGATGTGAATATCTAAGCAACTAGTGTTATTTAAATAACAACTACAGTTTTAAATTGCTTCTTAAATACTCAATCTGAAAAATGTTCAAACGTTGAAGTAAAATTCAAGGCAGTTTAAAAACATCCGCTCCTTTAAAAGAAATGTAAAGCTAATTCTTTATTTGACATGAAATCATCCTATATTTATACCGTCAAAAACATTCTTTCGACTTTTTAAACACAAACGATAGAACAAAGCATAATAATGTGAATTATTAAACAAAGGGCTTTTAAATTTTTACTCATATTTTAAAGTGCGTTCCATTCCCTTCAAAAACTGTCTCGTTTTAAATATAATCGCTGGAATTTAACGTCCAAACATTTTTACTAAAATAAACTCATGCTTATAAAGTCACGTTTGTTTAGCTTTAACGTTAAAATTAAAAGGATAATTAAACATGAAAAGTTATTGCTATTTATTTGATCAAAATTTATGTTTGATCAGTGCTTTGGTAAACGCTACCTGAAAGGCAGAGAAAGGCACCTTGAATAAGGTACATTCTAGGAGGTCCTATCCATTTATTAGGTCATATCCAAACTATTCACTCATAAATAAACTTAGATAACCGGACGGGAGATAATTGAGGACTAAATTTATACCCAATCCATCTGGATAGACTACTCAACGCTGAAAATACTGCAGCCGTTGCCATCATTCGATGTAACTACCAACAACATGGCGGTCGATAGACTCATCAATCACTTGCCTCATAGCCAAAGAACTTTTTTGATACACCTGTCTATATGATGGTAACGGCTGCACATTTTCGGCGTTGATAGCCATTTGGACAGTTCATCCAGCTATCCTGCTATATTCGATCATGAGCCACATTTCCTAATTCAGCTTTGCTAGTAACTTATGAAGATTTTGCAAAAACACAATTCGATAGAAATATGGGAAGTTATTATTATAATGACATGATCCACTTTTCACTAAGAACTTCATTTTAAATATGAAACTGACATACGAAATTTGACTTATACACCCATTCTTTTTAGAGGGTGTACATCGATGATACTACTGCAGGAACCTGTCTAATATACTGCTCGACCACATTTTAGAAACAAACGTAAACAGGGTTATGGCAGATTTGTTAAAATTTGTTAAAGTTTTCCCTGGATTTGTTAAAATTCCGGAATTTTGAAATATTGTTCTAAAATGGTCTGATATTTTACAAGTTGTCCTGTTTTTATAAAATACGTAAAGAAGTTCTCGCGATTATTTCAAATAGTAGGATGTTTTTGGGCAATTTTTTCAAAAGTTTGGAATTTTTGCAAATTAAGAACCCGTACCAACTCTGCTTAAACATCCGGTTTGGATACGGAAATAGGCTCTTCCATTATTTCTTGTGGGGAGTTTCAGCACACATGCTCTTGGACAAGAGATGGGATTTCCGTACTGCATTCGCGTATTCCTCCGCTCACTTCTCCGCTTCTTGACCGGTCCATTACGTTTCACCTGCACTGTCAAAATGCCAATATTCCACTCGATAGACGGTCAGACGTTACAAATCGATTAGTCAAGACATTTACAACTTTCTGGCAGGAAGAAGACTCTCAAAAACCATTCATGAGTTAATAATAATTTTAAAGCAGTGCTCAAATGTTAACACACACACAGAATCAGAATATATTATCATATAATGAATTCTTGCATGACGAACATTAAAATTTAATATACAATCTAAACACAGTTTCAAATAGCAAAGGTCATTCGAAGAAAACATTTCAAAACAAAAGGCACACACAGGATCAAAGTATCACCACTTAATGGATTCTTGGATGGCAGACAAACATTAAAATTTAACATACAATTTAAACAGTTTTAACGTATCAAATGTTATTCGAAGAAAACCTTCCAAAACTCAACTCAACTCACAGGATCAAAATGTTATCACGTAATGAATTGTGAATTATCACATAATACATTCTTGAATGACATAGATTAAAATTTAATATATAATTTAAACACAGTTTTAAAATAGCAAATGTCTTTGGAAGAAAACCTTCCAAAACTGATGGCACAAACAAGAACAAAATATCCTTACATAAATAATTCTCGCATACCGTTCATATAATGAAATTTAGTATATATGTTATTGAAAAAAGGAAATATTATTGGAAGAAAACCTGCTAAAACTGAAGAGGAGGGCAAATGGGGCTCCAGGCGTCGTGCTATTCAGGGTAGGGAGATGTTGCTTAAATAAGGTTTGCCCCAGGTTACGTAAATTCTAATTTTGGCACACTGTATCTAGTTCTTAATCTATAATCCCTACAATTAATGAAAATAAAATGTTCAAACATATGTTTAAAAATTCCATTCAACGGCCAAAGAAATTATGCTTTGGAACAGTAGTGTAGTCCGGAATTTCGGGGGAGAGGGGGGGGGGATCCAAAATTTTCCCTTCGAATGTCTTATATATATATATATATCAGTTTAATAAAATAGGGATAAGAACCATGAAATATTATTCTCTATGTATATGTTTCATTAACTATCAAAATCAACTTAGCCCGTCCTTCAAAAAAAAAAAGAAAGAAAAAATAACTCATGAATGCTTTAAATTGTTCTGCGGCTTTGCATTATAGACCAGTCGCGGGGCAGATATTTTTTTGTTAGTTCACGCACATGCGCAGAACTCCATTTCGGATGCTGGTTAGAGTTGGATTTCGCCATTTCGCCAAAGGAAATGCGCCTCCTTCTACGGAGTTGCATCTAACATCTCCCAGGGGTTACTGCATGTTTACCAAAATTTAAGTGTGTTTCGTAAAGAGGTGAAAGGCAAGGCGACATTGTAACCACAGCAATGTTATTGAAACCCCGTGAGAACTGGATCAAAATAAATGAATTCCCAGACTTCTGACGCCTGCGAAAAAAAATTGTAGAAGTTAAAACCGCGAAATAATTTAAGAAACAGTTACATAGCGTTACGGAAAGAAATGAGAGTTTAAAACTGACAAAGAGTATTAAACTTAAAATAGGTAAAGGAAAAATCAACAGTAATTACAAATACGTGATAATTGCATCACAGAGGAGACAATTTCCCATTCTCCTCCCACACACCCCCAAAAAAATTAAGAAATTTCGGTTATCACCTTTTTAAAAATATTTTCTACAATAAAAAACATCGCACACGCACATCCCAGCAATGTTACATGCCAATTTACGCCAATACTAGGAAATACTTTCAAAGTTTTTAAGTAAAAATACTTCTTATTACAAAATGAAAATACTTCAGATCAACGGATTAAAGTATTTAAAAAGAAAAACTTTTCAATATTCATTAAGTTAATAGTACATATCTTTTTCGCAACTTCTAAAACTGCTTTTAAATTTTTGAATTTCTAGTTTGAATACATAAAAAAACACCATAAATACTCAATGAATTATTTAATCAACCGAACTACAAGTCTAACTATTATCCAAATTCTACCTAACTAATTTATTAGCCGTTATAAAGTAGTTATTAATGAATCGCTCCAGTAAACCAGACAGCCATTTGAAATTCACATTTTCTATTCCACTTTTCACGAAGTTCTCTACCAACATAATTTACCCGCATTAATCTACCAAATATGCCAGTGAATGCAGCTCCAGCCACGTTCACTTGTTCGGCAGTTTCATTAAAAGCTCACAAACATGAGATTTATCTAGATAGGTATTAACTAATTCCTAAATCAAATAACGCACCACTATTGCGATCAGCTTGATTTAAAATATTACTTTTTAAGTATTTGTGCGACCGTCAATCACCTATTTGTAATAGCGTTCTTTTTTTTAAAACCTTTGAGGCGCAACCCTTTCCCAATGCTGAAAAAAGGGCAGCCGTTGCCATTGCTCGACCCTTTTTTGACGACAGCTGGCTGTGCGCGCGCACAGTCAGCTGTCGTCAAAAAAGAGTCTCTAGATCTGTGGCACGCGATGAACGTTTTGATCGTCCGCCATCTTGCTGGTAGTTAAGTCGAGCGATGGCAACGGCTGCCCTTTTTTCAGCATTGGGCAATCTATTCGGATGTTCTCGCATTCTTCCATTTTACAGCAGATGTCAGTGCTGATTAAAAGAATCGTGACCATTTTTTAACGGGGAATGACGTGCTAAAAAGTAAAGGATTCTCGTGGAGCTATGTCACCCGCAACTATTTTTATAGAAATCAAATTCATTCTTCGTGACTGGCAACAGTCACAACGTCAGAGTATGGTGTTCCCAGAGAGGGATCACTGAGCCTTAAAGGGTTAAAAGCTCACAAACATGAGATTTATCTAGATAGGTATTAACTAATTCCTAAATCGAATAACGCACCACTACAGCGATCAGCTTGATATAAAATATTACTTTTTAAGTATTTGTGTGACCGTCAATCACCTATTTGTAATAGCGTTCGTTCTTTTTTTTTAATACCAGTTCTTTAATTCATTTATACAGCACTTTGAATTCTGTCTTACTCAAAGGTACATCCATTCAAAAAAATACTCAAATATCAGCCAAATTTTCTATTTTAGTTTTGGGACTAAGCAATTAAATCTTCGAAAAATGTGTAACGCAAAAGAAATATGAGTAGTTATTTATATTTACTACATTATTCTTTTTTTTTTTTTTCAAAAAACAATATATATGAAACCGACGTAGTAAATTCGGTTTATACTCGAATACATTTTTGAGAGGGTTGTACAAAAAGTTTTGCTTTTTTTATTTTTTATTTTTTTTTTTTATTTTCTTTTAAATACTCCGTACTAAAATTAACCTAATGCATAACCGCAACCGGATGTAATATTATTTTTCCGTATGTCAGTATTTCGCCCAAGTCAAAACTACTGAAGTTAATAATACGAAATTTGACATGCGCGTGAATTTTATAACATACTAAACGCCTCCTGCGACCAGTTGGTTCGCCATCTTAATAAATCTTGTGTTTCTCGCCGGCTTCCTTGGCAGTGAAATATCTCAGATTCTGAATGGAATTTAAAATTAAGATAGTTACAAACAGGAGCAGCCCTAGGGTAAGTGGCGCCCCTGCGATCGTAAAAAAGACGCCCCCCTTTATGCTCTACTTAGTTTTTGTGTGCGACATGACGCCTCTTCGAAGCCAGCACCCCGATGCAATGATTACCTTGCTTACAGTGTCGGGCCGCCCCTGGTTACAAAAATAAGATGGTTTAGTGATAAAAACCTACAAAAAGGTACAAATTATTTTCGTCCTATATTAATTCTGAAGAACTTCTAGATATATCGGCCATTATCAAAAAACGGAAAGGGGGAAATAATTGTAAGAAAATCTGAAACACTGTCAGATTCTAAATCTATATATTAAAAGCGTATCATAATCCCTGCTTCTTCCTTATTTTCTTTCTTTATTCCATTAAGTTGGAAAGTGTATCATTATTCATGAGTGTGATTAAACAAAATTAAAGTTGACATTTCTAACATCCTTTTTCTGGATGCAATATATTAGAAATAGAAGGTGGGAAAGATTCGCAGAAAAATGCATAATTCAAACTGAATGAAAGTTTCAAAAACTTATTTTTTGTTTGTTTGTTTTTTTAACATGTATTTCGGATTTGTGTGCTTAGCCCAAAACCCGCTTATAAATCCACGTCAGAAGGAAAAACTTATTCAGGTGATTTTATTTATTAAAAACTGCGTACTCTATAAATTTGCACCGTCTATAGACGGCTTCGTAAAAAAAAAAGCTCTATTGTATTTTTTTTTTATAAAAGATAGTTTTCCTGTATAGTATAGGAACAGTGTTTTTTCTCGCGATAAAAAGTAGCCTATTTGTTTAATCCAGGACTTTAACTGTCTTTATTCCAAATTTCGTCCAAATCCGTCAAACCGTTTCAGCATGAAAAGTAACAAACATTGACATTTTTAATATTAGTAGGATGTGCTAGACTTTAAAGCATTTCCCGAAATTCGTAACCTGTGAAGGTCAGGGGGCCAAAATGTTATTTAAACATATTCCGCTTGATCTCAAAGAAAAAGGGAGATATCCATAAATTTCTTACTGTAAAATACATTAAAATATTAAACTCGTGTACCACAAAAAACTCAGTAATGAACTCAAAACCATTTTCTGTCGTACACATGCACATTCATGACAAATATAAACTCAATATTTTAATCATCTCAAGATAGAACATCTTTTTACCTTTCTTTATTCATTTGTTGTTCAACCACGTAAACTGCACCGTTGCAAATTGAACGAAATAATTAAATTTTAGTGTTTGTGTTCATAATCTACGTTCACATGCTAGGTTGGGAAATTAAAAATGCTCAAAACTGGCTTGCAGTCAACGCGGGAAATGCTTTATTCTTTAACAGCTAGGATCGCTGCATGTTCGTGACCCACTCGCTAAAAATTCGACTTCCAATGTCCACATATTTGAAAGTTAGGTTGCAGACCACAAATCACAGCAAGCAGCAATGTAGAGTGTTAGCTCCTAACAGTATATCTCCGTAGTTGCATTAAAAGATGAAGACCTTTACTTCTTTTAAAAACTATTCACTGAAATTCAACTTAAACAGGTTAATCATTGGTCTGGTGGTGACCAGCGTAACTGGTACGTCTTAATTTACAGTTAAAAGGTGGTGTGACGTTGTATCCTTTTTCTTACCCCTCACTACTTGAATCTCCCGATAGCCTTTGTTCCGGGCGGTATCGTAAAGTCTTGACAAGAAGCTATAGATCTTTGATAATGTGCAGCTCTGACGTTATAGAACGCATAAATCTATGAGTGTTTCAAGGGCTCTTCAGAATTTGACGCTATAACGACATGAGAATCTCATAACTTACGAACGATTACTTCAAACATCCCACGTGATCGAAATCCACTTGAGATTCCAGTACAGAGCCGAGATCAGTATCTCAAGACAGAGAAGAGATCGGTTTCAGACAGTGACCAGTGCAGAGGTACTTTCCTCTGATGTCAGGCCTGTAAAGGCTGTTTTGTGAACTCAGCCATCTAACTTATTCTATTTTCAACTCATAATTCATGTGTTTGTATGTGCCGTTTAATAAAGTGTTTTGTGTGAACAAAAGGACTCCAGCTCTTTATTTATGACGCCACGGTGGAAATATGAGCTAGAAAAATCAAATGCCAACGGAACTTGACTGTGGCGAGAACAAACACTTGGCCGCGATAACCACTGCCAATTACACAGCAAGTTTACACCAATAAAGTAAACAAGCAGCGATTGAATAATTTTGAAAGTTGGTGCATGACATAAAAAATTAATTGGAATAAAGTAAGCCGAAATAATAGCCAACTGTGGGAGATATAAGGGAGGAAATACACTTTACGATTGCAGACCAACAAAGGAAAACTATTTTTATCCAGAAGATGCCACCCAATCTGAAATAAATACTCAGTTAAAGGTTATTCCGACGAAAAAAGCGAAACACAAATTTTGAATACTGAAATACAGAAAATCTTTTACACGCCAGTTCTTTTGTTCTTTTTTATGACACTCTTAATCATCTTGGAGGTGTGTTTACCTGGGAAGGATATTGTCCTCTCGAGTAGTCATGATTGCTGCTGACCTCAACATCCTTCAACGTGCGCCCCTCAAGCCTCAACAACGGCTGCATTTCCTGGTAAAGCATCTGTTACCTAAGTTCTGTCATCAGATGATATTCTCTAAACTCCAGAACTCAAGAAGAGAAATATAAATGCTGGAGGGTTCGTCCGTGCTGTAATATGAATTGATACAAAGTGAGTTATGAAAGTAATGCATAATTTGAGAGAGACCAAAACAACATCATGACGGGGAAATAAGCATCTTCCATTTTAAGTCGTAAAGGAAGTTGCTTTCAAAGTCATTCTACTCCCCATTGTCTGGAATAATTAATTGGCTGGTCTCTTTTGGTACACCACTATATTATTGCTCGCAATGACCACGAAACATGTTTGCATCCAGAAAATAAGGATGTGTCCGTAGTTCTCCCTCTAGTTTTATAGTAAGATCTCTGTACCTAAACACAGGTATGTCTGCATGCATGTAGTAAACAAAATACAAAGATTAAACGGCACCCATATGAGAAACCACGTAAAGTAAGAATTTACTTACATTCATCAAGCAAAAACATTTTATTCATTTGAACAATAGCCATATTATCATAGCTCTTCGTGGTTATTACGCAAATAAAAACCTTTGTTGCAAGCCTAAATACTAGAGCCATCTTTTTTAATTCGGATAGTTTATGACTTTCTGTTCTGACATGACCCTAATCTATGTACATAAATTTTTTATGTTCATTCGCCTTACAGACATTTATTGACTTCTTTGCTGACTTGTACGGCTTACAAATATAGTTATAAGAAAGATATTTATATAAGGAACTTTGGTATTTTGCCAATATGCTACATATATTTCGTTCATATACAGAAACGCTTTATTCATATATTTTCTGTATGAGATTGAGATGTTCCCCTTTTAATCATTTTGATATCATTGTTTAGTATTGCAAAAATGTATTTTGTTCAAAATCATGAACATAACTATAAATGACGATTTATTTACGGCATCGACGCTATCTCCAGATATTTTACTCATTTTTTGAATACCAAATTTATTGATTATTTAAGGAAGTTAAATAATAGCATCTAAATCCAAACAAATTAGTCTTTGTCAGTGCACAGGATAACTGAACTATATACGTGAGGAGAAAAACTTAAATAAATAATTAATACTTACTGCAGCAACTCTTCTTTTCCTTTTAAGGTTATTCATGGCCAAGAAATTGGTATTTTTATAATTTAATAACTGGTATTGTAATAACAAAAAATGCATTTTAATCATAATTTTAAATGCCCACTTTATGATTACATTGCCATTAATCCAAATTTAAATATCAAAATCATTTTACTTAAAGGAATATATTGGTAGTCTATTTTTGTTGTTGAAATCAACCATGATTTTTAAGTGAAATATGCCCGCTACATTTAGATAACTGCTGCCATTCCAGTACATCTGCTGTGTGGATAGAACTTAAATTGATCTGAATTTGTTCTAATTTAATTTTTAATCAGGTTAAACTATCAGATGAATTAAATGCGTCCATAAATTTTTAATTTTCAACATAAAAATTAGAGCTTTTAAAGTTACGGTTACGTTCATCAGCCTCTTCCTCCTTTATAGGAAATCTCTGTACACCAATCTCTGTTAGCAGCTATTGTAACTACCATTTCGAAACTTCTTCATAAAATTTTTACAGGTTACATAATAAATACAGAATTTTCGGCATTCTTCTATTGTCCTTTGTTTTCGAGACATGTAATTTTGAAATCAGTATATCCCTTGCTGGATACCTTGTACTTAAAACACACTAAAAATGCCACCGTTATCTGAAAAATTATTTTAATCTCTGAAATATCTTCTAATTTACCATCATATCATCAGTATGTTCCTTTATGGGAGTTATATCCAATCGAAAGGAAAATCTTTATTATTCATTCACATTCACTTATCCTACTAACACATACCTGAATAGAAAATGTCTTCAGCTTTTGCGCCTAAAAAAGTACATTTTTATGCGCGCAGCGTCTTTGTTCTATTTGAAACAGCTTTACCTGGGTGCTAAGTTTCATTTAATATCGTCCCCCCTTGATTTATATTCAGAGAAACGCGTCAATAAATCGAAAGATAACCGTTCTGCAAGTCAGAAACAAAGAGACATCCGATTTTGTCCGCTAATATTTCTCTATCTATGCAGCAGATAAAGTAATCTCCTGGAACATTGCTTGTTTATTCCAAACAAAGCATCGACGATTTGTTCCGCTCTATTAATGAACATAATAAATCCACTCCGCTATATCCACTCATTTCTCCGTGCTTCTGCTTGTTTCATCAGAATTATTTATTTTTTCTTCTCTTCTCTGACAATCCTTGTTTTTATCCGTATTAACGGTCATTCTGTAAATTCTCTGCAGCTCTTCGTGTATTTTTACGACAAAAACGATATTGTTTTTTATTTCTTATGCTCTTGTGTTATCCGCTTAGAGAATAACCTTCTTCTGCGATCGAAGAAGATTTTATCGCGGTAAATAAGATGCGAAAATACAATGAAAAATATTTTGAGTTTATAATGTTGTTTTTGAGTGATGTAAATCAAATTATGGAGCAACTAAACATTTGAAGCAGATATTCCTCGTGTAGATTTTCCTCAGATACAATGCAGAGCAAAGATATTAAAACTTTGAAGGAAAAAATGTGAAAAAGTATGCAATCTCTAAATTTGTATACAGCCTATACACTGCAAAAAAAAAAACTCTGACAAATTGACATAAAAGAACTGTCAACTAGGACACCAGTTTATTTCCGTATGTTTTACAGAAGTCTTCCGTATTTTTCCGTATACGAAAGATTTTTGTAAAATGAACTGAGAATCTGTAAAATTCACAGACTTCTGTTAAACATACGGAAATAAACTGGTGTCCTGGCTGGCAGGTTTTTTTCCGTAAATTTGACACACTTTTTTTGCAGTGTTCATCCCTACAGTCATATTTAGGGAAATGTTGTCCATTGCAAACAGAAAAAGTTCGAAATTGATATGAATAATATTCACGGAGAAAATCGAGTTCAAATTTTTAACCCATAGTGTGGGGACCATACACAAATGAAGATGGTGCCACATTGGGCTTTCAGAAGAAGAACAAGATTTTAGACTGGATATGATAATGATAAAAGTCCATTTTGTGAGAGAGAATTTATCGAGATCTTCTGGCTCTTTTAGGCCTTCATCTCAGTTGTTCCGAAGTACAAGATCATCTTTATTTCAAAGTACAATTTTACATCACAGTATCTGGACAGACACATATAATATATGCATGGACTAACGGGATTTGAACCCGAGACCAAACCGCTCGTACAGTGGCCGTTGGCGACAGGAGTGCAGATCCATGATAAAACTGTTGTTGAAGTCAGGAAACAGAAAACTACAACGTGAGTTTGTTCAGCCTTGACAGAATTTTAGGGCTAAGATCGTGCGCACTTGGCAGATTTTTGTCGGCTTGATTGGGTACACTATTCCTCTTGTTAATGAGTTTAGTATGCACACTTTACTGCAGGTATTCATAGAACGTACGCACAAGTTTAATTTCGAACAATTTTTCAAACGAAAATGCCTTTTTATGTATTTCATTTTGTGTGCGGCATTTGAGAATGTGTAAATGTCACCTGTGTAAAATGGTTTAAATCAGCAAACGCTAGGTTTCATATCTCGGTGAACATTGCTCGTACAAATATCGAACTTTTTGTGTTTACAGTGGTTTTATATGGACAAGAATTTGCTAAATATAAATGTGAGTACCTCGAGGCTGTATATAAATTTAGATTGCGTACTTTGTCATTATTTTTTTTTTGCTCCAAACTTTTAATATATTCACCCTACATCTAATTTTAACCATATTCGTAATTGGAAGTACCTAGAACTAACGGTTGAGAAAATAAAGGTGGGTGGATTTAAAGGTGGATATGCTGTGTATCTGTTCTTTTACAGAGAATTTCAAAAGAATTATGCTCAGTTTGAGTATTTGCTAACCATTGGCGGGATGAAATAGTTGGAAGCCTTAAATACGGACAGTATGACTGTTTCAAGCAAAGAAAATATATGGAGAACTGTTTTATAAGCAAACTTCGTGAGAATTTATTATCTATTATACGTATGCGTAAGTTTCCAACGAATGAAAAGTTGTCAAGTTTGGCAAATAACAAAACCTTTTCATGAATTCCAATAAATTACGTTCCATAGACATGTTTGATAGTTCACAATGCGTATTATGAACAAAGGAGACATTTAGTCGGAAAGTATTTTAAAATCTGTGTGTATGACATGATTTGTACTCCATATTCTTCTTTTCAATTTATGGGCTAGTCTTAAATCACGAATAAAGTTTTTGTAATATCATTCGAGTAGTAAAAAATTTTGTTTAATTCTGATCAAAGCAATGTTTTAATTTCCAGTATTAATAGAAATAAAATTCCAGACTATTTTCATTAAGTCTATTGAATTTTCAGCAATACAAATACTCTTATAAAGTCAAATGTTTCAATAATACTGTACGTCTCTGAAAACATTCGATACAGCTCACTCCAGTCACCAAAAATAAATAAATCTCATCCAATACAAATTCTTTCTGTAATACAAAGACCCTGAATTTCTTTCAGCCATTTTTTTTCATCTCGGAGCAATGATTTTGTGTACAAGATGGGCTTATTTTTCCCTGGAAAAAAGGAGCCTAGATGCTGTTCTCTGCGAGTATCTGTTACCTCTTCGTTGCTCCTTTTATTAAATTTATTTCGGGAACACGCAAGGAACTCTTTACTTGCTTGCTTGCTACATCCTTTAAAGTTATTATTTTTGGAATAAGAGAAAGACAGGAACTCCTAAGGAAGTTGTTGAAGTCGTCATAACATGGTGCTTATTTTGTACTCGAAAAGTAACATATTGCTTTAGAAAAGACGTGAATTGGATGCAGTATATTATTACAGCATTTAAATGAATCGTATGTTTATCACCTTTCACTACTAAGATGAATAAAGAACAAACTTTTCGACGCTTTAATATTATTGGCGATTCGAAAGGGGGAATTTCCTGCTCGTCTTATCCGTTTTTGTCTACTTAATACAAGATGCCCGAAAGTTGTAGGACACTTTAAAATATTAATTTTTTTTTTAAAAAGCTATACGTACGAACCGAGTATTTGAATGATGGCCGACTTGCACAAGAACTAGATTTTCGTTTCCTATAATTGTGTACCAAAACATTTGATAGATGGAGCTAAGAGTCAAGGACTTTGGCTAGAGATTATGAAGATCGTAGTGAATATGGCGACTATGGCAAAGATTTGACAATGTACTCTTTCAACAGGACGGCTCTCCTACACATTGCTCAACGTCTGTATGCTATTGCCTCAATCAATATTTCATAAACAGATGGATAAGTCGCAGTAGTCCTATTCAGTGGTCTCCTCGATTGCTAAATTTAACCCTCTTGGCTTTTTTCATGAGGTATTACATCAAAGATATTGTTTACTTTACTATGTGTCCCTAATGTACAGGAACTCAAGCAACAAATCACTTCTACTATTCAGTGCATAACTCCTCGGATTCTTTCAAATAGTTGAATAAAATCGAATATCGTTTAGGTGTTGTACGGGTCGCGAAAGGATCTCATAGTGAAAGCTTTTAATTTTTTTATGTATGCAATTAGCTATTACATTGTAATGCTACTGTGTTTTGAATTTTTTTTTAATTTTATAAAGTGTCCAACCATTTTCAGGCACCCTGTACAGCTGGTTAACTGATGTGATATTACATTTAAGTTTACTGCAACGGCTGAATTTTAATTTTAATTGTTTTTTATCTATTGTTTTTTAAGTAGATTCTTTGTAATGTACACAAGTTATTGGCCCACACTCTACACATTTTGCACTATTTAGCTTCTATAAATTTAACCAAAGGAGGCACAGAGAGGTACAGTTTCAATCTTATAGCTATTGTAGGGGAAAATCGTATGTTAGCTTCTTAAACATTCGTTAACGGCTTTTATGAGTCTAATATATGAATACTATTTTGCCATTTTTCAGCAGCTAAAAGTTCTCACTACTAAATTGCACAATTTTAGTATATAGACATTGAAGGAATCAAACTCTTATTTAATTTCATCTGGCTATTCAAAACTTTAAAATGATTTGAATTTTTTTCCCCGTTACATGTATTTGAAACCAGGCCTATAAATAGATCAAATCTGAAGAAATATTCAGTTGTCACTACAGTTATGTCTTGGTATTTACAGATAGATATACTTCACTTTCGATGATTTTTTTATCGTGTCTTTAATTTTATTCACTAAAGAGCCATTAGATTATGGCCACCTACTCAATAACACGTTGCGTCACCTTTGGCCCTCAAAACAGCTGCAGCTCACCTGGGCGTGGATAACACGAGTTCTTGGTAGATACTGGAGACAGGTTGTACCAAATATTTAAGCAGCGACCACGCAAAGTCGAGATATTGGAACATGGTGGTGTTTGAGCTTTGAGCTGCAGGAGAGAGAGGAGCAGCTGTTTTCCTGGAAGACGAGTACTCTGAAACGACCATCGACGTGATGAAGGAGAAACTGGGATTCAGCCTACCTAGCAACTCCCTTCTACGTATCCGTGGCTCAGTCTAGATGTTCCTGTGCCCACTGTAGACATAGTTGACAATGGCGCATGTTAAGCAGAGGCACACGAGTGGGACGTCCGCTCCGCAGTCCCATATCCAACAGTACTCGCTGAATTGTGTGTTCCGAAGCACTTGCACTTGGACCTGCATTGTATTGGACTAGCCGCTGAGCCATTGTCTGCCGCTGATTTTACTGCACTAAGCCGGACAGTCTCCGGCGTCCACTTTCTTTGTTGATGTGTAAACTCCCAACATATTTTCGTTTATTGCTGGTTCCACCGTCGTTAATCCACTTTTTATAAATACTAACAATGGCAGATCGTGAACAACCGACCAGTCGTGCAGTTTCGGAAATACTCGTTCCGAGTCTTCGGGCCATTACAAACTGCTCTCTATCAATTTTGTTTAGATCAATAGTCTTTCCCTTCACTCACAAACGTAACTGCAAGAATGATGCCTTACCTTCTCCAGCAACAGTTAAATACCATTCCCACTTAATTACACGCTCTACATGTCATCCAGACGAGTTCATTGAAAAATATGTGGAAGATCATAATGTAATGGCTCTTCAGTGTACGCTTAAACTAATGAGGTCTCAAAACAGGATACAAGAGTTACTGTGGCCTTCCTTCTCAACGAAGAAGAAAACTTCCGACTGAGAACATTAATTAGTAAAAGGCATTGTTTCTTATGATGTAAAATTATTATATATTATCGTATGATCTATCGATATATTATCGTATGATCATTTACCGTTTATTTAGTTGTAAGGGCCCGTTGGAAAATAGACAAATATAGCATACACTTTTAATTTGGTGAACAAAAAATACTTATTTACACGGTATATTATGCTTTAACTCATATTATCGAAACAAATTTCCTATTTTTAAAATTCATATTCTAATTGCAATCCTTAGCAAGCATTTGAAGGTATCAAAATTTACAGTGTTTTTTTTTTAATCTATTCAAAATTTTATTAATTTTCAACGCTTATTGTTTGAGTTACATTTAATATCAAAATAGGGTGATATGGGGGAATTATGGTAAAAAAAAAAAAACATCTTAATATTTTCTAAAGTATGAAAATATTTTGTAAAGTAATGAGATAAAATGATTTAATTTCGTATGAAGTACGCTTAAATAATTTGAAATTATTCAAATAATCACTTTACCTGAAATTGAATTATTAATTTTATTTAAATTATTGAGTTGGGCAATTATGGGTCAGATATGGAGTAAAACTGGGTCACCCCTTTTTTATAGCAATGCATATCAAAAGTAAATAATATTCTAAATCATCATTATTTAGCACACAAACAGATTTTTTATTTATCTAATGTATTTTATTTAAAGGGGAAAAATTTAAATAATAAGATTGTTTTTGAAGAATGAATTGGGTACAAATCAGCGTTGCGTCCCCAATTTTTGTTTCAGAATTGAGGAAACAACGTCATAAACATAGAATGTTTAAGCATGACTTGACATAATTTAGCAGTTTTGTAAAATTTAATTTGCTTACAACACGATGCCAAATTTCCTTTGTAAGCCAAGACGTGCAATTTTGACAGTACATAAATGGAGTAATTAAAAGATTATGTCTAAAAATAAAAGCAATTCGTGCGTTGGAGTACTCAACTTAAATATTTATATTCTCTGTGATTTAACAGAATAAAATAGTTTATTTATTTTAATTTCGTGAAAACTATTAAACTGTGTAATCTCGAGGATCTGTTTAGAATCGCACAAATTACGACTTTACTTTCATGTGATAGAAATTTCTACAGAGTTTATCCATCTCAAGCGATTTTTAATTTATGACGTCACGTTTTTGACTGAAAAAAAAAATTCAATTAGTTCACTTAGTTCACCCAGTTAGTAGTCTAACGGAGCAATATTGAAACTTGCAACAACGTTGGGAAATAAATTGTTTTTTTCTTTTTTCTTCTTTTCTTTACAAAGAACCGTTTTGGAGGAACGTTATCCTATGTTAAAAAAAAAAAAATCGCATTTGTGTTTTTTTTTTTTTTTTTTTTTAGTTTTTGTGTTATAGCAAGGCTACACGAGAGCCATCTGCCTACGAATAGAATGCCTTGTTCAGAGGTCTTTTAAAATGTTCTAACGCGTATTCGCGTTACATCAGGAGAAAACCGCCCATAGTTCAGACCTTAAGATCGACAGCCATGTGGCAGGCCCGAAAGTGGAACCTCCAAACTTCAGTCACCTACCCTGTTATCCACTCGCGTCATGGGGGGGTGAGGGGGGGACTTGTGCTGTTTTTAAAGGGAAACTGATTATAACTGAAAAACAATCATGTTGATTCTAGAAGTTTCTAATGAAACTTTTAAGCCACAATACCGTTCAATAAGCCATTCAGCACGCCTTTAGAGAATTTATCAAAACGCGAAAGGATTATCTGAATAATGAAATGACAAATTCATATTATTTCCACATATTTCGTGCTAAGGGGTAACATTTTATGAAATTTCACAGAAAACTTATACATTTATCAACATGCGCAGCCCTCATCAAATCGAAGAAAAATAGCATCGTATAAACTGCTAACTGAAAACAAATATTTCACTGCTCGCTGGTCGACATTTTCAAAGCCGCATTCAACAAAAATTTCTAATAAAAGAATGTCTAGTTTTTAATATAATAGTCAAAGAGCCCTAGCCCACAGGGATACATGCAATATCTTTCTTTGTACATATGAAATAAATAAATCTTCCCAGTCTATATCTTCCCCTTTGTACAGGAAAGTTTCCGTCTCTCTTCGTCACCAGTTTTTCCTTCGAGCGATGATACTGTTTACTCGCTAGTTTTTATTTTCTCTTCTTTTACTTTCTTTCTCCCCCAAACATGGCTACTCTTTTTCTCGGATATCGGTCTCTCGTCTTGTTATTCCTTTTATTAAATTTATTTCTGCGAGATCAGATTTATTTCGTGCAAAATCATGTGGGTTATTACGCGTGTAACGTGCATGAAGATATTTTCAATATGAAATTCATCTATTATGAATAGCTAATAATATTGTCCGGTATGTTTACTGTATTGCTTCCCTAGCTTTTTGGAAAGGAAAAAAAAGACTTTTGTATGAAATAGATTTACTTTCAATTCAAATGAAATGAAATACTGTAAATTCATAGGAAATTTTGTTAAAATGCTTATTTTCTTGTTAAAAATAGACACATTCAGTAATACAGTAAGGAATTGCGCTTATACTAGATTCTAGTTTTAAATAAGTTCTAATAAATCCCAACGAATGTACCTGAGGATACTTTATGGAATATATTAATGATCATTAACTTTTATTTAGTATCTCAAAAGATATCGACTGCATTAGTCACCAAAACATTTTTAGATTTACAAAAGAGAACTGCAGTGGTCAGTTGGTTGAAACTCGGTTACCATACGAGCACAGAAGATGAAGCAGCGCCGAAAAATGTTAAAAAATCTTGATTGTATAATGAAGTAAAAAATATGTTGTCTATCTTAAATTTTCTATATTTTTCTAAAAAGGTACTGATTTTCTAAAAATCTCGATTTTTCAACTTTAAAATAAATAAATCGTTGCACTGAGTTTTGTTAATGATATGACTAAATCAGTATGAATAATTCATTGTAACAATAATGCATTGTTAATACCTTTAAAAGATTTTCAGGAATAAGTCTATCGAAAATGAAATTAACAGAATTGCAGTTTCTTTTCAAAAAATAATTAGAGCGCATATATATATATCGCTATTGCACGGTATTATATTTTCACGATAAAGGAGACATAGGAAGGAAGCATGAATCTATGCTTCATAAAATGCTTTTGAATGTTTACATTGCTTTAAAAAATTATTTTAAGCAGAAAAAAGGCATTTAAAAAATTTACTGCTGTAGTTTAAATGCCTACTTGCGATTTGTTATATGTTACAAATATGTAAATAGAACTGCGGTAAAGCAACTCTAACCTCAGAAGGGAAATTGTCTCTTTTGCAACGACATGTCATCATTCATAACATTCATAATGACTCATTATTTGTAGTTTTTTCTCCAAATGGCAGGCACTTGCCGTTTATAGGCGTTGGCCATTACTAAGCCCGAAATTACTGGTCACTTTTATTAAGGAGGTAGCTAGTAGGTGGACCAGCGTTGCCTACTAAGAAGGGACGGACGAAATGACACCAGAGACCATGCATCGGAACCATGGTGTGGTAAAATTCTTCTTTAGCCACTACACAACCCGAGAGGCTAGCTGTTTATGTTATTTGATACAAAATTGCAGTTCCCATAAAAGTCCTCCCGAAAAACATATCCCTGTATCACCTAGAAAGATTAAGGTAAAACCTCTAAGCGATTATCGAATTGTGATCTGCCCTTCTTCCGTCATAAAGTGAAATGAAGTGTTGTGCTACTGTGTGTATTTATCTTTAGTATCTTATTGCACAGGTTTTTTAAAACGAAAATTCCCATTAAGCTGAGAAAAATATCTAGAATTAAAGGAAGTTATTTACATATAAGAAAATTATGTTGGTATCATCATAGTTCAATTTCATAGAAATAATCTGGAACTTCATATGAAACTCATCTTCAAACTCTAACACAAGAAAATTAACTCTTGATAAATAAATACATCCGCGGGATTGGGATCTATATGGAAGATAGGACGGGAAAATTCATCTTCTGTAAATACACCCAGAGGATAAAAACTATTGGACATAAGACAAGAAAATTAACCTTCCATCGATGTATTCATAAGGTAATTGTTATAGTGGATGGCAGGAAAATTGATCTTTCTTGCAAATGCATCGAAAATAGGTAAAGTGTGTTTTATTTCCCCTAGACGACAGTACTGTTGATTAGATGTATCACTTTTTACTAACCTAAAACTTTAAGTTGCAATGCTTCAAATACACAATTATAAATTACATGAGCAACACTGCGCCGATGTCTTGAAAACATGGAAAATCACTCAGCTGAAGGAGGTATGGTTTTTAGAATAACGTGGGAGCTGTCTTTTGCCAATGGTATGTCTTCTATCTTAAGTACCGACTAAGCTTATGACAGGTTTTTTGGACAAATATTTCTCGCGGGGCTCCACATCACTCCTCTAAGTGTGTTACTGAATATTCCAGAAGAACTATCATTGTCCAATTTTGCCGAAATCGAGATAGCAGAATTATCTGCTGGCATTTGAAGATTTGCTTCATGTGGTACATTCATTCGGTTGATTATTGTACAAGCTCACATCAGGCATAAAGGGTCAGGTGGGGTAATTACGGCCACTTTTTGAAAAAATTCACTTTGTGAATTTGTAAGTCTTTTAAAAATAGAAAAAAAAATTTAATAACAAGAAGGAAACTTTCACCTTATAAGAAAACCTAGTTAAGTTTTATTTCCGTAGGATTATTTACTTAAAATTTAGGGAATTGACATAATTACCTCAAAAACTCTCAAATAGCAAAAAATTGGGTTGTTTTTTACCACTTTATAACTCTTGATACTTACGGGTGTTTTTTTTTTGTCTTGTTTTTGTTAGTGATTAGAGAAACTCCGGTGCTTGCAAATTTAGTGATAAGCTTATGCATAATTCATGCTTAATAAATCGAAATAACCTCTTTCTTCCAACGTGCGTTGAAAATCACTCTTTTTATGCAAGGAAAAATATTAAATCGTAAAAATTGTCTGAAAAGTTGTATAAAGCAATGCTGTCCTTTTAAGAACAAAATAATGAAATAAAAATAAATGTTGAATACTGTTTAAAAACAGAAACAGTTTCTGGGATGTCGTCCGTCAGAATTTTTTCCCCAGTCTCGCAAGTTTTACAATAAAGCAGTTCAAACCATCGCACTGCAGATGGACCACAATATTTTCGCAGTAATATATGCCCACTATGATAAACCAATTGAACCAAATTTCCATATGCTGGCCCTTCACAAAGAAATTGACGCACTAAGAATGGGTATGACGTAATGTGAAATTGTCCTTTTATTTGATTCTGAGGAAGTAACTATTTGTCTTTAAAAATTCCCGTTGTCTAAATCAATTTTTTGTATTTGTATGCCCAATTTTTTTTTTCATAACAACTTCTTTCCTGGTATACTTTTAATGAGTTGAGATGTACTTCTGGGTCTGTTCATAAGCCATCACAATAAGTTTTAATCAGTTTAAATTTTTTAAAAATTAAATAGCGATATTTACGTTTTATAATTTATCTCTAAGATACAATTAAAAAATTAATAAAACATTTAAAAAATATTTTTCCTCGGTATTTTTTAAATTATACGAAACAGACATGTGATTTTCCTAGTCAGGATGACTTTTCCTATTATGTTTTACAAATGGTCGTAATTATCCCGACTTTAAAAAAAAAAAAACAGTGGGGTAATTGTGACTGTGAATTTAAAAACATTTAATTATGTTAGAAAACATAAAAACAGATCAGAATCTCTAAAATACATTGAAAAATACTATTTTATATGCATTAGTTTGCCTGAATTTTTTTTCCCTTTGCGCCAAATAACTTTGAACACGAAACTGTCAAATCCGTTTATCGAAACTTTTGGTATGTTTTTTTTTATACAATTGCTACTGGCTTAAAGATACTTGAGGTCAATAATAAAAGATACCTGACATGAAAAAAATATAATCTTTCTGTATAATATTTTTTCGCAACTTTCTTATTTACAGATTATTTTTTTAATTACTTGAGTCATAATTACCATGTGATAGTAGTTATTCCACCTGTGACCCAATATAAACGCTCTTTTTTCAATTATTAATAAATCAATTTTTTTGTAAAAGCACTGAGACAAATTCATATAATATAGAAGTACTAAAATCCTTTAGATGTCGTAAAAACAATTATCATTGTATTCTTAAAATGCCAAAATCATTAACAGCAAAAATTGTTAAGAACAAAAATAACAGTTACATAATAAACTTGTAATCGTGCATCTTCCAGAGGTACATAGACATAAAGGCTTGTTTCCATTGTCAAGGATTTTGTCATATAGCTAATTTCTGTAAAGAAAAGAGCAGTATTACTATCTGTGGTAAATGCTCTGCTCGGTTAGCCATGAAACACGATTATCCCCATCGCAAAACTTTCTTGGTATCAATTGCCAAGAAGAAAATAAAAATAAAAGACAATTTATGATACTGGACATGCGGCTTATAGCCGTGGCTGACCAATATTAAAGATGCATTTTTAAAGAGGAATGGTAATACAGGAAGAATAGATAAAATTGAAAGTTTGACTTTTTATTAAATTTCTTATTACTAATTTAAAAAAGTTTTTATTCAAGTTTTCTTGAGACATATTCTAGACATATTTATATATTGCAACTTCTTGTGTTTGGTTCTTATTCAAAATTCATCTTTTTTCGTCTTTCTCTTTTAAGGCAATAGTCTGCTAACTAACTTATAATAATAATAGAACAGTCAGGCTAATATTTGAAACTCATTACTCTTATGAAACTGTTAAAATTTTCAGATAACTTGAAGAAGAAATAATTGTTAACAAACCCTTAAACAATGTAAAAATTATAATATGTAGCAAAAATATGCATAGAAGTAGAAACCTCTGGGAGCAATAGTAGCTCCTAGCCGAAAAGACGAACTGCTCCCAGGAAATTGTAACTGCTCAATTCACAAAAGTTAATTCTCAAAGAACAAAACAGAAAAGATCATAAAACAAAACAAACAAAAGCAGAAACAGAAAAATACCAATAAGACCAGAATACAAGAGTCAATCTTTTGTGAATTTTTTAATTTGAATCCTCCTGTCGTGTGAGTGGTTCTTTCTGCTCTTGCGTTCTGAGGGAAATTCTTCGATCTAACGCATACTTGGTTGGCCCTGCACACGTTAATTGTAACTGTTGCAAAAGCGCTATTTTTGACCTAACTAGACGATTCATCATCAGTCTACACGTGAACTTAACAAAATCTCCCTCAAGGTCTAGGTACACAAATTAAACTAATTGTCCCAGGGACTCAAAAAAATTCAGGGTAATTCTTTATAAGTTGTATCCCCCACCGTAATAAATGGAATAACGGTGTCTTTTATAAAACTTTCAGAAAAAATTCTTAAGCATGGAATTGCATAGCAAAAATTTTCGGAAAGTGACAATATCCTGATAAATTTTCGATTTTTAAGAATTTTTTCTGGAAGTTTCACAACTGATACGGGTCTATCGCTTATTGCAGTGCACCTTGTAAAGAGACATTCTAAAAAATTTGAAGTGCATGACATAATTAGTTTATATGTATTTATGTATCAAAATAACAGAGTTTTTCGAACTACACCGTTAATAGGTGTCTTGAAACAAGTGGCAGGAAAGGAAGGCCACTGTTTATACCATGCTAGAGATACTAAGCTATTGGTGACATCTAGTGAAAAAGAAAGAAAAGAAAGGAGATATATTCGCTGAAAATCATCCAAACGTAGAAAGAAGGAGGACACTAAATTATAAGAATTTTTATGAGACATGGTAATGCTCCCAGAAATATAAGTAAAAATGGACCAGTTTAGGATAATACGAGTGGAAGAAAAATCAAACTGATGGTCTGAAGACAAAGAACATTGGGCAATTGACGAATTTAACTTTTTGTTTTTTCGGCATTAATCTGATATTTGAGCAAAATTTTGAAGCACATTTATAGTTTGGCTAGTATAAGGTAAGCCACAAACACACCAAATACAATAAATGCCCCAATTATTATAAGATTTTCAATGGGTTGCTTAAGATGAGAAAACTTTGTTTTTATTAACAGGAAAATGGTGACAAGATAAACCTTCTTAATTTTGGGCAATTTTATTGCTAATACCACGAGAAAATGTTAAAACGACCGAATTAGTAAAGTGAGATTAAAACGATTTACAGAGCATATAAGTTTATTTAACTTTTTTTTAAAGTTCTACTTGAAATGAAGAATGACTTCCATATATGTAAATCGTGTCCATTTTTTACACTGATATATTGTAAATAATAATTTTTTCGTACTTGTCGCGTACTGAATAACCGTGAAAAGAATTGTTTATGATAGAATGTATCCACAAAGAAAAAAAAAATTGGAACATTATTTAAGCACATGTGTTGTACTATTTTTGTATATTTTATTTCTAAACCAATCCTTGATATATTGAGTAAATAGCTAAATAATTTAAAAGACGAATTTCAACATGACGAAGCAACTGATATTTTCACCTTTAAAACTGTGTAATTTCTAGTAATTCGAAAGTTCGAAATTCTTCCTTGATTGCTTGTAGCTAAACAGCCATCAAAGCAGAATGATCAGAGGTCTCAGAATCACGAAGGCAACGTAAATTACGCGAAACACTGCTCGCAGTGGAATATGCAAGATTTCAAGCGATAATTGTTTGATTACATTGCAGGAATTTTCATATCGTCAGATTAAATATTTGTATCAGAGATTGTACAAAGTCATGTAAGTATGTCTTCCGAAGCACTAGGTTCATCCTTAGAAGTATCTGAGATATGCGAATAGCATATTAAAATCCAAATATATACGGTTTTCTTGAATAGCCAGAATATAGTTTATCAACTACGTAAAAATTGTAAAATAAAAATGAACTAGTTCATGGACATATCTGCATTGAAAACCGGAAATTTAAAAATATCTTTAGTTTTACATATTAATATTGCATATAATAGTATTGCAAATTAGTGGAATAGCTCACTTTTTTGGCTTTAAATGAGGATAAAATTACTGTTTTATGAATGAAGCATTAAAAAAGTATATTTGTTTCATGAAAATGCTTTAATTGCCTATATTTGGTCAAAAGGGCGAGATCACGTCAGATACCGTGAATAATTAAAAAATTAATAAAATATGAAATGCAACCAAAATTTACCAAACGTGATTATCATTTGGGCAATCATGGACATGTCTGTAAAATTTGCTTTTGGAAAAAGTCACCGAAAGTTTAATGAAACAACATGACAGTAAAAATTCCAGCATTATAATAAAATATTAGAGAATGACTGACAAAACTCTTTCTATGAAACTATGTTGTCTTACTGCTCAGTGAAGTCCAAGCATTCGAGAAGTATAAATTTAGGTATGAGCTTGTAAAGCAGCCTCATACCTATAGAAATAAGCAGCTCTGATAAACGCTTGGGTAGAATTTCATACTACTATTAGTGTCCGGGAAAGATAGTCATACTGACTCATTATTAGAAAAAATACTGCTTTTATAAGAGTTTTAGTAAGATTTGTACTAGGGTTTGGAAGCATAAATGCAGGGTTGGAAAAAAACTCGGTTTATTTGAAAAAAACCAAAAAACCGGGTTTATTTGGTTTAAACCGGGTTTTTTGGTTTAAACCAGGTTTTTTGGGGGTTTTTTTTAATCCTTTTATAATTACATGTTACATATTTATAAATAAAATTATTTGTAAAATGTTCAAATAAAAATTAATATTTCTTCTGAAAATAATTAAAACAAAGTAAATAAAAAATTGTTTGTGTACTTATGTGGACATTGAAATCATTCAATTTTAATATTTTATTTAGAGATACTATTTTTTTATATTTAGTATCTACTTATATAATAACGCTAATGTATGCGGTACCAAAATTGACGATATTTTTATGCTGGGAGCGGCAAGAACTAGATGTAAACATTAGCGTAATAACAATAACACACGTGCAAAAATCCAGATTAACAGTTCAATGACATCAAGTGAAGCAAGCCTATTCGTTACTGGTTACGTGTGCCACGCAGTAGATAGATTAAAAAATAACAATGTATGTACAAAGAAGCAAAGTCTTTCGGATTTTTTTACTTCACGTTTATTGCACATTTAAAAAAAAAAAAACACTTTGCAATGGGTTGAAGTATATTTTAGCCATTTCGTGTTTCCATACACAAAAAAGCAAATTTTTTCTTTTTGGTTTGATTAATGGCAACGGTACTCTGAGTGATCTGCCAAGGATAGGAGATGCCTTGGCAGGAGGACTTTCTAAGGGGTTTTAACGCGTATCCACGTTACATCTGGAGAAAACCTACTAAAACTCCAGACCGTTAGATCGACATCCGCATGATGGGACCCAAATCCGGGACCCTCTCACTTCGGCCATCTACCATTTTCAGTGACATTACCACTGTGCCATGATGAGGACCCCAAAATCTTTCGGATCTATTCACATGTGGTAAGATATGGGGGGCCAAGCTGGCCACCTTGGCAGCTAGTATAATATAATACAATAGTAATTGTTTACTACATTTTACATGGAATATTGCTCTTAGATTCATCAGCAATAATGGCGATAACTAGTTCAAAATAATATTTTTAAGGTTTAGAAATAAGTTGTTAAAACACAAAACCTCTATTTTGGAAAAGTTCAAGTATCAAGCCTTATTCAAGTTAAAAATGCAGCCTATAATTTAAGTTTAATTAATAATTTTTAATAATTATAAAACAATAAGGTATCTAGAGTGATATAATAAACTTATTCTTGATACTTATGACGATAATTTAAAAATATATTAGAACGTATTCTATCTGTAGTATTTGTAATTTTAAATTATTCTTTTTAAAAAAACCAATTGGTTTTTTTGAGAAAAAAACCATTTGGTTTAAACCATGCCAACCCGGCATAAATGAGCGCAGAAGGTAGTTCGCACTCTATGGAAATGATTTTGATAGTTAAGTTTTATCTATAGATGCCATATTTTGTGGCGATTTGCACCTATCTGATATCCATGATTCTTGACAGTAGCTCTAGCTCAAATTTTGCATGAAAGTAAATTTTTTCTTGGTATTGTGATGTCAATTTTACTCAATTCCTCTTGCTCCGTTTTCCAAAATCCGTTCAGTGTTCTTGGGTGCCATTTCCTTAAGGCTCGTTTTAATAAACCGAAAGCACGAAAGTTCATTGGAGAAACGGCAGGTGATTTTATAGGTATTTCATCAAATGGGATACACTTTAATCCTGTTTCTGATTCTTTCTTTGCTAAATAAGCGGCAGTTGACTTAGACGTGTGACTAGAGACTTTGTCCATATGAAGCTGAATTTTATCAACGTCCTTTCCATATAAGACTGGAATTTCTTCCTCAAAAATTGGTTCTAAAATATTATGCTGATAGTAGAGTGAATTAATTTTGGCTTTACCTGAGACTTTTTTGATTTTCAATTTGACATCGTAACAAAATCCTGCAGCTATCATGAATATTTTTGGGAACTTTTCTGTACACTGATGAAGCCATTTCGTATGGTCATTCCCGTCAGTTGAACAATAGAAAATTGATCGTCTTTTGTTATAGTCTCTTAAATATACCTATACTTCATAGTGTTACCACAAATTTCTACTTTTCACCAGCTAGATACTTTTCATATAATTTTCTACAATTTTTTTTTTCTTTGGCATCTTTTAGAATTTAAATCTTTATAAATGATTTTACTTACAATGCCAGACGACATTCATAGATTCGATGCAATGAATGTTTAAGTCGACGTATTTACTTTCAGGATCAGAAACTTCACTTTCTTGATAGTTTCCTGCGTTCGAACAGTCTTAGGATGATGTTCCGTGGTTATGTTTTCATTTTTTACTTTCAGCAAAGCGTTTTTTTAGTTACAAATTTAATATATTATAAATGGCTTTTTTTTTAATGCAACAATCGAGATTTTTACATCGCTTTATAATTTGCTGATAGAAATATTTCTCCTTTGAAAGAGCACTTATGTAACCTTCGAGAAATATATCAAATTTAGGATCCATTTTAAAAATAAATCTTTTATTTTGCATTCCAGTCAAAATAAAACAATAGCAGACGATTATTCTGAAATTGCAAAAGTTTTATAACAAAATTCAAACGAGAAAATAAACTACATAATCGTTTCCATAAAGTGCGAACGACCTTCTGTAGTTGTGTTTATTTTTAGAAGTAGGGTTTGTAGTTATTTTCATTCATCCTTGACAAATCTGCGTATGCTACAATAAGAAGCAGCTGTTTTAGTTTTTCTTTAAAATTCTCCAACAAACAGTCATTTAAAATTTTATTTTTCATAACAAACGAAGCCTATTTTAAAATTATTTTTCTCTATTTACTAAGATTAGGGATGGACGCGAGACGATTTTTTGCGAAACGAGACAGAGATTTACAGCTTTATTGCGAGACGAGACAGACATTTTTAACATTAAGATATAGGGATTTTGCGAGACGAGACAAAGCTTTTAGGCTGTTTTGCAAGACGCGAGGCGCCAATTTTCCGAACTAAGATGGATAGATATGGATACCCGCAAAAATAATTTGAAGCTTATTTCCTTTCATTCGTGAAAATATTATTGAAATTTTGAAGATCTAAATCAGTGATAGTCAATCTGATCCCTACCGCCCACTATTTTACGTTCTAACTCTTATAGTGGGCGGTAGAAATAACTCTGGTTTAGAAATTGTATCAAGTAAAGTTACTTCCGTATTTCATAAATCAGTATTACTGTGAAACCGGTGGGCGGTTAGAAAATAGTACAGCAAACAGATAGAAAAGAAGACAGTGGGTATTAAAAGTTTGACTAGTGCTGCCACCACATTCATGTACCTAATATCTAAGAGATAATCTCATATCGTATTCTTGTGCAGGTATTTATTTTCGACAAAGTTAATGAGTGATCCTCTCAGACAAGTAGACGTTCAATCCTTTAAAAAATAAACTTTAACATTTCAATCGTTTTAAGAGTAGTTGATTTGTGAAGAGTGAACTCCTTCCAGTGTAGAAAATGGAATATTTTGTTTAAAGGCTCGATCATAAATTTGTTAACGATTGAATCCGATTTACCTGAGACGCCTATCTTAGAAAATTAGAATTAATGAACAAATTAAACACCTCCCTATCTGAATGTTTATGAATCCATTTAGTAGACCTCTTCTCTTGCGTCCTAACTCGATATTTCCACCTTACTCAACCAGCAGAATGACACATGCAGGCTTGGACCTTGAGCATCATGAGAAGCAAGAGCGCAAGGCAAAAAATGAGATCCATCTTCAATTTTCTCGATCCCTCCAATCTCTGCTAATTGTCATTCTCCTTCCATAGTCCACGGCTTTTAAATACCGTGAACTCTGTCACTGTCAGAGCCACGCACAGAGCAAATGAATTTTAGCAGCTGACCACTCTCTGTCTAAAAACTCACAAGTTTTCTGCAACTTGTTAGACCTTTAATCAATCACAGCCTGTAAAACACCCAGACTTTTCTAAATGCGAGGCTGACCACAGTATGACAGCTTCCTTGCGTGGGACACAGGCTTCCCGCAGAATCTGTAAAACTTTTTTTTTTTGTGTGTGTCCCAGTTTGTTTTTACAAATAAAGTCCACAGATGCCGCGAGAGGCTTGAAGGCTGGCTCCGATGACCAAGTTGGCAGCTGTGGCTTCAAAATCAAAATCATAATACATTTAGTAGGTAAAGCTCTAACTAAATAGCTTTATTGTGAGTCCAGCTCTTCAGTTCTTCAGTAACATCCACATTCCTTTACAATACTGGAGAATAGAAAGAACATTATTGCATTTTAAACCAGTTTAATTTTTGCTTTGAAACAACAACGTACAATTGCTTGAAGGAGATTAGTGGAAAAGTAATAACCCAATGCTCGCATTTCGCGTTTCTCAAGGGACGCCGTGCCTTATCCGCCCTTTTGTTAGTGCTGATGCACCCTGACCTTTATAGGAAGATAACATAAAAGTTTTGCATCTCTTTCAGAGGGATGTCGGGAAATAAACCTTTTTAATAAACCCACCCGGCCCCTTCTGAAAAGAAATATGAACACTGGTAATACCAGCATAAATTTGAAATTAATTTTAATTTAAAGCTACGCATGGCACATTGCATCAAAGTTTTGAACTTCTTTTTTTTAATCTGACATTTTTTTTCCTGTTCTGAGAAAGAAATAAAAAATGTGAAACGCGTACTGCTTTTGTCATAATTAAACATCAAAATTATGATTTGATTGGCTAATTAGACACAAATGACATTTTAATTTAAATAAGTCTAATTTTTTTTCTGCACGAGAGTACACCTTTACTAAAATCATTAAGAAAATCATTAATACCGCTTCTTTTCTCTGTATTTTCTCTTTCCCAAATATAATCCACAATTTTTTTCTTCCTTTTAAAAATGGAATGTCGATAGCAAAAGAAAAAAAATGAATAAAAATGAAAATGAATTCAGTAATGTGTATTTGTTTAAAAATAAAATTTTAAAAAGGGGGTATAGATCGCTTAAATAATTAAAATTAAGTATCCTGCGTACAAAAATGTCGACTTATTAATATTAGCACGTAATAAAATGAAATGTGTGTAGTAAAATACAATAAACAGTTGTTTCTGGCTTAACAAAAACATGTTTAGCAGATAGAAGCAACATTAATTGAAATTATAATATTTCTTTCATAAAAGAAATAGATAAATCAAGGTTAATTGTACAACTTTTTCCACCAAATTCCATCATCTCTGACTGTTAAGGCCGATGCTAATAAGTCAAATTTTTTATATATTTTAATGAGCGATGGGACACTGAGACCAGAAAACATCTTCCGTTGCTTTCTCCGACGTGTGTGGGGGCAGGGTTTGCGGTTTAGCACGCTAATCTTTTGCCGGTGGATACCGACTGGTCATTAAAAAGTCGCAAAACTTAGGAGAAGCATGCCCTCTTAACCCTGTACCGACGTCCAAGACATAACTTATCATCAACAACGGCCTTTAAAGTAGCATACAAAAGTACTGTTGTGTGTGTGGGGGGGGGGGGGGGGGAGGAAGTACTCGCGTCACGCGTTCTCTATGGCAAAGAAGGAATGCGAGAATAACATAAATGACCTTGACCAGCCAATTTACGCTGACTGTGATTTTGTGGGGAATAATGACTTTATTTATACTAAATCACCTGTAATGGTAAAGCCACCTGATGGCAAAAGCGGTAATTAATTTTATTTACGAAATAGAAATGTGGTGACAAAATCACCATAATTAACGTAAGAGCATCATTTCGTTCAAGTGTTCATTTTGGCTTAGGTCACCTTTTGATTAGTATCAATTTACATATGGTATATTAGCTAATATTTTCATTTCTGCTTTATTGCACGAGTGTTCGTCCCACATCATATATTTATTATCAGATTTTGGGAAATCAGGATTTAAATGACCTTCACGAAAACAATGTTTAGAAACATTTGTCAATCTGACTTGGAGAGACCAACTTCAAAGTTTATAATGCCAAAAGTAACTGAAAGCCTGAAATTCTGTATTAGTTTGCTTTTAATAGTTTTTCACACGGGAAATCGAAACAAGTCACGGAAATTTCCGAAAATAATGTTTTTATATAATCAGCTGGTAAGTTAATATTTTTTTTTTTCAAATGTCACCCAATATTTAACTATAGAGAAATGATCCAAATAAAAGTCGCACATGTTAACAAGAGCTCAAAATCAAAATACATTTTGAATGATGAGCAAATATAGAGATTTTTGCTGTACGAACAAGACAAATTATTTAAAAATTAAATTAGTAACAAGCAATCAGAGTTCTGATGTTTATAATTTTTAAAAGTCTGTTTCGTAAGGTATCCACTGCTTTCGTCAATTTCGATACCCCTTTTCGTAAGTAGAAAATTAGTATGATTAAAATTCGTAAATCTTTATAAAAGTGCTGAATTATATTCTGAATACGTACAAATTGGTGGTTGAAAGTTCAAGTAATAAGAAATTCCAAATGTGTTAAATAACGAGTTACGGGGAATTTTGTAAAAATATTAAAGTGCAATCCACAATATTAAAAAAGTACTTTTTGAAGCTAACTGAATTTTGCTTTTTGGCATACTGTGTATTATTAAAAGATAATTTATGCAAATAAACATCAGTCGTATCCACTTACGAGAGTCATGAACAAAAACCTGCATTTTGAAGGGCAATCAAAGTTGGTGAGTGCACAAATACCAATAAATTACGAAATTAAATTAGTGACATTCACAGAAAAAATTCTTAAATACATACCAAGTTTTGTAAGTGCAGATTTCAAAGTAGCACACATATCCAATATGCTGAATAAATTAAAACTCACTGAATGATAGATTAAATTTAAAATTAAATGGAAAACAGTTCGTTTAAAATTCCAAAACGCGTGCTGGTATTTAAAAAATATCTAGTAAGCTAATAACTTCAATATCGAACGCATAAAACCTTTATCAAATAAAAAGTTGAAAAGCAAACTGCCGCTGACTTAATGATCAAATTATGTAATGTATAGTTACGTGAGATCCGGAACATCTGACATGTTTCTCGAATGTTCTTCATAAGAATGAAAAAAATGCTCATCACATCCGAACTGTATTTCCAATATCAGAAATACCAGAAGGTATTGGCAACTACGCGTTGAAATGTGCTTTCCCCAGTCAGCGATAAAATTATAGATACCGTATTTGAATCCAGTGGGAAGAAGGCCGTAAATCTTGCAAAAAAACTTGCGGTTTTGAAATTATCTTCAGAAATATCGGATGAGTTCTTAACATTTAAAGCAGAAATTACAGTATGAAGAATAGGGGTTGTTTCAACACGCAATGTATGGAACGAGCTACAGATTTCACCATTTTTCCTAGACTATTTTTCTAAGAAAAGGGGGTTTTTTTAGAAGAGAGATTAAACGAAATGGTTTATGTGTTTTAAAATTAAGTATGAACGTGTTGAGATAAGAAAATTATAGCTACTGCAGCCACGATGTCTAAATCGATGTTTATTTATTTATTTTTCAAGTAAACTTGAGATCCCTTATGGTATTTTAATAAATATCCGTTGCATAAAAAGTGTAAAGTTACATTTATATTTTTGAGTATGTTTGTTAATTATTCCTGTTTCATTTACTTCTACTACTCTGCTCCTGAAATCTTAATTTTTATTTTTACTCTTACCGAAAACACGGCATGAAACTCTCAAACAGTAGAATAACAATACTTATGCTTGTGTAAAAAAAAGTTGTGAATTTTCGGAAACTGTTCTAATGCAGAAAACTAAGTTATCATTCTAAAAAAGATAAGTAAAAGGTGTCTAACCTTTAACACAGAACAAGTTTTCAATTCCTAGCATTATGAAACTCGTATAAAAGATCTCTTGATGGAGGATGTTAACTCTTCCTACATATAAAGTTTACTTAAGTGGAGTAAATATTTTGAAAAATTAAATTTTTTTCGGGAATTTTTGCAAATTAAGCAAGCAAAAAGATCGTGATATGACCTATAACTATGTAGGTTTCCCTAAGGAAAACATTGCTCACGAGTACCATTTAGCTTTATTGTACATCTTATTTAGGTCAAAGAAGCTCTTTTTTAAACTATCCCCTCACAAAAAAAATTCTGTATCTGCCACTAGTATTAGTTATGGAAAGAATAAAGCAGAAACGCCAAACACATTTTTTAAATGAAAAATTAGTCACGAATGCGTATAAAATGCTTTTTTTTTCAATATCGTGTTAGAAGTTAATAACTATTTTCTGAATACATTATTAGCCAAATTTCTACAGCAAAATAAAAAGTTAAGAAGTTCATCAACTGACTTGATGATCGAATTATACAATGCAGGCAGTTCTATGGGAAACAAAACACCTGACAAGTATTTCAAATGTTCTTAAAGAGATACTTATCACATCCAAACTGTATTTCCAATATCAGAAATAATGGCAGAGCTATTGGCAACTCAAAAATGAAGCACTAAAAGAAAACCTCTTTCCCATTGAGAGATAAAATTATAGACATCATTCATTTGAATCCATAAAGAAAAGACAGCTAATCTTTACTAAAAATTCTCAAAAAAATTTCCTTCAGTGGTATCCACAGTGCCTTGGTATTAAATATTTAAGGCAAAAATTTCTCAAAAATAAAAAGGCTTTAAGATAATAGATATTTTGTTATTTTTGACAAAAAATTATTTTCTTATGCTTCGAACAACGTTTTTTTTTTCCTGTGTTGTCTAAAATAAAAATATTAACCCTTTAGGCAATAGCGTCCTATTTTAGAACGCATATTTAAATTACTTTGTGTGACTTGTTTTTAGAAATTTTATTTTCAAAATTCTGTATCTTATTCATAATATGTACAATAAGAAGAATATATTTTTTTATGAAAAAGTTGGAAATAACAGTAAAGTCTGATAAAACTAGTACTTGCAGTTTTGATTTGGTTTGACTGTGTGAACTCATTTATCATGAATCATAAAATTATGAGCTTACTTATTACATTGTTTTAGCACGTATATTGATATCAGCTACAGCCAATTACTTTCGCTTGTTGAGACTCGTTGTTTAGCATTATTATAGAAGATCATTTACCCCTAAGTTTACCATTTTTCAATGATTTCTTTAATAAGTATTGAAATTCATTCTTTAAACTCTGTTGTTTTAACACAATTGTCATTGTTTTAACGCTTATTTCTTCATTAACTACTGCATTGTTTAATAACGTTTTAGTAGACCATTTAGCTAATTCATTGTCATTGTTTCAGTACATTGTATCGAACTAATTATATTAATGATGTTGCCATCTGTCAAAAATCACATGAAACTAGTTGCGGAGGGCATTTCGAACTAAATAAAAGACTTTGATCTGTTTATCGACTGCGATGTTTTGAAAAATTTGGATAGAAAAGTTCTAATTTTTATTTAACCGAATTTACTGCATAGCTTCTAATGCTTGAATAGTTAATTTAGTTACGTTTAAAGGTCTGATAGCCTCTTTAAGCCATCGTTTTCAGCTATTAGGTCAAGTGTTGCGCAAATTTTTAAATGTTACGCTATCTCTTCTACGTTGTCTTATAAAACCATGATGTTAGCAATCGGAAAAGACTATTTGCTACTCAGTTCTTGTTGTCCTCTTCTTTGCTATCCTAAATGGGAATAAAGCCTCCATCAGAGAAAAAAGGTGCAAGAACTGTGAAGAAGCACAAAAAGCGGCTTAGGGAAATGCAGTAAGTCTTACTAATACTTATTCACCTTATAAATTTCAGCGTGAGCTTGGACGGCAGAAATAGTCAAAATACCAGTTTTAAAAACATCGGTAGCCGTTTGTGCTCTAAGCCAAAAGTCGTCAAAACACGGGAAAAATATGATGGCTTCGACACTATACTTTTTCCGTGGACATTAAAACAGACTCTTTGCTATGACTAAGTGGGAAGTGACCAAACCTGCGTAGAGAATTAGGATTTTTTTCGTAAATTTAGAGCTGACTGTTACCTGTTTCGCCCTTCACCTACTTGTCGAAACGTTTAGTATACGTTCTTTTAGCTGTTATTGAATGAAAATACGAAGTTTTCAATTGTGTACCTTAACACTGTTCTATTCGTGGTCTTGTTTAATACGAGACAAATAGGTTTTGGTTAGTAGGTCTTTCAAACATTTGTGTGAGAAACTGCTGAATAATCGATGCGTTTAACACAGTTTATTATAATGATCAATTAAAGTTTTGTTACATGGCATTCAAGATGAAGGCCTAATCTGTAAAAACTTAAATAGCTCACTCACATAATATTTTTCCAAATTTAGAGCAAAACCAACTAAAAAAGGGGGAGTATCATTGTATAATCTTCAAATTCAGCTTGACACAAGATCCATCAACCAAAAGGGGAGAAAAAAGAGTCCTCAAAACAAAATTTGAGTATCGCCGTCATTTTTAATTCTAGAGGCCCGACCGAGAGATTTCTTTCTCCTGTCATGTGTATTTTGAAGATGATTAATACAAGGCTAAATTTTATTACCTTGTAATAATCCCGATGAGAACGACTTTTAATAGGAAAGCACTCTAATGAGCACCCGCGAAGGTGTCACGTTCTTTACCCTGTTATATTGGATTGGTTTATTTTTACACTCATGCTTGAATTTATTTCTGTCAACTTTTCTCTTAAGCGCTCATTTTGCATGTTAAGAAGTCTTTTGACAAACATTCTTTTGAGCGGGTGCATTGTATTCTAATTCTATTTATCTGTATTGCTTGTTATTATAATACGGGAGGGTGTATTTTACATTAAAGAAACACCTAAAACAGGTGCAGACTGTACCTTGTAAACATTGTTCAGCATATTTATAAAAAGGACTCACGAGACCGGTGTTTAAAAATTAAAATAATAATAAATAATTGCATAGCTACTTCATTATTATTATTGAGTGTGTGTTTTAAAAGCGATTTTTGTTGATAATACAGTGAAATCTATTTCGAATTTGGTTGCAAGAGAATTTCTAGAAATAGCAATTTTTTTCTTTAAACTTAAAACGTGTGAAGGTAGTTTTGCGTTAAGTAAAACTTCCGTTCAAAAAACACTTTCTGCATTGAACGGGGTTTTTTACGCTTAAGATTCCATTCAAAAATTCACTTTTCTGGATTTATAGAAACACTTTCAGCCTTAAAGAAGCACAACTTCAAAACGGGGCATTCAGAAGCAAATGGCAGAAAGCCACAATAGACACAGAAAAGAAACTCATATGGGTCATTCCACGTCAAATCAAACAGAAAATTGGAAAAAGTTCACCCTGCATTCCATATTTTCTCAAATTCTGTGTAAATTATTCATAAGCTAAGATAACCACAAAACTCAATTTTGCAGATTATACTATAATTAATTACCGAGAAATTAATTATGCAAATTTTTAAGTTTACTACAAGATACGTCATTTTTTGCTCTGAATTTCTTAAATAATTCTTTACTGCAGGAGTTACTGAAGTGAAAATTTGTTTCCAAAGCTAACTTTTTAAGCTGATACCAAAAACTTTATCAAAATTTGCGTATCTTCTATAGTTTATGCATGAGCATTGCATTTGCTAAAAAACATCATGAACTTTTTAGGCATGTTTGATCGGAAGCACGTGTTTTAAATTTTTAAATGTTTTTGAGATGGTATGCCACTACATCTCCAAAAAATTTCATCTTAGCTTTCTGCTCAGGAGCTGAGGAAAAAAAAAATTATTAAACTTTCATGTGACTTTTCGTATATTGGGTCTAGTAATAAGTTTTATAGAGCGTGTCACAACGAAATAAATATGCAATGATACCTTTATTCATCAAACTAATCTCCATTATTTTCCAGCACCCACCGCCAACGGTCAGATAGTGATGCCAGCAGCATAGAAGGATTCATCTTTTGATGCGATGGAGTCATCAATGAATTTTCGTACTTCTTCCACTGTGGGGAAGTGAACAGAAGACAAGGCATTGTTCATTGACCGAAATAAATGATAGTTCGAAGGGGCTATGCTAGGGCTATACGCCGGGCTCTCCAAAACTTCCCAGCCAAACTTTACTACCAGTAAATGAACGTTTACGATCTATTTCCTGCTTCAGTCGCAGCAATTGTTGTTTATAGCGTTCATCAGATACACTTTCTAGGGACGTACCCAGAAAAAAATTTCGAGGAGGGTCCAAAAATTTCGGAGGCGGTCCAAACGCTGAAAAAGATAGAATTTTCCACAGAAAGATTTCATCATTATTATTTTGCTAAGAAAAATCGAAATTTCCGGAGGGGTCCGGACCCCCTGGACCACCCCCCTGGGTACGTCCTTGACACTTTCACCGGGCTCCAATAGTTTGTAATACAGTACACCTTTCATATCCTTTCAGACGATCTGTGCGCTATCTGACCATTGGCGGTGGGTGTTGGAAAATAATTTTTTGTATTATTTTGATGAATAAAGGTATTATTGGATATTTATTTCTTTGACACGCTCTTTAAAATTTATTACTAGACCCAATATACGAAAAGTCACATGAAAATTTAATAGTTTTTTTTTTTTTTTTTTTTTTGCTCAGCTCCTTAGAAAGCCAGGATGAAATTTTTTGGGATGTAGTGGCATACCCTCTTAACAACAGATAAAAATTTAAAACATGTGCTTCTGATCAAGCGTGACAAAAAAAATTCATGATGTTTTTCAGCAAATGCAATGCTCATGCATAAACTGTAGAATATACGCAAATTTTGATAAAATTTTATTAATTAGCTTGAAAGGTTATCCCGAAGAACAAATTTTCACTTCAGTAACTTCTACAATTAAGGAGTTAAATAAGAAATTCGGAGAAAAAATGGCGGATCTTGCAGAAACTTAAAAATTTGCATAGTTAATTTTTCCGTAATTAATAATCCCAGAACCTGCAAAATTGAGATTTGTGGTTATCTCAGCCTATGAATTATCTATATAAATTTGAAGAAAATCTAACTTTGTATGGTGAACTGTTTGATCTGACATGGAATGACCCATATTTGTGACGAAGGGAGAGGACAAATGCCAGCTAATAAAACTCTAAATTATATTTTAACACATTAACACGAGAGACTTCACTTTTAAAAAAATATGAACAAAACAGTGAAAGATTCGCATTTTACTTTGTTATTGCTGAATATTTTTTAGGAATCAGATTTATTATTTGAGAAATTAAAATAGAAAAATATATTAAGCTCATATATTTTTTCCGACCAACAATCTAAAAAAAGTACGCCGACGTTTATGGATTACTTTAAAGTCTAATCTGTGACAGTTATTCTTTCTAACCTGTTAATGAGCTATAAATATTACATTACAATATTTCTTATGGGGAGCGTTATTTTATAAACTTCAATATCAGTCAGTTAAAAAGTGTTCATGATTTAGGTTTGTCTTGTCTGTATGTTCATCCGTGCTTTAACTGACTTAAATATGCATTGATTATTGCAAAATTTATCTGTGTTATTCCTATGTACTCGTACCATGTACCCTGTTGAAAATTGCATCTGTGGTACTTACAGTTCTTTTACCGGATCATCCAAAAGTACTCCAATAAATTATGCTCTATGGGTAGTTTACTATCTCATTATTTAAAGCGTATTTAGAGGTATTTCTCTTATTTCAAAGAAAACAAAATGGGTTATTTCTTATTACGTATTATAAGATAGTGCTCTCTATCGAAAATAGTGTCTGTAGCGTTTATAGTTTTACTTCAGAAGTACTGAAAATAATTCCAATGCATCGCGATCTATGGCAGTTTAGACACTTGATCCATTTCACGCACACAGTAAGTGTGTAAGCATTCATAACAACTTACTCTTCCATTAAATCATGTAAATAACACTTAAAATCCTTTCACAGGGTCTCACAAATATAGAATAATAGTGATATACATTTCTTTTCAGGTTATGCCCAAGTCTTGCCAAGTTTGACGGCGATGCCAAATTTGACGCAAATAAAACTTTTGTATAGGATGGTGTTTATAATCGATGCGTTTGGCAGGATTTATCTTTCTTATTTTGGGTCATTTTTAATTGACGAATGCCTGAAAATTTCACTTTAGACATTCCATACGTAAAATTGCAGTGGAATACCTTTTGTGCGCCCTTCTGTAAACGAACAAGTCATATTACCGATAGACAGCATTTTTAATAGAGCCACATGGTATAGTATTTAGCCTCATAAATTCCGTTTAACAGATGCATATTTAGTGCAGTTAGAAAAAAAAACAGACAAATAGAAATCGTAAGCGTGTTTTTAATTTTGTTCGAATATGTTAAAAATCAAAACTAGACCACCACTTGCATAGAAGCCCGATAAAACTATTTTAATTGAAGTCTACTCTTTTGGTATTTGTTTGCCAGTTAAAGGGCGGTAATTTGATAGTCAATTACTAAAGTCTACAGATCTTGTTCTTTCTTCAGCTTAAATTTATGTCAGAGTTTTAACGAGTGTTTCCGAGCTCTAAAGGGAATCGCCTCGAAAGTACACCCGATTCACCAAATCCAGGACCGGGGTGGGAGCAGGACGGAAAAGCACTTTACCTGATAAATGTGCTTTGAGTTTATTGAAGGAAATAATTTTTTGAAAGCACACAGATTTCTGAAGAAGTTGTTCTCTGATTAACTGATTTTGGATGCTTAACTTCTCTTCATTCGTCTATGTCATTGACAAAACTGCTAATGCGAATTTAACTGCCACCAGTAAAGTTTCTTTCTCACTCCACAGCATCCAAATATTGTTTTTTTTTGTTGTTGTTGTTTTTTCAGTTTGCCATCAAGTAATGATATTGCTGTTGCGCACGCTGGGTTAGGGCCGAGTGTGTAAGTTACCTGCTACAGTACATTAACTTGCTTTTTAAAATTACGGGGGATAGCGATATTTTTCTTCTATTGCTTGAAAATAAATAGCTGGAAACGATCGTTTGTTGTCATTATAGTCGCCCAATCCTGACGATTTCTTAAGATTTATAATGTTTTTCCATCGAGTTTGCAAAATGTTTGTTTTTGCAGTTGACTCGAACATCTGGATTCCAGTCTCTCATTCTGCATCTTCTCTACAAAACTTTTGGCTTTCTGGTTTCACGCGAATGTGAAGATAAGACTTCATTATGACTTATTTTTCAGAAGATTGCCTTTAAGCATGGGGACGTTTATGCTTTCATCCCATCGATTTCTTGTTTTAAACATTATTAAATGATGTGCTTTGAATTTGTCTTTAAAAAAGGAATACAAATTTGCTTTTACAGTTCACTCCGTCATTCTATCGATCTTGAGTACAATGATGCACTCAAGATCTGAATTGATTCGGGCCAGGTTCGGACTTTTGCAGCAACATGAATTTTATTAATAGGCCGGCCTGGCTTTTGGACATTTTTTCTTTAGATCTGAAGCTGATTTGTTTTCCTTATTAAATGTTGTTGTTGTTGTTGTTGTTTTTAATAACGGGTGGGCAGTTGCCGATTAGGCAATCGCCACTACAACGGCAAGAAGGTATTGACCATTCTAATATGGGGTCATGCAATGTGTTCTTATTAAATGTAAGTATTACGAAATATCTCTTTGTTAGATTAAATTAATATAAACACTTGTATACTACTCGATGATAGATACTTCCCAAAATTTCTTGAAAATATATTAGAATTTATAATGCAGTAAAAAAAAGTAAAAGTCATCATTGTTGGTATTAAATCACAATCTAATAACTGTGATCATCTGGTCTAGTGGTTAATGAAGCACGCTAGTTGGAGTTTCGTCTGTTTCATCCATTGTACGGTCTTTGTTAATGTCCGTTGTTATTGAAGTTGATCCTGCGATTTTTTTTTTTGGGGGGGGGCTGTTTTTCAACTTCGTATTTGTGTGATTCAGCGTTGTTATTAGTGGTTGTCCAGCGGTTGTTACTTCATTTAAAATTGTAAAAATCTTTCCTCGTGATGTCTTTTAATTTGACAAGGACATTAAAGTTTTGTACTTTGCAGACTAACCACACAGTTTAATTAAAAATCAAAGTTTTTTTTTCAACTTTCCGAGAATTTCGAATTAGAAGAATGTTTCAAGAATCGGTTCGAGTTGAATTCCCAAGTAACTCAAATTTTTAAAAATTACAAGGATGAACCAGTATGACTACGGAGGATTGAGCTTTTGATTGGAAAGTCATCTGTAAATATAGAAATTTGATTTTACAGCACTGTATAGGAAAAGAACTGTGAGATATGATCTCTATCGAAGTTTTTAATTTTTATTTTCCAAAAATAAAGGGTTTTTTATGTTGAGTTATTATTAAAGGCTCAATTATGTTGCAGAATTTTTTTAGAAAATCACTTTTGAAAAAATCACTTGCTTACTATAAATATATAAAGAATAAAGCCTCCCTGATTGCCGGGATGCGTTTTTACAAACCCTCAAGTGTTCACGCACTTTCCTGTAAAACACTTTTTCCCGTTAAAGGAGTTGAAATGCAGAAAAATATAAGCCTTTTCTTTCACCACAAATCCTATTAGCAAATACCTTTTGGTCGTTTGTTACAAACAAAAATTTTGTTCTTAAGAATGCCTTTTGAATTTTGATCAGACAAATAGATTTCTAAAATTGACATTTTTTAAATACGTCATTAGAACTGAAGGTACTTCAAGATTTTTTTCTTGACAAAACTGCTTTTTCAGCATAAAAGGTTTGATGCAAGGAAATATATCTATTCACTGCTCTCTTTCTAATGATATCAATTATACTTTTTATGTTTACTTTTCAAACAAGAATTTCTTTGTTAAATTGCCTTTTTGAACTTTAGTCGGCAGTATGCATTTTTACATACTATTTGCTTTTAGTCTATGATTGACAGTAATTTCATTACCTGAAATTTCACTTAATAATGGCTTTACATTCATATCCATTGAATATGTTTTATGAAATCTAACTTTTCCTATTTAAAAAAGAAAATAGATTTCTACATAAAAAATTTTAATGTACCGAAAAATTTATAGTTCATGTTGTTTTACAAATGATATGAATTTTCTTTGTGTATTCACTAGCACAAACAAGAATTTTGTTATGTGCTCTCCGTTTTGTAGTCGAATTTATACGGTTTTAGGTCAGTCAATATCTATCTAATTATAATGTAAAAAAAAAAAAAAAAAGTGTGAACGCGGATATCATTTGTTTGAAAGTAGTCGTTGTTTACATTTCACTGTATTATAACCCTTCAAACAGTAAAACTAATTTTACAGGCAAGTAAGGTATTTATGAAGCATTTTCATAATTTTTAAAAAATTATCCGAATTCCAAGTCTGATTACCGATAGTATAAAATTTGGTAGTGAAAGAAAATACCGATATTTCACTACATCTTAACTCTTAATGCAAAAGGGAAAAAAAAGTTTTTTTACAGACAAGTGCGCCAATACTTCAGAATTTGGAAAAACGCTGCCCGAACGCTTTATCCATTACGTAGGGATACTTGGCTGTTGAAACACACAAGCGTTTAAATGTTTGAAATCACACCTATTATTTCTTAATAAGCAGTAAAAGGGGGAAGTTCGTGACAAAAAATCTACATTTTATGAAAATCACTTTTTTTCTAAACGTAAATTATTGTTTTATGTTTAGATTTTATTTAATTATCAAATAGTATATTCGAAGTAAGAATAACAGACGAAAAGAAACAAGAATGTTAAAACTGTTGCAATTTTAAGGGTTCTCCAAGCATGCTTGGTTTGGTAGTGTTTGAACAGTGACTTTAATACTGAAAACGTGTATGTCTACATTTTTGGAATTAATAAACTGACTGGAATTAATTTTCTAATTTTCTTTTAAAAAATTATTTAAAACGTTCTAAGTAGGAAATTGATTCTACATTCCAGTAGTAATTTTTTGTTTTTGTTTTCTCTGCAAAATGAGCAATTCCCTTTTTCCTTGAAATTGTACTATAAAAAAGTCAATTTCATCACAAGACTAATTTTATGAATCTACATATGTTTCACCGAAAAAAATATATGATTCTGTTGAATGCAAAATCTGTAATTATCTCGATTTCTGAAGATTCAAAGTGTTCTTTTATTTTTATACTTTACTTTTTACATATGATTTGAAGAGAACTTTTTTGATTTTGGTTTTTTCTTAACTGGATTCCCAGTTTAAGTCTACCCATATTATGGATTATGAGTCCCTAACTCATGCAAAACAATTCTTAAACCAAAATTAAACAAATTATATTAAATAACCCGTCAGTAATATTTGTGTATTCTACCAATAAACAAAACTAACGTAGTTTTATTTTGTATGAAATAAGAAACAAAAACTAATTACTCTGAAAGATGTTTGGTTTTAAGTTTCATAGATCTAATTTTTGTACTTGCCTTTTTTTAAATACATTTATTAAATACAATTCGAATTTAATAACTGAATTTGTTAATTTTAAGTCGGCTAAAAGTAATTGGAATGATAATGCATGTTCAAGAGCGCTTCAAAAGGGTAGAAGTGAATTTACGATGAATGCAAGTTAATTTTATAGTAGGCAACTAGTCTGTGCAGTTTGGTGATTGTAGACACATACTCCAAAAGGTCTTACAGGCCATTTGGAGCGTAGACGTGTGGTGTCGTTCTTTTACGTTAAGTCTACTTATGTAGCATGCGTAGACCTGTCGTCTGCGCCTGTATATGAAGACTTGGCACAAAGAAAATATAATTTGCAAGTACAGTTCTTTAAGATACGAATGCCCAAACATGCGAGTTTTTCGATATAAGTGCCCGTCATTAGGTTGATTTTTTTTACTTGCAATACGAATAGGAATTCGAAATACGAGCAGTCTTCGTTGACGTCACAAACCTAGTGCTCTGCGGAGTACAGTTTGAGAAACTCTAAATTTTAGACCAAAGTTTCTCAAACTGTGCGCCAGGAAAATATTTCCGCGGGGATATGAAAAAAGTCGTGACTAAATAAACGCAATGTCTGCACGAGGGGGCGGGGTTTGATATATATTCCGGTATCCACCTCCCAGTCTATATCCCTGACGACAATCATCGTGTTTTTACAATTATGGAAATTATCTTGCTCGTACGCCGAAAATACGTTACGGTCACATTGTGACCGCAAAATTGAGTAGATTACAATTAGTTTCGTTTTATTTCATTTTTTTAAACTCACGCCTGTCTTGAAATTCTTCTACGCCTCCACTCCCCTGAAGGGTGTAACCCTCCTCCCACATTGAGAACCACTGGTCTAAAATACAGAGAACTGCACTTTTCGTTCTTAGAGCATGTTAAAAGAGAAAAAAAATTAAGTTTAAAGTTAAGTCTAAGCAAAACGTGAGAGAAAAATTTAATACCCATGCTCTGACAACATAGGTCTACTTGATGTTCTTTATTGCTGTATATACTTATATATTTAATTTGTGTTTATAAAATATTAGTTTGTAATGATTATCTATCTATATAAATAAAGCAATGTGTAAACTGTCCGTTAGTTTGTCTGTCTGTGTCTCGCGTAGCTCCGAAACGGGTGATCGTAGACCTACCAAATTTTGTACGGAAATTCTCCAAGACGGGTCTCGACATACCTCGAAGCGATTTTTTCGAAATTCGAATTAGAAAATGTTTTGTTTTATGTTTTGTCCGATTTTTAGCGATTTTTCTTGCGTAATACATAATAACGCCGGTAATTGCAGTCGCAAGAAAACGATATTTACATCATGGTATAGAGGAGAAAATTTTGTTTTAAAAACTGTTTGTTCGGACTGTGTAACATAATTTGCAGATTTTTGGGAATTTTTCAAATAAAATTAAATTTGACGCTGACTTTCGTAAAATATTTATAAAACTGCTGCATCTTGAATTCTATCTGTCATAGCTTTTTTATATTTCGGCAAAAGACGGAGCACACAATTCGCCCACTTTTAAAAGAAGAATGGAGGAAAAATATTTCATGAGAATTTTTACGAATGTTTAAGTGAAGAAGGATTTTCATTTCAATAGCAGCTGCTTACAAATTTCGGTTTGATATCTTGCGGTTTGGTTGTCTTGGATACAGTAACAATGATTAAAATTGCCAGTTGAAAAAAAATAAATAAAATTACTTTAAAATAACTGGGTTTTTACATGTGAAATGTGCGTCATTTTGGTGTCACGAGTTTAAAACCCCTTTCGAAACTCAATCAGAAAACAGTTTCAAAAGCAAAACATACGCAACGCATGAAATAATTCCATATTTTATTTTACGCTGCCAGAAAAAGAATTGAGTGCTGTTTTTTCACCAGTGAATTATCCAGCATTATTTTCAATTGAGATTTTAAACGGGACACGTTTTCGAATCGCAAGAAATATTTTGCGGTGCTAAACAGGGCCTGATTATGACAAACAGGGACACCGGGCATTGATGAATTTCGGGGCCTCCATCTATGTAATTTGTTTTATTTTTCAGAAAATTTTGTTATAAAAAGGAATATTTCAGATTAACATTTCAAATTAGGGGCCATTTCGAGCCTGGGACACTGGACAAAGTCGCGATTTGCCCGTGAGATAATAGGGCCCTGGTGCTAAATACGCTAATCTGACAAGAATTATGCATACAAATGTATGGAGAGCTGTTTTAGTGCCAACCATAAAGTGAAATGATTATCGTTTATACTAATGCGTAAATTATAAAAGTCACCAAAGAATAAAAGACTACATTCGTGGTATATCTAAGCCGTTTCTTTAAATTAAACATTAACGATTGAAAAACGAAAATATATTGTATTGGTATCAGTAAAAGATAGTATAAGTAATAGTTAGTAGATATGCTAGGGCAATATTGATCAAAGCACAATATACCGCATTAATAAATATTTCGTGAAACTATTGGGTTGGCAACAAAGTAACTGCGTTTTCTTGTATAAAATTCAAGCAAATAAGTTTTCAACAAGTTTTTAATTACAGGTAAGCTGTGCCTGAACATACGATTCATATTTGTTACATTTTAAAGTAAGAATTTCACTGGCAGTATTATTTTTCGTCCATAAAAGATGGCCACCCTCCCCCTTATTTCGCTTCTATCCTCCTTAGAGGACAATATTAAAAATGTCCTGAAATTAATTTTTAGGTATTCGTGACTGCTGTATTTTACAGAAAGAATTTCACGGATATCTCTATTTTTATTTGAGATCACGCGGGATATGTAAAAAGAACTTTTTGGCCCCTTACCCCCCCTAAGATTACGAATTTTGGAAAATGCTCTCTGATCTAGCACCTATGTTGAAGAACTCACGTACGTGCCAAATTTCGCATAATTAACTTCAGTAGTTTTGGCCAGGCGAAATATTGACATACGGAAAAACGCAATTACTTTGTTGCCAACCCAATAAGTGTTCTATTCCTTTTTCAACAACCATCTTACATCACAGCTAACTAAATAGTAAGTAATTCTACGTCGCGTTAATATATCCCGCGATAGTTTCAACAGAAAAGACTGTAACAGAACTTTTTTTTTTCTTGGAGATTCTGTTTTGTCACAAGCAGTTATGATCACATTTTGAGAAAATGTTCTCTTCTTCCCTTGCGAAGAGCGGGTACACAACTATTTAACTATAAAATAAAACAGTTCTCCACATCATGTAGTATCTAAGGTGGTATAACTTAAATCTAAAAAAGAGTATGATGTAGAAATGAAATATTTTGAAAGTTAGGAATTTTCGCTGCAAACCGTCACGCTTTTCTTTTTCTGATCGCGAATGACACCGACATAGTTTTTGTGTCATAATATTAACAATGGTCTCAGGTCAGTACTTATACTAACTTTACGAATAACTAGTGAGCAACTTTACGCCAAGAGTCAAATCATTTTGCTTATTTTTAGATTCCAAATCACTGGAATCAATTTGAATTATAGATGTAAGAAAAAGTTTCTTCCGTACCGTGCGGAGAACGGGTACGCAGCTAGTATGAATATAAAACAATGGAAGGATTTTTTGGGTCTGGTACAACAATATTATTCTCATTTTAATTAATTTTGATGAAGAAAATTGATTCGAGAGACAAATGTTTTGACTAACGAGCTTAAGTCAAAGATCATAGTAACAAGCAAACTTTCTTTTATGTTCCTTATTGGATCGTTGGGATTGTGTCTTGCATTGGGAAATATTTAAAGAATCGTGTACATAAACAAATATATATGTACTTAAAAAATAATAAATAAATTGCAAAAGTAATAAAATGTTTGCAAATCAAGCTAATAACTACTTGCTAATATTGAGAAACAATTAAAAACCTGTCAGCAGAAAAGAATACCACTTAGATATTCTGAAAATATGTGATTTCTCTATTTGGTACTTTTAAAGTTACATCATAATATAAATTTATTAACTAGCTAAAGTATTTTATTTGCAAAGTAGTATGAAATATGGATAAACTCGTGGCGTGAATAAAAGTTAACAGCAAGATTTTTCTACTAACTTGTTATGGTGGCGTCATCTATGAACGATAGGCGAAACTATTAATTCTAGAATTTCAGTTAATTAATACTTAAGTCACAAACACAGCTCACATAATCAGAATAATATTTAACAAATGAATGCTGCTCAAGCTAGTAGTTCTGCAAATTAAATTTAATACTTAATGATGTTACGAAAAGTGTTTATTTTGCTACATTTATGTTTTCAAAATTTTCATTTAAAATATTTTAATATTGGGACGACTCATTATGAGAGATTGCATGATTAGAGTATTCATTTGAAACTTTAATACACATAGTGAAATTTAAAAATTAAATAAAATTAATTAATTCTTTTAAATAAGTGTACGCATTTTTAAAAAGTATATAGTAGTGCGTTTAATTTCTGGTGTACTGTGATAATTTCGTCTTAAAAATAAAATATATAGATAGCCCAGCATAAATTTGATACCAGTAAGATGTGGAATATAAGAAACATCGTAATATTTTTTTTTCACTCCAAAGGCGACTAAATAAAAATTTTTTAAATCTACATTTTAGGGAAGTTTGCTTGTAAAATCTCAATTTTATCAAAGCGAATCGAAATTCATTTCTAAAGAGCGTCAAATTTTCTGGATAACATTTCTTTTCTGCATTCTTGTCCAGAGCCTGACTATCACACGGGAATACGGGGCAATAACCCAGGGCCCCGGAAAAATAAGGGCCCTCAAATCTCCCGATTTATTGTTATCATGATTCATTACATATTCATTCATATATGCTGCAATTATAATTTTTTTGCAAATAAATTTCCTTTGTAATATCTATAGCATAATTTTTAACAATAAATGGACTTGGAGATTTATTTTCTGTTCTAATTCAATGGTCTTTGAAGACTCATGGATCAATAAACAAGAAGTTAGGAGTTTTTGAAAACGTTATCAAGAAAAATTTTTGGAGTGAGAAACTTTGCTCCTATGCCTCGTAATTGCCATTCCTGGAATTTGCGCACCCATGCGCTAATAATACAAACGGACTAAAAAATATTAAAATCACTTTTAAATACATAGTCTTGTTCAAAATAAGAATAAATAAATAGGTAATTTTTAATTCAATTTTAGTATTCCTTAAAAATGTTTTATTTTTGTGTCGGGAAAATGCAACAGCAAACAAAAATAAGTTAAAATGCTTGTGATAGTATAGGGGCCCCAAAATAACCTCTTGCCCCGGCGCCCCGACCACCTATGATCAGGATCTGTTCTTGTCCCCTAAAAGGAACAATTTTTCTTTTTAAACAACCTTCGAAATCTTAAATGATTATTTTAAAAGGTGTAAAATTATAACTACGCAACTTAAAACGACATCACAAAAGGCCTAATAACTTTTTCGCTAAACACAGGTTTTCGTTAAATAAAGGTATAATTTGACGCACAATATGGATTAAGAAATATTTTCGTCCTATAAAAGATTCGCCCATGACCGGAATTACTTACTCTATTTGAAAAATGAACGCCTTTTTTTCCGAAGAATGACATTATTATTAAAATAGAATGAAACTACTGGGCTCAAACTGGAGTGAATTTCGCTCCGATAAAAGCACAGAAAGAACTTTCGATCTGCTCAGGCTAAAAGCCGTTGCTCAATAATTTCTATCATAGAAGTGTTACGTAAGGGTTCATAGAAGGATTAAGAATTCAAAAACTGATTTTTCAATTTTAACATCATTTGAAACCTTAGTTACTTGTGAGCATTTTGACCCTAATTTCATGCAATAAAACCAACTAGTACCGGAGTACACGTAAAAACGTTTTGTGAAAGCTTTATATGTTTAAACGCAATAAGGTAACTTAAAACTACGTTCTCTCAAACGTTCTCTCAAAAATAATCGGAGGACTTTCTAAAGGGTTCAAAGCGTAATAATACTTACTCATAAAGATGAGATTGATTCTACCTAGGAGATGCTTCAGTACTCGCGAGACCCTGACATGAATTAAGCATCAACAATTTATTTTTATGAACTATCCGTAAGATGAGAAAATTTCTATGATTCATATCTTCACGAAATTTTGCAAGTTATAACTAGTATCAGTATCTATAGAATGAATTGATATTAAAAGTGAGAGATAAAAACTTTTGAAATTTTTAACAGAAATATAAGGGGAAAAGTGCGATTTTTTTTCAAATTTCAATTTTAAATGCAATTTTAAAATTCTTAATTTAAAATTTTTTCGTAAATATTAATTCATTTCTATAGATACTGGTACCAGTTATAACGATACAAAATTCCGTGAAGATACGAATCATAGAAATTTTGTTATCTTACGTATAGTTCATAAAAATGCGTTTTGAGAAAACGCAATTTAAAGTTACCTTATTGCGTTCACATAAAGCTTTCATTAAATGTTTATGTGTGTATCTCCGGTTCTAGTTGGATTTATTGCATGAAATTGGGGCCAAAATGCTCAGAAGTAACTAAGGTTACAAATGAAAATAAAATTGAAAAATAGATTCTTTTGTATTTTTTATTCTCCTATGACCCCTTAAAACGATGAAAGAAGAGCGCGAAAAACCCTCTGAATGAGCAAACTTCGGTAATTTTTATTTAAAAGTGAACTGCAGTAAGAAAACGAGTTGTCCATTCCCAAATCACCACCGATAAAAGATGTATTTGAAAATATATTTTGAGATCAGTGTAAGCAGATTATTAGATTTAAATTGGAACTCTTTTGTTTGTGGGTTTAATTTGCGTGAGTCATCCTTGAAAAGTGTCGAATCAATTTCGTCGAATTATAAATAGCACTGGAAAGTATTAGGTTGTAACGAAAGTTTCCCGCCACCTCAAACATCGTCAGCACACAGTTCGCGTTGGCGTATTTGCTCATATTTTGTCAAACGATTTTTGGCATTTGGAAGAAAGAGACTTACTTTATAACACCATGGTGTGAAATCTGTAAAAACTATAGTTATCATTAAGTACAAGGTGTCTCAAATGACACTATCACTCTAGAGGATTAGAACCATCATTTACTTCCAGTTGTGTTGCAAAAAGTCAGCTACAGAATATCAACGAATTATGAGTACAGCTTTAAGTACTATTGTTGTATCATGTAACACTGTGCAGGTTTGATACCGAAAGTTCATAAACAGTTATCTAAGGAGTTAGAAATGAGTTTTTCAGGCAGATTTGGCGGAAAACTTTCGTTACAACCTGATAATTTCGTTTTCGCGCCTGTCAATATTTCGCCTCACATGAGCTGATAATACGAAATTCAGCATGTATGTGAGGTTTGTAACGTAGTTTCTTGATGAGAGAGGATTTCCAAAAATTCGCAACCGATGGTTCAAAACATATCCCGGTTTATCTCGGAGTGGATAAGACACCGTGGTAGATGGCCGAAGAGTGGGGGTCCCGCGCTAAGAGCGGCTGCCTGTCTAACGGTCGGAGTTTGGGGCGGTTTCCTCCAGATGTAACGTGAATATGCGTTAGAATCTCTTAAAACATTCACCGACTAAGACAGATGCCCCTTCTGTAGGCTTGTCATAACACAAAATATTATATCTCCATATCTATGAAATTATTGCTCTAAAATGTAACATATAAGAAACCATTGTTTAGGCACATCTTGTTTGCAATTAAAAATTTGTTAAAAATTTATTCGTTTGTATTTAATGAAAAAAAGAAGCTTCACTTTCTGGCACACATAATATGACACTTAATATCGCTATGCAAAATTCCCATTTATTTCTCAGAACAATTGACATCAACTGACCATCTTCCGTCATAGTTTTATATGTACATGAAATAATTTACATGTACAGCATCCGAAAAAAAAAACGTCCACTTGTACTTTATTCGGGCGTCGTTCGTCGTACAGCAAAGTTACATATACCAATCGTTTGTGATTGACGTACACTTTAATTTGTTCTGTATAAAAATTGCATAAAGGCCATCTCCTTATTAAAATTCGCACCAACTTTTTTTTTCTCAACAGCAATCCCTTGATTTCATAAATTTAGCTCATTTTAACCCCAGATAACAATTTTGAAGAAGCTTGCACTGAAAATGAGTGAGTTACGAGCTTCTAAAATCCCCCCCCCTTCCCCTTATGTTAAAATATTTTTTCATACTTTAATTCATATCTCATATAATATGGATAATAATAAGCTGATTTTTATTCTTACTATTAGAACTAAACGACCCAAGCATAATTTACTATTATTATAATTTTTAATAAAATATTCATATGAATTATGGATTATTAAATTAATATTCAAAAAAATTATGAATAGCAACCTAGACAAATTTCGATGGAAATAGATGCAAAAAGCAATATTACATGGCTGTGCAAAATTTCAAATTTTTACGTCGGTAGTTTAATTTATATTAAATAAAACATGTTATTTTCATGAGGTAAGGGACCATATATAAATTTATTAAGTGACAATTTTTGGAAAATTGCGTGAAATAAACGTAAAGTAGATTTCTTTTGCACAAAAATGGTAATGCACTTTTTCAAACATTTTCTCAAATTTCAAGATATATTAATCTTTTTACCTTCTTCTGAATTGATTGAGGTAATTTAGCTGGGTCATTTCTTATTTATTTTGGCTCTTTATTGCTTCAGCTTTGTTTTTATGATCTTTATATTTCCCATCATTCTTTAATTTATTTCATCACCTTTTCTGTCTTTCTGGAATAGTTAGTGCCATTTTCCGAATACTTTTAAGTTGCTTTCTAATTGAAAAATAGAAATGTGCCTAATGTTACACATATTTTATAATACACATTTACACATTTTTTATAAGTTTAAAATTCACAAATGGGACTAATATTAAATATTTAAGATACTAATATTAAAGATATTTACATGAAGGGAGAGAATGTGGCTTTTTATGTTATTATGAGTGATGTTACATTAATATTAGGGCTAATTTATAAAAATTATTCTCAAGGCAAATATTGTAGTTTAAGGTTTCTGCGCTTGTCTAATCTTCTCATAAATGAACGAAATTTCAATAAAAAATAAGATTTTATACAGACCCATTGATTTCTTTTAGAAAACAAGATGAACTTTCTGCACCTCTAAAGACAAAAATATATGTAAAAATGTTTTGCCAACTTTTTAGCATAATTTTATAGAAACTCACAAACGTTCACTTTATTGGGGAAAAAACTATTATTCTCTATAAGAATAATGATATTAAATTCAATAAACCCAGTACCGCCCTTTCTAAAATAGCCCAAGAACGCCCTATAGAAATCAACTTTAATAATAGCCAATTACAAAAATAACTATTATGCCCTAAACATGGAAGCTTTACAGATTATAACCACAGATGCCGCTGTAAATGACGTGACGCATGCGCAAACAGATACGGGATGGAACGATATTCTGAGGAAGAGAGCAAGGCATTTTGAAACTAGAGCTGAGGAAGGTGGTGGCCGTCACCGAAAGTGCTACTGACGGCTTTTAATGAGTTTTTAACCTTTTATATACTTTATAAGAATATTTTCTTTTCACTGGTGTCCCTAGCTCCATGGAATCACCCTTTAGGGAAATACACTAACAACATTATTTTTTTTATTTTAGTAATGTACAATAAGCATTACTATGATTTATTTATTAAGATTAAACTAGGTTAATACAATTTCAAAAAGTACATTTTGTAGTTTTGTTTTTAAGAAGAAATAATATATAATTATAACATGTTTATTTCAATGTAATATCAGTCAAAAAATATATGTAACATCAGTCACAGGAATAAAATATTTTCTACATTAAGAATTTTTTGATTGTTTTCATAAAGAAAATGTTTTCATAAAGATTGAAATCTAAACTAGAAAAAAATTATTTTACTTCCCATACTAATAATTATGTTATATTATTAGTATGAAAAGGGCTTGAATTTATATAAAATTCATCTTTCTTAATGTCTCTTCTGTGTAACATCAGTCACGTTTTTTTTTTATTATTATTATTTTTTTTCCCTCAATTAAAAAAAAAAGACTTCTTGTATTGAAAATGGATGATAGTATTGTACTTATTTATGATACTCTTGATCAATTTAAATAAATATGTATATTTCAAGCCACTGGTGAATTTAAATGGTTACAAATGTAGTCAAATTGTAACGTCAGTCACCATGGAATGACCCCATAGCTAAATAGCATTCATGATTGTAGTCAGAAGAGCAGAGAACAGATTCTCACTCCTGGCAACATTTCACCTGTTTAATAGAACCTTTAAATATTCGATAGCAATTTCAAAATTAGAAAGATTTTCAAAATCGTAAGGAGTCGTTTTGCATTTTTTCTTTAAATCATGTATACGGACCAAGGAAGTCTTGGAGTCACGGTTCATTTAAACCATAGGTTCCCAACCATAGGTTCCTTTTTTGAACCGGTGCCCCCTTTTCTAATGAATATTTCAATGCCGCTCCCCCTCCCACTCCAGAGAAACAAGAGCGTACATAATGCATGGTGAAAACAAGAATTAAATTTTTTTAAAATTACTTATAGGTAGAATATTGTTGGAATTGAAACGCTACTGAATTTCTTCTTCATTTAAAAAAAAAGAGGAATTAAAGTTTTAGCTTACCTGTTATAAGGACAATCAGGGGTTTTGATGATACGAAGTAATAGATAATAAACTATTGCTTTCTAAATAAATAAATTGACAGTTTCAGAGAACAATCAAAACGCATACTTAATTATATTAAAAAGTATTTTTATTAAAATATTATCAGCGTGTCTTTTTTAGACAATATTTGGTTAATCTTAATCTCTTGGTTAATCTCATGCCCCTTGACATATCAACGCCCCCTAATTTTCTCTGGGTCTTTTACCGCCCTCCTGAAAGCCTCAAACGCCCACAAGGGGGCGTTATCGCCCACGTTGGGAACCTATGATTTAAACCACTGACTATATATTCTAATTTCTATCTCTGATATCCTCATCAGTACAAAAACTTTAAGACTAGAAGCATTTTTGTCACTGAAAATAACATTTATTTCTATTAACTATTGCGAGCGAAATTAACGAAAGGCGAAAAGTTCGGAACATACAAATAGCGTTTTTCAATTTGCAAAGTCCCTTAAAATCGCGCAAAAAAGAATTCGCAATATTTCCGGAAATTATCGTAGAAAATTGGTGAAAATTTATATTTAGGGTAATTTGAAAGTTTTCTTTCGTTTAATAAAGTCAAAATAGAGTATTGACATTGAGAAAAAGGAAGTTGATGTAGAATTTAATATGAAGACGGCCCCTTATGCAAATTAAATTAATAGTAAATTAAAGTATAAGTTATTTGCAAATGAATGGTATATATAACTTTACTGTACGACGAGCGACGGCCAAGCAAAGTAGGACAAACGACGGCCGACAGCAAGTGGGCGGGGTTTTTTTCCGCAACTGTAAATATAAAACTATGGCAGAACTGATTCTTAGCACTCAATACCATTTCATTATATTTCATTCTTTTTTATCAAAGCACCAACAGATCACACATACAAACTTAGCAAAAATTTTCCAACTAAAAGCTCTATTTTTTCTTCTTTTCTTTTTATTATATAACAGGTACAATACCAGATAAAATGTATTTAAAAAAGCTCAATAAATATTTATTTTCTATATATTGCTACGAGCTTATTTCGGGAAAGAATATATACACATCAAACATTTACTAAGATAAATATAATACGGCATTTTATCTATATTAGTATTTCTAACATTCTCTTTCGTGGATCTATCCGATGTGTTACTATCAAAAATACAAAGTAAAATAAAGTAATCTTACTTTCTTTATTTTACTCCAATTATTATCCTGCTTCACTTTAATATTTCGGCATTTCTCCTAAAGCCCCAAAAAATTCTTTCACTCATAATATTTACTCCATTCCCAAATACTATCATCCAGCATTACTTATAGAGTTGCCAACATAAACAATTCTTGCAATCGTCTGCCACTCAGAGGAAAAAAGAAAATAGAACAAAAAATTTAATCCGGGCGATTTCTAAAAGATGATGATACTATGAAGAATACAAGTTAGAAATAATTTGTACTACTAAAAATATTGTAGCAAAAAAATACTTAATACTTTCGATAAGGCAGGCTTAATAGAGCAAAAATAAATAAATAAGAATTACTAAGGAATTCTGAACATGGTCCCAGAAATTGACAGTTATATTGATATGCTGATAAATATAGATATATAAGAAGTGGTAATATTCTTTTTTTTTTCCCTTTATAGAAAGAAATAGTACTACCTTTCCCTCTTTCAGAAAACATGACAAATTAGATTAGAAGAAGGAAGAAAATACTATTTCTGGAGTACATTTAACGTCATGCAATTTACTGCCCTTAATGACCAGATAAGCAGTGGAAGGAAAATGGAATAGCCCGCGAACATTACTAATGAGTATTGCGGAAGGCTACTCTGGTATTATTCTGGAAGCGTATGAAAGATTTTGCCCACGAAAAATTGCCACATAATGAAGCATACCTGCTAAAAACATCTAATTTGATGAAAAACAAGAGAATAGATTTAATGAAGATGAAACTTATTAGATGATACCTGTATGACAGAATAACGCTCTGTGAGAGAACCATTAATCATATCGCACAAATATACTATGGCTATGAAAGAGACTAGGATTTCTACTACGTAACTGAAAAGTTTGAAAATGGAAAAAAAAAAGTTCTAGAAGTCAAGAAAAGATCACATAATCGAGGCATTGGGTCACATTTGCCAAAACTTTTTTAACTGATTTTGTTTTCTACCATCGATTTTGTTTTCTAACACCGATTTGCATTTTTATATGCTAGTAATCCAAATTATCCATAACGTCCAGGTCAAGGAAAATACGCAAAAAGTCACTAAAAAGTTAAGTAAATGTCAAGATATGACAAATCTTGCGAAAGGTAGATACTCTGTGGTCGCATAAAAAGAGCCTCAATGTTGATGGCAACGATTATCCTTTGCATTGCTTTCTAGCAAGTTCCTGATCTCCCTTAGAGCAAAAATGACTGAAGCTGTCGTTCAAGAAACCTCACAAACTGTACATTCGGAAACATTAGAGGGCTAAAATAACTAAGATATAGGCTGGGGAGTGAGAGATCGGAGTAGTTATAGCAAACGTGGATAATCTGTTTTACTTTCTTTGGAGTCCAAGCCTATTTGCCTGTTATTGACGTATGGGTAAACAAATCTGCATCATAAACAAAGTTAAATAATGCCATAAATTGTTGTTAAAAAAAAAAAAAAAAAAAAAAAAAAAAAAAAGAAAGTTGTTATAATGCAGAATCTATGAAGACTAACAGCCTTTAGAGACTGCTAATTTGACGATACAAATTCAGTTGTTTAAGCGCCGTTCCAATCATGTTTAATCCTAAAAAAATCACATCGGATGAACCATAGACATTTCCGTCCTGAAAATTCTTGAAATCAATAGTCAAAGCATCTGGAGAATATATCAGTATTGTAGGACCGCAACTACGGTGGGGCCATACCCTGGGGCCCCGGGCTGTGGGAGGGGCGTCATAAACAGTTATGGTTCCAAGGAAGGGGGTGCCGGAATCAAGGTTTGCCCCAGACGAATTGCTGAGAGGCACACCAAAATTAAGGTTGGCTCGGGTGACGTAATACCTAGTTTTGGCAGTGAAAGTTTGTTCTATCAAGCTTAGATTAGAAAAATTTTTAGTTTTAATTCAAATGCTTGGTCCATGTTGGTTTGCCTTAAACCTGCAAGGTTGGGTTTGCAAACTAGCACGAGACGGATATAGTTGATTGTTGATTAGATCTATCAAACTTAAGCAGAAAACAAGCTTTTGAAAAGTTAGTAGATACCAAAATCAAAATTTAGAAAAAATAGCATTATAGCAGCAATTTTGCTAAAAGTAGGAGGTTAAGGATTAATTCGATTCATACCTATCTGCTTAAAATCAACTAATAAAATTGACTTATGATTCATTAGAATCCTTTAATCGGGGCAACAGCCTTGAAAAACTTTAATCGGTAGGCAAAACATGACTATTGAATAGAATCCACAAACGCTCAATATCAATAATTAACACACATAACAGTGCATATAGTAAAGATTTATACCGAAAATTCTCAGTAAATATAACAGCAAGCATAAAGGTAACTTCACCATTAAATGAGAAAAACTATTTTCTCCGGTGCTCTATTTATATCTAATATTCTTTTTGGATTTTATCGGAACCAGATGGAGAAGGGGGGAGTGGGGTATTCATTTAAGAGCGTTTTCCGTTCTTTTCCAAATCAAACTATCGCAAAATTTGAGCTGATGTAAAATTTCCTGTCTGGCCAACCATTAAATTTTGCGTAAGCGCATGTGGGAGCTGCACATCTGGCGTCCACCTCTTAACTCTACTCGAAAAGACACTCATTACTTTGCAAGCACATTTCCAATATCGGAAACAAAAACTTTGCACTTCTTCTTGTTACTGAAAAACAAAGATTTTTTGAGGGAAATAATAACATTCTCTCTTCGCCCCGAATGTTTGCTACTCAAATAGTACGAAGTTTAAAAAAGAAAGTGAGGCTTACCCATCACTCTCTGTTTCATCTGTTTATTCTACAGTGGAAAATCTTTAAATAAACTTGCCTTGAAACTCTGGACATTAGTAATATAGTTCCGAGAAAAACGCATAACGAAGCATCAAATATTTATCAAAGAAGTGCTAAGTATCAGTTCAGTATCGAATTACTTAGGTATTTCGGGGGACACGGCGCTATATCCCTATCAATTTCGTGATAAAAATAAATAAATACAACAAATATCATTTTCATCCTGTTCTCGTTTATCATAAATCATCTCTGTTTACATATTGATTTGCGAATTATTTCACTGAAAATGCTTATTACGTTTAAGCTTCCATTCAGCGTCGTGATATTTGATCATATTTTAGAGGAGGGGGGGGGGGGGAGAGACTTTGTAACTTGAGAATGAAATAACTTGTTTGGCGCCTAATTTAAGTATCGCATTTTCACGTATTAATGGAATATTTATATATCTATATATAGAGAGATACAGATATAAATTAGGGATGTAATGAATATTCGATCATTATTCCGCTTTATTGCCGAATATTTGTGACAGAATAATTTCAAGAAGGGAAGACTATACTTTTTAAATGTGGAAATTTAATGCATTTCACAAAGAAGCTTACCGGAATATAAATAATAATATTAATCATATTTTAAAGAATAATTTTCAACATTTATTCAGTTTTAAGATACATTAAACAGCTATTTTCATGAATGTGCATTTAACAATATCACAGATATTTTTTTAAATATTGTGTTTGTTACTACATCATTGCCACCACGTTCACAACAATGACTAAAAATGTTACCGGAAATACAACAAATTGTTGCTGTATTTTTAAAAAAGAAAAGACGATATCAATTTTAAGTAGCAACGAATGTGTAAATTTTTGCATTTTTTTTAGATGTACAGTTTTTAATAATTTACAAAAAATTGTGATTTTGTGACTTAAGTGGTTCTTGAAGTGACTTATTTAAATGTTTTGTATGTTAAATTAAACACAAGGCAATAAATTAAAAGTACAGAGGGTGGTCACACATTTTTGTAAGGACTTTGCAAAGATATACAGGGTGGCCATAATTAAACCATGTGTTACCCATGTGTTCAAGGGGTGCTGGAGAGAAAACTACCAGGAATATTCCAGTGAAACTTGGTATTTACACGTTTCAGAACATGCGCAAGTCAAATATGCAATAAAAAATCGCCATTTTCACCCGATAGATGGCGCTGTATCGTGTTTCAATACTTATGGACGTCATATATGCAAATTTTAAGCCCATCGAACAGTGTAAAAACAATACCACATTGAGTAATGGTCAATCGTGACTCTGAATAAGAAGGAACGTGCATTGTTAGTGAGGATATTCCATCAAGAATGGTAGCAATTATTCAACTACTTTGAAAGAATACCGGCGTATGAAACGATTAAGAAGAGGTCCAATGAGAATAAATAATGTTTTAATTTTTTTCTAAAGCGTCTTTATGAATTGTTTAATTTATGATCTTAATTTATGTTAATTTTTGATTGCATGTTACTGTAAAAATTTAATTACTGAAGCGAATTGTATGGAATTTTGATAAACTGTAAATGATGTTTTATATTGTTTATATGCCTCTTAGAATGTCACTATGCACTGTCTATCGGTTTTGGAAGTTGTATATGCCACCGGTGAGCTTTGAAATACGGTACAGTGCCATCTATCGGGTAAAAATGACGATTTTTTTTTCATATTTGACTTGCGCATGTTCTGAAACGTGTAGATACCAAATTTCACTGTAATATTCTCGGTAGTTTTCTCTCCAGCCACCCTTGAACACTTGCAGTTTAATTATGGCCACCCTGTATTATAATTATCAACTTAATGGCAAACCTTCATATCTATTTGATAGTCATCTTTTTTTTTTTTTTTTTTTTCATATTTGACTTGCGCATCTTCTGAAACGTGTAGATACCAAATTTCACGGGAATATTCTCGGTAGTTTTCTCTCCAGAACCCTTTGAACACTTGAGTTTAATTATGGCCACTCTGTATATAGAAATAAATATAAGAATTTTATTTTCTGATGTGTTCATTCTGATAGCCCTTTCTTTGAACTATCATATTACATCTCGATTTGCAAGATAAAAGTCCTTTTCTTAAAACATCAAGGCTGATATTGTTCCACTCCTCCTTCACAATCTTCTAGAGTCCACCCAATGTTTTGGGATGCCGCAGTGAGCCAGTTTGGATCTGTGTTACACCACAGTGTAACAGCACAGTAATCCATAGACACGTCAGGGGACCTGGGTGGGATGCATTTAAAGGGAATAGCTTCAATTCCAGGTTCATTTCTCATTTTATCAAAAAATAGAGCAGTAGATTTAGAGGCATGGCTTAGAGCTTTATCCTGATGGAACTTAACACAGTGACGATTGTTTGGATAAAGGGATGGAATTTTTTTTTCTTTAAAAATAGGTGTTAAAACATCCGAATTAATTTTGACATTTTTTTTCTACTTTTCTTATTCTAAGGTTTCCGTTATAAGAAAATCCAGTAATACCCATAAAACCTTTAAAAAAGCTTTCTGTGGTGGAGTGAAAGAAGCAGTCGCGACAATATCTTTTTTTTTTTTTTAAACATATTGTCGCGACTACTCCTTTCACTCCACCACATCTATCTCCCCAGATTCTTTGTTATACTAAACTTATTTCAATATCACCTTTTAATTAATGTTATTGGAATGTCTAAGAATAAATGGATTTTATTTGCGGCTCATATAGCTTTTAGTTTATTTCAGTGTTTAGATGTATTCCAATTATTTTCCTTTTTACAGCGTAATTCTAGGAGTGGTTGCCAGGTAGGTTATTTGCGGCACAATCCCACCTTACGATCATCTTCGACCTTAGCATTCATCAAATTTTAATTATTTCAAAATCCCACCTAAAGACTTACCACATAAAAGTACCACACTTTCCTTGTTTTCTCTAAACCAACTTGTTAAGTCTTTTTCTCCTCTTGCGGTAGTAAATCACCTTTTTTATTGCAGTCGGATAAATGTATCCAAGTTTCTTTAATTGTAACTACATATTTCCGTTTTCCACCCTCCAAATAATTTTCATACAGGAATCTATACATAGTCTTAACTTTGAGAAACATGTTTCAGCGTTAGGCGAGAAACGTCGTGTGTTTTTTTTTTTTTTTTTTTTTTTTTTCTTTGATTAACTTTAAATCGGATTTTATAATTTTGTTCGCAGTTCCTACAGAGATATTTAAAGATTTTGCGATAGTTCTTTGGATAGTTGGGTTGTTTTCCTTTAAAACATTAGATACAATAAGAGGTGTACGTACCTTTGTTGGGTATACATTTTTTGACTTTTCCCCAGTGAAATATAAACTTTGCCGTTTCTTTCCTTTCATATTAATTATGTCACTTATTTTACGTGTAGAAATATTAAAAACGTAATTTTGACATCTTTTTTAATAACTGAATAAGAGTATTTCTCTTCGGATAGCGCAAAAATATAGCCTTCGATTCATTGTTTATTTTTCAGCTACATTTTAAAGGAAAGAATATTTTTAAGGCTGCAGACTATAAATAAGTTTTATTACAATTCAATGCCAATCACATTTTTATTTTCAAATTAATATTTAACTTCATGGAGAAAATCAAAATCGTTACAAAAATGTGTGTACACCCTCTGTATCTGGAGTGAGTCCACTCGACTTTCCTAACAATTGATCGTAGTGTACGACAATTCTTTTTTCTATAAGAATTATTTTTGTATCCCTATATGAAAACCATACGTACTATTGGCACAAAACCAAGACAGATCTTACGAGGTTGGTGTGTAATACACCAAATTTGAGCTCAATCGAAGGCACCCAGGGATGGACGTGAGATGAAAAATAAGCCTGTCTCGTCTGTCAAAATAACCGTAAAGCTTTGTCTCTTCTTGCAAAATCCCTATATAGTAATGATAAGAAAGTCTGTCTCGTCTCGCATACATCCTGTAAATCACTGTCTCGTCTGGTCTCGCATCCCTCCCTAAATGCACAGTTTAGGAGCTATCGTGTTCGCCTACACACACACACACACACACACACACTCACACACACATAAATACATACATCACCGTAAAAATAGCATGAATGAATTCAGAATACCTCAAAACGTGTAAATACATCAAAATCTCACAGTCAAATTATATTCTCTATAAAGTTTTTCATATGGTATATGTTCTAAAAATAGAAATAGTTACAATTTTAAAGTATAAATCAATGGGTTTTAATATACCGGCATAATTCCCTCGTAATTAAACCAGCTCAAGGACTGGAAAGTTGAGCCCTGGAGAAATCATTCCACCCCACCACCCCCCTTCTTCTCCCTGCCTTACATGAAACTCGAGGCTCCTTCTCAGGGAGATAAAATTTCGATTCTGTGAAATTGATGATTAATGCATCTTTTTGGAAAGAAAAATTTAATAGAATCCCCCGTTGCGAGTTTTTGTTTCTAGTTCTCCGCGAGGATGGAGAAAGAAAGAAAAGACAGTAAATTTTTATTTCTTGAGTTATTTACCTCTTCTAAAGTTTTGCAGAACGTATTGATTAAACGTCCATTATGATGAATGGTAGAGAACATATATTGTTTCAGGTGTAGTGGATATTCATTCTTCCCTGAGGAGTATATATCGGATGACAAGCTAAACTATTTTTATTTTTATTTTTAATCTTTCTAATTCTATTTATAAGGCAATCACTTATTTCATTAGTTTGTTATCTTGAAAATTCGAGATTTTTCAGAGTTTGCATTGGAGCGGAGTAATAAAACTCAAAATAGCAATCTCTTTACGTACTAGCTGAATCATTTTTCAACTAAACCTCCAAGTTAAGGGAAGCACTATTCCACTTAGCGAGCTCCTTTTATAGCTTGATGTGTAAAAAAAAAAAAAAAAAATCTTCAGTCTTAAAATGTCTTAAATAGGAGACACTATAGTTTTACATTATTTAGTAACTTTTGTTAGAAAAGCACAGGGAGTTGCAGCTGCTGGGGCAAACTTTTAACCAATCCTGCGGCTATGCACCTCCCGAGAGGGATTTTCGTTGCAAATTTTAGAATCTGTACCTCTCACGACTTTTTGTGCGAACATTTACATAGCATTAATGTCAAATACTCTCCTGACTGTCCCCTCTGTTCTACTTGGAAGACAATGAACATTAATCATATATTAATGTGTCGTTTTCTGTCTAGTTTTCATTTTGAAATTGACAGCTGAGTTAACAGAGGTAATTTGCTCTGGACTGCTCGGGAAGGTTTGCTCTGGACAGTCGGGGTCACTTGACTGTCCTTAACGGTAGGATAAAAATAAAAAATAAAAAACATTATTTTGGAAATCTTTTCGAAATTTTGAAGGGAAGCACATAGTTCTCTTGCCTTTCTGTTGATCAGGACCTTAATTACTGACACTGCATGTGTGTTATTATAAGGGTTAAAGCATGGTTTGCTGAAAAAAATTGCAGCAGATCTCCGCTAGTCCAGTTCCGTTCTTCGCACAAGAATGGGTCTTGTTTTCTGACATTGAATGTGGACCTTTTTTTTCTGCGGATTTTTCTTTCACCATTCTCGGATTTTTCTCATCATCTCCGATTTTTCGGAGGGTCACAATGTTCCTTTTCCATCTTTTTTACGTATGACGCACTTTTCCTTTCCCATCTTTTTTGGGTCGTACTGAGCAACCCGTCCAATGAAGACCGTGTTTTTACACGAGGGGAGGACGGGTCAGTTTCATTCAATTTTTTGTCGTTCTCGCAGCTTCGCTGCTCTTTGTCATGCTAAGATATGTAAGCATTTCCTTACTGCATTATCACGTTGACATGATCTTTTGCCCGGTCTTTTGGGCGATTTATAACAAGATTTTCATCACACACCTTTATCACACTCTGGAGATTAGCGTTTTCAAGCCAGGTTCTCCCGTAAATTCCTACTTCATGTCATGTCAAAACAATCACTAATGGGGGAAAAAAAAAAAAAACTTTTCTCTATAAATTGATGCTCTATTTTTCTGCATGTCTGAGAAATATTTCATCTCTATTGGTGGACTGAATGCGTTGAAAAATCGCTAAAATTCCAGAAACAGATCGATTTTCAGATTTTGAAAGTAGCCAAGATTCAATGATAAATTTTTCTGCATATTTGTAAAATAACTCGATTACTCTTAGAACGATATATATATATAATATAAGGAATGACCTTACGCCAACCCTTGTTGAATGATCAACACTACACCAGGCTTCTAGGTTGAATAGTTTATTTCAAAGTTCAGACAGAGGGCAGGAGTCAGGCCGGCGACCTTTTAGCTCCGGGGCTATCTTTCTCTTTACATTGTGATCTCGAACAGCTCCTAACAAGATTAAAGCTCCAAGCTCCTGAAAAAGCTCCCGAAATTTCCGTGCTCTTGCTTAAATACTCCCCTAGTTACTACACCTGCTGGCAGGGCGCAGCACGATCGCGAAGGCGTTACTCTCAAACGTAATTAGTTAACTAGATTGTCAATCAAGACATGAGAAACACCTGCTTACCCGGGAGTTCTAAAAGTGCGCAGCAACGAAACCATAGAAAATTGCAAATACTGCTAAATCAACAATTTTACTCTTTATGGAACTTCAAAAATCGTCTCTGAGCGTAATATTTGTATGGCCGAGAAACAAACTTTACAGTAAGAGTAACAGTGATTAAAGATGGCTTTTTCAAATAACATTAAATTAAATTAGATTAAATTAGAAAAGTTTATTTTAAGTTTACACACACACACACACACACACATATATATATATATATATATATATATATATATATATATATGTATGTATTTGGGGGGGGGGGGGGAATTTTAAAAAAATCACTAAACATTGGTGTTTGCGTGGATTTTAAAAAATAAATTTATATGCAAGCATGTCATATTAGGGCAAAATTTATAATCGGTTGTTTAAAGGCATCCGAGATACTTTTAAAATTTAAATTTGCAAAAAATGTTTTAAAATCAATTAATGTAGGACTTCAGATTTTATTAGTTTGATTTAAATCCAAAAAACAGTCACTCTAACTTCAAACACACGTCAACATCAATGTCAAAACTTGTTTAATTGCTTAGCATTGTTTGAACACATTGGTGTAGCACATTGTTTGACATTACTTAGCACACTGTTGTATAATATTCTATCAGATTGTTAAGCATTGTTTGACATTATTTCAGGACATTCTTTGGCACCGATTTAGTACATTACTTCATTTAGTACCTTGTTTTAGCGCATAGTTGGGCACTGTTTCTCACTGTTTCAACTATTGTTTGACATTGTTCCAATACATGTCAATTCTTTATCCAACTCTTCAGTACTTTTTTAGTATACAGAGTGTTCCAAAAAAGGAGTAACACGGTTTAGTTCTTTATATATTAGAGATAAGAAAGCAATATAAATTGAAAAATATTCAAAATAAAGAAGGAAAATAGGCTACGTTAAAAAAAAAAATTAACGCATCGTAGAACATTTTTTAGTACATTCTTTTAATATTTCGTTTAACATTGTTTCGAATTTTAGTAACACTTTGTTTCGCTTCTTTAAAATATACTGTTATGGCACATAATTTTACCTTGTGTTAGACCATTGTTATGCATTGTTTTAGTACATTTTCTGAGATTGTTTGTTTCAGTTCACCACAATGTTATGCGCAGATTTAGCACTTTTATGAGCATTGTTGCGTCACATTGCTATATACGGATTTATCACTCTGTTATTGTTGAGTAGCGAAATTAAGGTTTTATATAGCAGAAACATAGTGATCGTACTGTTTACATTGAGTTCACAACTAAACTGGAGCATAGCACTCCAGTCAGGATAGATTTTAAAGTAATTTATTTAAAATAATAAAAGCTAGAATAACGGGAGCTGGTAGTATAGGAAAAAGAAAAGCACGGCTTCATACCGGAGAGAAAAAGTGCCAAGTGATAAAAAATGCATGGGAGCACTGTAAGTCAGCTTAGCGATAGCGCCTGGAGCAGGAAAGATCACCAATTAAATCAATAAACTGCAAAAACTGCAATCAGCAGCTAGATATAATTTAGTTGTAATAAATTTCAAATGCAGACTCGCCAACAGGGGGATGGTTAAAGAGACCACAGAAAATTTATGGAAGCCCAGTGGGAAAACTCTGAGGAGATCAAGCTATAAAAACAGGGGACCAGCGACTTGGAGGTTTAGGGCCTGTCCTACTCGACGCCAATCGCCTAAGCATACCGTCGTGGGTTCAATTCCCACTCATACCATGGTTGTTTAAATTTCCTTTCTCTGTACTAATAAAAAATTTTGATTGTGTTGTCCACTTTACTCGACGAAGATTTAATAGGGGATTCTTAGAACCTAGCACACAAGTCCGAAAATAAATTTTCCAAATACGATAACAACAGCAACTAGAAAAACAAAAACGTCATTTGTGTGCCTATTTAATAATAAATAAAACTTTAACGGAGAAATCCAAAGTAACGTACAAATCGAAAGTAAGATGTGTATGGGATGCAGTTCATCACAAGCACATTGTTTGTCTGTACTAAAATAGATTGACATGGGACCTGAGCACACCCTCCTTCGATTTTAGGCATTGTTTTAGCACATTGCCTGACATTACTTTATCAGTTTTATTTCGTAATTTTAACATTTTAATATTGCTTTGCTTAAACCTTCTTTTATTTCATTCTTTTATTTTATTGCTAGAACAAACTGTTTGATAATATACAATACAAGGATCGGTCTGACGCATTTTATCCCGTACATTACTCACTTTTTTCCAAAAGGGCCCGTTTTCCTTCAAACCACTCCTGAGACGGGCGTTTATACACTTTAGGCATACTTGAGAACCTAATTTTACCTCCCTGTGTTAAACTTATAGAGCTGTTTCACCTACGTCATTATCACTACGTCACACCTTAGCAACCAACTTTTTTTTGGTCAAACATTCCTTCATTTGAGAATGGTCATTGGCCGAAAACGTGGCTTTGTATCCTTAAATATCCGAGTTGACCTAAAACAAATTTCAGTGACGTCACGTGAAAATACTCTGTTTTCACAATAATGTTGATAAAGAATCCAGAAAGTATAACAATTAACTTCGTATAGTTGATCTTATGGGTCCGTATTTGTTTTAGTATATTGTTTGACATTGTTTTGTTACTTTATTACAACACATCCTTTGAACTTACATTAGCCTATTGTAGGGCACTGTTTCAATACATTGATTTAAAACATTATTTCAGCACATTATTTCAACTTGTTAGCTCATTGTTAGAATTGCCTTAGAATATGGTATCGCACTGCTTTCAGCTTGGCAAAATAATTGGCCTTGCTCAAAAGAAAGTTAGAAAACAAAGTTTTAGCATATTCGACAGTATAGTTTAAAATCATAGTTACAGATTGTTTAACAACCTTTTATCCCATTCATTGTTCGGCATCAATTTAGCACATTGTTCAGCATTGTTATACAACATTGCCATTGTTACATCACATTCTCATCCTTGTTGGTCAAACTACATGCGGCTAACGTGCACGTGAAATCAGTGAGACTCTACGTTTTCTTGCTGGAAAGGTCAAGTGGGAGAGTTGCGCATCTGGAAATGACCCCGCCCCCTTTCTCGTGAGCGCGTTTCCACTTACTCATAGAAAGGACATTTGGTGACTAAGAACTACCTTGCGTTTGCTTAACAAGAGATAGGCTTTCGGGAAATGTTACAGTAGCCTCTTTACACTAAGCTTCTTGCAGAAGCGGGGTTGAAATTACTGAATGAGATAAAATATAAATTTACGAAATGATAAGAGCAATGTTTAGGACGTAATTATACAAAAATGAACAGAGTTGGTCCTTTAAAACTTTTAAAGTTCATAATTATTCCTCTTTCATCAGTATATTTTTCTTCATTCATTTATTACGTTTATTTATTTTTCTCCCCTCGCTCTCTCTCTCTCTCTCTCTCTGCTTAGTGCGCAGAAAGAACACGAGCATTCTCTGTATCTATGAGTGTTTAGAATCACGATTCCACTATGTTCTAAATTTTTGGGAACAACCAACCTCTACACTCTAGAACCACTACAGGGCCGTAACTAGGATGAAATGTTAGGTAGGGCTTTGAATCTAGTTTGGGGGGCGGAACATATATAAATATTAGTAGGCGGAAAGGGGGGGGGTTCAATTTGCGCTTTTTTTTTTTTTTTTCTAGAGTATTTGCTTCAAAAAACACCGTGTTTTTAAAATATTTAACATTCATTGTGCTAATAATTTTTTCATTGAGATTCCATTAAAAATATCCAAATGGTATTTTGAGGGTATTGGGTGTCGGTAGTATTGGATGTCGGTTAGAGTAATTTTTTGTACAACAATAATTCACAAGACGTAATTACTAGTTAATTGTGCCTTTTGCAATCCATTAAATGCTATCCATTAATAATAAACTCTGTAAAATAAAAAAATATTAACAATTAAACAACAACAATTAAATTCAGTAAATTAAAAATTTACTGAAAAGTGCATTTATTTTTCATTTTAAATATATAATTGTAAAGATAAAATTGTAAGGAACTTAAAAGGAAACCGTCAGTTTCGTGTACTCAGAAAAATCCGAAAACCGATGCTACATGCAGCCAAGAGCAGCAAAATAATTAACCGTATGTATAGAAATCTGGCCATTGTGATGAGAAATTCTCCCAAAACAATGGGTATTTTTTATGATGTAAAATTTAGCGATTGTTAAAAATCAGTCGTTTCTAGAATTTCGTATTTATTTGTAAATTTACAAAGAAATTTGAAAATCTTAGGGGGGGCTGAAAGCCGTCTAGGTAGGGCTCAGCCCCCGTAGCCCCCCCTCTGGTTACGGCCCTGAACCACTAAGCTGACGTTCATAGCTTTAAAGCAGTCCAGTACAGTTTTCAGTCTCTGACATCTAAGTAAAAATAAATGCTTAACCCTTTAACGCGCAGTGTTCCCGCTCTGGGAACACCAAACTGACGTTTTCACTGTTGCCAGACACAAAGAATAGATTCGATTTCTATAAAAATAGTTGCGGGTGACAGCTCCACGAGAATCCTTTACTTTTTAGCACGTCATTTCCCGTAAAAAAATTGTCACGATTATTTTTAACAGCACTGACATCTGCTGAAAAATGGAAGAATGCGAGAACAGCTGGATTGATTGCCCAATGCTGGAAAAGGGGCAGCCGTTGCCATCGCTCGACTTAACTACCAGCAAGATGGCGGACGATCGAAACGTTCATCGCGTGCCACAGATCTACAGACCCTTTTTTGACGACAGCCTGGAGTAAACTACAAGTAGCCCAAAAACTTGAAAATTGTATGAAAATGAGAATTTTTATTCAAAAGAGCCGCCTAAGTTGCCTAATCTTTAAATTAGTAACAAAAGTCGCCTTTTTAGTCTTCGGTGGGCACCCTGGATAAGGTGACAGTGATGAAAATAAATGTGTAATGCTCTTCTCTACCCTTGCGAAAAGTGAAAAGACGGACAAACATCAGCAGCAGTGGCAGCTCCTCCATTTGAGCACATGAACCCCCAAAAGGAAAAACTAAAGAATAAACGCATTAACAAATTAAATTTAAAACAAATATTAAGTACACTTCTAGATTTTTGTGAATTTGAAACGTGAGTTTTACTTTCTCCCCCTCCCCCACTATTATTAAACACGCTTATTATAGCTAACGCACTGTAGTATAGGTTACTAGAGCGCAGTCTTTAATCAATCGCAGGTACGAACGGAAATTTTTCCACCTGAACCGCTCTCTGGGATCAGAAGCGGAGACAGCTGAAAAGAAGTACCGCGCTGATGAAATCATTCCGTGCACACATTTTCATTGTGCACACAGGGCCATTTTTTTTTTTTTTTTTTTTGCGGTATCGCTTCCGGATTTTCCCTTGATTTGTTACGTTCGGTTGGTTAATTTTTATTTCATTTTCTTAATATTTTATTTCTATCATTTTTCACTACAATATTTTTTCTTTTTTACAAACTACTGTAGATAATTAAAATGGGAGTAAAAGAAGCGTTTCGGAGCTAAAACAATGAAATTTTCAATATTATCCTTTGAAAAAAAAATGAAATAAAATGAATCAAGACAGCACCTTTGCTAAAACTTATCTTGGAGAAGAAATTTAAGACCCAAGATGGCTTGTTTTCTTTCATTCGCGTGCATTGTTTTCCTTTAAGTGCTGGAAAAGCAAATACATTTTAATTTAAAGTGCGTCGTATCTGCATATTTAACTTTCGAAATTTGTTTTGTGAACCTCCTTTTAAATAACCCAAGAGCTGCCACTGATCAGCAGCATCTTTGATTTTTGTTTTTAGTGAAGATTTTGACGAATGTCCCTACCGTTAAAAATTGAGTAAAATAGATGCAAAAAAAGGCACTTATTTTGTGTAGAATAAAAGTAAATTCTCTTTTTTAAGTCATTTAAGATGCATGACTCCACTTAATTGTATTATGAGTGTAAAGGATTTACTTCTTTAACCCTTTAACTGACATTTCGAGAAATCTCTCTCCCTTATTCAAAGAAGAGCATGCCTTGGGCAAACCTCTCTTCAAATTGACGTTATTTAGTCCCAAAACATTGAGAATATTTGCACTACTAGCAGCAAATTACTGGGGAAATTAGAGAAAGGCGTGTATATACATCTAGGACAGTTAACCCATTTATGCCTAGCGTCCCTTTTTTGGGACGGCATTTTCGCTATTAGTCGAAAACGTTATTTATTTTTCCTAGCCTTTATTCATGAGTATTGAGCCTCAACTCTACAAAATATTTTAACATGACCAAGTAGGATGTTGATATTTCGATTTTTATGCATAATGATTTTAAAAGAAATCATCCCTTGTTCAAGAAGTTGACATCAGAAATTTATCTATTATTTCTGTTATCAGTAAAAATCGAAGAAAGTCGCAAAAATATCCAGGCACAAATGGGTTCAAGTATCACCTGAGGTATATAGTGGATATATATGCTCAGGGCAGTTAAGGGGTCAATTCCTTTATCTCCGAAGCCCGCACTAGACATTAAATAAATAGCATAAAAACAAAAGTCCCTTTCCAGCAATCATTAAAAAAAAAATGAGAAAAACAAAATCAGCAATAATAAAAACAAACCAGACAATTTGTATAAACAGTCAAAATTTATTCTTATACAATTATAACAGTCTGGATAATGATTAAGTCATACAATCGCACAAACAATAGTAAGATAAATATGAAATAAATAGAACTTATCAGATATTCACTAAGGCACAGTAAAAAGTATATAACAGGAGAATCCAAACTTAAGTACATATCTAGATACAATATATCACCAGGACAAACTCATAGCCTTACAAGATGCAAAAAGGATTACATTTCATTTCCTACCTAGAACTTCTCTGACAACATACAAATCTTAAAATGGAGCTGAAAAGTTTTTGCACAATAACTCAAATCAGAATAACTGATCAAGAGTCCAACAGCAATTAACACTCTTCAGTCCTCTTTATTCTCTAGAGAAGATAATATAAAAACAAGACAGACACATTGACATCTCTTAGTACCATCTAATCAATAACACTTACATTATCTACAAGGATGGAAAGCAAACTTTGTGCATCAGTTACAAAAGATTAATTGGATAAATAATTCTGTAGAATACACTTGTTAAATAGTATGTATATGTATGTATACGAGTTTAAGTCAAGATATAACACCTCCACAGCATCAAAATAGAGGGAAAAAACACAAGGCTGTATCACAAAATAAATAAGTAACTTTTTTCTATTGTTGTTCAAAATTCAAGGTAAGGTTGTGCGTATAGCTTCTAAATCTTCCATAAGCAATACAATCAGTTACACTATCATAAGAGTGAGCAATTCAATTATTTATAGTTATTTTTATCAGCTTCTCTACTTAAATATAGAACAACTATTCCTATTATTTTTTTAACAGGATAATTTAAATGATAGTAGCTAACATACACTTCACTACTAACATGTGTATTTGAAATCAGACAAAAAGGAAAAATTCCTACTTTCTCATAATATTGAAATTTAATGTGTGTTCCAGATAATAGTTTTAAATAAAAAGCAACTAATGTATTAAGCTGTCTAAGAAGGTTTTTTTTTTTGGAGGGGGGGGTGGGCGAGTAAACATAACTGCTTTTGATTTGAACTATTTAAGAAGAATTTAAGCTATTCAAATAATTTTTTAAATTATGATAAAAAATAAAGATATTTAAATAATGAATAGCAAAATTGGTACACATGCTCATGTAATTTAGATTTCTATTTTGATACCAAAATAAGGATTAACAATATATTGTTAAAAAATAACCAATTTTTCAAAAAATGACATTAATTTTTTTACAGTTTTATTATCTTCTGGTCTACAATTTTTTTATATTAACATTTCATGACTTAAATAATTCTAAAATTTTATCCACTTTAGTTATATTAAAATAATAATAATAATAAAGCAATTTTTAAAAGTTTATGTAGTGTTTTTCTAAGTAAGCATTTTAGAATCAAGATGGATTGGGAAATTTATTAGATTGATATTACTTCTAAAAAGTTCAGATACGAGAAGCCTATTTTTTTAACATCTTGACACCCAGACCGCTTTTTTGAAGTGTGTACATATTACTGGCATTTAATGTAAATTTGTATTTTGATATTTCACATGAAATGAATTAAGAATATTGTTGTTACTTGCGATTTAGTTATAATCAAACAAGAAAAAACTTACAAATTATTGAAAATTACAAATTATCATGGTAACGAAACACTCCACCTAGCAAGTGCATGCAACACCTATGTACTGACTAGCCACACCTCCTCACGTGATCCAAGTCATGAGGAGAAAAGTGAGCGACAGATTTAACACAACCAGATGTCTCTTCTGAGAAGGGAGAACCTTACCAGAAAATGAAAAACGACAGCTAAGATACAAATAAAACAGGGTGTATGCACTGAACATCTGGTGGTCATCTACAATAAAGTCGAGACATATGCACTGCATGTCCTGGGTGTCAAGGTGTTAATTTAATTGCAGTAATTTCAATAATTGCACAGTACCTAGTAAAGGCTTAAACTTTTTAATTCCCAGTCGAAAAGCATTCAATTTGATGACATTTTTGTACTTCAACAAGAGTGGTACAAAATGTGAGCAAGACCAGTTTAATGAATTTTGGGGTCTTTGCAAATACAGAAATGCAACTTTGATCAAATCATTAAAAATACAGAATTCCGGATAATCAAATATTTTCACCAAATGAATTGATTCTAAAATACCTATTTTAAGAGTGTGTAATCCAAAATAATTCTTGCCTAATAATTATAATGATTTATTCATCTCATGATTTGTTAACAACATGTAGTTTGCCCTAGTTGAATGAATATATAATTTAATTCATTTTTTAAATTATGTATCTTTTAAATTAATGTCACAAAGAATATATATAATTTAAGTCTCTCTCTCTCTCTCTCTCTCTGATACAGTGGCCCCAGCAACTGACAAATTTTAAGATATTCTAGCAAAGAAAAAAAAATCTCCCTTCCTATTTTATTTTTTATGGTAATCATTCTTTTATAATTATTCTTTAATCTCTATCAGATCATTTAATCTACTTTATAAAATATTTACACATGAAAAAATATGACAACATTATAAGTATGTGTGTTATAAAGCCCTTAAGTCTCCTTTGTATGATTATGCTTGTACCTATATACTATACCAACATATTAAAACACACATACAGCAACAGCCATGACTGCCCATACTGCTTACAGCAATCTTTAGTTTGTGTGCTGGGCAGTTTTATTTTTTTTTTTTTTTTCCCTATATCTACACTTTCCAAAACCAGAAGAATATATGTTTTGTTGTGTTTTTAAATCATAAAACTGTTGTTAAAAATAAAATACAAATAATTTATCATGGCTAATAATTTACAGCTAATAAAATTAAAATAATGTATTAAAAATATAAATAATCTATATTAGTTTAAATAGTACATAATAATGTACCGTATATTTTTAATAACAGTATTTGTATTAATAGAAAGAAACAATTTGCCAAAATATCAGTAAATATATATTTATTTATTTTAGAAAAACAGCTTTTTTTAATCTAAATGAAATTTGTCAAGAAATGTTCAGGCAAACTGCACACACAGTAATTAAATGAAAAAAAATCAACTTCACACAACCTTAATATATTTTACAAATTTGAAATTATCTGAAACACATACTAAATCACTTTCCAAGTGTCATCTCATTTAATTTTATATATATATATATATATATATATTTTTTTTTTTCAGGCATTCAATCTCTAAACAATGTGTCAGAGAAGCAAACTATGTGTACTAGAAACTTCTTCATGTAACACCTAATAGCAGTACACCAAACAATTCATGCATATGTAATGTAAACAAGTATTATTCATTGGAAAAATCTCAGAATTTGATAATTGTTATGCTTAAAATTTCCTACAAATAATCATGAAGGCGATACAATCTTTTTATACTGCATAATAACAAACAATTTTTAAAAATATATCCTTCAACTGTAAATATCGAACAATTTGTTAACTTGCACCTTTTCTTTAATTATTACATTGTGAACTGCAAATTTTAAGCAGGTTTTATAAAAAATCCTAATTCAAGTAAATTTTACATCATAAAAGAGTTCTTTTAACTAATGCAGCTTTATAATTACAAACAATAATCTTCAGAATAGATTATTTCTAATGAGATTTTTTTAATGATGTATAAATAAATTAATAGTTTGAGATGAGTCCGATTTTATTCATTCATTTATGAATTTATTTTCACTTTTATTAACAAAAGGGGTTTTTAACATGATAAAAGTACTTTTTTAATGTTGCATTTTAAAATATTTGTATTTTTATGTCACAAATGGTTTAAGGTTGATTTAAAAATATAAAGCCTCATTATAATAATAATACATTTTGTTCGAACATTCATAATTTCATATAATGAAATCTATTTTAATCAGCTTTTCTTTTATCATATTTAATATTTTATTTCAAATTCATTTATTTCAAATGTCACTTACAAGAAACATGATGTCTATTAAAAAATTTAAAAGGAAAGCACAAAATTAAGAAATCTATAAAGTTTTCTAGAAATCGATGAAGTTTGTATCATGATTAGCTATTTAATAATGTTCTCATAAATAAAAAAATCAAGAAGGCAGCGTGATTTCACCATCTTATCATATGAAAGTTTTCCTAATTCAAAAGTTTATAAATAAACATAATATGTCAATAGAAAGGCTATTCGAATATAGCAGAAAATCAATCATACACTCAAAATTTATGGAGCAATCATTATATTTTATTAGAAAAAGAGCAATTAAATAATGAAATTTGAGTTTCTATAAATGCTTATACAAATCAAAGGTTTATATAGTTGATCATTAAAAATTTATACAGAATCTAATTTTAATTCTGAATGTTTCATTTCTATTCATTTTGGGAAAATAAAAAGAATTATTTTACCAGAAGCATAATTTGATTTTTTTTAACTACAGCCTGTGAATTAATCTATCTTTAGCATAGCAATAATTTGACTTGCAGATGTTAGTTTATAGTTTGGGGGGAAATGTTTCTGTAGGTAAATGGAATTGAATTCAAACATGTCAATAACAGTCAACAGGAGTACATAAATTTTCAAGCTTTAGCTCCAGTGACAGTTTTTTTTCTTTTAATAGGAATAGATTGAAATCTCCCAACAAAAAATTATTCAATACATCTCGAAAATCAGGGCTGTAAATTAAGACTCACTAAAATGCATAAATGAGGTTAAATTATTTCATATGTTAAACTCCTTCATTTACACAATCCTTAAATGCTAGCGATTTTGGTTTTAAAGTATATTTAAACCAGAAATTCAATAATATGTCATTAATTAACAATGTGAAATCTGCTGTTCAACTGATTGATTTTCATTAACTTCCGGAAGTTAAATACACATAAACCAAATGCACATACAGGTTCATGTACATAAAATTGTACAAATATATAAGTATATATGCACATATTCATTACCTATATCTTATACAGATACACAAAACAATAGTCAGAGGTAAACAACAACATTAATTCATATTACAAAAATGCATTTGATAGCCCTCGTAAAATAATCAAGGACTGCATGAACACAAGCTCATTTTTCACAAGATCAACATTCTTAATTCCAGTGTCAAAATTCAAGCAATATTAACTTTTTGCTTTTTCTTGGTATTTTTTTAAAGTATTACACATGCTCAAAATTGATGCTCAAAATAACAGTAAGTGAAAGTCAAATTTTTAATAAAATCACTTTAAGTAATTGAACAAGAGACTTTGAACAAGGTTGTCTCCAAATTTCAAACTTTATAAAATCATAACAGTTATTTTCTAATTTAAGTTATTATAGTTATCTTTGTAAGATACTTTGTTTGATAATGTATTTCGTCCCTCAAATATATATATATTCTACTACTGGCTTAAGAATTCCTTACTTTAAAAAGTTGAAAGTCAAGAATAAGGACCTAGGTTTAAATGTATTTTGAGGCTTTATGTTTGGTGGGTTTGTCAAATGCAATAATGAAAATACAAACCAGATTTATTTCATAAATCTTCTTAAAACCTTTCTTTTAAAGACCTATATCACTCTCACAAATATTTAGCATTCATAAAGAACTCAGTTCAAAAATTTATATTTCATCAATTAACAGTAAAAAGCATTACTTGAAAAATACTAAACTCGAGCAAGAAAAATGAATCAAGCATTCTTCTTTCACTATTCTTGTCCAAAATAGCTTTTTGGATAAAATGTGAATATGATTCAAACATTTATGTTGAAGAATTTTTTATGCAAGTTTATATAAGACTAAAGTAAAATTTCTAAAGATAACAAGTTAATGTTCATAAAAAGCCACAATTCAATAGAACATAAATTAATTATTGTCTTGGTATGCTTAAATTGTTCACACAAAATTTATTAAGCATTCATAATAATAAAATTTATTTTTATATGAAAATATTGACTAAGACTGAGGAGGAGGACTAAGAGGACTGTCCATAAAGGAACAAAGTAAACAACCTACAAGCTGTCTTAATTGGCAAGCTTTGCTATTTTTTATTTAACTTTGCAAAATGATGAAAACACGCAAAAAAAGAAAAAGAAAGGGGAATAAAATATCAAGCATTATAAACATAAATTTTCAGTAATTTTTAAAAAATCGGAAATTTAAAATTTTGTTATTCCAATTATAAATTTTTTTGCATTCTACTAAGCAGAAATATGTTCTGGGGGTCTTTAAATCACGTGTGCAATAGATAGACCAAATAAAAAGCAATGCCTTTGAGACAAATAAGAGCATAATAAACATATTTTAAAGTAATACTAAAATTTAGCCATCATTAAGCACATACAACTATTTTTATTCATGAATATAGCTAAATTTAACCCTACTGGATACATTAACTATCAGCTAATATATGAAAATAGTGAAAATATTGGAGAAAACCTTCATTCAAAATTGCCCAGTTCAACTACAAACACACAAAAGAGAACTAATTCAACAACATTTCAAGCAATTTAGTGTTTTACAGATTATAGAGGTTATATTAGATAAAGATTGCTTTCTCATTTTTTCCCTTTGATACAGAATTTTATGCAATATATAATCATGCTAATTCTAATATTAAAAACATGAAAGATTCTAATATGAGATTTTATCAGTTAACATGAAACAATAAAAAAAATTACACAGTACATATATATTTTAAAATTTTAGCTGATTTTATATTATAAAATGTGGGTTGTTTAATTTTGACACAACTTTGCATGTTTATCATACATATGGGTCATTCTCAGATAATTTAAATTTTGATTTTTTAAAAAAAAACTATTGTTTTAATTAAAATAAATAAAACTTTCTGAGAACAGAGGGAAATCTCTGTTCTGTGAGATGAAGGGCTTTGACTGATGAAGACTGAAAAAATTTTCAGTCGAAACGATCGTACCCTGTTATGAGTAACATTTTATGTTTGTTTTTTCACAAAGTTTTTATTTATTTTAATGTTTAACGCCAACTATCCCTTACTTTAAAACTTTGTCTCTAAAAGTCATTTTCATGTTTTCAGAATGCCTTGGTAATGACATATTTAAAGTTAGGCCCATTTAAGGCAAAATTATATCAATTAAGAACCAATGCAAGATTTACATTGAATGTAGTCCTAAGCTCTTTATAAATCCTAAAACCAATTTAAATTTATTAATTACATATTTCAGTAATAATGAACTTGGTAATGACACATAATACAAAGAGCATTCCATAAAAACTGAGAGTTATTTTTTTACATAGTGGCAACACCGCAAAACTAAAAAATAGAAGTGCAGGCGATTTTTTCAAACTGTTAACTGTACGTTTATACAAAATTCTAAACAAAGCAGACGATTTTATTTTCCTAGTTCCGTGCTTGTTTAACCCTTTCACTCTCAATCCGCCCGTACCGGCTTTAGATGCATGCTCCCAGTTCCGGCCTTACGCCAGGACGAAGCTTCGTCCCCCCCCCCCCCCCCCAACTTTGCAACATCCATTTAAGAGTGTCAAGTGTGAAAAACCCCTTTCTCGTGTTTGCTATTGTAACCCCCTTCCCCCTTTGGGTGAAAAGCTGCATTTACGAACGGGTGCTTTTGAAATGCTTCGGGGAGGCACGCCCACGGATTCTATATATCTACACAGGTACAAAAGAAACGTGTTTCGTGGGGGAAAGCATTCAAAAACATTTCTCGGGCGTTTCCGGAATTTTGAGCAAGCATTCCAAATCAAAGCTTGGGAGCGAAAGGGTTAAAGAACTGTTTTATTGGCCCTACAGAAATGGAGATGAGTGATTCAGAGTTAAAAAACGAAATGCGTTGTACCATAAAATTTTGCTATCGTTTGGGCAAAACAGCTCCAGAAACAGTTAAGTTAATGAAAGAAGCTTACAAAGACAAATGTTTTGGTGAGTCTACGATTTTTAGATCGTATGGTGATTTCAAGAAAGGCTGTTTGTCTGCAGAACTGGCTCCCAGGCCTGGGCGACCAAAAAGCGTTGTGAATGATTAAAATGTTAACCCTGTGTGGCAGGAAATTAAACACAGATTCTGAAGTTATTTCAGTAGTGGAAGGTTCTTTGAAGCAGTTTCCAGAAAAGGGCTTCTCTTACTTGTTTTGAAAAGTGGGTTAAACGATGGGACCGTTGCATATCATCTGACGGAAGGTAGTTTGAAAAAGAATGATGTATTTTTTGCTGTAAATATATTTCTTGATTTTTTATGATTTTACTCTCAGTTTTTATGGAATGCCCTTTGTATATACACTCGCAATGAATTTGGGGAAAAAGCAACAAAATAAAAAATAATGTTTGTTTACTTAACAGACATTGTCTGCTTGTAAGGCCATTTAGTCCTGTTCTTTAAACAGTTCAATAACTGATGGTGCCATCTTATAAACAGCTAAAGAAAGAAAATTTCCACCTTGGTAGTGACAGTTAGCTCTAGGGACTAATATTAAATAAAAAAATTTAATGGATTTAACTCCCCTTATATCTAAACTTATATTGAAAATGGATAAATGAAACCACCTAATTAATTATTGTGTTAGTTTTAAAGTTCTTCAAGTCTTTAAAACAAGGGTTCAAATAATAAAGTTTGGAACAAGCCTTGGTAATGACAGTTACATCTTTAATTTTTTTTTAATATTGAAATTTTACTTTTTTATATATTTAAACTAGTGGTCAGTGTTGCGCTTGGAAAAAATTTCAAACATCTATGATTAGCATGCTTAATTGACATTTTTTAGCCAAGGACATAAAATTTAAAATTATTTGAGAACAACCCATGTAAAAAAGGCAAATTTGGTTATATCAGTTAATTTACAAAGCTTTATAAATTTTGAAAAGAGAAAAAAAAATGGAGATTTACTATTACAACAGTTGATTTTTGCAATTTAAATGCATTTTGTAGAAAATTAAAAAATGCATAATATTTTGCAGTATAAGCACAGTTACTTATTTATTACAAATATTAATCAAAATCAATTTCAAATTTTTTTAAATGCAAAGATAATGATGTATAATTTAAAATGGATCACTGTATATTAATACCTCATGTTTCCTTCAATTCAATGAGAATTTTACTACACATAAGAAGCAATAAAAAATCACAAAAACTTCACACAAAAGGTTATAATTTTAAGATAATATTTCTATCAATAAATTGATGAAATAGCTCAAAAGTTTAGAAGTTAAATACATATATATTTAAAGAGTATTGACTAATATAATAACACTAAAAAAATCAAAACAAACTTTTCAATCAAACTACTAGAAGCAACCAAGTGAGTAAGTTCTAATGTAAAAGATAACGCAATTAATTCTAAAGGCTTTTCATTATATAATTAAATTAAATTTATAAAATACAGTCTGGCTGAAAAAAACAATGCTTTTAATATTACTGATATGATGAAATAATATAACTAAAAAGAAGGGGCATATTTAAATGAAAGCAATAAAATTTGTCAGCAAAAAGCATACCATATTTTGCCTCCGAATGTAAAATCAGAAAAAAAGGATAAATTTTCAATTGAACTTAAATAAAAACAGAAAAAAAGAACAAATTTAAATAACAACAACAAAACAAATTTAAGAACAAATTTCTTTCAGATTTTTTTTAATGATAAAAAATTACAGAATAATTTTATAAAGGTTAAATTTTTAAAAAAAGACTGAACAAAATTATATTAACATAATAGCAATTAACTTTAGATTTATATTATAAGTGTAAACATTCATCTTAATAAGGATTTTCAGTCAACATGTTCTTAAACACCATTTGTGCCCTGTGTCATCATTTGACATGTTCTTAACCCTTGTGCTTAGGATACATTTTTTTTCGAATGCTCAAATTATAGCATTCTTATTGTCAATTGCAAAAATCTGTAAATGTTATTTCATTTTCCAGACCTTAATTCCCAAGTATTGTATCTCAATTCTACAAAATATTTTAAGATGAGCAAGTGAAATGTACAATTTTCACTTTTTATGCATATTTTTTTAAAAAGGAATTATTATTTGCTCATGAACTTGATGTCAGTAATTTATTATTGATGGTATCAGCAAAAATTGGAAAGTCATACTTACAATATGTGCACAAATGGGTTAATCTAAAAGTATTACTAATTTATTATTTTGCCCAGCTAATTTATTTTAGATGCTAAATAACTAGATTATTGTGATAGTATTAAAAAAGCAGCAACTAAAAATAAATCCAAGTCCAAATCAGTAATCTGGCTTAAAGGTATTTTTGAGCCACACTGTATTTGAAATTTAAATGTAATAATCCTCACTAAACCTTTCGTCCTCAGTAACATTCACATTTACATTTACCATTGTCTTTTCACAGCTTGGTCTGTTGCACCTCTTGGTTTAAAAGATGGATGGCTCGGTTACAAGTGATGAAGATGATTTTATGAATGAAAATGTTGAGCAGTGGTTCCCAAACTCTAAATTACAGTAAAACAATTTTTTTACATGATATTATGTATTAAACATTTGTATACTTATCTCTATCAAAATAAGGAGTAAAAATGTTAACCACTTTAAATAAAGCTACAGATAAATTTATTAATGTAAAAACCTGAAAAAATTAATCACTACCATTTTGAAATAAAAGCATATATTACAAATTTCTACATATATAGTCTTGATTTTAATTACTGCAAATATATAAATACATTTGCTAATTGTGACTGTGCATATATAGATACTGTATATTTATGTAGATTTCAAAACAACTGAGGTAGAGCATATACAACCGTTCATATTTCTAAAAACCCATGATACATCATTTAAGATTTTTTAATATATTTAGCAGAATTAAACTATGGATCATACTAAACATAATTGAAAATAGGTTCAGTACTAAAAATATGATTTTTATTTGCATCTTAAAAGATAATAGATTAGAATAATTCAAATGAGATATTTGGACAATGCTTCAGATTTTTTTCCATTTCCTCCTCATATCTTTATTTTATACAAATAGTCATCAAATGATTTAGCACCATAAATGATTAAATTGGGTAATTAAAAAGGTTTAAACGTATACATACTTCAGTTTTTAAGATGCTGTGATGTAAAAATCTAAGTTAACAATGAACTAGTTATAACCGTCACTATGAACAATGATTAAAATATAAAAAACTGCATTTTTAAATTTTTTGGTATAATTTTCAATATAAAATATTTCTTAGGAGATGAGCTTAACTATTTAATCAGGAGATTGCTTTGAAATTACATAGATAAACAGCAAAATAATGTAAGAAAGTTTGAGAACCACTAGATTTACGAAATGAGTGTCCACTGTCTTCTCCTGATTTCCTCCTATTTGTAATGACTAAATCTCATAAAAATATATGTCTTGTATTACGAGAGATTAACACAGCAACATCCATACAATTACAGAAAACATACTAAAATGCATTGCATACTAATGCTATAATACTTATGTAAATACTTTTTTAGATGTCAGCAGAATTTCCTGCTTGAAACGTAGATCAGTTGTATTAAAATCAAAGTATTGGACTGACTGGCTAGAAACAACATGTTTCAGCAGTTTAACAAAAACCTTTAACAACAGAAATGGACCTATAAATATGTAACTATGCAGAAAAACTCTAATAAGTTAAACTGTTATGGTGTGTATAGTTTTTTTTTTTTTATGTTACTCAGGGTGATACTATTTCCAGTTCAACAAGAAGCAACAGTATATTTCTTTTAACCTAACACTTTTTAAGCTGCTGGATAATACACTATCCTTCCTAGGTTGCTAGGTCTTACATTTTTTCTGTATTTAGATTTTTTGGGGCAATTACTACCTTTTACATTCTTCCCTCCCCATATAACCATTTCTTCCAGAGGGGGGGGGGTGTATTACACCAGTAAAAACTATTTTTCTGTAAAAATTTGTTTAATTTGGAAGCTGTATAGCACAGATATTTTGTGATGCTTATCTTAACAAGATGTCATTTATAACAAAGTTAAAATATTGGCATCAGTCATGATGACTAAAATATTATTTTATATTTATTCATTGATAAGAAATAATGTATAATGTAATTAAATGATGCAGTTGCTCTTTCAGCATATTAGTATATAAGTGCCCTAAACAGAAAAGCAACAACTGAGCTTTGAAATTTGCTCCAGTGGATATTGGTGCCAAGGTAGTATCATCCATACAGATGCACATATGCAGAAATTCTTTTGCACCTTAGGACAAAAACAGCAGTCTGTGGGATATTTTTTTTTTACATTTTCCTTTTATAGAGACCTTAGATTTAATCACAGATTCAATGCAATGAAATTACGGTTAGTACTTTTTTTTTTTTTTTACATTTAGCTAGAGGTCAACATTTTGAGGATTCTTTCCATTCTATAGGAATGTTATTAAGTCAGATCTCTAATTTATGTCATTCTGTATGTTTTGACTTCTGTTTAATATATTTTACAGAAACTCTTCAGTTTTTTTTCCCAGCAAAATCTGGCAACCCCAAAAATACATAAATCTTAACTGATATTACATGAATGTTTGGTTTTTTTTTTTTTTTTTTTTTTTTTTTTTTTTTTTTTTTTAAATGTAAACTCACTTTCTCTAGTGTTATTTGCTGTGGAGACATTTCACACAAACAATTAATTTTCTCTAACTATTACTCATCATGTAGGCAGTTTGTACTTTCAGAATGATATATAAACAACACCAAACATTAAACATAATTTTACTCAACAAAATATATTTTATACAAATAACTTAGCATCAAAAGTAATCTAAAAACAAGATTCTTCATTTTATTTTTATTTATAATTTAAAACATGAATTCAAAGTAAAATAGAGCACTTGTTGCATTTGAAAGATAATGCTTAAAAATATAAAACATTTCTTTTTATTGTAATTGATTTACTTTTTAGCAGTTATATGTTAGTATTTTTATTATTTTTTAAATCAAATTATTAAAACCTTTTTAGAAAAGAAAAAACATTTAACTATAATTAAAGAGTATCAGTTTTACTTTTGTATGAAGAAGCATTTTCCCCCCTTAACTTAATTTGAAACTAATAAGTGTTAATAGGATCATTTTAGTTATATTAGCCATTTAATAATTAGAAATTTAAAATGCACTTATTACATGTATAAAATGTAATTCCATACATTACTTTCATTTATAGCTTACACAGAACAATTTTCTGTTAATGTATGTTTAACTTATTAAAATTTAACTGCAGTTATAAACATGTTACAGCTACAAACATACAGAATAAAATGTAAAATTATAAATATAAACAGGATGATACAAGTAAAATTATTATAAAAAAATAGCTTTACATGCACCAGTGTTAGATGCATGTAAATATGTACTAAAATAGTGAAAGCACATCTTGATGGAAAGCTAGACTTTTAACACTATTGCAACTATTTTTTAGCAATTATTTGTTAATAAGTATGACTATGTTATGAAAATTCATTTTAGATGTGAAATATTAGCAATATTACTTTGATACTAGCTGCAAACAAGTAGCAATTTTGCTTTAAAGCAAAAGGCATTATCAAAAAAATGGAAAAACAATAATTTATAAAAATTAAACACAAAAAAGAAAACAAATCTTAAGAGTGTGTTTTAATATATCACACTTAAAAAGAATGGATTGAGCAAATATAACAAAAATATGTTTCTGGCAAAAAACAAATGTCATTCATAAACACAATAATTTTTTTTTTTCCTAAATTTATTATGTGTCATCTTTTTTAAAACCCAATAATATCACAGTAATATCTTAAAAGGCATGAGCTTTGAATATTAAAATTCATGATAATAGTAACATCTTTAATCAATTTAAGAGTTTCAAAAATATTTTTAATAATTTTTAATTACTTTTACAAAATCATATTTCAGTCAATGCTTAAAAAAATTGAAACAAGGATAAAAGTTAATTTTATTTTTATAACTTATTCATTTTATCAATTATAATGGCCCAAAATTTCTCACAATAAACCTTAAAGTTTTTTTAGTAATCTAAAATTTTAATGTTTAGCACTATCAAAGAAACATGAGTTTTTAAACTGACAACAACTTTATTATTTACCTGCATTTTATTGCAGCAGCCTAATAAGTTTTATCTGTTTATTATTTGTTTATTTTTATATGTAGCTTTCAGGTTTGATAAGCAGATAAGATCTGATTTTCATTATAAGTAAAAATAATTAAAATATTTATTAATCAACACCTTAAGATACTAAAACTTGAAATTATTGATGCTTTATAAAATCCATTTTGTGTTTTTGCCAAAACAGACAAAAGTAGTCCTACGTAAAGGTTTAAAATTAAATTTTGCCAAATGTTGATACAAGTGGCTAGTGATATGTAATTTTAAGCAATATAAATCATTTTTGTAAAAATAAAGAAGATAAAATTGTAACTGTTCAGAGATGCACATTTACAGAAACTAATTAAACTAAGGAAATGCTCAACTTTTAAAACCTATTAAATATATCCAGATTACTACTAGATTAAATACTGATGCTACTTTATCAGAATAGCTGTAATTAGTAATTATTAGATATGAGCAAATCTCGAGATCCAGTTTAATAAATTTAAAATATTGGAAAACAATAGTTTATTAATTAATTCTGATTACCAATATTACCTAAATTATATAATTTTAATACACCATAGTATAATTGCAAAACACAGTTTTGCTTAAACAAAAAAGTTCCTTAAAAAAAATAAGAGTAACCAAGTTACCATTCATATATTTTAGAAGTTAGCTGTAAGTACTGAATTTGTAATATTAATTATGGCAAAATTTTACTGAATGCCACTTACCGAAATATTCTTAAAAATGATATTTAATATTTAAAAAATGAAATTTTAGGATGCAGATCAGCTTTTTTCACCTTAGTTCTCTTTTGAACAAAACTTAAATTACATAATCTACCCTTAAGAAAAAAAATTCTGTATGTCTGTTGAGAAAAAAGGCCATAATTTTATTGGACACCATTAAATTCCTTTACAATTTTATATAAGATTTTTATTTAGGAATGCCTACACTTGCAACTTTTTAATATTTTGTATATTATCTAGACATTCAATATAAAAAAAAAAGGCTAAGGAAAAAAATTAATCACTATTTTAAGCAGTATTCTTATCCTTTTTATATAGTACATGTCTGCAAGATTTTTATTTAATTGCTATTATGCATATTTAAGTAATACCTTTTTTTTTTATTCCATTCCTACTTCCATTACCTTCTTTCATTTTTGCTTTTTTATTCTTATAGCTGTGGTTCTTTGTATGGTGCTCATACAATATTTTCTCTCTTCCGAGTGGCAACATACTTAAGTTTCTCTGTATTTTTCTTCTGTATTTACAAGGACTAGGTATAAACTTTGCTTCCAAAGAAAATGACTTTTATAACTATTGAAATGCAAATGCTGTTAATTTTTCCTCCTATATAAGTCTAGTAAAACGCTTTTAACACTTTAAGTATCTTCAGTGGTCAAATTTCCAAAATATTAATATGCCTAGTTAAAAATGTTTAAACAAGATCTGCTTTGCCCATACCTAACAAATAAATATACTAAAATTCTACATCACGGAGTAAGTATAGCAATTTGTATGAAAATGTTTTACTGGTGGTATAAAATATCCGTAGCTAGTGTTTATCTTGTGACATTTGATAGGAAGTCATCAGAAGGAAAAAGGCACTCAAAGAGATAACTTCATCCATAAGTAACCTATGTTATACAGTTTATTTATATGCAGTGAAACTTTGTACTAATAAAATATTATCTTTAAAATAGTTTCAACATAAATTGTTAATTGCAACAAAACAGTTTTAATAAAATTTGAGAAGGTTAATTTATGAGTCATAATCAGATGCAACATATAGTTTTGGCAAAAGAATTATTTTGCAAACCTTAACAATCATAAATCTACCAAATTTTTTAAGTTCTAAATACAGAGCCTTTTCTTTTTCCCATTTTTATATGTTCAATGTCAGTTTATTTATAAACATAAGGTTATTCATGGTCTTAACTAATTGAGGGTCATGTGACTAATTTAGGAAACATAAAATAAGCAAAATATAAATTTAAAATAACAACTAACCATTCTATTCAGTTGTAACAATATTCTTTAAATCATAGCAGTCAGGGAAAAATTAATTGTCATTTCAAACAGTTAGGAAAAAATTATAATTATATTTCTAATACAAGGTATTATAATCCATTCATCTTATGATACTCTCATTGCATGAGTTATAACACCTCAAAAAGAAATAATTTAAATATTTTACTACAATTAACAATCTACATGTATTACATATAGAAATCAAATTTAGAGTTAAAGATTCACATCTTTAAACTGTTAAATAACATCACAAATATATTTTGAATTTTGAGACAATAGCAAAGTTTCACTGCAAAACTAAAAGAGGCAGTGCTGCTGTTTTAATGATGAATGAAAAACTATGATGTTAATGGAACTTGAGGCACATGTCAGCATGGGGGCCCCAACAGCTGCCAAATGTTGTTAAGGCTTCCAACACCATACGCCTGGAAAAGGATGGAACAGCATGCTCGGCCCAGGGGGCCCCATCCTATAAGGGGACCCTAGCCCCCGATGTGGTGGGAGGGACGAAGTGGTCCATGGAGAATTTGCACGATGGCTCACGCTAGCTGGCACTACAGAGCTGCTAGCGTGAGCTTGTTGCTAGCAGCGTCGAGAACGCCACGAGTTCTTGTACTCGTTGTAACTGACAGTTATTTTCTCACTTTGGTACCGAGTAAGGCGGATGGACTTTCTGACATCATTGGTGATCACACCTTTGTAGCCACCTTTTCTGAGCAAGGAATCAATGGTCTGGATATGGTCCCAACCTATGTTAATAATTGTAAGTGGCATAAAATAACAACCAACTGCTCAAGGCAAATATTAAAAAAAAATGCATAAAAGTTAACTGCCATAAACGTAGCGAAAAATAGCTAGGTATTAAATAATAAACAGAAGTATTCAGAAAAAACTTATTTCAGATTAATGTGCTTAATTTCCAAGTTTCGTAAATTTTCCCAGCACTAAGTACATTTATTTCACTATACACATTTTTATATTCCAAGAATTTTTCTTTTATAGAATTAATAGAATAGTTGGAGGAGAAATAAAATGGAGGCACAGTTATTTATTCCAAACTAAAACTCCAATGTTTGTTTTGAAAAAATTCTAAATAATTCTCATTTTGTCTCCTTTATAAATAGATCAATAAGCAATTTTATCTTTAAAAATATTTTTTAACTCTAGAAGAATTCTAATACATCACTGTTTTTAATTTAATTTTCATGGCATTACACTTGTAAATTATTATTTATCGGCAATTTATTTTTTTAAATGTAGAAGAAGTAGGGTGGCTACTAAAATACAGGGGAAATCCCAAAAGTAAGGTCTCCTATATTTTTAGATATACAAAGAACAGTTTATTTATTATAATAGTTACATCATTTTAAAGGGTGAATATGTTTTATTTTTCAACATGATTGCCATTTCATACAAAGCATTTTTTAAGGCACAGTGGCAATTTTACAATGCCCAAGTCATACCAGCTTGCCGCCATGTCCTTCAGGAAGCGATGAGCCTCAACTTTCACCTCATCCTCAGAGTAGAACCATTGTCCAGACAAATGTTCCTTCTAATTAGAGAACAGGTGGTAGCCACTCGGTGCCAAGTCTGAACTGCATGGTGGGTAGGTGATGACATTACAACCAAAGTTTTGCAGGAGATCAACAGTTTGATTAGCGACCATTTATGAATGCTTTTGACAATGGGCAATGAATTTCTTAACACCTAACATCAATTGGCAATGAATTTCTTAACACCTTTTGCATTCAAAAATTATATAACTGTGCAAACTTTGCACTTGGTGGTAGTGTTCATCGAGAACTCCATTTTGAATGGCAGCCAAGCCAAAGACCGAGTATCTCAGCAAAGTGCCCATGTGCCTATTTGGGAGTAGAGGAAGAGCCACTCACAACAGTGTAGCCAACAACAACATAAATGGTTCCCCTACATCCCCCAAAAATAGGAGACCTATTTGGAATTGCCCTTTTATTCAGCTCACTTACTAAACTTCTTATTACTTGCAATATTAATTAGTTTTGTAGGAGGACTAATTTTCAAATTTTGATCCGTGGCACTTTCACAAAAAATGTTCAAGCTCCCTGCTATCCATCCATTCACACACCCAATGCACCACTAATGAGTCTTCATACTGGCTTTTTCATAAAATTTTACAGTATTTTATTCAATTCATTTCAATTGTTTTTTTTTATTCACACAGTATGAATAAAAAAAAACAATTCTAAGTACTAAAATATAAATACCTGTATTAAAAATTTCAAACGAAAAGTTGTAGAATTTGACCTCAAGGGAAAATATTGGAACTAAAACTTTAATTACAATTTACATTTTAAGTCATCTATACTGTAGAACAATCTTATAAACCAAATGCATCATGCAACTATAATGTATTTAGTTTATGCAAATGTATTTATAAATGCACAAAAATCATTTATAGGAAGGGAAAAAAAAAACAGAAATATATTTAAAAATGGAAAATTCAAATAATATTGTCAGGAAAACAAATTAAGGTGTATCTGCTTAAAAGGGGGAAAATTTAACAAGCAATGAAAATAGAGAATTTTTTAGAGGATTTTGGCTCATATTCATACATTAATTACCTGCTATTATTGGCTAACAAGAGAAAATACAGAATGAATTGATTCAAGAGTTTTCAATAATAATTCTATTAAGATGAAAAATAGCTCATAAAATTATACTTGAAGCAAAATCTTTACAGAAACTTATGGTTAAGATAGTCTATCATTATTAATAGTTATTAAATAATAGATATCTAAATGAAACACTTACAGAAGAATTTAGTAAATTCTTAAAATTAATTACTCACAGTTATTACACATTTTTATAAAAATGACTAAATTGTGGGGATTATGGTTCTAGAACAAATATTGTGCAGTTAGACAGTTTCTATCACTGGAATTTTACATTATCTAAATTTTGCTAAGAGGTTCTTAGAACATTTCAAATTTTATAATTATTTGCAGTGTTATATCAGCGACAGTCGTTTTGAAAAATGATTGAAAGAAATTATTGTGATACTGGATACTAGGTATCAATAATGTTAAAAAACTACTAAAAAAAATTTTTTTTTTCAAGACTGCAAAAATAAGGATCTATTGAGGCTTTAAAAAAATTACCTTGTTCTGGAGCAACTTCAGGTAGGTAAGTGGCAGTGCGTTTATACCCTTTTTCAGTATTGAATTCAATGCGAATTCCATGAATTCCAATCTAGAAAGTGCAAATGCAATTATAATAGTCATATAAATTATTTAAATGTACAGTAAAACCTGTCTTAAATGGAATTGAAAGTTACAAATATTTTTCTACAGCAAAATAAATTTATACAGCAGTACCTAGACTAAAATTACGTTTCATTTGACAGGTTTAACAGTATTAAGTTTTGCTGATCATGGAACTATTGCTTATTTTAAGAAAAAAATACAATTTTAAAAAAAATTCACAGTTAACTATGTTTTAAAATAATACACGTTTAAAAAAATTGAGAATTTTTAATCCAATTTTATCTCTTGAATTCTATTTAATTTTTGATTAATTATTTAAATAAAGAATTTTAAATTTTAAATTCCAAAATATAATAATGATATTACTGGAATGCAAAATAATCAGTCAATGCAAAAATAAAAATATTCTTAATTGAAAATTTTTAAAAATTCTAAAAAAGAAAAAGCACAAATAAATATACAATTTTATAAGTTTGTGCACACTTTCTATGTGCATTATAAATATTGTACATAAATTTCAATGAATAATCAAATTTAGCAACATGGTATCATCCAAAGTTATGTTGTGTATTATCTAAAATATTAACAAGCAATAAAAAGAAAGGTTTAATAAATAATTAGTAATAAGATACAAAAAAAAAACTAAAAGTATTATATAAAAGACAATGTAAATGTCAAGTCTAAATATAAATTTGCACATTCGTAAATACACATAACATTTTTGAAACTGAAAAGTTAAGACTTATAACAATGGTGACTTGTTATTAGGGGTTGGAAGGCCCTGGTTTTCACCATGTAATTTAAAAACTTTTTTCTTTCTACTATATAACACATTTATTTTAATCACATGCTTTTATTTAAAAATACACAAATTTTGAACTACTTGAAAATTATAATTTAAAAAATCTCCTAAAAGAATGCCAGTTATGTTTTTTCGCCCCCTATTTCCAGCATACATGGGCGAGCTAATTGGTGGCCCAAAATTTGGCGACTTTCTCTATGGATGGAGTTGCTATATTTGGCTGTTTATTGCAAATGCTATGTTCAAGCATGGTTAGCTTGGCTTCAGAGCAGCTTATTTGCCGCAGTCTTAGAACCCATAAATATGCAGCCCAGAATTTTATTCTTCAAAAGAACAGGGCTGATTTCACCAATGCCAAAGTTATTAGCAAAATTTGCTAGCCCAATAAGAAATGATTTTTCGCTTGCATGATAATTCTTGTCAAATATTTTACTGTGTAATAAATATCTATTTTACTAGTTTATCTCCCCGATTTAGAAAATTTTGTGCGTGAGTATATTATTTTAATAAGACTAATTTTAAAATAATGAATGCATTTTAAAATTATGAATGAATAGCTGTAATGAATTTAAATAAAGAAAAATTTTAAATATTGGGTGAAATGGATTTTTGGGTGATAGAATAACAACATTTCTAAGAGTAAGAGTTAAATTTATGAGACAGGCAAATTTTGTCTGATAACTTTGATATTCATTCATTCATTTCCCATTTCAAAAATTTTCAATATTTAACACTGTGCACATGAGAAAAAAGTGTTCTATGTACATATATTTTTTACTGACTGAACTCGCACTATTTTCTTCGGTCCCACCACTAAAATAGGTCATGAGCTGCCAGTACTTATAAATATAGTATGTCATGTAAGCATTCCTCTTTGTAAACACTTAAAATTCATTAATCAGATTAAAATAAAACATTTTTCCCCAATGGGGTAGAAAATGAAGCAATATATTAATAATAACTTCTCAAAAATAAATATTTAATCATGAAATTTAACAGATATTGTAAATCTTGTTTAAAATACTAATATACTAATAGGAATTTTTATATGCTGTATATGCTTGTAAATTAATACTGACAATAATACATGAAGATTTATGTAAATGTATACAGTATACTCATGATGATGTGTATCAATTTATGCACACGATTTTCTAAAAATATATAAATGTTTATAAGAAAGCACAAAACAAATTAGGGTATTTATTTGTGCAGATAAATTAGGCTTTACAAAATCAGCAAAATCTGACTCAGTCACAAAGACAACTATTGAGAATTTTTACCGATCCTCAAAAATTACCTGTTCTCTAAGTTTTCTCTACACATTGGATTTATTAATTTTGCATTGAAAATTTAAAATACATTACATAGCAGCAAGTTATGAGAACTAATTTACCATATTCGGTATATTGTAGGAGAAAAACCAATAAAATTTTGATAAAAAATTTAAACAGCAGCAAACTAGGCAAGTGAATAAACTTGCGAGAAAACTTTCAATAATTTCTCACAATTATTGAAAGTTTTTATGTTAGAAAAATTCATGCTTGTTACGTTTTCCAATGATAACCTTTCTGTGAGGGAAACTACAATATTTTTAAGATTGCTGATTTTAATTATAAGCAAATTTTCATCCATCCAAGAGGACAATAACTTCAGAAATATAACTATTCTCTTGTTATCAAATCAATAATTAGGCCAGGACAGGAGGATGGGTGATTTCTGGAAGCCTAATATAAATATGTATATATAGTATTAGCAGAAGTTTGTTCTTTATGTAGAAAAAATACTGTAAAATATATCTTTCCTATATGAAAACTCACCTTTAACAGAAATATTTCCTGTGCAAACTGGAGCAGTAATTTACATTTAACACTCTCACAATTTCTATGCATAACAGAAAAATATCATTTCAATTTAAACCAATTTCACTTAAATTCTTTACAAAATAAAATGTAAGTAATTTACTAAATTCCATTTTCATAGTAGGTCAGTCCCATGCTGACATACTATAAAAATAGAATATATTAAACTATTTTTCATATAAGGATTAACTATAACTAAACTATTTTTAAAATAAGGATTTAACTATAACTAAACTATTTTTAAAATAAGGATTTAGTACCATTTTTAAATCACTTTTCATAAATTGAATATAATTTTTAGAACAATGAACTTCTTAGTTGTTATTAAAATAGTAATATTTCTTACAGTCTAAATTTAATTAAAAAAACTCGTAGGAGTAAGCTTATAACAAGTTTGCAAGCTAAAACTGCAGTGCTCAACATACAAACAACAAATATCACACTATATAGGAATCACACAAGTTTTCATAATCAATCCTTATAGTCTCTTATGCATTAAGCAGCCCACTTCAGGCCCCATAAGAGGGGTTCGAACTTCCCATCAGCTATGATAATAAAGCTCGTTTCCAGATTGTACTTCTCAATAGAGTGTTTTGTATTTGGCAAGCCTACAACAAGGGGCATCTGCCTACAGTGGGGTGCCTTGGGCAGAAAACATTTTATTAGGTTCTAATGCATATTCACGTTACATCTGGAGGAAAACGCCCAAAACTCCAGACCATTAGATCGACAGCTGTGCATTGGTCTAAACTCAGGACCTTCACACTTCACCCCTCCACCATGTTCAGTGTCTTATCCACTCGGCCATGGTGGGGTAATAGTACTTCTCAATGTATCAGGCAAGTGTCATTTTCCTGACAGTAAAAAAAAAATTAATAATAATAATAATTTATACATTATTACAATAAAAATTAAATATAACAGTAATTTATATTTATTCAATTTTTTTGGTTATTTTATAATTTGGAAAATTTGTAACAAAATATTTCAAATAATTTTTTGATATATGAGTTTAGAAATTGAATAAGTCAAAAAGCTGGAAAAAAAATTTAACAATTTTTACTTTCCGAACATATACCATGTAAGGAAAGTATTGCAATCATGAAAAAATTTGACTTTGGGATCTTGGTTTTGTGGTCTTCTGAATTTATTTATGCTTACTTTTATGAGATGCATGTATCTATGTGCGTGTGTGTGTGTGTGTGTGTGTGTGTGTGTGTGTGTGTGTGTGTGTGTGTGTGTGTGTGTGTGTGCGTGCGTGCATGTGTGCATGCATGTGAACACAATAGCTCCTAAATGGTGCATTCGATTGAGCTCAAATTTGGTACATTTGTTATAGACCACCATCACAAGACTGGTATTATTTTGGTTTGCATAGGATTTATAGATTTTTACAGGACTATGGAAAAGATTTCTTTTACATTATGGCTTATGGATGGAAACTCTTGTGTGCTAGCATCTAAACATTGCATTCGATTGAGCTCAAATTGGATATGCATATTATAGGTCATGGTCTCATGACCTGCACAGATTTTGGTGTGTATAGAGTTGATAGTTTGTTTACAGGGTTGCAAAAAGTAATTCTTATGGCCTAAGGGTGCAGATCATTTATTAAAATGAGCTAGGGTCTAAATGGTGCATTTGATTGGCATCAACATAGGTATGCATATTATAGGTCACTGTCTTACATACTGCATAAATTTTAGTGAGTGTACACCCGACAGCTTTTTACAGGGCTACAAAAAAGTATTTTTATTCATTGCGACCTACACAATTAAATCATTTTAAGTGCACTAGTGCCTGAACACTACATCCAATTGAGTTGAATAAAATTTATTTAAATGCTTAGTATCAAGTGTATCAAGTAATCAATTATCAAGTGTTCAGAAAGTCAAGTGGAGTTACTCCAAAAATTTTTTTTAATTATTAATTTAGTGTACTAAATTTATTCAATTTACTGGTATGACTGCTAACCTATAAATAACACTTCTGTAGTAATTGTTGGATATACGAAAAAATAGCTTGAGGTTAAAAAGAAATAAATAAATAAAGGAAAAGGGAAAAGAATCTGTCTGAAAATTTGTTTTAAGACACAAAGAAATAGCTTCTAAAAAATTATATGTTTATTTTATAGTTATAGAAGCATTTTATAGTGTCTATGAAGGAGGTCAAACACAATATTTTTCTTTTAAATGTTTTTATATACAAGGAATATTTGCTCTATTACTATTTGAAATAAATGAGAAAATATCTGATCCTCAATCACAGCTCATCTTTCATCCTCTTTAATGTTACTGAATATAAAGCTCATTAATACTATTCACAATTAAAACTAAACAAAGCCTTAACTTTATAAAACTGATAAATGTTGATGAAATTCTAATCACCGAACTATTTTTAAAATAAGGATTTCATATTAGATACCCGATTACCTACATACATTCATAAATTTCAATTTAATGTTTTTCATAAGCTTGAAAGGCAAAAAAATGAAGAATTCTTGAAGCTTGCCTTTGGATAACTGCTCAAGCATACAACAAAAGCAGCACTTTACAGCACATCATATTTCATATAAATCTTGCTTCTCTTTTATTTATAAATATTCTAGTGATCCTTCAAACATACTTGCTCTAAATAAAGGGAAATTTTTAATCAATATTCATTTCTTCAGATTTACTTTATAAAAACCACACTTGCTCATAAAAAGTGTAATCATAAATCTTAATACTGTAATCTCACATATGGAATAAAATAAAACTGCAATTCATAAAATGATGCCTCAATTACTTTTAAAATTACTTGAAGTTATTTTGTACTACTTGAGAGTAAGTAAACAAAATTTTTAGTTCCTAAAACTAACAATTTCTCCTCAACCAATTCATTTTTTTTAACTTTTTTAATATTTTTTAATTTTATTTTTGCATCATAAATTTAATTTTAAAATTAAAGAAATGTAGTCAGTATGAACTTTAAAGTTAACAGATACTTCACACTCAATAATTTTTAATTACATGTTTGTTTGTTTTTTAATTTAGAAGTACCAGTGTCAGGATAATTGACTAGTATGATATTCAATACTCTGAAAAAATAAAAACACTTACATTAATTAATACTTGAACAAATTCCTCTTTTGTTAAACTTAATAGTATAAGTTAAGAATAGCTAAAATAACATACATATAACGGCAGATAAATCACTTCTAATTTATAAAGCTACATAAAGCGCAAGAAACACCAGAGGATATTGTTGGAGTGTTGAATAAAAGAGTACTACTAGTGTTACTTAATAATAAATTTTATCAAGATTTGTTTATGTCAGTAAAGCAATGTTTAAATTAAAAGAGTAAATAGACACAAGATTAATCTTATTAAACTTTTAAAATGTTAGAAATCATTATATTTGAAATATTCTTGATATTGACAGTACATTTACTCATACATTCACAGGTTTTAGTAAATAAGTTTTACTGTACTCTTAGTAGTTTCTCTCTAAAGCATTTTTTTTTTTTTTTTTTTTTTTTTGCTTAATCTGAATACTTGCAAAAATCTTACAGTATGCTTAAGAAAGTGTTCTAATAAAAACATATGAATGTCAACAATTTTTTTTCATATATCTACATGGAAGAGCCATTACATTATGACTAACTACTCAATAATGCGTTGCGTTTCCTCAGGCCTTCAAAACAGTTGCAACTCACCTAAGCATGGATGCCATGAGTTCTTGGTAAATACTGGAGACAGGTTGTATCAAATAGTTAAGCAGCAGCCACAAAAGTTGAGATATTGGAAGATGGTGATGTTTGAGCTCTGAGATGCTGGGGAGAGGGGAATAGCTGTTCTCCTGGAAGACGGCATACCTTGACATAAGAAACCAGGATTCATCCTACCAGGTAACTTTTCTACATATCCATAGTCCAGTCTCTATGTTCCAACAATGATGCTTGGTAAGCAGAGGTACAAGAGTGAGATATCTGCTCTGCAGTCTCATACCCAATAGTATCTACTGAAATGTGTGTTCCAAAACACTTGTATTTGGACCTGCATTGTATTGGGCTGTCAGCTGAGCCACTGTCTGCTGTCAGTTTTGCTGTACTAGGTGACACGATCTCCACCATCCTTTTTCTTGATGATGTGTGGACACCCAAAATCTTAGCCTCTATTACTGGTTTCAGTCATTAATCCACTTTTAATAAATTCTAACAATGGCAGAACGTGAACAACCAACCTGTCATGCAGTTTCGGAGACACAAGTCTTCAGGCCATTACAATCTGCCTTCTATTCAATTCACTTAAATCAACAGCATTTCCCATCACTCATAGACATAAGTGTAAAAATGATTCCTTACCTTCTCCAGCAACAGTTAAATACCATTCCCGTTTAATTACATGCTCACCATGTCATCCAGATGAGTTCATTGAAAAATGTGTGGGTGGTCATAATGTAATGGCTCTTTGGTGCACATTCAGTTAGCTTGTTTAAGAAGCAAAACTTATATTTTTAAAACTTGTGGTGTTGGAACTGTTCTCGCAATCCTAATATTTCACTGAATATTAGTTTTGCTTCTTCCCAATCTAAGTAAATTAATAATAGATGCAATGCATTTAATTTGCCTCAATTTTTATTCATTTATTTTGCAAACTAAATTTAAGTCTTACAACTTTTTTTTTCCCTTACAGAGGACAGCCCAATTACCGAACATCTTAAGAACTACTTTCACTTCTGGAGGATTCCTCCATTACTTAGATCATTATCAGAAGGACAAAAAAAATGCAGATTATTGGCAGCTTAAGAAGTTAATAATAACTTTGAAGGGAATTTTCATTACAAACAGTCTTAACTGACACAAATCTTTCAATAGTTGGCTCTGGATTAAGCTCACAACCTTCCAATCACAAATACAGCACCTTAGCAACTGGATTACTATGTTTCTGCATGTTTTACAGCAAAATGCTTGCAAAATTTTACTATTTAACATTGAAGAACAAATGCAGATTTAAATTTAAGATTCAATGACTCATGTAATAAGCATTTTAAAAACAGTTTTTAAATACAATACTTTTTAAAGACTTTCATGCTATAATTTAGTAAATATTATATTTAACACTAAAAAAAAGTATGGTATAAACATAAAGTGAATATGATAAATCAACTGACCTGCCAATCTAAGTAATCTTGGCCATCCTCAAAATGTCGCAAAATAGAAACAGAGACATGGAGCTTTGGAAATTCCTCTCTGGTGATTGGGCTGAAACGGCTATCCCGAAATGCACTGGAAAGACAAATTTAAACTAATTAAATTTCTTTCATTAGAGGATGTAATTTTATGAATATTATATATATATAATACTAAATTTACAAATGACTCCTTTTCATTCATTTTTCCAAAAAAAAGTATCTCCATTTATTTATTTTTTTTTTAAGCAACCAACAGTGGTTTTTGTTTTCTTTTTCAGTTTAAAATAAATTAAATGTATATATTAATCAGCATGCACAAAGAAGCAAAACTATAATATAATTCTGGAATACATGATAATTAATATGTATAAAACAATTCACTTAGCAGATATAGTAATAATATGAATGAAAGACTTAGCAATATTTTTCCCAGAGTAATTTATTTCTCTATCAATTGAAACTCGCCAACACTAAATATATTACCCTCCAGATAAAAATAAACAGCTTTGCATAATAATGATAATTAGATTTTTTTGGTGGTACTGTTGCCATGCAGATTATGTTTAAAAATCCGTTTTGCTACATTGTGAAAGCAGCTAAAGCATGGAAGGCATGGTAAAAAATGAGAGCAAAGTTTGTACAAAATGAAAAATAAGATAATACAAATTAACTTATTTACAGCAAAGAATTCCAGGAACCTACTATTCTTTTCACAACTTTCAAAGATGTAGACAGATCTACTAATTTAGCTCATCTTATAAACCAAATTATATTTTTAAAAAAGATAACTATTTTAAATACATTTTTAATACATATTTAACAAAGTCTGAATAACAGCCAATTTTTTAAATAATCATTTACACAATATATTAGATAAGTAACCAAACTTTTAATTTTAAACCATAGAAGCCATTTTAAACTATACATCAGAACAATTTTATTTTAGTTTACAGGATAAAATATGTGCAAGCATAAGCAAAGTTTCTACTAAGTCATTAGAAAATTCACACATGTAAGAGGGAGAAAACTGTACATGTTTTTAAAATATAAGCAGAACTCCATAATTAATAGTATTTGGATTATAAAATTTTCAAACATGTTTTTACCAAACTGAAATTGTGATGTAAGTTCCATGCATAATTTTATGCTAATATCATTTTTTAGAATCATACTTTCAATTCTATAAATGTTTTTAGAATGTAATAATTGAAGTCAAAATTACTCATCTTAAATTATTGACTATCGATTACAAATAAATGACTATCTTCTCAGATTATTAGTAAATGTAAAAGTAAAGCTTTAACTATCTTAAGCATTTTTAAGTAATAAAAATAGCTGCTTGTCAAATATTTGCACATAAATATTTTTTCATTAAAATTTTTGATAAACGAATCCATTACTCACATTCACATTCAACACACATCTTTAATGTTTTACTTATTTAATCATACATCATATGTATCATAATTTGGTGTTCTTTTTAAACCAAACATGAATACCATATCATCATCATTTATTCAGTACTGCACTCAAAACTGTCATCTATTAGACTGAAAATTTTGAAGAAATGTTGACTAATATTTTATCTACATCTATTTAAAAAATTAAAGCTAGACTATTTTCACAAATTAAGACTGAATAAATAAAATTCAATCAATCCTGCTATTGATTTAACATAGTTTTCGACAATAACTCAAAAAAAAAAAAAAAAAAAAAAAAAAAATTTTAATAATTATCTTTACAAATAAATATAATACTTCCTAAAAAGAAAATTTTAATGCTGCATTAATTAAGGAAAAAACTACCTTAAATATGCTCATCTCCATTAATACACATACTCCACCTATTTGTTCTGCGAAATACTTACCTATAACTTACTCTCAATTATTAATACTGATTTCACATGGATTTTATAGTTGCTCATTGCATTTCATAGGCTTTTCATTTATTCACTCATTTTTATTTTTAACAATGTGCCAACAAAACTGCATAAAAAGTGATTTCCATACTAAAATTGCACAATTTTTGACATTTACTAAATGTGCTGTAAAAAGAATTTCCTTCAGTTTAAATATCAATCAACATTGAAGCATGAAAATTTACTTCATTGAGGATAAAAATGAAATAGGAATAGAAATTTTTATGAATATAACAGAATAAGGATTAGACAACTTCAATAATATATAAAGGAAACTATACTTAAATATATATGTATAGTATACTTATTTAATGTCCTTTAAAGTTCACTAACACAGTGTACAATAACATTGCACATAGTCAAATTCAAATAAATATGGCAATTTTATAAGATTAATTTGTTCATTGAATTTCATTAAAAATAAACATTAATACAAATTTTATAAGTCTACATAATATGTTTTACAATGTGCTTGGTAGAACTGTTTAGTCATTTATGTAACTTAAAGAAAATGCATTTACTTAACATAAAATTTATATCTAAGGACAAATAAAATCGAATCGAATCTGGTAATTGTTTTTAAAGCACAATAAAAATGTACTTTAAACCTGCATGGATTTAAGAACATGGGTGAGTCATTCCCGTATCTATATTTCCAAAAGAAGTTGCATAGGATAAAATAGATCTATAACACTAAAGCTAACTACATATACCTAAATCATTTTGAGTGCAATATAATTAATCCAATTATAGTATGGCCCTTAGTCAAACTATAAATCTTTGGATGCTAGTAAAATTAGAAGCAAAAGTTATATCTCAAAAAGAAATACATACATTTTGTTTGTTACAGTCACATAAAGATTTCAGTAACAGAAATGTAGTTGTTAACAATAGGAAATGTCGACGAACTCGTTTTTAAAAACAAGTTATCTTTAAACATTTGGCAGAAACAATACCAAAAAAAAAAGTTGATGACAGATGAATCATGTTTCTATTTGGTACATGAAAATTATATCATAAGAATCATTTGTATATTTCTTCAGTTTATACTGCACTTAAATGAAAAATGACTTTTTCACAGGAATGAAATAGTTCGGAAAACTGTCAACATGTTTTAAAATCTGCAGATTACACATCATTTTTTTTACTTCAGAAAACAATGTATTAGTACTAGGTCTTGTTTGACCTGAAAATTATCAATTTCCATTTTACATTCACAGATTACTTCATTACTTTTTTCTTCTAATATGGTGTTTTAAAATATGATTTTTTTTTTCTCCTTTGCTCTATTTCTTACTATTACATGCAAGAAACTACAAAGTCTATATTTAATGCATCCATATTCATCGCTTTATGTTTCTTCTGCTGTGCACTTACAGGCTTTATAACAGAAACAGTTAAATGTATTACTGTTCACAGATTTTGATTTAAACAAAATACAAACTAATTTCAATGGGCTTTAGCTGGTTACAAAAGGGGAAAAAAACTATTTTTTCATTACCTGTGGTAGTTTTAGTAATGTGATGACAAGCTTGAAGGCAATATATACAACAATTTTTCAAGAATTTTTAAATGCTTAAACATATCTTTCTCAAAAATATTTCTTTCATCTTTAAAGATTTTCTTAAAACATCTTTCATCTTAAAACATTTCTTTCATCTTAATAATTTTTATAAGAAATTTGAATTTTTGACAGTATTTTAAAAAGAGCAACTATGTATTATTAGATTTGTATTAATCAGTAACTTAATAATACCTGGTTACAGCATATTCTCGTAATCCAGCAGCAAGATTCATTGAATTGAATGTGCCAATACAACCCCGTAGCTTCCGATCTTTTCCAATCTTCCAGGTAACAAACAGGGGGCTGAAAGTAGCATTTAATACTATGAAATACAGAAAATATTATGAGCAATAAGCACAAACATCATTTCATTACCATTCAAATTTCACTTTAATTCTTCTCATGTAACTATTAAAGCAAAAGTTTTTTTTTTTTTTTTTTTTTTTTTTTTGGGGGGGGGGGGGTTAAAGATTCTAGCATAATCACCAAAAATTTTAAACAGTGTCTCAAATAAATAGTTACAGTCAGGATGGTAACTACAAGAATATAAATATTTGTCATCAATTTTCACCTCTAAATATTTAAAATATATACATCTATCCAAGAGTAAAATTTTTGGTACCAACTGCAGTCATCAAATGTTATTTCTATTAATTATGTAATCTGGTTGTCAAAATCTATAAAAACTCCTCCATGGTAATGACACAATGATATATTTAAAAACCATGAGTAAGTTTTTTTAGCCTTTCAGCATACACATATACTTTCTTGGTACTATAACACATACCAGATCAGCTTGACCCTAACTTCTCCTGACAAACAGTTTTAGTAAGTACAAATTAAAATAAACTAACTGCAACAAGGACTCAAATAAATTCAGCTTATAAAGGATGATCCTTTATAAGCTGCACTATACACTGAAATAAATGGGGAAAAAAAAGTGCCATCTATGAAATTTTCAGAAAAAATTCTTAAACACTGAATTAGACAGCAAAATTTTCAATTTTTAAGAATTTTTTATAAAAGTTTCATAATTGATACAGGTTTTATAGTTTATTTCCGGATAAAGTATATCTTGTAAAGAGACATTCTAAAACTTTTGAAGTGCTTGACATAATTAGTTTTTGTATATATATGAAAATCATGTGCTTTTTTTTTTTCTCAGAATATAGTGGAATCTTGACTTATGTGAGGTATGCGTTCCAAGACCCCTCGAGTAAATGAAAATTTCACATTTTGAAAAAGGTATATATATATATATGACTTTTTGAAACACATAAACAATTATTTTAGATATTTATAGCAACCTTCAAACTGTTTTAAGCCATTAACTAAATACATATTACCATTTTTCATATAAAGTAATGAATAAATGTACAGTCAGCTCCGGATATAGTGAATGCAGATCATTAGTTCCGATTCACATACAGTATCTTTGTTCACCATGGGAACTCTTCGATTTTTGTGAACTTCGGATACAGTGGACGAAATTTGATGGTCTCCAGATGTTCACTATAACCAGAGTTGACTGTATTTTTTAAAAAAAGCAGTGCTATTCAAGATAACACTGCATAATACTGTACAGTGTAGTAAATGCATAAAATGTATTATCAGTAGGAGAGAGAAAGAGACAAAGTACAGTTCTGAATGTATAGTATACAGTAATAATAATAAAGTGCAACACTAATAATAATAGTGCACTTTCACAGTAATAATTATTACTGTACCATATTCTAATAATAATTACTATAAAGTATGACACAGTACACTGTGATGATTATAACTGTACTGTACTATACACAATAATATTGTACTTTGCACTTCTGCTGGCACTTCCTACCATTGGCAAAAAATCTTGTGTTGTGAGCGAAGACTTCTAATTAGCTTTCACATATGTTACTTATCAAAAACTCACATTAAGTCAGATCGCGCTGTAGCGCGAGTCTATTGTACACTCATTAAAATCAAAAATAAAACAATTATTTTAGCATTTTTTTTTTCCAAAAGAACATATTTGTTTTAAAAATAAAATTTTCAAAGCTAAAAAAGAAAACAGTTTTAGCATTTTTGGTTCTGCATTCCCATTTCAGTATTCACAAAAATATAATTTTTTTTAATTATATATTTTAAAAAAGCAATAACTTCTTTTCAAACAACTTAGCAAATGACCAAGATTTATAAATATAACAGACAGGCTAACAGGCTCGCAACAAACAATCTGTTCCCCAACACATACATTGATATGATAGCGAAGGTATAATATTTTGGATTCTGGCACCACAGCATTCAAGATGTCACGAGATGTCCGAGTCATCCTGATTTAACACCTCTTGACTTCTTTCTCTGGAGTTATGTCATGAACATTATTTATAGCATGCAGGACTTTATACATTTATGAGATCAAATTGTCAATTCAATTGTTACAGTGATGCTGGACATGCTTTGTAACCCCTCGTTAGAGATTGATTACTGACCAGATATGTGCAGAGCAACCAACAGTACTCATATTTCAATTTATTAAAATAAAATTATGTTAAATCCTGCACATTACAACAAAAATGTTAATTACTTCATTAAATATAATTACATGAAATATATCTATTTTCAATACCCTGTATTATAGATATTATATAGTTAATTTAAAAAAACTTAAAATATAAAAGCTTAATGGATTGTGAATTTAAACACTTCATTTTAAACTGTACATTTAAATTATTCTTTAAGTAAATATTTATTTATTTATTTTTAATGTCCTAATTTTTTTAATATTTACACTCACTTTCATTCTTTTTTAAATTTATGTTCACTAATATAAGAAAGATACATTTTTTACATTTAATTGAGTCATAATTTGAAATATTCCTTGAGAAAAATTGATGAGGCTTGAGCTGGGGAAGCATCATAGTTTCCAAAAACTTTCTAAATCAGACAGAGTTAAATTCAAAATGATAAAAAGAAAAATGATACAGGAATGTTAAATCAAAATTATTATGATGCTGGAATGTTCTAAAACAATATTATATTTTAAGCATTGTGAGTATGTTTAGTTTTTCGCCTTTTTCTCAAAATGTGTCTTTTCTAATGTTTGGTACACTTTTCTAAGTCTTTTCTGTTACAGGTAAAGAGTAGAAACTTTCCAAAACTGTTTAACTAACTTGTTTCTTTAAAACTACCCAACATGATCTGAATGAAAAAGTTTTAAAAATAATGATTTTTTGTTGTTGTTGTTTCTTGAAAGATTTTTTAAAAATTTTAATGCAAGGCATATTCAGAAAGTAAGTACAATTTTGAAAAAAGATCAGTAATTTTTTTTTTTCAAGCCAATTTTATTTTCACATGAAAAAGCATAACCTTAAACTAATTTTCTACATTGTTTCTGTCAATGTTCAAGCAACTGTTGTAGGGTTTAGTAGCTTTTCTATACCTTCTTCATAGAAACTTTCTGCCAATGATGATAACCACGATTTCACAGCATTTTTCATCTCATTGTCTGATCCAAAGCACTTGCCACCTAGCTTGTGCTTCATGTTCAGAAACAAGTGGTAGTCGGACACCTGGTCTGTACAATGGTGCCCAAACTGCTCCCAATGAAACTGTCAAATCATCGTTTGAGTGTTACCAGCAGTATGGGGCTGAACACTGTTATGGAGCAACACAATTTCTTTACTGAGCATTCCTCTCTGTTTGCTTTGAATTGCACGTCCTAGTTTTCTTAAAGTCATGGTTATCATCATTGGCGGGAGGTTTCTATGAAGTAGGTATAGAAAAGCTGGTAACCTGCTATGACAAGCATTTAAATATTGGTGGAAACTAAGTAGAAAAATAGTTTAAGGTATGCTCTTTCATGAAAAAATAAAATTACCTTGAAAAAAATTTGTTACAATTTTTTTTTTTTTTTTTTTTTTCAGAACGGTACTTACTTTTAGAATACACCTAGTAAAATATTTTTAATTATATTTCTTTTTAGGCAAAATGAAAATTGCCTCTTATTATTCTCAGATACTGTGTATTCTGCTTCCATACCAAATTTCAAGATGATAAACTCTTCTTCTTCAATGGCTCAACAGCCAAGGGTGGGCCCTGGCCTTCTCTAGAAGTCCTTTCCAGGTAATCCTATTCTTGGCAATTGTTTTTCAATTTTTAGAATGTTTAGATCTTTTTCAACACAATTAATCCATCTTAGTGGGGGTTTATGCCAAGGCCAATTTCTCATGGGCTTTGCCAGAAAGTTTTTTTTGCAGTAGCAATCTTCTTGCACTCTAGCCAGATGATCAGCCGATTTAAATCTCTGTAATTTGATAAATTTTACAATGTTGGGTTGTTTATAAATCCTGTAGAGTTCTAAATTAGATCTTCTCCATGATCCATTCACTTGGACCTCAGGTGATAAACTCAATAGTTTTTTAGAAAATCATACCAAAAAGACATATTGTACAAAACATTTTGAAGAAATATGTAAAAGTCAATTAGTTCTTAAAAACTAATTTATGCATCAAATTAATTGTTTTAATTATATGGGCTATAATGCGCATAGATACAGTGGATGAAAATTTGCATTTTTATCGCTATTTTTAAATAAAACTCAAGTTAAATCTTTTGCAAAAACTGCCTCTTTTTACTTTTCGGGATGTTCCATAAGTCCTTAATTTTAGCAACTGGCAAATTCTACAAGTCACAAGCATGTTCTGCAATCCCCTTTAGGATTACACTTTGTGGACTTCAGCTGAAGGAGAGTGAAATTTTTTTTTGCCCGAAACATGCGCTGTGAGTGAAAGTACTTTTTTATGAGTGTTATTTTACAAAGTTTTAATTTTTCATCTTTTAAACACCAGTTTCTTTTGAGTGTTTTTACCAAATGTTGCATTAGTCAAAACTCTTAAATAGTCAAAATTACCAGTACTTAAATAAATATAAAACTATAAAATACTGTTTCTTTATTCATGATCCTATCATGCATGGTGCAAAAACCTCTTCTAACTTTATTTTTAAATAATCAGCAATAAAAAAACATTTTCATTTTTAGCTTTTTTTATTGTCATAAAATGACCCACGAGGGAAGATATTCAGACTTTTTTAAAGATTAAATAAAAAATAGTACTGAATATCATTATTTTTCATACAATTCAAATACCATAATTTAAGGCTCTTCTCCAGTCACTCCATTATTGGTATCTGTATTGATTCTGTAATGCTTTTCTATAGAGAAAACTGCCTTTACAAATTCAAGGTTTTAGAATTAATTATTGAAAATTTTTCAATCATTCCTTTTTTCCCTTATTCTTAAAACATTCATCTAATAATCTTAATAAATAAAATTGCTTTAATGTCAATTACAAGAGCATTAATTATAATGGAATAATTGTTCTAGTTGCATTAAAAAGACTTGTAAGATTATAAGATGACTGTTCTTAGAATAACAGGGAAAAGAAAGGTTGAAAAATATTCTCAATAGTTGGCTCTAAAACTCTGAATTTATAAAGGTCATTTTGTCCATAGATTTGTATGGTGATTGTTTCTCCAGAGAAACTGAAGGGTCTTAGACCCAACTAGAAACCATAATAATGATAAATTAATGGGTAGGTAGGAATTATGAATCCTTACATAAGGTTCAGCCTGAACTAATTAATTAAACATATTGTTTCAAAATAATCACATTTCAATAGTGAGTTTCTACTTTTATTAAATGACTACCAAAAAAATGTCAATTCATCAGCATTTTTTTTTTAAATTTATGTTCAGCAATAATTTTTAACATGTGGGTATATTTCGATAATTCTTTTTTTATTCAAAAGTGGATGCTTTATGTGTGATCCCATATTAATTTCATCAAGTTCCAACGATATTTTTATTCAGAAAAAATTTTTTAAGTATGTTTTTAAATAATTGCCTTAAGGGTTGCCAGTAAAGAACAGTTAAGTCAAAAGTCACCACAATTGGCCACTTTTGGTAATTCATCACCAGGTTTGGTGCCAAAAAATTAGTTCCCAAAACTGAATCCAGCTTGTCAGTATCGTCTACATTTGGCAAGAGAGAGAAATTGGCAAACCTTACTATTTTACTATAGAAATGATACCATTAGAAAATCAGAAAATAAACTTGTTTTTGCCAAACTTTGTTGCCTAAAGGGTTACCAGTTATGGCATTTGTAGTAATATGTCAAAAGTCACCAAGATTATTGACTTTTGGTAATTTATTGCGAAGTATTTCGTTTGTAAGTGTGAACAGTGCATTAGCACACTTATGTTGCAGACGACCTTACTGAAATTCTACCTAACATTCTTAAAATTTTCTTGATATCTTAAATGTAAAATATTCAGTGTGCAGCATACGTTTTGATGCCAGAAATGCACCCTGTTTCCGTGATAATCATAGTGCTTTTGTAAATGTTTGTGGCATAACTTTTGAGAAACAGCTTATAACCATTACTAAACTCCTAAGGCAACTTCACACTTGTTACATAAAACTAATGACCTCACTTGGGATTTGCACTGAAAATAAATAATTTATTATTTTTAACACAGTATTGGCATAAAATTCATTGTTACCACTTAATTTGTTAAATTAAATATTTAAATGAAAACTGAAGTTGTTTCAAAAGTTTTTGGTCTGATAAAACAAAAATACATAAATATTACAGCCAAATGAATGATAAGAAAATATTCTCCGTGCTCAAATGTGTAAGTATACCAATTTTCATGGAGATCAGTCGAACGGTGAAGTTGATGCATTGAAGCGCCACCCACTGGAAAGTTATAGCAAAATGGATGGTGTAAAATATTCTCCATGTTCAAATATCTGTGTGTAATAATTTTCATGGCGATCAGTGCAACAGTATAGCATTTGAGGTTCTACTACAGCGCCACCTAGTGATGAGTAAGGGGAAATGGATAGCACAAGAACCTTTTCCATGATAAAAGACTTAGGTGTATCAAATTCCATGGTGGTCGGTCAAACGGTGTTGGAGTTTTTCAACATCATACACATATACATACCAACATTCATTTATATTAGATAGATTTTGAGCCATTTATATAGGTCTTATCTGGGGTTTTGATATTTTTACGGGCCGGATCAAATGTTGGGACAGGCCACATCTGGCCCACGGGGCGGATGTGACCTGCCCCAGCTAGTGCTAAAGGTCCAGCACATCAGGACCTTTAGCACTAGGGTGCTATTTCGCTCAGTACGAGAATTTTGTCTATGCATTTTTGTCAACGCAATCTTGTTGACAAGTTTTGTAGATATGAATTGTCACGGTGAAGATATTTTCAAATGTGTTTACCAAATAACGTGGAGGGGGGGGCATTAATAAAATGTTGAAAGTCGCACAAGCTTTACAATTTTTGATAATTGATTGCTAAGTTTGGTGCCAAAATGTAACTACATAAATATATTTCGAGTGTAGTTAGAAAACGCCTGGCAAATATTGTAAAATAGTTTCAGTAGGCGATTTTAATATAGATTTTAATTCAGAAAAAGTGTTTTATAGAACATGGAAGACAAATACGATACACTCATAGATTATGATACATTTTCCAAATGGTATTTATAAAGGTGAAGTATAGTTTGACTATGCCTGACAAAAATTGTGAAACAGTTTCGGTAGGTGATTTTAATATAGATTTCTATTCCAAAGAAGTGTTTTATGGATAGGCTTGCCAGACGTCCTGGTTTGCGGAGAAAATCCCGGTGTCCTGGCCGGTTTACTTCACGTCCCGGTAAAAATTAAATTTGTTTATAGATGACAAAATAATCAACTGTGAAGGATTATTTGGTATAATTAGTACTTTGTCATTTATTTGACTGTACTGTATAAAAAGTAAAGAAGAGTGATGGTCTGCTAAGAATTATTGTTCAAATTTTTATTCCTTATTCAAAGTGTTTCTTCTTACTTAATTAACTTATAAATATTAACATATAAGAAATAAAATGTTTAAATTTATAGACTTGTGTCATTTATTAATACCCCTGGTTTATGTTCCGAATCAGTAACCATTTATTCATAGCACTGAGAATAAAGTACCCTCTAAAACGCTCCATAAACCTCCAAGGGTGTGTAGTGTCGGGGTCGTCGCCTTCCCCGGGGGTCAGGTAATGTACCATCGTGGAAAAAATGTAAATGTGGTGTTATGGCCAATTATGTCCTAGAGGGATCTAGGCTGAGAGGGGATTGACCTACATGGGGGTCTAAGGTATCCTAACCCATACTTATGCAAAATTTCAGGGAAAACCACGGAAAACTCCGAACGGTTAGGTCGGTGAACGCGGCCTGGTTTTGAACCTGGCACCTTCCTGGCACGCGTTGAGAGCATAAACGCGTTTAGTCATTGGTCGGGCAAATGCATCCCTGATCTTGAATACCCGGGAGGCTGGGGGCATTCCAGTGTCCCGGTTGAACATTTCAGAAATCTGGAAAGCCTATTTATGGAACAAGGAAAGAAAACACAGTACACTCATGAATTATGATGCCCAATCCAAACTGTATTTAAAATGTCTACGCGATATAGCTGGAATATGCCTGACGAAGATTGTAAAACAGTTTCAGTAGGCAATTTGGACTATATTCCATATACGGTGCTTTGTTTACATATCATGTTTTTGTTTACAAATCATTGGCGAACAATCAGACGGCAGAGTGAGCGATGCACCGCCAAAGTGAAGCTGCCTGCCGGTGGTAGTTGTGACTGGCAACCATAAAGAATACGTGTTTCGTCAGGTTTGGGAATTTGAAATTGTTTCTGTTATTGATGGAAGGGAATGAAATGTGTTATGTTAATATATGAAAAGAATTTGTGTGTTTGTTAGAAATATAGTGTTATTATAAAGCTAAATGAAAGAAAGCATGTTGGTATTACGTTATAAGCCGGTGGGTGTTGGGGACATTTCTGAGCGGTTATTTAAAAAGAAAATAAAGGTAAGTGCTCTTTTTTAACGAATCTTTGCAATGTTTAAGGTTTTTAATGTGAATTTTAAATTGGTATTTGATGTGTTTATGTTTTTGTAAGTTCTATTTACGTGCTATTCTAATCATACTGACTTTATAAGAGGTGTAAAACTAGGTTATTTAATCCACCGATGTTTTTTTGAGTTGAAAACGGGCCAGTGTTTGCCCAGTTTACATTAGCTGTACAACTAGGTTGCTTAATTCACTGTTGTTTTTTTAGTTAAAAACGGTCCACTGGTTGCGTAGTTTACATAGCTGTACAACTAGGTTGCTGAATCCACTGAGGTTTTTTTAGTTAAAAACGGTCCACTGGTTGCATAGTTTACATAGCTGTACAACTAGGTTGCTGAATCCACTGAGGTTTTTTTAGTTAAAAACTGTCCACTGGTTGCATAGTTTACATAGCTGTACAACTAGGTTGCTGAATCCACTGAGGTTTTTTTAGTTAAAAACGGTCCACTGGTTACATAGTTTACATAACTGTACAACTAGGTTGCTTAATCCACTGTATTTTTTTTAGTTAAAAATAGTTTTTTTAGTCCACTGTTTGCTCATTTTAAATTGCCCGTTAGTGAATTTGCAGGCGTTCTTTTGGTTAAATATGGACGTTGTATTTTGTTTTAATGTTTTTGTAAGTGGAATATATGTGCAATTTTAATGTGTTAAAATACTTTGCTGATCGTGCAAAATGGTTGGCGACAGTCACTGGAGCTTGGCGGTTGCCAAGCTCCAGCGGCTGTCGCCGTGTTTACATGGGGTGCGCACCGGCTTGTATGATTTTACCGGCAATTTTAAGGAAGATTTAGATTCCAAAGATGTGTTTTATGGTACAAGAGAGCGTTGATTCCTATTTTAATGCCCTCATTCTCGTCAACCTAAAAAATCCCCGCACTTTGGCGAGCTTTGCAGTCATGGGTCTCTAAGAGTTATGCACAAGTTTCAACGCTCCCAAAACAACTTGATGAAAACTAAAGTGAACAAATTAGGGATAAATGCACCAGTTAAGGAATTTGAAGACACTTAATGAAACTACATTAATTGGCAACCCAAAATAAATAAAGATGTACGGAATACTGTACTTACATGTTGTTCCAAATTGCCATTTTAATTCTAAATTACGACTGCCATATAAATACAAAAAATCATCACGGTAAGTGCATATGTTTAATTATCGCCACCTTGGCGAGAGTCAGGGAGTTAAAGTAGGAATCAACCCAAGAAAGATAAACATGGCACACTCATGGATTATGATGCCCATTCTAAACAATATTAAAAACGGTGAAGTATAGTTCTATTGTACTTGGCAAAGATTGTAAAATAGTTTTAGGATAGATTTTGATTCCAAAGATGGGTTTTATGAAACAAGGAAGAAAAATACGGCATACTCATGCATAGTGATACATTTTCCAACTTAATGGAATAAGGAAGAAAAACAGGGACAACGCATAAATTATGATACATTTTTAATATATATATAGCACTTTAGTGGGTATTTAAAATCTGAAAGTGTTTCAGATTTTTTTCCTTTTTAATTTCCATCACCAAAGAGCACATATAAACAATAATTAGTGAACATTTAAGAAAAAATCATGCCTAATATAGGGTTAACGGAGGGCAATTCCACCATAACGTGAGACATTTTTTTCACTTTTTTTTTTCTTATAACCCAGAACATCTCCACAGGTCTGATGAGACAAATAAACAATTAAAGAAAATGCATACAGGGAAAAGCGAATAGTATTCAGATTAAAAACCGAAGTGAAAGAAAAATAAGAACAGAAATGTACTTTAGAATTCTTGATTTTGGATAGATTACATTAAAGAAACACAAATTAAATTATTATTAAATTAGATATGCGATCTTCATCACAGCAACCTTTTAAGTAATGGTTTAAAAATATTTCCTCCCCCCCCCCCAATTTTCAGGATGATAATATCATCAGAATGTGACCAAACTAATATGGGACCACCTTTGAGCTATTACCTTTCTAATAAAAAGAAAGAGCTTTTGAAATTGGTCCAAGTGGTAAAAAATTATTATCATGAGTGCATAAAATATAAATAAATATATGGGCTAAACCAAAGTAAATTGTTTTGTTGTACAGGGAACATAAATTTCACTTTAACCTAAATAATAAATTTTACTTTACCCTAATACTTCGAGCTCGAAATGTTTCTTCAACTTTTAATTTTTTTAATAAATCCATGATACATAATTAACACACTCCTACATCAAAATGAAAACAAGAATTAAATGAAAAGCATACAAAAAATTTTTTGAAACGTTGTGGAGGGGACAGGAGAATGCTGCAATTTAGAAACTTTCATTTACTATCATTTTTGTTCCTCTGTTTAATAAACTACAGCAATAAAAATACTTATAAATTAAAACAGTATTATTTGGCTTTATCAACATAAAATATTATATCTGAATTTTTAAAAATACTTTTTTAAAGTATCATTTAGAAATTAAGTATCGTGTTGCAGGGGGGACATTTTGAAATTTAGTTAAAATTAGATATTTATTCATTATAAAATAATTTTTCACAATTGCATACACTTATAATTAAATACGAATAAACTTTAATTTGCATTTTCTAAAAACAGCCATGTCTGTAGATTTAAAAAATATAAAGTTTTATCTGCTCCAAATATTTTGTTTTTGGCTACCTTTGGACTAGTTATCACAGTTTGGCCCATATATATGCACTGAACATAGTACCTCCTCCTTTTTTTTTAATTCAGTAAAAAAGTTAAGATTCAGTCTTCTTAAAAAAGAAAAAAAATGCATGAATAAATAAATAAAAATAAAAAAAAAATGCTTTTTATTTGTCACCCCTCTCTTGATAGGATCTTCTAAAAATAAAATAAACCTATTTGCCTACAACTTGTTCAGAAAAATATTTCTTAACTATGTTAACTCTTTGAAAATCTGCTGAAGCAAAACATATTTAGCAGAATATTATTGTTATTGTTGTTGGCCTTACTTGTAGATTTAGCATTTGTAAATACAGTATTCAACATTTAAAAAGTTATTACTTTTTTTTTGGTTTGTTTGTTTGTTTAAGTTTCTAGTGTAATTTGTTTATTTTCAAAACTGATCGCAAGTTGCATGATTTTATAAAATAATAACATCAACACCAAAACGATTCTAAGATTTCAAAAGAAGAAATTTTATTGACAGAATCAACAAGGAAGACTAATTTAAAAAATAAAAATTTGTGAAAAAAGTAATCAGTGATCAAGATTGCATTATTTAATTTTCTTAAATTACCTAAAATAATAGAATCTCATAATCATAATATTTGTACTTAAGTCTGAAAAGTAAAGTATGCAAAAAAATAATAAACAAATTAACAACGCAAAAATATACATTAGCAATTGTTTTTCTTTCGGTTATTATCAGCATTTACATAACACTTAAAATAAATGGAGGAATACACACACATACACAAAAGAAAAGTGAAATGTATTTTAAGTGAAACACTTTCATTTTAAGAGCGAACGAGAAAAATTTCTATGGAGAAAAAAAAAATACTTAAAATAAAGCAAATCAACGTTAGCCCTTTAAATTATTAAATAATATTCTTTTATAAGATGAATCAAGGACACCTGAGTAACGAACTAACGAATCATAAAAACAATGGGACATGGTCGAATGAACGCAAGTCTTTGTGTTTATGTAACAAACAGCTGTTTCTTACTTTTGTTTATGCATACAAGAGCAAACATTCTTAACGTGTAAATGAAAATTTTCGACTAAGCCAGACAAATAAATTGAGGTTTCCACATGCAAAAAGCATTGAAAGTAAAATAAAGGGAACAATAAAATAGCATAAATTATATTTAGAAGCTGGAAGTAGGTTAACATCTTACTAGCTTTCATTGGGAAAGTTGGGAGTCTTCGGGGACTCGAACTGATTTAAATGGCAGTATAGGACATCAAAACAGAAAAAACACATTTCCACACAAACCACCATTCCATTTCGATAAACACTTGGTTGGCAGGTATAAGGATGTACGATTGTTCCATTGCAACATGGATGGAAATAATTTTGCTTCTCCTTCTTCGCCCCACAACAACCAGCAGCCATGGCTACAACCAGAATCCAATCAGCTGGAATAAAAAGACAACAAAGATCTTTTTTGTTGAGGTGTAACATAGCTGACTTAGACACGCCTTATTCCTCATAAAGCCATTTGATTCGTCAATACAGGCTTACAAATTTTATTTTTAAATTACAAATGATTGCATATTATACTTCGATTTTACAATATGAAATCTGTATAACTTTGATGACCATAAAACAAATGGAAAATCCCTAAATATATATATATATTTTTTTTTTTAAAGAACAGGTAAGGTAACTAAAACCAAACATCCCCAATTTTTGGGGACAGTCCCCAATTTCATGTGTCCCACATTTTATTTCTTTCCTTGAGAAAATGTTAGTTAAAAGCTGGGTTTTGAGAGTTGGGTTTATTAAAAATATTAACTGTTACTTAAAAAGTTACAGACATACTTGACAAAAATACGACACATAGATAGACATAATACATGGTTTGTCCCCAATTCCTCTCTGCATGCCAGTCAGCAGATTTCTTAATGAATTTAATGCGAGAAACCCGATTTTCGATATTCATAAAAGTATTAAATTCGAAATGTCAGATAAATGTAATAAACTGCATTGTTTAAGAAAACCTTCTACTTTGATTTTTCAGAGGTAAATTCGGTACTTACGTATTATCATCCCGACGGTCATTCCCGCCAAACTATTTTTCCTTCAAATGAGTTGCCAAACTGTTACCAATCGTATTCAAAACATCAAAACCATTAATAATTTTTTTATGTCCGGCATTTCTCTTGGCAAAAAATCGCTCGTCTTGGCAGACCGCCGGAATAATACGTAAGTACCGTAAAGGTGTTCACCAAGTCAGATGTAGCAGAGCAGACGAATAACGATAAATGAAAAAGTAAATAAAAAACTTTGTAAAAAAACATACATAAGAAATTACAGGTAAGAAGATACCCTAGTAGCAATGACTGCTTGTTTTCTGCTCGGTCGTTCATCGAATCATCGTTAACTCATCGACTCGTCGAATTCAGTCATCGGCAAGTGCACTTTTGTTTATCTGCAATAGATGAATTTTTATTCATGGATAGAAGTGATCTAGACGAGCAGTTTCGCCGATGGGAAACCGAAAAACAATATTTTATCCGAAACTGCAGCTCTGTAGTCAACGGGCCTTGCAGGTGTCTCCAGTGGTTTACACTTTACCCAAATTCCTATAAATATTTGCGTAATTTAGATGTGCCTTTGCATAATCTAAGGAAAATTTTGAACAATTCTTGAATTAATCGCATAATTTACTTCAAATTAATTGTATTGGGGTTGGGAGGGGCAGGGGGGTGGTATCCCCCCTTGCCCCCTCCCACAAAATTTAAATTTGAAAAGAAATATTTACCAAAAATATGTAAGTGTTTATTATATAAAAATCGTTTGTAATATTTAAATAATAAAAAAAAAAAAAAAAGAAAATCTATTTGAGCGTCAGCTGCATTATAAGAAAAATTGAAACTTCATTACAATGAGCAACTCTTTTGAAACCTCTTTAATGTAAACAGCAAGAAGAGAAATCAGTTAATTTTTAAAAGTTATCCAAGAAATATGAAAGTTAAAATCGCACTAAAATTCCTATACAATTGGCAATATTGTTTTTTAATTATTAATTATGAATGTTGTTGCTACTTAACATACATTGGTAAAAAGTGAAATTAATTTCTTACCAATCGAATAATTTGACTATTAATAATAATAGCTGAACAACACTTTGTCAAAATTCCACGCAAAGTCCCAATCTGAGACTAAAATAACCTGTACTTCACACTTTGCCTTACACCTGACAAGATTCGATGGTCTAGGGGTAGCGCGCTTATCTCGTAATAAGTACGCTCAGGGTTCGGGCCCGGGGGAGGAAGGATGTTTTTTTTTTTAAGAAAAACAGAAATTTAGCATACAAAAAACAAAAACATAATAAACAGAACGGACATTTTTTGAAAATTTTGCTGCCAGTCGTTTATTTTTTATTAACAAATATATTTTTTACAGTTTATCGGTTTCTTTTCGTTATTTCATCGGAGTCATCGGGAAACGATGATCGGCTTTATGGTCCCCCGAGCGGACATTTTGTACCAGTTGCCGATGAAATTTCCCCTTTTTTGGATGAAAAGCCGTGATCGGCCATTGCTCCTTCTCCACGGATTTAACTCACCCGCCTCTCATCGACCAATGGGTTATTGCTACTAGGGTACGTACGTTTCGACCAAAAATTGTTTTGATCTTCCTCAGTCAAAGCCCTTCGTTACAAGGAACACAGGGAACTCTAACACAAGGAACACAGGGAACCTGTGTTCCTTGTAACGAAGGGCTTTGACTGACGAAGACCAAAACATTTTTTGGTCTAAAAGTACGTATCTTCTTACCTGTAACTTCTTATGTGTGTTTTTTACAAAGATTTTTATTTACTTTATCGTTTAACACCAGTATTTTGAGTGTTTTTTCCAACGATAAATGACGTTCAGTCAAGGGCGGATCCAGAAACTTTTTTCGGAGGGGGCGCAAATCGTGAATACTCATTTTATCTAGTGTAAAGCCGATTTAATATTGCTGAAAGCTACATTTATCTAGTGTAAATATATTTTTATCGGAGGGGGCGCACTCCCCCTGCGCCCTCCCCCTGGATCCGCCTTTGCGTTCAGTCACTTGTTTGAATTCTGAGTGACGAATGTCATTGAAATTGAAATGTCAAGTCGAAATGCTATATAAGCCAAATAACTTGGTTATAAGTTTTATAATTAACTATTTGATTTATTATTAATTATTTTCATAAATAACGAATTAACTTTTCGAAGGACATGCCAAAAAAAAAAAAAAAAAAAGTATTTGAATGTGAGTCAAATTTCTTATGCTACATGTTCTAAAAATATACGATTCGAAAGAAATTGAAAGAATGTACTTTTGTAAAACGAACTGATGGATCAGGATTCTTGAGGATTCTCAAGGTTAAGGCTCCTATATGCCTTAGGAGCCTTATGTATTATAGGGGTTCTACTCAAGGTAGTCAATGACAGTATGACGTCATAAATTTGATACCGCCTTGTGGTTTTATTACCCAAATTAAATAAATAAATGGCAACACTTATCTCTGATCGTACGTAAACAAAGGTTGTTGGTAGTTCGGGTTTTCTGCAGTTGTAGGGAATTCTTGAAGCAGACAACAGTGTTGACTACTTGCGTCATTCGTAGAGAGATACGAACATGTGTCCCGTAGTTCTCCTTGCTCTTTTATTTAGTTTTCTTTTATTACTTCTAGAAGTTACTGCTGCTATTAATGTTACTTTTAGTATATCACAATTAAATCTAACCGAAGAGGAAGTTCAACCTGTTTATTTTACTTTTAATGATAAATCTCTATCAGAACCCGATGAAGGATTGTACAAGATCATTTCTGAAGATGATTCTATAGCATCTGTTGTGAATAACTCTTTAGTTCGTGATTTCCATTTCAACAGTTCATTCCTAGTGCATGGAAATTTTCTTGGCAAAACATCTGTTCGTGTTGTGAGAACTGTTAATGGAACTATAAAAGCCAAGTCTCCGGTGTTGCCTGTATCAGTAGTACGGCCAGTGAAGGCAATATCTACAGCATTTACGGTTTCAGTGGCTGTACTTGTTTCGTTGAACTATATTAATATGGGCTGTGCTTTAGATTTAAGTGTAGTGAAATCAGTATTAAAGAAGCCCATTGCCCCTGCTATTGGTTTCGTCTCTCAGTACGCCGTGATGCCCTTGGTAAGAATGTCACATATATAATCATTTTTCTTTTCTAAATTTATTATTCCCCTTGACCTCTATTATGTATATGCACATACTGTGGTATGCAGCAAATCCCCCCCCCCTCAGAAAAAAAACACTCATCCTTCTCCCCTTATTTATGGAATAATAGTATGGGGTTATGTCACTGAAAATGGTAAGTTCTACCAAGGCACCCCCCATCCTTGGCAGATCGCATAGCGTTGCCATAATCACACAAACACATATGGAATAGTAGGTTTCTTATACATTCTCTTTTAGATTAATGGCGGGAAATGATTCTGTAGTGTTTTCTAGAAAAAATAAATGAATACAAAAGTGATTTTAATTCAACATTCATTAAATGAAAGATATTTAATGTTGAATTAAAATTTAAATATACCTAAATCCATTGCTTAAATAGCATACATAAATAGACTTTATAAAAGTTAAATGTTTGTTCAAGTGTTGAACTTTTTTTTAATAACACAAGAACATATAGATTATTAAATATTCTATCGCAAGAACATATAAATTATTGAATATTGCATCATTATTGGTTTATAAAATCACACAGAGACTAAAGCATTCTGCAGACAATTGGGTGAGAACACACTTCGAGCTATCGAATGTTGTATTTCCAGAAACCTACATTATTTTCATAAACAGGTTTGCTTTTGCTTGCCCTTTAAGTTAAGTCTTTCAGTTGTCAGTTTTTCACACATTGGAAAAGAAGTGAAATATTTGCAAAATTTGAAAGAATTTTTTTTTCATTCTTAAAAGTGAAAGTGGATCTTTTTTAAACCTTCAGTGGTATGACAAGACTTCTAGTATTATGAATCCAGAGGCTGATGCAGACGAAAAATTGGATCCGTTTGGCTGCCCCTTCACAAAATTACAATTGATTAAATTGGCCCCTTCACGAAAATGCAATTGATTAAAATGACCCCTTCACAAAATTACAGTCAATTAAAAACAGCCCTTCATCAGCATTTTACTCTATATTTTTATCTGTTTTATCAGTAATTTTACCCAATAACAGTTACTTTTATTAAAAAATTTGCATGAAAATTCACAAAAATGGGACCCTGGAAAAAATTCCTGGATTGACCCCTAGAACGACTCTGTCAGATGATTTTAAGAGCAAAGTCTTGCTTTTCAGTAATTCTGTTCTGTCATTAGGCACAAACTGACAAATATAAAGTCCTTCCTAATCACAGGTCCCTATATAGAGGACATCAGCATTCTTCTCTCTTATTCTAGCCATCAGTATGAAAAATATATATAGATATTTATTTTAGTGCCAAAAGTGAAAGCCTAAAATGAGTGCCCCTATAAAAGTATTCAGAGAGTACTTTTCAGTCATATATCACCTCCTTTGATCTAACAATTGAAAAAAAAAAAAGGGTTGAAGCTATTTGTTAAAAAAAAATTATTACTGAATAAGAAATGAATAAAGCTATTATGCTGTGCATTGAAAAATCTACTGATGAAAATGAAAATAGGTAAGAATCAATTTCTACCTTTTGTTTTTGAAGCACTATTAAGTTTTGCAGTGGCATAGCTACAGCGGGTGACACCCAGGGCAGATATAAGCGGTGTCATCCCCCATATAAGTGATATTTTTGGAATTTTTGCTGTACAAGACATCAGGTGTCACCCCTTTGAGGATGACACCCAGGGTGTACCACCCCCTACTACGCCACTGAGGTTTTGAAAAAAAAATGCAAACAAAATGACATGAAAGGGTGATTTTCTTAACTTATAAAACTAAACATAATATAGAGTGCGGTATATAAAAGAAAATGTAGCTAGATATAATTACTATTTGCCTTTAATAATTATAAATAGCATTCTCTTAATGCAACATAACCTTCAAACAGAATAACTACATAAATATTAAGTAATTCCCAGTCTCTTGATTTAAATTAAAATCAAAATGTTCAATTTTTTTTATTACACTCTGGGGAACACCTTTTCATTGGTGGTCCAGGAATTTGCCCCTAATACCTTGCCGGAAATCAGTCCCATTTCTAATGATAAACCACAATAGTAGAAAAAATACTCTCCTTTCTAACTACAAATCAGTGATTTATTGCATCTCGTTTCTTTCTCTCAGTAATAAAATCACCCTTCTAATGAATCATAAGATGGGGATTAATCCTCTCACTGCTCATCCTGCTATTTTTAAAGTCAACATAAAAGTAGCAAGATTTGTACAACCTGCGATTTACGTCCTGATGTACTTTTTCCATCTATTCAAAAGCACTGCTTGCTTTTTCCCCATTCAGCAGTTCATTTAGGCTTTTCTGTGAAACATAATTGTTGATTCAAGTCTAAGTTAACAGATGGTGGTAGTTTCCCCTAGTCCACTAGTGCTCTTTTTTTATTAACGAATCTTTGTGATGCTTGAGGTTTTTAATGTGAATTTTAAATTGATATTTAATGTTTTTATGTTTTCATTAGTGCTATTTATGTGCTATTCTAATCATACTGACTTCATATGAGGTGTACAACTAGGTTTTTTAATCAACCAATGTTTTTTTTTTTTTTTTTTTTAATTGAAAACGGGCCAGTGTTCGTCCAATTTACATTAGGTTGCTTAATCCACTGTGTAGTTTTTTTTTTTTTTTCTTTTGAGTTAAAAACAGTTCACTATTTGCTCATTTTAAATTATCTGCTACTGAATTTTCAGATTTTTCTTAGGTTAAATATGGACGGCTGTTTTTGTTGCTGGAATTTATGTGCAATTTTAATGTGTTAAAATTCTTTGCTTTGCTGATTGTGCAAAATGGTTGGCGACAGTCACTGGGGCTCGGCAACCACCAAGCTCCATCGACTGTCGCTGTGTTTACATGGGGCACGCACCGTCTTGGTTGATTTTACCCAAATTTTTCATCAAAGAATGTTCTGTGATTATTCTGATTCTTAAAATATATTCTGACTCTACATACCTAATTCCTTACAAAAAAATCCTTTGTTCTGATTGAAATTAGCTTTGTGAACCATATTCTTGCTTAAAAAAGTATATATGATGACAAATAATATTATAAAATAGGCATATGTTATAAAACAGAAGGTGAGTGTGAGAATGACATGACATTTATATCTTCAAAAATATTTTTTTTTTTCTTCCTGTAAGATTTTCTACATATATATCACTTTTTATAACTTTTTCAGGTGTCTTACTGCCTTGCAAGATTGATGCTTGATGATGTGATCTATCAATTAGGCCTGTTTACTTTTGGATGCAGTCCTGGAGGTGGAGCTAGTAACATGTGGACAGTTTTATTGAACGGAAATCTCAATTTGAGTTTGACCATGACATTTATTAGCAACATAGTTGCATTAGGTAAGTATGTTTTAATATTTCATGGAGAGATTAAGCTAAATTAACCTGCCAGTCACAAAATCCTAATATTATTCCCCTTTTGGTTGTCAGTACAATCTTAAGTACGACATCTGGTACTTAAAATTAAGTACCAGATGTCATTCATATACCAGTGATGATAAATTCATTTTGGGTGACACGCATCATGCTTTTACAGAGATGTTATTGAAGATAAATATTGCATAATACAAAAATATTTGTCTCTTATAAAAACTAAATTTCTCTTTGACACAGCATCCAAATTAAGCTATGGTTTTCCGAATTTCGACATACAAAGAACTATACCAGTAACATAACCTTATAATTTACAATGATCATGCTAAAATGCGTATTTTACCCATTTTCTTTCAAATCAAGTTCCTTGAACCTGCTTTTTTAAGATTTTTGCACATACATCAGAACTCATTTTTAAATCCTGGTGTTAGTTTTTTCATTATTTTCTAATGTTATCAGGGATTGATCCAGGAATTTTTTCCAGCGTTCCATTTTTGTGAAAACTGTTTATTTTTATAAATTTCAGTATCTATTTTTTGTGACTTTCAATATCTATTTTTGTGAATTCTCATACTAATTTTTGTAAAAATCACTTTTTGTTGTTGTTAAAATGATTTACAAAACAAGTTTAAATATAGGGTAAAATGCCAATGGAAGAGACATTTTAATCAGCTGTATTTATGTGAAAGGGTCGTTTTAATCAATTGTAGTTTTGTGAAGGGGTCGCAAAACGGACCCAAAATTCATCTGGTTTGATCCCTGGTTTTGAAAAAGCATCTAGAAAATGCAGTGAAGTGCCGCATCATTTAATTTTATAAGTCCTTGGGACTACGCATGTAGGATACTAGCACGTGCCTGGATTCACATAGACAATTGTGTTAGAAAACAGAAATTTAACATAGTACTAAGTATCAGAACTGAAAAAATTACAAAGAATTTTCCAAATGCCAAAATACTTCTAAAAAGCATAATTGTTATGATTCTCTAAGATCATAAAATTTTCAAGTAAGAAATTTAAGAACTTTTTTTTTTTTTTTTTTTTTTTCGAGTATCTAAACAGATTTTTGCCAGCTTCTTTACTTTTTATTAATAATATTAATAGTTGTGGCATATTCAGAATCAATCATTGCTTAAACTTTTTAAAATGATAACATACAGATAAATATAATAGATGGACCTTTTACTAAGTGAAAACCTATCTTTAACAAAAATATTTTCTGATGTCTGACCCTATTATTTCTTTCAATTTACACCTTTAAAAAAAAGCACACCTAGTTTTAGTAAGAAAATGCTTTATCACTTTCAATTAAATCTATGACTAGTTTTATTTTATATTATTGCTTGTTCATCAAAAGCTTTATACTTTATAGCTATGGGGAGATATAGATGAAGCTAGGTAAAAGAAAACTTGGCTGTAGAACATAAATTACAGATTTTTCTTTCTGTTGTATATCCTCTCCTTTTTATTTTGTGCAGGGAGGGATAATTAAAATTCACTCCAGTGATTAAAATTTACAGCTTTGCTAATCAAATTGTAATTTGAGTAATATTTGTGATATTGCATAAGAATGTATGCAAAATATCCTAGAAATACGTGTGGTATGATTGTTGTTTGATATTGCAGCTAAACTCAAAAGACAGGCATAGCCAGAGGGTGGCTGATGGGGCTGTAACCACCCCCAAAATGAGTAAATGTTGGATATGGAGAAAATTAAGTATTCGTGGATAAATTTGAAAGTTCTTTTATCTCCATATTAAAGTTTTCTTGAGAAATTTGAGGTTTCAGCAACGGACATAAGCCAAATTTAATTTTTTTCCAGTGTATGTTTTTCCAACTCAAAAGATTTTAAATTCTAATTATGACTTTTATTAAAAAAAAATTTCTTTCTTTTCTTTAATTCATTTTTATATGCAAACACTTTATTCAAAATAAAAGGGGGAGTATCCCCCTCTCCCTACCAAAAAATCAAAACATATATTATATAGATTTTTAAAGGTTATGTTGTATTCTAGTTTTTGAGTTCTCAGCCAACTTCAAAAAAAATTCATGGCTTTACTACTGGGGGAAGAGACAAATTTTGAAAGTTTCTTTTCCATATTTTCAGGGTTCAACAAAACCCATTTGCCCAGACAGCTAAAAAGTATCCCTTTGCAACTAGCTTTTTTTTTCTTTTATTAATATAATTCATGTATATGTGGCTCCTAAGATTTTACAACTTTTGTCAATCCCTGCACATTTCCTACAATATATTGTAAATAGGACAGTGCTTAGCAGGTGAACTTAACCACTATTCCAAGTTAGTCAAAGTTTTCATTCATATTCTAAAAATGTCATCTAAGATTTATGGTAAAAATTGAAGGTTGCTAAAGTATACTTTTCTTGGTGATGTTTAAAGGCTTTATTCACTTCTGAATATCGAATTTCTTTCTTTTTTTTTTTTTTTTTTTAATAAATTTTTGAAACTTTATCTCAATCTCACAAAATGTGTTTTTCTTTCAGCTATGATGCCACTTTGGCTCTTCACTCTGGGACGCAGTCTGTTTTCTGAAATTGCTACAGAAATACCCATCAAACATATTGTGTTATCACTGGTAGGGATGCTTATCCCCCTAGCTATTGGCCTTTGCTTTCAGAAATGGCTGCCCAGGCTTGCAAAATTTTGTCGACGAATCCTTGCTCCAGCTTCTGTTTTCATGATTCTTTTTATCATTGCCTTTGGTACCTACGCAAACCTTTACATGTTCAAGCTTTTCACATGGAAGATCTTACTCGCTGCGGCTGCTAACGTATGGCTTGGGTTCTTGTTTGGAACTGTGATCTCCAAAGCATTTGATCTTGTGTTGGAAGACATCATTGCCGTGGCAGTAGAAACTGGAGTGCAGAACACTGGGATAGCCATCGTTCTGATTGGCTTTTCATTGCATCAGCCTGAAAAGGACATAGCATCAGTCGTGCCTGTTGCTGCTTCCATCATGACACCTTTCCCTCTCCTTTGTGCATATGCGTTCATCAAAGTGCGGAGTCGGTATTTCCCTAAAGTCCAAGAGTCCCGCTTGTACGTGATGGATGATGAGGAAGAAAAGAAGACGCTACCATCCCCAGATTCTTCCGATTCTATGTTAGTTTCAAGAATATTGTGATAAATAGGAAAACACTTTCATGGTTTCATACTTTGATAGAATATTTATTTTTGTTTAGCATACATATTACATAGCAGTTGTTTGGTATTGATTCAAGTATTAATGCATTAGATCAGGGATGGTTAGTTGTTTAATACTTTCTGCTGTCATGCAAAGCCTCTAAAGCCATATGTTAAAGTTCTGTCTGCAAAAGGTCCATAGTGGTGCATGAAATTGAAACATCTTTTGTTTTAACCTAGGCTTAATCTTCTTGCTTTCGTTGTTTGCAAAGGTGCAACAGCAAAAGAAGAAATAAAATTGCCTTGTGTTCAGATACTGCACTGCTTCCCCTTATTGGTCTTGAATTACCTGACTGGGACCAAGCATTACACTGCAACATTGGACACTGAAGGAGAATCTCCACCGTGACATCTTTGTAATGATGGGAGCAAACAGGTTAAACTTGGACTCAATATCTTTTATTTGAACAGTATGTCCCGATGGTGCAAAAAAAAAAAAAAAATAAATAAATAAACAAGGAAATGAAGAAAAAGTTGTGGCTAACACATGCATCTCTTAATGAAAAAAAGAACTACACAAATAATTTAAAATGTAAGCTTTATCATTAAGGCCAGGATATTTCTGGTTAATTTAGTTTAAAATACCAATCATAAAATATCTATGCAGTATACACGACAAAAAACCATTTATTTTTTCCTAAAATTTTACATCCTTGCCCCATTTTTAAAAATGAATCTGTTAGTGTAAAATACCTATTGATTTAAATTCCCAATAATCTCCCTATAAAAGAATGTGCTCATTAACATTGTCTAAAAGATAATTTTCAGAATGAATGAAAATACAGTCCCATTTTATTTTTTAAAATTACCAGCAATATGCCATTAAAATTTATTCTATTAAATTTAAAGTTAATATTTGTATTATGAATGATAGCAACTACTAACATATCATTACATATACATGAAACATGTGTCCTCCTACTTGACAAAATACTCTTAAAATGTATTTAGTTTTGCGAACATTTTATAGATTTCGTAAACATGCATGTATCACAACTTATGCCACAAACCTGAAAAGATTCTTTGATGCATTGGTATTCAGTTAGCTTTGTGCAATCCTCACAGATATCCTTTAAATTTATGTATTAATTAATATGCATAAAAGATTAAAATAGGATGATCATCTGCTGATTATCTTAAGTAGATGGCTTTTTTTTTTTAAATAGTGTGCCAATTTTATTAAAATTTTCTTTATGAGAACATACTTCGCTTTTCTGCTAACAAAAACAATTTGCCAAGCATTAGTAGAGTTGAATTTTACTTCAATGATCATTTCAGGTGCCAAAAACAGCAAATTTATATTTAAATTGCAATTGTTGTGATGTGTTATTCAGGTATACTATGACCGCCATTTTTACACTCTTGACAGTATTAAATAATGTATGTCGTAATTTTTTTTTTTTTTTTTTTTTTTTTTTTTTTAAGCGTAACAGAAGATAATTTTACTATTGACTTTTTTGGACTTTCACAAATATTCAAGTGAATTAATGGCCCTTTTCTAATACTTTACCTTCATTGACAGTTTTTTTAACGCCCTTTATCCTTACCTGCTGACTGCTGCTTAAACCAGCAGTTCCCAACCAGTAGTGTACCTACCTTGTCTGTGGTGAGAAAAACAAGCAGAGATAAAGTGATAATACATGTTTTAAAAATAATTTTATTTATTCTTACTTTTACTCCAAAACATCTACTTTTGCTTAAAATATTTATTTAAACTTTACCAATAACATTTTGTTAGAAAAAACTTGTAACTAAATGTTCATCGTTGAAGAATAAAAGGCTAAAAGGTTGGGAACTGCTGTCTTAAACAAACCTTGAATGCCTATAATGGGAAAAATATCCATTACAAGTATTCCCTATTTTCCCCTATTATGAAGAAAGTTGTACAAACGTAGAAGAACAATTTTTTTTACAAAAATTCTTCATAACTTGTGTCCGTACTGCATCTAAACATGGTTGTATTTTCTCTTTTTAGCAGAAATTTGTCTTTTTTTTTTTTTTTTTTTTTTTCATTTTTTCAAAACTCAGATTTAGGTTTAGTGCAAACCATCATCAGTAACTTGCATAAAAGAGCATAAAATAATTCATGCAAGATATTTTTTTCTCAGCTTAGAAATCCTGTATAAACAGCCATCCCTGATTTTAATCATTGGAAAATCAATTTTATATTATAATTGGGTGCTTTCATAAGTCAGTGGCTCCTATTTAATCCTAATTTGAAACTTGTAGCAGTATGATGTGATGTATTTGAAAAAACACATTCTTAGGTATCCCAGTTTGCTTTTTTAAAAGTATTTTAATGGGAAAATACTCATTTATTTTGTAAAAAAAAGTAGATGTTTTAAAATGAGTAGGAACCACTTGCATAGGTGATGTTTGTCTTTAGCATCTTTTTCATTATGTTTTTAAACCATAGTTTTAATTTTTTATGTATAGTTTTATTTATTTTATTTGAATCTCTGCATACAATTGGATTTTTATGCATACATCATCTGTTTCGAGCTGGTGTTGTGAGTCATCAGTCATTAACAGAACATAAATTTATCAGCAGCATTTTAAAAGAGGAAAGATATATTTGCATGTCTGTAAAAATGTCCAGAATGTCTTTTACTAATGAAAAACCTTGTATATATTTATAAATGACAGTGGCTTAATATTTTTTGTGCTTTCATAAGGAATTGTTTGGATTTATTTACAAAAATGCCATTTCATGTATATATATATATAAATATTTTCTTTACATACTCTGTTCAAATAACTATCTATTTTTCAGTTGAAAATTCAAATATTTAAAACATTGTGATAAAATTTATATCCTTTAATGTTTAATTAAAGGATATAAATGATCATAAGCGTAGCGTCGGAGAAGGAGCACAGGGAGCACGCAAACCCCCCTCACACACACAATTTTGTTTAGAAAACCATTTATTTAAAACTTTCTTTCAAAACCTAAAAAAAATTATGCTAATTTTAAAGAAGCTATTTTTTACTCTTACGTACTCCCCTCTCTGAAAAAAAAATATATATATATATATATAATATCGATCACGCTACGTTTATGTAAAGGATATTTTGTTAATGTTCATTTTGTGTTGATCTGCTACAGGTGACCTCAGTTTTAACATCCCCCTCCCCCTCATATAATTTTGATAATCTGGTATTGCATTAAAAACTATTTCTGAATATACGTAATAGTTTCGTACTACTTTTTTTATGTGTATACAACAACCTTGGTATGGCACATTTTTGCGTAGCTCATTTCGAGTATCGTTACATTGAGCTTTTGGTTGAGAACTTCACTGGAGATCTAGTGTACTATCGCAAAATAGTATGCAATGTACTTTATTTCTCTTCCTAAATATGAGCTTTTATTAACACGAGCTTGATTTTAATTATATTTTTGCCATGTTACCGCCATCTGTTATAAATGCTAAATTTTCACAGTTTGAAAATTTTGCATGCCTGTTTTAAAAAATATGCACCTTTTTTATTTCATTTTATTTATTTATTATTATTATTAAATAAAGAACGTCTTAAAAGGATCGGAACACCTCCCTCACCCACCTTCTAAAAAAGGAAAATACTCTTCTGTACTAATCAGTGGCGTAACCAGAAATTTTTCATGGGGGTGGGGAGGCTTACGACTACTGCAACTCACATATATGTATACGTGTGTGTGTTAAAGGAGTGAAGAATATACATTTTGTATGGCAAAAAATTCCTCATGGGGGTCGTGACCCCCCTAGGCTACGCCACTAGTACTAATTAATAATCCGAGAAACAAAATAGGCCTGGTGAATCTGGTGTAAATAGCTTTAGAATGCCACCCTTAGGGAAATTTTACACAGTTTAAATTCAAATTATTCACTAAAATACCATTTCAACACGATCCTTAGTGAGAATGTGTTACGCTGCTTCATTTACTATATCAATATCTGCGAACTGGAATATTTAACCCCAAAACATTTCTTGGTGGAAAAAAAGTTAATTTACTTATCAACTGATGGTATTACTGATCAATGTAAACCGAACCAAACTTCAGGCATCACGAATAACCGGAGATACGTGAAAGTTCGTGAAGAAAGACTAATGTATTTTTCATTGAGTCACTTATCTGGGGCAGTATTTTATTCTTAATTTATTTTTTCCTTGGTTGTATTAATTCTGGATTAAATATAATGTTGATACCGGTGAATCTTTTATTTTATTCATTGTTCTAAATTGTTCATTTTATAGGAATTTTATATACATTCTATTTAAAGGTAAGTACTGACCTTTAAATAGAATGTATATAAAATTCCGTATGCATTAAAAACGAAAAAAAAAAAAATCTGATATCGTAAATGATTTTTTTTAAGCGTGTTTTATTTCGGGTAACTAGTATCACATGCTTGAAAAAAAAAAAAAAAAAAACTGAAGACCTACATTGGACCAACGTGCCCTATAAAGGGACGGTACAATGTAGTATAACCAAGCTTTAGTGGCAGATACAGAAAACGTTTTTGGAAAGGGCTAATTTTAAGAAAAGATTGTTCGTCCTAAATAAAATTTATAATAACATGACGTTAATCTTTTTGGGGAGAGGCTGATTTGCAAAAAGGAAAGTTCATTTGACCTAAACAAGTGTACAATAAAGTAAGATATTATTGAGATTTTTTGTTTTTTTGTGGGAGGGGGGCGCTGAGAGACAAACATCAGAAATAGGGTAATTGTGGAGAAATCTTCAAAGAAAGGAATTGGCTCACACGGGGCTGTCTAGCCATTTATGATGATGGAGGGGCGCTGAAGCTCCACCTGGATCCGCCGCCGACCAAGCTCTTGGGAGTCGAACCGGAACCCATAATCACAGAGAAAGTAGTTCACTTGCTACTGTGCAATATGGGGCGGCCTTTATCCTAATCTGGTTGAGTTGAAGTTAAGCATTGAGTAACAGTAACAGTTTATGTTCTGCAAATCTTGACACACCCTCTGAGATAGTTTTAAAGGGAGGGGAGAAATCACTTCCTTGCATTAAACTTCGCTGTCAACTGTTTAACATTGTCTCCTATTTCAGCTGTATCATTCTTTTGATACAGCTCCCACAAAAAAGAAACGAAAGAATTAAAAAAAAAACGGCTATATTTCGCCACCCATCTCGTAAATGTAGGCCTCTTCTTCCGGTACAGTATAAAAAGTGTTTTTAGAAAAGAGGGTTGGGAAATTCATTCTAAATACCCCTATTGAAGTCCAACATAGAAGCTACGTAAGTTTGCGTATATAGGTTATAATTTGTATTAGTCTGTCGGAAACAACTGATCTAAATTTACTTATTCGTTACTGGTTATTACTGCATTTTATTAAAAATAATTGAATTTTAAAAAATACATGTTTTTTTGTTTTTTTTTACTTGTTTTATTTTATATTTATTTAAGACACTACATTCTGTCTGTTGAAAAGTAAAAAAGAAGAAAAATTGCATAATTTCCATTACTTGAAATGAATTTGTTTTTGTGACAAATGACTTTAAGTCTTTCTACCTACATCTGAATCAGTAAAATATCAATAAATTATTTCGATTTTTTCCCCTCCTACTATTAAACTAAAAAACTGTTAAACCCAAACAAACGGGTAATTTTTTAATTTTTAAATCCTTCATTAGTTATAAACGATATCTAGTACCCGCAGTCTAATAAAATCAGACGCTTTATCTGATCAAATCGCCAAGAACGGAATCAAATTAATACAAATGTGTGCTGAAACCACCGCTTAATAAAATCAAAAATTGAAACATCTATGTAAAATTTCAAGAAAAATGGACGAGGGGTGAGAGAAAATATACACAGAAAGCTATTAATTTGCTGTGCTGAAGCCTTCTCACCTGAAGTATTGTAACCACGATTTCAACGAACACACATCTACTCATCATTTGTATTACTAACTTGTTTAGATAGCGACCCTACCACCAAAAGGAAAAAGGCCGTTCTGAGCTCTGTTGTTTGTTCACCTGCTAGTTAGTCAAATCCATCTGTGTAGGGTAGACGACTGGATAATTTTTTTTTTTTTTTTTTTTCAAGAAATCTGAGCTGAGCATGTTCACTATTGTCAGTGGTGTGAAATTGGCCAGTTACCACGAGAAATGATTTTTTTTTTTTTTTCCTCGCATTAATTTCTGAGACTTCCTAATTCAGCTAGAAAGGACTTACAAGCAACATGTCTAAGTGAAAGAACTTAACCAAAAATGTTCTCCCCAAAATTACTCCCTTGCTAGAAACATGGAATATTTAATTTTCCATCCAAATAATGCAACACTGATAATTTTTCGGAAAACCTTTTCTTAAAATGTAAGTAAATTAATTTTGAACGTAGTATGCATTTATGTACTATAAATTTCGAGTGAATAATTAACTAATAATCAACTAGAAATTAGTAATTTTATCTATTAATTCTATTGATCGTCTTGTTTTATAATTTCTCTCCTAGTTTGGGAGGTGCCAACAGGTAACATGCCCTCTTTGTGTTCGAATAATGTTCGCCGTATATAAAATTCAGCGGTTTATCAAAATCCATTTAGCTCTGAACAAATATGATTATTAAACTATGGGCAAGGACGTACCCAGGAGGGTCGTCTAGGGGGTCCGGACCCCCTCCAAAATTTCAGTTTTTGTAAGCAAAATAATAATGATGAAGTTTTGTTGTATAAAATTCTGCCTTTTTCACTGTTTGGACCCACCCCGAAATTTTTTTCTGGGTACGTCCCTGACTATGGGTACTGTAGACACATGACCCAGGATGAAGCGTAGGCGTTTTTCAATTTAGGATTAGAATTACAAATAATTCTAAGTAATCTTTAAGTTTATAGTTTGTAACGTAAATCCGATTCTTATTAAATTCTTTTGTTAACGTGCGATATCGCCGATATTCCCTTTCTTAGCTCCGGAGAATGATGCCTGGAATCGATCCATACTGCTTTAAATGGTATTTGCTTGCATGCCTTGGGTGTGTCTAGGTTTACCATCTCATCAACGGTGCTATAATTTGTCTGTTTAATGCATTACTCAAACATAGCGTGAAACGTGTTTTATAAAGGTTAATGCTAATGGCATTGGCGTAGCTGGGTAAGTTTTTGAGGTATTTTTAGGGTGGGCTTTTGCCCCTCTTCTCTCTTACAGGACTTCGTGCCCTGTACTTGCTTTAGAAAATATAATTTTTCTAGAGTGGTCTTGCATTTTTAAAATTTTAAAGCGGGTTCTTAGGTCGACTTAGCCCACCCTAGCCCTCTCACAGTTACATCAATGGTTAATGCACATAATTTCAAACTTAGCTAACAATCAAGGAATTAAATATGCAGTGAAATCTCTACAAAATATAATTTGCTAGCGATGTTTGTAAACTTAATCTGTCTTGAGATTTCTTTATGAAGACAAATTATTTTTCGCGAGTGTGGAACATGAGCTTATTGTGATTACATTTCTCGTTAATTGTGCAATGAAAGAATTATAACCCTTTAGTTTTGGACTTAGCACGACGATTAGGTATCAACAAATATGTTATAATCAGTTGTTACTATTACTAGATTAAACTTTTAAGAAAATAGTTCCCCCCCCCCTTTGTATCAATGCTAGTTTTTTGTCATCGTATGACCCTAAATTTTAATCTATTAAACGGAGATCCGACAAATTTCAAATGACTAAAGCAGCTTATAGGACAGGAAATATTGGCGGCGGAACATTGGCTGTATCTAAAGGGAAATATTGATCTGCAATGTTACGAAATATTGACATTTTTAAAAAGTATTTATCCTATTACTAGGATGTGTTATTTCGAATATAATATATCAATGCGCTTAAACTAGCAGAATTTTGCACAAGTATATGATGTTATCTTAGTTAAATATTGGGTGGGGGGGTGGCAGTGGCGGATTATTGCAAGTTTGTCGGTGGGGGAGGTTAGTTAGAAGATTGACATATACATCCATTTTATGGAAGTAAAATAGGATCTTTTACATTAATTTCTTTCTTCTCGGGGGGGCGGTTGCCCCCTCCGCCCTTGAGGGGTGGCTTGTTTGCTACCAGTTGTGTTGGAAACAATTTGCAGTGCGAAACCATTAAAACGTGTGTGTGTGTGTGGGCATTTACCTGGAGTTGAATCAGTTAGTTGATAGAAATTAGATAGTACACTCAGATTATATTGTGTTCTTCCTAAGCTTAAGAGGGGACATTGTGAATATGGAAACCAAAATTGATTTCTAGATATTTTTTTTTCTTTTTTAATTAATTTGCTTAATCTGAATATTAAATAGTATAGCAGGTATGCTTTTATCTGCCCATTTTTTTAACTTACTAACGAAAACAAAATTTCCTATATCTTTTTATGTGTAAAAATGTCCTTTGATTCTTGTAGGTGTGTTAAATGTTGCTGAAAGAAAAGGCTTATCTGTGTGTTGTTACTAAACAATATGATCTTTAAAATATATATATAAGAAACTTATTTTTGAAAATAATCTGATAATGAAAATTTATTCTTAATATAAAGTATCATTTAAGATATATCACTGTTTGTCTTATATTCTACGAACTGTTATACAATAATAAATGATGTTTTAACGTGTGTCAGTATCTATCTATTGTTGTTGGCATTTGTGAATCTTAAAACTGGTGCATTTAACTTTTACTGTTAATTAATGTCATTACCGCCTGCACAAACTGCAGATGGCGATATAGTGTTTGCTACATCATTCTTGTTACGAAATCGAAGTATTTTATGTCAGCATTATTTTATTTAAATATAACTTCCTTTTCTTCTGATTATGCTGCTTTCACACATTCATTTCTATTCACATCTGTTTCACGCACGTACATCCAGTGAGATGTTTAGTATGCATATGACTTTCTTTCCTTGTATGTGTTGAATTTTGCACAGTTTTTAGAAGAAATAAAAATTATTTAGATGAAAGAGATCTTAGTGTGATTTTTTTAATGAAAGCAGAAGTTTCACATATACAGGGTGTCCAGCCTTAATGTAACCCAATAGCTAATTCCCGAACCGTTCGGTTTAGATATGCACTTCCAATTTGAAAAATATTTTTAAAAAGGTAAAGTTTTTACGTGTTTTTCGAACCAAAAAAACCAATTTAGAAAAATATTACAAAAATTAAATTTTTATACGGTCCCCAGTCCTATCAGTTATACTTAGGAAAAGATGCAGTACACAAAAACAAAGTAAACACAAAAAGTTTCATTATTATTACATCCAAGTTATTACGATAATTATTACATTCAAGTTATTACGATAAAAAATGATCGAGTTATGGAACTTTGAAAATCATACATTTCATTCATTTTCAAGAAGCTAGTAAGGGACCGTCTCCAAAGTGAAATTAATTGGAATTCTGCCAGGAAACTTTCGCTCTTGCACGTCACTTATGTAAATCATTTTTAAATTTAAAAGTACATACATTACGTTAATAATACAATAATTGAGTACTTAAGAAATAAAATTTATTCTTTGTACGTGTGAAACATAGACAAAATAAAATATTTTGGACAAAGAAAACTTTTTAAAAGCAGTTCCAAAAAAAATAGACTGATTTGCTGGGGTACTGATCATGGCGAACGTTAAAAATCTTGTGTAGTCGCTTGCAATTGCATACAGTCGTATTCTAATATTAGGAATTCTACTACGGAAGGACGAGATGTGTACAAATGAAGAATACTGCGAAATGGTACTGTTGTACGGGCAGTGTAATCGAAATAAGAGAGAGGCGGCAAGACTTTATGCCATTAAATTTCCCACTCGAAGACATCCATCTTACTGTACAATTGCCCGTGCTGTTCAACCCATGTATAAAACTGAGAGTTGTCATAGAAGTATTCCCTTGTCTCGTGCCACAACTTCAAGCTTGAGGATGTTCTAGGATATGCCCTGCCTCATCCTGAAAGTAGTGTCCGGGATATTAGCAAGGCTTGTTCCTACTCAAAATCGACGGTGCGGAACATATTACATACATACGGTGCATGTCCTTATCGTCCAGTCCTGGCGCAGGAACTAATGCCCGGAACAGGGGTGGCGCCATCGGGGGGGGCATGCACCCCCCGTCGGGGATCACTGGCCATCCTCTCGGGGAGTGTCGTCGGGGATTTTTTTAGAGAATTTGTTGGTTTAGAAAAACGAAGGAAATTTTGAAACCAGATAAAAAATTCCATTCAAAGTGTCTGACCCGAACGTAGAGGTTCCGTTCACTTCCATTCTCATTCTGCTTGGAATTATACGATATTCATATACTGAATATTGATTATCTGCAGTTTGGAGTATGTTTTTCGGGATTCGAAGGAACCAGCGAACAAGATCCACATTTCTAGGGTAAGCAGGGTTGCCCGATCTGCTGACAATTGCCTTCGTAAAGACCTTTTTAACTACGACTTTGGTGAAAATCACTGGGCTTTCCTGTTAACCAAGAACAGATAATTAATGACCATCTCATCATAATAATTTTTAATATACGAAACCAAAGTAGGAAATTTATCTCTTACTCGAATACTTTTATGAGAGGCTGCGCAAGTACTGAAACGTAAAATTTTGGGGTTTTATCGTTTGCCCCCCCCTGTCGGGGAAGATGGCCCACCCGTCGGGGAAAATCTGGCGCCATCACTGTCCCGGATACCAGGTACAAATATCACATGTACAAATTTTTTGCTCGCGTATGATTTCAGCTTTTTTGCTCTTTCGCCAATCTCACCCCTGCACTCGAGGTAAGGCACTATTAATACACAGAATACACATTATTGGTCCCTCGAAAACCCACATCTAATACGACCGAATCGCCACCAAGTGCGTTGGTCGGTGAATGTGTGGTGCGGAATATGGAAGAGCACCTTAATTGGCCCAATTTTTTTTCGATGGACCTTTAACATCAGAATCATACACGGAAATTTTATCTGGACCGTTTGCCGATTTTTTAGAAGATGAAGTTTCCTTACGGGATTTGTCACGCATGTGGTACCAGCATCATGGTGCACCCGCACATAAATCTGCGCAGCCATGTACATTTTTGGCGCAGACATTTGACACTCGGAATAATCGGCTCGGAGGCCAACAGGAGTGGCCCCCGCGATCACCCGACCTAAGTCCTCTGGATTTCTTTCTCTGGGGCTTCCTGAAAAGCAAAGTGTACGAACGTGAATCTACGAGTAAATCCGATTTACTCAACCGAATCAGCATGTCATGCAGGTTTGTGACACCAACTATGTTTCAGAAGCTACAGGCGGAGTTTCTGACGCGTGTTCGGTACTGCATTTCTGCGGAAGGCAGTCATTTTGAACATTATTTAAGTTAATTTGGTTATTCTGATATAATAAGGCCCCTGATTCTTGATTGGCGCATCATTCCGCATTATGCTATAATTTTAACGGCAAATCCTGTATTCCTTTGCTGCTATTTGTTAAAACATGCTGTTTTAATGTTTTCGGTATAAGTTGTATTTCCTTAATTTAACTTTTATTGTTTGCCATACATCAATACAAATTGTCAATCTATGATATTTATTACGATGTTTTAATATTACTATGATGTTTTTCTTTTGCTCTTTCTGTAGTGGATTACTGTTCTCTAAACTCAATTTATATACGACCCCCTTTTCTAAGCAATTTAGATGCTTCAACTTTATGTAGGCATAACTCGGTCAGTTTTTATCGTAATAAAATGAAACTTTTTATGTTTACTTTGTTTTTGTGTACTGCATCTTTTCCTAAATATAAGTGATAGGACCTGGGGACCGTATAAAAATTTAATTTTTGTAATTTTTTTCTAAATGGGTTTTTTGGTTCGAAAAGCACGTAAAAACATTCTTTACCTTTTTTAAAACATTTTTCAAATTGGAAGTGCATATCTAAACCAAACGGTTCGGGAATTAGCTATTGAGTCACATTAAGGCTGGACACCCTGTAAATTACACACACACACACACACACGCCTTATAACATATTACTGTTCGTACACTCCTTGAAAAATGAGAATAGTGAATTCCGAATGGTAAACTCCGTACTCCATCCCTCCTTACGAAATTCGCCTCCTGTATATTTTTTACCACAGGCCGCTTTACTAGAGGTGCGCCAGATCTTTGAAAAGCTAAGATATTCGGTTACAGATATGGAAACAAATGACTTGTTTTTATATCCGCTGATACGGATATGAGTAAGGATCATTAACTTGAAGTGATAATTTCATGTGCAATATGTAAACCACACATGGGTGACTCCGGTAACTCATGCTACATATTTTTTTAAATAGCATTTTTAAACTGCGTAATAATAAAAAATGCATTTATTTTCTTTCAACAAAATCCATGCCGATTACAACTTTTTTTCATTTATTTTTTTCAATAAATCATTAAAAATCTGAAAACTAACTAATTTTTTGAAATATTAATTAAAATTGCTTGGTAACTCATGTTGCGAAAAAAAGACATCGACTTTTCTGCCCATACTTCAGAGTTGCATGTCTGCTAAAATTCTACGTCTTAAGTGCTATAATCTTTATGATAGTTTGTATGTTCCTTATCACAAAACATCATTTAGTTTTGTATATAAAATTGGTTATTGAATTAAAATATATTAAGAGTATGGTAACTGATGCAACACAACTGGGTAACTCATGCTACAACCTTAGATGTCTGACTTTGAAGTGTTCCCATTCTGATAAAAGGAAACTTTTACACAAAATAAACTGTTGCCAACACATCTACAACAATTCGGAATAATTTCTCACACAATTTATTTTTATGGTGATATCCATCTTCATATGGAATTGCCCGCATGTGTTCTGTCACAATGGAACTTTAAGATCCTGTGTAAGGAGCGGATTAAAAAAAATATTTTAGTGCTTAAAATCATATTTTTAAAAAATATTCTGTGGACACCACATGACTTCCCTGTATGTCTATTAAATCATAAATATGTTCGATGCACTTCATCTACTTATTCTGTTTGAAAGAGATAAAATACTGCAATAATATTAATGTTTAGTAATTTCTAGCCAACTATGAGATATTGCCCAGCTGAGTTCAATTTGAAAGATTTGTTTTTGACCCTTGATTGAGCGATATTTCTCCAAAAGCCGACAGACTTGAGATAATTGACTAGCGAGATTTAGGTCATAGCCGATATTCATCACAAACTTTTAATGAATTGAAGGTATCCATAGATCTAAATGTACTTAGTCTTTTTTGCTGTCCCTGTAAATAATTTTGCTCAGTTGATTGCAATCAAAAAAGAGATGTGCAGTTAGATGTTACTCTAGTTCTAAATACAAAATTTCAACATTCTACGGTTAAAAGTTTTAGAGTTATACGAAATACGTAATTATTTTAGGCGTCAAATTTGGTAAAGCCGGGAGTGATCCCAAAGTCCGGACACTCCCGAAATTTCGATATTTGTTAACAAAATGATGAAATCTTTTTATGAAAAATTCTGACTTTCCACCATCTGGACTCTCCGAAATTTTTTCTGAGTACAACCCTACTTCCCAGCATTGATGGTTGCCAATTTAGCGACTTTGTTGCTAAATCTGGCAATTTCGACACTTTGTGACTAGATTTTGCCCAACTAACTGGCAATGCCGCAGTATTTTGTAAATCGGAAATGAAAGTTCAACTGACTCAAAAAACACATGCAGACAAGCATATTTCAGCAGCACAAGCCCGTAGAAGTAAACGCTAATGAATGTATATATATATATATATATATATTTCCCTTAGCTTAAAAACATTTTTAGCCATTTCTGGCCACTTTTAACTTTGATTTTAGCCACTTTTTCTCCGGCAGAGTTGGTAACAATGCTGGGCATCTGTCTGTGCAAACACCTACACACTTTTTACACACTGAATCAAAGCTGGAAAAATTTTCTTTTACAAGTTGTAATATGTCTTTCCCTGTCGTTCCGCTCCTCAGATCTTAGCACATGATAAGCAGAAAATGTCGTATGCCCCGGTACGGCACCATGCAATTTTAATTACTTAACTTGTCAAAAGCACTCGCGGCACATTTGACAATCTCTCATGGCACACAGGCTGAAAAACATTACTCTACAGATAGTAGAAAAAAACTATCTGAAATCGCAGAAACTGAGATAATTAATAGAAACTGCAGGATTGATTTTCAGGAACATTGCTGCGGAGGGGGTGGAAAGCTGAACATTTGGACCCTTTTTCTTAATAGCAGGTCTCGAAATCAGTCACGGCAAAATGCTGTGATCTTATAGCTTAAATCATCGCGACGATCAGCAGTTCTCACGGTTATTGTACACGGTAAAAAAAATTCGGAAACGTTACCCCAAAAAATGGGGCAGCTCTTGTAGTTTAAAATTGCGGAAACGTTTCCGAACCATGCGGGTAAAGTATTTAGAAACGTTTCTGCATATGTCGGAAACATATTTACCTATTTTCCTGCATTTTAGGTAAGGTTTCTGGAAAAGATGGGTAACGTTTCTGTATATTTTGGTAAAATATTGAGTAACCTCTCCGTGTATTTCGGAAAGGTTTCCGAATTAACGAGTAACCTTTCCGGGTTTTTCAGAAAAAAGTAACATGCACTAGATGAAGCGTTTCGAGTATCGTAAACTAGATGGCAGCACCAAACTCTGTCGGAAGGAGCGGTGAGGACTAGCGACGAGAATCGAACGCTGGACCTACGCATTCGGAAGAAAGCACGGTACCACGACGCTGCGGTTTTCTTGCCGAAATTTGCTTTAAAAGTAAACTGACTGCTGCAAAAGTTATTTGTGGTACGGCTTGTTGTGGAAACTTAAAATTTTTTTTGAAGTATTTTGTAAATGGAGAGAAAATACCATAATTAATAAATATAAATTAAAAATCTTGAATCTTTTTTCTTCCAGATAAATTATTTTCAGGAGATAATGTGCTGTTTTATTTAAGTATTCATCCGTTTTATTTAAGTATTCATCCGGCGTCGTCACCTGGTGACTGGTCACAAATAAACTTCACAGTGATCACACAGTGAAGTTACATCACTCACAAGTTACCAGACCCTTATTATCGCATGGGCAAATATGGACTTTGCCCAGGGCTCCCAGTTTCAAATGTTGTTCTGAAATATTCTTTTATATGTCAAAATATTATGAAAAAGAAAACAAATTTTATAGATGGGGACCCCCAAATTCATCAATGCCCGGGTCCCGTGTTGGTCAAGTGCTGTGCAAGAAGTTACAATGTGGGCTGTGCAAGAAGTTACAATGTGACAGTCCTGTGACAATTGTGGCCCTCTGTGACGTCACAGCGACTCTTTTGTGACCATCTGTGCTATTAGGGAAGATGCGTTCACTGTTATCCCTCTGTCTCTTGGCACTTGGCGCATGCGCGAGAAGTCCCAAATAAAGATTTCCTTTCGCCCGTAAATACTTTACCCCGAAATATGGGTTATGTTTCCGAAATCGTGAGTTCGAGTAGAGCATCGGTAGGTTACGCTATACTTTCGGAAACCTTTCCGCTGTAGGTATGTAACGTTTCTGAATTTTTTTACTGTGTAGCTGCAAGTATTTAAAACTGAATATTTCGTTTTTTCTCTTTTAATTTTTTTAATCTGATTTATTTTAGGTTTCATGTGAGCATTTTTTCGTCTTATTGCGTTATTCATTGAATTATTTTAAACCTTAGCGCAAATATTGCAACTGCTATTTACTTTTATGATGTAACTTACAAGTTTTGCACTGAACTCAGGGACGTAGCCAGGGGAAGGGTCTGGGCAGGGCAACCCCCCGAAATTTTGGATTTTTGTTGATTGGATATTAATAAATCAAGCATTTTTGTGAGAAATTCTACCTTTTCACCTTTTGTACACCCCCGAAATTTTTTTCTCGATACGTCCCTGACTGAACTGAATAATTTTCACTGCCAGCTTATAAATGCACCACAGCAGTATTTTACTGCCACTTTCAAAATCTCATTTCGAAACAGTGTAGTGCCAATAAAACAGTAGCACTCATTACTGTGCCTGATATAACGATGAAAAAAGGCAATTGCCTACAAGACATTTTGGGGCTCTATGTTGGCATAAACAACTTTCGATCGATATCCCGTACGTCCTACTGAGACAGTTAACGACTCACACTGTGAGATTTTTTTTTTTTTCCCCATCCCACCCCCATCATATAAAGGCCACTATGTTTTCTTATCTTTGTCTCATCAATCAAGTGATTATCGTTCGAAAGGTAATGAACTTTTATTCTTCGGAGAAAAGACAATTTATCGGCACCGGAGGCTATTTTTCCTGCGCTGCGTGCCCAGTTTTATGTATTCATAAATTAAGCGCTGGCAAACAGTCTTGGGTTGATGAGCTCAAGATGTCATTCCTTTCTCTTCTTTTTGGAAATGGCATATAAAGCTGCTAGTTTCCATGCTGGTCGTCTAATGTTAAATGCAAGTGGATAGTAAAAAATGGGAGAAATTCGGTCCAAAGTTCTGTAAAATGTGATTCATGAAATATTAACTCTTGCGCTAGGGATGCACGTGTGTACGTTATTATAACGTCGCACATAAATACCATGGACGTACTTGATACGTTCGTGATATTATTGCATGTACTTAACTTTTTTCGACCTGTTATTCAGGGGTCCCTCCAATGGAGGGTCCGGGGGCACGTGCCCCCCCGTCGGGGAACTTGTGACCCCACCATCGGGGCTATTTGATTAATTCGTCGGGGAATTTCCATAAAAAGAAATCTATTTTTTAGCTGAGTTTTAATTTTGATTTTGCGATTTAAAAAAATTTACTTTGTGCTTTTTTAATACACATGAAAGGCAAATGAGTATTGAAGCGGAAATGTTTACATTTCTGGGAGATAGCTGGGACGGGGGGATATTTCTCAGAACTTCTGAATAATGGCTAAAACTACTTTCTGTTTTCATTCATCTCTTATCTCTGCGATCCTTTTCATGTCGAAAAACAGCCACTTCCTACATCTTCCAATGCTGTGACGTGTTGAACGGCCGGGGGAGACTGCAGCAAAACATCAATCTTAAGTTAGCAAAAGTGCCAGTCTATTCTTCAAACGACAAATTTATGAGACCACATGTGCGACTAGGGTTGCCAGCTCGCGAAACCAAATAGCCAGACAGACCAGCCAGTTTGGCCGGACATTTGGGTAAAAAGGCCGGACAGCCTACAGTATTTGCATACAGTAAGATTTTGTCTCAGTATTAATAGGTACGACAAAAAAATTGTATGTACAATCAAGTTTTTTGATTATTATTACCATGAATCTTGTAAAATTCTAATGAAATATAAATAACATCGAATGCCAAATCAGTTCAAGTACTTTATTACTCATCAGCCAAAGTCACCAGTAAAAAGCCTAACAAAAGCCAGACACCGTTCAGTACGGCCGGACACGCAATCAAAAAGCCTAACTATGTCCGGCTTTATCCGGACGCCTGGCAACGCTATGTGCGACCACTTTCTATTCGAGGCTCTTTTAATTGCTTAAACGGGTACTTACTTCACTATGGATGTGGGTGGTCGGGATGGGGGAGACAGTGACCGTTAATTAGACCAGTCGGAAGATAAAAAATTTCGAGGTAAGGGAAGTATGGCTTTGCTTACACAAGCAAATAGGGGATGTTCTTTTTTCCAGAAATACGGTTTTTGTATTTTTATTGGTCCTCAATGACAGAATGATGAAAAAGAAATGGTTTGTCGAAATATCCCGTGTATTTTATTTTTTCTTCGTAAACCCACAGTACACCACTTTTCCACACCTTTCCAACTTTTGTTATTGTGCATTGTACCAGTGAGATAGACAGAGTTTAAAATAGTGGGCATTCTTTTTCTTGCAGCATAGCATATCATTGTGAAGTTTATGAAAGTTTAATTTCACTTTTGGCTTTATGTTTCCTAAAAAGAACATCGGTGGTGCCAAAAGCACAAGACATAAAGTACATTGGGCTTTATGTCGTGATATTTTTGATAATGATTATGTAAAAAAACATACGATAACTAAGCATTCAGATCTTCATAAACAAAATCGACTGGCCCCTGTTCAATAACCAGGAGGGATTAAGAGAAAGAATCCTTGGGATAGTTCTTCTTGCTCTTCGAATGTATGTTTATCTACTTAATTAGAAGAAAACCCTTCAAGTTCATCAGATCCACAAGCTTCAAGTAAGTTATATGTAAATTACATTCATATATATTTTTTTTTTAATGTGTTTAAAAGCTTTAATTAATATATGTTATTATTAAAAATACGGTCAGTTTATTTCTCTAAAGCATTGAATTATATATTCTAAGCACTTGCTTTTTGTTACGTATTTGTACAAATATACTATGCCCCCTTCCCAAGGGCGAATATTTTTCAGGAAGGGTGCAAAACTTGAATACCAATTCAGAATTGCAAGAACTATGCAATTTTGATTGAAGCGTATTTTATCTAGTGTAAATATTTTTCTATCGGGGAGCTCGCACACCCTGTGCCCTCGCTCTAAAACCACCCTTGCCCCCCCCCTCCCCTCATAAAAAAGAATTGAAAGTATTTTGAGCACAAATTTAGAATGAACCCATTCTGCAGGATTTAAAAATAAAAATAATTTAAAAATAAGGCACATATTTCAAAAACTGAGTCACTTATCCTGTCTCAGAAATTTGAAAATACTACTTTAAAGTTTATTTATTAACAGCATTTTAATGATACATATATATCATTAAATGTCCTTAGACATGGATGCTGGTAATGGTTTGGAGTGCACTTTTAATCATGGCTGCGGACCCGACCCAGAGTCATAACTTTTTGAGTTGAAGCTGGAGTAGAAGTCAGACTTTTTAACCTGACATTCTGATTCTATCAAATGTTGTAGAACATTATTGTATTTTAAATTATATTAACTGTCTGAGTACTCTATGAATTAATCTAAATTTTCTTCTAATTGGTCTTTTAAACACCATGAGTACTTTTAAATGTGCTCTTGCTTTTAAACCATTGATAAGTAGCATGTTGTTCACCCCATTATATGTCATTCCCGCTAAATTAGGGATATACATTTTAACAGGACAGGATATACATTTTAAACATATGTTATTTTGTTGCAATTTTGATTTTTTTGGTATATTTATCAAATACGATTTTGTAATTGGAGTGAGGACGAAAGGTATGTCTTTATAAACTTTCAAATTGCATCAATGCAAATTTAAATTAAACACAAATTTAATGTAATTTTATGTAAATTAACAGTATTCTAATTCACGAGTCAAAAGCTTTTGTGTCATAAATGTAAAATAAAATTTCCCATTGTATTACTTTTATTCATAGAGCTACAAAATTTATAATTGGTATTTTTTTAAAGAGATGTACGACTCGGGCGATAAGAAATTTCGGATTTTGTTCACTACGGAAACTTTTTAAAATGTATATTTAATTGAGTAATAATATGACATGACAAAATATTTATAAAATTATTTTACAGTTCATCATCTCTAGCATTCAAAATATGTATAAACCTATGAATATTTAAACGCTTTAACTAAAAATTTTCATTTAATTAGAAATATTTTTAACTGGTCGAAAACTGTTTTCAAATTGCATCAATGCAAATTTAAATTAAACACAAATTTAATGTAATTTTATGTAAATTAACAGTATTCTAATTCACGAGTCAAAAGCTTTTGTGTCATAAATGTAAAATAAAATTTCCCATTGTATTACTTTTATTCATAGAGCTACAAAATTTATAATTGGTATTTTTTTAAAGAGATGTACGACTCGGGCGATAAGAAATTTCGGATTTTGTTCACTACGGAAACTTTTTAAAATGTATATTTAATTGAGTAATAATATGACATGACAAAATATTTATAAAATTATTTTACAGTTCATCATCTCTAGCATTCAAAATATGTATAAACCTATGAATATTTAAACGCTTTAACTAAAAATTTTCATTTAATTAGAAATATTTTTAACTGGTCGAAAACTGTTTTCAAATTGCATCAATGCAAATTTAAATTAAACACAAATTTAATGTAATTTTATGTAAATTAACAGTATTTTAATTCACGAGTCAAAAGCTTTTGTGTCATAAATGTAAAATAAAATTTCCCATTGTATTACTTTTATTCATAGAGCTACAAAATTTATAATTGGTATTTTTTTAAAGAGATGTACGACTCGGGCGATAAGAAATTTCGGATTTTGTTCACTACGGAAACTTTTTAAAATGTATATTTAATTGAGTAATAATATGGCATGACAAAATATTTATAAAATTATTTTACAGTTCATCATCTCTAGCATTCAAAATATGTATAAACCTATGAATATTTAAACGCTTTAACTAAAAATTTTCATTTAATTAGAAATATTTTTAACTGGTCGTGTTTTATTTATTTATAAGTTCGTGTGTAATGCAATTTATAAAATAAGTATTCTATGATTTTAAAATTATTTTATCACAGTAATCTTTACTTGAACTCTTATAACTGTTGAGAAAGTAAAAAGATGTTTTTATAACTAAGTGGTTAATTAGATAATTTAACTTTCAACTTCTTCCGAATAAAATGAAAAATTAGTACTTTTCTGATTCTTAGATGGCAAATTTGAATAAATTCTAAATATACTTTTTATTTATAAATAGATTCTATCGAACACAATATACACGATTCAATCTTTAATTTTATAAAAATTTCGCAGTAAGATTTGTTTCTAGTTTTATTTTTTTGTAATTTAAGAATTAGTCAAATACATAATTTGTTTATTTGGTAACACACTTTATACATATACAACGAGTGAGAATTCGCACTATATAGAGAAATCTAACTGGATTAACCGGCCCTCTTTAGCTAAGAGTTCATAGCTATGCACACCAAGAAGATTAACAGCTGCAAGGGAATTAGAATTTATTACATTTTGCTTTGGGTAAAAAAAGAAAAAAATTAATTAAAAAAAATAATGATAACCAGCCCATGTGATAGACCAAAGCCCTCTCCAGTCCAGTATGAAGATGGCTGTGGATAGATCTAAGAATGGAATATAAGTTAAAGGGAACTGATTAATCTTGACTGATAATTTAATTTTTATATCGTTGTGGAAAAAATAACTAACTTTTGTGAATTTTAATTCAGTTATTTTACTGCAAAGTAAATAAAAATTATGGTATACAGCGTCTTTATCGTCTTTCCGAAAATTTCACTTTTATCCGTTGTTAGCGATAAAGTTTTATATTTGCGTGTAGATTTGTATGTTATATACAGTGGCGTATTGTAAGCCACAGCAACTTCCCTTAATTTGAATCTCTATACATATCGCTATTGAATCCATGGAAGGCAACCAGCATTAATATAAACTATTAACCCATTTGTGCCCAGATATTTTTTCGACCTTCTTCTATTTTTGCCAATACCAGAAATAATAGCTAAATTTCTGATGTCAACTTCTTGGATAAGGGATGATTTCTTTTAAAATCTTCATGTATAAAAACTGAAATGTCAGCATCCTACTGGGCCATGTTAAAATATTTTGTGGAGTTGAGGTTCAATACTCGTGAATAAAGACTAGGAAAAATAAATAAGGTTTTCGTCTGATATCGAAAATGCCGTCCCAAAAAAGGAACACTAGGCATAAATGGGTTAAAATAAACTAATAGTATGTGTTCTAAACTGATTTTTGAGTTACATAATTATATGGATCAGAATTCAACTCTTTAACTTTTAAACAGATTGATATTATTGAAAAAACACTCAAAATACTGGTGTTAAACGATAAAGTAATTAAAAAACTTTGTAAAAAACACACATAAGAAGTAAAAGGAAAGAGGATACGCGTTTCGTTCAAAACAATTTTTGAACGAAATGTTTTATGTTTGTTATTCGCCTTATTAATTAAACTCTTTTTTGTTGATGTTGAAATTTTAAAAGTGACACTTTCACTATGAATTATTAGTAAATGAGCTTGCTTTATAAAATTATTCATCACGTTATGGAAACCTCGTTTCAAAACTATCTTGGAGTATTATAAAATAGTGAATTTTTATCAAGATTAGTTTCGCTAAAAATAATTATTTTTTTGTGTCTTGGCAAATTATAAGCTGTCCGATTATATTTTGCTGGCGATATTTTTTATTTTAAAAGAAAGTGGTTAGATTTTAAAAGAAAGTGGTTAATTTTCTTCATGAGTGCTTGACTTTTTAAAAAATTTATTAGCGCATATATTTACGTTCTCTTTCGGAGATTTTTATAATTTATTATTATTATTATTATTATTAACTGAAGCTTCCAGGGGTACACTTTACAACAATTCTTTTCGAAATTGAGATACGATGCCATCTTGTAGCTTTCAATAAGTACTATCACCACATGAATTATTACTGAAGTAGAATCATTTTTAAGCCCTAGAAACAAGCGATGAAGTTTCGGTATACCACTTTACTGCGCGCCTTCAAAATCGTTTTTCTCAAAAGAAAATTTTTGTTGTAAAGTGGCTCTACCTATAAGCATTTCAATTTCATTTTTTCTCACTTTATTGTGATTTAAAATATTAATATTACATAAATTAACAATTCGATTAATATTTTTACAGCAAAACATGTTGGCCAGAAATACTAGAGTTTTTAAGATAACGAGTTGAAACTAAAGGGAATCAGTTTGTAAATGGAAATGTAGATTACGGCCAATTATCTACGCTATGGATCTTGGCCGGGGGTGGGATTGCCCTCCATGGGGGACTATCTAAGGGGTCCTAACCCGTATTTATGCAAAGTTTCGGGAAAAAACCACGGAAAACTCCAAACGGTTAGGTCGGCGGACGCGACCTAGTTTCGAACCAGGCACCTTCTGTCTCCGAGTTCAAAGCGCTAGCGCTATGCCACTGGTGGGGCGGGATTCAATTTGAATACATTTATTCAAGATATCAAGAATTTCTATGTTCAAGATATCGAAGTTAAATTGTAATTAAATTTATATATATATCTCTTAATTTTATAAAAATAACTGCAATTTGTGTAAAAATGTGCAAATTTAGTAATGCTTAATTTATGAAATAAATTTTCAGTGAATTTACAGCAATATTCTTGCACAAAAAATTTTTGTTTCTGATATTTTTTTTTTTTTTTTTTTTGCGGGAAAAAAAAATGCGTAGAACTTTCTTCACTGAACTTTTTTCAAGGAATTTCATTCATATGAAATATTTTAAGCGTTAACCTGAAGAACTCTTAAAAATAGCTTTCGAGATTTTATAGAAACGTGCAAGGCCGTAACCAGGGGGGAGGATCATGTGGGTTTGACCCCCCTCCCCGCCCCTCCAAAATTTCAGTAAATGCATTATCAGTTTATTTGCTTTGATTCTAGAGATCAGTTAATTTAATTTTAGCACTAGTGATCCCCTCCACCCACATAAATTTTTTGCTTTCTGAAGCCTTGGGAGAATATTTGGGGAGGAGTTTGAAATGCGTTAATTAGGGTCAGTTTAAATAATAAACTACCAGGAAAGATTATGCAGTGTTTTTTTTTTTTAATCCGGGGCCTGGATGTCCGATTATGTACGTCGATCCGATTCCTGGAAATATATCCCAATACAAAACATTATATTGTCCTCCATCTCCTCTAAACTTATCTGGATCCTGGATATTTTAGTTTGGAAAATGATTTATTGTGAACAAATCACTTTCTAAAGTAAAATATTTTCAAGTGGTGCAAATAGTTGCAAATTTCCATATCATACTTGGTGGCAAAAATGTCAAGAGAGAGATCAAAGCCCCCTCTTGGATACGCCACTCAGCATATGTATATTTGTGCCCCCCCGTCGGGGAAAGTTTAGCGCCACCACTGCTGTTATTCTTAAACACAGTGCATAATTGATTGTTATTTGGTATTCTAACCCGTGATTTTTTTTCACATCTCGATATTTTTAGCCTTTATTTTCACTAACTGTATTTAAATAGCCATAACAAGTGAACAAATTTACTAACAGGCTATAATAATCTGGTATTACGGTCCCTTTATAGATAAATTGGCCTGGTGCACAAGTCGTTAAAGAGGTATTTTAAACTTTAAGCTATAGCAAGCTTCAAAAATGGTAGATCCTATTTGATTTTTTTCTTCTAAAAATGAGATATAAAAATTCAAACATAACAACAATGCTATTTTTATGATACAATTATTTTTTTGTATATTAATTATTAAGAACTTAATCATATAAAGAAACCTACCGAAAATTTGCTTTTATTAGAATCCTGATGGTTCAGAACCTGCAATGATAATTTTTTTGAGTTTGATTGAGATAAGTAATCTTTAAAATGTATTGAAATCTGTCTTTAAATAGATCGACTGTACGTAATTCGACCATTTTTCGCATTGTCTCCTTAAGTATTTTATTAGTGAATGCAGTTATTGATGCAGTCCCTATAATTATTAAATAACATTCGAACATTTTACTGCGGACATGTAAAAATTTTAAATTTGTATTCACTCAAATTTAATCCCATGAAAATTTTATTCGATTTCATAAAATTCTGTACCTAGTTATATGTAACTTTGTAATTTATTATGCATGTCTGTGTTCAATATTTAAAGAATAAAAGCCGCGATGTTTTTGGTACACCCTGTAAATTGACTATTGTTAATAATTCGTATCTCATACACTCTCCCTGGCAAAAAATTTTGCTTGCGCCCTCAGAAAAATTTTCTTTTGAATACCCAGAGAGCTACATGGAACTATCATTTTATCTCTCCAAAGATTCACCGAGTCTGGGAAACACATAAACAACTTTTCATTTCTGCGATTTTTATGTTTACATGTAATCGTTACGCTCTGCTTATTTTACGACCAGCATCTTCCCTTAACGGACACGATATTGCCACAGGCGAATGAACGTCTTGTATGAAATCTTTCCATTTTTCCTTTCGTCCGTTCTTAATTATGACTTTAATTGAATCCACCTCTTTGACTACTCACCTGTAGTGGACAGTTCTTGTGGTGTTTCCATTTCGCTATGTTTGAGAGAAAAGTAAATGTTGACATGTGTGTTTGAACATGGGGGTAAATATTACAAGATGTCTTGAAATGTCGTGTGTTTGAAGAGCATAGGGTGTAATCACACAGCAGTATGCAGCCGCACGCACACGTTGTTTTTCATGCACCAATTAATAATCACATTAATAAAAAGAAAAGTGTTTTGGGGTGAATCCGTTATTTCTGGTCATAACATGAAAAAAATGCAGGGTTTTTTTTAACTTTCTGAATTGAGAAGAAATGAATTTCTTAATGCTTAAATTGGAAAAATTGATAGATCGGTGTGGCGATATAGGGACCTAAATTGTAATTCTTTGTGAAAGTTATATCAGACTGACTGTCAGCAGCTCTTTATTATTATTATTACAACGCAAATATAACCCAGTCACGTTAGAAAGTCTCGTTACAGCATTTAATTCCAATTCCTATATTCCTAGTGTAAATAATGTAGGTCTCAACCCTTCATGTCTCAACAACTGAAGTTTTAAAAATTGTTTACTGTAATGTGCAAAAAAAAAAAAAAAAAAAAAAAAAATTAAGTATTATAAACATGCTGAAATAATTCATTTTTGCGGTTTTGTAAGTCAAAGTTTATCGATCAAAATGTGTTCGTTGTAGTTCAATAAATCGGTTGTTTATTTTTGTATCACTCGACACTCGGAAACATATCTGTAGCATGTTCAAAGTGTTATTAAAGTGTTAGTGAACAGTTTGAGCTGAGAACTTTTTAAATAGTCATTAGTATTAAAACACTGCAAGTTCTGCAATAACCAGTAGTGAGACTGCTGAAAGACAAGATACAGTTTCGTGTTAAAATAATAAATAAATATCACAACTTTTGAGATTTTTTAAAAATTATTTTTTGATCACGTTATTCTAGGACAAAAACAGTCATTCAATTTTTTTAAAACACTGGTTAGTTTATATAGCTTTCTTTGGTATGTTGCAGATCTGCAGAACGGTTACATGAAAGGTTAATAAACAACACCGGCCAAAACGCGGCAACTACTCAAAAAGATAAGTCCACATTCTCAAAAAATTATCCGAGTATAAGCAAAATTTTCTACATCGTTTTTATAAACATTGTTCCTCATAAAACGTCACTCACGTAGCATGTAATAATCAGATCTCGAATTTATTTCTAGTTGCATGTTTTTCAAAAAACCAACTAGTTATTCACAAACTAAAGCAGAAAATTAGGGTTGCATTTAAATACATTTTTCAGTAGGTGTAAATCTTTTCGAAAAACATTTGGGTCCTCCAAAAAATCCGGGGGAAAAAAATTGTTTTAACTTTCTTCAATCTAACCCAAAAAGAAATTTATTAATTATCTTCCCCCCCCCCCCCAAAAAAAAAACTGGTTATTTTATTCCTAACAGCCTACAATCAAACTCTAATAAACACGCCTATTTCAAATGCAGTCACTCAGTTATACGGTTACCGTCGTTCATGTGTCACTTTCTATCCAACGTTTGATTGTTCCAAAGGTATGATTTACGCCCTGAGTAATCAAGGCTTGGACGTTTCAGCTTGGAGACACCCGCGAAAAGAGAAATGTCATTAACACGTTTTTAGGTCAACGATTGGAACGAGATCACTGCTTGAAGAGATGAGACTCGCCATTACTGATTTCTTTGAAGAGATTCTGTATTTCCTTGCTAGTTTAGTATGTGCGTAAATGCATGTGTTTAGAAAAAAAAACAGAATAGGAAGGAGGTTGAGGAAACGCACTCATTATAAATATACTTTCTATCCCAATGCCTTTTTCCTTAGCTTTTCATTAGCTTAGTATATATCTCATTCCAGTCCAAAATTTGTATACGAATTTTTATCCACTTTCTATAGTCTGATCGTGCCGAAACTTCGCATACACGTGTAACTCCGATGACACTGACTAGTGCTGTGTTTACTTTTTCGATCTTTTTTTAAGTTACGAAATATTTAGTTCCAAAAAATCGTGTTTTTTCGCACGTACCTGATATCTCCTTAACTGTTGGCTGGACATTTCCTATCTTTGCATCATCGGAAAGTTCTTTCGATTCTGAAAAAGATGAAATCAGTTTCGATTCTCTAGCTTACATTTTTAATTTTTAGGGCTTTTTTTTGAAAGAATGATGAATTATTGCCTTCAATTTCTTAAGATCCAAAAAATTACGACACCTAAAAAAACAATGCATCCAATGAAAATTTCGCAGAATGTGGAGTGTTCTTTCCTAAATCGTTTAAAAGGAGAACGTCAAAGAAGTATACATTCCTTAACATTTGACAAATTTTTTAATCAAAAAAAGTAAAATCCTCTAAGAGTAAAATCATTTCTTTCCTTCGAATGAAGTCACACAACCGAATAAGCCACTACACGAGAACTTATTGAATCCTGAATCCCTGGGATTTTATCAATTCCGGATTATAGAAATTCTGTGATAAGATTTATATTTTTTAAAAATCATATTAATCAGGTAAAGTTTTTAAAAAGTAAACTTACCTTTTTTGAATTGAAAAAGAATATATAAATGAAAAATAAAACACATTTATTGGTGAATTATACACAACAGAAAGATTTTTTTAACATACATAATAAAGAATAAAGTTTGTTTAATTTTCAATTTAAACAAACTTTAAATTGAAACTTAAATTTGTTTGTTTAAATCCTGCTCGTAACTCGATTGTTTTAGGGATGAGTTCGTCCTTACTATAGAATTTCCGTAGTTTGGAAGCCCAAATTTCAGAAATTCTATTGTAAAAAGGATGACTCCAAGGGGGGGGGGGAGGATTATATGTCTCCTTTAAATATGTTCTGTAAATAATTCGTCTTTTAAATAAAAAACTGTACAACTGCTTTGTGTGTGTGTGTCCTTTCAAGCTTTTTACAGGGTGTTTTACGAAGAGCCCCCTAAGTTTGAAAATGAATGACTCAAAACTACGGTGATAGATAAAAGCATGAAACCAGTGGTATGTTAATTAAAAAAACCTTAAGAATTTGATACAGAAGAAATAAAATGCTAGTTACAAATTGCATCGATAGATGGTGCCATAAGCGGCAGTACGGATGTCGGAAAGAGAGCTCAAGACACCGAGAATAATCACATCAAAACCGATTTAATCGCGCATATTACACACTACACACCATGTCCGTAGCCATGAAAAAGTTTTGGGAGATGGGGAAGGGGGTAAAGTCGAGAGAACAGGGAAGTCAATCCATGCCTTCTCCCATTACTGTCGAATAGCTCAACGCAACAACTCTATTATCGAATTATTCGTCTAGAAAGTCAGTCCACTCTTGTCATATCCATCACGAGTGTTTACAAGTCATACTGAAGGAAAAGAGGAGCTGTGGTCATTGTTCTAAATTAATTGTTTTTTCCTACATTGTTGCTGTGAATAGATAAACTATAACTTAATAAACACTTTCTTTAAAAAAAAAAGAACGTTGGCTACTCCCCTTTAAAAAAATTCCCATTCGACAGGCTTTATTTATAGATTTCCGTCACATTTTATTTTAGGACTGCATCCCTGCATAAAATTGAAATTCCATTATACTGAAGCATTAGATTTGTAATCATCAGCTTAAGACATAGATACAAAATTTAACCATAGTGAACTTTTCCTGGTCAAGTTCCAAGTAATGCATCAGTCTATAGCAGACCTGCACAGCATACGGCCCTCGAACCGGATGCGATCCGACATCAGTCATTTTATGGCCAGCGAACTTTTTATATAATTGGAAATACAAAATTTGTATTTTTTTTTTTCGATAATTCAATTAGAGTCAATTGATCAATCAATTCGTGGATGCAAAAGATGTGCTAATTCCTTTGCAAATGGAAATTATTGAACTACAACTTTTAAGTATTTACAAAAGGAGTCAAAGAGAATACAGTTTACAAGATTTTTACTATTCTTTTACTATTTTTTATATATGCTAACACTATTTTTTCCCATAGTAAATTTAGTGGAATAATATGGCCCGCAACAAGATTAAAGTTGTGCACATGGGCGCCCATACCTATGGGTAGGGTATATAGGGACCATGTCCACCACCACAACCCCTGGCTCTCCGTAAAAATATTCTATACTATTAAAATCTGTGCGCGTCTGTCTGTGTGTCTGTGTGTAGCATCATCTCCTCCTAAACGGCTGGGAGTTGAGTTTCGATCGAGGTATCCACGAATTCGGAAAATTTCGAGAAAGAACCTCCGCTAATTTAAATTTCGAAATTCGAATTATTTTAAGAGATATTGATAAAAAACCCCGTCAAAAACGCTAATTTTTGATCTCCTTAATTCCCTAATTGTAACCCCTGCAGTGAAAATGTGAGAAAAAAGCATCGAGGTTGCCATGTTTGGCTATTTTATTAAATTATTTAGACTCCTGCAGTAAAAATAAAAGAATAATGATTTTTTTCTGTTTAGATTATTTACAAAGTTATTTTTTAATTAAAGCATTGCGTGCGTGTGAAATCAGAGCAGGAATTCAATGTTTTTTATGTGTAAAAGAATAAGGGATTGGGAGATTTCCGAGACTATATGTGTATTTTTTAGTTGGTCGAAAAAAAAAATGGCTGATTTGGCGATTTTGAGAAAGTAGTAGGTTCTACCGATTTGCACAGTTTTGGGCTTGGCGCAAATTACTGAGAGCGTAATCAAATAGTATTTTTAATTACAAGTATAAGTTTTATTAGAATACGACGCTATACTTCGTACAGAAATAATGACGTTATTAAGGCGATTTTAAACGATCTATCTTCAGAATTTTCACCAAATTAAGTAAACTGATTTAAGTTAGAGCAATTCCGCCAAATTTCAGAAAATTAAAATTCTCGCATCTTGTACATTGTAGTTATGGGGATTGAAACATGTTATAGTTAATAATTTGAATAACTGCTGCTAATCAATTAGATGTCTGGATTAAATTTTGGCGAGCGAACTATATAAATGATAGATAACTATTTCCCATTTTGATTGCTGTTAAATCAAACCTTCGAATGATTCCCTGAAAACAAAAAATCTCGCAAAATGGTGTATGTTGGCATTTTGGCGATTGAAGTACTTACATGTAATAAATAATTGATTCTTATATGTTAAAGCAGCGCTACATTTCTTTTATTGCAAATTGTTAGAACGGCGTAATTAATACTGTCTAATGTATTTTTTGTTTTACGAATTGAAATCTATGTTGATTCCTACTTTAGTACATTTCTTAGCAAAGTAGGCGAAAAATATTCAAATGTAGTTCAACTGTGTTCGTATTATTAATTCCATTCCACAATTGAGATGAGCCGATGTCACTAGCGTATGCATAGATATTTTTTTTTTTTTAATTCCGCAAACAGGGTTTTGCGAATTGCCTTTAGTGTCAAGTTTAATTTGTGATTTGAGCTATTTGGCATCGACTGGTGGCGTTAATGACACCAATATGGCAGTTCTAGCAAAGTAAACGTAAATAACTCATTTCATGTTCCATTTTTATAGTTTCCGTAGCAACGGAATCCATTGTTGCCACTTAAGTTATTAAATTTAACAATTAAGTGAAACCACTCATTTCTACAGCTTTTAAGACTCGTAAAAGTGAAAACGCATCAAATGTGAAACAAATAGAACTGTAAGAGACTTGCACTTTAAAAATAATCGAAGTTTTCATGTAATTCTATATACCTTTAGTTTTATTTCCTTCGCGTGTGGATGCCATTTTTATGTCAATTTTTGCTGCCTTGCTGGCAGATTATCCGGAGCAGTACACAACACTAATGTACATGCTCCTCCGGACATAAACAAGAGTGTATGTCCGGCGCGTATTTGTGTAACCCCCAGGCCGTACCCGGAGGACCAGGGGTCCCCCCCCCCGAAATCTAAAATTTTGTTAACAAAACAATAATAATGAAGCGTTTTTGTGAAAAATTGGGCCTTTTTCATCTTTTGGTCTTTTTCATCTTTTATGAATTTATAAATTTAATTTCTGTAAACCCCCCCCCCCCGAAATTTTTCTCTGGGTAGGGCCCATGGTAACTCCACTGTGTTAATCAGAGTTTTCTGGGGTCAGACTTTTTAGAACATTTTTTTTTCAATGAACATTCTCATCCTGAAGTATATTGATCACTGATACATGAAAAGAAAAATGATCAATTATGCGCAAGCAGTGACGTAGCCAGAAATTTTTCATGGGGGTGTTACGACTACTGCAGCTCACATATATGTATATATACGCGTGTGTGATAAGGGAGTGAAGAATATACATTTTGTATGGCAAAAACCTCCTCATGGGGGGGTTGTGACCCCCTATCCCCTCCTTGGCTACGCCACTACACGCAAGCATAAGTTGTCACGTCATGAAAAACCGTCGTAGATGGTAAACACCGAAGTTGTTTCGAGGGTTATACAGAATTAAAAATTTTGTAAAGTTTTCTTTTGATACAGTTCGGATATTTGCCACCAAGGTGAGATGAAATATTACTAAATACGGCAACCTAGAATTTTCTTTTGAATTTGACACTATGCAACTACAGTAGATTCCCTATAAGACGGTAGATACGTTCCGTGTTATAGGAATCCGTGTTGTACTGGTCCAGCGCTATACTCCACCTGGAGTGCGGATTGCGCGGAATAATCGCGGCAAAACTTATTTGCACTCCGTAGTAATACAATGATGTTTGGTATTGCCATTCAAAAGTTATGTTAATTACAGGAGCTAAAGCGTCATAATATCAGAACATATGTCTCATTTTACCGTGCTGTACGAGTCTATTTTAACGTGTTACACGAAAACGATCACAAATTTTTCTCCGTGTTCTACGAATTCGTGTTGTAGACCCGTGTTATGAAGGGGTCTACTGTAAATTATTAAAAATAAAACATGAAATTAGTTGTTTATTTAGGGCGAGTTGACAGTGAGACCAACGTCAGTTTTATGTAAGTGTGATACTGCATTAAGAGTTTAGTAAGGGTGATAAACTTTATCGCAGAAGTTACGTCACAAATGTTTTCATTTGAAATGTAACGATTTTCACGAAAACTGTGTGCAATTTTGGCTTATAACGTACGTGGTGCATCTATTATTTCATGTAGATTTTGTTAATTTAGGTGAAATTCAATAAAGTCATCTGCAAAATAACTGCGCTAATGCATTGTCCACGCTTTAGGAAATGCAAGATAAAATAAAATAGTTGTCAACATCATGTAATTTATTCATCTGGTATATGTTAAATGCTATAATTAAGCTTAAAAAAAATTATATCATGTAGAAATCAGGCATTTTTCGAAAGAGAGAAGTTTCATCTGCATACCGTAAAGATCTTTTTTGATCGCCAGTGACACTGACGAAGTTTTTGTGTCATCAGGTTGCAATGATCTCAGATTTGCACTCATGACGTCAACTTTAGTCACGATTCAAGTATTTTTTTCACGTTTTGAGATTCCGCATTACTGGGTTTAATTCGAATTATATGTGTAAGGAAAATATTCGTTTCCGACCGTGCGGAGAACGGGTATCCAGCTAGTACTGTAATAATTTTCATACTAGTATAGCGTACGTGTGGTTCAACACTAAACTATAGCATCTTTCTGGGGCAGGACCTTGGACTTAATCAGCCCCCCCCTACACATAGTCATATGGGCCCCCATGGTCGTGCAGACTTAAAAAATTAATAATTTTTTTTACATAAAAATATTTAATCAGAATTTGTTACATTAAAAACAAGTTTTGTTTATTTATTAAATTTGTATTTTAGTATTTATTTTATGCATTACATTTTTTAAATCTTATTAAATCATAAACGTTTAATATATGAAGAATTTACCTTTAAAATTCCATACTAAAAAGTACAAATCTATGTAAGTTAAGAATTTATTGATAAAATAAATACAACCTTTTTAAAAATATATATATTTGTTTGTAATTTTTAACGTTATATCGTTTCACAAATAAGAAACATTTTATTCAAAGATACAAAGAACTCACTATGAAATTGAGAACCGTAATAAAAGTCGATACTCTGCGTGAATTAAATCTTAATTAGTGTTAATATTTTTTTAATGCTGTTCTACTCGTCAAATGATAGCAGAGCATTGACGTTATTAAAGGCACAACTGTGTCAGTTTTAAAAACGAATATATTTTTATGATGTACTTTTTTTTTTTTTTTTTTTCAAAGCGTTATTCTATATTTTTCAGATATATGCAACAAAACGATTGTTTGTTGGAAGAATAATCACTGCACTAAATCACAAAGCATTCGTTGAGACGTTCTCTCTTCACGAAAACAGCTTAGCTCATTAACCTTGTGGGTGATTCCACGGTAACTCATGCTAGATTTTTTTTTCTTAAAATCTTTTTCAAATAGGTGTAATAATAAAAAATGCATTTATTTTCTTTCAACAAAATTCATCCTGGCTGCATATTGTTTTCTTTGTTTTTTTCAATAAATCATTAAAAATCTTATAATTAATTAATTTTTTAAGATATTAATTAAAATTGCTTAGTAACTCATGCTGCCAAAAAAAAAAAAAAGACATCGACTTATGGGTAGAAAAGTTGAAGTTGTATTTTAGCTAAAATTGTACTTCTTAAATGCTGTAATATTTATGAGTAGTTTGTATGTACCTTTCTTATCCCAAAATATCATTTAGTTTTGTATGGGATATTTTGTAAAATTAATTATAGAATTAAAGTATACTAAGTGCGTGGTAACTCGTGCAACTAACTACGACCAAAATCTTCTGCTGTTTGACTTTGGAGTGTTGTCATTTTGATAAAAAGAAATTTTTACACAAAATAAACTGTTGTCAACACATTTACAACAATTCAGAATAATTTCTCACACAATTTATTAAAAAATAAAAACATAATAAAAAATTAATGTCCATGTTCATATGGAATTTCTCTAATCAGTCTTAGGTAACACTAGTTAGTAACTAAACATAAACATTATATATCTTGATTCGTAAATAAATAAAAACAAAAATCATCCAAGCAATTGGTTATTTTGAAGGAATTAACCACCCAACCCCGACTTCTTCCCTTCCAGAAATAAAAATTTGGCTACGTCACTGCTTTTTTCCTTAATCCAATACGGAGAGAAGAGCATGGTTATAAAACAACCTCGCAGACAGTTATGTAAAAGTTTCCGACTTCATTGTATATTTAGTGGCACTTTTTTTTAAAACTCCTCAACCCATCTCGAACTTCCGACGCTCGCATGCATAAAGGTACTGGATCATCTGTGGAGCTATTTATTGCAGCAGGCGAAAACAAAGGCATGAGGGAGGAATACATCGATCAGCGGGTGCGCTTGCATTTACATGCTGAGTGGCGTTAAGGATATGCAGCAGAATCTCGATACACCAAATTTCACTTTAACCCTTTGAAACGCAACCCTTTCCCAATGCTGAAAAAAGGCAGCCGTTGCCATCGCTCGACTTAACTACCAGTATGGTAACTTTTTTGTATCGTAACTTTTTTGACGCAGCTGGCTGTGCTCGCGCACAGCGACCCTTTTTTGACGCAGCTGGCTGTGCTCGCGCACAGCCAGCTGCGTCAAAAAAGGGTCTCTAGATCTGTGGCACGCGATGAACGTTTCGATTGTCCGCCATCTTGCTGGTAGTTAAAGTCGAGCGATGGCAACGGCTCATATCATTTGCGTATGAAAAGAGGGCGGAAACTAATTGCATGGATTGTGATATTACTTTCAAACATAATGAAACTAAAAAACACAAATGGTGGCAGACACATGGATTATGATACACTTTTAATGACTATGGCATTTTATCTCTCACCCCCCTTATTGAAATGTGTCCCAAAAATGCGACATAAAAGTATGCGACATAATTTTACATATATTTAAATACTATTAGTTCACAACAGCTTTAATCTCTCGTTACAATATTTCGTAAGCTGTAGAATATGCATCACATGTATTTTAATGACTATGTCATTTTATCTCTCACCCCCTTTATTGAAAATTGTCCGAAAAATGTGTCCCAAAAATGCGACATAAAAGTGCGGCATAATTTTACATATATTTAAATACTATTAGTTCACAACAGCTTTAATCTATTGTTGCAACATTTCGTAAGCTGTAGAATATGCACCGCGTGTATTTTTCTATAAATAGGTTACAATCATAAAAATTTCAACATAGGGTTACCAGGCGAAATACTCGAAAGATGAGAGATAAAATGACATAGTCAATTGATATCGTTTTAAAATGGCAATAATAAAACTAAAAAATTAGGGGGGTTCAGGAGGGGGGGGGGTCTCCCCCTGACGAGGCTCGAACAGCCGAGTTTTATTATATAGCACTATATAGCAAATTTAAAATCTGAAAGTGTTTCTTTTTTTTTATTATTGACTGTTTTGCGTACTGTAATTACTTTCTTGGTAATTACTTTGTAGTCAGTTTTCTTAATCCAATGCAGAAGAAATTCTGAATTAAAGTACTTACAAAGTCATGCACACTGTATGTTTATCTGGGGGGGGGGGGGGGGACACGCAAAAATTTCCTATTATTAAGGTTTTTGCATTTCAAGGTTTTGTATAAAATAGTAAGAGGTTGTGGAGATCTGACGGGATGTTTTTTTTAATTATTAATCTAGATAGAAAAGTTTTGAAAATTCACAAAATATGTGCTGCAACAATCAGTTGTGTAGTGGACAGCAAAAACTCCTGGCGCAGCCCTGGCCACTAGACTGTAGATTTTTCCTTGTGGAGAACATGCTATGCCTTGAGTGAAGACACAAAAAGCATGGGAATTTAATACTCATTAGCACGGCCGGTTATAGTACATGTGTGGTCGTCTATTTGTATATTTTTTGTCCGCCTCCCTGCAGTTATTATTGGGATGATCCAGTGGAATAAGGTTTTTTAAAAAAAAGTTAAAATCAGAAATGTATTTCGTTTGGGGGAGGAGAAAAAAGGGGCGTACAATATACCAAAATAGAATAAAAGAAAAAGTTATTTTGTCATTTTGCTAGAAATAAAGTTTGGCGAGTTTGATTGAGCACCATACAACTAATAGATTATGCACATTCTAATAGGCAAATATAATTATGCCTTAATAGAACATAACCGAAGTTTTCAAAGACAAAATAGGTGTGATAAAATTACAAAACTTTAGAAGTATAGTAGTTTTCAGTAATACAGTATTACATATTCGACGGATGAACACCAGCTAATAGATCTTGGTTGCCCTCTTATTATTTCGGTTGCCCATGCGCGGTACACGCTTAGCAAACAGCGACAAAGCGAGCTGCCCCATTCCTTCTATCCCAGCTACCCGGGGACTACAACCCCCCACCCTCCCTTCCTTGCAGGGGCGTCCCGACAAGGTAAGCATCGCATCGGAGCGACATTTCGAGGTCAACAACTGAAAAAAACTTGATCTAGAGCATAAAAAGGGGGCGGCTTTTTTAACTATGCAGGGGGGCGCTACGTAACCTAGGGCTGGCCTGCTTCCTGGATACGCCACTGCTTGCACACATGACAGAAGTGGTCCTGGTATTCCTCCATTATGCTATCTAAAAATGTTTCTAGCGCGATACAAAGCAAATTTACTGACTGATTCTTTAAAAATCCATCTTTAATTTTGAAAACAATACCGTTTTCCCATGGCCGATTTTGTTTTCTTTTCCTTTCTTTTTTTTTTTTTTTTTTTTCCCTCCGTGACAAAATAAAAGAAAGTTGATGCCGGTGCTTTCATGTAAAATGGTGAAAAGCGTTGTTGAAAAATGTCCTTATTGGAACTAAAACATGCATGCGCAATGCCTATCTTTAAATTTCGCATTGTTCTAACTGACCCACATCCACATCCGAAAGAGAAAGACGAGCGAAAAGGAAAACACGGCAAATCAGTTGGGAACGTAGTTACAGAAAAGCATTTTTAGATCGAATTACTTTGAAGGGGATCTGGATCGTAAGAACGTTACGTCAGGTCAGACGAAAAATCATTAATATTACAGAGAGACAGAACGACCATACACTCGAGCTCGAGACGATATCTTTACCGTCAAAGCAATCGCCTTTTTCAAATTCAATTTATCTATTATGAAATTCGTTTAAAGTGAAATAATTGCCGCTGTTCTTTGGTTTCCGCTTTAACGAGCTCGATTATACTCATATTTTGTCAAAGGCGGCTCCAGAATGAATTTTCGGAGGGGGCCATTGGACTTTTTAGATAGGTCTGCAAATTGTTCAAAGCGCAAATTGAATGTATGAAATCGTTACGGAACGTGTAAAATCCAACCTCGGAGGGGGCCATGGCCCCCACGGCCCACTCGCTGGAGCCACTCTTGTATTTTGTTCAGAACCTTTTCGTAAATATGTGTTCGAGACATGGCCAATGGTCACCCTTTGTTCCTTCCTGCTTATTCGTTGTGCTATCCAGAAAAGACTGCTTAGAAATATCACCGACAGATGATTATACTCAACAATTTTTTTTTTAACAATTAAGCCTTTTGTAAACGAATTGCAATTTCCATAGTCTCCCTTTTCATTTTACGTTACTGTCCGAGTATGGCAGACAAGGCCAATCTGTTAACAAAAGGTGCCTGGCTTTCACAGTACAGGAGCATTCTTACACTTACACAAAGACATTAGGAAAATTCTGACCTTGGATTTTTAAACCTCCATCTTACGATTAAAACTCCAGAAGCTGATTTGAGACACTTAGAAATCAAATCAGTTTCATTATTCTAATTTACGCGTATAAGCGCGAACTGATACGAGTGACCTTCGTTCAAATGATAGTTTTACAGTCCTACTAGCAAATTATTCTTGGGAAACTCTATCAGAAAGATGTGTTTTTCTCAATTTTCTTGTCACTAAAACCTGTTCATGAAATGTTTTCTCTTTCGGTAAAAGATTAGGTGATCTGGTTCTCTTTAGTAAATGGAAGTCGTTTCGTATCTTGTACTGTCTGAGCTAGAGTACACTATTTTATAAAGCTTCTCTAATGCGTTACTGCATGCTAATGACGCACTGTCAGTTTAATTGCCAGAGATTTATCTACTGAAATAGATTGAAGCTTTTTAGCTAATCTTCTCATTTATCAAAATGGCATTTAAAAGAGTTGATTTTTCGAAAAGTGACTTCGTGATTCGCATGCGATTCATATGATATTATTTAGATTGAAAGACAAAGCTTTATTCGCTAACTAATTCAATATATTGTCTCTTAACAACATTTTTTTTATCATACTTTTACATAATTTCCGTTCGTGGATTTTCTTGTCTTTTTCTCTAAGAAAGCTTCATTTCTTGAATCAAGATATTTGTAATATTCAAATACGTGGTCTAAGCCGAAGCCAGTGATAGTCAGTTGGGTCCAAATCAGGTGAATATGGAGGATGCAGAAATACATCATTATTCCTGGTATCTACAATTCACGTATCAGGGTAAAAATTGCCTTTTCTTTCTATTTTTGTCACTTTAAACGATCATAATTTTATAGATAGTACTTTCTTTTGAGATGCCTTTGGTAAATCGATGTCTCTCTGACCATTAACCTCTCTCTGTATTAATCGATTTCTTCAACGGAACTTTTTTTTCTGTTCGAAAAACATTATCCATTTGAAATGTCTTTTTTTGTGGAAGGAATGAAATATTCTTTATCAGGATTAAAATCGTCAAAGATCAAAAATTATCTTGACCGTTGATGTCGACTGACAATGCTAAATATCCCGTTCTTGAAGTCTAAAGTTTTACTCGAATGTCGTAAAAAAATAATTTTAGCAGTTTTAAAGGTTCATCAAGACATATTTTATGAGGCAAATGCGTATGAAATTGGATAATGTTACTATCCTGAATATGTGGCTTAACTAATTGAGCAATTAAAAATTCTAAAAGAACCCGATATTGTATGGCCTTTCCAGTGCCAGTCGGCGCCGTCTATGCTCCAGCAGCAATTCCACAAAACGAATCGAGTAATTCAATATATTGTTAATAATTCATAATCCATCGTCTGCCTGACAGCTTTGAAAAGAGTTCAGCAAGAGACATTTATAATTATTTGCTTTGTTTTATAACTTAAATCAGACTTTTATTAGACAAACGATTAGAGCACTGTTGGGCGTTGCTTTAGTTCTTAGTTGTTTGAAAACGATTTTGCATACTGTTCAAAACTCATTTAGTGCATTGTTTGGCATTTTATGAAATATTGTTGCAGCATACTATTCGACTTTGTTTTAAGTTATTGCTTGGTATTGTTTTGACTTATTTGTAGCTTATTGCTCATTGTTTGTCAATGTTTTACCACACTGTTGAACATTATTTTTGCACAATGTTTGATATTCTTTTAGCTGATGTTTTTCATGTTTTATAACAGTTCTATAAAAACATTGTTTAATATGTTTTCAACTCATTGTAGACAATTGATTTAGCATATCGTTTGGCATTCTCAGGGGATATTCTTTAGCATCGTTTTGCACATTGTTTGATATTGATTTAGCATATTTTTTTACATCGTTATAATAACATTGTTATACATTATTTACCCTCGTTTTAGTTCATATTGTATTTAGGACTCTACTATCTCATTTTTTAGCATTGTTTCAGCACATCGTTGTGCATTGTTAAAGGTTTCTTAAAGGTTGATTTTGTTAAAGGTTTTTTATAGTTAAAAATACATTATTTAGTCTTGTTTTAGCCCATTATTTTAGCATTGCTTTTATCCAGTTAGGACATTGTTTGCCTTTGTTTTAGTATATTGTTCGGCAATATTTTAAATCATTGTTGAAAATATTTTAACACATTTCAGCATATTGTTTGTTATAGCACATCGTCGAAAGCATTTTTACCTTCTTTTAGACCATTATTAGCCCTTGTTTCATGCATTGTTGGCAAAGTATTATCCCTGTAGTACCCGTTGTTTCGCATTGCTTTAGCGCATTGTTGTGCACTATTTTAATAGTTTAACACTGCTTTAGCAGGGTGAGTTTTTGCTCATTGTTTCATACTGATTTGATGCATTTTCAGCATTGCTAATGCATATTGTTTATAGCATTAGCATTGTATATTAATGTTTATTATTATTATTATTAACTTATTTAACTAATTTTCAGCCCCATGGTTGGGAATGTATTAGAGCATTGTTAGCACATTTTTGCACCATTTCTATGTAATACATTTTTTCTTGCGTATTTTAGCACGATTGTTAAGTTTTGCCATTATTTTATCACTTTTGTAACTCATATAGACTACTGAGTTTGAGCAATGTCTACTACTGTTTCAGAACATTGCTGTTGTTTAGCATTGTTTCAGCAAACTATGGCTTGGAATTGTTTTAGCCCGTTTATTTATTTATTAATCACAATGTTTGGCATTTTCATTGTACATTATTTTACCCTTTTTTCACCCAATATTGCCCCTTGTTCTGATAAATACTTTTTTTCAAATTGCTTAGGAAACACTGCTTTAACACATTGTTGGCATCTTTTTAAGGCATTGCTTCCTATTTCTTTAATACATGGTCAAGTCGTGTCAATGTTTATCATTTGGATCTGTTTTAGGAAATAGTTGGGAATAATTTTAACATTTTGTTTTAGCCCATTTTTTGATATTACCAAGTCATGTTATAAATTTTGACCCCAAAATTACAGATATAGTATATTGTGACTCATTTTTGTGAGAGAAAAAAGTAAAAACCAGGGGACATGTTTATCAAAACACTATCTTAAATCCAATAGTGAAGCTCTTGAACGTAAACCTGTTCAATGGAGTCGGCTGGACTTTTCTGCAGGACTCTGCTCTAGATCACATGGCGAAGATGACACAGCAGTGCTTGAAAGAGAATGGGCTGGACAAAGATTGGCCTTAATGTAGTCAGGATTTAAATCTACACGACTATAAATTGTGATCAGTGTTCCAAAAATGTCATCCCAATTTGAAAAGTCTTACACTTTCGTTGGGAAAGCAGCGATGGAAAATTCAATGGAAGTAGTGCGTGCCTCGACAGATAACTGGCTATAGAGATTTAAAAGTCTGTGTGAAGTTAAAAGTTGATCGCTTTGAATAAAAGACGCCATGTATTAAATTTAAAGGAAAAATGAAACTTTAATATAATTTAGTTTTAAATTTGACAACAAAGTTTTTTTAACTGAATTATAATTGCATCAGAACTTATGGTACGACTAGGTAGTTTAAGAAATTGTTTTAATTGCTTTATAAATTTTACAACTCTGTTCCAGTATATTATTAAAAAAAAAACCGGGAATAATTTTAATACTTTGTTTTAGCTCATTGTTATTTGTTTGGTGTTATTTTAAAAACTACATAAAATTGCTTTTAAACACGTTATAACTCTGTTAGTGCATTATTTCTCCTTGTTTTAACCCATAATTGGGCATTGTTTCAGCACATTGTTTTTTTTTTACATTGCTTTAGAGCAGAGGTGGCATCATTTAACGCATAGTTTTGTCACATTGTTGAAGACTATCTAAACCCATTTTCTCACACTGCTTTAGAGCATTGTTTCTTAAGCTTTTATTTTTTTTTTTCATTGTTATATAACATTATTTTTTGCCTGGTTTTATTCTATTACTGGTGATTGTTTAGAAAAATACTGTGCCGTTGTTTTACCACAATATTAGCTCTCAAATCAGTCCTGCTTTAGCACTTAGTTTGATATATATATATAGCACATAGCTTGATGTTGTTTTAAGTGTACATTATCAGTCCCTGGTTAAAATCTGTGTTCGGCACATCATTTGACGTGCTAGAACATTCCAAAAATTTAATTGTACGCTAATAATGTAACAATGCTACAATACAAAAAAAAACTTATGAAGGAGCCGTGATCAAAATCACACAATCACCGAGTTTAGCGAGTTTCGGTGAAATTTTGCCAAACTTGGCGCCAAAATTAAGTTTTAAATTCTTCCCTTTCATTGACAGTATCACGTATATTTTACAAGATATTTCAAAAACTTAATTGAAAGCTGATGATCTCACAAATTCCAAACATACAGCTTTATTTCACCATCATTTACACCATAGTTTCTTAAACTGTGGGTCGCAATGGGGTCGCTGGAGCTGCAACAGGGTTCGCCAAAAATTTAGCAATTTTTATATTTCTTTCTTTAACAACATTTTTGTTTTTCAACTACCCTAAGATCAATGTGTGGATCAAATCTAAAGACTATTGAAGAAGTGCTTGGTCCTGCGGAGTCGACTTTTTTGACAAGATTTTATAATATCCCAGACAGCACAGCAAACTTGCATCAAACTTGCAGCAAGCTTGATTTATCAAGTCAATAAGCTTGAAAATTCCAAGCGTGTAAGCTTGATGTAAGCTTGAATCAAGTGTTCTAGTTTACACTTGCCCAGCTTGCATTAAGCTTGACATTTCCAGCTTGAATCAAGTGTGATATTTCAAGCTTAATTTCAAGCTTAAAAAATTTACTAAATACACGGGGCGCCGAACTCGCCGCATATATTTTACTTTGCCACGCATTTCCCCTCTACGCTGAAATTTCAATTTAATTTAATCTGTTTCCATCGAGTGTCCGTGGTTAGAATAGAACCCGGGACCTTTCGGTTCGTAGCCGAGCGCGTTATCCATTCAGCTACCAAGCTTCGATGGAGCCATGACTAAAGTTTGAAGTGAATTATCAAGCGGTTTTCTGGCCAGATTGATAAGTGGGCGATATGTTATTTGTTTTTGTTTTTATTTTTCCATGGGATGCATCAAAATTAAAATAATGTTATGTGTGATTTAGAGACTCTACTAATATGAAAATAAACATAATATAAACTTAAGAGCAGCACACGTTTTAAAACTTTCGCAACACTCATGAGCAATACTGCTGGCCAAAATCAAGACAAACGACTGATTTTGAAATCAAATTCGTACTATAATTGTATTTTATTTTGAAGAATTCCATATTTGGAAATATAGAATGGGTTTACTTACTTAACACAAATTTTTGTGTTAAGTAATCTGAAATCAAAGAAACAGATAGTTAAACGTTACTTCGAAATGCTATATCACAGTTGCTAACATGTATGGAATACAAACACTTTAGTCATTTTTGTAAATATTTCTTATAATAACAAATAATTGAAAAATTTTGCTATTTTTTAAAACTAAAAATTCTCTTTACAAATGTGGTTAGTTATTTTCCTACATATTGGTATGCTATATCCATATAGAGCATTTCGAAGAATTAAAAATAAGTTTAAATTAATTTTATACAAATGTAAAATTGAAATTATTTTCATTGTTCCATACTCTATAAATTAAAAAAATTATTTAACTTCTAGAATTTTTTTTAATCCTTTGTAATTTTTATTTTAAAACTACAAAAGTGTAAGATGTAAGATTTTTGGCTCTAAAATCTGTAGGCCCTGGGCAGTTGCCCCGTTTGCCTTGCGGTAATATGGCACTGGTAATAAAATAAAACACATCTTTTACGAACTTTCAACAAATTTGAGGACGCTAGACAATTAATGTCCATTCTCTTTCACAGATGAGCGCCATCAACGCTCCTTTAAAAAGGAAAAATCAACCGAGTATCAATTGTAAAGCTTAAATCAAGCTGTATTTAAGCTGGACAATTCAACTTGACTCCTGCAAGCTTGCTGCCACCTTAGAATGAGTTGAACTGTCAAGCTTGCATTAATGCGTCAAATTCAAAGAAATGTCAAGCTTGATTTAAGCTCATGTGCTGTCTGGGATATAATTAAAAATAATCAGGCCACAACTCTTCCATTGATAACTCACTCCGCACATACACGCTATTAGAAGTAAATGGGTATTCTCAGTAGTGACCTTCCAAGTGGCTATACTTAATGGACAGACTTATAGTTAAAAGAAATCACAAAAAGCGTAATAACATCTACACCGTTTGTATGATTCACTTGAAAGTTTTTCATGATTGTATAAAGGTATAGAAAACAATTTGTGATACTTTAAAAATCTGAAAAATCCACCTGTTCCCTAATTTTAAGCGATTTTTTTGCTCTTTTCAGCTCTATTTTATTTCCGAGAGTAAAAAAAGTGAATCAGTTGCGTGACAAAATTAGACTCTGCAAGTGACAATGACGTCCATATTGAAGTCACAGGTCATCAGCTTTGAAGGAAAATTGCGATTCCAGTTCGTTTTAAACAGTTTTCCAGCTTATATAGTTTAATTTTTTTTTTCACAAATGACATCTGTTGAATCATTGCTATAAGAGGATCTGTTTACACAAAACGAAATGTCTGAATGCGAAAAGTTTCCGCACGTTTCCAGAAGAACTTTAAATTCGATTTGGGTATATAATAAAAATTGGATATGAAGTTATTTATTTTAGGTGGTCGAAAATGAAATATATTGAGTGTAGACATGCTTTCGTCAAATGTTTTTTTTTCTAGCGCCCGTTGTAAGAAAGTTCCTCAACGGGCTTTGACTTCTAGTTCAAAATAAAAAGCACAATTATACGTAAACATATGTTATTACATTTTTACAATGGCTAATAAAATCAGTATTTAAATAATCATTTGCCGAACTCAAACCGTCGAACTAAATCACAACATGAATTAACGTGAAGGTCACCAGAAAGAAAAATGTTACGTGAAATAAGTAAAGTGACGTTACGTGAAATAAGCATGTTTTCATGGTTTATAAGTTTCACTTCTACGTCATCAAAGGAATAAATATCATTGTGGACAGTTTGCCTTGAACTCTTTCTCCCGGATATCATTAGTTTATAGATTTATGCACTTGTTTACTTTGACGAATTCGAATAACTTGTGTCATTAAATAAATTTACTCATAGTAATGTTGCCTTTCGGGTAACATAAATTCGTTGGTGTTTGAATTTCAGTGCGTGAGTATTCTGGAAGAACTAACACGCGAATCAACACAAATAGATGGAAATTAAGAACATTTCGAAAGAGGAGCGGCACGTTTTATTGAAATTTTTGAAGTATACCACTCAGATCGAAAGCTTGTATCTTCTAGGACTGACTTATATTTTTAACAAAATAATATTGAGCCATAATGCTGCACCGACAGATTAAAATATTTATTCAATGTTGTTTGCGAATTTTCGGTCTGTTAGTCCTCCCGGATGTTAAAAATAGTTTAAAATTCGTATTGTATGCGTTAAATAGTTAAATTTTGCATTTTGTTGCATCAAAATCGGTTAACTAGAACACGAGATATGGAGTTTTGGGTTTCTCTATTGGTTTAGATAGCGTTTTCTAGAAATCTCGAGAAATTTGTTGGTCGTAGGCCACTTTGCGGATATTTTCGCCAAAAAGTCGTCAAGCTTGGTGACATTTCGGACATTTAGCGCGATTTTTTCAATGGGGCCTGTAAAGGTGTTTTTCCTGCATTAACATCACATAATAGCCTAATATTACTCTATTACTCTTCTATGACGTAATCAAAACGCGATTGTTCGGGGTCTTTCTACACATCCCGATTTTTCTAGAAAGTACGTCGAAGAGTATAAAAGGTAGTCAGGCCAGGGAATTCAAGTCAGTTTTCACCGAGCATTCGTTGAGTGAGTTCGCTGTATTACGCTGTGAATTGTGCTATAGAAAGCTATATTTAGCTTGCTTTTGAAGCTTTGTTTTTGAGTGCTGTGTGTAAATTCTTCGTTGCTGAGTCTTGAGGGACTGTTTATGATTTCCCTCGTAAGTTTCCACTGAATTTTTGCCTGTGGAAGTGTTTTATTTTGTGCGAGAAATACAGCATTAGTGAAAGCTTCTGTTTTTAGCGGACTGTTATAAACACGTTACGAGCTGTTTGTGCTTGTGAATTTTGTACAGCTGATTGTTCGACGAAGTTCTAGAAGCAATAAAGTTCGTGTTCCATTCTGACCAGTGGACTTTTTAGTAAAACTTTCTACACGTACTGAACTTACCCAGTAAATGTAGACGACGAACCCAGGATAAGCAGAGTTTTCTGCAACGATATTAAGTATATACCTTGAAAATATTTTTTTAAATGGTGTTTGGATATTGGTGTAATACTAATATATTGGTGAAATAGTTTTACAGAGTTATATATTAGTTTTACAGAGTAAAGATAGTCGTCATAGAGTCGTCATAGAAGAGTAAAGAAGAGAATAACAATTATAATGGCAGTCGGCATAATATTTTCTGCGGGGGGGGGGGGAGATAAAGATTACTTAAACACAGGGAAAGAATAAAAAAGCAGCGAAAAGCGTCTTAAAAAATCCAGGGAGGTTGGGGAAGCAAGTGCCCTTGTGCAAGTGATTTCTGAAATTCCCGGTTGTTGATATTTTAAAAAATAATTGGGAATACAAACATTGAAGATGCTTATAAAAATAGTATTTTTAAGTTAAATATAATTCAAATGTCTGACTATTACAACGATATATTGGTTACTCATTCGAAATATTGAGAATATTGGTATAGGGTGTGGACAGCTTTGAATTTTTTTCTGACTAGCCAGTATTTAGACAGTGAATACATTCTGTTTTAATAGATCTCTTAGGTAATATTCACGCTATTCACTGATATTTTCAGTAGTAAACCTACTTTTAGAGAAGTTTAATCCAATATCGCACGGATATATTCGTCCGGAAGTCCAATATTTCACTTTTCCCTTTCGTCAAATATTTCCATAATCATAAACGTGGCGTCAGGGGTGGGCACAGCGGGTATGTGCCTCCCAGGCCCGAACTGCGGATCCTTTAGGGGCCCCGGGCTGAGATTGAAAAGGGGCTCCTTACTGATCCAATTTAGAGGGAATAGAATATTAGAATATGCAATATTTGAAATTTAGTCTTACGTGCCTAAAAACCACATTTAACAATTTTAGAGTTTTTGGGGCGCATGACTCTTCGGGAGCCCCCCTCGAGCCGCGATGTTCCTAGGGTCCTCTGCTGCGCCACTGCGTAAAGACCTAAGATTACTGGAGAATAAATAATGCAGTTACTCTGATAGATATATGAAATTATTCTAATTATAAAGTAGTATATCCATTTCTTTTGGGGGGGGGCTCACCAGGGGCCCTCGGCAATCGCAGACCAGCCGACCTCCCCAGTCAGGGCCTGGACCTCCATCTTAGTTGAGAAAACCATACGTTTTATTTTAAAAGGATTTTTTTTCCCCTTTTATAACCTAAAGAAACTTCTCCCCCTTTTTTTACTGTTGAATGAATTATATGCTCCCCCCCCCTCCTCCGTCTGCGATAAAAAGAAGAAAAAAGTTCACGCTAATATTGTTCCCCAAATTAGACTGGTCAGGAAATCTGATGAAGTTAATTACCTTCGATCGAAACTGAGACAAAGAAGAATGACAGAATAAATAAGAAGGCTTTCCTCATTGATGCAATACGAGTAATTGGTATGCTTGGATGATATTGCAGTATTACTTCGGTTAATCCTGTAACAATATCCATCGAAAGACAATCAGCTGAATTCCAGACAGTTTTAGGAGACGCATCATTCGAAATGTTACTTGTTGAAACCAGGAAAAGAGCGCTTCAACTTTTCCTCGAATTAATCATTCCTCTCATTCATTCCAGCAGATTTGTGGCGGGCAGTCTGTAATCGCATGTTGATATCATGTCGCAATTTCAACCAATAATTCCTGCAAAATTTGAATTTTTTTTTTTTCGAAGTTAATTATTTATCCTCTACATTTTCCTTCTTAATGTTTTTTTTTGTTTTGTTTTTTTTTTTTTAATAAACTTTCAGATTTCTTTTAGTTTCTCCATTTTATTACAACATCATAGTATGGTATTCATGCAAAATTAAGCTTGAGATTTGTTGATTGTTTTGTGTCAATTCTTCAAACGATATTTCCAGTTAAAATGAAAATCATTTAAAGCTCGTGTAGCAGTAAATTATTATGTACCTGATTAATTAATTTATTTTTCACTTTCGTGAATTTAAAATTATGAATGTGAGAAATTCCCCCCAAATTAATTTCTCTGTACTGGAAAATTTCCTTTTTCGAATAAATTCTGTAGTAAAATTTATTCATGTATTTCCTCCCTTTATTCTAATGGAGATAAAATTATGAATGAAAAGTGCTAACGTTTGTCGGCACCATATAGTCTTACGCTTATGTAGACTTTTTTTTCCCTGAAGTTAACACTAAAACAACACTGCAATCCTAAAAAATGTTTTAAAAAGAATGACAAGAAATCCTACAGCTTGGAAGTAACAGTGAAAATTATTTTTTTTTTTTTTTTTAAGTATTAGAGATTACATGAAGTAACAGCCGTCTCGCGTTATTTCATTGTTGAAAGTTGTATATTTTCTGCCATGCGTAATGAAAAAAAAAACTGTCAAACAAAGTGAAATTAACAGTAAAGTTCCGTATACGTTAATAAAAATATGATTATTTGTGCATGAGCCCTAGTCTGTCTCGACCTCGTGCTTCTCTTAATTACATCACTTTAAAAGTTATCGAATTTTCATGTTTGGATAAACACACAAGATTCCAGGTACTGTTTATTTTTTTTTTGTTTTTTTTTCCTGTACAGGAAGGAAGAGATTATGCCTGCAGTTGTTGATAGGCAAATTAGACATTTATCAAACGGATGATCATTTAACAAATATTAAGTCATTTTAACGCTCGAAAGAAACTAACAAAGGCGCGTGAGTGGATTTTCCTACTTCTTACAATCAAGTTTTTTCTTTTTTTTTTTTCCTTCAACATGTTTATCCGGCGACCGAATCCTTACGATTACTAATTTATTTTATTTTTGTTCTTCTTCTTTCCACGCAAGAAACAGATAACAGCTTTTAAAAGAGAAAAAGTTCTTAAAATCCACAGTAAAATAACATTAGCGTATATCGATGCTGCTATAATTGGTTTTACACTAGATTCATTTCTAAAAGCAAAGTCGAATACGGCGGGAAACGTACTTTACAATACAATGACGAGAACTTCTAACTCGAGGCTCAGAGTTAATGGGAGCACTTTCCGTGGAATTGACTTACACCATCACCCTCGTATATCAGATACGATATGAGTTATACGAGAGTGACGCTTACACACGATACAGTCATGAACTTTAATCCTTTCAGACCCGATTAAGTAATTTCTCTTTGAATTAAATAAGTTTTCCATTGATAATAGCGATTTAATTCGCAATTAAAAAAAATTAATAATAGTGAATCCTGATTATTAAATTTTCGATGAAAACTGTTTTTTCTTTATGTGTATAAATTAGGGCATACATTCTGCACGATATCACAGAATCCTGTACGATATTTCTGTCCTTAAATGCGGTTGCAGGCTCTGAAAGGGTTAATAAACCAATAGATATTGTGTTTTTGTTTTTGTGATGTTTTCGTAACTGGATGATTTATTGTTTGTTTGTGTGATTATGGTAACGCTACGTTTGGGCGATCTGCCAAGGATGAGGGGTGCCTTGGTAGGAGGACTTTCTAAGGGGTTCTAACGCGTATTCACGTTATAGCTGAAGAAAATATGCCACAACTCCAGACCATTAGATCCACGGCAGCGCGATGGGACCCGAACCCGGACCTTCACACTTCGGCCGTCTACCATTCTCAGTGACATAACCACTGTGCCATGGTGAGGTTCGTAACTGGATGGTATCTCAGCCAGTTTTGTGTCGTGAGAGTTGCGCAAGGAAGGTGTA